>BSBM01000050.1:14760000-17525718 GCA_027924585.1 Larix kaempferi | reverse complement strand
TTGTATCATTGCTCTATCTATCTCTGAGGAAGTTATTGGGGTTTTTCACCTTTATGGTTTTCCCCAAGTAAAATCTGTGTCTCTTGTGTGCTTGCATTATTATGTCCATGATTGATATGTTGTAGATATGTTGTACATGTTGTTCTCTCAGTTAAGATCCTAGATCAGATTGAGGTAAATTCTGAAAATTTAACATAGTTTAAGAGTACGTGTGTATTTTAATTCAACGTCGAAATAATAAATGTTGTGAATTCTTTTTGCAAAACAAAGTATCTACAGGTATGAAATGCTTAGTACTTCTTACTGGTTTTCCAACGATGTCTTACAATTCATCAATGTTGAAAACACTGTCATCTAGAAAATCTACAGCTGTTAAGTTTGTTGTTGTGACCATCGATGTTATTGTAGTTTGGGTTTTTATCGTTGTCATAAGGTAATTAGAACTAGCATAGTATTAATGTGGTAGTTGTACCACAAAAATCCTTAAATGTTTGCATTATGAATTTATGGTATGGATTACATAAAATTTGCACAGTTTTTATGCTAATCAAATAACATTGATTTGGTTTAAAATATCAAATTGCAAACTCTATCTTTTGATATTGGCGATAGTAAGAACTATGACAATTATAAACATTGATTAACATTCCAATACTAATATTTATAATTCTTATAATGGCTAGCCTAAATCATAATTTGAAAATGTTTAACTATATACAATACTTATAAGCTTAGGGCTTAAATATAAAAATAAATTTTATTATATAAACTTTACATATAAATGGAAGCACAACTTAATATCGTGACTATGAACGTAACTAACAACTACTATGGAAATCATAACACTAATGTTTTAATTCGTGATTATCTATTTGGAAACTATATCGTTGATATATGTGGTACTGACATGTATTAATATCGAATGAATGGATAGGTTGACAGGTCTTAAAGCTCGGCATGTGCTTCAAGCTGGCGTGGAGATAGTGTATTGATCCTGCATTAAATTTCTCGACCCATACTCCATGTTGACGAGGACTGTTAGCACTTCTTTGTAATGAAAACAATGCAACGATGACTGCGAAAGCCATTGTGTAGATTTTTTATGTTTGAAACTCCTCTGAGATGGATGTAGAATGAGCCATCGTGAGCCAAGGTGGAAAGGTTGTGCTTATGAAATGATGGAGCAATAAATACAGTTGTTGTTCGTCCCAATGTAACCTTGCAGGCACACCCGTGATCGTTGATTGTGATGAATCTGCAACGTAGGATGTAACCCTAGCATTTCGCCGTTGTGTTGATTGATAGAGAGTTAATGAATTTCATTATGCACTAATGTTTCAGGAAGCAAGGCCGACAAGCTGCTCGATGTTAGGGTTAGAATAAAAGTAGGAGGTTTCGACCTCGATACCTATAGGTTTAAGTTGATAGTTGCAGGTTTCGTTCTGCTGTCATGGCATTTTGATAGAAATACAGTGTCTTCGGTTTCAATTGTTGTCGAGTTGATAGATATAGTTTTTGTTTCTAATTTTGAGTGGAAGCAAAACACTTCTGTGAGGAGAGAAGAGTATCCTGGTCTCGGTCCATTCATGGAGTTCATCGTTTGCTTGTGAAAAACTTGGAGCTTGGTCGTTGTTTGCTGAAGGTAAGCTTTTCTTTTTAAATAGATATCAGATATGTTTTGAAAGGTTTTAACTTACAGCTCTTATTAAAGAATTGTATAACCCTTCGACATTTTTGTGATAGGTACAGGATCTGAATGTCGACTTGGGAAAGGGTTTGGAAAAGGTTGGAAACCCTCCATTCCTGGTAAGCTCCGGGTCTCAAACCCTCGTAGGTGCCCATTCGGACCTTGTTGATGAGGTTTTCATGTACTATGTAGCAAGGATTTCCACCATGTTTTTCGGCGTTGTCTATCAGTCGAGTTTCTTTGAAGAACTTTTATGTTGAAGTGAAAATTGTACAGGGAATACGACCCTCATCTGTTTAAATGTTACTTATCTTAAATAGATACTTGATTAGTCAATGTTGTGATTTTCAAAAACTCATTTTAAAAGTTTAGAGGGTGGGGATAAACCCTGTGTGGTTTTTCGTTGTAAATGTAATGTCGATCCGGTACATTGATGATTCCTTTGTAATCGTTGAAAGCTATGTTGTGTTCGAATCTTAAACTCCGAAATGTTTTTGGGTTAAGTTTTAATGAAATGGAAATGAGAGCCGAAGCTCGTTACTCCCTGTATACTATGTTTGATCTCGGTAATGGAAAGTGTTGTTTTAAACTATTCGTTTTATGTTATTCGTTGAGTTCTGTGTAAATGTCAATGACTGTCGAACTATGCACAACTGTATGCATTTCTTACTTAATAATCTTTGTGTATTAGAAAACGACGAAGTAGTTTGTTTTTTACTGTAAAAGAAAATGAAAAAGGGGCTACGCCCAGACTCTAGTTTTTCTTTGGTTTGGTAAAGATGTTTTCGTATGAAAAACTCCAGAAAATCTTCGAGCAAAAACTAGGGTTTTGGTACTGCAATTTAAACATGAATGTAGATCATGTTTTGTTTGATTGTTGAAAATGATGATGAAAACTTAGAATTACTAATCTAGGGTTTTATATATGATACGAAAACAAGATTTGAATAATAAACACAGTTTGTGATGTAAATGGAAAATGCAATGGTTGTAAACAAGATAGGGTTTACATTTCTTTTGTTTTTAGTTTCTGTTAATACTGAATAATTTAGGAGACAGTAAAACCTGGTTATTCTGTAGGGAAACAAACAACCCAAGAAGACTGTTCCACCCAACCAATTCCTGAAAACAGCCAAGTACTTGCCTTAGGACCCCCGAGCCTGTTCACTGAACCACCAGGAGGAAGAAACTTAGGAATTTAGGATCTCCACTTGCAGTAGCTATAATTGTCAAATCTTCAAGAACTAGCAGTCCAAAGGACCTTCACCAGCTCCTCTGGCTCTCCTTATCAAAATAGTTTGCAGACTTATGATTGCACTCACAACTAGCCTCCCTATTTGAATCTCTCAGTGATCACCTGATGCACATCAGGAATACTTTTGCAGAAAATATTATGTAAGAGTTTCCTACTCAATTCGAATTTGCCTTATGTAGGTTTCCTAGGCCTTTTCAATTGTTACTTGGTCATTAAATGAGCTTCCTGCCCACTCCCACCACCTGTGGGATAATGCCACATTATTAGGGGTAGTTGTCCCATAACCAACAGCTAGTGGTGAAGTGCAATTGCTGCCATCTATCCCATGCCTTCTAATAGCTTCCATCCCTCCTAGTGGGTAAGTGAACACTCATGTAACAGTTCCCTTGGGTGTTTGTATCCTACTTAATTTATTTAAATAATAATAATGAGTAATTACATTCATCCTTGACCAAACTTGGTCATAATTTCAAAACTTTGAAATTAAAATTTAACATAAAGTATTTTGCAAATAAAATAATATTTTCAGAATTTGGGTAGGTGACAAGTACAAAAATATGAATGTTGTCCATACCTTGGCATCATACTTATATCTTCAATGGGTGGGGTTATGGTGCCTTGTTCTACCACCAATTCTACTAGTTCACATCTAACTGATGTGTGGTCAACTTCTGCCTCACTATGAAGCTCAAGTGGTTACTTTGAATCTGATTTAGGTTCTTCTTTTGGATCCAATCCAAAATATGTCTCACCATCATTAAGCTTACCAATCTCTTCTGAGGTGATCTTGAGATCCCCATCATAGAATCTTGCAGTAGATTCTTCTTCCATTCTGTCAACAATCTCATGATTGGTTTTTGGGTCTTGCTTCTCCCTGGTTGTCTTAGGATGAAGATTCTTGGAGGCTCTTCTTGAAGAGGATCCAAAAATTCTTGTGAAGTCACATGCATTTAATAAACATTTCATATATTTTATTATCTCTTCGATAGAAGGTTGACCTTTGACTGTGGAACATGCAACTTTTTCCTGAATATGGCTATCAGAATAACCATACTCTCTTCTTCTAATCATGATCTCATGGGAGATGCTTATGGAAGGTATTTATTGGAAATTCTCTTTCTCATATTGTCTGCAATATTGTTCATACTTCTCATCATAATCATCATACTCTTCATAAAAATAATCTTCTTCTTCATGCAACTCAAACTCTAAATATTCCATGAATGCAATTAATTCCACAACTGCAACTTGATGATAGTGTTGAGCTACCTTTCCACTGAGAATTACTTTACACGGGATGAGCCAAGGAAAGTGCTTTGATACCACTGTAATATCCTTGGAAAAATTTCAACCCAGATATTAACTCAACTCCAAAATTTTTATGAACTTCTCTAGTTAAATTTCTGATAATTTCTCCGAATGGAGCAGGAGGTAAGTGAGGGGTATTGAGGCAAGGAATGAGAATGGTGGGATGAACATTCAGTTCTGGAATTTGTATGGGGAGTGTGAAGCATCAACCAATCATATCATAGAAATATTCCTAAGCACAAAGAACTGGGGCCATTTATGTTTCGGACATCAACTACCCCTGAATCCTACCGCAAAGCTTTCTTGGCACACCAGCATATGCTTACTAGACTGGCTGGGTTACTAAAGTTATTAAAAGAGGTTATATCAGTAAAATGAATGATTTTTATGTTCAGGAAGGTAATTTAGCATACTTGGGAGAGTTTGGGAAGAATTGGGGGTTTTGGGCTCTCTCGGGATTGCTGAGCTAGTAGTTTTCTTAACTTTCCAAGAAAGGTCTAAAGGATTTCAAAATCTGATTTTTTGGACTGATATGGATACTAAAATGAGTTAAGGACCAGCTCCAACTGACAAAATGTAAAAATATTACTTATAATGGATTTGGCAGTAAAAGTGGTGAAACTAGTCTAGAATAAGCACCCAACTAGCTAGTCTTGCATTTTAATCCATCAAACTGCTCCAATAAATGGTAAAATCTGTTATGATATTAAATAAGGATCTGATATAATATAATGAATATATTCATGTCGAAAATAATATATCAGAACTCTTCTTCTATTGATTTAACTGCCTTCCAAAACAACAGTGCCTCACAAGCTAAATATTCATTACATTTGATGGAGAATGAAGAGAAGAATTAGAATATTATTGTGGCTCTGCCATGGAGTTAGGATCAAGTCATATATAGGTCATATGACTGTAATTTTCTGCTTACTGAGCTTCTGAACTTGACTGCGGTGCATTCACTAAGTAATCCCTCTCCTTCAGGGAAAACTCCTCTAGATTTAGCTGTGAATGTGAGAATGAGTGAGAAGAGAAGTATGGATCTGATCTGAAGCTGGTTACTGATCTTGTAAACCTCTGATGTCTGCAAAAATGGATGTACCAACTCTCATTCAACACTTGGGCACACTCCCAAGATCTATCTTCTTCAATGGATGAATCTTCACCAAAACTAGTTGTAGAATCACTGTTGGAGGAATCTTGTTCTCCAAATAATTGAGGATCTTCAATGGAGGATGGAAGCATATGTTAATGGCTTAAATACGTTGATATGGACATGCACACAACACTCACTAGAAAATATGGGCCTTGGGGCACATCACCCAAGAAGCACAGTTGAGGCACATCACTCAACTAGAGAAGCATCGGAGCTCTCATGAGAAAACATAAATGATCAAAAGTTGTCAAATGGAATTGGTTGGATTCTTTTATAAACTTCATGATGACCTACTGAGCAAGTTCTTGGCTTGGTGACTTGTGAGAGTAGGTTACCCACTTTCCCGTTCTACTCCAAAGCCATGAGGGCGCCTTTCTTGAGGAGAATAGCAACTTCTGCGCTTTCAAAACTTTCTTTCCTTCACCTCCTTCATTGAATTTGGGAAAGTGGGATTTAGATAGCTTTTCTGGTTTTTTCTATTTTCTTTCAGAAAGATTTTCTGAATCTTTCCACTTTCTTTACTTTCCTCTCTCCTGCTTTTGGTCTGATTTTTCTAGCTTTTGTCAGTTTCCTTTCTGGGTTCATCTTGCCAATTTGTCTCCACTAGATTCCTTAGCGTTTCTGAGACTTTACCACTTAGGCAAGTTTGGCTCACTTACCAATTCGAATTTCCTATCCAATTCATCAACCACTTGGCACATTTATTAGCAATAAACATTTAAATGAAAATAATACAACTCAGGAATAATTTAACTTAGCAATTAATTAATTATCCAGTAATTAATTAATTGTTATGGTGTAATGCCTCAAAATTTTCCCAATTAATTAATTTCTCAATTAGTCAATCACTTGGACTTAGTCACGGGGTTAATAACTGCATCGGGGGCCCTCCTTGTCCATTTAATTCCCAAATACAACTTTAGGCATCTTCCATAAGGTAGTTTCCATACTTGCTCATTAATTAAATAATTATTACCTAGGTGACTTAGGCCAAAATTACCCCATGGACCATGGAAAAATATGGGGACATGACACAAAGTCAGGTTCAAAAGGTGTATTAGGTAGTTCGGTTTCTTTGATAATTTTGGCGTATCTGTCTGGGACTGCAATCCGTTCGGACACATCTTCGTTAGATCCTTTGATGGTTCCAACAGATCCTTCTGGAACATCATAGAAAGTATCTATTGTAAGGGTCGTGCTAACATCTGGGAGGATGATAGCCTCCAGTCTAGTATCGTGGGTAGTACTCGGTTCAGCCACTGCAGTGTTGTCCACTGTGGAAGATATATCTGCAATAATAGTGGGTGAAGTGACAGTCGGAATCTCAGGTGTGTTACTGGTTGTAGAAGCTGTAAGAGGTTCTGAGATCGTGCTGTGAGTTACAGTTACAAGAGGAACTAAAGATGTAGTGTGGATAGGCGGTGGAACATTCCCTCGGCCAGCTCCGTGACCGGGAGGGGCAGCAATACGTGATGTAGGTGGACCAGAATTCCGCGATGGTGGTGGTGGGATTCGTCCTTATATTCTCCGTGATCTCCGTGGATCAGACATAATGGTAGGAATACAAGTTTCGGGGACAGTCTCGTAACAAATAACTCAAAACCCCTAATGCAGCCGAGTGTGCAAAAGGGGAGCTAGAAAAAGAAAGGCTCACAGGCCAAAAAGCAAGCTCTAAAAACTATGCTGAGACCAGCGTCACAGTAAGCGAGCTGAAAACAAAAGTGCCTAGAATGCCAAGAAGGAATCACTAAGAAGAAAAATGACCCTCTAAGAAGATGAAATAGCAAGCAAAACCTCCTAACTAAGAGCTGGAGACCTCAACAAGTAGTATCCTTCGCAAGGTGATGAAATCCAAGTCGAACAATACAAAATGAGAGACCAATAATGGAAGGATATCCTTCTACCGAAAGGGATCCTGGGTAAAAGAGCCCTAGTAGAAAATTCACTAAGCTACGTCGTTCATGACACGTTGGAAAAGGTTTTCTGTGCTTCTGCCTTATCACCCTTGTATCACCAGTATGGTGGCCAGAGAATACAAGGAAGAAAATGATCGATGTTTCCTCAGGGATAAGTGGAGTGCGGCATTCCATAGAGTCCGTCAAGTTCTCAATGTCGCGGTGGTTTAACCCCTGAAACAATAGGATACCCCTCCACAAACTGGTGTATGAGCATGTCAATAAATACTAGAGGATTTTGGTACGCTAGAGGACAACAACTATGTCTCATATGATAATGACAAGGGGGAATTATTTGGATTCCTATCCCCGGTGTCCTACCTAACTAACATGTTCTTTTTCTCCTCAAGTGAGGTTATGATGTGTTGAGTTAGGGTGTGTAAATTTTAGTGGTTGTATTACTCAATCGGGTAAATGGACGTGAAACTTGGTGATGTTGTGACAACCCAAACCATGCAAATGAGAATGAATCGAAATGATCCTTTTATTCGATGAAATCTAGCTAAAGTAAAGAGAGATTTCTTCGATCATAATGCATGAATTTTTCAAAGGAATGAAAAGAAAACCACTACAAAAACAAATTTTTGTTTCTTTTTCAAATAAGCCAAACTAAAATAAACACTACTTTCGAATGTAACTGATCTACAACAATGATGCTTCAAAATGAGAATTTATGTGGCAAATAGAGATAAATTATTCACTTCCTAATGTGCAAAAGTATGATTGGATCTTTTCAAATAAGAAAAATAATGTTCTCAAAAGATAATTTCCAATATTGATTTTAATAGCAGTAATGGGAAAGATAATACTTGTAAGAACGATGTAATCTTAAGGATTATATAATGAAGGGAAAGAAAATAGTGACAAAAACTTTATTATGATGAAAGGATCAAGCTAATGCAAAAATAATGAATGGGTGATCAAGATGTAAATGATGCCACTAACTCAAAGAATACAAGCTCAAACCAAAAATACAAACAAACCAAAGAAACTTGCAACTGGCTAATAGTAATAGGGTATGTAGACAAGAATCAATTGGGAATAAAGAAGTAGATATGATGATAATGAATGACCATAAACCCAAAGTTTTGAAAATTTTCTACAAGGCTTTACACAATAAAGTGGAAGCACGGTGCTGTGGCTAAGCAAGTTGCAGGGTGCTAAGAAGCAACAGGAAAATCAAACCAAGGCACATAAGGTCATAAATGACCTGTAGGAACCAAGCGAAGTAAGAGACACACAAATTTACAGGGACTACTGTTAGATTTTAAGCATTAATTCAATATGCTATAGGATCTTCACTGAGAGAATAACATGTATAGTATATCAATGCATAACAATCATATCAAGCATGTCAAGCATCACAAGAATCAAAAGCATGAGACAATGGACACACAGATTTTTCCGTGGGGAAAACCCTAAGGTGAAAAACCCCACAACTTCCTCAGAGATAGATAGAGCAATGGCTAAGCCAAAGTACAACCAAAGTACAATAAATAGTCTCCTACTATGCAGCTGATCCTCCTCCTCCAATGTGCGCCACTTTCTGAGTGAGAGAAGAGTGAGTTCTGAGATGATCAAAATAGAGAATCCCGACTCTCTATTTATACTTGTCCTGACCTGCCTAATTACTTATGGGGCCGACTTCTCTAACTCATTCTAATAACCCCAGTTACATATATATCGGGCCGACACCCACATCAGGTAGTCTAATAACCCATCGGCAAGTTAATCTACTTGCGACACTTGTCAATACAAATGACGACACTTCCTTATAGAGGAATAACACATCTCTTATAAGGGTAAAATAAATATATATATGAAATACATTCCGAAGTTACATATACATCAACAATTACTGCGGGCTTTCCATAACTCCAGGCGCGGTACTGGTAAACTTCCGCGTTCTAGACTGTGTGAAGGGCACGGTACTACCATTCTGTAGGAAGTTATGGGGGCACGGTACTGATAACAAGGATGAACAAGGCGCTACTTTAAGAAAAGTTCTAGACTTTTCAAGGGTGTGCAGACCCAGAGGACTCAATGATCAAAGGTAGAGAGCTAAAGCAGAGGGAAGGGGGGGATGAATGGAGGTCAAAAAGACCAAAATCCACTACTAGTTTGAAGGAAGAGAAAAATCACAATTAAGAATGACTGGAAGTGAAAGAACTCAATCAAATAGGGTTCAAACCAGCGGAATCGCCAGTTTTGTTGCAGATATTTCTCCCTACGGATAAAGAGAAACTCTCTTAGGATAAAGCAGATTAGGCTAGCTCTATGCTAAGACAAAAATGAAACAAATGTAATCTTGGATCCTAGATTAAACTAGTATTTCAAATATTTTACATTTACGGTAAAGAGAGAAAGTAACTCACCTCCACTCTCATCGTTCGTCCTGCTTGTAGCTTTGATCCCAAAGTCCTCACGATAGACCTATAGAGACAAAACAATATACAAGCACATGCAAACTTCCAATGTCTTTGAATTACAAGTTAAATTCCAAATCTATATAGATATAATTCATGAAACTAAAACATAATCAATACACACGAATTAGGAAACAAGGCAAGTTATATTATTAAGAAGCTTGAAAAGTGCTTACAAAGGTTGCTTGATGTCCAAGCCAATCCTCCAGCTCCAAATGCTTCCACCTCTAGCTATCTCCACAAAAGGATTATGATCATAGGTTTGATGCCCCAAAAGTCCTCCCTTTGGCTCATGGAAGACCTCTCTCTTATAGCATGTGGGAATATTAACCAACAAGAGAGAAGTATGGATCTATGGAGTGTTTAGTGGATCAGGCCAGCTAAACAGAGAGGGGGTTGGGATTGAATCAAAGGTAGCAATCCCAACAAAATATCTCGAGGGTTGAGATCCCAAACTTCATGGAAAAAAGGCTATAAGTGGACTAACACACCCCTAAGACTGAGCATAACGCGGTAGTACCACACCCCATAGGAGGAGCAACACATGGTAGTATGGACTACCGCGCCCCAATAGATATGCAGAGCACGATAGTGCTTGCAAACAGGACCAGGTTGGGTTGACAGATGGAAGCAAAAGGGTTTGTCTTCAGTATTTAGTCAATGGTCTTTTGTTCTGGTTTTTTATCAGTAGGGGGAAGCATCGTCTATGTTATTTGGTGCAAAGATGCGACACTAGGTTGTCAAGTGTAATATTGAGGTATAACAATTCCATTTTCCATGTTATTTCGGTGTAATCCATAGTTGATATTTTTGTACTGTAGAATTTTAGAAGGGAATCGTGATGGATATGCTGCGAATCTTCTAAAAAGGATACATGTGGCAGATGAAGTCACTTTCCTACGGAATAGCTATTGTGATCTAATCCTTTGAGTTAATATAGATTATTATGTTGTAAATAAGTTGTAACACTTTGAACGAGATGCAACCTGCTATCTATTTTTGTCATTCAAATTGAATGGCTTGAGAATCGAATATTCTCAAGACTGTTCTAATATTTGTCTTTCTAAATGTTTTTTCTCAGAATATTTATAGAAGGGTAATTATTTCCTGTTATGGGGGTTGGAAAAGATTAATATTCAGACAGAATTGAGATTGTAATTTTTTTGTAACCTTTCTGAAGAGTTCAATAATAAAGAGAAGTTGTGTTGACTGAGTTGTTAAAATCTCCTTTTGGTAGCCCTATTCAAGGGAGGAAGGGCCCACTTCCCTACACATGTGTTGTTACATTGTTATTTTCGTAGAATAGATTATTGTTGTTATTTTCTATTTCTCAATTCATTCATTTATAATTGGTATTACTACATTATCATTGCTATTAACATATGCAGTTTTTGCTACCTTGTTACCACATTATCATTACCATTAACATATGTTGTTACTCTGAAAGTTTTTCTATTATTCTTGCAAGTGTGTTTCATTTCCAGCTATGTGTTTATTTTCTACAAGAGTGTATTTCCTACAAGTGTGTTTTATTTCCAACTGAGTACTTATTTTCAGCAAGAGTATCTATTTCCTATAAGTCTGTTTCATTTCCAACTATGAGTTTACTTTCTGCAATAGTGTTTATTTCCTGCAAGTGTGTTTCAATTCAAGCAAAAGTGTTTTAATTCTTGTTAAGTGTTTTCATTTTCTGTAAGGTTTTCCATTACACCAAAACCTGTAGATGTTGGTAAAATTTCCAAACCAAGCAAATAGTCCCATGATCCTAGTGTGGCAATTAGTCCACATTATATTCTCATAGGTGCAGCAGTTATACCATACTCCAACACTTCCCCCTTTGACGTAACTTAGGGGATTTGAACTTGGGACCTAACCTTTGATACCATGTAAGGTTTTCCACTACACCAAAAGCTGTAGATGTTGGTAAAATTTCCAAAACAAGCACATAGTTCCATGATCACAGTGTGCTGATTAGTCCACATTAGATTCTCATAGGTGTGCCCCAGTTATACCATACTCCAATATTTTCAGTTATACGATCATATAGAATAATCAATTGTAGAGAGGGAAACTGTAGCCTGCATATACCTTGCATGATAACCTTAAAATAACAAGATGTACCCTGGATTGATAAATTAATGTATATGGTTAATTGGTTGTTTTAAAAAACAATTAAAACCACTAACATTTTCGTTCCATTGTTGGGGAGGTTATTAAGGGCGTAAAAGTACCAATAGAACTGGCTTTAGCTCCATTTTTTCTGACTTTGGTGAGATAGGAGCCTTAAGACATGAGTTAAGAACCTATGCACGCACCACCAATTTTTGGTGATGTGTGTTGGCTATAACTGACCCAGAGGTTTTCTATAAGACCCAGGTTCTTCGCGGTTTCCCTTTAACCAACAAAACCCCTTCGCACCGGCCCTTTCGGTAACAACCTGCGAGTAGGTTGAGGTATCACCTGAGGTGTATCTATAGGGTACTGTGGAATCAAGTTTCCACAGTAAGTTACGAGTTTCTTGGACGAACGTACTGCGCAGCACGGGCTAAGGAAGATGCGTTGCGAGACCAGATTGTGCAGCGCGCACAGGGATATGCGCTGCAGGAAAATACTGCGAGGTGGTGGGAAACACTGCGGTCTGCACTTCCAAATCCTTCTATTGCGGGGCTTCTATTGAAACTACGAACTATGCAGTTCTACTTTATACTCGAACTACCTTGAACATGCTTAAGACTCTGAATTGAGTATCACTCATCCACTCATTCAACTACTCAGCCGATTATCCATCTACTATTTGTTCATCCACTTGGTATGGTTACGATTTGAGCATATTCTACTGATACAATCTAATTGCTATGCATTTGTTCTATTGTGCATAAGGAAGTACTTAAGTGATCTCTTAACACTTAACCAACTAACTGATTCACTGTTCTCAAACACAAGCTAAATGTTCACCATTCATCTATTCATGCAGAGCTTAACATATCATCTCCATACTTCTTCTGATGGCAAATGCATACAACAGTTCTCTTATAACAACATGCAAGGAAACATCTAGACATTCATTTACAGAAAACACAGATAAGCATTCATCCATAAAACACAAACGCACAATAGAATATTTAATGTGGTTCACTCCCCCGAATGGGAAGCTACGTCCACAAGAACGGTTGGTAATATATATCTTTAAAGGGGATGGGGACAACCGTTCTTAGTCTGCGCACTCAGCTGTAGACTCTCCTTCCTCTTAGATAGGTCTCTGCGCACAAAACTACAGAGCCTTTACAATCTTCTCAACTCAAAAAGAGATTTTACAATACTATCATTCAACTATTCCACAACACTGAGAGAACCTCAGAACGTAGAACCCCATCCCATACAAAATGGTCTTCTTAAATAGACCATGCCCGAAGGTCATGTCTTTACAATACCGAAGACCTAAACCCAAAACCCTTAGGGTTTACAAAACTATGATGGTTTCCCTAAACCAGCTTGCTGGCATCTAGTAGCATCTGCTTCATCGTGGCGGTTCTCCACGTCTTCATTCTATCGCTATCGGCCTTCCTGTCGCACGCATGCCAACAGGTCACTTTCACTAAACCGTTCATCTCTAACGGTCTTGCCCACTAGGCATGCCAAGCCATCGCTTTCCCTCAGCTGTTCTTTTCTTCACAAACTCGTGCATTGGCCACCTTCCTGAATTGCTCGTGCATGCCACTCGACACTCCTGGAGCATCTTTCCAAAATTAGACCACTACTGGTCCATCCGGTACCTGTACCTGATCCTCGTCCAGCACTCCACTTTGCTGGCTCCACGTGGCCTGACTGCTTCACAGCACTGCTTCCTTGCAGTGTTGGTCTTCGTGGTACTGCCAAAATTTCGATGCTACGCACAACTTCGCAGCATGGTCAAAACTTGGATGTTGTGCACAACTTCGCAGCACCCTCAACACTTACACAAAATTTTATCTTTTTTCTAAGCTACGCTCAGCTCAACTTTTCCTGCTTATCAAAAGTGTTACCAAAACTTTGCCCCATCTTGGGCCCAACAATGTGCTACCAGCTTAATAGTATTAGAACATATAGGATGCACAAATAATACAATAAATCCTAGAGGAAAGAGAAAACCCCAACACACTAAAAAATGTGCAAGTAGACAGGGTCAAGGTCAAGGTTCAATAACTTACATACAAGAAATCATCTCAAAGCAAAATTGGAAGTGGCCTCCCATAATAATATCAGGGTGGAATCTCAGGAAGGAACTAGTATTTAGTCTTCCTCTCAAGCCAAGTCATCTACAGTAGCAGGAGTTGAGGTCAAGGAATTGATAGAAGTACAAGGAGAGACATGGGGACCAATACCATAGGAGGAAATTATCCCACAATTCTCTCCACGAACGAGATACTCTACAGTAGCTAAAGTTGAGTTACAAATTTTGACAGAAGGACAAGGGGAAACAAGGGAATCAACACTTGAACGTCAAAACTCAGAACTCGCACATGAATCAGTTCTTGAGATACCTATTCATGTTCAAGACCAAGGAAGTGATGTCAAACATACCACAATAGAATGAAAGGATCCTGATCCACCATATTGGCTTTATATTGATTATGGGATCCCAAAAGGATACTGTAGGTTGTAGGAAAACATGGCCACCCCAACATCTAAGATTGAATTTCCAATTGTTGAAAACCATGGGTCTAATCTAATGAATCCTATTTTTGTATCATCCCTTACCAACTTCCATGCTACAGCCATTGAAGACCCACAAGACTTTCTTTTTTAGTTCAATGTTTTATGCTGAAGCTATGACTACACCATGGACCTTCAGAAACTGAAGCTATTTCCCTATCCTTTGAAGGGAGAAACATTGAGGTGGTTCATGGGGCTCGGTGGCAGCACCATAAATTCGTGGGATGAGATGAAGTAGGATTTTCTCAAAAAATATTAGGATTACTATAGATCACGAGAATTGAGAGAATACATATTCATAATGACCTAGAAAGAAGAAGAAAATATGGAATATTATGTTGAGAGCTTCCAATACAATCAATAGAGGTATCCACACACTAATATGAGTAAGGACATTCCAAAGACAATATTTATTCCAGGAATTATAGACAAAAGGTGTGACATGTTAAATTTGATGGGAAAGGAGATATTTCAAAAGAAACCTATGATGTAATTTCTGAGTTGTGCAAAAGGTGTTCACGATGAGGTTCTCGGAACAAACTTGGAATTTGAGAGATCCCGAGCAGAGCTACAAAGTGAGCCAATGGAGGAGTTACTTGTATATAAATTGGAACACTGCTAGATGATTTTAAGACTGATATCCTTAGAAAATTATCTTCATAGTTGGAAGTTTTTTGGATTAAAAAAGTAGGATGAAGCTGATAAGGAATTATCTATCTTATTTCCACACTACAAAATAAAACACGCTTCAAAGGAATGTCCACTTAATACTATTTACGTTTTTTTTATTTGTGAACATGACCATCCTATGAAATTATTCCCATCACTACTAGGATTGAAAGAAATATATCAAGGGACCAACGAAGAAACTAAGTAGGCCTATTTTATAGCTTTGAAGAAGCCATGGGAATATTGGCCACAACGTATGAATCAAGATCACTCCTTTCTTTTTATCACTTGGAACAATCAATTTAATCCTCAGGAAATGCAATCCCCCACATCTCCTTGGAATAATCCTCGACATTTTCAATATCCTTCACCATGGTCTCAATGGTCACCCCAGCTAGTTAAAAATCCTTCCTGGCCACAGAATTGGTGAGGACCTCCTTTCCCTAGACATCTAGTTCCAATTTAACAACCATAGTTAGATATACAACAACATCAACTATAACTCCCTTTGAATTCCCTAATGAATACTCTTTCGTTACGATCCCAACTACCTATGCAAGATGACCCAAATCCAAATATTAAAGTGATTCAACAAGATGAAACGTCCAATTTCCAAGATTATTGCATTATCCCTCTAGAATGTAATGATTTACATCTTAGGTCTTGGTGAATGATTAATTCAGAATCTACCCCCATTATCACAAAATAATGCAAAGATGAAATCTTACCTCCTGAAATAGAGCACCCCTAGGAACAAACTGAGAATCTTCCCCATGCTGCAACCTTTGTTTATTCAACACCCTCACAGATGGAAACTACTACTAGTCCAACTTAGACACAAGTTGTTACTCTACCATGCCAGGAGAGATTAACTATATCCAAAACATCTTTGTTTCATGAGTTTGACTTTGCAAGAGAATTGTAGAATCTATGTGTTGAGATCCCATTGTTGTAAGAAATCAACGATGTTCCTATCTATGCCAACACTTTTCATGAGTTGTGTCTTAATAAACCTTTTAGGAAGAATAAAGATTCCCCTTTCATCCATGTATTTGGTAAGTTGTTTGATTTAATCTTGGGTGAGACCAGACCGGTTAAATATGATGACCCTAGGAACTTGACAGTTACAATCCAAATATGAAAGAAGAATTTTTCAAACACCTTGGTGGATTTAGGGGTTTCTATCAACATCATTCCCATAAAAACATGGGAGTCACTTGGAATCACAAATATTATACCAACCCATAAAGTCACTAAAGTTGACCAACCCATCATTCTTGGAGTTGGCTGATCGATTTCTTGAAAAACCCCTTCTTCCTTAACAATTTCTTGAATACTTGATTTATGATAGCTATAGGTTCTTCGAAAATTTGATGTGTTATATTTTTGTTTGGAAGTGTTGCAACTCCTTCCGGCGCAGCGTGTTAATTTATCCACAATAAAGAACTTTAACTCCTTCCGACACAACATGTTTGCTTCGAATTAGAGGAAATTTCAATTTAAAATGGGCCTTCCAAAAATAATACAAATTCCATTTCATCATGTATTAGCCAATCAAAATGCTTTAAAATTCAAAAAGGGAGCACCTAAAAAAATTGGAGGGAAAAAATAAAAACTACTTTTTTTATTGCATTTTCAAGTTATCTCCTTGTAGATTTACTCAAATTTCAAGCGGGAGGACTTGTTTGATGCATAATTAAATTATGCATCCAATGAGTACCCATGTCGCTTACTTTTAACAATATCCACACCATGATAAATCGAAAATACATTAAAAAAAGTGTTTTCTGTCACTAGAAACACGTTTTTTTTTATGTATTTTCAATTTTTCATGGTGTGGATG
Source organism: Larix kaempferi (assembly GCA_027924585.1). Lineage (NCBI taxonomy): Eukaryota > Viridiplantae > Streptophyta > Pinopsida > Pinales > Pinaceae > Larix > Larix kaempferi. The sequence goes on along the minus strand of BSBM01000050.1, from coordinate 17,508,724 downwards.
TTGTTAAAAGTATGCAACATGGGTACTCGTTGGATCCAAAATTTAATTATGCATCCAACGAGTCCTCCCGCTTGAAATTTGTGTAAACCTACAAGGAGATAAGTTGAAAATACGATCCAAAAAAGTAGTTTTTTTACACTCTCTCTACTATTATTTTATTATTTTATTATTATTTTCCTTAGGAGGCCCATTTTTTACCCAAATTTCCTGTAATCAACCGAGAATAAAGTGTTGCAACTCCCAAAATAAGGTGTTGCATCTCCCTCCAGTGCAACACGTTCGTTTTTTTCTGAATAAAGTGTTGCCACTCATTTTGATGCAACTCTACTAAATTTGTATCCAAATTCAAAAATTCATCTCTGCTATTTATTCTTCCAAAAAATCATTCTCATTATTATAGTAGTCAATTTAAATGTTGATTGCATCACAAATGTGTCACATCCATTGCCGCAACCATGCATGTTTCCCACTACTCATACTTCCTTCATGGATGCTCATAGTAAGTTTGATTAGGTATGATCCCTCTTTAATTCTCCATTATTTCGCAAAATGATTACAACACATAAATGGGTTGTCACCTCTCCTTGTTGTCACACCAGTTGGCCACAATCATCCAACCCATCAGTTGGGGGGATGTGCTAAAATCATTCCATGTACCTTGTAAACACCTATACATACCTACCTGCTACATTAAAAATTCACCTTATTACCACAAATATCACCTTAGAACCCGCATTCTAATTCCAAAATTCCAAAATTTGGCACTGTTTGTCTAGTCATTACTTGCATGGACCGACCTACTGTGCATCCGTTGTTGCATTTCTCTGAGTGCTAGATTTTGAATAGGTTGTCAATAATCTACAAGAATCGATGGAAACTATTATACGACGTGAACCATAAATGATGGAACAATTACGTAAAGAACCAAAGGTGTATTATATTTTTCACAATGTGGGATGAGTTGGTTATTTTGAATGGATATAGGGGTTTGATAATAGTATAGCCTTGGAATTTTCACAGAATATCAAGGAAGTGAGCTCTACAGCCATAGGATTATAGATTCCAGTTACATAGGACGTTATAGCTCGAGCGACATGAATCCCATAGAAAATAGATAAGTGGTTTGGTCAAAAATTCCCTCTTTAACTCTTGGAAGAAGAATTCTTGAGAGAAGAGACTTTAGCTAGAAAGGTAAGGGGTTTCAATGAGAATCCTTACCTGGTCTTTGGAAAAAAGTATCCTTTTTTGTGCATAAATACATTACTTGTGAGGGTCATTTTAAAGAAACTTTTTGGATACCATTTTAGGCTACTCTCCAAGTTATGGCATCAGAATTTGTTCAGCATTCTCTACTTTCTTTTGGGTTCCTTGAAACTCATAGCACGATCTGTAAAAATAGTCAAGCACCCTCTGTTAGTGGTAACCAACCATGGGTTAAGTAAGTTACTAGTTTTAGGTGCATTGAACAATATATATAGCACATGAGTGGAATTCATGGGATTACTAGAAGAATAGGAAGAGAACTAGAAGAAGTGGAGGAGGAGGGAGAGGAACCGGAAGAAGCAGGAGAAAGTGCTCTTGTAGTAAATTTGGAGGATGACCCAAAAGAAGAGGAAAGAGTAGACCAAAATTCAGAAGAACAACCAGCCCCTAGACACTCCATGCCACATCTATTTGATAGTGATGTGGATATTACTAAATAAAACCCTCCGAGAGAAGAAGAATAGCCATTTATTATAGAGGAAGAACAACGATCGAGTGTACACAAGTAGAGAGCACGAAAAGATCAGGTGAAAAATTTGTATCATTTTTTCTAGGAAGAAGGAAAAGGTCAATGAGGTTTTTGACAACATAATTAGAAGAACCTATTCTCACTCTTATTTATGTTGCGTGAAGCCGCAACAACAGAGGGAATACAATATGTTGATGCTTCCACACAAGAACCAACATCATCTAGAGAAGGAGAAGAACCTGATCATTCTACTACACAAGAACAAGTAGAAGAACAGATTAATGACATTGATGCTGCTACAAAAGAACCAATGTCAGTTGAACAAAAAGAAGAATTTTCTACTATTACACAAGAACTAGCAGCAGGAGAGATATATAATGATGATTCCACCACACAATAACCAACCTGAGCTGAATAGAAAGAAGAAGTCGTTTCTTCTCTATTCATGCAAAATTGTGTTGCACCTATTGAAACTGCAGACGGATCAGGAAATGCAAAAGAGGAAATGGATCTTGAATCCAAAAGGGGTAAGAATAAACTACTCTCTTTATTTGGACAATTCATGCATTTAAAATGCGAAAATTTGAAGCTAAAACAGAGAGTGAGAGCATTGAAAAGCTAGTTGAGGAGTTCATAAAGGCCTAAAGGCCTAGATTACCTTTCCTATGTTGCCAAAAATATCCAAACATCATCTTACTCTAAGGTAGGGCTGACTAGTATGTGGAAGAAGAATATTTCTTCATTTGGGATGATATATTCCAACTTGTTGGGTATCAACCTATAAACCTAAAACCTTCAAGCTCTGAATTTGTAACAATGTCCACACAATGGAGGACATTGTAACTATTGAACGCATGTGAATAGGAGTTCAAATAGAAAGAGGTGTATAGGAAAAATAAATTGGACTACAAACATCTGAATTTCATTCTCCCCTGCTTCTATAAGCAGAAGTTTGTAAATGGGATTCTCTAGCAACCTCTTATAGGAAGGTTTAGTTCCCCTGCAAGAACACCGATAGATTATTCATACCATGGAGGAAAACGCAACAAAAGAGCTAGTGTTCTATAATAGAAAGAGATCAATTGAATCAAGATCGGAAGCAACTCAAAGACTTGCAGGATCAAGTATAGAAGTTGACAGAAGACAATTACATGATGTGTTCATTAGCCCAGGATTTATTGGGATGCAAGGGTCCTCCCCCTGTGTATGTTTTATTCTCAAAAGATAAATTTATCTTCTTTCATCTCTCAGCCATAGCTAATGACATACCTTATCAATTTCCCACTTCCAAGTCATTCTTGAATTCCTTCTATGACATTGATGTGATTACATAACATTTTTTGTGTGAGCTATATTTTCATGACTTTATTTTTCCTCGTGAGAGGAAGTTCAATCCAATGGCTTACATATGATATATTTAGCTTTAGGCCCTTATATCATACCTTATTCATTATGATACCAAGTGGAAATTATCCCAAGAAACCGTGGAGAAAAATGAGACTGTGCGTGAATTGGTAATCCAAGAAGAACCTTCTAGTGCATTCAACCTCATTAGAGCCCAAGATCCAATTTACAACTCTCCTAAACTCTTGAAACAGGTTGAGGACATTTAGGCACATGTGTTGTCCCAATACTTTAATTAATTGTATCAACAACCATGCACTTGAAGCCTTACAAGGAAGCCAAGGTAGAAGGGAAGTGCCCACCTTAGAAATTATGAAGAGGGAGGCCTTTGGCCATACAAAGTTTAAAAGGGACATGAGGAGGTTAAACAAGTACATTTAGTGCATCTAGTAGAGAGGGTCCAGATGGATTGGCCTAAGATTTCACTTTCCTTTGATTTGGCTACTTGTAGGAAAATACTGAACTTCATATGAATTGTTAGGGTTAGAAGAGCAATAGGAGGTAGAATTCATGGTCTACATGGAATTCAAGGTTGTGGGAGAAGATATAGAAGGTACTTATTAGCTCATCAAATTCCATGAGACAACATATTATTGATCCAACCTAGACCTCGGGTAAACTAGAGTTTCATGTGGACATTTAGTGGCTTCAACAGGGGGAGATGTTGGGTCCTAGAAATTCTACCTTTTTTCCATCTTTTTACCCTATTCTGATGATATCTAGACCTCTCTCTTTCCTTCTTTTTGATGATATATTTCCCATGACCATTTGGAGCGCATTAAGGTACAACCTTATTTATATGTTGTGTTATTTGAATTAATAATGGGGTTATTGAGTAGTGTAACGAATTATTAGACAGCTTATGAAGTTCCTGGTAGTATCTTTGATCGAATTTTGCTGCTACTCCAAGAAATTCCAACTATTATTACTCCTATACATTCTAGTTGTTGTTACTCGTGTGTTCTAGACATTGATATGTCGATACATTCCAGTTGTTGTTAGTCTTGTGTAATCCATAGTTGATGTTTTTGTATGACAAAATTCTAGAAGGGAATCATGATGGATATGTTTCTAATCTTCTAAAAAGGATACATGTGGCAGATCAACTCACTTTCCTATGGCATATATGTTATGATCTTATCCTTTGAGATAATATAGATTATTATGTTGTAAATCAATTGTAATGCTTTGAATGAGTCCCAGTCTACTATCTATTTTTGTCATTCAAATGGAAGGGTTGAGAACTGGATATTCTCAAGAACGTTTTAATATTTCATTTTCTAAATGTATTTTCTCAAAAGATCTATAAGAAGAATAATTATTTCTTGGTATTGGGGTCAAACAAGAGTAATATTGAGACATAGTTGAAATAGTAATCATGTTGTAACCTTTTTGAAAATTTCAGTAATAAAGAATAGTTGTGTTGATTTCATGTGAAGCATTAATTTGTAGTCTTTGAGTTCCTTTTGGCAGCCCTGTTCAAGGGAGGAAGGGCGCACTTCCTTGGACAAGTGTTTTTACCTTGTTATTTGTGTAGAATAGATTAGTTTCCTTATTTTCTGCAAATTGATTCATTAATTTATAATTGTTGTTACTACATTATCATTACTATTAACATCTACAAGTGTTGTTTCCTTGTTACTTATATAGAATAGATTACTTTTTTGAACTGTTATTTATTTATTAATTTATTTATGATTGATGTTACCACATTCTCATTACCAGTAACATCTATTGTTACTCTAAAAGGATTGCTATTATTCTTGTAAGTGTGTTTCATTTCCAGTTGCTTGTTTATTTTCTGCAAGAGTGTCTATTTCCTGCAACTGTGTTTCATTTCAATTTATTTGCTTACTTTCTGCAAGAGTGTTTATTTCCTGCAAGTGTGTTTCAATTCTAGTAAGAGTGTTCCAAATCTTGTTGAGTGTTTTCATTTGTAGTTATATGAGCATATAGAATAATCACTGCTAGAAAGGGAAAATGTATCCTACATATTCCTTCCATGATAACCTTGAAATAACAAGACATACCTTGGATTGATAAAGTAATGTAATTGTTAATTACTCGTTTTAAAAGATAATTAAAACCACGAACAAAAACCATGCCGCAAAATCAGATAACTCACAAATGAAGATCATACCTTCTATGGTTACTGGTATTAAGATAGTGAAAGGTCATCATGGATTTTTTGTCCAGAATTTCACCAGCATCGCAAGGACATGTTACCATCAGAACATTAACACTCGAGGGAATATACATAAAAATACTAAGAAACCTGACATCATTCAAAATTCCATTCACACACAACAAAAGGATCATTAGAGTCAATTTGTGGTATAAAAAAGGCCTCATAAGAAAAAGAGTCATTAATGAGTTGGAATTCAAAAACCAATAGAATTTCAAGAAAATGATTCAACAATAATTGTTGAGTTGGCATATTTGTCATAAAAAACTAGTTTTTAATTTGTTTATTCAACATATCTTCCTTTGGTTTTACTCAAATTTCGAGCAGGAGGACTCATTGAATGTGGAATCCAATTTTGCATCCAATGCATACCCATGCCACATACTTTTGATGGACCCCAGCCCGCGAAAAATGAGAAATACATAGAAAAATGTATTACTTGAAAGTAATATGTTTGTTTTTATGTATTTCTCAATTTTCATGGGGTGGGGTCCATCAAAATTGTATGCATGGGTACTCGTTGGATGCATAGTTAAATTCTACATCCAACGAGTGCTCCTCAAAATTTGAGTAAGATCAAAGGGAAATAAGTTGAAAATACAAAAAATAGTTTTTTTTCTCTTTTCCTCCAAAATTCATAACTCTTATTTTATTATTTTAACTATTATTTCATTATTTTCTTTAGGAGGCTCATTTTAGACCTAAAGATGACTCTAATGAGAGAATATTGGTGATTATTTTGAAGAAATGAACTATTCGTACATAAGGATCTAAGGATTCTGCAAACACCCAACATCCTTGACCAAATATTTGAAAACAAAGGTTGCACTAAGAGAACAATGCAAGCAAGCCATAATAACGATCACATAGTTTGCAAGAAAAAGCGTCGTGCCATGGAAACCACCACAAAAATGGGCCAAAGACAAATTGACCAAGAAGGATATCGAGAGATGAGCTACAGAAGAATCACAACTCAACTCAGACCCTATACTACATTTAAAATTCTATATCCCATGGGAATACTTCGAAAAAGGTACATGAACATGAATTTCAACTAACAAAGGAAGCAATACAAGGAGAATCGCTCAAAAGAATATGAAGACCAACACAACAAGGATTCATGTGAAAAAATTCTAAAATTTCTCAATAATAAATTCCACATATCAGAGTCGGTAGGGCTAGACAATGACACTGAGGAATTCATGCTAGGGACCGATAGATCAAAGGAATACGTGGCTAGTTTGACAAGAATAAAATTCATAAAAAATCTAAGAGACTCGAATGACTCAGAGTTGTTGTGGACCAAAGCAATTAGCCAAAAAGTACGTAAATATATTGTTCCACAAAAATGTCAAAGCTAGAAAATGCAACACTCTCCAAGAGTCATAGAAAAGGGAACTCAGAAATAGAATAATCAAATGGGAGGAAAAAGTGAAGAATCCAAGTGCACAACTCGGAAAGGAATGATATGTATAAATATGATAAGATTGGAAACCAAAGAATCAAAACAACACATAGGATAGGAAAATACCTTAGGAAATCAAGGGAGGCTGAACACCCAAGAGGATACCATGATACTATCACAAGAGGATGAAAATGAAGAGAACACCAAGAAAGACAATGAAGACATAATAAAGCACAAATCTACCTCGATCACAAACCCACAACTTCAGTAGAAATAACAAATCCAGAAGTGGAAAAACATACCACATAGGAACCATAGGAAACACAACTAAACATAAAAACAAAAGAAACAAAAGAAAAATTGAAAGGGACAAAGAATTAGGGGCTCTGAGGATGACCAAAAACTACAAGGACATGCAAAAAGTGATTAAGATAAAAAAAAAAAAAGAAACAAAGGTTCTTCAAGGTCAATTGGAAAGATTGGAATAAGAATCAAGGTGCATGTTTTACACATTGGCGGTTCCAAAGGAGACATCTGGTGAAAAAAAAAATGGATAATGCACGAAGTAGTAGCAAAGGCCTTATAAAACATAGCAACAAGAATACACCATGAATCATGGAAGGAAGTCAGAAAGGTACATACCACAATGCTGAAACTCTAGGAACACATCAATAATCGACATAATGCATTGGACAAATTAAGGAAGATAAGAGCATAAATCGAAGAAGGATTCTACAAAATGTTTAAACTACATAATGATTGGATCAGCTAGGAACCAAAATCACACAGATAGCACATCCCATAAAATAACAAATAGATTATAGTGGGAAAAACCCCTCTGAGGAAAAAACCCACCTTAAAAATAATGTTAAGCTTCGGTAATTAAAGACCCAAATACAAACATAGATTACAAATATTCTTCTGATTCACCTTAGTACTTCTGCCATCCGATAACTGATCACAATGTGAATCATTATATATTGTATTACTCAATTCTCTCTCTTCCTATCCAGTAACCCTTCTACTTATATACACAATTTATGGGCTTGTTGGGTTGTCCTAAGAAACCAATAAGCCCCCTCTTTATGCTTTCTCTACCCTTGATGGGATTTCTTTGACCATGGTTGGGGGTTTCTACCCCCAACACTATCTGACCCTGGAAAATTTGGTATTGTCCCAGATACTCCTTTATTCCCCTGATGAAGTGGTGTTGTCTTTTTCTGTTTCGGTTGGTTTTAATGCTAACATATTAAATTGTCGGTGTGCTTTCATTGGGTTTTGTGTGTTTGGTTGTAGTACCGCTCTCTGCTTGTTGTATGTCTTGTGACTTGTTCTAGTGTGTTTGATCTTGTTTTCATGTCTCCCAATTTACTTGTTGATGGTTTACCTTGATGGTTTGAGTTCCATATTCTTTGTGCAACTCGCTAGCATTGCTCAAAATGTTTGTGCTACTAATTTTACTCATTAGTAGCACATGCAAAAAAAAAGTTTAAAAATTTATGGGATGTGATTCTTTGGGGGAATACGACGTGGGTGAATTTTTCCATACAACTAAATGCATTCATGAAGGAATATTTATGATAGTCACTCTCACTCTCTCACACATAGACAAACACTCTCTCACTCTTTCGCTCGCACAGACACCGAGAAAGTCCATTGTCTTTCGATATTTTACTAGTGAACGATTCTACTTGGATTGGGGGTATGGGTTCTAAATTTGTCACTTGAGATTTGTTATAAAGTTGAAAATATGATAACTGATAATACTCGTTGATGACTATCCTGTCAAAACCATAATTGAGTTACTAAAGAAATGTTGAACGGTGTGTGAACCTTCCTCACAAATAATTTTGGTTCATTGGTTGACAATGGTTTCCTAGTGTAAGGTATTTCACTATTTTGTTTCTGGAATAGATACTGAGGAAGGGACTACATTGTTTTGTTTGGAACTAGTTGAAGAAAAGTTCTTGGAACTAGAAAAAAAAACCATGCTATTGGTGTGAAATTGTTGAGTGCCAAGCTATGAGAGATATCCTGGTGGGGAATTACTTTTTGCACCTTCCATTCCTTTTTCTATCAACCTTGAGCATTCTCCTAGTGGATTCATAGTCTCAGCTTGGGGATGGTACCTTGGTGAGAGATTTATGAGCAAGGAAACCTATCGGTGGGTGGAGTGTTCCTCACTCAAGTCATCATTTATACATATAAGTAATTGATGATTTGTATCATCTTATTTTATTATTGTGTATGATTTAACGAATGGAGTGATTCATGAAGTATTTGAATTATCGTTGCATTTAATTCATCTAGATAAGAGTAATCCCTATTTCAAAATGGTTCGTGTGATATTATGAAATTCAAAATTGGTTCCTTTTAATATAATGAAAATTGAAATTGGTTTCTTGTTCTGAATGAATTTATGGTTCACTCTCTTGCTGAGTTTGTTTTAGTATGGTTTGTTCACTTGTTGGGTGTTATATGCCTAAATTTACCCTAAAAAACATGGAGAAACTTCAATGAAGCATTTCCTACTTAAACAACATAGCTCGAGTGTAGACCCAAATGGGAAAATTTACCCAAAGTTGTAGTATACGCCCTATGGTGTTCTAAATCCATGAATTCACCCATATTAATTGGTAATCACTTATAATAAAGGTAGCAAGGTCTATTTTGTTAATGTCTCCTATATACAATCATGTAGATGGGAAATTTTGTTGATGTATTTGTAACTTCAGAATGTATTTCACATATGTATATTGTATTCCTATAGAGATGTTATTATTCCTCTATACGGAAGTGTCATCATTTATATTGTAAGTGTCGTAACTTATACTTGATGGGTTATTAGACCACCTTGATGGGGTCGGCCCTGTATAAGTCATGTGGGTTAAAGGGTTACTAGACCACCCTATTGGGGGTCGGCCCTGTCAGCATTATGTTATGTGGTTAAGTTGAGTTCGACCTAGTAAGGTTAATAGGAAAGTCAAGCTAAGTATAAATAGAGTGCGGGAGGCACTCTATTTGATCATTCACTTTCTCACTTATCCACTCATTGGAGAGTGGCACACTAGTGGAGGAGGAGAAGCTACTGCTAGGAGACTATCTCTTATGCTTAGGTTTTGTATCATTTCTTTTTCTATCTCTGAGGAAGTTGTGGGGTTTTTCACCTTTATGGTTTTCCCTAGTGAAACTCTGTGTGTCTATTGTCTCATGTGATTGCTTGTTGTGATTGATATGATTGATATGCTATACATGTTATTCTCTCAGTAAAGATCCTAGAGTATATTGAATTGATGCTAAAAAATTAACATGGTATCAAAGCTAACCTGAGAAGAAGACATTATGCAGTTGCGGAAGCTAGGGATTCTTGTTTTTTGGGTTTCTCTCCACAGATATTGAAAGGCAGGAGGCTATATTGACTCTCCTCAGCAAGGTGCATCTTTCTGTCTAATAAGAATTCAATTCTTAGCACTTTCAGTTTTGGCCCTAAAAATTAGGGTTTCCACACAAATTGGAATTTCTGAAATCTGAGACCATGGATGGATGCTCCTTAGAAAAATAGAATTTTAGATATTTGGATCGAACTTTTTGGTTGGGTGAAGCTCCGAGAAAATCAAACCCTAGTTTGGGGTCTTCTTTAGTGAAGCCGGAAATTAGGGCTTCTACAAAAATTGGAATTTCTAAAATCTGAGACCATGGCTAGAAGCTCCTTCGAAAAATCGAAGTTTAGAGCATTGGATCAAAATTTTTGGTTGGGTGAAGCTCTGGGAAAATCAAACCCTAGTTTGGGGTCCTCTGAAGTGAAGCCGAAAATTAGGGTTTCTTCAAAAGTTGGAAATTCTGAAATCTAAGACCATGGCTTGAAGCTCCTCTGAAAAATCAAAGTTTAGAGACCAATATTAAACCCTAATTCAGGGTCCTCCCTTGTGAATCCAAAAGTTTGAAAAGCAAATTTGAGGGGTGAAACTTTGCAGTTTTCAAATTCTGAGTATACCAACTTGATCAGCTCATCAAGGCACATATTTCTATCCTTTCAGAAGTTTGAAATTCAAATTCTAAATTTTTAGGGTTTCTCTCACAAACCCTAATCCAGCTCGAGATCCAGTTTTCAGCAAATCAAGTGGTAAGACCTAATAACTTTTCTATTTCCATTTGAAGTACTTATTAAGATGTCTCACCACACCAAGCTTGAGGGTAAGCTTGAAAGGGATGATAACGTTCGAGCATGGAAGTATAGGATTGGGTTAATCCTAGAACAGAATGAGTTGGACACTTACACAAGGGAAGAGGTTTCAGTTCCAGAGGGAGATGAGACTAAAGATTCACACAAGAAGAACTTGGTCAAATCCAAGAGAATCATTGTTGATTCTATTCAGGAGTATCTCATACCCCATGTGTCTTCCCTAAGGACACCTAAGGAGATGTTTGATTCCTTAACCAAGCTATTTGAAGGGAAGAACATAAATCAAAAGATGACATTGAGTAATAAACTAAAGAACATCCAGATCCAAAATGAGGAGACCATGCAGTCTTACTCTTCAATGGTCTCCCAGATAAAAGAAGAACGTGAAGTTGTAGAGAATGAAGAAGTGGTAATGACCACTCTTAATGGCCTTCCTAGGTCATGGGATTCCTTCATCCAAGGAATTTGTGCTAGGAAGAAACTTATCTCTTTCAGCAGGCTATGAGAAGAATGCTCACAGGAAGAAGCTCGGATTATAGCTCGAGAAGAAAAGATGGGGAATGAAGATCAAGCTCTCACAACACATACCAAGGAGACAACACTTTTCCTCAGATTGTCCTAAGAACAAAAGGAACAACAACAACAACTACTACAAGCAATCTGACATGTATGACTTACAGGTATGTTTTGAAATCTGTTCATGATTAAGTTTATAATATGATTGTCTTCATGTTATTGATTTTAGTAACAATCTTGTTTAATTCTAGACTTTTCTTATCACCCTAGTAAAAGTATGAATGCATGATAGAAGACATTCATTGATTAGGTTTATGAGGCTTATGATTGTATTATGATTGTACTAATGCACTGTGGTGTTGTATGAGGAGAATGTTATCCGCTAACATGAAGGTACAAATCAAGTCCTAGATCAAGACCATAGTGACATGAAGACAAAGACTCATCCATAGTCATGGATCACATAGATGTATGTGTAATTTTGTTCTACAATGGTTAACTTATGAGTTATGCAGGTCATTGAAGAGAATAAGAAAAACATTGCTAGACATAACTAGCAAATATGATGACCAAGTATGTTTTTCCTATATCAAGTTAGAATTCTACCCTATGTAAGGATCTTATACTTTTGTATGATTGATAATTATTACTCGTGAAGTTACAAGTTTGAGTAATCTAGGGTTTATGCATATTATGTCACTTACCTTGATTGATGATATGACTAACGAGAAGAGTTCTATGGTCAAATATGAATATGCATGAGTAAGAGAAGTTTTCCCTGAAACTTTGAATGCTAATGCTTATTATCTGTGTTTGAAATGATCATGACTATACATGTTTATGATTATTGTGTTTTGATAGTATTAAGATTATACTAATAAATGTATGATTATGTATGAGATCTCGAGGATAACATAATGATGATACTAGTAAGAATGCATAGTGATCGAGGATGGATATAAGTTCAAGGACAAGTAATCCAGGAAGAAAATATCAAGAGGGAGCACACTCCAGTAGTTCCTACAAGGAAACAAAGATTGAGAGGGAGTCCACCCAACAAAAAGACAAAGATAAGTATTTGAATTGTCATTTCTTGTATATTTGATTGTTTAAATAATACTGTTCAATGATGTATATACTTATGTTCCTAGACTTAGGTTGTGTATCATGCATATTAGAATAATTGCATTAATGAACAGTATACCACTAATATGCATGTAATGGGAAAGTGGCCTATGGCACTGTACAACATTCCATTGCCACTTATCTAGAATGAAACCTCTTTGCTGACATGTTGGGAGTTGTGCACACTCTTAACATTGTTCTGGTAGAGATGGAAGGCATCTAGAAAGTTACAGGATATGGATAAATGTTGTATTGAAGCATTGGCTAAAATAATTGCATGATTATATGACATATTTCTTTATGTGTAAGAATTTGTTCTGAAAACTATGAGATGTTTCTAATCATGCAATTTAACTTGTCTTGTAGGAAAGATCGTGTACAATCACCTACAAAATAAGGACTACAACATTTTCTCCAGTAATGAAGTTCAAGAAAACTATCTATTGAAGAATATGAAGTTCCCAAGATCCGGGATGCAGTAATGGAAGGATGCCATGGTCGAGGAATACGAGTCGATCATGACGAATGATGTTTGATATGTGGTCCCAAGACCTGAAGGGAATTCTATTGTAACTTCCAAGTGGATCTATAAGATCAAGCATGCTGCAAATGGTAGCATAGATAAATACAAGGCCGAGTTGTGGCTCATGATTTTTTCTCCTGTAGCCAGGTACACTTCCATCAGAACAGTACTTACTCTGGCTGCAGTGATGAAGTGGAAGATACACCAGATGGATGTCAAGACAACTTTCTTGAATGGTGTGGTCGAAGAGGAAAGTGTATGTGGAGCAGCCACTCGGGTTTGAGAGACATGACAGAGGGACTCATGTGTGCAAACTGAAGAAAGCCTTGTATGGTTTGAAATAGGCACCCAGGACCTAGTACAACAGGATAGATGGATTCCTATCCAGTTTGGGATTTACTAAAAGTAAACGGACTCCAACCTTTACTACAAGGTTGAGGAAGGAAATCCAGTGATACTACTTATGTATGTGGATGACCTGTTTGTTACATGTGAGGATAGATTGATTGTCGATACGAAGAGGAAGCTTGCTCCCAAGTTCGAGATGAAGGACTTGGGTATGATGCACTACTTTCTCGGTATGGGGGTGTGGCAGAGCACAGATGGAATCCTCCTTGGACAAGGGAAGTATGTAGAATAGATCCTGAAGAGGTTCAGGATGATGGACTGCAAGGCCATGGCCACCAAGGATAATTTTAGGGGCGAAATTTAGCCCATGGGCTATTTTTCCATGTGTTTTTCCAAAAATAGATTCGCCAAATTGCATTTTTTGAAGCCCCAATTAGCCCAATTTTGATGTGGTAAACTTTTTTCACTCTAAAATTCGCCAAATTATTATATAAACTATATAAAATCCTTATAAATTGGAATAATTTTAGAAAAATATCGCCAAATATTTTATAGTTGACATTTTAAGAATTGGTAAGATTCACCAAGGTTTATACACTTTTAAATAAGTATGGGTCCTTAAAATTATCCCTAATGGCCACACCTATGGCATCGAACCTGAATCTTTTGTGTGATGCTTCATATGATCTGGTTGATGTCACGATGTATCATCAGATGATTGGGTCCTTGATGTACCTGATGAACACGAGACCAGATATTTGCTTTGCGGTGAACACATTGAGCTAGTTCCTGATGGATCCCAGAGGTGTTCACCTGGTTTCTGTAAAGCATATTCGGAGGTACCTGAAGGGTACAATTGATTATGGGCTCAAGTATGATACGAATCAAAAGTTTAACCTATAGGGTTATGTTGATTTAAACTCGACAGGCAGTGCTGCAGATAGGAAGAGCACTTCTGGGTGCTGCTTTAGTATGGGATCAGGTGTGATCTCTTGGTTTAGCAGGAAGCAATCCTGCATAGCACTGAGTACATCTGAAGCAGAGTATGTTGCAGCTTGTTCAGCTAGTTGTGAGGCAGTATGGCTCCAGAAGCTACTGTTTGAGTTATTTGATATCCCACTGGAGGCTACTGGTATCTTTTGTGATAACCAAAGTTGTGTGAAGCTGTCTGAGAATCCAGTGTTCCACGACAGGTCGAAGCACATTGAGATCAAATATAACTATATGAGGGATATGTGTAGAGGGGAGCAGTAAAGCTCCTGTATGTTGTGACGAATGAGCATGTTGTAGATGTGTTGACTAAAACACTAGCCAGAGTGAAGTTTGAGTACTTCAGAGAGAGGCTTGGTGTTCTTTAGATTAACAACACTTCAAGGAAGAAGTGATGGACACATTTGCAGGGGCCATTCCAAGCATGGTGAGAAGAGGATCCTTCCCATGGTTGTGGATGTAAGTGCTGGATGATGAGAATTAGGGAAATGCTCCAGTTACTGCTTTGTATATGCATCATGTTGGATGCCTTGATCAGTTGGATCATGTATTTATGTATGTATCAGGTGGATACATTGTATGATCAGGTGGATCATGTATGATGATATGTATCAGGTGGATACATTGTATGATTAGGTGGATCATGTATGATGATATGTATTAGGTGGATACATTGTATGCATCGGGACGATGCTATGTTCATGTGATGTACATCATGATGATGTATGGTGAGTATCAGGTTGATACTCTGCGGTCGTGGACAGGTTGTGCAGATAATCATATAATAGCACCCTGGGATATTTGCAGACACTCTTGCTAGGTTTTGTCGATGGCATATAATAGCTCCTTGGGAAGTCTGGAAAATGCACTTGCTAGGTTTTGCTTAGAGAGACATATAATAGCACCCTGGGAGATTTACAGATACTCTTTCTAGGTTTTTCTTGTTGTATATAATTGCTCCCTGGGAGATCTGGTAAATGCTCTTGCTAGGTTTTGTCCGTGGCATATAATAGCTCCCTGGGAGATCTTACAGGTTGTGCTGAGCACATAATAAGTCCTGGGATGCTCTTGCTAGGTTTTTCCAGTTGCATATAGTTTCTCCCTGGGAGGTTTGCAAATACTCTTGATAGGTTTTTCCTATGGCATATAATAGCTCCTTGGGAGATATGTCAAACACTCTTGCTAGGTTTTGCTTGGTCACATGTAATAGATCCCTAAGAGATCTTGCAGGTTGTGCTGGGCACGTAATCAGTCTTGAGATGCTCTTGCTAGGTTTTGTTGATGCACGTAATAAGTCCTGAGGATCCACAGTATGACCAGTGATGATGAAGACCTATAGGTGGTGGGCCTACGTCCATCATGAAAAAGGGTTGGCTCTGTAGAAATTCCTATAATGAGTAGTTCAGAGATTGATTGAGATAGCAGCAGCCGTGACAATGACGATGATTCGATGAATATGATCCAGTAACGATGATCCAGAGAAGAAGACTTGTGCTAGTAGATATGTGTCGATAAATACCTTCCCATTTAAGAGGGAGTGTTGATGTATTTGTAAATTCGGAATGTATTTCACATATCTATATTGTATTCCTATAGAGATGTTATTATTCCTCTATACGGAAGTGTCGTCATTTATATTGTAAGTGTCGTAACTTATACTTGATGGGTTATTAGACCACCTTGATGGGGTCGAACCTGTATAAGTCATGTGGGTTAAAGGGTTACTAGACCACCCTATTGGGGGTCGGCCCTGACAACATTATGTTATGCAGTTAAGTTGAGGCCGACCTCATAAGGTTATTAGGCAAGTCAAGTCAAGTATAAATAGAGTGCGGGAGGCACTCTATTTGATCATTCACTTTCTCACTTATACACTCATTGGAGAGTGGTGCACTAGTGGAGGAGGAGAAGCTGCTACTAGGATACTTTCTCTTATGCTTGGGTTTTGTATCATTGCTCTTTCTATCTCTGAGGAAGTTGTGGGGTTTTTCACCTTTATGGTTTTGTCCAGTGAAACTCTGTGTGTCTATTGTCTCATGTGATTGCTTGTTGTGATTGATATGCTTCAAATGCTGTACATGTTATTCTCTCAGTAAAGATCCTAGAGTATATTGAATTGATGCTAAAAATGAACAAATTTGTTTCGCGGGATTATTTTTTCCTCCTTTAGATCGATTTTGTCTTGTTTATAGACTAGTTTTTATCTCTTTGAAATTCATAGAAAATTGATGGCCCATAAATTCTTATATTTGAGTTCCTCTATTTTTCCTTTTTAGTTTGAATTGATGGTTTTTATGTAATAAATTGAACGGTTTTTATGTAACAAATAGATCCTTGGATTGGCATTTAAGTTCTATTTACATTGTTGCATTATAATACACTTAAATAGTTTATTGAAGTCTACAATGTATGCTTATAGTGTTTTTGTGCATGTGAAAAATGTGCTTTTTATTTGGATGTCTATTACATGAGATCTATAGAAGCTTTCTCCAGGATATCCAATCCCATTACATATTTATAGAAGAAAGGTGTGAAATTCATTTGGACTCAGAAATGTGAGGATAGTTTTAGACTTTTGAAAGAATTTCTCACATGTGCACCAATTTTAAAGGTTGCAGATCCATATAAGGAATATGTAGTATGCACATATGCATCTCTAAAAGGACTTGGTGGAGTTCTGATGCAAGAAGGGAATGTGATTTGTTATGAATCTAAAAAATTAAAGGAACATGAAAAGAGGTATGAAATGCATGGTAGAGATCTCACTACCATAGTACACACCTTGAGAATGTGGAAGCATTACCTCATGGGTAGAAAATTCAATTTGAATTCAGATCATCACGGTTTAAAATATTTGTTTACAACCCAACTTGAATGCTCATCAAGCTAGATGGATGGAATTCCTAAGCGAATTCAAGTTTTAAATTAAGCATATCAAGGGCAAAGAAAATTGAGTTCCAAATGAACTTAGTAGAAGAAATCAACTAATGAATAATATAGACATCAGTAATTGGAAAATAGATTTGAAGAGCATATTTTTGGAAGCATTGGGTTCTGATGAGAATTATTTTCAAGTTAAGATATCCTTATAGTTAAACATCACGCCATTGAAATATATGCATTATAGATTGGAGGAAGATGGAATTCTCCTGTACAAAAATAAAATTTATGTACCTAAAATGGATGAATTAAAGAAGATTATACTGTAGGAGATGCAGTATGTTACCTATTTAAGCCATCCTAGCTCTCAGAAAACTCTTACAGATGTTAAGAAGGAATATTATTGGTCAAGCAGGAAGAAAGAGATAGCAAGGTTCATTCCTTATTTCCTTGAATTTCAAAGGGTGAAAGAAAAGCGTAGACATCATGTTGGTCTACTCAACCCATTGCCAATTCTAGAGTGGAAATTGGACATGGTCACCATCGAATTTATCATTAAATTACCAAGGACAATGAATCGACATGAATCCATTATGGTGGTGATCGGTAAATTGGAAAAAATTTCTCATTTTATACCCATTGAGTTAACATTTAAAGTGGCAAAGATTGCAAAGATTTATATGAGAGAAGTTTCCAGGCTATACGGGATTCATAAGGAAATTGTTTCAGATCAAGATTCCTAGTTCACTTCAAACTTTTGGAGAGGTTTGTTTAAGGAATTTGGAACCAAAATTAACCTTGGCACAACCTATCATTGTTATCGGACAATCCACTCGAGCAGACGTGAGTCGGATCTCCCTAGCTCAAGGTGAGTCTAGAACAAATAGAACAGACTCCTAATGCATTTCCTAGATCTACTTAAGGATTGAGTACTAGATTCCTTACCTTTCACTTTGCAATCCTTTCTCCTGAATGCTGCTCCACGTCTCACGGTAGTCAGATCCAAGCTGCAAGACCTGTCAAGACAAGAAACAAGAGAAACCAGTAAAACACATCTATACAATAAGAGATCTAAGTAAATAGTTAAGCAGGTAAACTACTCAATATCATTACACAAATGAACAACATTGGTGGAAAGCATTTGTATTACCGCAAATGGAGGAGTACATAATAGAGATATAGAACTACAACCAAGGCTTAACACTGTAACCCTTCTCTGACAAAGCCAATTTCCATATCCTTCCAAGGAAGTATGATATCTCCAATAGGTGAGTGGAGATGTTCTAAGAGCGATTTCACCAGCATGTGTTGATGTATATGTAACTTCAGAATGTATTTCATCTATATATTGTTTGTATTCCTATAGAGATGTTATTATTCCTCTATACCAAAGTGTCGTCATTTATATTATAAGTGTCATAACTTATACTTGATGGGTTATTAGACCACCTTGTTGGGGTCAGCCCTATATAAGTCATGTGGGTCAAAGGGTTATTAGACCACCCTATTGGGTGTCGGCCCAGTCAGCTTAGTGTTATGTGGTTAAGTTGAGGCCGACCTAGTAAAGGTTATTAGGCAAGTCAAGTCAAATATAAATAGAGTGCGGGAGGCACTCTATTTTATCATTCTATTCTCACACACACTCTTTGGAGAGTGGCGCACTTGTGGAGGAGGAGAGGCTACTGCTAGGAGATGTCTATCTCTTATGCTTGGGTTGTATCATTTCTCTATCTATCTTTGAGGAAGTTATTGGGGTTTTTCACCTTTATGGTTTTCCCCAAGTAAACTCTGTGTCTTTTGTGTGCTTGCATTATTGTGTCCATGATTGATATGCTGTAGATATGTTGTACATGTTGTTTTATCAGTTAAGATCCTAGATCATATTGAAGTAAATTCTGAAAATTTAACATGGTATCAGAGCTATCCTGAAAGAAGGCATGGTATGGCATATATGACACTTGTTGCACTTACGATGCTAGGGCTTGATATAGTAAAAACCAGTCATCGTAGCACTTTTGCTATAAATCCATTTTGGAAAAGTTTTCGGATCTAAAACTGTTATAGTTCGAATATCAGATCCCCATGTACCTTGTGTCCAAAGGAAAACTTCTAATTCGTTGAACTTTGTGTTTTATGATCTGTACAATCTAGGGTTTCTGCCTCTTCGAGATCTGAGTCATAAACAGGTGACCTAGGAAAAAAGGTCGTAACTTGGGCTAGGAAGCTCCAAATGAAATTTCGTAAAAAGTGACAGGTAGTGCACGGACAGTACTTTCTCAGGTAACGTTTTAAGAGGCCGAAACTGAACCAATGAGACGTAGCACGCCGTACAAGTTTGCTCTCTTGTTTTATCCCATAAACAGGTCACATTGCGACACTTGGCATAACTCTTTCTTAGAGAATCCAATTGAGGTCAGACCTATGGGGTTCGAAATATGATAGGGTGGGATACAACAGGTAGAATTTTTAGACCCTGTGGATCAGAAATTTTG
Source organism: Larix kaempferi (assembly GCA_027924585.1). Taxonomy (NCBI): domain Eukaryota; kingdom Viridiplantae; phylum Streptophyta; class Pinopsida; order Pinales; family Pinaceae; genus Larix; species Larix kaempferi. The sequence continues at coordinate 17,488,941 of BSBM01000050.1, read as the reverse complement.
GAGTTACAGCAGAAACAATCAGGTACATATTTTTGTCAAAACAGAATTATTTTTGAGCACCTTCATTCCTTGCTTCGGGAATTTAGGGTTTCGAAGAAAGTTGGGAATTTTTGTAATCGGAGACCACGGCTGAATGCTACTCATAAAAATACAAATTTAGAGACCAAGATCATATTTTTTTGTTGGGAAGAAGGTCGGTCTTGATGCTACCCTAGTTCGGGACTTTGATCTGAAAAGTGGAAAATTAGGGCTTCTGCAAAAATGGGAATTTTTTAAATCTGTGACCACGGCTGGAAGCTCCTCAGAAAAATAGAAGCTTAGAGATTTGGATCAAACCTTTTGATTGGGAATAAGGGTGGACTTTATCAAACCCTAGTTCGGGGTCATGTCCAGTGAATTCGGAAGTTTCAAAGGAAAATTTGAGGGGTGAAACTTTGCAGTTTTCAAATTCTGAGTATACTGGCTTGATCAGCTCATCAAGGCGCATATTTCTATCCTTTCAGAAGTTTGAAATTCAAAGTTTGAATTTTAGGGTTTCTCTGACAAACCCTAATCCAGCTCCAGATCCAGTTCCTACAAATCAAGTGGATTGGGTTAATCCGAGAAGAGAATGGATTGGTCACCTGCATAAGTGAAGAAGTTCCTGTTTCAGAGGGAGATGAGGCTAAGGCCTTACATAAGAAGATTACAAGCAATCTCGATAGGTATGACTCATTTAGGTATGTTTCGAATTCTGTTCATAATTAAGTTTATGATATGTTTGTCTTCATATTATTATGGTTAGTACAATCTTGGTTAATTTTAGACTTGTCGTATCACCTTAATAAAATTATGAATGCATGATAGAAGATATTCATTGATTAGGGTTTTTGACACTTATGATTGTACTAATGCATTGTGATGTTATATGAGGTTTATGTTGTTCGCTTACATGAAAGGTACACCAAGAAAGACAAATCATGTTCTACTTCAAGAACATATGATCATGGTGACATGAAGACAAAGATTCATCCAACACATAGAAGATCTACTTACGAGGTATGTATAACTTGGTTCTACAATGGTTAACTTATGAGACATGCAGGTTACTAGCACAAGTCATTGAAGAGAACCAGAAGACATCATGCGGGTATGTTAGACATAACTAGCTAACATAGTAATCCAGGTATGTTTTTCCTATATCAAGTTAGAATCTTACCTTGTGTTAGGATCACTTATATAAGTATAATTAGTATGATTGGTTATGTTTATTCATAAATTTAGAAATGTAACTAATCAAGGGTTTATGCATATTATGTATCTTATCTTGATTGATGATTTGACTAACCAGAAGAGTCCTATTATCAAATAAGAATATGCATGAGTAAAAGAAGCCTTCCCTGAAACCTTGAATACTAATGTTTATTATCTGTGTTTGAAATAATCATGCCTATACATGTTTAAGATTATTGTGTTTTGATAGTATTAAGATTATACTAATGAATGTGTGATTATGTATGAAACCTCGAGGATGACACAATGATGATACCAATAAGCATGCATAGTGATTAAGGATGGCTATAAGTTCAAGGATACGTAATCCAGGAAGCAAAGATCAAGAGGAAGCACACTTCAGTAGTTTCTGCAAGGATGTAGATATTCAGAGGGAGTTGACCACTTATCACAATCCACATCAGAATGGATTTGCAGAAAGGAAGCAAAGACTGAGAGGGAGTCAACCCAACAAGCAAACAAAGATAAGTATTTTAATTTTCATTCCTTGCATATTTGATTGTTTAAATAATACTATTCAATAATGTATATACTGATGTTCCTAGAATTAGGTTGTATTATGCATATTAGAATATTTGCATTGATGAACAAGTATACTACTAATATACATGGGTAAGTGGCCTATGGCACTATACAACATTCCATTGCTACTTATCTAGAATGAAACCTCTTTGCTGACATGTTGGGAGTTGTGCACACTCTTAACAATGTTCTGGTAGAGATTGGAAGGCATCTAGAAAGTTATGGGATATGGATAAATGTTGTATTGAAGCATTGGCTAAGATAATTGCATGACTATATGACATATTTCTTTATGTGCAATAATTTGCTCTAAAAACTATGAGATGTTCCTAATCATGCAATTTAACTTGTTTTGTAGGAAAGATCATATACCATCACCCACAAAAGAAGGACTACAACATTTGTTCAACAACAAAGTTATCTATTGAAAATATTGAAGATATTGGAGTTCCTAGGATCTAGGAAGAATGCCATGATCGAGGAGTAACATTCGATCATGAATGATGTTTGGGATGAGAAGTCTGTCGTGACTTCCATGTGGATCGATAAAGATCAAGTATGCTGTAGATAGTAGCATAGAGACTTTTGCTCCTGTAGCCATATCCACTTCCACCAGATCAGTACTTGCTGCAGTGATGAAGTAGAAGATACACCAGATGGATTTCAAGACAACTTTCTTGAATGGTGTAGTCAAGGAGGAAGTGTATGTGGAGCAGCCACTTGGTTCTGAGACACATGACAGGGAGTCATATATGTGCAAAACTTGGTATGGTAGGATAGATAGCTTTCTATCCAGTTTGGGCTTTACCAAGAGTAAAGCGGATTCCAACCTTTACTACAAGCTTGAGGAAGGAAATCCAATGATACTACTTTTGTATATGGATGACATGTTTGTTACAGGAAAGGATAGAATGATTGCCTACAAGCAGCGGAAGCTTGCTGCCGAGTTCGAGATGAAGGACTTGGGGATGATGCACTATTTTCTAGGTATGGAGGTGTGGCAGAGTGCAGATGGAATCTTCCTTGGACAAGGGAAGTATGCAGTAGAGATCTTGAAGAGGTTCGTGATGATGGACGGCAAGGCCATGGCCACACCTATGGCATCGAACCTGAAGCTTCTGTGTGATGCTTCATCTAAGCTGGTTAATGTCACTATGTATCGTCAGATGATTGGGTACTTGATGTACCTGACGAACACAAGACTAGATATTTGCTTTGTGGTGAACACATTGGGCTAGTTCCTGACGGATCCCAGAGGTGTTCACCTGGTTGTTGTAAATCATATTCTTAGGTACTTGAAGGGTACAGTTGATTATGGGCTCAAGTATGATGCGAATCAAAAGTTTAACCTGCAGGGTTATGTTGATTCAGATTGGGCAGGTAGTTCTATAGATAGGAAGAGCACTTTTGTGTGCTGCTTAAGTATGGGATCAGGTGTGATCTCTTGGTTTAGCAGGAAGCAGTCCTGCGTAGCATTGAGTACAGCTGAAGCAAAGTATGTTGTAGCTTGTTCAGCTAGTTGTGAGGCAGTATGGATTCGGAAGCTACTGTCTGAGTTATTTGATCTCCCACTGGAGGCTACTGGTATCTTTTGTGACAACCAAAGTTGTGTGAAGTTGTCTGATAATCGAGTGTTCCACGACAGGTCGAAACACATTGAGATCAAATATCACTATATCAGGGATATGGTGCAGAGGGGAGCAGTGAAGCTCTTGTATGTTGCGACAGATGAGTAGGTTGCAGATGTGCTGACGAAGCCACTAGCCAGAGTGAAGTTCGAGTACTTCAGAGAGAGGCTTGGTGTTATTCAGATTGATGACACCTCGAGGAAGAAGTGATGGACACATTTGCAGGATCCATTCCAAGCATGGTGAAAGGAGGATCCTTCCCATGGCTGTGGATGTAAATGCTGAATGATGAGCATCAGGATGATGCTCCAGTTACTACTCTGTATATGCATCAGATGGATGCTGGAGATGATCAGCTGGATCATTTATATGTATATGTATGTACGCATCAAGTTGGATGCTGGATATGATCAGTTGGATCATTTATATATATGTATGTACGCATCATGTTGGATGTTGGGTATGATCGGGTGGATCATGTATTTGTATATGTATCAGGTGGATACATTGTATGATCAGGTAGATCATGTATGATGATATGTATCAGGAAGATACTGTGTATGCATCAGGTGGATGCATTGTATGATCATGGATGACGAGCTTCAGGATGTTGCTCCAGATATGCATTAGGATGATGCAGTGATGAGTATCATGACGATACTCTAGATTATATGCATCAAGATGATGCTATGATGATGATCAGGTAGATACATTACATAATCAGTTGGATTATGTGTGATGAGTTCCAAAGACACAGATGCATAGTGCCTATCCGACATGGTGGTAGATGTGTTCTCCCATGTGCATTGATGTAAGTGCAGTGCCTTTCCGACATGGTGGTAGATGTGTTCTCCCATGTGCATTGATGTAAGTGCAGTTCCTTTCCGACATGGTGGTAGATGTGTTCTCCCATGTGCGTTGATGTAAGTGCAGAGCCTTTCCGACATGGTGGTAGATGTGTTCTCCCATGTGCATTGATGTAAGTGTAGAGCCTTTCCGACATGGTGGTAGATGTGTTCTCCCATGTGCGTTGATGTAAGTGTAGTGCCTTTCCGACATGGTGGTATATGTGTTCTCCCATGTGCGTTGATGTAAGTGCAGAGCCTTTCTGACATTGTGGAAGATGTGTTCTCCCATGTGCGTTGATGTGAGTGATGAGCCTTTCCCGGATGGTCAGAGGAAAGTCCTTCCCTGCCGGTGAGTGTAAGTGCTCTGTTGTGTGCATCTGGACTGTGCTTCGTGGATGATGATCAGTATGATTATGAGTATCAGAATGATACTCCGTGGTTGTGGACAGGTTGTGCAGTTACATGTAAAAGATCCTGGGAGATCTGATAGGTTGAGCAGTATGCTCGTAATCAGTCCTGGGATGCTCTTTCGAGGTTTTGCTGATGCATGTAATCAGTCCTGAGAATTCCACAGTATGGCCAGTGATGATGAAGGCCTACAGGTGGTGGGCCTACATCCAGTATGAAAAAGGACTGGCTCTGTAGAACTTCCTATGACGAGTAGATTCAGAGATTGATTGAGATAGTAGCAGCAGTGACGATGACGATGACTCGATGACGATTATCCAGTGATGATGATCCAAAGAAGAAGACTTGTGCTAGAAGACCTATGTCGAGAAATACCTTCCTAGTTAAGAGTGAGTGTTGATGTATATGTAACTTCATAATGTATTTCATATATATATTGTTTTTATTCCTATAGAGATGTTATTATTCCTCTATATGGAAGTGTCGTCATTTATATTGTAAGTGTCGTAACTTATACTTGATGGGTTATTAGACCACCTTGTTGGGGTCAGCCCTATATAAGTCATGTGGGTCAAAGGGTTATTAGACCACCCTATTGGGTGTCGGCCCAGTCAGCTTTGTGTTATGTGGTTAAGTTGATGCCGACCTAGTAACGGTTATTAGGCAAGTCAAGTCAAGTATAAATAGAGTGCGGGAGGAACTCTATTTTATCATTCTATTCTCACACACACTCTTTGGAGAGTGGCACACTTGTGGACGAGGAGAGGCTGCTACTAGGAGATGTCTATCTATTTTTTTTGGGTTGTATCATTTCTCTATCTATCTCTGAGGAAGTTATTGGGGTTTTTCACCTGTATGGTTTTCTCCAAGTAAACTCTGTGTCTCTTGTGTGCTTGCATTATTGTGTCCATGATTGATATGCTGTAGATATGTTGTACATGTTGTTCTATCAGTTAACATCCTAGATCAGATTGAAGCAAATTCTGAAAATTTAACAGCATGTAGATACCATAGCCTTCCTCCCTTTGGGATGGGAGTGAGCTTCATTTATATAGGACTAAGTGGATAGGGTATGGATAGGATAGGTTGAGAGATGGTAGGAGAGGCTTAAGGAATTTCTCCAAAGGTTTAGGAACCGAGTGCCAACTCTTCCAAGAGGTCATGGATAGGGTCCCAAGTCAGCAAGCTTCGAGATGGACCTCGAAGAAGCTATTTTTTCCATCTAACTAACTTCGTCGCACCCTGTAATGGGGCAAGGTGCGACGTCGCATGTTGCTAGTGTGCATCCTGTGATGACCCTTCAAAACTTAGCATAATTGGGTACAAATCCTCCCAGGAAGATTACTTAGTCCAGGTATCTTCAGGGGTGTATTCACTGAATCTTATGATGAGTAGATTTTGGGTGTAACAGAATGCCCCCCAAAGCATGAAGCTGTTGAAGATAGACAGGTGAAGTGCTTTGATAGAAGTAATGGAAATAGACTTGTCGGACGAAGGACACTGCTGTAGTACAATTGAATCTAAACCGACAATCTCATATGAAGTACAACATGGCTGCCGACCAATACATTGCAGATCCATGGTAGTAATGACCAACTGAACACAATCATGGCTACTAGACACAAGTGTAGATCCATGACGAGATGATAACACAGCCACGACCAATACAAAAGTGGATCCGTTTGATATAAATCAATACAAACTCCATCTCAACCTGGGTAAAACATGACTCCCCAGGGTCTTCAAGCTGAACCCGCAATGATACAAATCTATCCATGTGATTACAAATGTCTTGATGTCGAACATGGTAGAAACCACTTGATTACCGGCCATTGATGTAAACCGTTAACAAGTCCGAGGGAGATCACCATTGATGTCAATGATTCCCAAGGTATCACAGTACATATCATCAGGTGTGAATAAATGAGTTGAAGTCGAATGCAAGATGAAATATTTCAATCAAGAGTCAATGATGTAAACTCATGATGAAAGTGAGGTAACCTGCCATTGAGACATGCAGCGCCAAGGTAATTGACTGGTTTCTATATTCAATCCTCGGATGATGAGTTGAAGTCAACAAGGATGAATCCGTCGAAGGAGGGCCATAATGAATCCCCCATAAATCGACACGAAACACGACAAAAATGTATAGGGTAGATCGGATGGTACAATAACATGCAAGACTGATTCAGAGTAGACCAACGTAATGGTGGGTGTACTGACTATAGATGATAAATGATAGACATATTCTTGAACATGGGCATGGCATGACTTGGCAGTATTGACATGACGAGTGCGACACAAATTCTCAAAGCAACTGATGATGGAAGCTTTTCTTTGAATGACTCAAAGGAGTACTAATACTCAGGAAATAAGTGGAACTTGAAGACAAACGGATGATCCAAGTGCTGTATGCAAATGCAGATGAGTGCCATGTTCAAGAACGACTACATACTGCCACTAATAAGGTATGTAATACAAACACTTTCCTTTTTCCCCATCATGAATGATGAGTACCTCATTTTTTTTTTACGAGCTTGATGAGGGTAACCAGATGCTCGGTATAGCTCATCTCATAGATGAGTCCAATCCCAAATATTTTCCGAACCTGGAATAGGAGGGGTTCGTCCCATAACGGGCCCTTCAATGTGAAAGTTTTAATGAGTCCATAGAAGGTAAACGCGGTCGGGTGGAAACGCGAAGGTGGGTAACACTTTGGTGAGAATCGGCGGGGCAAAAACTCTAGCGTATGTTATTCGGCCGAATAACGTTAATTATTCGGCCGAATAATAATAATTATTCGGCCGAATAATTAACGTTATTCGGCCGAATAATATAGTATTTATTCGGCCGAATAATCTTTAACGGGCCACCGTTAAACATAACGGAGGCCTCGGAATATGTGCCATGGGCTAGCCGGACGGGGCAAACTCACGGCGATGGAAATAATTGTTCGGCCGAATAATTATTCGACCGAATAATTATTCGACCGAACAATTATTCGGACGAATAATTATTCGGCCGAATAATTGTTCGGCCGAACAAGTGTTCGGCCCGAACAATTATTCGGCATAAAAGCTCGGTCCCGGCCGCTCTCCCGTCACTTTCGCGGGATCTCGTGGACCCCTGTTGTGTTGGTAGTGGCCCGTCTGCCCCGTCGTCCCTCTTCCTTGTCGCCCGTTAGCTATCCTATTGGTCGATGGCATGTGTTGTCGACCTGTAAGCCTGCGTGTAAGTCACCCGTTCGTCGTTGTTTCGCCTCTCCTGTTCGTTTGTCAGAAAGCGGCTGGTATCGCCACCTGCACGTAAGTGATATCGTTTGCTGCTTGCTGCTGGTATGTAATATCGTTTCGGCTGTTCAACACGGTAACATTTGTAGCAGATTTGGGTTTGTAGGGCATCATAGCGCATGGTCGGACGTCGTTGAGAAGTTGCGGGTGGTGACAGATCGACACGGCGTTTGCAGAGGTAGAAGGTATCATTTTTCTGTTTTGTAAATGTGTATTTTATTGAAGGTGTTATCGCTATTTTTTGTTGTCTAAAATGTTAGTGATTTTACGCAGGTCTCCCATTTCGTCTGCTACGGCTGCTCTGTTTCGGGTGAAATAATTTTTTATTTGCGCTGTCCTCGGCAAGGTTTCAGGTCGCGCTCATTTGTTTTGGCTGTGTTTTAGAGGTAAGGTGGATAAAGCTCTCTAATTCCCGTTTATATAAATTGTTTTCGATCGTTTTGTAATTCCCATAGACTTTGTATATTGCACTATGTCCAACTAGGCAGAGGCCATGGGCTGCAACAGGACAGAGTCCATGGACTCTGCCCAGTTGGACAGAGTCCATGGACTCTGTCCAACTGGGCAGAGTCCATGGACTCTGTCCAACTGGGCAGAGTCCATGGACTCTGTACAGTTGATTGAGTTCTTGGATGTTGGTCGAATTGAATGTCCAGAATGTCTTAAATTAAAATATGAAGAGGAGTATTTAAATTTAAATATAAAGAGAAATTTTTTGAGTATTTTTTTAAATTGTTGTATTTTTCTATGTTTAGAAAAGAAATTAACAGTAATTTTAATTGGAAAGAACATTTTTAAGTTGTATGTAGGCTTGTTTTACCTATGAACTCTGTCGACTCGTCTAAGTTGACAGAGTTCATGAACTCTGTCGACTTGTCTAAGTTGACAGAGTTCATGAACTCTGTCGACTCGTCTAAGTTGACGGAGTTCATGAACTTTGTCTGTTTACAAAGTGCAGAGATTAAGATATTAATTATATTACCAACTTTGGCAATCGATAGTTCAGATACAAACAAATTTCAGATAGTTAACTCTATTTCTGATAAAAAAACAATGTAAATGGACTTGAGGTACAAGGGAACTATAGACATGAATAGATTTTAATTTATAAGTATTATAGTAAGTCTTATGTAATTTAACAATGATGACATGAACTCTGTCAACATATCTTAGTTGACAGAGTTCATGAACTCTGTCAACATGTCTTAGTTGACAGAGTTCATGAACTCTGTTAACATATTTTAGTTGACAGAGATGAAGATATAAGTTATTTAACAAACTATGTGGATAGATAGCTTATATACAAACTCTATTTTTGATAAAACAATACTTTAAATGGATTTTATGTAAAAGGGAACTATAGACATGAATAGGCTTTAATCTAAATGTACTGTAGTAAGTTTTATAAAATACTAGGTGATGTTATGTTAGAATGTTTGAGTTTTATTCTAGTAAAGGTGGTGATCTTGGTATTGTGTTTTCTTTTGTTTGCAACATGGCTGACATGGAGAACATAATACCAAGAATTGTTACCATTATTAGATTGAAATTAAAGATCATTGTCAAACGAGGCCAATTTGAGAAACATGACATTTAACTCAATCATAATACTTTGAACAGTAATTTTTTTTTTGTTCTATGGAACAATGAGATTATGTGTAGATATAATTTATGTCTAGAGTAATAAAATTTCTGGTTTAAATTTGTAGTTTAAGAAACTGAAAACGATTATCAGAAATGGCAAATTTTGAAAACATAATACATGAATTGTCAATTTTTATTTTATTGTCAATAATGAAAATATTTTCGAGACTTGATTTATGTTTCAGATATTAAGTTATGTATTAAGAAGGTGAAAGAGATTCATGATTTATGCTTAAGGTATTAAGTTATGTATTAAAAAGGTAAAAGAGATTCATGATTTATGTTTTAGGTATTAAGTTATCTATTAAAAAGGTAAAATAGATTATTGATTTATGTTTTAGGTATTAAGCTATGTATGAAAAAGGTAAAAGAGATTCATGAACTCATACACATAAAAAAAATAAACCCATTACTTAGTACTTAACTATATTGGTTCCATTCATTTTAAACATCAAAAACACCTAAAAGATTGGTACATTAATTCATCATCTAACAATATTAGCTATACTTTTTTTGAAAATTGTTAGATGATAAATTAGGTAAATCTAGGTACTTGTTAAGTAACTTAGTCTCTTAAGTAGTTGGTTTTTAGAGTTCATAGAATTAACTTGTAGGATTTGAATATGTAATTAGTTGATTCGTCTTTAGGTGTAGGCATTATATATCAAATGGAAAGAGAGGATTCTTTAAGGCGAAAGCGTAGGAGGTCTTCACAATCTTCTGGGGTAGGTGGTACGAGTGATAATCGGAGGTGGTCAACCTCTCCTCGGGACTCTAATTTATTGTATAGTTCACATCAACAAGGTGGAAGGGGTACAAATGATTCCCCTGTATCTTCTATGGGAGAACGTCGATCTCGACCCTCTATTGGTACATATGAATATCAATCTTTGAACATTTATATATGCAAATTGTTTTTTTGTGAGTGCAAAATTTGTAGTTGTGTTTAAACTAGACTTTGTCATTTGAAGCAGAGCATGGTTCGGAAGATGCTCCTAATTCTATAGGGAGGGAGACAGGGCAAACAAGGGAGACGGATGACGGTGCAGAGCAAGGTTCTCAAGAGGCTCACCATTCGGCACGAGGTGATGATGGTGGAGCTAGGACACAATATGTTGAATTAACTGAGGGTTGTACACCCATTATGACATATCCATCTGATCTACCTCGGGAGCTTCCATGGGAAGGTGGTAATCATCAAATGACTCTTGAAAGATGTAGATCTCACTATGAAAAGTTGCAAAATGATTTGTCTACAATGGATCTTCCTCCGGAGAGTAAACAAAGTTTGGAGATTGTTTTGGGATCATTGCAAAACTTCATTCAAGCATATGAGAATCTCGGGCCGACTACAGATGGTTTTGTAGATTTGATGCGAAGACGAAGGGATCAAGTGATGGGTCCAGACAAATGGGATGTTGTGAAAGAAAGAGTGACAAGGGAGCAGGCCAAATCAATGTTTAATTTCAAAGAAGGTTTGAAAAAAGAAATGTTGAAAGTGCAATATTTCAAACATCCTCATCTGGCACACTTACTTTATGATCGATTTCTTGCTGCCTATGGTCGTTTTCCATGGAACGATGAGGTTTCTCAGTATTTTGCTAGATTTTTTTATGCTGAGTTTTTTCTAAATATGAAGCCAGATTATACTGATGTTCATTCAAAATTTTATAGAGTTGGGAAGGGTCGAATATATGATCGAGAGGGTGCACATAGAGATCCTGCAACTCTTAGACCTCCGCCCCAGATATCTCGTCCACCTAGGTTGGTGGCATTAAAATCAGAGATGGAGCCCACATCTCAACTTGGGACAACAGCAAGGAATTTTGTTGGTGATGGGCTATCATCAGTATTAGTGGGAGTAGATGTGGGGTTGGTTAGAGAAAGGGCTCGTTCTGCTATTCGTCAAAAGTTTGTTTATAAAACTGATGATGAAATAGATGGAATGAGCATTGAAGATCTCAGGGAATATCCAAAGATTTGTCGTGACTTAGCAGCAAATGTTATATCCAACGACACATCGAGTTTGGGAGAGGTTCGTTGACTACATGATATGATTTGATTTGAATTAAATATTCTATTTATTTTGATTTTATTTTTTTTGTTACATTATCATAGGTACATTATGTAAATGTTTAAATTGGTTGCAGTTTTCAAGAATGATGAACGAACATTCTTTTCACATTTCAACTAGCGAAAATGTAGGGAGAGAGGTACATATTTATTATCAACATATTTGTACTTATGTTTGAATTTGATATATATATATATAAATTATTATTTTTTGAATGATAATTTAACTATGTATTTTATTGTTAATTTGACTCATCCATGCAGGTTTCTTTAGATACCAACTTTATAAATGATTTACCATCTATTGTCAGCTAATGTTTTTTAAATTTTTTGTTTTAGTTTTAAGTTTTAATTGGTATAGTAATTTTTTTGTTTTGTATTATATGTTTTATTTATTAATACAATTTAAATTTTAGGGTGGAGATATAGGTTCTTTGCTTAATGACGCAGATATTGGTAGAGAGGTAATTTCATTGATTGCTTTAATTTTGCTTTAATTTTTTTTACTGTTTTAATATTTTAATTTTTGTGGATTTAGATTTATGAGATTCATAAATTGATTTTATATATGGATCGCAGCTTGGGTCTCCCAAATTTTTTGGAGGCAAAGGAAAAAGTCCTTTGGAGGATGGTGGTGGACAAGCATTTGGAGAATTTGATGTAATATTGTTAATATTTGAATTGTATTTTGATATATTAGTTTAATATTTTAATTCTTTGATTATAGTTTAAATAATTTAAATGATATGAACATAATTTTTTTTTACACATGTTGCAGGGAGGGTTGAGTCCAAGGGGAGGCTCGAGTGGAGGAGGGGGAGGCCCGAGTGGAGGATAGCACATACATTTTAATTTTATAGTTCATGGTGGACTATTTTTTGTTGTTGATATGCATTTAGATTGGAAACATTTGTCTTGGACATGTTGAGGAGGTTTATTTTTGGACTAGATATATACATATATGGATGTACATTGAATTTGCATGTTCATGAGTATTTTTTTGGAGATTATATACATATAAATTTGAACTTACATATTTCGTGAATCATGGTTTTTAAATGATTTTTAAGTTTATTTTTGTTTATTTGACATATTTGGTGTTAAATTTAGTTTAAAATATGTATTTGCATGTTTGAATGAATGTTTGAATGAATGAATATATGTAAAAATGAATGTTAAGAAACATGACATTCTTGAATATTATGAAGTTTAAGAAATGTTATTTAGGAAGTTTAAAAATGGAATCTAAACATAGGTTTAAAGTTCATAAATGATGAAGTTTTGATTGAAGTTTAAAAAATGTTATTTAGGAAATTTTTAAAAGTGGATGTCTACATATAGGTTTAGAGTTTATAAATGAGGAAGTTATAATTGTTCGACATGAATGAATGATAAGATTGAGTGTATTAAGAACAAGAATGTTAGGAAGTTTAATAATTTGTTAGAAAGTTTTGATAGTTATATGGATCAGGTAGTTTAAAAATGAATGTTGTCTTTGAATGTTAGAATGCTTAGAAATGTTAGTTTTTATACACATCGATGAATTAGGAAGTTTAAAAGTGATTACATTCAAACATTAGAGATGTTAGGAAGTTCAAGAATGTTTGAAGTTTTGATGAAAATATGGATGAAATATGAAGTTTAAAAATGAAATTTAAGTAAGGTTGAATGTTATCTTCAAGGATGTTATGAAGTTTTAGGAATGTTAGAAGTCGATAGAAATATGGAAGAAATAGAAAGTTTAAGAATGTTATATAAAGTTTTAGAGAATGATAGAAGTTTTGATAAAAATATTGTCTTTGAATATTATAATGCTTAGAAATGTTAGAAGTTTTTATACACATCGATGAATCAGGAAGTTTAAAAGTGATTACATTCAAACTTTAGAGATGTTAGGAAGTTCAAGAAATGCTTGAAGTTTTGATGAAAATACATGGATGAAATATAAAGTTTAAAAATGAAATTTAAGTAAGTTTGAATGTTATTTTCAAGGATGTTATGAATTTTTAGGAATGTTAGAAAGTCGATAGAAATATGGAAGAAATAGAAAGTTTCGAAATGTTATATAAAGTTTTAGAGAATGATAGAAGTTTTGATAAAAATATTGGATGAAATGGGAAGTTTAAGTTTATGTTATGAAATTTAGAGATGCTAGGAAGATTATGAATGTTAAATATAAGTTTTGATAGAAAATATGGATGGATTAGGAAGTTTTAAAGCAAATATATGTTAAGTTCAAATTTTGATATAATGGATTTTTAATTAATTTAATTTTTATTTACAATGTTCAGGTACATTTGATGCGGCTGAAATCATGGCAAATGGGGGTAACGGTTTTTTGTTTTTTAATCATAAGCGAAGATTCCAGGATTGTGAAGTTTGTGTTAAATTAGAGCAATGATTTTAAACAACAATTTGATGAATTTTCATTTATTTGTTGTAAATAATCATTTCTCTAATTTAGCATAAGCTTCACAATCCTGGAATCCTTGCTTGTGATTAAAAATCAAATGATCGTTGTCTCCATTTGCCATGATTTCAGTTATGTGAATTTGCACTTGAGCGATATTTTAAATTAAAGATTTGGAACGGAGAATTTGGTGACAATTTTAAGATCATGTTTATGGTGAAGTACGTATTAAAGAAACATGTTCGATGGATTAAAAGAATACAAAATTTAATAGGTTTTTTTTGTGATTTTTCGTTTACATCAATCAGTTCCAAAAGTAAAAATTCGGGGCGGAGTGGGGATAGCCACATCCGTTATCTCATCCCTTAGTGGTCTAATAGACATATGGGGACCCGAATAAAGTACTTTTGAATTTTCAAATTATATTTGAATTCATTTTTAAGCATGTTAAAGTACAACCATTTAAGCTCTTATGTTTGTTGTCATTCAAGAAAATAATCATAAAATCTCAATGAAAAAATATACTGTGCACAACAATTTTGATAATTGGACAAAAAATATATTGCATACAACAATCGACATGGACAAAAATATAGATCAATTTATTTTTGATATGTAGTTAAAAACATCGCAATGGAATGCCATCTTCAACTATCCGTTCATGGTCACATATGGATAGTTTCCATTTTTTGGTTTTTAACTGTTTTTTTGATGGAACTTGTATCAATTTTATTCGAGATGCACATACTAAATGACTATATTGACAACATATAACATCGGGCTCATCATCTTGAAAGTAGACATAATTTTTAGTCATATGCGTCTGCTGAAAAAAGTAGCCTTTTAAAATGATGGATCCTCTTTCGTATGTAAATCCGTTGTCGTTGTAGTCCTCCAACAACTTCATTTTTCCTTCAGTGCATCGCATCAAATAATATTTGACATTTTCGTCGTTGTCTACAGGTGCAATCACAGCGAAAACATCTCCTGCGCAAGTTATGATTGGTGTTAGCGTATTTAAATGAATTAAATTGACTATACTTATGGCGATGGATTAGAATGAACAATTGACTTAAAAGTCAAAAAGAAGTTTATTACCTTCTCTTACGAGATCTGAAATTCTATCGCCATCAGACGATATTGCTATTTCTTCTGATTCTAATTCTTCAACACTTGCTAGTGGCATTTTTCCTTTTGGATTAATCTCTGTGTGTCTCCAAGCTTTTACGTAGTTGTTTGTTATGTTTTCACAAACTTTTGTAGACTCAACATTTTCAATGCAAATATGACAAAAGCATGATTGTTTTCTACTGTCAAATGCAAACACGTTGTGAAATGATTTTGTTTGAATAGAGTGAAGATCTCTAGTTCCATGTATGGTGCTAGCGTCATATGGTATTGATCTATTTATATATTGGATCCCAACAAGCCAAAAAAACCTACACAATAAATAGTGTACATGTACTTAAATGTTAGTATATACATTTTTTTAAATTTTAAGAAATAATATAAATTAAAAAAATAGTGGACATACCTGCGCACGTCTTTTGATTGTTGATTATAATCATGGCTTAGATTTAATTGACACCATTGGACAACCTCTGTAGCTGAATGAAATCGTGCAGAAGAATAGTTCATTTGCCATCTTCGAAGTGCTCTTTTCACGCATGCTCCTGCACCATCATGCTCACCTTTTCCATGCCCAGTTTCAAAGAAATTCCAGCGATGTTTAATGTTCAACGCTTTATGAAGTCGACATAACCAAAAAAATGATCGTGAAGATTTAAATTGACCCGCACATCCATCAGACCATATCCAATGCTCTTTGAATTTGACTTCGCGTTTTTTCAGTGAGTCATAGAAAATATTTTCTATACAATGTTGGACAAAATGTGTGTCGTGTGTACGATCATCGCTGATATAGAAGTGATATTCTTTAATCACATCTCGATTGTCACATGTGCTTTCAATGCCATCGACATCCTGTTGAGAATGTCTATATACAACATGGACAAATATCGAAACTTGGTCAGAGTGATAGTATTCACTCTGTATTTCTTTTTGTGCAGCAAATGTATAGTTTTCAACAAAATCAACCACCGACAAAATTGTTCCGGGTGGAAAAATTTCACGAGACTGTTTGAATTGAAGATCTTGCCATCGTGCTCTATGTGAATGCTGGGTGTATTTATAAATTTCTCTTTCAATTTTTTTGAGAAAATCTGTGACGCATATCTTGTCTTCTAGCAAATCAATTCTTTTGGAATGTGAATCACTAGAACTTGTATTATAGTTGATGTATTCGTATCTCTTCCAATCAACATTTACATTTGACAACGATTGATCATTATCGATAGGATATTTATTGTGGAATAACACCAAATTTCCACAATGATGACAATGTTTTCCATTGACACATTTCTTTGAATAAAATACTTCATCGTGATTTCTCTCACATAAAATTTGAGATATGAATTCACGTATGGTCGGCGGAGGTGGTGAATTTGTCCAAAACTTTTTACCAAATTCAAGAAACGTGTCATAATATAACTGAAATTGCACATGATAACGGCAACAACATGTATCACGTATAGTTATAGGTCGAACATACCATGGTTTTTGTTGCACAAATGTAGTGATTGATATATTAATTCCACGATGATCTTCCTTGAATTTATTGAACAATTGTACTTGTGTCATGTCCATTATATGTTTTGGTTGGCTTTCATATACATTTCGTGATATTCTTTTGCGTATCACATCTCTTGAATTTGGTGAAACTCGAGCATGTTGCAACCAATATTCTCGTACAATATCTTTAACACCTGCTCCTAATCTATCTTTGTAAGGTTGTCTACAAATAATTTCCCAACAAGCAAGTTCATTATTTTCATCTATTTGCATTCTGAATTTTCTATGTTTGTATAATGTCTTTCTTGATGTTCCAACTGCTTTTGCTAGTTATGTTGTCAAACGCTTTTGTTTAGTACTAGCTGAAAGAATTGCTGTATGAATTGCTTTACGTGCAGCACTGATATCTTTCTTCTTGGATTTTCCAAATTTTTTTTATTGCATCGCCTATATTTTCCATCACATTTTGTTTCAATTTCGACTCTTTTGTTGCTTTGTGAATACCCAATAATGATGTAGCACCTTCTAACTTCTTGGACACTAATAAACATCTCAAAATTTGTGCTTGTCCTGCTATTGAGTAATCCTTGAGAACTTCATCATAAAATTTTGTAGCACGATATCGTGCAACATGTATTGGTAGTTTTTCTCCATATTTGTCGCAATCAATGTCTTCTAGCATTTCATCATCAATAGTAAAAGTACCTATACATCAAGTTAAATTTAATTTAACATATATCAAAAAATAAAATTCATTATAAAAAAATGAATTTGGAAAATATATGATATATACATACCAGGTCCAATTTCTGGATCTTGAACTTGATCTTCAATATTGATTTCATCGGCATTAGCATGTAAATCACTATTTACATCTTCTACAATGTTCTTTTCAACTTCAATTTGTTCTTCTTGTACTCTATTTTCAATTTCCATTTCTTCAACATTATCATGTAAATCTGTATTTATATCTTCAATAGTTCTCTCTTCCGTTTCGGCAACCCTTTGTTTTTTGGCAATATATCTGAGTTTTTGTTTCTTTCTATTATCATCATCATCACGTTTACGATCATCTTTTCTTTGACGTTTTCTCTTATTGCCCATGGTTGTTTAATCTATAGACAATAAATTAAAGAATCATGTTACTTTATAGTAAAAATAAATAAATTAAGATTTAAAAACATTTACGGAATTTATAAAAACATGAACTGAAATTTACTTTACCTTATAAAAATTTTGTAAGAGTCTTTTGAATAAGATTTCTTTGGAATTAACTTTCCTTTGAAAAAACTCTCTGAACAAAAATCTTCTTTGGAAAATAATAAAAACACCTTGTGCCAAGGAAAAAAATAAAAACACCTTGTAAATAAATCTTTGTTGTAAAAATCATTGCAAAAATACTTCTTTGAAAAAATATCTACGAAAAAAACCACTAGAAAAAAGTACTTTGAATAAAAACTTATTTATAAATATATCTGGGAAAAAATCATTGTAAATAAATAACTCTTTGAAAAAAAACCCTTTTCAAAGAAATAAGAAGTAGAAAATTACCTTGCAAAAAATCCTTCGCAAAATACCTTAGCAACATAACTATTTGAAAAAACTCATTTGAAATAAATAAGAAGTGCAAAACTACTTTGGAAAAAAATCATTTGCAAAATACCTTAGCAAAACAACTATTTGACAAAACCTCTTTCAATTAAATAAAAAGTGCAAAGCTACTTTGAAAAAAAACCATCCTTGCAAAGAACCTCCTTGCAAACATGTCTAAGAAAAGAAATATTTGGAAAAAACTTCTTGCAAATATGCCTTAGAAAAAAATCACCTTCAATGTGCCTTTGGAAAAAAGAAGAAACATACTTTGTAAAAACATCATTTTGCAAAAAATGTCTTCTTTGTAAAAATGCAATAAGAAAAGGGATATTTTGGAAAAACTCCTTGCAAATATGCCTTAGAAAAAAAAACTCCTTCAATGTGCCTTTTGTAAAAAAGAAGAAGAAACATACCTTGTAAAAACCTTCTTTTGCAAAAAATGTCTTCTTTGTAAAAATGCAATAAGAAAAGAGATATTTTGGAAAAACTCCTTGCAAATATGCCTTAGAAAAAAAAACTCCTTCAATGTGCCTTTTGTAAAGAAGAAGAAGAAACATACCTTGTAAAAACCTCCTTTTGAAAAAATTATCTCCTCCTTCCGAAATTAGATTGACAAAAAAATGCGAAGTTCAAACATGCGAAAATAATGAAGTAACTTTAGGTTTATTTATATGAGTATAAAAAATAGATATATTTTTTTTTTCCGGCCGACGTGATTTTTTTCCGTTTAGTTATTCGGTCCGAATAACTTTCTCCATATTTTACGGCGCCGTTACGGAAAACCGTTATTCGGCCGGCCGAATAACCTCTGAAACATGAAAGATTCAGATCTCTGCAAAATTTTCAGGTTTCTCCATTTTCGGAAGGAGAAAACCACCTCTTACACAACAAAACGAATGTCGGACTTCATACCAGTAGATTCATCATTGAATCTACTTTATGAGGGTATAAATTTTGTTGTATATAGATGAGAACTGATATTTTTTATGTTTTATATTCGTAACATGTGTCGAGTTATGATTCAGCTCTTTAAAAAAACAGCGAAAAGAAAAATCCATAACTTTGAAAATACAACACCAAAAAAATCGAAAAAAGTGTGGGATTCTTTATTGACGTGTCTACTTCAAAAGGGTGTTCGTAGATTTTTTGCTTTTATAGCGGATTGAGAGAAAAGTGGTGCAACAAAAAGGTTGTTGAAAATCGACTGAGTTTCCCCATTGATCGACTTTAAAAAAATATAATAATTAGTATAGAGATCCATTGGATGCAAACTTATAGTCAAGCTCTAGTACATTGTGTGTAGATTGTCGTAGCATTTTCTGTTTTTGCAAAATACAAGTCTAACAACGATTTTAGTGGTGCAACAAATCATAACTCTTTTGTAGTCTTTTCATTTTATAAGAACACACTGTCAAACATTTGCGAAATCGACATATCAAATCTTAATAAAAAAAATTGAAAAAATTATGAGTAGAAAGCTAACATAATTCTACAAAAGTTTTCTTTTTACGGCAAAGTGAAATTTTAAACAGAAATATCACTTTTGTTCGCCCGAAGTTGAAAAACAAGAAAAAACCAGAATTATTTTCTCACGAGACCCCCCAAAATAGACACCCATCTTCATTTTTTCACCCGGTCGTCATTTCATGTTTAGAGAGTCTGAAAAGAACTAAAGAAGACTCCAACGGTCCTTTTTCATAAAGTTAGCCTCATCGCCCGAAAAAGGGTAAAACAACACGGGAGAAGACTCTTCCAGTCATGATTGGCTGGAGTATACCTTTTTCGTAATTAGTGCCTCCTGGTCCGAAAAAGGGGTAAACTATCACTAGGAAGACGACCATTCAAATACTTTAACAAGCGTGAACGTGATAAGTTTGCTTGGCAATCTTTTCATTTTTCGAGAGCCTGAAAAGAGCTTAACGGTAGACTCCGGGGGGTGTCCTTTTCCGTGGAAGTTTAATGAGCTCGGAAAAGTGATAAATCATAACTCAGTACTTGTTCTCATAGTTCCGTGAGTACGAGAACAAACGAAGAGTAAACTCATCATCACACAATAATTACAGACTAACCGTTGCAAAAATAATGACAAAACGTTCAAGGGAGTGTTCATACCTGCGATGACCATTGTGATACGAGAAACGGCATGAAAGACTACTTACAACTCCTACACACTAGAAAATGTGTCAAATAGCCTCAAATATGAAAAAAATGGTCAAAAACTATGATAAATGGCCCAAGAGCATCAAAATATTTGAAGAGGAATATTCCATTCTATTTATAAATAGAAAAATGGGCCAAAAATAGATTGCATTGTTTCATTTGCCAATTTGGGAGGAGAAGTGCCAATTTGGAGCCAAAAATTCCTTTGCCAATTCCGGGAGCTATGATCCGCCATTTCACCCACCGTCAAGAGCAGGTAAGCCTAAACTTCATCCAGCAACTTTCCAGTGGATTAGATTTTGTTTTTAGGTTCAATTTTTGGGTTTTTTTATGAATTCATGGAGGGCTATTGCACTATCGGCTCGTCGCAATTGGCCCTTTCAGGCACTGCGACGAGACCAATTCAACGCAAGTCTCAAATGGGTGAAGTGCGACGACATCGCACTGTATGCAAAAGTATAGTGCGACGATGGAGTTTCACTTCCCAAACATCAAAATGAAATTCAAAAAAAGAACTTGCTATGGTTGAAGTAGGATCTAACAGTGTTTAAATGTCCCTTTTGGCTGGTTGCTAGCAAGCCAACATGGTTTTAGAGTGGCGGGAACGAGAACATGAAGTAGAAGATGAACAAGCTGCCAATGATCCACAATGCGTGGATGCCTTGAGGAACTTCAGTTTGCACAAGTTCTTTGAGATTCAAGGGATGAGATCCCAAATCTCATTCTATCACACATGCTCCAAAGTTGGGATGCGGCCCAACAATATTTCGTGATTGGTGAGCACATCCTCACAGTAGATGTCGAGGACATCTATTGCCTTACTGGTTTGTCCCAGAGAGGGGACCCTGTAGCTCTTACTGGAACACGGGCCAGTGACCACACAGTTGATGACATGGTGTCACAGCATTGTACCACTACTGCTCGATCTTCCAGTGGGAAGATCCTCATCAGGGATGTGGTGAGCCACCCATTGCGTTCCATACTATTTACTATTACTAGAGTGGCGGGTATCCAAGCCCCACACACGGCTACTCAGACTTAGATGCTTTATGCGGAGGATTGCATGTCCCCCATGGTTTTCAACTAGTGTGAGGGTCTCCTCGCAAACCTCCGAGCTCCGCTGGCCAAGTGTCGGCGGGGAGAGCTCAAGCAGTTTGGTTATGGGTCGATCGTACTATTGTTTCTCTTGGAGCGGATTCCTCTCTTACGTCCACAGGTAGTACTAGATGACAAGGATCCTAGGGATCCCCACATGCTCAGATGGGCTGAGGTGATGACCCACCACGGTGGAGGACCTATCATCAGCTTTGGTCCTGATTTCTTCAGCTGGCAGGAAGGCCAGTTACTCATGGTTGAGGACTTCCCGTACAACGATACGGATTTCAGAGAGGATCCTGACTTGGTGTTGCCCGAGGATGTAGCATGGGGCGACATGGGTGAGAACAAAAACCCTTTTACTTTTAGTTTTGTATATTTATCATTTTTTGGATGCAGTGGTGACAAGTATATAACATGTGTGTGCAGATGTGGGACCCGTATGGCTGGTAGTACTTTCCCTCCTAGTGAGGAGAGACAGAGGTGGGGAAGCAGTTGTGCCCCTAGGTGCACATGCTATCATCAAGGAGATGGAGGAGGTATACAGGAACTTGTCCCAGTTGAGAGTGGAGGTTCCTGAGCCAGCGATAGATGACTTGCCGAGACCTATGCAGAGGTTTGGGGTTGGAGCATCCATACGCTTCAATGCCCTACTCTGCATGGTAGCGAGGACCGTGGATTGATTCCTCACTCAGTGACAGCGGGTTGTCCGTGCTAGGGGTGGTGTACGAGTCAGGCGTCAGGACTGATGACACTATTATACTTGTACTGAGAGCTTAGAGGCCTCATATTTTGTACTACTGAAAGCTACGATGCTTCATATTTTGTAGAGACTCACTGAAAGCCATCGTGCTTCAGATTTTGTACCAGCACTACTTTTGAGCGACACATATATATACAGACATTCTCGGCGATTTATACATTATGTGTTTTAAAATGATGAGTGATGTGATCTTGTTTACATGTTTGCTTTTATACATTGCATTATTTACATGTTGTGAATGCTTTTACATATTATGAATATTATGTGTGTGTGATGTACCAATCCAAAATGAAGTTGGCCATCGAGTCGGCAACTGTGTTTAACTCTCTTGGAATGTGCAGGTATTGAATGGATTCAAATGACCTTTCCAGGAGACATACTCGTCTGAAGAGATGGAGTAAGGTGGGATCACGGATGGCATAAACCCGGTTAAGATGGGAAACCACTAATTGAGAATCCATGTGGATGACAATGTGGTTCATACCCAAGGAAATGGCGTGAGCTAGGGTTATGATTACTTCCCAATATTCTGCGGCATTGTTGGTCGCAAACCCTAGGCAACTTCCTCCTGAGCTAATGAGCTCACGTGTTGGGGAATATAGTACCCAGGATGCCAAAGCAAGGTTACGGGTATGCCAGCTGGCGCCGTCCGCGAATCCATAGCACGTTTCCATCTGCACATGCAGACAAAACATGGTATAAGGAGCGGAAACAAGATCTAAAAACACTCAAAAACAAAAGCGTCACAGCACAGAAAAATACAAAAAACACGCCATGTACAGTATATACAAGAAAGTCTAAGCATGACGAGTTTAGGCATAGTATATCTTCAGGTAAAGCCCATTGTGGGGTTCACCCAAAGAGATTCTATCATAGTCTTCAAGCTCGTAAGCTCCCTTCTCCAAAACACGTTTGACAATATAAGGTCCATGCCACATGGATTTGAACTTTCCTACTCCCAGTTTGTCGTGCTTCTGGTCATAAGTGAGGACCAGGTCACCCTCATTAAATATACGAGGTTCAAACCGACTTGTCGTATTGGGCTTTGATGCATTTCTTGTGTGCTTCATTAGCAAGAGTAGCATCTCGGCGAGACTCGTCAAGTTTCGCTAAGTGCAGGAGATGTTCTTCCTCAGCAGAAGTATTAGGAAGAAGTTCGACAACGAGTTGTAGAGACGGAATTTCACACTCTATAGGTAGGACAGCCTCCAATCCATAGACTAATTGGAAAGGAGTGAAACCTGTGGTGGTTTTAACGAAGGTTCTGTAAGCCCATAACGCTGAAAAGAGCATGTTATACCAATTGGATTTCTGCGTACCTACCATCCTTTGGACCATAGTTTTCAATACTTTGTTAATGGCATCGAACTGTCCATTGGACTGCGGGTAGTAGGGTGTTGCATTTTCATGGCGAAAACCCAACCTATCGCTCAGTTCATCAACCATATGGTTCTGAAAATGGGAACCATGATCGGTAACAATCGCCTGAGGAACTCCGAACCACGCTATTACATGATTGAACATGAAAAGTGCAGCGGTTTTGCCGTTGTTCTGGTATGTAGGCATAACTTCGACCCACTTTGTAAAGTAATCCACAGCTACAATGATGTAACTATGCCCCCTGGCCTAGGTAGGCTTACAATGCATAAAGTCAATGCCCCGTTTTGCGAAGGGGCCCACAGCAATAACCGGGTGTAATGGGGCAGGATGAGTGCGCTTCTTCGTATGGAAGTGTTGGAAAGGAGGATATTTTTTTTATGGCCTCAATACAATATTTGAAGAAAGTAGGCCAAAAATATCCTGCGCGCAAAATCTTCTGGGCTGTAGCCATCCTAGAGAGGTGACCGCCACATGCCCCAGTGTGACAATCATTGAGAACGGGTTCAGCCTCATCGTGAGTGAGACAACGTCGAAGAATTGAATCAATGCCTCGGCGATACAAAGTATCATTGATGATTAAATAATACTTCGCATGGTGACGTATCTTACTAAAGTCATCACGAGACAGTTGAAGGTTGAAACGTTGGGTTTGAAGATATAATGGGATATATCCATACCATGAATCAGTTGTACTGATGAGAAACAATGATTCATCCGGAAAAGAGTCATTGTGCTCAAAATATGCATCAGGACGGTGAAGGTCACAAATCAACTCGGCAAACACCAAAGACTTTTTTGACTTGGATTTCTCTAAAAGAAGATCAAATTCTTGTAGTATCACGATCCAGCGTGAATACTTGCCCCCGAGCCCCTGATGTGTTAGGATGTGGTACATGGGGTTCGAGTCTGCGATGATGGTGGTGGTGCGGAGCAAGATATAGTTCCAAAACTTTTGAACGGCGATGACCGCCGTGAATGCAAGTTTTTCAACATGTGAATACCCAGTTTCAGCGTCAACAAGAGCCTTACTTGCATAGTATATTACATGTTCCTGTGTGTTTTGATCCTCCTGTACCAAAACCATGGCAATAGTGGTAGCAGAAGCAGCGAGATATAAGATGTAATCTCGATAATAATTGGGCGGTTGGAACACGGGGGCATGCATGATGGCATGTTTGATATTATCGAAGGACTTTTGAGCTTGGTCATCCCAAATGAATGGGACGTCCTTCTTGAGCAGACTCATCACTATTACATATGGGCGGATTGTTCCTCGAAATATTTCCATGTTTTCAACATTCGTGGGTTAAAAAAAATTAATTTTTATATTTTTTGTTCTTCAGGGTGGAAAAACTGTGGCAATATCCACGTTTTGTAATGTTCCACGAACTTTTGTCGATATAGGGACGAACTGTTTAGGTTTCACTATTTGTAAGTCCCCTTTATTTTTCATATTCTTTTTCTCTTCATTATTATCCTATATACTTTGCTACCATAGGAAACACCTCATCACCATCATCTCTAACTCTTTTACAACCTTCAACATCTTTGCAATATGCTTCCATTCTCTCCCAATGGACATTACATCCCAAAATGTGGTTGTTAAATGGAACATATTTCCTCAAGCTACTTCCACTCAATGGTATTCAGAACTTCCCCAATCCTCTCTCCTCTACACCATCACCACTATCTCAATGAACACAACTAATGCTCGCCACTTGAAAACTTATCATCATTATACTTTGCTTTCATTGCAACCACTCCTCTATTGCAATATTGATCTTCAAATTGTTTCTCCTATTCTTCATATTTTCTATTTATTGACATAAACTCTTCTTACTAGAGAAATTTCCACTTCTCCATGATGAACACATCATGTATTCATTCATCATCTTCATCTTCAATATTTATAGTTATCTACTTTGCATTTTCACTTAAACATCTTATTCCATGACAAACATGCATGTGTATTCCTTCATCATCTTCCTATTCAAGATTTCTCTACTACTTTGCATTTTCATCTCAACAACTTATTCACTTTGGCAACATCATTGTTTCATGTTTTATTTGGTCCATTCCACTTTCTTTTCTTTTGTTGCACATTCCACTTGACCTACAACAAAATCAACACAAAATATTATGGGATATTCATATTATATTATAAGTTATGGTTATTTATGTATCTATAATACTAATAATACTAATGTTTGTAACGTTTGGGGATTATCAACTTGAAATGATTTGTTGGAAGTTAAAGTCCTTATTGAGCTTTCAAAGCATGTTGAAGCTACCATTACTTGTTGCCTTTACACACTACTTGGGGGTCCTTATAATACTCCTTGCATTTTTTTCAATTACTTCATTTGTCGTGAGTGCTCCACTACTATAGGGATATATATACCATAGGTAGCTCCATAGTGGTGGTGAAATAATGTAATACCAAAGAATGCCACAAAGCTCGTATGGGATCATGACTTGTATCTAAGATTTGGGTTAATGGTGAGGGCATTAAAAGTAACTCTACGATAGCACATGGGTTCTTGGTTTCTACACCATCGTCGAGGGTTTCGATGCAGTCATAGTTCGTTTGTTGAGTTTGGATGTGCCTAAGGGTTTCGTGGTCTGACCTGAGCTTGGCTCATGGCCGTCAGCCCACCACGAAGGTTGCATATGCAGGAAATGGTGATAACTACACATGCAGGTAACTCTACGATAGCCCATGGGTTCTTGGTTTCTACACCATCGTCAAGGGTTTCGATGTCATATTTCGTTTATTGGAGTCTGTATGTTGGATGCGCATGAGGTTTTCGTGGTCTGACCTGAGCTTGGCTCATGGATGTCATCCCACCTCGAAGGTTGCATATGCAGGAATGGTGACAACTACACACGCAGGTAACTCTACGATAGCACATGGGTTCTTGGTTTCTACACCATCGTCGAGGGTTTCGATGTCATAGTTCGTTTGTTGGAGTCGGTATGTTTGATGCGCCTGAGGGTTTCATGGTCTGACCTGAGATTGGATCATGGCCGTCAGCCCACCACGAAGGTTGCATATGCAGGAATGGTGACAACTACTCACGCAGGTAATACCCTTATTGTCTTTCTTGTTAATTTGAATTGATACGAATACAAACTCAGGTTCTGACCGGTATATTTTTACTTACTTGGCAGGTAATAGTTTGGCCCTCTCCATTTGCGTGGTTACTGGTTGATGGTATAGGTTTATACTTGGAGGCGTTTGCAATTGGTAAGATCAGAGTCCACATTTCATTACCTCTTCCTCTCACCTCTGTGGAGTGTTGATCGAGGCTTTCGATGTCATAGTTCATTTGTTGGAATCTGTATGTTGGATGCGCCTGAGGGTTTCGTGGTCTGACCTGAGCTTGGCTCATTGTCAGCCCACCACGAAGGTTGCATATGTAGGAATGGTGACAACTACACATGCAGGTAATACCCTTATTGTCTTTCTTGTTAATTTGAATTGACACGAATACAAACTCAGGTTCTGACCGGTATATTTTTACTTACTTGGCAGGTAATAGTTTGGCCCTCTCCATTTGCGTGGTTACTGGTTGTTGGTACAGGTTTAGACTTGGAGGCGTTTGCAATTGGTAAGCTCAGAATCCACATTTCATTACCTCTTCCTCTCGCCTCTGTGGAGTGTTCATCGAGGGTTTCGATGTCATAGTTTGTTTGAATGTTTGGTTCTCTATTTAATCTCTATGTTTTCCTATGTATAAGATCCAAGTGTATGCGTAGAAGAAATGGGGTTTAAGAAGGTTGCCCTATTTTCCTGTAGCATGAGAATCTATAAATGGTAACTGCTGATAGATATTCCATACTGAATAAAATTGTTTTGTTCTTCTGTGTAGGCGATTTAGTTTAAATGTTTGTGTTTCCCAAGATACTTTTGCCTCATTTCTAAATTATTTTCATGGGACCTGTGCTTTTGGAATTCTACCTGGGGTTTCGATACCTGACCTGGGTGTCTATCATTTTGTTGGTGTAAATGTGGGATTCGATCCTTGGATTCTATCAAGTTTCTAGAGTTGCAATATAAACCTTAGAGTATGCGTCCATAGGGTTTGAGTAGTAATAATCCTTGAAGGTTATGTTGTGTTCTGATATGGTTTCGATATATCGTGTTTATTGTGTAATGTTCCCATAATTGATTTCCTGAGTGATTTAAATTATGAGTTTTGGTTCTTTCTTTACTACTGCGTTTCTGGAATTTCATAAATAGAGATACAAAAGAGTTTAAATGGGTGGAATGTTAAAGGGATTCCATCCAAGTTCCTGCGTTTGAAACCCAACGCTTGTTTGTATTTAATGTATGCGGTTTTGATGAAAGATGGTTGTGGTGCTGATGATTGTTAATTCATTTGATTGAAAGATGACTGTGTAAAAACCTCTTGTGTTTTCGTTAAAGTTGTAAAAGTAACGGAATGCCTGAGTCTACGTTTGCAAATCGTAATTTCCTTGATATGGTTGAAGCACTAGATCTAGCTACAGGATAAGACTATAAGAGTGCATACATCCTCATAAATTAATCCATAGGAAAGAAATACGCAAGACAAAGCCAGGTTATGTATCACATTTAATGTTTGGTGTTTCCTGTCTACTTTATATGTGTTTAGAAGATTGTGCAGTCATGCAATGGTTATCTGTGTAAGCAACTTACATCTCGAGGACCGACTTCAGCACAGGGACCACACAGGAGTGTTGAAGTTGATAGAGATCAAAATTATGTTATAAATTCTTTTACTGTTGCTTTAGCGCTAGTCAGAAATTCCGATGGTAATTGTGAGGAAAATTTTCTTCTGTAGACCATATTGCTAAATTGAAAGGTAACATAGGTGGATTTTATTTTCTATAGTACAAGTTACTATATTTGTACCGACACTTCAGATCTGATTTTTGGTTTAATGTTGATGTGTAGATCTTCAATGGCACCTCTATTATTGTTATTTGATCAATAGAGAGAAATGAGGGATATTTGTATTTGGCATCCCACCACCCTTCCTTATACTGTGATGATGAACTTTCAGGCTATATTGGACGGCTGTACATTTGAGAGAAATATGACTGGTTGTACCTTCCCCCTTGATTGAGATATGATTGGTCTTGTGGTACCTTATCTTTCACTTGTGTTTAATGGGGTCATTTACGCTCCTTGAGTAACTTTTTTAAAACCACCTTGTTGAATTTTTGCTCTTATAGAGTACTACGGTTGTTTGGCCACATTTGGAGCATACCCTTGGTTCTAAGGGTCATGGGTCCCAAGGCTACCACCTTCACAATTGAAGTGCAACTGACAATGGAAGACACAAGTGTAGTTTATTACCACCATGCAAATTTAATTTGACCTTTCAATTCCCATCACCATTTCCTCTCATACAACGTCCCACAACCATTTCTCTTGACACCCACTCTTCATTCATTCTGTGTGCATTTCACTATGCAACCGTCTCAGATTATCACTGCGTTTTCCCTCAATTAGTTTATCAATTCAATATGACGCACGCCCGTCGTTCGAGGAGTGTTGCCAGCGGTCGTGGGTCATACTGAATTGATAAACTAATTGAGGGAAAACACAGTGAGAATCTGAGACGGTTGCATAGTGAAATGCATACAGAATGAATGAAGAGTGGGTGTCAAGAGAAATGGTTGTGGGACGTCATATCAATGTGATTGTAAGGCACTCTTTGAAGGTGAAGTCCACAATTTTAAGTCTTTTTCCTCATTTTCATGCCTTTTTGTAAGACAATAAGGAGGGTAGTGGCATCAACATTGAAAATGGTTTCCATCCAAACCTATCAAGTATACTTTTAGATCAGCAGTATTCTTGACTCCGAACTGTAGGTACAGTTCGGAGAAAAGAGTACTGCTGACCTAAAAGTACACTTGATAGGTTTGGATGGAACAGATTATCGTGGACATCTATGCTATCGTATTTATGGTTTAATGTTGATGGGGAGATCTTCAACTATACCTCTCTTATTGTTATATGATCAATATGTTTATTTTATTACCTGTTACTGATTGAGTTATTAAATACTTGTTGTACCTTCCCCACCTTGATTGAGTTATTATTGGACTTTTGGTACCTTGTCTTTGACTTGTGGTTAATGCGAACATTTACCCTCCATTTTTTTTATACCACCTTGTTGAATTTTTGGTCTTATAGAGTACTTGACTTTGATCGCCTATGATGAGTTGTGGTGTGCTGATAATCACTTCTTTTATGCTGAGACTTGGTTGAAGTTTATAATTTTTGTGACTTTATTTATGTTGAGTTATGTACTATGCTTGATTGTCATCGACCTTATTAACTCTAGTCATTTCTCTCTCTCTGGTTTGTACACACCCTCTTGTAGGGTCAGCTGGTTCCTAGAGAAGACTGGCCTCTCCGAGGCACAAACAGTCTTTTCTGAAAGTAACATTTCTGAGTATATTTTCAAGAATAGTTTCACACCCAGGTTGGTATCTTAAACTATATCTCTATTTTTGTTATATGATATATATGTTTATTTTATTACATGTTAATGATTATTAATAGTTTATCGTTCTAGTTTGCTTGATAGTGTAACTCATTATAACAGTTTGAATATACCAAAGAGCCTATGTTAAGAACTTATGGGTTGTATATTTGGAGTTCTTGGTTTCAAGAGGTAAGTATTTAGACTGACCAATGTATATCCATGGAATACGTTTTTTTGGAAATTTGTTTTTATTGTTTCTATTGGCATTTGTGCTGTGGAACTAATGTGAATTGTGTTCACTATTATTAGCTGATACAGGGAGGGCACATACTACCTTAAAGGTGTTTGATTGTTATGGCATTCTTGTTTTTTATTAAATGTTTTTTTGCACATTGACTTTTTGCTGACATCATTCAAGAAACGTTTATAACCCTGCACTGTAATCATAGCATCTAACTGCATGGTAGTTGGGACACTGTTACTTTATCACATGTGCATGTGCTCTCTGTTTTCTACCTTTGAATGCAAATGACACAAAAACCTATCTCGATGGTTACAAATATGCATTTGGATATTTGTATACTGGGGTAAATTGTGAGGTGCAACATGTAGTCATGTCCTTCAAGGAACTGTTCATGCTATGTATTGATATTCAACATGGTGCTTAATAATTATGTATTTGCTTGTTTTAAACATATAAGCTCGCAACTAAATTAGTGAGGTTTATATCTATAATGATATAAAAACATCTGAAGGCTCACTATTGTCCAGGGTCTCAAACACCACCTTTCACAAGAAATTAGCATTTCTTTAGTTCATTGTGTTGTCACTTGACCATAAAAATATTATATATATCCTGGAAGGGCAAGGCAGAATCAGTTGATATTCCTCGCTCGACACCCAATTGATTACCTGGTCTTTTCCATTGATACAAAATTAGGATCATCTCCATTTAGGGAATCTTATAGCAGCGAGTCCCCTGAGGGGGGCTGCAAGTGATGTGCCCACTGGTAATGAACTAGATATTTGCTTCGAAGTGAGGGAAGATGGTCCCTTTGAAGATAGAAGGCTTCCTCTAATTGTATCATGCCTTGGCCTTGAGACAGGAAATTCAATGAAATTGGGAGTCCTTGATTGAGACTAAACCATTTTAGTGGAGAGATTTCATCCAGAACTGATCATAGAATGAGATATAGACACTGTGAGAAAACACATGATGATGTTGATTTGTGTGTGATTGCATATGAAGCTAGAAAATATATAGAAGGTGGCATGAAATCAAATGAAATTCTGGGTAACAGCAAGTGCAGAGAAGTTTCATGTGTCACATAAGAAGACGGCAATAGATTATGGATAAAATCCCATCTCCATGAAGTGTTGTATGGAGTCAAAAATATTTGCATGGGAGATGTAAAAATGGTTGTGATACATGTAAAATTGTGTAATTTTTCTTTGTTTGAAGTTGTTTGGTCTTAAGTGAATACATCTTCCCATTTGAGTGCATGGTAATTGCATTGTTTGCATGTGGTGCCGATATAGTTCTATGGTATTTTTGGCAAATCCTCTTACAAAAAGTGCACTTGATAGTGAAAATTTATGCAGCTCATCAAAATTTGCAATTGGGATCTTTATTTGTTTTGGTTTTTATTGGGTTGGTGCATTCATTGGATCAGGTGGCCTCTAACATGGAAGCTAAGTTGGGCTCTTCTATTGTTCCCTACAAAGAGTTGCTTGTTCAAAAATGCAGTGACTGTTGAGAATTGAAAACCGTAGCATTGCAAACTTCAAATGATAGAATTTGTGGAACAATTGTTTCCTATAGGGTATTCATGACAAGTAGAATTGTGATCTTATTTCCTTGTAGGGGTTTAAAGTAAAACTTTATCATGTCATTGCTTTAATGCAAGATACTAATGAAAAATGTACACTAAGGTCACATTTCTATAAAGTCAAATCTCGTACATTTTTCACTTCATATAGAAACATCAAAAATACATTTCCTATGTTCTTTCAGGCACTCGATATTGATACCTTTCTTTTATTGAGTAAGGAAATATTGATACCTTTCTTTTATTGAGTACATTCTTGATCAGGATTCCCATGAGAATAGGGGCCTTTTCCTTTAAGGCCTCAATGATATATTACCATAGAGATGGGAGAAGGGCTCGAGGGAGAAGCTGATGGCATGACTGTTCAGCCAGATGTGGGGTTCAAAATGTGACAGGGAGGAGATTCTGGTGGTTACTGAAAGTTGGAGTTTCGATGGCGATCGGATCACCATTCAACTTCTATCCACATGTTCTTAAGACTGGAGCTTACAATTCTTCATGTTTATACATTTAGTTCAAGTTCATGAGATATCTATCTAGGACTGTGTTTGTTGTTTACAACCAAGTTTGATGATAAATGACTCAGAGATATTTCTATTAAGAAGTCAATAGAACTAATAAGTGAATAGAGCTAAGGTATAATTCTTTGTAAGATCGTGCTCATACATTGCAAAAATTTGTTTAAGCCTTATGATTATTCAAAGGACACAAGGATGTGAAATGTGAGCTTGAAGAAGAACAATTTGCAAAGCATTGAAATATATTGATAGCATATTTGAAGGACTTGTGTTATAACTTGAAGACTGAGCATATTCTTTGTGACCAAATTTAAGTTTAGTTTGAATAGTGTTATGGGAGAACATCAGTTATATCTTCATGAAGACCGAGCCTATTCTTTGTGACCAAATTGAGTTTGAGTTTGAATATTTGTGCCATTAAAAGACAAAACTTCAAGTTGAAGAATTGATTGTTGAAAAGGGATAAGTATGAAAACTACTTGAACAAATTTTATTTCTATTACTGCTTATCATAAAGACTTAATGGTAACTACTTTAAGGAATGCAATGCAAGATTATTTGTTTGATGAAGTTTGATAGAATTGGAAACCATCATTAAGCAGACTTGTTTACAGATCTGAAAGGAATCATTGAGATGTAAGAGATGGTTCATGAGAAGTGCTTTCAGTCTATCTGAAGCCAATCTATGACAGTATCGTCGAATTCAATTTTTTTTTTTAAACTCCCAGGTATCGTCTCTATATCGACGAACATCATTGTAGGCTATACAAAATGTTTCGACACAGTTGCTAAACCTGCCACAAATGTTTGGGAATCCAACCGTGGATACTGCGACAATGATTCATGGAACTATAAAAGTATCTTCCATGCTGGTGCTGAATCTGCCACGAAAGATTGTGAATGGATTCGTGTATATTGCGACGAATATTCGTGGAAGGTTCAGCACATTCATGGAAATTTATAGGAGTTGTGCGTCGATATAGAGACAAAATTGCGTGGAAGGATTCATTTTCCATGGATATGAGATGTTGTTTTGTTGACACGTGGCATCAATGAAACATTGCTATTTCCATGAAGTGGAAGTTTCGTCCCTATATCCACGGATTTCTTTCCACGAAAAAAAAAACCCCAATCGTTGAAACAAGGACAAAAATTCGTGGCTATTACAACGAAATTTCGTGGCAAATTAGACCATATGTAGTAGTGCATGTACCCCTGAGTCTTCTCCGCGAAATTGCAAACAAAACGTCTTAAATAAGTCGCCTTACCTTGGAGACTTTGAAGTTCCATCACATCAGTCGAGGGTGGTAGGTTGATGATGGCCTCCACCTTTAAGGGATCAATGCAGATCCCATCCTTCGAAACGATAAATCCTAAGAGGCATCCGGACTCAACGCAAAAGATACACTTATGAGGATTCAGATGGATATTGTACCATCTGCATCTGAGGAAAATGGTCATCAAATGATCAATGTGGAACTCACACTGCTTTGAATGAGTAGGGAGATTGTCCAGGTAAGGTTCCACAAAGTCCTTAATGTCATGGAAGGCATATGACATGGCCCACTGAAACGTGGCGCCAACATTTTTAAGGCCAAATGGGAGTTTGCGGTATGCAAACGTTCCCCACGGGAAAATGAAAGCTGTCTTATGTTGGTCTGCGGGGTTGATCTCAATCTAGTTGTAACCAGAAAAGCCATCCATAAATGAGAAGATGATGCTTCCGGCACAATTGTCAATAATCTGGTCGATGAAGGGGGTCGGGTAGTTGTCTTTTGGAAAATCCCGGTTAAGGTCCCGAGAATCGACACAGACGCGAATGGTACCCTTCTTTTTGTTCACAGGGATGACGTTTGAGACCCAATCCGTCAATGGGACAAGATAAATAAAACCATCCTTTAAGAGCTTTTCAATTTCTGCCCTGATTGCTGCCGTCTTCCGGGGGTGTATCGGTCACAATTTTTGGCGTACAGGTTTGACGTCGGGATAGGTTTTTATTTGATGAGAAACAAACGCGGGGGTCTCTCCCAAGAATCTCCTCATAGGACCAAGCAAATACGTCTCGAAATTGCTTGAATAAGGTCGTTCCAGTAGCTATTTCTTCAGGGGAACACTTCTGGCCTATGCGAATGTGTTCCACTATACCAGGTTTCACTAAGATGTCTACCGGGGTGGTTGGCTCAATGTTGGCCAAGTTTCCCTCCATGTCCATAAGACATGTAAGAATGGGGGAATGAGGGAATGAGTAGATGTCTGGTGAAAAGAGAGTGTGGATGTTGTCCTCTATGTACTCCAAAGGAGGAAGAAAAGATGACCTATGGTGGAGATCATCCCATGGGCCATCGTCAACATTCATAACTTCCATGATGGACTCGTCTGAATGAAAAGTACGAAGTAAGAGATCAGGTAGAGATGACGTCCATCGTAGAGAACAGGATGGAGAGGCCACTCTTAAATGGTCCTCTGGTACTGATTGGATAGCCTCGTAAATACATTCAACAGGTGAAAGAGGCATTATATCTCCAAGCAGGTGTGTTGTGGCTTCATCCGATACAAGCCAAGCATCGGTAGAGTGAGATAAAATCTCTATGGAGATCATGTTCACCGTAGCAACATGATTAGGGGGGTATGTCATCGGAAAAATGCCCATGAGAGATGAATATTTCAAAAGGACAACCCCTATACTCTCATACTATTTTGACATTTGTCCAATGGAAGGAACATGGTCACCAGGATGAGTAGTAGCATATGGTGTGCAAAAATCTAATTGGTTGATAGTAACAATTCATCCTTGGTGGGGGAATTGTACTATGCAGAAGACTGAAGAAGCTACCACCTGCATGGCGTAAAACCAATTGCGACCAAGCAAGAGATTATAATCTATTGGGGTCGAGACAACTTCCACGTTAATGGTTACGGTATTTCCACCCAACTCAACTACAAGAGCTTGTAAGAGCCCATGAGGTTGAAAGCCACGCCCGTCGAATGCTTTCAACGTGGTAGGAGAACGATTCAACTCGGGGGAGCCAATGGCTCTCCAATAGGCGATCGACATGACATAAGTGGGGGTGCCTTCATCCAAAAGGGTACAATGGACAATCTTCCCAACAGTGTTCGCAGAAACTTGGAATGCGAGTTGGTGGGAGAGCCTCGGCTTGAAGTGGTCAAGTCGGAATATGATGGTATTCGAGGAATCGGGGCCAACTGCACCGATGGCTGCAAGAAGAGTTTTGCGTTGATTAAGACAATTCTGCAAAACTTTCAGGGTAGACATGGTGCAAGAAGCTTGTGCCAAGTCTTCTACAATATTGTAATTTTGTGCCGCCCGAGCGTTGGGATTGAAAACAACTTTTTGAATCGTACTCTTGGGCAGTTGCAATATCGATTCTAAAGATGGCTTCTCAATGGTGAGAGAAGTTGATGGTACAGTGACATCAGTTAAGGAGTCGGAATCTTTTTCAGCATTACTTCCAGTGGATTCCTTCGAAGGGACCAGTTCGTAAGATAGCGAGCGAGTGTTCAAATTGATCATCTCGTTACGCACCATGACAACATGCGCGGTATTGGATGGTTCCCCCTGGGATCGGGGGGTTGAGCAATCATCTGCTGGTTCTGAGTAGGAAACGAGTCATTGAGGACTGCGGGAGTTGGTTTACCCCGAAGAAACTTTTGTACTTTATCTCGATGGGGACATTCTTTGGAGAAATGGTCATCTCCACACAGTAAACAAGGATACTTTAGTTTCCGTTTCTACTTGGTATCGTTAGGAGCGCTCTTTTGTTCCTGCTAAGCGGAAGAATTTTTGGGTTTCCCCTTGTTCTTTTGTTTACCGCCAGACTTCTAAGATGAAGCTGATTGGACAGAATTCACCTCTTCAGTTTGAGCAGGAGTGGTGGATTTGGTGGTGCTGTGGTCAACCTGAGTCGGTAATGGGGAGGAACCGTGAAGGTTGGATGATCCAACAGTGCTAGAAGCAGGATGGGTGTTAAGGGAACCAATGATTCCATCATTTTGGAGTCCCTTATGTGGTTTCGCAGGGTCATTAACGTCACGGGGTTTGTCAGGAAGAATATCAAACAAAGTGCCAGATTGAGTGTAGACTAGGTCTAGTACATGGGCACTCACAATGGCTTGTTCTTTGGTGATAGCACCTCGCATGGCAACATCTCTTGCTATGGTAGGGATGAGGGATTTTGTGAACCAGTCTGCTAGGAGCTGATCTGTAATAGGATATTTAATGAGACGACCTCTCCTTCGCCACTTGTGGATATGATCCGAAATATGAGTGGCGGTATTCTGACGGAGTGAGGTTAAAAGCTTGGTACCAGTTTCATACCGTATGGGTAGCTGGAAATGTGTCAAAAAGTTCATGGCAAGAGAACCAAAATCAGGAAAAGAGTGAGGTGGCAACTCAATGTACCACTTGGCAGCCGAACCGGTGAGAGTCCTTTGAAACAATCTAAGATGAATTGAATCATCCATTTAG
The DNA here is from genome assembly GCA_027924585.1 of Larix kaempferi. Taxonomy (NCBI): domain Eukaryota; kingdom Viridiplantae; phylum Streptophyta; class Pinopsida; order Pinales; family Pinaceae; genus Larix; species Larix kaempferi. The sequence continues at coordinate 17,451,909 of BSBM01000050.1, read as the reverse complement.
GAATTAGATGAACACCATAAGTGGTATGTCATCACGTGGTTTTTAGGGTCTTCACCCGGCTTACCGTCAAATTTGGGGATATCAGACGGAAGTTTCATTGGAATTGGTGGCCAGTTAGATGCATGGTAAATAGGATCGTTGGTTAAACGGGATAGGTCAGGCAGGTCCAAAGTAGCGAGGAAGGTCATCTGTGGGTTAGGCTGTGTGTATTGATAATACGGATAAGGTGTGTAAGGACCAAACTAATCGTAAGGTGTACCAGGAGGAAACTAGCCGTAGGGGGGTGTGTCGCCCGTACCGTAAGAGGGTCCGCCACCATAAGGTGGTCCATTCCAATAAGGTGGGGGTCCACCTCCACCACTGGGAGGGGGTGGAGGTCCGCCGCCACCACCGGGAGGAGGTGGGGTTCCATAACCGTAATGAGGTGGCCCACCACCGCCTCCTCCTAGAGGGGGTGGTGGACCACTGCCGCCACTAGAAGGATGGGGCCCCCCACCACCTCTTCCTACGGAAGGATGAGGGTCTCCACCACCACCGCCACCACCATAGTAATTAGGTACTCCACCTCCTTCACGTGGAGGGGGTGGTGGACCAACTCCGCCACCCAAAGGGAAATGTCCTCCTCCACCATGATAGGGTGGTCCCCCGCAGCCTCCACCGGGAGGGGGTGGTGGACCATTCCCGCCACCGTCGGAAGGGTGAGGGATATTGTTGGTAAAATGAGGTGGACCTCCACCATGGTTAGCGGTGGTGGGGTCCCGCCGCCTCCAGCAGGAGGTGGGGGAGGGTCGATCAGGGGTGGTGGTACTTGAGGGATAGTCGGTTGGGGTCCGTGTTGCAAAATAGGTTGTTGCCCCCATAGAGTGTATGGATTCCTGGGATAAGGTATCCCGTATGGTGCATTTCTGGGATTAGATTGGCCTGATGCAGGGTTAACAGAACCTGGATACGCTTGACTCCATGAGGGTTGAGTTACATTGGATGGCTCGCAAACATGAGATAATCCCGAGGTGGACGGTCTAGCGGGTTGGGAAGGTCCAATGGAATGTCCGTTGGGGATTCCACCGCCTTCGTTCTGGTTAGGAAACGGGGGTTTCCCCCCAACCACAATAGGTTGACCACTATTCAAAGGTTGAAACAACGTAGGTTGTTGACTAGCTACCATAGTAATAACATTACTAATAAGATAATCCATGGGAATGGAATACCCTCCCCTCCAATTTTGAGGTGGGGGAGGAACTAGTAAAGTAACTATGGTAGTGACGGGTGTGTTGAACTGTTGTCCTTCCATAGGTTGGTTCACTTGAGGTGCAGGACTGGACTCTTGTGAGGGTTGACCAATCTTATTAGTGGTATCGTGGTGGGAAGGTTGTTCTGGTGATCCAAAAGATATCAGACGATCTAGGATGGGTTTGTAAGGGGGTAACGATGGGTCTTGAACCCGTCGTTGAAGACTTGACTACCGAAACTTTTCAGCCATGGAACGAAAGTGAGCTAATTGGTCACGAAAGTAGGCTAAAGTGTCTTCCGGAGAAGTCCCACTGGGTGGGGATGAGATGGAAAAGTGAGCCACTGGGTGGTCTGTGGAAGATGTCCAATAAGCTGCTGAAGGACCAGTAGCTGTTGCAGGGTCGTCCTGGGGTCGGTTTATCGATTCCAACGATCCAGGTTCTCCAGGGATGATGGGAGAAAGGTCTTGGGAAGCGGTGATTTGTGCTCCTTCATCCTGCGGGGGATGAGAGGCAGGTGAATTCGGAGGAGTTTGTGGAAACAAAAGTCCTCCAACATTCAGAGTGGGGTTTTCCACTTCAGTAACTACGACCATCTTACGCTAATCCATTCTTACCCTCGAAATAACCTCCGTATTAAGGGGATATTCGGGTGATAATTTTAAGATCCTACGGGATCTTCTCCAGGGAAAATCCACCAAAGCGTCAGGATGATCAGCCAGGATGGCTGAAACAGCGTTTCTCCTAAGGGTATGCTAAAAGAAAAGTAGTCGAGAAAAACCTACTCAAACTAAGGAAGCAAGCAAACTTATGTGACAGAGTGGATTCAAAAGTCTAGAACCTCACGGGATTATCAAGGCATTGCAAAACCATGATATACTGCAGGGTCCAACAATATGACGCGACAAGGAGGATTGGGACTGTACCCTTGCCTGCATACTCGATTACCTGGATAGTACGTGCGTGCTAATCTCCCCGAGTGTTGTTCTCGGTGTATTGCTTTGCCAAGATGGCCAAATGGTTAACTCAGTTGGTTTCAGAAATCCTAGTGGTGTCTCCCGATATACGCAAGGTACGTGGGAGCTCAAATCCATATTGGTGCTGTCTAATGCACAATCGTTCAGCAAGAGACCTTCCGATATACTACTGAGTACATGATACACCCTTCAATATACACCAATTACGGATTATGGTACTTGGTGGTTACGTGAAGGAGCTCGATATATCGATAAGTACGTGGAAGACTACAATACCCCTGGGATACAGTGCTAGCAAATAACGACAGCTTCCACGCTTAACGACGCCGGAACACGTCTCTAACTTACACACAAGTTGCTAAAAATTTTACCTAGTTCTACCGTTAATTTTATCTTGCATGGTTAGGTGAATACATGAGGTGAGTACATAATCGGAAGCATAATGCAAGCCCTGGATACATGCATGAAATATTCTTTTCTTTCAATGAATTCTAGCTATGGGAAGGAGAAAACTTTTTCCAATAGTATTGCCAAAACAAACTCAATGCAACACCATCCCAATTCAAACAAAACTTGACTTATGAAAGTATTATTTTCCTTTTTTTCAATGAAACACAAAAAATCACAACACTACTATCCGAATCGAAACATTTTTCCTTTTCTTTTTCTTTTCAAATCAAAATGACACTAGGTGATGAAAAGAGAGGATTCTGAAATGGAATATGCAAGTTTTTCAATTTCACTTTCAATGGTATAAAAGCAACAGAAATTAAAAATGCATCTATCTTTCCTTGGCATGGAATCAATTTTGCAAAAATCGAAGCGTACTTTGAGTCTTTCAAGAAAATGAGCAATTCATAATTCAAGAAAAACACAATAGATCATACATTCATTCAATTCTTCCAAAACACAAACGAGAATTTTCCAATGCCCAACAATTTTCTTCAATAATGCTCAAGAAATGATGGGAAAGAAGCACTTTTTAACTTTTCAATGTATGCACCAAAGAATAAACTTGATAGCAATTGAGATTTCAGATCTAAATGATTGAAAATAAAACACTACTTGCAGCACTAGTACACTCAGAAAACTCGAGAAAAGACAAGCACTCTACCAAGCTGAAGGACACACTTAACTCAAAATCAAGCAACAGCAAGCAAACCAAGCAAGCAAAGCTCAAACAAAATGAAAACGAGGTCTTGAAGCTAATCTAATATAATGATCAGATCAGGGATGGAAGGAAGGGAATGCAACAGTGAGCGGATGAAGGTGGAGGATACAAGAGTATCCACCACTATCGGTCTTCAAACTTGTCCAAAATGGAACCCAAAATCAATCCAAACAAAACCAAACACTCAAAACACAAATCATAGGTGGGATCCCTGGCTAGATCTTGCAGCACAGAGAGAGTTCATACAACAAACCAAAGTCCAGACTGTCAAATGGAGAGGAGATGCTTGCATGCCAAAATTTGACAAATCGACGCACTTTGTGCTTGTACACAGTGGGACGTTTCATTTTACCTACACGGGAAGTGCGACGATGTCGTAGTTTACGAGTGCAAGGGATGTGATGAGTAACTAACAGGTAAAGAACAGAGACCAAAAAATGACACAGTGTCGCTCTATTCCCACTGCCCAGGTGCGACAGGCAAAGTCTAAATTAAAAAATGAATCAGATCTCTTAGCAATGAACCATGGAATGGTTTGGGAATGAGTTGTATAAACTCAGAGGAAGTAGATTGGAGTCTTCAATGTGAAGATCCAATAGTGAAATCGACTCCAAGAATTAAATGGAAAAAATAAAAAGGCTTGTGTCAAGCAATCAACTAAAAATGACTCTCAGATTGACAACTACTGACCAAATTGTATACTCCCTAGTATGGTCACCAGATTTGTTATCGGACAATCCACTTGAGCGGATGCGATCTGGATCTCCCTAGCTCAAAGTGAGTCTAGAACAAATAGAACAGACTACTAATGCATTTCCTAGATCTACTTAAGGATCGGGTACTAGATGCCTTACCTTTCACTTCACAATCCTTTCTCCTAAATGCTGCTCCACATCTCACAGTCGTCAGATCCAAGCTGCAAGACCTGTCAAGACAAGAAACAAGAGAAACCAGTAAAATACATCTATACAATAAGATATCTAAGTAAACAGTTAAGCAGGTAAACTACTCAATATCATTACACACATGAACAACATTGGTGGAAAGCATTTGTATTACTGCAAATAGAGGAGTACATAATAGAGATATAGAACTACAACTAAGGCTTAACACTGTAACCCTTCTCCGACAAAGCCAATTGCCATATCCTTCCAAGGAAGTATGAGTTCTCCAATAGGTGAGTGGAGATGTTCTAAGAGAGATTTCACCAGCATGTAGATACCATAGCCTTCCTCCCTTTGGGATGGGAATGAGTTTCATTTGTATAGGACTAAGTGGATAGGGTATGGATAGGATAGGTTGAGAGATGGTAGGAGAGGCTTAAGGGATTTCTCCAAAGGTTTAGGAATTGAGTGCCAACTCTTCCAAGAGGTCAGGGATAGGGTCCCAAGTCAGCAAGCTTCGAGATGGACCTCGAAGAAGCTATTTTTTCCATCTAACTGACTTCGTCGCACCCTGTAATGGGGCAAGGTGCGACGTTGCATGTTTCTAGTGTGCAGCCTGGACGACCCTTCAAAACTTAGCACAATTGGGTACAAATCCTCCCAGGATGATTAGTTAGTCCAAGTATCTTTAGGGGTGTATACACTGAATCTTATGATGAGTAGATTTTGGATGTAACAATCATCCATGAATATATATGAAAACTAAGCAAGTTAATCAAGTCATTGAATATATGTTGAGAATGTATATAATGGAAAGACCTACCAAGTGGGAAGAATACCTATATTTGGTAGAGTTTTCCTATAACAATGGATACCAAGCATCGTTGAAGATGAGTTTGTTTGACGCCTTATATGGTAGAAGGTACAATGTTCTAGTGAACTTGGACAAACCTGTGGACAGTTTGGTAGTTGGACTTGAAATGTTACAGGACATGGAAGATAAAGTGACCAAAATCAAATAGCATTTGAAATTGGAACGAGATATATATAAAATTTATGCTAACAAGGGAATAATGTATAGAGAGTTTCAGGTGGGAGATAGAGTATTCTTGAAAGTCAAAGGAAAGAAACGTTCATTGAGTCTGGGCAACTGTAAGAAGTTGGAATCCAAGCTCTGTGGACCATTTGATATCTTAATTAGATTTGGACAAGTAGAATATGAGTTGGCCCTATCTCCCATTATTAAAGTGCATAATGTTTTTCATGTTTCATTATCGAAGAAGTATGTACATGATCCTAATCATATACTTGATTGGTCTTTGATATAGGAAGAACTAGAGGGTGAAATTCAAGTACAACCAGTCTGCATATTGGACAGAAGGATCATGATACTTAGGAATAGGTACATAGGATAGGTAAAGGTCCAGTCGACCCATTATAGTCTTGAAGAAGCTACCTGGGAAATGGAAGAAGTTATGCGGGCTAAGTACATATATCTACTTTGATGATTTTGAAATGTAAATAAATTTTGAAACATATGTTTTGGACAATGAATCACCGAGGATTGGTCAAATATAAGGGGGGGGGAATGTAACACCCCCGTTTTGAACCCTTGATGTAATGATGAAATGATTGAAGGGATGAAATTTTTTTATTTTGAAATTAATATAAAAATACAACTAGCTGTGGCCGAGGAAAACACTAAAGAGAACGAGGGACTATGAATTTACCAATGAGAAGGAAAGGGGGTTGTAGATAGTCTAATGTGGGGGGTTATAACATGACCCTAGATTTAACCTTGAACTTTAAAGTATTTAAATCATACTTTAATCTTTTTCTTCTTTTTTAAAACTTTATAATATATCCTTCACGGAAAAGGAAGGTCACTAGCATGTTAAAATGGAAGTTTAATCATTTATGGGACATGAGTCTTTTGGGGAATACCACATGGGAGAATGTTTCCATGCAACTATAGGAATGCATGAAGGGATAATTGATATAGACACTCATACTATCTCATACAAATACATACACTCTCACACTCTCTCGCTAGTATAGATGTAGGGGAAGTTTGTTGTCTTTTGATCTTTTACCGGCGAACAATTCTTCCTGGATTGGGGATATGGGTTCTGAATTTGTCACTGAAGCTTTCTTATAAAGTTGAAAATATGATAACTAATAATATTGGGTGTTGATTGTCCCATCAAAACCATAATTGAGTTACCAATCAAATGTTAAATGGTGTGAGAACCTTCCTCAGATATAATTATAGTGCATTGGTTGAGAGTGGTAGCCTAGTGTAAGATATTTCACTCTTTGTTTGTAATATCCCAACTTTTTGACTAACTATGTTATGATGTCATGTCGGTTCATGGCCCCAGTATATGTGATTTAGTATGTTTGACATAGCATTAGTATGTTTTTGATTTATTTCCTTTATGAGTTGATGTGTTGGGCATGGACCGTGATTTGTTTCATTGTTGAATATATGCGGGGCAGGAAAGCTGAATGAATAAACTATGTTGTATTTCGAGAAGTGATTACAAAATTATGATATACTGAGATTATCTCTTTTGTTACATTATATTGTGCAGAGCATGAGTTACATGGTGGATTAGTTAGTGTGTTGAGCGTGGACTCAGGAACACACAAAAGACCTATATACTGGCCCTAAGCCCCGATGTATTTAGAGAATTCTATTTCGTACTGGGCCTAAGCCCCGATGTACGTTGAGTGTAGTGCATGATCCCTGGAGCACTCCAAGCTTGAAAGAAATGATTACCGGATCTGAGGACATTTAATGATCCTAGATGTGCCTCACAACCACATTCTAGCTCTAGTGTTGAGCAGAGGCTCTGGAATTGCACTAGCGTAACGCCCATGTGAGAGTGTTGAGTTGAAAGGCTCTGAAGAGCACTCGGGGTTACTACTTCTCAAGTGTTGAGTCAAAGAGGACTCTGAATAGCACTTGCGTGTCTTATCACAGCTATTTCAACTTAATTTAATAAATCTTATTATCATCATCTACTGCGGGAACTACCATGTTAAAACGAGGGAATCTGACATGCAAAGGGAGAGACTAGAGGTGCCTTTACCAGCTTACCGAAACCATCCAAAGAAGTGGACCCTTCCCTTAAAAAGAACTAAAAGAAGCATCTTGTGAAACAAAATGCTAAGGAGCCCAAAGTAGTATTATTATTTAGGAGCTTCAATAATATATATATATATATATATATATTGGTTAATTATTATATATATTCTTTTATAAATGTTTACACTTTATAGATATATATTTATGCATAAGTGGGCTGCCACTTACTAAATATTATTTATTAATATTTAGATGGTATTGTAAATTGTATATTATTATTATTATGAAAATATCTAAAAGATTAAAAACACTTTAATCAAACAGGTTGAGACCTCCTAGTTTCCAAAATAACTAGTAGTTAAATAAACAAATATTGTTTTTATAAATTAAATTATTTTAAAGAAACCAGTAATTTCCAACAGTCATAATTCAAGATTGTCCTACTTAAGGAGGACAGACCCCAAAGTTTGGGGGATCTTTTTCCTTTCGTATTATTATGCCAAGAAGGACCCTCTGCTCAAGGAAGTGAACTCTATCCATAGATTTTGAGATCTGAACCAACTACACACCTAAGGGCCTCTACTTCTCAGTTTGCATGTCAGAACCAGCTTGGGGGGATTCATACTGAACCAGGAACGGTTGTAGAATCATTGTTGGGAGGAACATGGTAGTCCCAGACTCATCCAATCCAAGATTATTTATCAGGTCAGCTAAGAGTCAGTAGTTTTCCCTAACTAGTTGGCTGAGTGTGCAGGTCAGTATCAGTAAGAACAAGTTACCAGGATCAGCAGGTCATCATCAGCAGGACAAGCTACAGAGATCAACAGGTATGATCAATTATAAAACCCTCCTACATTTTATATCCCTGTTATAAATGCAATGTTAAATTAACAATGTTTTTATTATCAGTTTTAAATCAAGTCTTCCAGAAATCAAATGGCATTCCCAATAGGACTAGCCATGCTAGTCTTTGCTAGTCATTTACATTGCTTAGATTGTGAGAACAAGTGAATTGTTGATTCGAATGCAGAAAAATATTTATAGTATTTTATCCCACTTATGGTAGTATTTTATTTCACTTATCTAAACCCTCGTTTTACACTATCAACAACAAAATCGTCTAGTGACAGAAATCAAAACCATATCAAAAATCGTTGAACAACACATGAAGCCATTCAAAATTCCAACTATACAACACCATAGCAAAAGAAAACGCAGGCATCATTGTTTTATAGATTTTCTCCATATATTCTAAGTCTGTATCTAATACTAGTTTTATTGCACATTTCTTTCTCTGCCCGATCTATTTTGTTTTCCTTCCCAAACCCTATATACCATAGTGTAAAACAAACATATCAACAGTATGACAGAGATCGTATATAACGCTAATCAAATAAGACAGACCTGAGCCCCTTTACATTTCCTTTCAACCAACAAACCTACGATAGCCACCTACAGGAACGCAGAGATCAATCATAAATGGAAGCAAGAAAAAAAGCACATTTCATATGACCACCATGAAGATGCCCATCGAAAGATAGGACCAAGGTCAAATCCCGTGGCCTTCACAAAGAGCCAAATCATATAAGTGTTTCCTACATAATACAAGTCTCTATATAAAACAAACCAAAAACGTCGAGTACAGCCTTGAAACCCTTGCCAGGAAAGCATCCATTCTACCCACGCAACCAGCAAGGTAAACAAGACATTTTTATTTACATTCTACCCACATTACAGCAACAGAGGCATAGAAAAATTCATTGATGTTTTTATATATATACCCACAGGAAATACATTATTCACACATAAACCCTGTAGCAATATTCAAAACAATTAACAAGTGCCATTGAAACCAACATACGAACCATAGCCATATTTACAAGCAAAAGGGCGCAAATGGCCCTGTATAATATCTACATTGTCTGTGTAGTAGTTACAAACATATCCAGGAAAACCATGACATTAGAATTCCTATAGTTTCAGCTTGAACATTTAAATACACATAGGAAAAATAGGATGGTGCCATTCGAAAGTCTTGTAACTACACAGGAGTAATATCCAGCGAAAGAACATTTCGTTTGCTAACAAGATTTCGTAGAACCAAGTAATGGGTGAAACCCATCCGCTACTTAGTCCTACTCTATCACAGTCCCAGTACTCATGCAGCCATTTAAATTACTTTGAAACCCCATTTTTCTGTCTAGTTTAGCCAAGTAGGTGACTATCTGAGACCTCGCTAAAGCAAATCAGTAAGCCAATGGCTTATGGGAGTCTCACTCCAAAAACACCAGGCCAAACTCATACGTACAACACCAGAGCTGTAGGAGATAGGGCACGAAGGGGTAAGCCAGACTTACCAGTACCCTAGCCATGCCCATGACTTCATAAACTAGCGCAGCTCCCATACCAAAGCGTGTATCGCCTATCACAAGCAAAACACAGTATAAATCAGTTCAAACATGTATTTTCAACTCGAAAGAAATGGAAATTGCAATGGGTGACAGGGTTTAGTTCTTACCTAAAAGAAGTATGGCCACCTTACGCCTTGAACGATAGAAACAACCACTAAATGTGCTGACCACGAGCAGAGCTCGGGTCATAACACCCCACCATCACCCAACAATGAAAACGCAGAACCAGGACTGAGAACGATTCGAAAACAAAGACTAGTGATAGAAAATCCCCAAATCGATACACAAACCCTCATGCTAGGCTGTTCGCCACCTTCATTAATTGCATTAAAGAGCGCACCAACCTCTGTCTAAGTGCAGGTCCATTAAATCGCATTTCCCTATAGTGAAGTGGTGGATTTCAGTCACCCTGTATTAAAATATAAAAGGGTTCACTTTATATATACAAAGACCTTTGTAAAGTTTGACAAATCCATATTCGATTTGCATTACCAAGAGCTATTTGTAAACCCCACTATTGGGAAACAATCAAATTGAGAACTCCCATGATATTAGATTATTAATTTTTAAATGACTTAACATACACCCGGTGGATTAGGACCCATAGTGAGATAGGAACCATCCATTTAGAGATATTACCCACATATTTGAGATACCTGCAAACACAAGGGTACACGATGGAATTAGCATTTACGCTAAGTAAGTTCGGCAATCTCCACAACTGCCCATACCTCCCGGCAACCCTGTCGAGGTACATAATTACCTGACCAGGAGTATTATAGAACCCCCATGTGGAAAAACATACTGTCATCAAAGGAGCTCATCACGTGGAGGTGCCATTAGATATTCATAATTGAAACCACATGATTTCTTCAAACAGTAAGTTGTGTTATATTCTACCTACTGAACCAACATTTGCAAACGCAATAAAGACATGATCTTATTTCACTTCCACACCGCTTCGGCAAATTCTAGACTTACATATACAAGTGACTATGTAAAATAGAAAGGCTTAGACTTACATTGCAGCATACAAGTATGGTTGTTGTTCAACATTATTACCTTTAATATATGCCTTTTCTATTATAAACTGACGACTATGGCAGACAGGAACAATTTAAAATTCTTGTTATTTTTGGGACGTTACATTGTTTCTGGAAAATATATCATGGAAGGGACTGCACTATTTGGTTTGGAACTGGTTGAATCCAATTTCTTGGAACTGGAAAGAACTTGAATGATGCTATTGGTGTGGAATTGTTGAGTTCCAAGTTATGAGAGACATCCTAGTGGGGAATTACTCTATGCACTTGTCCATTTCCTTTTTTCTATCAACCTTCAACATTCTCCTAGTGGATTCATAGTCTTAGATTGGGGATGGCACCTTGCCGATAGATTTATGAGTAATTCATCCTATGGCTGGGTGGAGCGTGCCTCACATGCAACGAGTTGCTCAAGTCATCATTTATATAGATAAGTAATCAATGCTCTGTATCAACTTATTTTATTACTATGTATGATTTAATGAATGGAGTGATTCATGGAGGATTTGACTTATTATTGCATTGAGTTCATCCAGATAAGTGCAATAACTATTTTGAAATGGTCCCTATGATATTATGCAATTCGAAATTGGTTCCTTGTAATATAATGAAATTTGACATTGGTTTTTTGTTATGAATGAATGTATGGTTCAATCTCTTGCTGATTTTTTTTGTATGGTTTGTTCACTAGTTGGGTGTTATATGCCTAAATTTACCTTGAAGTTTGTGGAGTAGCTTCAATGAAGTGTTTCCTCATTAAACAACACAACTGGGTGTTTCCTCATTAAACAACACAACTGGGGCGTAGACCCAAATGGGAAAATTTACCCAGCATTGTAGTATATATGCCCTATGGTGTTCTAAATCCATGAATTTGCTCAGATTAATTGCTAATAATTGTTAATAAAGGTAACAAGGTATATTTTGTTAACATCCCCCTGGATACAATTGTGTGGATGGGAAATTCGTTGCCCAAGTTTATTTTTTCCTCATTTAGAACAATTCCTATTTTGTTTATAAACCATTGCTTCTCTCTTAGAAATTCATAGAAAATCGATGGGCCAAAAATTCTTTAATTTTTGTTCCTCTATTTTTCCTTTTTATTTGGGATCGAAGATTTTTATGCAACAAATCGATCCGAGGATTGGCATTTAAGTTCTAATTACACTGTTTGCATTATAATACACTTAAATAGCTTATTGAAGTCTACAATGTATGTGTAAGTGGTTTTGTGCATATGAAAAATGTGCTTTCTATTTGGATGTCTATAAAAGAGAAATAAGAGCTTCATTTACAGTTCAAGAAGAATTTGTAAATTTCATATAAGTTAATTTGTTTTAGATTTGTTTGAATGTGGTTAATTTGTTGGAGCATTCTATCCATCTAGACATTGATTTTGCATGCATTCTATGCATCAGTCATGCATTCCATGCATTGGTAATTGAGTCTCCTAGAACCTAGACTGTGTTTTTAACCCCCTAGTGCTTAATTTTGGTCATCATTAGCCCCCTTATCCACTCATAGTTCCTTATCCGCATCACTTGAGTGTTAATGCACCCTCATGCATGATTTTAGGAGTTAGTAGTGTTAGTTCCTTGAATTAAGGTGCCTTGTCCCCTTGATTGCCTAGTCAATTTAGCCTTCTACCTAGTTTCACTGAGACTGAGTGTATAAGAAGCGCCTTCTTTGACCACTACAATTCATCTAATCCACCTCCTTGGGTTCTCCTTCTCTATTTTTAGCCTAAGTGGCTCAGTAATGCGCCAACCATCAGTTAACTTGCCATTCACCTTTAGTTGCCACTAGTGCTTATCAGGAGATGGATCCAATGCTAAATAAGCCTTGCTCTTCAGTGGAACTCGAATGCCATCAGAGGCTCATGAATTTTCTTGCATGTAATATTATTTAATAACCCACATCTCATGGATGAATAATATGGAAAGTTTTTACACTCAAAACTATCTTTTCTTTTTACTATTCTTCTCAATTTTTCTGTAGATATGTGTTAAACATTGTGAGGATTGTTTTACTACTGGAGATCCATCGGTGTGAGAGAATTTCACAGAATTGTTTATGCTTGGAGTGTTCATTCACCATAGGAAAATTTCTCCTATTTGTTATACCCACAAACTTTGGGTTTCCTTGGATATTCTAGGGAGGTTGTTGAGTGTGTTATAGAGTCGTAATGGGGTACATTACAATCCAAAAACTTGTTGACTTTGGATCCTTTCAAGTGATCACTAAAATTATACAAACAGCGATGTTGTCCTCATTTCCAGTCTACCTCTTAACTTTGGACCTAAAACACCTTGTTTGGTCTTATTTCTAATTATATAGGCCATGCTTGTTTGGTATGCATTATATTCTTTGCATGTGTGCGTGGGGTTTGTCGTCTATATGACAACGTCTAATGATCCCCACCCATCTAATGTCCTTTTCCATATGCACTAGGAGATGCGCATGGTACTATCTTAGGGGGGTCATAGGAGGGGCATGCCAACACCCTCCCCCTTCTGTAGAAGGGGGCATTGGCATTGAACGTTATCCTAGTTCCAATATGAGTTGAAGGAAAATTCAAAAAAATTTGGGCTATTTTTTGGTTTTTCCTAAAAATGTGTAATTTAATATTTGTTTAGGGAATGGGGTCTATTTCTAATACAGGATAACACATCAGGATTTTGGATGCTGCAGAATACCTACATATTGTATTGTGAGTGGTTAATAATCATAATGAGAAAGTGAGCAGTACGGTTGAGTTTTGCTACTTTTCCAGATTAAGGGTTTCAAGGGTAAATCGCTGTGTATTATGTGTGAATGTTGTGGTGTAATCTCTGCTTTTCTTAAAATAATTTGCATGCTTTGCTTCTCTGCACAGGTTTAAAATTTACAATGCTAAATCATACCTTACAATATTCAGATATGATTGCTATTGAAATCACCTTATTCAAACCTAGTTTTAGGTCTAGACAAAAAACCCCAAATTGCATAGCATGCAAGTCTCAAGTTGTAGGGAATCAACATCTGAAATTTGGATGATAAATACTTGGATCTTTCCTATTCCAACTCTACAATTTCCATGCAATTCCAATATCTCATTAAATCATTGTACATTTAAAATTGTATAATGACACATTTGAAAGAGATAAACCAACAAATAAACCAAGTATCATTTGTGTTAATACCAAATCTTGTGAACCAAATAGAAAAATAAAAATGAAAATGACCCAATTTAATGGTGCAACGTCACAATAGAGCAAAAGAATGAATAAAAGAAAAGTCTAAATAGATGATAGTGATATGTCTTTATAATGAGTTTCATACCGCTTGCATTTAAAATTGAATGTATATGTTGTAAATGATGTCATATAAATAACCATTATAAAATAAATGTATAATTAAGAATAAATCTATTTTATAAAATTCACCGTGTTAAATAAAACATCTCATTTTTAATCACCCTTTCTATCTAAAAAATACATCATCATAGATTCCTTTTAATTATAGATTTATAAACATAACTTGGTTGGGAATATAACACTCCATCTAGAATCACTTGGCCCATTTTTAACCATCCCACCATAAATTCATTTTAAATGATTTATAAAATCAACAAAGATCAAATTTATTGATGTGTAAATTTTAACTAATCTCATGTAATAATCGTGATTATTACATTTTATAAAAAATAAAGTTAAATATAAAATAATATCTTCTAATTTTCAACCATATTTAATATATATATATATATTCCTAAAAATTGCAAGGGATAGACTTATCCCAAAACTACACATTTTTGGCAACTCTAAAAGTGATTGATTGGGTTAACGGGCTGTGCAATATCGGGGCCCCACATCTTCTCAATCTGCTAAAAGAAATTCAAGCCCTCAAGACCCCTTTTGAACAAATCTCCTTGTCTCACGTATACAGAGAGCTAAATGTTGATGTTGATACCCTTTCAAAATAGGCTCTAGCAATACAGCCCTGAATTATAGAAGGAGAGGAGATCTCCAACGGCCTCGTGGTCAACTTTGCCATTCCATTATAGATAGTTGTCTCTCAGATTTTCGGTCATTTTTGCAGCTCTCAGGCTTATAAAGAAGTCTGAAGATGGGTACACGAAATCAGATCACATCAAGGAACACACGAGGTCATTGTTGTCCACAATTGTTAGAGACCTTTACCGAAAAAAGTCAATGTATAGAGCTTTCAATAAACTTTGAGATGCTCATATTTGGATATTTGCTAGTTGTATAGCTATGAATGTAATTTTGGATAAACACTTTAATGTAAGTCCTAAGGGGACAGTTGACAATCACTCTTTATTTAGGGTGACAATCACTCTTTATTTAGGGTGATATATATTTTTCATTTGGAAAATATATATATATATATATATATATATTTCTATTATATTTAAAGTTACACTAGAATCAAAATACCATATATACTTTTTTCTAACAATATTAAGTATATTTTATTAAATTAAATATAACAATACAATTTGATCTAAAATTATATATATATATATAAGGGTATCTGCTTTTTTTAACAATTTTAAATGTATTTTATTAAATTGTTTTATTTGAATTTATTTAAGTTTTGTGGCGAACATACTTCTCAGAGCTGGATTCATAAATCTCTTTAGCACTCGGAAGCTTTATTTATATATATATATTACATTTAAAATTACAATATATATATTTACGTATAGCGTTTATATCTTAGATTTTTTGGGCAAATGGAGTAAGAGGTTTAGATTCTCTAGATCTAAGGTAAGAATGCCAAGTCTGTGATCCAGATCTTTTTAGTGGTGGTATTTTTTTGTTAGTGTTAACTAATAATTAACTGTGCTGTAATAAGTGATTAACGGTAGCTGTAGCGGTTTTGAGCGGTAACTGATTCAACATGTAGAGCATATCGCCAGCTCACTGTATTGATGGCGTGTGAATAGGGCTCCTCCACCTAACTAACAATTGGTTAACGGTATAATTGGGCGGACTCCACCTCCATTCGCTGGAGCCTCCACCTCCACGCACCCCAGTTAAGCCAACCTCCATGTACACAGTATACTCGGCGACCTCCACCTCCACGCGCTCCAGTCTCCACCTCCACGCACGGTAGTTAAGCCCAGTTGGTGGCGTCCTGCAATGGACGGGTGGTGATCCCTATTGGACGGGTGGAAATTCGGGTAAGCGGAATTTAACATAAAGAGGCCGCGCATAACATAGGGTAGCGTTTTGGTTGATAGCATAGCTCAGAGGCACGGAAAACGGGAATACAACTACTAAGAAGGTATTGGGTTTATTTTTGCTGTTTTTTATTGATTTCCTTGAAATCGGCCTGCATTGTATATCCAACATTACATTATGTGGCTTTGTTTTGCAGGTTTCCAGATACGCATTACACATAACAAGACAGGCATCGAAGACAACTACTGAGAAGGTATTGCGGTTTTTTGTTGTTGTTTTGTATTGTTTTCCTTGAAATCGACCTTCAATGTATATCCAGCATTACATTTTGTGGCTTTCTTTTGCAGGTTTCCAGATAGGCAGTACGCATAACCGGACATGCATCGAAGCTCAGATAGCAGCACAAGCAACAATCCAGTTCAGTTTATGTTCGCATGTAGGCGCCGGCGAGAACTTTTTTATAAACCCATGGTTGATTTTGTATTTCACTTATGTTTAAAAACCCAAATGTTATACCTTAATATTGTGCATAAGAATGAAGAATCATCCCAAGCCCCTGCCACATTTCTGTTTGTGAATTTTCATAGAACCATAGAACCCTTCAACGTATCTCTCGCTCTCTTTCAGGAGTTTCAAAACTCTGAATTATCTACGCAATTTTTAGACAAACTAGGACCGTAAGACTCTTCATAATTAGATAGTGGGTATCCTTTGCTTTTACGGTTAAGGTTACACCATTCACTTTCAGGAACGAGACATCCAAGATTTTTTTTTTATGCACATTGGCCGAGAAGATTCCATGTGGGAGTTTAGGTTACGGGTTCCATTTAGCGTGACTACTTGATGCGTGAAACGCCAAGCCGACAGACTCGCCATCTGGCCTTGAGGTTTCTGCGATCGCATTTCGATGGTTAAGCATGAATTTCAATCTTGACCTGTTCAATCAAATGTTATTTCCATCATGGTTTCTGTTTAGATTTAAGAATTACTAACCTAGGATTCCTAAGTTAACCTAGCCATGGTTAACTTCTAAGGTCTGTTGATAGTATAATCGTATTTAGATCCAAATCTTTTCCGACCTGTTCAACCATCCACTTGGCGTGACTACTTGATGCGTGAAACGACGAGCCAACGACTCACCATCTGGCCTTGAGGTTTCTGCCATCGCATTTCGATGGTTAAGCATGACTTTCAATCTTAACCTGTTCAATCGAAGGTTATTTCCATCATGGTTTTTTTTTAGGCTTAAGAATTACTGACCTAGGATGCCTAAGTTAACCTAGCCATGGTTAACTCCTAAGGTCTGTTGATACTATAATCGTATTCAGATCCACTGGAAAATACAGAGTAGTGGATTCCTCCTTAAAAGTTTTAGACCCTTCAAGAATTCTGGTACTTACGCTTAATCTAAGTACTCTGTGTGGTAATTATGGTGTAGGTAAAATTTACTGTATTTCACTTGCTTGATAACCGAGATCTGGTAAATAAACTGCTTCCATGGGTGTTACTTAATTGATACATGCTTCTTCTAACTTCTATCGTTTTCAGAAGTTGGATCCTATTTTTGACATAATGCATTTCTAAAGGTATGCCTTACTATATTTATTTTAATCTAATACCGTGGGATAGGGTCATCTAGGTATTAAATAACACTCCTCAATTAAAACTGGATAACGCGTGGATCCTCTAGATACCTTGCTGATCATTTTCTTATTTCAAAACTCTATTGAAAATAAAGAAATCTTGTGAATCCGTACGTCCATGAATACTTCTGTTAATGGCATCTTTACTTTATTTTTAAGAACCCTGTTGTTTTCACATTTCGATGGGGATCCGAGATAAACACCCAGCATTTGTGATCTCTGTATTATACAGAGTTATCACGTTTTTATTTATTTTCCTCTGTGTTGTTTTAGATCTCTGTCTAGAGTTAGACGCCCAAGCAATTTTGATCTCTGTGGTATACACGCACAGTATAAAGACAGCGTGTTAACCATAACCATATTACGAGTGAGCCTTGACTATGGTCTCAATCTTGATTTTTGTCTTATAATAAATCTTGCTGAACGCCCAGAACTTACCTTAATTCAGACCATGGTGTATATCGATAACCTTGTGATCCATTAAAAAGATCACAAGCGGATCCGAGGTAGTATGATGACTTTAGCGCAGGATCAATTCACATCGTCCTGCACCTTCCTATGGTAGCATCTATTTTTCTTTACCACTGTTTTAACCCAAAAGTCGAGTTTTTACTGATAACGCGACGCCAAGCCTGCAGGACCTTTCCTCCTGTGCAAAAGAAGCATTTGGGCTCGGCGACACCTGTGAGGAAGTTTCCCGTGACTCGAGATTAGAAAGTGACGAGCTTCCTCCTCCTTTTAATTAATCATCTTCTTTCAAAGTATGTACATGAGTATAAATTCTAAGGTTAATAGTAGTTATTGATAGCGACGTATATACATGTTAATTTCAGTAGTATTAAATCAATACATGTTAATAGTAGTATTATGGGATTGAAATGCGCCATGCATTTTTATATATACATATATTTATAAGTATGCATGTTAATTGTAGAGATATTAATGGATGCATGTTAATAATAGGGTTATGGAATTAAAAAGTGTCATGCATTTTTATATACATATTTATGCATGTTAATTGTAGTGACTTTAAATTAGAAAAGTGTTATGCATTCTCATATATCTTGGTAATAATGTTAATATAGTTATTTATGTCAATTTCAGTAATAATTGGATGGAAAAATATTTATGTATTTTCAATGATAATATAATTATATATGTAAATTTTAGTAATATTTGGATGGAAAAGGATTTATGTACTAACAATGTTATTATAATTATATATGTTAATTACAATAATATTTGAATGGAAAGTGGGTTATGTGTCTTCTTACTTATTTGATAAATGATGTATATAATGACATAGGTTAATGGTAGTGATATGATAAATAAAAATTTTTAATAAAATTAAATATGAAATTTTTTCTTTAAAAAATTAATAAAATAGCAATAAGATTAATAATAATATTAACTTTTTGTATTTTTAAATTTATTATTATTTTATTTTTTTTTTAAGAAAAAATATTATTTATATTGTTATTTTTTAAACATATTATTATTATGTGTTTGTAGTTAATTTTATTAATTTTTTTAAGAAAAAATTTCATAGTTATATTTTAAAATTTATTGTTATTTTCTTATTATTTTTAAGAAAAAATATTATTTATATTGTTATTTTTTAAAGATATTATTATGTGTTCATAGTTAATTTTATTGTTATTTTATTAATTTTTTTTAGAAAAAATTTCATAGTTAATTTTATATTATTTTATTATTTTTTTAAGAAAAAATATTATTTATATTGTTATTTTTTAAATATATTATTATTATGTGTTTATAGTTAATTTTATTGTTATTTTATTAATTTTTTTAGAAAAAATTTCATAGTTATATTTTAAAATTTATTGTTATTTTCTTATTATTTTTAACAAAAAATATTATTTATATTGTTATTTTTTAAACATATTATTATGTGTTCATAGTTAATTTTGTTGTTATTTTATTAATTTTTTTAAGAAAAAATTTCATAGTTAATTTTATTGTTAAATTTTATGTGTTTTTTTATTAGGTTGTTATTTTATTCCTTTTTAAAAAAAATATTATTTATATTGTTATTCCCTTAACAAATTATTATGTGTTCATAATTAATTTTATTATTATTTTATTAATTTTTTTGAAGAAAAAATATTATTTATATTATTATTTTCTTAACATATTATTATGTGTTCATAGTTTTGATATTAGGGAAATTTTATGTTTAATATGGAAGGTGACAAAAAAAAATAACAATGTTCATAAACTTTCTCTATATTCTAGGTAGTGAATAGCCAATTTATATGA
The DNA here is from genome assembly GCA_027924585.1 of Larix kaempferi. Lineage (NCBI taxonomy): Eukaryota > Viridiplantae > Streptophyta > Pinopsida > Pinales > Pinaceae > Larix > Larix kaempferi. Next base: position 17,431,991 of record BSBM01000050.1, on the reverse strand, counting down.
TCAATTTATGTATTTTTGTTGAAATTTTATATATTTTTTATTAGGATTTCATGTTTAAATGTTATTGTTATTTATATTGTTAATTTTTTTGTTAGGATTTAGGGTTTAATTTAACTTTTTATTAAAAGTATTAATTTTTTAAGAAAAAATATTATTTATATTGTTATTTTCTTAACATATTATTATGTGTTCATAGTTCATTTTATTGTTATGTTATTATTTTTAAAGAAACAATTTCATAGTTAATTTTATTGTTAAATTTTATGTATTTTTCATTAGGATGTTATTTTATTATTTTTTTTAGAAAAAATATTATTTATATTGTTATTTTCTAACATATTATTATGTGTTCATAGTTAATTTTATTGTTATTTTATTATTTTTTTAAGAAAAAATGCATAGTTAATTTTATTATTAAATTTTATGTATTTTTATTAGGATGTTATTTTATTATTTTTTTAAGAAAAAATATTATTTATATTGTTATTCCTTTAACATATAATTATGTGTTTATAGTTAATTTTATTGTTATTTTATTAATTTTTTTAAGAAAAAAAATCATTTTTAATTTTATTGTTATTTTACTAATTTTTTTTAAGAAAAAATATTATTTATATTATTATTTTCTTAACAAATTATTATGTGTTCATAGTTTTGATATTAGGGAAATTTTATGTATTTTTTATTAAGATTTAGGGTTTAATTAAGAGTTTTGTTAATTGGATATTTGATTTAATATGGAAGGTGACAAACAAAATAACAATGTTCATAAACTTCCTCTATATTTTAGGTATTGAATAGCCAATTTATATGATTAATTTATGTATTTTACTTGAAATTTTATGTATTTTTTATTGGGATTTAAGGTTTAAATGTTATTGTTATTTATATTGATAATCTTTTGTTAATATTTAGGGTTTAATTTAACTTTTTGTTAAAAGTATTAAATTTAGGTATGTTTATATTGTTATTTGTTTAATGTAACAATAATTATCTTATTAGATTGTTATTTTTTGATAAGATCTTACTATACTTTTAATTGCATTTATTAAGACATTTGTTAATTATTGGATAATTGGCTTGGTATGGAAAGTGACAAACAAAATAAGGTATTTTTATTTAAATTGTTGATTTGTAAAAATACTATCTATTATTTATTCAAACTACATTATGAGATAAATTATATATAGTTCTTTAATTTGTAATTAGTTATTAATTAAAATAATAACAAACAAATATAAACGTTTAAGTATATTTTAAGTATATTTTATGTTCTAAATTAGTGTTATTCTACAATGGATGGAGGGGTTATTACTGCTTCAAAATTACAATTGTATTTCATAACAAGAAGCACATGACTCAACCACTCCCTAATCAACCACAACTGCCAAACACATTTAATGACCAACGATATGTTCATATGCAGTTATATAATATGGTGTTGGAAACAACAAGAACAAGAGGTGAGCTTGAACGGTCTTGGGAGGTTTTAGGCCATCAAGAAGATAGGAACCTAAGAGAAAGAAACGTAGAACAAAAAAATTTAGGACAAATGTGACTTCCATTGTTTTTTTTTGTAGTTTGTTCTCAATGAAGTTACACTTAACTATTATTTTTGAAAGCACACTTAACTATTAATTGTGGAATCATAAGGAAACTATGATCATTCTAGACTTGTCATTGTTTGATTCATTAAAAGTGATTATCATTGTGTTGTTATCATACAATGGTTTGATTTTAAACATATCTAGGTTTTCTTTTTATATAGTTTATATTCTTATGTTGATACACCAAATGTTTATTTATTGTAGATCGATAATTTAAAGCTTATATTTGTGCGAGATCATTCTATCCCACTACAGGTAATTATAAACAGTCACGTATCAAGTACTACAGTTGCTCAACCTTGAATTGATAACACATATATTCTCTAAGTGTTATAGTGAAACTATTAGGATATTTGTTTTATTAAGTAGTGATTTCTTATGAAATTTATTTTGTCTCTTTGAATTGAATTGGTAATCCATTAATCATTATTGTTGCTTTAAATATTAATAAATTATGTGATTTCTAGAATCTTTGCAAGTATTGAATGTTCATATTCTGCATTACCATTACATTGCTCTTTTATGGATACTTAAGTAATTGGTTGCATAAACGTTTCCATAATCATCATGGTGTTTTATCTAATGCACTATTGAATTGATTGAGCAAAAGTAACAATGATTGCATTGGGTAAATTTTTCTCACATTACAACTATTTGCAAAATCATTTTGAGTTGATATTACATATGTGTTCTAACTTTATGTATTGTGACATAATGTGGCATAATGGTCCTCTTAGATCATTTCAATTTTCATTGCATAAAACTAAAAATCATTCCATTCAATGCAATGTGTCATTCACTGCATTAGTGCATTATCATCGCATTTGTAATTTCATCACATGAATAGTTTTTACAATATCATTTTACTGCATTGTCATTCCCTAAATTTTATATATCTCGCATTTCTACTATTTGCAATATCTTTTTTTCACAATGTGTTATTACATTGCACTTTTATGAATACTTACCTAATTGCCTGAAAAAATGTTTATGGTTTTTCTATCATTATGATGTATGCTTCTATGCATACTTAACTAATTGCTTGCAAAAATGTTTATGTTTATCATTGCATTTGTAATTTCATCACATTAATAATTTTTACTATATCATTGTGCTCCATTGTCATTCTAGAACTTTTATAGTCATATTATTCTGAGTTGGATATAATTTCATTACATGGATTATGGTTTTGTTAAGTAGTAATTTTATGTTATGTAAAAATGATTGGATTGAGTAAATATATCTCGCATTTCTACTATTTGCAATGTCATTTTTTCGCAATGTGTTATTACATTTCACTTTTATGAATACTTACCTAATTGCTTGCAAAAACGTTTATGTTTTTTTATCATTATGCTATATGCTTCTATGCATACTTAACTAATTGCTTGAAAAAATGTTTATGTTTTTGTTATCATTATGTTATGCTTCTATTCAAAACTATTTGAATATGTGTGTAAATAAAATGAAATAGATATAGGAATTCTGTACTTGAGATAGATTTGTCCCGATGTCAAGATTCAAGGGACATGTGCCAAACCAATTGGCGAGGACCCCCTTGTACATCCATCGCTGGACGTTAGACTGACAGAGGATATCTCGATGACCTTAATAGCGAAACCCATTTAAAATGCAACTCATAAACAAGGCGTTACTTTGAGATAGATTTGTCCCGATGTCAGGAGTCAAGGGACATGTGAAAAACCAATCGGTGAGGACCCCCTTGCACATCCATCATTGGATGTTAGACTGACAGAGGACATATCCATGACCTCAACAGCCAAAACCCTTGTAAAAATGCAACTGATTGATGAAGCCTTAATTTGAGATAGATTTGTCCCCATGTCAGGAGTCAGGGGACATGTGCCAAACTAATCGGCGAGGACCCCTTTTCACATCTGTTCTTGGATGTTAGACTGACAGAGGACATCTCCATGACCTCAACAGTAGAAAACCCTTGAAAAATGGAGTTGGTTAATGAAACCTTACTTTGAGAAAGATCTGTCCCGATGTCAAGAGTCAAGGGACAAGTGAAAAACCAAAGAAGACATGTGAATGACCTTTGTATAAGCTATAGTTTGAAATTTTTATTGTTTAATTTTTATTTTGTTTTTTCGCATGTTGCAAATGATGGATTCCGATTGTTGAAGTTTGTGTTAATGATACGATTTATGTTTATTTTTTTCAGAAGATTTTATTTAGTTCGAAAGTAAAATGTCCGTGAAAAAATTCAATCATCGTCCCACAGTGTGCATCAAACACCTTATTGATGAACCAAGATTAAGATGACGCTTTCAAATCAATGTTCTGCATCCTCGGAGAGGGAACCTTTCTCATGAATTTTAAGGAACAAGCTGCGGCTTTCTATTCACATAAAAGTTCATCAATACAATGGACCCGAAAGTCTCTATTTAAACACTTCTACATGCTAAAACCCTAACCTAGCTTTATGCCCTAATCTTTATGCTTTACAAAGGCTTTAACTCAACTTAGCTTTACTTCTAATAATACAACTCACAAAAGCGGGAGGTAATTACTTTTTCCAACACTCCCCCTTAATTACAACCGCTAAACATACGATCTAATTGCAGCTAAAACATCCTGCCTCTAAGAAATTTCATAAAAAAGATTGCCTTCTGGTCTATGTCTCAGCTAGGCTTACAAAACATTTTCATCTTGACTTTCTTTGGTGCAATGTGCTGATGCAACGTCTTCTCATACTTTCTGCTCCAAACTTTGAAGCTTTCAATGCTTCTCTTCTTCTTTGTGCTCGAGACTTTAAACTCTGGATATCTCTTCTTGTTATTGCATGGATGTTTCTTTTTTCCATGGCTCTCACTGAAAAACTGGTGATCTACAACATCTTCAATGCTTCCTGCAAGATACTTGGTGCATGTTTCTTCCTCCAACTTTTCAACTGGGTACATAGCATATCTTGCTTCTTCTTCAGATTCTGCTACTACAGAATGTAAGTTGTCATCTACAACTTCTTTTGGCTTTGCAAACCAATCCTCAATGAATGCCAAATCTTCTTAGAAACTTGATTCTTTAGCTTCATCCTCCTCAGTTGCCTACAAGGACATCATCCACTTGATCGTCATTTTCAAGTAGGGTTACCATTCCAAACAACAACTCATTAATCAGTTTCTTTTGTTGTAGCACTGTCACTCTTTCTTCATAAGAAAGGTGTTCACCATCATACTCTAGTTCAAGTTCTTCAACCTCTATTGCTAAGAGGTTAACAACTTGTCTATTTGCCATCTGCTGAGGCTCATTGAGGACTATGGACTCCTTCTCTTGAGTCCACATCCTTCCTTCCTTATCGCTCCCTAAAAAAAATATAGGATTTGCTTCGCGCTCTCTTAATGCAAGATTTCCCTCAAATCTTAACTTTTCCTTCAATTTTAAGCTACAAACCTTTACTATCATGCAAGGGTTTCAACCTTAAAAACAAAATCGGAATATATCTGTATTTGCCCAGGCAAACCTTTACAAATCGTTTTTCAATGTGGCATCCACATAACTTTTTCAAATATCCTCAAGCCTTTATAGCTTCCTTATGGAGTAATAGTAATGTGGAACAAAGGCTTTTTATAAAACTTGAGAATAACCTTTTTTAAATATCCCTTTAATATGACGTGGATCAAACTAAAAATGCTTCTTCAAAAAGACAAGATGTCACATGCAAATAACATCTATATTTTTTAAATACTTTGACTTTCACACCTTAGATTTTCCAAGCGGATTGGCTGCTCAAGCTTTCTCCTCAAGCTTTACTTCACGGATTTTTCTTTCTCTTGGACGGAACTAAACAGGGGTTGGTTACCTTCAAAAGAACTGTCACTCGCAGATTTCTTCACATAGACCGGTTCTCCGATGCTGGAGTAATCTTCCTCTCTACCGTGACAGGAGTGGTGACAGCGTCTCCTTAGCTGGAACGCTATCCAATGGCTGGCTCTTTTGATGAAACTGTGGATCTCTTCACGTGGATCGGATTTTGACAACACGCAGCTATCCAATAGCTGTCTCAAAGCTCTCTTGCTTCACGGCCTGGTCCTTCAACAGTAATCCCTTCACCGTAGATTTCTCACGCTGATCTCTCAGCCTTCTTCAACGCAGATCTTTCAAGCAGATTGGCTGCCTTCTCATCACACAGTGGCTTCTTTTCTACACTGCACTGATTTGGGCGATCTCCTTCTTTTCTACACTGCACGACTGGACTTCACTCCAGCTATTTTCTCAGAACGGATTGTTGAACCGACTCACGATTCCCAGAAATTGCATACCTTCAATGCAAATTTCTCACGCCGGATTCTCTCCTCTCGTGGATTGGGACGGCTCCTCAAGACTGCTGTCTCGTCTTCACGGATCAAATCTTGTCTTCACCACTTGCGGATCAGATCCTGGCTGCTTTCTTCAAGCTTTCCAACAACGGTTGGAATTTCTTCACTGCTCCAGCAATCTTGCTTATTGGCTGGGCGTTTATCTCCACAAATTTGCTTCAGAATTTGCAAGTGGATCTGCTCTTTTTCAATGAACAGATAGATGGCACCTCCTTCAATACAGAAGCTTGGCTGCCTTCTTCACAAATTTGCTTCAGATCTGCAAGTGGATCTGCTCTTTTTCAATGAACAGATAGATGGCACCTCCTTCAATACAGAAGCTTGGCTGCCTTCTTTGCTATGGAAGAATCCCTCTTAGCTTGGATCTGCTCTTGGAACAAGCTGCGGCTTTCTATTCACATAAAAGTTCATCAATACAATGGACCCGAAAGTCTCTATTTAAACACTTCTACATGCTAAAACCCTAACCTAGCTTTATGCCCTAAGCTTTATGCTTTACAAAGGCTTTAACTCAACTTAGCTTTACTTCTAATAATACAACTCACAAAAGCGGGAGGTAATTACTTTTTCCAACACTTTCAAAGCCTAAAATTCAAGAGGAAATAGGAAAAAATATTAAATGGACCAATACACAAACAATATTTATTTATGGATTTCGCACATATGGATAGAGATCCTCAAGTTTTGGATTGATTTATGACAAGCTAGAGGATGCAAAAAAAAATATGATCCCAAGTATAGGTTGTTGAAGAATGGAATTTATGATTTTGGTACCAAAAGCAGTCAGAATATTGAGAAAAGAGGAAAAACAATTCGTGGAGTTATGCCGAAAGAAATAAGTAGATTTAAAGTCTCAATTTCACTCCTATGCCAAGAAATTTTCTCAAAATATCGGACAACGTTTCTCTTAGTATAATTGTATCTTTTCATAGTCAACCATTTGTTTATAAGGATGTATTAAAATTATTTTATGAGTTGTAATCAAGTAGTTATAATTAGTACTTGGAGAGTACATGGTTTTTTATTGAGTAATAGAGTTTTAAAATATATTATTTACATTGCTTGTTGTTTAATAATGTTTTGTTCTTATTAATAATTATATATTTTCAATGGATTTTTAGTTATCTCGAAATGGATCCTAGCGTGTGGAGTTTGTTGCCAATGGAGGTTCTCGAAATGATTCTTCTATGGGTTCCTTTTTTTACATTGATTCGATTTCGACCAATTTTTAGCCATTGTGGAGGATTATTGTGGAGATCGTCTTTTATCAGTGGTTGGAAAAATAATCACATAAAAGAAACTGGATTTATGGTTGAGTTGTGGGGACACTATGAGAATCACATCATATATAAACTTATCAATCGTGTAGGACATACATTTGTATTGCATGTCCCCTGTCCAAAATATAGGTACACAATTGAGTCTACTATTCGGTCAATCATTTTGATTTCGGCTTATTCTCCATTGTCGAGGCATAAGGTATATTACATGGTGAACCCATTTATAAAGCGTTTTTCACGTACAGGAGTCATTGAAGTAGGAGTTTCTGGTTTCTTTTCATTAATAGGAAACATGGGTTAACATAAGCATGGATGGATAGTTGTTCGTTACCAACAAGATCAGGATGGTTCTAAATTTTTTACCTTTACCAGTGTTAGAAGGTGTTGAAGAGAAACAAGTGGTGATTATGGTGCAGCTACCCCTCCAGAGGATGCAGTATTCTACAAAGGATAAATATATTAGCTATCTTTAAGAATCATTTCAGAGGAAGATTCCTTGTATGTGAACATAATGTACTCACTGAATATTGAATTGAACACATGGGGTGTCCACTCAATTCAGACTAGACGTATCAAACGATCTATGTGTCTTACTATACATTCCAACCAACTACTATGCCTTGTGAATGACGGATCTACAAAATTATGGTGCATAGATGAAATAAAAGACTTCAAGCGTGGTTGAGGTCCGGTTCAACAAAGAGAGCGATATTTTGAAGATGGAGAAGGTTTACAATATTTTAGAAGACTTGACAACGAGGATAAATACACATTGTTCATAATATCTCCCATTTCATGTCGTGGGAAGTTCTATACTGATGTGCAAGAATGCTCAGATTCCTTTTGTATACTATGATCTTTTCACTTGGAGCATAACTCATTTAGCAGTTGATAGGACATCATTGTTTTCCAATCATCATCTTCCTATGCCAATAGACAATCAATGCATGAATATCCTAATGTATAGGAATTTTTTTTGCCTTACCCCATCCATGAACTCATTCCATGACCTTATGCCACTACCTATAACATGGCTTGAGGGTGTCCTAGGTATTGGTATGCCAGCCATTTTGGGTTAAGAATAAAAACTATCTTTAGTTTTTTTTGCAGCATATGAAAATTTTGATTAATTTTGCACTCTAATAAAACATGGCCCGAGTCCATTGAACATTTTCATCTGTAATTGAGCATATTTTAAAATTTATATGGAGATATATGTTTTTATTTTGGTATATGTGTCTCCATAGCATTAATCATTTTAGTGTATAAGTACGACTTGGTTCGAACATCATACTCAAATTCAATATATGATCTAATCATTTTTTTTTCTAAACTACAAGTTTATTTATATATTTTGTATCTTACAAATAATAAGTCTATTGGTCATTCGTAATAAAACATAATGTTTTTCTATATTGAAATTTACACTAATGTATTCTCTTATGTTACATTATAGAAATGGACATGATACCTGCTATTTGGAGCTCCCTATCAACAAAGATTCTCAAAATGATATTTTTATGGTTTCCCTTATCCGCTATTATTCGATTCGGAATGGTTTCAAAGAATGGAATCAAATATTATCGAATAATTGTTTTGTTTCATCATCGAAACAGAGTGGAGTGCGAGAATATGGATCTTTGGTAAAATTCCATTCGGAAAATGAACAAGAATTTGAAATTCGTTACATTAATCAACAAGGAAAATTATCAACCATGTGTATGCCATTTGTTAGTAATGGATATAAAGTTGAGTTTGCATGCAAATCAATTCTCTTGGCTTCTCCCCCAATCTTTGTGATTCGGGATTCTTTTGGCTGCTAAGAAATGCACAACAAAGACAATATGATTGGGTAGTTTTGAAGCATGTTCCTATACCAACTGAACCAAAATACTTCATTTATATTAGTAAAAAAAAAAACGGAGACAAACATAACCTCCAGACGGTGATGTTTTGGATTCCAAATATCATGTTTTGCATAATGGAAGTATTTATTGGGTGCATACTCATGTTATTTCCATGCCAAACCGTATTTTTTTATACCAGATATATTGGATAGACGCTGAAGAAAACAATCGGGGCATCCATTTAATTCAGCAAACACGTCCTATTGTGTCTGTTTGCTTAGCAGTGCATTATGGTCGGCTTCTTTGTTTCATCAATGACGGGTCAACTACTGTATGGTCAATCAAAGCTACTAGAAAAGAATGTGCTCCAACAATTCTAGAAGATGTGTCAAGTACCTCTTTCCAACACAAAGATGGATTCAGATCGAGATTGATATCGACTATAACTTCAGACATAAAAGAAAAATGCGTTGGATATTTTCATGTTTCATCAATTGATAAATATATACTTATGTGTAAAAACAATCGCATTGATTTCTTGTTCTATGATTTCAGCACGACACTTTATAACAAAGAAAATAATGGTGGAATGTCAGGATCCATCCGTTCCACACTTAGAATTCCAAGCACTGAAAATGTTTATGACCTTGTTCATGACATTTCAATTTTCAAAGTTTCTCCAGACATGGACACCTTTTATGACGTCTTTGCAACATTAGCACATCATTAAGTAGATTTTTTCAGATACCAATAATATTTTGCAATATATGATACAACTTGTTTTACTATCTATTAAGCATAATTCCAACTGTAATAGTATTAGAGATATTATTGTATTTGATGAAATCATGTTTTCGTATTGTATAGGTTGAATATATTTCCATTCCTTTGCATCTTTTCAAAATAGCTAATTGTGTCATCTTCATGTAGATATGCCACGAAATGAAAATTATGGCAGCCACGACGACCAAAAGTTATCAGATACATCATCTTCAATGAGAAATGAATCTCAACAGAAAAACCTTGAGGATAAAAGACAACATATTAATGCAAAACGTCGTTTAAATGATGGAAAGAAAAAAGATTGCATCAATAAACGAAGGAGAGGGTGTCGTGCTGAATTATCCAATGACGTTAATCATTCACAAGATGAGCGTGTCAAATTGCAAAGCATATCTAATATAATGAGAAGATCGAATCGTCGAACTGAGATTGTAACACTGCTACCTACGACCAACAATGATTGCGATCACACATTAAATGCAATTGTTCAACCATCCACAGAAAAAAAAAAATTCTACTCATAGAACAGAGGTATTAGTCAGTTATGATAGTGTATGTTTCAATAAGTATTTTAGTCTAACAATAGTTATATTCTCACATATACATTGGATTCTCAGACATTCATTTACAACAACTGTATAAATAAACCATCTGACGAGGGAAATGATGTTATCAACGCAAATGTAAATGGGATTGTGCGAAATGAAAGCACCGATACGAGAGACTGTAACACCGCAATACGAACAGTTTGTCTTGGGACAACAAAGGTTTTATTTCATAGATATATAAATATATTTATATGTATTTCTTATAATGAACGATGATGAAAAAAATTAATGATTTTCATGACTCTCATTGATATGCAATTGTTGATGTATATAATCATTTTATATGTTTTATCAACTCTGTTTACATATCCATATTGTACTTCCAGGAAACGAATTCCAACTCTACTAGGGAATGATTCATGCATTCCTCCAAACAATGCGCTATTAATAAATGAAGTAGAAAGCGCTATAAATCATTTCACAGTCAGTAGAGAAAATACAAATGTTGATAAAACTATTTCTCTTGGAACAACGAAGGTCTTGATTTATTCAATCCACAACCCAATTGTTACACCAATTAAGTGAACGTCTTGACTATAGGATAAGTATGGTATATAGTTAGTGTCCAATGTCTTTTGACACGTTCTTATTTAATTCTAAGGACATTAGCGCGGGTGGTCAAAAATGTATTTCTGTTGAAACAAGCAGGTGTTACACAATCCATCCACTACTAAGATTTACAACTCGATCACATACAAGTATGGTAAGATACAATAATATTTCAGTTTAGTGCACATTTACTTTCCTGACGAACCATGTATTCAACTTTCAGGATAGTAACATTGTGGTCCAACAACCATCCAACGTTCTCATTCCTAAATATCTCAACAACAGAGTGGCAAGAAATGTCCTCCCTTCCTCTGGTGACGATGACGTTACGTGGCATGTTTATGACACTTACGTCCAATGCAGCCAATTCAGAAACATGCATTCCAATCAACCAAACAATTCCTTGCCAATCAATGAACAAGAAACATTCTGAAACCGAGCCATGATAAGTAGAAGAAGTTCTAATGGTCAAAGAACTATATCTCTTGGAACGACAAAGGTACTGTTCAATCGATTCATACTGAAAGTTTGTGTTTAGATGATATCATAGTAAATTACGTTGATGTATTGTTTCAAAATGACATTACAACCACGTTTTCAATTTTCAGCACACTAACAATGAATTTCAACAACCATGCAACGATCACGGTAATTTTTAAGGGAAAAATTTCGCCAATTGGCTATTTTTCGGGCTTTTTTTCAAAAAATAAATTCGTTATTTGGTCATTTTTAGTCTCCAATATCGCTTATATTTACATAAAATATGTTTTTTTATCATAATATTCGCCAAAATATACACGTTTTAGTAGGAAATTGTATGTTCCATATTTAATATTCGCCTAAGTATTTATATACATGTTTTTTTCAATCCAAAATAATTGCCTAGGATACTATGCTTAAGTATAATATTCGAATGGTTAAAAAATACCCTGGAAACAATCTTAGCCAAAATCATGTCAATAACATGATTGGAAGCAATGGTGAATGTTCTTTGCATAACAATGTCCGTATGGGACATGTTGGTGACAGTGGTGTTCAACACAGGAAGAACAAAAATATGCATTTTAACGGTAGTAGAAGACAAAGTTTACGTCCATCGGCACCATATTATTCCAGATTCAATGATAATGTCAGTGCTGGGACCATGGTATTAATGGACATGCATCAAACATAAATAACATGGGTCAAATTCTCAATAAAATGACTCATTTCCATCAAAGGTTTCGTGAGAGGATTGATAAACTTTCAGTTGTACAAATGTGTAATCTATGTCATGATTCATACCCTGGAATAAATGTTGTTAGAGCAGTTGAGGGTCCTATTTGTATTAGGTGCAAACAAGAGTGTGGCCCCCATCGTTTTTCGCAATGCAACAACATGGATCATGGTGAACAACCTCGAGTTCTATCTGTGTTAACACAAGTGGAATAAATGCTAATAGCACGTGTTAATCCAATACTACAGGAGACACATGCTTGTGGGGGGAAATATAAATACAGTGGTCATACGATTACCTTTCCACAAGATATCAATTCAATTGCCAAAATTCTTCCTCGTAGGATAGATGATATATATATCTTAATTGTTAGGAGAGAAGGACCTCAATCCAAACAATATGATTTCATTGTTAGTAGATATTGTGTCATGAATGCATTGCAATACAAAATTCAAACGGACAGATATTATCGAGATGTTGAAATTGATTTGGAATGAGTTGTATGTATTCCAAACCGGCCAACAGATCTGTATGATAGATTGCATTATATCAACTCTGATATATTAGACTCAAATGAGAATGATGCTCACATTGATGTATCTGGAATTCATCAATTAGAAACAAATCCTTCCTCTTTTACAGCTAGAATTCCAAATGCAAAATGAGAAATGGAGAAGATACAAATTTTTTTTCGAAATGAATCGTGTCTATCAGATCTAGAGACGGAGTGGCCAGAAGTAGGATTGTCACCAATAAATGAATACAACACTGAAGGTTTGTTCGACATGGCATTTCTGACATTGTTTCCTACAGGTGTTGCTGATTGGTTGTAGCCACAATTGAAGAGTATTCGGATACACGAATATGCATTGCACCTGCTAAAGTATTCTGATCAAAGGTTTGGAAAACATCCAAGGTTCAGGTATTTTATACTAAACATGATCATGAGACACCAAATCCAAGGAACAACTATTGTATTTGTGAAAAAAAACATTGAGGATGGTATACCTACAACAATTGAAGATCTGCGTACAAAACTGAATGACTCCATAGGCACCAAATTAGCCGAACAGCTAATGCGTTTCGGCACACGTCTCTGAGGAACAAAAGCATACTAGAACATATGTCATAGTGACCTCACTAACATGATAACCCAGCTTGGTTGCCCCACTTTGTTCTTCACTTTAAGTGCAGCTCATATAAAGATGCCAGACCTACACAAAGTTATGTCTGGCTCTGTACCACTTTCTGCAAAAACAAAAAGTAATGGAGAGTTGATAATGTTATCAAATATCCACATATTGTCATTGCATATATGCATCAACAATTTAATATCTTTCGTGAAGAAATCATTTTAAAATACCTCCATGCCAAGGAATATTGGTACAGGTACGTCATGTTGTTATTCTATGTTTTCCAATGGACATTTCTAAATTTTTCTTTAGTATTCGTTGTACACCTTTCAGCGCCTGAAAATCAAGAGGAAATAGGAAAAAAAATTAAATGTACCAATACACAAACAATATTTATTTATGGATTTTGCACATATGGACAGAGATCCTCAGGTTTTGGATTGATTTATGACAAGCTAGAGGATGCAAAAAAAATATGATCCTAAGTATAGGTTGTTGAAGAACGAAATTCATGATTTTGGTACCAAAACCAGTCAGAATACTGAGAAAAGAGCAAAAACAATTCTTGGAGTTATGCCGCGAAATAAATAAGTAGATTTAAAGTCTCAATTTCACTCCTATGCCAAGAAATTTTCTCAAAATATCGGACAACGTTTCTCTTAGTATAATTGTATCTTTTCATAGTCGACCATTTGTTTATACGGATGTATTAAACTTATTTTATGAGTTGTAATCAAGTAGTTATAATTAGTACTTGGAGACTACATGGTTTTTTATTCAGTAATAGAGTTTTAAAATATATTATTCACATTGTTTGTTGTTTAATAATGTTTTGTTCTTATTAATAATTATATATTTTCAATGGATTTTTAGTTATCTCGAAATGCATCCTAGCGTGTGGAGTTTGTTGCCAATGGATGTTCTCGAAATGATTCTTCTATGGGTTCCTTTTTTGACATTGATTCGATTTCGATCAATTTTTAGCAATTGTGGAGGATTATTATGGAGATCGTCTTTTATCAGTGCTTGGAAAAATAATCACATAAAAGAAACTGGATTTATGGTTGAGTTGTGGGGACAATATGAGAATCACATCGTATATAAATTTATCAATCGTGTAGGACATACATCTGTATTGCATGTCCCGTGTCCAGAATACAGGTACAAAATTGAGTCTACTATTCGGTCAATCATTTTGATTTTGGGTTATTCTCCATTGCCGGGGCATAAAGTATATTACATGGTGAACGCATTTATAAACCGTTTTTCATGTATAGGAGTCATTGAAGTAGGAGTTTCGGGTTTGTTTTCATTCATAGGAAACGTGGGTCAACATAAGCATGGATGGATAGTTGTTCGTTACCAACAAGATCAAGATGGTTCTAAATTTTTTACCTTTACCAGTGTTAGAAGGTGTTGAAGAGAAACAAGTGGTGATTATGGTGCACCTACCCCTCCAAAGGATGCAGTATTCTGCAAAGGTAAAATATATTGGCTATCTTTAAGAATCATTTCAGAGGAAGATTCCTTGTATGTGAACATAATGTACTCACTGAATATTTAATTGAACACATGGGGTGTCCACTCGATTCACACTAGACGTATCAAACGATCTATGTGTCTTACTATACATCTCAACCAACTACTCTGCCTTGTGAATGACTGATCTACAAAAGTATGGTGCATAGCTGAAATAAAAGACTTCAAGCGTGGTCGAGGCCCGGTTCAACAAAGAGAGCGATAGTTTGAAGATGGAGAAGGTTTACAATATTTTAGAAGACTTGACAATGAGGATAAATACACATTGTTCATAATATCTCCCATTCCATGACGTGGGAAGTTCTATACTGATGTGCAAGAATGCTCATATTCCTTTTGTATACTATGATCTTTTCACTTGCAGCATAACTCATTTAGCAGTTGATAGGACATCATTGTTTTCCAATCATCATCTTCCTATGCCAATAGACAATCAATGCACGAATATCCTAATGTATAGGAATTTTTTTCCCCTTACCCCATCCATGAACTCATTCCATGACCTTATGCCACTACCTATAACATGGCTTGAGGGTGTCCTAGGTATTGCTATGCCAGCCATTCTAGGTTAAGAATAAAAACTATCTTTAGTTTTTTTTGCAGCATATGCAAATTTTGATAAATTTTGCACTCTAATAAAACATGGCTCGAGTCCATTGAACATTTTCATCTGTAATTGAGCATATTTTAAAATTTATATGGAGATATATGTTTTTATTTTGGTATATGTGTCTCCATAGCATTAATCATTTTAGTGTATAAGTACGACTTGGTTCGAACATCATACGCAAATTCAATATATGATCTAATCATTTTTTTTCTAAACTACAAGTTTATTTATATATTTTGTATCTTACAAATAATAAGTCTATTGGTCATTCGTAATAAAACATAATTTTTTTCTATATTGACATTTACACTAATGTATTCTCTTATGTTATATTATAGAAATGGACATGATACCTGCTATTTGGAGCTCCCTACCAACAAAGATTCTCGAAATGATATTTTTATGGTTTCCCTTATCCGCTATTATTCGATTCATAATGGTTTCAAAGAACGGAATCAAATATTATTGAATAATTGTTTTGTTTCATCATGGAAACAGAGTGGAGTGCGAGAATATGGAACTTTGGTAAAATTCCATTATGAAAATGAACAAGAATTTGAAAGTCGTTACATTAATCAACAAGGAAAATTATCAACCATGTGTATGCCATTTGTTAGTAATGGATATAAACTTGAGTCTGCATGCAAATAATTTCTCTTGGTTTCTTTACCGACAAGCTTAAATAGAAAAAAGAACTATTATATTATCAATCCGTTCACTAAGACCTTTACGTTTATTGTCTCCCTCAATCTTTGTGATTGGGGATTCTTTTGGCTGCTAAGAAATGCACAACAAAGACAATATGTTTGGGTAGTTTTGAAGCATGTTCCTATACCAACTGAACCAAAATGCTTCATTTATATTAGTCTAAACAAGAAATGGAGACAAACATACCCTCCAGACAGTGATGTTTTGGCTTCTAGATATCAGGTTTTGCATAATGGAAGTATTTATTGGGTGCATACTAATGTTATTTCCATGCCAAACCGTATTTTTTTGTAGCAGATATATTGGATAGTCGTTGAAGAAAACAACCGGGGCATCCATTTAATTCAGCAAACACATCCTATTATGTCTGTTTGCTTAGCAGTGCATTCTGGTCGGCTTCTTTGTTTCATCGACGACAGGTCAACTACTGTATAGTCAATCAAAGCTACTAGAATGGAATGTGCTCCAACAATTCTAGAAGATGTGTCAAGTACCTCTTTCCTACACAAAGATGGATTGAGATGGAGATTGATATTGACTATAACTTCAGAAATAAAATAAAAAAATGGGTTGGATATTTTCATGTTTCATCAGTTGATAAATATATACTTATGTGTAAAAACATCATTGATTTCTTGTTCTATGATTTCAGCACGACACTTTATAACAAAGAAAATAATGGTGGAATGTCAGGATCCATCCGTTCCACACTTAGAATTCCAAGCACTGAAAATGTTTATGACCTTGTTCATGACATTTCAATTTTCATAGTTTCTCCAGACATGGACACCTTTTATGATGTCTTTGCACCATTAACACATCATTAAGTCGATTTTTCCACATACCAATAATATTTTGCAATATATGATACAACTTGTTTTACTATCTATTAAGCATAATTCGACCTATAATAGTATTTGAGATATTATTGTATTTGATGAAATCATGTTTTCGTATTGTATAGGTTGAATATATTTCCATTCCTTTGCATCTTTTCAAAATAGCTAATTGTGTCATCTTCATGTACATATGCCACGAAATGAAAATAATGGCCACCAGGACGACCAAAAGTTATCAGATACGTCATCTTCAATGAGAAATGAATCTCAACAGAAAAATCTTGAGGATAAAAGACAACATATTAATGCAAAACGTCATTTAAATGATGGAAAGAAAAAAGATTGCATCAATAAACGAAGGAGAGGGTGTCGTCGAGAATTATCCAATGACGTTATTCATTCACAAGATGAGCCTGTCAAATTGCAAAGCATATCTAATAGAATGAGAAGATCGAATCGTCGAACTGAGATTGTAACACCGCTACCTACAACCAACAATGATTGCGATCCCACATTAAATGCAATTGTTAAACCATCCACAGAAAAAGAAAAAAAAAAGAAAAATAAAAATAAAAATAAAAATAAAAATAAAAATAAAAAATAAAATAAAAATAAAAATAAAAATAAATAAATAAAAATAAATAAAAAATAAAAAATAAATAATATAAAATAAATAATATAAAAATAATATAAAAATAAAAATATAAAAATAAAAATAAAAATAAAAATAAAAATAAAAATAAAAAAAATTAAAATTAAAAAATTAAAAAATTAAAAAATTAAAATTAAAATTAAAATTAAAATAAAATTAAAATTAAAATTAAAATAATAGAAAAAATTAAAATAATAGAAAAAAATTAAAATAATAAAAAATTAAAATTAGAAAATTAAAAAATTAAAAAAAATTCTACTCATAGAACAGAGGTATTAGTCAGTTATGATAGTGTATGTTTCAATAAATATTTTAGTCTAACAATAGTTATATTCTCACATATACAATGGATTCTCAGACATTCATTTACTACAATTGTATGGATAAACCATCTGACGAGGGAAATGATGTTATCAACGCAAATGTAAATGGGATTGTGCGAAATGAAAGCACCGATATGAGAGACTGTAACAGCGCAATACGAACAGTTTGTCTTGGGACAACAAAGGTTTTATTTCATAGATATATAAATATATTTATATGTATTTCTTATAATGAACGATGATGAGAAAAATTCATGATTTTCGTGACTCTCAATGATATGCAATTTTTGATGTATATAATCGTTTTATATGTTTTATCAACTCTGTTTACATATCCATATTGTACTTGCAGGAAACGAATTCCAACTCTACTAGGAATGATTCATGCATTCCTCCAAACAATGCGCTATTAATAAATGAAGTAGAAAGCGCTATAAATCATTTCACGGTCACTACAGAAAATACAAATGCGGATAAAACTATTTCTCTTGGAACAACGAAGGTCTTCATTTATTCAATCCACAACCCAATTGTTACACCAATTAAGTGAATGTCTTGACTATAGGATAAGTATGGTATATAGTTAGTGTCCAATGTCTTTTTGACATGTTCTTATTTAATTCTAAGGACATTAGCGTGGGTGGTCAAAAATGTGTTTCTGTTGAAACAAGACAAGTGTTACACAATCCATCCACTACTAAGATTTACAACTCGATCACATACAAGTATTGTAAGATACAGTAGTATTTCAGTTTAGTGCACATTTACTTTCGTGACGAACCATGTATTCACTTTCAAGATAGTAACATTGCGGTCCAACAACCATCCAACGTTCTCATTCCTAAATATCTCGACAACAGAGTGGCAAGAAATGTCCTCCCTTCCTCTGGTGACGAAGATGTTATGCGGCATGTTTATGACGCTTACGTCCAATGCAGCCAATTTAGAAACATGCATTCTGATCAACCAAACAATTCCCGGCCAATCAATGAAGAAGAAACATTCTGAAACCGTGCCATGATAAGTAGAAGAAGTTCTGATGGTGAAAGAACTATATCTCTTGGAACGACAAAGGTTTTGTTCAGACGATTCATACTGAAATTTTATGTTTAGATGATATCATAGTAAATTACGTTGATGTATTGTTTCAAAATGACATTACAACCACGTTTTCAATTTTCAGCACACTAACAATGAATTTCAACAACCATGCAACGATCACGGTAATTTTTAAGGGAAAAATTTCGCCAATTGGCTATTTTTCGGGCTTTTTTTCAAAAAATAAATACGTTATGTGGTCATTTTTAGTCTCCAGTATCGCTTATATTTACATAAAAGATGTTTTTTTATCATAATATTCGCCAAAATATACTCGTTTTAGTAGTAAATTGTATGTTCCATATTTAATATTCGCTTAAGTATTTATATACATGTTTTTTTCAATCCAAAATAATTGCCTAGGATACTGTGCTTAAGTATAATATTCGAATCATTAAAAAATACCCTGGCAACGATCTTAGCCAAAATCATGTCAACAACATGATTGGAAGCAATGGCGAATGTTCTTTGCATAACAATGCCCGTATGGGACATGTTGGTGGCAGTGGTGTTCAACACAGGCATAACACAAGTATGCGTTTTAAAAGTAGTAGAAGACAAAGTTTAGGTTCATCGGCACCATATCATTCCAGATTCAATGATAATGTCAGTTCTAGGGACCATGGTATTAATGGACATGCATCAAACATAAATAACATGGGTCAAATTCTCAATAAAATGACTCATTTCCATCAAAGGTTTCATGAGAGGATTGATAAAATTTCAGTTGTACAAATGTGTAATGTATGTCATGAGTCATACCCTGGAATAAATGTTGTTAGATCAGTTGAGGGTCCTATTTGTATTAGGTGCAAACAAGAGTGTGGCCCCCATCGTTTTTCGCAATGCAAAAACATGGATCCTCGTGAACAACCTCGAGTTCTATCTGTGTTAACACAAGTGGAAGAAATGCTAATAGCACGTGTTAATCCAAAACTACAGGTAACACATGCTCGTGGGGGGCAATATAAATACAATGGTCATACGATTATCTTTCCACAAGATATCAATTCAATTGCCAAAAATCTTCCTCGTAGGATAGATGATATATATATCTTAATTGTTAGGAGAGAACGACCTCAGTCCGAACAATATGATTTCATTGTTAGTAGATATCGTGTCATGAATGCAATGCAATACAAAATTCAAATGGACAAATATTATCGAGATGTTGAAATTGATTTGGAATCAGTTGTATGTCTTCCAGACCGGCCAGCAGATCTGTCTGATAGATTGCATTATATCAACTCTGACATATTAGACTCAAATGAGAATGATGCTGACATTGATGTATCTAGAATTCATCAATTAGAAACAAATCCTTCCTCTTTTACACCTAGAATTCCAAATGCAAAATGAGAAATGGTGAAGATACAAAATTTTGTTCGAAATGAATCGTGTCTATCAGATCTAGACGGAGTGGCCAGAAGTAGGATTGTCACCAATAAATGAATACAACACTGAAGTTTTGTTCGACATGGCATTTCTGACATTGTTTCCTACAGGTGTTGCTGATTGGTTGTAGCCACAATTGAAGAGTATTCGGATACACGAATATGCATTGCACCTACTAAAGTATTGTGATCAAAGGTTTGGAAAACATCCAAGGTTCAGGAATTTTATACTAAACATGATAATGAGACA
The DNA here is from genome assembly GCA_027924585.1 of Larix kaempferi. Taxonomy (NCBI): domain Eukaryota; kingdom Viridiplantae; phylum Streptophyta; class Pinopsida; order Pinales; family Pinaceae; genus Larix; species Larix kaempferi. The sequence goes on along the minus strand of BSBM01000050.1, from coordinate 17,411,212 downwards.
CCGAAGCCAAGGAACAACTGTTGTATTTGTGAAAAAAAACATTGAGGATGGTATACCTACAACAATTGAAGATTTGCGTATACTAGAACATATGTTGTAGTGACCTCACTAACATGATAACCCAACTTGGTTGCCCCACTTTGTTCTTCACTTTAAGTGGAGCTCATACAAAGTTGCCACACAAAGTTATGTCTGGCTTTGTACCACTTTCTGCAAAAACAAAAACTAATGGAGAGTTGATAATGTTATCAAATATCCACATATTGTCATTGCATATATGCATCAACAATTTAATATCTTTCGTGAAGAAATCATTCTAAAATACCTCCATGCCAAGGAATATTGGTACAGGTACGTCATGTTGTTATTCTATTTTTTCCAATAGACATTTCTAAATTTTTCTTTAGTATTTGTTGTATACCTTTCATAGCTTGAAATTTAAGAGGAAATAGGAAAAAAAATTAAATGGACCAATACACAAACGATATTTATTTATGGATTTTGCACATATGGACAGAGATCCTCAGGTTTTGGATTGATTTATGACAAGCTAGAGGATGCAAAAAAAATATGATCCTAAGTATAGGTTGTTGAAGAACGGAATTCATGATTTTGGTACCAAAACCAGTCAGAATACTGAGAAAAGAGAAAAAACAATTCGTGGAGTTATGCCATGAAAGAAATAAGTAGATTTAAAGTCTCAATTTCACTCCTATGCCAAGAAATTTTCTCAAAATATCGGACAATGTTTCTCTTAGTATAATTGTATCTTTTCATAGTTGACCATTTGTTTATACGGATGTATTAAACTTATTTTATGAGTTGTAATCAAGTAGTTATAACTAGTACTTGGAGAGTACATGGTTTTTTATTCAGTAATAGAGTTTTAAAATATATTATTTACATTGTTTTTTGTTTAATAATGTTTTGTTCTTATTAATAATTATATATTTTCAATGGATTTTTAGTTATCTCGAAATGGATCCTAGCGTGTGGAGTTTGTTGCCAATGGAGGTTCTCGAAATGATTCTTCTATAGGTTCCTTTTTTGACATTGATTCGATTTTGATCAATTTTTAGCCATTGTGGAGGATTATTGTGGAGATCATCTTTTATCAGTGCTTGGATAAATAATCACATAAAAGAAACTGGATTTATGGTTGCGGTGTGGGGACACTATGAGAATCACATCGTATATAAATTTATCAATCGTGTAGGACATACATCTGTATTGCATGTACCCTGTCCAGAATATAGGTACACGATTGAGTCTACTATTCGGTCAATCATTTTGATTTCGGCTTATTCTCCATTGTTGGGGCATAAAGTATATTACATGGTGAACCCATTTATAAATATTTTTTCACGTATAGGAGTCATTGAAGTAGGAGTTTCTGGTTTCTTTTCATTATTAGGAAACGTGGGTCAACATAAGCATGGATGGATAGTTGTTCGTTACCAAGGAGATCAGGATGGTTCTAAATTTTTTACCTTTACCAGTGTTAGAAGGTGTTGAAGAGAAACAAGCGGTGATTATGGTGAACCTACCCCTCCAGAGGATGCAATATTCTACCAAGGTAAAATATATTGGCTATCTTTAAGAATCATTTCAGAGGAAGATTCCTTGTATGTGAACATAATGTACTCACTGAATATTGAATTGAACACATGGGGTGTCCACTCGATTCACACTAGACGTATCAAACGATCTATGTGTCTTACTATACATTGCAACCAACTACTATGCCTTGTGAATGAAGGATCTACAAAAGTATGGTGCATAGATGAAATAAAAGATGTCAAGCGTGGTCGAGGTCCGGTTCAACAAAGAGAGCGATATTTTTAAGATGGAGAAGGTTTAGAATATTTTAGAAGACTTGACAACAAGGATAAATACACATTGTTCACAATATATCCCATTCCATGTCGTGGAAAGTTCTATACTAATGTGCAAGAATGCTCAGATTCCTTTTGTATACTATGATCTTTTCACTTGCAACATAACTCATTTAGCAGTTGATAGGACATCATTGTTTTCCAATCATCATCTTCCTATGCCAATAGACAATCAATGCACGAATATCCTAATGTATAGGAATTTTTTTCCCCTTACCCCATCCATGAACTCATTCCATGACCTTATGCCACTACCTATAACATAGCTTGAGGGTGTCCTAGGTATTGGTATGCAAGCCATTCTGGTTTAAGAATAAAAACTATCTTTAGTTTTTTTTGCAGCATATGCAAATTTTGATAAATTTTGCACTCTAATAAAACGTGGCCCGAGTCCATTGAACATTTTCATCTGTAATTGAGCATATTTTAAAATTTATATGGAGATCTATGCTTTTATTTTGGTAGATGTGTCTCCATAGCATTTATCATTTTAGTGTATAAGTATGGCTTGGTTCGAACATCATACGCAAATTCAATAGATGATCTAATCATTTTTTTTCTAAACTACAAGTTTATTTATATATTTTGTATCTTACAAATAATAAGTCTATTAGTCATTTGTAATAAAACATAATGTTTTTCTATATTGACATTTACACTAATGTATTCTCTTATGTTATATTATAGAAATGGACATGATACCTGCTATTTGGATCTCCCTACCAACAAAGATTGTCGAAATGATATTTTTATGGTTTCCCTTATCCGCTATTATTCGATTCATAATGGTTTCAAAGAATGGAATCAAATATTATCGAATAATTGTTTTGTTTCATCATGGAAACAGAGTGGAGTGCGAGAATATGGAACTTTGGTAAAATTCCATTCTAAAAATGACCAAGAATTTGAAAGTCGTTACATTAATCAACAAGGAAAATTATCAACCATGTGTATGCCATTTGTTAGTAATGGATATAAAGTTGAGTCTGCATGCAAATCAATTCTCTTGGTTTCTTTACCGACAAGCTTACATAGAAAAAAGAACTATTATATTATCAATCCGTTCACTAAGACCTTTACGTTTATTGTCTCCCTCAATCTTTGTGATTGGGGATTCTTTTGGCTGCTAAGAAATGCACAACAAAGACAATATGATTGGGTAGTTTTGAAGCATGTTCCTATACCAACTGAACCAAAATACTTCATTTATATTAGTCTAAACAAGAACTGGAGAAAAACATACCCTCCAGACGGTGATGTTTTGGCTTCCAAATATCATGTTTTGCATAATGGAAGTATTTATTGGGTGCATACTCATGTTATTTCCATGCCAAACTGTATTTTTTATACCAGATATATTGGATACACATTGAAGAAAACAACCGGGGCATCTATTTAATTCAGCAAACACATCCTATTGTGTCTGTTTGCTTAGCAGTGCATTATGGTCGGCTTCTTTGTTTCATCAACGACGGGTCAACTACTGTATGGTCAATCAAAGCTACTGGAAAGGAATGTGCTCCAACAATTCTAGAAGATGTGTCAAGTACCTTTTTCCAACACAAAGATGGATTGAGATGGAGATTGATATCGACTATAACTTCAGACATAAAAAAAAAATGCGTTGGATATTTTCATGTTTCATCAGTTGATAAATATATACTTATGTGTAAAAACAATCGCATTGATTTCTTGTTCTATGATTTCAGCACGACACTTTATAACAAAGAAAATAATGGTGGAATGTTAGGATCCATCAGTTCCACACTTAGAATTCCAAGCACTGAAAATGTTTATGGCCTTGTTCATGACATTTCAATTTTCAAAGTTTCTCCAGACATGGACACCTTTTATGATGTCTTTGCAACATTAACACATCATTAAGTTGATTTTTCCAGATACCAATAATATTTTGCAATATATGATACAACTTGTTTTACTATCTATTAAGCATAATTCCAACTGTAATAGTATTTGAGATATTATTGTATTTGATGAAATCATGTTTTCGTATTGTATAGGTTGAATATATTTCCATTCCTTTGCATCTTTTCAAGATAGCTAATTGTGTCATCTTCATGTAGATATGCCACGAAATGAAAATAATGGCCGCCATGACGACCAAACGTTATCAGATACGTCATCTTCAATGAGAAATGAATCTCAACAGAAAAACCTTGAGGATAAAAGACAACATATTAATGCAAAACGTCGCTTAAATGATGGAAAGAAAAAAGATTGCATCAATAAACAAAGGAGAGGGTGTCGTGGTGAATTATCCAATGACGTTATTCATTCACAAGATGAGCCTGTCAAATTGCAAAGCATATCTAATATAATGAGAAGATCGAATCGTCGAACTGAGATTGTAACACCGCTACCTACGACCAACAATGATTGCGATCACACATTAAATGCAATTATTCAACCATCCACAGAAAAAAAATTCTACTCATAGAACAGGGGTATTAGTCAGTTATGATAGTGTATGTTTCAATAAGTATTTTAGTCTAGCAATAGTTATGTTCTCACATATACGTTGGATTCTCAGACATTCATTTACAACAATTGTATGGATAAACCTTCTGACGAGGGAAATGATGTTATCAACGCAAATGTAAATGGGATTGTGCGAAATGAAAGCACCAATATGAGAGACCGTAATAGCGCAATACGAACAGTTTGTCTTGGGACGATAAAGGTTTTATTTTATAGATATATAAATATATTTATATGTATTTCTTATAATGAACGATGATGAAAAAAATTCATGATTTTCGTGACTCTCATTGATATGCAGTTGTTGATGTATATAATCGTTTTATATGTTTTATCAACTTTGTTTACATATCCATATTGTACTTTCAGGAAACAAATTCCAACTCTACTAGGAATGATTCATGCATTCCTCCAAACAATGCGCTATTAATAAATGAAGTAGAAAGCGCTATAAATCATTTCACGGTCACTAGAGAAAATACAAATGCTGATAAAACTATTTCTCTTGGAACAACGAAGGTCTTGATTTATTCAATCCACAACCCAATTGTTACACCAATTAAGTGAATGTCTTGACTATAGGATAAGTATGGTATATAGTTAGTGTCCAATGTATTTTTGGCACGTTCTTATTTAATTCTAAGGACATTAGCATGGGTGGTCAAAAATGTGTTTATATTGAAACAAGACAAGTGTTACACAATCCATCCACTACTAAGATTTACAACTCGATCACATATAAGTATTGTAAGATACAGTAGTATTTCAGTTTAGTGCACATTTGCTTTCCTGATGAACCATGTATTAAAATTTCAGGATAGTAACATTGCGGTCCAACAACCATCCAACATTCTCATTCCTAAATATCTCGACAATAGAGAGGCAAGAAATGTCCTCCCTTCCTCTGGTGACGATGATGTTACGCGGCATGTTTATGACACTTACGTCCAATGCAGCCAATTTAGAAACATGCATTTTGATCAACCAAACATTTCCCTGCCAATCAATGAACAAGAAACATTCTGAAACCAAGCCATGATAAGTAGAAGAAGTTCTGATGATCAAAGAACTATATCTCTTGGAATGACAAAGGTATTGCTCAATCGATTCATACTGAAAGTTTGTGTTTAGATTATATCATAGTAAATTACGTTGATGTATTGTTTCAAAATGACAATACAACCATGTTTTCAATTTTCAACACACTAACAATGAATTTCACAATCATGCAATGATCAAGGTAATTTTTAAGGGAAAAATTTCGCCAATTGGCTATTTTTCGGGCTTTTTTTCAAAAAATAAATTCGTTATTTGTTCATTTTTAGTCTCCAATATTGCTTATATTTACATAAAATATGTTTTTTATCATAATATTCGCCAAAATATACACTTTTTAGTAGTAAATTGTATGTTCCATATTTAATATTCGCCTAAGTATTTATATACATGTTTTTTTCAATCCAAAATAATTGCCTAGGATACTATGCTTAAGTATAATATTCGAATCGTTAAAGAATACCCTGGCAACGATCTTAGCCAAAATCATGTCAATAACATGATTGGAAGTGATGGCGAATTTTCTTTGCATAACAATGTCCGTATGGGACATGTTGATGATAGTGGTGTTCAACACAGGCAGAACACAAGAATACATTTTAACGGTAGTAGAAGAAAAAGTTTATGTTCATCGATGTTATACCTCCAATTGCCACACCATGTGTAAGTGAGAATATACATGTTTTGCCACCATGGAAAACATGATGTTTATGCCTCCTAAGGGTGTTAGGACCCTTTATTCTAATGTTGGTACCTTCCCTAGTCACACTTGGAAGAAAATCCAACAAACAAGGGGTTGAAACCCACATTAACCACCTCCAAAAATCAAGCCTTCTGGAACTACCGCACCTTGCATGCCTATGGGGGAGCGGTAGTGTCAAACTACCGCGTTATGCATGCTTATGGGGGAGCGGTACTACCGTGCTTTGCTTAGTTATAGGGGAGCGGTAGTCTTGGTTTAGGCTTATCCATTTTATTTTGGATCTTGGATCTCATGGATATTTTCTTGGGATGACGTACCCCTTCGAATCCCATCTCACTTTCCCTCCTTGGCATGATTTAGATCTTTGATCCACATATTATTCACTTAGATACATAATCTCCTCTTAGTGGTTGGCCTCCCAAATCCTACTTAAAGAGAGCCATCCATGAGCTATGGGGGTGATCTTGGAAACACTAAACCTATGATCCTATGAGTCTTGCAAGGGTGATGTTGGAGAGCTTGGAAGGAGGTGCTACTACTTTGGACATCAAGGTATAACATTGTAATCAGCTTCTTTTTGCTTTCTTATCATTAATATAACTTTGCCTATTCCTCTCATTTTCATGTCTTTAATGATGAATGCATGAAATTGTCTCTATTTATATAGTTAGATCTTTGTTTATACATATATTGCGTTGGAGAAGGTGTTGTGTTTCCTTTGTGAGCAGGTTCATAAGTCCATAATCAAAGGCTGGAGCTGTAGCAACTTAGGAGCAGCAGGACAACCATCAAAGTAAGGTATGCCATCTACTTGCTTTGTATTTCCATAGCTTGTTAGTTGATGTGTGAGCTAGATCTAGGAGGACTATAGTGTCTATTTGTTTCATCTCTGTCTTGGGTGGGCAACTAGGGGCCTTTTCTAATCCCAAGGGGATATCTACCTATCCGTAGGGGGATTTTCTCACAATAGAAAGTGGCGACCATACTGGGGATCCTTTCTTCCCTAGTTTCACCTTTGCTTGCTTGTTTAGATCATCAAATCCTCTTTTAAGTGTTGTTTCTCATCACCTTAGATCCTCTTTGATCATCATTTAGAACCATTTTAAACTTAGGACCTTATCCTTGCTCGGATCTCGGCCAAACTTTGATTTTTTAATCCTACAGGATACTACCGCTCCCCCACAGTGTTCTAGGGCGCGGTACTGTCAAAACTACCGCTCCCCCACAGTGTTCTAGGGGGCGGCACTGTCATTTTTTGGTCATTTTGGAGCTTATTTGGAGGGGTTCCCTTGGGTTTTTTGCTTCCAAACTCTTGGGGTGCCTCCATATGGTCCATTGGATTCTTTTTTACACATTTTTTAAGAGATTTGAGTCTCTTTTGAGTCCTTTTCATCCACATTTTTGTCTCTAGTCCTTCATTGGCATCTTTGATGCCATTTGGTCAATTTTGAGTCCTCTAAGCCATTTTTTAGTTCTAGGAGTCAAGTGTACCTTCCCAGTCACTTTAGGATTTCTATAACATAACTTTGAACCCTTCCAAACCCCATTTGGGAAGATTTGCGCCCCTTTTTCTTTGTTTGGAAGACTAGGTTCTATCTTGGAAAGTTGAAATCCCCTTGGGTTAACTTGATCCCTTGTGTACGTTTTCAATTTTTCTGATTTAGAGTCTCTTGATCAGTGATTTTGTGACCATTACATGACTAATTTGGACTGATACAATTCATTTTTAGATTGTTTTAGAAACTCTTTGCATCTTTTGGAAGATCAAAGCCTTTGTTTGGTTTCTTGAGTCAGACTAGTGCTTTGTTTCCTTGTTAGGTAGAATTGTCCTTCTTTTCAAGCCCCAATAGCTTGCATTGGTTTTTTAAACTTCTTCTCACCATCGGATTGTGATTGGATTCATTTTTTTTTCGGAAATATCTTTAGTGTAATATTCCAAAGGTTTTGAGATCATTTTTTGGTTTGGTGTGTTTGGATTGCTTGGCATCTTATTTCCTTTACATCATATTTAATGATTGTTTGAAAAGATTGATTCCTTGCCTCCACTTTAGTTCAAAGAGAAGCTTGATTTTGTCATTCTTTTACCATATTCATGAAATTGAAACACAAAGGTATTCTTCTTGCCTTAATTTAATCATTTGATATTTATGAGAAGAAGAAATGCTTGTTTCATATTTATGTGCATTTGAGTTAGACGATATTATTAGGTTCTTCTCTTTGTCTTGCATTTGATTGGAAGCATTTGTAGAATCTTTCTTTCCATAGCTTGGATGTGTCTTTTTCAAGTGTGAAAAGATAGGAAATGGATTAGAATCATTACGTTTGGTGTTCATATAAAGAACTTTTTTATTGCTTTGGGTTAGTTTTGGGTACATATTTTACTTCTTTCTATCATTTTGAAAAGGAATAAAAATGCATGTGCATTGGGTTGTGCATATTGGGAACGGAAAGAATTCTTCCTTACTTTAGCTAGTGTTCATCGAAGAGGAAGGGTCATCTCGACTCATCTTCATTTGCATGGTTTGAGTCGTCACAACACCATCAAGTTTCAATTCCATAACCCGATTGTGTAAGGCAGCCTCTAAAATTAATCTCCCTAACTAAACCAATATTAACCTCACTTGAGGAAATCAAAAGAATTTGGTAGTTAGGTAGGACACCGGGGATAGGAATCAAAATAATTCCCCCTTGTCATTTTTCATCTGAGACATAGTCGTTGTCTTTAGGGAACTAAAATCCTCTAGTATTTATTGACACGGTCACAGCCAGTTTGTGGAGGGGCCTCCTAACTATTTTTAACTTTCAGGGGTTAAACGGCCGCGAGATTGAGAACCAGACGGACTCTGTGGAATGTCGCACTCCACTTAGCCCTAAGGCAACATCGATCATTGTCTTAATTGTAAGGTAGAAGCGCCCAAAACCTTTTCCAATGTGTCATGAACGAGGTAGCTTAGCGACTTTTCTACTAGGGCTCTTTTACCCAGGATCCCTTTCGGTAGAGGGATATCCTTCCATTATTGGTCTCTCATTTTGTATTGTTCGACTTGGATTTCATCACCTTGCGAAGGATACAATTTGTTGAGGTCTCCAGCTCTTAGTTAGGAGGTTTTGCTTTCTATCTTGTAGAGGGTCTTTTTCTTTGTAGGGTTGCTTGTTGGCATTCTGGTCGTTTTGTTGTACAGCTCACTTACTGTGGCAGCGGCTTTAGTATAGTTTTTTGAGCTTGCTCTTTTGGCCCGTGAGCCTTGTCTTTTCCTAGCTCCACTTTCGCACGCTCGGTTGCCTGAGGGTTTTTGAGTTCTTTTTAACAAGACTTCGTCCGCATCGCTTAGTTTTGTTCCATTCAGAATGTCCTCGGCAAGGGGAAACCCTGTCCGTTTCTACGAGACCCCCTCCAAGTACTGAGGTTATTTCCTTTGATTGGAATGGTCTAACAGAATCTCGTCTTCCTTCAAGCGTTCCTTTTCAAATATCTGTAGGAGTTTTCGATAAAGAAATTTTCCGTACGATAGTTGATGAAGGAGCTTCTATTAGTATTCTATCCTCAACTGCTTGGCAAGCCTTAGGTTCCCCTCGGCTTGTGCCCGTCACTGACCAGATACTAGCTTTCAATAGAAGGCCTACTGGACCTTTAGGGTCCCTTCCTCAGTTACCTATCACTTTGGGAGGGAAAACTGTCTGTATTGATGTCAGGGTCGTCGAAGGTCCCTTAGATTTTAATCTACTCCTTGGACGTGATTACGTCTATGCAATGAAGGCTGTAGTGTCCTCACTCTTCCGAGTGATGTATTTTCCCCATCACGGGAATATTGTGACCATCGATCAGCTTTCCTTTGTGATGCCCACTCATCGCATGACTCCTAGTCACCAGACTTCCCTAAATGTTCCACATGTTTTAGTGGTTTCTTCCCCCTAGGGGGGGGGGGACGTTGGAGCAAAGTTCTATTCCGGTGTCAAGCTCGTTAAAAAATGAAACCATTTTCCCAAGCATAGTTTACTTTCAGTTTTAAGCTTATGTAAAAATAAAACCAACCATCATCTCAAGCATAGTTTACTTTTGGTTTTAAGCTTGTGTAAAAATGAAACCAACCATCATTTTGAGCAGAGTTCCCTTTATGTGTCAAGCTCATTAAAAAATGAAACAGGTCACCATGAGCATGGTTCCCTTTCTATGTCAAGCTCGTTAAAAAATGAAATAGATTCCTACGAGCATAGTTTATTCTCTGTTTCAAGCTCATTAAAAAATGAAACCGAACCTCAAGCACAGTTTACTCTTGGTTTTAAGCTTGTGTAAAAATGAAACCAATCCCAAGCATAGTTTACGTTCGGTTTCAAGCTTATGTAAAAATGAAACTACCTTTGAGCATAATTTCTTTCTGTTTTAAGCTCATTAAAAAATAAAAAGGACCCTTTCAAGCATTGTTATTATCTATTTCAAGCTTGTGTAAAAATGAAATAGATCTCCCTTCCATTTGTTCGAGTCTCTCGCTAGAGTTAGGATTTGAACCTTCATTTCATCTGCCTGGGTCACTTGGTCCTGGTTCTCCCTACCCCCCTGGTGAACGCATTCAGATTAGTAGCCAGGATTTTTTGGGTAAGGAAGAAGAGTAGTCAGACGAAGTGAAGCTTGGGGGGCATGTTTAGCCTTTAGCAATCATGCTGGGGGCATTTACCAACCTTTGGTCATCATGTTGAGAAGGAACCCGTCAATGGGCCTTAACCATGAGCGGAGTTTACATTTGTCTTCAAGCTCATTAAAAAATGAAACCAGTAGTCTGAGCCAAGTTCTACTCCTGTGTCAAGCTCATTAAAAAATGAAACACATACTTTCCCTTTGAGTCGAGTCTCCTTATAGACTTAGTACCTGAACCTTCTTTTCACCCGCCTATACTTTAGGCGAATGAAATGAAGCTTGGGGGCATGTATTCAACCTCTGGAAGTTACGTTGAAGTCAACTCGATCGCCTCTCCACACCACATTGGAGCTAAGTCACTTACTTCTAGCAATCATGCTGGGTGCATGTACCAACCTTTGGATTTCATGACAGGAAGAAGTTCACCATTGGGAACATTTTCGAGCATACTTTCCTTCTTAGGTTTCGAGCTCATTAAACCATGAAAATTATCCTGAGCATAGTTCATTTTTTGTTACAAGCTCGTTAAAAAATGAAGCAGGCATCATGAGCATTCTTCCAACCTATCTTTGAGCTCGTTAAAAACAGTAATATGGTGTTTGAGCTTACTTTTCACTTTTTTTCGTGCTCTGGTTAAAACATGAAAAGTGTTTTGAGCTTACTTTTTCATTTTTCGTGCTCTGGACCCAAACATGAAAAAGATTTCGAGTGCTTTTGATACCATTATCGTGCTCGTTAAACAAATTGGAGTAAAAAGGTGTGTCTAACGAGTATAGGTTTATCACTTTATCCGGTCTCGCTAGACTATTTACGGAAAAGGAACTGTGTCGAGCTTACTTTTCCTTTATCGTACTCGGTCATCAACCATAACAAAGTTGTACATGGAGTCCTCTTTAAGCTCTTTTCAGACTCCTAAAATAGGAAAAGATGGCCAAACGAAATTGATTCGTTCACGCTTGTAAAAGGATTTGAATGATCGTCTCCCTAGTGATAGTTTACCCCTTTTTCGGACTAGGGGGCACTACTTACGAAAAAGGAATACTCCAGCCAATCATGACTGGAAGAGTCCTCTCCCGCGTTGTTTTACCCTTTTTCGGGCGATGAGGCTAACTTTACGAAAAAGGATCGTTGGAGTCTTCTTTAGTTCTTTTCAGACTCTCTAAACATGAAAAACTGTCGAGTTTTCCTTCCTTGGACTCGTAAAATCAAACATCGAAGGACCCTTTTGGGACCGAACCCCTCCTTTCTCAGGTTCGTAAAACATGTGGGATTGGACTCGTCCATAGGATGAGCTATATCGGGCATCTGTTATCCTCCTCAAGCTCGTTAAAAAACAAAGAGGTACTCATCAAACATGATGGGGGTTGGGGGGGAATAAGTTAAGTTTCTTTTAGAAAGATTCATGGCAGCTTGTGTCGCCCTTGAACATGGCACCTTTTTGCGTCTCGTCATACAGTTGGGTAATCTACTTATCTCTGAGTCATGCCAATTATATGAGTTGTCCCGCTCCTTCAAATCATCTGAAGAATGCCTCAGTCATCGTTGCATTATGTCTTGGTCTCTGCCTCGTTGAGTCAATGCTATCGAGTCATTATTGTCGTGCCATTCATGTTCAAGGGAAGTTTACCTTAGTCATACTCTGCAATATTGTCAGCCTTTACATCCCTGTGTCAGTCCATACTCATCTGATTCGTTACTTCATATCACTTTCCTATGTCGGTTTCGTGTCGATGATGTGGGATCCATTATGGCCCTCCTTCGACAAGTCTATTCCTCTCGACTTCAACTCATTATCCAGGAATTAGTCTTAGAAACCAACCTTAGTACCTTGGTACCTGCATGCCTCAATGGCAAGTTTCCTCGCATTCGACAGTAGGTTTTCATCATTGACCTCTGATCAAATGATCTCGCAGATGTTCGACATCAACTCATCTATTCACATTTCGTCGAGATGTACAATGATACCTTGGGAGTCATTTTCATCATTGGTGATTTCCCTCGCACTTGTTAATGGTTTCAATCAGTGATCGGTAATCAAGTGGTTTCTACCATGTTCGACTTCAACACCTTGTAATCACATGGTTAGATTCATATCGATTTGGGATCGAGTAGAAGACCCTGGATAGTTCTGAAGTCTTTTTAGCACATCCAGGTTGCGATGGAGATTTTTTGAGTAGGTTCCCACATATATATTATGTCGGTGACCTCATTGATATACTGTCACACAGATCCACTCTTGTATTGGTCGTGGCTGTGTCATTGTCTTTGCATGGATCTACGCTTGTAGTCTAGTAGCCATGATTTGTCTCCAGTCATTGTTAAGTCAGTATTATCATGGATCTGCAATGTATTGGTCGGCAGCCATTATTTCAGTCATTTGTTCCGAGCATGGGTATACCCACCTTGAGGTCGTTAGACATATTGTCGATATTTGCTTGCGGCTCTTCTCCAACTCTCCTTCAGATATCCTTGCAGACTTATTATTTGTAAAGTGTTTCGGCCATCAGATTCCTTCTGACCTCACACTTTAGGGGGCATCTGTTATACCTCCAATTGCCACACCATGTGTAAGTGAGAATATACATGTTTTACCACCATGGAAAACATGATGTTTATGCCTCCTAAGGGTGTTAGGACCCTTCATTCTAATGTTGGTACCTTTCCTAGTCACACTTGGAAGAAAATCCAACAAACAAGGGGTCGAAACCCACATTAACCACCTCCAAAAATCAAGCCTTCTGAAACTACCGCGTCCTGCATGCCTATGGGGGAGCGGTAGTGTCAAACTACCGCGTTATGCATGCCTATGCGGGAGCGGTACTACCGCGCTTTGCTTAGTTATAGGGGAGCGGTAGTCTTGGTTTAGGCTTATCCCTTTTATTTTGGATCTTGGATCTCATGGATATTTTCTTGGGATGAGGTACCCCTTCGAATCCCATCTCACTTTCCTTCCTTGGCATGATTTAGATCTTTGATCCACATATTATTCACTTAGATCCATAATCTCCTCTTAGTGGTTGGCCTCCCAAATCCTACTTAAAGAGAGCCATCCATGGGCTATCGGGGTGATCTTGGAAACACTAAACCTATGATCCTATGAGTCTTGCAAGGGTGATGTTGGAGAGCTTGGAAGGAGGTGCTACTACTTTGGACATCAAGGTATAACATTGTAATCAGCTTCTTTTGGCTTTCTTATCATTAATATAACTTTGCATATTCCTCTCATTTTCATGTCTTTAATGATGAATGCATGAAATTGTCTCTATTTATATAGTTAGATCTTTGTTTATACATATATTGCGTTGGAGAAGGTGTTGTATTTCCTTTGTGAACAGGTTCATAAGTCCATAATCAAAGGCTGGAGCTGTAGCAACTTAGGAGCAGCAGGACAACCATCAAAGTAAGGTATGCCATCTACTTGCTTTGTATTTCCATAGCTTGTTAGTTGATGTGTGAGCTAGATCTAGGAGGACTATAGTGTCTATTTGTTTCATCTCTGTCTTGGGTAGGCAACTAGGGGCCTTTTCTAATCCCAAGGGGATATCTACCTATCCGTAGGGGGATTTTCTCACAATAGAAAGTGGCGACCATACTGGGGATCCTTTCTTCCCTAGTTTCACCTTTGCTTGCTTGTTTAGATCATCAAATCCTCTTTTAAGTGTTGTTTCTCATCACCTTAGATCCTCTTTGATCATCATTGAGAACCATTTTAAACTTAGGACCTTATCCTTGCTCGGATCTCGGCCAAACTTTGATTTTTTAATCCTACAGGATACTACCACTCCCCCACAGTGTTCTAGGGCGCGGTACTGTCAAAACTACCGCTCCCCCACAGTGTTCTATGGGGCGGCACTGTCATTTTTTGGTCATTTTTGAGCTTATTTGGAGGGGTTCCCTTGGGTTTTTTGCTTCCAAACTCTTGGGGTGCCTCCATATGGTCCATTGGATTCTTTTTTACACATTTTTGAAGAGATTTGAGTCTCTTTTGAGTCCTTTTCATCCACATTTTTGTCTCTAGTCCTTCATTGGCATCTTTGATGCCATTTGGTCAATTTTGAGTCCTCTAAGCCATTTTTTAGTTCTAGGAGTCAAGTGTACCTTCCCAGTCACTTTAGGATTTCTATAACATAACTTTGAACCCTTCCAAACCCCATTTGGGAAGATTTTCTTTGTTTGGAAGACTAGGTTCTATCTTGGAAAGTTGAAATCCCCTTGGGTTAACTTGATCCCTTGTGTACGTTTTCAATTTTTCTGATTTAGAGTCTCTTGATCAGTGATTTTGTGACCATTACATGACTAATTTGGACTGATATAATTCATTTTTAGATTGTTTTAGAAACTCTTTGCATCTTTTGGAAGATCAAAGCCTTTGTTTGGTTTCTTGAGTCAGACTAGTGCTTTGTTTGCTTGTTAGGTAGAATTGTCATTCTTTTCAAGCCCCAATAGCTTGCATTGGTTTTTTAAACTTCTTCTCACCATCGGATTGTGATTGGATTCATTTTTTTTTCGGAAATATCTTTAGTGTAATATTCCAAAGGTTTTGAGATCATTTTTTGGTTTGGTGTGTTTGGATTGCTTGGCATCTTATTTCCTTTACATCCTATTTAATGATTGTTTGAAAAGATTGATTCCTTGCCTCCACTTTAGCTCAAAGAGAAGCTTGATTTTGTCATTCTTTTACCATATTCATGAAATTGAAACACAAAGGTATTCTTCTTGCCTTAATTTAATCATTTGATATTTATGAGAAGAAGAAATGCTTGTTTCATATTTATGTGCATTTGAGTTAGACGATATTATTAGGTTCTTCTCTTTGTCTTGCATTTGATTGGAAGCATTTGTAGAATCTTTCTTTCCATAGCTTGGATGTGTCTTTTTCAAGTGTGAAAATATAGGAAATGGATTAGAATCATTACGTTTGGTGTTCATATAAAGAACTTTTTTATTGCTTTGGGTTAGTTTTGGGTACATATTTTACTTCTTTCTATCATTTTGAAAAGGAATAAAATTGCATGTGCATTGGGTTGTGCATATTGGGAACGGAAAGAATTCTTCCTTACTTTAGCTAGTGTTCATCGAAGAGGAAGGGTCATTTCGATTCATCTTCATTTGCATGGTTTGAGTCGTCACAACACCATCAAGTTTCACTTCCATAACCCGATTGTGTAAGGCAGCCTCTAAAATTAATCTCCCTAACTAAACCAATATTAACCTCACTTGAGGAAATCAAAAGAATTTGGTAGTTAGGTAGGACACCGGGGATAGGAATCAAAATAATTCCCCCTTGTCATTTTTCATCTGAGACATAGTCGTTGTCTTTAGGGAACTAAAATCCTCTAGTATTTATTGACACGGTCACAGCCAGTTTGTGGAGGGGCCTCCTAACTATTTTTAACTTTCAGGGGTTAAACGGCCGCGAGATTGAGAACCAGACGGACTCTGTGGAATGCCGCACTCCACTTAGCCCTAAGGAAACATCGATCATTGTCTTAATTGTAAGGTAGAAACGCCCAAAACCTTTTCCAACGTGTCATGAATGAGGTAGCTTAGCGACTTTTCTACTAGGGCTCTTTTACCCAGGATCCCTTTCGGTAGAGGGATATCCTTCCATTATTGGTCTCTCATTTTGTATTGTTCGACTTGGATTTCATCACCTTGCGAAGGATACAATTTGTTGAGGTCTCCAGCTCTTAGTTAGGAGGTTTTGCTTGCTATCTTGTAGAGGGTCTTTTTCTTTGTAGGGTTGCTTGTTGGCATTCTGGTCGTTTTGTTGTACAGCTCACTTACTGTGGCAGCGGCTTTAGTATAGTTTTTTGAGCTTGCTCTTTTGGCCTGTGAGCCTTGTCTTTTCCTAGCTCCACTTTCGCACGCTCGGTTGCCTGAGGGTTTTTGAGTTCTTTTTAACAAGACTTCGTCCGCATCGCTTAGTTTTGTTCCATGGAGAATCCACCTCCATGCACCCATGCTCCTTCTGGCACTACCAATCCGGAGACCCCTTTTCAAGGGGTACCTTTTATTTTTCCTCCAATTGGAGATATTGGTCCTCCCTTTATTGCCACGTTAAATCTTCCTGGATTAACCATAGGATTACCGGTATGGTTATTCAATCCGGTAATTCTGATTGCACCCAATGTTTTGAATGTTAACTCTCCACCACGAGAGAGTCAAACCCAAACTAATCCTTCCCCTTCTTCGTCGAATTAATCTTCTTCCGTTCCTTCTTCCTCGCCTGATGAAAGCAATAGTGTTAGTAATCAGGTGGATAAGAAGAAGAAGAAAAGGAAAGTTAAGAAGAAGAAGGATAAAGAAGAGACCAAGCGTAAACCGGTTGCCCCTAATGGCACTCATTCTACGAAAACACCCCGTAAGCCCAAGTTCCCTTGCAAACTTTGTAAGGGTGATCACCTTCTCAAGGATTTCCCTGATCTTTCCCGTGTATCAGAAGTGTGGTCTAAAAAACCCAAACCACTTGTATCGTCGACCTCTGACCATCATGTCAATGACACTCCCTCAACCAGTGACCCCTTGGTGAAGGGTTGCAAGGGTAAAGTCCTATATCCCTGTTTGATATGCAAGGGTATGCACCGTAATTTCCTTTGTCCGAGCATGGATGAAGCCTCGCGGTGGTTGGAAGATATTACTAGTTCTCAACTGGTGCCTCCAACAGACCATGGTAAACTGTCCCTCGACCCCCCGCTGGTTGGCCAAGTGATCAATTCAGTTTCATCTGCAATTGATCCCACTCTCCCTTCCGAGAGTGAAGTGATTGAGTCGCTGTAATCCCCACTCGATCCCGCTCTTTCATTGGAGAAGGTCCAGACTGAAGCAGTCATCTTGACACAACCTTCGTCTCATTCTTATGTTCCAAGAGAGAGTGAATTGGAAACCACGGATGTTTTCCTTATCGGTTCAGAATGTCCTCGGCAAGGGGAAACCCTGTCCGTTTCTACGAGACCCCCTCCAAGTACTGAGGTTATTTCCTTTGATTGGAATGGTCTAACAGAATCTCGTCTTCCTTCAAGCGTTCCTTTTCAAATATCTGTAGGAGTTTCCGATAAAGAAATTTTCCGTACGATAGTTGATGAAGGAGCTTCTATTAGTATTCTATCCTCAACTGCTTGGCAAGCCTTAGGTTCCCCTCGGCTTGTGCCCGTCACTGACCAGATACTAGCTTTCAATAGAAGGCCTACTGGACCTTTAGGGTCCCTTCCTCAGTTACCTATCACTTTGGGAGGGAAAACTGTCTGTATTGATGTCATGGTCGTCCAAGGTCCCTTAGATTTTAATCTACTCCTTGGACGTGATTACGTCTATGCAATGAAGGCTGTAGTGTCCTCACTCTTTCGAGTGATGTGTTTTCCCCATCATGGGAATATTGTGACCATCGATCAGCTTTCCTTTGTGATGCCCACTCATCGCATGACTCCTAGTCACCAGACTTCCCTAAATGTTCCACATGTTTTAGTGGTTTCTTCCCCCTAGGGGGGGGGGACGTTGGAGCAAAGTTCTATTCCGGTGTCAAGCTCGTTAAAAAATGAAACCATGAAATATGAAAATATACATTAAAGTTCATTATATTACTATCTCTGCATTACGCATTAGAAAAATTTCCTTTCTAGTTCTCTTTATATAATGATTTCCAATATGAATATATATGCACTATGCATTGGAAAATATCTTTGCGAATCGCATGAACTCTGTAAATAGTATGCAATATTATATTTTAGTTGATCTCAGTGAATCACATGATCTCCGTAAATAGTTTATAGTTATTATCTTTTAGATTAGTGAAGAGATCTCAGTTTACTATTATATAGATCTCTGTCAGTGTTTTGATGTAGAGTTAAATGTGTGGAAAATAACTTATAAAGATTACCAGAGAATAGGCTTTGGGAAAATGGAAAGTACTAAATATTGCAACAACTGTGTTGCAGGATGTAACCCTCTATTTTAGGATAAATAATACAAGATTTGACATTCTCTTTGTGGACGTAGCCCATATATTTGGGTGAACCACATATATATGGTCTCTCTTATATGTGTGATTTTGATGCCTTTGTTGTTTTAACTAGATGCATCTATTGTTGGGCATGGCCCAAGTTGGTACAGTTTGGGCGAAGCGAAGTCCAAGTAAGCGTAGTTGGAAATGCGAAGTCCAAGCATGATGTAGTTTTGAGGAAGCACAACTCCAGTGCAGCAGTTATTTTTGGTAATAGGTACAAGTAAAGCAAGGTCTAGAAACGACCTATTTTGGGTAAGCAATTCCATAAATATCAGGAATTAGGTAAGGATTAGTGTGGAATTGGAGGAAAGTGACCTGTCTCCTTCGTACAGAAAAAGTACTAAGACATCCAAGATGTCAGAGACCGTTAGAAGAAGAGCGACGGATCGAAAGTGACAAAATAAGTGGATTGGCTGAAAGGGGCGTGCCAGTATGCAGTAAGAGCCGCGCAGTCAGAACTGCGGCTGTCAGAAGAGGCGTTAGAGCTAGACGCGACACAAAAAAATTATTGAAGTCAAGTGATCTAGATGTCGATTATGACAAGCCTGGTTAACGGGGTAACCACGCCATTTTTCGGGGATTTTTGGATATCATAGGATTTTGGCCCACAATTATTGTAAAGACGTGACCCTCAGACACAATCTATAAAAGGGGAAATTTTGTAAGGGAAGGGTTGATCTCTCAGGGTAATAATTTTTTGGTCTTAACTCTTTTGGAAAAGACTAAGCATTGTAGAGAGGAAGAAGAGAGGAAAAATACTCTCCAGCTAAGTGCATAGAGACCTATTGTAGAGAGAAGAGTCTGGAGCTGAGTGCGTAGACTAGAACTATTGCACCCTTCCCATTAATATAAAAAAGATATCCCATGGATGTAGCTCCCATCTGGGTGGTGAACCACATAAATACTTGTGTTGTGTGATTGAATCTGTGAGATTCCTTAATTTTATGTTCATATTTGTGTATGTTCACTCCTTTATATGTATTTCACATGTATGATGGATGCGAATAATATGTTAAGTGTTGAACATGTATAACTGAATGTACAAGTAATTCTGAACAAGTTGAATATATAAGTAATAGGAATAAAACTAAGTCAGTGAAGTCTGTAAAGTGTGTGATCATTGAGAAGCATAGTCTGAAGTTGCACTGTTATATTATATTCTGGCCATCGCAAAGTGCGCAGTCCCAGTGCGCACTATTGCGTAAGAAGTAAATGCGAAGTAGGTGTGACTTTGCTTTGCTCGCCGGTGTCTTATCTGCGCATCACCTGGCTATAGAAATGTGCTTCTGGATCCCCCCCATAGCTTCTCCTCGGGTGAGATCTCAATCTCTGTGAAGCACCTGCAACAATCAATTAATAAGAATATGCGAAATAGCAGAAATGACAGAACTCATAATCACTTTTATATTGATCACAGGCCACTTCGAGGGGGCAACCTCCTATGAGCAAGCTCAATACAAATAACTTCACGGTGCCTTCAATGACCTCAACACACACTTATATACTAAGTCTATGCCCAATACTATGAATCAAAACCATGGGACATATAATACTACGGGACGACTTACAAAGCATATGCGTCCAATAACAATATACTAACATAGTAAAGAGAAGGGTTGACATAGGTTCCTAACATCCCCTCTCCCTTAAAAAAAGCTTTGTCCTCAAAGCTTTGGTTGGAGAAATTGCTGCAGAATCTGAAGGAGTGGTTCCCCGATAGCATCCTCGAGTTGCATTTCGGGCCACTGAGGCCTTTGGAGTGTCAAGGAGGATTGCTTGGAAGGCTGTAGATGAAGAAGAACCCTGTCATCTGCGTGGAAAATGTGCTCAGAACGGTGCTGATCGGATTGTTTTTTCAGGCGAATTCTGGCCATGTGAAGATTGTCCTACAGAATGAGAAGAATCTAAGAAGAAATAGTTGGCCAAAGCTGTGTAGGGATGGGAAAGGGTTTGAGCAATCCTGAAAGGAGTGTCGTTTCCCCCTTGTTGACTTGGAAACTATCATCGTTAGCCACCATCTGTTGAATTGTCATTTTTAGTCCCTGCCAAAAGAAGTTACATTGTTCCCAGTCATACATTTTGCAGAACCCAGAGTGCCCTTGTGATAAAGAAGCATGGAGTTCATAGAAGAGATAGCCCTGTTGAACATATTGCAACCAATTTGGAACAAGTAGAGAAAGAGCTGTAAGAGAAACTGGGTCATCAATTGTGCGAGAAGGAGCATTTGCCACCATATTGTCCTTACCCTTCTTGTAAGTGACCACATAGGGATAACCCATTTCAGGTGTGTTGGGGAGGAGACCCATTGGTCCAGAAAATTTTCCAGACTCGGGAGATCAGTCTTGATGCAGAAATAATTCCCTAGTAGGTATGGCTGCCACTATTGTACTGCATGCAAAATAGCCATCATTTCCTGCTGAGAGGTAGATATGGCTAAATTCTTACCGGAAAGGTCTCTTGAAGGCAGCAAGCGCATTGGTTCAGCAAGGATACCTGCATATCTATCCAAGGAAGTAGTGGAGACTGTTGATGGGTGCATCTGAATGGAATTGAGCTGAGCGATGACACCATGTGAATTCTTCTTAAGGATTTTTTCCAGGCGATGTGAACTGATGATGCAGAGAGACCCTGGTTGTAAGCCCATAAATATGTGTTGTGCCCCAATGACTTTAAACTGCATCCAAAGTTCAACAAAATACCATAAGATGGGGCCAAGTGTGCGTAACCATTGAACGCCCAAAACCACATCACATCCGCCTATGGACAAGGAAAACATGTCAGAGTGTAGGTTATAATCTTCCATAGAGATACACACATTGTGACACTTCCCCTTGCAAGGTAAGGTTCCCCCATTGGCAACCATGACTTCAAAGTTGGAGCAAGGATGGACAAAACAATCAGCCTGTTTGGCAATCCGAGGGTCAATGAAGTTATGAGTGCTACCAGAATCAATGAGTATGGTAAGAGGGAGCTTCTTGAAGTATCCCCTAACCCACATTGTTTGTGGGGTGGTGACACCGGTTACATCATGGAGAGAGATCTTGGGTGGGTCGTCTTGAGATGGGGTGTCAACAGGCGGGTGTTGAATGTCGACCTGATCATTTACTGTATCTGTAGCTTCTTCATCAAGTTCTAAGGCAGGCGGAGAATCCACATCCAAGAGATAGAGATTTTGTTGAACACATCTATGTCCCCGAGTGAATTTCTCATCACAATTATAGCAAAGCCCTTTTTCTCGATGTGCCTGCATTTCTATTTCAGACAAATGCTTGATAGGAGTTGGTTGAGGAGAAGGCGTGATGGGAGGTCGTTGGTAACCCATATTTCTGAAGGGAACAAAGGTGGGTTTGGAGCGTTGTTGAGCTGAGATCTTGTCCTCAGCCAGCTTAGCCAACCCTAGGACTTCCATCATTGTGTTGGGACAAAATATTTTGACCTCTGAGCGGATTTCATCCTTGAGACCACTGATAAAACAACTCCTGTAGAATTCATCAGACAATCCTTCTGTGTGATTGGCCAATTTCTCAAATTCTGTCTGATACTCTCTCACTATGCCAATTTAGTGAAGTTTAGTGAGTGATCCTGTGAAATCATCAAAAGCACTAGGACCAAATCGTGGCAAAATGAGTTGGCAAAAATCTGTCCAGTTTGGCTCGGGATGAGCTTTGCTGTACCAACGGTACCATTGAAGGGCTTCCTATTCCAAATGAAAGGATGCAAGTGGAACTTTCTGGGCATCAGAAGTATTATGCAGACTGAAATATTGTTCTGCTCGATATATCCATCCAGTCGAATCAGTACCATTGAAGTGAGGAAAATCAAGCTTCGGCCCACGAAAATTGCTGGAAGAAGAGAACCCGGTGGATGCAAAAGATTCTGGTTGTCTGGTATTGTTCATGGCTGAATGTTGAAGATGGAGGCTAAGAAATTTTTCATCCAGATCTTGGAGTTTGGTTTGGATGGCTACAAGTGCTTCCTCCATGGTGTGTGCTCCTGCACGGGTGACAACCATAACCAGGTTTTTTTTTTGGTGGAATGGGTAGAAAAACACAAACATAAGCTGATTTAGTAAAGGGAAATTTGGATTGCGGAAACAATCTGATGGGTAATTGGGGTTTGACTAGATTTTGGACACTATCGAAAGGACAAGAAAGCAAAAAGGGGGATTTCAGAAGCGGGGTGATAGAATGAGAAAATTTGGCAGAGAGGGACAAAGAAGCATAATTTAGAAAGGAACTCTGTTGTGAAATATGAGGAAGTTATGGCAAACCCTAAAAATAGACAAATGTGGAATTTCGGGCTTTGGAAAGGGGAATTGGGGATAGGGTCCTCAGGAATGAAAGATGCAGAATGGAATGACAGGGGTTCCCCGAAAATTTCAAGGGAAACAGAGTGAAAACAAGGGAGATATGGAGAAAAAATTGAATTTTATTTCAGAAATGGATTGGCAACAGCGGCGCAGAAGGGATCCGCAACAGATGGATCTGCAACGGCTGGATCTGAAACAGCGCAGCAGTGATTGACAACAGTTCAACTGAAAATAGATATGGACCCCAGGTATGTGCGGCTTCCTAACAGTTCAGGGGTTTCACTCGGCCACCAATGCTATCTAACGGCTTGCGTATTGGGGCAGTACCCCTCACTCCACGGCTCAGGTAAAACTGATAACCGCTTTGCCACAAACGACAGCTCTTGGTTTACCTCACGGGTGGGAACTAGTCAATCAGGTAGGGGTCGTTTCCCTTTTCGCTGGCAGGTCCTCTCAATGGGCCAGCTACTTTGGGGTTCCTGTGGTACTCCTTACAATGAGTTTTAGGGCTTATTCCCAAGTACTTCCCACAGTTAAACGGATAGGGATTATTCCCAAATCCGAACCTGCAACAGATGCGAAAAAAAAAAATTGGCAGAAATTTCACCCAGGGAGCCCAAGAAAGTGCTCTGATACCATATGTGAATCACGTGCAACAATTAATTAATAAGAATATGCGAAATAGCAGAAATGACAGAACTCAGAATCACTTTTATATTGATCACAGGCAACCTCCTATGAGCAAGCTCAATACAAATAACTTCACGGTGCCTTCAATGACTTCAACACACACTTTTATACTAAGTCTATGCCCAATGCTATGAGTCAAAACCATGGGACATATAATACTACGGGACGACTTACAAAGCATATGCGTCCAATACTATGGGTCAATACTATGGGCTAATATAAACTACGGATCAACAAATGCTACGGGACGACTTACAAAGCATATGCGTCCAACAACAATATACTAACATAGTAAAGAGAAGGGTTGACATAGGTTCCTAACAATCTGTTGGCAGACTGTTGCCGAAAGGGCCAGTGAAGAAGTGTTTTGTTGGACCAAAACTGCGTAGAACCTGAGTCAACATGATAAAGTTAAAGAATGAGGTAGTATCCCAAAAATTGGTTATGTTGTTGTGCTTGAATTGGTGATGTGCTCTGAAAGAAAATAGACATCTGCGCCTATCTACGGAAGAGTGTTTATAAAGATATATTTTCTCTGACATACACAAAATTTTCTTCGCATCCTTCAGCAACGAGCTGCACGAGTGAATATCAAGGTTCGTAGAGTGGAAAAATTGCTTTAAAAGTGGAGAACCTACAGTGTGGACTCCAGAACTAGTTCAGAGACTTAAAACAGTGGATAGCCCAATCTCAAGAGCAGCAGACTTCTGGCTTGATAGCGTACTAGAAGGCTACGTTATAAAATTTGTTGTGGACACTCTGAAGTCTTACAGCACAGCAGAAGCAGATTTCTTCAAAGGATTCATAGGTAAGTACCTGAAAAATATGAGTTTATGTATTAAATGTTGTTAGCAGAGAAAGGTGTCTTACGAATGCAATAAGATTCCTAGGATTTAAATTCTGTAATTGTTGTAGAAATTTCTCCCTACGGATAGGTAGAAACTCTCTTAGGTTAAAGTAGAGTTTAACTGACTCTAAACTAAGACAAAAAGATAACAAATGCTACCTTGAATTCCTAGATCTAAACAAACATTTCAAGATTAAACTGCTGAAAGAAACGGAAGAGATCTAACTGACCTTCAATTCAATTGCTCGTCCTAATGGTGGCTCCGATTTCCAAGTCCTCGCGAATGAACCTGTCAGAATGAAACCAAGATACAAGCATATACGATTCTCTAGCAACTTGAAATATGAGTTAGAATCTAAATCTATAACAGATACAAATCATATAATTGAAACAAAATCAACACACATGATTTGGGAAACAAGACAAGTTATGTTTTATTACCAACTTGAAGTCACTTACAATGATTGCTTGATATCCAAGCCAACTCCCAGCTCCAATTACTTTCTCTTCTAGCTATCTCCACAAAGATTCAAGATCATAAGTTTGATGTCTCCAAGAGTCCTCCCTTTTGCTCATGGAATGCCTCTCTCTTATAGTGTGTAGTAGGGTTAATCATCAAGAGAGAAGAATGGATCTTGGGAATGTTTAGTGGATCAGGCTCACTAATCTGAGAAGGTGAGTTAGGATCGAATCAGGGATACCAATCCTAAAAAATATCTCGAAGATCAAGATCCCACAAGCCATGGCAAAAAGGCTAAAAAGGGAGTACTGCGCCTCTTAAACTGAGCATAGCACGGTAGTACTACGTGGCAGAGAAAGGGCATAGCGTGGTAGTGTGGACTACCGCACACCTAAGCTGGAGCAAGGCACGGTAGTGTAGGTATATGAAGTCTCAGCTGGGTTCATTCTTGACAGGATAAGTTTGTCTTCAAGGATCATTCATCATTTTTCTATTCTGGGTGTTTTAAGCAGTAGGGGAAGTGTCGTCAACTATTTTTATGGTGAAGATGCGACACTATGAAATATGGAGGTATAACAGTAATGTCCAGTAACATAGACAGTGACACTGAGGAAAATATTTATACATTACGAAGTGGTAAAAGATACAATTTTAGCATCGAGAAGAGGTCCAATGAACCTTAACCTCGCAATTCTCTAGAAACTGAGTTAGGGAGTAATAGAGACTCATATCAGGTTGAGGCTGATAGCGAAATAGAACCTCGAGTAACTACCTATTAGCCAATCACTCCGCAGAAACCTCCAGTTGACGACATAAATACTACTAACCCACAGAACAACACTAGTAGTAACACTGCAGGAGCAAGTACTCAGAACATTCCAAGTAGTAGAATACCTAAGTCATCACATAACACTACACCTCCTAGAAGAATAATGACATACGACATTAAGATGCCTATATTTAAAGGAACTGGCCTCGAAGACCCAGAGCAACATTGGTTTCTTTGTGAAGTTGTATGGAATGTTAAACAAGTACATGATGATGCTATTATACAAGCACAACTCGTTACCACATTCAGGGATAGAGTGTTAACATGGTTTATGAAGTACTCTATTGGACAGAATAGGACACTAGCAGAGATTAGAACTGCGCTCATCAGAGAGTTTAAAAAGCCTAAGTCAGAATCACAGTGTATCACAGAGCTGAAAGAAATTAATCAGAAACCGAGTGATTCAGTGTGGGAATTTGATCAAAAGTTCAAAGCGTTGTTAGATCAAGTGAGATTTGACATAGCACCACAACAACACCAAGAATGGTTCATAGTCGCGATGTTGCACATATCAGGTTACCGCTGATACAACAAAATGTTACTTCACATACAGAGGCCCTAGAAATTGCGATGAAACTAGAGGCTTCGCCTATAGGAGAGACTAGCACAGGTATGGTTCATATACAAAACTAGCTAGCAAATTTAACATTACAACAGCAAGATATGAAGAAAGGAAAAGAAACACCAAAATAGGTTTGGTGCACAAAGTGTAAGGGAGAGGGTCACTCTAAAGAACATTGTCCAGTATTTAGAGAATACATCACTAGCGGAGCTCCAAACCCATGGAATCAACAACAAGGACCATGGTGTGAGATTTTTCAATGTAGAGTACATCACCCAGAGGGATTCTAACTACTTTAGAAGTATGTGCAAACACCAAAAACTTATATTGCACATTCTGTAAGTCAATTGGCCATGATGATAACAAATGTAGAGCATATGACCTGATAATAGGAATAAAACACATTGTCTACGGAGTTCAAGGGGAAAAGCAGAACAACATTGAAAATGCACAGTATGATCAAGGCACGTACAAAGGACTTGGTCGATTCAGAGGAAGAGGACGAAACACTAGAAAAGGACGAGGAAGAGGCCAGATTGTGTGTTATAATTGCACTCAAACAAGACATCTAGTTAGAGACTGTACGAACCCTTGTACTAATTGTAAATACTGTAAATCATTTGAATATGTGATTGAGGTATGCCCTGTTTTGTAAGAAAAAATGCAAGAGGGAAGACCAGAAGCACAAAATCAAAACATACAAATGATCGCAGCTGAAAAAAAATACATATTGCAATATTCATGATGTAATGCGAAGTGGAGCCATGACAGGTAGAGATCAAAGAACTAAAACTTCGAATTCAGGGGATCACCAAGCGGAAAAAAATCCTACTGAAGGGGCTTGGATAAGAAAATAAACTGGAAAAACACTCGATTTCAACCTGAAAAAATAAAAATAAGTCTTCATGGAAGCAAGAGAAACATTCAAAGAGCTAGAACCTTTAACACCAGGAATCAAGTTGCGAATTGAGACTATGCCTACAAAGGATATGTCAGCTTCCTATGATTGATCGCGTACTGCAACACATATGATGCGTCTTGTTGCGCAACTTTTACAGATCTGTATGAAGTTGTAAAAGCATGAAAATGCTTTAGCGGAGTTACAAATCCTACTGAGTCATTACGAGCAGCATAATGTAGTAAATGAAGCAAATAGAGTGGTTCATCATATTAAGAACCATAAAAGAAACCAAAGAGAAATAAGACTAAATGCGCAGATCGGGAGTTTGAAATGGACGAGATTATCCTTGAATTAGGATCAGAAGTAAATGTCTTAACCAAGCTATTAGCACTCCAAATTTTTTTGTAATTAATTGCCTTTTGGAGGCATTAATTGTCTTCTGGCAACATCGACGGTGCAAAATTAGAGCATTTTCTCATAACGGGGGTTTCAAAGCTCAGTAGAGAAAGAAACATTTGTCCTCGGTTGAGGACACCAAGGTTGCAAAAGGGTTTGAGAAATCTTGAAAAGTTGGCAAGTGTTGGTCTTACAACCCTTCTCTTCTGATTTTGTGAAAGCTAGAATAAAGGTTTTTTTATAAAAGAGGAGACACTAAGGTTTTATTTTCATGAATTAACCTAAGTGAAACGGTTATGAGGGAAAGACTTTTGAGTTCTAGAGTCTAAATGATAATAAAGCCAGAGTTTGAGAATTAAGAGCCAAAAGCTTTTAATTAGGGTTTTGTGCAAAGTGGAGGTTTTGACTTTTGAAGCATTTCTTTTTAGCCCAAGTATCGATTTTATGAAGAAAAAGGGACTAAAGTTTTCATAAAAAAATAGTATGGGTTTTATAACCTAAGGTTTGTTGTATTTTGGTTGGGCCAAGACCTTAATTGAACATGAAGAAAAATTTATGAAGGCCGCTTCACCATGAGACCATGCGCCTAGTCAAGAAAACCCATGTATCGTCCATCACCCAAGTGCCCAAGGCCCAAGCCTTTTCTCGATTTGTTGCTTGAAATACATTGCAAGCTAGGGGATATTTAAAGCATCAAGGGAATAATTTCATTTCACATGTTGGATAAGTCCTCCCAAAAGCAAAAAGTGTGGCCCCATGCAAGTAAAAAACGCAGCTTTCAAGAGGACAGATGGAGGGCTCATCGCATGGATCACATTGCATTAAAAGGGGATGAAATCAACGGCTCACGGTGCACCACGCACCATCAAAATGCCCGAGAGATAAAGAAATAAGATGGTTCCGATAAGAAACCCACCATCATACGTGTCAAGCTATGGGTGTGTCACATGCTCATAAAATGGTATCAGAAACTGCTCAACGCCCATGCGATACCACCTTTGTCGATAAAAGTTGTTTGTGGAAAGTATAAAAATAAGGTCATTATCTTTTATGACTTGTTGTTTATTTTGACCGAGGTGTCAAAGCCTCCAAACCCTAACACTAAGATTCAATGAGATGGAAAGATTCAATGAGATGGGATTGTCCAGATAGTGCCTCCAAAGAGAAATACTGCCGCCATTTCTTTGTGAAACGAAAGTAGCTAGCCACGAGCTCATTCTTCCTCCAGTAGCTAAATCAGTTACATCCTGTCTAAGAAGGTTTGTTGCAGCAATGGGGATCTGAATAAGGAGAGGGAAACGACCATCTTCTCCAATATAGTTTTCAAGACTCTGGAGATTTGTTGGGAGCATTGCCCACACATAATCATGGAAGTGGAAAGGCATTTAATCAAATACACGAGACGTCTATATTACAAGAATGCATGCGCTCCTTTTTGAAAGCCTGCGTTCCATTGCTTAGGGTTTCGCAAACACTCACACTCCAGTAATATCCATTAGCTCGGTTCGTTTGTGCGTGGTCTCCATTTCATCCTCCTGAAAGCTTTTGAAAGCCGTGAAGGGATACATAAGGGTTCTTATGAGGCCAGGCCTCTATATGGTGGAGATATTGTGATATTTCCAACAGCATAGATATTGTGGTGGGCGAGATAGAATGCCTCCTGAAACAATACGAGGGGTATACGGTGAATATAACAGCAATAGGATACAGCTTGGGAGCAGCCCTTGCTGCTTTAATGCTTATGATATCAAAGAGACAATGAAACCCGCTATTCCAGTCACAGTCTTTGCCTTCGCAACTCCGCGCGTGGAAAACCCAGCATTCGCCCAACGTGTGGAGGAGATTGGCGTGAAAGTGCTGAGGGTTTTCTGTCATTGCAGTTAGCATGTGAAACATTGTCATTTTGGGTGAAAGCCCTCTCAGAGGATATTGCGAGGAGGCTTGAATATTTTTTGGGTTTTATACAGTTCGAGCCAAGAGAAAGATGGAGTCGAAGTAAAGGAGATGGGTGATATTGAGCTGGAGACACCCTCTGCGTTGATCTTAGAAATGCTAGGTTCGTCAAGATAAGCCCAACCAAACAAATGGGGTGGAATACCTTCGCAGAGATTTATGTGTTCTATTTCTCAACGAAGGATAAGCTACGATGATATTTCTTTTTCTTTGCTGGCCCAAAGGCGTCATTTCTCCAAGATGCTGCTGCCGTGTTAGGATTGAAAACGAGAAAGGCTTGTTTCTACGACCATGAGCAATAGCACGCCCAGATACCTTAGTTGGGGTTATCTGTGTCACAACCAACGCATGCTCTTTTCACAAAAACCCACCTGGTTCGACGATTTGGCGAATGCTTAAATGGGTGGTAGCAGAGAATGTGATAAGGTAAGGTCCAAGTTTGATATTCAACATCAGTTGTAAAATCCATCCTAACTGATGCAGCCACAACAGAGGAAACCATAAAGGTTTTGGAAGCTTCTGCCAATGTTATAAAGGTTTCGAATGGTTCTATGGTTCCAAACCTTGGTCTTTCACAAGCACAGAAGATTGAAAATATAGAAAATGAATGGAAGACCTGCCGGGTGTTTCACGACGAGATAAGAACTTTCAATGTTTGGCAGCAGATGATGTTTCCCTTGCATTTGCCAGCGGAATTAAAGAAATTGCAGATTATGGTAGACTCTACAAATGTCAAAATAAAGAGATTTTTGGGTTGTCGGCCAAGCAAAGATTGAATCCTTGGCAAGATTATTATTTAGCTATCAGACATAAACCCTCTGAGGGAACGATTGCGGTGATTGTCTTTGAAACTTGTCCATCCACTTCATCATTTTTGACATTTTTGCAGCTGCCATTGTTTCCAAAACTATTCAGACTTCTTGGAAATTTTCTCGTACAAGTGTAAAGGAGCTCAAAAGAAACCTGTGCAGGCTGATGACTCTTGTCATTTTTAGCCCCGACTTAGTTCTACAAATGGTATTAAAGAGCCTAAATCTTTTCTGAAAGTATTTTATATCTTGGGGTGAAATCCAACGAATCCTTGGAGAATATTTTAAAGGCTCAAGTGATGTAATACCTGGCATTTGAAAGACAAACAGAAATGAAGAATTCAGAGTTAGAGGAGCAGCCACCTGGAGGGCATCTATAATATCTTCTATCTTTTGCTTTGTAACAAATTTTTTTCAAAGTTGTTGCCGAATGTAAAAGGGCAGTTAGGATATGTCTTAATTTCTATTTTGAAAAGATAGTGGCAGAATTGTATTGCTGATCTGTCACTAAATTTGTAACCATTTTCTGTTAAGAAGTTAGGTCGAATAGGAGGCTCCAAGATGCTATATATTCATTGTAATAGAAGAACTAAGGGTGAGTGAATCATTTGGCTGAAGCCTAGGAGAGCTCAGCTCTGTTTTTGAGATTTTATTTTTAAATATATCAGCAGTGTTTGAGGCTGGGTTATTTTGTAGGGAATTCCTGTGTTTTCTTACTTGCAGTCTGTCTTTCCTTTCTCATGTTAATTTGTTCATCTTTCTTTGTAATTCATGATGTTAAATTTCTCTCATGCTTGAATAAGGGTAGCATTGGAATATGATTCATTGAAATAATGCCCTATTCCTTTCATTTCAGGCATTTCACCACCAGTTTCTGCTAAAGTTGGCGTAGGATTCATCCTTGTTAGATGCCCTATGATGATGGACTGTTCATTCTTCTTCTGTTTCACCCCTTAAAGCTCTTTGACTGTGCGTGGGTGGCGACCTTGCCTCTGTTTAGATAGCTTATGCAGCTGCACTGTTATGTGTTTTATGATTCATCTTTTGACTCCATTTCCCTATAGTTCTCCTCCTGATTCTCTTACCAAGGTTTTAATCAATTTGTTCCTGCAGAAATCTGATCTTCTGCACCTGTTGTTCATTGAATATCTTAAATGTTGAATGCTGGTCTGTTTCTTCATTACTGACAATCTTGATGATTTCCATCTTTCTGTGAGTTAAAGAGAGAGCCCTCTCTGCTTGTGTTAGGTTAGAAGCATAAGCCAAAGACTGGTTAGTGGTTACCCAGAATTACCCTCTCCACAACCTACGGGGTCAATTTTGGTGTTAACAAATTGGCGTCGTTGCTGGGGAAGAGATTGTTTCACAATCCCTGGGAGAACGACAAAGTTCAGAGCTAAATGTTGATGGTGAACATCAGGCAGACATCAAGAAGGTTGTAACATTCACCTGGCGACTCCACTCAGAATATTTCTAGTGCGAAGGTGACTCCACTGGGAGGATCAATGACTCCATATCAGAATTTGAGATGTTGAAGGTCTCATGGCGACTCCACATTCAAGAAACCCAACAGTCCATTGTTTCACAGGCTAGTCTCCTCAATCTTCAAATCAGAATTTGCAGCTTCAATATTTCAAGATGACTTCATTGTCAAGAAGGTATGCTCCTTTAAGTAGGTCTCATATTCCTGGTTTTCCAAATCAGATCCCTAAAGTAGATTGGCAAACCTGCTTACCTAATTTCAGAGATGAAGATCACGACAATGCTGCTTTTCATTTAATCAAATTTCATATACATGTACACAAGCTGAATATTAGGTTTCATGAGGACTGTCTTATGAAAATGTTCATGGATTCTTTAGAGGGCAAAGCAAGGGATTGGTATGAAAGTTTGAAACTGGGCAATTTGTTTTCCTTAAAAGATTTTCACACAGCATTTTATGAGCATTATAAAGGGTATTTTCTATCTTTGTATTTAGTAGAAGATTGCTGTGGTCAGTTTGAGGATTTCATACAGTACCTTGAAAGTATTAATGAAGATCGGGAAAGTATGAATGATGAAGACTTGTCTGAAGCCGTTTGTCAAAATTTTTCACAAATCCATGGTCATGATATTCAAGAAAATTCTCAAAACAGAGTAGCACTCTCAACTGAAAATAAAGAAAGAAGTAACCATGTAGATGATCTTTATATTTCTTCTCCAGAGATGGATGACAATTGTTCCCAGTTTTGTCAATCATCTTGTATTTCTGAAAAAGATCAGATTAGTTCTATTCCATGTCATATTATTTCAAAAGCTGTTGGTATAGAGAAACCTGTCTTATTTGGTTCACTTAAAAGACAAGACATTGAGGATCGTCTTAGAACACAAGAAGCAGATCAAGTCTCACTTGATGCTGCTGATTTTTTATTGCATAAGAAAGATGAGCATATCCTTCACAGTGTTGTCAAAAGTTCTCCTCTGTCTAAAGATGAAATAGATCAGCTCCTGAGAGGTCTTGGTATGACCCCAGTTAAGTCATATTTGCAGCGCTCACAAAGTCCAAGATATGTAAGTGAAATTTCCTCTATTTTTGAAAATGTAAATCTGAATTTAAAGGAAGACAATCATGATAATATTTTGAAGAAGCTCATATGTGACGATGATTCTCTACAAACAAATCAGCTATTAAACACCATTTTCTTTCATCAAGAAGATAGGACTGTCATTCCTAATGATCTTGAAGAGTACTTGTTGTTTCAAGATGCTTTAGGTTATGATATGAGAGGATATGAAGCTGTGACAAATAGTATCCCAAAGAAAGAACCATAATTGCTCATACTAGATAAAGGTACTTTCATTTTTGCTGAATCTCGAGACACGGTAATTTTTTAGATTATTAAAGATCCTTATGCTAATTTGCTTCAGTCTAAAAGGGAGATGAATTTTCTTGCTCTAGTGGGACATGAGCTCATTATCAGTGGATGTTTGGAGTGGTTGGTCTTTTATCTTCTCTGCTTGCTTAAGGAGAGTGTAAGCATGATCCATGCAACTGGCCGGTTACTGGATTGGCTTCACTGGCACTTTTGTGCCATTTGATTCAGAAGTAGCATTTCGATGAAGTAGGGTAGGTAGCAGGAATAATTTTGCTCAGCAAGCAGTTTTCCAGTATGTACAGTGCTATTTTTTCAATTTGCGGCATGTTCAAAAAATTTTAGTATATTTTCAGTTTCGGCAATTAGCAGTTTTTAGTTGTAGTTTCGAGGTGAAAGACAGGTTACAGGTTGCGGTCGTCAGGGTTGGGAGCCACCCAATGGATCAGGCACTTGGTCTACGTGTTCTTTTCTACCTCGCAGGGAGGATAGCATCCCCGGCTGGAGCCAGTTGTTAGCACTCCAAAAAAATTTGTAATTAATTGCCTTTTGGAGACATTAATTGTCTTCTGGCAACATCGGCAGTGCAAAATTAGAGCATTTTCTCATAACGGGGGTTTCAAAGCTCGGTCGATAAAGAAACATTTGTCCTCAGTTGTGGACACCAAGGTTGCAAAAGGAAAGTGGTTTGAGAAAGCTTGAAAAGTTGGTAAGTGTTGGTCTTACAACCCTTCTCTTCTGATTTTGTGAAAGCTAGAATAAAGGTTTTTTTATAAAAGAGGAGACACTAAGGTTTTATTTTCATGAATTAACCTAAGTGAAAAGGTTATGAGGGAAATAATTTTGAGTTCTATAGTCTAAATGATAATAAATCCAAAGTTTGAGAATTAAGAACAAAAAGCTTTTAATTAGGGTTTTGTGCAAAGTGGAGGTTTTTACTTTTGAAGCATTTCTTTTTAGCCCAAGTATCGATTTTATGAAGAAAAAGGGACTAAAGTTTTCATAAAAAAATAATAAGGGTTTTATAACCTAAGGTTTGTTGTATTTTGGTTGGGCCAAGACATTAATTGAACTTGAAGCAAAAGTTATGAAGGCCTAGCACTGCGGGCTTCACCATGAGACCATGCGCCTAGTCAAGAAAACCCATGTATCATCCATCACCCAAGCGCCCAAGGCCCAAGCCTTTTCTCGATTTGTTGCTTGAAATACATTGCAAGCTAGGGGATATTTAAAGCATCAAGGGAATAATTTTGTTTCACATGTGGGATAAGTCCCCCCAAAAGAAAAAAGTGTGGCCCCATGCAAGTCAAAAACGCAGCTTTCAAGAGGACATATGGAGGGCTCATCACATGGATCACATTGCATTAAAAGGGGAGGAAATCAACGACTCACGGTGCACCTCGTGCCATCAAAATTCCTGGGAGATAAAGAAATAGGCCAGTTGCGATAAGAAACCCACCATCGTACGTGTCAAGCTATGGGTGTGTCACATGCTCATAAAATGGTATCAGAAACTGCTCAACGCCCATGCGATACCACCTTTGTTGATAAAAGTTGTTTGTGGAAACTATAAAAAGAAGGTCATTATCTTTTATGACTTGTTGTTTATTTTGACCAAGGTGTCAAAGCCTCCAAACCCTAACACTAAGATTCAATGAGAGGGAAAGTGTATCCACTACGCTGGGATTGTCCAGATAGTGCCTCCAAAGAGAAATACTGTCGCCATTTCTTTGTGAAACGAAAGCAGCTAGCCACGAGCTCATTCTTCCTCCAGTAGCTAAATCAGTTTCATCCTGTCTAAGAAGGTTTGTTGCAGCAATGGGGATCTGAATAAGCAGAGGGAAACGACCATCTTCTCCAATATAGTTTTCAAGACTCTGGAGATTTGTTGGGAGCATTGCCTGCACATAATGATGGAAGTGGAAAGGCATTTAATCAAATACACGAGACGTCTATATTACAAGAATGCATGTGCTCCTTTCTGAAAGCCTACGTTCCATTTCTTAGGGTTTCGCAAACACTCATACTCCAGTAATATCCGTTAGCTCGGTTTGTTTGTGCGTGGTCTCCATTTCATCCTCCTGAAAGCTTTTGAAAGCCATGAAGGGATACGGAAGGGTTCTTTTGAGGCCAGGCCTCTATATGGTGGAGATATTGCGATATTTCCAACAACATAGATATTGTGGTGGGAGAGATAGAACGCCTCTTGAAACAATACGAGGGGTATAGGGTGAATATAACGGCAACAGGATACAGCTTGGGAGCAGCCCTTGCTGTGTTAAATGCTTATGATATCAAAGAGACAGTGTAACCCGCTATTCCAGTCACAGTCTTTGCCTTTGCATCTCTGTGCATGGAAAACCCAGCATTCGCCCAATGTGTGGAGGAGATTGGTGTCAAAGTGCTGAGGGTTTTCTGTCATTGCAATTAGCACATTAAACATTGTCATTTTGGCTGAAAGCCCTCTTAGAGGATATTGCGAGGAGGCTTGAAGATTTTTTTGGTTTTATACATTTCGAGCCAGGAGAAAGATGGAGTCGAAGTAAAGGAGATGGGTGATATCGAGATGGAGACACCCTCTGCATTGATCTCAGAAATGCTAGGTTCATCAAGAAAAGCCCAACCAAACAAATGGGGTGGAATACCTTTGCAGAGATTTATGTGTTCTGTTTCTCAACGAAGGATAAGCTACGATGGTATTTCTTTTTCTTTGCTGGCCCAAAGGCATCATTTCTCCAAGATGCTGCTGTTGTGTTAGGGTTGAAAACGAGAAAGGCTTCTTGCTACGACCATGAGCAATAGCAAGCCCAGATACCTTAGTTGGGGTTATTTGTGTCACAACCAATGCATGCTCTTTTCACAAAAACCCACCTGGTTCGACGATTTGGCGAATGCTTAAATGGGTGGCAGCAAAGAATGTGATAAGGTAAGGTCCAAGTTCTATATTCAACATCAATTGTAAAATCCATCCTGACTGATGCAACCGCAACAGAGGAAACCATAAAGGTTTTGGAAGCTTCTGCCAATGTTATAAAGGGCTTGAATGGTTCTATGGTTCCAGGCCTTGGTCTTTCACAAGCACAGAAGATTGAAAATATAGAAAATGAATGGAAGACCTGCCGTGTGTTTCACGACGAGATAAGAACTTTCAATGTTTGGTAGCAGATGATGTGTCCGTTGCATTTGCCAGCAGAGTTAAATAAATTGCAGATTATGGTAGACTCTACAAATGTCAAAATAAAGAGATTTTTCGGTTGTTGGCCAAGCAAACATTGAATCCTTGGCAAGATTATTATTTAGCTATCAGACATAAACCCTCTGAGGGAACGATTGCGGTGATTGTCTCTGAAAGTGGTCCATCCACTTCATCATTTTTGACATTTTTGCAGCTGCCCTTGTTTCCATAACTATTCAGACTTCTTGGAAAATTTCTGGTACAAGTGTAAAGGAGCTCAAAAGAAACCTGTGCAGGCTGATGACTCTTGTCATTTTTAGCCCCGACTTATTTCTTCAAATGGTATTAAAGAGCCTAAATATTTTCTGAAACTATTATATATCTTGGGGTGAAATCTAACGAATCCTTGGAGAATATTTTAAAGGGTCAAGTGATGTAATACCTGGCATTTGAAAGACAAACAGAAATGAAGAATTCAGAGTTAGAGGAGCAGCCACTTGGAGGGCATCTATAATATCTTTTTTCTTTTGATTTGTAACAATTTTTTGTCAAAGTTGCTGCCGAATGTAAAAGGGCAGTTAGGATATGTCTTAATTTCTGTTTTGAAAAGATAGTGGCAGAATTGTATTGTTGATCTGTCACTAAATTTGTAACCATTTTCTGTTAAGAAGTTAGGTCGAAGAGGAAGGCTCCAGGCTGCTATATATTCATTGTAATAGAAGAACTAAGGGTGAGTGAATCATTTGGCTGAAGCCTAGGAGAGCTCAGCTCTGTTTTTGAGATTTTATTGTTAAATATATCAGCAGTGTTTGAGGCTGGGTTATTTTGCAGAGAATTCCTATGTTATCTTTCTTGCAGTCTGTCTTTCCTTTCT
Organism: Larix kaempferi; assembly: GCA_027924585.1. Classification (NCBI taxonomy): domain Eukaryota; kingdom Viridiplantae; phylum Streptophyta; class Pinopsida; order Pinales; family Pinaceae; genus Larix; species Larix kaempferi. Next base: position 17,373,767 of record BSBM01000050.1, on the reverse strand, counting down.
CATGTTAATTTGTTCATCTTTCTTTGTAATTCATTATGTTAAATTTCTCTCATGCTTGAATAAGGGTAGAATTGGAATATGATTCATTGAAATAATGCCCTGTTCCTTTCATTTCAGTCATTTCACCACCATTTTTTTCTAAAGTTGGCATAGGATTCATCCTTGTTAGATGCCCTATGCTGATGGAATGTTCATTCTTCTTCTGTTTCACTCCTTAAATCTCTTTGACTGTGCGTGGGTGGCTACCTTGCCTCTGTTTAGATAGCTTATGCAGCTACACTGTTATGTGTTTTATGATTCATCTTTTGACTCCATTTCCTTGTAGTTCTCCTCCTAATTCTCTTACCAAGGTTTTAATCAATTTTTTTCTGCAGAAATCTGATCTTCTGCACCTATTGTTCATTGAATATCTTAAATGTTGAATGTTGGTATGTTTCTTCATTACTGACAATCTTGATGATTTCCAGCTTTCTGTGAGTTAAAGAGAGAGCCCTCTCTGCTTGTGTTAGGTCAGAAGCATAAGCCAAAGACTGGTTAGTGGTTACCCAAAATTACCCTCTCCACAACCTAGGGGGTCAATTTTGGTGTTAACACAAGCAGACATGGGAACAAATGGGAAAACCAAAGTTTACATGGTCACCAATATAGTTGCGACTATCCAATCAGCAAAAGGTTCTACCATTTGGGAGGTTATCAAATATTTTTGTTGACATCGATGGCGTGCGAAGTAGAGTAGACTTCGAAGTGATTGGGATCGTAGATGATATCCAACCCTATCTTGCACTATTGTGGATAGATTGGGCAATGGATAACCTCACAATTATCAACTTGAAAAAGAAGCAGATGATAATTGAAGGAGCAGATATCAGGGTCATCGCACCCCTAGATCCTTCACAAGGACTTAGATACACTGAACTAATAAGAGAAGAATGCGGAACTCAAGATATGGATCATCTCTACAAGATGAAGGTGAATCAGGCAGATTACGTCAACCCAACTGATGATGGAACACTGCTTTGGCGATGTGACAGTTCTTTCATATTAGAATCAGATTCAGGACTAGAGAATTGGCAGAGCGTAATGCATGAAGTATCTACAAGAAGATATGCGCAGCTCACGAGATCATTGCGCCGGATTGGAACAAAGGTAAGTCTGATCCCTACTTACGATGGCTTGATTAATATTCATGCATTTTTTCAAGAATATCTTATATCAGTTTTAGATGAACACAAGATAGAAACATTGGATACAACACTGCATGCTACACCTACTAGATGGTGGGATACACATAAGAAGAATCTAACCACGTGGGAAGAATGTAAGCACATGATGAAGATCATATTTCTAGAAAAAACTGAGCTTGTACAAGTGGAATATAATGGACAAAATAATCCTCGAGATCACTTAAACCTTTGCACGCAAGCATGGACACATAGACCACAAACAAAATGGGTTCATCTGTTTGTACATACACTAGAGAAAATTCCAAAGAACTGGTACAAAGAAACAGAACTTCGCAGAGGGACGATAGAATGGTCTTCCACGATTAAGAAATTCCAAGCGAATTTTAGTTTTGAGGATGAATGTTCAAGTATAAACAAGGCATTACAGATCATGAAAAAGAAGGTATTCAATGACACACGAGAACTTGTGTATCAACAACCAAAATGGGAAAAATAGCTAGAACATGCCCTAGAATGTTATAACTTCACTTTAGATGCAGATGAAGAGGAAAATGGGGATGATGAACCGCGCAATGTTAACATACCTGATTCGGAAGGAGAGCGCAAAGTCAAAGGACCTCCATTGGAAATTATGGATCTAAGCAATCCTGTAAAAACTCGGAAAGTGAACATTGGAACCACTGAAGAACCAAAGTTCGCTTCTATAGGGGATTACTGGGACAAGGAGATGGTTGCACAGATAGGATATTTACTCCATGAATATGAAGACTTATTTCTTACGAAGTTTTCCGAAATGAAAGGCATTGTGGATGACTTGCGAGTTATGAAAATACCTCTCAAGTCGGATGCGAAGCCTATTAAGCAGAGACCTTATCGACTAAATCCAAGATATAAAGAAAGGGTAAAAGCATTGCTTGATAAAATGCTAGACGCAGGAATCATTGAACCTTTAGAAGACTCAGAATGGATAAGTCCCATGGTTATCCAGGAAAATAAAACTAAAGGCGAAATTCAAATCTGTGTAGATCTCAAAAAGCTAAATGATGCATCACTACATGACCCATTTCCTACTCCATTCACAGATGAAGTGTTAGACAATGTTGGAGGGAATGAAGCATACTCTTTCATTGATGGATTTCCTGGATATCATCAGATCTTAATTGATACAGTAGACAGGCACAAGACCACATTTTCCACTGAATGGGGCTCATTTCAATTCACAGTTATGCCCTTTGGTCTGAAGAACGTACCTGCTATTTTTTCAATCGTAGTTGTTGCTGCATTCAATATTTCATCCACAATTTTTTAGAAGTATATTTTGATGATTGGACAGTATTTGGGTTGTTAAAGAACCATTATGCAAGCTTAAGACTGATGTTAGCAAAGTGTAGACAACATCAGATCTCCCATAACTTGAATAAAAACATCTTCTATGTTCCCTATGGAATTCTACTGGGACACATTGTTTGTAAACAAGGGCTGATGGTTGATCCAGGGAAAATTGAAGTTATTGTGAATTTGCCAGCTCCCAATTCATTAGAACATCTACGCACTACACTAGGGCACATAGGCTACTATAGGAAGTTCATCAAAGGATATGCGCAGATCACTGGGCCTATTGTAACGTCCCCTTCCATCAACCCGATGTAAGGAAGAAATTGTTAACCAATCTACCGGGCTTACTGGCAATCTCAAGCCCATTCATTACTAAGAAATGCATGGATAATTAAAAACTCCTGTGTGCAAATACATAATCAATATATACACAGCGAAAATAAACACAATTGCACACACAAACTGAAATGCATCAGCATATGTATCTCAAGCAAATGATAAACCAATAGGCATAAAATCCATCCCATTCTCATGCTATGCACAGACTTCATATCAATTCCATTAACATGAACAATTATCATTCTGAATTAACACATTGCAAGAAACATAATGCATATAATTTAAATCACAGAGAACACTTATCTGGAAGATGAATCTATCCAAACGACTGGCTATGTGAGAGCAACGTTCCACCCAACCATAGATATCTGTCCATCTTGTATTCTTTCAGCTGAGAGATCACCCCCGAGCTGGGTTGTGTATCCACTAAGGAGGAACTAGACAGGATCACTCACATCCATGGATTCACTCAAACGGTCATGCTAAGCCAACACCCAGCTGGGTTTATCAAGCATGCAATAAGGAAATGATGAGGGTGCTAAGCCAGTGATCTCAACGAAAGAGATACATACATCTCAAGATAAACTCAAGCAATCCCATCCTCTGTTCAAACATCCACACTTGAATTTCTCACCATTCTGGCAACAAATAACTCAATCCCGTCACTGAGTTTCTAGGCTATAAAAACTGGGTTTTCCAATGGATTTCGGGGTAGCTAATGCTCCCGAATTCACCCCAAGGTTCATACCTATGGATCCCCCACTGGATTTTACTGTTAAATACTGAATCTGAGCAATTTTGTCTCTTCAAAACGTGGGTTCTTGCAAAGTTGTGATTTCTATTTTTTCTCACTGCTGGCAATTCGTTTTTGGATGAAAACTGATGCTGGTAACCTCCCCAATGGAATGGGGAAGAGGAAGAAGCAACTCCCATGAGGTGGAGTGACTTGTGCCACAAGAAAATAGAGCCCATACTCTGCCATACGAATTTCTGGGCTGCCCATGCTCCATTGAAGCCATGGACTGAATTTCTCAACCACTTCCTTACAACAGAATTAAATGTCAGCAAGGAAAGTCAAATGGGTTCTCAAGGTGACATATGGAAGCCTATGGTTCAATCCCACAGCCCCCTCACCACTCCCTAGTGGATACACATGGCCCCTTCTTATTCGTTTCCTCCATAGCCAGTTTTGGTATTTTATTGTATGATGTTTATTTACATCATTTTTACAATGTTCCATGGCTAAATAGCACATGGGTAACATATTGTCTAGTACTTTCCTTTAAATAAAATTCGAGCTTCCACTAGCGGGGCCTTGGCCTTGAGCTCCATGCTAGGAAAACATACATCACATGTATGCAATATTTACATTAAAAGCTAATATATCCTAAGGGTCAAAATGGGGTATTACAATCCCCTCCCCCTTAGAATAACACCGTCCTCGGTGTTCCAAGACTTAGGAATACATATGCAATTTACAAATGTCCAAAATTTCAAAAACTTTGCGGGTCTGCCCTGCATTCTATCCTTTACTTTGACTTTCAGGACCAAGTCCTTTGACTTTCGCGAGCTTCTCCTGCTGGTTCTGATCTTTCAACTCATCCACAAGTCTGAAAACTTTATGGCTGCTACCCTCTTGAGGTTCCCTTGTTGGGAAGTTGTGAAGGCAATGATGTCCTCCACATTTCCAACATTTCATTGGTTGCTTCATCTTTACCTGATCAATCTCCTTTGAGTCTTCATGCATGGAACGTTTCTTAATGGACCGATTGGACGAATGCCTCAGCATTGATCCACTTTCTTTTCCTCGGTTGATTGTTTCCAGAATTATTTTTACATTTTTACTTGTCTTTGGATACTAACGGAGTCCTGCAAGACCTTGTGGCTCATCTCACTCTACTACTTCTGTATCTTGAGCATCTTTCCAAGATTTTCTTGGGTCTTGGAAATTGTTTGAAGAAGACTTTCAGCCAATTCCAACAGCCTATGGTTTGCTGCCATGGTCATTGTGCACAGCTGGTTCTCACTTGGCTCACAAGCAACACTTGCTCGTAACAACTGCAACCAATTGATTTAATTTCCACCTGTGAAATTCATCATTACAAATCTTGTTAGGCCAAGCATAACCTAAACATTAAAAATCAGTCAATTATTTTTCCCCAATTGACATGGAGGTACCATGCTCTATTCATGAGACTTTCACACTTTACATGCTTGCCCAGCATACACATGAATTCTTTCATGTTCATCCATTCACAATAAATCAACTGCTTCAACATTCATAATTTATTTCAAGCAAATAAACACATTCTACTTTCAGCAATACATGCATTCAACAATTTTCTGTTTTTATAAATGCATCAATAAAAAGGAAAGAGAGAGCAGTAGGAGTTTTCTTCTCTTAGTCTTGTTCCATTCTGGAACCCACACCACCACCGTGGTTTTCATGCTCCTAGCCTCTTTTCCATGTGAATTTTTTACCAACCCTTCTTGGCTATGACACTTAGGTCTTTGGTCTATTTTAGACGTCTCAACCATGGAGTCCCTCCACATGGTTTGTCTACAACTCTTGGCTGCTAGCACCCACACAGTCCCACTAGAACCATCTTTCATTGCTGATCAATCTGATATTTTTAGGTAGTCACATGTCCACATGCATCCTTAAGATGATTTCATAGTCCTTGCTTCCAAAAATACCTACACTCAAACATTGAATCAATTCACATGTTTAGTTTATTTTCATAGGATTTATCTCTAAACGAGAGATTAAGAAGTCATAACCAAATCATATACACATGTATATTCATAAGCAAGAATTTACAAGATAACCAAATACTTATCTGCATTAGATGTCTCCTTCTTGCTTTACAAGCCTTGGAATCACCTATGGACTTGGATGTTTGGCCACCGCGCAGGCTGCCCCTCAGCATCAAATAATCCTGTATGTTTGGCCAGCACGCAGGTTGCTCCACAAAATTAAATAGTCTTGTGTGTTTGGCCAGCACGCAGGCTTCTCTAGAACACCAATGCCCAACCAGTCACTCTCTGGATTTACCAAGCAATTTATAGTTCTTTCAGGGTCCTTGCTTCCTGTATGACCAAGGTTTCCAACAAAGAAACAATAGTGCATCAGCTTAACTATTACAAGACTTATACTTGAAATCTTCATTATTCCAAACAAGAAATAAATGAAATTGAATACTTATCTGTATTGTGCATTTCCTCTCTAGTCCACAGGGTCCTGCTTTTATTCTACAAGCCTTGGGATCCTCCTACAGACTGGGATGTTTGGCCAGCACGCAGGATGCTCCAAAACATCAAATAATCTATGCCCAACCAGTACACGTTCATGCCGACTTGGAAGGGAACTTCACTATGACAATTTCTAGGTCAAGGCTCTACTATGGAGCCATAGGCATATAACATCCTTTTCGTCAACATCTTCACTACCCTTCATCAAAATCCCCACAGCCTCCACAACCTCCACAACATCCTTTCATAAACATTAACCCTTCCACCACAACCCCTCACAACAACCTTTTACTTTGGTCCTTTAGTGTGTAGCACCAAATTGCATCTGTTCAAGGTGACAACACAAGTAGTATAGGAAAACTTGTCAGCGCTGTTATTCATGAATTATAACCACAATTCATAGCATTCACTATCAAGTATTAAAACACCAGGAATGCGTCCATTCCTTTAGGGCGTAATCAATATTGGCATCCCTAACATAACTCAGCACCAGAAAGGTGTGCACTCCTCACTGATGTGAACTATGTAGGTCCTAATCATATTCAAGCAATCTGCCATAATGGAGATAAAATCAAAACAGGCTCTGCATATTTAATCTAACAATTAAACATGCATATAGGTATACATATATCAGTCAGGGTTTATAGAACACTTATCCATTATGTAGATGTAATTTCTCTTCATTAATGAGGAATGGGGGCTCCTTCTCTAAGTTGACAATCCCTCGGTTTGACATCCCAACTCTTTTTGATGTTACATAACACTCATATGTCTTACTGACATAATCTTTACCATCCCACTCATATTGTTTACCAATCATGTAGTGTAGATGAGACTTTAATAATGTCTAATGGTGTTTCACCCGAAACCCATTTCCAAATCATGAAATCCCTTCCCATGAAGCTTGGCTTCTGCAGGCCCTCTCCCTTGGTCTTACTGCAATGTGTCTTCCTGACACACTTATTAAATAGCCAAACGGTCATCAACATTCAACAATACAATTCAAATCTGATTGTTCCATAACCAATCCATGGCACTAATAATTAAATTCAATATGAATTTGCAACTCTGTCTACTACAGAAATTGATTTTCTTAGCCATGAGGCTATCCTCATATTGCTTGGCTCTTGTAAGTGGCACCATTCTGTCCATTAGGGTTTATGTTTGCTTCCATACATGGACATCCACCTACAACATGTCCTCCTGACACAATTTTACATAAGCCAAACAATCATTAGCAATTATAAGGAAAATTTCAAATCTAAAAATTTACAAATCTGAGATTTACAATTCTTCTTTCTAATAGAGCTTAGATTTCTCAACCATGAGATTCCTTCTCATAAGCTCTAAATCGAATTTTCAAATATGCTCCCTACAAAAATTAGATTTGCAACTATGATATTATTCTCATAAACTTAAATGAGAATATTTTCAGATTTGTTTCATGCATAAATTACATTTCACAACCATAAGAATCTTCTCATAACCTTTGGCTTTTGCACATGGTAGACTCCAGCCTTCATCATGGACTTACCCACATTGCCATGCCTAGAACAATCTACCTGAAATCTGAAACTTCAATCAGCCAAACACTTTGTAAGTCTCCATGAATATAATACTTCATTGCTGCAACAATCACTGAAGCATTTCCAGAATTATAGCATTCTATAATTCAAGCACTTCCAGCTGTTAACATATCAATATAACAAACTCATTTACTTCACGTAAATAATTATCATACTAAAATTGCAAGGTACTGTCACATCATTTATGCAATTAACTTAAAGATTTTAAATGCTCATTAATTCATATCCATATCATTTATACAACTCTATCCTTCCAACAGAGCACTCTGGAAGTCTGTCAATCATGACTACCTTCATGCAATTTCTTCCCCTGCATTCATAGCAGCTCATAAAATGATCTCAGAATTATCATTAATTCATCATCTCATCTATTGCTCATTTATAATGAGACATATACATATATCGCAATCATGCATGCACACAATACATCTCCTCAGGGGTAGCTACCCACATGCATGCATATTCACAACATTTACTCAAGTTTTTCATATGCATTCACTCAATGCTTAACTACAAGATTTATAAAATCTCTTAATGCACATCCACTCAATGCCACCTTGCATTGTTTAATGAGTACTATGTATTCAAGCATAATATGACTTAATCATGACTATCTCATACAACATGCATTACCATATTCAGGAGCACCGGTCCTCACTTGCTTTGGTTGTTTAAACTCACAATCGACATACTCAAACGGCATGATATAATTTCATATGAATGCATTGAGATTCTAACCAAGTATAGGGTGTAAGTATCATTTCCTTCACATACCCACACCTCACCATACTCGGTAGGTTAACATTCCCATTTGGGCACTCAATACCACATGCAAACCAAATCAACATAGTTCAAACATAGTCGAAGGGATCTTACCAAATCCTCTTTCATCATTCATGCAATTATGCATCAATAACCATTACCTGTTGTCATTAACATCACTTGATGTTACCTGATCGGTTGGCCTCTTACCAAGGCTACACAGTCCTTTTTCCAATCTCGTGATCACAGATTTGTTGCACCATCCTTTCTTCATAAGGTTGTTGGCTTCATGCAACAACATCCTCAACATATTTAGCCATGTTTTTGTTGTCTTTGGTCCTACAACCAAAACCAATCACCTATAGTGATTATCAACCACAATATTTACCATTAGTGGTTCACTGCATATGTAAAATCTCACTACTTTTACCAATATGTAATGTCATATGCATGCAAAACATATACTCATGCACTGTGCAATGTTTATTAATATGCCAATCAATGCATATTCATGCCACTCATCTAATCTCTTGCATTTTCAGCATTCTCATGCCATAATTTTATGCACATAAAGCTTATAAAATATACATGCAGTTAGCAAGACAGGGCTTAAGGAATTCTCGCTTTCGAATACCTCATCTTGCATGAAATTCCTCTTCCACACTGTAGCTGGTTTGATTTCATGGCATGTTACTTCCAGGCATGCAATTCTAGAATTTGCCCATATTGACAACAATTTTTCCAAACAGCCACTCGCACTTTTCTGCTCCAATTATCTATGGTGTGTGATGGCCCCATCCAAATTCTTCCCATGCACCATTGTTCCCTGTTGGATATTATTTCCAATTCCTATCCACTTGCTCCATTCTGACATCGGGTGTGTAAACTACATCACTTCAAAAATGACAACTTTTACCAATAATTCTGCAGATTTTACACAGTTGTATTTTGGTCCAGAATGCCAATTTTGGCCACCTGTGGAAGAAAACCTATGAGGAATCATGAAAAAATTTCTACCGGGAGAAGTTGGTGTATATAACAAGGAACGCTCAACAACTCGCGGATCTCTGTTCCGATGCACCATTCGTCTTCTATAAAATTCTGAGTTTGACTACTTTCCACTTTTCACATTTTTCCAAAATTCCAATTTTTGGACCAAAAATCCAAACGCAAATTTTGAAAATTCGCGTTCTCGAAACTCGAAACCCGACATCCCAAAAGCCGAAAATTCCGGGTTCGGAATTTCGGAAATCCAAATGCAAATTTTGAAAATTCGTGTTCCCGAAACCCGACAGCCCGAAAGCTGAAAATTGCAGGTTCGGAATTTCGGAAATCCAAACGCAAATTTTGAAAATTAGCGTTCCCGAAACCCGAAAACCGACAGCCCGAAATCCGAAAATTGCGGGTTCGGAATTTCGGAAATCCAAACGCAAATTTTGAAAATTTGCGTTCCCGAAACCCGAAAGCCCAAAACTGTGAAAAACATCTGCGTTTCCTGTAACTTCCGAGGTTCATAAATCCTTCGTCCCTTGTCCAAATGAGGCGAGTTCGGTACCATTGGAAATATGTTGGAGAGATCTATGCAATGGTGTGATCCTCTCCCATTCCCGAGAACTCTAAACCTGTCATTTTTCCAATAAAAAATGCCTCCCCATCTTCACCAATACTGCGTTAAAACCATTCTGTTACTTGCCTGTAACTCAGAAATTGGCCCAAGTAGCCCTAGTGCTGCAAGCTAGGCTCTGATACCACTTTGTAACGTCCCCTTCCATCAACCCAATGCAAAGGAAGGAAACGTTAACCAATCTACCGAGCTTATTGGCAATCTCAGCCCCGTTCATTACTAAGAAATGCATGGATAATTAAAAACTCCTATGTGCAAATACATAATCAATACATACACAGCGGAAATAAACACAATTGCACACACAAAATGAAATGCATCAGCATATTTATCTCAAGCAAATGATAAACCAACAGGCAGAGAATCCATCCCATTCTCATGCTATGCACAGACTTCATATCATTTCCATTAACATGAACAATTATCATTCTGAATTAACACATTGCAAGAAACAGAATGCATATAATTTAAATCACAGAGAACACTTATCTGGAAGATGAAGCTATTCAAATGACTGGCTATGTGAGAGAAACGTTCCACCCAACCATAGATCTCTATCCAGCCTGTATTCTTTTAGCTGAGAGATCACCCCCGAGCTGGGTTGTGTATCCACTAAGGAGGAACTAGACAGGCTCACTCATAGCCATGGATTCACTCAAACGGTCATGCTAAGCCAACACCCAGCTGGGTTTATCAAGCATGCAATAAGGAAATGATGAGGGTGCTAAGACAATGAGCTCAACGAAAGAGCTACAGACATCTCAAGCTAAACTCAAGCAATCCCATCCTCTGTTCAAACATCCACACTTGGATTTCTCACAATTCTGGCAACAAATAACTCAATCTCGTCATTGAGTTTCTGGGCTATAAAAACTGGGTTTTCCAATGTTTTTCGGGGTAGCTAATGCTCCCAAATTCGCCCCAAGGTTTATACCTATTGATCCCCCACTGGAGTTTGCTGTTAAATACCGAATCTGGGCATTTTTGGCTCTTCAAAACGTGGGTTCTTACAAAGTTACAATTTTTGGTTTTTCTCACTGCTGGCAATTCGCTTTTGGATGAAAACTGATGCTGGTAACCTCCCCAATGGAATGGGGAAGAGGAAGAAGCAACTCCCATTAGGTGGAGTGACTTGTGCCACAAGAAAACAGAGCCCATACTCTACCATACGAATTTCTGGGCTGCCCATGCTCCATTGAAGCCATGGACTGAATTCCTCAACCACTTCCTTACAACAGAATTAAATGTCAGCAAGGAAAGTCAAATGGGTTCTCAAGGTGACATATGGCAGCCTATGGTTCAATCTCACAACCCTCTCACCACTCCCTAGTGGATACACATGGCCCCTTCTCATTCATTGCCTCCATAGCCAGTTTTGGTATTTTATTGCATGATGTTTATTTACATCATTTTTACAATGTTCCATGGATAAATAGCACATGGGTAACATAATGTCTAGTACTTTCCTTTAAATAAAATTTGATCTTCCACTAGCGGGACCTTGGCCTTGAGCTCCACGCTAGGAAAACATACATCACATGTATACAATATTTACATTAAAAGCTAATATATCCTAAGGGTCAAAATGGGGTATTACACTATGGAAAAATTGATGAAGAAAGAAGCGAAGTTCATATGGACCTGAGACTGTCAGAAAGGACTGGACACATTGAAAGAGAGGATGGTAACTATGCCTATATTAGTTTTTCCAGACTGGAGTAAACCATTCCATGTGCATGTAGATGCTTCATCTATTGCACTTGGTATTGTGCTAGCTCAACTAGGTAAGGGAGGCATTTACCATCCTATTGCATTCTCAAGCAGGAAATTGTCCTCAGCAGAGAAGAATTATACCACAACAGAAAGAGAAGGTTTAGCCATGGTGTATGCACTGCAAAAGTTCAGGCACTATTTTCTAGGTGCATACTTCTATATGTTTACTGACCATTCAACGTTGAAATACCTGGTCAATAAACTAGTGTTAGGGGGTAGAATCTATAGATGGTTGTTACTCTTTTAGGAGTATGAATTTGAAATCGTTGTTAAGCCAGGAAGGTTGAACTCAGGACCTGACCATATTTCTAGAATCGAGTCAGGAGAAGAACCTACCAACCTGGAAGATAGTCTACCAGATGCGCATTTGTTTGCTATTCAGATAGAATATGAATATTATAAAGACATTGTAAAATTTCTAACCACATGTTTGGAACCTACAGAGTTTACTATGTATCAGAAGAAACAACTTGTAGTAAAAGCAGATGACTTCACCATAATTGCAGGACAATTATACAAGCTAGGACCGGATGAAGTACTGCGTAGATGTGTGCTAGAGCACAAGAAACCATTGATATTAGCTGAAGCACATTCAGGGGTGCCTGGAGGCCACTATGTAGGAAGAGCTACTACGCAAAAAATTCTGAGAGCTGGGTTATGGTGGCCTACACTGCATAAGGAGTCAAAGGAACATTGCCGCAATTGCGATGTTTTCTGGAGGACAGAAAAGCCATAGCGTAGAGATGATATTCCATTGATGCCACAATTGACATTGTAATCCTTTGATAAGTGGGCTATTGATTTTGTGGGACCTATTAACCCACCAGGAAAGCGAACAGGTTCAAGATACACCACTATAGCTATAGACTATCTAACTAAATGGGCAGAGGCAAAATCAGTAAAGAATTGTAGTGCAGTTATTGCTGTGCAGTTCATTTTTGAAAACATCCTCACAAGGTTTGGATGTCCAAACATCCTAATGAGTGATCAGGGAACCCACTTCCTGAATAAAACCATTGAAGCCTTGACTGAGGAATTTCAGATTTACCATCAGAAAAGCACACCATATCATCCACAAGCTAATGGAACTGTTGAATCTTTTAACAAAGTGTTGGAAAATGCACTGACTAAGGTATGCAACATAAACACGTGTGATTGGGATTTGTGAATACCAGCTGTGTTATGGGCATATAGGACAACTTGCAAAACGTTGACAGGTCATACACCCTTCAAGTTAGCATATGGACAACAAGTTGTGATGCCAATGGAATACATAGTGCCAAGTTTGAGAATTGCATCTTTCACAGACATGACCGATGAGGAGGCAATAGAAGAAAGGCTACTACACTTAGATGGGCTAGAAGAAGATTGCTTCATTGCAGGCTTTTACCAGCAAGTGCAAACACGTAGAGAAAAAGCATGGCATGACAGACATATTAAGAAAAAATTCTTTTAGGTAGGAGATCTTGTCCTCCTCTATGATAGAAAATTCATGAAGTTTCCTTGCAAATTTAAGATGCATTGGCTAGGGGAATATGTTGTCAAGAATGTTACTAATGATGGCGCAGTTCAACTAGCCACATTGATGGGAGAAAACCTACCAGGTCTTATTAATGGAAGTAGACTAAAACCCTACAGGGATAGTCCTACTTTTCTAGACCTCATTTGATGAGCAATGAAAAATATTTTAAGTGTCAATTACAGTTGAACTTGGACACTAAAAATTGCGTAGAGTCTATACACAATTTTGGTGAAACGCGAAGTTCTATGAAATGTGAGATGCGAAGTGCATGTTGGAAGCTGTGATGCGAAGTACAAATAGGAACCTGCAGCTACGAAGTTAAAAATGAAGTAGCACAAGTGCGCAGTGGAACCTCACAAATTTTTTCTAAGCCGTGAGCGAAGTTCGACGGAACTAGCCATTAAAATTTTGGTCCGAAAAATAGCCGTTATACAGTATTTTTTGCTAACGACTGCTTTTACATTTAACACAAAATTAGTCATTTTGACTCATTCAATGAAGGAAAGAACCAAGATCCTCGACGTATTTGGCCAACGGTCACAACATTTAATTTCCATATAGTCGTTTGTGGGCGCGCTTCAAAGGTAACTGCGCCTATAAATAGCGCTCAACACAGACTCGCGGGATTTACCGTGATTTTTCAATTTTCCCACAAGAAGAGTTTAAGTTTTCACAAGTGAGTGCATGACAAATATTGAGAACATACAGAGCAATTTCCAAGTGAAATTTTGAGCATCCATCAGTCGAACAGGTTGTGAGGAACTTTAGATGCTCCAGGATTGTAGGGGTAATGAAAAAGCTCGACAAAAATTTTGTTCTAGAAAGGGGTTCTCGGTCAAGAAGCTCGCCATGCAATGCACCAGCCATGCAGTGGAAGGATAAACAGTCGGTAAAGGACCGGGAGAATCCGAAGGCAGGAGGGATACCGAAGCCCGATCCACTGCTACCACATGGGGATAGGCCAATTTACCTCACACATGAGTATATTCCACCCAGAAGGCTTGATGCGCCAACGGTTACCCTGTTCAAGAATGCGTAGTATGAAATTCTGTTACCATCGATTTCCATCCATGTGCATATTCACAAGAAATTACTTGGAAAGACACTGGGATGTAAGTTCTCGTATCATGATCTCTTAGAGGGGAAGGACCCTAAAGATCCAAAATATCCTCGGATTCATCCTGATAGATATATGTGCCAAAGGAACGATGAGAAAAAGGGACAACCTATCATCATCACACAGGATTGGCTCACGCCATTAGTTCCATCCAGGTTGTTGAATATTCTCTACATACCACACTTTGAATGAAGTCCTGACCGTATCGTGGTAGTGCGCACTTTGCTATTGTGCACGCACCAGGGCTATTTGTGGCTCGACCATAGAATCGATATCAATATCGACCTCATCCACATAATCACTCATCTTAGCAAGTGAGGTGATGATCTCACAGCGGAGTTTGTGGGAAAAACGAAGGATAAAGAGCTTTCCAAGCAAATGAGGGAAGAATATAAATTAGCAAAGGGGAACTAGGGTTTTGTTACAGACGACATTGAAGACCAAGCTACATGGTTCACTGTCTAGCTTCTAGCAAGTCAAATCTTGAGGAAGTGCAGACTGGCGAAGGTGCCGACCACAACAGTTCTCCTAGCTGCGAATACCAAGGATGGAAAACAATAAAATTGGGCAAGTTATTTATTGAATGGATTTTTGGAGGATGTCTGAGAAACTCAAGAGACTAGCAGTGCATTTCACTACACTTGCTTGCTTGTGCTCATTGCTTTTATAGGCTGGAAGGATCCGTTGTACCAGAACAACCTCCCAGCAATGATAGGAGACTTCCATGCAGCAAAATATGCCAATATGTGGGAAAATGCGAGGCCTGAAAGACAACGCGTAAACAATGAACAGATGCATACTTAGTATGGACAGTTGTTTGATTCGATAAGATGCACTGCGCACATTTCAAAGGACCTGACAACTAAGTATCTCCAAAGAGTGATGTTCATCGATGACTTGCACTATATCTATATTCAGCCAAGGGTCGAGGAGCATAATCCACAGTGGTTCCCAGGGAACTATCAGCTTGATGACATAAGATCGAGCTCATTATGGAGGATTGGCCACCAGAGTGGAAGGTCGATGCACCTGTGTAAATTCATACCACATCAGAGGAAAGAAAAGGTAAAGATCCACCGGATGAAGAGGAGACATGCGAAGACAGGACACAAATAGGGGAAAAAAGAAAGGACCCTGAAGGTTTAGCAACAGAGAAAGGTCACAGGAAGAAACACAAAGAAACCAAGACTCCGCCAGAGGCGAATTTACAAGATGATGATTATGACTGCATTGCATTGTGCATCACCGAGCACTTAGAAGAGGTGCTAGCGCTAAAATATAGCAAAAGTGAAGAAACTGAGGCCCATATAAAAGAAAATCTTGCAGAGCTCAAGAGCATGGTTGCAAGGTTAGAACAAGTCCAGAAGGACTTGGTGCGAGAATCTAATTCAAAAGGAAAGTCATGTGAATCAAGTCAAAAGAAGAGAAGGCCACCTACCTTAACAACGAAACCTCAATTGGTCCGAATGGAGCCACTAAGTATCATCTTTCCAAATGATGAGCTAGCCGAAGGTACGAAGAGGTTAGAGCACCTGGATATCAATGTTGGTATGCTACCTATTGAGGGGTTGCACAATATGCATTTTTAGGTTGTAGAAGAGATCAGGGGTAGAGACATCATCTCTTAGAATCAAAACTAGCATTTGGAAGAGAGTTATAAAGAGTTGACAAGGGTATGTGAGCAGAAAACAAGAGAACTTGCTCATGCGCACAGAAAGTGGAGAAGGATGGAAGAGACTGTTAATGTGGTATGTGCGTAGATTCTAGAATGCGAAGATTAATCAAAGATCAAAGATACCATCCTGAAGATCAGTATTGCGGTAAGCGATCTCAAAGCACGGATGGAAGATATGGAGATCATTGTTGAGGTGTATGAGCTATCTCAAATAAAACACCTAATATTTAATTATCGACCAGGGTTGGTATTCTTAGAGTTGTGGAAAAATATATGCTGAGGTAGAATGGTACCTAAGATTTCGGCTTGTCATACCTTAGAAATATTAAATAAAGAAAATATCGAGAGATCTTTCAAAATGAAAAATCGAGTCAAACTTCAGAAAAGATAACAAATGAACTAACTAATCCTAGCTAAACCAACAGATCAGAATAGTACCAAGTCATACTACTCTACTCTATCACTAAATAATGGAAAAGATAAAAACAAATGTTGATTAAAAAGAAAATTACTTTTTATAAAGATGGAAACTACTTAATCAATTCTTCAGAGTCTAATCTAGAAATTAGAAACAACTATGAAATGACTCAATTTGGCAATAAATGATATAAATAGAAAACCATGTTAATTCAAAGCAAAACTATAAACTATTTAATGAATTCAACAATTATTCAAGACTACACTAAAGCATCTAATTCTAATTCCATTTTCCTTGACGTTTTACGTCAAAAGTAATAGGAACTAGAGTGAATGTATCGTAATGACTTTCAAAGGTAATAGAAAAACAAAATGGGAGTAAATCTAATCTAATCTCTGCAAAGAGATGTAAACTACAAAGAGACCAATTACAATTAACTTTAAACATTATGACCTATCTTCTATCCATAAGCAAAACAATATGAAACTAATGAAAACTAGAAGCAAGTAGAAAACTTAATAAAGATATTTATTTCTGAACTTAATTTGGAAGCAATTAGAAAACTTTATAAAGATATTTATTTCTGAACCAAATTCTATTTCATAAACATCTTCATTATTTATGTGAATGAGAAATTGATTCTATGTTTGATGAAGAAATTACCAAAACTAAGATACTTGGAGAATGAAATTATTAAATCTAATCTGAATTAAATCTTAAGAACATGTAATGAACTACACTAAGAATAAAATTGATAAATTCTGAAACAAAAACATATTAGTAAATCAAATATGAAAGACATAACTCAAAAAAACAGTTAAAACAAAGTTAAGGAAAATAAGATAGAAACTAAGAAGAATGACAAAACTGAATTAAATCTTTTATGGAACATAAAACAAGGTCCTAATTATAGTTAAGAATGCTAATTAGAAGCAAGAAGGGTTACAATTCAAAAATTTAAGAAACTGAATTCAAAATAAGCATAAAAACAGTGCAGAAAAGATGAAGTTCCAAATGACAATCCGGATGACTGTCCCAATGATAGTCCGGATGGAAAAAAACGATTTAAACTAAGGAAAGAAGCCATTTTGATGATATTAACATCAGTTGGCGAATGTAGATGAACCTACAGTACACAGAAGTCAGTGAAAAGACTGTTGAGAAGCTAAGATAGTAGGAAGCTATCTATTATAACCATTATTTGAAAATGTGAACTACATCTATAACATAGTTAAACAAAACTAAGAATAAAACTTAACCTATAGCTACAGAAAAAGAAGCTAATAGACTAATTCTAATTATAACTAAGCTTGAAACAGAAACTAACTAAACAACAACTAACTAAACTCTATCTAATTTGCAGAAGACGGAAAACAAACTAACTAATTGGAAAAGACTGAAAGTAAACTATACACACTATTCTTGGTCGACCATTATAATTTATGGAAACATAAATTAAGTTAGCAACAAGATACACATTCTAGAGAAATAAAGAGATGACATATATAGGAAAACATAATTAATTACATAAACTCTAAAATGAACTAACTATTTGTAGAAAAGAAAGCACATAAAAACATAAATAAAACCTCCAGTTGATGAGGGGCCCTTCCCAGCAATCAGAGATGGAAACTAAATCAACTTAGTCACCAACAACAACGCATCAACAATGAAACGTAGGAGCCTCCATTAACTGAGAAAGTTACACAGTATTTGCAGCTTAAAAAGACCAACAATTGCCTAAACTCTAGAGACTTGGAGACTAGCTCGTCTCAGTCACGAAGAGGTCTATATATACAATTTTACAATGGGGAGAGAAATTCGACCCTTTAGTGGTCGACTGCTTCTAATAATAGGAAGTATTTAATACAATAAAACGACTTCCTATGATTCATGACAACGCAGAGGTCGCATGCCTGCTTTCACGGCGTCGATCCTACCTGACGCAAACAATTGTGTGTTCGTTTCCTTCAACCATGGGAAAAAGAATGTGCTGGCGGACTGAGCATGGGTGGACGAGGCTCCTCTAGAAAATTGACGTGAGCAAGTGGGCGTGATATCCGACTGGACGAACAGGGAAGTCGGAATTCTATAGTGTTGACATGGGGAGACCATGTGCTGTCAAGCTCAGGAGGCAATGAGGCGAATCTTCTAGAACCGGGGCCCATCAACCATACCCACGACGTAGCTAATCGAACCCATGTGTCTGTTTCTGTCTTTAATGGCTAGGAATATGCCAACCAATGATTCCGTGGATCGAACGCAGGGCTGAATGGCGGGTCGGATGTGGCTGAACATTAGGAACGTAGACATGCGTCTGCATGGAGTGTCGTTTTGAAGACCGTATCCTGTAGAGAAAAAACTAAATGCCACACATGTCTAGAAATGTTACTTTAAACATTAATAAATCATAATATAGCGAGATTTGACCAAAATTCATATGATAAATGGATATATGCATACTTGTTCTGTTTGATGGTTTGAATGGTGGAAAAAATAACTTTTCATAGCAAAAAATAATGGAAATGACGCCACTCAGAGTAGATTTGATGATAAAAAATGGTGACAAACTGGACACCAACATTCCCCCAAACCGAAGATATGCTAGGTCCCACTGAGCAAAACCGAGAAGTTTTGGAAGAAGGTTGAGCTGCGATAGCAACTGCCTTTGACTTGGAAGAGGAAGTGGTTTTAACCTTAAGCTTCTGAAGTTTCCTAAACTAGTCCTTCAAGGTGTCATACTTCATCCAGAGAGTAGTATGGGACATTGTTCTGGCATTGACCAAGAATTCAATGCTTCTTACTTGTGTGCGCAATGCCTTGTTTTATTTCTGAAGCTCAAAGATTGTTTCCACATAATTTTGATTCTGGTCTGTTAACCGTGCTATCACTTGGGTTAATCTATCCACTTCCTGCTGATTCAAAATGGGTTGTTCTATGCAATGTTACAGGTCCTTTTGAGGACTTAACTTTCTTGAATATGTTTCAAGATCAACCGTATGTTCTTCAAGAAATCTGTCTTCATTGTGTGCAGGAGAACTTTCAACAGCAGGCGCTTCACACAATCGAGCAGATACACTGGATAATGTGAGGAGAGGTGTTTCAAAGTTATGGTTGTCTAACTGGTTGTTTGAATGTGATGGCTGAATGACATTCTGAATGAAATACTAGTCGACAGACTGGTCACGACTTGTTCTCGTGGATTTAGTGGGTACTAAAAAGAGTGGAGGTTCTGAATTAGGGTCACCAAGGGTAAGCTCAGGAGAAGGTGATGGATGGACAAGGTGTACATCTCATGAGGGATTCCTATCGAACCGCACATGCTTGGTGTCTTGTTCTATTTGCGTAGATTCTTGGGTAGGCTCACTAATACTAGCTTGGAAACAATGGTGTTTTCGAGAAGCATAGGATTTGGCATTAGGCTTCTCGATCAAATGAGGGTTTAGTATTTTTTTTTAAAAACGATCCCAGGTTTTCCCTCTCTCTTCCAGATGGTGAATGATCAAGATTTTAAAAAGACAATGATGGTACAAGCTCCTAGAGGGATTAACAGTATTCTTCCTGACCTGACTTGACATTTTCTCTAAACGTTTCAAAAAATAGAATGGAAAATTGAGGGTCTGATTGTTAAAAAAATGTGCTAGCAATCTAAATTGGCAGACTTTAAAAACAATAAACTTACACTCACAAGTGATGCGATGGATGATGACAGTCAAGGGATCTAGGTATTTCGGCTTGAACTACTCCCGGTGGAATCCTTTTTTTCCAGCGACATGTTGATATTCGGTCTTCAAAGCAAACTCGTGAACCTTACGTGGAAGGAGGAGATGTTTATGCCAACAGGCTCCTTCCCTAAGGAGCTTCGTGGCTAGTGCGATAGATTCTTCTGTCACAGAAAAAGTGAGATGGCCAGCTTTGGCTGTCTTTCAATCGAATCCTTTAGAGAACAACAGTGAAATTTCATGGTCGTAGCCTTGTAAATGGCGAAAAAACATCCCCCATCTGGCTCTAAGGAATACCTCACGACATTCTTTGAAGTCAGGGATGTGAAGTAAATCCTGGTAAATTCCAGGTTCATGAAGGATTGTAATTGTTCATAGAGGATGGGGGATGCAAATAGATACAAGGGGTGCAAGAAATTGCATAGGACACGACTCAACAAAAACGATGGACATCGAACATAATGGAGTGAAATTCACGCAGCCATCAGTTTAAACTGAAGTCCGTTTGAGTGGTTGAGTGATCGTAGGAATGCTTGAGAGATCACACTTGTCATTCACAGATATTGAATCGAGTGCCAACATAGAAATGCATGAGTCATAGAATATGTGTGGCTATGATATTTTCAACCATGTCTAAAGTCGAGCTTTGGACAGGTTGAACGTAATTCTCAAAATGAAATTATAGACGTAGATTATACATGGGAGATCATGATAACTCGATTAATATGATGACAAGCCGTACGATAGGATAATTAAAACCATATCGCGGTCATGCAATGATTTTGAAGATCGAAATGATGCATAATCCATTCGTTTAATGGAGGCGAGATAGATAAGGGAATGAGACCACGTGCTAAATTGACATTTGATTGATTCCTGACATAATTAGCCAACTAGATTTATCAAAAATATTCAAATTTGGACACCTTGGCATGTTTGTTAAAGCCATTATAAGTTATGGTTTCATTCGGAACTTCATTTAGATCGTTATACATTTTACTCGTTCATCATCTCATTCGGATCGGCATTCGACTCGTCATTCAACCCTTCATACAAAATTTTGTCTGTACAAGATTTACTTGCTAATGTTGACTGAAGCTAATTTTGCAGGGAATTTCTGAGAGTGTTAGTGCACAAAAGATGATGTAAGCTTTTCTTTTTTGGATCGTTTAGTTGCGTTCCTCTTTATTTGTCACTGATTAGGACAATCCTTCTTTTTCTATTTCGCATTATTCCTGAAAATACCTATCATTTTATCAGAGATAAATAAAAATTTTCATAAATATTCAGAAAGTGAAAATAGTTTTGATCCTCCCCCAGACCAAAAATATGGCGTGTCCTCAAGCCATCAAAGAAAAATTGATTAATATTCAAATATTTTTAATAAATGGTTTAGGCAATAATCTAAAAAATGCTCTGATAATTCTCATACGAAAATGAAATATTAACTAATATATGTAGATGATTCAGATATGTACATTTGTCAAAAAGAATACAACAGTGCTTAAGAAGACCATATGAAGAATGATAATACAGTGGATGTGAAATACCATAGGAAAACTAGTTATCCATGACTCATTGTAAAGATATCTTGTCATCCAAAGAATATAGATAAGGTTCACCGTAGAGATTGTGAGATTTACTATAGTTATGGGTCCCATTTATAGGATAATCATATCCTAGGTATTGTTTGAATTAGATGATAGGGCCCAAGTCCAACTTACAACCATTCTCTAATGACAGTATAAATAATTGGCCTAAATATGTGTTTGTATACTCAGGTTTTTTTATGAGCCATGTGAATAGAAAATCATTAAACAAACCTCTTTCACCCGATATTGCCCCGCTGCCAGCAGGCCTGTTCAGTGCCCCGACAGATTTATCTTGGTACCATGCAAGCATAGCCCCGCTGCCAACGAGCCTGTTCAGTACCTCGGCGGGTTTACTTGCATTCACTAAGCTTCCTTGTTTAAGAGTTTACTTAGCATGGACCCGTTGCCAGCGAGCCTGTTCAATACCCCGACGGGTTTGCTTTGTATAATGATATTTTTAGTAAGGAAGCCGACTGGCACTAGAGTGTTCTAAGCCTGTTAAACACATAATTCAAATTTTAGCACAAACCTTATGAGTAACTTTATCAATAATGGCCCAAATCATAGATCATGTCAAAATATAATAACCTAAAGCTGTTCTTTGACCTCTTAGTCTAACTTCTTCATAAAAGGCCAGTAATGTTCCCCACAAAATAGAAAATAGCACTCACTTTTGGGCTACCTTTTAAAAGTACTTAAGAGACAAGTTTTGATCATGAGTCTAGGATGGGCTAGTAGTCCATAGGTGTAAGATAGAGCTTTTGAAGATCATAGTAATTAAAGTGGATCTTAAGCAACTGTTCTAATGATAGATCAGAAATGTACATGTCTGAATCAAATACCATATACAGAATCATAAAAGAAAGTGGTTAAAAATGATATCAAGAATGCTTAAGATTTCATTATAAATTTCAATTTTCAACAATAATTGAAAGAGAAGGAGAAATATATATATTTATTCTTAGACAACTTCCCTTTTCGGATAATATCGCATGAGCTGATTATAGGGTTCTTGTAATCAAACTGTAGAACCACTTGTTAGATGATTTAATTTTATTGAAAACAAAAAACATATGTACAAAGAAAAAGTCATATGAAGTTTAGGAAAAAGGGAAAAAGAGTCTTTCTGTTTTAATTTACAAAATTTCATAAGTTGATCATAAAAATGAATTTCCTGTAAAGAATGCAATCAGTTGTTAGAAATGTCTCTTATTATTGAAAAACAAGAACATATTTTACGTATACACAAAGGAAGATAACCCAAAATAATTCAAGAACTAGGAGAAGGAGGAATGACTTCCTCTTCTACCAGCTCCATTTCCTCTTGTTGTAAGGAATTCTGCACAAAATCTTGTTTAGATATTGGTTGATGATAAAGTCTAAGTCTATGTCCATTTACAACAAAAGAAATTTGAGAATCATCAATTGTCTTAATTTTAACGGATCCATTATAAAAATTTGTAACAATTGCATATGGACCCATCCAACGAGTAGTTAATTTACCTTTAAATTTTTTGTACTTTGAATAAAAAAGTAATGCCCAGTCTCCTGTTTTGAATTGTTTTTGTTTAATGTATCTATCATGCCACGTTTTGCGTTGGTTTTGTATTAAGATTGTGCATTGAATAGCATCTTGTATAATCTCGTCTAATTCATTTATTTGTAGAATTTTTTGTCTTTGTGCTTCTTCTAGATTCATCCCTAATTGTGCAGCCATACAAAAGGTTTTGACTTGAAATTCAATAGGTAGAATAACTTGTTTACCATAAACGATTTCATAAGGTGTGTGGCCAGTGGTGTTCCTCCATGTTATTCTGTAAGCCCACAAGGCTTCTGGGAGCCTATCTGCCCAGTCTTTGTGGTGTAAGTAAATAGTCTTAGTCAGGATGGCTTCTAATACTTTTCTAGTGGACTCTACTTGACCATTGGCTTGCGGGTGATCTAGAAAAAATCTTCTAGATCGTAGTTGAATCTCATGTAATGGTGTGGTCAAAATGGCATATGATGGAAGAGGTAACAAGCCAATGTTATTAAGAGCTCGGGTTGGCTTGTTGTTAGGATTCGGTATCGGTTGTGCAGGTAATATTGTGGGTCTTGGAGGATTCATATTATTGAAATAGTGAGGTTGATTTGGGATAGGGGGTAGTGAAAGAGGTACAAATCCAGGAAAAAGTTGCTGAATATTAGGTGGGTAACGATAGTTAGGCATGGGAGGAGGTGGTTGAGCATAAGCTTGTCCTCTCCACCCATGTGGCCATTATTGATGTTGGGTATTTTGAGGAGGGTACTGCGGAGGCCAATTCTTCCAACCTGAAGTATTCATTGTTGAGGAGGTTGATAAGGATAGTAATAGGGTGGAATTTGTGAGGTATCTTGATATGATGGTTGATCTCAAGGTTTCCAAGGCCTCCTAGATGATTCACCAAAGTTTCCACTCTTATACATAGCTTGCAACCGAGGAAATGATGGACAATTATCAATTGGATGTTCTTCTGTACAAAGGTGACAAACTAAAACATTATTCAATGGACATTCTCGTTGAGGATGTTTATTTCTACACCTAGGGCATAAAACACTCATTGTTGCATGCTCTTCATCTTGCATCTTTTTATCTTGTAGTGCATCTAGTTGAGAACCCATGGCTCCTAAGATATATGTTTTGAAATTTTCCAATAGGTTTCCCAACTCTACCCTTGTAGCTCCACCAGGACTGGATGTGTTCCCTTTCTGGTTCCTAGCATAAGATTCTCAAAAGTGTCTTCCACTTTTCCCTCTGCTCCTAGAGTAGTTCCTACATAGTTCACAAATATGTGCAAAAGGTCGATGAGAGATATCTCCTACTGCCATGAGATTAAGGTTCTCTAAGAATTCTTTTGAGATTCCCTTGAGGAAGAGTGTTCTTACTTCATCTTCCCAAAGATCACTATATTTAGATTTATGTAACACATAGTTAAATCTCTCGAGATAGTCTTCTAGGCTCTCATATTCAAGTTGTTGAATTTTAAAAATATCATTGCGAGAGTCCTTAGGTATACAATATTCCTGATATTTCCATAGAAATGCATTCTTCATGTCTTCCCAAATTCTAATACTAGATTCTCCTAATCCCATAAACCATCGAAGAGTAGAATCTTTTAATGTGGCAGGAAAGAGTTTTAGTTTTTGGCCATCTTGTAGGTAATTATAACTCCTACACAAAATGTCAAACTCAAATAAGAATGTATCTGGATCCTCACTACTCTTCCCATAGAAGGTTGGTAGTGAGGAGGGAGGAGTATTTTTCATAGTTACATCTTGTGTAGTGTCGAAGATAGGGAATCCAAAAGTACCTTCGGTTCTAACCTCTCCTTCTCCTTCATCTTGTCGGACATGATCTTCATTTTCATCCTCCATGAAGATTCAATTGCCAAAGAGAGAATACCTAGGTGGATCCTTTCTTGGTGAATACGGGATGTCCCAACATTTTGTTTCAAGAAGAGTATTCTTCTTTTTAGGAGGAGAATTACCAGCTACATGGGTATCCATTTTTTAAGGTCCTACTATTATTGTCTCAATCTGTGAGATAACTATGTTCACAAAATTCTCAAAAAGAGCATCTACTTGTGCAGGATCAACAAAATCTACTAAGTTTGTACCACCTACTATTGAAAAAGTAGTGTCCTTGGTTTTTTGGACTAATGGAGGGTTGTAAGGTTCTGAAGTTTTATCCTTTGGAGTTTTCTCTTGTCTACGTTCAATCTCAATATGAGCTTGAGGTCCTTGTGGAATTTCTTTATCAACAGACTTTTTTGATGTCCCTATGGTTTCCCCTAATTTATTTCCAAAAAGGATTTCCTTTCCTTTCCAAGTAGGACTATCCCCTTTAGGTGTCTTCCAATACCTTTCTGCTAAGTTAGTAGTTGGGGTGGTACGCCCCCGTATAGGTTAGTAGGAATTTTTGTGGAAATTTTAGTTTTAGTAAATCTATCTTGCGAGTCTCTAGACCTATTCATGAAAAACAAACTATAACTGAAACAAATTCTAACTGCATCACTACTACTGCTTGGTTTTGGGGATGCCTGTTATAATAGATGCGTAGGTTCTTACCTCTCATCTTACTGCTCACCCGCCGCCATCCTATTTCTAAATTTCAAAATAAGAGAATTCAAATATATCCCTAAGTTTTTAAGAGAAGGTCCTATTTATCTATGACTGAATTCTACCTATCTATCTACAACTCCTCGGCAACAACGCCAAAATGTTGGGGTGTATGAGCTATCTCAAAGAAAACACCTAATATTTAATTATCGACCAGGGTTGGTATTCTTAGAGTTGTGGCAAAATATATATTGAGGTAGAATGGTACCTAATATTTCGGCTTGTCAGACCTTAGAAATATTAAATAAAGAAAATATCGAAAGATCTTTCAAAATGAAAAACCGAGTCAAACTTCAGAAAAGATAACAAATGAACTAACTAAGCCTAGATAAACCAACAGATCAAAATAGTATCAAGTCATACTACTCTACTCTATCACTAAATAACGGAAAATATAAAAACAAATGCTGATTAAAAAGAAAACTACTTTTTATAAAGATGGAAACTACTTAATCAATTCTTCATAGTCTAATCTAGAAATTAGAAACAACTATGAAATGACTCAATTTGGCAATAAGTGATATAAACAGAAAACCATGTTAATTCAAAGCAAAACTATAAAATATTTAATGAATTCAACAATTATTCAAGACTACACTAAAGCATCTAATTCTATTTCCGTTCTCGTTCATGTTGTACGTCAAAAGTAATATGAACTGGAGTGAATTTATCGTAATGACTTTCAAATGTAATATCAAAACAAAATGGGAGTAAATCTAATCTAATCTTTGCAAAGAGATGTAAACTACAAAGAGACCAATTACAGTTAACCTTAAACATTATGACTTATCTTCTATCCATAAGAAAAACAATATGAAACTAATGAAAACTAGAAGCAAGTAGAAAACTTAATAAAGATATTTATTTCTGAACTTAATTTGGAAGCAAGTAGAAAACTTGATAAATATATTTATGTAGAAGCAAGTATAAAACTTGATAAAGATACTTATTTCTGAACCAAATTCTATTTCATAAACATCTTCATTATTTATGTGAATGAGAAACTGATGCTATGTTTGATGAAGAAATTGCCAAAACTAAGATACTTGGAGAATGAAATTATTAACTCTAATCTGAATTAAATCTTAAGAACATGTAATGAACTACACTAAGAATAAAACTAATAAATTCTGAAACAACAACATATTAGTAGATCAAATATGAAAGACATAACTCAAAAAAACAGTTAAAACAAGGTTAAGGAAAATAAGATGGAAACTAAGAATAATGACAAAACTGAATTAAATATTTTATGGAACATAAAACAGGGTCCTAATTATAGTTAAGAATGCTAATTAGAAGCAAGAAGGGTTACAATTGAAAAATTAAAGAAATTGAATTCAAAATAAGCATAAAAACAGTGCAGAAAAGATGAAGGTCCGAATGACGATCCGGATGACTATCCAAATGACATTCCGGATGGAAGAAAATGAATTAAACTAAGGAAATAAGCAATTTTGATGATCTTAACGTCAGCTGGCGAATGCAGATGAACCTACAGTGCAAAGAAGTCAGTGAGAAGATTGTTGAGAAGCTAAGATAGTAGGAAGCAATCTATTCTAATCATTATTTGAAAAGATGAACTACTTCTATAACATAGTTAAACAAAACTAAGAATAAAACTTAACCTACAGCTACAGAAAAAGAAGCCAATAGACTAATTCTAATTATAACTAAACTTGAAACAGAAACTAACTAAACAACAACTAACTAAGCTCTATCTAATTTGAAAAAGACTGAAAACAAACTATATAATTGCAAAAGACTGAAAGTAAACTATACACACTATGCTTGGTCGACCATTATCAATTCTGGAAACATAAATTAAGTTAGCAGCAAGATACAAATTACAGAGAAATAAAGAGATGACATATACAAGAAAACATAATTAATTACATAAACTGGAAAATGAGCTAGCTATTTGGAGAAAAGAAAGTATAGAAAAACATAAATAAAACCTTCGGTTGATGAGGGGCCCTTCCCAGCAATCAGAGGTGGAAAATAAATCAACATAGTCACCAACAACAGCGCATCAACAATAAAATGCAGGAGCTTCCATTAACTGAGAAAGTTACACAGTATTTGCAGCTTAAAAAGACTAACAATTGCCTAAACTTTAGAGACTCGGAGACTAACTCGTCTCAGTAATGAAGAGGTCTATATATACAATTTTACAATGGGGAGAGCAAGTCGACCCTTTAGTGGTTGACTGCTTCTAATAATAGGAACTCTTTAAGACTGTAAAATGACTGTCTGTGATTCATGACAATGCAGAGGTCGCATGACTTCTTTCACGACGTCGATCCTACTTGACGCGAACAGCTGCTTGTTCATTTCCTTCAACCGTGGGCAGAAGCATGTGCTGTAGGACTGAGCGTGGGAAGACGAAGTTCCTCTAGAACATTGACGTGAGCAGGTGGGCATGATATCCGGCTAGACGAACAGGGAAGTCAGAATTCTGGAGTGTTGACGTGGGGAGACCATGTGCTGTCAAGCTGAAGAGGCAAGGAGGCAAATCTTCTAGAACCGGGGCTCATCAACCATACCCACCATGAAGCTAACCGAACCCATGTGTCTGTTTCTTTCTTTAATGGCCAGGAATCTGCCAACCGATGATTTCACAGATCGAATGCAGGGCTGAATGGAGGGCTGGATGCAGCTGAACATTGGTAACATAAACACGCATCTGTATGGAGGGCCATTTGAAGACCGCATCCTGTAGAGCAAAAACTAAATGCCATGCATGTCTAGAAATGTTACTTTAAACATTAATAAATCATAATATAGCGATATTTGACCAAAATTCATATGATAAATGAATATATGTATACCCGGTCTGTTTGATGGTCTGAATGGCGGAAAAAAATAACTTATCATAGCAAAAACTAATGAAAATCACTCAGAGTAGATTTGATGATAAAAATGGTGACAAACTGGACACCAACAATCACACACAAGGAAGAGGTTGCTAGCCTACAAACTCATAATCCACCTGGTACACCACCAAGTATGGCAGAAGCAAGAGTTGCAGCAGTCAAGGCTTCAGCCGAACCATCTCCATAGAAGTAGAGAAGTTCCAAGAACTACTGGAGCAAGCCAGTAAGGTATGGACTACGCTGCAGGAGGATCCTGAGCTACAGAAGATTCAAGATGACCTACAACAATGACATGAAGAGCTGGATTCTGTGAACGCAACCATGAAACCCTTGCGACCCAGAGATAAAATACAAAAGTTTACAGAATTCAAGGAGTTACAGATAGAACTGAAAGTGATAAGGGAGAAGGAAGCTGATACCTCAGAGAGAATACATCCGATGCAGGAAGATATGCTCTCCCTCTCAGAAGAGATCGAAGAAAATTTGCAAGAAATCTGTGCCACGGAGCAGATGGTAAAGGAGCATGCTCAAGAAGACGTCTCACAGGAGATGTTGGAAACTGTCAAGGACTTAGAGTAGGAAACAAAGGAAACAATTGTGAAGCTAATCGCAACTCTTCAGGACTTCAGTGGACGATTGAGTCCCCCTGGGGACACAGAGCCAGAATAGAGTGGATCAGAGACGATCCACGAGTAAGTGTTAGGGGCCTGTTGGGCATGGACCAAGTTGGTACAGTTTTTGCGAAGCGAATTCCAAGTAAGCGCAGTTGGAAATGCGAAGTTCAAGCATGGATAAGTTTTGATGAAGCATAGCTCCAGTGCATCAGTTATTTTTGGTAACAGGTACAAGTAAAGTGAGGTCCAGTAGCGACCTATTTTGGGTAAGAAACTCTATAACTCCCGGGAGTTGGGTAAGGAGCAGCATGGAATTGAAGGAAGCGACTTGATGCCTTAGTAGAGACAGAGTACTAAGACAGCTAGTATGGCGGAGACCGTTAGAAGAAGAGCGGTGGATCGATCATGGCAGAAGAAGTGGAGCAGCTAAAAGGGACGTGTGAGTACGGAGTCAAAGCCACGCAATAAGAATTGTGTTTGTCAGAAGAGGCGTCAGATCCAGAATCAGTGCGGAAAGGCAGCCGAAGTCAAGTGATGTAGTTATCGATTATGACAGGCCTAGTTAGCGGGGTAACCGTGCCATTTTTGGGTACCATAGTATTTTGGCCCACAATGATTGACGTGACCCTCACGAACGATATATAAAAGGGGCAATTTTGTAAGGGAAGGTTCATCTCTCAGGGTATTATTTTTTTGGTCTTAAGTCTTTTGGAAAATACTAAGCATTGTAGAGAGAAAGAGGACAGGAAAGAGGCTTTGCAGCTAAGTGCGCAGAGACCTATTGTAGAGAGAAGAGTCTGTAACTGAGTGCGCAGAATGGAATTGTTGAACCCTTCCCATTAATATAAACAACAGTTCCCGTGGACGTAGCTCCCATCCGAGGGGTGAACCACGTAAATACTTGTGTTGTGTGATTGAATCTGTGAGATTTCTCATGTTTATGTTCATGTTTTTGTATGTTCGCTCTTTTATATGTATTTTCACATGTATGATGGATGAAAATAGCATGTTAAGTATTAAACATGTATAACTAAATGTACATGTAATTTCGAACAAGTTGAATGTATAAGTAATAGGAATAACACTAATTCAATGAAGTCTGTAAAGTGTGTGATCATTGAGAAGTGCAGTCTGAAGTTGCCATGTTATATTGTATTGTGGCCATCTCAAAGTCCATAGTCCCAGTGCGCACTATAGCATAAGAAGTAAACACGAAGTAGGTGTGACTTTGTGTAGCTCACTAATGTGTTATCTGCGCATCACCTGGATATAAAAGCATGCTTCTGCAGCCCCCCGATAGCTTCACCTCAAGTGAGACCTTAGTCTGTTCACAGACTATTGTTGAAAGGGACGGTGAAGAAGGGTTTTGTCGGACCACAACTGCACCAAACCCAGATCAACACGAGAAATTTAAAGAATGAGGTAGTAGCCCAAAATCTATCTTTAAATTCCTTTAAACATGCAAAATTTATTTTATTTAGTAAGTATTTCATGAAGAGTTAGTAATATTCGAAATGACCTTAATATGATAGATTGACATACACGGTTATCATTTTAATGAATTAGTTTGATATTGTTACACTTGGTGTATAGTTGTAATGTCTTCCATTACATATAATTGTCCCAAGTAATATGGACTAGATGTTATCTAATTGTGGTAAGAGAATTTATGTTACATAGGGATGGCGTTTTATTGACTATGGACCTTTGCATAAGTAAGTATGGTTTGTAGGAATGATTAAAATAACTGTTTATGCATTCTTAATATCTCTTTTATGATTAACTAATCGTTATTAGGTTGATGAAAGGATGGCGGACCTTGGTACTTAATACAAACGAATTTCATTATAGCATATGGAGATCCTTAATGTCATGGAATTCCCATATGAGAACCTATTTTGTATTAAAGCATGGGTTGTAAAAAGTAGATATTCTTAAGGAGTTAATAAATGAAAATGACACTCGGAGAGTGATTATTATACTTTGGGTAACGTTTATTATCTTTCCATTAGAGATTTCTTTTACCGTGGATGTACATCAATGAAGGTAGTGTGTTTATTCTTCTTAACATTAGATTACAACCAAAAGAATGTACGGAACCTAAGAATTAAATAAGTGAATTCTTTGGAGTTAAGTAATCATTGTGAAAAGTTTTTTTTCTTAAATTCACTAAAATACTCACTCGGATAATCGGGATTGTTACACAATTCAACATTCTAAATATTTTCAGCATCTCAAGTGCATAATTTGTTTGACATATAAAAATTATAGAATATGATCGATTCACTTCTATGCCTCGGAAATGCTTCATCAAGCCCAAATCCATCATCTCAAAATCTTATTTCATAGATAATTTAATCTACTAATAGGTTTTGTTTTGACATATAAAAATTATGGAATCTGATCGATTTACTTCTATGCCTAGGAAATACTTCATCAATCCCAACTCCATCATCTCAGATTCCTATTTCATAGCTAATTTAATCTACTCAAAGGTTTCCTATGAAAATCATGTCATTTGTATGTTTACCTTTGTATATAGAATGGGTTCAATGCTGCTTTTGTTAAATCCATTGTTGATGAAATAAGAACCTATGCTTTTGCACCAAGCTCTTGGATCTTACTTAAGTCCATAGAGATTGTTCTTCAACCTATATACCTTATCTTCATGTTTTTTTATCTTAGTATGTTGGTAGCTATTGCACATAGGATTTTTCTTCTAGAATGCCATTTAGGAATGCATATTTCACATCCATTTGGTATACTTTCCATTATATCAAGCAGTTAATTCTAGGACTACCCT
The DNA here is from genome assembly GCA_027924585.1 of Larix kaempferi. NCBI lineage: Eukaryota > Viridiplantae > Streptophyta > Pinopsida > Pinales > Pinaceae > Larix > Larix kaempferi. Next base: position 17,341,436 of record BSBM01000050.1, on the reverse strand, counting down.
TACTATGTCCAATCTAGCCACTGGTACAAATGTTTCTTTAAAATGCATTCCAAGCTATTGTACAAACCCCTTTTCTACCATCTTTTCCTTAAACTTTACAACTTTACCCTTTTCATTAATTTTGGTTTTATAAACCCATTTCACACCAGTACAATATTTGTCTATGGGAAATTCTACTAGATTCCTTGTCTCAGTTCTCTGTACATAATCTATTTTTGTATCCATTTCCTTGACCCAACATTATTCTTTAACTGATTTTTTAAAGAATGTAGATGATATGTGAACAATGAAAAATTTGAATGAGCATCTAATTCTTCATAAATATTTTACAAATTTCTCATCTTTCTAGTGATTGGAGTAGAAACATTGCTTGACTAACGACTGAGAGTGGACTGACCTGCTGGCCTTGGTAAATTTGGAAACTAAGAGTTCTTGCTAGAGTCCCCGTTGGATTACTTACCTCTAATTCATGACTATGTTTGTGAACCTTTCTTTCCACCATGTTCAATCTCCTGCTACTCTACCTCATCTTTTGCTTGAGGTATTGTTGCTCCAATTGTTATAGCCTTGTTATAATCATGTCCCATGCCTCTTCTTCTTTAAACTCTACATCTCTGTTGATGAACACTTTCTTGGTCACTAGATTATACAACTAGTATTCCTTATATTGTTCATTGTGTCCAATAAAGATGCATTTTTCACTTTTGTCATCTAATTTATTCCTCAATTCTTTAGGCATATAAGCATATGCCACACAACCAAACACTCTAAGATATGCTATACTACAATTCATGCTTGTCTGTGCTTCGTGCAACACTTTGTTCTTCACACTTCTAGTGGGATATCTATTCAAAAAAAAATGGAGAAAGGTATTATTTCTCCCCAAATTTTGTTAGAAAAGTGTTTTTCTTTCAACATACTTCTTGCCATGTTCAAAATGGTTATTTTCTTCATTTCTACTACACCATTCCATTGAGGTGTATACTTGGTTGTAAATTGTCTTTTGATTCCATGTTGCTTACCAAAACAATGTAAAATACTTGATTCATATCACCTATTCTATCCAATCTTAATACTTTAATTTGATAGCTACTTTATTTCTCAACCAAAGCTTTAAATTCCTTGAACTCGACAAAGTTTTCATATTTTTTACAAAGGAAATAAGACTACATTTTCCTACTGTAATCATCTATGAAGGTTAGAAAGTAATAAATCCCACCAAGTTATGAGGTATGCATTGGGCCACACAAACCAGTATGAACCAGTTCCAAGGATGCCTTTTCTTTATAGGAAAATACTTTAGGGAAATTGTCCTTATGTTGCTTTTTTTTATACAACACTCACATGTACTAGTTGACTCTTGAATGAGAGGTAAATCCTTAACCATATTTTTTTATTACAACAATTTTAGACCAAAAAATTGAAGATGACGGAATCTAAAGTACCATAACCAAATATTATCCAGATATGTTTTCTTTTGGGTAATTGAGGTGACATGTGTGCCGCAATTCATGATAAGAGGATACATTCTATTCTTGGTCATCTGAATCTTGGTGATTATCTTCTTACTTGGTGGTTATCATATATAAAACACTCTTCTCCCTTAAAAATTACATTATATCCTTTTTTAGTAATGTTAGGGATAGAAACTCCCAAACATGGTCAAATTAACCCCATTAAGGATGGAACAAGCACAAAGAGGGGGCTTGGTGAGTTATCATGACAACCCAACAATTCCATAAATTGTATATATAAGTAGAAGGGTTAGTGGATGCCAGATAGGAAGATAGAGAATTCACAAATACAATATAAAGCGATTCACATCGTGACAATTTATCAAATGACATGAGTCCTAATGTGAATCAAGAAGGATATTTGTAAGCTCTATTTGTATTTTGTTTTTAATTACTGAAATTTAAGCTTATTTTTAAGGTGGTTTTTTCCCTAGAGGGGGGTTTTCCTACAGTAATATGTGTTCTTTTATGGGGCCTATTTTTTCTATTCTTTCATGGGATTGTATGTTTATGATGTTTATTTAATTATAGTCATGAACTGAGAAATAACATAAGTTACAGTGAATTACGTATATGATAAGTTTGGTTATGGTTGATTTCACACTAACTAAAAGTAGGCCAACCATTAGGGGCGATTCTGAATCATGGCTCTACGCCATTACTTGAGTATCCTTGCCACTATAAAATTCAAGACATGCACCTTTGATAGGTGAACTCCATTATCATTTATAGGGGGAAATCCTAAAGTGAATGAAAAATTTATATTACCATCAATACAATGAGTTTCTTTACCAAACAAGCAGAAACAATTATGCTACAAAAAACTGCAAACAACAGACGCACATAATGAACATTGGATTGAATCACAAAGGGATCCCATCAAATGGATACCCCAAAAAATCCTCGAGACCTTATCATCGAAGAAAGAAAGGACAAGACCAACATGAAAAACCCAATAGAAACCCTTCCAAAATATAGCCATGGATAATAGAAGCATCAAGACGATACAAGAGACTTCTATGGGATAACCAAGCAGCCAAAACCTAAATTTGATGAATATAGTATGTAGTACACATGGAAATATCCTTAGAACAAAACTCCAATGAAACCCTAGAAAATCGAAGGCAAGAAAACCTGACATTAGATCGAGGATGAATCAACAACATATTCAAAGACAAAATCATGAAGCTCTATGAAGATAAAGGAGACCCAACCACACACATAAATAAGTTAAAAAAGTGAATGTAATTTTCATCTAATTCAAAAAAGATACAAAAAACTCCCCTTATGTTGGGAACAATCCCTTTCCAATGATGGGTAATGCATTTTTCAAACCACTCGTGTGCTACGCACGGGAAAATAAAAGCATAATTTATAAGCAAATTTCAAAAAATCAAGGGAGAAAAATACTGTGGATATTATGGGGTTGTTTGAATACATCACTTTCAAAGATTACTACATATAAAATAGAAGAAGCTACAAGGATATGGTAATCCTGATGAGATTTCCACCTACATTTTACCAGGGTTAATTGATAAATTCACATATAAATGGTAATACCATCGGTATATGTTAAAGGATATGATTTATTGGATCAAATTATGGCACTAATTCCAAGAATAAATCGGTAAATAACCCATTGATGAAAATAATACCTTACAGGAAGTACTCACAAAAATACATAAGTTCACAAGGGAAGACAACCCATAATAGAATGAGAAGATGGTATTTTGCATACCAATGGAGGAAGGAGAATATATGATACCTGAGAAGTATACCAAGGAATAGTTGAAATCAAGATAAATAAACAATTCACTAGCTGACCCCTTGACCATACAAAATATAGAAGGTACATCAAAAAAGGTCAACATATCCAAAGAAGGACAAGAACCTTGATATCTAGAAATCGGAAATTGTTGGGATGACATAACAGTAGCAGAGGCAATTGCATTATTTTAGGAATTTGAAAATTTTATGCATACAACTACCATGACCTAAATGGAGTCCCTAAAGAGTTTGAAGAATTCAAGATAGGAATGCAAACTGATGCAAATCCAATAAGACAATGAACTTGCAAAATGAACTCCTGATATAAGGAAAAAGTAAAGGAATAATTGGAAAAGCTGATAAAGGCCAGAGTTATCTATGAAGTCGAGAAAATTTAATGGGTATCATCAATTGTTTTAGCCAAGAAAAATAATGGGAAACTAACGATATGGTATAGACTTTTGCAATTTGAACTAGGTGACAATCAAAGACCCTTTCCCAACACCCTTTTTGGAAGAAGTACCAAAGGAAATAGAAGGAAAGGAAACTTAATACTTGGAGTGTATTACAAATACAATCAGGTATCGATTCAAGAGAAAGATAAATCCCTAACAACATTTACAACAAAGTGGGGAGCCTTCACATACAAATGCATGACCTTTGGATTCGTAAATGCATTGACATGTTTTTTAAGAAGTATTGCAGAAATATTCAAGAAATTGATCCACAAATCATTGGAAGTATATTTGGATGGTTGGTCACTATTTGGATTCCTAATCAACCATGTATAAGAACTCGGGATGATGTTGAATAGGTGCTCAAAAATAGGGGTTTCCTTAAACCAAGATAAATTTCAATTCCTACAAACCTTTGGGAAATTACTTGGGTACATAGTATCGAAGGAAAGTAGCATGATATACCACAATAAGGTAAACTTCATCAAAGAAATAAAAAAACCAACAACCCCCATTGTTGATATGAACTGTTACACCAAAACCCCGAGGTGTTAGTGAAGGCCTCCCACTAGGATCTTAACATCCCACCACGCTCCGCAGTCCAGACTCTAGGTTGGATGTGTGCACGTACGATGGTGTCCCCTTTGATCCGTGCGAGCCCCAACCGAACACTGCATTGCCGATGTTGCCACCCGCTGTGTGACTTGAACCTGGGTGGAGGCTCTAATACCAAATGATACCAACCATTACACCAAAACCCTAACTCGTGTTAGTGAAGGCTTTCCACTAGGATCTTAACAATTGCCCCTCCCACGTTAATTCCTTCTTGGGACACATAGGATATTATTGACTTTTTTTTAATGGATATGCCAAAATAGCCTACCCAATAAAGAAAATATTGAAAAAAGAGACAACATTCGTATGGACAGTTGAGTGAGAGAAAGGGTTTTAGGAGATTGAGAACTAGATCATCAATGCACAAATTCTCTGATTCCCATATTGGAGAAAAACGTTCCATGTACATGTGGATGCATCAAGGACTATGTTATGCAACCAGGTCCTAGATATAGCGTAAAAATAGAAGAAATAGACTAGAAGAAAGTAAAGCATGCCTTAATAATGAAGAATTGAGATGAATAACAATCCTCTTCGAGGGAGGAACCTCCTTACAAAATGTACTTAGTACATAAGACAAGACAATATGCAATGATGACTAAAATGAAAAGGTCTCCTTCCTATATTTAGGAAACAAAGGGGCACAATAACAACTAATAGACCCACTAATAGACCCAAGCTGAAATGAATAATATGTAATGCACCATAATATAGGGGGTAATGTGCTACTACATAGGGGGTAATGTGCCAATATTTAGGGCTTAACATGCCCCTCCCCTTCAGAAAAGTGTTGTCCTCAACGCTTGATTAGTTGTGGATGCTTATGCATCAAGGACTCATCTTCCCATGTCGAATCTTCCACTAGCAGGTTCTTCCATTTATTTGTTTGGTCCTTGTTTCAATGATTTGTTTAGGTTCCAATATGACTTTTCCTTCTTCATCACGCTCGGGAAATATTGTTTTAATTCGGATATTGTATCCTATTACCTTATTTAAGCAATAAAATGGAAAACTGGATGTACTCTTGAAGATGAAGGAAGCTCCAATTTGTAAGACATACTACCAATGTTCTGCAACTTGGGTGCTAATTTATTGTGCTTATTTATTTTCTTGAGGGACATCTGCTTGTAAGGTTGTAGCCTCAGAAATACCCAATCCCTTTATTCATACCTCTTTTCACACCGATGTTGATCAACTTGTTGTTTCATCCTATTTTGTGACATAGCTAGGTTGTCCTTAAGTATCTCACAACTTCTTGTTGGTTCTCTATGTGATCTTCCACGGCTTGAACTTTGGATTTTACCTTTAAGGGATATGTCATAGATGGAGGTCGGTACCCATAAAGTGCCATATATGGATACATTTTTTATGATGTTTGGAATGAAGTATTGTACCACCGGGAATGAAGTATTGTACCACCATTATGCCAAAGATAACCATTTCATCCAATGTGTTTGTTTATCAGATGCAAAGCAACAAAGATATCCTTCCAAACATTTGTTCACTAACTCATTTTTCCCATCATATTGAGGATGATAAGATGAACTGTGAGCCAATTGGGTACCCAAACAAGAAAATAATTTAGTTTAAAATTTTCCAGTGAAAATTGGATCTCTATCACTTACAATAATCTTCAGATTTCCATGTAACTTCTAAACTGTTTCCAGAAAACCTGTGGCTATTGTACTTGCATTAAAAGGGTGAGAGAGTGCAAAAAAATGTGCATACTTTGTGAGTCTATCAACAACCACCATAATAACATTATTTCCTTCTGAATTCGGTAGACCTATGATAAAATCCATTCAGACTTCTTCCCAACGCTGGGAATGTATGTTTAATGGTTGTAGAAGTCCCGGGGTCTTAACTGCTTCCACCTTATTCTATCGGAAAACCAAGCATTCGAACATGAACCTTTGAACATCATATTTAATACCTTCTCAAAAAATTCCTTCTTGACCATTTGGTAAGTTTTAAGGAATCCTGAGTGCCCACCTATAAGAGAGGTGTGTAATTCTGAGAGGACCTTTTGTTTGAGTTGAGAGTCTTTGCATAACTATAAGTGATCCTTATACCATAGTGAATTATTTTTCCACACAAATGTATCTAATACAATGGGATCGTCCTGTAGATTTTGAATGAGCATCCACAAAGATAGGTCATTTTTTCATTCTCCCCTTGCTTCTACTAACCAAACGGGTTGTAGAATGAAAATTGCACAAAGTAATGCTCTGACATCTTCATATTTTCTAGAAAGTACATCTACCACAACCTTTGTTCGGATATCCACATCATATTTTTCAGGATCTTGCATGCAATTAGGGTTTGCATGCAAAATCTAGGGTTTGCATGCATCCCAGTCACCAGTTTGATGCCTCCAGCACCTTAGCCACCTCATTCTAGCACCCGGGAGCCACTTACTATAGAGTTTTAGCCCTCCTAGGCTGAAAGGCGCCCACTTCTCACCTACTGCCAGAGAAGGGCGCACTTGTTCACCTACCACTGCAGTTCCACTTCAGTTACATTCAGTTAGCTCCGATTCTCCCTGATTTGAGGCTAGTTTCACTCCCGACTGACTGTTTCACTTCCGTTGGACCTCCAGTTTGACTAGATGACTTTTTCTGACTTCAGTTAGTCTCCCATGCGCCCCCCACTGAGCCTCCTTCCCTTAATCAGTGCTACACACTTCAGTTACACATGACACACTCAGTTAGACTCAGATTGACACCTAGATGACTGGTTCTTGTGCATTGATGACCACCACCGATTGATGATGAGGACTCCTAGTTGGAGTCAAGCTACTCCATTCAGTGATTCGAATGGCCTACTTAGTCAATTTGAATTGCTCATTGACAGGGATTGTATTCTATTGTAATTCATTCACCCTTTCTGGGATATTGAGCACTGCTGCATGTTTTGCACAGTTTTACACCATATTTTCTGTATTCATCTGTTGTGATTGATTTACTTGTTCATTAGATCTGCTGTGACTAATTTTACATGGTATCAGAGCCATTGCAGGGACAAGATCTCTTTTCTACAGGTGTTTCTACAAGAAGATTTGACTGAATTGCTCAAAAATTGCAAAAAGTTTTGGCATGAGATATCTCAAGGGCATTCGCTCCTGTGCATGCAAAGCTTGAAAATACATCCAATACCACTCTAGAAGCTTGAGTTTCCACATAATTCCTAGATCTGATACATTGGACCCATTCAACATTGTTTGATCTCCAATCCCAGGTGTGATGCAACTCTAAAAGGGTGGATTGTTCGACCTTACGGTTCTTGGTTTGATTGTGATTTGCAGGTTATCAAGCTCCTCCTTTGCATTCGCTACACTGTGCATGCAAACTCCTCTTTTGCATTCGCTACACTCTGCATGCAAGCTCATCTACATCAGTTTGACTCGCTCCTAGCAATGGAATACTCTTCTTCAAATCCTATCCTCACCCCATTCAATTATTTTGATTGGAAAGATGATATGGAGATCATATTACGTTCAAAAGGTTATTACCGAGTCACTCTTGGTCTTGAATTGGAGCCAAACAATGTGTCAGATCGAACCAAACACTACAACAAGCTTGATGAAGCTTATGGTCTTCTTTGTCTCTCCATCTCCAAAGATCTTCACTTCCATCTCAGCGGATTGAAGACTCCAAAAGCCATATGGGAGCAACTTGAAACACTATTTGGCAAGCAGGATGAGCTTAGGGCTTTTCAATTAGAAAATGAATTGATTGGCCTTAATCCTGAAAATTTCGAGACCATCAATGAATTCTTCACAAAATTCAAGAACTTGAACTTGCAATTGAAGAACAGTGGAGTTATCAAAGAGGATAAACAATTGATCCTCTCCATTCTAAGCAAGCTTGGGAAAGATTATTCGGTATTTGTCTCTACTTTCAATTCCGGTCGACTAACTACCCCGAATTGGAAGATGCCTACCTTGAATGCCTTCATTGAGTCCGTCACAAAAGAGCATGACAAGTTGATTCAAATGGGGTCCATAAGCTCCAAATATTCAGCCCTATATGTTCAAGGACCCAAGATCTCGAATGGTAAAGGAAAGCAAAAGAAGGAGAAGCCCAAATTCGAGCCTCACAAGCAAAAAGACAAAGGCAAACAAACGGATGCACCATCCAGTTCGAAGTTCAAGCAAAAGGGCAAAGAAGGTAACCAAAAATCTAAATGTACTTATTGCAATCGTGGCTTTCATCCCGAAAGTTCATGTATGAAGAAGACTATAGATCAAATGGCTCTCCTTTTGGAAAAGAACAACATAACTCTTCCCGACAGTGCAAGGAAGAAGGATAGGAATGATGATCATGAAAGAGGACAAGCACTCATGGCAACGGTTTCGAAGCCCACTACTCTCTTGATAGATTCGGGTGCATCAAATCATATGGCTGCAAATATTGATTCTTTTTCCTCATTCGATCCAAACATCTCCATCCCCATCCATTTGGGAGATGACTCAAAAATTTCTTCAAAGGGAAAAGGTACGATTCATGTAGAACATGGAAGCTTTCAGAATGTTCTCTATGTGCCTTCCTTGGCTTCAAATCTCCTTTCTGTGTATCAAATGACACACACTGGTGAACCAAATCAAGTTACATTCAGCCCTAATACAGTTGAAATTTCTGATATCAAAAGTGGAAGACTAGTTGCAGTCGGAAAGGCAAATCACACTGCAAAATGCTATGAGTTTTCACACTTTATTCTGCTTGCAAATCCCACTGCTCTTCGCACACATGGTAATGAGGTTAATAGGCTTTGGCATGAAAGATTTGGACATCTTAATTATAAGTATTTGCTGCTGCTATCAAACAAATCCATGGTAGATGGCCTTCCACAACTCAGTTCCTCGAAGGGAATATGCACCGGTTGCATCATTGGGAAGCACCCCGAGCACAGATTCGACCGCGGCAAAGCTAGCAGAGCTTCTACTATTTTGGGGTTGATCCATTCTGATATCAGTGGTCCGCTGCCCCATATGTCATTAAATGGTTCAAGGTATGTTTTGACATTTATTGATGATTTTTCCCGCTTTACATGGGTATTCTTTCTCAAAAACAAGTCAGAAGTGCTTGGAAAATTCAAGTATGTTAAGGCTTCTGTTGAGACCGCCACTGAGAGCAAGATCAAATCTCTTAGATCTGATAATGGTGGAGAATATATTAAATCCGAGTTGCTGCAACTTTGTTCCCAAATCGGAATTCAGATCCAACATACAGTTCCCTACACACCCCAGCAGAACGGTGTAGCGAAAAGGAAAAACCGGTCACTGAAAGAGATGGCTACATGCATGATTGAATCAAAAGGTTTGGCTGCAAATATTTGGGCTGAAGCAATAAATGTTGCTGCATACATACATAACCGAGTTCCACATTCATCCGTGAAAGGTATGACTCCTTTCGAAGCATTCTTTGGTCACAAACCGGATGTGTCAAATTTGAGAGTTTTTGGCTCTACTGCATGGGCTAGAATTCCTTCTGAGAAGAGACGAGCTTTGGATCCACAAAGTACCGAGTGCATACTGATAGGATATGGGGAAGAATCAAAATCATATAAACTCATGGATATCAGATCTAAAAAGATATTCATAGAGCGCAGTGTGCAATTTGAAGAACAACTTCAAGAATTGCAACTAGTCGAGGAAAAGACTGCCGATTCACCGCCTTCACTAGAAGAAGATCCGTGCAGCGATAATGAAGGTATGAGTTCTGATATTTCTGATATTGTAGAAGCATATGATGATCATTACATATAAGGTTCGGAATCCGACCATTATGATCCTCCTCAGTTACCAAAGTGGGCCCAAAACACTCTCCAATCTGCTGGTTCGAACCTTGGAAATCCTGCTGATCCGAGATGAACAAGAGCAGACTTTCAAAGAGCAGGTATGGCACTATCTATTGCTGATCCATTACTTCCTAAGATTTGTTATTTGATGGTTGGTTCAGATCCCACATCATACTATTCTGCTCACCGAGATCCGAGATGGCAAAGTTCCATGGATGAAGAGTACAGTTCTATTCAAAAGAACAACACATGGGAGCTAGTTTCTCTTCCACCTGGAAGAAAATTAGTGAAGTGTAAATGGGTCTACCACACGAAAATTGCTTCTGATGGCTCTATCAGCAAATACAAATCAAGGTTGGTGGCAAAAGGTTTCTCCCAATTCCAAGGAGTGGACTACACTGAGACTTTTGCACCAGTTGCAAAGATGGATTCCATCCGCCTTGTTTTAGCTGTTGCCGCATCCAAGCACTGGGAAGTGCACCACATGGATGTGAAGAGTGCATTTTTACATGGAGACCTTGCTGAAGAGGTATATATACAGCAGCCAGAGGGCTACACATCAGATCCATCATTAGTTTGCAGATTGAAGAAATCTTTGTACGGGTTAAAACAGGCCCCAAGAGCTTGGTACGCAAAGATGGAATCCTTCCTTCTTTCTCAGAATTTCCAAAGATGCAAATCTGATCCGAATGTGTATCTTCAGCGATTTAAAGGTAATTTGTTGGTTATTTTATTTTATGTTGATGATCTTCTCATTACTGGTAGCACACTTACTTCAATAAACAAGCTAAAATCTGCCTTAAATCTAGCTTTTGACATGAGCGATTTGGGCTTGCTGAGTCACTTTTTGGGCTTGGAGATAGCTCAAAATTTTGATGGGATCACTATATCTCAGCAAAAATATGCTTCCGACCTGTTATTGAAGTTTAATATGGCTGAATGTAAGGCAGCCCCATTCCCATTCCTCTCAGGAATCAGTCTTGAGGAGGGAGATTCTACACCGCTTGCAGATTGCAGTATGTATCAACAGTTGATTGGTTCACTACTTTATTTGACACACTCACGGCCTGATATCTCATATTCCATGAGTGCCATGTCAAGATATATGCAGCAGCCACATGAGATTCATTGTCGAGCAGCCAAGCGGATCTTGCAGTATGTGCAAGGTACGAGACAGTTTGGCATACATTATGCTGCAGATTCTGAGCTAGATTTCATTGGTTTTACTAATTCAGATTGGGCAGGTGATAGCATTGATCGGAAGTCCACTTCCGGTTATGTTTTCATGATTGGTCATGGTGCTATTTGCTGGTCCAGCAAAAAGCAAGCAGCCATTGCACTTTCTTCAGCAGAGGCAGAGTATCGAGGGGCAGTCAATGCCTGCATTCAGGCAGTTTGGTTGCAGGGTATTCTTTCCGAGTTTGGTTTTGGTGGCACTACTTCGACTGTCCTATTTTGTGAGAATCAAAGTGCTATCAATATCTCCACAGATCCAGTTCAGCGGCAGAGGACCAAACACATTGAGATTCATATGCATTACATTCGACAGTTGGTGCATGACCGCACCATCATTCTGCAATATTGCCATACTGATGAGCAAATTGCAGACATCTTCACCAAGAGCTTCACTGAGAAGAAGTTCTCTTACCTCCGTTCACTGTTGGGGGTGAGTTCCATCATGGTGGAGACAGATTGATTCATTATTATGCGTTAGCTTGAGGGGGGGCTTTCTTCCCACTGGGTTTTCCCTCTTTCCTCACTTAGTTATTTTCAGCATTTTTTGGATTATTGTATTGGGGTGACCTTTGGTCTTAGTTACCAGGGCCCCACATTATTTTTTGCACATCATAGTCTAGCTTGAGGGGGGGTGTTCGGATATCCACATCATATTTTTCAGGATCTTGCATGCAATTAGGGTTTGCATGCACTTGCATGCATCCCAGTCACCAGTTTGATGCCTCCAGCACCTTAGCCACCTCATTCTAGCACCCGGGAGCCACTTAATACAGAGTTTTAGCCCTCCTAGGCTGAAAGGCACCCACTTCTCACCTACTTCCAGAGAAGGGCGCACTTGTTCACCTACCACTGCAGTTCCACTTCAGTTACATTCAGTTAGCTCCGATTCTCCCTGATTTGAGGCTAGTTTCACTCCCGACTGACTGTTTCACTTCCGTTGGACCTCCAGTTTGACTAGATGACTTGTTCTGACTTCAGTTAGTCTCCCATGCGCCCCCCACTGAGCCTCCTTCCCTTAATCAGTGCTACACACTTCAGTTACACATGACACACTCAGTTAGACTCAGATTGACACCTGGATGACTGGTTCTTGTGCATTGATGACCACCACCGATTGATGATGAGGACTCCTAGTTGGAGTCAAGCTACTCCATTCAGTGATTCGAATGGCCTACTTAGTCAATTCGAATTGCTCGTTGACAGGGATTGTATTCTATTGTAATTCATTCACCCTTTCTGGGATATTGAGCACTGCTGCATGTTTTGCACAGTTTTACACCATATTTTCTGTATTCATCTGTTGTTATTGATTTACTTGTTCATTAGATCTGCTGTGACTAATTTTACAACCTTATGTTTCCCTTTTCTATAGACGATTTCAAATTCATATCCCAACATCTTGGTTACCCATTTTTTCTTCTCTTCTGAATATAATCTCTGTTCCAAGAAGTATTTAAGACTATCATGATATGCTTTGACCTTGAAGTGTCTACATATTAGGTAAGGACACCATTTCTTAAGATCATGTAGAATTGCCAATATTTCCTTCTCATAAATGGGGTTCTATATGTGCTTTCCCTTGATTGGATGACTTGTGAAAACAAGCAGGTGTCCTTCTTTCATTAGAACAACACCAATCTGATTTCCTAAGGCATCACATTCAATAATAAATGTTTTTTGAAGTATGGTGTGGGAAAAAAAGGAGGTTTGCACATTGCCTCCTTAAGTTGTTCAAAAGATTGAGTTTCCTCTGGAGTCGAAGAAAATGGATATTTCTTCAATAATATTGTTAGAGGTTCTTCTATTCTTCCATAGTCCTGAACAAACTTGCATTAGTACCCTGTCAAACCTAAGAATCCTCCAATATTCTTCAGGTTTTTGGGAATTGACCAATCCATCATGGATTTAATTTTGTTTGGTTCTACCTTGACATCTTCCCGAGATACAATATGACCCAAATATTCTACCTCCTTTACCCCAAAGAAACATTTGGAAGTTTTTGCATATAGTTGTTTATCCTTTAGTAGTTGTCGTACCCTATCAACATGTTGAACATGTTCTTCTATTTTCATAAAATCTACCTAAGCAGACTTAAAGGCCAGATCTCCCTAGTCCAAGAGGAACTAGATCAAATAAACAAAGAATAAAATCAACTTCCCTAGATCAATAGAAATGAAAATATATAAATGGGTCTCTTACCTAGGATTCGCTATAAAATCTATGACATAGAGGGACCTAGCTACCATGGATTCCTCACAACTGAAATTTTAACTCATTAAGCAAGTAAACAAGTACAAACTATTACATAATGAACAAATGATCAAAATTCCAGAAAAGCACAAATGATCAAATATGAGATATTATTAACTCTCAGACCTTGTGAAATAGATTGGTTCATACTTATATACAAATAGGAGGAAAAATATCCACTTTGAGTGTCCACACTTAGCTAGCTTACCTTTATCTCAATCCCCCCTAGGTTAAACGAAATGGTTTCCAAAATAACCCAAACAGGTTCAAAATATGCATGTGAACACTGAGTAAGCATGGGAAGTCATAAAGAGGTTCACGCATGTGAGGATAAGGTTTGGTGGAAGTTGGTTAGGCTTAGGCATGCCAAAAATGGCCTAAGGAGTGGGAATTGTCCACATACAGTGCATGAGCGCCCTTGGTCAATGTGTTTCCTCAAAATTGGGAAAAAGGGCGCCTTAGGCATACTGGAGGCAATAAATGCATGGGAAGGAGTGCCCAACAACTAGTTTGACCTCCCTTGGCCCATACTTTTGGCTCATACACTTGGGAAATTGTTCACACTTGTCCATATAAGTCCAAACCACTTCATAATAACCCGTTTCACACCTATGAGGCATTATTAACCAGTTTAGCACCAAATAATCATAATTTAATTAATGATTAAGGTACTAAGGTACAATATTGCTCTAACACCCCCCATAATCTAGACTTAGTGGAATATAAAAAATTAAGGCCTTGGCAACTAAGGCTCAAGTCACATTTTACAACATAAAAATTTATTTGTCCATGTAACCAAGGAAAGAAGCAAAACCACATGGGAAATAAAACCTCCCCTAAAAAATGGACATGTGGCATATATGAAAATACACCAATCTTCACCATGCATCACTCACCCCAAGGAGTGATCTAAGGTAAGTGAAGGTCTTCTAAGTAAATCTCTTGGTGAAGATATCAACAGTTTGCTCAGCAGAAGGGCAATACTGCAATGCTATGATCTGGTCATGCACCAAGCCTCGAATGTAGTGCATGTGAATCTCTATGTGCTTGGTCCTCTGTCTCTGTACTGGATCAGTGGAGATCTTGATTGTGCTTTGATTATCACACCAAATGACTGTGGGTGAATCAAACACAATTCCAAACTCTCCAAGAATACCTTGCAACCGCACACATTGTGTAGCTGCATTCACTGCTCCCCTGTATTTGGCCTCAACTGAAGATAAGGATATAGTGTGCTGCTTCTTGCTTGACCAGCAAACGGGACCATGTGCAAGCATAAATACATAAACAGAGGTGGACTTCCGATCAACACTATCAGGAGCCCAATCAGAATCAGTAAAACCAACTAGTTCAAGAGATGAACCAGCTGCATAGTGGATACCAAAATGCTTAGTACCCTGTAGATAATGAAGGATCCTGTTGGATGCCTTCCAATGGACCTTATGAGGCTCTTGCATGTGCCTTGCAACAACCCCAACAGCATAAGACAAATCTGGTCGAGAGTGTGTAAGATACAACAAGCTCCCAACTAGTTGTCTATACAGTGAACTGCCAACTAGTGGTGAAGAACCCCAATTTGTAAGCTTAACTCCCAAAAGGAATGGAAATTTCGCAAACTTACATTCATCCATCTTGAATTTCTACAGCAAATATGAAGCATACCTTGACTGGAATATAGATATCCCATTCATAGTTTGGTCTATCTCCAAACCTAGAAATTGTTTCAGTAATCCTAGATCGGTCATGGAGAATGCACTATGCAAAGCACTCTTAACTGAGTCAAGTTCTTTGGTGTCACCTACCCAAATTTTGAGAATATTATTTTATTTGCAAAATACTTTATGTTAAGTTATAATTACAAAGTTTTGTAATTATGACCAAGTTTGGTCAAGGATGAATGTAATTACTGATTATTATTATTTAATAAATTAAAATAGGAGACAAACACCCAAGGGAACTATTAAATGAGTGTTCACTGACCCACAAGGAGGAATGGAAGCTGTTATAAGGTATGGGATAGATAGCAGCATTTGCACTCCACCACTAGCTGTTGGTTATGGGACAACTACCCCTAAATTTGTGGCATTATCCCCCAGGTGGGTGGAGGAGAGCAGGCAACTCATTAATGACCAGTTAACCACTAAAAGGCCTAGGAAGCCTAGATAAGGCAATTCAAATTGAGCAGGAAACTATTACAATATTTTCTGCAGAAATATTCCTCAAGTGTATCAGGTGATCACTGAGAGATTCGAATAGGGAGGCTATGTGACAGTGCAATTGTGAGTCTGCTAGTTATACTAAGAAGGAAATCCAGAGGTGCTGGTGCATGTCTCCTTGACTGCTGAGTCTTGATGACTGGAAAATCTACATTCTACTACAAGTTGATGTACTAAGGCTTCTACAGAATCTTCCTCCTGGTGGTTCAGTGAACAGGCTCGGGGGTCCTAAGGAAAGTAAGGTGGCTGCCTTCAGGAGTAGGTTGGGTGGAACAGGATCCTTGGGTGGTTTGTTCTCCTACAAATTATGAGGCTCTATTTTTCTGTTTTTATTTTTAGTCAAATAAACTCTGCATTTATCAGTAATAAATTATTCTACTTTCTAACCTAAGTATGTTTTCTACATGAAATTGACATAATAGATGAAATGATTGATAAAATGACTTCTCTGCATTTTTTCCCATGCTGGTTTCTGCATCGTACTCTAGTATAGGAAGTGGAATTAAAATCAGATAGCTGATGGGAAGAATGCCAAGTGAATAGATAGATTGATACTGTAGTGTTCTTCTAATTCTAACATTTACATGTTTAAACTTAGAAACAAAATAGTATATAATAAAGAATTATAGAAAGCATTCTCCTGTACTTAGTTATAAAAGAGAAACAATTCATTTATGTATAGAACTATATTTCTATTTATCACTAACCATTGTTGCAATCTATTACCATGTATTCTTTTGTAAAGATGTTATGAATACCAGATGTTTCAGGCATTATTAATTCTAGATTTCTAACAGCTGCAAAAACTCTTGTATTCAGAGTTATTATATTTAAATAATAAATAGATATTTATCTTTCATATCATAAATTTATTTCAGTAAATATATCTCATATTTCCTTTTAACTACCAACGAGGGTTTCCTTTTCCAAGTTTACATCATAGTTAGAATCCAAACATTCTATCTTGTTATCATTCTGTTTTAGGATCAAAACCGGAACCCTTAACTTACAAACAAATCAATTTCATTTTCATGACAGAATCAACATTGATCCGACGTTTTGCAATGCTTAGCAATTAATTCAAACTCTCATATTATATACACATACTTATGATTTCCTTTAATCAAATAGAAATACACATTCAACATCCTAATTATTTCTTGACCAAACCCTACGTATATTATATTTTCGAAATAGTAACTGAAACCATAGACTCGGTTCATTATCGAATTTTTTACAGTAGGAAAATACTTAGATTGACTCACGACCAACATCCAAAACTGTTGAAACATTAACACTTTTCAATATAAAACATTGTTTTAAACACAGTGTAAAACAAAGGATTGAATCCTTCAAATATTATCCTGTTTCAAGTAAAAACTATAGTTCCATTTTCCATTCAACCCAAAAATCGCATAGTCCATCTATTCTTTTCACAGAGACGTTTTCAATAACATGAAACTTGTTATCAAAACAAATTACTATTATTTCTTCATCGACAATTTGGGATTCCAAACATTACACAGTAAACCTTGAAGTTTTAAAACTGTAAGTACTAATCAAAATAACGAAGGTTTATCCCTTAGGGTTTACAACTCCAAAAACGAGATACATTTCCACTAATAATTTAAAGTAGACGCTGCATCAACCAGACTAGCCAACACCTTAGCAGTTGGGCACACAACATTACTGTTCACAAGTTACTTTCAATGGACAAAAACTGTGCCAGAAATCCAAACACCTAGAACTTTGTCAAAACATCATTCGTCGACCTCAATTGAATCAGGATGACCAATGAGGTAAGGAAACCACCGAGGCTTAAAGGTGGACAAGCATAGCTCCTCCATCAATGAATATCCAGTGTATCATTATTTTTCACTTATCTCTTGTTTCTTACATGATTATTTGTTGCTTATATGGATAGAAGGATAGACTAGTAGATTATTGATTTGCATGTTAGTGTAGTGCTCTGGTTTTTACAGCAGAGCACTCAGTAAATTCCTAAGTTAA
Source organism: Larix kaempferi (assembly GCA_027924585.1). Taxonomy (NCBI): domain Eukaryota; kingdom Viridiplantae; phylum Streptophyta; class Pinopsida; order Pinales; family Pinaceae; genus Larix; species Larix kaempferi. Next base: position 17,323,574 of record BSBM01000050.1, on the reverse strand, counting down.
TTTCCTATGTATTAATTCATTTAGGTATGTGTGAGTAACTGACATATCAATATTTCTATGCTTTTAAATTTCTATGCTTTTAAATGATGTTTAGCATACCGATAATCATACATTCGTATTTAAAAGAATAACTATCAATATTTCCCTTCAACTATTTGTGGTTTCCGCATAAGAATATGTTCACAGTGAGAAAAATCAGTAAGAAGGTTTCAAAGTACATTTCCACATAATAATTGAACAAAATAATTAATCAAGGAAATTACCTGATGCTGATGCTAACCGTAGGTTGTAGCTGGTTGTATATCCTCTTAGTCAGCCAAAATGAAGTGTCCACCCTACCGAACAGCTATTATCTTGCTGGCCCTTGGAAATCAAAGGATTTCCAATCCCCCGAGCCCACAATCTGATAATCCCGAGAGCAGTCTTCACTTAAGTTCTCCAAACTTTTCTGTTCTCAAACCTCCTTTCTGTTCCCAAAACCTTTTCCTCCACTTCCAGCTCTCCCCCTCCTTCAACTCTCTTCCCCTCTATATACAGTTCCTTCCTCGAGAAGACCTTGGGCTTACTCCACCGCCCCAAACTCCCCCTCTCGAGCCCCTCAAACATTTACTCCTCCCACTAGTTCATTCATACACGTTTCTTTATAAAATTATATTTTTCACACTCCATGTACCTAATAATTAATTACTCTCATGGTAAATTCATTTGATTTTGATTGACGGTCGTAAGAATTTATTATGGTGGGAATTATTACCCAAAGGTTATCCATTCGGGACAAGCTTCATTAATTAGAAGTCTATTCGCCATCCTTGGTATTTAATGTTATTAATGTAATTAATAAAATATTATATAATTAGTTGACCCTTTTCAACTTGGACATGATGTGTCTTAATGGTCTACCTTATCCGTCGAGATCACTTATCTTGAGATTTAAATTCCAAGATTAATATTGAATAATTAAATAACCATTTTCCATCACATCACATCCATTCAAGAAGCGTTATCCTATTATTTTTAGCTTAGTAATGGAAATAATCACACTTTAATCATTTATTAATCAATATTTACATTTTTACCTATATTGCAATTGTTATGACATGGGTAGTAATATTATTAAAATAACATTAATTAAGTAATAATATTAATTAAATCACCACAAGGAAATAATAAATGGTGAATTTAATAAATCGGGAAAAATGGTGAATTTAATAAAGATGTCTTTTAAATCATTTGTTTATCACATGAGTAACCTAACATCTTCATAGTATCGTCGTTCTTCTAAACAAAGCAACCCTAAGGGCTTAAACAATCTTACTAATTAATTAGACAGTACCATTACCTTATTTACAACAATTCTCAAACAATAATGTTAACTGATGACACTTGTCTCAATTGTACATCATGATGTTTACCAACGAGTAATACATAGCTTAATTGACTTGTTTTACACATCTTATATAACTTTATATTCATTATCTGAATTCGGTCAATGCATGATTAACCTAATTACTTATGACAACTTATACATTTATTCAATATGTTAAGTGTTTGTATGTCGATACTAGTGTACATGTGCAAGGTGTGCATGCGTGGCCAGCGTATGCACAGATCATACATGTACTATAGACAAACCCCATCCCGCCTATGCATACCTGCTAACTAATAGTAGTATTTACCCCCATGTAGAAGAACAAACATAATATAAATAGTACAATTACTTCAACATTCTCAGTTATTTAATAGTTAGTTCTTTACGATTTCACATCATTATCTTTATCTTTACATTAGTTTAATCAATCATGCACAAGGAAGGGTACCTACTCCCACTAACTCGGACTCAAGGAATACTAAACCCTCAACAGTACTAACTAACACATCCTCCCATCATAACCTACGTCCAACATCCTCCCTATCCTTCCTCTGCTAGTACAAAAGTGGAAGTCGGACTCACCGATCTGACCACATAGAACTTGTGTAATGCCCATATTTTGATTCGGCATATTTATTAGTTAGACACACCATACTTTACTTCTTATATATTTTGTCGAACTCAGCTCGACTGAGTAAACTATATTGGACCTCATTATATGATGTTACTTTGTCTTATGATTTCACCATGATTATGATGTTACTATGTTATGCAGTTATGATGTCATGATTATCATATGATTTCCTTATTTTACGATTGAAGTATATGTTTATATGTTTTCCTTAATGAAATGTGAAATATATGATTCGGTACGTGGATACCATCTTCTTATATGAATTATTGAAATGTTATATGTATCTATGATGAGCTAAAAGGTTACATGAAATGAAATGATAAAATGGATCAATTGGCGATCAATGGAAAATGCTTTCTATAAATTGTATTTTGCAAAACACTAACCTACAGGACACAAGGGCTATGGGATAGCCAGTTACTTGATCTGATATACATTGGAAAGGAAAAACATGTTCATACAGCAAACCTTAGCAGCCAAAATGAGGATACGATAACACAAACTGATAATCCCGATAGCAGCAAGTATGAGTTGATAAGGGAGTAGGCCCAGTATGTTGAGAGGGATGGATGTGTTTCCCACCCTATGTTTCCATGAGACCCGAGGTCGTGGGAGGGCCGTGCTGAGACACGCTCCCCATGTTGTTGTGATGACGATTGTCGGATGCCTGCTAGGGGAGGATAGGTCCGCTGTTCAGCCGACGCTATCGCTCTCAAGTTCTATGTGGTCAGATCGGTGAGTCCGACACCCACTGTTTTACTAGCAGAGGGAGGATAGGGAGGATGCTGGACGTAGGTTATGATGGGAGGATGTGTTAGTTAGTACTGTTGGGGGGGTTTAGTATTCCTTGATTCCGAGTTAGTGGAAGTAGGCACCCTTCCTGTACTTGATTGATTAAACTAATGTAAACATAAAGACAATGATGTTAAATCGTAAAGGGTTAACTGTTAAATAACCGAGGATGTTAAAGTAATTATACTATAGATTATGCTTGCTCTTCTGCATGGGGGTAGATACTATTGTTAGTTAGCAAGTATGCATAGGCGGAATGGGGTTTGTTTATAGTACATGTCCGACATGTGCATACACTGGCCATGCATGCACACCTTGTACGTGTACAATATTACTGGTGTATAACATACTTGTCATGCTTGAATAGTAGTATAAATGTCATAGATAACTCAGTTAAGGATACATCAATCAACTTAGGTAATGAATGGTTAGGTTGTCAATGTGTAAATAAGTGAATTAGTAATTATATGAAAACATTGTAATAATAAACTAAGACAAGTATCGTCAGTTAACATTGTCATAGAAGAACTGTTGTGAATAGGGTAATGATAGTGTCTAATTAATTAGTAAAATTGTTTAAGCCCTCACAAGTGCTTTGTTTATAATAACAAGGATGCTATGTTGATGATAGGGTACCCATGTGATAAACAAATAATTAAGAATACTATGATTGATTCACCTTTTATTATTGTCAAGGGGTGATTTAATTATTATTATTAATTAATAAATGATATTCCAGCAACATTTATATCCCTATCATAACAAATGCAATATAAGTAAGATTTGAAATATTGATTTATAAATTAAAATTGTGTGATTAATTCCATTTCAAAAGTTAGCCATAATAAGATAATCATTTTTGGAATAAACGTGATGTGATGGAAAATGGATATTTAATTATTCAATGTTAATCTTGGAATTTAAACCTCAAGCTAAGTAGTCTCGACGGATAAGGTGGATCATTAAGACACATCATGTCCAAGTTGACAAGGGGGCAACTAATTATATAATATTTTATTAAATTAATAACATTAAAATATCAAGGACGGCGGATAGACTTGTATTTAATGAAACTTGTCCCGAATGGATAACCTTGGGGTGATAATTCCCACCGTAATAAATAATTACGACCGTCAATCCAAAACCAAATGAATTTTCCATAAGAGTAATTAATTATACATTTTTATAAGGAGACGTGGATGAATGAACTAGGGAAAGGAGTAAAGGTTTGAGGGGCTCGAGAGGGGGAGTTTGGGGCGGTGGAGTAAGCCCAAGGTCTTCTCGAGGATGGACATGTATATAGAGGGGGAGAAGGTTGAAGGTGAGGGGGGTTTTTTTTTTTATTCGGGGAAGAAAAGAAGTTTGGAGAACAAAAGTTGGGAGAACAGAAAGTTTGGCGAACAGAAAGATTTTGAGAACAGAAGGAAAGACTGCTCTCGGGATTATCAGATTGTGGGCTCGGGGGCTTGGAAATCCTTTGATTTCCAAGGGCCAGCAAGATTATAGCTGGTCGGTAGGGTGGACACTTCAGTTTGGCTGTCTAAGGGGTTATAAAACCTGCTACAACTTACGGTTAGCATCAGCATCAGGTAATTTCCGTTATTTACTATTATGCTTAAACTTACTATAAATATGCATCACTTGCCATTTACTGATTTACTGCTATTTACTGATTTACTGAGTTGTGAAACATATTCTTATGCTAGATTGTTGGAAAGAAAATATTGGTATGTTAGTCTATTTTAAATTACGAATGTAAGGTGATAAAAGAAAACAAGACAGTACCCTAAATATTATTTAGGCACATAGTAATTCTTAGAAATTTATTTCCATAAACTCGTAAAGTTAAAACGTAGAAAATTAAACCTGCAAATTTTACACAGTGCTCTGCTGTAAAAACCAGAGCAGTACAGATGGTATCAGAGCGAAGGCTCAAAAACTTAGACCTTAGGGCACACTAACCTTGGAATTTTCAAGAATTTCACACTACAAAGTAACTACATGCCAATTCCTAATACTATTTTTTTAAAAATAAAAAGGGAAAAGAAAATTGAACATAAAATTTTGAAATTTTGTATAAACATAGCCTCCTCAACCTCAACCTGGAAACTTGAATAGAAACAACCTGAAGCAAAAGCTACAATCGATCATTACAGTCACAACTATCTTGATTTCACCCTCCAACTTCTTAGTTGTCGTGCACACAACTTTTGCTTCCTGCAAGAGAAAAGTTAAGCTTAGAAAATAAAGAAAATAACCAGGCTACAGAAACAAATGTATCACAGATGCAAATGAAGTAATGCGAACTATTCTGAGATTGCAAAGACAATCAATAAGAAAAACCCACACACACAGTGAAGAAAAGGTGGTGCAAACCCAACATTGAGAGACAACATTGAGAGAGATGAACCCACTCACACAGCTTTCTTAGAATCCCACACAAAGAAAAAAAAAATATACAGAAACTTTTATAGTCAAACAGTATATATATATATATATATATATATATCAACAACGATAGTAGAATATATAAGGTCATAGTGTTTTTTTTTTTTAACGTTTAGAAATCGTATATTGGCTATTTGTGTAAACTGCCTGTAACCTCATCGTTAGTTTTAAAAGAATGAAGTCTATCCAATTTCAATGGCGAGTAAGCAAATACTAGGAATTTTTGCAATTCGGATGGTTATGTGGAAAAACATTAGTCAGTAAAACTAGGAATTTAGTCAGGAAAAGCTTCGACAAGCATTTCAATGGTAATTATTTCTTTGACAGAAGATAGCACGTCGAGAAGGCAGTCTTGGTTGTGTTTTTATTTTTTTTTAGGCTTTGAAATAGCGTCAGGCGATTCTTTTGGCAAAAATCTGCCAGGAATGCTGGCAAGCGAAGGATCCCAGAATGCTTTAGCCCATTAGACGTGTGCCCAAACCCGGAAGCATTAAACCGTACAGGCAGACTATGTCGCTTGACGATCACTATATATAAACTTTCTCTGTAATAAACAAATATCAGAGGCGTGCTTTTTATGAATAATTTGCTGTATGATTTACTTTACCGTTAAATAATTACTCTGACCATTACAGCATATATGTCCCTGATATATGCATTACAGTAGCAGGAGGATGTCTACAATGGTATTTATATCAGTTTCATTCTTTAAGTAAACAAAAATAATGATAATATTTCATTAAGAATCTGAATTCAACTCCACATTTCGATCAATTAAAAACTTTTAATAAACAACTCACGGGGTTTCAGGGAAGGTACAACAGCAATTAGGTTTACTGGTTGTGAGGATGCCTAACTGGTTGAATAGAGAACACGTTGAATAGAGACGCGTGGGCATATAGAGTCTTCTCACAGAGTTCATTTGTTCCTCCTGCCAGTGAGACTGAATTTCTTGCATGCAGAAGGAAGAAAGCTACGCAAAATCAAAAGCAGATGATGGGAAATACAAAATGGAAAGAGGGAAGATGTTAAACCAATTTCAAAGGGTATATTTTATTCTTCATAGACAAACAATTAAAAATTACTTAACTGTATAATACATTAAACCGAGGTCGATCCCCTCAAGGAGGCGCCCGTCTGCATTTTGGAAAATAAATTTATTACTTACAGAGGAAAAACGGACTCCACTCCAACACCAGAAAACTTGATATGCTCCGATTAAGTGGATTACAATGGCAGCGTTGGCAATGTCAACCAACCAAAAGGGATTGTAAAAGCCAAATCCTGTCAAAAGGTTTCCTGGTGCATTGTCTCCAAAAGCTGCGTAGCCCATGCAACCACACAACATGTAGAACACTGTTGTCGTAACCATGCCCATTAGCGTTGCTTTCTTCATCGTCTTGTTCTCTGACGGAGGCGATTTTATTGTGTTCTGTATTTCAATTAGAATCATCGAATAGGAGTAAGCAAATGCAATGTTCCCAAGGGCTTGGAGCGTACTCCATATTTTGTCAGCTTTAGATACTGTAACAATGGTGGCTCCCATGAGGCTCCCTCTAAAGTGTCCCATCTCTGCTACTTTGGCGATTCCGAGGCCAAGTCCAATGGTAGAATAGGTGACTGACATGACTGCAGCGACTATAGAGAGCCACCATAGTTGGTCGAAGTCTGGTATCTGAGAAAGTAAGATCTCTACTACTCCAAAGATTATCATGTATGGGTTGTTGGAGGCGTGGCATGGGTCGTCATGTCCATGAGTGTTGAAGCAATTTGACCTATGAATGGCCGTCATACTGATGGATGCAGCAATTGTATACCTAATTGCAGTTCCGTATAGGTTGGCGTACTGAGTAAAACCGCATATCCAGACCTGGACGCCATCTAGATTGGCTCTCACAGCATCAATATAGGTATAATTTCTTTTTCCAGTAACAGGATCTGGAGACCTGTAGCAGTCCGAAAGCAGGAAAGACGTATATAAAGTGACAAAAGAGAAAGCAAGCATGGCTGCAGGTCCGGCAATCCATCCTAACTGAGCTGTTACAATTTATCCCCACAGTACTACCCGCTGCTATCAAAAGGGGAATCGCAGACAACGTTACCAGGGTAAGTTTTCATCCTTTGATGAAAGCCACGGTAAAACCTCCAAAGAAAGTAGAGGTGGACTTTATGAATTGCCCGGCTCACTCAGGTCTCTCTCAATTACCTGTATACGTCTTCCATCCTTGCCAGGTGTGTAAGCGAGAGCCGAACCTGCGACCCCTGCTCCCACAATGATAACATCCGTCCCTCCTTCAGCAGCTTCGATGGCAATGCCATTGTCGTCTGCTAATTTCTCAAAACTTTTGGTTTGCATTCCCCGTAATTCGTCGGATCTGTGTTTCCACCTGCTGAAAATTATATAATAGGACATTAAGACAGAAACAGAGGCAATGGCTACCGTAATCACTAGCGTATGATGCTCCATCGTAGACCACATTATCAATCCTTGTTGCTGCTGAGGCGTCCCCATTGATAATGGCAACAGCAGGTCCGACCAGAAATGAAAGGGTAAATCCCGTTCATTCTTTACAATAGCAGGTCTGACAGTAGTGTTCTGCGGTAGAAAAATGGAGAGCTCCTTCCTTTCTGAAACCCTAAGCGAGCTTGCATTTGAGTTGCAGAGCTAAAACTCCAGGAGAGAGGGTGAAAATGGACGCGTCTTGGGGATTGACCCTATTTAGGGTTTTCCCCACTTTCCGAGGGCGGTGGGTTGCTTGGAGAGACCGCGTGTCCTTCATGCACACTCGCTTCTTGCATGGCGGTGAACTGACACGAAGAGCCGCGTGGCCATACCTTTTGCTTAGCCGAGAGTCGAGTGAAAAGGGCTAAGCGGTCGAGTAAAATTTTCCTTATTTATTTTTATTTATTTTATTTAAATTTAGTTTTAAAGTTATAACCTAAGTTTTGGCAAATTTCGTATATATATTTATAAAGTGTTAGTATCATTTTATTTAAAAATTAATTAAATTTTGTATACGTTATATAATGTTAGCGTGCTTTATTTAAATTTAATTTCGTATATATATTTATAAAGTGTTAGTATCATTTTATTTAAAAATTAATTAAATTTTGTATACGTTATATAATGTTAGCGTGCTTTATTTAAATTTAATTTCGTATATATATTTATATAGTGTTAGTATCATTTATTTAAAAATTAATTAAATTTTGTATACGTTTATATAGTGTTAGCGTTGCTTTATTTAAATTTAATTTCGTATATATATTTGTATAGTGTTAGCACCATTGTATTTAATTTAATTAAATTTGGTATACATTTATATAGTGTATAACCTAAGTTTTGTTAAGAATTAAAATTTAATATTAAAAATTTTGCCGAGATTTCAACTCCTAGTCGAAGGGATGAAAGAGACCCGAAAAGTCAAAAACAAGACACCATTAAGACCAGCACGACGAGCTGAACACCATGACAAGATTGTTTAATAAAAACAACTATAGATTTTACTGCGCTAATCCTGACAATCTGTTATCTCATGATGCAAGTTATTTCTTATGCATAAGTATAAGTGTATGAATACCTACATTTTAGTTCCGCGTGTATTTGATTGAACAACTAAGGACATGATTTTATTTTCAATAAACTCAGGAACTATCATGGTAACAACACGCAGAGGTCGAGGTCGGGGTCAAGGTCGACCACCGTCACCACCACCTCCGCCACCGCCAACACCACCACCACCAACCTCAACACCAGAAATGCAGATCATAATGAGGTCATTGGAGGCTATTATGACCACGATGAACAGGCAGTCGGAAAGGGCCGCCGAGGTGGAAACCACTCAAGTGAGTCGAGAGAACTCTGAAAGGGCACATGGCCCAAGACTGGAACCGCTTCAGGACATATCGAGGGAGTTACAAAAGATAAAAGTTCCAGAGTTTTCAGGAGGACGACCTGGTAAGCATGCAGAGGCATGGCTGGAAGGCATGAAGAGATGCTTCGCATTGAATGAGTACACATCTAGTTCCAAGGCTAGGATGGCCGTCTTTCAACTTAAAGGTGATGCTTTGAATTGGTGGTCAGACCTCGAGAAGCAGTTGCACCTTACTCCTCTTACAACTTCTTGGGAACTGTTCGAGGAGAGGTTCCACATGAAGTATTTGCCAAATTATTACAAGGAAGAACAGGCAGGTGCACTCCATGCCTTAGTACAGGGAGACAAGACAGTGGAGGAGTATGAATCTCGATTTATGGAACTGGTAAAATATGTTCCTTACCTAGATGCAGATGATTGTCAGGTAGAGCGTTTTGTGTATGGACTTAACTACAAGATTAGAGCTGCTGTGCGGATGTGGAAGCCAACTTCAGTTGCCATGGCAGTTGAGTATGCTCGTTATGCAGCTGATATGTCAGATGGAAAAGGGGGCAGTAAGTTGACAGGAACCAATCAGTATGTTTCAGGGAAGGCATCACGTCCTTACTTCAGGGGAGGACAGTCTAGACCTCCTCCTTATGGTAACCGGTTCACACCGAGGGGTAATACTTCAGTTAACTCAATCTCGCAGGCATCGTCCGCAACCCACCAAAGCCAGGGACGTACACAGGGAAGTTCCTATAGAGGAGCAAGGGGTTTTAGAGGAACCAGGGGAAGGAACTCATCTCAGAGGATTCCTTCGAGCAACAGGCAAGCCCCTCCCAATCTCTCTTGTTGGGGATGCGGAGGTCCTCATTTCCAGCGAGACTGTCCCAAGGGTCAGTCAAGCAGCAGGCACAGGGAAGGAAAGGCACCCATGGACAGTTCGGGTAACAGTCATCGGATTCATGCAGCGGTGCATAACCACCAGGCAGAACATCAGTCTACCGTAGTAGAATCCACTGGTAATGTAAACAATGTCAAACTTAAAATTTTGTTTGATCCAGGAGCAACTGACAGTTTTATTTCACCATTTGCATTAGATAAATGTGGGTTGGCAGCCTACGAGCACGATGATTTCAAACTGGTTGAAATGGCTTCAGGAACTAAGCAACCAGTAGGTCTTAAAGTGAGAAGTTGTGGGGTTGACTTAGGAGTTTGCACCACTAAGTTGGATGCTTATGTCACCAATTTGGGGACTTATGACCTCATTATTGGCATGGATTGGTTAGAAGACCATAGAGCTTTCATAGACTGCTATGCAAAGAAGGTGTTGTGCCTCGATGACGAGGGAAGGACAATTCAAATCCAAGGCTTGAAGAGGAAGGTATCCCTCCGTTTCATCTCTATGGTGAAAGCTAAGCGGTGCCTAAGACAAGGATGCCAGTTGTTCGTAGTGGAGGCCGTGAGCGATAGTAAAGGACCTTCCTTGAATTCTTACCCAGTACTTTCTGAGTTCAAGGATGTCTTTCCGAAGGAATTACCAGGACTACCTCCAGAAAGAGAGCTCGATTTCACAATCGAACTAAAACCTGGTGCAGAACCTATCTCAAAAACTCCTTATAGAATGACAACTCCAGAGCTCCGTGAGTTACAGATCCAGTTAAAAGAGTTGCTAGATTTGGGACTGATTAGACCCAGTATCTCACCGTGGGGAGCACCAGTGATCTTCGTTAAGAAGAAGGATGGATCTCTGCGACTGTGCATAGATTACAGAGATTTGAACAAGGCCACCGTGAAGAACAGGTATCCCATACCAAGAATTGATGACCTCTTTGATCAAATGAAAGGTGCGTCAGTCTTCTCAAAAATTGATTTACGATCAGGGTATCACCAGTTGAGGATCAAGGAAGGCGACATTCCTAAGACTGCCTTTCGAACTCGATTTGGGCATTACGAGTTTGTAGTGGTACCATTTGGTTTGACCAATGCTCCAGCTGTATTCATGAGCCTCATGAATGGTGTCTTCCGAAAATACTTGGACCACTTTGTTCAGGTCTTCTTAGATGATATTCTTATCTATTCTAAGAATGAGAAGGAGAACGAGGAACACTTGCGGTTAGTCTTGACGTGCTTAAGGGAACATAAACTTTATGGTAAATTGTCAAAGTGTTCCTTCTTCCAAAAAGAGATTCACTACTTAGGGCACATCATCTCAGGTGAAGGGATTTCTGTAGACCCAGAAAAGGTAAAGGCCATTGAAGATTGGCCAATTCCAAGGAATGCTCATGAGGTGCGCAGCTTCATGGGGTTAGCAGGCTATTATCGGAGGTTTGTGGAAGGATTTTCTAAAATTGCAAAACCTATTACCACCTTGCAACGCAAAGGAATCCGGTATGAATGGACCGATGAATGCGATGCCTCTTTTACAGAGTTAAAAAGATTGTTGACAAGTGCACCGATCTTGCGGGTACCAGACATGGATAAAGATTTCATGGTATGCACCGATGCCTCGAAGCAAGGATTAGGAGCGGTGTTGATGCAGGAAGGTGGGGTAATAGCTTATGCATCTCGAAAGTTGAAACCTCATGAGGAGCAGTATGCCACGCATGATCTAGAATTGGCAGCAGTAATGTTGGCACTAAAATTATGGAGGCACTACCTAGTTGGTAGAAGCTTCACCCTTAAAACAGACCATCAGAGCTTGCAGTACATCTTTACCCAAAGGGATTTGAATGCTAGGCAAAGGCGATGGAGTGAGTTCATGAGTGAGTATGACTTTGGTATCTCTTATATCAAAGGAAAGGAGAATGTGGTGGCAGACGCTCTAAGCCGAAGGCCGAGACTTTTCTCCTTAATTCCCTTGAAGGTTGACTTGAGGGAAAGGGTACTAGGACAACTATTGGGCGATAGTTGGTATCTAAAAGTAACCTCAGCTATTCAGAATGGAAAGAAACAGGAATTGAAGTATGATGGGTACCATCTTGAGGAAGATGGGTTGTTGCGGTATCAGGGAAGGATGTATGTTCCTAAGGAAGGTGATATCAGGAAAACAATCCTTAGAGAGGCCCATAGATCACATTACTGTGCCCACCCAGGAGTGAAGAAGATGTATGCTGACATGAAACAACTCTTCTTTTGGCCAGGTATGAAGATGGATGTAGTGGAATTTGTTTCGAAGTGCCTTGAGTGTCAACAAGTGAAGGCAGATCATCGTCACCCGGCCGGTCTCCTACAACCGCATGATATTCCTATGACTAAATGGGAAGTCATTTCCATGGACTTCGTTGTAGGATTACCACTCACATCTCTGAGACATAATGCTATTTTGGTTGTAGTTGACAAACTGACCAAAAGTGCTCACTTCATTCCGGTCAGAGACACCTATGATGTGACAGATGTGGCAAGGGTATTCATAAATGAGATTGTACGTCTTCATGGAGTTCCTAAAAAGATAATCTCTGATAGAGACCCTAAGTTCACCTCCAGATTTTGGACAAGCATGCAGTCAGCATTAGGGACACAGTTGAACTTAAGATCAGCTTATCACCCCGAGACAGATGGACAGACTGAGAGGGTGAATCAAGTGATGGAGGACATGCTTAGGATGTATGTTATGGATCAGCAGACACAGTGGGAGAAATATATTCCTTTAGTGGAGTTTGCATACAACAATAGTCATCACAGCTCCATTGGTATGCCGCCATATCAGGCATTGTATGGGAGGCAGTGCAGGACACCACTCAGTTGGGACAGGTTAGAGGATCGAGTTTTAATTGGGCCTGAATTGATTCAGGAAATGGAGGAGCAAGTGATACAGATTAGGCAGCGGCTGAAGGAAGCACATGATAGGCAAAAGAGTTACGCTGATGCACACAGATCAGATAGAACTTATGGAGTAGGGGATCGTGTATTTATTCGCATCAGACCAAATAAGAGTACCATTCGGTTTGGGAAGGGTACCAAGTTGTCACCTCGCTTTATAGGTCCATTTGAAATTCTTGAGAAAATCGGACCAGTTGCTTATCGTCTCGCGCTGCCACCCCCACTTGCATAAAACTCATAATGTATTTCATGTTTCTGTATTACGACATTACATAGCTGATGAGACTCACAAAATTCATTGGAAGGAATTGCAGGTCTCGGACGAGGGAACCTTCAGGGTCGAACCATTACGTATACTTGATCGTAGGGTTCGACAGCTCCGTAGTCGCCATGTGGACCAAGTTAAGGTCCAATGGGACAAGTATAGCCCCGGGTCTGCTACCTGGGAGGACGCAGAGACCATGCGTCGAGATTTTCCCTCACTATTTTGACCATAACTTCGGGACGAAGTTTCCCGAAGGGTGGGTGTATGTAATGCCCATATTTTGATTCGGCATATTTATTAGTTAGACACACCATACTTTACTTCTCATATATTTTGTCGAACTCAGCTCGACTAAGTAAACTATATTGGACCTAATTATATGATGTTACTTTGTCTTATGATTTCACCATGATTATGATGTTACTATGTTATGCAGTTATGATGTCATGATTATCATATGATTTCCTTATTTTACGATTGCAGTATATGTTTATATGTTTTCCTTAATGAAATGTGAAATATATGATTCGGTACGTGGATACCATCTTCTTATATGAATTATTGAAATGTTATATGTATCTATGATGAGCTAAAAGGTTACATGAAATGAAATGATAAAATGGATCAATTGGCGATCAATGGAAAATGCTTTCTATAAATTGTATTTTGCAAAACACTAACCTACAGGACACAAGGGCTATGGGATAGCCAGTTACTTGATCTGATATACATTGGAAAGGAAAAACATGTTCATACAGCAAACCTTAGCAGCCAAAATGAGGATACGATAACACAAACTGATAATCCCGATAGCAGCAAGTATGAGTTGATAAGGGCGTAGGCCCAGTATGTTGAGAGGGATGGATGTGTTTCCCACCCTATGTTTCCATGAGACCCGAGGTCGTGGGAGGGCCGTGCTGAGACACGCTCCCCATGTTGTTGTGATGACGATTGTCGGATGCCTGCTAGGGGAGGATAGGTCCGCTGTTCAGCCGACGCTATCGCTCTCAAGTTCTATGTGGTCAGATCGGTGAGTCCGACACCCACTGTTTTACTAGCAGAGGGAGGATAGGGAGGATGCTGGACGTAGGTTATGATGGGAGGATGTGTTAGTTAGTACTGTTGGGGGGGTTTAGTATTCCTTGATTCCGAGTTAGTGGAATTAGGCACCCTTCCTGTACTTGATTGATTAAACTAATGTAAACATAAAGACAATGATGTTAAATCGTAAAGGGTTAACTGTTAAATAACCGAGGATGTTAAAGTAATTATACTATAGATTATGCTTGCTCTTCTGCATGGGGGTAGATACTATTGTTAGTTAGCAAGTATGCATAGGCGGAATGGGGTTTGTTTATAGTACATGTCCGACATGTGCATACACTGGCCATGCATGCACACCTTGTACGTGTACAATATTACTGGTGTATAACATACTTGTCATGCTTGAATAGTAGTATAAATGTCATAGATAACTCAGTTAAGGATACATCAATCAACTTAGGTAATGAATGGTTAGGTTTTCAATGTGTAAATAAGTGAATTAGTAATTATATGAAAACATTGTAATAATAAACTAAGACAAGTATCGTCAGTTAACATTGTCATAGAAGAACTGTTGTGAATAGGGTAATGATAGTGTCTAATTAATTAGTAAAATTGTTTAAGCCCTCACAAGTGCTTTGTTTATAATAACAAGGATGCTATGTTGATGATAGGGTACCCATGTGATAAACAAATAATTAAGAATACTATGATTGATTCACCTTTTATTATTGTCAAGGGGTGATTTAATTATTATTATTAATTAATAAATGATATTCCAGCAACATTTATATCCCTATCATAACAAATGCAATATAAGTAAGATTTGAAATATTGATTTATAAATTAAAATTGTGTGATTAATTCCATTTCAAAAGTTAGCCATAATAAGATAATCATTTTTGGAATAAACGTGATGTGATGGAAAATGGATATTTAATTATTCAATGTTAATCTTGGAATTTAAACCTCAAGCTAAGTAGTCTCGACGGATAAGGTGGATCATTAAGACACATCATGTCCAAGTTGACAAGGGGGGCAACTAATTATATAATATTTTATTAAATTAATAACATTAAAATATCAAGGACGGCGGATAGACTTGTATTTAATGAAACTTGTCCCGAATGGATAACCTTGGGGTGATAATTCCCACTGTAATAAATAATTACGACCGTCAATCCAAAACCAAATGAATTTTCCATAGGAGTAATTAATTATACATTTTTATAAGGAGACGTGGATGAATGAACTAGGGAAAGGAGTAAAGGTTTGAGGGGCTCGAGAGGGGGAGTTTGGGGCGGTGGAGTAAGCCCAAGGTCTTCTCGAGGATGGACATGTATATAGAGGGGGAGAAGGTTGAAGGTGAGGGGGGTTTTTTTTTTTGATTCGGGGAAGAAAAGAAGTTTGGAGAACAAAAGTTGGGAGAACAGAAAGTTTGGCGAACAGAAAGATTTTGAGAACAGAAGGAAAGACTGCTCTCGGGATTATCAGATTGTGGGCTCGGGGGCTTGGAAATCCTTTGATTTCCAAGGGCCAGCAAGATTATAGCTGGTCGGTAGGGTGGACACTTCAGTTTGGCTGTCTAAGGGGTTATAAAACCTGCTACAACTTACGGTTAGCATCAGCATCAGGTAATTTCCGTTATTTACTATTATGCTTAAACTTACTATAAATATGCATCACTTGCCATTTACTGATTTACTACTATTTACTGATTTACTGAGTTGTGAAACATATTCTTATGCTAGATTGTTGGAAAGAAAATATTGGTATGTTAGTCTATTTTAAATTACGAATGTAAGGTGATAAAAGAAAACAAGACAGTACCCTAAATATTATTTAGGCACATAGTAATTCTTAGAAATTTATTTCCATAAACTGGTAAAGTTAAAACGTAGAAAATTAAACCTGCAAATTTTACACAGTGCTCTGCTGTAAAAACCAGAGCACTACAACTTGAGAGCGATAGCGTCGGCTGAACAGCGGACCTATCCTCCCCTAGCAGGCATCCGACCATCGTCATCACAACAACATGGGGAGCGTGTCTCAGCACGACCCTCCCACGACCTCGGGTCTCATGGAACATAGGGTGGGAAACACATCCATCCCTCTCAACATACCGGGCCTACGCCCTTATCAACTCATACTTTGCTGCTATCGGGATTATCAGAGTGTGTTATCGTATCATCATTTTGGCTGCTAAGGTTTACTGTATGAACATGTTTTTCCTTTCCAGTATATATCAGATCAAGTAACTGGCTATCCCATAGCCCTTGTGTCCTGTAGGTTAGTATTTTGCAAAATACAAATTTATAGAAAGCATTTCCCATTGATCGCCAATTGATCCATGTTATCAAAAATCATTTTATTTCATGTTACCTTTTTAGCTCATCATAGGTGCGTATGACATATAACACTTCAATAATTCATATAAGAAGATGGTATCCATGTACCGAATCATATATTTCACATTTCATTAATGAAAACATATAAACATATACTGTAATCGTAAAATAAAGAAATCATATGATAATCATGACATCATAACCACCTAACATAGTAACATCATAATCATGGTGAAATCATAAAACAAAGTAACATCATATAATGAGGTCCATCATATCGTAATATAGTTTACTCAGTCGAGCTGAGTTCAACAGAATATATAAGAAAATAAAGTATGGTGTGTATAACTGATAAATATGCCTAATCAAAATATGGGCGTTACATACACCCACCCTTCGGGAAACTTCGTCCCGAAGTTATGGTCAAAATAGTGAGGGAAAATCTCGACGCATGGTTTCGGTGACTTCCAAGGTAGCAGACATTGGTCTATACTTGTCCCCTTGGGCTTTAACTTGACTGAACATGTCTATATTGATTTATAGTTTTACTTCTTTTATCCCATGATACGTGTTCTTATATTTCATTCTAAATCATATCCTAGTATTTAATATGACCTCCTCAAGGCCCCTTATTTATAATGCCCCTCAAGGTTCATTATGCCTCACTAGTGTGTTACCCATGATAATTTATATGCTTTTCAAAATTTTAAAAATCCCTATCTTTTGTATCGTGATCCATAAGAAGATGTTATCTCCCATATAATATTTATTTTGGTTCTTCGGGTGTTGTTATGACTCGTTTAGCAATTGCTAGCTTAACTGAACCTCCCTTAAAGTACACCACTTAGTTTCTCGTAATTATTCATCCTATATCATACCTCGCTACTTTATATTCCTTGAGATTTAATATGTAGATTTTCTTTATTGCTTACATCATACTTTTATCACATCATACATTTATAATATTGAGTTAAGAAGAAAGTCTCAACCTTTTCCAAATTTTCAAATGATGTTGATTGTAAAAATATATTCACTTAAAAGGAAACCTTCTCCTTTTCCAAAATTTAATTCAATTATTATTATTTTTACTACTATTTATTTATTTATTTATTTTTGTAAATTTGATAAAAAAAAAAAAAACTTTCTTTTACAATAATATCTCAAACACAAAATAAGTATATATAATTTATTAACATGTTTTTTTTTTTAAATAAAAAATAAAAATAAATAAAAAAATAAAATATGTATCTAAATTGATATTAATTGGACTTAATAATCCCATTTAAATCCCTCCTTTTGAACTGTTTTTTTTATTTTTATTTTTTTTACATATATAATAATAATTAATTTTTTTTTGGTTTGTTTTACATCACCAAGGATAAAACAACTAGGTGTTTAAGCACACTCAATTAGGGTCAAACTTAATTTAATGATCATCTTTTTATTATATATATATAATATATTTATATGTTGACTTCTCTAACTTTTGTCTTATGATATGACAAGAATGTTATAATGTCTTTGATTGTTAATTTTGTGATATAAATTAGGCCAAGAATATTATAACGATCAATGGAAAGCTCATTCAATAGTAAGACAGGGAAGGAATCCGAATGCCTTTTCATGTAAGAAGGCTACTTCAATAACTGCGATTTTCATTGCATCTCCTTCCATGAATGGAAACCTCTTGTTTAAGGAGTATCTCTGTTCATGCAACAGAATAGGCTGAGATTTATAGGATACATGTTCGTGACAAGGTTTGGGGAATTAAAATAATGTTTAACATCTAAACAAGAATGTCTCTAGACTTCTCTAACCTAGAAATTATCTTTATGAAACTTATGGGGTTTTGGCATAGGTTATTCCCGTAAAACCAAGCATAGATACGAATGACATAAGCGCTCACTCTTTATATATATATATATTAAGGCTGTCATACTACTTAATCCTATTGAGTAACTCGAAGTAAATCTTTAACTTGATTCCAAGAATAAACTTATTCTAACATCAATGTCTCAGTGAGAAAAGGCATTGGGTAACTAGATTATAGATGAGACAGAAAATGAATTTGTTTTACTACGGCAAGTTGCCTACATGTCAAAGGACACAACATATACAGTGACGGGTGTCGATAGGAGATGAAAATTGGGATTTGGGAATCGAAATCCAAGTGAGATATGAGGGCGCTTGGTGCCTGCAACCACATTGTGTAAATCATTTGTGGATTCTGCAAATCGTTGTGTCAGTGCCGATTAATTCATTCTACAGTACTAGTCAAATCACTCTTCATAAATATCAATGCTTTCCAAGAGATTTTTCTTCAAAAAGACATTAATTGTTTCTTTTCAAGGATCCAAGCTACACTCTAAATGAGAATAAACAACTATGTACAAGGTATTATAGGCTTTCTCCCTTTTTTTTTTTCAACAGAAGGTATTATACGCTTTCAGGGAAAGGACAGTTTTTTTTTTTCATATGGTTAATGGCAAGTTGTAGAACCTTTCTCACATACCACTTTTATTTTTTTTGGATTTTTAAATGATTTGTCTCCAATGGCACATAAAATACTGAGAATTGGAAAGCTCGGTTTAATAATAGATATTCCAACTTTAGAAGTTTTTAATCTTTGCGTGCTTAGACAATCGAAATAAAAGATAAAATAAAATAAAAATAAAAATAAAATAAAAAAAATGTCAAATCAGAAGAATAAGGAACAGTTTCCTACAGGATGTGGACATCCGCAACAATTATGATCACCATGTATATGAAACCATATCACACAACAACCAAAGCACGTGTGACAACACGTTCCTTCTCCCATTGTATTACCCAACAATTATACCTCTTAAATTGGGAATTACAAACTACGGTGGCATGCTTTGTCAGGCTATTTGCACAGTTTTTGTTATATTTTTTTTTTGTATTTTATGACTTCGCTTCGTAAGCATTTAATTTAATTCCATAGGTGCTTTAGGGACTATAGTCATTCCTTACAATTGATTCTTGCATTTTCTTGTTCCATATTACAATTACTAACGTTTTGTCAAGGTGCTCATTATCTGTATACGTATGTTTTTGTTTTATTTTATTTTTATTTTTTTTTAATCCAAAGATGTATATATATAAAGTACTGGTTAATCTTTGATTTATTTAAGCATTAACAAGGATATCAGGTTTCAATCCAATGTTTTGAGGAATAAAGTGGTTAAAGACTACAAAATATTGGAGATATATGAGCCATTCAACTAGGAGATAGCACTAACTACACTAGCACTAAGTCAACGACATTGGTGACCCTAATTACCTAAGGGTACCATTATTTATATGTAAAGGATTCAACCTATTTTATGTTAGATTTCAACTTCATTATAAAGGATTAATAGAAAATGTTAAGTCCGGTGTCTAGTATCTTGTTGCATTCCTTCTAATGCAATGATAGATTTGTAATGATGTTCTAGTTAATTAATTAATATTATTGGAATGAATCCCTCATTTCAAATAAGTTTTATGGTGTTAATGGTATATTTTAATGAGGCGATTCTTCATTGTAAAAATATGGCCTATTGGTTTGTTTATTAGGTATAAAAATATACGATTAGAGTATGGGAGTAGAGCGATTGTGTATAGAGAATACCGCTTGATCTTCTCTATTAATCTAACTGTAAAATCAAAGATAGAGAGTTGTGAGGTATCAATTAACCAACACTTATCCTATAATAATACCAAATCCAATTCCATTAAATACCAATTTATATATTTAATTATTTTAACACTAAATTTAAACAAGCGCTCTTCTTGAAAATGAGTTATGGAGGTGAGGAATTATATGAATATTTTTAAAAGGGAATGTGGATTTAATATAGGATGACGTAATTTATCGCACCTAGTAATGGGGAAGGCTCTACCCTAATGGGTTTTCATTCATGCGTATTAGTATAAAATGCTGTTCTATGTAACGATATCCCTAAAGGGCTATGGCTACCGATAAAGGATGCTGCTAGCACCCTAACTCCTTCGGCTGAGACTATATATGCTGCTGGTTAATCAGATGCTATAAGGTATACTTGAGTTATTCGGTCAACCGAATCCACCCTTGCTAGTGGTACTTAAACTTGGTCAACAGGAACGGGTTCAACCAGATAAAAGAACTTCTCAATCCTTGTTCACTTCCTTCATAATAAACCGATCTGGCCAGGGTTGGAAAGAAGATATAAAGAAGCAGTAAAGAGGTGAAGAGGTGGGTTAAAATTGATGAAGAGTATAATCCATCAAGCTCGGCCGGACCAGAAGATGATTTGTGATACCAATAAGAATTAATAGGGCAAAGTAGGAAAAGAATAAATATCCTAGTGCTGATACCCCCGATTCCTGGCTGAAGCAGCATCTATCCCCAAGTGGGTAGGGTGGTTCTTCAATAGAGTAGGTAAAAGAGTGAATGAAGAAGGAAGCTGAGCGGTGGATAATATCATGTATAATATAAGCACCTCCTCTTGGGAAACTAAGCAAAATGCTTCTTGGACACTTACTTACACTAAGCATATAAGCCATTTGAACTGGAAGAATGGAAGGTACGTAAAGAAAATGATATAGTAGTATTGCTATATCTAAATCTACGTAGTTGGGGGAAAAAGTAGTTAGTGATCCGGCTAAAAGTATTGATTCCCCGGTGAGCCGCCCTTAGTATCGAAATGATATAGAGCAGAAGACATGCGGAAGAAAGACGACATTATTTTATGCTGGAAATTCGATTCTATCTTCAACTTCTAATTAGTTCAAGGGCATAATTTAGTATGATGCTACCTAGTTTGCTATGAAATCGTCCATAGAATAGCCAAGACAGGTAACCAAAACGGGTTTTTATTAGAAATGTATTTTGAATGGTTTCCTTTGAAAATCTAATGGACTCGTTCATCCAGCGACTACAGGGAGTTTCTGAATATGGCTTCCCATGGCATTCAAAATCCCAAGCTATGACTCGAAAGAAATCAAACAGCAGGATTCCTGTGGACTTCTAGCCATGCATGGTTGCTTTCACGCTATTATGAATTGCTTTACAGTAAAAGAAAATAATAATAATATTTTAACTATAGTATGGTTTTAATGGATTTCTATGTATGGAACTTTGCTTGGGATTCTGACTTATATTATAGGTAAGGTTTATTTATCTAATAATATTTAACTCCAAATTCCCGAACTCCTCGAATCGTAAAGGTTTTACCTTAAGCTGAACCTACCATTTAAAAATAAAATATAATAAAAGAAAAACCATGCCTAATTACTTATTTAACTACAGTTTAAGCCGTGTGTTGCATGAAGGCCACGCGGCCTTCCAAATTCCCCCCACGCCTAGACAAACTAATAGTAAAAAAATATAGAGAAGAAACTAGGTGTAAAACCCTCCCTCCTCATCACTCAGCTCATTATTCCTCTCGTTTTTTTTGGCAAAGCGCTCTGCACTCCACCATTCGACTGAGATATTAACATCCCTGAAACCCTTGCAGATCAGCTAGTGCGACTGCTGCTTTCTATAAATCAACCTCATCGCCGAAGATTACAGGGTGTTTTGGTTTAAAGTGTGAAAAAAAAATGGGTAGGTTTTCCCTGACCCATCCACTTTGTCACTTCTCACTTGATGGGGGTAGCGACGAAAAATGGCCTTGGCTACAAGGCTAGCCTATGCAGAGCTCCCTTCACGTGCTCGCTGGAAGATATATCGAGTAAGGAAACATTGGTATCAGAAACAGAGGAAGGTGCACCTGCTGGGTGTAGTGCACATCCCAAGCGATTCTGCTCAAGGGTTGGTGTTGGGCGTTCTGTATAGTTTTCAACCGTAGCCTTCTGTGGATTCTTAATGTCATCCCTTAGCTTCACGCTTATGTAACCTGAGAGCCTTTCAAGGACTGTATATGCCCTAGAATGATTTTATTGACCGTAATCCCTGGATACAGTGGATTTCATTGATGCTCTATGCAGAAATGATTGACCGTAAGCCCTCCCTTGGCGAGCTTGGCACTTAGACTTGGGTTTTAACATTTACGATATGGCATGTCAACGGTGGTGAAGGCTATGGTGGTGGTGGAGGATGTGGAGTCGGTGTCTTCTATTATTCTTTTTTTTTTTTTCTTTTTTGTTTCAAGCCTTCAGTTATGCAATCGGTCCAGGGTTGAGTCGGGGGCGGTGCGTGCTATGGTTAATTAGATGTTGCAAGCTATAAGATTTGACATCAATTTCCAAACGAACTTTTCATTCTTCTTCCAAAAACCTGGTGAATTTGGCCTTGAAAGGCATGACGACTATGAAGAGTAAAGCCATGTTGTTACCTCTACTGAGGTTTGGGGCTCTTAATCCAGATCTGGAAACCTGGTAAGTGGTATGGGAATTTCTATCCTGTTTCTTGTTTGTTATTATTATTATTATTATTATTATTTTTATCTTCATTGTATAGAATTTGCATATCTGTAGAGGAATAGACGCTTAGGAGGTAAGTTAGCATTCCTTATTTCTTTGTTCTTTGTTCACGGAATTGCAGTATAGGGTAAGTGTCAAGCAGGTTACGAAGCATTTTATCCTTTCTTTACTGAACCTATTTTATTATTTGAACCGATAGAGAATGTATGGGGAAATTAGTAATAGATCGCATAACTATTTGGTGGTAAGCATTCATCACTCACTATTCGGTAGGCGTAGTCTCGGTGGGTTAGTGCGTTTAACTCAATAGAATAAGGAGTACCCTGGCAGCTAAGGCCCCATTACTGTGATGGCTCAATCTTTATATCCAGATTCGCCAACTATCCTGGGAGGCAACTGTCTGGGTGGTGTAGTTGGTTATCAGGTTAGTTTCACATAAAGAGTAGCAAGATATAGTAATATTGTGGGAATAATAATTGATATCTAGTATTTTCCCTTGGCTCATACAAAATTTTGATGACTCTTCTAATCAATTAATACTGTATCTTGTTTTTATTACAGGTAAAAAAAAAAATGAAGTTTATGATCAAACTAAGGGAAAAAGAAAAGGAGGTATGCTCCTTAGTACCTCTACTCTGGAAATTATTGGATTTCTACCCAACAAGGGGTTTTATTATCGATGTAAAGCTCTGCAAAATATTGTTTTAATTTGGGTAAAATTTCCATCGGTTTATGTGTTTTTTTTTTTTTACAGTAAATAACCCATATTTTAGCAAAAATTTTAAATTTATTTGGTGAGTGCCACCAGCTTTGGATAGCAGCTTAATGTTTTATTTTGGAAATGTTTTGCAGGAGCACGGGACAGAGTTTCAGTAACTTCTTTCCTTCCCTTCGCTTAAGGGTAAGATAGAGAGGTTTTTCCCTGGGGATTAATTCCCCTTGTAATAAATTTTTGTTTGGTATACCATTTTTTTTCCTTATAGTGGTAAGCCCTTGGCTCCAGATTTGGAAGCCAGGCTCTAATACCATCTGTAGTGCTCTGGTTTTTACAGCAGAGCACTCAGTAAATTCCTAAGTTAATTTCCTATGAATTAATTCATTTAGGTATGTGTGAGTAACTGACATATCAATATTTCTATGCTTTTAAATGATGTTTAGCATACCGATAATCATACATTCGTATTTAAAAGAATAACTATCAATATTTCCCTTCAACTATTTGTGGTTTCCGCATAAGAATATGTTCAGAGTGAGAAAAATCAGTAAGAAGGTTTCAAAGTACATTTCCACATAATAATTGAACAAAATAATTAATCAAGGAAATTACCTGATGCTGATGCTAACCGTAGGTTGTAGCTGGTTGTATATCCTCTTAGTCAGCCAAAATGAAGTGTCCACCCTACCGACCAGCTATTATCTTGCTGGCCCTTGGAAATCAAAGGATTTCCAATCCCCCAAGCCCACAATCTGATAATCCCGAGAGAAGTCTTCACTTAAGTTCTCCAAACTTTTCTGTTCTCAAACATCCTTTCTGTTCCCAAAACCTTTTCCTCCACTTCCAGCTCTCCCCCTCCTTCAACTCTCTTCCCCTCTATATACAGTTCCTTCCTCGAGAAGACCTTGGGCTTACTCCACCGCCCCAAACTCCCCCTCTCGAGCCCCTCAAACATTTACTCCTCCCACTAGTTCATTCATACACGTTTCTTTATAAAAATATATTTTTCACACTCCATGTACCTAATAATTAATTACTCTCATGGTAAATTCATTTGATTTTGATTGACGGTCGTAAGAATTTATTATGGTGGGAATTATTACCCAAAGGTTATCCATTCGGGACAAGCTTCATTAATTAGAAGTCTATTCGCCATCCTTGGTATTTAATGTTATTAATGTAATTAATAAAATATTATATAATTAGTTGACCCTTTTCAACTTGGACATGATGTGTCTTAATGGTCTACCTTATCCGTCGAGATCACTTATCTTGAGATTTAAATTCCAAGATTAATATTGAATAATTAAATAACCATTTTCCATCACATCACATCCATTCAAGAAGCGTTATCCTATTATTTTTAGCTTAGTAATGGAAATAATCACACTTTAATCATTTATTAATCAATATTTACATTTTTACCTATATTGCAATTGTTATGACATGGGTAGTAATATTATTAAAATAACATTAATTAAGTAATAATATTAATTAAATCACCACAAGGAAATAATAAATGGTGAATTTAATTAGACAGTACCCTAAACAAAGCAACCCTAAGGGCTTAAACAATCTTACTAATTAATTAGACAGTACCATTACCTTATTTACAACAATTCTCAAACAATAATGTTAACTGATGACACTTGTCTCAATTGTACATCACGATGTTTACCAACGAGTAATACATAGCTTAATTGACTTGTTTTACACATCCTATATAACTTTATATTCATTATCTGAATTCGGTCAATGCATGATTAACCTAATTACGTATGACAACTTATACATTTATTCAATATGTTAAGTGTTTGTATGTCGGTACTAGTGTACATGTGCAAGGTGTGCATGCGTGGCCAGCGTATGCACAGATCATACATGTACTATAGACAAACCCCATCCCGCCTATGCATACCTGCTAACTAATAGTAGTATTTACCCCCATGTAGAAGAACAAACATAATATAAATAGTACAATTACTTCAACATTCTCAGTTATTTAATAGTTAGTTCTTTACGATTTCACATCATTATCTTTATCTTTACATTAGTTTAATCAATCATGTACAAGGAAGGGTACCTACTCCGACTAACTCGGACTCAAGGAATACTAAACCCTCAACAGTACTAACTAACACATCCTCCCATCATAACCTACGTCCAACATCCTCCCTATCCTTCCTCTGCTAGTACAAAAGTGGAAGTCGGACTCACCGATCTGACCACATAGAACTTGAGAGCGATAGCGTCGGCTGAACAGCGGACCTATCCTCCCCTAGCAGGCATCCGACCATCGTCATCACAACAACATGGGGAGCGTGTCTTAGCACGACCCTCCCACAACCTCGGGTCTCATGGAACATAGGGTGGGAAACACATCCATCCCTCTCAACATACCGGGCCTACGCCCTTATCAACTCATACTTTGCTGCTATCGGGATTATCAGAGTGTGTTATCGTATCATCATTTTGGCTGTTAAGGTTTACTGTATGAACATGTTTTTCCTTTCCAGTATATATCAGATCAAGTAACTGGCTATCCCATAGCCCTTGTGTCCTGTAGGTTAGTATTTTGCAAAATACAAATTTATAGAAAGCATTTCCCATTGATCGCCAATTGATCCATGTTATCAAAAATCATTTTATTTCATGTTACCTTTTTAGCTCATCATAGGTGCGTATGACATATAACACTTCAATACTTCATATAAGAAGATGGTATCCATGTACCGAATCATATATTTCACATTTCATTAATGAAAACATATAAACATATACTGTAATCGTAAAATAAAGAAATCATATGATAATCATGACATCATAACCACCTAACATAGTAACATCATAATCATGGTGAAATCATAAAACAAAGTAACATCATATAATGAGGTCCATCATATCGTAATATAGTTTACTCAGTCGAGCTGAGTTCAACAGAATATATAAGAAAATAAAGTATGGTGTGTATAACTGATAAATATGCCTAATCAAAATATGGGCGTTACAGTTAGCAACCATATTGTTTTTTGTTCATGCAATATTCTGACATGGTATTAGAGCTTATTAGTATGCTTTACCTTCTTCGGTAATTTTGTTAAATTTTCTTTACAAGCAACATTTTCTTCAAAATTTCTTGGGCACTTCATATTTAGTATATTTTTCATCAGAATATTAAACCCTTATGGTTGTTTCTTAGATCTGTACATTTGCTACAAATTTGAGAAAACAAAATTCATACCCTAACCTAGCAAAAAAAAATTCTATATTTTTTTTGTAGATTTGAATTGAAATCTATTGTAAACTAACTGAACATCAAAGATCTATCTTTTGGTTTGTAGATCTGTTTGTTTGTCTATTTTTTTCCAAGTTTTGCAAGTTTCCATCCAAACGGATTTGGCTTCGGCGTTTTCTGCATTTTTTGGGATTTGACAGACAAAGACACACCGTACCTTCAGCCAAGGTGCATCTACCTCATAGACAAACACACCCTACATTCAGCTAGGGAACATCTTCCCAATTTTTTATGAAATTTTTGTTGTTAAGTGATTTGTTTTCATTGTTTCGTGCGGAAGAGTTACAGATCCATCGGTTAGGTACAATAAGGTTTCGACATTAGTGAGAAATATTTGGTTTATTCACTCTTATCCTGAAATTCTTGTCATTATCTTCTTGTCTTTTTGCATTAGGATTTTTGTTCTTAGTTTAATTATCATGTTTCTTGAGGTTGTTTTGTTCCTATTTTATTTTTCTCTAACTTTCTTGTGTGCAATATGTTTTGACATTTTTAAGGGGCGTGTATCTCTAGTATGTTATCATGGTTGCCACAAAAAAAACCTATTCCAAGGTTTAGTTTCTTAATGGGTATATTTTTATATCTTTAAGTGATATCATTTTTTATTTGATCATATTTTGTTCAATATTATATCTTGGTATCATATTTTGCTCATTATCTATTTGTATGATCTTGCTAAACTTTGTTTGTGTAAAAGCAATTTCATATGCTCCTCTATATTTCATATATCATGTCATGTATTTTTTTTATCATTATGGGCTTATCATGCTCATTATATGATTTACTCTTAGAATTTATTTTGTGCAAATTAACTCCCTGTTTATCTCACTTTATCCACATGAGTAATGGTGACGAGTTGTGGGAAAACTTGGTTTTTTCATTCCTTCTTAAGCATATTGTTGTGGTTATATATGGTTCTTCTGCATTGTTTATCTTTTCAACTTATCCTTGACGACATCAAAGTTGAAACCTTTTGTCATTTTATCCAGGATGTGAATTTCTAATTAAGGAAGATAATGTAATCAAATACAATATAATCACCATGTTCTAGTAATAATGTATGAAATGGACATCCATATTCTACCACAAGTCATGATGATAATCTATCGGACACATTTTTTAATGGATAGGCCATTGGGGTCTTGTATTCTCAATGTAATCTTCAATGGAGTTCTTTGGTTGTGAAGATTGTCGGCTGGAAACATTTCAATGTATAGACATGTGGTTCTTGTATTTGTAATGAGTTCTACTATAGAATTCATGCATATTTCAAATTGGTTGTGAATACTATCTGCTTGACACATTTTTTATCGATAGACCATTGGGGTCTTGTATTCGCAATGTAATATTCAATAGATTTATTTGGTTGTGAAGATTGTCTAATGGAAACATTTCGATGGATAAGTATGGGTTTATTGTATTCATTATGAGGTCTATTGCAGAGTTCTTTCAACAATCATTTGAGTTACAGTTGTGATGATTGTCTACTAGCCACATTTTTTTTTGTATTGGTCATACATTGTTGTGGTGTTCTGCAAGAGTTCATTGTATAAATTAGTTGGGGTGCAATTTCATGATTCAGTGAAAAGTGATTGTTATCTTCGTAAAATCCATGAGGTGAAGGGTGTTCATATTTGCATCTTATGGGAAATTCTGGAAGTTTTTATCAAGGGGTATGTTAAGATGATGCGACCTCCCCCCATTTTCTTTTCTCCAAGTCATTATTAAGGGGGAGTGTTGAAATGTGTAATGATGATTTGTGTGGTATTGTTGGTTAAAAGGAACAAATAACTATAATATTGTAAAATAAAGTTATTCCACATGTGTCATGTAATAAAATCTCTTATTACCATTTTTTATATGAGGGAGGTGGAAAATTAGGTATCCCACGTGTTATGGGATGTAAATATTCCATACCTATAGATATATAATAGAGGTGAAGTAGATCATTTTGGGTATATTGGAGAAACATCATTGTGACATGAAGTAAATATGGAGTGTGATGTGATGCTTATCTGAGGATGTCATGTATTGCAAGATGGACATTTATGAAGAATAAAGAATACTAACTTCCCATGGAGGTTTCCCCATTTGGGTTTTTACCGGATATATCACGTGTATCATTATTTTCTCTTGTCTCTTGTTTCTTGCATGATTGTTTTTTGCTTGTATGGATAGAAGGATAGACTAGTAGAATTTTTCTTTGCATGTTAGAAAACATATTGTTGTATGTTCATTCATATTCTCAAAATTCTAACATGTACTACATTTACTACAAAATGGAAAAGAACCCAAGTGTCTAATCACACGACAAAGAAGAATCCCAATACAAAAGGAACTAAGATTTAAGCTCATATTAGGAAGATTATATTGATATGAATGGATGGGATATTAATATGAATATGCATACCATTGGAAAAGGTATAATAGGTAGTGGTAGAGGCTCACAATGGTAAAGTCAAAGGAAAATGAATTAGAATATTTTATGTGCGGGTCTCTCGTTGCCCACACTATTCAAGGATTGTTTTATAAAATTAAGAAAGTGTGAACAATGTCAAAATGTTGGAACCAAACCCCAAACTAGACATCATCATAAGTTAAATCTTATCTTATCAATGCAACCCTTGGAATACTGGGGAATCAAATTCATTGGACCATTTGTACGCACCAAAGGAACCCAATGCAAGTACATTATTGTTGCCACTAACATATTTACAAAATGGGAAGAAGAAAGAGCCACAAGGATATCCACAATGGAATTAACAACCAAGTACATATATGACGAGATGTTGTTTAGATTTGGATGTCTGATACAAATTACATCGGATAAAGGAACACACTTCGCCGTGAAGGTTACTAAGCATATAATAAACATGTTCTAGATAATACAACAAAAGAAGAAGGCATACTACCTAAGAGAAAGTGAACAAGTGGAAAACATGAATAAAATATTAGTCTAGGTACTCACCAAGGTGTGTGGGTTGCTAAGGACATATTGGGATAATAGACTACATGCAACACTCTAGGCCTATAGAATGGCAGGGAGGAAGGGTTCAAGATAAACCCCATTTAGATTAGTATTCATAAAGAAGGAAATCATGCACATGGAATACTGGGGGCCATCGTTAAGGATAATGGTAGAAGAGAGATGGGAAACTAGACAATAAGTGAGAAACAAACTTGAGGAACTAGAAAATTAGATGAGGACATGTTATTGTTCAAATTTCAGAAAATCATGGAAAAAGGAAGGATGAAGAGCTACCATGACAACAAGTTAAAAAACATCAGTTCAAAGAAGGAAAATTGGTCCTCCTATATGATAGTCGAAAAAAATACTTCGTTGCAAAACTCAAATATGGGTGCTTGGGCCCTTATAATATCAATAAACTATATGGAAATGGATCAACATAACCATAAATCATCAAATGATTACCCTACATCAGAAGAGTTAAAATATATTGGATAAGGGAGTTCCAATGAATAATCTAATAGGATGAGGATAAGGGAGACTGTAGAACTAAGGTGAATACCACTGGAAGCAAGCTAAGAAGAAATAATAAACTGAACAAATAAGACCATCCATAGGTATGCACATTAGATTTGCATAGAATGCTAGCATTAGGAAATTGTCACATGAATATTTTTGGTGTAAGTCATTATGGACACGGGATATGATCCCACCTCTTACAAATTTTGTTTACCAAGGTGTTATCAAAGAATTATTTTAGTTATTTGTATGTTTTTTTTTATACATAACATTAGGGGTCTATGGGAGCATCTTCCCCATCAAACAATTCTCAAAGTTGTACTACTTAATGATGTATGAATTTTTTAGCACCTCCAGTTTACTTGAGTAAGATTATTTTCTCTCTTGTAATGGTTATGATCGGTGTTAAGATAACTAAGTTTTGGTTTATCATAGGAAGCATCACTAAGAGAATCAAGATGTTGATTACTCAATGATGGTGAAATTCCAGGCACATGTGCAAGGAAATAGGTCACAGGTGATCTAGAGGTCAGATGAACTGCCATTGGAAATAGGCCTTGAAGAATCCATCGGGAGAGATAAGGACTAGAAAAGGTCCAAAATTATTGATGGAAGGTGATCCAATGGATGGATACAGTTCCAGAAAATGACACATATCTATGATAACCATCATACGTTATCCTAGAAGAGACATCATATCAATGGAATGAACTATGATGCATAATAGGACAAGTAAAGGTCCAAGATTCCCAATGGAAGGTAATATGAGTGTCAAATCAAATATTGATGAGGATATTAGAGCTCGAACTGAAAGAGCCATTAGGACATAAAATGACAACTAAAGGTTTCAGATTCCCGATGGAAGGTGATCCAAGTTTCAAATCAAGTTGTGATGAGGACATCATATTTTGAACTGGAATATCAATCGAAAGAGAAAAGGACACATAAAGGTCCCATATTCCTAATTGAAGATAATCTAAGTGCAGGACATCAAAGCTTGACCTGAAAAAGCCATAAAAAGAGAAATGAAAAATTAAAGTTCCTATATTCCCAATGGAAGGTTATTCGAGTGTCAAATCAAATTGTGACGAGGACATGAGAGCTTGACCTGAAAGATCCATCGGAAGATAAAAGGACAAGTAAAGGTCATAGATTCTCAATGGAAGGAGATCCAAGTGTCAAATCAAGTTATGATGAGAACATCATATCTTAACCTGAAAGATCCATCAGAATAAAAAGGACATGTAAAAGACACAGTTAAGACAAGTCCTCAAAGACAATGCATACAAGATTGGAAGATAAGATAAGGAAGTTTATTGAAAGAAACATGTACAAGACAGGGCCCCCGATACCCGAGAATCATGACCATTGTATAATGAAATGTTAGTAGTTAAGCAGATTATGGCTATTAAGGATGGGTTAGAGGAACTATTGAGGTTGTACATACATTCTGATAGAGAAAACTATTGGGTCCTAATAATGCCACCTTTCTTCCATCCTTTTACCCTATTCTGATGATATCTAAACCTCTCATTTTCCCTCTTTTTGATGATATACCACAACCCTATGGATTGCATTGAGGTAGAACCTTATTTATATTCTTTTTTATTTTGATTAATAATGAGGCTATTAAGGAGCGTAGTAACTAATTAGGTTTCTTATGAAGTGTATGGTAGTATCTTTGATCACAGATTGCTCAAGGCTTCTACTACTCCAACAAATTCCATTTGTTGTTACTCATGTACATTCTAGTTGTTGTTACTCCTGTACATTCCAGACACTAATATTTCGGTACATTTCAATATCCGTGTACTCCTTTTCAATCCATAATTAATATTTTTGCATGACATAATTTTAGAAGGGAATCATGATGGATATTTTGCCAATATTATGTGGGGAACCTCCAGCAATTAAATGATGAAAATTCATGATATATCAAAAATAGCAGAACACATAATGGATTAATTGATCTCAAGCCACTTCGAGGGGGAAACCTCCCTTGAGCAAGCTCAATACAAATAACTCTTGGATTCCTTCATTGGCCTCAACACATACTTATATACTAAGTCTAAGATAAACAACTATTACTCCCCATTTATGTGGGATAATACAATATACTCACGAGATGACTTACAAAGCATATGCGTTCAAAAACAATATACTAACAATGTGGGATAATAAAATATACTAAAAAAGTAAAGAGAAGGGTTGAAACAGGTTCCTAATATCCCCTCCCCCTTATCAAACGCTTTGTCCTCAAATCTTTAGATGTGGAAATTGTGTCTAAATATGAAGGAGTGGTTCCCATGTAGCATCTACTGGTTTCATTACGTGCCACTAAATTAATACCTCTTTGATGGATCGAGAGCAAAGCTTATGAGTACGCCTATTGAGGATGGCCTTCGACTCCAAAATGATGGATCCTTCATGATCCAGTTCTGGTAAAATAGTTTGTTCTCTGATGTTGGTGCCAAGAAAATTATTTAGACAAGATACATGAAATACTAGATGAATGCGGGAAGAAGGAGGAAGTTCAAATTTATAAGAAACGAACCCAATCTTCTGAAGAACCTTATATGTCCCATAGAAATTTGGAGCGAGCTTATGACGCCCTCTGAGTTTCAGGGAGGATTTCTTGTGAGGTTGTAGATGAAGAAAAACCATATCACCTGCTTGAAAATTGCACTCAAAATGGTGCTGATCGGCTTGTCATTTCATTTGATTTCTTGCCATGTGAAGATTGTCCTGCAAAATGCGAACAATCTGATCTCAGGTTCGAAGAACTGTGTCAACTTCTTGAACTGGTGAACTATTTTTGGTGTATGGAAGAAGCATTAGTGGTACTTGACCATAGACTACTTCAAATGGGTTCATTTTAGATGCAGTATGGTAGGAGGTATTGTACCATCATTCAGTGAAAGGGAGCCACTTTTCCCACTGGTGTTGTTGTTCGATGGTGAAGCAACGAAGAGAAGTTTCCAAACATTTTTTGATAACTTCATTATGACCATCTGTTTGTGGGTGGTACCCTGAATTCATCTTCAGTTTGGTGTCAGTGTGGAAAAATAGTTCTGTCCAAAAATGACTAGTGAAATTTGCATTGCGATCGGAGAGAATGGAAGAAGGGATTCCATGAAGACGAAAGTTTTGGTCCAATAAAATCTGTGCAACTGAGGAGGTGGTATAAGGATGGATGAGGGGAAAAAATGACTATATTTTGAGAGGCGATCAACCATAACCAAAATCATTGTCTTCCCAAGATTTAAGGAGCCCTTAGATGAAATCCATAGAAATATCTATCCAAATACGTGTAGGGATGGGAAAGGGTTCGAGCAATCCTAGAAGGAGTGTCATTTCACCCTTGTTGCGCTAGCAGGTATCAAATTTAGCCACCTTTTGTTGAATTTTTCTTTTCATTCCCTTGCAAAAGAAGTTACATCGTGCCCGCTCTTATGTTTTGAGGAACCCAGATTTCCCTGCCAATGGAGAAGCATGGAGTTCATAGAAGATATCTTGTTGAAGATCTGTGCTCTAGGGAAGAAAAAATATACTCTTGTATCTTAGGGAAGAACCATCCCAAGAGTAATGAGGTAGAGCAGAAGGGTTTTTTTCCAACCGTTGGATGATTTGAGATAATGAGGAGTCATTGACATATCCCTGTTGAACAAATTGCAACCAATTTGAAATAGGCATAGAAATAGATGAAAGAGAAACTTGGTCATCAAATGTGTGAGAAAGAGCATCCGCCACAATATTGTCCTTACCCTTCTTGTAAGTGATCTCATAGTCATAACCCATGAGTTTTCTAACCCATTTCTATTGTCCTAGGGAGGAGACCCATTGTTCCAGGAAATATTTCAGACTCCGGTGATCCGTCTTGATGCCGAAATGATTCCCTAATAAGTATGGACGCCACTTCTGTATTGCATGAAAAATAACCATCATTTCCTTCTCATATGTAGAGGTGACTAAATTCTTACCGGAAAGGGCCTTGTTGTTGAACGCAATGGGATGTTCATCTTGAAGGAGAACAACACCAAGTCCATTGTCGCAAGCATCACTCTCAATAGTGAAGGGCTTGGAAAAATTGCGCATAGATAGAACAAGTGTAATACACATACCTTGTTTTAGTTTGTCAAATTCATACTCAGTAGCATGTGTCCATGTAAAAGAATCCTTTTTCAAGAGAATGGTTGATGGAGCTACAATCTTCCCATAATCCTTGACAAACTTGCGGTAATAGCCAGTCAATCCCATTGGTTCAACAAAGACACATGCATATCTATCCAAAATATGTGGTATATCCAAAGCAGTACCGGAGACCGCTGATGGTTGCATATGAATGGAATGGAGATGAGCCATGACACCATGTGAATTCCTATTAAGGATATTTTCCAAGTGATGTGACCTGATGATGCTGAGAGACCCTTATTGTAATCCCTTCAATGTCTATTTTTTACTAGTGACTGAAAACTGAATCCAAAGTTCATCAAAATACCATAAGATGGGTCCAAGTGTGAGTAAGGGAAAGGTAAACATGTCAGAGCATAGGTCATGATATCCAATAGAGGATGCACATTGTGACACTTCCCCTTGCAAGGTAAGGTGCCCCCATTTGAAATCATGACTTCAAAACTGGAGCAAGGATGGAAAAAAATCATCCTCTTTGGCACTCTGAAGGTCAATGAAGTTATGAGTGCTATCAAATCCAATGATTATTGTAAG
The DNA here is from genome assembly GCA_027924585.1 of Larix kaempferi. Classification (NCBI taxonomy): domain Eukaryota; kingdom Viridiplantae; phylum Streptophyta; class Pinopsida; order Pinales; family Pinaceae; genus Larix; species Larix kaempferi. The sequence goes on along the minus strand of BSBM01000050.1, from coordinate 17,288,365 downwards.
AGGGAGATTCTTGAAGTAGCCCTTGACCCGCATTGTTTGCAGTGTGGTGACTCTCGTTAAAGCATGGAGAGATATCTTTGGATGGTCGTCCTGAGAAGGAGGTTCAACAGGTGGTTGTTGAATGTCCACCTGATCATCTACTGTATCCTGAGCTTCTTCACAAATGTCAGTTGCAGTTGGAGAATCCACATCCAAGAGATACATATTTCTCTCAACACATCTATGTCCCCGAGTGAATTTGTCATCATAATTATAAAAAATCCCTTTTTCTCTACGTGCCCACATCTTTGCTTTAGAAAAATTAGATTGATATGTGTTTCTCTAGGAGCTGGCGTGATGGGAGGACATTGGGAAACCATATTTCTGAATGGAACAAAAGTGGATTTTGAGCATTGTTGGGTTGTGATCTTGTACTCAGGCGAATTATCCAACCCTGGGACTCCCATCATTGTGTTGGGACAGAACATTTTAACCTCAGATTGGATTGCTTCTTTCAGACCACTGACAAAACAACTCCTGTAGAATTAATCAGACAATCCTTCTATGTATTTGGACAATTTCTAAAATTATGTCTAATAATCTCTCACAGTGCCAATCTGGCGAATTTTAGTGAGTGCTCCTGTGAAGTCATCAAAAGCACTAGGGCCAAATCATTGCAAAAGGAGTTGGCAAAAATCTGTCCATTTTGGCTCTGCATGAGCCTTGATGTACCGACAGAACTATTGAAGGGCTTCATGTTCCAAATGAAAGGATGCAAGTGGAACTTTGTTGACATCAAAAGTATTATGCAGACTAAAATATTGTTCTTCTCGGTATATCCATCCAGTCGGATCATCCCCATTGAAGCAAGTAAAATCAAGCTTTGGCCCATGAAAAGTGTTGGAAGAAGAGAACCGAGTGTCTACAAAAGACTATGGTTGTCCTCTATTGTTCATGGCTGAAAGCTGAAAATGGAGGCCGAGATTTGTTTCATCCAGATCTTGGAGTTTGGTCTTGAGGGCTGCAAGTTATTCCTCCATGTATTTTTCTCTTGCGCGGGTGACAACCATAACCAAGATTTTTTTTGTTTGTTTTGAAACAATGGGTAGAAAAACATAAACTTCTTTAGTAAAGGAAAATTTGGATTTGGGAAAAAATATTATGCGTAATTGGGGTTTGACTAGGTTTTGGACACTTTCTAATGGACAGGGAAACATAAAGTGGGGATTTCAGAGGCGAGGTGAAAGACTGGGAAAATTTGTCCAAGAGGAAAAAAGAAGCAGAAATAGGAAATGAACACTGTGGAAAAATTTGAAGGCGATTGGGTGAAAATTGAAGAAGTTATGGAAAACCCGAAAAGTAGACGGATGTGGGATTTCTAGCTTCGGGAAGTTGAATTTGGGATAGGGTCCTTAGGAAGGAAATATGCAGAATGGAATTTTAGCGGTGACAATCAATTTTCAAGGGAAACAGAGTTAAAGAAAAGAAGATATGGCAAAAAAACAAAAATTTGTACTCATTCCTTTTTTTTTCTTTTTCCGTAATTGATCTGTAACGGCTCGAAATTGATCTGCAACGGCCTTAGACAGATGTAATATGCCATTTATCAGCTGTCAATAGATATGGAACCTAGGTATGATTGGATTCTTAAAGGTTCAGGGGATTCACTCTGCTACCAATGTTGTCTAACGACTTGCGTATTGGGGAAGTACCACTCACTCCACAGCTCAGGTAAAACCAATAAACGGTTTTCCACAAACGACAACTCTTGGTTTACGTCACGAGTGGGAACTAGTCAATCTGATCCATATCCGTGTCCAGGAAGAATGAGGGGGACAACAGTTCGACTGAATGAGTCGTCTCTGTTATGGTGGAAGCTTAATAAACAAAATGAGCAAAAACAATATTACGCAATACAGATAACACAAATACACACAGACAATATGCAGGAATGCGAACTGTTCTAGATTGATCAAGATAAGATCCGATATATGTTACAATAATTTACATGCTTATATAGAAATATGATACACTTGGGTGCTTGCCCGTTACGTTCAGTTACAAAGAAGAAGTTAGAACGGTTCAACTGTTCAACCGTTACAGTCGACTGGGAGACAGACAGACAGTCTGTCGAACTTTGACAGTCGCTGGTCGCATGTCAATGTTGTATGTCGATGTCACGAACTATGAGGTTGTTGAACATGTTGAAGGTGCAGAACATGTCATAGTATGTCGAAGTCGAGACTCGTCGGAGTTGTGTTGAAATCGAGAACCTGTCGAAGTGCTGAAGTTCTCGAAGTCCTATTGAGTCGAAACTTGTCGAAGTTGTATCAACCGCGAAGACTAGTCAAGAATGTGTCGAAGTTAGCATCCGACAACAAATTCCAACTGCAATGTGGATCAGACCTCCTTCCCTAAGAAACAATGGACCCCATTTTTTGCTCGTGAAGGTGAGGAAAATTGTCGATTATTTCAATAGTCGAGTACCACTTTCCTTGACATGGGATTTGGCCAGCTTTGGAAACCTGAAACAGGGGAATTGTGTTCGTCCTCGTAAGGCATACCTGTCATCCCACAATGGTGTCACAAGGAAGAGGCTCCTGAATATCTGGATTGATGTTTGCGGGATCTGCTGTAGAGAAATCATTCTGTTCCAACAAGGGTGCATGGTATGGTCAAAGTAGATCCACATTAAAGACTGGATGCAGACCCAGGCAAGCAGGAATGTCGAGCTGGAAAGCGTTCTCACCAATTTGTCGAAGAATATTGTATGGACCATATTGCAAAGGTTTTAACTTCTTGAAAGGACCTGTGAAGCGCTCCTTCTTAAGATGTAACCAGACCTTATCCCCAATGCAAAATGTATGAGGAATGTGATGCTTGTAGTGTCGGGCCTTAGATTTCTCATTTGCTCTATGCAACATATCCTGTGCTTGTCGTTGAATGTTGCAAATCTGTTCTCGAAACTTGACTGCTTTATCAACTTCTCGCTGACTGCGATATGTGTCAGTGTTTGGCTGTGTCGAGGAGCGGATCAAGTCGATAGGCGCTGAGGGTTGAAATCTGTAACAGAATTCAAAGGGACTCTTTCATGTAGACTTGTGTTGAGCACGATTGTAGCTGTGTTTAATGTGTGGAAGACTATCATCCCATGTGCGTCGATGTTGGTGATTGTACATGCGAAGCAGTTGTACTACCAAGCGATTCATAACTTCTGTGTGTCCATCGGTCTGAGGATGGAAAGATGTCGACAATGAGAGTCGCATGTCTAGCTGTTTCCAGAGGGTCTTCCAAAAGATGCTGACAAATCTGGCATCTCGGTCGGAAATGATGGTTGTGGGTAAACGAAAGTGTTTCCAAACATGTGTAAAGAAGAGCTGAGCAGTCTGCTGCGCTGTCATGGTCTTCTTACATGGTATGAGAATGGCCATATTGGAAAATCGGTCGACTACTACTAATATCACATCATGCTGATGTTTGGTAGTAGGATAACCTGTCAAGTAGTCCATAGAAATAGATTCTGATGGTCGACTAGGAACTGGCAGAGGTGTGTACAATCCCTGTCGTCGATTAGGCGGTTTAGAAATGGCACAAACAACACATGATCGAATATACTTGTTGATGTCAGATTTAAGTGTAGGCCAAAAGAAATACTTCTGCAGAATAGCAAGTGTCTTTGCTACTCCAAAGTGTCCTGCGGTCTTGCTGTAGTGCGCGTCCCAAATGAGCTGTTGTCGTTGCTCACTAGTCGGTACACAAAGCTGTCCAAGCTTGTATAGCAAGGTATCTTTCAGGAAGTAGTCGGAGTCTGAGGTTGATGACTTGTTAGTCTGTAACGGTCGGTAGACTGCTGAGAAGTCACTGTTGTCCTTGTACAACTGTTTCCAAGTGGTCATGTCGTAACCCTGTATACTCATCACTATCAAAAGGAGAGTAATGGGTGGTCGACTGAGGCAATCTCTAGTGGCATTAGCCTTTCCTTTTCGATACTTAATTACCAACTGAAATTTTTGTAGGTAATTAATCCACTTGATTTGTTGGTTTTTCTACAACCTTGATTGTGTCGGAGCGAACTGTAGAGCCTTGTGATCAGTAAGAATGACCGTTTGCTTGCCAAGGATGTAATGCCTCCATTGCTTCAGAGTTTGCACAATGGCATACAGTTCTTTTTCGTACGTCGAGTATATTCTAACCGTGTCGTTAAAAGTCTCGAAATGAAAAGTGACTGGGTGACTAGACTGAGTGATCACTGCGCCCAAGGCATAGTCCGATGCGTCCGTCTCAATCTCAAAGGGCTGATGCAAATCAGGTAACACAAGTAGTATGGTGCAATGTAGAGCCTCTGTTTGAGCTGTTCAAAAGATGGTTGATGTGTTTCTGTCCATTCAAAGACAGTTTTCCCATTTCCTTTCGTCAACTGATTCAAGGGTCAGGCTATGTGACTGAAGCCGAGTATGAATCGGCGATAGAAATTTGCCAAACTAAGAAAACTTCTTAGTTCTTGAATGCTTCTAGGAATGGGCCAATCTTTGATGATTTGTACTTTGTCTGGATTGACGTGAATTCTTGCAGACTCAATTACATACCCCAAATATTTGATGCTGGTCATCGCAAAACAGCACTTGTCCATGTTCAAATAGAGTCGATGTTGCTGGAGAGTGTCGAGGACTTGTTGAAGATGTCCGACATCTTCTTCCCATGATCGACTGAGATTAAATATGTCATCGAGATAGACAATAACCCATTTGCCGATGAAATGTCGGAGAAGGTTATTCATATGTCGCATGAAGGTCACAGGTGCATTGGTTAAGCCGAGAGGCATGACTAACCATTCGAACAATCCTTCCTTGGTCTTGAAAGTAGTTTTCCACACATCTGAGGGCTCGATTGGAATCTGATGGTATCCCGAATTAAGGTTGAGCTTAGTAAAGAATTTAGCACCTTTCAGACAGTTGATAAGCTCGTCTATCCGTGGCAGAGGGTACCGATTCTTCACCGATATTTTTTTGAGAGCTCTGTAGTCGATGTACGTGCGCCAAGTCCCATCTTTCTTTGGAACTAGGACGACTGGACTTCCACAAGGAGAGGATCTGGGTTGGATATGACCTTTGTCAATCAACTCTTGGATTTGTCTGCGAATCGCTTCATTTTGAAGAATTGATATTCTGTAAACATATGCGTTAGGAAAAGAAGAACCAGGAACAAGTTCAATGGAGTGTTTTAGTGGCAATGCTGAGGTATTCTGTCTGGAGCTTGAAAGAGGTTCAGGTACTCATCGAGAATATGATTGACTTGCTGCTTCTATCGAGAGTTGCATTGGTCGGTGACTCGACTCATTGCTACAGTCTTCTTAGAATGTTGCGGCTTGATCATGATTAATGCAAATTTTTGAGCATGATTGATGAGCTTCTTTGTCTGTTTGGCAGATATCAGTGCCACCGTCGGTGTGGGTTGACGCTCTGGTATGCTAAACCATCGATTTCGGATTCTGACAATCACCTTCTGAGGTCGTGACTGATAACTTCCATGTCTATCCCAGAGGTAAGGTTTCCCAAACAAGGAGTTGGCTGTGGAGAGTGGTGCCATGTCACAAAGTACTTCATCTTAAAAAGGTTTTATGAGGTAGGCGAGTTTGCATTGTCGAGTGATTCGTAGTTCTTGTCTATTCTTCATCCAACCGATGTTGTAAGGCTGAGGATGCGGAGTGGTGACAAGACCTAATTTCTTTACCAGTTCTTCGGAAATGAATTTCTTTTGGCTCCCGTTGTCCACAATCAGATGCAATGGGTTTTTCTGGACTCATATCCGTGTATGGAACAGGCGCTCTCATTCCTCCTCGTCGACAATAGTCGAGGCTGCTTGAGTTGTCGAGGTCAAAAGGGTCGTCGCATCTAGATGAGATTCTTCCACCGTCTTGTCAAATGCGTCAGAGGTCGACACTTTTGCCAAAAATGTCTTCCGAGCTTTTCATTCAGACGTATCATGCCAAGATGAGTGGTGGTAATCGCACCATTTTCTGGTCGGCGGTTGTTTTCTACATTCCCTTTTGTGAAAAGGCCTCTTACCATTGTCAGGCTTTGGCGGTGTCGGCTCAGAAGATCTCGACTTGTCGTAGTCGATTGGTGTCCTTTTATCGGGGGTCTTCCTGATGTCGGCTTTGTCGTGAAACGTGCTTTTCCTTTTTGCTTGGTTTCTAGTTTGCTGGCGTAGTGGAAAGCATCCGCAAGCGTATTGACAGTCAAAAATTCCATCTCCAGCTGGATGTATTGAGACAATCCGCTGGTGTATTTCAGAACAAGCAATTTCTCTTCTTCTTGGACGCCAAGTCTTGCCATGAGTCGGTTGAACTCGTCATTGTAACTCTGTGCTGATTGGTCTTTCCATTGCCTTAGCTACTACCACTTCTTATACTACTGCTCGAGGTATTTCAGCAGGTAAAATTCCTTCTGGATGTGTTCGACGAATTTATCCCATGTGTCGATGGGGTCTTCGTTTTTCTCCTTCTTTTTCGAGAGGTTCTCCCACCAGCAGTGCACAGAGGTTGACATCTTTAAGGACGCAATGGTGACTTTTTCAGCTTCGGAGAGTTGATTTACAGCGTAATAGGATTCCAATTGTTGCACCCAATTGTCGATGAATTCCGCGTCAATCTTTCCTTCAAGATTCGGTATATCGAGATTCATTTGCACTTTGAAGAGGCTGATTTTATCGGAGTGAGTTCTCGTCGAGGATCCTCTGGATGTCGAAGTGAATCGCAAGAGAATATCATTGAACTGGGAAAACATTTCAGTACGTTGTTGAGCCAGAGCTTGCTCAATAAGCTGTGCTGTCTCGTCGAATGCATGTCTATCATCTGTTTCTTCTGTCAAATCTGGAGATTGTGTCTGCTTGGATTGGTCAGATTGCAAGCGAGTTTCAACCGGCATAAGTGAGGTATCTTTGAGAGAAGTGTATACGCAGAACTTAAGCAAGAAAACTGAGTATGCTCTGATACCAATGATCTGTATCTGTGTCCAGGAAGGACGAGGGGGATGACAGTTCGACTGAATGAGTCATCTTTGTTATGGCGGAAGCTTAATAAACAAAATGAGCAAAAACAGGATTACGCAATACAGATAACACAAATACGCACAAACAATATGCAGGAATGCGAACTGTTCTAGATTGATCAAGATAAGATCTGATATATGTTACAATAATTTACATGCTTATATAGTAATGTGAGACGCTTGGGTGCCTGCCCGTTACGTTCGGTTACAAAGAAGAAGTTAGAACGGTTCAATTGTTCAACCATTAAAGTCGACTGGGATACAGAGAGACAGTCTGTCAAAGTTCGACAGTCGCTGGTCGAATGTCAACGTTGTATGCCGATGTCGCGAACTATGAGGTTGCTAAACATGTTGAAGGTGCGAAACATGTCGCAGTATGTTGAAGTCGAGACTCATCAGAGTTGTTTTAAAATCAAGAACTTGTCGAAGTGCTGAAGTTGTCGAAGTCCTGTTGCGTCGAAACTTGTCGAAGTTGTATCAACCGCGAAGACTAGTCAAGAATGTGTCGAAGTTATAATCCGACAACAAATTCCAACTGCGATGTGGATCACAATCAAGTAGGGTTTGTTTCCCTTTTCTCTGGCAGGTCCTCTCAATGGACCAGCTACTTCGGGGTCATGTGGTACTCTTCACAATGATTTTTAGGGATATGCCCAGGTACTTCCCATAGTTAAGTGGATAGGGATTATTCCTAGATCCTAACCTGCAATTGAAAGGAACAATATGTGGGGAACCTCTAACAATTAAATGATGAAAAATAACAATATCTCAGAAATGTTAGAACACAAAATGGATTTATTGATCGCGTGCCACTTCAAGGGGGAAACCTCCTTTCAGCAAGCTCAATACAAATAACTCGTGGATTCCTTCATTGGCCTCAACATGTACTTATATACTAAGTCTAAGCTAAACAACTATTACTCCCCATGTATGTGGGATAATACAATATACTCACAGGACGACTTACAAAGCATATGCGTCCAACAACAATATACCAACAATGTGGGATAATACAATATACTAAAAAAGTACAGAGAAGGGTTGACATGGGTTCCTAACATATTCTAAAAATGGTACATGTGGCAGATTGAGTCACTTTCCTATGGAATATTTATTGTGATCTTATCCTTTGAGTTAATGTATATTATTCTATTGTAAATCAATTGTAACACTTTGAACAAGATGTGGTATGCTACTTGCTTTTTCCATTCCAATGGAACGGCTTGAGAATTAGAGATTCTCAAGAGTATTCTAATATTTCATTTTCTAAATGTATTTTCTCAAAAGATCTATAAGAAGGATAATTATTTCTTGTTACGTGGGATGAACAAGAGTAATATTGAGATAGAGTTGAGATTGTAATTTTGTTATAACCGATTTGAAAAGTTCAGTAATAAAGCGTAGTTGTGTTGATTTCATGTGAAACATTAATTTGTAGTCTTTGAGTTCCTTTTGGTAGCCCTGTTCAAGGGAGGAAGAGCCCACTTCCTTGCACAGGAGTTGTTACCTTGTTATTTGCGTAGAATAGATTATTTTTGTTATTTTCTATTGTTCGATTCATTAATCTATAATTGTTGTTACTACATTATTATTACTATTAACATCTACAGGTGTTGCTACCTTGTTATTTATATAGAATATATTAGTTTTGTTAATTGTTAATTTTCCATTTATTAATTTATGATTGTTTTTACCACATTCCCATTACGAGTAACATATGTTGTTACTACTCATCAGAGTGCTCCTAGATTGCTTTTATTCTTGCAAGTGTGTTTTATTTCTAGCCGTGTGTTTATTTTTTGCAAAAGTGTCTATTTCATGCAAGTGTGTTTCATTTCCAAATGTGTGCTTATTTTATGCAAGAGTGTCTATTTCCTACGATTGTGTTTCATTTCCAGCTGTGTGTTTACATTTTACAATAGTGTTTATTTCCTACAAGTGTGTTTCAATTCTAGTAAGAGTGTTTTAATTCCTATTTAGTGTTTTCATTTTATGTAAGGTTTTCCATTACACCAAAACTTGTAGATGTTGGTAAAATTCCCAAACCAAGCACATAGTCCCATGATCCCTATTTGGATATTAGTCCACATTATATTCTCAAAGGTGTGGTAGTTATACCATACTCCAACAACACCCCCACCTGACGACGTAGTTCAGGGGATTTGAACCTGGGACCTAAGATTTGAAACCATGTAATGTTTTCCATTACACAAAAACTTGTAGATGTTGGTAAATTTTCCAAACCAAGCACATAGTCCCATGATCCTAGTGTAGAAATTAGTATACATTAGATTTTCAGAGGTATGGCGGTTATACCATACTCCAACATTTTCCGTTATATGAGCATATGGAATAATTAATGCTAGAGAGACAAATTGTAGCTTGCATATACCTTGCATGATAACATTGAAATAACAAGATGTACCCTAGATTGATAAATTAATGTATATATGGTTAATCAGTTTTAAAAATACATTTAAAGACACTAACACTTTGGTGTTTTTGTTGGGGAGGTTATTAAGGGAACAAAAGTACAACTAGAGCTAGTTTTAGCTGCTTTTTTTTTACTCTGGTGAGATGGGAGCCTTAAAAAGAGAGGTAATAACCTTCGCATGCACCACCAATTTCTGGTGGTGTTCTCTTGGATCACCAATATCAAAACATATAGGATGCATGAATAAGATAGGAAATCCTAGAGGAAAATGAAAACCCTAACGCACTAACAAATGTGCAGGTAGACAAGGTCAAGATCACGGTAAAGTAACTTTGTAACATCCCGCTAATTTCATAAAAATTTAAGATTTTTAAAACAACATTAAATGTTAAAATTGTAAATGCAGAAGAAATAAATGCTTAACAAGGCAGTATTAAATAATAGAGTCATTAATGCAGAAATCAACTTAACTACTCTATCTTTTTAACTAAAGAAGTTTATGATAGTGACGCGTCATACTTCCATATAAATGATTACGACACTAGTTTATTATTGTTTGTAGCAATTGAAATTTCAAAACAATTTAAGATAGAGTTCTCCTTGACAAGGTACTGACAGTTTTAATTTTTGGATGATGATGAAAGGGGGTCCTAGGAGGTGCCCCGAGGCTTACTTAGCTATGTTGGCTAAAGAATTCGTACCCATCCTTCATGCACAGATTCGCAGGTAAGAGAAAAGCGATAATTCAGATGTTAAGAGTTTTTAATTATCGTCACTAAATGTAAAACTCTAGTCCTTCAATGCTTCACGTATGGTTCCTTTTTCAACTTCTACATGAGATAAATTGACTAAATTACAAGCTGTAGAAACCGTAAATTCTAAAGTATGCAGTAGATTACAATGTCTAAGTGTTGATGTTATTATCTTTCCACTTCTAGATACTATTAGTTCTCTTAGTATTAATTCGTGAATGATTTGCAACTTGTATAGGCTTAAATAAAGTCGAATTATGAAATAATTAGTTATTTTGAAACACACGGACCAAAGCAAATAAAGTAAAATATGACAATAGTTATTATGGGTCCCTCATTACCTAAACATTACATTAATAATGGAATGCTTAGTATTATCCTACCAATCCAATTTATAATGGTTCCAAAAAAGGAAAATTATAAACTATAGGGAATGACCCCTTTTTAATCTACAATTTTTATAATATGTAAATGCTTGAACAAGTATTACAACATGCGAAGGTGAAATCTATCTAAACACTAGGTATTATATACGACCTACAAAAACATATGGAAAGAATGTTACCTTATATGAGTATTCAAATATATCGTTTTTGACTTTAATAAGATAGGAATTATGATCGTAATACCCGTCGTTTCTAAGCTTGGCAGATTGATATGATGGAGTATTAAAATATTGGCGTACGAGTTGATGGCATCGTAAAATGATTAATTTGAAATAGGTTTTCTAGCTACTGTATTAATGGTAACAATACGTGATTTCCTCCGTGGATTAACTAGCACGTGGGGAAGTTCACCATCGCCACGTTGTAACAAGCCTTTTTCCTGGAAGTCTACTGAGTTGGCAATAGCTTAGTTGGGAGATTAAATGCGTGATTATCGTTGTGTCTGCCCACTTTTCAATGTATCTCAGTGGTGGTACATCTCCATCGCTGATCTGCAGATTCTTGAGATTGCAGTGAACCCTAACCGCGTTCTACATGGCGTTGAAAACACATTCTGGTATTCATTTCGATGGTAATGGTTTAGTGGGAGGCCGACCGGCCGAGAGGTGCTAGGGTTTGATGTTTAACTTTCCCCAGCCTCAAACCTGCGACCTGTGAGCGATAGACCTGCAAATGAAAGATAAGGTTTTAAGAGTTGAGCCTTCGGTGAAATTTTACAGTAACTTACTGGCCTGAAGCATCGAGTCACTGTGTAATCTATGAGTGAGTATTGTACAGGGTTCCTGTGGGAGTAATTGAGGATGTTCTAGATTGCATGCAGTGGTAACATACTGTCCTCCGAAACTGGGTCCTTCTCCTTCAAAATGTGGGTGGATAGCTTCGTCATTCTTATTGGCAACAGGTTCTTTCGAAAAACGCAATTAATTTACTATCTGGTAAATCCCTAGATTTTCTTTCTTGCATAAAACGACATTTCTTAAATATTGTTTAACCAAATAAGCGTTGGACTGGTAGGTTGGATCTCGACGAAATATTGAACACTTGGGATGTTGATGGAGGAGCTTCAACTTAACCACAGGTAAGCATCGGTGGTACCCTACCTCATGGGTTCGCCTGGATTCGGTTTTGGTCGACGTTTGAAAGTGTTGACAGAGTTTTGAACACTTGTTTCTTGGCAATGGTTTACGTCCAGCATGTGACTTTATGGAAACATTATGGAAAGCTAAGATTCTTAGCTAGCATAGTCGACGCAACTTCTTCCTGTAAATTTTGGTTGGAAATACCTTATTGATGGTGTACTTTGAAAGGGATAAACCCTCGCCGTTTTGAATGAAATCTTACAGGATTTAAATTTTAGTGTTTAATGGGTAATGTGTAAACCCTACTTGTTGATCATGAATGAACAACTGTCGGAAAAGGAGTGTAATATTGTTAATGATTCGCCTCTGAGGATAGATTAAAAGTGCTGTGCGATTTATGGTTTGAATGGAAACTATAGAAGTTTCAAATGGTAAACATGTGATGTCTTTGTTGTTTTCTAAAATCAAAAGTTACTGAATCAAGTCGAAAGTTTACACTTGTTGGTTATCTTTACGTCTAAGAAAAGATTTATGAAGCTGAGATAGGAATGGAATATGAAACTATGTTTAATACTGAAGCAGAACGAAGAAATAATGGTTATCTTCCCAACTAAATAGTTTTTTCTTGGACTTTGGGAATAGTTGTAAATGAAGTGAAAAGGTTGTTTAGCCGTGAACCCAAAATGCCTTCAATCATAAATCTGGTTTGCTATTTGTAGATTACTTGTGCGAAATAGTATTATTTTAATAAATCTTAAACACCCAAGGTTTTCGATAGCTACCCAGCATTTGAATCTAGGTTTTAAACTATTATTAATATGAGGCCAAGAGCCAAAACTCCAAGTTTCAGTTTGATATTCAGAAATACATAAATAAATAAAAATAAAATGTAGTACTTCGTTTTCTTATGGAAAAGAGATAACAAAATAAATGTAGAAGATAAGTCTGATTTAAAATGACTAAGCATTTCATTTAACTGAAGGAAATGTAAATGAAAAGAATGCATAGCATAGTTTTCTTTCAAGAGTAGCTATTGACAATGAAAACCCTAGTGATTCACGAAATGGTTGCTTTCAGGATTCACTAGAGAAGATTTTTGGCTACCACTATTTCTGATATGATACTTTGCATTCTGAGTTAAGCACGTGTAATTAATATTACAATCTACAAAGGACATCTATATATTCAAATAGCATTCTACTCATTAATCATCCCTCTAATTTTTACCTCTCTGCACTAGAATGCACAACCAACATGTGGAAAAATACAGAGCAGGTCATTTAATCAATCATTACATTCACCAAATCATTCTCATTCAGAAAACATTTTAGGTCATAAAGTAGAACAAATTCTTGTATATTCTTTTAACTATTTTTCCTATTGAATAATGTAAAACTTAATTGACTGAAATAATAACATAAATGTAAAACCTGATAAATGGTAGGACAACAGATCACCCAAGAAGCCTGTTCTACCCAACCTGCTCCTAAAAATAGCCAATGTGTGTGTCTTAGGACCCCCGAGCTTGTTCACTAAACCACCAGGAGGAAGAAACCTTAGAAACTTAGGTCATCCACTTGCAGCAGGAAGTAATTTATCTAGTCTTAAAGACTTAGTAATCAAAGAGACCTGCACTAGCACCTCTGGTTGTTCTTCTCAGAAAATAATTTGCAGACTCACAATTGCACTCTCACATAGCCTCCGTGTTTAAATCTCTGAGTCATCAGCTGATGCACTTGAGGAGTATTTCTGCAGAAAAATATTGTAAGAGCTGCCTGCTCAATTCGAATTGCCTTATATAGGCTGCCTAGGCCTTTTAGTGATTAACGGGTCATTAATGAGCTGCCTACTCACTTCCCCCACCTAGGGAATAATGCCACAATTTTAGGGGTAGTTGTCCCAAAACCAACAGCTAGTGGTGGAGTGCAAATGCTGCCATCTGTCCCATGCCTTCTATCAGCTTCCATTCCTCCTAGTGGGTCAGTTAACACTCTTGTAACAACTTTCTTGAGTGTTTGTCTCCTATTTTAATTTATTAAATAATAATAATGAGTCATTAGAGTCATCTTTGACTAGATTTGGTCATAATTACAAAACTTTGTAATTATAATTTAACATAAAGTATCTTGCAAAATAAAATAAATATCCTCAAAATTTGGGTAGGTGACAAACTTACATACAATAAATCATCTTAAAGGAAAATTGGAAGTGGCCTCCCGTAACACTATCAGGGTGGAATCTTAGGTAGGAACCAATATTCAGTCTTCCTCTCAAGCTAATTCGTCTACATTAGCAAGAGCCAATATTAGGGAATTGACATAAGGTCAAGGAGAGATAGGGGGACCAATGCCATAGGAAGAAATCAACCCACAATTATCTTCACGAATGAGATACACTGTAGTAGAAGAAGATGAGTTCTAACTTTTTATAGAAGGACAAGGGAAAATAGGGGAATAAACAATTAAACGTCAAGGCTCAGAACCTACCAAGGAATAAGTTCCTGAGATACCTATTCTTGTTCTAGACCAAGAAAGTTCTATCAAACCTCCTGCACTAGAATGAAAGGATCCTGATCCACCAAAGCGGGTGCCTATTGAAAATGGGATCTTAGAAGTATATTGGAGGTTATGGGAAAATATGGACACTCAAACATCTAAGATTGAATTTCCAATTTTTGACACCCATAGGGGTGATCTAATGAATCCTACTTCCCTATCAACCCTTCCCAACTTCCATAGTACAACCATTGAATACCCACACACCTTTCTTATTGAGTTCAATGTTTCATGCCAAATTTATGACTACACCATAGACCTTTAGAAATTGAATCTATTCCCCTCTACTTTGAAGGGAGAAAAATTGAGGTGGTGCATGGGATAGGAGGTGGCACCATAAATTCATGGGATGAGATGAGGTAGTATTTTCTCAAAAAATACTAGGACTATTGTATGTTACGAGAATTGAGAGAAGAAATCTTCAAAATGACACAGAAAGAAGAAGAAAATTTGGAAGATTATGTTGAGTGCTTCTAGTACAATCTACATATATCTCCACACACTAATCTAAGTAAGGAAATTCTAAAGACAATAATAATTCAAGGAATGAGATAGGAATGGTGTGAACTATTAAATTTGATAGGAAAATGAGATATTTCAAAGAAACCTATGATGTAATTTGTCAGCTATGCAAAAGGGTTTCACGAGGATATTCTAGAAACAAAAATGGAATTTGAGACATCCCCAACAGAGCTACAATGTGAGCTATGGAGTATTTAACCATATGGAAATTGGGATCCTATTATATGATTTTAAGACTAACGTCTTTAGAAAATTATCTTCACATTTGGATATTTTTTAGGATAAAGAAAATTAGGATGAAACTGAGAAAGAATTATCTATATTTTGTCCACGCTACAAACTAAAAAAATATTCAAAGGAATGGCCAGTTAATACTATTGAAGTTTATGATATTTGTGAACATGATCATCGTACGAAATTATGCCCATCACTACTGGGATTGAAAGTAGTATATCAGGGGACCAATGAAGAAAGTGAGAAGGCCTATTTTATAGCTTCGAAGAAGCCATGGAAATATTGGCCACCAAGTATGAATCAAGATACCTCCATGATTTCTAACAATTGGAATAATCAGTTTAATCCTCAGCAAATGCAACCCCAAAATAGCCTTGGTAGAATCCTCAATATTTTAAATATCCTTCACCATGGTTCCAATGGTCACCCCGGCTAGTTCGAAGTCCTTACTAGCCACAAATTTGGTGAGGAACTCCTTTCCCTATACATCAAGTACCAATGTAATGACCATAGTTACATGTACAACAACAACAACTGCAAATCCCTTTGAATTCCCCAATGAATACTCCCACATTACAACCCCAACTACCTATGCAAGCTAACCGAAATCCAAATAATAAAGCTATTCAACAATATAAATGTCCAATTTCACAACATATTGCATTATTCATCTATAATGTAATGATTTACATCTTAGGTATGGGTGAGTGATTAATTCAGAAGCTACACCAATCATTATTGAACAATGCAAAGATGAAATCCTGCCTCCTAAAATGGAGCATCCCCAAGAGAAAAATTAGAATCTTCTGCATGCTGCAACATTTGGTAATTCAACGCCCTCACAGATGGAAACTACTACCAATACAAATCAAACACAACCTATTACTCCTTGCTCCCCAAAGAGATTAAATATAGCCAAAACACCTTCGCTTCCAGAGTTTGACTTTGTAGGAGAACTATAGAATTTATGTGTTAAGATCCCATTATTTGAAGCAATCAAGGATGCTCCTATCTATCCCAATATTATACATGAGTTGTGTCTTAAGAAACCTGATATGAAGCCTAAATACCCCCCTACCATCCATGTATTAGGAAATCTATCCAATTTAATCATGGGAAGGACCAGAGCAATTAAAAAAGATGACCCTAGGAATCCAACAATTATTGTCCAAATCCAAAAAAAGAATTTTCCAAACACCTTGGTGGATTCAGGGCCTTCTATCAACATCATGACTAGAAAAACATGGGAGTCACTTGGAATCAATAATATTAGACCAACCCGTACAGTCTTGGAGGTGTCTAACCCTTGAAATCTTGTAGTTGGATGGTCGATCCATGATAAGACTAGAAGGGATCGTAGAAGATGTAATCATCTATGTAGACTCTTGGGAACACCCATATGATTTCCTTGTGTTGTAACCAAAATTGATCTTGGAGGGTCACCCCCTAGTCCTTAAAAGGTCAGTGTTAGCCACATCTAATGAATATATAGGGTGTATATGGGGAAACATGACAATTTATCATGAATATTTTACAAATAATTTCGTTTTTTACCCACCTGCTAAACCAAGTGTGGGGTATGAGATCCCCTAATGGGATAAATTTAAACCTAATGAGGGATATGTTTGTCCTATCCTCACCATTGAAAACTATCTCTACTTAAAGAACGAAATAGAAAATGATACAATCAACATTTTAATTAGTAATTCCCCTTTAGTCTTCAAGTCCATCTCCCAGCTAATGAAAGTATTAATGGATGAAGATACCAAAGAAAATCATGTAATGGACCTTGATGAAGAGGGAATACCAACTATGGTGGATGATAACAACATTCCAGTAGAAATAGAATCACGAAAAACTTTGAATATCAATCTAAACTTGTCCCCTTCCCAAATTGAACAACTATTGCAAATCCTACTTACAAAAAAAGAGGGGTGGTCTTGGGAAATTTTCTTTCTTCTGCAAGGATATAGGTTGGTTCGGACAAGATTGAGGTAATCCTAAAAATTTCCACTCCAAAAAAAAACAAACAAATGTACATAGATTTTTAGGACATGTTGGTTACTATCGTCACTTTATTGATAATTTTTCTAGAATTGTATATCCTCTATTTTTTATGCTTTCCAAAGATATGGAATTTTTAAGGACTGGTATCTGTCAATCTACCTTTAAATATATCAAAGAACAATTATCCACAACTCATGTCTTGCATGTCTCGGACATGACATTACCATTCCATATTTCTTCAGATGACTCAAATACTGGTATTCGAGATATATTGGGAAAACAATAGGGGAATAATTCCTATTCCATTTACTATGCTATAAATAATTTGTCCCCCATTGAGTTAAATTATACAGTAAAAGAAAAGAAATTTCTTGCTATTATTTATGCAATTAACAAGTTTTGGCACTATATAATGAGCTATCCCATTTGTGTGCATACTGATCACTTAGTTATTCAATATTTAGCAAATAAACCTCTTACAAATGCTCGAGTAACTAGGTGGTTGTTATTACTACAAGAATTTGATATGTGACTATTATTGATATACGAGGGAAGGATAGCATTGTTGTGGATTTCCTCTCTAGGATTACTATTGACAATGATACTTCACCTATATAAAATAATTTCCTGAATGAACATCTATTTGAATTATCTACTTACACCCTATGGTATGTCGAGGTTGCTAATTACCTTGTTGCAGGGAATCTACCACACCACCTTTCTCCTAGAGAGCAATACAAAATTATTCAACAAAGTGTCAAATATTATTGGATAGAAAGGTATCTCTTCTACACTAGGATGGATCAACAAATTCAATGTTGTGTGAGATAATATGAGATCCATGACATCCTCAAGGCTTGGCATGATGAGCCTTGTGTAGGCGATTTTTCCAATAAATGAAAAGGTCAAAAAGTATTCTGTATGGGCTATTTTTGGCCTAGTGTGTTCCAATATGCAAAGAATTATGTGCAAGGATGTGACAACTATGAGTCAATGGGACAACCCATTCACTATGAAAAAATTCCGTTCAAAGCTCAATTGGTGATCAAAGGTTTCGAGAAATCAACTCTTGACTTTGTGCGTTCAATTAATCCCCCATCCTATCAAAATTCCTATATCTTAGTATGTATATATTATATCACCAAATTGGTTGAGGTGAAGGATGTTCTGAGGGCCAGATAGCAGGTTGTCTCAAATTTCTTGTTTGAAGAGATATTTGTCCTTTATTCTTGTTTGAAGAGATATTTGTCCTTTATGGGATGCCAAGAGAGATAATCACATAGGGAGGGTCACATTTCACAGGTCACTAGATTAAGGAGATCATTAAAAAGTGTGGAATTCAGCATTAGATCACCTCGCCTTACCATCCGCAAGAAAATGGGAAAGTGGAAAGTACTAATAAGGTATTGGGAAATATTCTTACAAAAATTGTGGCTAGTCACCTCCATGACTAAGTCGATAAGCTCCTAGAATCCATTTGGGGATATAGGACCACTTGGCAGAAAACCACATGTTTTTCACTCTTTGAGCTCGTGTATGGTAAGTGTCCTCTATTCTCTGTTGAATTCAAGATTAATACACTCATAACTATAATAGTGGTTGGTCTAGACCTGGATACAACACAGAAGCATTGATTAGACTCGCTCAATGAGCTGGATGAGATTCAAATGGCCACTCTACAACATACTTCAATTGTGCAACAACGGCGTACACAATAGCATGATAGCTTTATAAAAAAGAAGGTGTTTCAACAAGGTGATTGGGCATTTTTATATAATTCTAGGTTTAAGGATTTCAAGGGAAATATTCGCATGAGATGATTGGGTCCTTATGAGGTAGATACAATTTTTTATAAGCATAACTATCACATACACTCCTCTATTTTCTAAGCATAACTATCACATACACTCATGTATATTTGATAAGCATAACTATCACATACACTTCTCTATTTTTTATAAGCATAACTATCACATACACTCATCTATGATTAAGCTTATAATTGTTGATGTATATGTAACTTCGGAATGCATTTCATCTATGTATTATTGTACTCCTATAGAGATGTATTATTCCTCTATACGAAAGTGTCGTCATTTGTATTGACAAGTGTCGCAAGTGTTGTAACTTGTTGTGATGGGTAATTAGACCACCTAGTGAGGAGTCGGCCCAGATTAATGTAACCATGGGTTATTAGAATGAGTTAGACAAGTCGGCCCCACTAGTTTATTGGGAAGGACAGGACAAGTATAAATAGAGATCCAGAGCTCTCTATTTGATCATCTCATTACTCACTCTTCCATCACTCGGAATGTGGCGCACATGTGGGGAGGAGGATCAGCTGCTAGGAGAAGACTATCTACTGTACTTTGGTTGTATCATTGCTCTTTCTATCTTTGAGGAAGTTGTGGGGTCTTTCACCTTTATGGTTTTACCCAGTGAAACTCTGTGTGTCCATTGTCTTATGTGATTTCTTGATATGCTTGATACATGCTTGATATGATTGATATGCTGTACATGTTATTCTCTCTGTAAAGATCCTAGAGTATGTTGAATTAATACTAAAAAATTAACATGGTATCAGAGCTTCCCTGAGAAAAAGACATTGTGTAGTGGAAGAAACTAGGGTTTCTTGTTTATTGGGTTTCTCTCCACAAATTTTGGAAAAGCAGTAAGGTAGATTGACTCTATTCATCAACGAGAATCTATCTGTCCAATCAGAATTCAATTCTTAGCACTTTTAGTTTTGGCCCTAACAATTAGGGTTTCCACAACAATAGGAATTTCTGAACTCTGAAGACATAGCTGGAAGCTCCTTGGAAAAATCAAAGTTTAGAGCTTTGGATCGAGATTTTTGGTTGGGTAAATCTCTGGGAAATGGAAACCCTAATTCAGGGTCCTCCCTAGTGAATCCGAGAAGAGTAAAAGGCATTTCTGAAGGGTGAAACTTTGCACATATCAAAATATGAATATACCAGGCTGATCATCTCATCAAGTCGCATCTTTCTATCCTTTCAGAAGTTTGAAATTCAAATTTTGAATTTTTAGGGTTTCTCTAACAAACCCTAATCCGGAACTATATCCAGTTTTCAACAAATCAAGTGGTAAGACCTAAATATTTTCTATTTCCATTTGAAGTACTCTTTAAGATGTCTCATCACACCAAGCTTGAGGATAATCTTGAAGTGGCTGATAACTTCCGAGCATGGAAGTATAGGATTGAGTTAATCGTGGAAGAAAATGAGTTGGACACTTATATAAGTGAAGAGGTCCCTGTCCCAGAGGGAGAAGAGGCTAAGGCTCTTCACATGAAGAACTTGGTCAAGCCAAAGAGAATCATTGTTGATTCTATCAAGGACCATCTCATCCCACATGTGTCATCTCTGAAGACACCCAAGGAGATGTTTGATTCCCTGACCAAGCTATTTGAAGGGAAGAACATAAATCAGAAGATGACCATGCAAAACCAATTGAAAGGGGTTCTTAACACCCAAAATGACCCCCTAGATTGTGGGAGAGGGAAAACTGGGGTAACCATTAACCAATCTTTGGATTATGCTTCTGATCTAACATAAACAGAGAGGGATCTCTCTATAAACTCACATAATACTGGAAATCATCAAGATTGTCAATAACGAAGAAAACACACGAGCATTCAACATTCAAGATATTCAATTACAACAATACAGAAGATCAGATTTATGTTGGAAACAAAATGGTTTAAATATAGCTTGGATGAAACGTATGAATCTTTACTTGGGAAATGGAGTCACATTCAAACAAACTCTGAAAATTCTTTTACGAATGCTTCACAAATGCATTAACACAAGGGCGACGTAGTAAACAACTCGTAGTCAAAGTGATTTTAATTGGTGAAACAGAAGAGAAAGAAACAATCCATTGACATAAGGCATACAATGATGAATCCTATATCAATTTTAGTAGAAAAGTGATGGTGGAATACTTGGAAAAAGATAAGTAGAGCATAATTTTTATGAACTCTACTTAGCTATCACACTGTACCAAGTATGAAAGAATGTTACAAACTAGAATTAACAATGAGAGATACACAATTCACATGGAAAAAGAAGGAACAAACTACAAGACTAGTTACACAAGAATCCCTGAGAAAACATTGGCTCAGCTCTGCAAATCTTTATTCACAATATAGCTCAAAATGTCTTACAAAATGATATACAAAATTCCCATAAAGGTTTTCAACAATAATTTTCAACCCTTTATAATTCTATTACATCGCATATATATATGTCGGGAGTCCTTTTGCTCGACTCATCTAAACCAAAAACAGTTATATCGCAGTGACACCCTATTCAGGTTGTTTTGCCACTATCACAATAAAACAGAAAACAGGTAGAAACTGGCCTAACTGCTTTCTTACAATCCACCGGCATTCTTACTAAGTAACATTTACTTCAAGTATAACAAAGTAAGGATAGTAAAATAATAGTTCCAGCTGGGCTATTTATATAGCTGCCTCAAAGAATATTACAAATTATCAAAAATAGGAAAGTCTTGTGAGAAGTCTCTGATTCCAAGCAAACATCAACAACTATAAAAAGACAAGTATCACTTTGGAAGATGGAGAAATTATAGCGATCTGTTGTACTTTTCTACATTAGCCCATTGGTTTGCAGGTGGAAGGTCATAGTCCACCATTTCCTTTACCATCACTCTTATCTCGATATGCTCTGCATAGGAAAATGGGGGAATCCTTTTGCCAATGGCGATCAATCTATTCAAGATTTCAAAGTCCTCTTCGAGCAAATCCATCAGGGCCTTGCCTATAAGCAGCTGGGTTAGATGCTTGAACTTTGTATGATCCATTCTTATCGTCCACAGTACATTTTTATAAGACTTAGGGGAGATTAGCTCATGGTCATCTTTCCAGAATGAAGGTAACCCCATTTCGACCAGCTTATCAAACAGTCCTTGGAACTCTTCCACTTGCCCTTCATTTCTTCAGCTTTGGCTTCCACACTCTCGATCTATGCATATTTCCCCAGGACCCTTCGTGCTGCTGCAAGTGTTACGATCCAGTTCCCAATATTTAGCTTAATCCTTTCTTCTTCAGATAGATCATTCAGGAAAGTGATTGCACTTAGTGCCATTTCTTTAGGCCTTTGGACTAAGGTCTGCTTTGCAACTTCACAACCTTCTAGAACATCACTAATGGTATTTTCTTTAATCCTTATAAACTCAAGGTAGGGTCTAAATTTCTTAGCTTCCTTAATGATCCTGTCCCATACCAAGTGTTTACATCCTTGCAAAGCTGCCTACCCGGTAACCTGATGAGTGAGCTTTTTGTTTATCTCAATCAATTCCTTGTGCTTCTTTTGGAGGACCTTCAGATCTTCTTCCTTTTTACTACTCTCTTCTTCCAACCTGTGAGCGTTTTCTTTTCGTTCCTTGATTTCCACGTCTTTCACGCTAATGTGAGACATAGCTTGTACCAGACTGTCGGTACTATTGCTTTCCTCTTTTTGGTTCGAATTGGTAGGCCGCATGTCCAAATTGGACAAGTTAGTTTTCAGATCCTCAAGCTGCCTTTCTAAGCTTATTCTCTCCTTTTTCCAGCTATCTTCCTTCTCAACAAACTTAAGCAATTCTGCTTTGCAATCACTTATCTCCTTAGACAAGTCCTCTTTTTTCTTTTCGAAGTCTGTCTCTTCGGGAGCTTTGATCAGCTGGATATTTGGAACTTTTTCCTTTTTCTGTAGCTTCTGAATCAGCTTGTCTTTCTATGCTAACATCTTCCTCATTCTTTTTCCTCTGTCGTCACTTATGACCAGGTCAGATTGTACCTTTTTGACTTGTTGTTGGAGTGCCTGGTTTTCACTTTTCTCTAGCTTCAATTGGTTTTCCAGTTTTTCCAGAGTAACCAGCAAGTTATCACTCTTCAAGGCAGCTTTCACAAAATCATCATACACAAGGTCAGTAACCTGTTTGTGAAACTGAATTTTGTATGGTACTGGTATCTTTTTCCAATTCATCCTTGTTTCGATCACTCCATCCTCCGTTAATACTGCTAAGTTTAAGATGTTATCATTTATACTTCTGCTAGTCATCAAGGAAGTCTTAGACAAACCTCTAGCGATAGGCATTGAATCAAACAGCTTCTGAGCCGAGGCTCTCTTGTTTTGATCATGTTGTTCACAGAGGTCGGCCTTGGACCGAAACTTATTGCGGACATCTCCTTCTTGGACATCTTGAAACTTGTATTCTACAACCTGGATCTCAGGAGCCAAAGACTCCTCAACATCTGCCCCTCCAATCTCCATTTGGACAGTCAATTCTTCTTGAGATGCAGCAACAACCAGATCCTCTTTAGTTGGGGAAGCAATTGACTTTGCCTGAATAGCTGCAACAACTAACTCATCCTGTACTTCTGATTTAGGCCGCTTGCATATATCACCTTCTACAGTGTCCATATCCACGACTTCTTCTAACTCTCTTTTTCGACCTACCTCCATGGCATCTAGCACTTGATCCAAATCCATTATTAAATCAGAAATCATGAGCTCTCCTCCCTGTGTCTCCACTGATTCCTCCGCCTCGAGTTCCCAACACAACACATTTCGCCCCTTCAGCACCCTTTCTAGTTCTTCATGCTTAAAAGCACTGAGGTTGCATTCCTTCCTTCTGTTGGAAATTATATGCAAGGGGTCATATTTGATGGCTACCTCTTTCATGAAACCTAGCAACTTTAATAACTCTTCTACCTCTGACAAAGCTTCTTTATTCTTCACAATGAAAGGCCCTACCTTCTAAGTAAATTTCACATCTGTGCTCTTCTTATGTTTTAGGAATTGCAACTCTTCCAGGGCCAATTTTTGTCTCAGAAATTCAAGAGAAAAGATCCGCATTGTAAGAAAATAAGGTAGAACATAGGGCTCCTGCACAAAACAGTACAATCTAATAACTGTAGCCTCTTTTAACAAAAATGAGTCCCCGACTGCCAGTTCGTCCGTCAACTGCATCACCGCTTTCATTTCAGGTAGCACTCTAGGAAATTCTTCCCCAAAAATGATTTACAGGGGGCAAAACATAGTTCAAATAATTGAAAACATTATCTACCAGAACATCGGTCTTAAGCAGTGAGGAGAAATGTGGGCTTTCGGCGCTGCTGTACATAATTACTTTCATCAACTGTGTTTGATATCTAAAAAATCTAGTATTCGCGAAATTGCTTAACTGTACATGCATCCTTTCTGCCAAAAATTCATCAAATTTCAGGGGTGAAATAAGCCCGCTTTCGGACCTGGCTAAACTGATGCTAATCCTAAAGAGTAAACCTAATTGGACTTCAGTCACCCACAAATCGGTATCCAACCCTAGAAATGGAGCTAACAAAGAAAGAACCAATTGGGAATTGTCATCAAAAAGGCTGACATTTAGGGGGTAGGGTTCCTCAGATATTTTGGAGTCAAGTTTCAGGGATGTGGTCAAGAAGGCTTGACGGCTTTCGGGGCTGATTTGGTGGTACAAAGAAACCACCAACTCTTCAGAAAATGCTTCCGACTCTTGGTACTGAGACTCTGGAATGAAAAATGAATCCCTAACGGGTGACGCATCTATATTATAGATGACCTTGGACCTAAAGGCATCCATTATTACTCTTTGAGGTTCTGAGTAATTATAAGAACACTACGCTACAAAATCGGGAAAAGAGAACACCTGGTCAAGGAAAAAGAAAATGAAGGACGACCTAAAGACTCCATGGATATCCAGTCCCTGTTCATACAAGGTTTCCAGTCTCTTCTTAATTTCTGGAACTGGGAGTCGAAGGCAGGTGTCAAATACATCTGCATCTCTATCTTCCAGGGCTATCTTAACCCTAGAACTAGTAGAACCTTCTTCTCCTGTCATCTTATGACTGTAAAAGACTTAGATTTTTCAGATAATGGTGGTTACAGACCTTACCTGTCACCTTTGGAAGCCTTGCATGCACCCTGTCAGAGTTTCTGTCATCTTCATCGTCTGCCACCCACCGAGAGGCTCCTTGAATTCGACAGGCTTCCGAAACAAATGTCAACCTTCGCGGGCACTTCTTATATATATAACCGGGTTTCCATAACTTACTCCTTATTTGGTATGTTGTCCTTTGATCTCAGCCATCTGAACTCTCACGTGTTTACTTTCCATCATCAGATCTGACCACCCCTTTACCTGCTGATTTGACAATCTACCCATCTCCACTGTCGGATCATCTCTGCTAGTCTTTATCTGGGCCGTTTATCTTATTTGAATGCATCTAAGGGGTAGTGTCGCATGCACCCAAAAAGATTCTCCTATATCATCTTCGCTCCATGCGACAATCTGGGGAGATGACACCTATCCAGTGGGACCCAGATCATCGCATCTAGCCTGCAGCTAACCCTTGCGCTACTTCTTGGTGCGACGATGTATGAGGATTGTCTGCTTCTTCTCAAATGTATATCCATGGTGAGTCTCCAGACTCGAATTAGCCTTTAGGTCCTTCGTCTGATAGTGGGGTCCACCTTGTTATACTCTGTGCATTTCCAGCCCCCACCAGCCATTGATCTGGCTCTTCTATCCACCCGAACCATAGATCTGTCGGAGATTCAGGCTCTTTTTCCAGTAAATAGACCTTAACTTTTGGATCTCAGAAAGATCATCTCTGTCGTAGATATTGCATATGTCCCCACCATTGCATGCACTTAACCGGGCATTGTTTGTTGCTTTTTCCCTTTTGCGACGCGCTCATAAGTCGACACCTTTCCGGTGGGATCCGATCCATCACATACTCACATTCCCTTTCTTCCTTGCAACTTGGCCATGCGACCATCCTTTTAAAACCCTGCATCCTACTCCCGCCCTTGATCAATGGTGCCGATCTGTGTGACATTTTATATTTCATAAATTTTGCCAAGGACTATAGGTTTTTAGGGTATTTCTCCGTCTATCTCAAGTCATTATTTTCCCCTATTAATACTTATCCCTTTGAAATTAGCGCTTCATTACATCGGACCCCTTCTAGACCATTCTGTCTCCTGCCTTAGCACCTGGCCATTGCCGATGGAGATCACTTCAAGCTTTTTTCTCAGGTAGCTGTCTTACCTTCCATCTTTCATATACAGGTCTTTATGCTGTAAAAGAGAAAAAATATATAGGTTCTAACAACTGGCTCCAACCTGGGATGCTATCCTCCCAGTGAGGTATCAAAGAACTTCGTAGACTAAGTGCCTGATCCATTGGGCAGGTTCTGCAAACCATAGATTGAAGAATTTCTCTAGAAAGTGAGATCGTGCCTGTTTTCTTAGCCAGGATGAAAATTCAAACATTAAACATGGCTTCCCCTTCCAAACCTTAGGGCCTTCACTTCGGGCTTCAAGTCCTTCTGGTTTTTGTCGTTAAATACAATAAAACAAATGTGAAAAATTGAAAATATAAGATACATATATACAGGCTATGGTACATGGGTTACCTACTTTCTCTTAGGACAGGTAGTGCTTCAAAAACCTTCCATTCACTGGACCCCCCGACCAGGCGGACCCATCTTGGTGCTCAAGGATAAAAGAATTTTCTCCTTGGTTTGCTGCAATAATATAGGGTCCCATCCACAAGTGGTTGAATTTCCCATGTTTATATTCCCTCAAAGCATCCCACTTCAGGACCAGGTCATTTACCTGAAATTGATCTTCTCTTTCTTTTTTGTCAAAGGCATTCTTTATCTTTTCTTGATGCCCCTGTACTTTGTCATAGGCGCTACTTCTTAACTCATTCAATTCGACTATCTGGTTTACCCTTCTCTGCATGTGGTTTGGTTCTTCTTCTATCCCTTGTAGCAACCTCATAAATGGAAATCCCAGAGAAATTGGAAAAACCACCTTGGCTCCATATACCAGCTGGAAAGGGGACATCCCAATTGCCCTCTTTGTACTTATTCTATCGGCCCACGGGGCATATTTCAGCTTCGTGTGCCAAGCTCTCTTATTATCCTCCAACAGCTTCTTTATGATTCTTACTAGACTTTGTTGGATGATTCTACTAGTCCATTTCCCTGAGGGTAGTATGCCATTGAATGATTCAGACTTATATGGTATTTATGGAAAAAATTTATCATTTTCTTAGAACAAAACGTTGGTGCGTTATCTTTCACTATTCTTTTGGGACACTCAAATCTTGACAGGATGTTGTCTTCCAATAAATCCATGATAATGCCTTCGGTTGCTCTCCTAGTTGGTATGGCCTCTATCCACTTAGTGAAATAGTCAGTGGCTGTCAATATCCATCTGTGTTGTCCTGAGGAGTGAGGGTTTATTTCTCCAATGAATTCTAAACCCCACTGTTGGAAGGGTGCTTCTACTATGATAGGGTGAACGGGTAGTGAAACGACCTTTCTTTTTCCTTCAAAAATCTGGCATTGGTGGAAAACAACCGTTTCTTTGTATACATCTGAAAACATGGTAGGCCAGTAGAAACCAACTCTCAGGATTTTGTTAACTGTCACCTTCCATAGTCACCCTTGTGAAATTCCTCCTTTGTGCATTTAGCTTCTTCCTCAAGTAAGCGATTCAGCAGCACACCTCCAGGGTCCTTCCAATATAGGAATTGATTCATAATACAGTATTTTGTAGCTTTTAGTTTTATAGCTCAAGCCTTGCTTTTGCTCAATCCCGGAGGAGTTGCCAAGTTTTGTAATACATACACAATGTCAACATACCAAGAGGACGCAGAGAATTCTGGTCTCACTTGTACTCCCACATCCAGCTGGTTTGAATACCCTTGTAAAAAGTTCAGTTGCAGAGAATCACAATTGGCCTTGGTCATTAACTTTTCTAACACTTGCCCCTTTATCAGTTTGGTGGGTTTTATGTCCAGATCATACTCCAGCAATACAACAATCCATTTAGCTCTTCTTCCTTCTGGGTCTGCTTGGGTAACGATACCCTTCACAACACTCTTTGGGACATGAGCAATGATGTGTGAATGTAGGATATAAACCCTGAAATATTTCAGTGACTTAATTAGGGCGTAGGCTTGTTTTTCCATGATATCATATTTTAATTCTACATCTCTTAGTACTCTGCTGAAAAAGACAATTGGTTGTTTAGCATCCTGAGCGTTTTTCTGTAATAGTACTCCTACCACGGTGTGCTCGGAAGCGTAGGAAAAAATCAAAAAATCTTTAGAAAAATATGGACTGGCTAATACCGGGGCTTTGGTGATAGCATTCTTAATTCCCTTAAATGAATCTCTCGCTTCCTCAGTCCACTTACCCTGATTTTCCTTTCTCAACATATTTGTGATACTCATCATGATTTCGGAAAAACTGGGAATGAATCTTCTTAGAAAGCCCACTTGCCCGATAAAAGACTGCACTTCTTTCTTGTTCCTTGGCTCTCCAACTTTCTGGATAGCACTAACTCTTTCAGGATCGATATTGATACCTCCCTTGGAAATGATATGACCCAAGAGTTTAGCTTCTTCTAATGCAAAGTGTGACTTTTTAGGATTAAGAGAGATACCGTATTTTATACATTTCTTAAAAACTTGTTCCAAATGCTTTAGGTGTTCTTCATTAGATTTTGAGTACACCGTTATGTCGTCCATGTATACAACCACAAACTTATTTTTGTCTTCAGCGAATGCTATGTCCATTTCCCGCAAGAAAGTAGCTCGTGCGTTCATCATCCCAAAGGGCATATTAGCATACATGAAAGTACCCCAAGGGGTGGTGATAGCGGTCATCTCTTGATCTTCGGGACAAACCTTGATTTGATTGTACTCGAAGAAACCATCCATAGTAGAGATCCTTTCTGCCCCTACTACCTTTTGTAAGATATGCTCCATTTTGGGTAGGGGTTAATTATCCTTTAGTGAAGCTCTGTTCAGGTTCCCGAAATCTATACAGATTATGATTTCACCATTCTTCTTCCTTACGGCAACCAGGTTTTCTATCCATTGAGAGAATCTCAAGGTGACAATGATTTTTTCATTAAATAATCTTCTAATCTCTTTTTCTATCACAGGCACCAGCTTAGGGTTTATCCTCCTTAAATTTTCCTTGAAGGGTTTCTCTCCTGGTCTGATTGGAATAGAATGTTGTATTATTGAGGTATCATATTCCTTCAGTTCTTCATAACTCCATGCAAATGCAGCGGCATATTTCTTCATCAACTCTACATACCGCTCCTTGTTTTTAGTAGGTAATCTCTTAGATAAGTTTACCATCCGAGGCTTTTCTTTAGTGCCTAATTTTTGTTCTTCTACCGCCTCTTTGGGTGGTTCAAACTTCGGGTTTTTTGCCACATCATTCTGGTCAAACAACCTCTCCAAGGGTATCAACCCTTTGGGGATATAATTAGTTTTCAATTGAATGATATCTTTCCCACCCAGCATGTTTTTCCATTGTTCGCTTTCTCTGTCTTCTCCCTATGATGGCTCTTGGTCCGTCAATCCTTCTATGTTCTCATTTTCAGCATCAATCTAAACATTAGCGAACTCATCAGACAATTCAAAAAATATTTTGATTTGTAAATCATCTTCAAATATTTTCCAGTATTTAGCATTGTCTGGGATAGATGGCCTATTCACCACTTCTACTTCGTACTTTTCTTGAGAGAAAATAGGATTCTTAAAACCACTGGCAGTGGTGGCTAAAGAGTCCACCACCCGATTTTCAAATCTTGGGATCACCTAGATCTTATGTTCAGAGAAAAAGTTCCCAAACATATCCCAAACTTCATTCTTGTAGGCCATCATCCTGGGGTGTTTTTCCTGATAGCTGTCATTTACTTGATTGACCACCAATTCTGAATCTCCAAAAACTTGTATCCTTTTTTCCCCCAAGTCTTTCAAATCTCTTAGTCCCAAGATTAAAGCTTCATACTCAGCCACATTATTAGTACACTCGAAAGTTAGCTTGTATGATAAAGCTCTGGACTCTTGATCTGGAGGTATAATCCAGAATCCGGCCCCAGCCCCATTTTGGCTCAGTGATCCATCAAATTACATCTTCCATAGTCCTTCTTTGTTTTTCTGCCTCTCTGATGCCTCATGCCTTGCAACAAACTCCTTGTCTTCCTCGACTTCGTGGAAAAATGGGGGTATAGGATCAATATGTGGACCATCATTGAAAAGGATAGAGGAACCTATGTCTGTATCTACAACAAATATAGGGTGATTTTCAGGTTTGTCGTCACTGCTGACCACATAAGCCATTCTTTTCTCTCTGAATAACTTCCTATTGCTTCCAAAAAGTTGTATAGTGGTGTAAGATAAGTCCATATGCATGGTCCCTTTTAACTTTTTTACCCAGGATCTTGATAACAACATCCCAAACTTAGCAGGCAAATTAGCCACTACTATGTCCACCATGATGCTCTTCGTTGCGATCTGGGCAAGGGTTACTATCACATCTTTAATTAGACCCAAACATGGTACCTTTATGGAATCAAAAGAATATAGGTCTTTGTAGGGTCTGGTGACTTCTAACCCCAACTGGTCCACCACTGACTTTAGCATCAAGTTGTGTGAATCCCTAGAATCTATTAGGGCTTTGTGTAATAACCTATCATGGATATTCAAACTCAAATAGAAAGGAGGGAATTCTTCATCATCTGGCACTTCCAGCTTAGAACCAAATATTATAGTGGGGGCATCATCTGTCACTTCCAACATGTATTGTATACTTTCTTCCTTCCCCTTTACCAGGCTATTTATCTCTTCCCTATATTCATTGTTTCTCAACAACTCATTCAAAGGGATAGAGATCTTTACAATAGACAGTTCAGCTTTCAGGATGAATATTGAAGATGGATTCCCTACTTCAGTGACTTGTGGCTGCCTACCTTCTTTAGAATGTTGTCCCTTATCTTTCGAGGTTTTCTGTGTAGCAACCTCTGGCTGTTTTTCTTTTAATTTATCCATATTCTGTTGAGTCTTCGACGACTGTACATGGCCGTCCTTCCCTTCACTAATCGGTATCTCCCTGCTCCTCAACTTCATCTTCCTTTGAAAATCATCCACATCATTCATGTAACCCATTTGGTACTATTCAGAATCAAATTCAGTAATCTTACCCACATTCCCCATGTTGAAAAATGTATGCTCCCTTTGGGTTAAATGTATTTCATGGTCCAGAGTGTCAAAGAGGTGGATTTGGTCTCCAACAGGCTCTTGAGATCCTTCCCCATCCACCAAATTCTCAGGGAAAGGAGGCCTCATTTCGTGGTCTTCCTGATTTCTTGGATTTCATGGAGGGGGTGGCCTTCTAAAGTTAGGATTCCTTATCTAATTTTCAGGTTGTTCTCTAGGAGGAGGTTTATTTTCCATGGCTAACCTATCCATCATCTTTTCCATGGTTTTCATCATAGTAAGAAACTTGGCATCACTAGAAGAGGAGGAGGCAGGGGTTTGGTTTTCTTGCTTCTTTTTATCTGCTTCTGTTTTCCCCTTCATTTTCCCCGAAGTCATCATGTTGGCTTCCACCTCTACTGCATATTTCAGCATAGCAGGTAGGGTGGCAGATTTCCTATCCCTTAACGTGCATGAGAAGTCTCCATCAAAAGCATCTATGTAGTGGAGCTTTGCAGTGACCACTGAGGGTCTTAGGTCATTTGGAATAGAATTATAGGTTTTCATCAACCTGGCAGAAAACTCATGAACAAATTCAAAACCTCCTTTCTTCAGGTGGACAAGACTAGGGCGGGACTCCATATTGTTTCCCATCTCTCTAAGAACAGAGTCTTAAAGGCAGCAAAATAATTTATAGAAGCATTCGGAAACTGTCTGAACCATTTCTTGGGTTCTCCAAAGAGACTTTGAGAAAACAATCTCATCTTAGCATCACCATGGCCTACTTCCTCCAAATAAATGAAATCTTCAAATCTATCTACATGCCGCTTGGCATTAAAACCCCCTTCTCCATTATAAGAGACAATTCTCTGGGCGTAGTTCTGAGTGATGTCATGCAAAGCGGCTGGCAGGGCTAATGGAGCGAATCTAGTAGCCATGGGTCTAAGTGGATTCTAAGCTTGGGGATGAATATTCAGGCCAGAATTACCTACAGCAATTGTGGTATTGGGTTGAGGGATCTAAGAACCAACTATAGCTCTTTCTTCTTTGATAATATTTTGTAACTGAAGCTAGACAGGATCTAACAAATAGGTTTCAGGGGCATTCAGACCTTCTTCACCCAGACTTATATAAGATTCATATCTTGATCTTACCAAAGGTTTCCCGATATCTATCCTTAAATCCAATTCTTGAAAAACAGGTAAGTCTTCTTTAGACCCAATTCTTTTAAGATTGGAAGTATTAGCCTTGTCCTTTCTGGTCTTATGTTTGAGTATTATTTCTAGATTTTTCACACTTAACAAAATTTTAAAAATAGGATTACCTCTCGTATGGCTCCTTCTTGAGGCTACGATTCCTGTCTCGAGATCTCTTCCAAAATGAACTTGGCACGTCGATCTTCGCCAGTGGAGTCTTTCTTGAATGTGTATCTTTACGAGTGGAGTCGCTAGGGAAAAATTGCACAACCCTCTAAAAATTTGGAAATCTCTGTTCGCCCGAAGGGATCTCTCTTTTTCGTCGAATCTTCAGAATTCCTTGTCATTCTTCCAGGAATAATAAAACAATTATGTCCCCAGCAGCGGCGCCAATTTGTTAACACCCAAAATGACCCCCTAGGTTGTGGGAGAGGGCAAACTGGGGTAACCACTAACCAATATTTGACTTATGCTTATGATCTAACATAAACAGAGAGGGATCTCTCTATAAACTCACAGAATACTCGAAATCATCAAGATTGTCAATAAAGAAGAAAACACACCAGCATTCAACATTCAAGATATTCAATTACAACAATACAGAACATCAGATTTCTGTTGGAAACAAAATGGTTTAAATGTAGCTTGGCTGAAACGTATGAATCTTTACTTGGGAAATGGAGTCACATTCAAACAAACTCTGAAAATTCATTTACGAATGCTTCACAAATGCATTAACACAGGGGCAAGGTAGTAAACAACTCGTAGTCAAAGTGATTTTAATTAGTAGAACAGAAGAGAAAGAAACAATCCATTGACATAAGGCATACATTGATGAATCCTATATCAATTTTAGCAAAAAAGTAATGGTGGAATATTTGGAAAAAGATAAATAGAGCATAATTTCTATGAATTCTACTTACCTATAACACTATACCAAGTATGAAAGAATGTTATAGACTGGAATTAACAATGAGAGATACACAATTCACATGGAAAAAGAAGGAACAGACTACAAGACCAGTTACACAAGAATCCCTGAGAAAACATTGGCTCAACTCTGCAAATCTTTATTCACAACATAGCTCAAAATGTCTTACCGAACAATATAGAAAATTCCCATAAAGGTTTTCAACAATAATTTTCAACCCTTTATCATTCTATTACATCGCATATATATATGCTGGGAGTCCTCTTGATCGACTCATCTAAACCAAAAATAGTTATATCGGAGTGACACCTCATTCAGGTTGTTTTTCCACTATCACAATAAAACAAAAAACAGGTAGAAACTTCCCTAATTTCTTTCTTACAATCCACCGGCAATCTTACTAAGTAACATTTACTTCAAGTATAAAAAAGTAAATATAGTAAGATAATAATTCTAGCTGGGCTATTTATATAGCCTCCTCAAAGAATAATACAAATTATCAAAAATAGGAAAGTCTTGTGAGAAGTCTCTGATTCCAAGCAAACATCAACAACTATAAAAAGACAAGTATCACTGTGGAAGACGAAGAAAATATAGCGATCTGCTGTACTTTTCTACATTAGCCCATTAGTCTGTAGGTGAAAGGTCACAGTCCACTATTTCCTTTACCATCACTCGTATCTCAATATGCTCTGCGTAGGAAAATGGGGGAAGCCTTTTGCCAATGGTTCAGATGCTTGAACTTTGTATGATCCATTCTTATTGTCCACATTAGGTTTTTATAAGCCTTAGGGGAGATTAGCTCATGGTCATCTTTCTAGAATGAAGGTAACCCCATTTAGACCAGATTATCAAACAGTCCTTTGAACTCTACCACGTGTCCCTTCATTTCTTCTGCTTTGGCTTCCACACCCTCGATCTGTACATATTTCCCCAGGACCCTTCGTACTGCTGCAAGTGTTGCAATCCTGTTCCCAATATTTAGCTTAATCCTTTCTTCTTCGGATAGATCATTCAGGAAAGTGATGGCACTTAGTGTCGTTCCTTTAGGCCTTTGGACTAAGCTTTGCTTTGCAGCTTCACAACCTTCTACAACATCACTAATGGTATTTTCTTTAATCCTTATAAACTCAAGGTAGGGTCTAAAGTTCTCAGCTTCCTTAATGATCCTATCTCACACCAAGTGTGTACATCATTGCAAAGCTTCCTGCCCGGTAACCTGATGAGTGAGATTTTTGTTCGTCTCTATCAATTCCTTGTGCTTCTTGTGGAGGGCCTTCAGATCTTCTTCCTTTTTGCTACTCTCTTCTTCCAACCTGTGAGATTTTTCTTTCAGTTCCTTTATTTCCACATCTTTCAGGCTAATGTGAGACATAGCCTGCACCAGACCGTTGGTACTATTTATCTTCTCTTTTTGGTTTGAATTGGTAGGCTGCATGTCCAAATTGGACAAGTTAGTTTTCAGATCCTCAAGCTGCCTTTCTAAGCTTATTCTCTCCTTTTTCCAGCTATCTTCCTTCTCTGGAAACTTCATCAATTCTGGTTTGCAATCACTTATCTCCTTAGACAAGTCCTCTTTTTTCTTTTCGAAGTCTGTCTCTTCGGGAGCTTCGATCAGCTGGATATTTGGAACTTTTTCCTTTTTTCGTAGCTTCTGAATTAGCTTGTCTTTGTCTGCTAACATCTTTCTCATGCTTTTTCCTCCACCGTCACTTATGACCAGGTCAGATTGTACCTTTTTGACTTGTTGTTGGAGTGCCCGGTTTTCACTTTTCTCTAGCTTCAATTGGTTTTCCAGTTTTTTCACAGTAACCAGCAAGTTATCACTCTTCAAGGAAGCTTTCACAAAAACATCATACACAAGGTGAGTAACCTCTTTGTGAAGTTGGAATTTGTCTGGTACTGGTATCTTTTTCCAATTGATCCTTGTTTCGGTCACTCCATCCTCTGTTAATACTGCTAAGTTTAATATGTTATGATTTATACTTCTGCTAATCATCAAGGAATTCTTAGACAAACCTCTGGCGATAGGCATTGAATCGAACAGCTTCTGAGCCAAGGCTGGCTTGTTTTGATCGTATTGTTCACAGAGGTCGGACTAGGACCGAAACGTATTACTGACATCTCCTTCTTGGACATCTTGAAACTTGTATTCTACAACCTGGATCTCAGGAGCCAAAGACTCCTCATCATCTGCCCCTCCAATATCCATTTGGACAATCAATTCTTCTTGAGATGCTGCAACAACCAGATCCTCTTTAGTTGGGGAAGAAATTGACTTGGCCTGAATAGCTGCAACAACTAACTCATCCTCTACGTCTAAATTAGGCCGCTTGCATATATCACCTTCTTCAGGGTCCATTCTAAGTCTCTTTTTCGACCTACCTCCAAGGTGTCTCGCACTTGATCCAAATCCATTATTAAATCGGAAATCATTAGCTCTCCTCCCCGTGTCTCCACTGCTTCCTCTGCCTTAGGTTCCCAACACATCAAATTTTTCCCCTTCAGCACCCCTTCTAATTCTTCGTGCTCAAAAGCGCTGAGGTTGCATTCCTTCCTTCTCTTGGAAATTATATGCAAGGGTAATATTTGACAGCTACCTCTTTCCTGAACCCTAGCAACTTTAATAACTGTTCTACCTCTGACAAAGCTTCTTTATTCTTCACAATTAAAGGCCCTACCTTCCAAGGACATTTTCATCTGTGCTCTTCATATGTTTCAGGAATTTCAACTCTTCCAGGGCCAATTTCTGTTTGATAAATTCAAGAGCAAAGATCCACATTGTCAGAAAAGCGGGTAGAACATAGGGCTCTTGCAAAAAACTCTGAAATCTAATAACTGTAGCCTCTTTTAACAAAAACCAGTCCCCGTCTGCCATTTCATCCTTCAACTGCATCATCGCTTTCATTTCAGGTAGCACTCTAGGAAATTCTTCCCCAAAAATGATTTTATAAATAGGGGGCAAAACATAGTTCAAATAATTGAAAACATTGTCTACCAGAACATCAATGTCAAGCAATGAGGAGAAATGTGGGATTTCGCTGCTGATGTACATAATTACTTTCATCAAATGTGTTTGATATCTAAAAAACCTAGTATTCGAGAAATTGCTTAACTGTACATGTATCCTTTCTGCCAAAAATTCATCAAACTTCAGGGGTGAGATAAGCCTGCTTTCGGACCTGGCTAAACTGATGTTATTCCTAAAGAATAAGCCTAATTGGACTTCATTCACCCACAAATCAGTATCCAAACCTAGAAACTGAACTAACAAAGAAAGAACCAATTAGGAATTGTCATAAAAAGGATGACATTTAGGTGGTAGGGTTCCTCAGATATTTTGGAGTCGGGTTTCAGGCATGTGGTCAAGAAGGCTTGACGGCTTTCGAGGCTGATTTGGCGGTACAAAGAAACCACCAACTCTTCAGAAAAATCTTCCGACTCTTGGTACTGAGACTCTGGAATGAAAAAGGAATCCCTAACGGCTAACACATCTATATTACAGATGACCTTAGACCTACGGGAATCCATTATTACTCTTTGAGGTTCTGAGTAATTAGAAGAACACCATGCTACAAACTCGGGAAAAGAGAACACCTGGCCAAGGAAAAAGAAAATGAATGGCGACCTAAAGAATCCATGGATATCCCGTCCCTGTTCATGCAATGTTTCCAGTCTCTTCTTAATTTTTGGAACTGGGAGCCAAAGGCAGGTGTCAAATACATCTGCGTCTCTACCTTCTAGGGCTATCTTAACCCTAGAACTAGTAGAAGCTTCTTCTCCCGTCATCTTATGACTATAAAACACTTAGAATTTTCAGAGAATGGTGGTTACAGACCTTACCTGTCACCTTTGGAATCCTTGCATGCACCCTGTGGAATTTTCTGTCACCTTCGTCGTCTTCCACCCACCGAGAGGCTCCTTGACTTCGATAGGCTTCTGAAAGAAATGTCAACCTTCACGGGCACATCT
This sequence comes from Larix kaempferi, assembly GCA_027924585.1. Taxonomy (NCBI): domain Eukaryota; kingdom Viridiplantae; phylum Streptophyta; class Pinopsida; order Pinales; family Pinaceae; genus Larix; species Larix kaempferi. The sequence goes on along the minus strand of BSBM01000050.1, from coordinate 17,251,148 downwards.
TATATATATAACCGTGTTTCCATAACTTTTGCTTTATTTTGTCTGTTGTCTTTTGATCTCAGTCGTCTAAACTCTCATGTGTTTACTTTCCATCATCAGATCTGATCGCCCCTTTACCTGTTGATTTGACAATCTACCCATCTCCAACGTCGGATCATCTCCGCTAGTCTTTATCTGGGTCGTTGATCTTATTTGAATGCATCTAAGGGGTAGCGTCGCATGCTCCCAAAAATATTCTCCTATATCATCTTCTCTCCTTGTGAAAATCTGGGGAGATGACCCCTGTCCAGCAGGACCCATAACATTGCATCTAGCCTGCCGCTAACCCTCGTGCTACTTCTTGGTGCGACAATGTATGAGGAATGTCCACTTCTTCTCAGATGTATATCCATGGTGAGGCTCCAGACTCGAATTATCCTTTAGGTCATTCGTCTGCTAGTGGGGACCCCCTTATTATACTCTGTGCATTTCTAGCCCCCACCAGCCGTTGATCTGGATCTTCTGTCCACCCGAACCGTAGATCTGTCGGAGACTCAGGCTCTTTTCCAGCAAATAGACCCAAACCTTTGGATCGAAAAAAACAACATCTCCGCCATAGATCTTGCATATGTCCCCACCATCGCATGCACTTAACCGGGCATTCTTCGTTGCTTTTTCCTTTTTGAGACATGCTCATAAGTCGACACCTATCTGATGGGCTTCGGCCCATCGTATACTCACATTCCCTTTCTTCCTTACGACTTAGCCATGCGACGGTCCTTTTAAAACCATGGATCCTGCTCCCACCCTTAATCAACGGTGCCGATTTGTGTGACATTTACTCTTTCATAAATTTTCCCAAGGACTATAGGTTTTTAGGGTATTTCTCCGTCTATCTCAAGTCATTATTTTCCCCTATTAATACTTAACCCTTTGACATTATCCCTTCATTACGTTGGACCCCTTCTAGGCCATTCTGTCTCCTGCCTTAGCACCTGGCCATTGCCGATGGAGATCACTTCAAGCATTTTTCTCAGGTAGCTATCTGACCTTCCATCTTTCATATACATGTCTTTATGTTGTAAAAGAGAAAAAATATATAGGTGCTAACAACTGACTCCAACCGAGGATGCTATCCTCCCAGTGAGGTAGCAAAGAACTCCGTAGACTATGTGCCTGATCCATTGGGCAGGTTCTGCAAACCCTAGATTGAAGAATTTCTCTAGAAAGTGAGACTGCGCTTGTTTTCTTAGCCATGATGAAAGTTCAAATATGAAACATGGCTTCCCATTCCAGACCTTAGGGCCTTAACTTCGGGCTTCAAGTCCTTCTGGTTTTTTCGTTAAATACCCTAAAACAAATGTGAAAATTTGAAAATTTGAAAATATAATATACATATATACAGGCTATGGTACATGGGTTACCTGTTTTGTCTTAGGATAGGTACTTTTTCAAAAACCTTCCATTGACTGGACCCCCCAACCAGGTAGACCCATCTTGGTGCTCAAGGATAAAATAATTTTCTCCTCGGTTTGCTGCAATAATATAGGGTCCCATCCACATATGGTCAAATTTCCCATGTTTATCTTCCCTCGGAGCGTCCCACTTCAGGACCACGTCATTTACCTAAAATTGATCTTCTTTTGCTTTTTTGTTAAAGGCATTCTTTATCTTTTCTTGATGCCCCTATACTTTGTCGTAGGTGCTACTTCTTAACTCATTCAATTTGACTATCTGGTTTACCCTTTTATGCATGTGGTTTGGTTCTTCTTCTATCCTTTGCAGCAACCTCAAAATTGGCAATCCCAGAGAAACTGGAAAAAACACCTTGGCTCCATATACCAGCTAGAAAGGGGACATCCCAATGGCCCTCTTTGTACTTATTCTATCGGCCCATAGGGCATATTTCAGCTTCGTGTGCCAAGCTCTCTTATTATCCTCTAATAGCTTCTTTATGATTCTTACTAGACTTTTGTTGGATGATTCTGCTAGTCCATTTCCCTAAGGGTAGTATGCTGTTGAATGATTCAAACTGATATGGTATTTATGGAAAACGTTTATCATTTTCTTAGAACAAAACGTTGGTGCATTATCTATCACTATTCTTTTGGGACACCCAAATCTTGACAGGATGTTATCTTCTAGGAAATCCATGATAACGCCTTCGGTTGCTCTCCTAGTTGGTATGGGCTCTATCCACTTAGTGAAATAGTAAGTGGCTGTCAATATCCATCTGTGTTGTCCTGAGGAGTGAGGGTTTATTTCTCCAATGAAGTCTAAACCCCACTGCTGGAAGGGTGCTTCTACTATGACAGGGTGAAGGGGTAGTGAAATGACCTTTCTTTTTCCTTCAAAAATCTGGCATTGGTGACAAACAACCGTTTCTTTGTATACATCTGAAAAAATGGTAGGCCAATAGAAACCAGCTCTCAGGATTTTGTTGACTGTCACCTTCCATGAATGGTGGCCGCTACAGTCACCCTTGTGAAATTCCTCCTTTGGCTGCTAGATTTGTTTCCTCAGTCCATTTAACCTGAGTTTCCTTCCTCAACATATTTTTTGATACTCATCATGATTTTGGAAAAACTGGGAATGAATCATCTCAGAAAGCCCACTTGCCCAATGAAAGACTGCACTTCTTTCTTGTTCCTTGGCTCTCCAACTTTCTGGATAACACTAACCCTTTCAGAATCAATCTTGATACCTCCCTTGGAAATTATATGACCCAAGAGTGTAGCTTCTTCTAATGCAAAGTGTGACTTCTTAGGATTAAGAGAGATACCGTATTTTATACATTTCTTAAAAATTTGTTCCAAATGCTTTAGGTGTTCTTCATCAGATTTTGAGTACACTGTTATGTCGTCCATGTATACAACCACAAACGTATATTTTTCTTCAGCGAATGCTACATCCATTTCCCACTGGAAAGTAGCTCGTGCCTTCATGACCTTAAAGGGCATCTTAGCATACATGAAAGTACCCCAAGGGGTGGTGAAAGCAGTCTTCTCTTGATCTTCGAGACAAACCTTGATATGATTGTACCCGAAGAAACCATCCATAGTAGAGATCCTTTCTGCCCCTACTACCTTGTGTAATATATGCTCCATTTTGGGTAGGGGTTGATTATCCTTTAGTGAAGCTCTGTTCAGGTTCCTAAAATCTATACAAATTCTGATTTCGCCATTCTTCTTTCTTACGCGAACCAGGTTTTCTATCCATTGAGATAATCTCAAGGTGACAATGATTTTTGCATTAAATAATCTTCTAATCTCTTTTTCTATCACAGGCACCAGCTTAGGGTTTATCCTCAACTTTTTCTTGAAGGGTTTCTCTCCTGGTATGATTGGAATAGAATGTTGTATTATTGAGGTATCATTATCCTTCAGTTCTTCATAAACCGATGCAAATGCAGCGACATATTTCTTCATCAACTATACATACCACTCCTTCTTTTCAGTAGGTAATCTCTTAGATAAGTTTACCATCCGAGGCTTTTCTTTAGTGCCCAAGTTTTGGTCTTCTACCGCCTCTTTGGGTGGTTCAAACTTCTGGTTTTTTTCCACATCATTCTGGTTAAACAACCTCTCCAAGGGTATCAACCCTTTGGGGATATAATTAGTTTTCAATTGAACGATATCTTTCCCACCCAGCATGCTTTTCCATTGTTCGCTTTCTCTGTATTCTCCCTCTGATGGCTCTAAGTCTATCAATCCTTCTATGTTCTCATTTTCAGCATCAATGTGAACACTAGAAAAGTCATCAGACAATTCCAAAAATATTTTGATTTGTAAATAATCTTCAAATACTTACCAGTATTTAGCATTGTCTGGGATAGATGGCCTATTCACCACTTCTACTTCGTATTATTCTTGAGAGAAAATAGGAGTCTTAAAACCACCGGTAGTGGTGGAAAAAGAGTCCGCCATCCGATTTTCAAATCTTGGGATCACCCAGATCTTATGTTCGGTGAAAAAGTTCCCAAACATATCCCAAACTTCATTCCTGTAGGCCCTCATCCTGGGGTGTTTTTCATGATAGTTGTCATTTACTTGATTGACCACCAATTCTGAATCTCCAAAAACGTGTATCCTTTTTTCCCCCAAGTCTTTCAAAGCTCTTAGTCGCAAGAGTAAAGATTCATACTCGGCGACATTATTAGTACACTCAAAAGTTAGCTTGTATGATAAAGCTCTGGACTCTTGATCGGGAGGTATAATCTAGACTCCGGCCCCCGTGCTTGTAATATCCATAGTTGGATATTCTCAATAAAATCTGAATGAATCCATAATTTCTGAAATAACCCACATATCCGTAGATATAAAAATGATATATAAATTGATAAGATAAGATGATAAATATACAATTGTTGGCCCGTGTTTATAGTAGCTTGGGAAATGCCTATTTGAGGGGACGCATCCTCTCATTTAACTATTACTCCTACTTATTATTAACATTAATGTATTATTAATTATTTGTTACATTGCCTTCCCCTTAAGGGAAGCTTTATCCTCAAAGCTTTATTGAAGACAAGGTTTATGTTTGGTGTATTTTTTTTTTTTAACTGTCATCTCTTGATCTTTTGTGTTTAGTCTTTGCGACATTTGATGAAACGAAGTGATACGAGTTACGAATTCCCAAGAAGAATTGTTGCATCGTCTCTGATATGTTCCATCCCAAATCTAATTTTTATTGAAGCTATTTGATCGCTTTGTGGGATGGGTCTTCTTGTTTGTTTTTTTGTATTTTGATTTGATGTTCTTGCTCGTCTGACATCATCTCTCCTCCATGTGTGTTCATTTTGACCCTTTCATTGGTCAAAATGACCTTTATAATTGGGGTGTCGATAAGGAGTTTTTGTTGTTTGTTCTTCTGCTGGATTGACTTCTTTTTTATCTGTATTGATGACTGGATTTGTATTTGCTTATTTTTTCTCAACTTGTTTTTTTGAGCCTAAAGGTTTTGATGTCCTCTTCTGAATGTTCGCCAACTTGTTTTCGAGTAAATCTTTATCTTTCTTAATATTCCTGATCGTTTCTTCTTGAGATTTTGCATCGTCTTTAAGCTCTAATAGTTTCTTCCGGAGATCTCAATTTTCCTCCTCTATGTTTTGATGGTCCCATGCCCTATCTTTTGCCTTCTTGACTTGAAAGAGCAACTTCTGATTATGATCTCTTAAACATGATATCTCTTCTTCTTTGTCCCTCATGACTTTGTCGAATTCTTTCTACATCTTTTTTCTTGATTTTTGATCTTCTTGTGAAATCATCTTCGAAATATCTTTGAAATCTTCAGATGACACATCCTTTGAATCTGATTTCATTGAAACATCATGCAATGTGATTTGCTCTTTCTTATATGAAAACGTTAAAAACGTTTTCTTCACATTTAAAATAAATGATCCCAATGTTTCCATCCAGGGTAAACCTAGAATGATGTCGACTTCGTTTAAATATATAGTCGAAACATTGAATTGGGATGTGAACTTGTAATCCTTAATTTTTAGTCGTAAGTTCGTAATTTCATATTGCTTCTCATCGTAGTTATCTGTCTTTTCAATTATACTTGATTCTCACATTAATAATTGATTTTCCAAACTGTTGCTGATGCGATTTTCCAGCATGGTAGGACAAATAGCAATACTAATATATTTTCCTTGAATAGTTCCCTCAAGTTGTAGTATGCTATTGGCTACTTTTGAGTAGGTCTTAGGGAATCTTTCTTGATTTTCACTATAAGACTCCATTTTTTTCCAAATAATAATTATTATTATTAAAAGTTAATAATTATAATATTATTAATAAATATAATATAATAATTATTATTAATGATAATAATAATTATTAATTATTATAATAATTGTTTTCGGAGATGAAGGATACTAAAAATGTTGTGGATTGAGTGGTTGGGAGGAATGATTGTTATCTTCCCCACCTAGGTTCAAATCTCACTTTTTGTTTGTTGTTGGAGATTAAAACCAAAACCACTTATGAAGAAACCACGTGCGGCTTCACTTCTTTTTTTTACTTTACTTTTTTCTTTTCTTTTTCTTAGGACAAGGTCCTATTTTTTAGCAAAAATTCACTTTTACTTCTTCTTTTTTCCTTTTTACTTCTTCTCACTTCTTTTTTCTTTATTGCTATATTCTCATTTCTTTTTTCTTATTTTACTTTTTTTGTTTTTTTTTACTTGTCTTTCTTTTTGTGATGCACCTGCAACAATTAATTAATAAGAATATGTGAAATAGCAGAAATGACAGAACTCAGAATCACTTTTATATTGATCACAGGCCACTTCGAGGGTGCAACCTCCTTTGAGCAAGCTCAATACAATTAACTTCACGGTGCCTTCAATGACCTCAACACACACTTATATACTAAGTCTATGCCCAATACTATGAGTCAAGACCATGGGACATATAATACTTCGGGACGACTTACAAAGCATATGCATCCAATACTATGGGTCAATACTATGGGCTAATATAAACTACGGATCAACAAATACTACGGGACGACTTACAAAGCATATGTGTCCAACAACAATATACTAACATAGTAAAGAGAAGGGTTGACATAGGTTCCTAACATCCCCTCTCCCTTAGAAAAAGCTTTTTCCCCAAAGCTTTGGTTGGAGAAATTGCTACAGAATCTGAAGGAGTGGTTCCCCGGTAGCATCCTCGGGTTGCATTTCGGGCCACTGACGCCTTTAGAGTGTCAAGGAGGATTAATTGGAAGGTTGTAGATGAAGAAGAACCCTGTCAACTGCATGGAAAATGCGCTTAGAACAGTGCTGATTGGCTTGTTGTTTCAGGCGAATTCTGGCCATGTGAATATTGTCCTGCAGAATGAGAAGAATCTGATCGCGGTTTCGAAGAACCGAGTCAATTTCCTGAACTGGGGAGATGCTAAGGGTGTATGGAAGAAGAATTGACAGTGTTTTTCCATAGACTGCTTCGTATGGTGTCCTTTGAGATGTGGTATTGTACCACCAGAGCACTGCTAGGAAATCCATAGAAATAGTTGGTCAAAGCTGTGTAGGGATGGGCAAGGGTTTGAGCAATCCCGAAAGGTGTGTCGTTTAACCCTTGTTGACTTGGAAAGTATCATCGTCAGCCACCATCTGTTGAATTGTCATTTTTAGTCCCTGCCAATAGAAGTTACATTGTTCTCGTTCATACATTTTGCAAAACCAAAACTGCCCTGTTGATGAAGAAGCATGGAGTTCATAGAAGAGATAGCCCCGTTGAAAATATTGCAACCAATTTGGAACAAGCAGAGAAAGAGCTGTAAGAGAAACTGGGTCATCAATTGTGCGAGAAGGAGCATCTTCCACCATATTGTCCTTACCCTTATTGTAAGTGATCACACAGGGATAACCCATGAGTTGGAGAACCCATTTCAGGTGTGTTGGGGAGGAGACCCATTGTTCCAGAAAATTTTCCAGACTCTGGAGATCAGTCTTGATGCAGAAAGAATTTCCTAATAGGTATGGCTGCCACTTCTGTACTGCATGAAAAATAGCCATCATTTCCTACTGAGAGGTAGATGTGGCTAAATGCTTACCGGAAAGGTCTCTTGAAGGAAGCAATCACATTGGTTCAGCAAAGATACCTGCATATCTATCCAAGGAAGTAGTGGAGACTGTTGATGGGTGCATCTGCACAGAATTGAGCTGAGCGATGACACCATGTGAATTCTTCTTAAGGATTTTTTCCAGGCGATGTGAACTGATGATGCAGAGAGACCCTAGTTGTAAGCCCATAAATTTGTGTTGTGCCCCATTGACTTTAAACTGCATCCAAAGTTCAGCAAAATCCCATAAGATGGGGCCAAGTGTGCGTAATCATTGAACGCCCAAAACCACATCACATCCGCCTAAGGACAAGGCAAACATGTCAGAGCGTAGGTTATAATCTACCATAGAGATACGCACATTCTGACACTTCCCCTTGCAAGGTAAGGTTCTCCCATTGGCAACCATGAATTCAAATTTGGAGCAAGGATGGACAAAACAATCAGCTTGTTTGGCAATCCGAGGGTCAATGAAGTTATGAGTGCTACCAGGATCAATGAGTATGGTAAGAGGGATCTTCTTGAAGTATCCCCTGACCCGCATTGTTTGTGGGGTGGTGACACTGGTTACAGCATGGAGAGAGATATCAGGTGGGTCGTCCTGAGATGGGGTGTCAACAGGCGGGTGTTGAATGTCGACCTGATCATCTACTATATCTGTAGCTTCTTCACCAAGTTCTAAGGCAGGCGAAGAATCCACATCCAAGAGATAGAGATTTTGTTGAACACATCTATGTCCCCGAGTGAATTTCTCATCACAATTATAGAAAATCCCTTTTTCTCAGCGTGCCTGCATTTCTGTTTCAGACAAATGCTTGATAGGAGTTGGTTGAGGAGCAGGCGTGATGGGAGGTCGTTGGGAACCCATATTTCTGAAGGGAACAAAGGTGGGTTTAGAGCGTTGTTGAGTTGCGATCTTGTCCTCGGCTAGCTTAGCCAACCCTAGGACTTCCATCATTGTGTTGGGATAAAACATTTTGAGCTCTGAGCGGATTTCATCCTTAAGACCACTGATAAAACAACTCCGGTAGAATTCATCAGACAATCCTTCTGTGCGATTGGCCAATTTCTCAAATTTTGTCTGATACTCTCTCACTGTGCCAATTTGGTGAAGTTTAGCGAGTGCTCCTGTGAAATAATCAAAAGCACTAGGACCAAATCGTGGCAAAATGAGTTGGCAAAAATAGGTCCAGTTTGGCTCGGGATGAGCTTTGATGTACCAATGGTACCATTGAAGGGATTCCTGTTCCAAATGAAAGGATGCAAGTGTAACTTTCTGGGCAATAGAAGTATTATGCAGACTAAAATATTGTTCTGCTCGATATATCCATCCAGTCGAATTAGTACCATTGAAGCGAGGAAAATCAAGCTTCGGTTGACGAAAATTGCTGGAAGAAGAGAACCCGGTGGCTGCAAAAGATTATGGCTATCTAGTATTGTTCATGGCAGAATGCTGAAGATGGAGGCTAAGAAATTTTTCATCTAGATCTTGGAGTTTGGTTTGCATGGCTGCAAGTGCTTCCTCCATGGTGTGTGCTCCTACACAGGTGACAACCATAACCGGTTTTTTTTTTTTTTTTCCAGAAATGGATCGGCAACAACGACGCAACGGCGCGGAAGGTACCAAAAACCGATGGGTTTGAAACGGCGACTGGATCTGGAACGACATTCAAAATAGATCTGAAACAGCTGGATCTGGAGCGGAAGTGATCGGCAACAGTTCAACTGAAAATAGATATGGACCCCAGGTATGTACAGCTTCCTAACAGTTCAGGTGTTTCACTCAGCCACCAATGTTGTCTGACAGCTTGCGTATTTGGGGCAATACCCTTCACTCCACGGCTCAGGTAAAACTGATAACTGCTTTGCCACAAACGACAGCTCTTGGTTTACCTCATGGGTGGAAACTAGTCAATCAGGTAGGGTTCGTTTCCCTTTTCGCTGGTAGGTCCTCTCAATGGGCCAGCTACTTTGGGGTTCCTGTGGTACTCCTCACAATGAGTTTTAGGGCTTATGCCCAAGTACTTCCCACAGTTAAGCGGATAGGGATTATTCCCAAATCCGAAGCTGCAACAGATGCGAAATTGCTTTTTGCAGAAATTCCACCCAACGAACCCAAGAAAGTGCTCTGATACCATATGTGATGCACCTGCAACAATTAATTAATAAGAATATGCAAAATAGCAGAAATGACAGAACTCAGAATCACTTTTATATTGATCACAGGCCACTTCGAGGGGGCAACCTTTTTTGAGCAAGCTCACTACAATTAACTTCACGGTGCCTTCAATGACCTCAACACACACTTATATACTAAGTCTATGCCCAATACTATGAGTCAAAACCATGAGACATATAATACTACGAAACGACTTACAAAGCATATGCGTCCAATACTATGGGTCAATACTATGGGCTAATATAAAATACGGATCAACAAATACTACGGGACGACTTACAAAGCATATGCGTCCAACAACAATATACTAACATAGTAAAGAGAAGGGTTGACATAGGTTCCTAACACTTTTATTCTTTTTATTTTCTTTTACTTTTGCCGTTTTTTTTCTTTCTCTTTTTTCTTTTTTACTTCTTTGGGCCAAGGGCCTGGTTTGGACAAGGTCCTAGATTGGTGGCTACAAGCCTGGCTCTGATACCACTGTAATATCCATAGTTGGATATTCTCAATAAACTCGGAATGAATCCATAATTTCTGAAATAACCCACATATCCATAGATATAAAAATGATATATAAATTGATAAGATAAGATGATAAATATACAATTGTTGGCCCTCTTTTATAGTAGCTTGGGAAATGCCTATTTGAGGGGACAAATCCTCTCATTTAACTATTACTCCTACTTATTATTAATATTAATGTATTATTAATTATTTGTTACAGTGCCATTTTTGCTCAGTGATCCATCAAAGTACATCTTCCACAGTCCTTCTTCGTTTTTTTGCCTCTATGTTGCCTCATTCCTTGCTGCAAACTCCTTGTCTTCCTCGACTTCGTGGAAAAATGGGGGTATAGGATCAATATGTGGACCGTCATTGAAAAGGATAGAGGAACCTATGTCCGTATCTATAGAAAATATAGGGTGATTTTCAGGTTTGTCATCACTCCTGACCACATAATCCATTCTTTTCTCTCTGTATAAATTCCTATTGCTTCCAAAAAGTTGTATAGTGGCGTAAGATAAGTCCATCTGCATGGTCCCTTTTAATGTTTTTACCCAGGATCTTGATAACAGCATCCCAAACTTAGCATGCAAATCATCCACTACTATGTCCATCATGACGCTCTTCGCTGGGATCTGGGAAAGGGTTACTATCACATCTTTAATTAGACCCAAACATGGTACCTTTCTGGAATCAAAAGAATATAGGTCTTTGTAGGGCCTGGTGACTTCTAACCCCAACTGGTCCACCACTGACTTTGGCATCCAGTTGTGTGAACCGTAGAATCTCTCAGGGCGTTGTGTAATAACTTATCATGGATATTCAAACTCAAATAGAAATGAGGGACTTCTTCATCATCTAGCTCTTCCATCTTGGAATCAAAGATTATAGTGGGGGCATCATCTGTCACTTCCAAAATGTCTTGTATACTTTCTGCCTGCCCCTTTACCAAGCTATTTATCTCTTCCCTATATTCATTGTTTCTCAACAACTCATTCAAAGGGATAGATATCTTTACCTTAGACAGTTCAACTTTCAGGATGAATGTTGAAGCTGGCTTCCCTACTTCAGTTACTTTTGGCTGCCTACTTTCTTTAGAATGATGTCCCTTATCTTCCAAGGTTTTCTGTGTAGAAACCTCTGGCTGTTTTTCTTTTAATTTATCCATATTCTGCTGAGTCTTCGAAGACTGAACATGGTCGGCCTTCCCTTCACTAATCGGTATCTCCCTGCTCCTCAACTTCATCTTCCTTTGAATATCATCCACATCATTCATATAACCCATTTCGTACTGTTCAGAATCAAATTCAATAATCTTACCCTCATTCCCCATGTTGAAAAAGTCATGCTCCCTTTGGGTTAAATGTATTTCATGGTCCAGAGTGTCAAAGAGGTGGATTTGGTCTCCAACAGGCTCTTCAGATCCTTCCCCATCCACCGAATTCTCAGGGAAAGGAGGCCTTATCTAGTGGTCTTCCTGATTTCTTGGATTTCTTGGAGGGGGTGGCCTTATAAAGTTAGGATTCCTTATCTGATTTTCAGGTTGTTCTCTGGGAAAAGGTTTATTTTCCATGGCTAACCTATCCATCCTCTTTTCCATGGTTTTCATCATAGTATCAAACTTGGCATATCTAGAAGAGGAGGAGGCAGGGGTTTGGTTTTCTTGCTTCTTTTTATCTACTTCTGTTTTCCCCTTCATTTTCCCCAAAGCCATCATGTTGGCTTCCACCTCTACTGCATCTTTCAGCATAGCAGGAAGGGTGGCAGATTTCCTCTCCCTTAATGTGCATGAGAAGTATCCATCAAAACCATCTGTGTAGTGGAGCTTTGCAGCACCCGCTGAGGGTCTTAGGTCATCTGGAATAGAATTATAGGCTTTCATAAACCTGGCAGAAAACTCATGAACAAATTCAAAACCTCATTTCTTCATGTGGTTATACTGGGACAAGACTAGGGCGGGACTCCATATTGTTTCCCATCTCTCTAAGAATAGAGTCTTAAAGGCTGCAAAATCATTTATAGAAGCATTCGACAACTATCTGAACCATTTCTTGGGTTCTCCAAACAGACTTTGAGCAAACAATCTCATCTTAGCATCACCATGGTCTACTTCCTCCAAATCAATGAAATCTTCAAATCTATCTACATGCTGCTTGGCAGAAAAAACCCCTTCTCCATCATAAGAGACAATTCTCTCGACGTACTTCTGAGGGATGTCATGCAAAGCGGCTAGCAGGGCTAATGGTGTGAATCTAGTAGCCATGGGTCTAAGTGGATTCTAAGCTTGGGGATGAATATTCAGGGAAGAATTACCTGTAGGAATTGTGGTATCGGGTTGAGGGATCTGAGAAGCAACTATAGCTCTTTCTTCTTTGATAATATTTTGTAACTGAAGCCAGACAGGATCTAACAAATAGGTTTCAGGGGCATTCAGACCTTCTTCACCCAGACTTAGATAAGATTCAGATCTTGATCTTACCCAAGGTTTCCCGATATCTATCTCTATATCCAATTCTTGAAAAACAGGTAACTCTTCTTTAGACCCAATTCTTTTAAGATTGGAAGTATTAGCCTTGTCCTTTCCGGTCTTATGTCTGAGTATTATTTCTAGATTTTCCACACTTAACAAAATTTTGGAAATAGGATTACCTCTTGTATGGCTCCTTCTTGAGGCCAGGATTCCTGTCTCGAGATCTCTTCCAAAATGAACTTGGCACGTCGATCTTCCCCAGTGGAGTCTTTCTTGAATGTGGATCTTTACGAGTGGAGTCGCCAGGGAAAAATTGCACAACCCTCTAGAAATTTGGATATCTCTGTTCACCCACAAGGATCTCTCTTTTTCGTCGAATCTTCAGAATTCTTTATCGTTCTTCTAGGGATTATAAAACAATTACGTCCCTGGAAGTGGCACCAATTTGTTAACACCCAAAATGACCCCCTAGGTTGTGGAAGAGGGAAAACTGGGGTAACCACTAACCAATATTTGACTTATGATTCTGATCTAACATAAACAGAGAGAGCTCTCTCTATAAACTCACAGAATACTTGAAATCATCAAGATTGTCAATAATGAAGAAAACACACCAGCATTCAACATTCAACATATTCAATTCCAACAATACAGAAGATCATATTTCTGTTGGAAACAAAATGGTTTAAATGTAGCTTGGCTGAGACATATCAATATTTACTTGGGAAATGGAGTCACATTCAAACAAACTCTGAAAATTCATTTACGAATGCTTCACAAATGCATTAACACAAGGGCGAGGTAGTAAACAGCTCGTAGTCAAGGTGATTTTAATTGGTGAAACAGAAGAGAAAGAAACAATCCATTGACATAAGGCATACAATGATGAATCCTATATCAATTTTAACAGAAACGTAATGGTGGAATATGTGGAAAAAGATAAGTAGAGGATAATTCCTATGAATTCTACTTAGCTATCACACTATACCAACTATGAAAGAATGTTACATACTGGAATTAACAATGAGAGATACACAATTCACATGGAAAAAGAAGGAACAAACTACAAGACCAGTTACACAAGAATCCCTAAGAAAACATTGGCTCAGCACTGCAAATCTTAATTCACAATATAGCTCAAAATGTCTTACAGAACGATATACAAAATTCCCATAAAGGTTTTCAACAAAAAATTTCAACCCTTTATCATTCTATTACATCACATATATATATGCTGGGAGTCCTCTTGCTCGACTCATCTAAACCAAAAACAGTTATATCGGAGTGACACCTCATTCAGGTTGTTTTGCCACTATCACAATAAAACAGAAAACAGGTAGAAACTGGCCTAACTGCTTTCTTACAATCCACTGGCATTCTTACTAAGTAACATTTACTTCAAGTATAAAAAAGTAGAGATAGAAAGATAATAGTTCCAGCTGGGCTATTTATATAGCCTCCTAAAAGAATATTACAAATGATCAAAAATAGGAAAGTCTTGTGAGAAGTCTCTGATTCCAAGCAAACATCAACAACTATAAAAAGACAAGTATCACTGTGGAAGATGGAGAAAATATAGCGATCTGCTGTACTTTTCTACATTAGCCCATTGGTTTGCAGGTGGAAGGTCATAGTCCACCATTTCCTTTACCATCACTCGTATCTCGATATGCTCTGGGTAGGAAAATGGGGGAAGCCTTTCGCCAATGGCGATCAATCTATTCAAGATTTCAAAGTCCTCTTCGAGCAACTCCATCAGGGCCTTTCCTATAAGTAGCTGGTTCAGATGCTTGAACTTTGTATGTTCCATTGTTATTGTCCACAGTAGGTTTTTATAAGACTTAGGGGATATTAGCTCATGGTCATCTTTCTAGAATGAAGGTAACTCCATTTCGACCAGCTTATCAAACAATCCTTTGAACTCTGCCACTTGTCCCTTCATTTCTTCGGCTTTGGCTTCCACACTCTCGATCTGTGCATATTTCCCCAGGAGCCTTCGTGCTGCTACAAGTGTTGCGATCCAGTTGCCAATATTTAGCTTAATCCTTTCTCTCTTCAGATAGATCATTCGGTAAAGTGATGGCACTTAGTGCCGTTTCTTTATTCCTTTGGACTAAGGTCTTCTTTGCAACTTCACAACCTTCTAGAACATCACTAATGGTCTTTTCTTTAATCCTTATAAACTCAAGGTAGGGTCTAAAGTTCTCAGCTTCCTTAATGAACCTGTCCCATACCAAGTGTTTACATCCTTGCAAAGCTGCCTACCCTGTAACCTGATGAGTGAGATTTTTGTTCATCTCAATCAATTCCTTGTGCTTCTTTTGGAGGACCTCCAGATCTTCTTCCTTTTTGCTACTCTCTTCTTCCAACCTGTGATATTTTTCTTTCAGTTCCTTGATTTCCACGTCTTTCAGGCTAATGTGAGACATAGCCTGCACTAGACTGTCGGTACTATTGCTTTCCTCTTTTTGGTTTGAATTTGTAGGCTACATGTCCAAATTGGACAAGTTATTTTTCAAATCCTCAAGCTACCTTTCTAAGCTTATTCTCTCTGTTTTCCAGCTATCTTCCTTCTCTGCAAACTTCAGCAATTCTGCTTTGCAATCACTTATCTCCTTAGACAAGTCCTCTTTTTTCTTTTCGAAGTCTGTCTCTTCGGGAGCTTCGATCAGCTGGATATTTGGAACTTTTTCCTTTTTCTATAGCTTCTGAATCAGCATGTCTTTCTCTGCTAACATCTTGCTCATGCTTTTTCCTCTGCCGTCACTTATGACCAGGTCAGATTATACCTTTTTGACTTGCTATTGGAGTGCCCAGTTTTCACTTTTCTCTAGCTTCAATTGGTTTTCGAGTTTTTTCACAGTAACCAGCAAGTTATCACTCTTCAAGGCAACTTTCACAAAATCATCATACACAAGGTCAGTAACTTGTTTGTGAAATTGGATTTTGTCTGGTACTGGTATTTTTTCCAATTGATCCTTGTTTCGGTCACTCCATCCTCCATTAATACTGCTATGTTTAAGCTGTTATCATTTATACTTCTGTTAGTCATCAAGGAAGTCTTAGACAAACCTCTGGCGATAGGCATTGAATGAAACAGCTTCTGAGCCGAGGCTCGCTTGTTTTGATCATATTCTTCACAGAGGTTGGCCTTGGACCGAAAATTATTACTGACATCTCCTTCTTGGACATCTTGAAACTTTTATTCTACAACCTGGATCCCAAGAGCCGAAGACTCCTCATCATCTGCCCCTCCAATATCTATTTGGACAGTCAATTCTTCTTAAGATGCTACAACAACCAGATCCTCTTTAGTTGGGGAAGCAATTGACTCAGGATGAATAGCTGCAACAACTAACTCATCCTGTACTTCTAACTTAGACTGCTTGCATATATCACCTTCTTCAGTGTCCATATCCACGACTTCTTCTAAGTATATTTTTTGACCTACCTCCATGGTGTTTGGCACTTGATCCAAATCCATTATTAAATCAGAAATCATGAGCTCTCCTCCCTGTGTCTCCACTGCTTCATCCACCTCGGGTTCCCAACACAACAAATTTTGCCCCTTCAGCACCCCTTCTGGTTCTTCATGCTCAAAAGCGTTGAGGTTGCATTCCTTCCTTTTGGAAATTATATGCAAGGGGTCATATTTGATGGCTACCTCTTTCCTGAACCCTAATGACTTTAATAACTCTTCTACCTCTGACAAATATTCTTTATTCTTCACAATGAAAGGCCCTACCTTCCAAGGACATTTCACATCTGTGCTCTTCTTATGTTTCAGGAATTGCAACTCTTACAGGGCCAATTTATGTCTGATAAATTCAAGAGCAAAGATCCGCATTGTCAGAAAAGCAGGTAGAACATAGGGCTCCTATACAAAACCATACAATCTAATAATTGTAGCCTCTTTTAACAAAAACCAGTCCCTGAATGCCAGTTCGTCCTTCAACTGCATCATCGCTTTCATTTCAGGTAGCACTCTAGACAATTCTTCCCCAAAAATGATTTTATAAATAGGGGGCAAAACATAGTTCAAATAATTGAAAACATTGTCTACCAGAACATAGGTCTCAAGCAGTGAGGAGAAATGTGAGCTTTCGGCGCTGCTGTACATAATTACTTTCATCAACTGTGTTTGACATATAAAAAACCTAGTATTCAGGAAATTGCTTAATTGTACATGTATCCTTTCTGCCAAAAATTCATCAAACTTCAAGGGTGAGATAAGCCCGCTTTCGGACCTGGCTAAACTGATGCTAATCCTAAAGAGTAAACCTAATTGGACTTCAGTCACCCACAAATAGGTATCCAACCCTAGAAAATGAGCTAACAAAGAAAGAACCAATTGGGAATTGTCATAAAAAAGGATGACATTTAGGGGGTAGGGTTCCTTAGAGATTTTGGAGTTGGGTTTCAGGCATGTAGTCAAGAAGGCTTGACAGCTTTTGGGGCTGGTTTTGCGGTACAAAGAAACCACCAACTCTTCAGAAAAAGCTTCTGACTCTTTGTACTGAGACTTTGGAATGAAAAAGGAATCCCTAATGGCTGACGCATCTATATTACAGATGACCTTGGACCTATGAGAATCCATTATTACTATTTGAGGTTCTGAGTAATTAGAAGAACACCACGCTAGAAACTTGGGAAAAGAGAACACCTGGTCAAGGCAAAAGAAAATGAAAGACGACCTAAAGACTCCATGGATATCCAGTCCCTGTTAGTGCAAGGTTTCCAGTCTCTTCTTAATTTCTGGAACCGGGAGCTGAAGGCAGGTGTCAAATACATCTGCGTCTCTATCTTCCAGGGCTATCTTAACCCTAGAACTAGTAGAAGCTTCTTATCCGGTCATCTTAGGACTGTAAAAGACTTAGATTTTTTAGATAATGGTGGTTACCGACCTTAGCTGTCACCTTTGGAAGCCTTGCATGCACCGTATCGAAAGTTCTGTCACCTACGTCGTCTGCCACCCGCCGAGAGGCTCCTTGACTTCGACAGGTTTCCAAAACAAATGTCAACCTCCGCGGGCACTTCTTATATATATAACCGGGTTTCCATTTCTTCCGCCTTCTTTGGTCTGCTGTCCTTTGATCTCATCCGTTTGAACTCTCACATGTTTAATTTCCATCGTCAGATATGACCACCCCTTTACTAGTTGATTTGAAAATCTACCCAATCTCCACTGTCGGAACATCTCCACTAGTCTTTATCTGGGCCGTTGATCTTATTTAAATGCATCTAAGGGGTAGCGTCGCATGCACCCAAAAATCTTCTCCTATATCATCTTCTCTCCATGTGACAATCTAGGGAGATGACACCTATCCAGGGGGACCCAGACCATCGCATATATACTGTTGCTAACCCTCACGCTACTTCTTCGTGCGATGATGTATGAGGACCGTCCGCTTCTTCTCAGATGTATATCCATGGTGAGTCTCTAGACTCGAATTAGCCTTTAGGTCCTTCGTCTGCCAGTGGGGTCCCCCTTGTTATACTCTGTGCATTTTCGCCCCCCATCAACCGTTGATCTGGCTCTTCTGTCCACCCGAACCGTAGATCTGTCGGGATATTCAGGCTCTTTTTCTAGGAAATAGACTTGAACCTTTGGATCTCAAAAATATCATCTCCGTCGTAGATCTTGCATGTGTCCTCACCATCGCATGCACTTAACCAGGCATTCTTCACTGCTCTTTCCTTATTGCGACGTGCTCATAAGTCGACACCTGTCCGGTGGGCTCCGACCCATCGCATACTCACATTCCCTTTCTTCCTTGCGACTTGGCCATGCGACGGTCCTTTTAAAACCTTGGATCCTGCTCCCGCCCTTGATCAATGGTGCCGATCTGTGTGACATTTACTCTTTCATAAATTTTCCCAAGGACTATAGGTTTTCAGGGTATTTCTCCGTTGATCTCAAATCATTCTTTTCCCCTTTTAATACTTAGCCCTTTGACATTAGCCCTTCATTACATCGGACCCCTTCTAGACCATTATGTCTCCTGCCTTAGCACCTGGCCATTGCCGATGGAGATCACTTCAAGCTTTTTTCTCAGGTAGTTGTTTGACCTTCCATCTTTCATATACAAGTCTTTATGTTTTAAAAGAGCAAAAATATATAGTGCTAAGAGGGGTAAAGCTTCATAATGGAGAGACCATTCAATCTTATTTTTCTAAGGTCTCTCAGATCAAGGAATAGCTTAAAGCTGTGGATGAAATTGTGAACAATGGTGAAGTTGTCATGACTACAATAAATGTCCTACCTAGATCATGGGTTTCCTTTATCCAAGGAATCTGTGCAAGAAAGAAGTTGGTCTCCTTCAGTAGACTGTGGGAGGAATGTTCACAAGAAGAAGCAAGGCTTGTGGCCAGAGAAGAAAAGATGGGGAATGAAGATCAAGGTCTTGCAACCCACACCAAAAGAAGCAAGCCCAAGAAGGAGCACTCTCATTACAAGAGATCCATTCACAACCATCAAAAGAATAAGAAGGATCTGAGATGCTTCACATGTAATGAGAAGGGAAACTTTGTTACGGATTGTCCCAAGAACAAAAGGGATGACAACAACAACAACTCCTTCAAGAAGAAGATGAATAACAAAATAATATATCATGCTCATGCTGCTGAGGATGATGAACCTCCTAGGAAGAAGGCTAGAGCATAAAGTGATGACTCATCTAGTGAAGATGAATATGTTCTAATCTCATCCCTCACAGGTATTAATTCTCATGGTTGTAATGATTGGTTGATTGATAGTGGGGCTTCTAAACAAATGACTGGGTTTAAATAATCTTTTGTAAATCTATCTAAACATGAATCACCCCATAAGATGAAACTTGGGGATGATTATCAATATCCTATCAAAGGAAGTGGGTAAGCCTCCTACAACCTAGACTCTGGAAAGTCTTTGAAGATGAAAGATTTGTTATTTGTACCTAGGCTCAAGAAGAACCTACTCTCCATCTATGCATTGGATGAAAAAGGCATGAGAGTTGAATTTGTAGATGGCCAAGTCCTAATGTGGCCAAAGGGTAAAACTATTGATGATGCAGTGGTGATTGGAAAGTAAGAGGGAGGATTGTACAAATTGAAGGGACAACCTAAACATGCCATGGTACATGAATCCATGGATCCAAGTGAACTTTGGCATAGAAGGCTTGCACATGTGCATTACAGAGCACTACCAATTGCAAGTAAAGCTGTAAAAGGTCTTCCTGAAATCAATTCAAAGCATGACAGTGTTTGCAAAGGATGTGCAAAAGGAAAGAACATTAAGAAGGCATTTCCAAGCAGTGAAAGCAAAGCAAAAGGAATTTTGGAGATTATCCACTCTGATGTATGCGGACCAATGTCATCCAGTTCTCTGAGTGGGTATGTATACTATGTCTCTTTCATTGATTATTTCTCTATGAAGACTTGGGTTTATTTCTTGAAGAACAAAGATGAATTATTTGATAAGTTCAAGGAATTCAAAACCTTGATGGAAAATCAAACTGTTAAGAAGATCAAGACTTTCAGATCTGACAATGGCGGAGAATTCACTTTAGGTGATTTCAAGAAACTATGCAGTGATTCAGGGATCAAGAGGGAGTTGACTGCTCCCTACAATCCACAATAGGATGGAATTGTAGAAAGGAAGAATAGAATAATCATGGAAGCAACACGGGCAATGTTGCATGACAAGGATCTTCCTATGCATCTATGGGCAGAAGAAGCTAGGACAGTTGTATATGTGCATAATAGAACACCTCACAAGATATTGGACAACAAGACACCATAAGAAGTCTTCACTGGTAAGAAACCTGAGGTCATCCATCTCAGGATATTTGGTTGTCCAGTATATACACATGTTCCAAAGGAAAAGAGGACAAAGCTAGATCCTTCAAGAAAGAAGGGTATATTTGTGGGGTATAGTGAAAGCTTGAAGGCTTACAAAATATAATTTCCAGGGTTCAAGAAGATTGATGTTAGTAGGGATGTAACATTTGATGAAAACTCAGCTTTCATCAAGTCAAGGAAGGCACCTGTTGAAGATCATGAAGAACCAAAGGAAACCAAATTTCAAGATACTACCATGACTGAAACAATTCCAGAAGCAGATCGTGAAATTGAAGATCCACAAGAACCTATAAATCCACCCCATAAGAAGGAATCTCACAAGAGGAAACCTACATGGGCTAGAGATATCATTCAAGATGCAGAAAGGTATGGCATTCCAGAAGAAGAACACAGAGCAAGGAAGAGAAATAGATCACACACCAGTTATGTTGCCTTACTCTGTGACATTATGAACAAAGAACATTCCAGTTATGAGGACGCAGCGGAAAATAAAGAATGGAAGGATGCCATGGTCGAGGAATACCAGTCGATAATGAAGAATGATGTTTGGGATGTGGTCCCAAGACCTGAAGGGAAGTCTTTTGTGACTTCCAAGTGGATCTACAAAATCAAGCATGCTGCAGATGGTAGCATAGAGAAATACAAAGAAAGATTTGTAGCTCATCGCTTCTCCCAGAAAAAGGGGATAGACTATGAAGAAACTTTTGCTCCTGTAGCCAGGTACACTTCCATCAAATCAATACTTGCTCTGGCTACAGTGATGAAATGGAAGATACACCAGATGGATGTCAAGATAGCTTTCTTGAATGGTGTAGTCGAAGAGGAAGTGTATGTGGAGTAGCCACTCGGTTTTGAGACACATGACAGAGAGTCATATGTGTGCAGGTTGAAAAAATCCTTGTATGGCTTGAAGAAAGATCCTAGCACTTGGTATGGTAGGATGGACAACTTTCTATACAGTTTGTGCTTTACCAAGAGTAAAGCAGATTCCAACCTTTAGTACAAGGTTGAGGAAGGAAATCCAGTGATAATACTTCTATATGTGGATGACCTGTTTGTTACAGGAGAAGATAGTTTGATTGTTGATACCAAGAGGATGCTTGATTCCAAGTTTGAGATGAAGGACTTGGGGATGATGCACTATTTTCTAGGCATGGAGGTGTGGCAGAGTGCAGATGGGATCTTCCTTGGACAAGGGAAGTATGCAGTAGAGATCCTAAAGAGGTTCGGGATGATGGACTGCAAGGCCATGGCCCCGCCTATGGCATCGAACCTGAAGCTTCTATATGATGCTTCATCTATTCCAGTTGATGTCATGATGTATCGTCATATGATTGGGTACTTTATGTACCTGACGAACACGAGACCATATATTTGCTTTGTAGTGAACACATTGAGCCAGTTCCTGACAGATCCGAGGAGTGTTCACCTGCTTACTGTAAAGCATATTCTGAGGTACCTAAAGGGTACAGTTGATTATGGGCTCAAGTATGATGCGAGTCAAAAGTTTAACCTACAGGTTTATTTTGATTCAGATTGGGCAGGTAGCGCTGCATATAGGGAGACCACATTGTTGAAATATTGTAACTTCTAAGAATATTATATTGTGTACTTTATTATTCCGGAGATGTTTCATTCCTTTGATGGGACCTTTTCATGTATCCAGAGATATTTATTCCTCCATGGAGAATGTGGTAACTTGGGTTATTAGACTTCCCTAGTGGGGTCGGCCCAGAGTCAGTTGTAATGGGGTTTTTAACCAAGTGGTTAAATTTGGGGCCAACCTAGTTAGTGTAAAAGGTCAAGTCGGAGTTGTGTATAAATAGAGGAGGTGTGTTCCTCATTTAACACACATTGCACTCACTTGTGAATGGCGCATAAGCGAGAGAGATAGATCTGATATGGAGGATAAGGAGCTCATGCTTGTGAATTACATATTTGTATTTGTTGGTCATCTATATTGAGGAAGCTTTGCTGGGTTCTCTACCCCATGAGGGTTTCCCAGGATAAATCTGTGTCTCTTGTGTTTATGCTGTGCTTGTTGTTCTTCTAGTGATCCTGTATATGCTATTGTTGTGAAATGGAATGTAATGCTGATATTTTCTGTCTTAGCACATTGCATCTTAACATGGTATCAGATCTAGCCTGAAGGAAGGCATTGTATAGCACTTACGACACTTGCTTCACTTGCGACAAGTTGAAGGTTAGGGTTTTATATAGAAAAAACGATTCATCGTGGAACTTTCGATATAACTCCATTTTGGAGAAGGTTCAGGATCTGAAACCTTTACAGGTCGTACATAACATCCCCTTGTACCTTCTGTCCAAAGGCCAGCCTCTAAATCGTTGTACTTGGTGATTTATGATCAATACAAGTTAGGATTTCTGCCTCTTCCATATCTGAGTCATAAACAGCTGACCTAGGAAAATAGATCACAACGTGGGCTAGGAAGCTCCAAATGAAATTTTGTAAAAAGTGACAGGTAGAGCGCGGCCTTTAGTTTCGCAGGTAACATTTCCAGAGGCCGAAGTTGAACCAGTGACATGTGGCACGTCGTACAAGTTCGCTCTCCTGTTTTATCCGAGAAATAGGTCATGTTGCAACACTTAGAAGAAATCTCTCTCAGTGAATCCACTTGAGGTCAGACCTATGGTGTTGGAAAGAGGACAGGTCAGGATACCACAGGTACAAGTTTCACATCCTACAGATTCGTAGTTTATGAGTTACACCAGAAACAACCAGGTGCATATTTATGTCAAAACATATTTGGATTTTGAGCACCTCCATTCTTGGCTTGTCAATGTTGCGGGAATTTAGTGCTTCGGAGAAAGTTGGAATTTTTAGAGTCGAAGACCACAGCTGAATTCTCCTTATAAAAATCAAACTTTAGAGACCAAGATCAAAATTTTTGGTTGGTCAGAAGGCTGGGCTTGATCAAACCCTAGTTCGGGATTTTGATTGGAAAGGTGGAAAGTTAGGGCTTCTGCAAAAGTTGGAATTTTTTAAGTCTATGACCACGGCTGGAATCTCCTCAGAAAAATTGAATTTTAGAGGTTTGGATCGAACCTTTTGATTGGGAAGAAGGGTGGGCCTCATCAAACCCTAGTTCGGGATCCTGTCCAGAAGATCCAGAAGTTTCAAAGGCAATTTTGAGGGGTCAAATTTTGGAGATTTCAAAATTGAAGTATGCTAGCTTGATCAGCTTAGAAAGGCACATCTTTCCATCCATTCAGAAGTTTGAAATTCAAAGTTTGAATTTTTAGGGTTTCTCTAACAAACCCTAATCCAGCTCCAGATCCAGTTTCAGCAAATCAAAGTGGATTGGGTTAAAAGCAATCCTGACAGGTATGACTTGAGGAGATACAGGTATGTGTTGAAATCTATTCATGATTAAGTTTATGATATGTTTGTATTCATATTATTGAGGTTAGTCCAATCTTACTTAATTTTAGACTTGTCTTATCACCCTAGTAAAAGTATGAATGCATGATAGAATACATTCATTGATTAGGGTTATGACACTTATGATTGTACTAATGCACTTGTGGTGTTGTACGAGGATGATGTTGTCAGCTAATAAGATACAAGTACATCAATAAAGACATATCAAGTTCGATGACCATGATAACATGAAGACAAAGAGTCATCCATAGTCTTTGATCACATAGAAGCTCTACTTATGAGGTATGTATGACTTTGTTCTACTATGCTTAACCTATGAGATATGCAGGTTCTGGCACATGATCTCTAAATCATTGAAGAGAACAAAGAAGATATTGCTTGGGTATGTTAAGACATAACCAAGCTTGATAATCCATGTATGTTTTCCTATATCAAGTTAGAATCCTACTTTGTTAGGATCTTAGGTAAGTATACCTATGTATGAAATGATCATGACCATACATACTTAAGATTATATAGAATCATAATGTTTTGATAGTATTGAGACTATACTAATGAATGTATGATTATGTTTGAGATCATGAGGATGACACTAGTGCACACTTAAGCATGCATAGTGTTACAGAATGAATAAGAAGTTCAAACACATATAGAGATCAAGCGGGAGTAAACCACACAAACATAAAAGATAAGTATTTGAGTTGTTATTTGAATCTCTAAATAGTCAATAATATTGCTCGTAATAGTTGTATGCATATTTGTATATATCATGCGTAGTGTAAGCATTCATGTGGCATTGAACAATATACTACTAATATGCATATGATGGGTAAGTTGGACAAACATTCCATTGTTGCTTGTCTAGAATGAAACCTCTTTGCTGACATGCTGAGAGTTGTGCATGCTCTCGATAGTATGTTCTGGTAGAGATGGAAGGCATCTAGATAACCAATGTATGCATACAGGATATGGAAAAGTGTTGTGCCAAAGTATTGGTCAAGATAGTTGCATAACCATGTGAATCATATTTGTATGCATAGTAGGTTATCATGTCAACATGATTTGATGATTATGAAGTATTACTAATCATGTAATTAACTTTGATTTGTAGGAAAGATCATGAATAATGATGAACACTGAAGAAGTGATGGATGTTCAACAAGAAGACTTACAAATCAAACTTGCTATAGAAAGATGGTGGCTAGAAGATTCTATTAGAAAGGGAAAGAGGATCATGACGAGATGTTTACTCCAAGTGGCTAGATAATACGATTCTCTTAATGGTGTAATTGAAGAAGAAGTGTGAATCGAGAAAACTCCTAGAATTCAATTGAAGAAAGCTCTGTACGGGTACCCAGGATCGATAGTCATTTTATGAGCTTAATGATCGCCATGGGTGATGTAGATTTCAACCTTTGCTACAAGGTTGAAGATGGCTTCTATATACATATGACATGGATGCAAGAAGGAACTCACCATAGAGTTTGAATAATCTTGAGGCTCATATAAGTAGACCCATCTAAGGGGAGATGGCACAAATAGATATGCAGAAGATCACTCAATGCAGAGTGTGAATGATGTTCAGTCACAGAGGGATATTTGATAGCTTCTTGACAAGCTTGGTCTTTACCAAAAGTAAAGTTGATCCTAACCTTTACCTTAAGGTTATGGATGATGAACCTATCATATTGTTTCTATATGTGGATGATCTCTTTCTGATAGGGAATGAGAAACAGATCATGGAAAACAAGAAGAAGCTACAGAATTTGAGATGAAAGATCTCGGATTGATGCATTACTTCCTAGGTCTGGAAGTATGGCAAGGCTCAGAAGGAATCTTTCTCAACCAGGGAAAGTATGTTGTGGAAATATTGAGAAGATTTGATATGTTGGAATGTACAACCATGGCCACTCTCATGAGTTCCAACTTGAAGCTTTTAGCTGATGACTCATCATAGTTAGTGAATGTAACTCTATACAGACAGATTATTGGGTCACTGATGTATCTGACGAACACAATGCCAGATATATGCTTTGTTGTGAACACCTTAAGTCAGTATCTAGTGGAACCTAGGTGTGTTCACTTGATAGCTGCAAAGCATGTGATGAGGTACCTAAAGGATACGATAGACTTTGGTCGATGTTATCTTGGAGATCACGACTTCAGATTGTATGGCTACACAGATGTTGATTGGGAAGGAAGTGTACATCGGGCAGATGTTATTGTCTGGGATCTTCCATGATCTCGTGGATTAGCAGGAAGTAGTATAGTGTGGCTCTCAGTACAGCTGAAGCGGAATATATAGCTCCTTACTCTGCTAATTGTGAAGCGCTATGGCTTCAGAATTTACTATCCAGATTGTTTGGCTTAGAGATGGACTCAACTGTGCTCCTATGTGACAACCAAAGTTGTATCAAGATGACAAAGAATACAGTGTTCCATGATAAGTCAAAGCACATAGAGATCTGATATTTCTATATGGTGCAGAAAGGAGCTATCAAGCTCGAGTATGTGAGCACTGACGAACAAGTTGTTGATGTATTGATCAAACCTCTGTCTCGAGAAGAGTTTGAGTATTTCTGAGACAAGCTTTGTGTAGTTCAGAAGGACCCTTCTCCAAAGGGGGAGTTATGTGGTCGTTGATGATATTTGGATACTGGTATCGATGTGGATACCTATATCGATGATGAGATTGCCTATATTGACGGTAAGGTCAATGATGAGGATACTGTATTGATGATGAGGATACTTGTATCGATGACGAGGATACTTGTATTGGTGATGAGGATACTTGTATCGATGACAAGGATACTTGTATTGATGATGTGGATGATTGTATTGATGATGTGGATACTTGTATTGATGATGAGGATACATGTATTGATGATGAGGTTACCTATTCCGACGATGAGGTCGATGATGAGGTTGCCGGTTATGACGATGAGGTCGATGTATGGTCCTTAGACTTTGTCTAAGTGGACTAGGAGGGATTGTATCATCCCTGGAGACATTTCCTAAAAGAGATCCGTAGACATATGTCTCTGAGAAGTGGTCCCTAGTGGACGAGAGGGATTGTATCATCCCCAGACTTTGGTCCCTAAATTGATCCATAGACTCTTGTCTTCGAGAAAGATGTTGGTGAATGATGTAATGTACGCTCCTGGACTGATCAGTAGGAGGTGATCATTCACGAAAACTGTAATGATGTAATGTTCGCTCCTGGAATAGCAGGTAATCATTCACAGGTTGTAAATCCTAGATTTGATCTAGGTCACACCTCGGTTGAAATAGTATTGGATCTGTGGTTGAATGGAATGATGTAATGTTCACTCCTGGACTGCTCAGTGTAGCAACAGGTGATCATTCGCAGGTCCTGTAATGATGTAATGTTCTCTCTTGGACTGCAACAGGTGATCATTCACAAGTGATAAAATCCTAGATTTAATCTAGGTCACATCTAATATGAAAAAGGACTGGCACTGTGGTCAGTATTGCATCGTCCCTGAACGCTTGGTTCAAAATGTACATGATGGGCATTGCATCATCCTGGAACCACTAGTTCAAAATGTACGTGATGGGGATTTCATCATCCCTGGACTTCGGTCCCTGAATTGATCCGTAGACATATCTCTCCGAGAAGTGGTCCCTAGTGGACATGAGGGGATTGCATCATACCCAGACTTCGGTCCCTGAATTGATCCGTAGACATATGTCTCCGAGAAGTGGTCCCTAGTGGACGAGAATGGATAGCATCATCCCCAGACTTCGAATACGGAATTGATCCGTAGACATATGTCTTCGAAAAAGAGGTCCTTAGACTCTATCTAAGTTGACGAGTGAACTGCATCGTCCCTAGTCATGTTATGGTGTCTTAAATGGATCATGTGCATTGCAGGGTATGCTGCTATGATACTGTTGATCGTGATTATCTAGATGACGATGATGTTGATCGTGATGATCTAAATGACGATGATGTTGATCGTGATGATCTAGATGATGATGTTGTTGATCGTGATGATCTAGATGACGATGTTGTTGATCATGATGATCTAGATGACGATGTTGATGATCGTGTGATGACGATGCTGATGATCGTGTGATGACGATGCTGATGATCATGTGATGACGATGCTGATGATAGTGTGATGACGATGCTGATGATCGTGTGATGACGATGTTGATGATCGTGTGATGACGATGCTGATGATCGTGTGATGATGATGTTGATTATCATGTGATGACAATACTCTTGGTCGAGAGGATCCAGATGATGATGCTACTGTAGCCGTTCGAGTGCTGCAGAAGATGAAGACTCAGTACTGAAGATGTTGATGTTCCAGTATTGAAGATGTTCCAATAACTACTTGAGTTACTGATGATGTATAAAGAAATCTTCCAATGATTTATATATGTATCATGTATGATGTTGATGACTTCTTGCTCGTGCAGATGTTGTTATAATATCCTTCTCGTTAAGGGGGAGTGTTGAAATATTGTAACTTCTAGGAATATTATATTGTGTAATTTATTATCCCGGAGATGTTTCATTCCTCCGATGGGACCTTGTCATGTATCCGGAGATGTTTATTCCTCTGTGGAGAATGTGGTAACTTGGGTTATTAGACTTCCCTAGTGGGGTCGTCCCAGAGTCAGTTGTAATGGGGTGTTTAACCGAGTGGTTAAAGTTGGGGCCAACCTAGTTAGTGTAAAAGGTCAAGCCGGAGTTGTGTATAAATAGAGGAGGTTCGTTCCTCATTTAACACACATTGCACTCACTTATGAATGGCGCATAAGTGAGAGAGAGAGAGATTTGCTATGGAGGAGAAGGAGCTCATAATTGTGCATTACATATTTGTATTTGTTGGTCATCTATTGTTGGGCCCAAGTTGGGAAAAAATTTTGGTAACACTTTTGGTAAGCAGGAAAAGCAGAGCTGAGCGCAACTCAGAAAAAGATGTATTTTTGTCTAAGTGTTGAGGGTGCTGCGAAGTTGTGCGCAGCATCCAATTTTTTACCATGTTGTGAAGTTGTGCGCAACATTCGAGTTTTGGAAGTACCGCGAAGACCAGCGCTGTGAGAAAGCGGTGCTGTGAAACAGTCAGGCCACGTGGAACCAGCAAAGTGGAGTGCTGGACAAGGATTAGGTGTAGGTACTAGATGGATCAGTAGTGGTCTAATTTTGGAAAGATGCTCTAGGAGTGCCGAGCGGCAGGCACGAGCAAATCAGGAAGGCGTCCAATGCACGAGTTTGTTAAGGAAAGGATAGCTCAGGGAAAGAGATGGCTTGGCATGCCTAGTGGGCGAGACCATTAGAGATGAACGGTTCAGTGAAAGGGACCTGTTGGCACGCGTGCGACAGGAAGGCCGATAGCGACATAATGAAGACGTGGAGAACCACCACGATGAAGCAGACGCTACCAGATGCCAGCAAGCCGGTTTAGGGAAATCGACACAGTTTTGTAAACCCTAAGGGTTTTTGGGTTTATGTCTTCAGCATTGTAAAGACATGACCTTCTGGAATGGTCTATTTAAGAAGACAATTTTGTATGGGATGGGGTTACTCTTGGTTGTTACTTTTTGTTGTTACATTTTTGGGTTCTGGAGGTTGCATTGAAAAATCTCTTTTGAGTTGAGAAGATTGTAAAGGCTTTGTAGCTGTGTGCACAGAGACCTATCTGAGAGGAAGGAGGGTCTGCAGCTGATTGCGCAGACTAAGAACGGTTGTTCCCATCCCTTTTTAAAGATATATATTACCAACCGTTCTTGTGGATGTAGCTTCCCATCCGGGAGAGTGAACCACATTAAATATTGTGTTGTGCGATTGTGTTTTATGAATGAATGCTTATCTGTGTTTTCTGTAAATGAATGTCTAGATGTTTCCTTGCATGCTGTTATGAGAGAACTGTTGTATGCATTTTCCATCATAGGAGGTATGGAGATGATACGTTAAGTTCTGCATGAATAGATGAATGGTGAACATTTAGATTATGTTTGAGAACACTGAATCAGTTAGTTGGTTAAGTGTAAAGGGATCACTTAAGTACTTATTTATGTGCAATAGAACAAATGCATAACAATTAGATGGTATCAGTAGAATATGCTCAAATCGTAATCATACCAAGTGGTTGAACGAATAGTAGATGGATAATTGGTTGAGTAGTTGAATGAGTGGATGAGTGATACTCAATTCAGAGCCTCAAGAATTTTCAAGGTAGTCGAGTATAAAGCTGCATTGCATAGTTCGCAGTTTTAGTAGAAGCTCCATAGTAGAAGAACATAGTGGTGCGGACCGCAGCGTTGTCCATCACTGCGCAGTCTCACCTCGCAGAACATACCCCCTGTTGTGCTGCGCAGTACGTTCGTCCAAGAAAATTATCACTTACTATTGAAACCGGATTCCGCAGTACCCCATAGATACACCTCGGGTGAGACCTCAACCTGCTTGCAAGTTGTTGCTAAAAGGGCCGGTGCGAAGGGGTTTTGTTGGTCAAAGGGAAACCGCGAAGAACTTGGGTCTTATAGAAAACCTCTGGGTCAGTTATAGCCAACAAATGGTTCCGTTTCAACACTAGAATCCGTGATGAGTTGTAATCGGGATGTGTGACGAAGAATACCAGTTCCTGAAAGGCTCTGACAACTGGCATCCTGAAAAGACAAAAATCCAAGCTTGGTGGGACAAGACCATAAGAGACTTTACAAGGCAAGAGAATAGACATCCGTGTCTATGTGACACACAGTGTTCAGATAGATATCTGTGGGAAGATATTCACAATATTTTATCGGCATCATTTCCAAATCAGCTGCACGCATGGATCTCGCGACTCACAGAAAAGAAAACCTGTTTTCAAGGAGGAGTTCCTACAGAGTGGACTCCTTAGCTCATAGCACAGCTCAAAGCAATAGACAGCCCGTTGACACGCCCAGTTGATTTTTGGGTCGATCATATGCTAGAAGGCTTTGTAACAGAATTTGCTATAGACACACTCAAATCCTACAGCCAAGCAGAAGCATACTTTTTCGGAGGATTCCAAGGTAAATTGCTGAACAATCTCAGTCTATACATTAAGATGCTGTTAGCTGAGAAAGGTTTTTTAAGAATGCAGTAATATTCTTAAGTTTGTCATGGTAAACAGTATATATAGTGATTCTGATGAAGATACCCATAATCTTAGAAGTGGTAAGAGGTATAAATTTAATAAGAATCTTGGAGGCCCTGGACTCCATATTGATACAAAGATTCCTTGTAACCTTGACAACGAAGCCGCACCACCATTTACCCCTGAGAACCCACCGGCTGTAGAGACCAAACCACCTTTATCTCAAAACCCACCTGCTACGCAGCCCACCCCGCAAAATACTCATCCTAGTACATCTATCCCGATAAACCAATTTATTTTCACTGCACAGAGCCCTTTACAGCAGCCGCGCACTAATCCGGGCACTCCACCACCTAATATAACAATGGAAAACACATATATGAAGCTATCGATATTCAAAGGAACTGGCCTAAAAGACCCTGATCAGCATTGGTTTCTTTGTGAAGCCGTATGGAGTGTAATACAAATCTAGGATGATGCCGTGAAGAGAGCACAGCTCATCACCACTTTCAGGGACAGAGCTTTAGATTGGTTCATGAAGTACTCTAACACATAGCTGAGAGCCCTCGCATAAATTAAAGATGCGCTTGTGGAAAAGTATAAGAAACCTAAATCTGAATCTCAGTGTATAACCGAATTGAAAGAATTAAAGAAAAAACCGACTAAAATGGTTTGGGAATTTGATCAGAAGTTCAAGACCCTATTGGACCAAGTGAGCTTTGTTATAGCTCCAGAACAGCACAAGGAATGGTTCATTGCTGCGTTGTTGCCCCATATTAGATTACCATTGATGCAGCAGAAGGTTACGTCACAGGCAGAGGCCTTGGAGATTGCAATGAAGCTAGAAGCTTCACCGATTGGTGAGACTAGTTCTGGAATGTCTTAGATCCAGAACCAACTGACCACCCTGATAGTAGAGCTGCAAAGCATGAAGAATGGCAAAGAACAAAGGTATGAACCTAGACATGAGGTCTGGTGTACAAGTTGTAAAGGAGAAGGCCATGACCAGGAGCATTCCCTTTATTTCGCAACTATCTAAATAGTGGTGCGCCCAACCCAATAAATTAGAATCAGGCCCCATGGTGTGAAATTTGTAGAACTACAGGACACAAACTTGAAGACTGCTATCTTATACAGAAATATGTGAAAACACCTAAAAATTTATACTGCACTTTCTGTAAACCAGTTGGACATGATGAATCCAACTGCCGCGCATATGAGCTAATGAATGAGAGAAAATGAGATATGGACTCAATGAGAGGCACTGGCTTGTACCACGTATAAGAAGATAACCAGCTGAAACAAGAGAATGAACAATATGACCAAGGAGGATACAGAGGTCGTGGTGTTGGATACTGCAGCAGAGGAAGAAATGTTGGCCCGGCGCAGGGAAGAGGCCACGGCTAGGTCATTTGTTATAATTATGGCCATCCAGGTCACGTATCTAGAGATTGTGTTAACCCACGCACTACGTGCAATTATTGTAAATCATTTCAGCATGTTATTGAAGATTTCCCAGTACTAGAGGTTGAAATGAAGAAAAGAAGACGGATTGGACACACCAAACACAAACGTCCAATGGATCGCAGTGGAGAGTAGAATAGTAGACCCGAGCATCAATGTGGTCACATGCAGTGGCGCTCAAACAGGCCGTGATAGGGGAGCAGAAGCGTCCACATCAGGGGAGGCTCACACAAAGCAGATCCGCCTTGAGACAGTATGGATAAGGAAAGCTCCGAGAAAAATACCTTCTCTCGACCTATGAAAGAACAAGGAACTCTTTATTGACGCGTGGGATACCTTCAGAGAGCCAGGAACAGAATCACAGAGGATCCCATTGTGCAGTGAAGAACCACATGTTGAAGACATGCCGACGGCCTATGACAAAACAAGCACCACAACAGATGTTAGCACTTCCGTTGCACAGTTCCTGCTAAGCTGCATGAAGCTACTCAAAAGTGAAAATGCCATAGTATAGTTGTAGAAGCTCATAAACCAGTATGAGCCGCAGACCGGAACAGAGACTTCTGATAGCGTAGTACATCACATAAGGAAGCATAAAAGAAGGGGCTGATAAATGAGGCTTACCGCGCAAATTGGAGATTTTGAAATGGATGAAGTCATCCTTGATCTGGGATCTGCAGTAAATGTCTTAACTAAGTAGACATGGCAGCAGATGGGTCGACCAAAGTTGTCATGGTCACCTATCTAGTTGAGAATGGCTAAAAAAGAGAAAGTCATACCTTTTGGCCGGTTAGCTGACTTGATAGTCGACATTGATGGAGTCCAAAGTCATGCAGACTTTAAAGTTATCAAGATTGTGGATGTTACTCATCCTTTTCCTGCAATGCTAGGAATTGACTGGGCTATTGATAACTTGGCTATCATCAACTTAAAGACAAAGAAGATGATATTTGAAGGAAATCATATTAGGGTCATCGCATCATTGGATCCTGTAGATGGTGACAAATACAACGAGCCGATTCAGGAGGAATCCAAGGCTCAAGACTTGGAAAGACTATACCAGCTCACAGCGAACCAGGAATATTACATTAATCCTACTGCAGATGGTACACTCAGTTGGAGATGCGACAACTCCTACGTCTCTGATTCGGAGGCAGGGCTAGAAAATTGGCAAATTCGGATGCATGAAGTATCAACAAGAAGGTGCGTGCATGTTACGAAATCACTGCGTTGGATCGGGAAGGAGGTAAGTCCTATTCCCACATATGATTGTTCTGCTAATGTTTACACTTTTATCCAAGAATATACTGCAACCATTACAGATGAGCACAGATTACAAACATGGGATATGGCAGTACGCGACAAACCTGCCAGATGGTGGAATGCGCACAAGCAGACATTGACCACTTGGGATCAATGCAGAATTAAGATGCAGATCTGATTTGCTGAAAGGGTTACCTTACCCTTTGAAAATTTTAATGGACAGACAGATCCTAGTCAACACATTGAAGTTTGTTCATAGGCATGGGAGGAAAGGCCACACACAGAATGGGTGCATCTATTTGTACATACTCTAGATGATGACATTCCAACGAAATGGTACCTAGACCTGGAGTTGCGCAGAGAAACCACTGATTGGGACAGGCTGACTGCGAACTTCCAGAGGGACTTCAGCTTTGATGATGAGAACCAGTTGATCCACGACGCATTGCAGATAATTAAGGAACGCATATTCAGGGAAGACTGCACTCACAGAAATATGATGTTGGAGGAATTCTTCGGGGCAGATCGCATTCTTGGACACCTACAGTCAGAATGGAAGAAACACGAAGAACACCCCATCGAGTGTTACAACCTAGTTGAAGACATCGATGATAGAAATGAAGACGATGAGGACAAATCACGCAACATAAACATACCAGAATCGGAGGGTGTGCGCAACGTAGAAGAACCTCCGTTAGAAATCCTAGATATGAGCGGACCAGTAAAAACACAGAAGGTGAATATTGGCACAAACGAAGAACCGAAGTTCGCAGCAATCGGAGACTATTGCAGAGATCGCAGACACTCTACATGAGTATTAGGAGTTGTTTCCAACAAAATTTACAAAAATGAAAGGAATTATGGGAGACCTAGGAGTCATGAAAATACCTTTGAAGCCAGGTGCAAAGCCTGTGAAGCAGAGACTGTACAGATTAAATCCGTGCTACAAAGAAAGAATACGCGTAGAGCTGGATAATATGCTTGAAGCAGGAATAATTGAACTTGTAGAGGAATCAGAGTGGATTAGTCCCATGGTCGTTCAAGACAGGAAAGTGAAGGGTGAGATCAGGATCTATGTGGATCTTAGAAAACTAAATGATGCTTCCATGCATGACCCATTCCCTACCCCATTCACGGACGAAGTGCTTGATAATGTTGGAGGGAATGAGGCCTATTCGTTTACTGATGGTTTTTTAGGGTATCATCAGATAAGGAATGATCCCGCAGACAGACATAAGATGAATTTTGCTACAGAATGGGGGTCGTTCCAGTACACAGTAATGCCCTTTGGCCTGAAGAATGCACTTGCCATATTTTCTAGAATGGTAGTCGCGACATTCAAAGAGTTTATGCATAAGTTTCTCGAAGCCTATTTTGATGATTGGACTGTGTTTGGTCTATTGAAGAACCATTGTGCGAACCTCAGAATAATGCTTGAGAAGTGTCGACAGCATCAGATCTCTTTAAATCTAAAGAAGTGTATTTTTTGTGTTCCTTATGGGATTCTACTGGGGCACATTGTTTGTAATCAAGGATTGATGGTGGATCCTGTGAAGATCGCAATAATTGTGAACTTGCCAACACCAAATTCAGTCAAGATGTTGCGCTCTACCTTAGGCCATACTGGATACTACAGGAAATTTATAAAGGGTTACGCATAGATAACCGCAGCAATGGAAAAGCTGCTAAAGAAAGATGCACCATTCATTTGGAATGCGGAATGTGAACAGGGTTTTGATACACTAAAAAAAAAGATGGTGACTGCGCTGATTCTAGTCTTCCCAGATTGGACGAAGCCATTTCACGTCCATGTTGATGCATCATGCATTGCCCTGGGAATAGTATTAGCTCAGCTAGGAGAAGGAGGTATTGACCACCCTATTGCATTCTCGAGTAGGAAGCTCTCAACAGCAGAAAAGAACTATACTACTACCGAGAGGGAAGGACTTACGATGGTATATGCCTTACAGAAATTTAGACATTACTTGCTTGGTGCGCACTTCCTTATGTTCACTAACCATTCTGCGTTGAAATACTTGGTTAATAAGCCAGTGTTAGGGGGACGCATATGCAGATGGCTACTGCTGTTCCAGGAATATGTCTTTGAGATTATTGTTAATCCAGGTAGATTGAACTTGGGACCTGATCATCTGTCAAGGATTGAGTCAGGAGAAGAGCCGATGAACATTGAAGACAGTCTGCCTGATGCACAACTATTTGCTATACAGGTTGCCGATGATTATTATAAGGATATCATTAATTTTTTAACAACAGGGATGGCACCACAGGAATTATCTGTCCAACAAAAGAAGCACCTAGTGGTGCACGCCGTAGACTTCACTATAATTGCAGGTCAGTTATACAAACTCAGACTGGATGAAGTCCTACGCAGATGCATACTAGATCATGAGAAACCATTTATTCTAGCAGACGTGCAATCAGGGATCGCGGGAGGTCACTATGGAGGAAGGGCTACCGTGCAGAAGATATTGCACATAGGGCTATGGTGGCCCCCACAAAGATTCCAAAGAACACTGCAGGAACTGTGATGTCTGTCAAAGGACAAGGAAACCTTCACGAAGAGATGAGATGCCATTAAACCCATAGTCTACCTTGAAGGCGTTTGAGAAATGGGAAATTGATTTTGTGGGTCGTATAAACCCACCAGGAAAAAGAACTGGTGCGAGGTATATTATTACTGCTACTGATTACCTCACCAGATGGGCAGAAGCAAAGCCAGTAAAGGAGTGCAGTGCCAGTACTGCTGCACAGTTCATTTTTGAAGATATATTGTTAAGATTTGGCTGTCCGAAGATTTTGATGAGTGACCAAGGTACTCACTTTTTGAACAAGACCATTGAGGCACTTACAGAGGAATTCTACATTCATCATCAATGCAATACTCCATATCATCCACAGGTGAATGGCACTGTTGAGGTTTTCAATAAAATACTGGAGAACACACTGACTAAGGTCTATGACGTAAATAGAGATGATTGGGATCTACGCATCTCTTCTGTGTTATGGTCCTACAGGACTACATGCAAGAAATTGACAGGACATACACCTTTTCAGTTGGCTTATGGGAAGGAAGCTATAATGCCAATGGAATATATTGTCCCTAGCTTGCGGATCGCTGCGTTCACAGGGATGGAAGACCGCGCAGCATTAGAAGAAAGGTTACTACACCTCGTTGGGTTGGAGGAAGATCGTTTCATTGCCGGATTCCACCAGCAAGTTCAGAAAGACCGTGAGAAAGCCTGGCATGATCGCCATATAAAGAACAATTGATTTCAGGTAGGTGACCTAGTCCTCCTGTATGATAGCAAGTTCATGAAGTTTCCCGGTAAATTTAAGATGCATTGGCTTGGTCCATATACTATGATACATGTTACTAACACTGGTGCAGTCCAATTAGCCAATTTAGCTGGCGATACCCTACCAACTTTGATAAATGGAAGCAGACTAATGCTGTACCATGACAGCCCTACTTCACAGAATCCTGAATGATAAGCACAGGGAGAAATTTCCAAGCGTCAAGTACAGTTGAAATTGGACACTAGAAATGTAAAGGAGTCTGTACATGTATGATAAGTAGAACAATGTGTGTACCGTGCAGCACTGCTGAAGCTGCGTGGAAGAAAAAAAAATAAAAATTGAAACCGCGCAGGTGAAAATTTTTGGCACTGCAAAGTAGCTGCACAGGATCGCAGATGGCTTGCCGCACAGCTCGGCGTAGCACTCAGAAAAATAGTCGTTACACTCCTTTTGAAAAAAAATAGTCGTTAGGTGACCATTGCAAGCACTCGCTTCAGCATTTAACGAAAAGATAGTCGTTCTGAACATGCTGACGATGGAAGGGACCGAAGGATTCGTTCAAATTGGCCAATGGACACCACATTAAATGCTCATCTAGCCGTTGGAAGGCGCGGGGGGGACTCAGCTGCGCCTATAAATAATGCCGCATAAGGACTCGTGGGCATTACCAGACACTTAGAATTTTCATGCGTTCGATCCTGTGTTAGCAATCCTTAGTCATATCTCAGAAACACTTTCCTACTCTCGCCAGTGAATGTCCAAATCACCAAACAGAGAAGAAGAGCTTACACTTCAAGAATCAATTCGAGTCTTTCAGCATGGGGGGATTGCAAAGTTAATGAAAACCCATGCCAAGAAGGTTGTACTTGAACCTGGTCAAGCATCCAGGAGATCACCTCGCCATAATCCAATCATGCAGGACAAAGGGAAAGACATAACTGGACCATGAAGCAAGATTCCAAAGACGAGCCAGATGGCGCAAAGATTTCCGATCTTTCAGAAGGAACCCTTGAAGTTGACACCAGAGTATATATCACCATGAGCGTTGGATGCCCCAGTCTTTAAATTGACCAAGAATTCTAGATATGAAATCCCATTGTCGCCGATTTCAAAACATGTAGAGGTTGCCAAGAACCTACTCGAAAAGATCGCAGACTGTAAGTAGGAAGACTTTGACCTCCTAGGCATGCAAAAGGAAGAGCCCCACGCACCTAAGTACCCACAGTTCCATCTTGACCAGTATATATGCTGGAAAAAGGATGCCAAGGGAACTTTTAACTTGGTTGCCGAAAGCTGGCTGACACCTGTCGTTCAGTCAGGACTGCTGAACTTGTTAAGGTTGCCACATTTTGATCGATCCCCAGAAGTGAATGTGGTGGTTTGCACGCTGATGGCGTGAATCCACCAGGGATATCTATGGCTCGACAGAAATGTCGATGTAAACATTGAATTAATCCACCGCATCACAGGGTTAAGCAAGCGCAGTAAGGATCCCAAGCAATTCTTCCAAGGGAAGAATAAGGAAAAAGAGGCGGTCGAAAAGATGAAGAAAAATCATGCATTGGTGAAAGGGAAAAGAGGTTTTCCCACAGAAGAAATTGAAGACAGAGCGACAAGATTTGTCACCCAACTGCTCTTAGGAAAAATACTCAGAACAGCTAGGCCTCCAGAGGTGCCTGCGGGCGTAATACTACTCGGTGCCACAGTGTCTAAAGGCACCGAATTCAATTGGTGTCAGTATCTTCTTAATGAGTTCTTGGATGAACTCAATGATACACAGGAGAATGGCGGACAGTTACACTTTACATGGCTGATCATCCTCATCGCCTTTTCCGGATGGAAGGAGCCAAAGGACTATATGGGTGTCATTACAGAAACCAACGATCCTAGAGGGTTCCGTTATGCCAAACTCTGGGAAAACATCAACGCAGAGTGACAACACGCGACAACTGAAGTTTTCTATCAGTATTACACTTAGCTGCACGATGTGATAACCCATACAACCCGCATCACAAAGCAGGTAATGTCAAAGTACATTTGCGTTCTTGATTTCATGGTGGACATGCGATGTATCTTTATTTCACCCAAAGCGAGAATGAAGAAGCCAGAATGGTACGGGGGTAACTACCATATGTATGAGGAGAACATTGATATCCACATGAAGGACTGGTCATCCGACTTCCGTGTTGAATTCATGGATGTTGAGACAGACTCTGAAGAAGATGAGCCAATACCGCTATCATGCCCAATTGTTGAAGAAACAGGAAAGCGAAAAGAGCCTGAGACCTCGCAGAAGCCGAAGGCGCGGAAGAAGATGAAGGCCACAAAGACTCAATCTGAGACAGTGCTGAACGAAGATGACTTTGAGATGATAGCAGAAAGGGTCTCAGAACAAATGAAGGAGCTCATGATTGATAAAGACAAAAAGGATAAGGTCATCCAGAATGACCTGCAAAAGACTAGGCTCGCACTGCAAGGTCTCATGAAGAAAATGGACGATGTCCAGAAGAGCCTAACCTTGTCGCGTGACACAGCAGCTGAAGGGAGGTCGGTAGGAACCTCGCAGCAAACACCACCACAACTAGAAATAAAGTTTCCTTCTAAGACCAGAGTTGTCCATTTGGACCCATTGGCTATTTCATTACCAATGACAGAACAGATAATCCTGGACACAAAGGGAGTTGAGCAGGTAGAGCTCGACTTGGCCAAGATTCCTTTTCCTGGCTTACACTTTATCCACACACAGATCGTTGATGAGATGCATGAAAGAATAGTAGAGTCCATGAAGTCTCAAGTGGAGCTGCACACAGCAAACAGGTAGCTCGAGTTGCACACATAAATGCAGCTACGTGATGAACAGGACTGCTGGCAACAATTGGAGACTACCATATCTACTGTTGCCCAAGATATGGAAAGTGTAGAACTCCAGGATGATCCTACGGACAAAGTTCTGAGGAACGGAGAAAAGGTGAGATCTTTGAAGATGGAGATGCAGGATAGGGACATCCTCTATGAGGCCGAGCTTGAAGCCTTGAAGGAAAAAATGAATATGCAGATGCCATTAACTGAGCAGCAGTTAAGAGAGAAAGCAGTGAGTGCTGCCGCGTAGAGCATAATGAGTGAGATGGCTAAGTGCCAAGATCTCTTGGAAAAGGTTTCAAAGGCATTCACTGCCATTGAAGAGGATCAAGGGCTACTCCAGGTGAAGACCGCGATAAAAGAAAAGCAGACTGCACTAGAAAAGTTGGATGCAGAGGTCAAGGCTCTACCACCCAGGGAGAGGCTATCGAGGTATAAGGAGATATCAGGCTTGAAGAAGGAAGTCCGGGAATTCAGAGAAAAAGAGACTGAGATGGATAATCAGTCACAACAACTCCTAGACGATGCCATGGGGCTGTTGCAGCAGATAGAAGACAAGCTGAAGGAACTGCGCGACAACCAGGAGTAGGTACAAGGGTAGATTGGAGAAGAGATAACTCCAGCACTGCTTGAGACACTAAAACAAGTTGAACAAGATACCGAAGAAGCAGTGGAACAATTAATCGGCACATATAATGAGTTCGCGGTGAAATTAGTTCCACCGGTCGTGGAGCAGAGCGAGATGACCGAAGCAGCAAGTGGCTCGGGGACGAGCCACATGTAAGTGTTAGGGGCATGTTGGGACCAAGTTGGGACAAAGTTTTGGTAACTCTTTTGGTAAGTAGGAAAATCAGAGCTGAGCGTAGCTCAGAAAAAGATGTAATTTTGTCTAAGTGTTGAGGGTGTTGCGAAGTTATGTGCAACATCCAAGTTTTGACCATGCTGCGAAGTTGTCCGCAGCATCCGAGTTTTGGAAGTACCGCGAAGACCAGCGCTGTGAGAAAGCAGTGCTGTGAAGCAGTCAGGCCACGTGGAACCAACAATGTTGAATGCTGGACAAGGATCAGGTGAAGGTACCGGATGGACCAATAGTAGTCTAATTTCGGAAAGATGCTCCAGTAGTGTCGAGCGGTGGGCACGAGCAAATCAGGAAGGTGGCTAATGCACGAGTTTGTTAAGGAAAGGATAGCTTAGGGAAAGCAATGGCTTGGCATGCCTAGTGGGCGAGACCGTTAGAGATGAACGGTTCAGTGAAAGGGACCTGTTGGAACGCGTGTGACAGGAAGGCCGATAGTGACAGAATGAAGGCGTGGAGAACCGCCATGATGAAGCAGATGCTACCAGATGCCAGCAAGTCGGTTTAGGGAAACCGACATAGTTTTGTAAACCCTAAGGGTTTTTGGGTTTAGGTCTTCGGCATTGTAAAGACATGACCTTTGGGCATGGTCTTTTTAAGAAGACAATTTTGTATGGGATGGGGTTACTCTTGGTTGTTACTTTTTGTTGTTACATTTTTGGGTTATGGAAGTTGCATTGAAAAATCTCTTTTGAGTTGAGAAGATTGTAAAGGCTCTGCAGCTGTGTGTGCAGAGACCTATCTGAGAGGAAGGAGGGTCTGCAGCTGAGTGCGCAGACTAAGAATGGTTGTCCCCATCCCTTTTTAAAGATATATATTACCAACCATTCTTGTGGACGTAGCTTCCCATCTGGGGGAGTGAACCACGTTAAATATTGTGTTGTGCAATTGTGTTTTATGAATGAATGCTTATTTGTGTTTTCTGTAAATGAATGTCTAGATGTTTCCTTGCATGCTGTTCTGAGAAAACTGTTGTATGCATTTTCCATCAGAGGAGGTATGGAGATGATACGTTAAGTTCTGCATGAATAGATGAATGGTGAACATTTATCTTATGTTTGAGAACAATGAATCAGTTAGTTAGTTAAGTGTAAAGGGATAACTTAAGTACTTCTTTATGCGCAATAGAACAAATGCATAACAATTAGATGGTATCAGTAGAATATGCCAAATCGTAATCATACCAAGTGGATGAACGAATAGTAGATGGATAATCGATTGAGTAGTTGAATGAGTGGATGAGTGAAACTCAATTCAGAGCCTCAAGCATTTTCAAGGTAGTCGAGTATAAAGCTGCACTGCATAGTTCACAATTTCAGTAGAACCTCCGTAGTAGAAGAACTTAGTGGTGTGGACCGCAGCGTTGCCCATCCCTGCGCAGTCTCACCTCGCAGAACATACCCCCTGTTGTGCTTCGCAGTACATCCGTCCAAGCAACTTATCACTTACTGTGGAAAACTGATTCCGTAGTACCCCATAGATACACCTCGAATGAGACCTCAACCTACTCGTAGGTTGTTGCCGAAAGGGCCGGTGCGAAGGGGTTTTGTTGGTCAAAGGGAAACCGCAAAGAACATGGGTCTTATAGAAAACCTCTGGGTCAGTTATAGCCAACATCTATATTAAGGAAGCTTTGTTGGGTTTTCTACCCCATGAGGGTTTCCCAGGATAAATATGTGTCTCTTGTGTTTATGATGTGCTTTTTGTTCTTTCAGTGATCGTGTATATGCTATTGTTGTGAAATGGAATGTAATGCTGATATTTTCTGTCTTAGCACATTGAATCTTAACACACATCTGGGTGTTTCTTCAGTATGGGATCAGGTGTGATCTCTTGGTTTAGCAGGAAGCAGTCCTGCGTATCACTGAGTACAGCCGAAGCAGAGTATGTTGTAGATTGTTTGGCCAGTTGTGAGGCAGTATGGCTCCGGAAGCTACTATATGATTTATTTGATCTCTCGTTCGAGGCTACTGGTATCTTTTGTGACAACCAGAGTTGTGTGAATCTGTATGAGAACCCAGTGTTCCACGACAGATCGAAGCACATCGAGATCAAATATCACTATATCAGGGATATGGTACAGAGAGGAGCAGTGAAGCTCCTGTATGTTGCGACGGATGAGCAGATTGCAGATGTGCTGACGAAACCACTAGCCAGAGTGAAGTTTGAGTACTTCAAAGATAGGCTTGGTGTTCTTCAAAATAGACAACACTTCGAGGAAGAAGTGATGGTCACATTTGCTGGAGCCATTCCAAGCATGGTGAGAGGCGAATCCTTCACATGGTTGTGGATGTAAGCACTGGATGATGAGCATTAGGACGATACTACAGTTACTGCTCTATATATGCATCATGTTGGATGCTTGTTATGATCAGTTGGATCATGTATATGTATATGCATCATGTTGGATGCTTGTTATGATCAGTTGGATCATGTATATGTCTATGCATCATGTTGGATGCTTGTTATGATCAGTTGGATCATGTATATGTATATGCATCATGTTGGATGCTTTTTATGATCAGATGGATCATTTATTTGTGTATGTATTAGGTGGATACATTGTATGATCAGGTAGATCATGTATGATGATATGTATCAGGTATGCATCAGGTGGATGCACTGTATGATCAGGATGATCATGGATGACGAGCTTCAAGATGTTGCTCCAGATGATATGTATTAGGATGATGCTATGATGTTGATCAGGATGATCATGTAATGATGTACAATAGGATGATGTATGGAGAGTATCAGGATGATGCTCTGTGGCCATGGATAGGTTGTGCAGACAAGCATATACTATGGCCCAGGGAGGTTTGCAGAT
The DNA here is from genome assembly GCA_027924585.1 of Larix kaempferi. NCBI lineage: Eukaryota > Viridiplantae > Streptophyta > Pinopsida > Pinales > Pinaceae > Larix > Larix kaempferi. Next base: position 17,207,519 of record BSBM01000050.1, on the reverse strand, counting down.
AGTCTTTCGAGGTTTTATCTATGGCATATAATATGGCCCTGGAACATCTGGAAAATGCTCTTTCAAGGTTTTTCTTGGGAGGACATATAATTTGGCCCTGGGAGGTTTGCAGATAGTCTTTCGAGGTTTTGTGTATGGCATGTAATATGGCCCTGGGATATCTAGCAAATTCACTTTCGAGGTTTTGTCCTATGGCATGTAATATGTCCCTAGGAGATCCGATAGGTTGGGCTGTGTGCCCGTAATAAAAGCTGGGATGATCTTGCGAGGTTTTACCATGACCACATGTAATTTGACCCTGGGAGATCCTATAGGTAGAGCTGTGTGCTCGTAATAGCCTGGGATGCTCTTGCGAGGTTTTGTGGTGGCCACATGTAATATGTCCCTAGGAGATCCTATAGGTAGAGTTGTTTGCTTGTAATAGCCTGGGATGCTCTTGTGATGTTTTGTGGTGAGGTCACATATAATATGTCCGTGGGAGATCTGACAGGTAGAGCTATGTTCTCGTAACAGCCTGGGATTCTCTTGCGAGGTTTTGTGATGCACATAATAAGTCCTGAGGATTCCACAGTATGGCTAGTGATGAAGACCTGCAGGTGGTGGGCCTACATCCAGTATGAAAAAGGACATGATTTGTAGAACTTCCTATGACGAGTAGATCGGAGATTGATTGAGATAGCAGCAGTAGTGACGATGCCGATGACTCGATGACAATGATTCGATGATGATGATCCAGTGACGATGATCCAGAGAAGAAGACTTGTGCTAGCAGATCTGTGTCGAGAAATACCTTCCTAGTTAAGAGGGAGTGTTGATGTATATGTAACTTCGGAATGTGTTTCATCTATGTATTATTATACTCCTATAGAGATGTATTATTCCTCTATACGGAAGTGTCGTCATTTGTATTGACAAGTGTCATAAGTTTCGTAACTTGATGTGATGGGTTATTAGACCACCTAGTGAGGGGTCATCCCTAATTAATGTAACCATGGGTTATTAGACTGAGTTAGACAAGTCGGCACCACTGGTTTATTAGGCTAGACATGACAAGTATAAATAGAGATCGGGAGATCTCTATTTGATCATCTCATTCCTCACTCTTCCATCACTCGGAAAGTGGCGCACATGTGAGGAGGAGGATCAGCTACTAGGAGAAGACAATCTCTTGTACTTTGGTTGTATCATTGCTCTTTATATCTTTGAGGAAGTTGTGGGTTTTTTCACCTTTATGGTTTTCCCCAGTGAAACTCTGTGTGTCCATTGTCTTATGTGATTGCTTGATATGCTTGATACATGCTTGATATGATTGATATGTTGTGCATGTTATTCTCTCAGTAAAGATCCTAGAGTATGTTGAATTAATGCTCAAAAATTAACAATAACCATAGATGTGACATACACTCCTCTATTTGCTAATGGACACTATCTCAAGTTGTATCATCATCCATCCTCAAAGGATTCTTTTGTCAACAAAAATTATACTTGTTTGAATTTATAAGTTGTAGGGGGTGAGGGCCATTCCCCCACTACATGATTTATCATTACATGTTAAAAATAAAGGAGTAATCTAATTGTGAAAACTCCATTAGAGCATAGCTAGAAAAAATCCAATTGGAAACCAACTTGGTGGCAGTTGGAATTTTCATAAATAAAAAAACCCTTTTTCCCTAGCAATTTATTGAATAATTGATTATGATAGATACACTTTCTTTGGAACTTTGATGCATTATGTTTTTATTTGGAAGTGATACAACTCCTTCCATGAAAACGTGTTCGTTTCCCCAAAATAAAACGATACAACTCCTTACAATGCACCATGTTCGTTTCTACATAATAAAGTTCTACAACTCCTTCCAGTGTAGCATGTTCATTGTTCTAGAATAAGGTGTTGAAAATCCATCTGGTGCAGCGTGTTCATTTATTTCTGAATAAAGTGTTGCAACTCATTTTGTTACAACTCTGCTAAATTTGTCTCCAAATTCAAAATTTCTATCTCTACTATTTCTTCTATCGAAAAATTATTGTAATCATTATCGCAGTCCATTTCAATGTTGACCACATCAAAAATGTGTCATGTCCTCCACCACAACCATGCCTATTTCCCACTACTCATACTACTATCATGGCTGCACATGGTAAGTTTGATTACGTATGACCCTTTTTTAATTCTCCATTATTTCTCAAGATGATTACGACACATAAATGGGTTTTGACCTCTGATTGTTGTCACACCAGTTGGTCATTGTCGGCCAACCCATCAGTTGGGGGAATGTGCTAAAATGATTCTTTGTACCCTGTTAACACATGTATGTACCTAATTGCTACATTAAAACCTCACCTTATTACCAAACCTGTCACCTTAGAACCCACATTCTAATTCAAAAAGTTCAAAAAATTGGCACTTATTTGTCCATTCGTTACTTCCATGCACCAGCCTACTACACATCCATTGTTGTATTTCTCGAAGCACTAGATTTTGTACATATTGGAAATAATCCGCGAGAATGGGTGGATTTGTTATATGACATGAACCAAAAATAATGGAACAATTACGTAAAGAACTAAAGGTGTATCAGGTTTTTCACAATGTAGGATAGGTTAGTTATTTTGAGGGTCTATAGGGGTTCGATAATAGTATAGCCTTGGAATTTGCATAGAAAACTAGTAAAAAAAGTGAGATAAATGAATACGTGACTAAAAACGTTAGTCGCGTGATTGTTTTTAATCTAAAAATGACTAAATTAGAGCAACACAAATAAAAAATTAGTAAATTTATTAATAAATTAGATTTATTATATATAATATAATAAAATTTTAATATATAAATATATTATTTTAATATATAATATAATAATATTAAGAAATTTAAGAGGGAAAAGTAATTGGGGAATTTTGTTTTTCTATGTCTAAATCTTGAATTGCATTTCAATAGTTGTGTTTACATTCAATATAAAATTTGACACTCCAAGATGGATCTCTGAGGGTGGCTTGGTGAAATGGTGGATCTTCCATGGTGACTTGGTGAAAAGTAAGTATATGAATGATGCATTATGAGAAATCAAATCTAGGGTTTACGTTATGAGAAAAAATTTATAGAATTTTTGTTACGAGAAAAACGTTACAAGGTTTTTGTTATGAGAAAAATGTTATTCTATCCTTTGAACTTGGGAGATCAAAACAAAATACCCCTCATTGTCAATTTTTTTTGAAAGAGCGGAAGGGGCCGACTGGATCTTGTTGTTGCAGGTATGGAGCGAGGAGATAAGGTGATATAGGGCTCGAAAGGAATGGTTCAATTGCTTTGCGGTAATCCTTTCCCCTAGTGATGGATTTATTCTATTTTGAATGGGTATTATTGGCATATCAATTGATTTTGGGTGATATTTTTCGCATGTGGTGAACAAATCTCTTCATTTCTCTATTTTTTTGTTTTTATTTGAAAATGTTTCTAAGACTAGGAACTGAATGAAAACACATGGTCTATTGTTTCCTCTTCTGCATTGAAACCGAAAAACCCATAATTTTGTACCTCTTTTCTCTATGCCAAGGGGTATCTTATTGACGTAAGCACCCCAAATCAGAATGGAAAGGGGTGAGAATCTAAGGCTAGTGGTTCTAGGTTGGAATGAGCCTTCATGATTTCTGTTTTGAAATTTTCTATACACTTAATAATGGGAAACATGATTCAAGCAAATATTTACCTATCTACAATCGCATACCAAAGAGGGTAACATCACGAAAATAATTCTGCACACCAAAAACCTAGTTTTCTACATCTCATTTTCATGCTGTTTTTGGTCTTAAATCCCCAATATAGGTTTTGGTAAGTTGTGTCATTAAATAGAAATGATTGTCATATTTATTATTCTCACAAGTCACAAGAAGTGAATTATCTACAAATCAATTGAGTGAATATTGGAGGATTCGAAGCATTAAGAATCCATTTTGTCAAAATTAAGCTCTGCGACATTTTGTTTAGATTTTTCTTCCATTTTTGAAATATTGGGTTTTGGGGAAGTTTGAGGGACTAAAATTTTCTTTCTTGTCTTATTCTAGTATTATTGTTGGTAATAGTCTCATTAAAATGAACATAACATTTATAAGTGAATCTTGTTGGGATCGAGTTATACCCATGAAAGATTCAATTCCGAGTACAAAGAATACAATTTTAGCCATTTTTGAACTAAAACATAAATAATCGAACTGGTTACAATCCTATCAGAGCATCTAAATATAGGTTTTGAATTTCTCAAAAGAGATGAAGGTAGGGTGTTTTGGATGCTATAACCATTCCATATCAATATTTACAGAAAGGGGGGGATTTTTTGAAGCTATGTTAGTGAAAGTTGTGGTATGTAAGTTGAACTATTCCTCATAGGTTTTGCTAATTTTGCTTCAAGGGAAAATTTCTTTGAAATCTTGATTAAGGAATCAGAAATGAGTTAATTTGCATCTCCTTTGCATTTACCTATTAGGAACTCACTGAAAAACATTATTCCTAGAGTGTAATAATAACAATGTTAATGCTAATCTTATTCAAGAATTCATTTTAAAGGGTCATTGTTTGTCTATTCTACGACCTTAATTATTCCCTATTCCAAAATCTAGCTACAATTTACCAGCCAACAAAAATGTAGAGTAAGATCCTTGTACCCCTAAAACAAGTTCTCAAGTAATCGCGTATTGGAAAGGCTAAGGTTCAAATCAATTTTCCAAAAATACATGCAAAGGATTGAATTTTGTCACCTTATAGTACGATCTACACAATAACTCAACAGGTTTTTCGAATACTAAAAACCGTTTTGTATGGAACGGGTCAAGAACTCAAACTTTAAGTGCCACAGAAGTGGATTTTTCTCAATTTTCTTCTACAAACTTAGTGAAATGTCCATCCCAAGGAAATATTCAAGAAATGAGTTTTTTCCCGACCCTACACTTTCTATGGCTAGAAATACAGAAAACCTATATGGTTGGATCCCTAATGGTGCATCTAGATCTCTAAAATCCAACCAATCTATTAGTTCCCTAATTGGGAATACCCCAATGGTGCCTTTTATAGAAACCCAATATGTTGTTAAAGTATAGGTTTACAATCAGACTCAAAAAACAATGTTTTGCAACATCATTTCGAGATTCATGAGGATCCATCTTTCTGGGATGATCATAATGTTAAGTTAAATGGTGTTGGTTGGGATCTGTTCTTTAACTTTCTTTTACTGACCCAGGTTCGACGCAGTTAGGGAAACAACAATACCACTTCTCCATCGGCCCTTTCGGAAACAACCTGCGAACAGGATGAGGTCTCACTCGAGGCGAAGCTATGGGGGATTACAGAAGAAGTTTCATGTAACCAGGTGATGCACGGTTATGGGACTAGCTCTGGTGAAGTTCTCCCCACTTCGCATATAACCTTGATGTCACTGTTCACATATAGGACTGCACACTTTGTAACTACCACAATGCAATATAACAACGCAACTCTAAGACTGCGTTTCTAAGCAGTATCACACCTTACAGACTTCGATGACTTAGTGTTTATACATACAACTTATGCATTCAACCTATTCATAATTACTTGCGCATTTAGTTATACATGTTCAATACTTAACATATTATTCTCATCCACCATACATGCAAAAGTACATATAAAATAACAAACATACATAAACATAAACATAAACCCAACAATCTCACAAATTCAATCATACAACATGAGTATCTATGTGGTTCACCCCCCGGATGGGAGATATGTCCACGGGAATTGTTGTTTATATTAATGGGAAGGGTCAACAGTTCCAGTCTGCGCACTCAGCTGTAGACTTTTCTCTCTACAGTGGGTCTCCGCGCACTTAGCTATAGATCCTCTTCTCTTTCCTCGCTCTTACAATACTTAGTCTTTCATCAAAACCCCAAAATGACCAAAAGACAAACCATTCCCTTACACAATTTTCCTTTTTATAGATTGTGCCCGAAGGTCACGTCTTTACAATCATTGTGGGCCAAAAATACCTATAGTACACAAAACCTCCCAAAATGGCATGGTTACCCCACTAACCAAGCTTGTCATACTTGAAAACTACTTCACTTGACTTCGACCGCCTTTCTACGCTTCCTCTGGCTTTGACGTTGTTCTAATAGCCGTAGCTCTGACTACGCGGCTCTGACTGCTTACTGACATGTCCCTTTCCGTCGCTCTACTTCTTTTTCCGTTGTTGGTCCACCCCTTTGCTTCTAACGGTTTCCGTCACCCTTGTTGTCTTAGTACTTTTTCTTTACTAAGGAGACAAGTCCCTTTCCTCCAACTCTCCGTCGCTCCTTACCCTGCTCCTAAGATCTGCGGAGTCTTTTACCCAAAATAGGTCGTTGCTGGACCTTGTTGTAGATATTTATTCTTACAGATAGAAATAAGCCCTCTTAGGATAAAGCAAGATGAACTGACTCTATACTAAGACAAAAGTGAAACAAATGCGATATTGAATACTAGATTAAACAAGTATTTCAAAGTTTTTGTATTGAAGAAAGTGAGAGAAGATAACTGACCTTTCACTCTGATTTTTGTCTCACTTGTAGTCCATATCTCGAAGTCCTCGCGATGAACCTGTTAAAATCAGACAATATACAAGCATATACAATTATCCAAGAACCCTCAATCACAAGTTAGAATCCAAATCTAGCTAGATACAAATCATGAAATTGAAACATAATCAACACACATGAATTGGGAAACAAGGCAAGTTATCTTTATTACAACTTGAAGATGTTTACAATAGTTTCCTGATGTCCAAGCCAACTTTCAGCTCCAAGTTCTTCCTCTAGCTATCTCTGCAAAAGTCTCAAGATCATAGGTTGGATGCCCCAAAAGTCCTCCCTTTGGCTCATGGAAGGCCTCTCCTTTATAGTGCTTGGAAGGGTTAACCAAAAGGAGAATAAGATGAATCTAATGAGTGTTTAGTGGATCAGGCATACTAAATAGAGAGAGGGGGTTTGGATCGAATCAAAGTTGGTAGCCCCAAGAAAATCTCTCGAAAGGTGAGATCCAAGATCCATGGAGAAAAGGCTAAAAAGGGATTTTCGCACCCCTGGGTCTGAGCATAACGCAAAATTTTCCGCACCCCAAGGTCTGAGCATAGCGCGACAACCCTAATTGTCATTACCCAACAGATGTGCAAAGCACGAAAATATATGCAATTTGGGTCAAATTTGGTGAAACGTGGCAGGTAAGGTGATGTATTCGGAATTCATTCAATGGATTTTTCTCTTGGGAGTCCATATGAGACCAAGGAGGATACCAATAACGTATAATTATCATTAGGGAGAAGTATCGTTAGGTCGCATGGTATAAGGATGCGACACTAGGGATTAATGTGTAACTTTGAGGTATAACAGATGCCCCCTAAAGTGTGAGGTTAGAAGAGACTGATGGCCGAAAGAATTTACAAATAATATTTCGTAGAGATAGCATCGAGGGAAGCAATGAGGAGCTGAAACAGAAAATAAGATGTCAAAAATACAACCGAGGCGGGCATACCCATGATCGAAATAACTGACTCAAAACATGGCTGTCGACCAATACATTGCATATCCATGAGTACTGAGATGATATAGACTATAGATAAATCATGGCTACTGTGAACAATCGTAGAGTCACACATTTTTGTTGTAGATATTTCTTCCTACATATAGAAAGAAGCCCTCTTAGGATAAAGCAGGATGAACTGACTCTATAGTAAGACAAAAGTGAAACAAATGTGATCCTGAATCCTAGATTAAACAAGCATTTCAAATTTTATGTATTGAATAAAGTGAGAGTTCAGATAACTGACCTTTCCCTCTGATGTTTTTCCCTCTTGTAGTCCAAATCTCGAAGTCCTCGCGATGAAGTTGCTAAGATCAAACAATATACAAGCATATACAATTCTCCAAGAACCCTGAATCACAAGTTAGAATCCAAATCTAACTAGATACAAATCATGAAATTGAAACATAATCAACACACATGAATTGGGATACAAGACAAGTTATCTTTATTACAACTTGAAGATGTTTACAATGGTTGCTTGATGTCCAAGCCAACTTTCAGCTCCAAGTTCTTCCTCTAGCTATCTCTGTAAAAGTCTCAATATCATAGGTTGGATGCCCCTAAAGTCCTCCCTTTGGCTCATGGAAGGCCTCTCCTTTATAGTGCTTGGAAGGGTTAACCAAAAGGAGAGTAAGATGGATCTAATGAATGTTTAGTGGATCAGGCATACTAAATAGAGAGAGGGGGTTGGGATCGAATCAAAGTTGGTAATCCCAAGAAAATATCTCGAAAGGTGAGATCCAAGAACCATGGGAAAAAGGCTAAAAATGGATTTTCGTGCCCCTAGGTCTGAGCATAACATGAAATTATCGCGCCCCAAATTCTGAGCATAACACGACAACCGTAATTGTCTCCACCCAACAGATGTGCAAAGCGTAAAAACATATGCAGATTGGGTCAAATTTGGTGACATGTGGCAGGTAAGGTGATGTCTTCAGCATTCATTCAATGGATTTTTCTCTTAGGTGTCCAGATGAGACCAAGGAGGGTACCAGTAACATATAATGATCATTAGGGAGAAGTGTCGTTAGGTCACATGGTATAAGGATGCGGCACTAGGGCTTAATGTGTAACTTTGAGGTATAACAGACCTCGCTTCAATCGTACATCTTGCCAAAAATATTGTTGCACTGGAGCCTCGCTCCATGAGGTTTCTTAACAAAAGGTGTTCCACTTGGGACATGCCCAACATGTCCCTAACACTCACATGTGGCTAGTCCCCGAGCCACTCTGAGTAAGCTCTGTTGGTTGCGCATCCCCTCGGATGTTTAGCTTCACAGCAAACTCCTGATAAGTTGTGCTTAGCCTTGCAACTATCTCCTTAGCTCCTTTCTCAAAGTCCTTGATAGTTTCTAACATCTCCTGCGAGACGACTTCTTGGGAATTCTCATTTACCATATGCTCTGTGGTGCGGAGTTCTTGTAACTTTTCTTCAATTTCCTCTGAGAGGGAGAGCGCTTCTTCCTGTATGGGTTGTAACCTCGCTTAGGTATCAACCTCCTTCTCCCTTAGAAATTTCAGCTTCCTTTGGGCCTCAAGGTTTTCATCGCTGCGTTCACAGAATCCATCTCTATCTGTGATTGCTGTAAGTAATCTTGGATTTTTTGTAGCTCAGGTTTCTCCTGCAACATATTCCATACATTAGTAGCTTCCTCCACTAGGTCTTGGAACTTCTTTATTTCTATGGAGATGTTCTCGTTGGAAGCCCTTAGTGTTGTAGCTCTTTCTACTGCCATACTTGGAGGGGTACTAGGTGGTTTCTAAGCCTCTAGGCTAACGACCTTTTTCTTGTGGGCGATGTGCATATTTTCCATATCCACTCTAAGACCGCTTATCACTATGTCGATCTTAATTATGGTATCTTCTATCTCCGGTTTTGCTTCACATTCTGGTATCTGTGCGCATACCGTAGCAACAGTTTGTTCCATCCTTCTTCGCTTCTCATGCACATGAGAAAGTTCTTTTGTTTTCTACGCACATACCTTTGTCAACTCTTTGTAGCTCTCTTCTAGATGCATATTTTGATTGTAAGAGACTATGTCTCTATCCCTGATCTCTTATACAACCTGCAGATGTAGATTGTGCAACCCCTCAATAGGTATCATACAAACGTTGATATTGAGGTGTTATAATGTAACATCCCCAAATTTCATAAAAAATTAAAATTTTCTAAGCAGTCTATTCACTATTAAATTCTATGCGGAAGTATAAATGTGAATGTTTATCATATTTATTACTACTTGATCATATTCTTAAATGCGTTAATTACTTGTTTACAACTGTCGTCAATATTTAAAAGTGTCTTAACGACATTTAGATAGATATGTGACCCTATGTCCGAAGTTAATATTATACTTTCCATAATACGACATTACACTTGCAGAATTTCTCTTAACTCATTATTGTATAAGAGTTTTGTGTATTCACTAATTCTATTATGATATTCATAAATTTGACAATTATCTTATTTGTCCTTAAAGTATGGAAGTAGGACTATGAGTCCTTTTTACTATTTGTGAGTACTTATTAATTCAGTTGTATCTTTATCTATAATCCATTGATCGTTTGGTTATTATGTACAATGATTCATAATGTAATTGAGTTGAAATTCAAAGCTTACTATTTCATGTCATATATTATCTCTCATTTAATGTTTGATATTTAGCTTGCCTTTCTTATGTCGAATATGTTTTTATGTTAATATTGATTATGTGTGAATCCTTTTTGCTTGGCAAGAGAGTTCTGGCGCAACCTTGGGATTACTTAGCTATTATAGCTAATGCATGTTGCATTACTCTGTCCAGGTTGTAAGTAGAACTTCCCATGCACAATTTGGTTGAAGATATCATATAAAACAAAGATTAAGGTTTTTAACCTAGATATACAATTGTTTTGCATGGAAATAATTGTTATAACCCTAACTATGAGTTGGATGGTTTAGCCCTTTGGGATTCCATCATGGTGAAGGAATTTTAACAAAGGTGATAAATGTTATAATATAACATTAGTGTGTATATCATTAACCAAGGTATTTGGCGCATTAGTGCATTGAAGTTCGAATGGAAGACATTGTCTTTAAACTATACGAGTGTGGGTAAAAATAGAATGTGTAGTGGATGACAACCAAGTTCATTAATGAGTCACATGAAGTTTTGGTGGAGAGATACCACATAAGGGAAAAAGACCTAACTCCTCATTGGTCTTATCATTGTTACTGTTGTTGTGTGAGGGTTTTGGAGAGTCGAGCTCTTGTTTGGCCGCCATGGCCGAATGGGAACCTCTACGTTGTTTCGAGCATTAAGTGAGGTGGCCTTCAGGGTTTTAGTAATTTTCACTGTCATACTATCACTGTGGTCTCGGTTGCTAGGGTGAGCTACGCTCATGGCGCTTCATCATATCTGTAAGAGGTAAGGATGGTTCCAACTGAGACTTGTTTTGATCTCTTAAATATTTTATCATATGCCACTATCTAACTGCTTCGCTTGTTCTTGGCAGGAGGTTTCTAGATGCTCTCAGTTCTCTTCTTAAGCTTACGGTTTCGACATTTCTAAGTTAAAAGAAAAACCCAGTAGTTTAATACCACGGTAAGCCCTCGGCTCCTCCACGAAGTCTCCTCTGTCAACGTATTTGATTTCACTATTGGTTTTTGGTATTTATTATGTTGCAAGCCTTTGGGCATTTGAAAGGTTTAGTAGCTTGTACAGAATGGAGTTGGGTTCGACCACCATTTTTAATGAAAAGATACAGCATTTAAGCTTCTTTCTGTTTGCATCTAAGTCTCCGTCGAGATTGATACTATTTGTCTCATGACGATTTAATATGAATATGTTTGGCTTGTAGCCTTTAGTTGGAATTTATAAATGTTTGAAAAGTTTACAGTATGGTTTAATCCGTAAGCTGTCCAAAGCATTTTCTAGGTTTGTAAACTGATATTTTTGTTTCTGTATAAGCCTTCTGGAATTATCAATTTGAATACGATTGTTTCGATAGTTAAAATGAAGATGAAACTGTTTTGGGTCAAACCCTAGCTTAACTCTACGTAGTTTATTAATGTGTTAGTTCGGAAATGTAATGTTAATAGTATTTGTTGCTACAGGGTTTAAACCCTAAACGTTGTCTGTTCATAACCTATATTTTTAAAAGAATATAGGGATGAGCTCTCCCGAACTCGAACCCTTTACCTTTAAGTAAATTTATTATTTTGATAAGATGGCAGCATTGAATCCATTAGATTCCATCGAGCTCCATCTAGATGGCAATGAGGTATCCATTGAGCTCTAATTGTTTTGATACATTATGTGTAACTTTTAAATGGTTTGACTGTAATATAATTTGTATGGCTACGTATAAAATTTCACACCTATCGATGTTGGGATTAACCCTGTTGTGGTTGACTGTATATTTTTCCTAAATTATAATACACCCATTCATAATATTAAAGAACTTAGGTTGAGCCCTTACGTGTCTCAAACCCTTGTTACAAAATTTATTACAATAATCTTGTGAGTAGTTTGTTTTGATTTCTGGTACTATTTTAAATATAATGGACTACATTTATTCGACTATTTTCTATTTGGTATAGTTTGGTGTCTATAGGGTTCAACCCTCGACATAATTGATAATACATACTGTATACTAGTTTACGGGGTTTAACCTTGAAATATCCTTTGATTTTTTATTTTTTTAATGTTTGGATAACTTTGAAGAAAAGAATTATACTTAGTTTTCAAATTTCGTGTGGAGTAATATGATGCATTTAAATGTCGATCTCTTGTAAGTTGTTGATTAGTATCAGAGAATGGTGGTTACAGACCTTACTTGTCACCTTTGGAATAATTGCATGCACCCTGTCGAAGTTTCTGTCACCTTCATCATCTGCCACCCGCCGAGAGGCTCCTTGACTTCTAGAGGCTTCCGAAACAAATGTCAACCTTCACGGGAACTTCTTATATATATAACCGGGTTTCCATAACTTATGCCTTCTTCGGTCTGATGTCCTTTGATCTTAGCCGTTTGAAATCTCACGTGTTTACTTTCCATCGTCAGATCTGACCGCCCCTTTACCTGTTGATTTGACAATCTACCCATCTCCACCATCGGATCATCTCCGCTAGTCTTTATCTGGGCCGTTGATCTTATTTGAATGCATCTAAGGGGTAGCATCACATGCACCCAAAAATATTCTCCTATATCATCTTCGCTCCATGGGACAATCTGGGGAGATCACACCTGTCCAGCGGGACCGAGACCATCGCATCTAGCCTGTCGCTAACCTTCGCGCTACTTCTTGGTGCGACGATGTATGAGGACCATCCGCTTCTTCTCAGATGTATATCCATGGTGGGTCTCCAGACTCGAATTAGCCTTTAGGTCCTTCATCTGCTAGTGTGGTCACCCTTGTTATACTCTGTGCGTTTCCGGCCCCCACCAGCCATTGATTAGGCTCTTCTGTCCACCCGAACCGTAGATCTGTCCAAGATTCATGCTCTTTTTCCAGTAAATAGACCCGAACCTTTGGATCTCAAAAATATCATCTCCGTCGTAGATCTTGCATATGTCCCCACCATCGCATGCACTTAACCAAGCATTGTTCGCTGCTCTTTCCTTTTTGCGACGCGCTCATAAGTCGACACTTGTCCAGTGGGATCTGGCCCATCGCATACTCACATTCCCTTTCTTCCTTGTGACTTGGACATGTGAAAGTTCTTTTAAAACCGTGGATCCTGCTCCCGCCCTTGATCAACGGTGTTGATCTGTGTGACATTTACTCTTTCATAAATTTTCCCAAGGACTATAGGTTTTTAGGGTATTTCTCCATTTATCTCAAGTCATTCTTTTCCCCTATTAATACTTATCGCTTTGGCATTAGCCCTTCATTACATCGGACCCCTTATAGACCATTTTGTCTCCTGCCTTAGCACCTGGCCATTGCCGATGGAGATCACTTCAAGCTTTTTTCTCAGGTAGCTGTCTGACCTTCCATGTTTCATATACAGGTCTTTATGTTGTAAAAGAGCAAAAATATATAGGTTCTAACAGGGGTAAAGCTTCATAATGGAGAGACCATTCAATCTTATTTTTCTAAGGTCTCTCAGATCAAGGAACAGCTTGAAGTTGTGGATGAAATTGTGGACAATGGTGAAGTTGTCATGACCACACTAAATGGCCTACCTAGATCATGGGATTCCTTTATCCAGGGAATCTATGCAAGAAATAAGTTGGTCTCCTTCAGTTGACTGTGGGAGGAATGTTCACAAGAAGAAGCAAGGCTTGTGGCCCGAGAAGAAAAGATGGGGAATGAAGATCAATCTCTTGCAGCCCACACCAAAAGAAGCGAGCCCAAGAAGGAGCACTCTCATTACAAGAGATCCAATCACGACCATCAAAAGAATAAGAAGGATCTGAGATGCTTCACATGTAATGAGAATGGACACTTTGCTGTGGATTGTCCCAAGAACAAAAGGGATAACAACAACAACAACTCCTTCAAGAAGAAGAAGAATAACAAAAGAAGATATCATGCTCATGCTGCTGAGGATGATGAACCTCCCAAGAAGAAGGATAGAGCAGAAAGAGATGACTCATCTAGTGAAGATGAATATGTTCTAATCTCAGCCCTCAAAGGTACTATTTCTCATGGTTGTAATGATTGGCTGATTGACAGTGGGGCTTCTAAACACATGACTAGGTTTAAAGAATCTTTTGTAAATCTGTCTGAGCATGAATCACCCCATAAGGTGAAACTTGGGGATGATTATCAATATCCTATCAAAGGAAGTGGGGAAGCCTCCTACAACCTAGACTCTGGAAAGTCTTTGAAGATGAAAGATGTGTTATTTGTACCTGGGATCAAGAAGAACCTACTCTCCATCTCTGCATTGGATGGAAAAGGAATGAGAGTTGCATTTGTAGATGGCCAAGTCCTAATGTGGCCAAAGGGTAAAACTATTGATGATGCAGTGGTGATTGGAAAGTAAGAGGGAGGATTGTACAAACTGAAGGGACAACCTGAACATGCCATGGTACATGAATCCATGGAGCCAAGTGAACTTTGGCATAGAAGGCTTGCACATGTGCATTACAGAGCACTACCAATTGCAAGTAAAGCTGTAGAAGGTATTCCTGAAATCAAGTCAAAGCATGAAGGTGTTCGCAAAGGATGTGCAAAAGGAAAGAACATTAAGAAGGCATTTCCAAGAAGTGAAAGCAAAGCAAAAGGAATTTTGGAGATTATCCACTCTGATGTATGCAGACCAATGTCATCCAGTTCTCTGAGTGGGTATGTATACTATGTCTCTTTCATTGATGATTTCTCTAGGAAGACTTGGGATAATTTCTTGAAGAACAAAGATGAAGTATTTGACATGTTCAAGGAATTCAAAACCTTGATGGAAAATCAAACTGATAAGAAGATCAAGACTTTTAGATCCGACAATGACGGATAATTCACTTCATGTGATTTCAAGAAACTATGCTGTGATTGAGGGATTAAGAGGGAGTTGACTGCTCGCTACAATCCACAATAGAATGGAATTGCAGAAAGGAAGAATAGAACAATCATGGAAGTAGCACGGGCAATGTTGCATGACCAGGATCTGCCTATGCATCTATGGGCAGAAGCAGCTAGGACAGTTGTATATGTGCAGAACAGAACACCTCACAAGATATTGGACAACAAGACACCAGAAGAAGTCTTCACTGGTAAGAAACTTGAGGTCATCCATCTCAGGATATTTGGTTGTCTAATATATACACATGTTCCAAAGGAAAAGAGGACAAAGCTAGATCCTTCAGGAAAGAAGGGTATCTTTGTGGGGTGAAGTGAAAGCTTGAAGGCTTATAGAATATAATTTCTAGGGTTCAAGAAGATTGATGTCAGTGGGGATGTAACATTTGATGAAAACTTAGCTTTCATCAAGTCAAGGAAGGCACCTGTTGAAGATCATGAAGAACCAAAGGAAACCAGATTTCAAGATACTACCATGACTAAAGCAATTCCAAAAGCATATCGTGAAATTGAAGATCCACAAGAACCTGTAAATCCACCCCATGAGAAGGACTCTCATAAGAGGAAACCTGCATGGGCGAGAGAGCTCATTCAATTTGCAGAAAGGTATGGAATTCCAGAAGAAGAACACAGAGAAAGGAAGAGAACTAGATCACACACCAGTTATGTTGCCTTACTCTTTGACATTATGAACAAAGAACATTCCAGTTATGAGGAAGCAGTGGAAAAGAAAGAATGGAAGGATGCCATGGTCGATGAATACTAGTCGATAATGAAGAATGATGTTTGGGATGTGGTCCCAAGACTTGAAGGGAAGTCTGTTGTGACTTCCATGTGGATCTACAAGATCAAGCATGTTGCAGATGGCAGCATAGAGAAATACAAAGCAAGATTTGTAGCTCGTGGCTTCTCCCAGAAAGAGGGGATAGACTATGAAGAAAATTTTGCTTTTGTAGATAGGTACACTTCCATCAGATCAGTACCTGCTCTGGCTGCAGTGATGAAATGGAAGATACAACAGATGGATGTCAAGACAACTTTCTTGAATGGTGTAGTCGAAGAAGAAGTGTATGTGGAGCAGCCACTCGTTTTTGAGACACATGACAAAGAGTCATATGTGTGCAGGTTGAAGAAAGCCTTGTATGGCTTGAAGAAAGCTCCTAGGACTTGGTATAGTAGGATGGAAAGCTTTCTATCCAGTTTGGGCTTTGCCAAGAGTAAAGCAGATTCCAACCTTTACTACAAGGTTGAGGAAGACAATTTAGTGATAATACCTCTATATGTGGATGACTTGTTTATTACAGGAGAAGATAGTTTGATTGTTGATACCAAGAGGACGCTTGCTGCCAAGTTTGAGATGAAGGACTTGGGGATGATGCACTTTTTTCTAGGCATGGAGGTGTGGCAGAGTGTAGATGGGATCTTCCTTGGACAAGGGAAGTATGTAGTAGAGATCCTGAAGAGGTTCGGGATGATGGACTGCAAGGCCATGGCCACACCTATGGCATCAAACCTGAAGCTTCTGTGTGATGCTTCATCTGATCCGGTTGATGTCATGATGTATCGTCAGATGATTGGGTCCTTGATGTACCTAACGAACACGAGACCATATACTTGCTTTGCGGTGAACACATTGAGCCAGTTCCTGACAGATCCGAGGAGTGTTCACCTAGTTGCTGTAAAGCATATTCTTAGGTACCTGAAGGGTATCGTTGATTATGGGCTCAAGTATGATGCGAATAAAAATTTTAACTTGCAGGGTTATGTTGATTCAGATTGGGCAGGCAGTGCTGTAGATAAGAAGACCACATTTTTAAAATATTGTAACTTCTAAGAATACTATATTTGGTGTACTTTATTATTCCGGAGATGTTTCTTTCCTCCGATGGGACCTTGTCATGTATCCAGAGATGTTTATTCCTCCGTGGAGAATGTGGTAACTTGGGTTATTAGACTTCCTTAGTGGGGTCGGCCCAGAGTCAGTTGTAATGGGATGTTTAACCCAGTGGTTAAATTTGGGGCCGACCTAGTTAGTGTAAAAGGTCACGCCGGAGTTGTGTATAAATAGAGGAGTTGTGTTCCTCATTTAACACACATTGCACTCACTTGTGAATGGCGCATAAGTGAGAGAGACAAATCTGCTATGGAGGAGAAGGAGCTCATGCTTGTGGATTACATCTTTGTATTTGTTGGTCATCTATATTGAGGAAGCTTTGCTGGGTTTTCTACCCCATGAGGGTTTCCCAGGATAAATCTGTGTCTCTTGTGTTTATGCTGTGCCTGTTGTTCTTTCAGTGATCTTGTATATGTTATTGTTGTGAAATGGAATGTAATGCTGATATTTTCTGTCTTAGCATATTGCATCTTAACATGGTATCAGAGCTAGCCTGAAGGAAGGCAATGTATGGCACTTATGACACTTGCTTCACTTGCGACAAGTTTGTTGATGTATATGTAACTTCAGAATGTATTTCATATATGTATATTGTACTCCTATAGAGATGGTATTATTGCTCTATACAGAAGTGTTTGTATTCCTATAGAGCTGTTATTATTCCTCTATACAGAAGTGTCGTCATTTATATTGTAAGTGTTGTAACTTATACTTGATGGGTTATTAGACCACCCTATTGGGGGTCGCCCATGTGGGTCAAAGGGTTATTAGACCACCCTGTTGGGGGTCGGCCATGTGGGTCAAAGGGTTATTAGACCACCCTATTGGGTGTCGACCCAGTTAGCTTTGTGTTATGTGGTTAAGTTGAGGCCGACCTAGTAAAGGTTATTAGGAAAGTCAAGTCAAGTATAAATAGAGTGCGGGAGGCACTCTATTTCATCATTCTATTCTCTCACACACTTTTTGGAGAGTGGCGCACTTGTGGAGGAGGACAAGCTACTGCTAGGAGATGTATATATCTTATGCTTGGGTTGTATCATTGCTCTATCTATCTCTGAGGAAGTTATTGGGGTTTTTCACCTTTATGATTTTCCCCGAGTAAACTATGTGTCTCTTGTGTGCTTGCATTATTGTGTCCATGATTGATATGCTATCGATATGTTGTACATTTTGTTCTCTCAATTAAGATCCTAGATCAGATTGAAGTAAATTCTGAAAAATTAACATGGTATCAGAGGTAGCCTGAAAGAAGGCATGGTATGGCATGTATGACACTTGTTGCACTTATGATGCTAGGGCTTGATATAGCAAAAACCAGTCATCGTAGAACTTTCTCTATAAATCCATTTTGGCAACGTTTTTGGATCTCAAAATTTTACAAGTCGAAGATCAGATCCCCATGTACCTTGTGTCCAAAGGAAAACTTCTAATTCATTGTACTTTGTGTTTTATGATCTGTACAATCTAGGGTTTCGGCCTCTTTCAGATCTGAGTCATAAATAGGTGACCTAGGAAAAAATGTAATAAATTGGGCTAGGAAGCTCCAAATGCAATTTTGTAAAAAGTGACAGGTAGTGCACGGACTGTGCTGTCTTAGGTAACTGTTTCAGAGGCCGAAACTAAACTAGTGACACGCAGCATGCCATACAAGTTCGCTCTCCTTTTTTATCCTATAAACAGGTCACGTTTCGACACTTGGCATAAATCTCTCTCAGAGAATCCAATTGAGGTCAAACCTAAGGGGTTGGAAATATGACAGGTTGGGATACCATAGGTAGAAGTTTCAGACCCTGTGGATCATAAAGTTTGGAGTTACACTACAAACAATCAGGTACATATTTCTGTCAAAACATAATTATTTTGAGCACCTTCATTCATGGCTTCGGGAATTTAGGGTTTCAGAGAAATATGGAATTTTCGTAATTAGAGACCACGGATGAATGCTACTCATCAAAATCAAAATTTAGAGACCAAGACCGGAATTTTTGGTTGGGCAGAAGGCCGGGTTTGATCAGACCCTAGTTCGGGACTTTGATGAGAAAAGTGGAAAATTAGGGCTTCTGCAAAAATGGGAATTTTTGAAATCTCTGACCATGGCTGGAAGCTCCTCAGAAAAATAGAAGCTTAGAGATTTGGATCGAACCTTTTGATTGGGAGGAAGGGTGGGATTTATCAAACCCTAGTTTGGGGTCATGTTTAGTGCATCTGGAAGTTTCAGAGGCAAAATTAAGGGGTGAAACTTTGCAGTTTTCAAATTCTGAATATAACGGCTTGATTAGCTCATCAAGGCGCATATTTCTATCCTCTCAGAAGTTTGAAATTCAAAGTTTGAATTTTTAGGGTTTCTCTGACAAACCCTAATCCAGCTCCAAATCGAGTTCCTAAAAATCAAGTGGATTGGGTTAATCCTGGAAGAGAATGGATTGGTCACCTGCATAAGTGAAGAATTTCCTGTTTCATAGGGAGATGAGGCTGAGGCCTTACATAAGAAGATTACAAGCAATCTGGACAGGTATGACTCATTCAGGTATGTTTTGAATTCTGTTCATAATTAAGTTTATGATATGTTTGTCTTCATATTATTACGGTTAGTACAATCTTGGTTAATTTTAGACTTGTTGTATCACCTTAATAAAATTATAAATGCATGATAGAAGATATTCATTGATTAGGGTTCTTGACACTTATGATTGTACTAATGCATTGTGATGTTGTATGAGGTTGATGTTGTCCACTAACATGAAAGGTACATCAAGAAAGACAAATCATGTTCTAGCTCAAGAACATATGACCATGGTGACATGAAGACAAAGGTTCATCCATTGCCATGGATCACATAGAAGATCTATTTACAAGGTAGGTATAACTTGGCTGTATAATGGTTAACTTATGAGATATGCAGGTTACTAGCACAAGTCATTGAAGAGAACAAGAAGACATCATGTGGGTATGTTAGACATAACTAGCTAACATACTAATCCAGGTATGTTTTTCCTATATCAAGTTAGAATCCTACCATGTGATAGGATCTCTTATATAAGTATACATGGCATGATTGATAATGATTATTCATAGGTTTGAATAATCATGGGTGTATGCATATTATGTTTCTTACCTTAATTTATGATATGACTAAACCATAAGAGTCCTTGAATACTAATGCTTTTTATTTCTGTTTGAAATGATCATGACTATACATGCTTAAGATTATTGTGTTTTGATAGTATTGAGAATATACAAATGAATGTGTGATTATGCATGAGACCTCGAGGATACCACAATGATGATACTAATAAGCATGCATAGTGATTAAGGATGGATATATGTTCAAGGACAGGTAATCCAGGAAGCAAAAATCAAGAGGGAGCACACTTTAGTAGTTTCTGCAACGATGCAGATATTCAGAGGGAGTTGACCACTTCTCACAATCCACATCAGAATGGAGTTAGAGAAAGGAAGCAAAGAGTGAGAGGGAGTCAACCCTACAACCAAACAAAGATAAGTATTTTGATTGTCATTTCTTGCATATTTGTTTGTTTAAATAATATTGTTCAATGATGTATATGCTTATGTTCCTAAACTTAGGGTGTGTATTATGCATATTAGAATAATTGCATTAATGAATAGTATACTACTAATTTGCATATGATGGGTAAGTGGCCTCTGACACTGTACAACATTCCATTGCTACTTATCTAGAATGAACCCTCTTTGCTGACATAATGGGAGTTGTGCACACTCTTAACAATGTTCTGGTAGAGATTGGAAGGCATCTAGAAAGTTACGGGATATGGATAAATGTTGTATTGAAGCATTGGCTAAAATAATTGCATGACTGTATGACATATTTCTTTATGTGTAAGAATTTGTTCTGAAAACTATGAGATGTTTCTAATCATGCAATTTAACTTGTTTTGTACGAAATATCGTATACCATCACCTACAAAAGAAGGACTACAACATTTGTTCGGCAACAAAGTTATCTATTGAAGATATTGAAGATGTTGAAGTTCCCAGGATTCGGGAAGAATGCCATGATCGAGGAGTACCATTCGATCATGAAGAATCATATTTGGGATGTGGTCCCAAGACTTGAAGGGAATTCTGTTGTGACTTCCAAATGGATCTATAAGATCAAGCATGCTACAGGTGGCAGCATAGAGACTTTTACTCCTGTAGCCAAATCTAATTCCATCAGATCAATACTTGCTCTGGCTGCAGCGATGAAATGGAAGATACACCAGATGGATGTCAAGACAACTTTCTTGAATGGTGTAGTCGAAGAGGAAGTGTATGTGGAGTAGCCACTCGAGTTTGAGACACATGACCGAGAGTCACATGTGTGCCAACTGAAGAAATCCCTGTATGGTTTGAAACAGGCAACCAGGACCTGGTATGGCAGGATATATGACTTTCTATCCAGTTTGGGCTTTACCAAGAGTAAAGGGGATTCCAACATTTACAACAAGGTTGAGGAAGGCAATCCAGTGATACTACTTTTGTATGTGGATGACCTGTTTGTTACATGTGAGGATAGATTGAATGCCGACACGCAGCAGAAGCTTGCTGCCGAGTTCGAGATGAAGAACTTGGAGATGATGCACTACTTTCTAGGCATGGAGGTGTGGCAGAGTGCAGATAGAATCTTCCTTGGACAAGGAAAGTATGCAGTAGAGATCCTGAAGAGGTTCAGGATGATGGACTGCAAGGCCATGGCCACACCGGTGGCATTGAACCTGAAGCTTCTGTGTGATGCCTCATCTGAGCCAGTTGATGTCACTATGGATTGTCAGATGATTGGGTCCTTCATGTACCTGACGAACACGAGACCAGATATTTTCTTTGCAGTGAACACATTGATCGAGTTCCTGACGGATCCGAGGAGTGTTCACCTGGTTGCTGTAAATCATATTCTGAGGTAGTTGAAGGGTACAGTTGATTATGGGCTCAAGTATGATGTGAATCAAAAGTTTAACCTGTAGGGTTATGTTGATTCAGATTGGGTAGGCAGTGCTGTAGAAAGGAAGAGTAATTCTGGGTACTGCTTCAGTATGGGATCAGGTGTGATCTCTTGGTTTAGCAGGAAGTAGTCCTGCGTAGCACTGATTACAACTGAAGCAGAGTATGTTGCAGCTTGTTCAGCTAGTTGTGAGGCAGTATGGCTTCAGAAGCTACTGTCTGATTTATTTGATCTCCCACTGGAGGCTACTGGTATATTTTGTGACAACCAGAGTTGTGTGAAGCTGTCTGAGAATCCGGTGTTCCATGATAGGTCGAAACACATTGAGATCAAATATCAATATATCAGGAATATGGTGCAGAGAGGAGTAGTGAATCTCCTATATGTTGCGACAGATGAGCAGGTTGCAGATGTGTTGACAATGAAGTTCAAGTACTTCAGAGAGAGGCTTGGTGTTCTTCAGATTGATGACACTTCAAGGAAGAAGTGATGGACACATTTGCAGGAGCCATTCCAAGCATGGTGAGAGGAGCATCCTTCCCATGGCTGTGGATGTAAGTGCTGGATGATGAGCATCAGGACGATGCTCTAGTTACTGCTCTGGATATGCATCAGGTGGATGCTGGAGATGATCAGTTGGATCATTTATATGTATATGTATGTACGCATCATGTTGGATGTTTGATATGATCAGTTGGATCATTTGTATATATGTATGTACACATCATGTTGGATGCTGGATATGATCAATTGGATCATGGGTATGTATCTGTAGATGTATCAGGTGGATACATTGTATGATCAGGTAGATCATGTAGGTTGATGTGTATCAGGTATGATCAGGTGGATACATTGTATGATCAGGTAGATCATGTATGATGATATGTATCAGGAAGATCGTATGTATGCATCAGGTGGATGCATTGTATGATCAGGATGATCATGGATGATGAGCTTCAGGATGTTTCTCCAGATATGCTTCAGGATGATGCAGTGATGAGTATCAGAACGATACTCTAGATGATATGCATCACGATAATGCTATGATGATGATCAGGATGATCATTTTTATCAGGTTGATACATTACGTAATCAGTTGGATTATGTGTGATGAGTTCCGAAGACACAGATGCACATGAGATTTTCGGACATGGTTGTAGATATGTTCTCCCATGGTCACGATGTAATTGCTGGGATTTTCCGACATGGTGGCAGATGTGTTCTCCCATGGTCGTGATGTAATTTCCAGAGCCATTCGAGCATGGTTGTAGATGTTTTCTCCCATGGTTTTGATGTAATTTCCAGGGCCATTCGAGCATGGTTGTAGATGTGTTCTCCCATGGCTGTGATATAAGTGTTGGGGCCATTCGAGCATGGTTGTAGATGTGTTCTCCCATGGCTGCGATATAAGTGTTGGGGCCATTCAAGCATTGTTGTAGATGTGTGCTCCCATGGTTTCCATATAAGTGCTGGGGCCATTTGAGCATGGTTGTAGATGTGTTCTCCCATGGCTGCAATATAAGTGCTATGCCATTCCGACATGGTGGTAGGTTGGTCCTCCCATGGTCATTGATGCAAGTGTTGTGAGCCTTTCACGGATGGTGGTAGGTTGGTCCTCCCATGTCGGTGAATGTAAGTGTTGTGTGTGTGCATCTAGGTTGTGCTTCGTGATACTCTGTGGCCGTGGACAAGTTGTGCAGTAGCATGTAATAGGTCCTGGGAGATCCGATAGGTTGAGTTGTGTGCTCGTAATCAGTCCTGGGATGCTCTTTCAAGGTTTTGTGACGCACGTAATAAGTCTCGAGGATTCCATAGTATGGCCAGTGATGATGAAGACCTCTAGGTGGTGGGCCTACATCCAGTATGAAAAATGACTGGCTCTGTAGAACTTCCTATGACGAGTAGATTCAGAGATTGATTGAGATAGCAACAGCAGTGACGATGACGATTATACAGTGACGATGATCCAGAGAAGAAGACTTGTGCTAGAAGACCTATGTCTAGAAATACCTTCCCAGTTAAGAGGGAGTGTTGATGTATACGTAACTTTGAAATGTATTTCATAAATGTATATTGTAGTCCTATAGAGATGGTATTATTCCTCTATACGGAAGTGTTTGTCTTCCTATAGAGATGTTATTATTCCTCTATACGGAAGTGTCGTCATTTATATTTTAAGTGTCGTAACTTATACTTGATGGGTTATTAGACCACCTTGTTGGGGTCGGCCCTGTATAAGTCATGTGGGTCGAAGGGTTATTAGACCACCCTATTGCGGGTTGGCCATGTGGGTCAAAGGGTTATTAGACAACCCTATTGGGTGTCGGCTCAGTCAGCTTTGTGTTATGTGGTTAAGTTGAGGCCGACCTAGTAAAGGTTATTAGGCAAGTCAAGTCAAGTATAAATAGAGTGTGGGAGGTACTCTATTTCATCATTCTATTCTCTCACACACTCTTTGGAGAGTGGTGCACTTGTGGAGGAGGAGAAGCTGCTGCTAGGAGATGCCTATCTCTTATGCTTGGGTTGTATCATTGCTCTATCTATCTCTCAGGAATTTATTGGGATTTTTCACCTTTATGGTTTTCCCCAAGTAAACTCTGTGTCTCTTGTGTGATTGCATTATTGTGTCCATGATTGATATGTTGTAGATATGTTGTACATTTTTTTCTCTCAGTTAATATCCTAGATCAGGTTGAAGTAAATTCTGAAAAATTAACAAAGTTGAAGGTTAGGGTTTTATAAAGAAAAAACCAGTCATCGTGGAACTTTTGATAAAACTCCATTTTGGAAAAGGTTCGAGATCTGAAACCTTTGAAGGTCGTACATAACATACCCCTATACCTTGTGTCCAAAGGCCAACCTCTAATTCGTTGTACTTGGTGATTTATTATCAATACAGGTTAGGGTTTATGCCTCTTCCGGATATGAGTCATAAACAGGTGACCTAGGAAAACAGGTCACAACTTGGGCTAGGAAGCTCAAAATGAAATTTCGTAAAAAGTGACAGGTAGACCACGGCCTGTAGTTTCTTAGGTAACTTTTTTCAGAGGCCGAAGGTCAACCAGGGACACATGGAACGTCATACAAGTTTGTTCTCCTGTTTTATCGCATAAACATGTCATGTTGCGATACTTGGCATAAATCTCTCTCAGTGAATCCACTTGAGGTAAGACCTATGGGTTTGGAAAGAGGACATGTCAGGATACCACAGGTAGAAGTTTCTGACCCTGCGTATTTGTATTTTATGAGTTACACCATAAACAACTAGGTGCATATTTCTGTCAAAACAGATTTGGATTTTGAGCACCTCCATTCTTGGCTTGTCACTGTTGCGGGAATTTAGGGCTTCAGAGAAAGTTGGAATTTTTAGAGTCGGAGACCATGGCTAAATGATCCTAAAAAAAAACAAAATTTAGAGAACAAGATCGAAATTTGTGGTTGGTCAGAAGGCTGGGCTTGATCAAACCCTAGTTTGGGATTTTGATTGGAAAGGTGGAAAATTAGGGCTTCTGCAAAAGTTGGAATTTTTGAAGTCTATGACCACGGATGGAAGCTCCTCAGAAAAATTAAAGTTTAGAGCTTTGGATCGAACCTTTTGATTGGGAAAAAGGGTGGGCTTCATCAAACCCTAGTTCGGGATCCTGTCCAGAAGATCCAGAAGTTTCAAAGGAAATTTTGAGGGGTCAAATTTTGGAGATTTCAAAATTGAAGTATGCTAGCTGGATCATCTCAACAAGGCACATATTTCCATCCATTCAGAAGTTTGAAATTCAAAGTTTGAATTTTTAGGGTTTCTCTAACAAACCCTAATCTAGCTCGAGATCCGGTTTCAGCAAATCAAAGTGGATTGGGTTAAAATCAATCCTGACAGGTATGACTTGAGGAGATACAGGTATGTGTTGAAATCTGTTCATGATTAAGTTTATGATATGTTTGTCTTCATATTATTGAGGTTAGTACAATCTTACTTAATTTCAGACTTGTCTTATCACTCTAGTAAAAGTATGAATGCATGATAGAATACATTCATTGATTAGGGTTATGACACTTATGATTGTACTAATGCACTTGTGGTGTTGTATGAGGATGATGTTGTCAGCTAGCAAGATACAGGTACATCAACAAAGACATATCAAGTTCTATGACCATGATGACATGAAGACAAAGAGTCATCCATAGTCTTTGATCACATAGAAGCTCTGCTTATGAGGTATGTATGAATTTTTTCTACTATGCTTAACCTATGAGATATGCAGGTTCTGGCACATGATCTCTAAATCATTGAAGAGAACAAAGAAGATATTTTTTGGGTATGTTAATACATAACCAAGCTTGATAATCCAGGTATGTTTTCCTATATCAAGTTAGAATCCTACTTTGTTAGGATCTTAGGTAAGTATACCTATGTTTGAAATGATCATGACCATACATACTTAATATTATATAGAATCATAATGTTTTGATAGTATTGAGACTATACTAATGAATGTATGATTATGTATGAGATCATGAGGATGACACTAGTGCACACTTAAGCATGCATAGTGTTACAGAATGAATAAGAAGTTCAAACACATATAGAGATCAAGCAGGAGGAAACCACACAAACATAAAAGATAAGTATTTGATTTGTTATTTGAATCTCTAAATAGTCAATAATATTGCTCGTAATAGTTGTATGCATATTTGTATATATCATGCATAGTGTAAGCATTCATATGGCATTGAACAATATACTACTAATATGCATATAATGGGTAAGTTGGACAAACATTCCATTGTTGCTTGTCTAGAATGAATCGTCTTTGTTGACATGCTGAGAGTTGTGCAAGCTCTCGATAGTATGTTCTTGTAGAGATGGAAGGCATCTAGATAACCACTGTATGCATACAGGATATGCAAAAGTGTTGTGCCAAAGTATTGGTCAAGATAGTTGCATAACCATCTGAACCATATTTGTATGCATAGTAGGTTATCATGTCAACATGATTTGATGATTATGAAGTATTACTAATCATGTAATTAACTTTGATTTGTAGGAAAGATCATGAATAATGATGAACACTGAAGAAGTGATGGATGTTCAACAAGAAGACTTACAAATCAAACATGCTATAGAAAGCTCGTGGCTAGAAGATTCTCTTAGAAAGAGAAAGAGGATCACGATGAGATGTTTACTCCAAATGGCTAGATAATACCATTCTCTTAATGGTGTAATTGAAGAAGAAGTGTTAATCGAGAAAACTCCTAGAATTCAATTGAAGAAATCTCTGTACGAGTACCCAGGATCGATAGTCATTTGATGAGCTTAATGATCACCATGGGTGATGCGGATTTCAACGTTTGCTACAAGGTTGAAGATGGATTCTATATACAGATGACATGGATGCAAGAAGGAACTCACCACATAGTTCGAATGATCTTGAGGATCATATCAGTAGACCCATCTGAGGGGAGATGGCAGAGATAGATATGTTCACCTGATAGCTGCAAAGCATGTGATGAGGTACCTAAAGGGTACGATAGACTTTGGTCTATGTTATCTTGGAGATCATGACTTCAGATTGTATGGCTACACAGATGCGGATTGGGAAGGAAGTGTACATCGGGCGGATGTTATTGTCTGGGATCTTCCATGATCGCGTGGATTAGCAGGAAGTAGTATAGTGTGGCTCTCAGTACAGCTGAAGCGGAATATATAGCTGCTTTCTTTGCTAGTTGTGAAGCACTATGGCTTCGGAATTTGTTATCAGGATTGTTTGACTTAGAGATGGACTCAACTGTGATCCTATGTGATAACCAGAGTTGTATCAAGATGATAGAGAATCCATTGTTCTATGATAAGTCAAAGCACATAGAGATCCGATATTTCTATATGGTGCAGAAAGGAGCTATCAAGATCGAGTATGTGAGCACTGACAAACAAGTTGTTGATGTATTGACCAAACCTATATCTCGAGAAGAGTTTGAGTATTTTCGAGACAAGCTTGGTGTAGTTCAGAAGGACCCTCCTCGAAAGGGGGAGTAATGTGGTCAATGATGATATTTGGATACTGGTATCGATGTGGATACCTATATCGATGATGAGATTTCCTATATTGACGATAAGGTCAATGATGAGGATACTGTATCGATGATGAGGATACTTGTATCGATGACGAGGATAATTTTATTAATGATGAGGATACTTGTATCGATGACAAGGATACTTGTATCGATGATGAGGATACATGTATTGATGATGAGGTTACCTATTCTGATGATGAGGTCAATGATGAGGTTGCCGGTTACGATGATGAGGTCGATGTATGGTCCTTAGACTTTGTCTAAGTGGACGAGGAGGGATTGTATCATCCCTGGACACATGTCCTAAAATAGATCCGTAGAAATATCTCTCCGAGAAGTGGTCCCTAGTGGACGAGAGGGATTGTATCATCTCCGGAATTCGGTCCCTGAATTGATCCGTAGACTCTTGTCTTCAAGAAAAATGTTGGTGAATGATGTAATGTGCACTCCTGGACTGCTCGGCAGTAGGTGATCATTCACGAAACCTGTAATGATGTAATGTTCGCTCCTGGAATAGCAGGTGATCATTCACAGGTTGTAAATCCTATATTTGATCTAGGTCACACCCCAGTTGAAATAGTATTGGATCTGTGGTTGACTGGAATGATGTAATTTTCACCACTAGACTGTTCAGTCTAGCAGCAGGTGATCATTCGCAGGTCCTGTAATGATGTAATGTTCTCTCTTAGACTGCAGCAGGTGATCATTCACATGTGATAAAATCCTAGATTTAATCTAGGTCACATCTAGTTTGAAAAAGGAATGGCACTATGGTCAGGATTGCATCGTCCTTGAATGCTTGGTTCAAAATGTACGTGATGAGGATTGCATCATCCTGGAACCACTAGTTCAAAATGTACGTGATGGGGATTGCATCATCCCCGGACTTCAATCCCTGAATTTATCTGTAGACATATGTCTCCGAGAAGTGGTCCCTAGTGGAAGAGAGGGGATTGCATCATCCCCGGACTTCGGTCCTTGAATTGATCCATAGACATATGTCTCCTAGAAGTGGTCCCTAGTGGACGAGAGGGGATTGCATCATCCCCAGAATTCGGTCCCTGAATAGATCCGTAGACATATGTCTTCGAAAAAGAGGTCCTTAGACTCTGTCTAAGTTGACGATTGGACTGCATCATCCCTAGACATGTTATGGTGTCTTAAATAGATCATGTGTATTGCAGGGTATGCTGCTGTGATACTGTTGATTGTGATGATCTAGATGATGATGTTGTTGATCATGATGATCTAGATGATGATGTTGTTGATCGTGATGATCTAGATGACGATGTTTTTGATCATGATGATCTAGATGATGATGCTGATGATCGTGTGATGACGATGCTGATGATCGTGTGATGATGATGCTGATGATCATGTGATGACGATGCTAATGCTCGTGTGATGATGATGCTAATGATCGTGTGATGATGATGCTGATGATCGTGTGATGATGATGCTGATGATCGTGTGATGACGATGCTAATGATCGTGTGATGATGATGTTGATGATCGTGTGATGACGATGCTGATGATCGTGTGATGACGATGTTGATGATTGTGTGATGACGATGTTGATGATCATGTGATGATGATACTCTTGAATGAGAGGATCCAGATGATGATGTTACTGTAGTTGTTCGAGTGTTGCAGAAGATGAAGACTCAATGCTGAAGATGTTGATGTTCCAGTATTGAAGATGTTCCAGTAACTGCTTGAGTTACTGATGATGTATAAAGAAAGCTTCCAATGATTTATAGATGTATCATGTATGATGTTGATGACTCCTTGCTCGTGCAGATGTTGTTATAATATCATTCTCGTTAAGGGGGAGTGTTGAAATATTGTAACTTCTAAGAATATTATATTGTGTACTTTATTATTTCGGAGATGTTTCATTCCTCCGATGGGACCTTGTCATGTATCCGAAGATGTTTATTCCTCCGTGGAGAATGTGGTAACTTGGGTTATTAGACTTCCCTAGTGGGGTCGGCCTAGAGTCAGTTGTAATGGGATATTTAACCCAGTGGTTAAAGTTGGGGCCGACCTAATTAGTGTAAAAGGTCAAGCCAGAGTTGTGTATAAATAGAGGAGGTTCATTCCTCATTTAACACACATTGCACTCACTTGTGAATGGTGCATAAGTGAGAGAGAGAGAGAGATCTGCTATGGAGGAGAAGGAGCTCATGCTTGTGGATTACATATTTGTATTTTTTGGTCATCTATATTGAGTAAGCTTTGCTGGGTTTTCTACCCCATGAGGGTTTCCCAGGATAAATCTGTGTCTCTTGTGTTTATGATATGCTTGTTGTTCTTTCAGTGATCCTGTATATGCTATTATTGTGAAATGGAATGTAATGCTGATATTTTCTGTCTTAGCACATTGAATCTTAATACACATCTGGGTGCTGCTTCAGTATGGGATCGGGTGTGATCTATTGGTTTAGCACGAAGCAGTCCTGTGTAGCACTGAGTACAGCCAAAGCAAAGTATGTTGCAGCTTGTTCGGCCAGTTGTGAGGCAGTATGGCTTCGGAAGCTACTGTATGAGTTATTTGATCTCTCGTTGGAGGCTACTGGTATCTTTTGTGACAACCAGAGTTGTGTGAAGTTGTCTGAGAACCCGGTGTTCCACGACAGGTCGAAGCACATCGAGATCAAATATCACTATATCAGGGATATGGTGCAGAGAGGAGTAGTGAAGCTCCTTTATGTTGCGACGGATGAGCAGATTGCAGATGTGCTGACGAAACCACTAGCCAGAGTGAAGTTTGAGTACTTCAGAGAGAGGCTTGGTTTTGTTTAGATAGACGACACTTCGAGGAAGAAGTGATGG
This sequence comes from Larix kaempferi, assembly GCA_027924585.1. NCBI lineage: Eukaryota > Viridiplantae > Streptophyta > Pinopsida > Pinales > Pinaceae > Larix > Larix kaempferi. The sequence goes on along the minus strand of BSBM01000050.1, from coordinate 17,176,675 downwards.
ACACATTTGCTAGAGCCATTCCAAGCATTGTGAGAGGAGGATCCTTCACATGGTTGTGGATGTAAGCGCTGGATGATGAGCATCAGGATGATGCTCCAGTTACTGCTCTATATATGCATCGTGTTGGATGCTTGTTATGATCAGTTGGATCATGTATATGTATATGCATCATGTTGGATGCTTGATATGATCAGTTGGATCATGTATATGTATATGCATCATGTTGGATGCTTGTTATGATCAGTTGGATCATGTATATGTATATGCATCATGTTGGATGCTTGTTATGATCAGATGGATCATTTATTTGTGTATGTATCAGGTGGATACATTGTATGATCAGGTAGATCATGTACGATGATATGTAACAGGATGATGTTATGATGATGATCAGGATGATCATGTGTTGATGTACATCAGGATGATGTATGGAGAGTATCAGGATGATTCTATGTGTCCATGGACAGGTTGTGTAGACAAGCATATAATATGGCCCTGGGAGGTTTGCAGATAGTCTTTCGAGGTTTTTCCTATGGCATATAATATGGCCTAGGATATCTGGCAAATGCTCTTTTGAGGTTTTTTGTGGGAGGCCATATAATTTGGCCCTGGGAGGTTTGCAGATAGCCTTTCGAGGTTTTTCCTATGGCATGTAATATGGCCCTGGGATATCTGGCAAACTCTCTTTCGAGGTTTTGTCCTATGGCATGTAATATGTCCCTAGGAGATCCGATAGGTTGGGCTGTGTTCCCGTAATAAGTCCTGGGATGCTCTTGCGAGGTTTTACCATGACCACATGTAATTTGTCCCTGGGAGATCCTATAGGGAGAGCTGTGTGCTCGTAACAACCTAGGATGCTCTGGAGAGGTTTTGTGGTGACCACATGTAACATGTCCCTTGGAAATCCTATAGGTAGAGTTGTGTGCTCGTAACATCCTGGGATGCTCTTGCGAGGTTTTTTGGTGAGGTCACATATAATATGTCCCTGGGAGATCTAACAGGTAGAGTTGTGTGCTCGTAACAGCCTGGGATGCTCTTGCGAGGTTTTGTGACGCACGTAATAAGTCCCGAGGATTCCACAGTATGGCCAGTGATGAAGACCTGCAGGTGGTGGGACTACATCCAGTAAGAAAAAGGACGGGCTCTGTAGAACTTCCTATGATGAGTAGATCGGATATTGATTAAGATAGTAGCAGCAGTGATGATGAAGATGACTCGATGACGATGATTCGATGACGATGATCCAGTGACAAAGATCCAGAGAAGAACACTTGTGCTACCAGATCTGTGTCGAGATATACCTTCCAAGTTAAGAGGGAGTGTTGATGTATATGTAACTTCGGAATGTATTTCATCTATGTATTATTGTACTCCTATAGAGATGTATTATTCCTCTATACAGAAGTTTCATCATTTGTATTGACAAGTGTCGCAAGTGTTGTAACTTGCTATGATGGGTTATTAGACCACCTAGTGGGGGTTCGGCCCGGATTAATGTAACCATGGGTTATTAGACTGAGTTAGACAAGTCGTCCCCACTGGTTTATTGGGCAGGACATGACAAGTATAAATATAGATCGTGAGATCTCTATTTGATCATCTCGTTACTCACTCTTCCATCACTCGGAAAGTGGCGCACATGTGAGGAGGAGAATCAGCTGCTAGGAGAAGACTATCTCTTGTACTTTAGTTGTATCATTTCTCTTTCTATCTCTGAGGAAGTTGTGGGGTTTTTCACCTTTATGGTTTTCCCTAGTGAAACTCTGTGTGTCCATTGTCTTATGTGATTGCTTGATATGCTTGATACATGCTTGATATGATTGATATGCTGTACATGTTATTCTCTTAGTAAAGTTCCTAGAGTATGTTGACTTAATGATTAAAAATTAACAATAACCATAGATGTGACATACACTCCTCTATTTTCTAATGGACACTGTCTCAATTTGTATCATCATCCATCCTCAAAGGATTCTTTTGTCAACAAAAATTATACTTGTTTGAATTTAGAAGTTGTAGGGGGTGAGGGCCATTCCCCCACTACATGATTTATCATTACATGTTAAAAATAAAGGAGTAATCTTATTTTGAAAACTCCATTAGAGCATAGCTAGAAACAATCCAATTGGAAACCAGCTTAGTGGCATTTGGAATTTTAATAAATAAATAAAAAACCCCTTTTTCCCTAACAATTTATTGAATAATTGATTATGATAGATACAGTTTCTTTGGAACTTTGATGCATTATGTTTTTATTTGGAAGTGCTACAACTCCTTCCATGACAACGTGTTCATTTCCCCAAAATAAAACGCTACAACTCCTTCCAATGCACCATGTTCGTTTCCACAGAGTAAAGTTATACTACTCCTTCCAGTGTAGCATGTTCATTGTTCTAGAATAAGGTGTTGAAAATCCATTTGGTGCAGTGTGTTCATTTATTTCTGAATAAAGTGTTGCAACTCATTTTGTTACAACTCTGCTAAATTTGTCTCCAAAATCAAAATTTCTATCTCTACTATTTCTTCTACCAAAAAAGTATTGTCATCATTATCGCAGTCCATTTCAATGTTGACCACATCAAAAATATGTCATGTCCTCCACCACAACCATGCCTATTTCTCACTACTCATACTACTATCATGGCTGCTCATGGTAAGTTTGATTAGGTATGACCCTTTTTTAATTCTCCATTATTTCACAAGATGATTACGACACATAAATGGGTTTTGACCTCTCCTTGTTGTCACACCAGTTGGTCGTTGTCGGCCAACCCATCAGTTGGGGGAATGTGCTAAAATGATTCTTTGTACCTTGTTAACACATGTACGTACCTACCTGCTACATTAAAACCTCACCTTATTACCAAACCTGTCACCTTAGAACCCACATTCTAATTCAAAAATTTGGCACTTATTTGTCCATTCGTTACTTCCATGCACCAACCTACTACACATCCATTGTTGTATTTCTCCAAGCACTAGATTTTGAACATATTGGAAATAATCCGTGAGAATGGGTGGAGTTTGTTATATGACATGAGCCAGGAATAATGGAACAATTACGTAAAGAACTAAAGGTGTATTAGGTTTTTCACAATGCGGGATAGGTTAGTTATTTTGAGTGTCTATAGGGGTTCGATAATAGTATAGCCTTGGAATTTTCATAGAAAACTAGTAAAAAAAGTGACATAAATGAATACGTGACTAAAACAGTTAGTCGCGTGATTGCTTTTAATCTCAAAATGACTAAATTAGAGCAACACAAATAAAAAATGAGTAAATTTATTAATAAATTAGATTTATTATACATAATATTAATATAATATAATAAAATTTTAATATATAAATATATTATTTTAATATATAATATAATAATATTAACAAATTTAAGAGGGAAAAGTAATTGGGGAATTTGTTTTTCTATGTCAAAATCTTGAATTTCCTTTCAATAGTTGTGTTTACATTCAATATAAAATTCGCACACTCCAAGATGGATCTCTGAGGGTGGCTTGGTGAAATGTTGGATCTGACTTGGTGAAAAGTAAGTATATGAATGATGCATTATGAGAAATCAAATCTACGGGTTTATGTTATGAGAAAAAATTTATAGAATTTTTGTTATGAGAAAAACGTTACAAGGTTTTTGTTATGAGAAAAATGTTATTCTATCCTTTGAACTTGGGAGATCAAAACAAAGTACCCCTCATTGTCAATGTTTTTTGAAAGAGCAGAAGGGGCTGATTGGATCTTGTTGTTGCAGGTATGGAGCGAGGAGATAAGGTGATATAGGGCTCGAAAGGAATAGTTCAATTGCTCTGCGGTAATCCTTTCCCCTAGTGATGGATTTATTCTATTTTGAATGGGTATTATTGGCATATCAATTGATTATGGGTGATATTTTTCGCATGTGGTGAACAAATCTCTTCATTTCTCTATTTTTTTGTTTTTATTTGAAAATGTTTCTAAGACTGGGAACTGAATGAAAACACATGGTCTATTGTTTCCTCTTTTGCATTGAAACCGAAAAACCCATAATTTTTGTACCTCTTTTCTCTATGCCAAGGGGGATCTTATTGACATAAGCACCCAAATCCGAATGGAAAGGGGTGAGAATATTCAGGTGCGAATCTAAGGCCAGTGGTTCTAGGTTGGAATGAGGCTTCATGATCTCTGTTTTGAAATTTTCTATACACTTAATAATGGGAAACATGATTCAAGAAAATATTTACCTATATGGAATTGCATACCCAAGAGGGGAACATGACGAAAATAATTTTGCGCACCAAAAACCTAGTTTTCTACATCTCATTTTCATTCTGTTTTTGGCCTTAAATCCCCAATATAGTTTTTGGTAAGTTGTGTCATTAAATAGAAATGATTGTCATATTTTTTATTCTCACAAGTCACAGGAAGCGAATGATCTACAACTCAATTGAGTGAATATTGGAGGATTCAAAGCATTAAGAATCCATTTTTTCAAAATTAAGCTTTGCAACATTTTGTTTAGATTTTTCTTCTATTTTTGAAATATTGGGTTTTGGGGAAGTTTGAGGGACTAAAATTTTCTTGTCTTATTCTAGTATTATTGTTCGTAATAATCTCATTAAAAAGAACATAACATTTATAAGTGAATCTTGTTGGGATCAAGTCATACCCGTGAAAGATTCAATTTCGGGCACAAAGAATACAATTCTAGACATTTTTGAACTGAAACAGAAATAATCGAACTGGTTACAATCCTATCAGAGCATCTAAATATAGGTTTTGAATTTCTCAAAATAGATGAAGGTAGGGTGTTTTGGATGCTATAACCATTCCCATATCAATATTTACAAAAAGGGGGGGATTTTTTGAAGCTATGTTAGTGAAAGTTGTGGTATGTAAGTTGAACTATTCCTCATAGGTTTTGCCAATTTTGCTTCAAGGGAAAATTTGTTTGAAATCTTGATTAAGGAATCAAAAATGAGTTAATTTGCATCTCCTTTGCATTTACCTATTAGGAACTCGCTCAAAAAAATTATTCCCAGAGTGCAATAATAACAATGTTAATGCTAATCTTATTCAAGAATTCGTTTTAAAAGGCCATTGTTTGTCTATTCTATGGCCTTGATTATTCCCTATTCCAAAAGCTAGCTACAATTTACCATCCAACACAAATGCAAAGTAAGATCCTTGTACCCCTAAAACAAGTTCTCAAGTAATCGCGTATTGGAAAGGCTAAGGTTCAAATCAATTTTCCAAAAATACATGCAAAGGATCGAATTTTGTCACCTTAGAGTACGATCTACACATTAACTCAACAGGTTTTTCAAATACTAAAAACAGTTTTGTATCGAACGGATCAACAACTCAAACTTTAAGTGCCACAGAAGTGGATTTTTCTCAATTTTCTTCTACAAACTTAGTGAAATGTCCATCCCGAGGAAATATTCGAGAAATGAGTTTTTTTCTGACCCTACACTTTCTATGGCTAGAAGTACAAAAAAACTATATGGTTGGATCCCTAATGGTGTATCTAGATCTCTAAAAATCAACAAATCTATCAATGCCATAATTGGGAATGTCTCGATGGTACCTTTTATAGAAACCCAATATGTTGTTAAAGTATAGGTTTACAATCAGACTCAAAAAACAATGTTTTGCAACATCATTTCGAGATTCATGAGGATCCATTTTTCTGGGATGATCACAATGTTAAGTTAAATGGTGTTGGCTGGGATCTGTTCTTTAACTTTCTTTTACTGACCCAGGTTCGGCGCAGTTAGGGAACCAACAATACCACTTCTCCATCGACGTTTTCGTAAAGAACCTGCGAACAGGCTGAGGTCTCACCCTAGGTGAAGCTACGGGGGATTACAGAAGAAGTTTCATGTAACCAGGTGATGTGCAGTTATGGGACTGGCTCTGGTGAAGTTCTCCCCACTTCGCATATAACCTTGATGTGACTTTGCACGTATAGGACTGCGCACTTTGTAACTACCACAATGCAATATAACAACGCAACTCTAACACTGCGTTTCTAAGCAGTATCAGACATTACAGACTTTGATGACTTAGTGTTTATACAGACAACTTATGCATTCAACCTACTCATAATTACTTGCACATTTAGTTATACATGTTCAATACTTAACATATTATTCTCATCCACCATACATGCAAAAATACATATAGAATAACAAACATACATAAACATAAACATAAACCCAACAATCTCACAAATTCATCACACAACATGAGTATCTACATGGTTCACCCTCGGATGGGAGCTATGTCCATGGGAACTGTTGTTTATATTAATGGTAAGGGTCAATAGTTCCAGTCTGCGCACTCAGCTGTAGACTTTTCTCTCTACAGTGGGTCTCTATGCACTTAGCTATAGAGCCTCTTCTCTTATCTCGCTCTTACAATACTTAGTCTTTCATAAAAACCCCAAAATGACCAAAAGACCAACCCTTCCCTTACAAAATTTCCGTTTTTATAGATCGTGCCCGAAGGTCACATATTTATAATCATTGTGGGCCAAAAATACCTGTAGTACACAAAACCTCCCAAAATGGCATGATTACCCCACTAACCAAGCTTGTCATACTCGACAACTACTTCACTTGACTTCGACTGCCTTTCTGCGCCGCCTCTGGCTTTGAAGTTGTTCTGATAGCCGCAGCTGTGACTATGCGGCTTTGACTGCTTACTGACATGTCCCTTTCCGTTGCTCTGCTTCTTTTTTCGTTGTTGGTCCACCCCTTTGCTTCTAACGGTTTCCACCGCCCTTGCTGTCTTAGTACTTTTTCTTTACTAAGGAGACAAGTCCCTTTCCTCCAACTCTGCGTCGCTCCTTACCCTGCTCTTGAGATATGCAAAGTCTTTTACCCAAAATAGGTCGTTGCTGGACCTTGTTGTAGAGATTTATTCCTACAGATAGACAGAATCCCTCTTAGGATAAAGCAATATGAACTGACTCTATACTAAGACAAAAGTGAAACAAATACGATATTGAATACTAGATTAAACAAGTATTTCAAAGTTTCTCTATTGAAGAAAGTGAGAGAAGATAATTGACCTTTCACTCTAATATTTGTCTCGCTTGTAGTCCATATATCGAAGTCCTCGCAATGAACCTGTTAAGATCAGACAATATACAAGCATATACAATTCTCCAAGAACCCTGAATCACAACTTAGAATCCAAATCTAGCTAGATACAAATCATGAAATTGAAACATTAGTCAACACACATTAATTGGGAAACAAGGCAAGTTATATTTATTACAACTTGAAGATGTTTACAATGGTTGCTTGATGTCCAAGCCAACTTTCAGCTCCAAGTTCTTCCTCTAGCTATCTCTGCAAAAGTCTCAAGATCATAGGTTGGATGCCCCAAAAGTCCTCCCTTTGGCTCATGGAAGGCCTCTCCTTTATAGTGCTTGGAAGGGTTAACCAAAAGGAGAATAAGATGGATCTAATGAGTGTTTAGTGGATCAGGCATATTAAACAGAGAGAGGGGGTTGGGATCGAATCAAAGCTGGTAGTCCCACAAAAATCTCTCGAAAGGTGAGATCCAAGATCCATGGAAAAAGGCTAAAAAGGGATTTCCACACCCCTGGGTCTGAGCTTAACGCAAAATTTTCCGCGCCCGAAGGTCTGAGCATAGCGCGACAACCCTGATTGTTGTTACCCAACAGATGTGCAAAGCGCGAAAATATATGCAATTTGTGTCAAATTTGGTGACATGTGGCAGGTAAGGTGATGTCTTTGGCATTCATTCAATGGGTTTTGCTCTTGGGTGTCCACATGAGACCAAAGAGGGTACCAGTAACGTATAATTATCATTAGGGAGAAGTATCATTAGGTCACATGGTATAAGGATGTGACACTAGGGATTAATGTGTAACTTTTAGGTATAACAGATGCCCCCTAAAGTGTGAGGTCTGAAGAGACTGATGGATGAAAGAATTTACAAATAATATTTCATGGAGATAGCATCGAGGGAAGCAATGAGGAGCTGAAGCCAAAAACAAGATGTCAAAAATACCGCCGAGGCGGGCATACCCATGATCGAAATAACTGACTCAAAGCATGGCTGTTGACCAATACATTGCATATCCATGAGTACTGAGATGATATAGACTATAGACAAATCATGGCTACTGTGAACAATCATAGAGTCGCCAGTTTTTGTTGTACATATTTCTTCATACAGATAGAAAGAATCCCTCTTAGGATAAAGCAGGATGAACTGACTCTATACTAAGACAAAAGTGAAACAAATGCAATCTTGAATCCTAGATTAAACAAGTATTTAAAAGTTTATGTATTGAATAAAGTGAGAGTTCAGATAACTGACCTTTCACTCTAATTTTTGTCCCGCTTGTAGTCCAAATCTCGAAGTGTAATGTCCCTTGTTAGGAATTTTATCAAAATGACAATTTTTCACTTTTTTCCCTAGTTAGACCTTTGACTAGTTTTGATCTCTGGGTCCCAAATTTGCCCCAAATGATCCCAAATATTCTGAGAAGGTATATGAATGATATTAGAAAATAAATATGTGTTTCATGGATTCCTTTAGACCTTTAAAATACTTTTTCAAATCCTCTTTCAATTCTGGTCAATGTAGGTAACTTTACTAGTGATTTCCCTTTGACTAGTATTGGTCTCTAGGTCTTAAAATGACTCCAAATGCCTTCAAATATTCAAGGAAGGTGTATGAATGATATTAGGACACGAATATTATGTTCAGGGATGACATATGGCCACCAAAATACCTTTGAAAACTCTCTTAAGATTCTGGACCAAGTATGCAATTTTACAAGTAATTTGGGGTTCAAATCCCCCTGGGGTAAGTACTGAAAATGGCTTCCCAAATGCCTCCAAACCCACTCAAAATTATGAACAGAGGTAGGGAATTTATTAATTATGTTATTAAAGTATCATTTGCACCATTAATTGATTATTATATTTGTTCCAACCCTCTCCCATTAAACTGCAAAAATCACCAATTCGACCCTTGGGGAAATGGCACTATTTCTTCTCCCAATGCAATTAAACTGAGTAAAAATACATCAAATGCTCAAGTACAATACATGAAACTTGTAAATTACATCCATGGAAGTCCATTGATCACAAATTCATCGTATAATCATCCATTCATTCGAAATCATCAGCATTACATTGATTCACAACAAGGTAGTGGGGAAATGGCACTGTTCTTTCATTAAAATTGAGATTTATACATTTGTACTTGGAATTTCGATATGAAACTTTCTGGATATGAATAAAAGCGTATTTAATTCATATTAAAAAATAAATTGGGAATTAGAAGCTCCCCCAAAGAGTACAATAGCTCACCAAAAACACCCTCCCTCAAGGATCAAGAATATGCCATCAAAACTAGAAATGGTTGAAGGAGTGAGCTGCAATAGAAGAAACCATGAGATTCCCTATAGCTTACAACTGAAAATAAAGACTCCATTAAAGATCCAAATGAAATGTCTAAATGGCCTTTCCAATTACCAACTTGGATGGGAATCTTTCACCCTCGAAATTGGCTAAGGCAAGCAACTAGTCATCCACTAGCTCTCCCTCTTCACAAATGCAATTGCAAATTCTAAAAATGATAAAAAGCTAGTTGTATTCTTTGTTATTGAAATTTATAAAGTTCTAATGTCCTCCATGGGTCTAATTTCTTCCAAGAGACTCATTCCAACTCAAGTTGGGAAGAAATTCCAAAGAACGCCACTTGTACAACAATTCCTAGTCTCCCACTTCCACCAAATCACATGTAGAAGCATCTTAGCTACCCTAACACCCTTGAGCACCCTCTTGGAGTCTATTTTTAGCCCTGACATGTCATATATGTCATATTTCAGCCTTCAGGTCTGATTTTTGTCATAGGTGTCATAGCATCTTCATCATTGTTCTCATAGAGCTAGGGAATCTAGCCCAAGTGTCTAACTAGCTCCAAATTGCCTCTTCCTCTTCCATGGGAGTTACTCTTCCTCTATATTTCTAAATTGGATGAGTCATGCAATGAATAATACCTTTTGTAATCCCTCAAGTATGTTACCATTCACCTTGAATTCGAATTGGTGAGAGAATGATGCCAAGTGTAGTGGGGAAATCTAGCCATATGTGGGTCCCACTTCCTCCATGTGTCTTCATGATCAAATGCCACTTTTATGTTCACTTGTATATATTTATTTAGCTCATTTATTAAATACTTATGTCATTCTAATGTTCAAACATCATTTATTATCCCTCTTATTCCAAATCCCAAAGCTTCCACCCCAAACCTACGAAACTAGTAATTTTCCTCCTTGGCAATTATTTGACCTTTAGCATCAATTTGACAAAATCTAATGAATAGGGCCAATGTGATTAGGCCATTGTCACCCAATGCCAAATTTGGGACATGACAAATCCTCCCTTCCCAATATTTCTTGTCCTCAAGCAATTTTAAACATGGGTGTTGAAGAACCTGCTTTCTGTATAATTCTTTGAAGTTGCCATTGAATTGCCCAGCCTTGAGTCTTTGAGTTTCCATGAAGATTTTAGAGAGGAACCACCATGCTTGCTGCTGCACTACTCTGATAAAAATCACTTTATTAAGTGGGAAATTCATCTCCCATACTACTTGTTTCCCCAAATAAATTTGAAACCAATGAGACAAAAATTATTCCAGGGTCCCATTGCTTGTATTGCACCCCAACAATTGAGAGTGCTCTCCAACCCATACCATCAAATAAGAGGATTCCTGGATCCCATTTTCTTGTATGCATTATTCCAAACATCATGAGTACAAAATATATATAATCAAATTACATAGCAACATAATTAAGATGTACATCAACGAGGTGCTTCATCAAATAATCATGAAAGTTCTTATACCTCCAGGTAAGTTGACCACCATTTGTCGGGTGCATACAATCTTCAAGTGACCAATCAAATCTGCTCCAATGACATAGGTGAGGATCCCATGTCCTATAATGTTGCTCCAAAACTATGTAACATGCATCAAAACAGTCATCCTTGGATTCTTTCATCCAATTTGTTAGTGAAGTTTCTCCAACAGCAATTGAACTAAGCAAGGAGCAAGAAAAATCATGAGTCTTCAAGTGACTCAAGTGAACATCATAAGGGAATCCATGAAGATATGTATCATCATAAGGTAAAAAATGATGCTGCTTCAAATGTAAATGATTAGGTGCTCTATTCATGTCATCATCAAAAGGAGAGGTAGGAGTTTCATACCCCTCATGTGGCACCATTAGAAAAAAAACTTTCACCCAATTTTCATTCCCAATTGGTGTGGCTGAAAAAGAAGTGTGGGGTGAGGAATTATGAACCAAATTTAATTCTTTACAACTCTTACCCATTGAAATATTTAATTCATCTTCTCCATAATTGGCTGGTCCAGCTATTGTGAGATCATGTACCTCTTCCAAGGCTTTGCAACTCTCTCCATGAGGCAACTCATAATCCCTTTGAACAAGGACAAGTGCTTGTCCTTCTCCTTGTTTGAATGTAGCATCTTCAAGAACCTGCATATCAACATGTACCTCATGTTCCACAATTACATTAGGTTCCTCCTCTGTGACATAAATTATTTCATCCTTTTATTAATTGAAAAGAGAACCATTGCTCATTATTTTTTCTGAGTTGCTTCCAAGTTCACTAACCAACAATTTGAACTCTTGCATGAATTGCCTCCACTTGTCTTCAAAGGAATGTTTCAGTAATTTTCTAAACTCCTCATTCTCCTCTAAGGTTCCTTTCTCATCCTTACTCATGGTGACCAAGGAATGCACTTCTTCTCCTACTTCTTCCCTTTCACCAAAGTACATCCAGTTTCAGTTTCTAAGGGTGGTGGATTATTTATTTGACTCATTGTCTTCATTAATGTTCTACCACATCAGGTTCCAATACCATGCTCTGATACCACTGTAATGTCCCTTGTTAGGAATTTTATCAAAATGACAATTTTTCACTTTTTTCCCTAGTTAGACCTTTGACTAGTATTGATCTCTAGGTCCCAAATTTGCCCCAAATGATCCCAAATATTCTGAGAAGGTATATGAATGATATTAGAACATAAATATGTGTTTCATGGATTCCTTTGGACCTTTAAAATACTTCTGAAAATCCTCTTTCAATTCTAGTCAATGTAGGTAACTTTACTAGTGATTTCCCGTTGACTAGTATTGGTCTCTAGGTCTCAAATTGACTCCAAATGCCTTCAAATATTCAAGGAAGGTGTATGAATAATATTAGGACTTGAATATTATGTTCAGGGATGAAAAATGGCCACCAAAAGACCTCTGCAAACTCTCTTAAGATTCTGGACCAAGTATTCAATTTTACTAGTAATTTGGGGTTCAAATCCCCCCGGGGTAAGTACTGAAAATGGCTTCCCAAATACCTCCAAACCAACTCAAATTTATGAACAGAGGTATTTAATGTATTAAGTATGTTATTAAGGTCTCATGTGCACCATTAATTGATTATTATATCTGTTCCAACCCTCTCCCATTGAACTGCAAAAATCACCAATTCGACCCTTGGGGAAATGACACTATTTCTTCTCCCAATGCAATTAAACTGAATAAAAATACATCAAATGCTCAAGTACAGTACATTAAAATTGTAAAATACATCCATGGAATTCCATTTATAAGAAATGCATTAGAGAATCATCCATTCATTCGAAATCATCAGCATTACATTGATTCACAACAACGTAGTGGGGAAATGGCACTATTCTTTCAGTAAAATTCAGATTTATACATTTCTACTTGGAATTTCCACCTGAAACTTTCTGGAGATGAAAAAAAGATTATTTAATTCATATTAAAAAATAAATTTGGAATTAGAAGAAGCTCCCTTAAATAGTACAATAGCTCACCAAAAACACCCTCCCTCAAGGATCAAGAATATGCCATCAAAACTGGAAATGGTTGAAGGAGTGAGCTGCAATAGAAGAACCATGAGCTGACATGTAGCTTACACATGCAAATAAATACTCCATTAAATCTCCAAATGAAAGTTCTGAATGGCCTTTCCAATTACCAACTTGATGGGAATCTTTCACCCTCGAAATTGGCTAAGGTAAGCAACTAGTCATCCACTAGCTCTCCCTCTTCACAAATGCAATTGCAAATTCTACAAATGATCAAAATATGGTTTTATTCTTTTTTATTGAAATTTATAAATTTATAATTTCCTCCCTGGGTCGAATTCCTTCCAAAAGACTCATGCCAACTCAAGTTGGGAAGAGATTCCAAAGAACGCCACTTGTACAACAATTCCTAGTCTCCCACTTCCACCAAATCACATGTGGAAGCATCTTAGCTGCCGTAACACCCTTGAGCGCCCTCTTGGAGTCTATTTTTAGCCATGACATGTCATATATTTCATATTTCAGCCTTCAGGTCTGATTTGTGTCATAGGTGTCATAGCATCTTCATCATTGTTGTCATAGAGCTAGGGAATCTAGCCCAAGTGTCTAACTAGCTCCAAATTGCCTCTTCCTCTTCCATGTGAGTTACTCTTCCTCTATATTTCGACCTTGGATGAGTCATGCCATGGATAATACCTTTTGGACTCCCCCAAGTATGTTACCATTCACCTTGAATTCGAATTGGTGAGATAATGATGCCAAGTGTAGCGGAGAAATCTAGCCATATGTGGGTCCCACTTCCTCCATGTGTCTTCATGATCAAATGCCACTTTGATGTTCAATTTGATATATTTATTTATATCATTGATTAAATACTTATGCCATTCTAATGTTCAAACATGATTTATTATCCCCCTTATTCCAAATCCCAAAGCTTCCACCCCAAACCTACGAAACTAGTAATTTTCCTCCTTGGCAATTATTTGACCTTTAGCATCAATTTGACAAAATCTAATGAATAGGGCCAATGTGATTAGGCCATTGTGACCCAGTGCCAAATTTGGGACATGACAAATCCTCCCTTCCCAATATTGTTTGTCCTCAAGCAATTTTAAACATGGGTATTGAAGAACCTGCTTTCTGTATAATTTTTTGAAGTTGCCATTGAATTGCCCAACCTTGAGTCTTTGAGTTTCCATGAAGATTTTAGAGAGGAACCACCATGCTTGCTGCTGCACTACTCTGATAAAAATCACTTTATTAAGTGGGAAATTCATCTCCCATACTACTTGTTTCCCCAAAAAAAATTGAAACCAATGAGACAAAAATTATTCCAGGGTCCCATTGCTTGTATTGCACCCCAACAATTGAGAGTGCTCTCCAACCCATACCATCAGATAATAGGATTCTTGGATCCCATTTTCTTGTATGCATTCTTCCAAACATCATGAGTACAAAATATATATAATCAAAGTACATAGCAACATAATGAAGATGTACATCAACGAGGTGCTTCATCAAATAATCATGAAAGTGCTTATACCTCCAAGTAAGTAGACCACCATTTGCCGTGTGCATACAATCTTCAAGTGACCAATCAAATCTGCTCCAATGACATAGGTGAGGATCCCATGTCCTATATTGCTGCTCCAAAACTATGTAACATGCATCAAAACAGGCAGCCTTGTATTCTTTCATCCAAGTTGTTAGTGAAGTTTCTCCAACATCAATTGAACTAAGCAAGGAGCAAGGAAAATCATGAGTCTTCAAGTGACTCAAGTGAACATCATAAGCGAATCCATGAAGATATGTATCATCATAAGGTAAAAAAGGACGCTGATGCAAATGTAAATAATGAGGTTCTCTATTCATGTCATCATCAAAAGGAGAGGTAGGAGTTTCATACCCCTCATGTGGCACCATTAGAAAAAAACCTTTCACGCAATTTTCATCCCCAATTGGTGTGGCTGAAAAAGAAGTGTGGGGTGAGGAATTATGAACCAACTTTAATTCTTTACAACTCTTACCCATTCAAATATTTAATTCATCTTCTCCATAATTGGCTGGTCCAACTATTGTGAGATCATGTACCTCTTCCAAGGCTTTGCAACTCTCTCCATGAGGCAACTCATAATCCCTCTGAACAAGGACAATTGCTTGTCCTTCTACATGTTTGAATGTAGCATATTCAAGAACCTACATATCAACATGTACCTCATGTTCCACAATTACATTAGCTTCCTCCTTTGTGACATAAATTATTTCATCTTTTTCCTTGAAAAGAGAACCATTGCTCATTATTTTTTCCGAGTTGCTTCCAAGTTCACTAACCAAAAATTTGAACTCTTGCATGAATTGCCTCCACTTGTCTTCAAAGGAAGGTTTCAGTAATTTTCTAAACTCCTCATTCTCCTCTAAGGTTCCTTTCTCATCCTTACTCATGGTGACCAAGGAATGCACTTCTTCTCCTACTTCTTCCCTTTCACCAAAGTACATCCAGTTTCAGTTTCTAAGGGTGGTGGATTATTTCTTTCACTCCTGGTCTTCATTAATTTTCTACCACATCAAGTTCCAATACCATGCTCTGATACCATTGTAATGTCCCTTGTTAGGAATTTTATCAAAATGACAATTTTTCACTTTTTTCCCTAGTTAGACCTTTGATTAGTTTTGATCTCTAGGTCCCAAATTTGCCCCAAATGATCCCAAATATTCTGAGAAGGTATATGAATGATATTAAAAAATAAATATGTGTTTTATGGATGCCTTTGGACCTTTAAATTACTTCTGCAAATCCTCTTTCAATTATGGTCAATGCAGGTAACTTTACTAGTGATTTCCCTTTGACTAGTATTGGTCTCTAGGTCTCAAATTGACTCCAAATGCCTTCAAATATTCAAGGAATGTGTATGAATGATATTAGGACTTGAATACGATGTTCAGGGATGACATATGGCCACCAAAATACCTCTGCAAACTCTCTTAAGATTCTGGACCAAGTATGCAATTTTACTAGTAATTTGGGGTTCAAAACCCCCTGGGGTAAGTACTGAAAATGGCTTCCCAAATGCCTCCAAACCCACTCAAATTTATGAAAATAGGTAGGGAATGTATTAATTATGTTATTAAGGTCTCATTTTCACCATTAATTGATTATTATATGTTTTCCAACCCTCTCCCATTCAACTACAAAAATCACCAATTCGACCCTTGGGGAAATGGCACTATTTCTTCTCCCAATGCAATTAAACTGAGTAAAAATACATCGAATGCCCAAGTAAAGTACATTAAACTTGTAAAATACATCCATGGCAGTCCATTTATCACAAATTCATCATAGAATCATCCATTCATTCTAAATCATCAACATTACATTGATTCACAACAAGGTAGTGGGGAAATGGCACTGTTCTTTCATTAAAATTGAGATTTATACATTTCTACTTCAAATTTCGACCTGAAACTTTTTGGATATGAATAAAAGAGTATTTAATTCATATTACAAAATAAATGGAGAATTAGAAGCTCCCCCAAAGAGTACAATAGCTCACCAAAAACGCCCTCCCTCAAGGATCAAGAATATGCCATCAAAACTGGAAATGGTTGAAGGAGTGAGCTGCAATAGAAGAAACCATGAGCTTCCCTATAGCTTACACCTACAAATAAAGACTCCATTAAATATACAAATGAAAGGTCTGAATGGCCTTTCCAATTACCAACTTGGATGGGAATCTTTCACCCTCGAAATTGGCTAAGGCAAGCAACTAGTCATCCACTAGCTCTCCCTCTTCACAAATGCAATTGAAAATTATACAAATGATCAAAAGCTGGTTTTATTCTTTTTTATTGACATTTATAAAGTTCTAATTTCCTCCATGGGTCGAATTCCTTCCAAGAGACTCATGCCAACTCAAGTTGGGAAGAGATTCCAAAGAACGCCACTTGTACAACAATTCCTAGTCTCCCACTTCCACCAAGTCACATGTGGAAGCATCTTAGCTGCCCTAACACCCTTGAGCGCCCTCTTGGAGTCTATTTTTAGCCCTGACATGTCATATATGTCATATGTCAGCCTTCAGGTCTGATTTGTGTCATAGGTGTCATAGCATCTTCATCATTATTCTCATAGAGCTAGGGAATCTAGCCCAAGTGTTTGACTAGCTCCAAATTGCCTCTTCCTCTTCCATGGGAGTTACTCTTCCTCTATATTTATACCTTGTATGAGTCATGCCATGAATAATATCTTTTGGACTCCCGCAAGTATGTTACCATTCACCTTCAATTCGAATTGGTGAGAGAATGATGCCAAGTGTAGTGGGGAAATCTAGCCATATGTGGGTCCCACTTCCTCAATGTGTCTTCATGATCAAATGCCACTTTGATGTTCAATTGTATATATTTATTTAGCTCATTTATTAAATACTTATGCCATTCTAAAGTTCAAATATCATTTATTATCCCCCTTATTCCAAATCCCAAAGCTTCCACCCCAAACCTAGGAAACTAGTAATTTTCCTCCTTGGCAATTATTTGACCTTTAGCATGAATTTGACAAAATCTAATGAATAGGGCCAATTTGATTAGGCCATTGTGACCCAATGCCCAATTTGGGACATGACACGAAGTCCTCGCGATGAACCTGCTAAGATCAGACAATATAAAAGCATATACAATTCTCCAAGAACACTGAATCACAAGTAGAATCCAAATCTAGCTAGATACAAATCATGAAATTGAAACATAATCAACACACATGAATTGGGAAACAAGACAAGTTATATTTATTAAAAATTGAAGATGTTTACAATGGTTTCTTGATGTCCAAGCCAACTTTCAGCTCCAAGTTCTTCCTCTAGCTATGTCTGCAAAAGTGTCAAGATCATAGGTTGGATGCCCTTAAAGTCCTCCCTTTGGCTCATGGAAGGCCTCTCCTTTATAGTGCTTCGAAGGGTTAACCAAAAGGAGTGTAAGATGGATCTAATGAGTGTTTAGTGGATCAGGCATACTAAACAGAGAGAGGGGGTTCGGATCGAATCAAAGTTGGTAATCCCAAGAAAATATCTCGAAAGGTGAGATCCAAGATCCATGGAAAAAAGGCTAAAAGGGGATTTTCGTGCCCCTATGTCTGAGCATAACATGAAATTATCACGCCCCAAGGTCTGAGCATAGTGTGACAACCGTAATTGTCGCTACCCAGCAGATGTGCAAAGCACGAAAACATATGCAGATTGGGTCAAATTTGGTGACATGTGGCAGGTAAGATGTCTTCGGCATTCATTCAATGGATTTTCTCCTAGGTGTCCAGATGAGACCAAGGAGAGTACCAGTAACATATAATGATCATTAGGGAGAAGTGTCGTTAGGTCACATGGTATAAGGATGCGACACTAGGGCTTAATGTGTAACTTTGAGGTATAACAGACCTCGCTTCACTCGTACATCTTGCCAAAAATATTGTTGCGCTGGAGCCTCGCTCCATGAGCTTTCTTAACAAAAGGTGTTCCACTTGGGACATGCCCAACATGTCCCTAACACTCACATGTGGCTCGTCCCTAAGCCACTCTAAGTAAGCTCTTTTGGTTGCGCATCCCCTCGGATGTTTAGCTTCGCAGCAAACTCCTGATAAGTTGTTCTTAGCCTTGCAACTATCTCCTTAGCTTATTTCTCAAAGTCCTTGATAGTTTCTAACATTTCCTGCGAGATGACTTCTTGGGCATTCTCATTTACCGTATGCTCTGTGGTGTGGATTTCTTGTAACTTTTATTCAATTTCCTCTGAGAGGGAGAGCGCTTCTTCCTATATGGGTTGTAACCTCGCTGAGGTATCAACCTCCTTCTCCCTCAGAACTTTCAGCTTCCTCTGCAACTCCTTGAATTCTGCAAACTTATGGATTTTCTCTTTGGGCCTTAAGGTTTTCATGGTTTCGTTCACAGAATCCAGCTCTATATGTCGTTGATATAAGTCATATTGGATTTGTTGTAGCTCAGGATTCTCTTGCAGCGTATTCCATGCATTAGTAGCTTCCTCCAATAGGTCCTGGAACTTTTTTATTTCTATGGAGATGTTCTCGTTGGAAGCCCTTAGTGCTGCAGCTCTTACTACTGTCATACCTAGCAGGGTACTAGCCGGTTTCTAAGCCTCTAGGCTAACAACCTTTTTCTTGTGGGCGATGTCCATATTTTCCATATCCACTCTAAGACCGCTTATCACTGTGTCGATCTTAATTATGGTATCTTCTATCTCTGGTTGCGCTTCACATTCCGGTATCTGTGTGCATACCGTAGCAACAGTTTCTTCCATCCTTCTTCTCTTCTCATGCACATGAGAAATTTATTTTGTTTTCTGTGCACATACCTTTGTCAGCTCTTTGTAGCTCTCTTCTAGATGCATATTTTGATTGTAAGAGACTATGTCTCTATCTCTGATCTATTTTACAACCTATAGATGCAGATTCTGCAACCCCTCAAGAGGTATCATACCAACGTTGATATCAAGGTCTTATAATGTAACATCCCCAAATTTCATAAAAAATTAAAATTTTTCTAAGTAGTCTATTCACTATTAAATTCTATGCGAAAATATAAATGTGAATGTTTATCATCTTTATTACTGCTTGATCATATTCTTAAATGCGTTAATTACTTGTTTACAATTGTCGTCAATATTTAAAAGTATCTTAACGACATTTAGATAGATATGTGACCCTATGTCTGAAGTTAATATTATACTGTCCATAATACGACATTACACTTGTGGAATTTCTCTTAACTCATTATTATATAATAGTTTTGTGTATTCACTCATTCTATTATGATATTCATAAATTCGACAATTATCTTATTTGTCCTTAAAGTATGGAAGTAGGACTATGAGTCCTTTTTAC
Source organism: Larix kaempferi (assembly GCA_027924585.1). Lineage (NCBI taxonomy): Eukaryota > Viridiplantae > Streptophyta > Pinopsida > Pinales > Pinaceae > Larix > Larix kaempferi. Next base: position 17,156,898 of record BSBM01000050.1, on the reverse strand, counting down.
TGTTTGTGAGTACTTATGAATTCAGTTGTATCTTTATCTATAATCCATTGATCGTTTGGTTATTACGTACAATGATTCATATTGTAATTGAGTTGAAATTCAACTCTTACTATTTCATGTCATATATTATCTCTCATTTAATGATTGATATTTAGCTTGCCTTTCTTATGTCGAATATGTTTTTATGTTAATATTGATTATGTGTGAATCCTTTTTGCTTGGAAAGAGAGTTTTGGTGCAACCTTGGGATTACTTAGCTATTATAGCTAATGCATGTTGCATTACTCTGTCCAGGTTGTAAGTAGAACTTCCCATGCACAATTTGGTTGAAGATATCATATAAAACAAAGATTAAGGTTTTTAACCTAGACATACAATTATTTTGCATGGAAATAATTGTTATAACCCTAACTATGGGTTGGATGGTCTAGCCCTTTGGGATTCCATCATGGTGAAGGCGGTTTAACAAAGGTGATAAATTTTATAATATAACATTAGTGTGTATATCATTAACCAAGTTATTTGGCGCATTAGTGCATTGAAGTTCGAATGGAAGACATTGTGTTTAAACTATACGAGTGTGGGTAAAAATAGAATGTGCAGTGGATCAAAACCAAATTCATTAATGAGTGACGTGAAGTTTTGGTGGAGAGATACCACATAAGGGACAAAGAACTAACTCCTCATTGGTCTTATCATTGTTATTATTGTTGTGTGAGGGTTTTGGAGAGTCGAGCTCTTGCTTGGCCGCCATGGCCGAATGGGCACCCCTACGTTGTTTCCAGCATTAAGTGAGGTGGCCTTCAAGGTTTCAGTAATGTTCACTATCATACTATCACTGTGGTATCGGTTGCTAGGGTGAGCTACACTCATGGCGCTTCGTCATCTCTGTAAGAGGTAAGGATGGTTCCAACTGAGACTTGTTTTTATCTCTTAAATATTTTGTTAATATTTTATCATATGCCACTATCTAATTGCTTCGCTTGTTCTTGGAAGGAGGTTTCTAGATGCTCTCAGTTCTCTTCTTAAGCTTATGGTTTCGACATTTTTGAGTTAAAACAAAAACCCAGTAGTTTAATACCACGGTAAGCCCTCGGCTCCTCCACGAAGTCTCCTCTGTCAACGTATTTGATTTCACTGTCGATTTTCGGTATTTATTATGTTGCAATCCTTTGGGCATTCAAAATGTTTAGTATCTTGTATAGAATGGAGTTGGGTTCGACCATCATTTTTAATGAAAAGATACAGCATTTAAGCTTATTTCTGTTTGCATCTAAGTCTTCGTCGAGACTAATACTATTTGTCTCATGACAATTTAATATGAATATGTTTGGCTTGGAGCCTTTAGTTGGAATTCGTAAATGTTTGAAAAGTTTACAGTATGGTTTAATCCGTAAGCTATCCAAAGCATTTTCCAGGTTTGTAAAATGATATTTCTGTTTCTGTATAAGCCTTCTAGAATTATCAATTTGAATACGATTGTTTCAATAGTTAAAATGAAGATGAAACTATTTTGGGTCAAACCCTAGCTTAACTCTGCGTAGTTTATTAATGTGTTAGTTCGGAAATGTAATGTTAATAGTATTTGTTGCTACAGGGTTTAAACCCTAAACATTGTATGTTCATAACCTATATTTTTAAAAGAATATAGGGATGAGCTCTCCCGAACTCGAACCCTTTACCTTTAATTAAATTTATTCTTTTGATAAGATGGCAGCGTTGAATCCATTAGATTCCATCGAGCTCCGTCTAGATGGCGATGACGTATCCATCGAGCCCTGATTGTTTCGATACATTATGTGTAACTTTTAAATGGTTTGATTGTAATATAATTTGTATGGTTACGTATAAAATTTCACACCTATCGGTGTTGGGATTAACCCTGTCGTGGTTGACTGTATATTTTTCCTGAATTATAATACACCCATTCATAATATTAAAGAACTTAGGTTGAGCCCTTACGGGTCTCGAACCCTTGTTACGGAATTTATTACAATAATGTTGTGAGTTGTTTGTTTTGATTTCAGGTACTATTTTAAATATAATGGACTACAGTTCTTCGACTATTTTCTATTTGGTATAGTTTGGTGTCTATAGGGTTCGACCCTCGACATAATTGATAATACATACTATATACTAGTTTAAGGGGTTTAACCTTGAAATATCCTTTGATTTTTTATTTTTTTAATGTTTGGATAACTTTGAAGAAAAGAATTATACTTAGTTTTCAAATTTCATGTGGAGTAATACGATGCATTTCAATGTCATTCTCCTGTAAGTTGTTGATTAGTATTAGCATGAATTCAATATGATTTACCAGAATATGTTTTTCCATAACTCTGTCTCGGTTTGTATTCTTAAAACATACTTTGTTTATGAAAAGATACTCTATTGTTTCTAAGGTGAACTATAATATTATAAGCTATTGTTCTATGTTGATTTATGTACAGCTCGATAGTAATATAATATTGTTGTTTACTTGATTCGTAGTGAATGCATAACTAGGGTTTATATTTGTATTTCTGTGTAAACCCTATGATGTTTTACATACGGATTTTGTTGCTAGGTTATCAATGTCAACTGTTATGAAATAACAATATATATATTGAAAATACATATACTAATGAGAGCAGTAACAATAATGAAATCTATATCTGATATGTTATACATAATTATTCTTTTGTTTGAAATCATCCTACCATCTCTAATCCAGGTTAATTAAACATCTTCCTGTACTAAAGTACATCACCTATGGTGAAAGGAAAAATACAGGAAGAAATTTATAATCATTTATTCTATATTTTCCAATCTTTATTCGTTCATTCAATGTACAGAATCAATCTATCAGTTCAGAAATCTACCATTTCTAACAGCTAACTAATATCTAAGATACATATGGAAACTATGATAACTTATACAAATAGTTTTTAGAAATAGATTAACAGTTTAAAAATAAATAACATAAAAACAAAGCAGAACCTGTTAATTGATAGGGTGGACAAACACCCAAAGAGGACCATTCCTCCCAACCTTCTCTAGAAAGCAGCCAAGATCACTTGCTTTTGGACCCCCGAACTTGTTCACTAAACCACCGGGATGAAGATACTGTGTAGAAGCAAGAAACTCTATTTCTAGTTTAGCAATCAAGAAGACTAGCATACAAACTCTATTTGTACTTCAACAATCATGGAGACTTGCATACAAATCACTCATATGTACTTCAGTAATCATGAAGACTTGCATACATATCATACTCATGTACTTTAGCAATCAAATAGACTTGCATACATAGCACTCTGCAACTCAGAAGTAAGACACTCTTACTTTGCAACTCATTACCTAGCTTCCCCTCATCGAATCTCTTGTGGGCTCAGTTCTAACACCACAAGCAAACAGTTGTGAGCCTCTGCTCAATTCGATGGCTTATAAAATATTGCCTAGGTCTTTTGGGTCAATTTTGCATTCAATGAGCCATCAACTCAGTTCCACCATCCTTGGGGAACATGACCACATTTTTAGGGAAGTTGCCCCCTGCAACAACTAGTAAGTGAGTGCAGATGTTGCCACTTGTCCATTGCCTTCTACACCAGATTCCATTTCTCCTAGTGGGTCAGTTAACACTCTTCAACAGTCGATTTGGGTGAGTGTCTCCTATTTTAATTTATTAAATAACAATATTATTCATTTACAGTCATCCTTGACCATCCTTGTTCATTGTCATAAAACTTTACAATAAAAGCTAAAGTAATGTTTTTCCACAAACATAAAATGTTTCAAGTACTAGGTAGGTTGCAAACACCCCCTCTTAAGTTCAACATCATCCTCGATGTTGCTTATTCATCACCAGAGTCTTTCTGAAACAGAATTGGATATGCTGCCCGCATATGACTTTCCAATTCCCAGATTGCTTCATCTAGGTATGCTTCCATTGCACCTTTACCTGTCCAATGGTGCGATTCCTGAGTAAAATTTCCCTCTTGTCGAGGATACAATCCGGTTCCGCCTGGAAATATCCTTCTGGTTCCACCTGTATGACATTCCAATTGATTACATGAGTAACATCATGTTCATACTTTTTCAAAATAAAAATATGAAATACATTATGTATTTTCAGATTAGGTGGTAAGGCTAACTGATATGCCACTGGTCCAATTCTTGATAGTATTTCAAATGGTCCACAATACCTGGGTGTTAATTTAGCACAACTCCCACGCTTAAACGATCTTTTCTTGGGTTTTACCTTGACAAAAACATGCTCACCTATTTGTAATTCTTTTTCAGTTCTTTTCAGATCTGCATGACTATTTTTTCTATCTTGTGCAATTTTTAAATTGCTTTGTGCCTGCTTCACTGTTAGTTCCATGTCTTTCAATAATTCAGGTCCTAAATCAATCTATCAACTTGATTACTCCATGAGATAGGAGTATTGCACTTTCTACCATACATAATTTCAAAAGGACTAAGTTTAGTTGAAGCTTGATAGTGATTATTATAAGCAAATTCAACTAAGTGCATATATTCTTACCATTTAGTTGTCTGATCTTTAACATACATTCTTAACATATATTCTAGAATCTGATTTACTCTTTCAGTTTGTCTGTCAGTTTGCGGATGGAAAGATGTGCTGAAATTTAATTTAGTATCCAAACCTTTTAACAATGACTTCCAGAAATTTCTAGTAAATTTAGAATCTCGATCAGAAATTATTACCTTAGGGATCCCATGCAAATGAAAAACTTGCTTCATAAACACATCATCAATGTTAGCATCCTTAAAAGTAGTTTTGAAAGGTATAAAATGAGCTGCTTTTCTAAGCTTATCTACTACTACCATTATTGAATCATTCTGCTTTTGATTTTTAGGCAAACCAGTTATAAAATCAATGCTGATAATTTCCCACTTCCACTCTGAAATTGGTAATGGCTATAATAGGCCAGCTAGGTGTTGATGCCCAACTTTAAATTGATGGCATTCAAAGCACCTAGCTATGTATTCAACCACCTCATTCTTCATATTTGGCCAAAACTAATCTTTTCTTAACATTGTTATCGTCTTTTGGTAACCAGGGTGTCCTGAATAGGGACTTTTATGTACTTCATTTAAAATCAGCAACTTAATTTCAGGTACATTAGGAATATATAGTCTGTTTTGTACAACATTAAACCCTTTTCATTCAATTTGTAATCTGTTATTAAATTTTCAAATATATTTTCAGCAAACTTTTCTTGTAATTTCAGATAATTCTTATCCAATTTTATCCCTTCTTCCAACTGATTTTCTAAATCTATTTTATAAGTACTGATTGCTGCCATAAAGTTTAATTTTGCATTTCTGCTTAAGGCATTAGCCACTTTATTTTCTTTACCTTTTATGTGTTGAATATCGAAATCATATCCGGTAAGGAAAGCTAACCACCTAGCTTGCCTTGCGTTCAGATTTGATTGATCCAACAAATATTTTAGACCTTTATTATATGTCATTAATGAAAACTTTCTACCAATTAGATGATGGGGCCACATCTTTAAAGCATGTATCACAGCAGGAATCTCTAAATGGTAGGTAGCGTAGTTCTTCTCATGAATTTTTAACTTTCTTGACTCATACGCTATTACGTGACTTTCTTGTGTTAAAACTCTTCCAAGTCCATCATTGCATGCATTAGTGCATACAACAAAGTCCTTGTTTGGATTTGCAATTTTTAAAATAGGTGTAGTAGTTAATAGTTCTTTTAATTTCTTAAAACTTTGTTCACACTTTTGATCCCAAACAAATTTCTTTTCCTTTTTCTGTAAAGAGGTTATGGGATTTGCGATTCTTGAGAATCCTTCTATAAACTTCTGGTAGTAACCTGTGATTCCCATGAATGATTGTACGTCGGTTACATCTTTAGGGACAATATGCCATTCATTAATTGCTCTTACCTTATCAGGGTCAACTGAGATTCCATCATTGGATATCACATGACCTAAATACTGTATTTTATCTTTGAAAAACTCACACTTACTAAATTTAGTGTACAGTTGATATTCTCTTAAGACTTGTAAAATTATTCATAAGTGTTCATTGTGCTCTTCCTTAGTCTTTGAATATATTAAAATGTGTAGCTAGGGTTTTCACCCTAGCTTGTGCAAATGAACACCTACTAAGGAGAAGGGACTCCTTAGTAGCAGTTCAATAAATAGTAATTAAAAGACAAGATATTAAAATGAAAATTATACTAAGCATGTGCATGAAACATAAAAAGACAAGAGATAATGTAAATGTTTTTTTTGTATTAAAGCTTTACCTCCAATGTGAAGGTTGGTGAAGTTCTTGCAATGATCCAAGAGGGTTGCTCCAAACTCCAGCTTTGCTCCTTCTCTTTCTCCAATGGTGGAAATGGGCCAAAAGGGGCTATCAATGGTGAAAGTAGCTCAAGGGTGAGCTAGGGTTTCAAGAGAGATTTTGGCAGAGTAAGGGTATACTTGATTGTGGATGTGAAATGAGGGGTCTCCATCACCTATTTATAGGTTTTTGGTGGTGGAGTGCTGGCCCATGGTTTTGGGAACCATATGGTTTAGGTCAGCTGTATAGGGTTTTTTTCTCCTTTTTCCCCTTTTTCCTCATTATTTTATATTTTTTATTCCCTTTTTAGAGGGTTTTTGCTATTTTGGAGGAATTTTGGATATTTTTGGAGGGAAAAGGGGTTTTTTAGCCTTTTTGAGGCTTTTTTGATGGTTTTGTGGCCTTTTGGAGGCTTTTTAATGGGATTTTAGGGTTCTGAAGGTAAATATGGTAGGAAATATGGACAAATGAGTCATGTGATGAGGTAGATGAGGTAGTGAGCACTTTTTGGGTGTTAACAAAATGTCATCGACGAAAACAATTACAAACTTATCCAAATACTTATGTAAAACATTATTCATTAGACACATGAAAACTGTTGGAGCGTTAGTTAGCCCAAAAGGAATAACTACAAATTCATAATGCCCATAACGGGTTCTAAAAGAAATTTTAAAGATGTCTTTGTCTTTAATTATGGCTTGATGATATCCATATCGCAAGTCTATTTTTGAAAATATCATCGCTCCGCGCACTTGATCAAATAGATCATCTATGCGGGGCAAAGGGTATCTATTTTTAATCGTCATTTTATTTAACTGATGGTATTCTATGCATAAACGCAAAGTACCATCCTTATTTTTAACGAATATGATAGGTGCTCCCCAAGGAGACACGCCTGTTCTTATGTAATTTTTATCAATTAATTATTTTAGTTGTGATTTTAATTCGTTAAGCTCTAGGATTTTCATCCGATAAGGAGCTTTTGAGTTTGGTACCGCACCCGGTACTAGCTCAAGGGTGAAGTCCAATTCTCTTTTCGGAGGTAATCCTGGAATTTCTTCCGGGAATATATCAGAAAATTCTCTTAGGATTGGTATATATTCAAGTTTTAACTTATCTTCTTTAGTTGTATGTTCATCATTAATTACATTTACAGCAAACATTTTACATCATTTTCGTACAACCGTTTTCACTTGCAAAGCATAAATCTGTCTAACTGAAGTTTTTCTAGGGATTCCTTTTACTGTTTTTGTTTCTTCTTTATCATTCAAGCATGTAAATGTCTTTTGAAAACACTTCAGAACTACCCAATTCTTTTCCATCCAATCCATCCCGATTAAGGCATCATAAGAACCTAACGGTAGTACATTTAGCTTTACTTGTGTCTTTAACTGTCTCATAAGAAAATCACAATTTTTAACAAAATCAACTACCATCCTTTTAGTTCTTGTAGCTAACTCCAGCCAAGATTTATCAAAATTTTCTACTTTCAATTTATGGCTTTTTACTATATCAGGTGATACATAACTCAAACTTGCACCTGGATCAATTAAAATAGAGATAGGTCTGTTTTGTAGCATACCTTCGATTTCGACTATTGAAGTTTGATGATCAGCCTGTCGATTTTCCAAGGCTGCATTTATCCTGGGAATTCCCTCGCTAAGTCACCAACTATTGGATCTTCCTGCACTGTATGAATGTTGTTGACTGTTCTTTTCTTGTTAGGACAGTTTATTGAATAATGTGGTCCTTGACATTCATAACATTTTATAGGTGCATTTTGTTCATTATTTCTAGCATAATTATTAGGCATGTTTCTTGCAGCTGTAAAATTCTGTGGTGTATTACTTTTAAAATTATTTCCTTGAAAATTTATGTTAGTGAAATTTCGCTTGTGATTTCCCGCATTCCTATTAAATTTAAATTTTTTCTTTCTCTGTTCAAAATTACTTGGTTTATTACCCTTCCAACTAGATACACCTTCTCTTTTTTTGTTCTGTTCAAAACAGAAATTCTCCTTTCTCATAGCTTCCTCAAGAGTCTTAGGGTTGTCGTACTCAATTCTGTCTTTTATATTAAAATGTAAGCAACTCAGACATCTTTGTATTTTAGGTTTCTCATCCACAATGTAAGGTACATATCTTAACAAACTTAAGAATTTACTTCTTAACTCTTTCATGTTCATAGAACCTAGTTTTAAATCATAAAACTCTTTTGTTTTTTCTTCATAGTACTGTTCAGACAGAAACTTCTTCTTAAAATATTTCTTTAATGCTTTTTCTTTTGCTTTTTTATTTTTTTAATGTTCGAATAACTTCAAAGAAAATAATTATACTTAGTTTTCAAATTCAGTGTGGAGTAATATGATGCATTTAAATGTCGATCTCCTGTAATTTGTTGATTAGTATTAGCATGAATTCAATATGATTTAGCAGAATACGTTTTTCCAGAACTTTGTTTCGGTTTGTATTCTTAAAACACACTTTGTTTATGAAAAGATACTCTATTGTTTCTAAGGTGAACTGTAATATTATAAGCTATTGTTCTATGTTGATTTATGTACAGCTCGATAGTAATATAATATTGTTGTTTACATGATTCATAGTGAATCCATAACTAGGGTTTATATTTCTATTTCTGTGTAAACCCTATGATGTTTTACATATGGATTTTGCTACTAGGTTATCAATGTCAACTGTTATGAAATAAAAATATATATATTGAAAATACATATACTAATGAGAGCAGTAATAATAATGAAATCTATATATGATATATTATACAGAATTATTCGTTTGTTTCAAATCATCTTACCATCTCTAATCCAAGTTAATTAAACATTTTCGTGTACTAGAGTACATCACCTATGGTGAAAGGAAAAATACAGGAAGAAATTTATAATCATCCATTCTATATTTTCCAATCTTTATCCGTTCATTCAATATACAGAATAAATCTATCAGTTCAGAAATCTACCATTTCTAATAGCTAACTGATATCTGAGATACATCTCGAAAATATGATGACTTATACAAACAGTTTTCAGAAATAGATTAACAATTTAAAAATAAATAACATAAAAACAAAGTAGAACCTGTTAACTGATAGGGTGGACAAACACCCCAAAGAGGACCATTCCTCCCAACCTTGTCCAGAAAGCAGCCAATATCACGTGCTTTTGGACACCCGATCCTGTTCACTGAACCACCATGATGAAGATACTATGTAGAAGCAAGACACTTTGTTTGTACTTCATCAATCAAGAAGACTTGCATACAAACTTTGTTTGTACTTCACCAATCATGGAGACTTGCATAGAAATCACTCATATGTACTTCAAAAATCATGAAGACTTGCATACATATCATACTCGTGTAGGTATTTTAATTATTTGTAAAAAAATATATTACAACAGTGGAAGAATAATAGGAGGAATGAAATCATTTTGAAAATATTCTTGATATTCGGGGGGGAAAATGTGCTCTGCTAAAACCCTAACCTCTGCCCTAGCTGCCGTCGGTGCTCATGGCCGCCGGGACTCTACAGGGATGGATCTTCAGGGAGATATTGAGAAGGAATGCCGTCGTCTATGGCCAGGCAGAGGAGGCGGTTCATCAATCCAGGATAACTGTTTTCATTCTGTGTCAAATACATCACTGAGATTTTTTGGAAGAGATGGGAGCGTGGTTTCATGCAGTGGCGGCGGGCATATGCTTTATCTCCAACACATAGATAAGAGGACGCTGTGGTTATGGCATGTCGTCCCCTTTTCTATCCAACCAACAGACTCTGAGGATCGTCAAAAGGCAGAGATGATATTATATTCCTCTAGATCGGACTTCTTGATTCATTTTGTCTTTATTTCGGTTACCTGGTGTGATGGCGCAGGGTCTTTTATGTTTTATGATAGCTGCGGAGCGGATACAGAACCGTTTTGGGCGAATATGCAGGCCATGGAGTTATTTTTTTCTTGTTGTTCTCTTCATGTGAGAAGTACTATTGCTGCATGCCCTTATACTGAAGAAAAAAATGGAGAAACAGACTGGAGAACAGGATGCATTCGCTCTATAAGGCCACCATCGATCCATCCACTTGTTGACAAACGGTATGAATCACAAACTGTTTTTGGTTTTGGGGTAGAGGATGAAAAATTCCAGATTTTTATAAAAACGCTTTCAGGGAAAACAGTATTGGTGTGGGTTTCTGTCAAAGATACAGGGGACACTCTAAAAACTTTGATAGCGTAGAGAGAGGGTTACTCTCGAATATCCGTTTACATTCTGTACGGAGGTAAAATACTGAATGAGGGTGATAGGCTAAAGGACTGTCAGATTTCCAAGAACTCCACTCTGCATGTGATGTATCGTTTGCGGGGAGGATCGATTGGGAATAGAGGAACAGCAGGCCCCTCTTCATACAAAGATGCAGCTCGTCCAAAGGGGCCACAGTCATCAACAGCTCCACATTCTTCTCTCCCCAAGCCGTATATCGTGGAAAAACTGGACGATATCCCATCTTTGGAGGTCAAGAATACAGAGGTAACACAACTCTTCAGTAATCTTCAAACACATGCTCTCATTTGTCGTTTTAATGGCTTCTGGCCCAGATCTTATGAACTTCATAATTGGATCTACACAAATTGGACAACAAATTGTCAAATTCTTTTATGCTCCAAAGGTTTTTTTGTTGTACAGTTTGAATCAAAGGAAGAATATGAGAAGATCATTGAACAGGGTCCTTGGTTTTGGGGGAGAGCAGGGCTCTTCACAACCCCCTGGTTTCTCGATTTTGATGCCAACACTATGGTGGTTACCAAAATGCCGGTATGGGTGAGGCTGCCAAACCTGCCCCTTCCTTTCTGACATCATTTAGTCCTGGAAGACATTGGCAATCTGATTGGGAAGTACATTAAAAGGGATACTGATTGACATGAGAAGGGACTTTTTACTTATGAACGAATCTGTGTGGAGATCGACCTTAGCAAAGGTCTTCCTGATAGAATCAAGCTGATATATATAAAGCACAAATGGATCCAGGCATTGGACTATGAAAACACTGCTTTTAGATGCAGATTTTGTCATCTAACAGGACATTTACAAGATTCGTGCCCTCTTGCAAAAAGGCATCCCAAAAAGAACCAGGGGATGAAGAAAAAGGGGAAAACATGGCAGGCAGATTATGATCCCTCTACTAAAGATGATTCAGAGGGTGAGGAAAGCGAACCAGAAGAAAAACAAGAGGAGGAGGTCAATGAGGAAAAAGTGCATATAGCTGAAACAGTTGAGACACATCAATCAGAAACAAAAAATACCGGTAAGGAAACATTCATGGAAAACATGCAACTCATGGCTACTTCCTTAACCGGGTCAAAGCGTGCACATGAATCAGAAAATTCAGATTCTGATAAAAAAAAAACCTATGTTCATCCATCAGTGGAACAGGCGAGTAAAGAGCTGATTGTAGTTGAACCCCAACAGGGGGGATGGACAGAAGTGAAAACAAAGAAGAGAGAGAAGAAAGGGAAATTAGAGGATTATTATAAAAACCATAATCCCTAGAAACTTATGTAACATTAATGTTTTTTATTTTTATTTGTAGACCTATGGTATCGTCTCGGATGTGCTTATGCACATACAGAATGTAATTTTGTATCGCTTCGGCTTGAAATAAAATTACGCTTTTTTTTCTTGGAAAAAAAAAAAAAATATCATACTCGTGTACTTCAACAATCATATAGAATTTCATACATAGCACTCTGCAACTCAGCAGTAAGACACTCTTACTCTGCAAGTCATTACCTAGCTTCCCCTCATCGAATCTCTTGTAGGCTCAGTTCTAACACCACAAGGAAAAAGTTGTGAGCCTTTGCTCAATTCGATGGATTATAAAATATTACCTAGGTATTTTGGGTTAGTTTTGCATTCAATGAGCCATCGGCTCAGTTCCACCATCGTTGGGGAACATGACCACATTTTTAGGGAAGTTTCCTCCTTCAACAACTAGTAAGTTAATGCAGATGATGCCACTTGTCCATTTCCTTCTACACCAGATTCCATTCCTCCTAGTGGGTCAGTGAACACTCTTCAACAATCTCTTTGGGTGAGTGTCTCCTATTTTAATTTATTAAATAATAATATTATTCATTTACAGTCATCCTTGACCATCCTTGGTCATTGTCATAAAACTTTACAATAAAATTTAAAGTAATGTTTTTCCTCAAACATAAAATGTTTCAAGTACTAGGCAGGTTACATCTAATGTCTTTGCTCCTTCGGTTAACTCATCATTTGGGAAGATGATGTTAATTGGTTTCATTCGGACTAAGTGAGGTTTTGTTGTCAAAGAAGGTGGCCTTCTCTTTCTTTGACTTGACTCACCCCTTCTGAGTCAGAATCTCAAACCAAGTCCTTCTGGACTTGTTCAATCTTCTCAACCATGCTCTTAAGTTCTGCAAGGTTCTGGTTTATTTGCGCTTGAGTTTCTTTACTTTTGTTGTCTTATATAGCAAGCGCCTCTTCGAAATTATCGCTCGTAGTGCAATGTAGTCATAATCGTCTTCATGTAGTTGCGCTTCTGGCATAGTTTTGGTTTCCTTATGTTTCTTCCTCGGCCCTTTTTCTTGTGCTAAAATTCCAAGGTCCTTTCTCTTTTTCCCTTCTTGTACTTCAGTAGTTCCTTTTTGTGCCTCGTCTTGACCTGTTTTCTCTTCATTCGGTCAGTATCTTTGGATTTTCTTTCCTCTAATTTGATTTGGATTACCACTGGTGCATCAACCTTCTACTCTAGTGGCCAATCTTCCATAATTAGCTCGATATTCTGCTATCAAGTTGATATTGCCCCGGGAACCACTTTGGATTCTGCTTCTCATCCCTTGGATGAATATAGATAAAATGCAAGTTTTCCTTAAATAATAGCCTTTGGATATATTTGGTTGTCAGCTCCTTTGAAATGCACGGAGTGCACTGTATCACATCGCATAATTGACCGAATTAGGTAGACATCTGCTCATTGTTTACACGTTGTCTGTCAGGCCTCACATTTTCCCACATGTTGGCATATTTTTCCACTCGGCAATCTCCTAACATTGCTAGGAGGTTTTGCTGGAACAATGGCTCCTTCCAGCCTATAAAAGCAATCAACATAAGAAACCAAATGTAGTGAAAAGGGCTTCTAGTCTCATGAGTTTCGTGCACATCGTCCAAGAAATTATTCCATAAATAAATTTCCCAATTGTATGGCATTCCATCCTTGGCCTTTGCATCTAGGAGAATTGTTGTGGTCGGCACCTCCCTCGGTCTACACTTCCTCAAGACTTTTCTTGATAGTAACTAGACAGTGAACTGCGTATCTAGGTCGTTAATTCCAGTTGTGATGTAACCTAGGCTGCCCTTTACTAACTTATACTCCTCCTTCATCCTCTTGGAGATATCTTTTTCATTCATCTTTCCCACAAACTTGGTTGTGGGATCATCACCTCGTTTGCTGCGATGGGTGATTTGGTGGATGAGGTCGAGCCACAGATAGCCATGGTGCGTGAATGGCAGTAAAGTATGCACCACCGCAGTAAGCTCAGGATTTCAGTCAAAATGTGGAATACGCAGGAGATTCAATAGTCTGGATGGAACCAACAACTTAAGCCAGTCCTGCGTGAGAATAATAGGTTTCCCCGTTTTCTCCTCATTCCTTTGGCACATATATTGATCCGACTGGAACTGAGGGTACTTCGGATATTTAGGGTCCTTCCCCTCTAAGAGATCATGATCTGAGAAATTACATTCCCCTATCTTTCCAAGCAGGTTCTCATGGATACACACATGGCTGGAAATCGGTGGCAAAGGAATTTCGTATTGCAGATTCTTGAATAGGTGAACCGCTGGTGCGTCAAGCCTTCTTGGTGGAACATACTCATGTGTGAGGTAAATTTTCCTATCCCCGGGTGGCAACGTCGGACCAGGCCTCGGTGTCCCTCCTTCCTTCGGCTTCTCAGGGTCCTTAATTAGTTGTTTATCCTTTCATTGCATTGCTGGTGCATGGCGTGCCAAGCTCCTTGACTCGGAACCCCTCTCTGGAACAAACTTTTTGACGGGCGTTTTCATTAACCCCATAAGCCCTGAGTGTTTAAAATCCCTCACAACTAGTTCTATGGTTGATTTCTCAGACATCCACTTGGAAATCACTCTGTGTTCCCTCAAGATTGCTCATGCTCTCATTGGTAAAATCTTAAACTTTCAGTAAAAATGAAAAATCACAGTAAAGCACGCGATTTTGTGCTTACCGCTATCTATAGGCACAATTAACCTTGACGCTTCCCCACAAATGTCTAGATAGATATTAAATGTAGTGACCATTGGCCAAATCCATCGAGTATCTTAGTCCTTTACTTCATTGAATGCATCAGAAATGGATAAATTTGCATTAAATGCGAACACTATCATCGGCAAAAAAACTGTATAACGGCTAGTTTTCTGACCGACATTTAAACGGTTAGTTCCTCTGAACTTCGCTCACTTCTTAGAAAAATTTGTGAATTTCCTCTATGCCCTTATGCTCCTTCATTTTTAACTTCACAGCTGTGCTTCCTATTTGTACTTCACATCACAGCTTGCGATATGCACTTCGCATTAAATGTTTCAATTTCATGGGACTTTGCTTTTCCGCCAAAATTGTGTATGTAGACTATAACCAATTTTTAGTGTCCAATTTCAACTGTACTTGACACTTAAAATTTTCTTCATTGTTGATCAACTGAGGTCTGGAGAAGTAGGACTATCCCTGTAGGGTTTTAGTCTACTTCCATTAATAAGAACTAGTAGGTTTTCTCCCATTAATGTGGCTAGCTGAACTGCGGCACCATTAGTGACATGTTTGATGATATATGGCCCTAGCCAATTCATCTTAAATTTTCCAGGGAACTTCATGAATTTACTGTCGTAGAGGAGAAAAAGATCTCCTACCTGAAATAATTTGTACTTAATATGCCTATCATGCCATGCTTTTTATCTGTCTTTCTACACTTGTTGGTGATAGCCTGCAATAAAGCGATCTTCCTCCAACCCAACCAAGTTTCACATCCTTTCTTCGAGTGTCTCGTTGTCAACCATATCTGTGAATGCTACCATTCTCAAACTTGGCACTATGTATTCCATTGGCATCACAGCTTCCTGTCCATGTGCTAGCCTGAAAGGTGTATACCCTGTCAACTTCTTGCAAGCTGTCCTATATGCCCATAACACAGCTGGTATTCGTAGGTCACAATCATCCCTGTTTGTGTTGCATACCTTGTTCGGCACATTTTCCGATACTTTGTTACAAGCTTCAACAGTGCCATTAGCTTGTGGATGATATGGTGCGCTCTTATGATGGTAAATCTGAAATTCCTCAGCCAGGGCTTCAATAGTTCTATTCAATAAGTGAGTTCCTTGATCACTCATTAGGATCTTTGGACATCCAAACCTTGTAAGGATGTTTTAAAAAATGAACTATGCAACAGTAATTGCGCTACAGTCCTTTACTAGTTTTTCCTCTGCCCATCTGGTTAGATAGTTTGTTTCTATAATGATGTACCTCGAACCAGTTCAATTTGTTAAATTTTCTGAATTTACTTCAATCTGATCTAGGATCTTAACTGAGAGAACAACATGTACAGCATATCAATCATGGAGACAATAATGCAAGCACACAAGAGACACAAAGATTTACTTGGGGAAAACCATAAAGGTGAAAAACCCCAATAACTTCCTCAGAGATAGATAGAGCAATGATACAACCAACCAAGAGAGATAGCCATAACCTAGCAGCAGATCCTCCTCCTCCATAAGTGCGCCACTCCTCCTTGAGTGCATGTGTGAGAAGTGAGTGAGTAAATAGAGTGCCTCCCGCACTCTATTTATACTTGACTTGACTTGCCTTTTTACCTAACTCATGTAGGCTCGAACTTAACCACATAACATAATGCTGAGTGGGCCGACCCCCAATAGGGTGGTCTAATAACCCTTTGACCCACATGACCGACCCCCAATAGGGTGGTCTAATAACCCTTTGACCCACATGACCGACCCCCAATAGGGTGGTCTAATAACCCTTTGACCCACATGACTTATATAGGGCCGACCCCAAATAAGGTGGTCTAATAACCCATCAAGTATAAGTTACGACACTTACAATATAAATGACGACACTTCCTTATAGAGGAATAATACCATCTCTATAGGAATACAATATACATATATGTGAAATACATTCCGAAGTTACATATACATCAACACTCCCTCTTAACTAGGAAGGTATTTCTCAGCACAGTTCTTCTAGCACAAGTCATCTTCTCTGGATCATCGTCACTGGATAATCGTCATCGAGTCATCATCATCGTCACTGCTGCTGCTATCTCAATCAATCTCTGAATCTACTCGTCATAGGAAGTTCTATAGAGCCAGTCCTTTTTCATACTGGATGTAGGCCCACCACCTGCAGGTCTTCATCATCACTAGCCATACTGTGGAATCCTCAGGACTTTTACGTGCGTCACAAAACCTCGAAAGAGCATCCCAGGCTGTTACGAGCACACAGCTCTACCTATAGGATCTCCCAGGGCAACGAATTACATGTGACCTCACCACAAAACCTCGAAAGAGCATCCCAGGCTGTTACGAGCACACAGCTCTACCTATAGGATCTCCCAGGGCAACGAATTACATGTGGTCATGGAAAAACCTCGCAAGAGCATCCCAGGACTGATTACGGGCACACAGCCCAACCTATCGGATCTCCCAGGGAAACGAATTACATGCCATAGGAAAAAACCTCGCAAGAGCATCTGCCAGATATCCCAGGGCGCTATTATATGCCATAGGCAAAACCTCGAAAGACTATCTGCATATCTCCCAGGGCAACGAATTACATGTCCTCTCAGAGCAAAACCTCGAAAGAGCATTTGCCAGATGTCCCAGGGCACCGAATTACATGCCATAGGCAAAACCTCGAAAGACCATCTGCAAATCTCCCAGGAAAACGAATTACATGCTCATCTGCACAACCTGATCCACGGCCACAGAGTATCAACCTGATACTCACCATACATCATCCTGATGTATCCATGATCATCCTGATCATCATCACTGCAACGTCCTGCTGCATGTCATCTAGAGCAACATCCTGAAGCTCGTCATCTATGATCATCCTGATCATCACTGCAACATCCTGCTGCATGTCATCTGGAGCAACATCCTGAAGCTCGTCATCTATGATCATCCTGATCATCACTGCAACATCCTGCTGCATGTCATCTGGAGCAACATCCTGAAGCTCGTCATCTATGATCATCCTGATCATCAATGCATCTACCTGATGCATACCAAGTATCTACCTGATACATATCATCATACATGATCCTCCTGATCATCAATGTATCCACCTGATACAAATACAAATACATGATACATATCACCATACATGATCCATCTGATCATACAATGTATCCACCTGATACATATACAGATACATGGTCCAAGCATCCAACATGATGCATATACAAAATACGTACACATGATCCAACTGATCATATCCAACATCCAACATGATGCATACATACATAAATGATCCAACTGATCATATCCAGCATCCAACATGATGCGTACATACATAAATGATCCAACTGATCATATCCAGCATCCAACATGATGCGTACATACATACATAAAAATGATCCAACTGATCATATCAAGCAGAAACCAGAACATCATCCTGATGCTCATCATCCAGTGCTTACATCCACAGCCATGTGAAGGATCCTCCTTCCAACATGCTTGGAATGGCTTCAGCAAATGTGTCCATCACTTCTTCCTCGAAGTGTCCTCGATCTGAAGCACGCCAAGACTCTCTCTGAAGTACTCGAACTTCACCCTGGCTAGTGGCTTCGTCAGCACATCTGCAATCTGCTCGTCCGTCGCAACATACAGGAGCTTCACAGCTCCTCTCTGCACCATATCCCTGATATAGTGATATTTGATCTCCATGTGTTTCGACCTGTCATGAAACACTGGGTTCTCGGACAGCTTCACATAACTCTGGTTATCACAGAAGATACCAGTAGCCTCCAATGGGAGATCAAATAACTCAGACAGTAGCTTCCTTAGCCATACTACCTCACAACTAGCTGAACAGGCTGCAACATACTCTGCCTCAGCTGTACTCAGTGCTACGCAGGACTGCTTCCTGCTAAACCAAGAGATCACACCTGATCCCATACTGAAGCAACACCCAGATGTGCTCTTCCTATCTGCAACACTGCCATCCCAATCTGAATCAACATAACCCTGCAGGTTAAACTTTTGATTCGCTTCATACTTGAGCCCATAATCCACTGTACCCTTCAGGTACCTCAGAACATGCTTTACAGCAACCAGGTGAACACTCCTCAGATCCATCAGGAACTGGCTCAATGTGTTCACAGCAAAGCAAATGTCTGGTCTCGTGTTTGTCAGGTACATCAAGGACCCAATCATCTGACGATACAAAGAGACATCAACCGGCTCAGATGAAGCATCACATAGAAGCTTCAGATTCGATGCCATAGGTGTGGCCATATCCTTGCAGTCCATCATCCCGAACCTCTTCAGGATCTCTACTACATAATTCCCTTGTCCAAGGAAGATTCCATATGCACTCTGCCACACCTCCACGCCAAAAACAAATAGTGCATCATCCCCAAGTTCTTCATCTCGAACTTGGAAGAAAGCTTCCGCTGCGTGTCAGCAATCAATCTATCTTTACCTGTAACAAACAGGTTATCTGCATACAAAAAGTAGTATCACTGGATTGCCTTCTTCAACCTTGTAGAAAAGGTTGGAATCTGCTTTACTCTTGGTAACGCCCAAACTGGATAGAAAGCTGTCTATCCTACCATACCAAGTTCTGCACACATATATGACTACACCATGCTGTCTTGAGATCCATCTGGTGCATCTTCTATTTCATCACTTTTATATTTCTCAATGCTGCCATCTGCAACATGCTTGATCTGATAGTTCCATTTGGAAGTCATAACAAACTTCCCTTCACATCTTGGGACTACATCCCAAACATCATTCTTCATGATCGACGGATCATGGCATTCCATTTCTTCATCCCAGATCCTGGAAACTTCAATATCTTCAATAAATAAATTTGTTGCTGAACAAATGTTGTAGTTCTTCTTTTGTAGGAGATGGCATACGATCTTTCCTACACAACAAGTTAAATTGCATGATTAGAAAACATCTCATAGTTTTCAGAACAAATTCTTACACATAAATAAATATGTCATACAGTCATGCAATTATCTTAGCCAATGCTTCAATACAACATTTATCCATATCCCGTAACTTTCTAGATGCCTTCCAATCTCTACCAGAACATTGTTAAGAGTGTGCACAACTCCCAACATGTCAGCAAAGAGGTTTCATTCTAGATAAGTAGCAATGGAATGTTGTACAGTGCCATAGGCTACTTACCCATGCATATTAGTAGTATACTGTTCATTAATGTAATTATTCTAATATGCACAATACATATCCTAAGTCTAAGACCATGAGCATATACATCATTGAACACTTTTATTTAAACAAACAAATATGTAAGAAATGATAATTAAAATACTTATCTTTGTTTGTTCGTTGGGTGGACTCCCCCTGAGTCTTCGCTTCCTTGCAGGAGCTGCTGGAGTCCTAATCTGAAGTAGCTTCTTCTACACCTTTCTGTTGTGGAATGTAGAGAGATGGACAACTCTCTCTGAATATCTGCATCCTTGCATAAACCACTAGAGTGTACTCCCTCTTGATCTTTGCTTCCTGGATTACCTGTTCTTGAACTCATATTCATCCTTGGTCCCTATGCATGCTTATTAGTATCATGAATGTGTTATCCTTGTGATCTCATATAAAATCATACATTCATTAGTATACTATTAAAACACAATAATCTCAAGCATGTATAGTCATGATCATTTCAAACAGAAATAATAAGCATTAGCATTCAAGGTTTATGTAGGATTCTTATGGTTAGTCAAATCATAAGAAACATAACATATCTAAACCTGTAATTACTCAAACCTATAACTCTTCAGGTTAGTTGAATCATTAATCAAGATAAGAGATATAATATGCATAAAACCTGTGATTATTCAAACCTATACCTTCATGATTCTTCTCGTTAGTCATATCATCAATTATGGTAAGAAATATAATATGCATACAGCCATGACTTATTCAAACCTATGACTTCATGAATAATCATTATCAAACAACACAACAGTATAAGATCTTAACACAAGGTAGGATTCTATCTTGATATAGGAAAAATATACCTAGATTAGTATGCTAGTTAGTTATGTCTAACATACTCACATGATGTCTTCTTGATCTTCTTCAATGACTTGTGCTAGTAACCTATATATCTCATAGGTTAGCCATTATAAAACCAAGTTATACATACCTTGTAAATGGATCTTCTGTGAGATCCATGACAATGGATGAGTCTTTATCCTCATGTCATCATGATCATATGTTCTTGGACCATAACATGATTTGTCTTTATTGGTGTACCTTTCATGTTAGTAGACAACATAAACGTCATACAACACCATAATGCATTAGTACAATCATAAGTGTCAACACCCTAACCAATGAATATCTTCTATCATGCATTCATAATTTTGTTAAGGTGATATGACAAATCTAAAATCAAGATTGTACTAACCGTAATAACATGAAGACAAACATACCATAAACTTAATCATGAACAAATCTCAAAACATACCTCGATGATTCATATCTTTCGAGATCGCTTGAAATCTTCTTATGTAAGGCCTTAGCCTCATCTCCCTCTGAAACAGGAACTTCTTCACTTATGCAGGTGACCAATCCATCTTCTTCTAGGATTAACCCAATCCACTTTATTTGCAAGAACTAGACCTAGAGCTGGATATGGGTTTGTCAAAGAAACCCCAAAAATTCAAACTTTGAATTTCAAACTTCCGAAAGGATAGAAATATGCGCCTTGATGAGCTGATCAAACTGGTATATTCAGAATTTGAAAACTGCAAAGTTTCACTCCTCAATTTTGCTTTTGAAACTTCTGGATTCACTGGACGTGACCCTGAACTGGGGTTTGATGAAGCCCACTCTTCTTCCCAATCAAAATTTTTGATCCAAAGCTCTAAGCTTCTATTTTTCTGAGGAGCTTCCAGCCGTGGTCACAGATTTCAAAAATTCCCATTTTTATAGAAGCCCTAATTTTCCACTTTTCTGATCAAAGTCCCGAACTAGGGTCTAATCAAGCCCGGCCTTCTGCCCAACCAAAAATTATGATCTTGGTCTCTAAATTTCTATTTTGATGAGTAGCATCCAGCCGTGGTCTCCGATTACAAAAATTCCAACTTTCTCCAAAGCCCTAAATTCCGGAAGCCATGAATGAAGGTACCAAAAAATAATTCTGTTTTGACAGAAATATGTACCTGATTGTTTCTGGTGTAACTCCAAAATTTTTGATTCACAGGGTCTGAAAAAGTTTGTTGAGATATCCTGACCTGTTAAATTTCCATCCTGACAGGTCTGACCTCAATTGGATTCTCTGAGAGAGAGTTATGCCAAATGTCGCAACGTGACCTGTTTTGGGATAAAACAGGAGAGCGAACTTGTACGGCGTGCCACGTGTCACTGTCTTAACTTCGGCCTCTGAAAACGTTTCTTGATATATCTCGGCCTGTTACCTTTCCATCCTGACAGGTCTGACCTCAATTGGACTCTCTGAGAGGGAGTTATGCCAAATGTCGCAACGTGACCTGTTTATGGGATAATACAGGAGAGCGAACTTGTATGGTGTGCCACGTGTCACTGGTTCAACTTAGGCCTTTGAAAACGTTTTCTGAGATAGTAAAGACTGTGTACTACCTGTCACTTTTTACGAAATTTCATTTGGAGCTTCCTAGCCCACGATATGACATTTTTCCCAAGGTCACCTGATTTTGACTCAGATCTGGAAGAGGCAGAAACCCTATATTGTACAGATCATAAATCACAAAGTACAACGAATTAGAGGTTTCCCTTTGAACACAAGGTACCTGGAGATCTTAGCTTCGTCCTGTAACAATTTCAGATCCGAAAAATTTGCCAAAACGGATTTATAGCGAAAGTTCTACGATGACTGGTTTTTGCTATATCAAGCCCTAGCATCGTAAGTGCAACAAGTGTCATACATGCCATATCATGCCTTCTTTCAGGCTAGCTCTGATACCATGTTAAATTTTCTGAATTTACTTCAATCTGATCTAGGATCTTAACTGATAGAACAACATGTACAGCATATCTACAGCATATCAATCATGGATACAATAATGCAAGCACACAAGAGACACAAAGATTTACTTGGGGAAAACCATAAAGGTGAAAAACCCCAATAACTTCCTCAGAGATAGATAGAGCAATGATACAACCAACCAAGAGAGATAGCCATAACCTAGCACCAGATCCTCCTCCTCCATAAGTGCGCCACTCCTCCTTGAGTGCATGTGTGAGAAGTGAGTGAGTAAATAGAGTGCCTCCCGCACTCTATTTATACTTGACTTGACTTGCCTTTTTACCTAACTCATGTAGGATCGAACTTAACCACATAACATAATGCTGAGTGGGCCGACCCCCAATAGGGTGGTCTAATAACCCTTTGAACCACATGACCGACCCCCAATAGGGTGGTCTAATAACCCTTTGACCCACATGACTTATATAGGGCCGACCCCAAATAAGGTGGTCTAATAACCCATCAAGTATAAGTTACGACACTTACAATATAAATGACTTCACTTCCTTATAGAGGAATAATACCATCTCTATAGGAATACAATATACATATATGTGAAATACATTCCGAAGTTACATATACATCAACACAATTTCCTGGAGGGTTAATAGGTACCACAAAATCAATAGCCCACTTATCAAATTCCTGCAAAGTCAGTTGTGGCATCAATGGAATCTCATCTATACGAGATGGCTTCCCTGTCCTCTGGAAAACATCGCAACTACGACAATGTTCCTTTGAATCCTTGTGGAGTGTAGGCCACCATAGTCCTGCTCTTAGAATTTTCTGTGAAGTAGCTCTCCCTGTGTAGTGGCCTCCAAACATCCCTAAATCTGCTTCATAAAGTATCAATGGTTTCTCGTGTTCTAGAACACATCTGTGCAGTACTTCATCCAGTCCTAGCTTGTATAATTGTCCTGCAATTATGGTGAAGTTAGTTTCTTTTACTACCAATTGTTTCTTCTGTTGTGCAATAAACTCTGTAGGTGCCAACTGTTGATGTATATGTAACTTCGGAATGTATTTCATATATGTATATTGTACTCCTATAGAGATGGTATTATTCCTCTATACGGAAGTGTTTGTATTCCTATACAAACGTTATTATTCCTCTATACGGAAGTGTCGTCATTTATATTGTAAGTGTCGTAACTTATACTTGATGGGTTATTAGACCACCTTGTTGGGGTCGTCCCTGTATAAGTCATGTGGGTCAAAGGGTTATTAGACCACCCTATTGGGGGTCGGCCATGTGGGTCAAAGGGTTATTAGACCACCCTATTGGGTGTCGACCCAGTCAGCATTGTGTTATGTGGTTAAGTTGAGGCTGACCTAGTAAAGGTTATTAGGCAAGTCAAGTCAAGTATAAATAGAGTGCGGGAGGCACTCTATTTCATCATTATATTCTCTCACACACACTTTGGAGAGTGGCGCACTTGTGGAGGAGGAGAAGCTACTGCTAAGAGATGTCTATTTCTTATGCTTGGGTTGTATCATTGCTCTATCTATCTTTGAGGAAGTTATTGGGCTTTTTCACCTTTATGGTTTTCCCCAAGTAAACTCTGTGTCTCTTGTGTGCTTGCATTATTATGTCCATGATTGATATGCTGTAGATATGATGTACATGTTGTTCTCTCAGTGAAGATCCTAGATTAGATAGAAGTAAATTCTGAAAAACTAACATGGTATTAGAGCTAACCTGAAAGAAGGCATGGTATGGCATGTATGACACTTGTTGCACTTGCGATGCTAGGGCTTGATATAGCAAAAACCAGTCATCATAGCACTTTCGCTACAAACCCATTTTGGCGAAGTTTTAGGATATAAAACTTTTACAGGTCGAATATCAGATCTCCATGTACCTTGTGGCCAAAGGACAACTACTAATTCGTTGTACTTTGTGTTTTATGATGTGTACAATCTAGGGTTTCTGCCTCTTCCAGATTTGAGTCATAAACAGGTGACCTAAGAAAAAAGGTCATAACTTGGGATAGGAAGCTCCAAATGAAATTTCGTAAAAATTCACAAGTAGTGGATGGACTGTACTTTCTTAGGTAACTTTTTCAGAGACCAAAACTGAACCAGTGACACGTGGAACACTGTACAAGTTCGCTCTCCTGTTTTATCTCATAAACAGGTCATGTTGCGACACTTGGCATAACTCTCTCTCAGAGAATCCAATTGAGTTCAGACCTATGAGTTTGGAAATATGACATGTAGGGACAACATAGGTAGAAGTTTTAGACCCTGTTGATTGGAAAGTTCGGAGTTACCCTAGAAACAATCATGTACATATTTCTGTCAAAACAGAATTATTTTTTAGCACCTTCATTCATGGCTTCGGGAATTTAGGGTTTCGGAGAAAGTTGGAATTTTTGTAATGAGAGACCATGGCTGAATGCTACTCATCAAAATCAAAATTTAGAGACCAAGATAATAATTTTTGGTTGGGTAGAAGGCAAGGCTTGATTAGACCCAAGTTCGGGACTTTGATCAAAAAAGTGGAAAATTAGGGCTTCTGCAAAAATAGGAATTTTTGAAATCTATGACCACGGCTAGAAGCTCCTCAGAAAAATAGAAGCTTAGAGATTTGGATTGAACCATTTGATTGGGCAGAAGGGTGTGCTTTATCAAACCCTAGTTTGGGGTCATGTGTAGTGGATCCAAAAGTTTCAAAGGCAATTTTGAGGGGTGAAACTTTGTAGTTTTCAAATTCTACATATACCAGCTTGATCAGCTCATCAAGGCGCATATTTCCATCCTTTCAGAAGTTTGAAATTCAAAGTTTGAATTTTTAGGGTTTATCTGAAAAACCCTAATCCAGCTCGAGATACAGTTCCTGCAAATCAAGTGGATTGGGTTAATCCTAGAAGAGAATGGATTGGTCACTTGCATAAGTGAATAAGTTCCTGTTTCAAAGGGAGATGAGGCTAAGGCCTTACATAAGAAGATTACAAGCAATCTCGACAGGTATGAATTATCGAGGTATGTTTCGAGATTTGTTCATGATTAATTTTATGGTATGTTTGTCTTCATATTATTACGGTTAGTACAATCTTGATTAAATTTAGACTTGTCGTATCACCTTAATAAAATTATGAA
Source organism: Larix kaempferi (assembly GCA_027924585.1). Classification (NCBI taxonomy): domain Eukaryota; kingdom Viridiplantae; phylum Streptophyta; class Pinopsida; order Pinales; family Pinaceae; genus Larix; species Larix kaempferi. The sequence goes on along the minus strand of BSBM01000050.1, from coordinate 17,131,143 downwards.
TGCATGATAGAAGATATTCATTGATTAGGGTGTTGACACTTATGATTGTATTAATGCATTATGGTGTTGTATGAGGTTTATGTTGTCCGCTAACATAAAAGGTACACCAAGAAAGACAAATCATGTTCTAGTTCAAGAACATATGATCATGGTGACATGAAGACAAAGATTCATCCATTGTCATGGATCACTTAGAAGATCTATTTACGAGGTATGTATAACTTGGTTCTATAATGGTTAACCTATGAGATATGCACGTTACTAGCACAAGTCACTTAAGAGAACAAGAAGACATCATGTGGGTATGTTAGACATAAATAGCTAACACACTAATCCAAGTATGTTTTTCCTATATCAAGTTAGAATCCTACCTTGTGATAGGATCTTTTATATAAGTATACAGGGCATGATTGATAATGATTATTCATAGGATTGAATAATCATGGGTGTATGCATATTATGTTTCTTCCCTTAATTGATGATATGACTAACCAAAAGAGTCATGAAAGTATAGGTTTGAGTAATCATGGGTTTACGCATATTATGTTTCTTACTTTAATTTATGATATGACTAACCATAAGAGTCCTTGAATACTAATGCTTGTTATTTTTGTTTGAAATGATCATGACTATACATGCTTAAGATGATTGTGTTTTTATAGTATTGAGAATATACTAATAAATGTATGATTATGTATGATATCTCGAGGATATCACAATAATGATGCTTGTAAGCATGCATAGTGATCGAGGATGGATATAAGTTCAAGGACAGGTAATCCAGGAAGCAAAGATCAAGAGGGAGCACACTCCAGTAGTTTCTGCAAGGATGCAGATATTCAGAGGGAGTCCACCCAACAACCAAAAAGAGATAAGTATTTGAATTTTCATTTCTTACATATTTGTTTGTTTAAATAATGTTGTTCAATATTGTATATGCTTATGTTCCTAGACTTAGGTTGTGTATTATGCATATTAGAATAATTGCATTAATAAATAGTATACTACTAATATGCATGTGATGGATAAGTGGCTTATGGCACTGTACAACATTCCATTGCTACTTATCTAGAATGAAACCTCTTTGCTGACATGTTGGGAGTAGTGCAAACTCTTAACAATGTTCTGGTAGAGATTGGAAGGCATCTAGAAAGTTACAGGATATGGATGAATGTTGTATTGAAGCATTGGCTAAAATAATTACATGACTGTATGACATATTTCTTTATGTGTAAGAATTTGTTCTGAAAACTATGAGATGTTTCTAATCATGCAATTTAACTTGTTTTGTAGGAAAGATCGTATATCATCACCTACAAAAGAAGCACTACAACATTTGTTTCAGCAACAAAGTTATCTATTGAAGATATTGAATATATTGAAGTTCCCAAGATTCGAGAAGAATGCCATGATCGAGGAGTACCAGTCGATCATGAAGAATGATGTTTGGGATGCAGTCCCAAGACTTGAAGTGAAGTCTGTTGTGACTTCCAAATGGATCTATAAGAACAAGCATGCTCCTATAGCCAGATCCACTTCCATCAGATTAGTACTTTCTCTGGATGCAGTGATGAAATGGAAGATACACCAGATGGATGTCAAGACAACTTTCTTGAATGGTGTAGTCAAAGAGGAAGTGTATGTGGAGCAACCACTTGGTTTTGAGACACATGACGGAAAGTCATAGATGTGCAGAACTTGGTATGGTAGGAAATACATCTTTCTATCCAGTTTGGGCTTTACCAAGAGTAAAGAGGATTCCAACCTTTACTACAAGGTTGAAGAAGGAAATCCAGTGATACTACCTTTGTATGTGGATGACCTGTTTGTTACAGGTGAGGATAGATTTATTGCCGACACGCAGCGGAAGCTTGTTGCTGAGTTCGAGATGAAGAAATTGGGGATGATGCACTACTTTCTAAGCATGGAGGTGTGGCAGAGTGCAGATGGAATCTTCCTTAGACAAGGGAAGTATGTAGTAGAGATCCTGAAGAGGTTCGGGATGATGGACTGCAAGGCCATGGCCACACCTATGGAATCAAACCTGAAGCTTCTGTGTGATGCTTCATCTGATCCGGTTGATGTCACTGTGTATCGTCAGATGATTGGGTCCTTGATGTACCTGACAAACACGAGACCAAATGTTTGCTTTGCGGTGAACACATTGAGTCAATACTTGACAGATCCAAGACATGTTCACCTAGTTGCTGTAAAGCATATTCTGAGGTACCTGAAGGGTACAATTGATTATGGGCTCAAGTATGATGCGAATCAAAAGTTTAACCTGCAGGGTTATGCTGACTCAGATTGGGCAGACAATACTACAGATATGAAGAGCACTTATGGGTGCTGCTTCAGTATGGGATCAGGTGTGATCTCTTCGTTTAGCAGGAGGCAGTCTTGCGTAGCACTGAATACAGCTGAAGCAGAGTATGTTGCAGCTTGTTCGGCTAGTTGTGAGGCAGTATGGCTTAGGAAGCTACTGTCTGAGTTATTTTATCTCCCGCTGGAGGCTACTGGTATCTTTTGTGACAACCAGAGTTGTGTGAAGCTGTCTAAGAACCCGGTGTTCCACCACAGGTAAAAACACATAGAGATCAAATATCACTATATCAGGGATATGGTGCAGAGAGGAGCAGTGAAGCTTCTGTATGTTGTGACGGATGAGCAGATTGCAAATGTTCTAACAAAGCCACTAGCCAGAGTGAAGTTCGAGTACTTTAGAGAGAGGATTGGTGTTCTTCAGATCAATGACACTTCAAGGAAGAAGTGATGGACACATCTGCTAGAGCAATTCCAAGCATGGTGAGAGGAGAATCCTTCTCATGGCTGTGGATGTAAGCCCTGGATGATGAGTATCAGGACGATGCTCCAGTTACTGCTCTATATATGCATCATGTTGGATGCTCGATATGATCAGTTGGATCATTTATATGTATATGTATGTACGCATCCTGTTGGATGCTGGATATGATCAGTTGGATCATTTATATGTATATGTATGTACACATCATGTTGGATGCTTTGATCAGTGTGATCATGGATTTTGTATATGCATCATGTTGGATGCTTTGATCAGTGTGATCATGTATTTGTATATGCATCATGTTGGATGCTTGATATGATCAGTTGGATCATGGATTTGTATCAGGTGGATACTTCTATGATCAGGTAGATCATGTATTTGTATATGTATCAGGTGGATACTTGGATGATCAGGTATATCATGTACTTATGTATGTATCAGGTGGATGCATTATGTATGTATCATGTGGATGAATTATATGATTAGGTAGATCATGTATGATGATATGTATTAGGTAGATACTTTGTATGCATTAGATGGATATATTGTTTGATCAGGGTGATCATAGATGACGAGCTTCAGGATGTTTATCCAGATGATATGCATCAGGTTGATTCTATGATGATGATCAGGATGATCACAGATGACAAGCTTCAGGATGTTGCTCCAGATGTTATGCATCAGGTCGATGCTATGATGATGATCAAGTTGATCATGTGATGATGTAAATCAGGATGATGTATGGTGAGTATCGATTTGATACTCTGTGGCCATGGATAGGTTTTCCAGGTAGCATAGAAAATATCCTTTAAAAACCGGACAGGTAGAGCGGTGTGCTCGTAACAGCCTGGGTTTCTCTATCGAGATCCGGATAGGTAGAGCGGTGTGCTCGTAACATCCTGGGATGCTCTGAGTAGGTTTTGCTACATGTAGCATAGAAAAGGTCCTTTAAAATATGGACAGGTAGAGCATTGTGCTCATAACATCCTCGGATGCTCTATTGAGATCCAGACAGGTAGAGCGGTGTGCTCGTAACATCCTGGGATTCTCTGAGTAGGTTTTGCTACAGTTTCGCATAGAAAAGATCCTTTAAAATCCGGACAGGTAGAGCGGTGTGCTCATAACAGCTTGGGATGCTCTATCGTGATCCAGACAGGTAGAGCGGTGTGCTTGTAACATCCTAGGATGCTCTGAGTAGGTTTTGCAAAATTTCACATAGAAAAGATCCTTTAAAATCCAAACAGGTAGAGCGGTGTTCTCGTAACAGCCTAGGATGCTCTATCGAGATCCAGAGAAGTAGAGCGGTTTGCTCGTAACATCCTGGGATGCTCTGAGTAGGTTTTGTGAAGGTCAACATGTAAAACATCCTGGGAGATCCGATAGGTTGAGTAGTGTGCTCATAATCAGTCCTAGGATGCTCTTTCGAGGTTTTGTTGAGGCACGTAATCATTCCTGGGTATTCCACAGTATGGTTAGTGATGATGAAGACCTACAGGTGGTGGGCCTACATCTAGTATGAAAAAGGACTGGCTCTGTAGAACTTCCTATGATGAGTAGATTTAGAGATTGATTGAGATAGCAGCAGTGATGATGACGATGACTCAATGACGATTATCCAGTGACGATGATCCAGAGAAGAAGACTTGTGCTAGAAGACCTGTGTCAAGAAATACCTTCCTATTTAAGAGGGAGTGTTGATGTATATGTAACTTCGAAATGTATTTCATATATGCATATTGTACTCCTATAGAGATGGTATTATTCCTCTATACGGAAGTGTTTGTATTCCTATAGAGATGTTATTATTCCTCTATACGGAAGTGTCGTCATTTATATTGTAAGTGTCGTAACTTATACTTGATGGGTTATCAGACCACCTTGTTGGGGTCGGCCCTGTATAAGTCATGTGGGTCAAAGGGTTATTAGACCACCCTATTTGGGGTTGACCATGTGGTTCAAAGGGTTATTAGACCACCCTATTGGGTGTCGGCCCAGTCAGCATTTTTTTATGTGGTTAAGTTGAGGCCGACCTAGTAAAGGTTATTAGGAAAGTCAAGTCAAGTATAAATAGAGTGTGGGAGGCACTCTATTTCATCATTCTATTCTCTCACATACACTTTGGAGAGTGACGCACTTGTGGAGGACGAGAAGATTCTGCTAGGAGATTTCTATCGCTTATGCTTGGGTTGTATCATTGCTCTATCTATATCTGAGGACGTTATTGGGGCTTTTCACCTTTATGGTTTTCCCCAAGTAAACTATGTGTCTCTTGTGTGCTTGCATTATTGTGTCCATGATTGATATGTTGTAGAGATGATGTACATGTTGTTCTCTCATTTAAGATCCTAGATCAGATTGAAGTAAATTCTGAAAAACTAACACCAACTTTGTGGTCAGGAATTCTACAATGTCCTTATAATAGTCATCTTCTATCTAAATAGAAAATAACTGCACATTGGGTAGACTATACTCCAGGTTGGTAAGTTCTTCGTATGACTCAATTATGGAAATATGGTCAGGTCCTGAGTTCATCCTTCTTGGCTTAACAATGATTTCAAAGTCATACTTCTGAAAGAGTAACAACCATATACAGATTCCCCCCCAAACACGGGTTTATTGACTAGGTATTTCAAATATGAATGGTCAGTAAACATGCAGAAGTGTGCACCTAGCAAATAGTGTATGAAATTTTGCAGTGTGTACACCATAGCTAAGCCTTCCCTCTCTATCATGGTATAATTATTTTCTGCTAAGGACAACTTTCTTCTTGAGAATGCAATAGGATGGTCTATGCATCCCTCACCTGGTTGACCTAGCACGATGCCCAGTGCTATGGATGAAGCATATACATGTACGTGGAATGGTTTACTCCAATTTGGAAACACTAGAATAGGCGTAGTAACCATCCTTTCTTTCAATGTATCCAATCCTTTCTAGTAGTCCTCAGTCCATTTGATATTTGCTTCTTTCTTCAATAATTTCTCCATAGGCGCAGTTATCTGCGCATATCCTTTAATGAAGTTCATGTAGTACATTGTGTGTCCGAGTGTAGTGTGTAGTTGTTTTACTGAATTCGGTGCTTGTAGGTTCACAATAACTACGATCTTTGTTGGATCAACCATCAGTCCTTGTTTACAAACAATATGTCCCACTAGAATTCCATACGGAACACAGAAAGATGCTCTTCTTTAGGTTCAGGGAAATCTGATGTTGTCTACACTTTGCTAACATTAGTCTTAAGTTCGCATGATGGTTCTTCAGTAACCCAAATACTGTCCAATCATCAAAATAAACTTCTAAAAATTTATGGATAAAATCCTTAAATGGAACAACCACTACTCTGGAAAAGATATCAGGTGCATTCTTCAGTCCAAAGAGCATAATTGTGTACTAAAATAAGACCCATTTAGTAGAAAATGTGGTCTTGTGTCTATCTGTTGTATCAATTATGATATGATGATATCCATAAAATCCGCCAATGAAGGAGTATGCTTCATTTCCTCCAACATTATCTAATACTTCATCCATGAATGGAGCACAGAATGGGTCATGCAACGATGCATCATTTAGCTTTCTGAGATCTACCTAGATCCTGAAATCACCTTTAGTTTTCGTGTCCTGCATAACCATGGGGCTTATCCATTCTGACTCTTCGACTAGTTCAATGATTCCTGCATCGAGCATCTTATCAAGCTTTCCCTTTACTATTTATTTGTATCTAGTCATAATAGGCTTTGCATCCGGCTTGAGAGGTATTTTCATGACCCCCAAGTCACCCAAAATTCCTTTCATTTCAGAAAAATTTGTAGGAAACAAGTCTTCATATTCACGCAGTAAGTCTGCTATCTGCGCTATAGTTTCCTCATCCTATTAATCCCCTATAGAAGCAAACTCTCGTTCTTCACTATTTCTAATGTTAAATTTTTGAGTTTTCACAGGATTACTTAGATCCAAAATTTCTAATGGAGGTCCTTCTACTTCACACTCTCCTTCTGACTCAGGTATGTTGATATCATGTGGATCTTGATCCTCATTTTCATCGTCATATTCATCTAAAGAGAAGTTATAACATTCCAGGGCATGTTCTAGATGTATTTCCCATTCTGGTTGTTGATACATAGGTTCTGGTGTGTCATTGAATACCTTATTTTTGATGATCTGCAAAGCCTCATTCATACTTGGACAACCATCCTCAAAACTGAAAGTCGCTTGGAATTTATTAGTCATGACGGACCATTCTAACATTCCTCTGTGAAGTTATGTTTATGTGTACTAGTTCTTTGGAAATTGCTCCAATGTGTGCACAAACCGATGGACCCATTCTACTTGCGGTGCGTGTGTCCATGCTTCCAGGAAAAGGTCTATGTGATATTTAGGATCAATATGGCCATTATATTTCACTTGCACAAGCTCAATTATTTCTAGAAATATGATCTCCATCATGTGCTTACATTCTTCCCATGTGGTCAAACTCTGCTTATGCGCGACCCACCTTCTAGCAGTTGTAGCATGCAGTGCTGTGTCCAATGATGCTAACTTGTGTTCATCTGAGACTGATATAACATATTCTTGAGAAAATGCATGAATATTACTCAAGCCATGATAAGTGGGGATTGAGATTACCTCTGTTCCAATCCAGTGCAGTGATCTCATGAGTTGCACACATCTCCTTGCATATACTTCATGCATTCTACTTTTCCATTTCTCTAGTCCTGCATCTGATTCGGATATACAAGAACTGTCACATAGCCAACTCAATGTGCCATCATCAGTGGGATTGATTTAGTCTTCTTGATTTACCGTGATCTTGTAGATGTGATCCAAAGCTTGAGTTATGCATTCTTCTCTTATTGGTCTAGTGTATCTAGGTCCCTGCGAAGGATCCAAGGGTGCGATGACCCTGATATCTAATCCTTTGAATATCATTTGCTTCTTTTTCAAGTTGATAATCACGAGGTTATCAATTTCCCAATCTACCCCCAATAGTGCCGGATATGGATTGCTATCATCTACGATCTCAATCACTTTGAAGTATTCTCTATTTCGCACTCCATCGATGTCAACAACAAGATTTTCTAACGTCCCAAAGGGTAGAACCTTTTGCTGATTGGATAGACTCAACTGTATTGGTGACCATGTTAACTTCGGCTTCCACATTTGTTCCCATGTCTACTTTGTTGGGATATTTACTTCTAATCCTAAGTCAAGGATAATCTCATCCATTTCAAAATCCCCAATCTGCGCATTTAGTCTCATTTCTCTTTTGGTTCTTTTATGATTCTTAATATGGTGAACCACTCTATGTGCTTCAGTTAGTACATTATGATGCTTGTAATGACACGGTAGGTTATCTATTTCTGCCAAATCATTTCTGTGCTTTAACAACTTTATGCAGCTCTGTAAAAGCTACGCAATAGGACTCATCATATCTGTTGTAGTACGTGACCAATCATATGAAGCTAGCATATCCATCACAGGCGTTGTCTCACTTCTCAACTTGATTCTCGGAGTTAACGGTTCTGATTCTTGAAGGTTTCTCTTGCTTCCATGAAGACCTATTTTTCTTTGTTCAGGTCGAAAGCAGGTGTTTTTCCAGTCGCTTTTCTTATCCAATCCCCTTTAGTAGGATTCTTCCTAGCTTGGTGATCTTCAGAAGTTGAAGCTTTAGTTGTTTGATCTCTACCTATCATGGCTCCACTTCACGTCACAACATGAATGTTACAATCTATATTCCGTTTTTCAGCTGCGATCATCTGTATGTTCTGATTCTGTGCTTCTCGTCTTCTCTCTTGCATTTTTTCTTGCAAAACAGGGCATGCCTCAATGACATGTTCAAACTATTTACAATATTTACAAGTAGTACAAGGTTTCATATAGTCTTTGTCTAGATGTCCTGGTTGAGCATAGTTATAATATACAATCCAACCTCTTCCTCTTCCTTGTCTAGTGTTTCTTCCTCTTCTTCTGAATCCACCACGTCCTATGTATGTGGCTTGGTCATACTGCGCATTTTCATTGCTATTCTGTGTTTCCCCTTGAACTCTATAGACATCATGTTTTCTTTCTATTCTGAGGTCATATGCTTTGTAGTTTCTATCATCATGGCCAACTGACTTACAAAATGTGCAGTATAGATTTTTTGGTGTTTGCACATACTTCTGAATTAGATAACAGTCCTTTGGGCGATGTCCTCTACATCCGAAAATCTCACACCATGGTCCTGTATGTTTATTTAATGTGTTTGGTGATCCGCTAGTGATGTAATCCCTAAATACCAGACAGTGTTCTTTGGAGTGACCTTCTCCCTTACACTTTGTACACCAAACCTCTTCTCGGGTTTCTTTACCTTTCTTCATATCTTGGAGTTGTAATGTCAAGTTTGATAGCTGGGTCTACATTTGGACCATACCTATGTTGATCTCTCCTATAGGTGAATCCACTAATTTCATCGCAATCTCTAGGGCCTCTGTTTGTGAAGTAACCTTCTGTTGCATCAGTGGTAATATGATATGGGGAAACAACACAACTTTGAACCATTCTTGGTGTTGTTGTGGTGCTATGTCAAAGTTGACTAGATCTAACAACGCTTTGAATTTTTTATCAAATTCCCATACTGTGTCACTTGGTTTTTGCTTGATTTTTTCAGCTATGTGATACACTATGATTCTGACTTGGGTTTTTTAAACTCTTTGATGAGTATTGTCCTGATCTCCGCTAGTGTCCTATTCTGTCCAACAGAGTACTTCATAAACCATGTTAAGGATATGTCCCTGAATGTGGTAACTAGTTGTGCTTGTCTAATAGCATCATCATGTACTTGTTTAACATTCCACACAGCTTCACAAAGAAACCTATGTTGCTATGGGTCTTGAAGACTAGTTCCTTTAAATATAGGAAGCTTAATGTACTCTGTCATTATCCTTCCAGGAGGCGTAGTGTTCTGTGAGGACTTGGGTATACTACTACTTGGAACGTTCTGAGTACTAGTTCCTGTGGTGTTACTACTACTGGTGTTCTGTGGGTTAGTAGTATTTCGGTCATCAAATGGAGGTTTCTGCAGAGTAATGGGCTGATAGGTAATTTCTCTAGGCTCTGCTGCACTATCATACTCATCCTGATATGAGTCTCTGTTACTTCCTATCTCAGTTTCTAGAGGGATGTGAGGTCCAGGTTCATGAGACCTCTCTCTAGTGATAAAATTGTAACTTTTACTACTTCGTAGTGTATAGATATTTTCCTCAATGTCACTATCTGTGTTGCTGAAGATTACATATTCAAATCCTAGGAATATTATTGCATTCTTAAGACACCTTTCTCTGATAACATCATTTTAATGTATAGACTGATATTTTTCAGGTACTTACCTTTGAACCCCTTGAAGAAATATGCCTCTGCTATGCTGTAAGAATTCATAGTATCCACATCAAATTCTGTAATGTATCCTTCTAGTACGTTGTCGATCTAGAAGTCTACTGGTCTTGAGATTGGGATATCCACTGCTTTAAGTCTTTGAATCATTTCTAGAGTCCACATTGTAGGTTCTCCACCTTGAAAGCAGTTTTTCTATTCTACGAGCCTTGATATCCACTCGTGTAGCTCGTTGTTGCAAGATGCGAAGAATATTTTGTGTATGTCAGAGAAAATATATATTTGTAACCACTCTTCCGTAGATAAGTGCGGATGTTTGTTTTCCTTCATTCACAAAATCGTCCTCTATCTTAGTTACCTAGTTTTGTATCTCTGTCTGCTCGGGATTCGAGTTATCAAATCACATCATGAGTTCAAGCATGGAAACGGAACCATTTGTTGGCTACAATCTGTTCTTTAACTTTCTTTTACTCACCCAGGTTCGACGTAGTTAGGGAACCAACAATACTACTTCTCCACTGGTCTTTTCGGCTACAACCTGCGAATAGGTTGAGGTCTCACCCGAGGCGAAGCTATGGGGGATTATAAAAGCAGGTTTTGGTAAACAGGTGATGCATGGTTATGGGACTGGCTCTGGCGAAGTTCTCCCTACTTCGCATATAACCTTGATGTGACTGCGCATGTATAGGACTATGCACTTCGTAACTACCACAATGCAATATAACAACACAACTCGAGGACTACGTTTCTAAGGAGTCGCACACATTACAGACTTCGCTGACTTAGTGTTTATCCATACAACTTATGCATTCAACCTACTCAAAATTACTTGCACATTTAGTTATACATGTTCAAAACTTAACATATTATTCTCATCCACCATACATGCGAAAATACATATAAAAGCACGAACATACATAAACATAAACATAAACATAAACATAAACATAAACACAACAATCTCATAGATTCAATCACACAACACGAGTATCTACGTGGTTCACCCCCTAGGATGGGAGCTACGTCCACGGGAATTGTTGTTTATATTAATGGGAAGGGTCAACAGTTCCACTCTGCGCACTCAGTTGCAGACTCTTCTCTCTACAACTGGTCCCTACGCACTTAATTGTAGAGCCTCTTCTCTTTTCTTTCTCTTACAATACTTAGTCTTTCACCGAAACTGAAAAATGACCAAAAGACCAACCCTTCCCTTACAAAATTTCCCTTTTTATAGATCATGCCCAAAGGTCACGTCTTTAAAATCATTGTGGGCCAAAAATCCCTATAGGACCCAAAAACCCCCCAAAATGGCACGGTTACCCCGCTAACAAGGCTTGTCATACTCAACAGCTACTTCATTTGACTTCAACCGCCTTTCTGCACCACCTCTGGCTCTGACGCTCTTCTGACAGCCGTAGCTCTAGCTGCGCAACTCTTACTACGTGATTGTGACTGCACGGCTATGACTGCTTGCTCACATGTTCCTTTCCGCCGCTCTGCTTCTTCTGTCGTTGGTTGTCCATCGCTCTACTTCTAACGGTTTTCGTCGCCTTGGCTGTCTTAGTACTTTGTCTATACTAAGGTGACAGGTCCCTTTCCTCCAACTCCGCGTCGCTCCTTACCCTGCTCACGGGATCTGCGGAGTATTTTACCCAAAATAGGTCGCTGCTAGACCTCGCTTCACTCGTACATCTTTCCAAAAATACTGTTGCACTGGAGCCTTGCTCCACAATCTCTCTTAGCAAAAAGTGTTCCACTTGGGCCATGCCCAACAAATGGTACTTTTTTTTTCATATAAATGACTTTAAATCATTTTTCATTAAGCTAGTATACCAAAGACTGTTGATTTTTGTCTAGATCCAATTAGTAGTTATAATTTTCAATATCAACATGGATTCACTTTCTTTTGGGTTGATATACTTGAAAATGGAGAATTCTTGCAAGCATATATGTCATTGAGTTTTTCAAATAACTCTAGTTTGTTGTGGGCCTTCTTGAGGTTGTTATTTGTATTCTCCCTCTTTGTAGCCTTGAATTTGCTTCTCAAGGTCATTATAGATGCTTACTTACTTAGGTAGCATTAGCACCTGACAAACTCAATATTTGGATAGCACAAACAACTTTCCTCCAACACTTTTGATTACCTCAAATTCCCATGGAGTTCTAGTAGAAAGATACTGTGACTTGTGGAATTTTTTATAGGATGACTACAACATTGGTAATCTCTACTCCTATGTAAATAACAATACTGAACAAACTTAGAGCATAGACTTCGATACAAATTCCATGGGAATCTTATATTTGTAGCTACAATGACAAACAAATTTGTTACCCTTTCCACTCTGTCAGTCCAGATAAAGTATGTTACAAATTCCTTGGGACATATTTCAACAACACTTTTAGTACAATTATTCACAGCAAGATTTTGTGAAAAGGGATCCGGGGTTATTATTAATGTCTCAAAGTATATGATTTTCCTAAAGGCCGATTTAGCATGGGAACTTTGGATGTCCATGTTTTCCAAATATTCTTACAACATTTAGTCAGAATAGTATCTTCCTCAACATGTGGAATTAATTTGAGTAGTTTCTTGATTCAACGACACCTTTGATAATTCGAGTATCTCGTAAACAATTAAAAATGTGATTTGTATACACATATCATTGAAATATTTTACAGATGGGGTTCAGAAGAATTGACCAGCCGCTGACACATGCTAGAATAGTAGGGGCCATTTGATAGAAAAGGAGACAACAACCTATTAGATGTTACTAGTTAGGAAGAATATCAATATATGAAAAATAAGACAATTCAGTAGCAACAACTTTAAATTATTGTTCTATTCAATTAAGAGAAGCTTCACATATCCATTATTAATTCATCACTAGTGGAGATTGAAAGCAATGAAAATATTGCAATAATTTCTCACAACACTACATTTTTTGCATAATCATTAAGTACTAGTTAAAAAGAAGAATGGACAAATAATAAATGCAACATATAGATTGAAGAAAACATGTCCTCTCTTTCTAGTCCTTTCCAGGTTTCATGCCAATGAACTTGAGAAAATTTGGAAGGATTGAGATACTTGGGTACAAAGGCTATTAGAGAGAGAGAGGGGAAAAAGAAAAATAAGAGAATTCTATACCCTATTATCAATTCTAGTTGAAGTCAAAATTTGTTATATATTTTTATTTTATAAGATGATATCAAATCTAAATGAAGCACGAAAGGAAACCAGTTATTGTATTGACAAGCAGAAGGCTTTGGATAAATTGTGGTAATTTGAGGCCATCAACAATGAAAGAAAAATGTCTTATTATAAAGAATGACATTAAACAAACTTACAACTGCAGTAATGTTTAAATACCATCACTACCAAAATTAATAAAAACCTTATTTGTGAAACTAGTAGATGCAAAGACTCCAAGGAAATAGCACATTATAAAGGATGGGACCAAAATTTGCTTGGAAATGGAAAGTTTACAATTACAAGTACCGAGCCTATGAAAATATGTGGAATAAACCTAGGACCTAAATATGATAGATGTTCCCTCATGCCATTAGCCTCTAACATTTGAAACCTCATAATATTGGGAAATTTTAATACAATTTCTTGACCTTAGAACTAATATTCTAATAGATAATTTTATTTTTGTTTTCTTTTTGTGATCCACTCAGCAAAATTTTTGAATGGATAGAGATAAACAATCTCCATGCATGAATCTGTTTTTTTATTGAGACTGATGTGTAAGAACTTAACAAGGTTTCACTTGTATAATACTTTAGCATTTTTCCTTTTTTAGCATCAATATTATTTCGATAATGAATGATGTATAATACTTTAGCATTTCTCCTTTTTTTTAGCATCAATATTATTTCGATAATGAATGATGGAAGTTATTAATATACTATTTACTCTTTTGGGATTATATTGGAAAAAAAGTATGAAATTATTATTTCATCACGTGGAGACACTCACTCCCTCAAACAAAGAAAAGGGTTTCCTAGAGTCAATTTTGGTGAGTGTATTATCTTTTTCTTGCATTTGATATTATTTTGGAATACACCTTTTTTTCATATTTACCACTGCTTTTGGACACTAATATTTGACACCACTTCAACAAGGGTGTTATGTTTTATGATTTTATCGTTTAAATCAATTTCACTCCAAGTGTCTTCCAAGGAAACTGTTTTGATATTTGGGATTGTAGTATGTTACTTGGATTGAATTCTTTGTTTTCCTTGAACATCAAATAGAAAAAGTTAGTTATGTACTTTGATTTATTGTAATTCATCTAAAATCTGTTTGGATTTATGGTAATTTATCTAATTTGTACTCTTTTTTTGCGGAAACATTGCACCGGAAACCCACCAATACTTCCCCAAATTTCGTGGATGGTAAGGATGGTAAACAGTTGGTCAGAGATAAAGGGCTAGCCTAACCCCGAAGGACTCAAGGATCGAACTCCTGACCTCCCCCCGTACTAAAGAGTGTTCGCACGTCTTACCAATTGAGCTAACCCTTGGGGCTATCTAATTTGTACTCTTATTTACTAGTTTCAATGCAAGATCCAAGATCCTCTTATGTTTTAATATATTAGTAGATCAAATATCAAGAGGGAATCCATGTTATAAGTGATCCTATTGTAGTGCTTTCCCTTAGGTTGACTGGCACGATAAGTTTGATTTGTAGTATCTGACCTTGAGGAGGTCTTTAACAAACAAGGTTTTTATATATATGATGGAAACTGCAACTTGGGAACTAGGTAATTTGGGGATGTTGTTGTGTCAGGCTATAGGGGTTTTGTGAAAAAAAAAAAATTTGTTTGTTTATGCTTGCTTCTATAAGTTTTTTTTGACATACTAACATTACATTATTTTATGTTTATGATAAGAATTACTTATGTTGTTTGGGGGAATTTGTATGGAGTGTAACTAGTGATTCGCTTCAAGTAGATTGGTTAATAAGATATGGTTGTCATTCTAGTGCTAATTTCAAAGTGAATTATAGGGAATGATTTGAACTTTTCTTGCTCAAGGGATTTTATATGAAATACCATTGGGAAATAGTTTAATGTGAATTCCTTCTACGAGTTTGGAGTTTTCTAAATGGTTCTCAAGTTTTTATTTTGGATTTGAATTTTATTTGGAAACAACAATGTGGATCTGAATTTGTATTGTTACATTGCAAATACTAATCACTAATTTTCTGGTCACTTCCGACAATATTTTCAATTTTATATGAAGTTTGTGTTCCCAAGTTGTATCAGCTAAATCCATACTATTTCATGGCTGGGGCACCCAAAGTCTCATTTTGCATTTGACCTTGTAGCGAGTGAAAATATATCTCAGGTGAATCATTGGTTTTTATTTAAAGGAACCTTTTTAGTAGTGGTGGTATATCACAACACTCTATTTTACACTTTCTTTGTAGTTCCATGCAAAATCTAAATTGATGGATGAAAACAGGAAAAGCTTTTCAAAGTAGCTCGATTACCCCTGTTGAGAACTGCATGGGAGGATGCAACAGCTGTATGTTTGCATATGGTCAGGTTAGAATGTTTTCTATTATCTTCTCTACTTTCTATTACTTGATGAAAACTATAACTAGGATGTTTAACAAACAAAACAACAATAAAGATTCTTTCTTAGCATGACAACTTGGAAGACGAAACCATTTCCTACCAATAGTACATTCCAAAACAAGTGGAAGAAAATAGCACATAGGTGCAAGTTTTCATAGGGTAAAAGGCCATTCTTGTGGTTGAAATTTGAAATGGCCATCCAAGCAAAATTTGAATTAAAAATATGTACTAAACCAAGGATCTCAGTCTTCAATTCTATGGCCTACGAAGACCAGTAAACACTAATTCTAAAATTCCAATGTAGAAATCTCATTGGATATGAGTAGTTCCCCATCATTGGAAAGGCATTATGAGCATTTATATTGTCAGTAGAAGTCTCTAACAAAAATAAAGTAAAGCAGAGAAGGTTATTCTTTAAAACAATCCAGGGATTCTATACATAAATCAACGAGTGTAGTACACCATTGTTTCTTATATTATCACTCTTACAATAGCCGAATATAATGGGTATATTTAGTAAAATATGCACGCTTGTTATCAGATGCAAAGCCTTGCATTGTAGTATTTTAGATCATTGTTAATTAAAGAGAAGAAATAGTTGTATATGCATGCTTCTTAACACAGCCATATGTTTAACAATATGGAATATAGCTGGCATCTATGAAATTTTTTGTCTGAGATTTATATCACGTTTTCCTTCTCAATTTAGAATAGCCAGAAAGGTGACAAAAAAAATTAGGAAGCTAGAACACTTCTTCTCGAAAAATTTGAGGCAAGTTGAGAAACTCCAAGTTGGTGAAAGTGGAACAGTCATGTGTTTTTTTATCAATTGGTCTAGACACTCAATTATCCCATCCATAATAAAAAAATTTCAATAAATTTAGTAGGAAGATTCATTATTGCCTTCAATTACAAACTGATTTTAAAAAAAAATGCAGCTTCGAAGATCAAGGTGTATTATCCTCTTGTATGTGAGCATTTTAGTTGGGGATTAGAAAATCGAGTTTGTGTAATAGCACTTTAGAAGAATATCAGTTTTTGAACATACATTTCATCCTCCTAAAATTGATTATCCTTTCAACAACACTTAAAATAATTTTCTATCATGCACAATGACACGACATGGAAAATATACATTCTCCCACTAAGAGTGACTACTTATGAAAAGAGATTGTGACCTTTACAACTGAAGAATGTTGAATTTGAAACTTCTTATCCATTTTGAAGTGAAACATCCTAAGCTACCTTACAAGACTCCTCAATTTTTTATCTTTTAGAAAATGTGTTTTGTATTTTTTAATGATTACAATTAAGTACAACACAAGATCGACATCCTGTGACCAAATATTTAGTATGCAGATTGCCCCTCCCTATATAAGAAACGACAACTAACATATTAAGAGAGTTCAATTTTTATCTTTTAGAAAATGTGTCTTGTATTTTGTTAAGGAAGATAATTGAGTACACTATAAGATCTACATCATGAACATATTAAGAGAGTTAAATTTTTATCTTTTAGAAAATGTGTCTTGTATTTTGTTAATGAACATAATTGAGTACACTATAAGATCTACTTGAGTATGCAGATTGCCCCTCTCTATATAGGCAAGGACATCTAGCATTTGAAGAGATTCTATATGTTTTCCTAAATAGAAAGAATCTATGAGATAGGTAAGATACATTTTAACATGCGATTTAACTTGATTTGATAAACACTAATGATATGGGAAAATGTCCAAGAGCAAAATTCTTCCCACTTTAAGATCTATACTATCAGTTGTGTGATATTTTCTTTGATGTTTCAAAATTTCACAATGAAGCATTTTCTTGTCCTTTATAATACTAGAGATTATGTGACTTGTTGCATTTGAGATTTTTTTTTTACCTGTAATGTTTTGCAATTGAAAAATACCATATCATTCAATTTCAGAAAGCAGGTATGGAAGTGGAAAGGTTCTATTGAAGCTCTAGTTAAAAATCAATTAGGAGAATCATGAATTTCATGTATCAAGAGCAATACAACATTGGATTGCAGGATTTGGTATATATGAACGAAACTAAAGACTAGTTGTAGAGCTTGATCGTAATCTATTTGGGTATTTTGACATCAACAAAATGGATTAAAGCTGGTTCCACTATTTACAACATTCAATATGTATCTATTTCTTAGTCCATAATTCCATGGTATGGGAACATCAATGTCAAATCTACGTAACCTAGTAACCCATGTAACCTAATTTATTAAATTTTTTGGCATTGATTTCTTTCTTTCTTTGGGGATTCCCTAATTGGAATGGATCATGATTTGTGTTGTGCTAGTTTACTAATGCTAATTCTAAATATTATGCAATAAAATAGGACAACTAAAATTAATCTAAGAAAGTATTTTTATTCTTGGAGCTAAAGTCCTAACTCATGGAATATTTGTAATAATTGGGTTTGAGTTGAATGATAGAGGTGGCTTGTGAAGAATCTAAAGTATGGATATCTGGTGTACAATGTATTGTTTCATTATGTTGTTTAATTTAATCTAGACAGTGCATTTTTTGATTGTGATTTATTGTGGCTTTTCGGAATTTAAAATTTAGAGAATAAACAAAGAAGATAGACTTAATATATGAAAAAAATAAATTGTATTCTTGAAGCAAACTTCCGCAATACTCGTAATTTTGTAGATTGGGTAGACAAATTAAGAAATGTGGCCATTTAACATTTAGGTTTATGGAACTATCCAAGGGTTTAGGAAATTGATGGAAAGTTGTCTTCTTTGTAATATGATGAACCTTGTTATGCACAAGTATCTTATTATCAACTCTGTCGTTGCAACACGTGTTCTCAGCCTTTGGTTGTGTGCACAATATTGCAACCTTTGGGAGAAGTGTTGGATATTAGGTTTAGATATTTAAAAAAAATTACCAACAATATTTAGACTTAAAAACCTAACTATGTCACGTTTATGAGATGCATACAAACTCATTGTTTTTTATACTAGCAACAACCACATTTTAAAATGTGGTTGATATTCGTGGCATATCAACAATGACCACACATTTAAATGTGGTTGTTGCTAGTAGAAAGCCAACCCCCCAAGAAATAAGGAAATTAAAATTTTAATAAAAATATTATTTTGAAATAAAAATTAAAAGAAATGCATGCATATTAACTTAAAAAATAAAATGAAAACATATTATAATAAACTAAAGTAAATTAAATAAAAAAGAAATGAAATAATATTAAAATAAATTAAAGTAAAAAAGAAATAAAGAAAAAGAATAAAAGTATTGTAAAGTAAAAATAAACTTTACTAAATTAATAAATAAAAGTAAAGTAAATTAAAATAAAAAACGAAAATAGATTAAATTAAATAAAAGTAAATAAACAAATAAATTAAATTAACTCAAATAAATAAATAAAGTAAAATAGAGAATTAAAATAGAAACAAAAATAAACTAAATTAAATTAAATAAAAATAAAGTAAAGTAAATCAAATTAAATTAAATAAATAATTTTAATAAATAAATAAAAATAAAGTAAAAAACTAAAAAATACTTTTAAATTAAATTTAAATTTAATTTTTTTAAATGTGGTTAATTTAATATGTTTTAATTTAATATTAAATATTTTAAATTAAATTAATATTAAATAATTTAATATTAGTTAAGATATCCCCCGCATGCGGGCGTCACCATGACACATGGGACCATATGCAGGACACGAGGTGGGCGCGTGGGGGAGGATCCTCGATCGAGGCGCCCGTAACGTGGCACACGCACCCCATGCTCTTAACCACATGCCCGCCCTCCCACCTACGGATTTATGGCCAATTCAAGAACCTTCGTTCGCATTTCTCTTCACCGGCTAGGTATCTGCAACTTGGGTACATCCCGACCTCACCCTAGTCCTCTGTGCATTCAAGACCGCCTTTACTTCGGTGGATGACTTCAATCCAAGGTTGACCCCAAACCATGAATGAATTCAATCAAATGTTGACTTCAAACCATGGTTGAATTCATTCCATAGTTGACTACAATACAAGTTTGACTTCTATGGTTCACTTCAATCAATGGTTGACTTCAATCCAAGGTTAAATTCAATCCATGATTGAATTCAATCTGAGGATGGGTTGAATCCAAAGTTGACTTCAATCCATAGTTGAATTCAACTTGAATCCATGGTTGACTTCAAAACAAGGTTGACTTTAGTACTTGGTTGACTTCAACCCTTAGTTTTTATTTAAACATAGTTGAATTCAATCCATGGTTGACTTCAATCGAAGGTTAACTACATTACTTGTTTGAATTCAACCCATAGTTGACTTCCATCCATAGTTTTCGTTTAAACATAGTTGAATTCCATCCATGGTTGCCTTCAATCCAAGGTTTACTCTTAAGCAAGGGTGAATTCAATCCAATGGGCGAATTCAATCTAAGTTTGACTTCAATCAATATTTCAATTCAATCCAAAGTTGACTTCAATATGTGGGTGATTTGATTCGAAGGTTGTCTTAAAGGTTGGCCATCCTCCTATGGGCGACTTTAGTCCATTAATAATACCAAAATAAATGATTCAATCCATATTTGACTTCAATTCATAGTTGAATTTTAAGTAAGTTTGAATCCAATCCATGTTTGACTTTTAAGCAAGGTTAACATTAATCCAATGTTGAACTCAATCTATAGTTGACCTCAATATAATGGTTGACTTCAACCAAGGTTGACTACTATGGTTGAACATGATTGACTATGTTTAACTATGGTTGACTATGGTTGCGTTTGGGTAACTAATTGACTACAGTTATCTATTGTTGACTATGGTTGACTTGTTTGACCGAAATTCACTTTTCATTGACATTGTTTAACTTTTGACTCTCATTGAATGTGGTTAACTTTGGTAAATAATGGTTGACTTTGGTTAATCTTAATTGGGTTTACCTGATTATGGTTTACTATGGTTGACTATAAGTGGATGTGGTTGAATTTGGTTGACTAATTGAGTATGGTTTCCTTTGGTATACGATTTTTGGTTGACCATGTTTACATTGTTTGCTTTGGTTGACTTTGGTTTACATTGTTCGGTTGACTTTAGTTGACATTGATTAAATTTGGTTGTTTGGGTGTGGTTGAGTTTGGTTGAATTTCGTTGACTTTGGTTGTTTGGGCATGATTGAATTTGGTTGTTCTTGATGACTTTGGTGGTTTGGGCATGGTTGACTTTGGTTGTTTAGGCACGGTTGACTTTGGATGAATTTGGTTGTTTGTGTATGGTTGAATTTGGTTGAATTGTTTATATATCATTTACAATGTTTGATGGACCATGTTTACATTTTATGGTTTGCTATGCTTGAATTTGGTATACATTATTTGGTTGACCGATCAATTACTGCGTTAGGGTTCATCCACTAGCATAATGGCTTTGTTGGATAAGCGACGAGTATGAAAAGAGAAAATATCAAATGTGAAAAGGCGTTCGGCCCCTAAAATGAGAGAGTGCATCTCTATCCACTTTTTCCAGGTCATAAACGTTTGTTGGACGGTGTGCCTCGATCATGGCATTTAGGTACTTTTATTATTATTATTATTTTATTATTAAAAAAAAATTACTTATCAATGAAAACATAGGAACAAATAATATAAGTAAATATATAATAAATAAATAAATAAAAATTAAATAATTAATAACAATATAAGTACAATTATTTACATAATTAACGCTCAACCAAGGTAGACTTTGAACCATGGTTGACCATTGTTTAGGCATGGTTGAATTTAGTGCTTCATGTTTGACATAACCAAGAGACAATTGGTGTTGATCATGGTTGACATGAGCAAGAGAACATGGCCAACCATGGTTTGACCATATTATGAAATAATGTTAAGAAGTCAATCCATAGTTGACTTTGAAGTAAGGATGATTTCAATCCAAGGTTGACAGCAAACCATGAATGAATTCAATCAAATGTTGACTTCAAACCATGGTTGAATTCATTCTATAGTTGACTACAATACAAGTTTGACTTCCATGGTTCACTTCAATCAATGGTTGACTTTAATCAAAGGTTAACTTCAATCCATGGTTGAATCCAATCTAAGGCTGAGTTGAATCCAAAGTTGACTTCAATCTAGGGTTGAATTCAACTTGAATCCATGGTTGACTTCAAACCAAGGTTGACTTCGGTACTTGGTTGACTTCAACCTATAGATTTTGTTTGACTATGTTTAACTTTGGTAAATAATGGTTGACTTTGGTTGGTATTACTTGATTATGGTTTACTATGATTGATTATGAATAGATGTGGTTGAATTTGGTTGACTAAATGAATATGGTTGAATTTGGTATACAATTTTTGGTTGACCATGTTTACATTTTTGCTTTGGTTGACTCTGGCCCTTACATTGTTTGGTTGACTATGTTTACATTCTTTGCTTTGTTTGGTTAACCATGGTTGACTTTGGTTTACATTGTTTAGTTTACCATGGTTGAATTTGGTTGACATTGATTAACTTTGGTTGTTTCTGTGTGGTTGAGTTTGGTTGACTTGAACGTTGACTTTGGTTGTTTGGGCATGATTTAATTTGGTTGTTTTGGATGACTTTGGTTGTTTGGGCATGGTTGAATTTGGTTGTTTAGGAACGGTTGACTTTGGATGAATTTGGTTGTTTGTGCATGGCTGACTTTGGTTAAATTGTTTATATATCATTTATAATGTTTGATTGACCACGTTTACATTGTATGATTTGTTATGGTTGACTTTGATATACATTATTTGGTTGACCGATCAATTACTGCAATAGGGTTCATCCACTCGCATTTAATGGCTTTGTTGGATAAGAGACGAGTATGAAAATAACAAATATCAAATGTGAAAAGGCATTCAGCCCCGAAAATGAGAGAGTGCATCTCTATCCACATTGGCCAAGTCAGAAACGTTTGTGAGATAGTGTGCCTCGATCATGGCATTTAGGTACTTTTATTATTATTATTATTTTATTATTAAAAAAAAATTACTTATTAATGAAAACATAGGAACAAATAATATAATTAAATAGATAATAAATAAATAAATACAAATTAAATAATTAATAACAATATAAGTTCAATTATTTATACGTGTTTCAAAATGGTTGACCTTAATCCATAGTTGATGTTCAACCAAGGGAGACTTTGAACCATGGTTGACCGTTGTTTAGGCATGGTTGAATTTAGTGCTTCATGGTTCACATAACCAAGAGAACATTGGTGTTTACCATGGTTGACATGAGGAGGAGAACATGGCAAACCATTGTTTGACCATATTAAGAAGTTAATCCATAGTTGACTTTGAAGTAAGGATGACTTCAATCCAAGGTTAACACCAAACCATGAATGAATTCAATCAAATGTTGACTTCAAACCATGGTTGAATTCATTCCATAGTTGAGTACAATACAAGTTTGACATCCATGGTTCACTTCAATCAGGTTGACTTCAATCCAAGGTTAACTTCAATCCATGGTTGAATTCAATCTAAGGCTGGGTTGAATCCAATGTTCACTTCAATCCATGGTTGAATTCAACTTGAATCAAAGATTGAACTCAATCTATAGTTGACCTCAATATAATGGTTGACTTCAACCAAGGTTGATTGCAATCCTTGGTTGACTACTATGGTTGAACATGATTGATTATGTTTAACTATGTTTGACTTGTTTGGCCGAAATTGACTTTTCATTGATATTGTTTAACTTTTGACTCTCATTGAATGTGGTTTTAAATTTGGTAAATAATGGTTGACTTTGTTGATTATGAGTGGATGTGGTTGACTTTGGTTGACTAAATGAGTATGGTTAACTTTGGTATACATTTTTTGGTTGAGTTTAAACTATGTTTAACCATAACTGACCATTGTTGACTTTGATTTTGATTGTTTGGTTTGATCGACATGGTTGACTTTTTTTACATGGTTTGGTTAACCATGGTTAAATTTGGTTGGTCATGGTTGACTTGGTTGATGATGGTTTCCTATGCTTAAAATTTTTTACATTATTTGGGCATGGTTGACTTTTGTTGATTCGACAGGGTTGACCTTGGTTGTTTGGTAGACTTTGGTTGTTTTCGTTGGGTTTGATTAAGTTTGGTTGTTTGGGTATGGCTGACTATGATTGACTTTGGTTGAATTTAGTTGTTTTGCATGGTTGAATTTGATTGTTTTAGCTGACTTTGGTTGTTTGGACATGGTTGAATTCAAATGAATTTGGTTGTTTGGGCATGGTTGACGTTGGTTGACTTTGCTTGAATCGTTTATATGAATTTGGTTTACATTGTATAGTTAACC
Source organism: Larix kaempferi (assembly GCA_027924585.1). Classification (NCBI taxonomy): domain Eukaryota; kingdom Viridiplantae; phylum Streptophyta; class Pinopsida; order Pinales; family Pinaceae; genus Larix; species Larix kaempferi. The sequence goes on along the minus strand of BSBM01000050.1, from coordinate 17,107,070 downwards.
ATTATTTATTATCCTTAACCTTAGTTTACATTGTTTGGGCATGGTTGACTTTGGTTTAGTTTGTAGGAATTTGGTTGTTTGGCTTACATTGGTTATTTTAGTTGACTTTGGTTATCTAGGCATGGTTGTCTTTGTTTGACTTTTGTTTTTTTGGTTGACTTTGGTTGTTTGGGCATGGTTGGCTTTGTTTTCAACTTTAGTTGTTTGGGCATGGTTGGATTTGTTTCACTTTGTTTAGGCATGGTTGAGTTTGTTTGACTAAGATAGACTATATTAATCGATCGTTGTCCATTATTTATCCATGGTTGACTTTAGTGTATCATCATTCCATATGGTTGCATCATAGTTGACTGTGGTGAAATTTGGTTAACCATGGTTCACCATGTTTAGCCATGGTTGATGACATCCCATTGTTGACCACGGTTAACTTTGGTTAACCATGGTTCACTATGGTTGATGTTGGTTAAACATGGTTGACTTTAGTGAACCATGGTTGACTTCAAATGGTTAGTTATGGAAGACCATGTTAAACCATCATTGATCATGGTTAACATAACCAAAAGAACCATGGCTAAACATTGTTAGACTATAGTTTATAGTGTTTGACCATTGTTAGAGACATTACGAACCATGGTTTACTATGTTTAACCATGCTTAAAAATAATGTATTAACCATGGTTGAATATGTTTAACCATAATCTAACATTGGATATAAAAATATTAGACTATGGTTAACCATGGTTGTAAATTATTAGTATTATTATTAATGTTGGTATTTTTTATTCATGTTAGTATTAATGTCAATATTATTGTTGATATCAATACTACATTAATAATATTATTAATGGTATTAATTTTAATATGATTAATGTTATTAATATTAATATTATTGTTATTGTTATAATATTAATGTTATTAATACGAATATTATTAATAATGTTAATATCATTATTAATATTAAAATTATGTCATATTATGCAATATAGTTATATTTAAGTAGTAATAATGTAAATGATGATTAAGTATTGACCATTTTACAAAGTTAACATTAATACATTAAATACATTCTTTCAACTCAATTTTAAATGTAATATTAATCTTAGATATAATATTAATATTAATACATCAAATAAATTTTTCATCTCAATCTTAATTAAACATAATAAACATGGTTTCTTTTAATCTCAATTTCAAATGAGCTTAAATATAATCTTAACATTCTTAATGTTTAGAGAAACTTATTATAATTGATTTTCCAAAACATATAATCTTACACAAAATCTTAAGCATCCAATATTCCACTTACTTGAAGCCTTAGAATTATATTAGTAAATTATTTTGTAACAACATAATTTATTTTATATAAATTATATTCATAATAAATAAATAAATAAAATATTAATTTAAAAGTACTTTTACTTACAATCCAATACCTTGGTTAACATTCTCATTTACAACCAAATATTGACATTAATGGGAGTCATTGACTTTATACTATTTTCCCTAACACATCTTTATTACAATTTTTTATTATTAACTTTCATTTATTTTATAAGTATTTTTATAAATTTAATCACTTGTAAATATTATTATTGTAATTTATTATAATTATAAAGTACTTAAATTTTATATAAATCTCATTATAATTATTATATTGATATTTTATTATATTTTTTTTAATAAAAAAATTAATTATAATTTGTGTATTAATATTTTATTATATTTTTTTTAATGAAAATATTAATATTTCTATTAATTAGAAAAGTAAACTAAAATACATACTTCGTATTTATTTAGCATTGTTTTATGCAATTCACCATGACCTTGTTGAATCTTAATAAATTGTTACAAAATACCAAAATTTGCAAATATTTTTGTACAATCATACTGTACTCCCCAATTTATACTATGAGTATCGCAGATGTTAAAACTTCATAAACTTAAAATTCATAAATTGTGATATTTTACTCTCACTGTTTAACATAGAGTCCAGATTTGACTTCTTTTCACTTCTCTAGCCAGTTTTGCTTTTCATGAATATAAGAGAACCATATGGTATCGTTGAACATTTTATCTAATTCTCTTTAAATAAATTTTTGAAGATTTTAATAGCAGAAAAGTAATAATTTTTGTATCCTTCATAGAGCTGAAAGATTCCATTATAAGCTGTTCGCTTTTATCTATATTAAACTACAGGAATAACAACCAGTGAAGAGAGCAACATTACTTGATATAATTCTGGATTTTAGTTTAAGTAGATAATAACTACCCACAAGAGAGATACTGAAGCAGCATGGGCTTTGTTCTTTGGGCATAGAAGCAAAATCTGCAGTCTTCTCTGAATGGGAGAATATTTATATTGATGAGATTGATAACCAAGATGATATCAATGGTTGGTTGAGTTGTTAGAGCTAAGTGGAAAGAGGACTACAAATAGCATCCCCTGCTAAAGCCTTTTAATTAATAGCCAAGGGACGGAAAGCCCAAAAGGAATCCTAACACAAAAAGTATCCAATAACCATTGAAATTGAATAGTGAACAAAAAAAAGTCATTCAATTGAAGATACTTACTCGAAGGAAGAGACAACAACTGCTGGAGACATACAAAAATTGTTCAGTGCTGCACGTTGTGTGATTCCTGGAATAGTCGAGGACAATCATCATATCTAACCTTTGGATCTGGTCAAAGCTAGAGTGCATTCTTGGACTCCTCTTTTTTGAGGATACAGATGTAAGGAAAATGGAAATGTCCAAACCAAATGTAACAAAATATTAAATCTTACAGCGAACTAACTGCAATATCGAGCTGGGTATTGCTAGTGATCTAAGAAAACAACCTTCATCATCACAAGAGAAGTTTCCAGAAAATAGAACACTTGAGATTGCAACCAAAGTACTCTTTTCATGATAAATATTGACAATTATCTACCAAAACCTCCATGGTGAAATAAGAAAACAAATTGCATGTGATACAAAGTTCTTGAATAATCCTTTGTAATATAACTCACACAGCAAAGACTAACAAATCAAAGAAGATCGTTAACTAATACAGTACCTCTCCCTGTAATCGAAATCGAATATCTAATAACAACAGAGAATAAGAAAACAACATCTAAAAGCCTATAAAACAGGAATTTATTTGCAGAACAGTTTTTTAAAACCCACCACGCAGACGCAAGACAAGGTGGAGGGTAGATTCCTTCTGTATGCTGATTGTTGTAATCAACAAGCATTGAGTTTTCTTTAAAATGAATGTTTTTATCCAATGACAACCAACAAGATATAAAGCTTTATATTAACATCAAGAATTGAGATCCAAACCCCCTCTTCAAGTCGCTTTCCTGCGCAGATCAATCTCATCCCATCGGCCAGTGTCCTCCCATCTTCAAGTCGCTTTCCTGCACAGATCAATCTCTGTTGATCCAGAGGAATTCCCTCCTTATTCTGAATCTTGTCCTTCACATTATCAATAGTGTCCGAGCTCTCAAATTCAAGCGTGATGGTCTTGCCCGTCATCGTTTTCACAAAGATTTGTATCCCTCCTCTGAGATGGAGAAGTGTCGATTCCTTCTGGATGTTATAATCGGCAAGAGTGCGGTCGTCCTCGAGCTGTTTTCCGGTGGCGAGAGTGCGTCCGTCCTCGAGATCAACCCTTGCTGATCGGGTGGAATCCCCTCCTTATCTTGAATCTTAGCCTTGACATTATCAATTGTGTCAGAGCTCTCAACTTCCAGATCTGCATTCCACCTCTGAGACGGAGGACGAGGTGAAGAGTGGATTCCTTCTGAATATTGTAATCGGCCAGGGTTCGGCCATCTTCCAGCTCCTTGCTCCTTGTTGCTGGCATGCATCCTTTGTTGATCAGGGGGATTCGCCCTTCTCGGGGAATATCTCTTCTCGCAGGGATCGGCCGGTGCAGGCTGAACCTTTCGTTCTCCCACAGGCTCAACCTTTCGTGGACGACTTCAACCTTTCGTTCTCTCACTGCGAAGACCTCGATTAAACAAAAGAAACCGCCGATTATTGCTAATTCTTAATTACTGATTAAAAGTTGGGATAGCCTTAGTGACCCAAATACAATAACTTCTGCAAAAGATGCATGGACTAGACGGAAGACACATTCCAAGGAAAGTGCATTACAACTGTATAATATTCATGATACTTTTTGATGTTTTTGTTTCATCTATTCCAAGGAAAGTGCATTACAACTGTATAATATTCATGATACTTTTTGATGTTTTTGTTTCATCTATTTGGGTTTAGAGATCTTCTTCGAGAGCATGTGGGACTATGTATCTTGAGGATCACATTTTTACGTTCATAGGCGTTTTAGTTTAACTTTAGGGTGGGTGGGGTTAGCCAAATTTTTAATTATTTTTAAATTAATGGTCAGTTTTCAATGATGCTGGAATATTCATGGTCGCGTCCATGATCGGAGCATTAATATTTCATGAGATAACTCATGGGCATGTTTAATTTCAATAGTCGGTAATGATTTTTTTTTAAAATAGGGTTATGAATCCATGCTGTCAATCACGGATGTGCCATTGTAATTATTAGAATCCATTAATGTACGTTTCGATTTCACAGTTATATCTAACGCTCTGTTCTGCCCAATTGTCTTCGCCCATTGCCTACTCCAGGACAAATCCGTGATTAATGTTGAATTTCCCCGAGCCATTTTATCTTCTTCACGCAATGGGTTTGTGCAAAGCTGCTGGAAGGTAAATCAGGGAACTCTTGTATCATATTGCTTCTTCAATTATGGTTTTTTCCTCCACAGCTGTAGTGGCTTCTTCAATTATGGCTTTGTATTCCATAGTTGCGGCTCTGTCCTCCACAGTCACGGCGTATTCAGAAGCTCAGAAATGGAAGAAAATGTGAAAAAAATACATAATTAATGTTGAATTTCCCCGAGCCATTTTATCTTCTTCACGCAATGGATTTGTGCAAAGCTGCTGGAAGGTAAATCATGGAGCTCTTGTATCATACGGCTTCTTCAATTATGGTTTTTTCCTCCACAGCTGTAGTGGCTTCTTCAATTATGGCTTTGTCTTCCACAGTTGCAGCTCTGTCCTCCACAGTCACGGCGTATTCAGAAGCTCAGAAATGGAAGAAAATGTGAAAAAAATAGATGATTATCACAACAGTTAATGATTTCGGTTCATACCAGTATTTGAGAAGATTCCAGTATGGATCTATAGATTACGAACAGGCCGATTTAAGCCTCTGTAGATCTGCTAACGTCGCTCACAAATGCAAATGCCACACAACGTCCGATCAGGAGAGTTTCGTTTCTCGACAAGAGTTCAGAATAATAACAGAACACTCCAGGTTTATCAATACCAACGATCACATTCAAGATTTAATGGCATAATCGCTATATACAATTTTGTTTCATAATTTTCTTATTTGGAAATATTTTTACAAATTCCTTATGTTAAATGTCAATGTCAGTTGAGAATTCTCTATAATTCCTTTGGTTCGAACCAAATACCTCTGGTTAAATGTGACCAATGTGACCTTATTAATTATTAATAAGGAAATTGAAGGTTCTAATTCTTCTTCGAGAATAAATCCGAAAGTATCTTTGCACTCACGCAGCTACCATAGAACATCAACGCTACCATTAATGCAGAGTTGATACACTCAAAGAAGATGTTATATTCTTATTAAAAGCAATTGTTAAAAGGGTTAGCATTGATCCTGCCCTTTGGCCACAAATCGCAGCAAACCTTCGGATCTTTGGCTGTAAGCCTCTTCTAAGCTTGGACAAAGGAGCGAGCACGTTTATCATCCAAAAATTCTATGAAGGATGCCAAAAGGCTAAATTAAATTTATGATATTATTCTTTAGGTCCCATAGGAGTCCATATACCAAAAAAAAAATAAAAAATTATTGAAATCTAAATCCGAAGAATACTTAAATTTTTATTTATTTTTTTAATTTTATTGAAATCAATTTAAAAAGTATGCACCAGAATTTATTTTGTAATGCTGAACCAATATCTGAAAATCATCCTTTAGGATCCTTAATGTTTGTAAACTGTTTTGCTAAAATGATTCCCATAATATAATACTCATAGAATTCAAATCATAGCGGGAAGCACACTGATCTCGAAATAAATCTTTGTTGTGAGCTATTTTGCTAAAATGATTCCCATAAAACGATACTCATAAATTTAAGATCATAGTTGGAAGCACACTGATCTTGAAATAAATCTTTGTTTATTTATTCAGTAGGTCACATATTCATATTCATTGTTCAATTTACATGTTCATGAATTAAATAAATGGTTATGAATTATTAAAATACATGGAAAATGTAGAAGGAATCCACTTATAAACTTAGATTTCAAATAAAATATATCCCTAAAAAGTGGATAGTTTTATTTAAGGATTTTCAAATGAATGTTGCATAGTTTCCTTTGAACTTGTTATTTTTACGAGTCGAACCTCCCTGCAGAAAGATGAGACGAGAGATAATAGGAAAAAAATATGTCAAGTTACAGGATTGTTGAACGATTAATGGATAGCTATGAAAGTCTAGATTTCCCTCAGGTACCAATTCCGTATGCACCATTCAAAGAAGCTTTTGCATGTTATTTCATTGGGATGGAGATGTATACAAGGGTGTTTCACTCTCTCTCACCCTTGCATGATGTGTTCGATATATGACATGCTTTTATGCTCAATGGGATTTAATAAAATACAATATGTCTTCAAGCTAGCATCTTAGCTCCAAATAAAATCATGTTAAAACATTGTATTCATAATATCTCGTCATTGTATTCCTTGAAATCAAATAGTACAAAGATTTTCTCTTTTTTTGAAAAAGGAATATCCAAACTGTTCATATGTCACAAAGACCATATACTGTCTCCATCATAGGTTTGTCAAAACAGGTTTACAACAAAAAGGTCAAAAATCTTAAATAGAGGGACAGATCCACATATATACTTTTCTCTATCATTCTAGTAAAAAAGTACTTCTCCACGCTCCAGTATAATGGAGTCCATCCATTCCTCCCAAACCAAAACACCTTCAACACCAAGTAATGCCTGTTTCGATAGTTCATCAGCTTGACTGTTGTGTTCACGGTATATGTGAGAAAAGAAAATATGATCCTGTAAATCAATCTCTGCACGAGCACGCCTACACCATTGAGAAAGAGCAATAACATTCAGATCATAATCTTTTGTTGTCCACTTTATAGTAACAGGAGAATCCCAAAAACCAATAAATTTACCAATCCAAAGTTGTTGGCATACTTCAGCGTACACCACAGAGCTAGAAGCTCTGCTTTCATATTGCTACCAATTCCACAATTGAGGCTCAGAGTAAAATAATGACTATCATTTAAATAAATAACACCAGAGCTGGGCAAATTCCATTCTCCCCAGCCCCATCAAAGAAAATAGTAGCAGTGAAAGAAAACTGACCACTTCTTCTCTTCTCCACTAAATTTGTACTAGCAGGATAGAATTGGAATAATTTTAGGATTAATTGTTTTTACATAATCCTATATCTATAAAATTAAGTTTAAATAATTTTACATAATTTCATTTTTTATTAATTAATAACTATTTTAACATTAAGTTTAAATAATTTAACATAAATTCATTTTTATTAACTAATAAATGATTTTGCATAGTTACATGAGATATTCATTCAAATTTGAAAATCCCCATAATACTTAGAAAAATTAGGAGGTTTTACTCACATAGAATTTGAAGAGAAAATGGCTTAACTAACAGTTCACTCGAGGAAGACCTATCTATCTTTCTTGTAAGTTTAAACGTTAGACACTGCAACATCGGAATTCTAATCCAAGCAGATTCTATCTTTCTTGTAAGTTTAAACGTTAGACAATGCAACATCGGAATTCTAATCCAAGCAAATTCAAGAATAATAGTTTTGAATGGAGAGACAACTATAAAGGTAGTCCAAAAGAACGAGCGATCACATATGAACAATTATTCTTACAAGTTGAGCACAAGTGGATGAGTTAATAATAACTAGCCACTCACTTCACTTTGTGAATATTTACTGGGATTTATTTAAGTTGTTATTATAATGGCATATCAAGAAAAGAAAAAAGTGCAATTGAAAACAAATTAGGATCATTTTAAGATTTATTATCAGAAAAGAGATGTTGAGTTGTATCCCAAATTCAATTTTCAGTTATTAAAAGAATACTTTTGGGCAGTAATGGTGAAGGTAATATTGAAGAATCAGTAATTACATTTTAACAATGAGCTCTTTACTATATCTACTTAGATTATGCTATTATAATTACACATAATCTTTAACTTTTCTTTGCAGAGAAGATAATTTTATGCCCTTCAAAAACAGCTAAAGAGCTCTTGATGGGAAATGAGGATTGCAATTTTGATCCGTAATACTTCTAAACTAACCTCTTTTATGACTAATCCAAGGCCCTAATGCAAACTTTTTAGTGTGTTTATGAACTAACATCTTTTAGTGTTTTTATTAGGTTTAAAATATCATAATAATTATGATATTATTAATATTAACTAGCAAGCCATATCATAATAATTAATATTATGATTAAAATAATATTATTAATCATATGAATATTAATGCACCATTAATGTACCAATAGGCCACACATTAATATAATCATTTAGGTTTAAAATATTATATTAATTATTATTATATTAATAAAAACTAATATTTAGAAAGAAAAAAGTAAAGGATATAATTTTCTATAAAAAAATTATGTAAACATTTGTTTTTATTAAATCATAACAATTCTTCACTTTTCTTATCAATTTTAGTTTTTTAATATATCAATTAATTCAATAATTATTATAATACTATTTAAATATTTAAACTTAAAAAAGTTTAATTTTATATATTACTTAAAAAAAAATTCAAAATTTAAGTCAAAGTTAATATACAAAAAATATAATATATAGATTTATAAGAAAATTGTATAAACATTAATGACAAAAAATGTGAATATTACAAATAATTCACATTTATATTGCAACATCCACTATAATTATAGTAAACATGCACAATATCACATGGCAATATAGAATATATTGAGGTCACTAAAGTATTTGAACTTATTTAATTTTCCAATATTAAAAAAATTCAGATTTCAATTCAAAACTAATACCCTAACATGATTTAAAAGAAATGCAATATATATATGTATAAAAAAATGATATAAACATTATAAAAAAATTGTGCCTACTTTTTTCTTTTTAAATCATAGCAATTTTCACTTTTCTTATCAATTTTAGTTTTAAACTTCAGCAATTAATTCAAAATCATTGATTATAAAAATATATCTACACACAATATAAAAAAAAAGTATGTGTAAATCATATCATTTTAAATTATAATAAAAGTTTGATTTAAATTTACATTGAAACATTCAATATAACTTTAAATTAAAGTCAAATATATAGTGTCACATTTCAATATGGCTACATTGAATTCATTGAATTTGGAATAATTTAATTTGGCAACAATAAAAACATATTCAATTTTCAACTCAAAGCTAATACTTAGAAAAAAAACTAAATTATATAAATTCATATAAAAAATTATGTAAACATTGTAATAAATGTGTCTATTTGATTTCATTAAATCATAACAATTTTTCAGTTTTCCTCTCAATATTAGTTATTTGTGTATATACATCAATTAATTTAATAATACCTATAAAGTATTTGAACTTCAAAAAAAAAAAATTCACCCTACTAAAAAATAATTTCAAATTTTAATTCAAAGTTAATCTACTAATAAAATTTAGGAAAATTATAATATATAGATTTATAAGAAAATTGTAGAAACATTAGGAGAAAAAAATGTGAATATTACAAGTAATTCAAATTTATATTGCAACATCCACTATAACATTTAAATTATAGTAAACATGTAGAATGACACATTACAATATGGACTATATTCACCACTAAAGTATTTGAACTGATTTAATTTGAGAATATTAAAAAAAAATCATTTTTCAATTCAAAGCTAATACCCTAACATTATTTAAAAGAAATAAAATACACATATTTATTAAAAAAAAACATATAAACATTATAAAAATGTGAGGGTTCTCTTTTTAAATCATAGCAATTTTCACTTTTCTTATCAATTTTAGTATTAAACTACAACAATTAATTCAAAATCATTTATTATAAAAATATATGTAAACATTATAAAAAATGGGTGTGTTTAAATCATATCATTTTAAATTATAGTAAAACTAATTTAAATTTACATTTAAACATTCAATATAACCTTTAAATTAAAGTAAAATAGAGTGTCACATTTCAATACGGCTACATTCACCAAAAGCCAACCAAAATCAACCATAGTCATCCAAAGTCAACTATGGTCAACCAAAATCAACCATGGTAAAAAAATTCAACCATGGTAAAAAAAAGGTCAACCATGGTCAAGCAAAGCCAACCATATTCAACGAAGTCAACCATGGTCAACCAAAGTCATCCATCACCAATCATGGTCAACCATAGTCAACTATAGTCAACCATGGTCAACCATAGTCAACTATAGTGAACCATGGTCACGCATAGTCAACCATTGTCATCCAAATCCAACCAAAGTCAACCATGGTCACCCATTGTCAACCAAATCCAACCATAATCAATTATAGTCAACCAAAATCAACCATAGTCAACCAAAATCAACCATAGTCAACCGTAGTCAATTATTACAATCAAATAAAAACCCTAACATAATTAATATGGTTGACCATTGATTGATAAAAGTCAACCAAATTAAAACATGGTCAACCATAGTCAACCGCCATCAACCATGGTCAACCACGGTAAACCAATGTCAACCAAAGTATAAAAAAATCAACCATCTTCAATCAATGTCAACCATGGTATAAAAAAGTCAACCAAAGTGAGCCATGCTCAACCATAATCAACCATGGTCAACCATAGTCAATCGAAGTCATTTATGGCCAACCAAAGTCACCCATAATTGACCATAGTTAATTATGTTCAACCATAGTGAGCCATAATTAATTAATCAATCAAAGCTAGCCATAATCACACAAATTAAACCAAAGTCAACCACGATTAACCATGTTAAACCAACACAAGTGATTTTGAACCAAAGTCAACTATTGTCAACCATTGTGAACCAAAGTCAACCATGGTCAATTAAGGGAATCCATGGTTAACCAAGGTCAATCGTAGTCAAACAATGTCAACAATGATCAACCACAGTCAACCAATGTAAACCGTAGTCAACGATGGTCAACCAAAGTCAACAATGCTCAACCAAATTCAACCATGGACAACCAAAGTCAACCATGGTTAACCAAAGTTAGCCAAAGTAAACCAAAGTCATCCATAGTGAGTCATGGTGAACCAAAGTTAACAATGGTAAATAAAAGTCAACCATGGTCAACCAAATTTAACCATGGTAAACCAAAGTCAACCACGGTCAATCAAAGTCAATCATGGTCAACCAAAAGTCAACCAATGGTAACCATTGTAAAACAAAGTCGGTCATGGTTGACTTGGTCAGCCATTATTAACCATTATAAAACAAAGTCGACCATGGTTGACTTTTTCAACCAAAGTTAACCATGGTAAACCAAAGTGAACCATTGTCAACTAAAGCTACCCATGGTCATCTATAACTATAGCTGACTTTGCTTGACTTTGGTAGACTTTACTTGACCATGGCTGTCTTTGGTTGACCATTTCACTTTGGTTGACCATGGTTGAATTTGAATTTTGTTGACTATGGTTGACTTTAGTTTACCATGGTTGATTTTAGTTAACCTTGGTTGACTTTGTTTGACCATGGTTTCCTATGCTTGACTTTGGTTGACTATGTTCACTATTGTTGACTTTGGTTAACCGTGGTTCACTTTTATTGAACATGGTTGACTATGGTTGACCATTGTTCACTCTTGTTTTTCATGGTTGACCACAACCAAAGTTAACCGTGGTTAGCCAAAGTCAATGATAGTTAACCATGATCGACCAAAGTCAACCATAACCAACCAAAAGTCAACCAAAGTCAACCATGGTCCACCAAAGTCAATAATGGTAAACTAATGTCAACGAAGGTCAAGAATTGTCAACCATAGTCTACCATAGTTAACCATGGTCAACCATAGTTAGCCAAAGTCAACCATGGTTAACCAAACTCAACCATATACAACCATGGTCAACCAAAGTCAACCATGGTAAACCAAAATTCAACCACTGTTAATCATTGTAAAACAAAGTCGACCATGGTTGGCCATGGTTGACTTGGTCAACCAATGTTAACCATTGTAAAACAAAGTTGACCATGGTTGGCCATGGTTGACTTGGTCAACCAATGTTAACCATTGTAAAACAAAGTCGGCCATGGTTGGCCATGGTTGACTTTGTCAACCAAAGTTAACCATGGTAAACGGGTACCCACACGAAGCTGGTACCCAAAATAACCGCAACAAGGGCACGTGAGCGGAAAAAATAAAAGGACATGCACGCGCCTCCAAAGCTGCGCACGCATCTCTGCTTTGGCAATGCCGAACGTCCACATGGACAAAAGGGGCATGCACGCGTCCTTGACGCGTATGCACAAATTGGCGCGCACACATTAGTGGCGTGTGCGCACCTCTATTTTTTTTATAAAAAAACATAGCCAAATTTCCAACCCGCGAGTGCACCTTCAACCCCGGAAATGCGTCCTTGTGCACCCCATTCGTCGTCAACACCAAGCAGTCGCCCCTACACCACAGTGCCATCCGTTTCTCTAGGTAAGTGCTCCTCAAAGCACAAATTTGTCTTTATTTTTTTTTATTTTTTTTTCCATTTGAATTTTAATTTAAAAAAAAAATTACAATCCATTAAAAAACCAAGGAAATTTAATTGCAGGCCATCTACACACCTAACAAGAAGTCAGACACACCACCACCATCCGATGAAACCCGACCTCAAAAGAAAATATGGGAACCGACAATGAACCCAATGAAAACCCTGGAGATCAATTACACCAAGACTTAAATCAATTGAGGGCACTAAGTAATGAATTGAACAGTACTAGGGAACCCTCTCGGGTTTCCTTGGCTTCATCACTTTAAAACATTATTGAATCAATCAATATTGCACACAGTAGTGAGATAACAAACTTGAGCCAATACAGGGATCGAATGAGGGAACACTACTCCACTGGGTTGTCCAAAGAGCAAATAAAAGAGCTCAACATCACCAAAGCCCAGTTGTATAGCAAGTTCATAGTTCCCTTGACTGAAAAACCTCCAACTGTGATGAGGGCTCAGGTTTTCATAAACTGGTGCATTTACCAGCCATGGAGAGATAACTGGAGACAGAGGTGGTTCATGGTGTTTTACAGGCCCCCGTGCAACAATTTGGAGGTCCCACAGTATTTCCTTCAAAAATTGTGGGCTGAGTTTGAGCTAGGGTACCATGTCAACTGATTTTACATCACTGATTTTTAGGGTGTCAATCTTGGCTCTGCCCAAGATTGACCTCAGGTGCACCGCAACCCACTTAGAGGACCTCCTGCACCCAAGAGAGAGCCAAACCCCCCTTCTCAGCCACCCGGGTTTGGTAGTGGTCTAGATGATATTCATGACTCCGTCAGACATGCCACACATGACTTGCTTAGACATACCATATTTGTGGCCATGTCTTCCCAGAGCCGAGAGGACATCGATGAGACACAGACAGCTGCACAGTCTATGGGTGGTGGCTGATACATGCCGAGTACAGGTGGAACCCATGCGGGGACTTCTAGTTCTGCTAAAACAACGACACATTCTTGCCATGGTGATACACAGCAGCATGCAATAGGGATGTTCATGGATCAGGTTTTCTATTCTTTTATTTAATGTTCAAGTATTTGTTGTATTTTATTTCATATCGTATTGTTTAATATATTTAACTTTGAATTACACATTGTTGACTTTATTTGTTTTAATGTTCACTTATTGGGTGCCAGGTCTCCATCCTCGAGGTGGGAGGACGTCGGTTCCTTTGACCTCGACGGAGCCATGGCGGCAGCAGAGGAGATTGCGGCACCATACACACAGGTAACTTCTTTACTTTGAATAATTATATCCAATTATGAGTAATTTGTGTTTAGTAATTACAAATTAATTAGCACTGAGTAATTACCATATTATCAGCGTATTTTACAGTTGTGTTTATAATAATGTCTAATTTATTTGAGAGCTGTAAATTCGTATAATCCCACCCCAAAAAAAATGAAACCTTATAAAACATGGAAACGTAACAAAACTATAAACATTTGTGTTATACACAATGCTCACTGAGAGGGGGGGGTGAATAAGTGAGCCTATACTTTATTTAATTTCAACTTCAATCACCAACTCTTATGGTTCAACGGCTACAACCATGAGGCAATTCAGCACCAACTGATACAATGAGCACCAACTCATCATCTAGGACCCAGCCTATTTTTTCTTAGATCCTACTAAGAAAATGGATACAAGACCCTACTTGTATTTATGATTACATATTTGTCACATATCATACATATCACAGTCATGTCATTATTCACATCATCTCATTCATCAATCCGTTTCCAGCACCTTGTCTTCAATCATAATTATGTCCCTGTTCCATCATGTCCAGCATCTTATCAAACATATCGATATTCTACCTACATGCACATCTTTAACTTGTCATCAAACTGTCATTAACCGTAGGAAAATTATCATTCTGCTGTCAAGATATCAAACATATCCACATTTATATCACTTTCTGCTCATCATCACTCTGTCATAATTTTAACCAGCATATACACAAATACATCATTCTCTCCTTTCACCAAAATGCTGCCCAAAATATCATTAGTCTCTTCATACTGTCTACATCGTCATGTCTTTCTGTTGTACATGCACATCATATCACAGGATATTCAATCGACCTATCTATGTAATTTTCATTTTATTTTTATTTTTAATTGCTGAGCCGACTTTGTCCTTTGAATGGACACATAATAGTTCACATACAATGTTTTATTTGCATGCTTGTTTTGGTTTGACTTCACACAACCACATCAAAGGCCACGTTAGAAACTTAGGGATTCCTCATCTTTTTTGTGGGCTTCTACATCATCATGTTTAAATACTTCAGAATCAAAGGTTTCGTCAAGCAATTATAAGGGAAAGGGCTCCATCACACCCACAACAATAGACCACAAAAAATTCCAAGAACCCCAAGGAAACAATACATTATGTCTTCATCACCATACATCAAGGACTCCACATATGGACATCTTCAAGGTTCAAGGGCTTCAACATCCATCGTAAGTGCCATTAGATAAGGGCCGATTCAATTTGTATGTGGGTTTCAATGTGGGTTCCACCATCAAGAGTCAATCATTTAGTATTTAATCAACATGCTTTCAATGGACATCAAGCCCATCATCAAATGGTAGCATGGACCATCACCAAGGGTTCCATTGCCCCATCAAACTACAAATGACCACAGAATGGGTCATTTGGCTCATTAAGTGTTCCAATGGCTCCAATGCCCACCTCCATGGTTCTTCATGCCATGTGTGTTCTTCAAGCCATCCACATCATCATCTTCTTTTCCATTCCTCGAGCCTTTCTCATTAATGTTGTCACCACCATCACCATCAACGTCAACATCTTCATAGTGGAAAAAAGAGAATCATAGTGGCCAAGCTTCTAGAAATTCAAGAACCTGATGTTTCTCATGTCCTTATTACCCTAGTTTATTATCACGGGATTTCCAATTTATTCTAAAACTTGAGACTGAAAGTAATCATACTACTACTCCAAGAACATGCTATTAGGAAAGACATATAAACAATGTAAAACAACTTATCACATGTATTGTCGCTAAAGTTTTTCAAAATGATGTAAGGCCCATAAGGAAGAGCGATAATCTTACAAATATGGTCTATGGGGCCTTGCTATTATCTTGATTCAAATTCAACTCGGTAAAAGATTTGGCATCAAGAATACTCATTTAACTCATTTCACTCAAGATTTTTTTGATTTCAATCAAGTGATATCGTTCTGACAACATAGCTATTCAATCAAGAACACATAATTAATCATTCAATGCAAAAGAACATGGCACATTCAAGCTTGTAAGTAAGTTAACCATGAAAAATATTTCTCTTTCTTCCTTTTTCTAACGATCAACACTCTAAACTGTATTAAATAACATGCACACTAACGTAACTGCTATTTAGCACCTCTTTGCACATTTAAACAATGAGATGCTATTTTATTTGATGATGTAAATGCTATGGAAATAAAGGGACTCAAGATCCTCACTCTAGGGATGCAAATACTTTTCCACTGAGTGAATCAAGCTTCTAGGAAACTACAAATCTATAAGAAGACATCAAAACCTAGGAACTCTTCACCAAGAACCCAAACACATTACATAGGTTTCCAATTCAAATTTGTAAATGGACATGAATTTCATTTGCTTTTGAGACACTACACATCTCTCTAGGGCCAAAGGAAAATCTCACCTACTCATGGGGATGACTCTAGAAAAGGAAAAGCTCACCTACTCATGGAGATGACTCTAGAAAAGGAAAAGCTCACCATGTCACCTTCTATGCCCTCTCACCTTATTTAATTTTAATTTCATGCCATGCAAACTTCTATCCTTTTAGAATATTGGATATCATCTAACTTGAATATAAATTTATTGCAGTCATGTTTTCTAAGTACCATCGTTGTCATTCTCATTTTCATTGTGTTTAATATTGTTAATATTGTTTTTATAAATTCAGTCTAAAAATTGTAGTGTTCGCGGGCTCCAGCGACCAGCCACCGCCACCGGGAACCAACAGTTCTCCCAGTGCGCAGGTATTGTGTGTATTAAAGCATAAATTTAATTTCAAATACGATGACTTGTCTATGTATATTTATATTTCTGTATATTAAACTATGAGGTTATAAATGTGTATGCAGGTGCGAGCACCTCGGCTTGCCAGTGCCGTTATTCCTCCCTCCCGGACCTTTCAGCCACCCTATATGCCATTTGTATCCCTTGGCATACATTCCCCATTCCCCAACCCCTTCCATCCAACCCCCCCCCTATATAGCACCACAATTCCATCCAGCTCCCCCTTACGCATCATATCCAACTCCACCTCCGTATCAGTTTCCCATGTTCCCACCCTCCCCCATCCGACCACGGCATAGCACCCATCCACAGTCACCCATCCCTCTACCACAACACAGACCTCACCCCCCCCACATTCCCCCACCACACTCGCTTCCCCTTCCAGGGTGCGCCCATCCATACTATAGCCAGTTGGGGTTTATAGCCCTAGACGTACATCTCCACTTCCTCCACCCCAGTCCATGCCTCCTTCTGCCATGCCCCCTTCTTCCACTGTTACCCCCAGTGGTGTAGCCACCGTTGTTGTGGCTACATCCTCCCTTTACCATCCACCCTAGCAGCGGAGAATGCTGTCCAGCCGACTGCTCCATCTGCTAGCCCCGAAGACCAGCCGATTTTGTTCACGGTGAGATTGACTAGTTTATCATTTAACTCTCGTTCAATTTTAATGGAATTACTATATGCATCTAGTTTCAGCATTGATTTGATTGTTCTAAATGTTGTAGGGTGGGATTTCCGAGAGACTTGGATCATGGAGGAGGGAGACCCCCTCACGACTTACAGTCTCTCATGCCGTGAGTTATCCAAGATTTGAAAACTATTTTTCGTTTGAAATTATGTTTTATACTTGTATAATTGCCAGGAAAAGTTGACATATTATTGTTGTCGTTTCAGGGCTCAAGGGGACATGCTCAAAGGCGCCGTAAGGACCCAGCTTCCTCTAGCACGAAGAAGAGGAAGATTGATTTTGGACATGCACTTGGGAGCTCCGAGGGTGGGCAGGAGGATTGAGAGACCCTTCTATGTATAGTAGCGACGATGTGGCATTTTTGACACAAGTTGCCATATTTTGTAAAGGGCACCATGGGCCATATTTTGTAGAGGGCACGAATTGCTTTTTTCTGTATGGGGCACGATTTGCCATTATATAGACGCTGGGAACGATGTTCCATTTTTCCAAAAATTGTACATGATTGGATCATTTTTTCATATTAATAGATGGATCTACACTTGTGTATATGAGTTTGTCCTTGATTAGATTTTTGCATACATGATTTTGTCTTCGATTCAGAACTCTCATATGTGGATCATAGTGTTAATTGCATGTTATTTGAATGGTTATTATTTCACAAATTTGTCTTAAGCAACTACACACAACATATCCTAAATGTTTATGGTTTATTGAATGAATGTTTACAATCGCCTAATCATTTACATTCTAGAAGTTACCAAACCTACGCAAGTGGTTTTAGTGTCATGTTCTCTACCTTGCTCGGGAACAATGGGAGGGGACGTGACATAATGGAAATGACTGCAAGTGGTAATTGATTAACTTCTTAACTATTCTTTTGAGATGAGTTTAAATAATATAAATAAAAATAAAAATTCAAAAGGTAGTATATAGTGCCCTTAGTTATGAATCCATGTGCAAATGACAAATGATAATCCATTTATGTGATTAAACACTTAGGAATTATGAGTCCACCTTCTATCCCTTAAGTGATTTAATTAATAATCGTGGTTGATGAGATGTAAAATTACAAGAACATCAACTTACAATTCTTGGAAAATTTAAAGTTTCCCTCAAACTAAGCTACTGACAAAACATACAATTAAATCTAACTAAACATTCACGACTTGTTAAAAAGATAACTATGCAAGTTACACAAGTAAATAGTTACACTTCCTATGAAATGAATTTGCATGCATATTACATTGGCCACTATGGAACACTAATGAAAATTAGGGATTCTACCATTGAACTATTCTGAGAAAAAGAGAAAAAATGTGCAAGTCACCAAGATCATGCAAAATAAAATTCCAAAAACCTTGATTCCTTACAAGGGTTGCTAAGTGAGTTTGCGTGCTAGTTAATGACTTTGCATGTCACTAGAGGTTAGAAAACAACTAAAAACAACCTAGTAAGTAAGATTAAATGATCTAGATTCTAAACCCAAAATGGAGTAGTCAATCTAAGCGAGACAATATACAATGGTTATTTATTTGACAAGCATGATAGTACTATAATAGAAAATAAATAACTAAGAAGCATGCAAGCAATCATATCATAATATTAAATACAAGAATGTAATTCAAATACAATAAATGGATGGAAAAAACAAAACTCATATACTCTTCAAATGGAAAAGCATACAAATGTGTAACATCATTTGAGAAAAAATGATTTGAGGCAATTTAGCTCCAACACTCTCCTTGGGATGGGTCATTTTCCTTATTAAAATCTCTCTCTAGCTATAGTGACTGAAGAACACTTACTTCCTTAATGAAATAAATCAAGTAAGAATGAATACAATGAATGGTAAAGATGAGAGAATGAGGTGTTTGATTTCCAAGCTCTTTCTTCCCACATAACCTTACAATTATTCTCTTCTTCAAGTCTACCCCATGGATTTGATTTATAGGAAAATTATGAGATTCAATGAAGAACTATTTCCAAACCATATTCCCAAACCCTAGCACATACCCTCAGCCAAACCCTATCACTAAACCATCTTCTTCATCCTCACCATCACCATCACCATCACCATCAACATCAACATCTTCATCATCACGACCATCTTCATCATCATCGTTAACTCTAACTCTAACCTTAATTCAATTTCATTCTATAACTCTATCCCTAACCCTCACCCAAACCCTAGCAATAAGCCATCTTCTTACTCCTCACCATCATCGTCACCATCACCGTCACCGTCACCATCATCATCATGTCTTCATCATCATCATTAACTCTAACTCTAACCCTAATTCAATTTCCTTCTATGATTGTAACCCTAACCCTCACCCAAACCCTAGCAATAATCCATCTTCTCCATCCTCACCATCACCATCACCATGACCATCACCGTCACCATCATCATCGTGTATTCATCATCATCATTAACTCTAACTCTAACCCTAATTCAATTTTCTTCTATGATTCTAGCCCTAACCCTCACCCAAACCCTAGCACTAATCCATCTTCTTCATCCTCACCATCACCATCACCATCACCGTCACTGTCACCATCATCATCATGTCTTCATCATCATCATTAACTCTAACTCTAGCCCTAACCCTCACCCAAACCCTAGCACTAAACCATCTTCTTGATCCTCACCATCACCATCACCACCACTATCAACATCTTCATCATCACCACCATCTTCATCATCATCATTAACTCTTGTTGATCTGTCTTTCTCCTTTCTAGCAGACCCGGGCTTGCGGTAATCTTTTAGACCAACAGAACCCTTAGCTCACTGGCCCTTTCGGCAACAGGTCGCAGAAGCGACCTGAAGTCTCACCCGAAGTGATTCTAATGGGAGGCAGAAGACTCAAGTGTCCTCAGCCAAGTTCCGAGGCATCCAGGGTGCTTAAACCCACCTTAACCCCCTTTCACAGGAGCCGACTATCTCATTCTATTACTCCGGCTACGCCCCTGTCTTATCGCGTTACACAGGGAATGCGATAAGTCTTCCCCCTATGTGAAACCGTCTAGCGATACCTAAGATATCGTGGGTGCGATGTCTTCCCCTTCTAGTTCCTGCGGTAAGCGAACTTTGACCGCTTCCTGGATTAATAGGTGGTCTCAGCTATCCTTATCCTGGTACTGCAGTTAGCAACAACATTCAGTCTCCAAGCATAACCCTTGCTAATGAACTTAACCCTTGATATCTCGCAACAACGTAACTAAGTAGAATATTACTTTGAGCAGTGTCTAAGTAGACCATTCATGACTTACATTCAGTTCATACTCGCACATTATCCTCTGTTCAACAATTATCTAGTTGCTATGCGGGTAGCTATGATTATCACAATTATTATACATCATTCAGAAGTTAAACTGACGACCATGTACATTACTTATAACAGAATGAAGCATTCATATATAACACAGACAAGTGAATGAGAGCAGCAGTTACACCAATACAATAGTGCTACTTAGACAAGCACGCTGTTACTCCCAGGGCGAGAACTACGCCCAGGGGAACTGCGGTTCTTGTGTACAACTCTGAAGAATAAACACAGTTCCGTTCCACTCTTTACAACAAGGGTCTTCTGGGAAACTCCACCTCAGTGGGAGCCCTTCTCTATAGACCTCTTTTCTCTTCCTGTCTTTTACAATGCACTCTCTTTCTCTCACAATCCCTGCGGATTGCACTATCTCTCAACAGGTCGGCCCTATGTTCTCTCAGGGATGTCCAGACTCTGCAACAACAAAAGACTTGGCTAGCCTCTACCTGATGTCTCTATCACTATGTGGCCAACCCCTTATCATATAAAAAGACTCCTATATATAGATGGCCCGAAGGTCTCATCGCAGTTACAAAACTGTGGGCCTTATCCCAACAGTGACTCAACCCTAACCACTTACAGTCAACTGGCTGTACTTCCATGGCCGCCTTCTGTCTCGTCGCCGCTTCCTGCAGTCCTTAGTCTTTAATGCATCGGCCCGTCGCTTCTTCTTGGTTCAAGCAACGCTGACTGTAGTCCTTCTCTTTAATGAGGGTAGCTGAACCCTCTCTTCATCTTCGGCGCCTTTATTGCGGTGGTTGAGCTCTCCCTTCGGCCTCTTCTTTGTACCACATGCTTGACTTTTCTGTACCTATCGCCGTGATTCCCGCCGGAATTTGCGCTACGGCGATATCTTTGTCTTCCCGCCAAAATTGGTACTTTCTCTCCAAAATTAGTTATCCTTCCCAAAATTAGCAGCTTCCTAAATGCTGCGGAAGTTATCTCCAACAACTCCCCTAACACTTACTTGTGGCTCGTCCCCGAGCCACTCGCAACAACAGCCTGATTCATCTGCCTAAGCTTATCCTTTGCTGCTCGTGAGATTGCTGCGAATTGTGCCTTAAGCGCTTTAATACTTTCATCCATGTGTGTTACTTCTTCCTGCGCTGCGCTGAGCAGCTCAGCAGTTACCAAGGAGTCCTCTGTGCCCTCAATGACTCCTTTACTTGAGGTGAAGCTTTTCACCTTTTGCTCCAGTTCATCAACCAGATGTGCGACTTTAATTTCGTGCGGGCTAACTTCGTTAGCCAGGTTGATCTGCTGTGCTCTATATTTCTGCACCTGCTGCTGAATTTGTGTGATTTCTCCTTTCTTTCTTATCTTCGCAAGAGCACTCAAGCCCTTGTACTCTTCTTCAGCTCTTGCTATCGCATCTTCACAGTGCTTAATGTGCTGATCGAGCTCGGCTTTCTGTGGGAGCTCCTCTAGCTCCAGCCATGTTTTTGATGCATCTTCCAGGATAGCCTCTGCTGCTTCCACCCGACAGTGCATCTGTGTCTGTACAATTCTGAAAGCTTGCACTCGTGCTTCTTGGATTTCCTCTGGAGTAGGCGGCTTATTCGCTTCTAGTGCAGCAATCCTTGCTTCGTATTCTTCCTCCATCTTTTTCTTCTCTTCATCTAGAGCCTTTGCTCTTTCCGCTATTTTTCTGATCTTTTGAGTTATTTCTAACTCAGGCCTGATATCGCACTGCGGAAGTTCTGCTGCGATATTCTTTAAAACAAGAGAGACATCCTGCTCTCGCTGAACATATTGCGTCAACTGGGCACTCTCTGCCTCATGCTGTGCAATGAGCTGCACATTGTCGTTAGACAGCAAAACATTTTGCTCATATGTGACTTGTTCTCTGTGCCTCAGCTCCGTGCCTATCTGCTGGAAAATTTCGTACAACTGATCCACAGGTACTTCTGGTAGGTTCACCTCAAGAGGATGAACCATCTGCACTTCCATAGGTACAGGGAACTTAATGCTTCCCGGCGGTATACGAACAATGTTCGTGCGGTCCCTTGCAATACTTTCTTCTCTGCTCTGTGGAGGGGGCTGCGAACTTTCTGCGACTGCAGTTGGAGCTGGCTGAATCTGCATGGAAGTAGTCTTCTCAGTTATTGCCTTCAGCTCTCGCAATTTCTTGTCAAGGTTGATGCGCATAAGATCCTGCGATGACTGAATCGCAGCGAATTTATCCCGCATCTTCTCCTGTATTCGGCTGGCGATGAGATCATACTCATCCTCTGTCATGATTGGTGCCTGCGGTTCATCGGAAGTAACCGCCTTTGTTCTCTTCTTCTTTGCTTGCAGTGGAGAAGGGCCTTCAGTAGCCTTTCTCTTAGAACCTATTGGTTCTTTCTCTTTGTATTTAGGATCTACCTCCTGAACATCTTCTGGATCCTCAGCTGGGGGATCAACTGGAACTAGGCCAGAGGATAGATCATCATACGCTTGTTTCATGTCCTCATCAAAACAATTCTTAATGGTATCTTCAACCTGCTGGATTTCCATGCGATATGGGCCGGGGGCCCATTCGTTATGTTTCCTGAATCCTTTGGGTCTGATGTAGGTTTTATCCCTGTCGACTTTAAATTCCAGCTTGGACTGATAAAGATCAACGACCGGCGAGTCGACACGCTGAATCGTTGCGACGGATTCAAGCAATAGCGTATAATATTCATGGAATACCATTGCATTATTCTTGTGCTTCTCTGGGTGACTACTCGCCCAAAGATTTGAGTACCTCGACCCTCTGCACGCCCCTGGTGCCAGTTGTGGAAACTACGAATTGGGTGGCTCTTTCCATCCAATGAAAGCTATAAGGATCAGCAGCCACGAGAAGTGGAAGCTGTGAAGTGGATCCTGCTGCGCCTGCGCACAGTCTTGAAAGAAACTATTCAGCAAAAATAAACTCCAGTTGTAAGGTTTACCGTTTATGACTTCGATCGCTAGGCGGATAACTGAGCCTGTGACCTCCTTCGGCCTCACCTTGAGGAGGAGTTTTCCGGCCAACAGACTAACAGTAAACCGCAAGGCGTCATCCTGTATTGAATTGACATCGTAGGCGCGACCTCCTCTTTGCAGCTTATACTCCGCAACCTGCTTGGTTGAGAGCCTGGTATCCTTTGTGGCGCCATCAATATTTATCTGTGGGTCGAAACCAGTCTTCGACAGACCGGTAATGCGGTGAATGAGGTCAACATTAACATCTATTCGGGTACCCAACCATAAGTAACCACCATGCACACATGAAAGTAGCGTCCGCACCACAGCATTGACCTCCGGGCCCCGTCCAAAGTGTGGAATCTCCAGGAGGTTGAGCAGTCCCGACGGTGCTAAATGGCTTACATGGTCCATGGGGACGAACTCATCGCGCTGTGTCCTTGGGTTCCTCTGAATCGTCATATAACGATCGCGGCGGAATTGTGGGTACAGCGTATAATCTCTCAGATTATAATCAGCAAACTTAACAGCATGCATATTCCCCCACAAGTTACCTTCTTCCTTCACTCGGTTATCCAGCGGTGGGAGTATGAGTTCATCTTTAAAGTCTCTTGGAAGAACAATGGCTGGTGCATTTTCTATTCTTGGTGGGAAGTATATGGTAGTGACTGTAACTTCTTCCGGAAGTTCCTGCTCCGGTTCTTCTGACTCTGTGTTATTCAGGGTCTCGCTACGCTCCATGTTAGCTAAGGTTCTCGGTGACTGGCGTGTGGACGGAGAGTCAGCAGCAATTTTCTTTCCTTTCCTCGCCACAACTGAAGTCATAGCGCACTCAATTCCACCCCTTTGGAATCTCTGCAACACGTCTTCGAGAGGCTCGTCTGGCGCGAGGAGCCTTCCCCTGTGGTACTCTGGACTTCCTATGATTGCTAATCTTAATGCAAATCAGAGTCTGCAACTGTTTTTGGTTTCCCTGCTCAGAACTCTGCTAAGAATACGCTTGGCTCGGCTCAACTGCGCTCAACTCTTTTGGTGAAAATGACCAAGTAGCCCCGTGCTTTGAATAGAACGTGTATTTATCATAGGGCGGAATTTCAAATGGCAACGGACCAGTAACTGGACCCGTTGGCGGCATTTAATGCATAGACAAGACAGCACCCCGCGCCCATTAATTGCAAACGCCGTTTGAAATTTCACTGGGAAACTGTGCGCCGGAGTGGTGTCGCATCGGATTTTCCAAATCTAGAAGAATCGTCGTACTGCTGCCAAATCTTAGTACAACAGATACTTGTCAGCCGTGCAGTTAATGCTTGTCAGATGGCGAAGTGACTAGCCCTCTGATCAATTCAAAATTTGATATCGCATCAATCTGTTTTCTGTCCTCTGCGATAAGATATCGCATCGTCTGGAATTGGAAAGTGCCAAAAACTCGCCTCATATCAAAATTATCGCAACCACCAGGAAAGCTGGCTGCGAATTCTTACCTAAAGTATTTCCCGGTGTAGACTCCTTAGGGTGCGATGCTTCATTTCAACTACACTGAACATCTGCACCAATTGCTTCCTTTCTGGGTTAGGGCTAGGAGGTGGCATGGCCTTCGCGATACAGCTTAAGCCGACTGCCATTGATCAGGGTAGGAAGAAACTCCCCACTCATAGTACGAAGCTGTATAGCACCTCCATCTGTTATTTGCTGGATTTGATATGGTCCTAACCAATGAGTTTTGAATTTTCCAGGGAACTTTATAAACTTACTATCATAAAGGAGTACCAAGTCTCCAAGCTGAAAGGTTTTGTTCTTGATATGCCTATCATGCCAAGCTTTTTCTCGTGCTTTCTGCACTTTTTGATGGAATCCTGCGATAAATCTGTCTTCCTCCAGATTGAGCAGCTGTGCCAATCTCTCCTCTAAAGTATCAGAATCAGCCATCTCTGTAAGCTGAGCAATCCTTAGACTGGGTAAGATGTATTCCATAGGCATAACAGCCTCTTGTCCATATACCAGGCTGAAAGGTGTGTGCCCTGTTAGTTTCTTACACGTGGTCCTGTAAGCCCATAATACAGCATTAACTCTGAGGTCCCAATCATCCCTTTGACTGTTACAAATCTTTGTAAGAGCATGTTCTAATATCTTATTGAAAGCCTCCACTGTACCATTTGCTTGAGGGTGGTAAGGTGTACTCTTATGGTGCTGTATTTCAAATTCCTCTGTCAAGGCTTCTATGGTGCTATTCAAAAAATGTGTGCCTTGATCACTCATCAAAGTCACTGGGCATCCAAATCTAGTGATGATGTTTTCAAAAATAAATTGTGCTGCTGTAGCAGCATCACAATTCCTGACTGGTTTTGCCTCAGCCCACCTGGTGAGGTATTCTGTTGCTGTAATTATATATCTCGCACCAGTTCGTTTTCCTGGGGGGTTAATAGGACCCACGAAGTCTATGGCCCATTTATCGAATGCGCGTAGCGTGATCTGTGGTCGCAACGGCATTTCATCTCTTCTGGAGGGCTTTCCTGTCCTTTGGTAGATATCGCATGATCTGCAAAACTCTTTGCTGTCTTTATGTAATGTAGGCCACCATAATCCGGCTGCTAGGATCTTCTGAGCGGTAGGCTTCCCTGCGAAATGGCCTCCTGCGATGCCCGAATGTGCTTCCTTAAGAATGGTCTGTTTCTCGTGGGGCATAACGCATCGGCGCAAGATTTCATCTGGTCCTAACTTATAGAGGTGTCCTGCAATCAGGGTGAAGTCTGCTGCTTTCACCACTAATTGTTTCTTTTGTTGCTTGGTAAACTCAGGTGGTGCCCACCCTGTAGTGAGAAATTGAATTATATCTCCATAATATTCGTCTGCGACCTGAATGGAGAACAATTGTGCATCAGGCAAGTTGTCCTCTAAATTACTCGGTTCTTCACCTGAGTCTAGCCTTGACAGGTGATCAGGTCCTGCGTTTAGTCTTCCTGGCTTAACAATGATTTCGAAATCATATTCCTGGAACAACAATAGCCATCTGCATATTCTTCCCCCTAACACTGGCTTATTGACCAAGTACTTTAATGCAGAATGGTCGGTGAACATCTTGAACGGGGCACCCAACAGGTAGTGCCGAAATTTCTGTAAAGCATACACCATTGCTAACCCTTCTCTCTCTGTGGTGGTGTAATTCTTCTCAGCTGTCGATAGTCTCCTGCTCGAATATGCGATAGGGTGGTCAATACCCCCTTCGCCTGGTTGTGTGAGGATAATGCCCAGTGCGATGCCAGATGCATCCACATGAACATGAAAAGGCTTGTTCCAATCTGGAAATACCAGAATAGGTGCTGTAACCATTTTTTCTTTTAGAGCGTCAAGACTCTTCTGACATTCCTCATTCCACTGAAATTTGATATCCTTCTTCAATAATTTCTCCATTGGTGCAGTAATCTTGGCATAACCTTTAATAAACTTTCTGTAATACCCGGTATGACCAAGTGTAGTTCTCAGCTGCTTTACTGAGTTAGGTGCTGGTAAATTGACAATGATGGCGATCTTCGCAGGATCTACCATCAAGCCTTGTCTGCACACAATGTGACCCAACAACGTACCAAAAGGCGCACAAAATATACATTTTTTTAAGTTAAGGGAAATCTGGTGCTGTCTACATTTTTCAAACATTAATCGTAGGTTTCCTATGTGCTTCTTGACTAGTCCAAATACAGTCCAATCATCAAAATAAACTTCTAGAAATTGATGGATGTATTCCTTAAAGACAGCAACAACTACTCTAGAAAAAATTGCTGGGGCATTCTTAAGACCAAAGGGCATTACCGTATACTGAAAGGAGCCCCATTCTGTCGCAAATGTGGTCTTTTGCCTGTCGTCTGGATGGATTCTTATCTGGTGATAGCCTGAAAAGCCATCAGTAAATGAATAGATTTCTTGTCCTCCAACATTGTCTAAGACTTCATCAGTGAATGGTGTCGGAAATGGGTCATGCAGCGATGCATCATTCAGTTTGCGCAAGTCGACACAGATCCTGATGTCTCCTTTTGTTTTCTTTTCTTGTACTACCATGGGACTAACCCACTCACTTTCTTCAACAGGTTCAATGATTCCTGCTGCTAGCATCTTATCTATTTCATCTTTTACTTTTGCTTTATACCGCGGATTCAACCTGTATGGGCGTTGCTTAACTGGCTTAGCGTCCTCCTTAAGCGGTATTCTCATGACTCCGAGGTCACCCACTATTCCCTTCATTTCTGTAAAGTTGGTAGGAAATAGGTCCTGATACTCGTGTAATAGGTCTGTGATTTGGCCAATTGTCTCATCATCCCAATAATCTCCAATAGAGGCAAACTTAGGGTCTGTTTCTGTGCCAATATTGCTTTTTCTAATCTTGATTGGTTCTGTGACAGCTGGGATTTCTAAGTGTGGACCTTCAACTTCACGCGTACCTTCTGTTTCTGCGATATTGATACTGCGAGGATCTTCATCCTCATCGCTTGAGTCTTGTGCGCAGTTGTAACATTCCAGTGCATGTTCCATCTGAATAGCCCACTCGGGTTGCGAATCCGTTGGTAATGGGCAATCCTCAAATATTTTGGTTTTTATGATCTTCAAGGCCCGATCAATGCTTGGATGCTCAGATTCGAAACTGAACGTGACCAAAGAGTTTTTAATCATAATAGGCCATGAGATGGTTCCTTTTCTTAGCTCTGCTTCTGTATACCAGTTCCGTGGAACTATATCCAGTGTGTGTATAAACAAATGAACCCATTCTTCTGCTGGAATTTCTAACCAACTCTGTTCACAGTTCATAATGTGTGTACAGTCTCTTTCCTTAGAGAATCTAATGCGCATCAATCTCTTACAATCATACCATGATGCGATATGTTCCTTGTGTGTGTACCACCATCTTGCAGGTGTGGCTCGAACTGCAAGGTCAAAAACCTCCATCCTCTGTTCTTGAGGAATCTCTTGTTCAAACTGCTGCAAAAAATCATTGACGTCTGCTAATCCATCAAAAGTTGGAATATACCTGTTTTCTGTCCCAATCCATCGCAGTTATTTAGTCATGAATGCGCATCTGCGAATAGAAACTTCGTGGAGTCTATTTTGCCAATTCTCTAAGCCAACATCTGAATCTGATGTGCAGGAGCTATCACATCTCCAGCTAATATGTCCATCAGCTGTAGGATCAATGTAATCTGTCTGATTAGAAGTCATTTGGTACAAATTTTCCATGTTATGCACCTCCTCTTCTGCTTTGATTGGCTCAATGTAGCGAGGACCCTGTAAAGGGTCTAGTGGTGCGATAACCCGGACTTGAGCATCTTCAAATGTCATCTGCCTTTTCTTTAAGTTGATAACAGCCTTGTTATCAAAAGCCCAATCAATACCTAATAGAGCTGGATAGGGTTTGGTGTCACCAATAATTTCTATGATCTCAAAATCGGCATATGTGTGAACTCCGTCGATGTCCACTGGGACATGCGATAGACGACCCATCGGTGATATTCTCTGCTGATTAGCTAGTCTAAGGTGGATAGGGGATCTGCTTAGTTTTGGGCTTCCCATCTGTTCCCATGTCTGCTTAGTCAAGACATTTACTTCTGATCCTAAGTCTAGGATAACCTCATCCATTTCAAATAGTCCGATCTGCGCTGTGAGCCTCATCTCTCTTCCTGTCCTTGTATGGCCCATTATATGGTGAATGGTGCGCTGTGTATTGCTCACAGAAGGGCTCTGTTGACATTGGTCAATAACTTTCTGAAGTTCCTCTACAGCTTTCCCATTTCTTAGAAGTTTCAAACAACTCTGCAAGAAGGACTGTACACTCCCGGTCAATTCCTCTTCGTCGCATCTTCCAGATGTGCTAGCCTGTGGTATCTGCGCAGTACTAACATCCTGCGGTGGTTTCCGTGGTATACCCTGAGATGGTAATACTAGTGATCCGGACTGTGTCTGTTCAGCAAAGGAAGTCTTAGTTTGCTGAAATGCCTCCTTATTCTTCTGTAGATCGAGTGGGATAGGTTTTCCTGGGGCCTTGCGCACCCACTGCATTCCTGTCGTTTTTTCCACGTCCTGCGATATGTTGCTTGTGGAGAGACCACTGCGAGTTACAATATTGACCCATGGTTCGGTTTCGTTCTGCTCAGCAGCGATAAACTGGATAGTCTGATTGGTTGCTGGCTTGGCGTCCTTGATCTTAGCTATCAGTATGGGACATTCCTCTATTGTGTGGTCATAAGATTTACAATACTTGCACGTTGTAGTAGGGTTCTGACAGTCTCTAGCGTAATGTCCTGTGCCTCCACAGTTATAACAGGTGATAATTCCACGGCCACGGCCAGATTCATAGCCTCCTCCGCGTCCTCGGCCTCTGAAATTTCCTCCACGGCCTCCTTGAGTCAGATCAGTTTGTGGACGTACTGCTGGTCCAGATGCTTCTGACTGAACTCTGTAAAGGTCATGCTTCCTTTCTATGATTAACTCATAAGCTCTACAGTTGTTTTCGTCATGTCCCACAGATTTACAGAAGTTGCAGTATAGGTTCTTTGGTGTCTGCACATATTTCTGAAGGAGAGGGCATTCCTGAGGACTGTGTCCTCTGGTTCTACAAATCTCGCACCATGGCCCCTGGTTCTGCATCAACGGGTTAGGAGCTCCACTGGCGATATAGTCAGCAAAGACAGGGCAGTTATCCTTACTGTGTCCCTGCGCTTTACACTTAGTACACCAAATTTCATGCGCAACCTCCTTTCCTTTCTTAATTTCATCAGCTGTAAGGTGAGGTTAGCTAGCTGATTTTGCAGATTAGTGATACCGGTGCTAGTTTCTGCTAGAGGTGAAGCCTCTAGTTTCATTGCCATTTCTAATGCTTCATCTTGTGTATTTAATTTCTGTTGCATTAGCGGAAGTCTGATGTGTGGTAATATTGCTGCGATAAACCATTCTTTATGCTGTTGAGGCGCAAGCTCAAAGCTTACCTGATCGATGAGGGTCTTGAATCTCTGGTCAAAATCCCAAACCGTTTCCGTAGGTAATTGTTTAATATCTTTAAGTTCTGCTATGCATTGTGACTCGGATTTAGGTTTTTTAAACTCTTTAATCATAGCAGTTCTAACCCGTGCAAGCGTTCTGTTATGGCCAGTGGTATACTTCATATACCAAGTTAATGCTCTTTCTCTAAATGTGGTGGCCAGCTGGACAAGCTTGACATTATCATCTTGTATTTGCTTAATGGTCCATATGGCTTCGCATAAGAACCAGTGTTGCTCAGGGTCCTCCGACCCTGTACCTTTGAATGTTGGTAGCTTCATATCATCTCCCATTCTGTTTCTAGATGGTGGGTTCTGGTTTGCTGTATGACTACCACTCTGCTGTGTAGATGTGGAGGGTGTAGCGGCAGTATTCGCTGTATAAGAGCTACTGGACGGGGTTCCTGCGGGATTATTCTGAGTTCCGACTGGCTTTTGAGGAATCCTAGGGTTCTGACTCTGCTGTCTCGGGTGATCTGAGCTGTCTTCTTCAGAAGAAGATGAATCGTTGACTCTATATCTTTTACCACTACGTGTATGTCCAAGATACTCGTAATCACTTTCAGAGTCTACTGACATTACAATATCATGCTACTATTCATCTGAGAGTATATCCAGTACTCCTTTTTCATATAGTAATTGCTTAATGGACAGACTTAGAGAATTTAGGTACTTACCGCGATAACCCTTGAAGAAGTACCGTTCTGCTGCGCTGAAACTCTTTCTCTGATCAACCGCGAACTCTGTGATGAAGCCTTCCAGCAGACTCGCAAGCCAGAAGTCTACTGCGCGTGAGATGGGGTTATCGACACCTTTCAAGGTCTGACTCAGCTCTGCTGTCCAGACAACTTATCGATTCTTCTTGACACCGCTGTTGTCAGCAAGCTTTGATAACCAACCATATAACTCAATAGCATAAGTTACGAAGAATATCTCGTGGAGATCTGTAAAAATGTGCTTCTGTAGCCAAGCCTCAGTGCTCAGTCTAGGGTTCTTGTTTTCTTTTGCAGCAAACTCTCTTTCTTTTGACTCAACCCACTGGTTAAGTTCTTGCTTGGTAGGATGCCAACAGAACATCAGCTCAATGTGTTCAAACCGGCAACGGAACCATTTGTTGATCTGTCTTTCTCCTTTCTAGCAGACCCGGGCTTGCGGTAATCTTTTAGACCAACAGAACCCTTAGCTCACTGGCCCTTTCGGCAACAGGTCGCAGAAGCGACCTGAAGTCTCACCCGAAGTGATTCTAATGGGAGGCAGAAGACTCAAGTGTCCTCAGCCAAGTTCCGAGGCATCCAGGGTGCTTAAACCCACCTTAACCCCTTTCACAGGAGCCGACTATCTCATTCTATTACTCCGGCTACGCCCCTGTCTTATCGCGTTACACAGGGAATGCGATAAGTCTTCCCCCTATGTGAAACCGTCTAGCGATACCTAAGATATCGTGGGCGCGATGTCTTCCCCTTCTAGTTCCTGCGGTAAGCGAACTTTGACCGCTTCCTGGATTAATAGGTGGTCTCAGCTATCCTTATCCTGGTACTGCAGTTAGCAACAACATTCAGTCTCCAAGCATAACCCTTGCTAATGAACTTAACCCTTGACATCTCGCAACAACGTAACTAAGTAGAATATTACTTTGAGCAGTGTCTAAGTAGACCATTCATGACTTACATTCAGTTCATACTCGCACATTATCCTCTGTTCAACAATTATCTAGTTGCTATGCGGGTAGCTATGATTATCACAATTATTATACATCATTCAGAAGTTAAACTGACGACCATGTACATTACTTATAACAGAATGAAGCATTCATATATAACACAGACAAGTGAATGAGAGCAGCAGTTACACCAATACAATAGTGCTACTTAGACAAGCACGCTGTTACTCCCAGGGCGAGAACTGCGCCCAGGGGAACTGCGGTTCTTGTGTACAACTCTGAAGAATAAACACAGTTCCGTTCCACTCTTTACAACAAGGGTCTTCTGGGAAACTCCACCTCAGTGGGATCCCTTCTCTATAGACCTCTTTTCTCTTCCTGTCTTTTACAATGCACTCTCTTTCTCTCACAATCCCTGCGGATTGCACTATCTCTCAACAGGTCGGCCCTATGTTCTCTCAGGGATGTCCAGACTCTGCAACAACAAAAGACTTGGCTAGCCTCTACCTGATGTCTCTATCACTATGTGGCCAACCCCTTATCATATAAAAAGACTCCTATATATAGATGGCCCGAAGGTCTCATCGCAGTTACAAAACTGTGGGCCTTATCCCAACAGTGACTCAACCCTAACCACTTACAGTCAACTGGCTGTACTTCCATGGCCGCCTTCTGTCTCGTCGCCGCTTCCTGCAGTCCTTAGTCTTTAATGCATCGGCCCGTCGCTTCTTCTTGGTTCAAGCAACGCTGACTGTAGTCCTTCTCTTTAATGAGGGTAGCTGAACCCTCTCTTCATCTTCGGCGCCTTTATTGCGGTGGTTGAGCTCTCCCTTCGGCCTCTTCTTTGTACCACATGCTTGACTTTTCTGTACCTATCGCCGTGATTCCCGCCGGAATTTGCGCTACGGCGATATCTTTGTCTTCCCGCCAAAATTGGTACTTTCTCTCCAAAATTAGTTATCCTTCCCAAAATTAGCAGCTTCCTAAATGCTGCGGAAGTTCTCTCCAACAACTCTAACTCTAACCCTAATTCAATTTCCTTCTATAACTCTAGCCCAAAACCTCACCCAAACCCTAGTACTAAGCCATCTTCTTCATCCTCACCATCACCATCACCATCACCTTCACCATCACCATCACCATCATCATCAATGTCTTCATCATCACCACCATATCCATCATCATCATTAACTCTAACTCTAACCCTAACTCTAACTCTAACTCTAGCTTCCTCATCAACATCTCCATCATCACCATCACCATGACCATCACCATCACCATCACCATCACCATGACCATCACCATCACTGTCACCATCACTATCATCATCACCATCATCATCATCATAAGTGCTCGGAGGACGATTTTGCAGAGTTGACCCCCGTGTGCAAAAATAGCACACTCCCTCACTGAGCAAAACCCTAGTTTCCAAGATGGACGTTCAAGATGGCACTGGAGCCATGGGACCAAAAGAGAGGGGCACCCCTAGCACTATCCTGATGTCCTGATTCCAACGAATTCGATGGTTTGTCGATTGGAGCCACGGTCGTCATTCTATGGCTCATTCCGTCTCGCATCCAAAAGGCCTTCAGGGACACCTACTCGATACCTACCGGGGGCATAGAAGTCATCCCGTGTAGCAAAACAGGGCTCCAGGGAGTCCTGTAGGTGTGTCTAGGTCGGTTTCGGGTAGGAACATTGGTCGTAAGTGCTCGGCGGATGATTTTGCAAAGTTGGCCCCCGTGTGCAAAAATTGCACACTCCCTCACTGAGCAAAACCCTAGTTTCCAAGATGGACGTACAAGATGGCATCAGGGCCACAGGACCAGAGGAGAGGGGCGCCCCTAGCACTATCTAGGTGTCCTGAATCCAATGGAGTTAATGATTTGTCGATCGGAGCCATGGTCATCATTCTATGGCTCGTTCCATCTCGCATCCAAAAGGCCTTCAGGGACACCTGTTGGATACTTGCCGGGGGCATAGAAGTCCAACCGTGCAGCAAAACCAGGCTCTGGGGAGTCCTGCAGGTGTGTCTAGGTAGGTTCCAGCTAGGAACACTGGTTGTAAGTGCCCGGTGGATGATTTTGCAGAGTTGGCCCCCGTGTGCAAAAATTGCACACTCCCTCAATGAGCAAAACCCTAGTTTCCAAGATGGGCGTACAAGATGGCATTGGGGCCATGGGACTAGAGGAGATGGGTGCCTCTAGAACTATCCCGGTGCCCTGAATCCAATGGAATCAACTCTTCATCGATCGGAGCCATAGTCGTCATTCTATGGCTCGTTCCATCTCGCATCCAAAAGGCCTTCAGGGACACCTACTGGATACCTACTGGGGGCATAGAAGTCCAACCATGTAGCAAAAAAGGGCTTCGGGGAGTCTTGCAGGTGTGTCTAGGTAGGTTCCGGCGGGAACACTGGCCATAAGTGCCTGACTGATGATTTTGCAGAGTTGGCCCCCGTGTGCAAAAATTGCACACTCCCTCACTCAGCAAAACCCTAGTTTCCAAGATGGATGTTCAAGATAGCACCAGGGCATCGAGACAAGAAGAGAGGGGTTCCCCTAGCACTATCCCGGTGTCCTGAATCCAACGGAGTCGACGGTTCGTTGATCGGAGCCACGGTTGTCATTCTATGGCTTGTTCTATTTCGCATCCAAAAGGCCTTCACGGACACCTGCTCGATACATGCCGGGGGCATAGAAGTCCAACCGTTTAGTAAAACTAGGCTCCGGTGAGTCCTACAGGTGTGTCTAGGAAGGTTCCGGTTGGGAACGCTGGTTGTGAGTGCTCAACAGACGATTTTACAGAGTTAACCCCCGTGTGCAAAAATTGCACACTCCCTCATTGACCAAAACCCTAGTTTCCAAGATGGACGTACAAGATGGCACCGGGGCCACAGGATCGGACGAGAAGGGCGCCCTTGGCACTATCTCGGAGTCCTGAATCAAACGGAGTTGATAGTTCGTCGATCGGATCCACGGTCGTCCTTCCATGGCTCGTTTCGTCTTGCATCCAAAAGGCCTTTAGGGACACCTGTTGGATACTTGCCGGGGGCATAGAAGTCCAACCGTGCAGCAAAATCGGTTTCTGGGGAGTCTTGTATGTGTGTCTAGGCAGGTTCTGGTTGGGAACGCTAGCCATAAGTGTGCGTTGGATGATTTTCCAAAGTTGACCCCAATGTGAAGGCCATCCAAATTTGCTCAAGGGGGTCGTTTCTCGTCAGGAGGCCCCCGGGCGTTTGTGGCCACCGTGGACAGGTCCACTATGGCCACATGGACCTGTGGGGGCCGATGGAATCCAAGTTTGCTCACCGGTTTGGGTTCTGTGGCCCCAAGGAAAATCCTCCAGGATTCCTTGAACGGCCCCAGGGTGCCCGACTAGAATGATCGTGGCACCCGAACCGTGGCTCAGTTCACAAATCCATCGACTCCGGCTGGTCCGAGACGGCGGGTTTCAGCTAGGGGACCCCCCACAGCAACCTCCAAAGACCTGGAAGCGGTGCCAATGAGCCATCTCCAAAGCTTGGGTTTTGCTCAGTGATGGCCATTCCACATTCGCTCAAAGGGGCCATTTCTCGTCCGAATTCCCCTGGGTGTGCGTGGCCACCATGGACATGTCCACAATGGCCACATGGACCTGTGGGGTTCAACGGAATCCAAGTCCGCTCACTGGTTTGGGTTCCATGGCCCCATGGCAAATCCTCCACGTATCCCTGAACGGCCCCGGGGTGCCCGAAAAGAATTCCCGTGGCACCCGCACCGTAGCTCAGTTCGTGAATCCATAAACTCCGGTGGGTCCGGGATAGCGGGTTTCAGCTAGGGGACCCCCCACAGCATCCCCTGAAGACCTAGAAGCAGTGCCAACGAGCCATCTCCGGAGCAAGGGTTTTTCTCAGTGATGGCCATTCCAGATTCGCTCAAGGGGGAAATTTCTTGTCTGGATGACCCCGGGCATTCGTGGCCACCGTGGACAGGTCCACAATGACCATGTGGACCTGTGGGGGTCGACGGAATCCAATTCTGCTCATCGGTTTGGGTTCCGTGGCCCCAGGGAAAATCCTCCAGGTATCCCTGAATGACCCCGGGATGCCCAACTAGAATTCTCGTGGCACCCGAACCGTGGATTGGTTCACAAATCCGTTGACTCCAGCGGGTCCGGGATGGCAGGTTTCAGCTAGGGAACCCCCCACAGTGTCCCCCGAAGACCCGAAGGCAATGCCAACGAGCCATCTCTGGAGCTAGGGGTTTGCTTAGTGATGGCCATTCTAGATTCACTCAAGGGGGGCATTTCTCATCCGGATGCCCCCGGGCATGCATGGGAACTGTGGACAATTACACAAGGGCCATGTGGACCTATGGGGGCCAATGGAATCTAAGTTCGCTCGTCGGTTTGGGTTCCGTGGCCCCGGGGCAAATCCTCTAGGTGTCCTTGAACGGCCCCGGGGTGCCCAACTAGAATGCACGTGGCACCCATACCATTGCTCGATTCATGAATCCGTCGACTCCGACGAGTCCGGGATGGTGGGTTTCAGCTAGGGGACCCCCCACAGCGTCCCCTGAAGAACCAGAAGCGGTGCAAACAAGCCATCTCCATAGCTATGGTTTTGCTCAGTGATGGCCATTCCAGATTCGCTCAAGGTGGCCATTTCTCGTCCGGATGCCCCCGGGCGTGCGTGGCCACCGTGGATAGGTCCACAATCACCATGTGGACCTATGGGGCCAGATGGAATCCAAGTCCGCTCGTCGGTTTGGGTTTCGTGGCCCCAGGGAAAATCCTCACGGTGTCCCTGAACGGCCACGGGGTGCCCGACTAGAATGCCTGTGGCACCCGGACCGTGGTTCGGTTTACGAATCCGTCAACTCCGGTGGGTCCGGGACAGTGGTTTTCAGCTAGGGAACCCCCCACGGCGTCCCTCAAAGACCTGGAAGCGGTGCCAACGAGCCATCTCCGAAGCTAGGGTTTTGCTTAGTTATGGCCATTCCAGATTCACTCAGGGGGCTATTTCTCGTCTGGATGCCCCTGGGCATGCGTGGCCACCGTGGATAACTCCATAATGCCCACATGGACCTGTGGGGGCCGACGAAATCCAAGTCCGCTCACCGGTTTGGGTTCCGTGGCCCCGGGGCAAATCCTCCAGGTATCCCTGAATGGCCTTGGGGTGCCCGACTAGAATGCCCATGGCACCAGGACCATGGCTCGGTTCACAAATCCGTCGACTCCGGCGAGTCCAGGATGGAGGATTTCAGCTAGGGGACCCCCCAAAGCATCCCCCGAAGACCCGGAAGTAGTGCCAACCAGCCATCTCGAGAGATAGGGTTTTGCTCAGTGGTGGCCATTCCAGATTCGCTCAAGGGGGTCATTTCTCGTCCGGATGACCTCGGGCATGCGTGGCAACCGTGGATAGGTCCACAATGGCCACGTGGACCTATGGGGGCTGATGGAATCCAATTCCACTTGCCGGTTTGGGTTCTATGACCCAGGGGAAAATCCTCAAGGTGTCCCTGAACGGCCCCAGGGTGCCTGACTAGAATGCTCGTGGCACCCGGACCGTGGCTCGGATCGTGAATCTATTGACTCCGGTGGGTCCAGAGTGGTGGGTTTTAGCTAGGGGACCTCCCACAACATCCCCCGAAGACCCGGAGGTGGTGCCAATGAGCCATCTCTAGAGCTAGGGTTTTGCTGAGTGATGGCCATTCCCGATTCGCTTAAGGGGGCCATTTCTCGTCCGGACGCCCCCTGGCGTCTGTGGCCACCATGGACAGGTCCAAAATGGCCATGTCGACCTATAGGGGCTGACCAAATCCAATTCTGCTCACCGGTTTGGGTTCCGTGGCACCGGGGCAAATCCTCCAGGTGTCCCTGAACGGCCCCGGGGTGCCCGACTAGAATGCCCGTGGAACACGGACCGTGGCTCGGTTCGCAAATACGTCGACTCTGGCAGGTCCTGGATGGCGGTTTTCAGTTAGGGGACCCCCCACAACGTCTCCTGAAGACCTAGAAGCAATTCCAATGAACCATCTTCGGAGCTAGGGTTTTGCTCAGTGATGGCCATTCCAGATTCGCTCAAGGGGGCCATTTCTTGTCCGGATGCCCCAGGCATGCATGGACACCATGGATAGGTCCACAATGGCCACGTGGACTTATGGGAGGTGACGGAATCCAAGTCCACTTGCCGGTTTGGGTTCTGTTGCCCCAGGGAAAATTCTCCAAGTGTCCATGAACGGCCCCGGGGTGCCCGACTAGAATGCCCGTGGCACCTGGACTGTGGCTCAGTTCGTGAATCCGTCGACTTCGGTGGGTCAGGGACGGCGGAGCAAATTCCCAAAGTGTCCTTGAACAGCCCCGGGGTACCCGACTAGAATTCCCATAGCACCCGAAGGCCATTCCAGATTCACTCAAGGGGGTGATTTCTTGTCTGGAGGCAGAAGAAGATCAATTTTCGACAAAACAATGTAATTATTACATGTGCACGCAGCGGTTTCCCGCGGAAAATGAGTGTAGGGTTGAGCAGAGGAAATATTTTGGGAAATGGGCTATTACATTAACTTTTCTGATGGGCAATTGTAGGCATCTATGCTTCAGCGACTGTAGGTATCTACGCTTTTCTTCCAAGGGAAATCCTATTTCCGTCGGAAGAAAAGCATAGATACCTACAGCTGCCATATTTCGTTATGTAAACCGCTTTCCCATCAGAAAAGCTAATGTAATTGTGATGAACTTGCAATAATTAAGTAATGCAAATACATGAGATATCAAAAATAATAGAACAGAATCACTTTTATATTGATCAAGGGCCACTTCGAAGGGGCAAGCTCAATACAATTAACTTCACGGTGCTTTCAATGACCTCAACACACACTTATATACTAAGTCTATGCCCAATTCTATGAGTCAAAACCATGGGAAATATAATACTACGGGATGACTTACAAACCATATGCATCCAATAC
Source organism: Larix kaempferi (assembly GCA_027924585.1). Classification (NCBI taxonomy): domain Eukaryota; kingdom Viridiplantae; phylum Streptophyta; class Pinopsida; order Pinales; family Pinaceae; genus Larix; species Larix kaempferi. Next base: position 17,067,587 of record BSBM01000050.1, on the reverse strand, counting down.
TATGGGTCAATACTATGGGATAATATAAACTACAGATCAACAAATACTACGGGACGACTTACAAAGCATATGCGTCCAACAACAATACACTAACATAGTAAAGAGAAGGGTTGACATAGGTTCCTAACATCCCCTCTCCCTTAGAAAAAGCTTTGTCCTCAAAGCTTTGGTTGGAGAAATTGTTGCAGAATCTGAAGGAGAGGGTCCCCGGTAGCATCCTCGGGTTGCATTTCGGGCCACTGACGCCTTTGGAGTGTCAATGAGGATTGCTTGGAAGGCTGTAGATGAAGAAGAACCCTGTTAGCGGCATGGAAAATGTGCTCAGAACGGTGTTGATTGACTTGTTGTTTCAGGCGAATTCTGGCCATGTGAAGATTGTCCTGCAGAATGAGAAGAATCTGATCGTGGTTTCGAAGAACCGAGTCAATTTCCTGAACTGGGGAGCTGCGAAGGATGTATGGAAGAAGAACTGGCGGTGTTTTTCCATAGAATGCTTCATATGGTGTCCTTTGAGATGTGGTATTTTACCACCAGAGCGCTGCTAGGAAATCCATAGAAATAGTTGGCCAAAGTTGTGTAGGGATGGGCAAGGGTTTGAGCAATCCCGAAAGAAGTGTCGTTTCACCCGTGTTGACTTGGAAAGTATCATTGTCAGCCACCATCTGTTGAATTTTCATTTTTAGTCCCTTCCAAAAGAAGTTACATTGTTCCCGGTCATACATTTTGCAGAACCCAGAGTGCCATGTTGATGAAGTAGCATGGAGTTCATAGAAGAGAGAGCCATGTTGAACATATGGAAACCATTTTGGAACAAGCAGAGAAAGAGCTGTAAGAGAAACTGGGTCATCAATTGTGCGAGAAGGAGCATCTTCCACCATATTGTCCTTACCCTTCTTGTAAGTGATCACATAGGGATAAACCATGAGTTGGATAACCCATTTCAGGTGTGTTGGGGAGGAGACCCATTGTTCCAGAAAATTTTTCAGACTCTGGAGATCAGTCTTGATGTAGAAATAAATCCCTAATAGGTATGGATGCCTCTTCTGTACAGCATGCAAAATAGCCATCATTTCCCGCTGAGAGGTAGATGTGGCTAAATTCTTACCTGAAAGGTCTCTTGAAGGAAGCAAGTGAATTGGTTCAGCAAGGATACCTGCATATCTATCCAAGGAAGTAGTGGAGACTGTTGATGGGTGCATCTGAATGGAATTGAGCTGAGCGATGACACCATGTGAATTCTTATTAAGGATTTTTTCCAGGCAATGTGAAATGATGATGCAGAGAGACCCTAGTTGTAAGCCCATAAATTTGTGTTGTGCCCCATTGACTTTAAACTGCATCCAAAGGTCAGCAAAATCCCATAAGATGGGGCCAAGTGTGCGTAACCATTGAATGCCCAAAACCACATCACATCCGCCTAAGGACAAGGCAAACATGTCAAAGCGTAGTTTATAATCTTCCATATATATACGCACATTGTGACACTTCCCCTTGCAAGGTAAGGTGCCCCCATTGGCAACCATGACTTCAAAGTTGGAGCAAGGATGGACAAAACAATTAGCCTGTTTAGCAATCCGAGGGTCAATGAAGTTATGGGTGCTACCAAAATCAATGAGTATGGTAAGAGGGAGCTTCTTGAAGTATCCCCTGACCCGCATTGTTTGTGGGGTGGTGACGCCGGTTACAGCATGGAGAGATATCTCGAGTGGGTCGTCCTGCGATGGGGTGTCAACAGGCGGGTGTTGAATTTCGACCTGATCATCTATTGTATCTGTAGCTTCTTCACCAAGTTCTAAGGCAGGAAGAGAATCCACATCCAAGAGATAGAGCTTTTGTTGAACACATCTATGTCCCCGAGTGAATTTCTCATCACAATTATAGCAAATCCCTTTTTCTCGGTGTGCCTGCATTTCTATTTCAGACAAATGCTTGATAAGAGTTGGTTGAGGAGAAGGCGTGATGGGAGGTCATTAGGAACCCATATTTTTGAAGGGAACAAATGTGGGTTTGGAGCATTGTTGAGCTGTGATCTTGTCCTCGGCCAGCTTAGCCAACCCTAGGACTTCCATCATTGTGTTGGGACAAAACATTTTGACCTCTGAGCGGATTTCATCCTTGAGACCATTGATAAAACAACTCCTGTAGAATTCATCAGACAATCCTTCTGTGTGATTGGCCAGTTTCTCAAATTCTGTCTGATACTCTCTCACTGTGCCAATCTAGTGAAGTTTAGTGAGTGCTCCTGTGAAATCATCAAAAGCATTAGGACCAAATTGTGGTAAAATGAGTTGGCAAAAATTTGTCTAGTTTGGCTCGGGATGAGCTTTGATGTACCAACGGTACCATTGAAGGGCTTCCTGTTCCAAATTAAAAAATGCAAGTGGAACTTTCTAGGCATCAGAAGTATTATGTAGACTGAAATATTGTTCTGCTCGATATATCCATCCAGTCGAATCAGTACCATTGAAGCGAGGAAAATCAAGCTTCGGCCCACGAAAATTGCTGGAAGAAGAGAACCCGGTGGCTGCAAAAGATTTTGGCTGTCTGGTATTGTTCATGGCTGAATGCTGAAGATGGAGGCTGACAAATTTTTCATCAAGATATTGGAGTTTGGTTTGGATGGCTACAAGTGCTTCCTCCATGGTGTGTGCTCCTGCACAGGTGACAACCATAACCATGTTTTTTTTTTTTTTTGGTGGAATGGGTAGAAAAACACAAACAGAAGCTGGTTTAGTAAAGGGAAATTTGGATTGGAGAAACAATCTGATGGGTAATTGTGGTTTGACTAGATTTTGGACACTGTCGAAACGACAGGAAAGCAAAAAGGGGGATTTCAGAAGCGGGGTGATAGAATGAGAAAATTTGGCAGAGAGGGACAAAGAAGCAGAATTCAGAAAGGAACTCTGTGGTAAAATTTGAAGGTGATTGAGTGAAATCTGACGAAGTTATGGAAAACCCTAAAAATAGACAAATGTGGGATTTCGGGCTTCGAGAAGGGGAATTGGGGATAGGGTCCTCAATAATGAAAGATGCAGAATGAGATGACAGGGGTTCCCCGAAAATTTCAAGGGAAACAGAGTGAAAACAAGCGAGATATGGAGAAAAAACTCTTTTTTTTTTCTTTTTTTTTTCCAGAAATGGATCGGCAACAACAGCGCGGAAGGGATCGAAAACGGTTGGATATGAAATGGCGACTGGATCTGGAACGAATTTTAGAATAGATCTGAAATGGTTGGATCTGGAGTGGAAGTGATCGGAAACAGTTCAATTGAAAACAGATATGGACCCTAGGTATGTACGGCTTCCTAACAGTTCAGGTGTTTCACTCGGCCACCAATGCTGTCTGACGGCTTGCGTATTGGGTCAGTACCCCTCACTCCACAGCTCAGGTAAAACTGATAACCGCTTTGCCACAAACGACAGCTGTTGGTTTACCTCACGGGTGGGAACTAGTCAATCAGGTAGGGGTCATTGCCTTTTTCGCTGGCAGGTCCTCTCAATGGGCCAGCTACTTTGGGGTTCCTTTTGTACTCCTCACAATGAGTTTTAGGGCTTATGCCCAAGTACTTCCCACAGTTAAGCGGATAGGAATTATTCCCAAATCCGAAGCTACAACAGATGCGAAAAAAAAAATTGGCATAAATTCCACCCAACGAGCCAAAAAAAGTGCTCTGATACCAGATGTGATGAGCCTGCAATAATTAAGTAATGCAAATACACGAGATATCATAAATAATAGAACATAATCACTTTTATATTGATCATGGGCCACTTCGAGGGGGAAACCTCCTTTTAGCAAGCTCAATACAATTAACTTCACGGTGCTTTCAATGATCTCAACACACGCTTATATACTAAGTCTATGCCCAATACTATGAGTCAAAACCATGGGACATATAATACTACGGGACGACTTACAAAGCATATGCATCCAATACTATGGGTCAATACTATGGGCTAATATAAACTACAGATCAACAAATACTACGGGACGACTTACAAAGCATATGCGTCCAACAACAATATACTAACATAGTAAAGAGAAGGGTTGACATAGGTTCCTAACAGTAATAGCCCATTTCCCAACATCTTTCCTCTGCTCAACCCTACACTCGTTTTCCATGGGAAACCACTGCCTCCACATGTAATAACTACATTGTTTTGTCGAAAATTGATCTTCTTCTACTAAATACATTGTTTTGTCGAAAATTGATCTTCTTCTACCTCCGAACAAGAAATGGCCCCCTTGAGCGAATCTAGAATGGCCTTCATTGAGCAAAACCCTAGCTCCGGGGATGGCCCATTGGCACCACTTCTGGGTCTTCAGGGCATGCTATGGGGGATCCCCTAGCTGAAACCCGCCATCCTGGACCCACCGAAGTCGACGGATTCACGAACCGAGCTACGGTCCAGGTGCCATGGGCATTCTAGTTGGGCACCCTGGGGCCATTCAGGGACACTTTGGGCATTTGCTCCGTGGCCACAGAACCCAAACCGACAAGCGGACTTGGATTCCGTCGACCCCCACAGATCCACATGGCCATATTCGACCTATCCACGATGGCCACGCTTGCCCGGGGGCCTTCGAACAAGAAATGGCCCCCTTAAGCAAATTTGGATGGCCCTCACTGAGCAAAACCCTAGCTCTGAAGATGGCTCATTGGCACTGCTTCCTTATCTTCGAGGGATGCTATGGAGGGTCCCCTAGCTAAAAATCGCCATCCTGGACCCGCCGGAGTCAACGAATTCACGAACCGAGCAACAGTCCGGGTGCCACAGGAATTCTAGTCGGGCACCCCGGGGCCGTTCAGGGACACCTAGAGGATTTGCCTTGGGGCCACGGAACCCAAATCGGCGAGTGGACTTGCATTCCGTCACCTCCCACAGGTCCACGTGGCCATTGTGGACCTATCCATAGTGGCCACGCACACCCAGGGGCATCCGGATGAGAAATGGCCCCCTTGAGCGAATCTGGAATGGCCATCACTGAGCAAAACCCTAGCTCTGGAGATGGCTCGTTGGCACCACTTCCGGGTCTTTGGGGGACACTATGAGGGGTCCCCTAGCTGAAACCCACCATCCCGGATGCGCTGGAGTCGACGGATTCATGAACCGAACCACGGTTTGGGTGCCACAGGCATTCTAGTCGAGCACCCGAGGGTTGTTCACAGACACCTCGAGGATTTACCCCGGGGCCACGGAACCCAAACCGGCGAGCAGAGTTGGATTTCGTTGGCCCCCACAAGTCCACATGGCCATAGTGGACCTATCCACGGTGGCCACACACTCCCGGGGGCCTCCGGACGAGAAATGGCCCCCTTGAGCAAATTTGGATGGCCCTCACATTGGGGTCAACTTTGGAAAATCATCCAGTAGGCACTTATGGCTAGCGTTCCCAACCAGAACCTTCCTAGACACACCTACACGACTCCCCAAAACCTGGTTTTGTTGCAGGGTTGGACTTCTATGCCCCCGGCAGGTATCCAGCAGGTGTCCCTGAAGGCCTTTTGGATGCGAGATGAAACGAGCCATAGAATGACGGCCATGGATCCGATCGACGAACCGTCGAATCCATTGGATTGAGGACATTGGGATAGTTCCAGGGGCACCCATCTCCTCCGGTTCTATGGCCCCGGTGCCATCTTGTATGTCCATCTTGGAAACTAGGTTTTTTCTCACTGAGGGAGTGTGCAACTTTTGCACACGGGGGCCGACTCTCCAATGGTGATGGTGACGGATATGGTGATGGTGATGGTGATGGTGATGGTGATGGCGATGATGAAGAAGATGGATTAGTGCTAGGGTTTGGGTGAGGGTTGGGGCTAGAGTTATAGAAATTGAATTAGGGTTAGAGTTAGAGTTAATGATGATGATGAAGATGTTGACGATGGTGGCGATGATGAAGACATTGACGATGGTGGTGATGGTGATGTTGATGATGAAGAAGATGATGATGATGGAGATGTTGATGAGGAGCCTAGAGATGATGTTGGTGATGATGATGACAAGTCCCTCTAAGTGGTTATCTATAATGATGACAAGTCCCTCTCAAGTATAGATCTCAAAAATACCACCCTTGAAACCTTATGATAACTCCCTACCCCAAGTGGAAGACCCTTCTATCCATACATGGATTCCTAGAAGGTTTCATCTACCAAGTTAAATTTTCAAGACCATTGTAATAGACTATGTAGTTCAAAAAATTTCCTAAAACCTAGGTAATTCTAATCTTGAGAACCCATCAAACCACTATCTTCAAATGCTACAAACATAAATAGATATATTTAAGAAAATACTAACTCAATTTACTCAGATTTGATCCAAATCACATCACCATTTTATTCAACATAAAAGAGAAGCATGGAACAGTTTAATACATATAGGAAAAATAAAAAACATAGGCAAAGACAAGTATGTATGTATGTATCAACAAAAAATGCATGTACCAATGAAATAACATAAAACTACACATACCTCGATGTAGAACATAACATTCTTTGATGCAATTCTTTCTCTTATGTAAAGTTGATTGGCCTCATTCAATAAATCCATCTGGATCCTCTCTGTTGCTAATTGTCTCCATCATTCTCTTGTGCTCTGAATGAGGCAGGTAGTAGCGTACCTTGGTTGAGCTCTTGCTTGACATTGTCTGAAGATGGATGTTTGTGCTAACGATCAAGTTTGTGAAGTGATACACCATTGAACCTGGTCTGTGATCCATGAATACATGCCCGCTAGTCTTTCTTGACTTCCCATCTAGTGTAAGATATTCCCTCTTAACCACCATCAATCCAGTAGGAAATTCAATTCCTTCATCGTCGATTAATGATCCGTAGAGGGTTTGCTTACCTTAGATGCACCGTTCCAACCAATAATCCATGCCCCATTCATTGTCTTTTGGTGCAACAACTGCGCATATGTGTCCTGGTTGTAAAAGATCTGAGATATGCTCGTAGTCTGTAGAAATCGCTGACTAGCCCTCTTCTAACTGGGTTGTTTAAACAACTGCACGTTGGTCTACTGCAAGTGACACACGATCCCATTCATCAACCCAGTCCATGCATTCACATTCATCCCATTCTTCGTTGTTGCAAGGGTTGCAAAAGCATGCAATATTTCGCGTCCATATTTCAAATATGTGGTTGTTTGAGCTTCGAACTGAATGAAATCCGTGTGTTCCTTGTACTGTGCCGCAACTATAGGAACGCGATCGATCTATGTCAACTACTAGCCAAAAATTTCTCACCACACGTCCTGCCACCGATGATGTTTGTTGATCTCTTGCTCGTTCTGACATTGTTGCGGAGCACCATTGAACTATGGATTCTGCATCTCAGATATGAGGTTCCTTGTCAAACCTCATCTCTTCCCTTCATAGTGCGGTCTTGATGCATGCACCGGCCCCATCATGCTCGCCTTTGCTGTGCCCAGTCTCAAAATAGTTCCATATATGCGGACAATTTTAAGTCTTATGCAAAGTACTCATCCATTGGAATACTCGGGCATTTTTGAACTGGCCCGCACAACCATCCGACCATATCCAATGCTGATCCATCTGTATATCTCTCTCCTTCAACTGATCATAGAAAATTTTAAATCAATGTTGCACATAATGCAGATCATGGGTTCTATCGTCACTTATGTAAAAGTTTGTCTCCTTCAGTATTATCCTATTGTCATTGCTTCTCTCTGGCCCATGCCTATACATAATATGTACCATGATGTTGACTTGGTCTGAATGGTAGTATTGACTCTGGATTCCATTTTGTGGCTGAAGGGTGTAATTTTCTGCAAAATCCACAATTGACACTATGGTTCCAACAGGAAATGTGTCCCTGCATTTTCTGTACTGCTCATCTTGCCATCGCGCTACATGCACATGTTGAACATAATGCTCGTTTTTCTCGTAGAATTCCATCAAGAAGTCACATACCGGTACCTGTTACCATGGAAGCAAGGGAAATATTACAATGTGGCCTTTGGAAAAATGTATATGCCATAAATTGAACGTGTAATATGAAAAATATGCAATATTCATTTGTACCTGTGACTTTACCAATGCAATCTTTTTACATTCTCTGACATTGCCTAATTGATAGGTCACGTACTTGAAGCTCTGCATCTCCACACCCATCATGCCAAATTATGTGTCCTTTCTTTCATGAATGCAACGGTTCAAAAGAGAAAACCCACTGCACATAGAACATGTCCCATATAGACACAATTTTTTAAAATACTTTTGTCCTTCAGGCCTTGGACACATGATGTTGTGGATAAAGTCTCTTGATGCATTCGGTGGTAGTATGGATTCATTGCAGTCCTGCACAAAGTTAGTATGCAAATCACAAAATATATGTTTATATGTGTCATAATAATATTCATATTCTACGTGGTATCTACAACAACAATTGTTCCGATCAATGCATATATGAACGTACCATGGTTTGCATTTCTCAAAGAACCTTTGGCCAAGGTTCAATTGTGTGTGCTTGTTCCTGAATCTCTCATAGAGTTCAGCCTGTGTGGTGTCAAGGAAGTGTTTAACATGGGGCTCACGTTCAGTAGAACCTTTTCTCAGTTTTAGCACGTCTCTTTGGTTTGATGAAGGTCTAGTATGATCATGCCAAAACTTTTGTACTAACTCCTTAACAACATCAATTAGCTTCCTATCTGCACAAGGCAACCTACCAACAAAATCCCAACAATCGTTTCCACCCAGAGTGTCAATATTTTCTCTTATTACAGAGTACTTTTTAATAGTTTTTCTATTTAATTTGAGTATGTGAGAAGTGTGTGATAGCAGGTGATGTTGCCTTGTGGACTTGCTTACAATTGATTCCGCTAAAACACGACGATCCACACAAAGATCTTTTGTACGCGACTTCTTCCCAATCACATTAAATGCAAATTAAAGATTTCTAACAATATGATTGTTGGCCTCTGAACTTTTAACCATCTTTATTCCCAAAATTTTCTTAACAATAGCTAAAGAATGTGACTTTAACAAACATAGCAATAATTGACATTTACCTGTATCACCTTTGGATTCAAAATATTCTTTGACAATTTTGTTGCATTGCCATTCGATAGTGCGTTTTGGCAACTTGCCTTCAAGCCCCGACATGGCACTCTCATTCACATGAATACGTCTAGGAGTTCTTCTTCTTGCACTGGATAGTGGAGGTAGGGAGGGTGGACATGAGACATGAATACCGGAGCTTGTTTGTTGTGGTGCTTCGTTCATAGATTGGGCCATAATGGGAGTGTGGTCGACAGGGTTGTGGTCTTCTTGGGGAGATTGTAAATTAAGCAAGGCTTGTATGTCCATCTCTACACATGCAACATCTCCCAAAATTCTTGTGTCATGAGGAACTTCGTAATGACTCGTTGATGGATTGTTGGTTGGAGATTGTGTTGATGTTGGAATTTGAGTTGGGTCCGTTGGAGACGACCACTTTACCCGTGGTTCTGAACAAGAGGTTGTCATGTCAACAACTGTGTTAGGATCAGTGGCAGGATCTGGGGCAATGATAGGACCATGTCTCAATCTTTCCATTCCCAACCTCTCCTTTTCTCTTAAGTCATTGACCTTTTCAATGGGCATATTCCTTCTATTTTTTTTCCATTTCATGAGTTTCCCATCTCCAAAAGTCTCTTTAACACAACTATCAGGCCTACCCCTGCAAAATAAACAACAAATAATATATTAGTGTCATTATACAATGAACCTGACACATTCCAACATAGATTACCAATTTACAAATTAACATATACAACTATAGAGTATGTTGGTTTCTTTGTGTTCGAATAAACATCATTATCCCTTACAATTCCAATCAATATAGATGATGTTTGGTCAAGTGTAGAGAGGAGAAACTAGTGTCTTTCCTGGCCATGAATTCATAAAAATTGTGGTAGTAACACCCTACAATAGAGATGGCTAGAGATTCCTTGGGAATAATTTGATAGTTTTTCTACATCAAATAAGGTAACCTTAATTAATTGCATTTTTTGCTTTCTCCCTTAATGTTATCAATTCTAGGACTTTGCACCTAGTTTGATTGCTTTGTATTCCTAGTGGAATGGTATATCCTTCCATTTGACGCAATGTCCTTTACCATCGTAAATTACTAGGTTATATAACACATTAAGGAGTTGAATAAACAATAAAAAACTATTTCCTTAGATCTATAAACCTTGAGATGATAGAATGTGGTTTTGAGTTTAAAATACCCAAGGTTGAATTCAACAATGCATCACAATAGAATGAATGTATACCTTGTTTTGTGCAAAACCTTTAGGAGGATGCAAAGGTTTCTAACAAATATCATGGTCTTGGGAAGGGTGATTAGGAGAAATATAATTTGACCTTTCAATGTGCAATATCTAGGGTGAGGAGGTGTTGGAGAGTGGGGAACTAGGGACTATACCAACAATCATCATGTTGAATAGAGCATGAAGTGGGGAAGTCTTGGTTTTTGGAAAAAAAATCATTTTTAGAGATGAGGGGATATTGTAAGGATGGTAAATATGGATGAAAATTATCATATTTGGATTCATAGAGAAAGGAAAGGTGCATATACTTATAGATTTCCTCATTCCATACAATGGTATTGAATAAGAGATGAGAGAGTTGAGGTTTTGTGGATGAGTTGAAGTGATATTTTTAGTTATGTTTAGTGAGTGTGTGGTTTTTTTTGCTAGCATAATATGAGGTGAAAAGAACAAAATTAACTTGGGAACTAATTACACAATGAAGAGGTTGCATACTTCGTCTTGTCTAGTGTTCATATGAGTTTTTTTAGATGTGAACTTGGGAAATCTTCTTGTCAAATTCATTGTTGTCTATGCATGGATATTGTTGTGGGAATATGAAAAAAAAAAAAAAGGCATGGGCTCATCTCAAATCTTGTGAATGAAAAGACTCATTTACAATTCACCATACCTCTACAGAAATGATCTCCACTTGTAATGGAAACTAGTAGCTTGAATGAATCCACTAGATTCCAAGAACACTGAAGATGTTTGATAGATTCCAAGAGTGAGTTTGTGTCCAATAGATCAAAGAGTGTCCAAAATATCAATGAGTGTGATCCAATGAGAAACCTGTGAGAGATTGAAAGCCGTGGAAGAAATAAAACCTGTGATTTTGGTAGAATTCCCGGGAAACAGAGAGCTCTATTTTTTTTAACTAGTAACGGGGCCGCGCACACGTTTTTTTCACACGTACACGTGAGGAGCGTGCACACGCCCTTGTACAACATATAAACAATTTATTCCCCAATGTTTACACCATTTAATGCCAAACCTTCCCCCCACTTCGAAAATATTTGCATAAATTGGACTCGGTGATAAAGTTTGAAGGGTGGGTCTTAATTTTTATTGGAAAGGCTTACTCTTTGACACATTTGATAATTAATGGTTGTCTATGCGCCTGGACCCAATTGACATTGTAAGGTGATGATGTGCATGCATAATAATCTTTATTTATTAATATGCGATGAGGATTTAAAAGGAAGAGGATGTAAAGACGTGTTATTTTTATATGTATTTTGATGGCGAGTGTCGGAGAGAAACGTGGTGATAAACCAAAATTCCTGAGCTAAAAATTGTTTTTTTAAATTTTATTAATAAGCATTGTGGTACTTTGGTCCAAATTTTTTTTCTAACTCATTGTTTATCCATATTGTCTTCCTACTTCCACCTCTCTATATCAATGCATAAAATCAACCTCTGCCTGGTTTGTGGTTATAGTTGCATGCCATTAAGTGTTGTTTAGAGTTTCCGTGAGTCTGTGACATTCATGCAATAAATGAAGTCTTGTAGAGGAGGATTCATCAAAGAGTAAAATTGAATTTCATTTTGACAAAACACATCTTTTGTAAAGATCGAATGCCATGAATGCATCCTCAGCCTACCATGCAAGACCATGGATATGTTGAAAAGCATTGAACATCATCGAAGAATGAAAACCGATTCCTCGAGATTTTATTGAAACATATTAAGCTCAATTGAATTCCACCTGGGTCTTAATTGAAAATTCTAGACCTCACGCGTCATCAATAACACATAGAATCCATGACACTATCCCTCTACAAGGAGCCTCCTCCTCCTCATCATCATAATCATCTTCGTCATCATCAGCATCATCATCATCATCCTCATCATCATCATCCTCGTCATCGTCATCATCCTCATCATCCTCATCATCATCATCATCATCATCGTTATCATCCACTTCCTCATCATCATCCTCATCCTCCTCCTCCTCCTCGACATCATCTTGGTCATCATCTTCATCATCATATTCATCATCAACATCGTCATCATCGTCATCATCATCATCCATCATCTTCTTCCTCATCTTCATCATCATCATCATCATCTTCGTCATTGTGTTAGGAACCCATGTCTTTACCTTGTTAGTATATTGTTGTTGGACGCATATGCTTTGTAAGTCGTCCCGTAGTATTTGTTGATCAATAGTTTATGTTATTGTTGTTGGCGCATATGCTTTGTAAGTCGCCCGTAGTATTGTTGATCCATAGTTTGTAGTGGCCCATGGTTTTGACCCATAGTATTGGCGCCTAGACTTAGTATATAAGTGTGTGTTGAGACCTATGAAGGACCGTGAAGTTATTTGTATTGAGCTTGCTCATAGGAGGTTGCCCCCTCGAAGTGGCCTGTGATCAATATAAGAGTGATTCTGAGTTCTGTCATTTCTGCTATTTTGCATATTCTTATTAACTAATTGTTGCAGGTGCATCACATCTGGTATTAGAGCACTTTCTTGGACTCGCTGGGTGAAATTTCTGCCAAAAAAAATTTTCGCATATGTTGCAGGTTCGGATTTGGGAATAATCCCTATCCGCTTAACTGTGGGAAGTACTTGGGCATAAGCCCTAAAACTCATTGTGAGGAGTACCACAGGAACCCCGAAGTAGCTGGCTCATTGAGAGGACCTGCCAGCGAAAAGGGCAACGACCCCTACCTGATTGACTAGTTCCCACTCGTGAGGTAAACCAAGAGCTTTCGTTTGTGGCAAAGCGGTTATCAGTTTTACCTGAGCCGTGGAGTGAGGGGTACTTCCCCCATACGCAAGCCCTCAGACAACATTCAGTTTTTTTTCCATATCTCCCTTGTTTTCACTCCATTTTCCTTGAAATTTTTGGGGAACCCCTATCATCCCATTATGCATATTTCATTCCTGAGGACCTTATCCACAATTCCCCTTCCCAAAGCTCGAAATCCCACATTTGTCTATTTTTAGGGTTTGCCATAACTTTCTCAGATTTCACCCAATCACCTTCAAATTTTACCACACAGTTCCTTTCTAAATTCTGCTTCTTTGTTCCCCTCAGCCAAATTTTCTCATTCTTTCACCCCGCTTCTGAAATCCTCATTTTTATTTGCCTGTCTATTTGACAGTGTCCAAAACCTAGTCAAACCCCAATTAACCTTCATATTTTTTCCCAAGTCCAGATTTTCCTTTACTGAAGTAGTTTCTGTTTTTGTTTTCCTACCCAGTCAACCAAAAAAAAAAAAAAAAACTCCTGGTTATGGTTGTCACCCATGCAGGAGCAAAAACCATGGAGGAAGCACTTGCAGCCATCCAAGCCAAACTCTAGGATCTGGATGAAAAATTTCTCGGCCTCCATCTTGAACATTCAGCTATGAACAACAAACGGCAGTCCGAGTCTTCATCAGACAATGGGTTCTCTTCTTCCAACAATTTTCGTGGTCTGAAGCTTGATTTTCCTCACTTCAATGGTACCGATCCAACTGGATGGATCTATCGTGCAGAACAGTATTTCAGTATGCATAATACTTTTGATGTCAACAAAGTTCCGCTGGCATCCTTTCATTTGGAACAGGAAGCTCTTCAATGGTACCGTTGGTACATCAAGGTGCATGCAGAGCCAAAATGGATAGACTTTTGCCACCTCCTTTTGCAACGATTTGGTCCTAATGCTTTTGATGACTTCACACGAGCCCTCACTAAACTTTGCCAAATTGGCACTATGAGAGAGTATCAAACCGAATTTGAGAAACTAGCCAACCACACTACAGGATTGTCTGATGACTTTTACCGGAGTTGTTTTATTAGCGGTCTAAAGGATGCCATCCACTCTGAGGTCAAAATGTTCTGTCCCAACACAATGATGGAAGCCCTAGGGTTGTCTAAGTTGGAAGAAGACAAGATTGCATCCCAACAACGCTCCAAGCCCACTTTTGTTCCCTTCCGAAATATGGGTTCTCAACGACCATCTATACCGCAGGCTCCTCGACCAACTCCTATCAAGTGTTTGTCTGAAAAAGAGATGCAAGCATGCAGAGAAAAGAGGCTTTGCTATAATTGTGATGAGAAATTCACTTGGGGACATATATGTGTTCAGCAAAAGCTCTATCTCTTGGATGTGGATTCTCCGCCTGCCTCTGAAATTGGTGACGAAGATCCAGAAACATTGGATGCTCCGGTCGACATTCAGGAATCGCCTATTGAACCTCCGTCTCAGGATGACCAACCAGAGATATCTCTCCATGCTTTAGCTGGAATCACCACCCCCCAAACAATGCGAGTCAGGGGTTACTTCAAGAAGCTTCCTCTTACAATACTCATTGATTCTGGTAGCACTCATAATTTCATTGACCCTCGGATCACCAAATAAGTTGATTTTTTTATCTATCCTTGCTCCAACTTTGAAGTCATGGTTGCCAATGGGGGCACCTTACCTTGCAAAGGGAAGTGTCAAAATGTGCGTACATATATGGGAGATTATACCTTGCGCTCTGACATGTTTTCCCTGACCTTAAGTGGATGTGATGTGCTTTTGGGCGCTCAATGGCTACGCACACTTGGCCCTATCTTATGGCATTTTGATGAACTTTGGATGCAGTTTTCCCTGAATGGAAAAAAAAAACACATTGACAGGATTACAACTAGGTTCTCTCAGCATCATCAGTTCACATCACATGGAAAAAATCCTCAAGAAGAAATCACATGGTGTCATCGCTCAGCTCCATTCCATTCAGATGCAACCTTCAGCGGTCTCCACTACTTCTTTGGATCTACAACAAATTTTGGATCGATATACAGGTGTCTTTGCTGAACCAGTGGTATTGCCACCTTCCAGGCTAGAAGACCATCGTATTCAGCTCCTTCCTGGAAGTGTTCCTCCCAACATCAGGCCCTATCGCTACCCATTTCACCAAAAAATAGAGTTTGAAATGCTCGTTCGGGACTTATTGAAGCAAGGTATTATTCGCCCAAGCACTAGTTCCTTTTCTTCTCCAGTTATTCTTGTCCGCAAAAAAGATGGGTCATGGCGCCTCTGCATTGACTTCCGAGCACTTAATCACCTCACCATCAAGGATAAGTTTCCAATACCTATTGTTGATGAGCTTCATGGGGCTCACTTTTTCTCCAAGTTGGATCTTCGTTCTGGGTATCATCAAATTCGGGTTCATGAGGATGATATCCCTAAAACAGCTTTCCGCACACATGATGGCCATTATGAGTTTTTGGTCATGCCCTTTGGCCTCACTAATTCTCCTTCCACATTCCAGGCCTTAATGAATAAAATATTTCAACCCTACTTGCGGAAATTCATTCTGGTATTCTTTGATGATATCCTCATCTACAGTAAAACCTAGGATGAACATCTCCAGCATCTGGATCTTGTCATGCAACTTTTCTCTGACCATCATCTCCATGCCAAGCAGTCTAAATGTGTTTTTGGACAGAAGGAAGTTGAGTATCTCGGGCACATTATCTCAGCACAAAAGGTTCCCGTGGATCCTTCCAAAATCGATGCCATGAACAATTGGCCGCATCCTCAGACACTCAAGAGCCTTCGTGGTTTTTTGGGGTTGACTGGATACTACCGTAAGTTTGTCAAGGATTATGGGAAGATTGCAGCTCCATTAACTGCTCCGTTGAAAAAGGATGCTTTTACATGGACACATGCTGCTCAGTGTGCATTTGACAAACTAAAACAAGCTATGTGTACCACACCTGTTCTAGCTATGCCCAATTTTTCCAAGCCCTTCACTATTGAGAGTGATGCTTGCGGCAATGGACTTGGTGTAGTTCTCCTTCAAGATGAACACCCCATTGCATTCACCAGCAAAGCCCTTTCAGGTAACAATTTAGCTGCCTCTACCTATGAGAAGGAAATGATGGCTATTTTGCATGCAGTATAGAAGTGGCACCCATACCTATTAGGGAATCATTTCTGCATCAAGACTGATCACCAGAGTCTGAAATATTTCTTGGAACAGTGTGTCTCCTCCCCGACACAATAGAAATGGGTTAGAAAACTCATGGGTTATGACTATGAGATCACTTACAATAAGGGTAAAGACAATATTGTGGCAGATGCTCTTTCTCGCACATTTGATGCCCAAGGTTCTCTTTCAGCTATTTCTATGCCTGTTCCAAATTGGTTGCAATCTATTCAACAGGGCTATGTCAATGACTCTTCCTTATCTCAAATCATCCAACGCTTGACCAACAACCCTTCTGCTGTACCACATTACTCTTGGGATGGTGCTTCTCTGAGATACAAGGGTCGTCTGGTGCTTCCCCGAGCATAGATCTTCAACAGGCTGTCTTCTATGAACTCCATGCTTCTCCATCGGCAGGGCACTCTAGGTTCCTCAAAACATATGAACGGGCACGGTGTAACTTCTTTTGGCAGGGCATGAAAAGGAAAATTCAACAGATGGTAGTTGAATGTGATACCTGCTAGCACAATAAGGGTGAAACAACACTCCTCCCAGGATTGCTCAAACCCTTGCCCATACCTACATGGATTTGGACAAATATTTCTATGGATTTCATTGAAGGGCTCCCTAAATCTGTCGGGAAGACAGTGATTCTCGTTGTGGTTGATCGCCTCTCCAAATATAGTCATTTTTGTTCTCTCATCCATCCCTATACAGCCTCCTCAGTCGCTCAAATTTTCTTGGACAAGATCTTTCATCTTCATGGCATCCCTTCTTCCATTGTCTCAGATCGTGATGCGACTTTCACCAGTCATTTTTGGACAGAACTATTTTGCCACACTGGCACCAAACTGAAGATAAGTTCAGGGTATCACCCACAATTAGATGGTCAGACTAAAATTATCAATAAATGCTGGGAAACTTATCTTCATTGCTTCACCTCTGAACAGCAACATCAGTGGGAAAAGTGGCTCCCTCTTGCTGAATGCTGGTACAATACCTCTTACCACACTGCCTCTAAAATGACCCCATATGAATCAGTATATGGTCAGGCACCTCCAATTCTTCTTCCATACACCCCCACCAGTACACCAGTTCAGGAAGTTGACACGGTCCTTCGAAACTGCGATCAGATTCTTCGCATTTTGCGGGACAATCTTCACATGGAAAGAAATCGCATGAAGCAACAAGCTGATCAGCACCGTTCTGAGCGCACTTTTCAAGTCGGCGATATGGTTTTTCTTCATCTCGAGCCGTACAAGAAGTCCTCTCTGAAACTCAAAGGGAATCATAAGCTCCCTCCAAAGTTCTATGGGCCATATCAGATTCTTCAGAAGATTGGGTCCGTTGCTTATAAATTGGAACTTCCTCCTTCTTCCTGCATTCATCCAGTCTTTCATGTCTCTTGTCTGAAGAAATTTGTTGGCACCAAAATCAGCGGACAAACGATTTTACCCAAACTGGATAATGAAGGATCCATCCTTTTGGAGCTGGAGGCCATCCTCAATCGGTGCACTCGTCAGCTTCGCTCTCACTCTATCACAAAGGTCTTAATTCAGTGGCACGACATGCAACCAAAGGATGCTACATGGGAATCACTCCTTCATATTCAACAACAATTTCCACATCTAAAGCTTTGAGGACAAAGCTTTTTTTTAAGGGGGAGGGGATGTTAGGAACCCATGTCTTTACTTTGTTAGTATATTGTTGTTGGACACATATGCTTTGTAAGTCGTCCCGTAGTATTTGTTGATCAATAGTTTATGTTATTATTGTTGGCGCATATGCTTTGTAATTCGTCCGTAGTATTGTTGATCCATAGTTTGTAGTGGCCCATGGTTTTGACCCATAGTATTGGTGCCTAGAATTAGTATATAAGTGTGTCCTGACACCTATGAAGGACCGTGAAGTTGTTTGTATTGAGCTTGCTCATACGAGGTTTCCCCCTCGAAGTGGCCTGTGATCAATATAAAAGTGATTCTGAGTTCTTTCATTTCTGCTATTTCGCATATTCTTATTAATTAATTGTTGTAGGTGCATCACACATCATCATCATTATCAATGATGATGATGAAGATGATAGATGATGATGCAGATGAGTACAAAGATGAATATGATGATGTTGATGATGACGAATATGATCACCATCATCATCCTCATCATCCTCCTCCTCCTCATCATCATCAGACTCATCTTCGTCATCATCATCCTCATCATCATTATCCTCATCATCATCATCCTCGTCATCGTCATCATCCACGTCATCATCATCGTTATCCCCCACTTCCTTGTCATCATCCCCATCCTCATGATCATCACCATCATCATCTTGGCCATCATCTTCATCATAATCATCAACGTCATCATCATCATCTTCATCATCATCCATCATCTTCATCATCATGATCACCATCATCTTCGTCATCATCATCACTATCAATGATGACATCATCTTTGTGATCATCATCATTAATGGTGGATGATGATGCAGATGAGTACGAAGATGAAGATGATGATGTTGATGATGACGAATATGATCACCATCATCATCTTCATCATCCTCCTCCTCCTCATCATCATCATAATCATCCTCATCATCATCATCCTCATCATCACTATCCTCATCATCGTCATCATCATCATTTCCATCGTCATCATCATCGTTATCCCCCACTTCCTCGTCATCATCCCCATCCTCATCATCATCACCATCATCATCTTGGCCATCATCTTCATCATCATCATCATCATCATCAACGTCATCATCATCATCTTCATCATCATCCATCATCTTCGTCATCATGATCATCATGATCTTCGTCATCATCATCACTATCAATGATGACATCATCATCATCATCTTCGTCATCATCATCATTAATGGTGGATGATGATGCAGATGAGTACGAAGATGAAGATGATGATGTTGATGATGATGAATATGATCACCATCATCATCCTCATCATCCTCCTCCTCCTCCTCATCATCATAATCATCTTCGTCATCATCATCCTCATCATGATCATCCTCGTCATCGTCATCATCCACGTCATCATCATCATTTCCATAGTCACCATCATCGTTATCCTCCACTTCCTCGTCATCATCCCCATCCTCATCATCATCACCATCATCATCTTGGTCATCATCTTCATCATCATCAGCATCATCATCATCAACGTCATCATCATCATCTTCATCATCATCCATCATCTTCGTCATCATGATCATCATCATCTTCGACATCATCATCATCAACGTCATCATCATCATCTTCATCATCATCCATCATCTTCGTCATCATGATCATCATCATCTTCGGCATCATCATCATTATCAATGATGACATCATTATCATCATCATCTTCATCATCATCATCATTATTGATGGATGATGATGCAGATGAGTACAAAGATGAAGATGGTGATGTTGATGATGACGAATATGATCACCATCATCATCCTCATCCTCCCCCTCCTCCTCCTCCTCATCATAATCATCTTCATCATCATCATCCTCATCATCATCATCCTCATCATCGTCATCATCATCATTTCCATAGTCATCATCATCGTTATCTCCCACTTCCTCGTCATCATCCCCATCCTCGTCATCATCACCATCATCATCTTGGCCATCATCTTCATCATCATCATCATCATCATCAATGTCATCATCATCATCATCATCATCATCATCATCCATCATCTTCATCATCATCATCATCATCATCTTCGTCATCATCTTCGTCATCGTGATCATTAATGATGGATGATGATGCAGATGAGTATGAAGATGAAGATGATGATGTTGATGATGACGAATATGATCACCATCATCATCCTCATCATCCTCCTCCTCCTTATCATCATCATCATAATCATCTTCATCATCATCATCCTCATCATCATCATCCTCGTCATCGTCATCATCATCATTTCCATAGTCATCATCATCGTTATCCCCCACTTCCTTGTCATCATCCCCATCCTCATCATCATCCCCATCCTCATCATCATCACCATCATCATCTTGGCCATCATCTTCATCATCATCATCATCATCAACGTCATCATCATCATCTTCATCATCATCATCATCTTTGTCATCATCATCATCATCATCTTCGTCATCATCATCATTATCAATGATGATGATGATGAAGATGATGGATATCATCATTAATGATGGATGATGATGAAGATGATGGATATCATCATTAATGATGGATGATGATGTAGATGAGTACGAAGATGAAGATGATGATGTTGATGATGACGAATATGATCACCATCATCATCCTCTTCATCATAATCATCTTTGTCATCATCATCCTCATCATCCTCCTCCTCATCATAATCATCTTTGTCATCATCATCCTCATTATCATCATCCTCGTCATCGTCATCATCCGCATCATCATCATCGTTTCCATAGTCATCATCATCATTATCCCCCACTTCCTAGTCATCATCCCCATCCTCATCATCATCACCATCATCATCTTGGCCATCATCCTCATCATCATCATCATCATCAACGTCATCATCATCATCTTCATCATCATCCATCATCTTCGTCATCATCATCATTATCAATGATGACATCATCATCGTCATCTTCGTCATCATCATCATTATCAATGATGATGATGATGATGAAGATGATGATGTTGATGATGACGAATATGATCACCATCATCATCCTCATCCTCCTCCTCCTCCTCATCATCATAATCATCTTCGTCATCATAAACCTCATCATCATGATCCTCGTCATCGTCATCATCATGATTTCCATAGTCATCATCATCATTATCCCCCACTTCCTCATCATCATCCCCATCCTCATCATCATCACCATCATCATCTTGGCCATCATCTTCATCATCATCATCATCAACAACATCATCATCATCATCTTCATCATCATCATCCATCATCTTCGTCATCATCATCATTATCATCTTCGTCGTTATCATCATTATCAATGACATCATCATCATCATCATCTTCGTCATCATCATCATTATCAATGATGATGATGATGATGATGATCGATGGTGATGCAAATGAGTACGAAGATCAAGATGATGATGTTGATGATGACGAATATG
Organism: Larix kaempferi; assembly: GCA_027924585.1. NCBI lineage: Eukaryota > Viridiplantae > Streptophyta > Pinopsida > Pinales > Pinaceae > Larix > Larix kaempferi. The sequence continues at coordinate 17,046,242 of BSBM01000050.1, read as the reverse complement.
ATGATGATCATCATCATCACCCACTTGTTCATCATCATCATCATCCTCATCCTCATCCTCATCCCCATCATCATCATCACCATCTTGGTCATCGTCTTCATCATCAACATCATCATCATCATCATCATCACCCACTTTCTCATCATCATCCTCATCGTCATCGTCCTCATCATCGTCATCATCCACGTCATCATCATCATCTCCATCGTCATCGTCATAATCATCTTCATCATCATCAACATCATCATCCTCATTCTCGTCATCAACATCATCGTCATCATCTACATCATCCTCATCATTATCATCAACATCATTGTCATCATCCCCATCATCCTCATCATTATAATCCCCATCATCAGCATCAACATCATATAAATTTAATTTAATTCAATTTAAAACATTATTAATTATTAAAAAATATATATTTTATAAAATTATTTAATCAATATGGAAAATTTCAAACTTTAGTAAAAACAACGTGCACGCGCCATTTTGCGCGAGCACACATTTGGACACGTATGTGTTCTTGGACGCATGTGCGCCATGTTGTGCGTACGCGCTTTTTAAATACACGCGCACACGCAAGTTTAGTTTTTAAATTTTAGCGGGTAATTCGTTTCCCACCAACGTGGTGGATGACTTGGTTGCTATGGTTTTAGTTTTGTGTTGCCAAAATACATATAATAATATAACAAAATACATCTTATTCTATAACTTCTTCTGTTTCGAGCATGATTCTGCGTATGCTACACTTGTCCACTGCAAATGAAATTGCACACTTGTAGAAGTATGTGTGCAGATTCCGAATATGTAATTTTTTATTAAAACTATTATTTGTTCCTATTTTTTAGTTAATTTCAATTGCACTAACGTCAATCTTACACAAAGAGTAGGTTATTTCTTCTGTCTATAACTTTTTATTGGCTCACGTATTTTGAAAACGGAAAAGAACCCACACAAGTACACACAAAAACATACATCCTACAAAAAAAAATTTGTTGATTGATTAGGTTAAGACCATGATATCGAGGGCTAACGCTAGGCCTCATCATTTTAGGGATGGGTTGACTTTCTTAATTAAAAAAAAAAAAATTAACATAAATAAATATAGAAAAATAACGCCGCACTAGAACATCCTATTATCTACGACTGTATATAATTTTTTTAACAAAAATCCACCATTTGAATACCGAACTAGAGGGCTAACACAAACATATTCATTATATTTTCTTAAAAAAATAACATACCAACCTTAGGAGAACCCCATTTTTTGAGAGTTATACTTAATTTCCATAAATAATATTTATATATTCCGGAAGGTAATCCGATTTTCTATGTTTGATCTTCTTGCACCATATTCCAAAAAGTTGTGTAGGTAGCTCTAATATTATTTTTTTACGTTCAGATTTCTGTTTTTCCAGAAGTCCATTGCGACTAACGCATCATGAGTGGCCAGCATTAGCTTGCACCAACCCAAACCAAAGTGAACCATTGTCAACTAAAGCCACCCATGGGCATCTATAACTATAGTTGACTTTGCTTGACTTTGGTCACACTTTGGTAGACTTTACTTGACTATGAATGTCTTTGGTTTACCATGGTTGAATTTGGTTGAATTTGGTTGACTATGGTTGACTTTAGTTGACCATGGTTGATTTTGGTTAACCATGGTTTCTTCTGGTTGACCATGGTTGCGTATGGTTGACTTTGGTTCACTATGTTCACTATTTTTGACTTTGGTTAACCACGGTTGACTTTTATTGAACATGGTTAACTATGGTTGACCATTGTTCACTCTAGTTTTTAATGGTTGACCACAACCAAAGTCAACCATGGTTATCCAAAGTCAATGATAGTTAACCATGATCAAGCAAAGTCAACCACAACCAACCAAAATTCAACCAAATTCAACCATGGTCCACCAAATTCAAAATGGTAAACTAATGTCAACGATGGTCAGCCAATGTCAAGAATTGCCAACCATCGTCTACCATAGTTAGCCATGGTCAACGATTGTTAACCAAAGTCAACCATTGTTAACCAAAGTCAACCATATACACCCATGGTCAACCATAGTCAACCATGGTCAACCATGGTCAACCAAAATTCAAGCAATGTTAACCATTGTAAAACAAAGTCGACCATGGTTGGCCATGGTTGAGTTGGTCAACCAATGTTAACCATTGTAAAACAAAGTTAGCCATGGTTGACTTTGTCAACCGAAGTTAACCATGGTAAACCAAAGTGAACCATTGTTAACTAAATCCACCCATGGTCATCTATAACTATAGTTGACTTTGCTTCACTTTGGTAGACTTTACTTGACCACAGATGTCTTTGGTTAACCATGGTTGATTTGGTTGACTTTAGTTGACCATGGTTGATTTTGGGTAACCGTGGTTGACTTTGGTTGACAGTGGTTGACTTTGGTTGACTATGTTGACTATTGTTGACTTTAGTTAACCATTGTTAACTTTTATTGAACATGGTTGACTATGGTTGACGATTGTTCACTCTGGTTTTTCATAGTTGACCACAACCAAAGTCAACCATGGTTAGCCAAAGTCAATGATAGTCAACCATGGTCGACCAAAGTCATCAATGGTAAACTAATGTCAACGATGGTCAACCAAAGTCAAGAATTGTCAACCACGGTCTACCATAGTTAACCATGGTCAACCATAGTTAACCAAAGTCAACCATATACAACCATGGTCAACCAAAGTAACCATGGTCAACCGAGGTCAACTGCAGTCGTTATATTTAATTATTATATTTATTATTATTTAATTAATATTATTAATTGTGTGGCCATAATATTGTTTTTAATGATAATAATAATAATAATAATAATAATAATTCACCAAACCTAACCAACAGGCCCACCGTCAACTGGCAAACCATATTAATATTAATAATATGGCTTATATACGTCGATCGACGTATATAGGCCACACATTTAAATGTGGTTGATATACGTCGATCGACGTATATAAGCCATATTATTAATATTAATATAGCTTGCTAGTCTACTCACAATGACTTGAATGTGAAGTTTCAAAGCTATCACAGTAGGTAAAGAAGAAACTCCAATGTTATTATCTCAATGGATACAATGTGAATGCCATAAATGTTTTTTTTTTCTTGAAGTCTATGCTACATGATGTATGCATGATTATCTCTTAGTTGACAATAACATTTAAACTAGTTTGAAGTTTTGAACATGTTTGATAAACATGTATTTTCGGAGAAGTAGAGGCTTCTATTAACCATCATGATAGGTCTCAACTCGATCAACATAAACTAGTATTTAATTGTATATATTGACAAATTATAGGTGTGATCACCTTTACACTTTGTATAATCTCTTGGTTACATAATATCAATATTGTTAAATTATTACCTTGATCCGTCTTAGTTCTAGCAAGTATCTCTATGTTAATTGAAATTATTTACATAGATATAAACTTGTAACTGATTAATTAATAAGATGTCACCTCGAATGGGGCATGTGTATGAGTTTTGGAAATGATGCTTTCAAAATTTTAGTAAACGAGGAAATGATGAAATATACATTGATTTTCCATAAAGACACTAACATATAAATAGTTCAGAGTACCACAACGTTATTTGTATCCTTTCTTATTCCAAAATATTTATTATTTATAGTCCTCCTACAAGCTTATTTTGGTTCAAGTTTTTAATATCTTAGCAATTTCTCAGTTTGATACTCTTATGGATATGATGAACTTGAAGCCTTCACGATTATCTTTTTAGGTTAAGCTTCCTAATAATAACCAAGGTTTTGTGATATTTTGACATAGTTTTAAGCATTAGACTATTATTTTTTCCATGAAAGGTTGTGTGTTTTAAAGCCACAGTAATGGATCTTTATTTTTTAGTTCCAAGGTTAAATCAATTATAGGATTTGAATTTTCTATTTAATTTGTATTAGTTGTGTTAAAATTAATTTTGTGAATCTATAAGCATGGAACCTCTATAATATTCAATCCATGGAGAGAATCTCACTCAGATTCATGGTTTTAATTGGATAGAAGCCTAGTTTTCTTTTCTTTCATCCTTTGTCTTTTCATCTCCCAACGTTATGAGATAACAAAATAAAGATAATTCAAGGTCCTTTGGCATCCATTGTTTCTGCACCTTCAAGATTCTTCATCATGGAGTGTTCAAAGGATTCTAGGCCATAAATTCCATGAGGGTAATATTTGCTTATTATCAATGCATTGCATTGATCTTCCTTCTTTCCAAAGTAATGTTAGCAACCTTTGAGATGTTATTCCATAAATAACAACTTTTTTCCTTGTCCATGTGTGACTGCAAGAAAATATGACAAAAGAAGAAGATATCTCATCCTGGACCTAGATTATGGTTCAAAAAGACCTTACTCTCACCATATTTTCTTCTATAGTATTTATAGAGATGGTACTCCAACACTAGAAGATTCAAGAAACCAAGACAAAAGTCAAAATTCTATGAATCGTAATAATAAAACCAATATTAATCATTTAGTTTAAATTTTTATCTCAACAACCACTCAAGGTTCTAGGGAACAACTTGCTATTGCATAGTTTGCAAAATCTCTTTTGATCATACCAAAGGTGAGGAAGTAACTCCTAGCTTTGTTGATTTTTTTCTAGGTTGGCTAAGTTTTTGGTTCACAATCTTAATGTTGATCTTAATCCTATTCTTAACTATCTGTATCTCTATTTTTTTCATTAAATTCAAGTTCTTGCTATGAATGCTGCAAAAGATTCCACAAAACTAGTTTCTAAACTTTGTGCTTACCATCACGGTGCTCAGATAAAGGCCGACAAAAAACATCTATCAAAGCATGAAGAATTCCATAATTTTTGTTCCTTAATTAGTAATTATGTATTTGCAAATATTTAGCTAATAGATACTTTGTGGATCATAAACAAAAAAAATTATGTTTAGGTTCCTAGTTGTAACTTTGATTCAGTGTGAAATATGATTCTTCTTTTTAAGGGTGTGAGCTCAATGGAAGAGCACCTTCCTTGCATATAGGAGGTTGGTGGTTCGATTCCTCCATTCCCTATATACAAAAATTAATGACTAGTTAAATGGCTAGTTGACCACAATCAATGACTGAATAATTAACCAGTTAATAGAAATCGATGACTAAATAAATGACCATCTAACAACAATCAATGACTAAACAAATGACTAGTTATTAGCAATCAATGACTATAGAAAAGACCTTAATGACTAAAAAAATGACTAAATATACAACCAAACTGAACAATTAGAACAACCAATAAATGACTAAAAAAAATTATTACTCGTGTTATAACTTAAGTGACTGCAAATAAATGGCTACTAGTTATGTAACTAAGATTAGTCACTTATCTGCAATTTTTAGTATTTTTTTTAGTCATTTATCTCACTTTTTCTACTAGTGGAACCTCATGGAAGCAATGGTTTAGTAAAAAGTCCCCTCTTTCATGATTCATAGAAGAATTCTTGAGAGGAGAGACTATAGCCTAAAAAGTAAGGGGTTTGACCGCAAATCCTTACCTAGTCTTTGGAAAAACTAGCCTTCTTTGTATAGAAATACATTACTTCCCAGGGTCATTTTAATTTTTTTGGATAACATTTTAGGTTACTCTTCCACTATGGCATTAGAATTTGCTCAACAGGCCCTACTTTCTTTTTGGTTCCTTTAAAATCATTGTGGCATCCCCTAGAAGCATTTGAATTACTTTTGTTATTACTTTTTCTAATTTTTATTACTTAAGAAAAAAATTTATGACCATGGGGTCAACATTCTAGAGACAATTGAAACAATTATTCTATTCTATTTACTAAATGAGGAGATAGTTGATACACCTGTTAAAGAGGGATTACTAATCCATAAGGGATTAACAAGTGGCAACATGAATAAAACACATGGATGAGAGATATGTTTCTCCCAACAATCATATTAGACAAGATCCACCAAATCAGGAGGTGTAATCTAGAGACTGTAGTGGGAGATTGTGGAAAACATGCTTGGGAAAACTTCAAGAAGGAGACACCAAGGAAAAAGATAGGACGTTGTGTGGTGTGGGAAAAGTGCTTTTTATGAATTATTTCATGACAAGTTGAATTCTAGAAAAGTCCACATGAGGTCTGTTACAAGTTCCTAGATGGAACTTGCATTTTAGATATGTTATCCTCGATTTGTTAAATCTATATTGGAGTAGTAGTGGCTCGAGGGTGGATCGGGACATGTGACTTTGGGTGTTCTGATCATATGGCTGTGAGGAATAGGTGTATATGCTATGCTTTTCCATATATTATTATCTAACTCTGACTCAATCATTTTTTTTTTTTTTGGGAGAATTATCATTATGTTATTTTTCTCTTACTGTACAGTGCTATGTTAAACTGCACAATTTCTAGAGCATGATTCAAAGATATTCAAGTAGAAGCAATCTAGATGTTAAGATATTTGTTTTTATGAATAAAGGATTTACAATCTAGATGTTAATCTATTTGTTTTTCTGAATAAGGATTTCATAAATTGTCATTTATTCTGAATTTTTTTTGGAGAAACAGGTTGCAGACTTTAATAATTTTTCTTACTGAAAAATCTACGAATAATGGGATTTTCCAAGTCAAGGTTAAATTAATTTTAATGTTGTATTTATTCATTCACATAAATCCATGAAAGAATACAAAAGTGAATTTTAACACACTGCATAAAATATAGGCGAAGGGCTGAAAACATCTATACACATTTTATTTGAATGCGTGCTTAATAGATAAAACCTTAGCTCTAGGATTTTGTAATAATCTATCAAATATTTCCTGAGTATAAATTAAGACTGTGTTGGAATAATGTAGAAATGATAGGAAGATTGGCAGGGATTGAGTTGATGTGTACTTTCTAAACTTAGAACGGTTTGGTTTGAGATCCACCTTTCTTGGATCTATGATCTGGTTTGTTATGATGGTTGTCATCTATATATTGTAACTACTTCTCTATCAATAATCGAATTGGTTTGGCCATTCCTTGTGTATGAGAGCGAGCCTTTGTGCTCTGCTCCACATTGCCTCTCTATATGTGTTAATTTGGTATCAGAGCCCATAGTGGCCTGTTGGAGTGAAGAGCCCATCGTGGCCCACTGTGGGAGCCAGCTATTGCTGTGATTTTTTTTTTCTGGGCTGTGTAGAGCCGTGAGAAAGGAATCCGTATGTATTTGAAGCCTGAGACTGTGCACCTGCGCACCATTGGCAATCAACCGCTCCAACAAATCAGCGTGGAGGTATAATGTTTTTGGCAGACCACTATTAGCGTGGAGGTATAATGCTTTTGTGTGCATACGGTTGTGAATTGATCGCTGGAGACCACTATTAGCAGCTGAAGGAAGAAATCAAAGTGTGGACTTATATGTTGCAGCATGAACCGGTGTGAAGTGTCTTGCGATAGACTGTGTTGTATGTGAACCACGCGGAGGTGAATCCAATGCTGTAGAAGAAATCGATGACGGTGATGATGTAGAAGCCAATGCTGGTGCCAAGGCCCTGCGAAGTTAGAAAAAGAGTCGTATGCGTTTAAAGCCCACTGTGGTCTGTCCACATTCGCCTGTCAACATCGCTAGATAGAAGTCTGTGGAAGAGGAGCTACTGCAGAGGAGTGCACAGCAATCATTTCACAGCTATTGTATTGAGCTGTGATGTGAAGAGGTTGAGGAGTCCAGTCAGTCATCGAGCGCTGCTGAGAAAAGAGGCCATGAGTGTGCCATTGTGAAGAGGCCGTGAGTGCAATTGTGAAGAGGCCCACGTTGAAGAAGGTTCCACGATTCCGCTGCTATCTGATGAATTCGCCACCAAGAGAAGCCACCATTTTTTTTTAAAGAAGAAATCGGGAGATCGTGGGCATTTGAAGTGAAATCGCTACTGCTGGAAGTGAACCGCCAGTTTGCTGGGGAGAAGCACTACCGCGCGATTCGTCATTGCTACAGCACGGTACTTCAGAACTACCGCGGATTAATCCACTGCTAGGGCGCGGTACTTTCAGGACTTACGTGGTATTTTTTCCAGCTTCTAGCGCGCAGGGTGTTGTCTTCCCAAGGGCGGTACTGCTTTCTCTGCCTGCAAATCAGCTGTGTAAAAGGTATCTATTGCATTTTTTTATTTATTATTCTCAGTTTAAGTGCAATGGCTGCCGCCTCCCAACATCCATTGGCTGATACATATATCAATGAAGCCTCCAAATTGAATGGAGAAAATTATGTCAACTGGAAATTTAAGCTGCAAACTGTCCTTGAATTATTTGGTGGCTGGACGATTGTGAATGGCACTGAGTTGAAGCCCGCAGATCCTGCACTTGTTCCAGATTGGAACCAAAGGGAAGCCAAAGCTAAGGTGACTCTGCGAATGTCTGTGCAAGACAAGATTATCCCTCACATCAGAAATTGTGACACGTCTAAAAAGACATGGGATACGCTTAAAACACTATATGAAACAACTGATGCAAATCGCATATTGTTTCTGAAGACCAAACTGTTGTCAATCAAGATGGAAGCAAATGAAGGGGTAAGTAAATTTATTTCTCGTATCAAAGATCTGAGTGATAACTTGGCAGCTATAGGTGAAGCAGTAGATAGTACTGATCAAGTAACTATCGCACTGAAAGGTTTGCATCCCAATTACAAAGTGTTTATTTCAGCACTTGCAGCAAGAGAAAAACCCCCAAATTTTGAAGAACTCACAGGTATTTTGCTTCAAGAAGAAGAGAGGATGAAAACTTATGATCTCGAGGCTCGAGGTTCTGACCTCGAACTGATGGCAAGAGGTCGACATATGCACAGAGGCAAACCATGGGGCAGGCCATGGAATGGAGACAGAGGCAGTTCATGGAACCGAGGCAGAGGCAAACAGTGGCATGGAGACAGAGGCAGATTGTGGAATGAAGACAGAGGAAAACTTCACTCAAAACATAAAGGTATGGTTCAGACTGATCATTCTAGAAATAATGTAGATGGTCATCATTGGGACAAACCAAGCCACTTCAATAGAAATCATTATCAGAAGAAATATTATAGAGGTAGAAGCTACAATGGAAATCACAATGCAAATCATAATGGGAATTTTGCAAACACAGACACTCCTGAAAATGAATTTAGAAATCTGAGATTATTTATTTCTGAGGATGCTCTGTCTGCTGAGACAGATGATAAGAATGCATGGTTTATAGATTCAGGTGCATCTGCACATATGTCTTGTAGGAGTGAATGGTTTGAAGAATATAATGAGAATCTTAATGACACTCACATCTATTTAGGTGATAATAGGTCACTCAAAGTTCAAGGTTATGGAAAAGTAAAGGTGAAATTATCTAATGGTGAATTGAAACAGATACATAATGTTATGTATGTTCCTGGTGTTAAAAAAAATCTTATTTCTGTTTCAACCATAACCGAACATGACCTAAAGGTAGAGTTTGGAAAATACGAGTGTCATATCAAAGACATTCGAGACCACTACAAGACTGTTGCTACAGGTTCAAGATGTGGAGGATTATATAAGCTGGATGTGTGCAAAGGCAGTCATCAAGCACTAGCATCCACGACCATCACCACAGAGGAACTCTAGCATCAAAGGTATGGCCACATTAATCACCATGATCTTATGCTGCTTCAGAACAAATTAATGGTTGAAGGTCTTCCTGCTATAAAGAATGTGCATTTAGAATGTAGTGCGTGTGCACTTGGAAAACAGCACCGAGATGCATTCCCAATACATCAAGAGAATAAACAAACTGATTTGCTTGAATTAATCCATACAGATGTATGCGGACCTATGCAGACTAAATCATTAGGAGGTGCATCATATTTTCTAACATTCATTGATGATAGATCTAGATACACATGGGTCTATTTTATAAGAAGAAAAGGAGATGTCTTCGAATATTTCAAGGAGTTCAAAATGATGGTCGAAAAGCAGACAGGAAAATGCATTAAATTTCTCAGATCTGACAATGGAGGGGAGTACGTGTCTGGAGCTTTCAAGAAATACTGTAAGGAGAATGGAATCCAACAACAATTTACAGTATCCCACACTCCTCAGCAAAATGGTGTAGCTGAGCGAAAGAACAGGACACTAGTTGAATGTGCTCGCAGTATGCTCCAAGGTAAGAACATGTCGAATGGTTTTTGGGCTGAAGCTGTTAATACTGTTGTATATTTGAAAAATAGAAGTCCAACAAAGAAATTAGATCTGCAAACACCATTTGAGGTCCTTTATGGATATAAACATGAAGTTAAGCATCTACGAATCTTTGGTTGTAAAGCGTTTGCACATATACCAAAAGATGATAGAAGGAAACTAGATGCTAAATCCTTTGAATGTATCTTTGTTGGATATCATAATGATCATAAAGCTTATAAGCTATTTCACCCTAGCTCTCATAAGTTAATTGCAAGCAGATATGTAGTGTTCCATGAACATGCAGATACACGTGACAAATATGATCAAGGACATACTTCTACTAATGAATATGTGAAATTAAATTCCATCATTCAGCAGCAGGAAGTGGAACAACCACAAGAGAAGGAGCAGGAATAGAATAGCAGAAGCAATGGAAGCAGCAGCAGCAGTCAAAATAGCAGAAACATCATGAGCACTTCTATCAGTTCAGATGAAGATACAGCAGAAAGCATAAGGATAATGGATGGTACCCCTACAGGCAATGTAGGACTAAGAAGGTCTTCAAGACAGACTCGTCCTCCTTCAAGGTATGATGACTATGCTTTAATGTCCAATGCAATGAATGAACCAATGAATTATAAACAAGCCAAAGATAAAGAAGAATGGGTTGAAGCTATGAATGAAGAATATAACTCTATTATGAAGAATCAGACTTGGGAATTAACAGAGTTACCAGAGAACAAAACACCCATAGCATGTAAATGGCTGTTTAAACATAAGCTTAAATCAGATGGTAGCATTGACAGATTTAAAGCAAGACTAGTTGCCAAAGGTTATGCTCAACAGGAGGGAATTGACTTTGAGGAAACTTTTGCACCAGTAGCAAAATTAAACACAATTAGAATTCTGGTTGCATTAGCTACAGCTCATAATTGGAAGACCCATCAATTAGATGTAAAATCTGCTTTCTTAAATGGTGAACTAAAAGAAGAAGTGTACTTAGTCCAACCTGAAGGCTTTGTACAGAAAGGACAGGAGCATCTTGTATGTAAGTTAAAGAAAGCAATCTATGGTTTGAAACAGGCCCCTAGGTCATGGTACATAAAGATTGATACCTTCTTTAATCAGAAAGGCTTTGCGAAAAGCAAAAGTGATCCTAACCTTTACGTCAAGAAAGATAAGGAAGGAAATGTTTGCTTAATATCGTTATATGTTGATGATCTCATTATCACAGGAAATGCATGTAAATTGATTGCAGAAATAAAAAATCAGTTATCACAGGAATTTGAAATGAAAGACCTTGGTGAACTTCACTATTGCTTGGGACTTGAAGTATGGAAAGAATCTGGTAAAACTATGATCACTCAAAGTAAGTATGTGAAGGAAATATTGAGCAGATTTCATATGAGTGATTGCAAAGAATCAGTAATTCCTTTAGAACAAAATGTGAAGCTATGCAGTCAAGATGGAACAAAAGATGCAGATGGTTCTTTGTATAGACAGTTGGTGGGAAGTCTTATATATCTCACTACTACAAGGCCAGATATCTCATATGCAGTCAACATTCTTAGTCAATTCATGGCTAAGCCAAATGAAAGCCATTGGAAGGATGCAAAGAAGGTCCTTAGATATCTGAAAGGGACAATGAACTTTGGTCTTTTATATACTGATAAGTTTGATGTTCAATTGGCAGTATTTTCTGACTCTGACTGGGCAGGGAACGTTGATGACAGAAGGTCTACTACAGGATATGCATTCAACATTGGATCAGGGGTCGTAGCATGGAGCAGCAAGAAACAGCCAATTGTTTCTCTATCATCCACAGAAGCTGAATATAAAGCCATGTCTAGTGCTACATGTGAAGCTGTCTGGTTGAGGAGAATTCTTGAAGATGTTGGAGAAAAGCAAGCAGAACCCACAAATATACATTGTGACAATCAAAGTGCAGTCAAGCTAGCACACAACCCAGTTTATCATGCAAGAACAAAACACATTGAGCTGCAACATCACTTTGTTAGAGAAAAGATTGATTCTAAGGAAATTAAACTTCTGTATTGTAATACAGGTGATAATGTCGCTGATATATTTACAAAACCCATTGGCAGAATTCACTTTGAAATCCTTAGGCAGAAATTAGGTGTTGTAGAAAATCCATTTCTACATTAAGGGGGTATGTTGGAATAATGTAGAAATGATAGGCAGATTGGCAGGGATTGAGTTGATGTGTACTTTCTATACTTAGCATGGTTTGGTTTGAGATCCACCTTTCTTGGATCTATGATCTGGTTTGTTATGATGGTTGTCATCTATATATTGTAACTACTTCTCTATCAATAGTCGAATTGGTTTGGCCATTCCTTGTGTATGAGAGCGAGCCTTTGTGCTCTGCTCCACATTGCCTCTCTATATATGTTAATTGACTCACAACAATTTTTATACTTAACTCTGCTAAATTTGGATACTAGCCGTAATGGCCATGTTGTTTTTCCAAAAAAATAATAATAATACATTTAAAAATCCATCCTCATTATCTGTGATAGCAGTGAGCCGTAAGGGATAGATTTTCCAAATACATCAAACAAAGTTGAGAGGATCAAAATAAAAACAAAAAAATAAATTAAATAACATACAAAGCCACAAGGTATCAAATGTGCTAACGCTGGCTGAATGACACTTTGGTAAAAAAAATAAGTCAATGGTTGCAAGCATACATTAAATCCGTAGGGTTAAAACCTTTTTCTCTGTATTAAATATATATATTTTTTATAAGGAGATAACAATAGCATAGTGCTATGCTCTAAAATATTTATTTACAGTAAAAACCCATAGGGTTTAAAGACTCTTTTGGACATCTACCATTCAAGTCGAATCCACTGGCACTACCATTGCTGTAGCTTCACTTTCCCAAGAAAAGGGAACAATGACGGTATACCTGGGATACCTTGTTCTTTTAAAACCCAACGCCGCTTTTGGTTTTCGCTAGAATGTTTCCAACCTCGAAACAAACAACAACTCTTACCCTCCCCTTTAGCTTACAAAATACTATGTAATGTTTTCTTCTTCTTGGTTACCGTTGTTTGGGTCGAAGCCCTCGCATATAGAGTTACGAAGATTGGTGTCCTATGTGACCTCCTACACGACACCAAAGCAGGGTGTTAGATGCATGAACGCCAAAATGTGAATTTTTTACACCACACCAAAGCAGGGTGTTAGATGCATGAACGCCTAAATGTGAATTTTTTCTAACCAAAGAAGAAACTGTATTTAGAAATTTTTCTTTACGTCACTACATCATGGTGAAAGGGAGATAGATGGCCAAGACAAATTTTTCATGGTCAAACTGTGCATACCATATGTAAGGACCATTTTCGGACTTAGGCTTAAAAACCCATCCCCAAGCCGGACAGAACCCCCGCTCTTTCAACAATAAAATGAATGACTTGTTCGAACTACACCGAAGAAAAGGAATCAAACCCTAGTGTAAATATCGATGTTGATCAATGACGGGTAAACCTCTAGGTGGAGATTGATCCCCATCCTTTTAAACTCCATGATTTCTAACCTAAGGTTTTCACCAAGTCTCGTTGTTTTACAACCTTGTTAGGGTTTCCCTTTTAAAATATACCGGGGGACATTACACATAAGTTTCGTAGTGAAAAACTATAGTAGGGTAATTTATATATGATAAGGATCATATAATGTCACATAAACTTATGTATGGAACAATTGCATACCAAACTGTAAGAATTATGCTATGAGTACAATTACACACATGGTTGTGGAAATGTTATGTTGAAGAATATATATATATATATATATATATATATATATATATATATATAGGGACATGCCTTGGAACAGTGAAAAAAGTATGCTATAGTCTTGTGTTGAGATAAGAACATTAGGAAAAATTCTTGAGGAGATATACATATAGGGTTGAGTAATATGATGAGAGACTCAAAACATGAATGCCTTTCCAACATGCAAAGTGAACAATGCATATACATATATCCGGTTAACTAAGATGTTATGGAAGTTGGTTAAGCACATATAGTATACCGATAAGCATGTTGTTGTGTAACACATATTGTTAAAAAGAAATATTGATCCCGCAAGTACTGCTGCAGTAAAACAGTTATAGAAACATTTGTGATAAAATAATAATGTATGTTACAGATAAAGTGCATAGGAAATCAAAATAAAAATTTAAGGGTCAAATGTTAGGTTCATTACATATGGTATCAAAGTTGTTGGTTTCAACACTGGCCTATTTTGGGTCCAACACACAATTTTTATTTTCAACAGTTTGAAGCTAACAAAGTTATTGTTGTTGTTTCTTCTTGCACATAGGAAGAAAATGTATATTTTGTGTTGCAGGTTACAATGGTGGAGGAACCTTTAAATGAAGGACCAAAACCCAATAGGGAATAAATCCCTGAAGCAAATATATGGGTTGATTTAAATGAAAATAGAGGATCCGAGTTTGAAATTCTGCATAATATAAGAATATTATAGGAGGAATTTTAGAATTTTAAAAATGATAATGAACACATCTTAAGAACACAACAAGAGTTAAATGAAGCATTACTAAAGAAATTTCGAGAAACTAAATCCAATAAACATAATGGACAAACTTCAAGTAACAAAAAAATCAAAATAGTAAAAAGAAAACTCAAGATTTATAACACTTCATCTTCTGAGTCGGAATATGGAAATAGTAGTTCTAATAGTAATGAATCAAAATACATAATTTCTAGCAATACTAGTGAAGGTAATCAACTTCGTAAAAAGAGAAATTAAATATTAAAATGAAATAAGTGGTGAATTTGAAAAAATTAAACCTCCTACTTTTGATAGGGAGGTCAAAAATGGACATGAAGCAGAAACTTGGCTATCCACGATGCATAAGTATTTCCATATTTATGATTACTCTGGTAATCTGAAGGCAAAAATGGCCATCTATAATTTGATAGGAAATGAAGATATATTGTGGAAGGATGTTAAAAGGGTAAAAAGTATTAGCGAACGTAATATAAGATGAAATTGTTTTAAGAAATACTTCAAAAAAGAGTATTTGTCCGAACAATAGTATGCAAAATCAAAAGAGCTTTATGAATTAAAACTGGGTGATATGAACATGACTGATTTCTGCAGTAAATTTTTGGCTTTATTAATATATGTACCTTACATCACTCAAGAAAAACTCAAGGTACAACGGTTTCTAATCCATTTTCCTATTTCCTATAAGGACAGGATTGAGTTTGATAATCCAAGGACCTTGGATGAAGCAATGCGCAAATAAAAACTAGCTTTTGAACAATCTAAAAATAGAAATGAACAATCTAAAACTAGGCATAAAAAGGAAAAGTATGATCACAAGAAGCAAAGCTTTAAACCTTTCAGAGGAAATCAAAAGAGTGTTCAAGGAACCAATTATAAAAGTAAACAACCCTGTCAATTTGATAAAAGAGAAAAATCTGTAGGTTACAAAAAGGATGATAATGATGTCAGAGAACCTATAAAGTGTTGGGGTTGTGGAGAAAACCATTTCTATAGGGATTCTCCACAAAGGAAATATAGCAGAAAAATTCATAATGTACAAGATGCTACAATTGTAGGAGAAATATCCAAAAGTATTTCAAGAATCAATGCTGCTCTAGACAATCGTCAAGAAGATCATTAATCCTCCATGGTGGAGATCGAAGGTAAGTTACTTGACCGACATATTTCTATTTTGATAGATCCTGGAACTAATCTGAGTTATATATCACCTACTTTAGTAGAATCCTTCGAGTTGAAAAAATCAAAGTTTGAAAAATACTGGTTAGTACAGTTAACTACTGGTACAAAAGAAAAAGTAACAAATTATGTTGAAAATTGCAAACTTTTTATGAAATTTTTTCAAACTTTAGCAAAGCTAAAATCTTACCACTAGGATCCTATGATATTTTGATCAGTATGGACCGGTTGGAAAAAAATAGGGTCATTTAAGAATTTTATAAGAAATATTTTACTTGTGTTGATGAAGGAAATAACTCACATTTAGTAGAAGGGGTACACAGAACCATTACTATACATAAAATTTCAGCTTTATAGTTAAAAAAAATGTGCAAGGAAGGGCTGTAAACCTTTTGTAGCACATATGATTGATAATATCAATGAGGAAAATAAATGTAAAATAGAAGAATATCCATCACTAGAATATTTTAAAGACATGATTCCTAAAGAGATCCCAGGATTACCTCCAAAGAGGGATATTGACTTCACAATTGAATTAATTCCTGGTTCTGTACCAGCATCTAAATCCCCTTGTAGAATGAATACCATTGAATTAATGGAACTAAAAATGCAGTCGCAAGAAATTATAGAAAAGAAATATATAAGGTCTAGTGTGTCCCCATGGGGAGCACTAGTTTTATTTGTAGAAAAGAAGGATGAAACCTTAAGGCTGTGTATATATTATAGACAGGTAAATAAAATGACTGTTAAAAATCGGTATCCATTGCCTTGGATTGATGATATATTTGACCAAGTCAGAGGAGTGAAAATATTTTCCAAGATCGATTTACGATCCACATACCGCCAAGTAAGAATTAAAGATGAAGATATTTATAAAACTACATTTCAAACAAGATACGGGCATTACGAGTTTGTAGTCATGCCCTTTGGGTTGACCAATGCTACATCATCGTTCATGTTCTTAATGAATATTATTTTTAGTAAATACCTAGACAGGTTTATGTTGGTCTCCATTGATGATATCCTTTTTTATTCTAAGAATGAGGAGGAACAAAAAAGCATTTAAAAATTGTGTTACAAACTTTAAGAGAACAACAATTGTTCACCAGATTTGGTAAATGCGAATTTTATCAAGACAAAATTCATTATTTAGGGCATGTAATTTCTAAAGATGGAATAGTTGTTGATCCTAAATCAGGGCTATTACAGAATGGCCCTTTCCTAAGAATTTTTCAGACATCCAATCCATCATGGGAATAACACGTTATTATTGGTGATTTATCGTAGGGTTTTCTAAAATAGGTTACCCCATAAAATCATTGCAAAAGAAATGAACTAAATTTATTTGTTCTAATAAATGTCAAGAGATTTTTGAGAAACTTAAACACCTTCTTACAACAACACTTATTTTAAAAATAGAAGATCCTTACAAGGATTTTGTCGTATGCAGTGATGCCTGGAAGGAGGGTTTAGGTGGAGTATTACTACAAGACAATCAAGTAATCAGTTATGGTTCAAGGAAGTTAAAATATCATGAACGAAATTACACATCTCATGAATTAGAGTTAGCAGTTGTAATACACGCATTGAAAATATGGAGGCATTATATTACTGGAAGGTAGTTTGAAATACTTATTTGATCAACAAAATCTAAATGCACGTCAAGCTAGGTGGCTATCATTTTAAAGCGGATATGATCTAGAAATCAAGCACATAAAAGGAAAAGAAAACAAAGTTGTGTATGCCTTAAGTAGACATGCAAATACGATCTTTACAACTTATGTTAGCAGTTATAAATCAGATTTACAAATCAGAATTAAAGGTGTAGCTGAAAATTATATGAATTATCAAAATATAAAAGAAAAATTACAAGATAATAAGACAGAAAAAAGGATTATTAGATTTTAAAATTGGAAATGATGATATGATTTTTTTCAAGAATAGAGTATATATTCGAAATTCTAAAAACATTAAATAGTTGATTTTATCTGAATTACATAAAAAGCCATATTCTGGGCATCCAAGATATAAGAAGATGATTACTATGCTAAGAAAATAATTTTATTGGCCAAATATGAAAGGTGAAACAACATAATATTTAGCCAAATGTATTGAGTTTCAACAAGTAAAAATAGAACACCAACATCCTACAGGTTTACTTCAATCTCTTCCTATTCCAGAATGGAAATGGGAGGTTATAATTCTGGATTTTATAACATGTTTCCTAAGAATGTTAAACAACATGATTCAATTATGGTAGTTGTTGATAAATTGAGTAAGGCTACCCATTTTATTCCAGTTAAATCAACTTACAAGGATACTAACATAGGAAATATTTTTATGAAATACATTTTTCATTTGCATGGCATTCCTAAAGTCGTTATTTTTTATAGAGATGCTAGGTTTACAAAGAATTTTTGGAAAATTTTATTCAAGGGACTTGATACACAATTGGATTTCAGTACTTCATATCAGCCTCCAATTGATGGACAAGTTGAAAGGACCAATTAGGTATTGGAGGACATGTTAAGAATGAATGTCATGGATAAACCTACTAAATGGGAGGATTATCTACATTTAGTAGAGTTTGCATATAATAATGGTTATCAATATGTAATATCCTAAGATATGATTTCAAAGGATATTATCTGAACTTCAAGATTCAGAACATAAATCAACACATACTGAAACTAGTTAACAAAACTAGTTGAAACAAAGCTAGTCTTGGACATAGGTAGATCCCCCCAGGGCTTGGTACTTGAAGTCTTTTGGGCCTGAAAAAATATGAAAGTGAGTGTGCAAAAGCAGAGATATCAGATTCAACTCCAGCTTCATATTGTTGGAACATTTAAAAAACCCACTATGTCATTCTAGACTTAGGATAAAATTAATTAATCATTTATGATTAATTTCTTGAGTTTTGACTAGGTAGAATAGGCCAGTTTTGTCTTTTAGTGGACCACATGCTATCCTCATTCAAAAAAATGAATTTGGACAGATTCTGGATAAGATTTCCTTGGATTTTGTCTGATTTTATTCTATTCCTGAATTAGAAAGTCACTATCCATTTTTAATTAGCTTTGTCGTGCTTTCTCTACTTTCTAGTGGAAAAGATAAAGCTAGTTAACTTGGAATCTTTTGCCACTTGACCAATTCGACCTCCACATCATATATAACCTTCTAAATCCATCAATACATCCTATTTACCTCACTCATGACCTTCCATACCGTACTTTCCAAATTTGTGAGTCTCTAGCACAGTTTTGGAAACTGCTTTTGCCACCTAGGGTTTTTTTGTCTTTTTCTAAGCCTTTCTTTTTTCTCTTTCCATATTGCCTCAAAGCAATTCGATTTTGTCCATGGACGATATGTTATATATTGTTACAATATCAATGAATAAGATACATAGTGTTTTCCATAATTTATTCTCTCTATTCTTCTTCTCTCATTGTCTAAAATATTCCATGGTGAAATTGTCTTATGAATCTAGTTCCTAGTAATTGAAAATTTCACATGGTATCAGAGCTAGATTGATTCAAAGCAATTTACAAGAGTATTTTTTGTAGGTATTTCCATCACCAGGAGCGCATCAGTATGGAGCAAAATCAAGCCAAAGTTGTGACTCTCACTCCCTTCAATTTCTTTGACTGGAAGGCACATATGATCATCCAGCTTCGGAGCAAAGGATTGTATAGAGTCACTATGGGGCTTGGAACTGAGCCAAGAGCTGTTGCATTAAAATACAAATGGTTCAATAGGCTTGATGAAGCTTATGGGTTACTTTGTCTCTCTGTATCTCCAGATCTTCTATTCCATATCGATTCTCTATCAACTCCAAATGAAGTGTGGACAAAGCTAGAGTCTCTCTTTGGAAAATAGGACGAGCTCAGAGGTCATTTGTTGGAGATTGAGCTGATCTCTCTTAGTCCAAGTAATTTCGATTCTATGGAGGAGTTCATCTCAAAATTCAAGAACCTAGTGCTTCAACTCAAGCAATGTGGCATAGAGAAGAAGGATGAGCAAGTAATCCTTACCATTCTGTCAAAACTGAGTTCTGAATACTCAGTATTTGTGTCTACTTTTCATTCTACAAGACTTACAGTTCCAAAGTGGAAGATGCCAACCTTGGATGCATTCATTGCTTCGCTCACTCAAGAAAAGGACAAGCTGGTCCAAATGAGGGATCAATCACCCTCCAAAGACTTTGCAATTGTTGCTCATGGAGCAAAGAAGAATGACAAATCCAAACAAAAGACATTGTCAGATGAAGAGGATTCTGATGGAGATTCCAAATCCAAGAAGATGAAGAAGGAGAAGCCCAAGTGTTCTTATTGCTGCAAAGGCACTCATCCTAAGAAATCTTGCTTCAAGAAGAAATTGGACATCATGGCCAAGATGCTTGAAGAGCATAACATA
Organism: Larix kaempferi; assembly: GCA_027924585.1. Lineage (NCBI taxonomy): Eukaryota > Viridiplantae > Streptophyta > Pinopsida > Pinales > Pinaceae > Larix > Larix kaempferi. The sequence goes on along the minus strand of BSBM01000050.1, from coordinate 17,025,911 downwards.
GATGTTCCTGACTTTGCAAAGAAAGAACAAGGCAAGCTTGTTGTAGAACAAGAACACTGTCTCCAAGCCTCTCCCAAAGGTAATCATGCTTATGCTTTGAGTGCTAGAGTGAAATATAATTCTGATGTCTCTGATATTGATTCACATTCTGATATGTCAGAATCAGAAACCTCCACTTCTTCCTCAATACATTCTTCATTTAGTTCACCCAAGTCTACTCTCAAAACTAGTCATTTTTTACTAGCTTCTGACTTGTCTTCTGAAAGCTCTTTTCACCAACATTCAAATATTTTAGATTCTGATTTAGAATATGATTCACAGTCTGATATGCAGGTCATTTCATATCCCACACCATTTACCCAATCTTTGGATGCACAAAATACCCTACAAACCCCAAGTTCTCCAGTTAAGAAACTACACAATTCTATGTTTTCCTACACTGTGTCAGTTGCCTCTGTTGCACTTTTGTCTTGCATATCTTTCATTGGCTGGAAATCCATTATTTTGGAATTATTTGGAATGATATTCCACACTTCTAGACCTGAACCCATCACTCATGGTTCAAAATTCAAGTCCTCACACTCTCCAGGCTCGCTCAGCTGTCCGGGTGATCTAGTTTCTCAAAATGTTTCTACTGAAATTGTGTTCGATCATGGAGACTCCACATCTTCATTGGTTGCTACTCCATATGACTTACATTCTTATATTTCAGAGCTGCATGATATCATTTTAAATATCAGAAAGGTTCTACATCAGTTTGAGAAGAAAGTACAAGAACTAGTACACCATATTGCAGCTACAGAAGAAATTGATCTTGTTGAGGTCATTGTTTCTCCTTGGGAAGGATTATGCATAGATCTTCTTTCCATCATTGATTATGTTTTCAAATTTGATTATGTATGTTATAGCAAAAAGAAAAATTCATTTGATGCTCCTCCATCATCAGAAGATGAGCTTCATAGAGCTTCAACACATGGTTCTTGCCTACATAACATTGATGCACCGATGCATGATCATGACATCCACAATCTATTCATCAAGTCAATTACTCAGAAGCAGCCCATTCAGCTCATTCAGCTCATTCAAATGAGAAACATGACAGTATGAAGACATCAAGCATGTCCATTTTTGAGGGAGGGTTTTGTTCCCATGAGGTTTTCCCCGTTTCCTCGGTTTACATGGACTAGTTATTTTTGTATTGGGGTGACCATAAGCCTTGTTGCTTGGACCCTATATTTTTGATATTTTTATGATTCCCATCACATAAAGTCAGGCTTAACGGGGGGTGTTGGAACATTTAAAAAACCCACTATGTCATTTTAGACTTAGGATAAAATTAATTAATCATTTATGATTAATTTCCTGAGTTTTGACTAGGTAGAATATGCCAGTTTTGTCTTTTAGTGGACCACATGCTATCCTCATTCACAAAAACGAATTTGGATAGATTCTGGATAAGATTTCCTTGGATTCTGTCTAATTTTATTCTATTCCTGAATTAGAAAGACACTATCCATTTTTAGTTAGCTTTGTCCTGCTTTTTCTACTTTCTAGTGGAAAAGATAAAGCTAGTTAACTTGGAATCTTTTGCCACTTGACCAATTCGACCTCCACATCATATCTAACCTTCTAAATCCATATATACATCCTATTTACCTCACTCATGAGCTGCCATACCATACTTTCCAAATTCGTGATCCTCTAGCACAGTTTTGGAAACTGCTTTTGCCACCTAAGGGTTTTTTGTCTTTTTCTAAGCCTTTCTTTTTGCTCTTTCCATATTGCCTCAAAGCAATTCGATTTTGTCCATGGAGGATGTGTTATATATTTTTACAATATCAATGAATAATATACAGAGTGTTTTCCATAATTTATTCTCTCTATTCTTCTTCTCTCATTGTCTAAAATATTCCATGGTGAAATTGTCTTATGAATCTAGTTCCTAGTAATTGAAAATTTCACACATATTCCTATGCACAATGTACGGGGGCCATTTATTCTTCGACAACAACTACCACTGAACTCTCCACAAGGCTTCCTGGGCACACCAACATATGCATACTAAACTCATTCACTTACACTTGAACTCAACAAGAGTGTGGATATCAGAAATCAAACCCTTAATATAATATTGGGCAATAGTTTTTGAATTTTTTGGATTATCTGGTTGTGCTGGGAGGCAAAAGAAGGAAGGGCGCAATGTAGGACAGCTCAGCTAGTTCGCTTCCAGGCTCTCCCAAACATGACGAGGAGGCTACAAATTCTCATAAAGATACTTGGAGGGTCTTCATGATTTTCTTAAGAAGCTCATATGTTTGACATAATAGAAAATTATCATCCATATAATGTTTAATCACCAATACTGTAAAACTAGTCAAAAACCAAGGCCTAAAGAACCAGTCTTAAGAAATTTGTGCACAAACGACATCTAAGGATTTATAATTAATATTATGAAGACTAATATGGATCAGATACATATAAAATAATAGAAACATACAATGTTAGATAATAATGAGAATCAAATGAAGATAATTTGATCTCAAACTTCACAGAGAATCTCTAACCATGTAATTCTTACAATAGTGAGTGTAGAAGGCTTCTAAGAAGAGAATAAGAAGAAGTGTATTCATTGGATATAAAATACAAATCATATGGATTCTCATGTAAGGAGAAACAATATTTAGTGGATTCTCATGGGGCACATTCACCAGATTGATTCTTCTCTTATATGGATGGATCTCTTCAAGATCTATCTTTAATTGAACCGACACTCATAATATCTTCTTGATGGCTTGTATTCTTCAACTGTGAGCCAGTACAAGATTGTATATTATACTTTAGTATCTTTAGATCATACCATAGAATACTGAAACACAAACATCATTGGGGCACATTCCCCAAGATTGGTTGATGCACATCACTCAACCTTGAGAAGCGGAGCTCTCAATCACAAATACAAATGGCCAAAAGATGTGAGAAGAGTGCAGTGGCCTTATTTTATAGACTGGATGGATTCATGAGCAAGTAATTATAAAGTGTGAGTGGATGAGTGCTCCTTCCTTAGAGAGAGTTAGCAACATCACTACTTTGTGCAACCTTCCTGCTTTTCCAACCTTCCTTGCTTTGTGATTTTCTCCCTCTTTTACAGACCGTGCCCTCCCTTGCTTTTATCGATGTTTCCTACTTTTCCAAACCAACTAATTTTCTGCACTTTCCTTCTTTTTTCACTTTATTTCTTTATGTACTTTCCTTCTTTTTTCACTTTATTTCTTTATGTACTTTCCTTCTTTTCATACTTTTTCCAATTTCCTTATTTTTTGTTGTCACCTTGATTTTAGTTTCTTTATTTTAGTTTCTATCTTCTCTCAACTAAGTGGATGAGGCCAAACTTATACTCATTCTCCCTCCTAGCCACATGAGCACCACCACTTGCACAAAAATTAATTAAATCGTGATAATAATAAAATTAAAATAATTACAAGTACTCCAAACATTGAAATTATTGATTAACTAACTACTATAGGCCTGGCTCCAAAATTTATCCCAAATAATTAATAGTTCATTCATTTTATTTTCTTCTAGACACTTAGGGAATAATAGGGTGAAAGACTTAATCAATTAACCACTTAGGAAGTAACATGACAGTCCTCCCCTTCCAATATTGCTTTTCCTCAAGCAATGAGAAACATGGGGTTGAAGAACGTGTACATTGCCACCAAACTGATGTTTCCAATCAAGATGGACAACCAAGAAAGTATACTCCATCACATAGTTTTGGCATATGTTTCACTCCTCTGTATGATCCAATGCATATTATTTGAAGCTCCTCCATGAAAACCTCTTACTCACTCTCATGTGAGTCTCCAAACAACCATGGTGACTACCTATGAATGGAACATGAACAACTCCCAAAATATCCTCATTTAATATTGTCTTGGGAACTAAGTGGATGGGGTATTTATAGTTGATGAATTTCATATGTTGATCTTCATGAATCGGCCCATTCATAGAATCACATGAAAACCATTTTTTCTACCACTCATTGAGTTCAATCTCACCCTCAAATATGCACTCAACCAATGCACACACATGGGATAGCCTATCCTTTCCATGGTGTGGTTAATGCCTCTCATGGACCTGCAATCTCTTGTGCACATCTATGGATATGGAACAAATAATCCTGTAGAGTGAATCCTCTCCATGTAGACATCAGCTTGACCTTTCTCAAGCATGATATTAAGATACATTTTCTCTATTCGTCCAACTATACACAAACAATGTAAATTCTTTCCAAGGATACAATACAACTCCCAAACGAGGAGAAGATTTCTCCAACAACCCATAGTGATCCCACATGTCATCCAAAACGATAAACACATGCTTGCCAATTTTTTTGTGGCATGCTTCTAGTTTTCCAAATAAGCCAATGCCCATGCTCAGAAGTCTTGAGTAGTCACATTGGAATTCTTCATTTATTTTAGATTGGTGATGGCCAAGGTAGAGATCAAACTTAACGAAGAGATTTTCCTTATTCCATCCATTCCTCTTCCTTGAACAAGGTACTTTGAATGCAATTGTATTCACATACAACTTGGTGAACCTTGGTGAAAAATATTCCTTCACGTGCTTTCTAACCTCACCTTTTAACCTCTTGATATGCTTGTATGTGTGGGTGAAATTTTGTTGGAACTTTACTCCCCTTTTAAGGAATTTATACTATAGGAACAAATAATGGGTAGCCCCCATAAAATCCTCCTTAAAAATTGATTTTGGAACCCAAAATATGCCTTCCTCCATGATGTCAAACTATTCTTCTTGAACCCAACCATTCAATAGCTCGTATGCAAATATGCCTTTGTGATACCCTGCTAATAAATGACCTTCCAAAAAAAATAAGTATTTTCTTGAATAATGAAGAACATCCACTAGTATATTCTTGCATTCATGATCATAGTTAGTAAACTTGGACCTCACTTACCAATCTTGGTTTCCAATCCTTAAGCTTCATTGGTATCATGAAATGCATCCAACCAATGTGATTGACCTTAACCACCCATTCACCCCAAAATGAGTAGGGTATAGACTTAGACATTGCATGCATGATGGTGATGATGGATATGTAAAATATGATATGATACGTCTCATGTAGCTACAATCTTCTACTTTCCAAAGAAATAGGATGCTTGGAATATGGTATCATGTTTTGTAATGCACCCATATTCAACTTGACCTTGTGCTTCACTCCTTCATCAGGTAGTATTCCCAATGGAAGGTGTTCAAGAACCTTCTCATGCTCTTGTAGGGACTTCTCAGTGTCTTTGATATGATGTGAGAGGTCCATGCTTGTGCTTTGAGTGGTATTGAATTTTTTTGCAACCCATTCACTGTCTCCCTGCTTCAACATGGAACTCATGCCCTGAGATGACACCTCATCCATTATGTATTTTCTTTCCCAAGGTATGAATGGAGACGTATGGAATGAATCATATTGCAACCATAAATGCCTTGGTTGCTTCTCATAGAACATAAAAAACTGAAATGCAACAATATATCCATCATTAATGCAAAAATAACTCTTTCCAATGTGGGCTAGTCTTACAGAAGCTTGGGTCTCCATCTCAGTGATGTAGCTATCCAACCAATCCAATGATGAATATGATTATCTTCTTGTTGATCCAAATGGGATGTAATCTGCCACCTTCATCACATATAAGCCTTCTTGACATAGAGACAACTCATGATCCTCTTCACAAAAAACAAATGCTTGGTCAGCATCTTCCAATACAATTTGTTCCTCAAGCATTTGTAGTTATCCAATACATTATATGTGCAATCAGCCACACACATATGATCACTAGTACCTCTGGGAAAAGAATGTGAACTCCCAAAATCCACATGATGTTTCTCCCCTTCCACTGTTGCTTTGTCCTCATCGAATTTGAGAGCCATGTCCCTGTCCATGAACAACTTCAAGTAATCATCCTTAATTTCTTCCATCTCTCTTTTGATGATTCATAGTTCAAAGCTAGAGACTCTTCCCACAAATCCAATTTGTCTCTCCTCCATCTGAACTCTTCCAACAAGATCTTCAAGTGTTGATGTATATGTAACTTCGGAAGATATTCACTTGTATATTGTATTTGTACTTTATTGTATCCCCAACGGAGATGTATTATTCCTTCGATTGGAAGTGTCGTCAGTTGTACTTGCATGTGTCGCAGGTTATATTGTAAGTGTCGTAACTTATACTTGATGGGTTATTAGACCACCCTAGTGGGGATCGGCCCTGTCAGCATTATGTTAATTAGTTAAGTTGGGGCCAGCCCTAACTGAGTAAAGGTCAAGTTAAAGTCAGTGTATAAATAGAGAGTGTATCTCTCTCATTTTACACATCCTATTATTCACTCACTTCGCATTAGCGAGAGAAGAGGAGGGTGCGCACAAGTGGAGGAGGAGAATGTTGCTGAAGATATCTATCTCTTGGGTTTTCTCATGGTGATCCTTGTATTGATGCTTATTCTATCTCTGAGGAAGTTGCGGGGTTTTTCGCCTTCTTGGTTTTCCCCGGTGAAATGTTTTCTTGCCTCTTGTCTCTTATGCTTGTTAAATTTTGAGTATTAATTCACAATACTCTAGGATATTTGCTGAGAGAATAACATCTACAGTATATCAATGCGTGACAATCACAATATGACAAGCATCACAAGAATCAAAAGCATAAAGACAAGAGACACAGAGTTTCCGTGGGGAAAACCCTAAGGTGAAAAACCCCACAACTTCCTCAGAGATAGAGAGAGCAATGGCTCAACCAAAGCACAACCAAATAACACTGAGATAGTCTCCTAATAGCAGATGATCCTCCTCCTCACTAGTGCGCCACTTTTCAAGTGAGAGTGAGTTACTTCTCCAAATGAGTAAAATAGAGATCTCCGATCTCTATTTATACTAACCTTTTTGCCCAGTGACCTTATGGGGTCGACTTGTCTATCTAGATACATCCACATTATATTATATATAATTCAGGGCCGACCCCACATGGTGGTCTAATAACCCATCAGCAAGTACACACACTTGCGCACTTGTCAATCCACATGACGACACTTTCTTATAGAGGAATAACACATCTCTTATAAGGGTACAATGAATATATATAAAATACACAGATGAAATACATTCCGAAGTTACATATACATCAACACTCCCTCTTAACTAGGAAGGTATTTCTCGACACAGATCTGCTACACAAGTCTTCTTCTCTGGATCATCGTCATCGATGCATCGTCATCATCATCGTCACTGCTGCTACTATCTCAACCAATCTCTGACTCTACTCGTCATAGGAAGTTCTACAGAGCCAGTCCTTTTTCATACTGGATGTAGGCCCACCACGTGCAGGTCTTCATCATCACTGGCCATACTGTGGAATCCTCAGGACTTATTACGTGCGTCACAAAACCTGGCTGCAGCATCCCAGGCCATTACGAGCACACAGCTCTACCTGTAGGATCTCCTAGGAGCACATTACATGTGACCCAGCACAAAACCTAGCTGAAGCATCCGAGGCTGTTACGAGCACATGGCTCTACCTGTCGGATCTCCCAGGAGCACATTACATGTGATCTCACCACAAAACTTGGCTGAAGCATCTAAGGCCTTTTTCATCCTGTCCAGATCTCCTAGGAGCAAATTACATGTGGTCATGGCAAAACCTGGCTGAATCATTTGAGGCCTTTTTCATCCTGTCCAGATCTCCCAGGAGCAAATTACATGCCATAGGACAAAACATCGCAAGAGCATCTGCCAGATATCCCAGGGCACCGAATTACATGCCATAGGAAAAACCTCGAAAGACTATCTGCAGATCTCCCAGGGCACAAATTACATGTCCTCCCAAGCAAAACCTCGAAAGAGCATTTGCCAGATGTCCCAGGGCACCGAATTACATGCCATAGGAAAAACCTCGAAAGACCATCTGCAAATCTCCCAGGGCACAAATTACATGCTTACCTCACAACCTGATCCATGGCCACAAAGTATCATCTGATACTCATCAAACATCATCCTGATGTACACATGATCATCCTGATCATCATCACTGCAACATCCTGTTGCATGTCATCTGGAGAAGCTCGTCATCCACGATCATCCTGATCATACAATGCATCCATCTGATGCACACCAAGTATCCACCTGATACATACATAGATACATGATCCACACAATGTATCCATCAGCATACATGATCTACCTGATCATACAAAGATACATGATCCACACAATGTATCCATCAACATACATGATCTACCTGATCATACAAAGATACATGATCCAACCGATCATATCCAACATCCAACATGATGCGTACATACATATAAATGATCCAACTGATCATATCCAGCATCCAACATGACGCATACATACATACATATAATGATCCAACTGATCATATCCAACATCCAACATGATGCATACATACATACATATAATGATCCAACTGATCATATCCAAGCAGAAACCAGAACATCATCCTGATGCTCATCATCCAGCGCTTACATCCACAGCCATGTGAAGGATCCCCCTTCCAACATGCTTGGAATGGCTTCAGCAAATGTGTCCATCACTTCTTCCTCGAAGTGTCCTCGATCTGAAGAACGCCAAGCCTCTCACTGAAGTACTCGAACTTCACCCTGGCTAGTGGCTTCGTCAGCACATCTGCAATCTGCTCGTCCGTCGCAACATACAGGAGCTTCACGGCTCCTCTCTGCACCATATCCCTGATATAGTGATATTTGATCTCTATGTGTTTTGACCTGTCATGAAACACTGGATTCTCGGACAGCTTCACATAACTCTGGTTATCACAGAAGATACCACTAGCATCCAACGGGAGATCAAATAACTCAGACAGTAGCTTCCGTAGCCATACTGCCTCACAACTAGCTGAACAGGCTGCAACATACTCTGCCTCAGCTGTACTCAGTGCTACACAGGACTGCTTCCTGCTAAACCAAGAGATCACACCTAATCCCATACTGAAGCAACACCCAGATGTGCTCTTCTGATCTGCAGCACTGCCAGCCCAATCTGAATCAACATAACCCTGCAGGTTAAACTTTTGATTCGCTTCATACTTGAGCCCAAAATCCACTGTACCCTTCAGGTACCTCAGAACATGCTTTACAGCAACCAGGTGAACACTCCTCGGATCCATCAGGAACTGGCTCAATGTGTTCACAGCAAAGCAAATGTCTGGTCTCATGTTCGTCAGGTACATCAAGGACCCAATCATCTGACGATACATAGAGACATCAACCGGCTCAGATGGAGCATCACATAGAAGCTTCAGATTCGATGCCATAGGTGTGGCCATGGATTTGCAATCCATCATCCCAAATCTCTTCAGGATATCCACTGTGTACTTCCCTTGACCAAGGAATATCCCACCTACACTCTGCCACACCTCCATACCTAGGAAATAGTGCATCATTCCCAAATCTTTCATATCGAATTCAGCAGCAAGCTTCCTCTTAGTATCTGCAATCATTCTGTCATCTCCTGTTACAAATAAGTCATCCACATACAGGAGTAGAATCACAGGATTCCCTTCCTCAACCTTGTAGTAAAGGTTAGAATCCGCTTTACTCTTGGTAAATCCCAAACTAGATAGGAAACTGTCCATCCTACCATACCGGGTTCTGGGAGCTTGTTTCAAGCCATACAAGGCTTTCTTCAATCTACACACATGTGACTCCCTGTCAAGTCTTGGGACTGCATCCCAAACATCATCTTCATGATCGAAGGATCATGGCATTCCATTTCTTCATCCCAGATCCTGGGAACTTCAATATCTTCAATATATATCTTTGTTGCTGGAACAAATGTTGTAGTCCTTTGGTAGGTGAAGATATATGGTCTTTCCTACAAAACAAGTTAAATTGCATGATTAGAAACATCTCATAATTTTCAGAACAAATTCTTTACACATAAAAAAATATGTGATGCAGTCATGCAGTTATCTTAGCCAATGCTTCAATACAACATTTATCCATGTTCCACAACTTTCTAGATGCCTTCCAGTCTCTACCAGAACATTGTTAAGAGTTTGCACTACTCCCAACATGTTAGCAAAGAGGTTTCATTCTAGATAAGTAGCACTGGAATGTTGTACAGTGCCATAGGCCACTTACCCATCACATGCATATTAGTAGTATACTGTTCATTAATGCAATCATTCTAATATGCACAATACATTTCCTAAGTCTAGGAACATAAGCATAATATTATTTAAACAAACAAAATAGGCAAGAAATGATAATTGAAATACTTATCTTTGTTTGTTTGTTGGGTGGACTCCCTCTGAGTCTTTGCTTCCTGGCAGGAGCTGCTGAAGTAGCTTCTTCTACACCTTTCTGTTATGGAAAGTAGGAAGATGATCAACTCCCTCTGAAAATATGCATCCTTGCAGGAGCTGCTGGAGTGTGCTCCCTCTTGATCTTTGCTTCCTGGATTACCTGTCCTTGAACTTATATTCATCCTTGTTGACATCAATCTTCTTGAACCCAGAAAATACCTCTTCTGGTGTCTTGTTGTCCAATATCTTATGGGGTGTTCTGTTGTGCACATATACAGCTGTTCTAGCTGCTTCTGCCCATAGATGCATAGGTAGATCCTGGTCATGCAGCATTTCCCTTGCTACTTCCATGATAGTTCTGTTCTTTCTTTCTGCAACTCCATTCTATTGTGGATTGTAAGGAGTAGTCAACTCCCTCTTAATCCCTGAATAACTACAAAGCTTTTTGAAGTCACTTGAGGTGAATTCTCCACCATTGTCAGATTTGAATGTTTTGATCTTCTTGTCAGTTTGATTCTCTATCAAGGTTTTGAATTCATTGAACTTATCAAACACCTCATCTTTTTTCTTCAAGAAGTATACCCAAGTCTTCCTGGAGAAGTCATCAATAAATGAGACATAGTAAACATACCCACTCAGAGAACTGGATGACATAGGGCCACATATATCTGAGTGGATGATTTCTAGGATGTCTTTTGCCTTGCTTTCACTGCTTGGGAAAGCCTTCTTAATGTTCTTACCTTTTGCACATCCTTTGCAAATACCTTCATGTTTGGTCTTGATTTCAGGAAGACCCTCTACTGCCTTGCTTGCAAGTGGAAGTGCTCTATAGTGCATATGAGCTAGTCTTCTATGCCAAAGTTCACTTGGATCCATGGATTCATGCACCATGGCATGTTCAGGTTGTCCCTTCAATTTATACAAGCCTCCCTCTTGCTCTCCAATCACTACTGCATCATCTATGGTCTTTCCCTTTGGCCACATTAGGACTTGTCCATCCACAAATGCAACCCTCATACCTTTTGCATCCAATGCAGAGATGGAGAGTAAGTTCTTCTTGATCCCAGGTACATAAAGTACTTCTTTCATCTTCAAGGATTTTCCAGAATCTAGGTTGTAGGAGGCTTCACCACTTCCTTTGATTGGGTATTGATAATCATCCCCAAGTTTCACCTTATGGGGTGATTCATGTTCAGATAGATTCACAAAAGATTCCTTAAACCCAATCATGTGTTTGGAAGCCCCACTATCAATCAACCAATCATTACAACCATGAGAGATGGTACCTGTGAGAGCAGAGATCAGAACATACTCTTCTTCACTTGATGAGTCATCATTACTATCACTTTCTGCCCTAGCCTTCTTCTTTGGGGGTTCATCATCTTCGGTAGCATGAGCATGAAACCTTCTTTTGCTACCCTTCTTCTTGTTGTTGGAGATGTTGTTGTCCTTCTTGTTCTTGGGACAATTTATGGCAATATGCCCTTTCTCATTACAGGTGAAGCATATTCTTCTTTCTTTGAAGTTATGTGAAGATCTCTTGGAGTGAGATGGCTCTCTCTTGGACTTCCCTTTCTTGGTGTGAGCTGTGAGAGCTTGATCTTCATTCCCCATCTTTTCTTCTCGTGCCACAAGCCTTGCTTCTTCTTGTGAGCATTCTTCCCGTAGCCTACTGAAGGAGATCAACTTCTTCCTTGCACAAATTCCTTGGATAAAGGAATCCCATGACCTGGGTAGGCCATTTAGAGTGGTCATCACCACTTCACCATTCTCCACCATTTCATCCACTGCTTCTAGTTGTTCCTTGATCTGGGAGACCCTTGAAAAATAAGATTGAATGGTTTCTCCATTCTGAAACTTCACTCCTTTCAATTGGTTCCGCAGGGTCATCTTCCAATTTATGTTCTTCCCTTCAAACAGCTTGGTCAAAGAGTCAAACATCTCCTTGGGTGTCTTAAGAGAAGACACATGGGGTATGAGATGGTCTTTGATAGAATCAGCAATGATTCTCTTTTACTTGACCAATTTCTTCTTGTGCAATGCCTTGGCCTCTTCATCCTCTGGGATAGGGATGTATTCTTTCACATATGAGTCCAACTCATTTTCTTGCAGGATTAACCCAATCCTATACTTCCAGGCTCGGAAGTTATCAGCCCCTTCAAGATTATCCTCAACCTTGGTGTGAAGAGACATCTTAAAGAGTATTTCAAATGGAAATAGAAAAGATTTAGATCTTACCACTTGAAGTGCTGAAAACTGGATCTAGTCCCGGATTAGGGTTTGTCAGAGAAACCCTAAAAATTCAAAATGTGAATTTCAAATTTTTGAAAGGATAGAAAGATGCGCCTTGGTGAGCTGATCAGCCTGGTACATTCAGAATTTGAGATCAGCAAAGTCTTGCCCTTCAAAATTGCCTTTTTGTCCTCCCGGGTTCACTAGGGAGAGCCTTGAATTAGGGTTTGAGTTTCCCGGAGATCTACCCAGCCAAAAATCTCGATCCAAATCTCTAAACTTCGATTTTTGCAAGGAGCTTCCAGCTGTGTCTTCAGATTCCAGAAATTCCTATTTTTGTGGAAACCCTAATTTTTAGAGCCAAATCTGAAAATGCTCGGAACGGAGTTCTAATTGGACAGATAGATGCGCCTTGATGCGTAGAGTCAATCTACTATACTGATTTTCAAAAATCTGTGGAGAGAAACCCAATAAACAAGGAACTCAAGCTTCCGTCACTGAAAAATGTCTTCTTCTCACATTAGCTCTGATACCATGTTAAATTTTGAGCATTAATTCACAATACTCTAGGATCTTTGCTGAGAGAATAACATCTACAGTATATCAATGCATGACAATCACAATATGACAAGCATCACAAGAATCAAAAGCATAAAGACAAGAGACACAGAGTTTCCATGGGGAAAACCCTAAGGTGAAAAACCCCACAACTTCCTCAGAGATAGAGAGAGCAATGGCTCAACCAAAGTACAACCAAATAACACTGAGATAGTCTCCTGATAGAAGATGATCCTCCTCCTCACTAGTGCGCCACTTTTCAAGTGAGAGTGAGTTACTTTTCCGAATGAGTAAAATAGAGATCTCCGATCTCTATTTATACTAACCTTTTTGCCCAGTGACCTTATGGGGCCGACTTGTCTATCTAGATACATCCACATTATATTATATATAATTCAGGGCCGACCCCACATGGTGGTCTAATAACCCATCAACAAGTAAACACACTTGCGACACTTGTCAATCCACATGACGAGACTTCCTTATAGAGGAATAACACATCTCTTATAAGGGTACAATGAATATATATAAAATACACAGATGAAATACATTCCGAATTTACATATACATCAACAATGCTTGATATGTTGTACATGTTCTTTCAGTTAATATCCTATATCTATTGAATTAAATAATGAAAAAATAACCTGGTATCAGAGCTAGCCTGAAGGAAGGCATGATATGGCATTTGTGAGACTTGTTGCACTTGCAACAAATTGGAGGCTAGGGCTTGATATAGAAAAAACCAGTCGTTGTGGAACTTTTTCTATAAATCCATTTTGACAAAGTTTCAGGTTCGAAAACTTCAACAGGTTGTAGATAACATCTCCATGTACCTTGTGTCCGAAGCACAACATCTAATTCGCTGTAATTTCTATTTTATGATCCGTACAATCTAGGGGTTCTTCCTCTTCTAGATCTCACTCATAAATAGGTGACCTAGGAAAAAAGGTCACAACTTTGGCTAGGAAGCTCCAAATGAAATTTCATAAAAAGTGACAGGTATTTCACGGACTTTACTTTCACAGGTCCTCTTTTCAGAGGTCGAAATTGAACCAGTGACACATGGCATGCCGTACACGTTCGCTCTCCTGTTTTCACCCATAAAAAGGTCACATTGCGACACTTGGCATAACGCTCTCTCGGAGAATCCAATTGAGGTCATACCTATGGGGTTGGAAAGATGATAGGTCAGGATACCATAGGACGAAGTTTCAGACCCGAACTCATAATTTTAGAGATACACTAGAAACAATCAGGTGCATATTTCTGTCAAAACAGTATTGGATTCTGAGCACCTTCATTCTTGGTTTGTCTCTGCTATGGGAATTTAGGGTTTCAACGAAAGTTTAAATTATTGGAATTGGAGACCATGGCTGGATGATCCTCATCAAAATCGAAATTTAGAGATCAATATTGAATTTTTTGGTTGGGAAGAAGGTGAGGCTTGATCAAACCCTAGTTCGGGATTTTGATCGGAAAGGTGGAAAATTAGGGCTTCTGCAAAATTTAGAATTTTTGAAATCTGTGACCACGGCTTGAAGATCCTCAGAAACATTAAAGCTTAGAACATAAGATCGAACCTTTTGGATGGGAAGAAGACTGGGCTTTATCAAACCCTAGTTCGGTATCCTGTCTAGAAGATCCGGAAGTTTCAAAGGCAATTTTAAGGGGTCAAATTTTGGAGATTTCAAACTTGAAGTATACCAGCTTGATCAGCTCAGCAAGGCACATATTTTCATCCTATTAGAAGTTTGAAATTCAAAGTTTGAATTTTTAGGGTTTCTCTGACAAACCCTAATCCAGCTCCACATCCAATTTCAGCAAATCAAAGTGGATTTGGTTAATCCTAGAAGAGAATGAATTGGACACCTGCATAAGTGAAGAAGTTCCAGTTCCAAAGGGAGATAAGGCTAAGGCCTTACATAAGAAGACTACAAGCAATCTCGATAGGTATGACTTGAGGAAATATAGGTATGTTTTGAAATATGTTCATGATTAAGTTTATGATATGTTTGTCTTCATATTATTTAGGTTAGTACAATATTGATTAATGTTAGACTTGTCTTATCACCCTAGTAAAAGTATGAATGCATGTGAATGATAAAATACATTCATTGATTAGGGATATGACACTTATGATTGTACTAATGCACTGTGGTGTTGTATGAGGATGATATTGTCCGCTAACATGAAAGGTACATCAAGAAAGACAAATCAAGTTCTAGATCAAGAACATATGACCATGGTGACATGAAGACAAAGACTCATCCATAGTCATTGTTGGTGGGAAAAACTACCCTATAATGAGGTAACGGACATCATCAACTGAAGGGGGATGACAGGTAAGCATACTAACTTGTATTATAGAGATGTTTATGAATGGAAATAAGTTGTAGGTCTTGAGAACATACCTTTTTGAACGAAGTTCGATCCTAGCTCTTATCTGATCTTGCGCTCGATCCTCAAGTCAATCTTCTGTTCGATAAACCTGCAATACAAGTACCTTTCTCAGCGTATCTTGGATAATATATAATGATGAAATGGACAAAGCAATTTAAACATCAATATAAACCAAAACAGATCCAAACAAGTACATGATTCAATGGACACTTGATTTGGGACAAGAAAAATGCTTCAACCTTTTATTGTCAAATGCAAATTGATGATACAAAGTATACCTGACTTTGTAGCATGCTCCTGCAACCTGATTCTGGGCTCCTCCTCTTCTCTGGCTTGGAAATCTTCCAGCATAACCTCCTTCAACACAAGCTTCTCTTTAAGAGTCTCTCTATAGCATTCATGTCTCTAACCCCCCTCTCTATTCCTCCTTGTATTTATAGGACAAGGGAGGTAGTTCAGGTCGAGAGATGGTTATGGAGGAAGTTGGGGAAGTTGGGAAACCAACTGCAACTAATCCTCTTCGTGAAATTAATTATTTTTTAATCATCTTTTGAGGTATACGCTACTATTTCACAGTGGAGTAGCGCCCATGGCGCTACAATAGTGTTTTAGAACTAGCGCTCATGAATTTTTAAATGTTGAGCACTACTCTATTGAAGAGGAGTAGCGCCCATGAGGTTTGAGTGCTACTATTGCGCACTGGAGTAGGGTACATGCGCTAGTCTATTGAAGTAGAGTAGCGCTCATGTCTCAAAATGACATTTTTTAGGGTTTTTCCAGCTTGTAAGGAGGTGGAATGAGTCAAGGTCTCATCTAAGGTCAACATGCTCCTCCATCCAAGTTGTCCTTTTGTGTGATCAACAACTCAAGGTGATCACGGACGGAGAGGTGTAGGTTTGACCTATAACAATCATGGATCACATAGAAGCTCTACTTACAAGTTATGTATAATTTTGGTTCTACAATGGTTAACTTATGAGTTATGCAGGTTACTAGCACAAGTCTTTGAAGAAGAACAAAAGGACATTATATGGGTATGTTAGACACAACTAGGAAGCATGATAATCTAGGTATGTTTTTTTCTATATCAAGTTAGAATCCTTGTGTTTGGATCTTATACTTTTCTATGAATGATAATGATTATTCTTGAAGTTAGAAGTTTAAGTAATAAACATTTTATGCATATTATGTTTGTTACTTTGATTGATGGTATGACTAACCAGAAGAGTCCTATGGTCTGAAAATAAGAATATGCATGAGTAATAGAAGTCCTCCCTGAAACCTTGAATACTAATGCTTGTGATAAATTACCTGTGTGAAATGATCATGACCATACATAAGATTATTTAGGATCATAATGTATTGAGATTATACTAATGTATGTATGGTTATGTATGATATCTTGAGGATAACACAATCATGACACTAGTGCACACTTAAGCATGCATAGTGGTCCAGGATGGATATAAGTTCAAGGACAGGTAATCTAGGAAGCAAAGATCAAGAGGGAGCACACTCCAAAAGTTCCTGCAAGGAAGCAAAGATCAAGAAGGATCACTCCAGGAATCAAAGATCAAGAGGAAGTCCACCCAACAACTAAACAAAGATAAGTATTTTGTCATTTATTATATATTTGATTACTTAAATGATGTTGTTCAGTCATGTACATACTTATGTTCCTAGATTTAGGATGTATATTATGCATATTAGAAAAGTTGCATTAATGAACAAGATACTACTAATATGCAAGTAATGGGTAAGTGGCCTATGGTACTGTACAA
Organism: Larix kaempferi; assembly: GCA_027924585.1. NCBI lineage: Eukaryota > Viridiplantae > Streptophyta > Pinopsida > Pinales > Pinaceae > Larix > Larix kaempferi. The sequence continues at coordinate 17,008,586 of BSBM01000050.1, read as the reverse complement.
CATTCCATTGCTACTTATCAAGAATGAAACCTCTTTGCTAACATGTTGGGAGTTGTGCACACTCTTAAAAAATGTTCTGGTAGAGATGGAAGGCATCTAGAAAGTTACCGTGTGAATACGGGATAAGGATAAATGTTGTATCGAAGCATTTGCTAAGATAATTGCATGACTGTATGGCATATGTCTTTATGCATAAGAATGTGTTTTTGAAGAACTATGAGAAGTTTCTAATCATGCAATTGAATTTGAATTGTAGGAAAGATCATGTACAATCACCTACAAAAGAAGGAAAACAACATTTGTTCCAACAATGAAGTTCAAGAAAATGATCTATTGAAGATACTGAAGAATTTGAAGTTCCCAAGATCTGGGATGCAGTACTGGAAGGATGCCATGATCAAGGAGTACCATTCGATCATGAAGAATGATGTCTGGGATGTGGTCCCGAGACCAGAAGGGAAGTCTGTTGTGACTTCCAAGTAGATCTATAAGATCAAGCATGTTGTAGATGGTAGCATAGAGAAATACAAGGTGAGGTTTGTTGCTCGTGGCTTCTCCCAGAAAGAGGGGATATATTATGAAGAGACTTTTGATCCTGTATCCAGATACACTTCCATCATAACGGTACTTGCTCTGGCTGCAGTGATGAAGTGGAAGATACACCAGATGGATGTCAAGACAGCTTTCTTGAATGGTGTAGTCGAAGAGGAAGTGTATGTGGAGCAGCCACTTGGTTTTGAGACACATGACAGGGAGTCATATGTGTCCAGATTGAAGAAATCCTTGTATGGCTTGAAGCAAGCTCCTAGGACTTGGTACAACAGTATAGACGGCTTCCTGACAAGTTTGGGATTTACCAAGAGTAAAGCAGATTCCAATCTTTACTACAAGGTTGAGGAAGGAAATCCAGTGATACTCCTATTGTATGTGGATGACCTGTTTGTAACAGGTGAGGATGGATTGATCGATGATATGAAGAGGAAGCTTACTGCCGAGTTCGAGATGAAGGACTTGGGTATGATGCATTACTTTCTAGGTAAGGAGGTGTGGCAGAGTGCGGATGGAAAATTCTTCGGAAAAGGGAAGTATGCAGTAGAGATCCTGAATAGGTTCGGGATGATGGACTGCAAGGCCATTGTGACATCCCGTCATTTCGTAAAAATAAAAAGAAAATAAAATCTATATCAGCATTAAATGTTAGAATTGCAATGCAGAAGTAATAAATGCTTATTCAGGCAGTATTTAATAATAAGTCATTAATGCAGAAAACACTTAACCACTGTTTCCTTTTTCACTAATGATGTTTTGTGATAGAGCACATCATAATTTAAAATAATTGAAATATCAAAACAATTATAAGACAAAGTTCTCCTTGACAAGGTACTAACAGTTTAATTTTTGGATGATGATGAAAGGGGTCCCACAAGGTGTCCCGAGGCTTACTTAGCTATTAAGATAAAGAATTTGTACCCGTCCATCATGCGCAGATTTGCAGGTAAGCGAAAAGAGACAATTCAAGAGTGTTTAATAACAGTCAATAATCGTAAAAATTCTAGTACTTCAATACTTAGGGTATGGTTTCTTTTTCAACTTCTAAAATGAAAAGACTAGATTAAATTACAAGCTACAGAAGTCGTAGTTTCTAAAAATGCTGTAGATTACAATGTCTAAGTGTTGATGTTTAGTATCTTTCTACTTTTAAAGGCTATTAGTTCCCTTAGAAAAATTCCTGAATGTTTTTGTAGCTTGTGTACACCTTTAAAATGTCGAATTATGAAATATATGGCGCAATTGAAACATGACCCAAGCAAACATAAATAAATATAATGATAGTATTTCAAGGTATTCTATTACTTAAGAAATTACATTAATAATGTAATGCTTGCTCTTATCCTATCATTGCAATTTATAATAGTTTAAAAGTAGCAAGTAATGAAACTATAGGGAATGACCCTTCCCAATCTACAAAATTATAAGTGAAAGATGCTAGGGTTTTTAACAAATAATATCATTCGCAAAAGTTTAATGACTTCTATCCATACTCTAAGTCTCAAATGCAACCCCTGGTATCTCAAAGGATAGAATGTTACAATATGTGTGTACCGATATTAACTTAACAAAATAGAACCTACATTATACATACAACCATATATATGTTTCTGACTTTAGTATGATAGAAGTGTGAACGTAATACACGTCATTTCTATGGTTTGGCAGATTGATATGATGGTGTAATAAATGCTTGGCGTACAAGTTGATGGCATCGTAAATGTTTTGTTTTGAAATTAGGTTCTCGGGCTATAGTGTTAATGGTAAAAAATCATGAATGCTAACGTAGATAAACCAGCATGTGGATGCGGTTTGCTTATAAAGCTGAGTTGTAACAAGCCTCATGCTTTAAAGTCGACCGAGTTAGAAACAACAATAGATTGGAAATTTAATGCGTAATTAACGTAGTATCAAACCACTCTCCAACGTGGCTTTGTTGGTGGAAAATCTCCATCGTCGATCTGCAGTTTATTGAGATTGTAAAGAACCCTAAACATAACCTACAAGGCATTGAAACTCTTTCTTGGCATTCGTTTTGATGGTAGTGGTTTGGAGGGAGGCCGACTGGCTGAGTGGTCCTAGGGTTTGATGTTTTTATCTTTCCTCAGGCTCAAACTTGAGACCTGTGTGTGATATACCTGCAAATGAAAGTTAATGTATTAAGAGTTGATCCTTTGGTGGCGTCTAAAGTAGCTTAGAGGTCTGGAGTATCGCATCTCTGTGTAATGTCTTTTGAGTGAGTAAAAATATAGGTTTCTAGTGGAAGTGTTTGGACAGAAACTCGAAGCAAACAGTGGTAACATACAGCTTCTCAAAACCAGGACTTTCCTCTCCCAAGGGTGGATGGATAGCTTCGTCATTCTCAATGGAAACAACGTCTCTCGCAGGTATTGTATCTTCTAGTTGAACCTTAGTTTTCTTCATGCACAAATCGATATTTCTCAAATATTGCTTAACCACAAACGCCTTCGCTTGACAGGTTGGCTCTCGACGAAAGTTTATTTTCCTGGAAACGTTGATGGAGGAGCTTCAGCTTAACCACTGGTAAGCATGGGTGGTACCCTACCTCATGGTTCTCCTGGATTCGGTTTTTGGTCGACAGTTGAGAGTTTTGACAGAGTTTTGGACAATTGTTTCCTGGAAAAGGTTTTCGTCCAGCCTGTAACTTTTTGAAACATTAAGGAAATCCTACTGCTAAGATTCTAGCTAGCGTAGTTGATGCCATTCTTCCTGTATATTTTTGTTGGCAGTACCTTGTTGCGGGTGATCTCGATAGGGATAAACCCTCGTCGTTTTTAAATGAAATTTTACAGTATTAAATGTTTATCGTTTGCAGTGTAATGTCTTAAATCTTATTTCGATGATAATGAAAGATCGTTTGTCTTTCAACAGAGAGTAAGGTTGATATTTAATCGTCTCAGTGAATGGGTTAATGTATTGTGTGTTTTAGGAAAACTAAAAGCTTCACTATACTACTGTAATGTATCTTCGTCTTTCTAAAATACTTAACTGTCTAAATAGGTCGAAATGATTTCAATCATTGTTGGCCTATGTCTATGAAAAGAACAAAGGTCTGAGATTGAAATGGGAATACTGTTTGAGTTTTGGGTACTGGAATAGAACGACGATAATAATATTTACTAAATAGTTTAAACTGGGATAAAATGATAAAAGAAAATGCAATACTTCCTTTTGGATAATGATAACGAATTATAATTATAGATTTTCTGAAAGGGATCAGTCTGATTTAAATGACGAAATACTCTAATAAACATAAGTATGGTAAAGTAGATGAAATATAATACATGATAGCAATTTTCAAAGAATTAACTGTGAATATATGAGAACCTTAGTTAAAGGAAAAATGTTTACTTTCAGGGTTCAGTAAAGATGGTTATTGTTACACTATTTCTGGAAAGATACTACTGCCAATCTGAGTTTAAGCACTTGTATTTAACATTGCAATCCTTGAAGTGCATTTATACAGTATTACCCTAATCATTCGAATATCATTTTGATCATTATCAATCCATGTAATTAATACCTAATTGTACTAGAGTACGACGCAAGACCAGCATGTGGAAAAATACAGAGTAGATAATTTGATCATTAATTGCATCTATCAATTCATTCTCATTCAGAAAGCATTATAGGTCAGAAATTAAAACAAATCATTCTGTATGCTTTTACTTATTTTTCTACTGAATAATACAAAACTAACTCGACTGAAAATAATGACAAAAAAGTAGAACCTGATAATTTGTAGGACAACAAATCAACCAAGGAGCCTGTTCCACCCAACCTGCTCCTGAAACAGCCAAAATGCCTGTCTTAGGACCCCCGAGCCTGTTCACTGAACCACCAGGAGGAAGAAACTTAGAAGCTTGGGTTCTCAACTTGCAACAGTAAATAGTTTATCCAGTCTTAAGGACTTAGCAGTCAAAGAGACTTGCACCAACACCTCTGGTTTTCCTTCTCAAAATAATTTGCAGACTCACAATTGCACTCTCACATAGCCTCCCTATTTGAATCTCTCAGTGATCACCTAATGCACATGAGGAATATTTCTGCAGAAAATATTGTAAGAGCTGCCTGCTCAATTCGAATTGCCTTATGTAGGCTTCCTAGGCCTTTTAGTGATTAACTGGTCATTAATGAGCTGACTGCTCACTTCCCCCACCACGGGAATAATGCCACAATTTTAGGGGTAGTTGTCCCATAACCAACAGCTAGTGGTGGAGTGCAAATGCTTCCATCTATCCCATGCCTTCTATCAGCTTCCATTCCTCCTAGTGGGTCAGTGAACACTCTTGTAACAGCTTTCTTGAGTGTTTGTCTCCTTTCTTAATTTATTAATTAATAATAATAAGTCATTATAGTTTTCTTTGACCATATTTGGTCATAATTACAAAACTTTGTAATTATAATTTAACATAAAGTATTTTGCAAATAAAATAAATATCTTCAAAATTTTGGTAGGTGACATACACCCCCCTTAAGTCTCAACATCGTCCTCGATGTTGCTTTATTCACTCTCTGAGTGTTCCTGAAACAGAGTTGGGTATGCTGCCCGCATACTACTCTCCAACTCCTAGGTTGCCTCGGCTGGGCTAAGGTGCTTCCATTGCACCTTTACCTTCCCAATGGTGTGATTCCGAAGTAGATTTTCCTTCCTTCCGAGGATACAATCCGATTCCACCAGAAAATCGTTGTCTTGTTCCACCTGAACATCATTCCAATTTACAACATGAGTAGCATCATGCACATATTTCTTTAAAAGTGAAACGTGAAAAACATTATGTATTTTGAGATTTGAGGGCAAGGCCAATTGATATACCATGGGTCCAACCCTTGACAGAATTTTGAAAGGACCACAATACCTGGGTGGTAGTTTGGCACAGCTTCCCAATTTCAAGGAACTCTTTTTCGGCCTTACCTTAAGAAAAACATGCTCACCAACCTGGAACTCTTTATGAGTTCTTCTAAGGTCTGCTTGACTTTTCTGCCTATCTTGGGCAGCTTTAAGATTTCTTTGTACCTGTTTCACAATTAGTTCTAACTCCTGCAACAATTCAGGTCCTAAAATAACTCTATTAACTGGATCACTCCACGAAACTGGTGTATTACATTTCCTACCATAAAGAATTTCAAACGGGCTAAGCCTGGTTGATGTATGGTAATGATTATTATAAGCAAACTCTGCTAAATGCAACTAGTCCTCCCACTTACCAGGTTGATCCTTAACATACATCCTTAGCATGTCTTCCAAAATTTGATTCACCTTTTCTGTCTGTCCATCCGTTTGTGGATGAAATGCGGTGTTGAAATTTAAGGTTGTATTCAACCCTTTAAACAAGGACCTCCAAAAATTTCCTGTAAACTTTGAATCACGGTCCGAAACTATTACCTTTGGTATCCCATGCAGTTGAAAAATCTGCTTCATGAAAATTTCTGCAATGTCTCGAGCCTTATGAGTAGTCTTTACAGGAATAAAATGTGCTGCTTTGCTAAGTTTATTGACTACCACCATGATGGAATCATTTTGTTTATGATTCTTTGGTAACCCAGTGATAAAATCTATACTTATGATTTCCCATTTCCAACTAGGTATAGGTAATGGCTGTAGCAACCCAACAGGATGTTGATGTTGCACCTTCACATTTTGACAGTCAAAACACTTAGCTATATATTCTGCTACTTCATCCTTCATTCTGGGCCAATAGTATTCTTTTCGTAACATAGTGATGGTTTTCTAATAACTTGGGTGGCAAGAATAATGGCTTTTCTGCATCTCATCTAAAATCAGAATTTTTACTGTTGGTATGTTGGGTACATACAATCTGTTTCTGTACAACAGCAATCCATTTTCCTTCAAACTGTAATCTGTCATAGTATTTTCAGAATTGTTTTTTTGTTGTCCTTTCATGTAGTTTTATGTACTCTTCATCAGTCTTAATCCCTTCAAAAATTTGGTTCTCCAAATCTGTTGTGTATGTGTTGATGGCTGAAACAAAATTTATCTTTGCATTACGACTTAACGCATCGGCAACCTTGTTCTCTTTCCCTTTGATGTGCTGAATTTCAAAGTCGTATTCACTTAGAAAAGTTAGCCATCTAGCTTGTCTAGCATTCAAATTTGTTTGATCTAGTAAATATTTCAGCCCCATGTTATCTGTCATTAAGATAAATTTTCTGCCAATAAGATGTTGACGCCACATTTTCAAAGCATGAATTACTGCTAATAATTCCAGATCATAAGTAGAGTAATTTTTCTCATGTATTTTCAGCTTTCTAGACTCGTATGCAACAATATGTCCTTCTTGTGTTAGGACTCCTCCAAGTCCGTCATTACATGCGTCTGTACATACTATAAAATCCTTAATAGGATTTGCAATCCTCAAAATAGGTGTTGTAGTCAGTAATTATTTCAACCTTTGAAAACTGTCCGCACACTTTTGATCCCATACAAACTTCTTTCCTTTCTTCTGCAAGGACGTTATGGGGTTTGCAATCCTTGAAAACCCTTCAATGAATTTTATGTAATCCCCAGTAATCCCCATAAATGATCGTACATCCGACACATCTTTAGGAACCGACCATTCATTAATGGCTTTTATCTTATCGGGGTCAACTGAAATTCCTTCCTCAGTGATTATATGTCCTAAATGTTGAATCTTATCTTTGTAAAAGTCACACTTACTGAATTTAGCATATAACCGGTGCTCTCTCAGAACTTGTACAATGATACGTAGATGTTCATCATGCTCTTCCTTACTCTTGGAATATACCAATATGTCATCTATGAACACAATGGCAAACTTATCCAAATACTTGTGCATAATATTGTTCATCAAACACATAAATACTGTCGGGGCATTAGTCAACCCAAACGGCATGAATACGAACTCATAATGTCCATACCAAGTTCTAAAGGCTATTTTGAAAATGTCTTCATCCTTCACATGAACCTGATGATATTGTAACGTCCCCACCCTTGGACCCAATGCAAGGAAGGGAACTTGATGCCATTCTATGGGGCTTTTCATAAACTCATCCATATTCATTAGATTCACAACCATAAAATTGATGTGTGCATATGGAAAACAAGCAAACATGCACAGTGGAAATAAACTCATCCTCACACATTTTTCATATGCATTCAATCACATTGATAACAATCATGAAAATTATTCATTTGCAGAGGGAAAACACATAGATAGAAAACACTTATCTTTATTGTGCAATTGTCCCAAATAACTAGCTATGTCGCTGCAACGTTCCTCCCAACCATAGGTCTCTGCTCAGCCTGTATTATTTCAGCACTCAGAGACCACCCCCAAGCTGGGCATGATATCTACAAGGAACTTAGGACTCTCAAACCCTGCACGGCCAAAGCAATTGATACACATCTCAACCCCAACATTATTTTACACACAATAGCTCAAAACTTGCATGGATACATAATTCAACCATGGATTCACAGAATAGGGTCTATGGGTTTTCCCCAAAACGTGGGCACACCAAAAACGGATTGTGAGAAGAGGGAATCAACCCCAGGGAAGAAAACCGATTTCTCCCACAGATGTATGAGCATTCAGTGGGCCAAAACGGCCTCAATTAAACCCCAAATCATTTCCCCTCTCTTCCCCACTGTTAGCCACAACAAAAATGCCCTTCCCAACTAGGAAAACGAAGGTAAACATAGGAAAATCATGGAGGGAAACGCCCAGGAAGCTCTAAACTCGTGAGAGAGCAAACTGATGGTTGAATAATGGCTTGGGGGCAATTTTGTGGCCCTTTACTTGTCCAAGAAGCCAAACATGAATCTATAGGAAGGGTGGCTTTCCCATACTCGAATTTGGACAGCCATACCTCCCATTCCCCAAGGCATTAACTACCTCAACCAACTCTTGGGAGAAATCAATGGTTGGGTACAAAAGTCAACATGGGTAGTTGAGGGTTCATGGGTTCTCTCATTGACACTTGGCTTGACTCAAATTGCTCAAGGGTTTGAATATCCTCCTCCCAATTCCTTGTAATATCATGCCCCATCTCTTGTTGCATTGCATAGCTAGTAGTGGGCATTTATATTAAAATGCATATTTACAATTCCCATGGTTCTCTAGCACATGGGTAGCATAATTTCAAATACTTGCCTCTTCTAGGTCGAGCGTTCGCTAGCGGGGCCTTGGCCTTGAGCTCCATGCTAGGAATCATACATAATATGCATACAATATTTACATTATAGCCCAAAATATTATAAGGGTCAAAATTGGGGACATTACATTCCCCTTCCCTTGGAATAACACTGTCCTCGGTGTTCCAATACCTAGGAATACATACACACTATATACATGTCCAAAGTTCACAAAATATGGCAGGTCTGTCCTGCATTTCACCCTTTACTTGGGTTTTCAGGACCAAGTCCTTTGGTCTTCACAAACGGCTCCTGCTGGCTGGGACCTTCTAGCTCTGCATGAGGGCATTGTTCCAAAACAATCCCTTCCCTTTCTTTACCCTCCCGCTGATCTACAAGTCTGGAAACTTTATGGCGGCTACCCTCTTGATGTTCCATTGTTGGGCAGTCGTGGAGGCAATGATTTCCTCCACATCCCCAACATTTCATTGGTTGCTTTACCTTTTCCTGCTCGATGTCCTTTGAATCTTCCCACCTGGAACGTTTCTTAATCGGATGATTGGATGAATGCTTCTTCATGGATCCACTTTCCTTTCTCTTACTAATTGCTCCCAGAATACTTTTTACCTCTTTTTGCAGACGAATAGAGTCCTACAAAACCTTGTGGTTCATCTCATTCTGTTGCCTCTGCAGCTTGATCATTTCTCCAAGATTTGCTTAGGTCCTGGCAATTGTTTGAAGAAGACTTTCATCCAACTCTAATAGCCCTCGGTCTGCTGCCATGGTTAATGGGCACACCTGACCACACTTTTCTTACTAGCAACACTTTCCTATGCCGGTTGCAACCAATTGTTTCAATTTCTTACCTGTGAAATTCATCATGGAAATTCTTTGTTAGGACAAGCATAACATAAACATTAAGATTAGTCAATTATTTTCCCAATTGACATGGAATGTCCATGCTTTATTCATGGGACTTCCACACTTTCATGCTTTCCAACATACACATGAACTCATTCATGTTCATCCTTTCACAGGAAATTTACTATTTCAGCATTCACAATTCATTTCAAGCAATTAAACACAATTTATTTTCAGCCATGACATGCACTCAACAATCTTTTGTTTTATAAATGCATCAATCGAAAGGAAAGAGAAGAGTACGATTTTCTCCCTCTTAGTCTTGTTCTATTATGGAGCTACACCATTGTTGTGGTTTCATGCTCCTTAGTCTCTTTCACTTCACTGTGAATGCTTTGACTTTCCTTTCTTGGCTATGACACTTAGTGTCTAAGGTCTGTATATGGATTTTCAACTAGGGTACCCCTCCCCATTATTGCCTACAGAACCTTTGGCTGCTAGGATCCACTCGTGTCCACTAGCACCATATTTCATTACTGCTCATACTGATCTCTTTAGGATGGTCACATGTCCACATGCATCTCTAGGATGCATTCATAATCCTTGCTTCCAGCAATACCTACACTCAAACATTGAATCAATTCACATGTTTAGTTCATTTTCATAGGGTTTATCTCTAAACAAGAGTTTAGGAAATCATAACCAAATCATACACACACGTATATTCATAAGCAAGAAGCTGTAAGGTAACTAAATACTTATATGTATTGGATGTATTCACTTTATTCCACGAGATCCTTCTTTGCTTTGCAAGCCTTGGATTTTCCGTGGACACAATTATGAATGTTGGGCAAGCACGTAGGCTACTCCACAATCATTCAAATAGGCAATGTCAGGCCAGTATGCTCACTGGGTTTATCAATCATTTCCTCTAGCAATAAGCTAGGCCAGTGCTCCGACTGGTTTTATCAATTGTTTAAGGGGTGTTGGGCTAGCGTACACGCTGCTTTACCATATCAAGTAGTTAATGCCCAACTAGTCACTCTCTGGACTTATCAAGAACTTTATAGCGTTCAACTAGCTACTCCCTGGATTTCTCAATAATTTATATCTCCCACTCATTTACTCTCTGGATTTACCAGCAATTTATATCGCCCACTCATTTACTCTCTGTATTTACCAGCAATTTATATTGCCCAATCATTTACTCTCTGGATTTACCAGCAATTTATAGTCTTTTAGGGTCTTTCCTTCCTGCAATGACCAAGGTTTTGTTGATGCCTCGGATATCGTGGCATCAATCAGAAAGGGATTCTCCCCGAGAGATGGTCCCAATTAGACTACCTCCCATTTGGTGTAGGGAATCCGTCCGGTTAGCGGTTCCGGCAACCGTGGGTTTGGAGTTTCAATCCAATTCTACCGGTTATGGCCCGATCCACCTTTCTTTTGGGTTTTATGTCTTTTAAATGAGATGCAAGTGCCTAAATTATATTTGATCTAAATGCAACTAAAACACGTGTAAGTCTAGAAGCTGAAATAAATCTACCTATCCCTGCAGGGAACACGCTAAAGGGGCAAGCAATAAGCTGTAACAAATAGTAATGAAAGAACAGATAGCTGTTCTCTCACAAGTAAAGCTACAGCAAGACAAAGATCTTTAGAAGATAGCTTCTAATTCAACATGGAACGCATCTGTTGCTCATAAAAGAGAGAAAACAAAAATTTATTTAATCTACGTAGGAAGAATAAAGAAACAGATCTAAATGTAACAAACTGAAATTAAACTTAAAGATCCCTGCAAGGAGCAATTTAAAGGCATGAACAATGAGCCACATGAGTTATCCGGAAGAAAGAACAGTTAGCCATTCGATCTAGAAGAGAAATCTACAGTAATGACAAAGGCATCAGCAGGTAGCTCCTGATTTAATATGAAACGCATTCATTGTTCACACAAATGGAGAAAAATCGTATGCACAGTGAGGAGCAAAATCATTAATACAAAGAAGTAGTTCGGATAATAAGAATGATCTCACATTACAGAACAGAATTCATTAGAATAGTCCAACATACAGCCGTCCAACATCCTATGCAAAACGTCCATCTCCCGTGGCTTCTATTAGAAAAATCAATTTACAGGCCCGATACAAGATAGCTCGTATGGGTTTCAAAATTTCATTCCCTGCCAAAAGTCCTTTCTAATCTTTCCTAGCTTCTATTTATAGCTACAAATTTGCCCTTTGGGCTGACACCTAGCATCCTCCACCTGTCATTTACAGGAATTTCCTCTATAATCGACCACCCAAAATGACCATTTCCTTTACAAAATTGTTTTGACAAAAAATAGGGACAGCTGTCCCATGGCTTACGCCTTACATATTCAAAATATACATAGCAGAAAATTGGCTAACACCAGAGCTTTCCCTGCTGGGCACGTGTTTGGTTGACGAGAGTTGCTCAACTGAATTCAGCCTCTTTTACTCTTGTGCGCGAGCCTTAGCTGGGGAAGGGTCGCCCAAGTCGATTGAGGCTGGTGATTGTGCCTGGGAAGGAGGGATTGAGCTAGCTGGAGTTTCTGGAATGACTGCCGGGAAAGAGGGACTCGAACCTACTGTTGTAGCTGAAGTGGCTGCTGGGAGAGAAGATCCTGGATCTACTGATGCTCCTGCTGCTGCTGCATCTTTCCTGTCCTCCTCTGCTATGTAGCTGTACCACACACCTGTGTCCCTTATGACTATGTTTGCTGCAGCAGGAAATAAGGTTTTCTAAGAAGTCACATTCTTCCCGAGCTCTGCTTTGATGCTTTGAACTTCTTCTACTGCAGCTTGATGCACTTCCTTCAGCGGGTAGTTGTGAAGTGATGATGAACCAATATAATGCTGGAGGTCATCCATAGCCAGGACATCAATCCTTTTCACATACTCCATTTGGACGCCTAGCTCTTCCTTTAGCTGAGACAACCGCTGCTCCTTTTCCGGGAAGTCTTCTAGGGTCTGAGGGAAACTCAATGTGCATTTGTCATGGATTCCTTTGAGCTTTTGATATAGACTGTTAATTCTATCTGTTGTCCTCTGTACACTGGTTATCAGCTTATTGGCATAGTTCCTGCCAAACTCCAGCAAGGCTATGTCTGCATTAAAATCGTCCACAGCTTTAAATGGAAGATGCGGGGGGAAACCCCCTCTCCCTTCTCTCCATGCCATCTAACTTATGATATTTTCCTTAACACGGGTATTCTTAGCTTTGAGCCTATGGGCTTCCGCATTAATCTCTTTTAACCTAACCACCATGGCCTTGAGTTTGCACACCTCATCAGTGATTAGCTCCTGAGTGCTATAAACTTGCTGCATGACAGCTCGTGGAAGGGAGATATGTCCATCGTCCTGCTCTCCGCCTGCTCTAAACGCTCAGCTAATGCTTGCTTGTCGGCTTCTAGCTGAGATTCCTTTTCTTCTGTTCCATTCTTCTCCGCTTCCACAATCATTATTTGGAGTGTTAGCTGGTCCTTTACCTCCTCCAACTGGCTGTACTTGTTTGACAGCTCCTTATGTTCAGCGTACAAGCAACCATATTTGTTCACTACCAGATCTCTTTGGGCTTGCTCATTAGCCACAGTCTGTTGTAGCGTACGAGCTTTTTTCTTTGTCAATATCTTTTCTTTAACTATAACCCCTACATTGGCAAATGATGCCTGTGCTGTCGCTATAATTGCGGACGCCATAGCAATGGGATCTTGATCTGTGTTCTGCATGACAGTGACCTCTCGGTGAGTAACGATGTCTTCATGGAAGGGACTTTTAATCCTCTCTTCTGATTGGAGGACCATTGCTTTTCTTTTCTTATCATAGACAAACTCATTCCATTTGGACACCGTACGCTTTCCCGATGGAGTGTACGGGACAATTGGTCGGTTTATGATGTCTATGTCCTCATCCATAGATGGGGTCGGGACTTCCTGAGCAGGGTCTACTCCTTCCTTGTGGGTGTCAGAGCCACCTGCTTGAGAGGTGTCTATCTCCATGTCTTGGACACCGGACCCACCTGCTTGGGCATCCTCCTCCGCTTTCTGCTCCTCTTCTGCCTTCCTTGCTGCTTCAGCTTGTTCAGCTTCTGCCTCTTTCTGCTTCTGGGCTTCCTCAGCTTCTTTCCGCCGGCTTTCCTCTTCCGCTTCTTCTTGCATCCTTGCCACTTCAGCTTCCTGCTGTACTATTGCTGCTTCTGCTTCTTGTTTCCAACTGGATTCTTCCCTTAATCTGAGCTCCTCCTGAGCTCGGGCATCTTCGGCTTCTTTCTCCTGCTACTGAGTGGTCTTCTGGATCTTGGCTGAACTAGAGCTTGCTCCAGTGCCTTGGCGACATATTCGCAGTTCACACATATTGCTAATGCCTCTGAATGCCTCTTCCTCGGCATCGGGATAATGCGAGTATTCAAAATGAGCGTAGATGTCTTTGCAATGCTCGGCCACTTTACCCTTTCTGTCGTTCTTGTGGAAGATTACCTCACCGAAGTGGAAGGATTCCAGCTCTTGAATAAATTCGTCGGCCGAGGCAACCCCTGAAAACTTGTAAGCACCTATGCAGAAAGGTAAGGGGGGAAAGGAAGCCTTATGTTGTTTGTGGAGCATTGCTCCAATCCCATCCAGGAAGAGTTGCCTTACTGCTTCTTTGAGAACCACATAGTCTGTGGCATACTGCGGCAAGATGTATGGGGGCTTAGTCCCTCCGAACATTCTCAGGTAGGTACCTTGCTCCTAAAAGTAAAAGTCCCCATAATCTTCAAGGACTTCCAAAGCATTCTCTGATAGGAAGTTTGGTTCTTCTTTGAACATTTTCTCGTATAGGGGCATGATGAACCCCTCACAGATTAGTTTGTAGCTGGGCTTGTAATTCTGAGCCCACAACATCTTGAATGCGATATAGACTGGGGCGGTGGCCCTATCCCATGTACAGCCCAATTTGGGGAACTCTATCTTGGCCAAAATACAATCTCTCAGATATGAAGACATGAAAAATTCATCCTTCTTCAAGGCTAGTCCTGGCTTAGCAGCACCTATCATCGAGGCCAGACTATCTGATAGGATAGTGGCCCAGTCAAACACAGTTCCATTGAATGCCACGTAGTGGATGATAGGGATCCACTGGATTTTATACACCGTGCCATCTGGCATGCCGAAGATTCTGCACAGCATTAAAGCGATCAATCTGAAAGGGGCTCTCAGGTTCTGTACGTCATATTCATCATTTCCTTTCTTTCTCAAATGCTTCCCTCCCCTCAATAGCTTCTTGGCCATCTCGATGTTGTTCATCTGGCTTAACCATTCATCAGTCAGGGCTTGTTGGGCACGGGGAAATTTGTAGGCTGCCGCAAGATATGCGGGTTGAAATGAGGCAATAGCCACTTTCCCGCTATCATTTATCACTCTTCCTTCAGCATCGGCATGTTGGAGTATCCATCCGATCACTTCAGCACAGGGGAACAGCTCAAGGCGGGTAGCGGCTCTAGTTATGCCTGAGGCTCTGATATTGAGATAGATTGGTGCTTCCTCTAACAACATATCTGGGATCTCCTGGTCCCGGATCATTCTATAGATGTCACCCCATCTGATTTCTGGAGGGACACCAGTGGTGCACCTAGTGTCTTGGAGTGAAGTTTCAGTTTTAGGAGGGGCAGGTTTCTTTTCTGTCATATTAGCCTTCTTCTTACCGGTTTTCGGCATCTTGACTTATCCCTGATAACATCCATATACAAGTCATCATTAACTTGAGCAACATACTGTGAGGTTTTAACAGAGAGAAACATCGTTTTAATATCAATGAGACAAGTCAAATGAAGTTGCATATTTAGGAAGCAAAACACTATTTCAACATGAAACATAAATTGAAACATTTGAATTTCTTAAAAGGATGAGTTTGGAGTGCTCCTGAGGGGATAGGCTATGTTGCGGACACATTTTGTTCTTGGCTCGATAGGCGAGTTGCGGAAGCAATTGGTTTTCGGTTCCGTCCTGGGGAAGAAGTTGTTCTTCGTCGTTACTATGGCTTGAAAGGCTAAATGGCGGGGAGACTCGGGTTGGAAAGACTTTGTGACAAAAAGGGAGCCCCTTTCGCACTTTCGACTCGGTGAGGGATTCGACTGTTATTGTCATGCACGGCACTCGCCGAGGTGCTCTATGAGAAATTCTAACCCGAGCGAGGGTGACGGCGCCGGCGACACACTAACGGGAAAGGTTAGGGTGGCCACGGTTTCGGGTTTCGGCTCGCGCGACTTGAACGCTTACGGGATTTGAACAGGGACGATCACGCCGGAGATTAGATTTTGACTTGGGTAGAGGGCGCCGAGGGACTGAGGTTTTATGGAAAGGCCCGGGGTTTTACATCCTGAGCTCTTCGGCCGGGGACATGAAAACCCCATGGGGTTTTGACAGATTCTCCCCACAACGAGGCACGTGGCCCGGGGATAAAAAATGGAACAGGTTTACCCGCCCAAACCAACCGTTTCTACTCAATAAAATAAAAATGTCAATGCTTTAACCAATGTCTGCTTTATACGATGAGACGAGAACTCCATTCAACTGCGTCTGACGGGAAAAACATAGCCCTTGACGGGTGTTTTTCCCGTCAAAATCCCACTAAAACTCATCGTTTTCAAACAAAAGGCAACCCAATAGCGAAAATCAAGGTTAAAATCCTACCTGGCACCATGGGGATCGCTAACTGAGGTGGCCGCGAACGTGGATGCGTAAGACGGGCTGGAACGGTCGCGCGGCGTTCAATGGCTTTGTTTATAAAACAAAACGACAATGGGTTGGCTCGTACCCCGTCGATTTATTTATATGGGCCAGGCACGTGTGGGGTGTTAATTCGGTTGGTGGGGTTTTAAACCGGTTTTAAATGCGTCGTACGTCGTCGATTATCGGGTTGCCTCGGTTTGCGTGCGACCGCCTTTTGTGGGGCAAACTGGCGAATCTTTCCCGCCGTTGCGGGAGGATGTAGCGGAAGCTTTCGCTGTGTCGGGAGGAAAAGGTGGACCTCTTCCGCACCAACTGATCGTGTGCAAAACATTGAAACTGGGCTCCCGCGGAGAGGAAAAGGTTACGGCGTTTCGGAAGGATTCGGGAAATGTTTCCGCAGAAGGCTTCTGCGGCTGCGGAAAGCTTTGGTGAATGTCTTCCGCGATCTTTTGGAAAAGTTCCCGAGCTCTTTTCACGAGTTTTAAACAAGCGGCTTTCGCCACTGCGGGACGACACGGCGAAGGTTTCCGCCATTTCAGAAGCAAATCTTATACTCTTCCGCACATTTTCCCGGGATCACTTCGAAGGCCTTTTCGGAGCGGTTTAAGCGATTGGCTTCCGCCGTTTCGGGAGGGTAGCCCGAAGGCTTCCGCGGTTTCGGGAGTAAAGGCTGAAAGGCTTCCGCGATAGTTCCTTGAAAAAATTCTAAGTTCTTTTCATAGTTTCGGAAGAGGTTCGCGAATTTCTCCGTGGTATTTCGGAAATCTTACGGGGATGGCTTCCTCCGTTTCGGAAAGGAAACCCGAAGGTTTCCGCAGGCTTTCGGAATTTTTCTAAGTCTTTTCGGAAAGCTTAAGTGAATGGCTTCCAGCGTTTCGGACAACTTCGCCGAATTCTTCCGCCGTTTCGGAAGGACTTCATCAGAAGCTTCCGCGATTTTAACAAACCAATCGGACCTTTTTTTGGGCGTCTTTCCCAAGTTCTTCCACTGTTTCGGGAGAAAAAACGGAATCTTTCCGCGGTTGTGGAAGGCTTGAGCGAAAGGCCCTGCTGTTTCGGGACGCGTTTCCCAATGGTTTTCGCAGCCTTCCAATCGAAAAAATTCTAAGTCGTCTTTCGGGAGAGTTTGGCGTTTAACTTCCGCAATTGCGGGGAGATAGCCCGAGAGACTCTGAAGCATTGGAAAAATTCTAAGTTACCTTTTGGTTCCTTGGGGAAAAAATGAAAGGAGGGGCCCCAATATGTACAAAATTTTGGGGACGGGTGTTGCTGCAACAACAATGGCGAGTCGCTGGCGAACACAGATCTCTGAAAAATCCCTCTTCATGGTCCGAAACCTCATTAAAACATCCATCTCGGGTGCACTACTCAGCTGAGCATTTTAGACTCATGCGGGGGGAAGGAGGCACTTTACCTGCTGGCCATTGGGGAAAGGGGAGCTTTGACCGAGACATCTTCACCACTCTCAGAGGGCCAGCATGTGAGATTCATTTTAGGAGGGTCATCTTTCGAATGGCCACTACTGCCGGACTCCACAGGATTTGCAACACTTTCTCATGGACATTATTGCTCTTGTTCCTCATTCCCATGCTGCCGGCATCCTTTGGGATGCTTGTACTTTGGACAGCTTAGCTGTTTGAGCCTTCCAGGGATATTTTCTTTTGGACATGATTTTTGATTTAGGCTCCTCAATCCATGATGTCCTTTTGTGTGAGTTAGAAATTTTATTGATTTGATCAAACTTCACGAACGGAGAGGAGCCCATTTTGAGCTGGGCCTTTTGAACAGCCTTCTTCTTTTTACATGTCTTTTGCTTTTGTCTCAGCCATGCTTTAATTGAGGCGAGAATCCCTGGAAAACAGACTCTTGAATGTAGGCCATTTTGGCTATTAAATCTGCAGCATGGAGTCATTTCAATACCCTATGTCCTCGAGAGGTGCCACTTTCCATGGGTCCAACTTAGGTAACCTTCTCGAAATGCCTTTAAAGTGTGAGAGTGGGTGGAGCCCAACGATAGTAGTGAAGATGGTCATAGATCTCTGCTATTAAACAGGATTAGTGTGACTAGCAGGGTAGGCTTCCTCCCTTCTGAACATTTCAGCGAGAGCACACCATACCGGATTTACTTGAGCATAGTTTCAGATTCATGGGTCGCAAAATTTCTTTGAGAGAGCTATCTTCAACAGGAATTTCAACCGGAAGGGCATTCAGAAAACAAAAACTTGTCGTAAAAAGTCAAAGAGAGAAACAACATGGCCGAAAAAATAAAGCAACTAAAGGCTAAAGCAAAAGAAAACTTTATTTATGTACAGGAAGTCTCGAGGAGACTATGCGAAGTATTGTTTCAGAACTAGGCCATTGAGAGGAAGGGCTATTTCTTCTCCCTCGAGATTTGTCAATTTATAAGTGGATGGGCCTAATTTTGCAGAAATTTGGTACGGGCCTACCCATAGGTGTTGAAATTTCGTATGCATTCCTTTGCCTTCATGATTATGGTCCCATTTCAGGACTAAATCCCCGACTTCAAAATCCCCCTTGCCGGATTTCCTCTTATCGAACCATCTCTTAACTATCTCCTGGTGTTGATGGAATCGATCTTTAGCTTTTTGTCGGGCTTCTTCTAATTGAAGCAGGGTGTTGATCCTGGATTGTAAGGCTTGGCTACCAGAACCCCGAGAGGCTTGGGACAATTGCAAGGATGGTAGTAAGATGTTTGGGGGAAGAATGGCTTCCTTGCCATAGACAAGAGTAAAAGGGGAGACACCTAAAGCATTCTTCGGGGTTACCCTATCTGCCCATAAGGCGTTTGGGAGAGCCACATGCCAACTTCTCTGGTTTTCTATCACAGTTTTCTTAAGGATTCGAATCAGATTCTTGTTTGAGGATTCAGCTAATCCGTTTCCCTGAGGGTAGTAATTGGCTGAATAATGCAACTTAATTCCCCATTCATAAACAAATTCATTTATCTTGCAAGATGAAAAATAAGTAGCATTATCAAAAACAAGGGAAATTGGAACCCCAAACCTGGTTATGATGTTTTCTTTCAAGAAGCTGATAACTGCGTCTTCATTGATCTTGCGCAACGGGATGGCCTCCGTCCACCTGGTGAAGTAGTCGGTAGCCGTCAGGATGTATCGGTGTTGCAATGAAGAATTTGGATTTATTTCTCTGATAACATCTATGCCCCATTGCTCAAAAGGTTCAGACATGATGACTGGCTGCAATGGGCCTTCGGCCTTAGGTAACTTCCCAACGCTTCTTTGACATACATCACAGTTTCGTGCGTATGTGTGTGCATCTCGGAACAAAGTGGGCCAATAATAACCAGCTCTCAATATCTTGTGTGCTGTCGTCTCTCCTGAATAATGACCACCTGCGGGGCCATCATGCAATTCTTTGACAACTTTGTTTGCATCTTCCTTTTCCAAACATCTAAGAAGGACTCCATCATAATTCTTTCTGAAAAGAATCCCATCAATGATTTGATAGGGTGCTGATTTCAAGCGGAGTGCCCTTCTTTGCTTAGAGTTCCAGTGGTCGGGTAGATATCCCTGCTGCAAATAGTGTACCAGATCCCTATACCATGACTGGGGGGCTGTAAAGATATGACATACCTCAGCCGAATTTAACTCAGCTTCATTTCTCCAATGGTGCTCTTCATCAGTCGAGTTTCCCGCCAGTAACTTGCACAGACCTTGTCCTTTGATGATTGTAGCCGGTTTAAAGTCCAAGTCATACTCCTGCAGAGTTGTGACCCAGTTCCCTCTCCTCTCTCCCAATTCCTTTTGAACGAAAAGGGATCTAACAGCTGGATGGGGAACTATGACTTTAGTTCTGTTCTTCAAAATGTATGGCCTAAACTGCTTGACTGCTTTGAAGACCGCATAGGCATGCTTGTCCACCACGGGATAGTTCAGCTTGGCCCCCTGCAGACCAGTGCTCATAAACGAAATTGGGTATTCGTCCCCCAACTCCACCTTTTGTGTGAGTACAGCTGCGAGAGAGTCATCCGAGGCAAAGGTATACAAGATGAAATCCTTATCGAAATCTGGGCTTCTTAAGGAAGGAGCCTTAGCTACAGCTGCCTTGATATCTCTAAATGCGTCCTTCTCCAAATCTGTCCACTTGAATTGTATGCTTTCTTTAACCATCTGCTGCAATGGCTTAACAATTTGTGCAAAATCCGGAACAAATCTGCGGACAAAATTGATGGTGCCCATGAAAGATTGCATAGATTTTTTGTTGTGAGGCATTGGAATCTTATTAATAGCTTGGACTCTTTCCTGGTCGATTGACACTCCCCCTTTGGAGATGATATGACCCAAGAGCTTACCTTCGGGCACAGCAAACACGCTCTTCTTGGGATTTAAGGAAATACCATACTTCCGGCAACGATCAAAGATATGCCTCAGATGAACAACATGATCTTCCCTCTTCTTCGAAAAGACTGTCACATCATCCAAGTAAACAACAACACATTGCCCACCCAATCCTCGGAAGGCAATATCCATCGCCCTTTGGAATGTAGCTCCTGCATTTATCAGACCAAATGGCATTCTTCTGTAGGCGAAAGTTCCCCACTTAGTCCTGAAAGTGGTCTTGAGACGATCTTCTTCGGCTACTAACACTTGATTATAGCCCGAGAAACCATCGAGGAGAGAAAACAATTCGGATCCCGACACCATTTGTAGGATTTGCTCCATTGAAGGTACGGGGTAGTTGTCTTTATCCGAGGCTCTGTTTAAATTTCTGAAGTCGACACATAGCCTAATCTCTCCCGACTTCTTCCTTACGGGAACCAAGTTTGCAACCCATTCAGAATGCCGAACCTTGAAGATTATCTTAGCGTCCAGGAGCTTCTTTAATTCCTTTTGGATCAGCGGTTCAAGAGTGGGATGCATCCTTCTTAACTGCTGCTGAAATGGCTTGACACCCGCTTTCATTGGTATAACATGCTGAATGATGCGGATGTCATATGTCTTTAGATCATCATAGGTCCATGCAAAAACATCTTTGTATTGCTTAAACAATTTAATGAACCTGTCTCTTTCTCCTGGTGAACAACATTTGCCAAGGTTGACAAATTTTGGTTCTGCCTCGGTACCCAAATTAACCAACTCATGTTGCATTGATGAGCTGTTAGTTTTGGTATTAGCTGGCCTTTTGAACTTATTTTGAAGATCGAACAACATTTCGAGGGACCTTACCCCCTTTGGCATGAAATTTCCTTTCTCCTCATCTTTCTTCATCAAATCAGCATCGTGTTTTTCCTCATCTATTGCAGCTCCTTGAAAGCTATCTTCGTTTGTCAGGAAGCTGATAATTTGTTCATCATCATCGAAGACTCTGAAATTTGTGATGTTATCGGGAATGGAAGGCCTGAAAATCAATTCAATTGATCATTTATTATTTGACGGCACCAGTCTAAAAGCAGATGTTGCTAACAAATCAGCAGCAGAATTTTGCAATCTAGGAATTGATTTTATATTGAAAGCGTCAAAATGCATGATTAAATCCCATACCTCAGCCTGATAACCTTTCAAGTGAGGTGAGAGACAATGAATGGTGTCCCTTACCTATCTTACAACTATCTCGGAGTCACCAAAAACTTTCAGGTACTTAACATTTAAGCCAATGGCCTTCTTTAAACCATGTACCAAAGCTTCATATTCAGCGGTATTATTAGTACAATCGAATTCTAATCTACAAGACAAAAAATACTTGTTTCTTTTTGGATCCATTAGAACATAGCCGGCTCCGGATCCTTCCAGAGTTTTAGAACCATCAAAGTATAATGTCCAAAAGACATCTTTAGATTCAACTAAGTTAGTTTGTGTGTGATCTATGTCAGTGACTAAATTAACTATGTTACAATCCATCTCATCAGTCCGGGAGAAGCGAAGGAGATCGGACTGTTTATCTGATTCATGGCAAAAGGTTTCAGATTTATAGTTACCCGGATCCATTTCTAAGAAGTAATTTCCCAGAACCGAGGAAGAGAAAGTTACAGCCTCATTTTTTTCTTCTAACTGGGTTACGTTTTGTTTCATATGAGGTTCCCTAAGAATTTTAATCTGATTCTGTCTGTTCTGATAAGGCAGCCATAGATGAGACCAATCGGTAGCAAAGTAGCCACTCAGCTTGGTGGACCAATCCCTGCTCAAAATCAGCCCATAGGCTTCAGGGATATTGACCACCATTATGTCAATGAATTGACAGACTCTGGGGTCGGCTGACAGTCTGATTAGAACATCTTTCATCTCCCCAATAACCTTGACAGCAGTCGTGTCTAATTGGATAATTTGAGCTGGAGATGGCACGGGCTGCCCATTAATTTTCCTACAAATTGACAGTGGCATAACGTTTGAAGAAGCTCCAGAGTCTACCAAACAGTTATGAACATTGTGATTAAAAATTTCGAACGTCAATAGGAATGGCAAAGTTTGAGATTTAGACTTCCCACCGATGCTGGCCTCATTAATTTCGGGACTGTTTTGAGAATCGGTTAATGGAGTGCTGGCCTGAGGTTGTAGAACATGCAGCAGTTTGTCTCGTTGATGGGGCAAGCTGCACATGTCAAATATTGACACATTCGCTTTGACTTTGTTGATGTCTTCGATAATATCGTATCCTATATCGGATTCATTCCCAATTCGACTTGGCTGATCGGTTTTGCTCATTGTGACCTTAGGTGGCTGAACTATGTTGTCAGCACTTGGCTGTTTGGTCACTATTTGGCTAACTTTGGGTTGTTGTGGGATAACTGTTATATGCCTCCTAGGCGGCTCTTTTGAGACTTTGGGCTTATGAGGAGCTACGCTTGGCACGGGATCGGCAATAGGGCCTTTGCTACGAGTAGCAACATTTACGGTGGAGGGAGGGCTATCTATGGGGTCCTCTTTTGCTAATTCAGTCATAGGTAACCAATCCCATAGCACCATAGTAGTGTCCGGGGTTGGTTCCTCAATCTCAGGGCTCGACTCCTCTGGAGAAATATCCTGGTCTGGGATCTGAGAATCTAACATTTGGTTCATGACCAAGCTCATGGAATTGATCCATTGCGGGCAACTCTTTTCCGAGTGCGGTTCTTGGTGAAAGGTGCAGAAATTTTCCATCCCAATCTCATTCAAGTTTAAAATAGGGGCAGCGTTCATTGGTGGATGAGACTATTCCCCGTCTTCCCTTATTTTATAAAATGGCTTTAAAGGTTTCCTAGATGTACTAGCAGCCTTGTCTTTCTCAAGATCTACGATTTTGTTAGATAATTTCTGCATCATCTTAACTACATTTTCCATGTCCGTAGATGGCTCTTCTTTGCCTCTCGTGAGGAGCAAAGGTTTCTTGCTAGCTACTGGTTTTGTTTCTACATCTAAGGCATGTTTATCAATGCTATCAGCCTCTTCCTCTACCTTCCTAGCTTCCTCAAAGTTCTCTATCAGGGTAGTTTTCTTGGATCGTTTTACGAACATTGCGATTGGACCTTCAAGAGCTGTTGTGTAGTATTCAATCAGAGACTCCTCTGCGGGTTTGTTAGCTTCACTGAAGTTATTTAACAGCGTTGTGAATCTTTGATTAAAGTCTTGAACCTTTTCCTTCTTCTCCATTCTCATGGATAAGAGTTCTTTCATAAGTGTGGCCACAGTCTTTTGGTTTCCGTATTTCTTAAGGAAACACTTTTCGAATTCATCCCAACTAGAGATTGAGCTGGGTTGTAGGCTAAAGTACCAAGATGATACCTTTGGCTCGAATGTGTGCGGAAACAACCTGCAGACTACGTCTTCATGTTGTACATTCAAAATATTCAGAGCTAAGTAAAAACTCTTGAGGTGATCTTCCGCCGAAATGTCTTTCCTTGGGTCGTACTTAGGCAAGACCTTTTCTGGGTGTTTAGGAAGATTATGGAATGGTCCATCTAGGTTCAGCGCTCCCCTTGCTCTCCAAGCAGGTACAGCCATGTTT
This sequence comes from Larix kaempferi, assembly GCA_027924585.1. Lineage (NCBI taxonomy): Eukaryota > Viridiplantae > Streptophyta > Pinopsida > Pinales > Pinaceae > Larix > Larix kaempferi. Next base: position 16,984,353 of record BSBM01000050.1, on the reverse strand, counting down.
GGGTTTGGATGTGGAGATCCTGGTGGAGAATTGTAGGGTGAAACTGTAAGTTTTAAACCTTAACAGTGAAGTACAAACTTATATGATTCTTAAACATTTACAGAAAAACACACAATGGCACACACATTACACAGATATTTTCACCTAGAAACCCTTAACCGGGAAAAAACCAGCAAAACTTAGAGCCGCATAGCTCCTTTCTCATTATATGTTTATTTTACATGTACAATACAATAAATGGTATTCTGCAGCATCTAAAACCCTAATTCGTTTACCCGAATTAGGTTACAACCCTAATTCCTTTTACCGGAATTAGATAGAGTACAATGGGTCAAAAATCGCGAAAAAACAAAAAAGCAAAAAGCAACCCAAAAAATTTTTGCGCTCCGCGCGGACTCCGGGGGCCTAACGGCCCCCTCCGTGTCGTTTCGGAACCTAACGGTCCGAAACGAAGGGGGTGGGCCCTGTCGGGCTACCCCCCCTCTAAACCCCCCCCTCCGGACGCGCCCGGCGCAGGCGAATCGAAGGTTCCGTAGGGATCGTGTTGTACACGCAGCGACCATGTGAAGAGATATAACATACCCAACAGAAACCTGTGGAGTACTTTTGGGAGTGGTAATTTCTTCAAGATTTTCTTGGTCTGTCTTGTTAAGAGTGTCTGAAATTTCTTCCAAAGTCAGATTTACCAGTTCTTCAAAACTCTGAACGAGGATTGAATCACGGGTGTATTGTGGCTCCTTTCTAGGTGTAATTTTCTTGGGGAGGAAGGTGATAGCGTTTAAACCACCTAGCTGTCTAACGTAGGATCTGGTATGTCTTCTCAAATCCTCTATTTCTGTAAAAGGAACAGCGTACAAAGCTTGTTGAGGCTCAGGGTCAGAAATGAGGCGTTCTTGGTCTGTTAATCCAAGATCTGGGCTGTTTGAAATGCTTTCTTTAAGCGGGTTTTCAGTGTTATCTATGACCGCGGAAGATTTTCCTCTATCAGCCATGCACTTTCAGGCCCTCCTTCTAGCGCCAAAAACTGTTGATGCCTCGGATATCGTCGCATCAATCAGAAAGGGATTCTCCCCAAGAGATGGTCCCAATTAGACTACCTCCCGTTTGGTGTAGGGAATCCGTCCGGTTAGCGGTTCCGGCAACCGTGGGTTTGGAGTTTCAATCCAATTCTACCGGTTATGGCCCGATCCACCTTTCTTTTGGGTTTTATGTCTTTTAAATGAGATGCAAGTGCCTAAATTATATTTGATCTAAATGCAACTAAAACACGTCTAAGTCTAGAAGCTGAAATAAATCTACCTATCCCTGCAGGGAACACGCTAAAGGGGCAAGCAATAAGCTGTAACAAATAGTAATGAAAGAACAGATAGTTGTTCTCTCACAAGTAAAGCTACAGCAAGACAAAGATATTTAGAAGATAGCTTCTAATTCAACATGGAACGCATCTGTTTCTCATAAAAGAGAGAAAACAAAAATTTATTTAATCTACGTAGGAAGAATAAAGAAACAGATCGAAATGTAACAAACTGAAATTAAACTTAAAGATCCCTGCAAGGAGCAATTTAAAGGCATGAACAATGAGCCACATGAGTTATCTGGAAGAAAGAACAGTTAGCCATTCGATCTAGAAGAGAAATCTACAGCAATGACAAAGGAATCAGCAGGTAGCTCCTGATTTAATATGAAACGCATTCATTGTTCACACAAATGGAGAAAAATCGTATGCACAGTGAGGAGCAAAATCATTAATACAAAGAAGTAGTTCAGATGATAAGAATGATCTCACATTACAGAACAGCAGTCATTAGAATAGTCCAACATACAGTCGTCCAACATCCTATGCAAAACGTCCATCTCCCGTGGCTTCTATTAGAAAAATCAATTTACAGGCCCGATACAAGATAGCTCGTGTGGGTTTCAAAATTTCATTCCCTGCCAAAAGTCCTTTCTAATCTTTCCTAGCTTCTATTTATAGCTACAAATCTTCCCTTTGGGCTGACACCTAGCATCCTCCACCTGTCATTTACAGGAATTTCCTCTATAATCGACCACCCAAAATGACCATTTCCTTTACAAAATTGTTTTGACAAAAAATAGGGACAGCTGTCCCATGGCTTACGCCTTACATATTCAAAATATACATAGCAGAAAATTGGCTAACACCAGAGCTTTCCCTGCTGGGCACGTGTTTGGCTGACGAGAGTTGCTCAACTGAATTCAGCCTCTTTTACTCTTGTACACGAGCCTTAGCTGGGGAAGGGTCGCCCAAGTCGATTGAGGCTGTTGATTGTGCCTGGGAAGGAGGGATTGAGCTAGCTAGAGTTTCTGGAATGACTGCCGGGAAAGAGGCACTCGAACCTATTGTTGTAGCTGAAGTGGCTGCTGGGAGAGAAGATCCTGGATCTACTGATGCTCCTGCTGCTGCTGCAGCTTTCTTGTCCTCCTCTGCTATGTAGCTGTACCACACACCTGTGTCCCTTATGACTATGTTTGCTGCAGCAGGAAATAAGATTTTCTAAGAAGTCACATTCTTCCCGAGCTCTGCTTTGATGCTTTGAACTTCTGCTACTGCAGCTTGATGCACTTCCTTCAGCAGGTAGTTGTGAAGTGATGATGAACCAATATAATGCTGGAGGTCATCCATAGCCAGGACATCAATCCTTTTCACATACTCCATTTGGACGCCTAGCTCTTCCTTTAGCTGAGACAACCGCTGCTCCTTTTCCGGGAAGTCTTCTAGGGTCTGAGGGAAACTCAATGTGCATTTGTCATGGATTCCTTTGAGCTTTTGATATAGACTGTTAATTCTATCTGTTGTCCTCTGTACACTGGTTATCAGCTTATTGGCACAGTTCCTGCCAAACTCCAGCAAGGCTATGTCTGCATTAAAATCGTCCACAGCTTTAAATGGAAGATGCGGGGGGAAACCCCCTCTCCCTTCTCTCCATGCCATCTGACTTATGATATTTGCCTTGACACGGGTATTCTTAGCTTTGAGCCTATGGGCTTCCGCATTAATCTCTTTTAACCTAACCACCATGGCCTTGAGTTTGCACACCTCATCAGTGATTAGCTCCTGAGTGCTATACACTTGCTGCAGGATGCTGCATGACAGCTCGTGGAAGGGAGATATGTCCATCGTCCTGCTCTCCGCTTGCTCTAAACGCTCAGCTAATGCTTGCTTCTCGGCTTCTAGCTGAGATGCCTTTTCTTCTGTTCCATTCTTCTACGCTTCCACAATCATTATTTGGAGTGTTAGCTGGTCCTTTTCCTCCTCCAACTGGCTGTACTTGTTTGACAGCTCCTTATGTTCAGCGTACAAGCAACCATATTTGTTCACTACCAGATCTCTTTGGGCTTGCTCATTAGCCACAGTCTGTTGTAGCATACGAGCTTTTTTCTTTGTCAATATATTTTCTTTAACTATAACCCCTACATTGGCAAATGATGCCTGTGCTGTCGCTATAACTGCGGACGCCATAGCAATGGGATCTTGATCTGTGTTCTGCATGACAGTGACCTCTCGGTGAGTAACGATGTCTTCATGGAAGGGACTTTTAATCCTCTCTTCTGATTGGAGGACCATTGCTTTTCTTTTCTTATCATAGACAAACTCATTCCATTTGGACACCGTACGCTTTCCCGATGGAGTGTACGGGACAATTGGTCGGTTTATGATGTCTATGTCCTCATCCATAGATGGGGTTCGGACTTCCTGAGCAGGGTCTACTCCTTCCTTGTGGGTGTCAGAGCCACCTGCTTGAGAGGTGTCTATCTCCATGTCTTGGACACCGGACCCACCTGCTTGGGCATCCTCCTCCGCTTTCTGCTCCTCTTCTGCCTTCCTTGATGCTTCAGCTTGTTCAGCTTCTGCCTCTTTCTGCTTCTGGGCTTCCTCAGCTTCTTTCCGCCGGCTTTCCTCTTCTGCTTCTTCTTGCATCCTTTCCACTTCAGCTTCCTGCTGTACTCTTGCTGCTTCTGCTTCTTGTTTCCACCTGGATTCTTCCCTTAATCTGAGCTCCTCCTGAGCTCGGGCATCTTCGGCTTCTTTCTCCTGCTGCTGACTGGTCTTCTGGATCTTGGCTTAACTAGAGCTTGCTCCAGTGCCTTGGCGACAGATTCGCAGTTCAGACATATTGCTAATGCCTCTGAATGCCTCTTCCTCGGCATCGGGATAATGCGAGTATTCAAAATGAGCGTAGATGTCTTTGCAATGCTCAGCCACTTTACCCTTTCTGTCGTTCCTGTGGAAGATTACCTCACCGAAGTGGAAGGCTTTCAGCTCTTGAATAAATTCGTCGGCCGAGGCAACCCCTGAAAACTTGTAAGCACCTATGCAGAAAGGTAAGGGGGGAAAGGAAGCCTTATGTTGTTTGTGGAGCATTTCTCCAATCCCATCCAGGAAGAGTTGCCTTACTGGTTCTTTGAGAACCACATAGTCTGTGGCATACTGCGGCAAGATGTATGGGGGCTTAGTCCCTCCGAACATTCTCAGGTAGGTACCTTGCTCCGAAAAGTAAAAGTCCCCATAATCTTCAAGGACTTCCAAAGCATTCTCTGATAGGCAGTTTGGTTCTTCTTTGAACATTTTCTCGTATAGGGGCATGATGAACCCCTCACAGATTAGTTTGTAGCTGGGCTTGTAATTCTGAGCCCACAACATCTTGAATGCGATATAGACCGGGGCGGTGGCCCTATCCCATGTACAACCCAATTTGGGGAACTCTATCTTGGCCAAAATACAATCTATCAGATATGAAGACATGAAAAATTCAGCCTTCTTCAAGGCTAGTCCTGGCTTAGCAGCACCTATCATCGAGGCCAGACTATCTGATAGGATAGTGGCCCAGTCAAACACAGTTCCATTGAATGCCACGTAGTGGATGATAGGGATCCACTGGATTTTATACACCGTGCCATCTCGCATGCCGAAGATTCTGCACAGCATTAAAGCGATCAATCTGAAAGGGGCTCTCAGGTTCTGTATGTCATATTCATCATTTCCTTTCTTTCTCAAATGCTTCCCTCCCCTCAATAGATTCTTGGCCATCTCGATGTTGTTCATCTGGATTAACCATTCATCAGTCAGGGCTTGTTGGGCACGGGAAAATTTGTAGGCTGCCGCAAGATATGCGGGTTGAAATGAGGCAATAGCCACTTTCCCGCTATCATTTATCACTCTTCCTTCAGCATCGGCATGTTGGAGTATCCATCCGATCACTTCAGCACAGGGGAACAACTCAGGGCGGGTAGCGGCTCTAGTTATGCCTGAGGCTCTGATATTGAGATAGATTGGTGCTTCCTCTAACAACATATCTGGGATCTCCTAGTCCCGGATCATTCTATAGATGTCACCCCATCTGATTTCTGGAGGGACACCAGTGGTGCACCTAGTGTCTTGGAGTGAAGTTTCAGTTTTAGGAGGGGCAGGTTTCTTTTCTGTCATCTTAGCCTTCTTCTTACCGGTTTTCGGCATCTTGACTTATCCCTGATAACATCCATATACAAGTCATCATTAACTTGAGCAACATACTGTGAGGTTTTAACAGAGAGCAACATCGTTTTAATATCAATGAGACAAGTCAAATGAAGTTGCATATTTAGGAAGCAAAACACTATTTCAACATGAAACATAAATTGAAACATTTGAATTTCTTAAAAGGATGAGTTTGGAATGCTCCTGAGGGGATAGGCTATGTTGCGGACACATTTTGTTCTTGGCTCGATAGGCGAGTTGTGGAAGCAATTGGTTTTCGGTTCCGTCCTGGGGAAGAAGGTGTTCTTCGTCGTTACTGCGGCTGGAAAGGCTAAATGGCGGGGAGACTCGGGTTGGAAAGACTTTGTGACGACAAGGGAGCCCCTTTCGCACTTTCGACTCGGTGAGGGATTCGACTGTTATTGTCACGCACGGCACTCGCCGAGGTGCTCTATGAGAAATTCTAACCCGAGCGAGGGTGACGGCGCCGGCGACACACTGACGGGAAAGGTTAGGGTGGCCACGGTTTCGGGTTTCGGCTCGCGCGACTTGAACGCTTACGGGATTTGAACAGGGACGATCGCGCCGGAGATTAGATTTTGACTTGGGTAGAGGGCGCCGAGGGACTGAGGTTTTATGGAAAGGCCCGGGGTTTTACATCCTGAGCTCTTCGGTCGGGGACATGAAAAGCCCATGGGGTTTTGACAGATTCTCCCCACAACGAGGCACGTGGCCCGGGGATAAAAAATGGAACAGGTTTACCCGCCCAAACCAACTGTCTCTACTCAATAAAATAAAAATGTCAATGCTTTAACCAATGTCTACTTTATACGACGAGACGAGAACTCCATTCAACTACGTCTGACAGGCAAAACATAGCCCTTGACGGGTGTTTTGCCCGTCAAAATCCCACTAAAACTCATCGTTTTCAAACAAAAGGCAACCCAATAGCGAAAATCAAGGTTAAAATCCTACCTGGCACTGTGGGGATCGCTAACTGAGGTGGCCGCGAACGTGGATGCGTAAGACGGGCTGGAACGGTCGCGCGGCGTTCAATGGCTTTGTTTATAAAACAAAACGACAATGGGTTGGCTCGTACCCCATCGATTTATTTATATGGGCCAGGCACGTGTGGGGTGTTAATTCGGTTGGTGGGGTTTTAAACCGGTTTTAAATGCGTCGTACGTCGTCGATTATCGGGTTGCCTCGGTTTGCGTGCGACCGCCTTTTGCGGGGCAAACTGGCGAATCTTTCCCGCCGTTGCGGGAGGATGTAGCGGAATCTTTCGCTGTGTCAGGAGGAAAAGGTGGACCTCTTCCGCACCAACTGATCGTGCGCAAAACATTGAAACCGGGCTCCCGCGGAGAGGAAAAGGTTCCGGCGTTTCGGAAGGATTCGGGAAATGTTTCCGCAGAAGGCTTCCGGGGCTGCGGAAAGCTTTGGTGAATGTCTTCTGCGATCTTTTGGAAAAGTTCCCGAGCTCTTTTCACGAGTTTTAAACAAGCGGCTTCCGCCACTGCGGGACGACACGGCGAAGGTTTCCGCCATTTCGGAAGCAAATCTTATACTCTTCCGCACATTTTCCCGGGATCACTTCGAAGGCCTTTTCCGAGCGGTTTAAGCGATTGGCTTCCGCCATTTCGGGAGGGTAGCCCGAAGGCTTCCGCGGTTTCGGGAGCAAAGGCTGAAAGGCTTCCACGATAGTTCCTTGAAAAAATTCTAAGTTCTTTTCATAGTTTCGGAAGAGGTTCGCGAATTTCTCCGTGGTATTTCGGAAAGCTTACGCGGATGGCTTCCGCCGTTTCGAAAAGGAAACCCGAAGGTTTCCGCAGGCTTTCGGAATTTTCCTAAGTCTTTTAAGAAAGCTTAAGTGAACGGCTTCCAGCGTTTCGGACAACTTCGCTGAATTCTTTCGCCGTTTCGGAAGGACTTCATCAGAAGCTTCCGCGATTTTAACAAACCAATCGGACCTTTTTTCGGGCGTCTTTCCCAAGTTCTTCCGCTGTTTCGGGAGAAAAACCGAAACCTTTCCGTGGTTGCGGAAGGCTTGAGCGAAAGGCCCCGCTGTTTCGGGACGTGTTGCCCAATGGTTTTCGCAGCCTTCCAATCGAAAAAATTCTAAGTCTTCTTTCGGGAGAGTTTGGCATTTAACTTCCGCAATTGCGGGGAGATAGCCCGAGAGACTCTGAAGCATTGGAAAAATTCTAAGTTACCTTTTGGTTCCTTGGGGAAAAAATGAAAGGAGGGGCCCCAATATGTACAAAATTTTGGGGAGGGGTGTTGCTGCAACAACAGGTTTCCAACAAATAAACAATAGTGTATTAGCTTAGCTGTTAGAAGACTTATACTTGAAATATTCATTATTCCAAACAAGACATAAATGAAAACGAATACTTATCTGTATTGTGCGTTTCCCTTCTGGTCCACAGGGTCCTGCTTGGCTTTGCAAGCCTTGGAATCGCCTATGGACTTTGATGTAGTTAATGCTTAACCATTACACCTCCCCATTGGCTAGATTTACCAAGCATTTGGTGGTGCCAAACCAGTCCCATACCTGGTTGGCCCTCTCCAGTGCAGAGCCAGCACATTCGTCTGGGTCATCCACCAATGGAAGGAAACTGCGCCACCTGACCATTATAGGTCAAGGCTCTACTATGGAGCCATAGGCATCTCAGGGTTTTTAGTCAGTCTTGGTGCCCACCCTCCTACTGCTGACCCAATAGGCATCTCAGGGTTTTCAATCAGTCTTGGCACCCACCCTCCTACTACTAACCCAATAGGTATCTTAGGGTTTTCAGTCAGTCCTGGCACCCACCCTCCTACTGCTGACCCATTAGAGATTTTATTCCTTCACCAATGTCACCACACCTTCTTGCACCATAACCCTTCACACACACATCAACTCTTCATTCATACAAGGACGCCACTCCTTCTATTGTGCAAATCGGTGGTTCCTTTTAGGAAATTTATAGGTGACTTTCTTGACTGTAGGTTAACATGGCCCTACTCACATAAGGATGATACCCCTTTTCACTACACAGCTCCCTGGGTTTGTTCATCCCTTCCAATATTATTTTGTGTGAGCATAGAAAGGTTGCCAATTCCTATACAGTCCTTCTGCGTACCCTTCTTCACTTTGCCTCTTAATGTGTAGTACCAATTGGTATCTATGTAGGCTGACAACACAAGAAGGATAAGCAGGCTTATCAGTATTGCTTCTCAAAATCGCAACCACATTCCATAACATTCACTATCAAGTATTGAAACACCGGGAATGCGTCCATTCCCTTAGGGTGTAGTCAGTATTGACAACCCTATCATGACTCGCCACTAGAAAAGGTGTGCACCCCCTTCCCAATGTGTGAGCCATGTAGGCCCTAATCATACTCAAGCAGTTTGAAATGATATAAATAAAATAGAGCATGCTTTGCATATTATTCCTAATAATTTAGACATGCATGTTCTTATCTAGGGTCATAGAATACTCATTCATTTTTTTGCAGGTGTATCTTTTCTTCATTTGCAAAGAACGGGGATCCCTTCTCTGAGTCAACATTTCTTCGGTTTTCCACCCCAATCTTTCCATGTTCCATAAAACACACATGCCTTCTTGGCGTAGCTTTACCATCTCACTCTCATGGTTTTCAATCATACAACTCAGCTGAGATGTCATTCTTAAAATATGAAATGGTGTTTCACTCGAAACCCATTTCCAAAGCATGGGGTCCTTCCCATGGATTTTGGATTCTGCAGGTCATCATACATGGTCTTCCTGTAATGTGTCTTCCTGGCACATTTATCAAATAGCCAAATAGTCAACAACATTTAACAATAATCATTCAATGGAATTAATAATTAAATTCAAGTATGAATTTGCAATTCTGTTCTCTACAGAAATTGATTTGCTTAGCCATGAGTCTGCTCTCATATCGTTTGGCTCTTTCTCATGGTAGATTCCAATCTTCATCATGGACTTACCCACATTTTCCATGCCCAAAACTATCTACCTGAAATCTGAAACTTCAATCAGCCAAACGTTTTGTAAGTCTCTTGTGCATATAATATTTCATTGTTGCAACAGTCACTGAAGTGATCTCAAAATTATAACACTCAATAACTCAAACACCCTCAGCTATTAACATTTGGAATGCAACGAAATATATATATATATATATATATATATGCATCATCATAATAATAAAATTGCAAGACACAGTCACATCATTTATGCAGTTTAAATGAAGCTTTAGATACTCATCACTTCATAGCTGTATCATTTTATGCAATTCTGTCCTTTCAACATAGCACTCTTGGTAGCCCATCAACATGTCTATCTTCTATATTCAATCATTCTCCTACATTCACAGCAGCTCATTAAATAGCTCACCATTTCGTCTATTATCTAAGTGCAATAAAACATACACCACAACCATGCATCCACATAATCTTTTAATGTGCACCCACTCAATGCATAACCACGAGATTGTACAGAATATTTTTAATGCATATCCCCTCAATGCAACCTTGCATTAATTCATGAATATTATGCCTTCAAACATATTATGGCCTAACCATGTCTCCACACATAGCATGCACTACCATGATAGGCCCATAAGTCCTCACTTGCTTTGGTTGTTTAACTCACAACCAACATACACAATAGCATGATATTATTTCATATGAATGCATTGAGGTTTCTAAGAAACTATAGGGTGTAAGGCTTCTTTCCTTCACTTACCCACACCTTACCATACTCGATAGGTTGACATTCACATTCAAGCACTCAATACCACATGCAAACCAATTCAACATAGTTTAAACATAGTTGAATGGATCTTACCAAATCCCCTTTCAACATCCATGCACTTAAGCACAAATATCCATTACCTTCATGGATGTCATTAACATCGTTTGATGTTACCTGATCAGTTGGCCTCTCACCAAGGTTACACAGTCTTTTTTCCAACCTTATGATCATAGATTTGTTGCACCATCCTTTTCTCATAAGGTTTTTGGTCATATGCAACAACATCATCCACATCCTTAGCCATGCTTCGGTTGTCTTTGGTCCTACAACCAATGCGAACACAACTAATTATTAGCAACCACAATAATTATCTTAAGTGGTTCATTGCATATGTAAAACCTCACTATTTACCAATATGCAATATCATATACATTCGAAAACATTTTCACACGCACTGTGCAATGTTTAGTAATATGCCATCTAGTGCATATTCATCCTATCTATCTAATCTCTTGCATTTTCAATCATGCTTCTATGGTCTGATTCCTAAAACATTGGTTGTCATCAACCATAGGAAATACTATTAATGGGCTATTGCATGTGTGACTTCACTATTTTATCAATATGCAACATCATTCTCATGCATAAGCAATTCATATGCATTATGCAATGACTCTCTAATCATGCCCACTAATTCATATGCATTATTCTCTTACATTTCCAGCATCCCTCTGCCATAATTTCTAGTATATAAAACTCAAGAAATAAAACACAATAGCAAGAGAGGAGTTAAGGAATTCTCCCTTTCCAATTCCTCATTATGATATGGAGTTCCCCCTCCATATCATAGCTGATCCTTTTCTTGGATTTCCTACCAAGCATACAAGCAATCATTAGCTATGATCTTCTCATGAATTAGCAATTCAACATATACATACGTGTAATCATTCATTCTTGATATTTTCCAAATATGCAATTCTTATGCTATAAATAGAAATAGTTTAAGGTGAGGAATCTCCCTCTTATTGACATTGTCTTGTTGCTCCCATTGCTCTTCCGCAATGCATATCACAGCCAATTACTTTTAATAAGGCTTCCACAAACCTTCCTTGCAATTCCTGCTTCTCATCCCAAGAATGCATTTCACACTTTCAACGACTGTCTCTGGGGGACGACGGGGGTCAAGGGGGCTTGCAATTTGGCCCATAAGTTCCATGGCATTTTTCCATTTTCAGCACCTGAAAAATCTCCCTAGAAAACAACTGAATTCTCTATTCTGGCAGACTTCGCCATTCTCTTCTGACCCATTGTGGACAAACTTGCTGAGTTCTTCCAGTCGAAAACTCAACTTTTCCTTCCGCCATTACGGCACAAACTTGCCAACTTCCTCCGACACTGTGATGGAAACTCACCAACCTTTTCCGCCATTGCAGATGAACTCACTGATTTTCACCGCCGTTGCGGACGAACTCGTCGAGTTCTTCCGATTTGTCGAACTTAAAAACTTTCGGTCGACCATTTTGGCAAAAACTCACGCGTTCTTTCCATCGTTGCGGAGCAACTCACCCATATCTTCCGTTGTTGCGGAGAAACTCGCCCATCTCTTCCGCCGTTTTGGAGCAACTCGCCCATCTCTCCTGACACTGCGGCGGAAACTCACCAACTTTTTCCGCCATTAACACTTAGAAAAATTTTGAAATTTTTCGGACCAACTCATCGAGTCCTTCCGCCATTGTGGACCAACTCGCCAAGTTCTTCCGCCTTTGCTGACCAAAACTCATAACTTTCTGCCGGAATTTTTCCTTCTTTTTTGGCGAACTTATTGATTCTTTGCCAGTTTGTTGTGGAGCAACTCGCCAAGTTTTGCCGCCAAATTCGGTGCAACTCAGTGAAGTTCACTGAAACACGTCGGTTCAACTCCACGAGACTCGCCGAAACAGTTAGGAAAAACACTTAGAAATTTTTTGAAAAATATTGAAATTTTGAAACTTTTCTTAACAGTCTGTGCTAAGCAGGAAGCACACTTACCTCTGCAAGCTATGATAGGTATCCCATGAAGCACCAATGCTGCAACCAACAGCTCTGATACCAAATGTAACGTCCCCACCCTTGGACCCAATTCAAGGAAGGGAACCTGATGCCATTCTATGGGGATTTTCATAAACTCAGCCATATTCATTAGATTCACAACCATAAAATTGATGTGTGCAGATGGAAAACAAGCAAACATGCATAGCGGAAATAAACTCATCCTCACACATTTTTCATATGCATTCAATCACATTGATAACAATCATGAAAATTATTCATTTGTACAGGGAAAACACACAGATAGAAAACACTTATCTTTGTTGTGCAATTGTCCCAAACAACTAGCTATGTCGTTGCAATGTTCCTCCCAGCCGTAGGTCTCTGCCCAGCCTGTATTATTTCAACACTCAGAGACCACCCCCGAGCTGGGCATGATATCTACAAGGAACTTGGGACTCTCAAACCCTGCACGGCCAAAGCAATGGATACAAATCTCAACCCCAACATTCTTTTATACACAGTAGCTCAAAACTGGCATGGATACATAATTCAACCATGGATTCATAGAATAGGGTCTATGGGTTTTCCCCAAAACGTGGGAACACCAAAAAAGGATTGTGGGAAGAGGGAATCAACCCCAGGGAAGAAAACCGATTTCTCCTACAGATGTATGAGCATTCAGTGGGCCAAAACTGCCGCAATTAAACCCCAAATCGTTTCCCCTCTCTTCCCCACTGTTAGCCACAACAAAAACGCCCTTCCCAGTTAGGAAAACGAAGGTAAACACAGGAAATTCATGGAGGGAAATGCCCAGGAAGCTCTAAACACGTGAGAGAGCAAACTGATGGTTGAATAATGGCTTGGGGGCAATTTCGTGGCCCTTTACTTGTCCAAGAAGCCAAACATGAATCTCTAGGAAAGGTGGCTTGCCCATACTCGAATTTGGATAGCCATACCTCCCATTCCCCAAGGCATTAACTACCTCAACCAACTCTTGGGAGAAATCAATGATTGGGTACAAAAGTCAACACGGATAGTTGAGGGTTCATGGGTTCTCTCATTGACACTTGGCTTGACTCAATTGGCTCAAGGGTTTGAATATCCTCCTCCCAATTCTTTGTAATATCGTGCCCCATCTCTTGTTGCATTGCATAGCTAGTTGTGGGCATTTATATTAAAATGCATATTTACAATTTCCATGATTCTCTAGCACATGGGTAGCATAATTTCAAATACTTGCCTCTTCTAGGTTGAGCGTTCGCTAGCGGGGCCTTGGCCTTGAGCTCCACACTAGGAATCATACATAATATGCATACAATATTTACATTATAGCCCAAAATATTACAAGGGTCAAAATGGGGCACATTACAGATATCATGACCGTAAATCAATCTTTGAAAATATTGTTGCTCCACAAAGCTAATCAAATAGATCATCAATGCGGGGCAACAGATATCTATTCTTGATCATCATCTTATTCAGTGGGCGGTAATATATGCAAAGTCTTAAGGTGCCATCTTTCTTCTTAACAAAAATGACCGGTGTTCCCCAAGGAGACACGCTTGGTGTTATATACTTTTTATCAATCAGTTCTTTCAACTAATATTTTAACTCATTCAACTCTAGTATATTCATCCTATATGGAGCTTTGGAATTTGGCATTGCCCCCGGTATCAGTTCAATAGTAAAATTTAGATCTCTTTTAGGAGGTAATCCTGGAATCTCTTTAGGAAAAACATCTTGGAAATCATTTAAGATAGGTATGTCTTCTAATCTCAGTTTGTCTTCTGTAGTACTTAACTCCTCATTTACTGCATTTACTACAAACATTTGACATCCCTTTCTGATTTCTCTCTTTACTTTCATAGCTGAAATCTGTCTAAGGGAGGTCTTTCTAGGAATACCCTTCACTTCTACTGTCCTTCCTTCATCATTTAAACAAGTGAAACTTTTCTCATAACAATTCAGAATGACATGATGGGCTTCTAACCAGTCCATTCAAATTAAGATGTCATATGATCCTAAAGGTAAAACATTTAACTTGATCCGTGTTTTTAACTGATTCATAGATAAAACACAACTTTCCACGAAATCAAAAACTTTTCTTTTTGTTCCTGTTGCTAGTCTAACTAACCAGGATTTATTGAATTTTTATGTTTTCAACTTAAAACTTTGTACAATATCTGGTGATATATAACTCAGACTAGTACCTGGGTCAATCAAAATAGAAACTGGATGGTTTTGTAGCATACCTTCAACCTCTACCATTGAGACATGGTGTTCTGCTTGCCGATTGTCTAATGCTGCATTAATTATGGGTACTTCTCTTTCCAAATCTCCTACAGTGGCTTCAGATTGTACGGAGTGAATATGGTTAGCTGTTCGCTTCCTAAGGGGACATTCTGAAGCATAATGAGGACCTTGACACTCAAAACATTTTATAGGTGGCTTCTGATCATTAGTTCTGGCAACATTGGGAGCATTTATGGGAGCTGTAAATTTATGCTACTGATTATTTCTGGGACTGTTCCCTTGAAAATTTCGATTCTGAATTTTTTCTTTTGGAAACCAGAATTTGCACTAAACCTGAAATTTTTCTTTTTCAGTTCAAAATTACTGGGTTTATGATTTTTCCAGCTAGATACCCCTTCTCTTTTTTTATTATGATCAAAGGAAAAAGTTGATTTTCTCATGGCTTCTTCTAATGTCTTTGGACTATCATACTCTATTATGTCTTTGATGTTGAAGGGTAGACAACTTAGGTATCTTTGAATCTTCGGTTTTTCTTCCACTAGGTATGGCACATATCTTAGTAAATTTAGAAACTTGATCTTCATTTCTTTCATGTTCATGGTTCCCAGATTTAAATCATAGAATTCCTTGGATTTTTCTTCATAATACTGCTCAGATAAGAATTTCTTTTTGAACTATCTTTTAAAATTATTCCAACTCACATCTCTATCGTTTAAGCCTTTTACTCTTTTGAGGTCTTGCCACCAAATGTATGCCTTCCCGATTAGATTATAAATTGCCATTTTTGCCTTTAAGGATTCTGAGTAATCATAGATCTAAAAATACTTTTTCATGCCAGACAGCCATGCTTTGACTGTTTCTCATCTCTCAGTTTCACCATTGAAAGTTGGGGGTTTGATTTTCTCGAACTCCCCAGATATTTGTTCATACTGTTTATGGCTTTTTTTCTTTGGCTTGAAACCTCCTTCGCTGCTATCACTAGAATAGTCATGTTTCTTTTTACGTGGATGTTTGGCAGTTCCTGATGATGTTGAGCTATTGTTTACATCATCTGTTTTTACTTGCTTAGTCTTTCCCCCATAAGGTAAGTCTTCAGTCTTGGAAGTATGTTCAACTTCTCTATCCCGTTGATCTGTTGGGTATTGATCGAACAGTACTTTATTCAATTCCTCTTGTGCTCTCAGAATTCTCTCATTGTCCTGCTTTACTGATCTTATCTCTGCTTTAAACTCTTGAAAAGCACGTAACAATTCTGATGAATTGTCATTCAGATTGCCATGGACTTCTCCTTCAAACTGTTGTCCCATACTATGGCTATTTGGTGGGAATTTGTCCTCCATACATTCAGCTGATCTTTCCATACCTGTAACTTAAAGCAATTTTTGGTATATATAAATAATTTAACTTGAGTTAATAAAAAATTTCGTAGGCAGAAAATTTTTGTTGCGTGTTTCTTGGGCCTTTTTAGGCCTAGAGTTTGAACATGAGCTCTGATACCACATGTGACATCCCGTCATTTCGTAAAAAAACTAAATAAATTATATCAGCATTAAATGTTAGAATTGCAATGCGGAAGTAATAAATGCTTATTTGGGAAGTATTTAATAATAAGTCATTAATGCAGAAAACACTTAACCACTGTGTCCTTTTTCACTAATGATGTTTTGTGATAGAGACACGTCATAATTTAAAATAATTGAAATATCAAAACAATTATAAGACAAAGTTCTCCTTGACAAGGTACTGACCGTTTAATTTTTGGATGATGATGAAAGGGGTCCCAGGAGGTGTCCCGAGGCTTACTTAGCTATTAAGCTAAAGCATTTGTACCCGTCCATCATGTGCATATTTGTAGGTAAGCGAAAAGAGACAATTCAAGCCTGTTTAATAACCATCAATAATCGTAAAAATTCTAGTACTTCAATACTTCAGGTATGGTTTCTTTTTCAACTTCTAAAATGAAAGGACTAGATTAAATTACAAGCTACAGAAGTCGTAGTTTCTAAAACTGCTGTTATCTCCTCAATAAGCATAGACTAGTCATGGTGTCTAGGTGATAGGAAGTCTTTAATTTTTGTTTTTTCGCATGTGTTTAAGTTCCGGCCTGATAGGTTGAAGAAGGTAACGAAGTCTGAAATATCTTTTTAAAGTTAGCTCTCCTTCAAAAGGAAAATTTCAGGTTTTGGTAGCTTAGGCGGGCCTGGAAATGGTTCATTAGCTACCGAAATCCCTGTTTTCGGCAGCTTACTTTGTGAAAGACAATATGCTCCAGCTACTGAAAGGGAAAAATTACAACGTGAGTTGTGGGGCAGTTTTCGGTGGCTTGGGTGAATACGATGGTGTTCATTAGCCACTGAAAGGTAAATATTTTCCGCAGTTCGCAATGCAAGTTTGGAACCTTCCGTAGCTGTCGAAAGCAAAGTCATTTTCGTAATCCATGTGGCCGTTTCGGGGGCTTGGGCGAACACAATGGTGTTCATTAGCCACCGAAAAGGCAGATACTTTTTGCAGCTTACCATCCAAAGTATGAATTGTTTAAATCCACTGAAAGCAAAAGCATTGGTGAAGATCATTTTTCGATGGCATACGGGGTTAAAAGTAGATTATCGACAGCCGAAAATGAGTTGGCATCGATCGACGGACACGTCAAATCAGGGGTTTGATCATAATAAAGGGAATTCATCATGGCTTAGCCGTCGAAAAGGTCATTTCAGCGAAAACACGATTTTCCCCATGGTGAGGTCAGACGCCATTGCCATACCTCTAGCCAGACGGACCTCATTTCCTCTCCGCATACCAGCATTTCTAAAAATTCGTTCCTCCGGTACAATCATGCTGCAATAGCCATCATTACGCCCTCATGATTATCCACCTTTTCATACCCCTCGGAGTCAGTTCCCGAAAAGCCTCACCACTTTTCCGCTTTCACCTTCACCACGTCGATTGAACTCATTTTCTCTCTATTTTCACGTCTCTCCCTCAGTCCCGATTTTAGCAGCAGGCACCAGCGAGTAGGTTGGAAATGAAGAAAGGAGGAGGAGTGGCCCTGAGAAAGGAATTGAATGACATCTTCTACTTGGAGGCACACCCCGAGGTATGTCAATTTTTCAAAAATGTCGGCTGCTATACCTTTTGCAAAAAGCTACAGGACTCTCATCAACAGGTGGTCGAAGCATTTGCCCTCACGTTTGATGGCAACAGGGAGGTAATAGAAAAGGAAGAATTCCAGGTGAACGGGGACCTTATAGCCCAGGTGGCAAAATTTCCAACGACCGGAGAAAACTGGTTTAAGACCACTATCAAAAAGGATTTTGAATTTCAATCATATCTGAAACCCGAGCATAAGAACCTGGTTTGGAAAAAAGACATTCCTATGTCATATCTGGAGGATAAATGGCATCTTTTATTGAAGTCCATTCTAGTCTATATAACCTGTGAAGGAAGGTATAACAGGGTGTTGATTTACCATTTTATATTACTGGATCACTTCACTAGCAAGAGACCCTTAAATCTCCCTTTCTACCTCCACAAGAGCCTGACCAAAATGGCACATCAAGTAAAATCCTAGACAACCAACATTGCAGGCAGGTTGTATCACCATGGTCTGATCAAACTCTTGGTCTCTGAGTTATTGCAGAGGAAAAGCATGAACTAGGCTTTCTTCCTGTTCTGGAGTGGATTCGAGACAGAATTGCGACCGAAAGATGGAAATAAATCTTCCACCCCTAGAAGTGGGAAAAGAAAAAGGAGGGCTATCTCCCCAATCACAACCGACCCCCTTTGCTCAGCCCCAAAGGTGAAGAAATCCAAAAGGAAATTAGCATTCAAAGATAAGACTGAGGACGGGGGAGCTTTTTCAGAAGATACCCCTTCAAAGAATTCCAACCTTTTAAACCTCCCCCACACCGATTCTGAGGAGGATGAATTGCAAGAAGCTGAGGCAGGAAATGAGGAGGTGGCGACACAATAAGAGCTCCAGGAAGCAGCTCCATCTGTGATGGAATAGGAAACCACCTATGTTAATTTTCCTTCTCCTACACCTATGGAGGAGCAAGGTCAGCAGGTAGCCGAAGAATTAATCCATAAAACAAAGAGTTTTGCCTCACAGAAAATCAATCCGCTCCTCCAGCAGGCATATGAACACGAGATACTCTAGAGAGTCATCAAGGAGAAGAATCAGAGGCTGACTGAAAGATATAATGATCTGTATGTTTCTTTTCAGGGATTGACCAGGAAACATGGAAAAATGAGAGGAAGAAACATTAGGCTCATCAGAGAAAACATCAGGCTGAGGAGGAAGGTTGAGTCTTTGGAGGGTAAGGAAAAAAATCAAAGCCCCCAGCCCAAGGTACATTCAGATCTGGAGACCTTAGCAGCAGTTGCAATCAACTTTGCCGACCCTCCAGTTTTGGTCCAGGAGGAAGAAAAATCCAAGTAGCAGGGGACAGAAGCACAGTTTTGTAAACTTTTTGTAGGCTAGATCATCCACAACTTTCGGTAGCTTGGGCGAACATAGGAGTTGTTCATTAGCTGCCAAATCCCGATTTGGCAGTTTACGACATGCAGGCAACACCCTCCCGGATACCGAAAAGAGATAAAGGTTTCCAGCCCTTTAAAGCGATTCGGTCGTTTAGGCGAAGCGTTAATCTAATTCATTAACCACCGAAAACCAGGATTTCGGTTGCTTATCACCTCCAAGCCCAGTTTTGTTAGCTACTGAAAACACAAAAAATGCAGAGGCCTGTCTTTGGGCATCAAACCCTTTTTTTGTTGGTCCGAGCATCTTGAAAGCATTTTCCAGGGAACTGATAAGTGTTCAAGCGCATCATGATCACCTCTGGTCCCAGACTGAGGATGCCAGCATAATTAATAGTGGAATATTCCTGTCTATTTATAGAAAAAGACGCCTACAGGTTTTTTGCAGATAGCAGTTTCAAACTCGTCCTCCATCCCCGAGAGGCTTGTTTTAGCTGTCAAGCGTAGGTGTATCAGCAAGGATTAGTTATTTTGATCATAACACACTGTCACATCTTTCATTAACTGTTCTTAGTTGTTATTTTTAGTATATTCGATCCATCTTTTGGGATCTGAAAAAACTTTGTAATGGCTATAAAGCCCAGAACTGAAGTAGAACGTGGGTTCGATTTTGGAGAGACTTATTGATATTTGTATTCTCAGACTTTTAGTGACTTCTCAGATATATAAGCTTATTTTACTATTTTCTTTTATATTCCTTTTCCTCATATTTATGTACTCACAGTGGATGGTTTATTTTGTGTATGTTCATTTGTCTATGCTAGAGAGCTGTAATCCTGTCTTTGTATTTGAGAACTGAACATATATGTCATTTATTTGTAGTGCTTGGCCATTTATATACATGATTCTGTGTATGAGTTTGCTAAACACGAAAAGGATTCACTCCCTTTATCTTTTATCGACCCTCTGAACAGCCGTAGTCAAAGCCTTGTCTGTCTGAACATCTCTATGTATGTTTTGAGCATGTAAATTTTGATCTCTGTCATCCAACGTGATCCAAATAAACCCCTTCTTTCAAGATAAGTTTAAGTTACCAGGAATCTCTAAAATACAACCTAGGAGAGCTTCCTAGAGTGATAACAACTGTTGTAGATTACAATGTCTAAGTGTTGATGTTTAGTATCTTTCTACTTTTAAAGGTTATTAGATCCCTTAGAAAAATTCGTGAATGTTTTTGCAGCTTGTGTACACCTTTATAATGTCGAATTATGAAATATATGGTGCAATTGAAACATGACCCAAGCAAACAGAAATAAATATAATGATAGTATTTCAAGGTATTCTATTACTTAAGTAATTACATTAATAATGTAATGCTTGCTCTTATCCTATCATTGCAATTTATAATAGTTCAAAAGTAGCAAGTAATGAAACTATAGGGAATGACCCTTCCCAATCTACAAATCTATAACTGAAAGATGCTAGGGTTTTTAACAAATAATATCATTCAGAAAAGTTTAATGACTTCTATCCATACTCTAAGTCTCAAATGCGACCCCTGGTATCTCAAAGGATAGAATGTTACAATATGTGTGTACCAATATTAACTTAACAAAATAGAACCTACATTATACATACAACCATATATATGTTTCTGACTTTAGTATGATAGAAGTGTGAATGTAATACACGTCGTTTCTATGGTTTGGCATATTGATATGATGGTGTAATAAATGCTTGGCATACGAGTTGATGGCATCGTAAATGTTTGGTTTTGAAATTAGGTTCTCAGGCTACAGTGTTAATGGTAACAAATCGTGAATGCTAACGTGGATGAACCAGCACGTGGATGGGGTTTGCTAAAGCTGAGTTGTAACAAGCCTCATGCTTTGAAGTCGACCGAGTTGGAAACAACGATAGTTTGGAAATTTAATGCGTAATTAACACTGTATCAAACCACTCTCTAGCGTGTCTTCGTCGATGGAAAATATCCATCGTCGATCTGCAGTTTATTGAGATTGTAAAGAACCCTAAACATAACCTACAAGGCGTTGAAACTCTTTCTTGGCATTCGTTTCGATGGTAGTGGTTTGGAGGGAGGCCGACCAGCCAAGTCGTCCTAGGGTTTGATGTTTTTAGCTTTCTTCAGGCTCGAACGTGAGACCAGTGTGTGATATACCTGCAAATGAAAGTTAATGTATTAAGCTTTGATCCTTTGGTGATGTCTACAGTAGCTTAGAGGTTTGGAGTATCGCATCTCTATGTAATGTCTTTTGAGTGAGTAAAAATCTAGGTTGCTAGTGGAAATGTTTGGACAGGAACTCGAAGCAAACAGTGGTAACATACCGCTTCTCAGAACCGGGTCTTTCCTCTCCCAAGGGTGGATGGATAGCTTCGTCATTCTCAATGGAAATAGGGTCTCTTGTAGGTATTGTATCCTTTGGTTGAACCTTAGTTTTCTTCATGCACAAATCGATATTTCTCAAATATTGCTTAACCACGAACGCCTTCGCTTGACAGGTTGGCTCTCGACGAAAGTTTATTTTCCTAGAAACGTTGATGGAGGAGATTTAGCTTAACCATCGGTAAGCATCGGTGGTACCCTACCTCGTGGTTCTCCTAGATTCGGTTTTTGGTCGACAATTGAGGGTGTTGACAAAGTTTTGGACATTTGTTTCTTGGCAAAGGTTTTCGTCCATCCTGTAACTTTTTGAAACATTAAGGAAATCCTACTGCTAAGATTCTATCTATCATAGTTGATGCAATTCTTCCTGTATATTTTTGTTGGCAGTACCTTGTTGCAGGTGATCTCGATAGGGATAAACCCTCGTCATTTTTAAATGAAATTTTACAGCATTAAATGTTTATCATTTGCAGTGTAATGTCTTAAATATTATTTCGATGATAATGAAAGATCGTCTGTCTTTGAACAGAGAGTAAGGTTGATATTTAATCGTCTCAGTGAATGGGTTAATGTACTGTGTGTTTTAGGAAAACTAAAAGCTTCACTGTACTACTGTAATGTGTCTTCGTCTTTCTAAAATACTTAACTGTCTAAATAGGTCGAAATGATTTCAATCGTTGTTGGCTTATGTCTATGAAAAGAACAAAGGTCTGAGATTGAAATGGGAATACAGTTTGAGTTTTGGGTACTGGAATAGAACAACGATAATAATATTTACTAAATAGTTTAAACTGGGATAAAATGATAAAAGAAAATGCAATACTTCCTTTTGGAGAATGATAACGAACTATAATTATAGATTTTCTAAAAGGGATCAGTCTGATTTAAATGACGAAATACTCTAATAAACATAAGTATGGTAAAGTAGATGAAATAGAAGACATGATAGCAATTTTCAAAGAATTAACTGTGAATAAATGAGAACCTTAGTTAAAGGAAAAATGTTTACTTTCAGGGTTCAGTAAAGATGGTTATTGTTACACTATTTCTGAAAAGATACTACTGCCAATCTGAGTTTAAGCACTTGTATTTAACATTGCAATCCTTGAAGTGGATTTATATAGTATTACCCTAATCATTCGAATATCATTCTGATCATTATCAATCCATCTAATTAATACCTAACTATACTAGAGTACGATGCAAGACCAACATGTGGAAAAATACAGAGCAGGTCATTTGATCATTAATTGCATCTATCAATTCATTCTCATTCAGAAAGCATTATAGGTCAGAAAGTAAAACAAATCATTATGTATGCTTTTTCTTATTTTTCTATTGAATAATACAAAACTTAATCGACTAAAAATAATGACAGAAAAGTAGAACCTGATAATTTGTAGGACAACAAATCACCCAAGGAGCCTGTTCCACCCAAACTGCTCCTGAAACAGCCAAAATGCCTATCTTAGGACCCCCGAGCCTATTAACTGAACCACCAGGAGGAAGAAACTTAGAAGATTGGGTTCTCCTCTTGCAACAGTAATTAGTTTATCCAGTCTTAAGGACTTAGTAGTCAAAGAGACCTGCACCAGCACTTCTGGTTTTCCTTCTCATAATAATTTGTAGACTCACAATTGCAGTCTCACATAGCCTCCCTATTTGAATCTCTCAATGATCACTTGATGCACTTGAGGAATTTTTCTGCAGAAAATATTGTAAGAGCTTCCTGCTCAATTCGAATTGCCATATGTAGTCTTCCTAGGTCTGTTAGTGATTAACTGGTCATTAATGAGCTGATTGCTCACTTGCCCCACCTGGGGAATAATGCCACAATTTTAGGGGTAGTTGTCCCATAACCAACAGCTAGTGGCGGAGTGCAAATACTGCCATCTGTCCCATGCCTTCTATCAATTTCCATTCCTCCTAGTGGGTTAGTGAACACTCTTGTAATAGCTTTCTTAAGTGTTTGTCTCCTTTTTTAATTTATTAATTAATAATAATAAGTCATTACAGTTATCTTTGACTAGATTTGGTCATAATTACAAAACTTTGTAATTATAATTTAACATAAAGTATTTTACAAATAAAATAAATATCCTCAAAATTTGGGTAGGTGACAGCCATGGCCACACCTATGGCATCGAACCTGAAGCTTCTATGTGATGCTTCATATGATCCGGTTGATGCCACAATGTATCATCAGATGATTGGGTCCTTGATGTACTTGATGAATAGAAGACCAGCTATTTGCTTTGCTGTGAACACCTTGAGCCAGTTCATGACGGATCCGAGACATGTTCACCTGATTGCTGCAAAGCATATTCTGAGGTACCAAAAGGGTATAGCTGACTATGGGCTCAAGTATGATGTGAATCAAAAGTTTAACCTGGAGGATTATGTTGATTCGGATTGGGAAGGCAGTGCCATTGATCAGAAGAGAACTTCGGGGTGCTTCTTCGATATGGGATCCGGTATGATCTCTTGGTTTAGCAGGAAGCAGTCCTGTGTGGCACTAATTACAACCGAAGCAGAGTATGTTGCAGCTTGTTCAGCTAGTTGTGAGGCAGTATGGCTTAGGAAGCTATTGTCTGATTTATTTGATCTCTAGTTGAGTGCTACTTGCATATATTGCGACAACCAGAGTTGTGTGAAGTTGTCATAGAACCCGGTGTGCCATGACAAGTTGAAGCACATTGAGAGCAAGTATCACTATATCAGGGATATGGTGTAGAGAGGAGAAGTGAAGCTCCTATATGTTGCGACAAACGAGCAGATAGCTGATGTGTTGACCAAGCCACTGACCAAAGTGAAGTTTGATTACTTCAGAGAGAGACTTGGTGTACTTTAGATCGAGATTCCTTCCAAGGGGAAGTGATGAGTCCGAAGAGACAGATGCACACGAGCCATTCTAACATAGTGGTAGGAAATTCCTCCTATGGTTTAGATGTAAGGGCTAGGTCCATTCTCAAATGGTGGTAGGAAATTCCTCCCATGGTGCAGATGTAAGGGCTGGGCCATTCTCACATGGTGGTAGGAAAGTCCTCCCATGGTGAGATGTAAGGGTTGGGTGTGGCTTTTCCGACATGGTTAGAGGAAATTCCTTCCATGGTCGTTGATGTAATTGCCATGGCTTTTCCGACATGGTCAGAGGAAATCCCTTCCTTGGTCGTTGATGTAATTGCCAAGATTTTCCGACATGGTCAGAGGAAATTCCTTCCATGGTTGTTGATGTAATTGTTGAGCCTTTCCCAGATTTTCAAAGGAAAGTTTTTCCATTCCGGTGAGTGTAAGTGTTGTGTTATGTGTGCATTTGGGTTGTGCTCCGTGGACTATGAGGTGATCTGAAGACGATGAGGTGATAGTAGGGTACATAGGTTTTGCAGAGGCATATAATCAGTCCTAAGATGCTCTTGCAGGTTTTGCGGTGGCATATAATCAGTCCTGGGAGATCTTGCAAGTTTTGCAGAGGCAGTGTAATCAGTCCTTAGGTTTACCTACTTGATGGCTTGCTCGCAGAGACGATGAAGACCTACATGGAGAATAGGCCTACATCCAACATGAAAAAGGGTTGGCTCTGTAGAAATTCCTATGACGAGAAGAATTGAGAGATAGCACCAGTGATTGAGATGACGAGTACAGAAGCAGTGACGATGATGCTCCGTGATCCAGTGATGATGATCCAGCTCTAGAATTGAAGACTTGTGCGTATATGTATTGATGACTTGTGTCAAGAGAATACCTTCCTAGTTAAGAGGGAGTGTTGATGTATATGTAACTTCGGAAGATATTCACTTGTATATTGTATTTGTACTTTATTGTATCCCCAACGAAGATGTATTATTCCTCCGATTGGAAGTGTCGTCAGTTGTACTTGCATGTGTCGCAAGTTATATTGTAAGTGTCGTAACTTATACTTGATGGGTTATTAGACCACCTTGATGGGGTCGGCCCTGCATAAGTCATGTGGGTTAAAGCGTTATTAGACCACCCTAGTGGGGGTCGGCCCTGTCAACATTATGTTAAGTGGTTAAGTTGGGGCTGACCTAATTGAGTAAAGGCCAAGTGAAAGTCAGTGTATAAATAGAGAGTGTATCTCTCTCATTTTACACATCCTATTATTCACTCACTTCGCATTAGTGAGAGAAGAGGAGGGTGTGCACACGTGGAGGAGGAGCATGCTGCTGAAGATATCTATCTCTTGGGTTTGATCATGGTGATCCTTGTATTGATGCTTATTCTACGTCTGAGGAATTTGCGGGGTTTTTCACCTTCTTAGTTTTCCCCGGTGAAATGTTTTCTTGTCTCTTGTCTCTTATGCTTGATATGATGTACATGTTGTTCTTTCAGTTAAGATCATAGATCTATTGAATTAAATGATGAAAAACTAACATCAAGAAGCTTATGTGCACCACTGGTTCTAGAAAATACTTGCAGGATCATTTCTTCTGTGACTAAGAGAAGGATCTCTAAGTCACTCCATGGCCACCTTACAACAGGGTAAGTGTTTCCACATATGAGATACTCCACCCTATGAGAATCATGTAGACTCTCATCCAACTTTTCAACCTTCTCGCTGCATTCTTCCGTATCACCAGAATTTTGAGCCTCATCACTAGAGGACTCAATCATGTCAATATTCTCCATGGAAGCGGTCGCAATATCATAATGACCTAAAGGAAAATAAAAGTCAGAATTTGGTTCATACCTTTGCATCACATTTTTCTCTGTATGTGGTAGATTCAATGCAATTTGTTCTTCTTCCAAACTCTCTGGTTCACACCCAACTAGTGTGTTCTTATATTCTATTGCACAATGGATCTCAAACGGTGACTAGAGATTTTATTTATATTCCTCTTTTGGATCTGATCCAAAATATGTCTCACCACAATCAACATGATCAATCTCCTATGCAGTGATCTTTATATCACCAATAAAGAAACTAAAAGTGAATTCACCTCCCATACTACCAACAACCTGATGATGGGTTGTTGAATATTCCAATGTGATTGGTTCCCCATTTAATATATTGTTTTGCATCTTGTGACATTCTAGAGCACAACAGATCTTAGAGCTGAGAATACCTCACAGTGAAAAGAATGAGCAGAAAAGATTAATTATAGTGAAAATTGCAGTAAAATGAGTAGTAAATTAATCATGCATTGGAACTTAGATAGAAACAAGAATGTGTGTTATGATCCATTAATCAGTATAGTTAATAGATATGTTACAATGGAGAGAATTTGATTATCCTAGGAGAATTCGAATCCATGTCATTCTAGCATAGGAATTGTCACCACTGGAGTGCTTTGGAAGTCCCAAACTCAACTCAACTGAACCAAAACTCAATTAACTGAAGCTATTGTCAGTTAAATGACCAAGGAGGGCATATTAATGAATTATCCATGCAAAGTAGGTGAAAAAGAGCGCATTACATCACGATCAGTTTTGGTCGGAGCTAAAACCCCTAGTAGAGTTTAGGGACTCATGTGGACTGAACTAGAACAAAGAGTGAGCTCCTAAAATTTAGGGAACTGAATCTGGTGGGCCTATAATCATGCATACAGAGTGCATTAGGTGGATAATGGGCCCTATATGACATCTGCACACCACTAGTGGGTAAATAACATCATCAACCACTAAGAAAAGGTAAATAATGCTAAGTAGGACAAGGATGGAGTATTAATTATCCTAACACCCCCACTTAATCTAAACTTGGACATCCTAGGCCTTGGTTAATTAGACCAAAGGTCACCCATACAATCAAATAAATGAAAAAAATGAACTGATCATGAAACTAAGGGAATGGGGAAAACCTCATGGGAAAAATACCCCCCCTAAATAATGAACAACAGGAAACTCAAACAACTTTCACATGTGCAAAAACTTGGTAAAAATATCTGCAGTCTACTCCTCTGTAGGACAATAATGCAGTGCTTTGGTCCTATTGTGCACTAGTTCCCTGATGTAGTGCATGTGAACCTTAATCTGCCATCTTGGATCATGGCAAGTCTCTCTAAAGTTTTGTAGATCAGACCCCATCATCATGTAGAACCTATGTGAGATAAGTGGATCTCTATGACATAGTAAAAGGTTTGAAACTTGATACTGAGATATGGTTCTCCTATGGTCAGATGCATCCCCATCTACGCTCCCAGCAACTTCAAGGAGTTTGTGAATCCATTTTGGACTTGGCCATGGATTGGGAACAAGTGTTGGTTCTGGATCTATATCTACTTGATATTCATTCTCAACATCAAGATCTGATTCAACTTGGTCCTCATTAGAAGAGATATCATCTTGATCTTCATTGGGTGAAAATTGAGTAGGCATATCAGATCTACCTTGGTCTTCAACTGGATATATATCTTGTAATGGATCTTCACTGAACCTGTCACTTCTTTTTGTGAAGCATATTTTGGTTGCAATCTCTCTCATCTTGTATGCTTTTGCATATTTAGAATATCCCAGCATAATGCATTCGCTGCTTTGGTTTTGAAGAGATTTTATTTTGTCATATGGTATCATGGCCCATGCCTTGGATAAAAAAACCCTCAGATGAGAGACATTAGGTTTGTGTCCCTTTAGTGCTTCGAATGGAGTGACCCCATACACAGATTTGTGGGGTTCCCTATTCTAAATGTATGTATAAAATTTCACTGCTTCTGCCCAGAGAGATGGTGGAAGATTCCTTGCTTCAAGCATACATGTTTCCATTTATTTCATTGACCTATTCTTCCTCTTAGCCACACCATTTTTTTGTGGTGTGTATGGGACTGACTGTTGCATTTGGATACCCTCAGAAGCACAAAAATGCTACAAATCCTTCTTGACGTACTCCCCTCCATTGTCAGATATAAGTGCTTTGATCTTATTCCCAAAAGTATTCTCAAATAAGGCCTTGAAAACTTTGAAATTTTCGAATACCTCATACTTGTGCTTGAGAAAGTAGATCCAACAAAAGCTAGATTAATCATCTATGAAGGTCAGAAGGTATCTGGATCCATTCATAGAAGTTGTGGGTATCAGTCCCGAGACATCACTGTGTATTAGATCAAGTGTGGAGGAATCTCTCCTTTCCTTCCCAACATCATACTTTCACTTTGGATGCTTCCCTACCAAGCAACCTTTGCAGATCCCTTGAGAGAACTTTATGTCAGACAATCCTTCAACCATCTCTTCCTTGTGCAACTACTGCAAGTAATTGAAGTTTAGGTGTCTGAATACTTCATGCCATAGTTTGCTTGTCTAATTTGCATGAGTCAAGAGAGCACTTTGATGTGAATATGGTAAAAAATGTGATAAATAATATGCCTTTGAGGCATGGTTTCCAATACCTTTATCTATTATCTTCCTAGATGAGCTCTCTGTAATCTCAATTTTGTCAGGTCCAAAAACAACTTTCTTCATTGAACCAGTGTGTGTCGTATGGTAAACAGACAATAGGTTTGCTTCCAAGGAAAGAACATATAGAACATTATTGAACTTTCCATGATCCAGTTGTATTGTTCCTTTCCCTTCAGCAGAGATATGAGAATCATCTCCCATGTGAATAATAGGATGACAGGTAATATCTAGAGAATAAAATGATTCTTTGCAGGAAACCATGTTGTTGGAGGCTCCAAAATCAATGAGGAAAGCTTGTGATTGTGAGAATCCATCCTTCGGTGCATGGAATCTCTCGTGATCATTTGTCTCACTTCTAGATTCAGTATCCCTTGCACCTTATGGGAGGGAAATGTTGTGTTTTTCAAGAAGTTTGGTCATTTGATCTATCTTCTTCTTCACACAAGATATCTCTGGATGGTTTCCTTTCTTGCAATAGGTACACTTGGTCATATCAAACCATTTTTGCTTATCTTTCTTAGAGCTAGGGGCTCCTTTTGATGTATTAGGATTCTCATATGGTTTGGATTCAAATTTATTCTTGTCCCTTCCTTTTTGCTTCCCTTTATCATTCGCGCTTTTTGACTCCCCATCCATAAGAGATTGATTATTGGAGGCCTTCAAGGCACCCATCTGAATCAGTTTGCCTTGTTCTTGGATGAGAGATTCCATGAATGCATCTAAAGAAGGCATTTTCCAGTTGGGGATTGACAATCTCCCTGAATGGAAGGTAGAAACAAATATTTAAAATTATGGATGGATGTATAGCACTAGCTTCTCATCCTTCTTCTCAATGCCAAATTGTTTGCACTTCATGACCAAGGATTTGAATTTAGAAAATAAATGTTGTATGGTTTCAAAACTGCTGGGTTGAAGAGAAATTAATTCATTCTCCAGAATATGGCCTCTCAACTCATCTTGATTTCCGAAGAGGGTCTTAAGATTCAACCAAACCGCTCTTGGAGTCTTCAATCCATCAAAGTGGAAGAGAAAATCTCTGAAAATATGAATACACATGAAACCAAATGCTTCATCTAATTTGTTCAGGTACTTGGCTTTCTCAATAGTTGCTTGAGGTTCAACCTCCTTTCCCATTGTGACCTTGTACAGACTCTTGTTGTGCAACACCATCTTCATATCATCCCTCAAATCAAGATAATAGAAGGGTGTCAGGATCCTTAGAGACAAAGGAACATTTGAATTACCATGTGAAACTGTTGGAGTGAATACAAATTGAAACTGCTACTACTATTGGAGCGAATACAAACTGAAATTGCTACTACTGTTTCACTGAAAAACCTTCAAGATCCTACAAAAAACTCTCAATTTTGGAGATAAACTACTACTAAGAACTTCTTTAGGATGATATGAACTTTTATTTGGATCCTTCACACTTAAATAGACCTCAAAGGATTTCTCCAATGAATTTAATGCAATGGTACCAGGATTTGTTGTGGAAATGCAGAGGCTTCCGATGCACTATTGAAAGAATCTACTCAACCTATGCTCTCTGATCTCTGATACCATGTGCAATTATATAACAAAACAAATCATAGAGCTGAGAACACCTCACAGTGAAATGAATGAGCAGAAAAGATGAATTACAGTCAAAATTGTAGTGAAATGAGAAATAAAATTAATCATGCATTGGAACTCATATAGAAATAGAAATTTTTTGTATGATCCATCCATTAGTATAGTCAGTAGATATGTTACAATGGAGAGAATTCAATTATCCTATGAGAATTTGAATCAATGTCAGTCTAGCATAGGAATTGTAAACACTGGAGTGCTCTGGAAGTCCCAAACTCAACTCAACTGAACCAAAACTCAGTTAACTGAAGTTAATATTAGTTTAATAACCAAGGAGGGTGCATTAGTGATTTTTGCATGAAAATTAGGTGAAAAAGAGTACATTATATCACAATCAGTGGTGATCGGAGCTAAAACCCCAATAGAGTTCAGCGACTCCGGTGGACTGAACTAGAACATAGAGGTAGCTCCTGAAATGTAGGGAACTAACTCTGGTGGGCCTAAAATTATTCATGTAGGGCGCATTAGGTGGCTAATGGGTCCTAGATGACATCTGCACACCACTAGGGGGGAAATAACATCATCAACTACTAGGAAAAGGTAAATAATGCTAAGTAGGACAAGGATGGAGTATTAATTATCCTAACACCTCTCATTCTCATCGAATGGTTGACTTTTGACTATGGGATTTCTTCTTCCTGCATCATGAAGATATCTGGATGCACCCTTAGTCATTGAATCCTCATGCAAATTTACATCTGCAACTTGAGTTTCACCCTGATCCACCTCATGGATCTCTGCTTCTACTTTATTTCCCTTCTCCTCCCTGCAATTTAAAATTTCTCCATCTTGAGTAGTGCTCAAATCACAACTTTTGGAGGCTCTGCTTGAATAAAAACCAAACAATATCATAATGCTTGAATATGCAGATGGATTTGATGCAACTGCACCTTTGGATCCTCCTTCTTCTTCTTCTTTATGCCGAGAAGTGAAACAACTTTGTTCCTCCATGGATAGTTTGTTTCTCCCAAAAGAATCCTCATCAACATTTTGATGCTAAATTCCATATTTGTAAATATAATAATCTTTGAAGGAGATAGTTGTGCAGATATTCTCACCCAATTCCAAATACTCCCGATAACATTGAGGCATGTTTTGAATTTCTTTCATCATCTTTGCTAATATATCTTCTAGGCTAGCCACTTATGGATCAAGACTTCTACCATTTCTATCTATTTGTTCATAAAATAATTCATCCTCCTCCCCTGAAATATGTAAACCTCCATCAATGTATATTACCTCTTCTTCTTCATACTGCTCAAAGTCTGATATGAGCCTCATAGCGACAACTTGAATATGTGACATGCAATATTCCTTCAACCGAGAGCCTAATTTCCACATGATGGGACAAGGAAAGTGCTCTGATACAACTATAATATCCTAATATCTGATTTCAAATGATATTATCTCAATTTCAAGATTCAAAACATAAATCAACACATTTTGAAACTAGTTGAGAGAAAGCTAGTCTTGGACACAGGTAGATCCTCCCGAGGCTTGGTACCTGAAGTCTTTTAGTTCTGAAAAAATATGAAAGTGAGTGTGCAGTAGTATTTTTATCATATTCAAGGCCATTTTTAGAGTCCTATGCACAATGTCGTAGGGAAATTTATGCTTCGACAACCACTATCGTTAAAGTCTCCATAAGGCTTTCTGGGCACACCAACATATGCATACTCAACTCAATCACTTATGCTTGAACTCAACCAGAGTGTGTATATCAGACATTAACCCATTAATATAATTTTGGGAAACATTTTCTGAATTTTTGGGAGTATTTGGTTGTGTTGGGAGGAAAAAGAAGGAAGGGCACAATGTCGGACAACTCATCTAGTTGACTTCCAGGCTCTCCCAAATAGGTTGAGGAGGATACAAATTCTCAGGAAGAGACTTGGAGGGTATTCATCATTTTATTAATAATATTATATGTCTGACAGAACAGAAAATGAACATCCAGATAACTTTTAATCACCAATACTGTAAAACTAGTTAAAAAACAAGGCCTAAAGAGCTAGTCTTAACAAATTGGTGCACAAACATCCTCTAAGGATTTCAAATTACTCTTTTGAAGACTAATATGTTTCATATACATATAAAAGATCATAATCATACAATATTACACAATAATGAGCAGCACATGAAAATAATTTGATCTCAAACTTTAGAGAGACTCTCTAACCATGAAATTATTACAATAGTGCGTGTAGAAGGATTCTAAGAAGAGAAGAAGAAGAAGTGTATTCACTGGATCTACAATACAGGGTAGATGGTTTCTCATGGAAGGTGCACCACGATTCAGTGGCTACTCATATTGATTCTTCTCCTATGGATGGATCTCCCCAAGAACTATCTCTAACTGAACTGACACTTGGAATCTCTTCTTGATGGCTTGTTTTCTTCAACTATGGGATGGTACAATATTGTAGATCATACTTTAGCAGTTCTATATTATATCATAGAAGACATAAACACAAAAAAAATTCAGGCACATATCCCAATATTGGTTGAGGGGCATCTCTCAACCTTGAGACGTAGAGCTCTCAATCACAAAGACAAATGTCCAAAATATGTGAGAGGATTGCACTCGCCTTCTTTTATAGACTGTATGGATTCATGAGAAATAAATTAGCAAGTGTGAGTGGATGAGTGTGCCTTCCTTAGAGAGAGTTAGAAACATCATTTTTTTTTGCAACCTTCCTTCTTTTCCAACCTTCCTTGCTTTTCGATTTTCTCATGCTTTTAGAAATTGCTCCCTCCTTTGATTTATGGATGTTTCCTGTTTTTCCAAATTGACTGCTTTTCTACACTTTCCTTCTTTTTTCACTTTCCTTCTTTATGTACTTGCTTGCTTTTCATTCTTTTGCGAGTTTCCTTTTGTTTTGTTGTCACCTTGCTTTTAGCTACATTCTCTTTGTTTCTATCTTCTCTCAAGTGAGTGGATGAGGCCAACCTTATCTTCATGCACCCTTCAGGACACATGAGAACCACCACTTGCACAAAAATTAGCTAAATAATGATACTAATAAAATTAAAATAATGACAAGTAATCCAAACATTAAAATGATTGATTAACTAAATACAATAGGCCCGGCTCCAAAATTTATCCCAAATAATTAATAATGTCTTCATTGTATTTTCTACTAGACCCTTAGCAACTAAAATGGTGCAATACTTAACCAAGTAACCACTTAGGAAGGAACATGACATAAGAGTCAACAAAGATTAGCCCTTTTAAATTATTGTATGGTAGAAAATGAAACACACCTATCTCATGGGACAATCCTATTGATAGAATGGTTTTAGGAGCTGAATTGTTAGAAGAAATGGAGCAAATTGTAAAATAGGTACAACAAAATCTCAAGGTGGCACAAGATTGGCAGAAAATATATGCTCATCTAAAAAGAATTCCTAGAGAATTCAATATGGGTGATCACATGTATTTAAAAGTTAAACCAAAGAAAATTTATATTAGGTTGGGAAAATGTTCTGTAACATACCCTTTAAGCTGGAAAACATTTTGTGTTAAGAAACATTATGATAACTTTTATTGTAAAGTTTATGTTGGACAGGTGTCCAAGGATGACTATAATTTGCACAATATATTATTATTTAATAAATAAAATAGGACACAAACACCTAAGAGGACTGTTGAAAGAGTGGTTACTGATCCACTAGGTTTTATGGAATCTGGGGTAGAAGAAAATGGACAAGTTACAGCATCATGATGCAACTAACTAGTTGTTGGTATGGGACAACTCCCTTGAAATGTGGTCATAGTGCCCTGAAAGATGGGACTGGAGCTTGAGGCTCATTTATTCCAAACTGACCACTAAAAGACCTAGGCAGTCTATATAATAGCCATCAAATATTGAACTGAGGTTCATCACTTTTCCTCACGATGAAATTTACCTTGGGGTTTTGTTGTTTTTGCACCCAAGAGATTTGATGAGGGGATATGCTATGTTGTTGATTATGTTGTGAGTTTTTCAAACTCTTATTGAGTTCAGGAGGTTGATGCTGAGTGGAGAAGGCATTTTATTTTAGGAGTTTGATACCGAGTGGAGAAGGTATTTTTGAGTGCCTTGCTTCTACACAGATTCCACCCACTTACTGGATCAATAATCACGCTCGGGGGTTCACTAGAAGTGAGCAGTTGAGCTGCTTCTTCTGAAGTAGGTCGGGAGGAACATGCCTCCTTGGGTGTTTGTCGGCCCTATCGTTAGTTACAGGTTCTATTGTCTTATCTATTTTATTTTTAAGTTATGTTATCTATTTTACATATTATAGTTATGTTGTTTATTCTAACTTTCACTGTTCATTTTATAAGTTATTTCAGTTCCTCTTTAATTTTATAATTCTGTATAAATTGAAATGATTGAATAAAATAGTTTCTGTATTTTTCCCCATGCAAAAAGAAACAGCATCGTACTCCAGTACAAAAATAGATTAAGATAGATTTATAAGATAGGCAAAACTGCCATGGTGTGAGAAGTACCATTTTTACATATTCAGTTAATTTAACTACTCATAGTAGTAAGTATTATTTTGCATTTCCTTAAACATTACTGTTTTATTTCCATATTTTTACTTCATCAAATAGAAATTTATTATCCTAAAAGATTATCACTGTTCTTTATATTTATTATTGAAACCATTGTCGAATACAGAATTTGTAATGATTGTTTAAATCTCATCATAACAGATATGATATATATTTTCTAGTTTCAAGTTAGGACTTGTAATTTTACATTTAATTCTTCTCAAGTTTACTGTTACTACTGATATTTCCTTTATTGCACACACAGAATAGATAAGCAAACAAAGTCTCTTATCACAAACCTAGGGTTTCATATTTCACATGCTCATATAACCATAAACACACAAATGCAATTTTGTTACATAATCGAGCTAGATGAACAAGATCCGTGTCATTTCATTATTTTACTAACATATATAGACTAAGCATATTTTATCAAAATCACTACTGTAGGTCGGATAGATAGATTTCAAATATCATCCTCAAAGTTTAAGACATTACAATGTCTGTAGGAACAGAGTTAAACAAAGTCACAAAACCAGTGGATGCCAAAAACGTAACAACAAGCATCCTCATTCTTCTAAACATTGGGCATAGCCAAACCCTAACCTCTCACAAGTTTTCATATCAAAAGCACAAACGTTCCATACAAATCGACGATGAGGCATTAGGCCGAAGCCATCACATATATCCACACTTAACTATTGATTCAATAACCATAGGCAACATTTATCATTTTACACACATTGTAGACGATTTCCTTGTAAATCTTTTAAACATTCATAAGTTTATAGTCCAGAACGAAGCATGATAGCAGAGGTACAATTAAAACCTAGTTTGCACAAACATTACCAGTTTACACAAAGACTGTTTAAACACGATTTATTTCCATTTTTTGAATCAACGAGTGACAAGTTTCATACATGGGCCAAGCCCCAACACTAAAAACACAAAATAGTCATGACCACATAAGTTTTGCAAAAAGATATTATATTATCATCTCAACAGAGTTTGAAACCCCACTTAAAATGAAGGAACGTTTCCAAGTTCAAAACCCAGAACTCAAACCATGTACATTAACATTCAGCTATTACATCGACTTTGAAAACTAAGAAACAACCCAAGTTTCTCAACCACGAGTTCTAGAACAGGCGTTACAAGTGCTTGCCACAATTTCTGCTAGGAGAACCTACGAGAGTTTGCCACCGGGCTTACCATTTTTTATTCAAATTGCTATCCATTGCCACCGAACTCCATTGCCACCAAACTCAAAGCTATGAATACAACACAATGGCATTGCCTGCCACAAAGAACTGCAAGGAGTTAGCAACATTATCATTTGACTGTTGACAAAACAAAGAAACATATTATAGAACTAAGAAACAAGAGGACTTACCTTTCATTCAAAGTCGATTGGAACGCTTCTCGCTTCCAAAATCTTCAACCAACGTAGCGAAGTTGACATGCAACTGAACCACAACCAAACTCGAAGTCAAGACCTCACCGCTAACCTATTTTGCCACCGGAATAAATCCACAGGGCTTCAACGCTACTATCTCAGCAAATTTCAAGCACTTATACAGTACTTTTCACAACAGAATTACAGAGAATTGAGGCACAGTGCCATCCACAACCGCCCAGGGTCGAGCCCTGTAAACCAGTGGCCTCTCGACCTTCTTCTCCCAGACAAAAACCACAAAATGAATGCACGAAGGAAAAATAACGCTAAGGCAAATCTAGCTAGGGTTTACACATCTCAACTACCGAGACCATAAGATCAACGATCGAGATTGAGCCAGCAAGCTACGATGGTACCAAGGCAGAGATACGATCAAATAATAATCAATGACTACATTTAATTTGTAGAACAGTCGGATGCCATATCACCCAGAGCTGAGCTCACAGCTCGGTGACATATCACCATTCCTTACCACGGTTATCCCATGGAGTCAGAGCGAGTGTAGCAACCACAACATCACCACAGGATCGAATTAAATGCTGATATCGCACGTAGATATCGGCTAGAGTCTCGACTGCATCAAAATTTATTTCATATTAGAATTCAAGTTATGGTGACAGTGAAGTCCTCGAGTTATCAACATTTCCATCCAACTATTTACAACCATGATATAAGTTAAACAACCATAGGATAGAGGCATATCAATACCATAAAACAACGATGCATGGTTCTATTCATAAGGTTATCACAACATTGCTATAAGAACATTAACTATGTTCTAAAGTTCCCATAATTCCCATAGGTTATCAAACATTGGAACCGATATATCAACCATGTGTTATAAAACATTACAATGCCATAGTATAGTATGGATTATCACGAGGTTTAACATTTAACTTATGCATATAAATCAACATGCATTACAATTATAACTAGCTAGGCTACATTACATTTTAAATAGCTAGGCCATTTGCTTAAGGTTAGTGTAATGAATACATAACCCTCACATTGTATTGAAAGCTAGGGTTTGATACCAACACTATTATGTTGTATGCTATTATATCGATAGCATCTTGATTCATATGTTGACACAACACAAACATCGTCACTATAGCATTCCAAGACTTATTACATTGTAGCCGCCATTTCCAAGAGAGTCATTTATTTCTATTGATGATACTATCTTTCATAAGATCAAACTTGTTAAAATTTCAGACGGATAAACTAAGCTATATTACCACTGATCTCACCCAGAGTTACGACAAGTATAGTGTTTAACATTGCTAACGACACATACAATTATTACCATAAAGACAATACAAGTGACGAAGTTAAACCGAGGATACATACCATCGACATCTTCATGCATGGCACATTATACAACTATCTTAAACATAGAGACGACAAGCTGAAGTTTACAACTTGTCTTGCAAAAACTGGAATTACTCTATAACCTTATGTGCAGATCTGTGAAAGAAGAATCCAGTGCTTTAGCTTTCAAAGCTAAGTAAACCCAAGGGCACCCGGTAGGAACCCCTTCAGAATTATGCAAACAAATTCATCAGTATTGTTACCAGATCTTTACACATAACGAAATAAACATTGTTCTCCCGCATCTTACTTATAACCAAGTACATTTTCATATTTAAAACAATTAAGACAATTTTGTGAAGTAGTTATCAGCTATTAGACATAATTATCATTCCGCACATAGCATTTAACTTATAAAATAGGCTATATCAATTTTATTTTATTTTTGCGATTTTTGGGATGTTACATGTTCAAAATTAGTTCCAAGCTATTGTGGTCCTTTTGAAATGCTAACCATTCCTATCAGCTTGCACTTCCTCCCACAATGAAAGTACATAAGGTTTTTCATATATCTCTTTAAAAAAATATGTATGTGATGCTATTCATACTATTGAATGGAATTTGATACACGTGGAACTAGAAGGCAAATTTCTGGTGGAACCCCTATGCAGCCTAGATAGGAGGGAGCATATACTCTGGAACTGAACCTTCTCTCACGAAAAGGTGCAATGGAGGAACCTCATCCCTGAAGACGCTACTTGGAAACAAGAGGAGGAAATGTGTAAAGCATATCCTTATTTATTCTAGCAGAGAAACGAACATTCTAAATAACACCGAGGACAGTGTTAAAAATAACGAGAAGAGGATGTGGCATCCCCCATAAACATTTGAATTACTTTTGTTATTATTTTTAAAACTTAAGAAAACATTTATGACCATGGGGTCAACATTGTGGAGACAATTAACGCAATTATTCTATTTTATTTAATAAAGGAGGAGATCGTTGAGACACATGTTGAAGAGGGATTACAACTCCACAAGGGATTAACAAGTGGCAGTAGGAATAAAACACACCTCTAAGAGATGTTTTGTTCCCAACAGTCATATTAGACAAGATACACCAAATCAGGAGGTGGAATCTAAATATTGTAGTGGGAGATTGTGGAAAAAGGTCATGGGCAAACTATAAGAAGGAGACACCAAGGAAAAAAACAGGAGGTTGTGTGGTGTGGGAAAGTGCCGACTTTGAATTATTTCATGACAAGTTCAATTCTGGAAAAGTCCACATGAGGTCTGTTACAATTTCCTAGATGGAACTTGCATTTCAGATACATTATCTTGGTTGTGTTAAATCTCTATTGGAGTAGCACTGGCTCGGGGGTGGATCGAGACAAGTGACCTTGGTTGTTCTGATCCTATGGTTGTGTATCAGCTATGTTTTTCCAGATATGATTATCTAACTCTCACTCAAGAATTTTATTTCATTGCGAGAATTATCATTATGTTTTTTTTTTCTCTTACTGTACAATGATACATTAAACTGCGGAATTTATAGAGCATGATTCAAATATATTTAGGTAGAAGCAATCTAGATGTTAAGGTATTTGTTTTTCTGAATAAAGGATTTGCAATCTGGATGTTAAGTTTTTTGTTTTAATAAAGGATTTTATAAATTTTCATTTATTCCGAAAAACTCTGGAGAAACAATTTGCATAATTTAATAATATTTCTTAATGAAAAATGTACGAACAATATGATTTCCTAAGTCAAGGTTAGTTACGCCGATAGGCGTTTTCATTTAGCTTTTGGGGGTGGCGGCTGGGTGGATGATTTCTTAATTTTTTAATAATGAACGGTTAGTTTTGAATGATGCTATACATAATTGAACCATTCAGATTTACTCAATTAAGTCATTCCAACGGACACCATCATTATTTAAAAAATTTATGGTAAATTCATATACGGTACCAGCTGGTGGAGGGGAAATTCAAACTTTTTTAATGCCACGTTTTCGAGCGTTACTGTTCTTTGGCACCCATTCATCGATTGATGAGAGACGCTCATCCCTAAATTTAAAACTGAACAAGAACAAGAGAAGCAGCACTCGACTTATCTCAATCAGAGGCTCAGCTGCAACAGGATTTTCATGTGTCACATTCTGTCTGAAAGGAACCATCAGAGAAAAAATTATTTGGATGTTGAATACATTTTTTGGCGTTGTGATCATGAACTCCCTCTTTCAGTATTCCCTCGATTTGCTGGTGAAGGATGGATGAAATCTCTATGGAACGATTTGCCATTTTGTATTTGGGCACGGTCTCCTCAGCGTTCCAGGTAAAAAAAGCACTGTTAAAGAAATCATAAATGTATTTTCAACGGTGTCCTCAGCATTCCAGGTAAGAAAAAAGCCGTGTTACAAGCTTCTGAAGGTACCTTCTAATTTTAACCATGTTTTCAACGATTTGTGTAAAAACTTGGTGGTTGTGCTTTCATAAAGGCTTCTGACTTTCCGCCAAGATATCAGGTAGGGAGATGGCAACACTTCATTTGGATTCATAAAGGAACAAGGGAGGAGGGAAAATCCGGTCGCAAATGAGCAAGGTTCGTGTAGCTGGATGAAGGCCTGGTTTGTTGGAGAAGCCAGGATCACGATTTATGTCCAGTCGTTTCTCTCTGCAGTGCCAATGGAATCCAAGTCCCAACAGCTGCTCAAGTCGAGAGCTCGAGATTTTGAGGTACGAATTCTCACTGTCATTCATTTTGAATGTTTCTGCCTACAACGATTTAATTTTTAGCAAGAAGTTGGTTTTCTTTATTCTGTAGCCAAAGCCTTTGACGCGTCAGGGTTGGATGATTTCCAAGGATTTCTGGTATTAATCTCATCTAAAAACACCAAGAATGTCTCTCTCGACGGATTTAATTCTGGTGTGAATTATGCTATAGCTAGAGCCTTTATGCTGTATTGGGAATAGTTTTTAATATATTGTTAAACGGAAAATCCATACCTCGTGAAGCGAATTTGT
Organism: Larix kaempferi; assembly: GCA_027924585.1. NCBI lineage: Eukaryota > Viridiplantae > Streptophyta > Pinopsida > Pinales > Pinaceae > Larix > Larix kaempferi. The sequence continues at coordinate 16,943,657 of BSBM01000050.1, read as the reverse complement.
GAATGGACTTATACTTCCAGGTTCAATTTAAAATTATTTATAGCTCCTCCAAGTCTGCCAGCTTATAACGAGTCATGCAGGACTATACTACCACCTGATTAGGCACCTCTCTGTGCCTATTGCTGTCTTGGCTCAATTGAAATCACCATCCATGCTCCTCTTGAAAGCGTCTGACGGAAAGAAAAAATTGAGAATGATGAAAATCATATGATGATCGACTATTCAACTGCATGGAGCGCTGGTCATTCATATTCAAATGCAGCGGAATACTCTCATGTGGTGGATCCAGAAGCTTATACCACTTGTGACGAGGGAATTAGTATCATGGAAGATTCATAAAGCTTGTATGATAGGACTTTGATCCGATTTTATAAGCCTGCAAGTATATAGTCAATGTTTGAGACATAAATTCCACCCTATGTTCTTTATGATTAGGTTTCAGCAATTTATCAATTTATGACTGTCTTCAATTTTCGGTTTCTGAAGTGTAACTATGCATCTTGGTATATCTCCATTTTCACTGTATTAATGCATCAATGGAACTCCTCTCAGTATGAATGTGATCTCGATTTTAAACCATTTATTTAGACTGTATCACTGGGGACTTATGTCAAATCAAATGGTAGATTGGATTTGCCGTTTTTTTATATAAATTTTAAATTAGTTCTTGATAAATTTCCATCTAAATTATTAGTCATAAGTCAATTTTCTTCCAAACATTGTACTTCAAAGATTTTCATTTATTTGCTTCCATTTGGATGGAAGTACTTCAAAGATTTTCATTTATTTACTTCCATTTGCATGGAAATTTGAAGTGTAAGTTTATCATATTTCATTTATGATATTTTATTTTTAATAAATCATTATTTAAATTTAAATCAACTTGATCCATTTTACTTAAATATTATTTTATAGTAATTAATTTTAATTTTTTAGGATAATTTTATTGATTAGACCAACATAACATTTAATTATTATTTAGCAATTTGACATATATGTATTTTTTTATTGAAGTTTTTTTTATTACCGAGGCAGTAAAGATCTTATCAATGTCGTGTTCCTTATGGCAAAGCCATGGCCACTGAGTTCATAAACCTCCTTTTATTGGAAAGGTCGAAGGGGATATCTGTAACTGGGGTCGGGAATTTGTCAATGGATTTATGCATCTCCTTACTTCCATGTTCACTTTAAAATTACTTATATACCTCAGGAAAGATTCAAGCAATGTCATCTTCTTTTTGGAAAAGCCTTGAACGTGCGAGTGGTTTTACAAAGTTTATTTTATTGAAAACGAACAGAACAAAATTACCCATCAGACCTCGCTATCGAATCCTCCGTGCGACTTTGTTTTTTCCCTCGGAATTTCAATTCTCAACGAGAGCTACAAATTGGCTTCACAGATGGTAGAGCATTCGAACAATAATCATTGTGAATATTAATGTATGTAGCCGATAGCTAGGATTTTCTTAATTAGTTAATTATGATGTATTACATCTCATCTGCAGGTGATGCTTATTTGCAACAACCTCATTTTCTGAAGCTTATACATGAATTAGCGGGATATGCTATTTCGGAACCTTTTTATCTTCCATCATTTTGTTAAATTGGTGGGGTTTTTATTCAGAAGTGCTTCTTTTTGTTGAAAATCAAGAGAAGCATTACTACAACCTTAAAAGAAACCAATGATCAGAGACACTTTGCTTTGGTTAATATGTTTAGGTCTTGGGTACCGTTCCATTTATTAAAGACCCTTTATTGATAACTTCACCAGAATTTTGAACATTAGTGGGTGGAGTGCCCACTTGGGACATTTATAAGAGCACTCATGCGACGATGGCTTCAGTTTTAACACAATCACTTGATATATTAATTTGTCATTTATTAATTTGAAAGCTTATGGATTTTTCATTTAGTAATTTTGAAGTTTTCTTTTTCCTTTTGTAAATTCTAGCTCTAAGATTTTGGCTAATAATATTGTTTATATAAAATCTTTACAAATAAAAAAACACAATGTTTAAGTAGTTTATGGTGTTTATAAAATACTTATTAATAAAAAAATATTTTACATTTGTTTGAATTAATAAAATAATTTTACATTTATTTTAACAATAAATATTAATTTTTTATTTCTTCAATTCAAAATAAATTTATTTGAATTATAAATATTAATTTTATATTTCTTCAATTCAAAATAAGTTTTTAGATTCACTTATTTAACAACATAATTTCATTTTTTTAATAATATCAATAATAATTTCATTTAATAAAATTATTATTTAATAATTTTATTAATAAAATTAATAATAAGATTAATGTTGTTATTATTAAGATTAACAATAATAACTATATTAAAATAAAATTAATATATTAACCTTACATTAAAGTCAACCATGAATTGAAATCAACCTTAAATTGAAGTTGAAAATAAAATTAAGATTAATGAAAGTAATAATATTAATGAAATATTAATGACATTAATAATATTAACATTACCAACATTAATATTAAAAAAAATACCATTCACATCATTATTAATAATTAATAACAATAATATATAGCTAATAAAATTTACATTAATAATCATATTAATAAATTTAACAATATTAATAACATTAACATTAAGGGCACTAACATTAACAATATTTAACTTTAAAAATAGTAATATTAACATTATTATTAACCATTAACATTATCAACATTTATATTAAAAACATCAACATTAACATTAATGTTATCATTAATAACATTAATAATAATATTAATAAAATTGATGACATTAGCATTAATAGTTCAACATTAATAATTCACCATTATAATAATAATCGGCATTAATATTAACAACATTAAAATTAATAATTCAAGATTAACAATATTAACCTTACATTGAAGTCAACCTTAAATTGAAGTTGAAAATAAAATTAAGAGTATTATTAATCAAAGTAATAAGATTAATGAAATATTAATGACATTAATAATATTAACATTACCAACATTAATATTCAAAAAAATACTATTCACATCATTATTAATAATTAATAACAATAATATATCATTAATAAAGTTACATTAATAATAATATTAATAAATTTACCAACATTAATAACATGAACATTAAGAGCACTAACATTAATAATTGAACATTAACAATATTAACTTTAAAAATAGTAATATTAACATTATTATTAACCATTAACATTATCAACATTTATATTAAAAACATCAATGTTAACATTAAAATAACATTAATAATAATATTAATAAAATTATTAATTGAAATAGATGACATTACCATTAATACTTCAACATTAATAATATTAGCATTAATAATTCACCATTTATAATAATAATGTTATTATTAATAACATTAATAATAATAATGTTATTATTAATAACATTAATAATAATATTAATAAAATCATTAGTAAAATTTCCTCTGAAAATAAGGAGATTTTGCCTATTAGCTCTATTAAATTCCAAAATGTTACACTTAGAAGAAAGAAAAAAGGGGTCACACAAGATTGTGAGGCGTATCTTTCGGTGTCTGATCGTCTAATGGATTATGATGTTGTGGATTTAACTACTGACAGTTCCCGGGGTCTTAGAGCAGGTTGCCCCAATTTGGCGGGTTCTTAATGTCCATGTGCTCCTTGAATATCCGTGGGATGGGTAGAGCTGTTAGGGTTAGGGATCTATCTCATCTCTTAAAAGCTACTGGCCCTGGGGTTCTACTGTTACAAGAGACTATGTGTGTGGATGTGGTGGCAATTTTGAAGATTGGTAATTTACTTCCAGATTGGGAGTGTGTGGCAGTTAGCTCAGATGGACTTTTTGGGGGTCTGGTGGCTGCATGGGACCCTAATCTTTTTACTTTCAGGGTTTATAAGACTCCGTGTGGTGTACTTTTGGATGGACATTGTCTTTCTAATAAGGTACCAATTTCCATCCTCAATTGCTATGGTCCGTATTGGGACAGGTTGCAATTCTACGACAACTTGGGTTGTTCGGGTCTACTGGATATTGAACATTTGATTGTCGGGGGGGATTTGAATTTTACCAGGTTGGCGAGTGAAATATGGGGGAAAGATGATGTTCTTTATAACATGGCTGACTATTTCTCCCAGCTACTCCAAAAGTTCTATTTGGTTGATGTGTGTGACAATGTTTTCCAGCCCACCTGGACAAATGGTCGTTCAGGTTCACAAAATATCATGAAGAGACTTGACAAGTTTCTGGTTAAGTCACAGTTTCTAAACTCTTGTGGCATATATCGCTCCTCGGTCGGGAAAGACAAAATCTCAGACCATTGGCCCATTTTTCTTCAGTTAGGAAACTGGGTACAGAAAGGAAAAACACATTTCAAGTTTAACCACTCTTGGCTTGCAGATGAGGCATTTTGTACTAGTGTTAGAGATTTTTGGGCCGGTTTATCTATGGATTCTGAGTTGAACCCTGTGGATCTACTTTGTAAAAAACTTCGGGAGCTGAAGCAATTTGTTTCACAATGGATCCACCATAAGAAATTGACTCATCAGAAACAATTGAGGGAGATTGATGTGAAACTACAAGCTCTGTACTCCAGACAATGTTTTTCTCCTTTGGAATAGGGGGAACAAGAGAAATTAAAGGGCTTGGAGGCTCGGAAAGAGGCATTATTTCTTAGGGAAGAAAAAGAATAGAGGCTTAAAAGTAGAGATTTGTGGATGAAAGAGGGGGGTAGCAATACTAGATTTTTACACTCCTTTGCTACTGCGAGAAGAAATAAAAAAACCATTTGGGAATTGGAGGACACAAATGGAAATACAATATCAGGTGAGAATGCTCTACAGGTGAGGGCAAAGCACTTTTTTAGGGATATCTATACTGATGAGGGTTTCTATGATCTTCATTCACAACTTATAGTGGTTAAGCATTTTTCAAAATTCTTCAATGATGATGAGGCTGATATTTTAGAAAAGGAGGTCACCTTGAATGAAGTTGAGGAAACCTTAAAAAGTTTTAAAAAGGAGAAGTGCCCTGGACTCGATGGATGGACAGTGGAACTGTTCATCCATTTTTTTGACATTATGGGTAGTGATATATTGAGAATGGTTGACTTCTCCAGAAGCACTGGCTACATTAGTGGGGCTCTAAATGCCACTTTTGTGACTCTCATTCCAAAAGTCAGTGATCCCAAGACCTTTGGGGAGTTTATACCTATTGCATTGTGTAACCTAGTTTATAAAATTATATCTAAGATCATTGCGGAGAGGCTAAAACCCATACTGTCTGAGAAGATTTCTCCTAAACAATTTGGGTTTTTAGAAGGTAGACAGATCCATGATGCGGTGGGTATTACGCAGGAGCTTCTGCATTCGATTAAGAAGCGGAAGCAGAAGGCACTTTTTCTTAAGATAGACTTGGAAAAAGCCTATGATCAAGTGAACTGGGACTATTTAAGGCTCATCCTGATAGAGATTGGGGTTCCAGCAATTGTCATTAGATGGATCATGGCTTGTGTTGGTACTATGAATATCTCAGTTCTTGTGAATGGTCAATCTTCGGGATTCTTTAGTTGCAGCAGAGGTATCAGGAAGGGGTGTTCTTTGTCCCCACTCCTGTTCCTACTTGTGATTGAGGGATTGAGTCTTATGATTAAGAAAGCAAAATCAGATGGGCATATTAGTGGACTGAAGATCAGCAGGCTACTTCAGATTACTCACTCTCTATTTGTTGATGATGTCCTCTTGGCTGGTAATGACTCTATTACTAAATGGAGATCGACTAATGGGATATTAGAGTTGTTCTGTAAGGCATCAGGTATGAAAATTAGCCTTCGAAAGACTACTTTCTTTCATTTCTTTGTTGATGAGCTCCGGAAGAATGAGATTCTGAGACTTTTGCCCTATAAATGGGAAGCGGCATGTGATGGCCTAATGTACCTTGGCTTCTTTCTTAAACCTTGCGGTTACTATATAAAAGACTGGTTTTGGCTTATTAGAAAATTGGAAAATAGGATTTCACATTGGGCTTACTGGTTACTGTCTATAGGTGGAAAACTGACATTAGTCAAGGCGGTTTTATCCAGCATTCCTGTGTACTGGTTCTCCATGCTTCCTGTTCCTAAGTATATTATCAATCTGATTAGAAAATTGATTTTCAACTTTCTGTGGTCGGGTAAAATCGGTTCGGGTGGACTTGTTATGGTTGGCTGGGAGATGCTATCTCTTCCAACTAGCGCAGGTGGTTGGGGTATTAAATATTTGCAGGCCTTTAGTGAAGCTCTTAGACTTAAGAGTTTTTGCCGCGCCCTGTTTGGGAACACTCTGTGGTCTAAGGTGGTCCATTGCAAATACATCAAAATAAAAACTTCACATTGGCTTAGAATAGCAAAGAAGATCTGCTGGGGTATATCTCCACTTTGGAGAGGTTTTTTAAACGTGTACAAATGGTTGGATTTTGATATTTGCTAGAAAATTGGGAATGGAAAAGAGATTTCCATTGGCACTGATCCTATCATTGGTCTGGGTGATGATTATATGCTTTCACCTGCTCTAAGAGGATTTTTGAATAGAGCGGGTTTTGTTACTCTTGATAGTGTTCAGAATCGGGGATCTGGGCCATATTGGTACAATGGGGAAACACTTGGTTTATTGGGTGAATGGGCCGCAGAATGGGATAGATATATCTATACCATTAATTCGACTGGGTGTAGGTTGAAAGATGAAGAGGACATCCTTATATGGAAGGGAAACGAGAACACAAGTTGGGTTACTGCAAATTCCGCCTACAAATCTATCATCAAGAGGAGGTGCATCTTTCCAAAGCAGTGGTGGTATAAACTTATTTGGACTTGGAAAGTCCCACTGAAAATTAAATGTTTTCTATGGTTTGTTTTAATGGATAGATTGAAAACCTGGGACAATTTGGAAAGGAAAGGTTGGTATGGTCCTAGTAGATGTCCGCTTTGCAAAAATTGGACAGAAAATGCAACTCACCTGTTCATGGACTGTACCTTCACATTATACATTTAGGGTAAGATTTGTAACAATCTGAATATTTGCACTGTCTGGAGACAGGGTGATTTTACTTCCAGTTTAAGAATTTGGCATCAAAATTGTAGTGAACATCACACATTGCCAGTTTATGTTTCTTGGGCAATCTGGGCTATGAGGAATAGATGTATATTTGATGATCAGGTGGCTAGTACTGATAAAGCTCTTGCTGTGATTTTGCATCAATATATGCCAAATATACAGTTAAAGAAATTATCCAAAAAAAGGATTCCTGGTACTTTCGAACCTAGATTCAATGATCCCATGATTTTTTTTGATGGTGCAGCGACATTGGGGCAATGTGCAGCAGGTGGGAAAATTTTTAAAAACCAGGAACATTACTTCACCTTTCGAATCCATTGTGGATCTGGAACTAGCATGAAGGCTGAACTATTGGCACTGTGGGCTTCTCTTCGTCTCAAAAATCTTTTTGGCTTCCCAAGAATTAAATTATTTGGCGACTCTAGGGTTACGATTAAATGGGTGTTGGGGGATTATAAGTTACAAATCATTACTCTGAATCAATGGTGCTGCAGAATTAAGGCTGAGTTGCTCAAATTTATGGATTTTGATATCAAACACATATATAGGGAACATAATCAGGATGCTGATGTTTTATCCAAGAAAGCTCTTTGTGGGGATGTTGGTTATCTCTTCTGGGAAGAATACTTTGAGGAGGCGTTCCTTGATCAGGGTTCTCTATTTTTCTTCGACTAGTTAGTTTTTGGGTGATATTTTGGCCACATATGATATTTTGACACTTTTGTTATAGATATTCTATGTACTAATGAGCATCACTGAATGGATGTATGACTGGACTGTTTCGACATGCCTTGCTCTTGAAAGCATGTTATGTGAACTAATGCTTGTCAATGGACCAATCCATCATGTACTATTTTCTTTCAATTTGAATATAAATAGTATGCTTTTTTCCACTGGAAAAAAATCATTAGTAAAATGGATGACATTAGCATTGATACTTCAACATTAATAATATTAGCATTAAAATCATTAACATTAATAATTCGCCATTTATAATAATAATGGGCATTAATATTAAAAACATTAAAATTAATAATTCAACATTAACCCTATTAACTACATTAAATGTCAACCATTAAGTCAAGCTTACATTGAAGCCAACCATGGATTGAAGTCAACCTTGGATTGAAGTTGAACCAATATATGTAAGTCAACCTTGGATTGAAGTGAGTCTTTCATTAAATTCAACCTTTGATTGAATTCAACCTTTGGATTAAAGTCAACCCTCCTTAAAATTCAATATTAGACTTTTGAAGTCAACCATGGATTGAAGTTAACTATGGTTCAAAGACGGTTGTCTTTGAATTCAACTATGGATTGAATTCAACCTTGGTTTAAATTTAACCTTGGTTAAAAGTCAACTATGGTTAGAAGTCAACCATGGATTGATGTCGACCATGCTTAATTAATAAATATGGCTTATAGTCAATCATAGTCACCTATGAACAACGATAGTTAAACATGAACAATCACGCACATCCATGAACAACCAAATTAAACATAGTGAGCGATGAACAACCACCATCATTAATAGTCAATCGTGAACAAACATAGTCAACCATGGTCAACCATGAAAAACCATAGTCAACTATGCTAAACCATGGTTAACCAAAATCAACCGCAATAAACAAAAATAATCCAAATTTAATAAAAGTCAACCATGGTAAACCGAATTCAACGATGGTCAACCAAAATTCAACCATGGTCAACCAAAGTCACCCATGGTAAACCAAAGTCAACCATATTCAACTAATGTCAACAATGGTCAATCAATGTCAACCATGGTTAACCATAATCAACCATGGACAACCACAGTCAACCATGCTTAACCATGGTAAACCATAGTTAACTGAAATCAACCAAAGTCAACCAAAATTCAACCATGGTAAACCAAAGTCAACCATAGCTTACCATGGTTAAGGATAATATACAATTATCAACCAAAGTCAACAATGGTCAACCAAAGTCTACCACAATCAACCAAAGTCAAAGATGGTCAACCATGGTAAACCAAAGTAAACCATAGTTTACCATGGTCAACCAGGGTCAACCAAAGTCTACCACAATCAACCAAAGCCAAAGATGGTGAACTATGACCAACCAAAAGTCAGCCAAAGTCAACCATGGTTGACTTTGGTTAACCAGAAGCCTATCTTCGTCAACCAAAAGTCAAGCATAGTCAACTAAAGTTAACCATAGTAAACCATTATCAAACAAAGTCAACTATGGTCAACCATAACCAACCATGGTAAACCAAAGTCAACCATAGTCAACCAAATTCAATCATGTTCAACCAAAGTCAACCATAGTAAACCAAAGTTAACCATAGTCAACCATTGTTTCCTTTGGCCAACCGAAGCAAGCCAAAAGTCAACCATGGTAAAAAAGTCAGCCATATTAAGCCAAAATCAATTATGGTCAACCAATATCACCAAAGTCACCCATGGCCAACCATAACCAACCATAGCTAACCATGTTAAATGAAAGTCAACCATGAACAACAATAGTCAACTATGGTCAACCATGGTTAACCAAAATCAACTATAATAAACAAAAATAATCCAAATTCAATAAAAGTCAACCATGGTAAACCGAAGTCAACGATGGTCAACCAAAATTCAACCATGGTCAACCAAAGTCACCCATGGTCAACCAAAGTCAATCATGTTCAACTAATGTCAATAATGGTCAATCAATGTCAACTCTGGTTAACTATAATCAACCATGGATAACCACATACAACCATAGTCAACCATGCTTAACCATGGTAAACCATAGTTAACTAAAATCAACCAAAGTCAACCATGGTAAACCAAAGTCAACCATAACTTACAATGGTCAAGCATAATATACAATTATCAACCAAAGTCAACCATTTTCAACTAAAGTCTACCATAATCAACCAAATTAAAAAATGGTCAACCATGGTAAACCAAAGTCAACCATAGTTTACCATGGTCAACCAGGGTCAACCAAAGTCTACCACAATCAACCAAAGCCAAAGATGGTCAACCATGACCAACCAAAAGTCAGCCAAAGTCAACCCATGTTCAACTTGAGTCAACCATGGTTGACTTTTGTTAACCAAAAGCCTACCTTCGTCAACCAAAAGTCAAGCATACTCAACTAAAGTTAACCATAGTTGACCATTATCAAACAAAGTCAACTATGGTCAACCATAACCAACCATGGTAAACCAAAGTCAACCATAGTCAACCAAAGTCAATCATGTTCAACCAAAGTTAACCATGGTCAACCATAGTTTCCTTTGGCCAACCAAAGCAAGCCAAAAGTCAACCATGGTAAAAACGTCATCCATATTGAGCCAAAATCAATTATGGTCAATCAATATCACCAAAGTCACCCATGGCCAACCATAACCAACCATAGCTAACCATGGTAAATGAAAGTCAACCATGAACAACCATAGTCAACTATGGTAAACCATGGTTAACCAAAATCAACCGTAATAAACAAATAATCCAAATTCAATAAAATTCAACCATGGTAAACCGAAGTCAACGATGGTCAACCAAAAGTCAACCATGATCAACCAAAGTCACCTATGGTAAACCAACGTCAACCATGTTCAACTAATGTCAACAATGGTGAATCATTGCCAACCATGGTTAACCATAATCAACCATGGACAACCATACACAACCATAGTCAACCATGCTTAACCATGGTAAACCAAAGTTAACTGAAATCAACCAAAGTCAACCAAAATTCAACCATGGTAAACCAAAGTCAACCATAGCTTACCATGGTCAAGCATAATATACAATTGCTAACCAAAGTCTACCATAGTCAACCAAAGTCTACCATAATCAACCAAAGTCAAAGATGGTCAACCATGGTAAACCAAAGTCAACCATAGTTTACCATGGTCAACCACGGTGAACCAAAGTCTACCACAATCAACCAAAGCTAAAGATGGTCAACCATGACCAACCAAAAGTCAGCCAAAGTCAACCCATGGTCAACCTGAGTCAACCATGGTTGACTTTGGTTAACCAAGAGCATACCTTCGTCAACGAAAAGTCAAGCATAGTCAACTAAAGTTAACCGTTGTCAACCATTATCAAACAAAGTCAACTATGGTCAACCATAACCAACCATACCCAACCATGGTAAACCAAAGTCAACCATAGTCAACCAAAGTCAATCATGTTCAACCAAAGTCAACCATGCTCAACCATAGTTGCCTTTGGCTAACCAAAGCAAGCTAAAAGTCAACCATGGTAAAAAAGCGAGCCATATTGAGCCAAAATCAATTATGGTCAACCAATATCACTAAAGTCACCCATGGCCAACCATAACCAACCATAACTAACCATGGTAAATGAAAGTCAACCAAACCCAACCATGGTGAGCCAAAGTCAACAATCGTAAACGAAAGTCAACCATGGTCAATCAAAATTCAACCAAAGTCAACAGTAAATAACCAAATTCAACCATGGTTGACTTTGGTTGACCATGGTCACCAAGCCATATTCTTCAATGTCAACTAAAGTCAACCATGGTCAACAAAATTCACCCATGGTCAGCCCTGTTCAACGAAAGTCAGCCATGGTAAACTATGGTTAGCCATCGTCAACCAAAGTCAACCAAAGTCAATTAAAGTCAACTAATTTTTATGGCTTTAATTAGTTGAATTAGTTGACTTTAGTTTAATTGAATTAGTTGAATAATAATAATAATATGCCATATTATGTTTCACCATTGTTAAGGATACTATGGCTTGTTAGCAACCCATAAACTAGCAAGCCATATTAATAACGTATTAATAATATAATATGGATTATGTTTCACCATGGTCAACAATGGTCCACCATGGTCTAACATGGTCAACCACGGTGGACCATAGTAAACCATGCTGAACCATAGCTAACCATAGTAAACCAAAAGTCAACAAAACTTGCCACGTCGCATTGTCACAAAACCGATCATGTCGCATTCTACTATGTTTCACCATGGTTGAGGATACTACCTACTCCTTCTACTAATGCTAGAATATGACATTTTTACAAGTTTACTTCAAAATGTTGCAATGTGACATAACCATTCATCTATTTATTAACCTCACATAGACGTTTATACTATCTTATATTATTATTATTATTATTGTTATTATTGTTCTTATTAATGATATTATTAGTCAAAAAAATATTGGTATTATTAAAATTGTTAATCCTCATTATAAATTATTTTCATCCATTATTGTTATAATTATATTTTCTTATTTTCATTTACAATTATTTTAATTAATAATTAATAATTATTATTTATTATTATTTTAATCAATTTCTTATTTTAATTTATAATTATATATTTTAATTTATAATTATTTTTATTACTATTAAATAATTAAAAATGTGTTATTTTATAATAATAATAATTATTATTATTATTATTATTATACAGAATACAAAAAATAATAAAAATATTCTTACATTTTTTTAAAGTAATATTTTATTTATTTATTATTTTCTTATTTATTATATTCTTATTTATTATTTTATTATATTTTTAAAATATTTTATAATGATAAAAATAATTATAAATAAAAAAATATATTTATAATAATTATAATTGAAGATACGAAATTAATTATAATTAAAATATTAATAATAAAAATAATATATATTTATTATTTATTAATTAAAATAATTGTAAATGAAAATAAGAAAATATAATTATAAAAATAATAAATGAAAATAATTTATAATGAGAATTCACAATTTTAATAATAATAATAATATATTATTGTTGTTGTTCTTCTTCTTCTTCTTATTAAAACATATGCCACATTGCGATGTATTCTTTACAAGAACAATATATGTGTGCACAATAGTATTTTATCCAATTATTATTATTATTATTATTATATATTTCGATTTTTTTTATTTAATAAGAATTATATATTTTCATATTTATTATTTAATAAGAATACAAATAATAATTATTTATTTATTATTAATTACAATTATAAAAAATATTTATATAAATATAAATAATTATAATTTTAAAATAGTAATACTTATTATTATTAATATTTTGACAACCATAATATTAATATTAAAAGTCACCAAATATTCTATGCGGGTTTACCGTCAACTAGCAAACCATATTAATATTAATAATATGGTTTATATAGTCCACACATTTAAATGTGGTTGATATATGTGGATGGAAGTATATAAACCATATTATTAATATTAATATGGCTTACTAGTTTAATTTCAATGTTGTATTTGTTCATTCATGTAAATCCATGAAAAAAAACAAATGTGAATTTAAACACACTACATAAAATAGAGATGAAGAGATAAAAACATCTATACACATTTTATTTGAATGCGTGCTTAATAGATAAAACCTTAGCTCTAGCATTTTGTAATAATCTATCAATTATTTCCTAGCTATAAATCAAGATAAAGTCACCATTCTTTCTCATACAACAGTCAAAGGGATGAACAACAATTTTTATACTTGACTGCTAAATCCGGATACTAGCCGTAAGGGATGTGATTTCTGTAAAAAAATATAATAATAATACATTTAAAAATCCATCCTTAGTATCTGCGATACCAGTGAGCCGTAAGGGATAGCTTTTCCAAATACATTAAACAAAGCCGAGAGGCTCAAAAGAAAAAAGAATATATATATATATATTAAAGAACATACATAGACACAAGGTATCAAATGTGCTAATGTTGGCTCAACGACACTTTGGAAAACAAAATAAGTTAGTGGATGCAAGTAGACATTAAAACCATAGGTTTAAAATCCTCTTCTTTGTATTAAATATATTCCATTTCTACAAGGAGAAAACAGTAGCATAGTGTTATGCTCTAAAATATTTAGTTACAGTAAAAACCCATAGGGTTTAAAGACTCTTTTGGACATCCCCTTTTTGACTAGTGAGTATAAGGACCCAAATACCCTTCAGGTCGACTCCAATGGCACCACCATTGTTGTACTTCACTTTCCCAAGAAAAGGGAACAACGACGACATACTTGGGACAGATTTTGCTTTTAAAACCCAACACCGCTTTTCGTTTTCTCCAACACGTTTCCAACCTGGAAACGAACTACAACTCTTAGCCTCCCCTTTAGCTCACAAAATAATGTGGAATTTTTTCTTGTTTTTGCTTACCGTTGTTTACCTGAATACTTTGCGTTTCCATGGAGATAGACAGCCAAGCTAATTTTTTCCTTGTCAAACTGTGCATACCATATGTAAGGACAGTTTTCGGACCGAAGCTAAAAACGTCGTCCCCAAGCCAAACAAAACCCAAGCTCTTTCAACATGACAATGAATGAATTGTTCGAACTACACCGAAGAAAAGGAATCAAACCCTAGTGTAAACCTCGATGCCGATCAACGATGGGTAAACTGCCAGGTGGAGGGTGATCCCCATCCTTTTAAACTGCATGCTTTCTATCCTAAGTTTTTCACCAAGTTGGGTTGTGTTACAACTTGCAACCTTGTTAGGGTTTCCCTTTTAAAACATACCGAGGGAAATCACACATAAGTTTCGTAGTGAAAAAATATAGTATGGTAATTTAAATATGATAAGGAATCATATAATGTCACATAAAGTTATGTATGGAACAATTACATACCAAACTATAAGAATTATGCTATGAGTACAATTACACGCATGGTTGTGGAAACACTATGTTGAATAATTAATATATATATATATATATATATATATATATATATATGTTTGTTTTAGGGCCACACTTTGAAACAATTAAAAAGTATGCTTTAGTGTTGTGTTGAGATAAGAAGGTTGTTAATAGGCTATAGGAAAAATGCTAGAGGAGACATACATATAGGGTTCAGTAATATGATGAGATATGCAAAACATGAATGCCATTCCAACATGAAAAGTGAACAATGCATATACATATATTCGGTTAACCGAGATGTTATGGAACGTGGTTAAGCTCGTATAGTATACCGATAAGCATGATATTGTGTAACACATGTATTTTGTTAAAAAAAATAGTATTGATCCCATGAGTACTGGTGTGGTTAAATTGTTATAAAAAAATTGTTATAAAATCATAATGCATGCTAAATATGTAGTATTTATCGCAGATTATTAAGTGTATGGAAAAAAAAAATTAAGGGTCAAATGTTAAATTCATTACACTCATAGCACAATCTATAAAAATGGTCAAGCACCCTTTGCTAGTGGTAACCAACCATGGATTAATAAGTTACTGGTTATTGGTGCACTGACTGATATCTAGAGCACATTGATGGAATTCATGGGATTACTAGAAGAAGATGAATAAGAACCCAAAGTGGAGGGGGAGGGAGACGAACCAAAAGAAGCAGGAGAGAGTGCTCTTGTAGTAATTCAAGAGGATGACCGAGAAGAAGAGGAAAGTGTAGACAAAAATTAAGAAGAACAACTAGGGCCTAGCCACTCCATTCCACCTCTATTTGTTATTGATGCGGATATTACTAAATAAAAACCCCCTCGGAGAAGAATAATGGCCCTATATTATAGAGGAAGAAAAACTATCAACATCTACACAACTAAAGACCAAGAAAATATCAGGTGCAAAATTTGTAGCATTTTTTCCACGAAGAAGGACAATGTCAATGAGGTTTGTGAAAACGGAATTAGAAGCACTTATTTTCACACTTATTTATGTTGCGCAAGGACCAACAACATAGGGAATATAGGATGCTAATGCTACCACACAAGAATCAACATCAGCTATACAGGGAGAAGGATTTGATGATGTTGCTATAAAAGAATCAATAGCAGAAGAGATGAATGTTGTTGATGATGCTACACAAGAACCGAGTGTCAGCTGAACAAAAAGAAGAATTTTCTACTATTACATAAGAACGAATGGTGAGAGAGATATATAATGATGATGATGCCAAACAAGAACCAGCCTAAACTGGACAAAAAGAGGAAGTTGTTTCTACTTCTTCATTCATGAAAAAGTGTGTTGAACCTATTGGAACTAGAGAAGGATCAAGAAATGTGGAAGATGAAATGGATCCTGAATCCAAAATAGGTAAGAAGGAACTGCTCTCTTTGTTTAGACAAATCATGCATTTAAAATGTAAGCATTTGAAGCTAAAACGGAGAGTGAGGGAATTGAAAAGGAAGTTGAGGGGTTTACAAAGGCCTACAGTCTTGGATACCCTTCTCTTTGCTGTCAAAACTATCCAAACATCATCTTCCTCTAAGGCGGGGGGTAACCAGGTCGTGGAAGAAATAATTTCTCTCTATTTGGGATGATATATTCAAACTTTTTGGGTATCAATTTGTATATCTAAAACTTCTAGGGTCTGAATGTGTAACAATGTCCACACAAAAGGAGGACAATGTAACTATTGAGAAGGTGTCAAGAGGAGTTCAAGAAAAAAAAGGTGTATAGGAAAAAAAATTGGAGTACAAACCTGTGAATTTAATTCTCCCCTACTTCTACAAGCAGAAGTTTGTAAATGGAAGACTCTAGCAACATCTTGTCAATAAAGTTGAGTTCCCCTGCAAGAACACTGATAGATTATTTGAACCATGGAGAAAAAAAAGGTAGAAGATCTAGTGTTCTACAAAATAGAAAATCACTAGTGGAAGCAAGACCAAAAGCAACTCAAAGACTTGCAGGATCTAGTCTAGAAGTTGGTAGAAGAAAAAACATGACGTGTTCATTCGCCCAAGTTTTATTGGGATGTAGGGAACCTTCACTTATGTATGTTTTATTCATGCAAGACAAATTTATATTCTTTTAGATCTCAGCCATAGATAATGACAAACCTTATCAATTTCCCACTGCCAAGTCATTCTTGAATTCCTTCTATGACAATGGTGTGATTACACAACATTATTTATGTGAGCTATATTTTCATGAGTTTATTTTTCCTGATGAGAGGAAGTTAAATAAAATTCCTTACATAGGATATCATTAGCTTTGGGCCCTTATATCATACCTTATTCATCATATCAAGTCGAAATTAGCCCAAGAAACTATGGATAAAAATCAGGTTGTGTGTCAATTGATAATCCAGGCAAAACCTTATAGTGCATTCAACCTCATAAGATCCCAAGCTCCAATTTACAACTCTCTTAAACTATCAAGATAGGTTGAGGATATTCAGGAACATGTGTTGTCCCAATGTGTTAATTGTATCAATAACTATGCACCTGAAGCCCTACAATGAAACCAATGGAGATGGGAAATTCTCACCTTAGAAATTAAGAAGAGGTAGGTCTTTGGCCATCCAAACTTTAAAACGGGCATGAGGAGGTTAAACAAGTACATTCAATTCATCTAGCAGAGAGGGTCGAGATGGATTGATCTAAAATTTCCCTTTCCTTTGATTAGGCTACCTATAGGAAATTATTGACCTTCTTATGCATTGTCAGGGTTAGAAGAGCAATAGGGGGTTGAAGGCATGGTCTCCGCAAGATTCATGGCTACAAGAGAAGATAAATAAGGTACTTATCAAATCAACAAAATCCATGAGACATATTCCATATCCAACCTAGACCTCGGATAAACTAGAGATGGATGTGTACATGTAGTGGCTTCAGTTGGGGGAGATGTTGGGTCATGGGAATGCTACCTTTTTCCATCCTTTTACCCTATTTTGATGATATCTAAACCATTGTTTTTCCCTCTTTTTGATGATATATTTCCCATGAACCTATGGATTGCATTGAGGTACAACCTTATTTATATGCTATGTTATTTTAATTAATAATGGGGTTATTGAGGAGTGTAGTTACTTATTATACTTGTTATGAAGTGTCTAGTAGTATATTTGATATCAGGTTTCTCAAGGCTGCTTCTATTCCAACAAATTCCAACTATTGTTACTCCTGTACATTCCAGTTGTTGTTACTCCTATGCATTCTAGACATTGATATTTCGGTACATTCCAGTTTTCCTTACTCCTGTGTAATCCATAGATATTTTTGTATGACATAATTCTAGAAGGGAATCACAATGGGTATTCTGCCAATATTCTAAAAAGGATACATGTGGAATATCGAGTCACTTTCCTATGGCATATCTGTTTGTGACCTTAATCTTTGAGCTAATAAAGATTATTTTGTTGTAAATCAGTTGTAATGGTTTGAATGATATGCGGTATGCTATCTACTTTTGTCATTCAAATGGAATGTCTTTAGAATTGGATATTCTCGAGAACATTTTAATATTTCATTTTATAAATGTAATTTCTCAAAATATTTATAAGAGGGATAATTATTTCCAGTTATGGGGGTTAAACAAGAGTAATATTGAGACATAGTTGAAATTGTAATTCGGGTGTAACTTATTTGTAAATTTTAGTAATAAAGAGTAGTTGAGTTTATTTCATGCGAGGCATTAATTTTTTTTCAGGGAGGGCAACAATATTTCCTCCCAACCACCCCAAGCTACAACCAATGGAAATGCGAGGTATTAATTTGTAGTCTTTGAGTTCCTTTTGGCAGCCCAGTTCAAGGGAGGAAGGGCCCACTTCCCTAGACAAGTGTTGTTATCTTGTTATTTGTGTAGAATAGTTTAGTTTTGTTATTTGATACTATTTGATTCGTTTAAAACTTATAATTGTTGTTACTACATTACCATTACTATTAACATCTGTACAAGTGTTGTGGCCTTGTTATTTATATAGAATAGAGTAGTTTTTGTGAATTGTGAATTTTTTATTTATTAATTTATGATTGATGTTACCATATTATCGTTACAATTAACATATGTTATTACTCTAAAAGGATTATTATTATTCTTACAAGTGTGTTTCATTTCCAGTTGTATGCTTATTTTCTACAAGAGTGTATATTTCCTTCAAGTGTGCTTAATTCCAGCCGTTGTGTTTATTTTCTGCAAGAGTGACTATTTCCTACAAGTGTGTTTCATTTCAAGTTGTTTGTACTTTCCACAATAGTGTTTATTTCATGCAAGTGTGTTTTCAAATACAACAAGAGTGTTCCAATTCCCGTTGAGTGTTTTCATTTGTAGTTATACGAGCATATAGAATAATCAATGCTAGAGAGGGAAATAGTAGCCTACATATACCTTGCATGATAACCTTGAAATAAAAAGATGTACCTTGGATTGATAATGTATATGGTTAATTAGTTGTTTTAAAAGATAATTAAAACTACCAAAAAAAACCATGCCGCGAAATGACATAACTCACAAAGGAAGACCATACCTTTTAGAGGTACTGGTATTAAGATAGTGAAAGGTCATCATGGATTTTTTGGCCAAAATGTCACAATCGTCACAGGGACAAGTTATTGTTAGAACATAAACACTAGAGGGAGTATAGATCGAATTACAAAGAAACCTAACATAATTCAAAATTCCACTCACACGCAACAAAAGGATCATTAGAGTCAATTTGGGGTCTAAAATGGGCCTCAGAAGAAAAAGAGTCATTAATGAGTTGGAATTCAAGAACCAATAGAATACCAAAAAAATGAGTCAACAATAATCATTAAGTTGGCATATTTGTCATAAAAAGAACTACTTTTTAATTTGTATAATCAACTTATCTCCCCGTGGTTTTACTCAAATTTTGAACGGGGGCCACTCATTGGATGTGAAATTAAATTCCGCATCCAACGCGTACCCATGCCACATACTCTTGATGGACCCCACCCCACAAAAAATGGGAAATAAATAAAAAAAATGTATTACTTGAAATTAATATGTTTCTTATGTATTTCTCATTTTTCGTTGGGGTGAGGTCTATCAAAAGTATGTGCATGGGTATTTGTTGGATGCATAATTTAATTATGCATCCAATGAGTGATCCTAATTGAAATTTGAGTAAAACCAAAGGGAGATAAGTTGAAAATACAAATATATATATATATATATATATATTCCTCCAAAATCCATAACTCTTATTTTATTATTTTAACTATTATTTCATTATTTTATTTAGGAGGCTCATTTTAGACCTTAAAATAACTCGAATGAGAGGCTATTGGTGATTAGTTTGAAGAAATGGACTATTCGTACATAAGGATGTAGATATTCCATGAAAACCCAACATCCCTCACCAAATATGTGAAAACTAAGGTTGCACTAAGAGAACAATGCAAACAAGTCATAATAACGAACACATACTTCGCAAAAAAAAAAGAACAAAGTTGTTCCATGGAAACCACCGCAAATATGGACCGATAACAAATTTACCAAGAAGGATATTGAGATATGAGACACATAAGCATTAAAAATATACTCAAACCCTATACCACATTTAAAATTCTATATCCCATGGGCATACTAACCACAATGTAGAGGAACATGAATTTCAACTAACAAAAGCAACAATACAAGGAAGAATTACTCAAAAGAATATGAAGATTAGCACTCCAAGGATTCACACAAAAAAGCCTAAAATTTCTCGAGAATAGAACGACAATGAGGAATTCACCCTAGGACCCAACAAATTAGAGGAAGATGTATCCAAACCGAAAAGAATAAAATACATAAAACACCTAAGAGACTCAAATGACTCAGAGTTGTTGTGGACCAAAGCATTTATACAAAAATGATGTAAATGGATTGTTCCACAAAAAGTTTGAAGCTAGAAAATAGAACACTCACCAAGAGTCATAGAAAAGGGAACCCAAAAATAGAAGAATCAAATGAGAGGAAAAAGCGATTAATCCACAGGAACAACTCAGAAAGGAATGACAATTATAAAATGATAAGATTGGAAACCAAAGAATGACAACAACACATAGGATAAGCAAAGACCTTAGGAAAGAAAGGGAGGATGAAAATCCAAGAGGATACCATGATACTATCGGAAGAGGATGCAGATGAAGAGACAAGAGGATGCAGATGAAGAGACAAAAGAGGAAGATAATGAAGACAGAAGAAAGCATACATCTACCTTGATCATGGGAACACAACTTTAGTAGAAACAACAAATCAGGAAGTGGAAAAACATACCACATAGGGACCAAAGGAAACACAACTAAACATGAAAACAGAAGAAAACACGAGACAGTCGGCAAGGTCCAGAGCATTAAGACCTTCAAGGATGACCAAAAACTACAAGGACATGAAAAACGTGATTAAGATAAAAAAAATCGAGAAATAAAGATTCTTCAAGATCGATTGGAAAGTTTGAAACAAGAATCAAGATGCATATTTCCCATAGTGAGGGTTCCAAAAGGGACATCTAGTGAAAAAACAACTCAGCTAATGCATGAAGTAGTAGAATATTCCCTAAAAAACGAAGCAACAATAATACACCACGAATCATGGAAACAAGTCAGAAAGGTACATACCACAATACCGGAACTCTAGGTACACATCAACAATCGACATAGTACATTGGAAAAATTAATGAAGACAAGGGAAACGATTGAAGAAGGATTCTACAAATTATCGAAACTACACAATAATTGGATCATCTAGGAACCCAAAGCAGACATATAGCACATCCCATAAAATAACACAAATATTACCGTGGGAAAACCCACTCCCAGGAAAAAACCCATCTTCAAAATAATGTTAAACTTCAGTAATTAAAATCCCAAATACAAACATAGATTACAAATATTATTTTCATTCACCTTAGGACTCTTGTCATCCAATAATTGATCACAATGTGAATAATTATATATTGTGTAGCTAGAGTTTTCACACGAGACTGTGCAAAAGAGAACCTACTAAGGATTATGAAACCCTTAGTAGCATACTCAAATATAGATAAATAATGATGTGTGAGTGAAAATAACAATAAATTGAATCTAACTAATTACTGTAGTAAAAAACAATAAATAGATCGGAACCCATGAAGTATTTTTGTATTATTATGCAAACAAGAGTTTACAATAAGGGTTACCTCGGAAGGTGAGTATATGTGGACCCCTGCAGTTGTACAAAGAGTAGCGCTCCGGGTCTCCAGAGTTCCTTCCTCTTCTCCAAATGCTCAAGTGGTGTCCAAGACTCAACTGAATGGGGAACACAAGCTCAAGGTGATAGGCTAACGTTCAACGGGAATTTTGGCAGCATCAGGGTATGAAGAGTTGATCATGGATCTAAAATGGGGGGCCTCCACCACCTTTTTATAGTGATTTTGGGTGGTGGAGTATTGACCCATGGTTTTGGGAAATCAATAGTATTGGCTAGTGGTATTTTGAGTTTTCCTTCTTTTTTTATTTTATTTTTTACTTTTCCCCTTTTTATTTTTCTTTTTTGGGTATTTTAACCTTTTTTGAAGGATTTGGACCCTTTTTGAAGGATTTTCATTAATTAATCAGGGAAGTAATGATTTTATGCCCATTTGGTTATCAATTTAGGTTTTTTGGGGGTTTTGGAGGCCAACAATGTAGGAAAAGTGGAAAAATGGGTTATGTGACTAGGGAGATGAGCTAGTGAACAATTTTTGGGTGTTAACAGATTGCCCCCAGATGTGTGAGGGAAGAAGATAATCGTATGGCCGATAGACATCATAGGTTCTATGGTTTTCCAGGGGTGTGAGCACTATAATGGTGGAGAGCAGAAATTGGTTGGATACAGGAACGCATGCTCCATATGAACTACAAGGGAAAAATAGAACTGCATCACCAAAATAATAGATGAGGAACATAATCTAAAATATATGGACGAGACGGGCATACCCATGCTCGTATCAATATATACAAATAATTGTGAGGCCCAAATAGGACCTGAACAATACATAGAGAACTATTTTGTACATCATAATGGTCCAGAGAGGACACAAATATGGGACACACTCATGGTCCAACCATGACTGATATGAAGAGATGATACATGGAAACAATGGCATCCATATTGAATGCAGTACCAGAACAACAGATGCTATGCTAGATCTGAAAATGTCCAACAATTGTATGGACTCAACAACTGTGAGTCGGAATATCAAAGGTACATTGAACTACAACTGAATTGGATACTATATCTGTTGAGATATTGTAACTTCTAAGAATATCATATTTGTACTTTATTATTCAAGAGATGTTTCATTCCTCCGTGAAGACCTTATTGTATATCCGGAGATGTTTTATTCCTCCGTGGAGAATGTGGTAACTTGGGTGATTAGACTTCCCTAGTGGGGGTCGGCCCTATATGTGTCATGTGGGTTAAAGGGGTTATTAGACCACGCTAGTGGGGTCGGCCCTGCCACATTATATTAAGTAATTAAGTCGGGGGCCGACCTAGTTAATATAAAATACAAGTCAGAGATGTGTATAAATAGAGGAGGTGTGTTCCTCATTTATACACACACTACACTCACTTGTGAATAGCGCATAGGTGAGAAAGAGTTCTACTATGGAGGAGGAGGAGCTCATGTCTTTGGTTTACATCTTTGTATTTGATTATCATCTATATTGAGGAAGCTTTGCTAGGTTTTCTTTCCCATGAGGGTTTCCCAGGATAAATCTGTGTCTCTTATATTTTTGTTGTTCTTGTTGTTCTTTCAGTGATCCTATATATGCTATTATTGTGAAATGGAATGTAATGTTGATATTTTCTATATTAGCATATTGAATATTAACATGGTATCAGAGATAACCTGAAGGAAGGCAATGTATGGCACTTACGACACTTGCTTCACTTGCGACAATTTGAAGGTTAGGGTTTTGTATAGAAAACACCAGTCATAGTGGAACTTTCTCTATAAATCCATTTTGGCAAAGTTTCAGGATCTGAAACCTTTACGGGTTGTATATAACATCCCCGGGTACCTTGTGTCCAAAGGACACCCTCAGATTCGTTGTACTTTGTGAGTTATGATCAGTACAAGTTAGGGTTTCTGCCTCTTCCAGATCTCAGTCATAATTAGGTGACCTGGGAAAAAAGGTCATAACTTGGGCTAGGAAGCTCCAAATGAAATTTCGTAAGCATTTACAGGTAGCGCATGAACTGCACTATCTCAGCAAACGTTTTTAGAGGTCGAAGTTGAACCAGTGACACATGGAACGCCGTACAAGTTTGCTCTCCTGTTTTATCCCATAAACAAGTCACGTTGCGACACTTGGAATAACTCTCTCTCAGAGAATCCAATTGACGTAAGACCTATCGAGATGGAAAGATGACAGGTCAGGATACCACAAGAACATTTTTTATACCTTTTGGATCGAAACGTTTGGAGTTACACCAGAAACAATCAGGTACATATTTCTGTCAAAACAGAATTATTTTTGAGCACCTTCATTCATGGCTTCCAGAATTTAGGGTTTCGGGGAAAGTTGGAATTTTTGGAATCGGAGTCCAAGGATGAATGCTACTCAAAAAAATCGAAATTTAGAGACCAAGATCGAATTTTTTGGTTGGGTAGAAGACCGAGCTTGATCAAACACCAATTCGGGATTTTGATCGGAAAGGTGGAAAATTAGGGCTTCAACAAAAGTTGGAATTTTTTAAGTCTGTGACCACGGCTGGAAGCTCCTCAGAAAAATAAGAGTTTAGAGCCTTGGATCGAACCTTTTGATTGGGTAGAAGGGTGGGATTCATCAAACCCTAGTTCAGGATCCTGTCCAGAAGATCCAGAAGTTTCAAAGGAAATTTTGAGGGGTCAAATTTTGGAGATTTCAAAATTGAAGTATGCTAGCTTGATCAGCTCAGCAAGACACATCCTTTCATACATTCAGAAGTGTGAAAGTCAAAGTTTGAATTTTTAGGGTTTCTATGACAAACCCTAATCGAGCTCCAGATCTAGTTTCAGGGGGAGATGAGGCTAAGGCCTTACATAAGAACACTACAAGAAGTCTCGATAGGTATGACTTAAGGAGATACAGGTATGTCTTGAAATCTGATTCTTGATTAAGTTCATAATATGTTTGTCTTCATATTATTTAGGTTAGTACAATGTTAGAATTGTCTTATCACCCTAATAAAAGTATGAATACATGTGAATGATAAAATACATTCATTGATTAGGGTTATATGATTGTACTAATGCACTGTGGGGTTGTATGAGGATGATGTTGTCTGCTAACAAAAGACAGGTACATCAAGAAAGACAAATCAAGTTCTATGACCATGATGACATAAAGACAAAGACTCATCCATAATCTTTGATCACATAGAAGTTCTACTTATGAGGTATGTATGACTTTGTTCTATTATGCTTAACCTATGAGTTATGCAGGTTTTAGCATAGGATCTCTAAATCATTGAAGAGAACAAAGAAGACATTGTTTAGGTATGTTAGACATAACTAAGGAGGTATAATAATCCAGGTATGTTTTCCTATGTCAAGTTAGAATCCTACTTTGTGCTGGGATCTTAGATACCCATGTATTGAATGATCATGACCATACATATTCAAGATTATTTAGAATTATAATGTTTTGATAATATTGAGATTATACTAATGAATGTATGTTTGTGTATGAGATCATGAGGATGACACTAGTGCACACTTGAGCATGCACAATGGTACAGAATGAATAGAAGTTCAAAAGACATATAGAATATCAAGCAGGAGGCAACCACACAAACATAAAAGATAAGTATTTGAGTTGTTATTTGAATCTCTGAAGTAGTAAATGATATTGCTTGTAATGGTTGTATGCATATTTGTATTTCTAGAATATATATCATGCTGAGTGTAAACACTCATATAGCATTGAACAATATACTACTAATATGCATATGATTGATAAGTTGGACAAACATTCCATTGTTGATTGTCTAGAATGAAACCTCTTTGCTGACATGCTGAGAGCTGTGCACGCTCTCGATAGTATGTTTTGGTAGAGATGGAAGGCACCTAGATAGCCACTGTATGCATACAGGATATGGAAAAGTGTCGTTCCAAAGTATTGGTCAAGATTGTTGCATAACTATGAAAATCATATTTGTATGCATAATAGGTTATCATGTCAACATGATTTGATGATTATGAAGTATTACTAATCATGTACTTAATTTTGATTTGTAGGAAAGACCATGAAGAATGATGAACACTGAACAAGTGATGGATGTTCAACAAGAAGACTTACAAATCAAACATACTATAGCAAGCTCGTGGCTAGAAGATTCTCTTAGAAAGAGGAAGAGGATCATGACGAAATGTTTTCTCCAAGTGGCTATATAAGACCATTCTCTTAATGGTGTAATAGAAGAAGAAGTATGAATCAGGCTCTGTATGGGTACCCAGGATCGATAGTCATTTGATGAGCTTAATGATCACCATGGGTAATGTGGATCTCAACCTTTGCTACAAGGTTGAAGATGGTTTCTATATACAGATGATATGGATGTAAGAAGGAACTCACCACAGAGTTCGAATGATATTGAGACTCATATCAGTAGACCCATCTGACGAGAGATGGCATGGATAGATATGCATAAGATCACTCAATGCAGAGCGTGAATGATGTTCAGTCATAGAGGGAGAATTGATAGTTTCTTGACAAGCTTGGGCTTTACCATAAGTAAATTTGTTCCTAACCTTTACCTTAAGGTTATGTATGATACTATTATTGTATGTGGATGATCTCTTTCTGACAAGGAAATAGAAATAGATCATGGAAAGCAAGAAGAAGCTAGCTACAGAATTTGAGATAAAATATCTTGGATTGATATATTACTTCCTAGGTTTGGAAGTATGGCAAGGATCAGAAGGAATATTTGTCAACCAAGGAAAAGTATGCTGGGGAAATCTTGAGAAGATTTGATATGTTGGAATGAACAACCATGGCCACTCTCATGGGTTTCGACTTGAAGTTGTTAGCTGATGACTCCTTAGAGTTAGTTGATGTGACACTGCACAGACATATTATTGGGTCGATGATGTATCCGACGAATACCAGGCTAGATATATGCCTTGCTATGAACACCTTGAGTCAGTATCTACTGGAAACTAGATGTGTTCACCTTATAGTTGCAAAGCATGTGATGAGGTACCTAAAGGGTACGCTAGACTTTGGTCTATGTTATCTTGGAGATCATGACTTTAGATGGCTACACAGATGGTGATTGAGTAGGAAGTGTATCAGACAGGAAGAGCACATCAAGAGGATGTTATTATCTGGGATCGGCCATGATCTCGTGGTTTAGCAGGAAGCAGTCTAGTGTGGCTCTCAGCACAAGCGGAATAAATGGTTGCTTGCTCTGCTAGTTGTGAAGCGGTATGGCTTCAGGATTGTTTGACTTAGAGATGGACCCAACTGTGATCCTGTGTGACAACCAGAGTTGTATAAAGATAACAGAGAATCCAGTGTTCCATGATAAGTCAAAGCACATAGAGATCTGATATTTCTATATACGAGATATGGTGTAGAAAGGAACTATAAAGTTTGAATTTATAGGTACTGATGAACAAGTTGCCGAACCTCTACCTCGAGTAAAGTTTGAGTATTTCCAAGACAACTTGGTGTAGTTCAGAAGGACCCTCCTCGAAAGGGGGAGTGATGTGGTCACTTATGATGAGATTGCCTACATCGATAGTGAGGTCGGTGATGTGGATACCTATATTGGTGATGCCGACAGTGAGTTTGGTGGATGGTCCTTAGATAGGGTCTAAGTGGACAGGTGGGGATTGTATCATCCCCGGACTTCGGTCCCTTGAATTGATCCGTAGACAGATGTCTTCAAGAATGAAGTCCTTAGTGGATAGGTGGGGATTGTATCATCCGCAAACTTCGGTCCCTTGAATTGATCCGTAGACATATGTATTCGAGAATGAAGTCCTTAGTGGACAGGTGGGGATTGTATCGTCCCGGGACTTTGGTCCCTTGAATTGATCTGTAGACATATGTCTTTGAGAATGAAGTCCTTAGTGGAAAGGTGGGGATTGTATCGTCCCTAGACTTCGATCCCTTGAATTGATCCGTAGACAGATGTCTTCGAGAATTAAGGTGGGGATTGCATCATCCCCGGACTCAGGTCCCTTGAATTGATCCGTAGACAGATTTCTTCGAGAATAAAGGTGGGGATTGTATCGTCCCCAGACTTAAGTCCCTTGAACTGAGCCGTAGACAAGTTGTCTTCGAGAATGGGGATTGTATCGTCCCCAGACTTAGGTCCCTTGAATTGAGCCGTGGACAAGATGTCTTTGATAATGGGGATTGTATTGTTCCCGGACTTAGGTCCCTTGAATTGAGCCGTAGACAAGATGTCTTCGAGAATGGGGATTGTATCGTCCCCGGACTTAGGTCCCTTGAATTGAGCCGTAGACAAGATGTTTTTGAGAATGGGGATTGCATCATCCCCATACGTAGGTCCCTTGAATTGATCCGTAGACAGATGTCTCCGAGAATTGAATTATAGGACTGCATCGTCCCTGAACCTTTGGTTCAAAATGTACGTGATCTGGCTTGCATCATCCATAGACATGAGACTTGTCTTAAAGTGATAAGGATTGATCATCCTGGAACTTGATCTCGATTGTATCATCCATGGACCTATGTCCTAAAGAGAGCGGGATTGATCATCCTGTAATATGATCGTGTGTATTGCAGAGTATGCTACGATGATGATCCAGATGCTATAGATCGAGATAATGATCCAGATGCTGTAGATCGAGATGATGATCCAGATGATGTAGATTGAGATGATCCAGATGCTGTAGATCGAGATGATCTAGATGCTGTAGATTGAGATAATACAGATGCTGTAGATCGAGATGATCCAGATGCTGTAGATCGACATGATCCAGATGCTGTATATCGAGATGATCCAGATGTTGTAGATCGAGATGATCCAGATACTGTAGATCGAGATGATCCAGATGCTATTGATCATGATGATCTAGATGACGATGCTGCTGATCATGATGATCTAGATGACGATGTTGATGATCATTTGATGACGATGCTGATAATCGCGAGATGACGATGCTGTTGATCGTCAGGATCCAGATGATGATATTGCTGTAGCTGTTCAAGTGCTGAAGAAGATGAAGATTCTGTACTAAAGATGTTGATGTTCCAGTATTGAAGATTTGGAAGATGTTCCAGGAACGTGTTGAGTTACTGATGAAGTTGAAAAAGCTTCCAATGATATATAGATGTATCTTGTATGATGTTGATGACTCCTTTCTCCTGCACATGTTGTTATAATATCCTTCTCGTTAAGGGGGAGTGTTGAGATATTGTAACTTCTAAGAATATTATATTTGTACTTTATTATTCCGGAGATGTTTCATTCCTCCGTGAAGACCTTATTGTATATTCGAAGATGTTTTATTCCTCCATGGAGAATGTGGTAACTTGGGTTATTAGACTTCCCTAGTGGGGGTCGGCCCTGTATGTGTCATGTGGGTTAAAGGGGTTATTAGACCACCCTAGTGGGATCGGCCCTGCCACATTATATTAAGTAATTAAGTTGGGGCTGACCTAGTTAATATAAAATACAAGTCGGAGATGTGTTCCTCATTTATACACACACTACACTCACTTGTGAATAGCGCATAGGTGAGAAAGAGGTATGCTATGGAGGAGGAGGAGCTCATGTCTTTGGTTTACATCTTTGTATTTGTTGATCATCTATATTGAGGAAGCTTTGCTGGGTTTTCTTCCCCATGAGGGTTTCCCAGGATAAATCTGTGTGTCTTGTATTTTTGTTGTGCTTGTTGTTCTTTCAGTGATCCTGTATATGCTATTATTTTGAAATGGAATGTAATGTTGATATTTTCTGTCTTAGCATATTGAATCTTAACACTATCAAGCGCATAGCTGAAGGGATTCTGAATATTGTTGCCAACGCAGCCCGGATATCCATGGGAACATACAACTGTGGGTTCCAAATAGACTCACCAATGTGCTAGAGTTAGGGGACATCCAGGGTCTTCGACCAATAACTGAAGGGAACAATACCCTGTACGAATCTCAACGATGTGATGATGGAGTTGAAGTCGAGCACGTGAGAATCAACCATTCTAAGAGGCACTAAGGACTCCTCTCAGATGGTCAGTAGGAACTCACCACTGATCGATATGAGTCCAAGGTACGAGGACCTCTGGGTCTATTCTCTAGAATAGATGCACTGGCGTCGATAGAGGAATTCCTGCAACTACCAAGGAAATGGTGTTTCCTTGATAGGAGCGTGAGGTGTACAACCAAAAGGTGATAGTACTGGGCATGTAACTGACACACTGTGTAGGAGGGATACAGGGACGGAGAGTGATGGGACTCAAAATTTCTATGTTCAGAGTATGATGGAAAGGCTGACCTAGAAGCATATGAAACTGACCGTGGGAAAGGGGATCATACCTTAAGGTACTAGATACTATGATTGTGATGGGGGAGACTCAGGGGGGAAACATATAAGTGATATCAGGAGACTTGAAGGGTGACACGTCCTAGAATATTCTAAACAAAAGAGACCAAGGTGGGGTGTTTCCATAATGGTAGGAGTAAATGTGATCTGGCGTGGCATTGAGAGGCACCATTTGCGCCTTCTTCATGGTTTAAGGAGCTCGAAGAAGGGATAAAAGTGTGCTCTAGATGGTACCATCATGTGGATTTGTACGAGCCCGATACGGTGTATGCTCATGGATGCTTTCAATTTTAAGGAGTCTGAAAGCGATAAGAAGACTCTGAAATGGTGGAAAGGTGTCGTCGTGTGGATTTATATGATCCTAGGATGGTGAATGCTCATGGTTGCTTTCAATTTTAGAGATTCTGAAAGCAATAAGGAGACTCCAAGGGGGTTCTTTTTTGTGTGTTAGTTCGCAAGGCCCGAAAAATCATAAAAGTATGAAATGCAGAACTCTTCTAGTCGATGTGACTAGAGTATTCATTTTCTGTAATTAGTTTACCAGGTCTGGAAAAGGGTTAAACTTATACCAGATAGATGCCCATTCAAATAATTTTACCGAGCATGAAAGGAAGCCAGATTGCTTGGCGATATTTTCATTCTTTAAGGATTCAGAAAAGATATTAAGATAAACTCCCTGAGTTCCTTTTTTGTAAAAGAGCTCCTCGGCCCGAAAAAGGGATAAAGGTATATTGAACATATATAAAATCCAATCAAGGAGGAAGTGTGCAATCAAGGGACAAACATGGGAACCAAGAAGTGTAGGGGGGGAACTTTGATTGGGACTCATTGTGGGTAGATGAATGTTTGAAAAATAACGCAATAATTGTAGTATGGATGGAGCGTATGGCTCATGAATAGGCCGCGATATACAAAATGGTCGAAATGGTGCAAAAAATGACCGCATCTTGTGTGGCATGCAAATCAAGGCGGCGAGGGGCATGGAAAAAAATCCCCAAAAATATTGAGTGAGAGAGAGAAATTATCTCAAGCATCATAACAGGCACGAAATTCTGAATTCAGCGGTGCAAATGGCACGGAAAATGGAGGTCGAAAGACTTCGGAATGGTCAAATCAAAAAAGGGAAAAAATGGCTATAAATAGCAAAGGAGCCCACCTCCACATGTCATTTTCACTATGCAAATTGGGAGGAGTCTGGAGGGGCCCAAAAGAGAAAATTCAGATTTCTCTCAATCTGTCCTATGGAATCGAGTTTTGTGACTTGCAAGTAAGTATTTAAGTTAATTTTGACATTTTTGATGCATTTGGGTTTGGATTTGGCCCTCATGGGAGCCTGGCAAGCTCAGTTAGGGCACCACTGTGCTGCAGCGTGCTTTTCGAAGGAAAAAGCATACACAGAGCACGTCTCTGGGTCGTACATCCACGTGGTTGGGGTGTGATTGTGTTCCCCACATCCGCTCTCTAGAGCGCTGATTTTCCTGAGAAAAGCGTGCTCCAAGCGCGATAGTGGGCCCAATAGGTGCACTCAGGGAGTTCACTTTTCAAGGGGAAAAGCACACTCTAGGGTGCACCCAAGGGGAAAAAATGCACACTTTGGAGTGCGTGTTTTTTCCCTAGATAGGTGTCCTACCCCTTGGGGGAGAAGCTTGCTGGTTTACACATAACCAATGGAGGTTTTTTCATGTGTGTGCAGGATGTCAAGAGTAAGTTGGTGAGAGTGAGAGCTGGGTAGGCTACTGAATGATATCATGGATGATGAGAATGTCCAGGATACACTGGAACAATGTGGTTTACTGAATTTCGCTCGCTTTCCCCCAATGCATTCAACAAATCTACTGCCGAAAAAATTGGTGGATTTCTCGGATGCCGATGTGGGGGCATTCATTATACAGGGTGAGTGGCTAAATATATCACTCACGAATGTGTACTTTTTGTCGGGGATCTTGCAGTTGGGTATGATTTTATACATCCAAATAAGGAATCCTAGTGATGTGTCTAAGGAGGACTTACTGGAGCACCATTTTTATGCCATGAATTATGTGCATGACAATGCGATTTTGATATGTGACATAGAGAGTCTGGATATTGGAGCTATAGCATCATTGGTAGTGCATATCATGGGGTCGAAGGAACCCCATAGAGTCTCTCGAGGGCAGATGATGTTGGTGCAACAGGCCTTAGCGGGTACTTACTTTGGCTGGGGTTAGATGTACTTGACAGTTTTTCGGTGAGAGCTAAACAAGGTTAGCGGCATAGGAGGGGATTTTGTTTCCCTTCATTCCTATGCTCATTCTTCTTTTAGCGAGTGCCTACACTGCAACTGCATAGAGAAGTACGTGACGATTGTTCCTTTGATCCGAGTATACATCGATGGGGTGAGATGATGACTTGCGGTGGTGGGGAACTGGTGGTTCGTTTCTTCACTCGAGAGTTGTTCACATAGTGGTTGCAGTTTCCAGTGGTGATTGAGGACTTCCCTTATGTAGGGATGGACTACAGGCGAGATGCGGTGCTACCATGACCTCCTAGTCAGGCATGGGGACTAGATGGTATGTATCTACTCACTTTATAGTATCATGTTGTTTCTACTCTATAGCATATCTAATAGCTAGATTATTATTATGATGCTGAGACTAATGATGTGCTTTTTTGTGTAGATGTGGGACCGTTTCCACCGAAAAGATACTAGGCGCATAGGGTATGAGTGGAGGCACTATACTCTCCTACATGTGGGAACCATCGACAACAGACTTCTTTGACGACGTTGGATACCGTTCATGGATTGACCATCTACTGGATGGGGTGATTGATGATGGATGGAAGCATCTAGATGAGGACTTGATCAACATTTGCTACGATGCTCCACGGGAGTGGAGGCCAGTGATGGCATAGATTGTGATGGAGGTCGAGGCAGTGAGGGCCATGGTGCGGGGTGATGCCCGATATGATGAGGAGGAGGAGGCGACTGAGTCGGATGAGGAGGAGGAGGAGGAGGAGGAGGAGGAAGAGGAAGAGGAGGAGAAGGAGGAGGAAGACGAGGAGGAAGACGATGACGACGAGGAGGACGACGATGATGATGATGGGGATGAATCAGATGACTAGGAAGTTGATGGAATTGCCCCCAATACGATGAGCATGGGGAATTTTTGTAGTCGGCGACTATTTTTATGATGAGGATATTGTTGGGGCTCCTCAATGTATTGATGTTTATGTTACTATGTAAACACTATGACACTTTGATTATATATATATAGATATGCATGTGGATGCAGTTTATGATGATGGTCCTCTTTTTTTTTTATGATGATGTATGACTATATGATGTATATATGCATGTGGACGATGTGATGATGCATGCTTGTGGTTTACTTCCTACATGTTGTGATTGATATGCCATTCTAGAATATTATTAGCCATTTGGTGTGCAACACTATTCTAACTTCCTGGAACATGGATGAATGTGATGAACTCAAACTGTTTAATTAGTTGTTTTGTGCACAGGAAATTTCTAAAAAGGAAAGGATCCCGTACCTAGTAAAAGTTATTAAGTTGGGAGACAAGGAGGTGGGAGTGAAGAAACACACAAAGGTGACTAATTCCCAATTGGAGGGAAGTGGTCAAAAGACCAATAACGACCTCGTACTTAGCTTGCTTGTTAGTGGCAGCACCAATACATACTCCGTCAAGGTGAATCAACTCGTGTGATGGGTAATACAATACCCAAGCTGTTGAGGAGAGGTTTGAAGACCATCGACTTGTTTCGTCGACAAAACCGACATAGAGTGGAGGAACGAGATCCATCTTTGGTCACTCATGGAAGCAAACTGTAAGGTTCTCGATGCAAAAATGAAAAAGAAAAAAGAAAAATGTACAACATGGACAAGTGGGTTTAGAAACGTTAAGGAAAAAATTGCTTAAGATACAACCCATTGCGAGGGTTGGGAAAAGGGTGTCCTTCGGAATTGGTAAGGATATATTCCCCCTTGCCGAGGCAGGTTTGGAAAATGTAAGGGCCTTGCCACCTGGATTCAAACTTTGCTTTGCAATGCTTGTCATGAGCTTGGTCATAGACAAGCACTAGGTCTCCTTATTGGAAGTGGTGGGGATGGACGTGTTTATCATAATGGGATTTGGAGTGATGTTTGGAAACCTCGATGATTTGTAAGGTTGTTCACGATCTCCGTTTGCTTGTTCCAACAAGAGTAAATGTTGCTCGAGTGTTGAGGTGTCTGAGAGGAGGTCCACGGCAATGTGTAAAGCGAGGATTTGACATTCAATGGGGATAATAGACTCTACGCCGTGAACCAAATGGAAAGGGGTAAAACCCGTGGCGGTCTTAGTAGAAGTTTGGTAATCCCAAAGTGCAGGAAACAACATATGGTTCCAATTGGAATTATGTTTGTTGAATGTTCATTGAAGGATTGTCTTCAGGATCTTGTTGATAGCCTCAACTTGGTCGTTCCCATGAGGGTAGTAGTATGAGGGGTATTGGTGGTCAAATTTCAGGAAGGTGGACAACTCTTTCCAGACGGTGTCTTCAAAGTGTTTTCCATGGTCGGACACGAGTTTTTTAGGAACCCTGAATCGAGTAATGACATGGTTAAAAAATAAATGTGTCGTGGCTTTGGCCTGGTAGTTAAATGTGGGCATGGCCTCATCCCATTTAGTGAAATAGTGAATAGCCACAATGATGTATTTATGGGCACTGGACAAGGGAGGGTTGCATTGCATAAAATCAATGGCCCATTTGCAAAAAGGGCCAACGGTGATTGCTAGATGGAGAGGGGCAGGAGGGGTCCTGGCTTTGGGGGAAAAGACTTGGAAATTCCGACAATGTTTGACTGTTGTAATGCAATCAATGGAAAGGGTGGGTCAGTAATACCCAGCACGAATGACCCTTTGGGCGTTTTCCATTCTTGAGAAGTGGCCACCACAGGATCCACTATGACGGTCATTTAAAACTTGTTTTGCCTTGTCATGTGTGAGGCATAAACGTAAAATGGTGTCAATGTCACATCGATAAAGGACATCGCCGAGGAGGAGGTACCGTGAAGGTTGATGGAGGATACGACGACGATCATCATGACCGAGGTTGGATCGAAACTTTTTTGTTCGTAGGTATACAAGGATATCACAATATAATGGGTCATCCAAAGAAATAGTGAACAAGTGGTCGTCAGGAAAATTAGTGATGATTGGAGGTGATGCTGACGAAGATGGTAAATCAGTGATGATATGAACCAATGCAAGGGCTTTGGTACTCTTAGGGGTAACAAAGATCAGGTAATATTCTTGTAGAATAATGATCCATTTAGCAACGCGGCCTTGGAGTAGGTGGCAACTCAAGAGATAGACCATGGGGTTGGAGTCCGCGACAACTGCAGTTCAGCTCATAAGGATGTAATGGTGAACCTTCTGCATAGAGGAGAAGATGTCAAGGGAAAGCTTCTTCTCATGGTGGTAGCGTAGTGGTAGACCAGATAATGTCTGCCTCACGTAATAAATGAAATGTTCTTTACGTGCACTATCTTCCTGGACTAACATGTCGAAAACGACATATTCTAATGCCGAAACATAAAGGATAAAATCCTTTGAAAAATCAGGAGGTGAAATCAAGGGAGTGGAAGTCAAGGTGTGTTTTAATGCTTGGAACACCGCTTGTGCTTGTTCGTCCCAAACGAAGGGAACATGGGTCCAAAGCAAGCGAAGGAAACTATGAAATTTGGTACCATAGTCAGGAACGAAGCGATCGAGAAAATTGGCTTTCCCTTGGAGGATCTGTAATTATCATAATGTACATGGCGATGGGAGGTCAAGGATGGCTTGAACCTTCAAAGGATCTACAGTGATCCCTTTATGGGAAACAATGAAACCCAATAACCGTCCGGTAAGAACAAAAAAAAAACACTTGAGGGGGTTCAAGTGAATGTTGTATTTGTGACAAGGAAAAAAGACTTGTCGGAGATCGTCTAGGTGGTTGGATCATTTCTTGGATCGAGTGGTGAGGTCATCCAAGTATACAAGGATGATATGGACCAAGTCGTGGAAGAAAAAGTCATGGCACATTGAAATGTTGCACCAACATTTTTAAGACCAAAAGGAATAACGCGATAGGAAAAGGTGCCCCATGTAGTAGTAAAGGCAGTCTTAGATTGATCCTATTTATGAGTGTGAATCTGATTGTAGCCAGGGAAACCGTCCATGAAGGATAGAATCTCGTGACCTGCACATGCATCAATAATTTGATTGATGAAATGCGTAGGAAAGTTGTCTTTGGGACAAGATAAATTCAAATCACAAAAATTGGTATAGATGCGAATGGTGCCTTATTTTTTGTTAACCGGTATTGGATTGGACACCCATGTGGTGTAAGCAATGGGATAAAAGAACCTAGATTGTCGTAATTTCTCAATTTCATTCTTCACATCTCGTAATTTGGAGGGTTGAATGGGTCTTTGATTTTGGCGGATAGGTGGGATGTCAGGCCAAGTATCAATACAGTTCTCAACAATAGCGGGGTCAAGACCATGCATCTAAGTATATGACCAAGATAAAACATCACGAAACTCTTGGAAGAGCTTCTTGTATGAATTAAAATTCATCTGGAGTGCAGGAAGCACATAAAGTAATGTTCTCAACTATACCAGGTGTGATGAAAACATCCACCTGAATGGCAGGCGAGATGTTAGCCATGTTTCCTTCTTTGAAGGCGTCAAGAGCTGGGATGGGGTTCTTCAACCAATCCACTTGGTTGTGGATAAAGTATTTGGACTCAAAGGAAATTTGTTTGGCCGTAACATTACTAGACTCCTCGGGAATGAAGTAGGATCTATGATGCATGTCATTCCAAGGGAAGTCACGGGCAGTCAGTGCTTCGGGGATTTCTTTGTGATCACGAAAATACTGTATGGACATATCAGAAGAGGTAAATCTAGAGGTTGCGGGGATAGTTGGTTCGTCGCTTGTGGAAATAATGTAAATAGTGTTAACCTCTCCCGAAGAGGACGATTCAGGTGGGTGAATATCCTCAATGGTGGTAATGGATGACTCTATCTCAGACTGACGCATTTCATGCAGCACCAATCGATACTCCGATAAGTCTGGACAAAGATGAGAGTAATGCCCATAAATTCCACATATGGCGCAGGAGTGGTTTGTGCATAACAATTTGTTACATGGAGGGGTGGTGGTTGATAATTCAACAATCGGTATGGTGGGGTCATCGTCCAACGTATTCATGTGTGCTTGAAGATCGGGAAATTGTGGACAATTATGGGTTAAATGACCCAACTCGTCACACAAGGAAGACTTGGGATGTGGTCATGTTAGTGGAGGGGGTTGCACGGTTTTATTCGCATTTGGTGCAGTATGAGTGCGCGTGGATCAGTACCTAGTGTTCTTGGGTTTCTAAGGGGCGGTGTGGGAGGAAGATGGTGCCACCATACTAGGAGGTGGATGATGTGTGGTGGTGATCGGTTGGACCGGGTGAAGAATGACTTGTGGTGTTGGAGTGGGATTAGGGGTAGGTAAACACCACATGGGAAGTCCTAACATCAACCCCGGGAGATTCAATGTAACCATGACAGGCATACTGACTACCGCTTATGGTGGAAATAAGCAGGGATTGTGTGGATCGGTGTGGCTCCAACGTGGATAGGTACCAATGGCGGTTGGGATATGACTGGAGGTTGAGAGTTAGGGACTGATTGACTTGACGAGATAGTTCACAGATCAAAGATATCAATGGACGGAGGGGGAGGCGCTACAAAATGAAATGTGGAGACCATTGGGGGATCTAAATAAAGTTTGGGTCCGATGGTGGAAACCAATGAGGTGGGCACACCATAAACGGGTTGTTCAACCATGGGGAGAACATTTTTGGGTGTATCGGGCGCTTTCGAGTCATAGTAAGTGACTTGATCAATTTTAACAACCCGTCCCTCATGGGGGAACATCATGAGCTGAAACATAGAGGAGGAAACAAGTTTCATGGAATACATGGAGCTTCATCTTAGGAGTAAGTTGTAGTCGAGCTAGGCATCTACGACTTCTATGTCAATCATGACAGTTTTTCCAGCTAATTAGACTGGAACATTATCCAGAAGGCCTTGCAGCAGAGATGAATGACCATCATAAGCTTGTAAGGTAGTCATGGATGGTTGTATGGTAGGGTATCCTAGCTTTTTCCATACAAAGGTAGACATAATGCATGTAGAGAAACCCTCATTAATGATGCACCGATGGATAACAAGATTCCACATTGACAGAGAGACTTGAAATGCTAAGGTGGAAGGCATGCGTGGTTCATATTGGTCTAAATCAAATGCCATCATTCGTGAGTCACATGGATCGATTGCACCAATGGTGGACAACAGTGTTTTGCATTGCGTTGGGAGTTCTTTAAAACTTACAAGGCTGACATAACAGCGGGGGACTGGGCTAAGTCATACATGATGTTATAGTTGGGGGAAATTCGAGCATTGGGGTTGTTATTTATGCGACAGAAAGGGAACCTAGGGGCTTTGAGGGCCCCGTCAAAGGGTGTTGGGGGTAGACGTAATGGATCATCTGTGGGAAGAGTGGTAGAGGCTTTTTCTGTAAGAATGGTTTTAGTTGTGGAACCATACTAGTTACGGCATGTTTGAAGGTTGATATCATCCGAAGACATCATTAAAATGTGGTAGGTACCTAATTCAATGCGTTGAATACCAGGAGTAGCGTAAGTAGCTAGTTGTTGTGGTGCAACAACCTCTTGAGGGGGAGCCAAAGGGAGAGTGGCTACTACCCCTTGCATGGTTAAGGGGTTCTGCAACACCATGGGTTGTGTATTAGTTTGCGGGGGGTTTGGCAGTGCTGGAGGTGAAACATGTCGTTGGAATTCAGAATCGTCACTCTGGAGTTGGCGAGCTCGCTCTAGATGGGGACAATTGTGTGTGTAATGGAAATAGACCCCACAAATTGAACATGGGTGGTTCGTACGTAAGTTGGGGTTTTTACCTTGCCGAGATGGACAATTAGGATTTTGGTTAGCCAGGCGGCACTTATTATCAAGGGGGTTCGGTGGTGGAACGTCTCTACCAAGAGGCTGGTTATTGCCATGATTACGTCCACGTCCCCTATTTTGTTGGGAAGGTTGGTTCTGTGGTTGTTTTTGTTGAGCATAAACTTTCCCTTGGGGAACGAGGGGGGTTTGTGGTTGAGAAGGTGCATGGGAAGTCGTGGTGGATAGTAGGGGGGAGGTGCTTGTGATTGTGCGGGTACAAGTGTAGTGGGTTGATGGTAATAGGAAGGTGGTGTGGCAGGAGGGGCGTATGCTAGTGGAGTGTGACCGTAGCAATGCACCGGACACAAAGGTCCATATATATGAGGGGCTTGGTCCATGGGAACATATGAAGATGTTGCTCTAGAATGATTCATGGCACACGAAAGGTTGCAGCCATTGCTCATGGCAGGTGGTATGGAACTAGGTGTAGGATTATATGCCTAGGTGGTGGTGGGAGGAATATGGACATATGGCTAGTTATGAGACACATCATATCCAATAATTTCGTCAACGGCAAGGGATGCACCAGGCACGTCCTTCTGGGAAGAATCACTGTGAGGAGAATCATGTAAGATGGAGTAAAGATAGCCCGAATGTGTGTAGATAAGGTCAAACTGTTGGGGTTTAAGTATGGCTTCTTCGTGGTTTGGGGCCGTTCGGATGCCACATCCTTGGCGATAACTTGTATGAGGAATTTCAAGAACCAATCTAAAAAGATGTGGTCGTCTAACTTGATCTTACACAAACTACGACGTCTCCGCCATTCATGAATATGGTCAGTGATATGGGTAGTCATTTTCTGTCTGCAAGATAGTAAAATTTCAACACCAACATCATAATGCACTGGTAACTAGAAGAATTGTAGGAAAGTCGAAGCAAGGGATGTAAAAGTGGAGTGCGTCTCGTGTGGCTTTTCAATAAACCACTTAGTTTTAGAGCCAGTGACTGTCCGTTGTAAAAGGCGTAGGCGGATCGAGTCATCCACTATGGAGTTAGAGGAACACCATAAGTGGAAGGACATGATATGGTTATGGGGGTCCTCACCACCCTTACCCTCAAACTTTGTGATGTCTCAAGGGAGTTTGGTAGGCATGGAGTCCAGGTAGGGTTATGTCGGATCAGATTGTTAGTCAATCAGGCTAGATCATGTAGGTTGAGACTGGCCATGAATGGGAAACTAGCAAGAGGATGTGACATAGTCGAAGTGGCCTATGTGCTATCCATAGAGGCGATCGTACAACCACCTCAACCGAATGGTGGGGTAGTGGCATGTGTCATAATGGGGATCAAGGGACCATTGATAAAAGGCGGAGGGATCGATGTGGAAGGGGGAGTGCCCTCAAGGTACTATTGGTGACCAAAGGGACAGTGGTCAGAATAGATCCACTCCCAATGGGTATATATGTAGTGACTGAAATGCTAGGTGTAGGTCCTGTGGCTGGGGTAGTGGTGGAGGCACCCTCAACAATACCGTCGTAAAAGGG
Source organism: Larix kaempferi (assembly GCA_027924585.1). Lineage (NCBI taxonomy): Eukaryota > Viridiplantae > Streptophyta > Pinopsida > Pinales > Pinaceae > Larix > Larix kaempferi. Next base: position 16,902,837 of record BSBM01000050.1, on the reverse strand, counting down.
ATTGGGGTTTATGTTGGCCATGGGGACAGACAGAGCGGTGTATGTGGGTAAATATGACTCAGAATTAGAGGTGAAATAAAGGGCGTCGGGATGAAGATCTGACGATGAAGATGTGCAGCTATGACGGGTGAGGTCAAGTGGATCATGCTGCGGGGATAGTCCCCGTAGGTGACGAGAGTGTCTCGGTGAATCAATGGTGATAGGTGTAAAAGTGATGAGGGGATGTGGTGGATAAAATGCTCACAAATCCTAGTGCAACCATGTGTGCAAAAGGAGATCTTGTAAAATGATGCCACTCAGGACAACAACAAGCTAAAAAACACTTGCTGCAAAAACGTGCTACAACAAGCACAGTAGCAATAAAATGGTTAGAATACCAACAAGCAACACCCCTAAAAATAAAAGGTAGTCTCACTAACCAATGGGGTTATATGAGCATTCAAACACCTATCTAAAATATATGGAAGCTCACACAAATCATATCCCCTGGAGGGTGATGAAATACGCAGTTAGGAAATACGAAATGTAGAACCAAATGGCTAAAGGATATCCCTCTATGGAGAGGGACTCCGGGTAAAAGATTCCTATAAGAATGGAAACTAAGCTACCCCATTCATGGCATGTACAGAAAGGTGTCTCGCCAATTGAGTTCTTTGGCCATCGTGTACCTGGTATGGGCACCACTGTGCACGACGAGAGACACGAGTTGGTGTCCTTCAGTACAGAATGGAGAGCGGTATTCCACTCAGACTTTTGGCACCTGTCTTTCCACTTTCCCTCCTAAGTGAGAGGTCGTCTAACAAATCAGTGTCAACCATACCAATAAATAATAGGGGATTTTGGATCCCTCAAGGAAAACAAACTATGTCTCAAATGTGTATGACAAATGGCGTGTTATTTGGATGCCTAACCCCAATGTCCTACCTAGCTACAAAGTTGTTTTTGGGTTCCCCGAGTGGGGTTAAAATGTGTTTGAATTAAGTTAATTTAGTCTCACTTGAATTATGGGGAGTGTGTGGGTGCACAATTGGTGTAAACCCAATATCGCCATTGATAAATGCTGAAAAGAAAAACATGAGACTTAAAACAAAAGTACTAACTGCTATAGCATGTAAATTAATGAACTTACTGAAAATATGATGCAATACAGTAAGGATGTATGCAAAGTGAAATGTCCCAAGTGCTACAGTAAGCAAACAACATAAAAGTACCAATAGAAAAATGGATGCAGAAAAATAGGAAGCTGTCTGGGTAAGAAAATAGGTAAACAGGGCTGCAGGGTGCGGCTATGAGGAGAAAAGTCGCGATCTGGTACTGCACTTTGCAGAAAAAGTCGCGCCGAAACAAAAAAATAGAGACAGGAAACAGGGCGTGGCTTTCAGGCTCAGAGGTGCATTGGGGACGCGGGTTTCAGTGTTGAAGGCGTGCTAGGGGCGCGGGTAATAGGGTCAAAAGTGCATGGAAAGCGCGGGTTGCAGGATGATAGGCGCATGGAAGGTGTGACTTAAAGACCCGAAGGTGAGTCGAGCAAGCGGAAAGTGCGGCTTACAGGAGGAAAAGTGCACTCTAAGCGCGATTTTCGGGCCGAAAGTCGCGTTGGGCAGCGGGTTTCAGGCCGAAAGTCGCGTTCAGGCCACAGGTAAATGGAAGAAAGTCACGTGCCAAGCCGTAAAAATGGAAAGAATGGAGGGCACTATGAAGGCAAGGGCTATATATGCAAGTAGAGGGCCTGTGGCTAGGCTTGAAAAGTAAAATGCAAACAAAATAACAAGTACAAAAATTAAAATAACTAAAACCAAAGATCGATGGGAATCGACCTAGTGGAGTGAGCAAATCTGTAGCTAGCGTTTTCACACCAGCCTATGCAAAAGGGAACCTACTAAGGATTATGAAACCCTTAGTAGTAGACTCAAATATAGATAAATAATTATGTGTGAGTGCAAATAACAATAAAATGAATATAACTAATTACTACAGTAAAAAACAATAAATATATCAGATCCCATGAAGTATTTATGTATTATTTTGCAAACAAGAGTTTACAATAAGAGTTACCTCGAAAGGTGAGTAGATGTGGGCCCTTGCAATTGTATGAAGAGTAGCGCGCCAAATCTCCAGAGTTCCTTTCTATTCTCGAAATGCTCAAGAGGTGGCCAAGACTCAACTGAATGGGGACCAAAAGCTCAAGGTGATAGGCTAAAGTTCAACAGGAATTTTGGGATCATGGATATGAAATGGGGTGCCTCCATCACCTTTTTAAAGTGATTTTGGGTGGTGGAGTATTGACCCATGGTTTTGGGAAACCGATAGTATTGGCTAGTGGTATTTTGAGTTTTCCTTTTTTTATTATTATTATTGACTTTTCCCCTTTTTCTTTTTCTTTCTTGGGGATTTTAACCTTTTTTGAAGGATTTTCATTAATTGATGAGGGACGTAATGATTTTATTCCCATTTGGTTACCAATTTAGGGTTTTTTGGGGTTTTGGAGGCCAAAAATATAGGAAAAGTGGACAAACGGGTTATGTGACTAGGGAGATGAGCTAGTGAACATTTTTTGGGTGTTAACATATTGTATTACTCCATTCTCTATCTTCCTATCCGCTAACCCTTCTACTTATATACACAATTTATGGGCTTTTTGGGTTGTCTAGATAACCCAATAAGCCCCCTCTTTATGTTTGCTCCACCCTTATGGGGTTTCTTTGACCATGGTTGGGGGCTTCCACCCCCAACAATATCTAAACCTGGAATGTTTGGTATTGTCCCAGATACTCCTTTGTGCTCTCAATGCGGTGGTGACGTTGAGTTTATTATTTTGTCTACTTTTATTGCTAATGGATTAATTTGTTGGTGCACTTCCATCGGGTTCTATGCCTTTGGTTGTAGTAACTCCCTCTACTTGTGTAATGTCTTGTGCTTTATTCTAGCATGTTTGATATTTTTTTCATGTCTCCTTATTTCCTTTTTAATGGTTGACAATGATGTTTCGAGTTCCATATTTTTTGTGCAACTCGATAGAATTGATCAAATATTTTGTGCTACTAATTTTACTGATAGCTTGGATTCTCTTAGTACTGATATCCTATTGGGTGTATCTTGGAATAGGTATTCTTCTCATTCGATGCTATTGATGTCATAGGATTAGATCTATTTCTAGAACACATGTTTTGTGAATTCTAACTCATTTTCCAGGTCCCACCAATCCACTAATTCATCCTAACCTTTCTTTTTTCTAAAGAGGTCGATATCAATGTTTTCTTGGTCTGATTCTATTGCTTGAAATGATTCAATTTTTTTCCATTTGACCTGATATAATATCTATTGTAGAGCCATTAATTTTTTTAGTCATGTTTCAATATGAGATTCACCTAGTAGGATATTTTCCTATCGATATTCTTTAGGTTCCTAGATGATTCAATCATTGTGCAATTTCGATAATTTGTAGAATCCTTCTTCGATGCATGCTCTTATCTTCCTTAATTTGTCAAATGTATTCTGTGAGTTGTTGATGTGTTCCTAAATTTCCTGCATTGTGGTATGTACCTTTGTGACTTGGTTTCACAATTCATGGTCTATTCTTATTGATATGTTTTGAGGGCATCGACTACTGCTTCGACCGTTAGCCGAATTGTTTTTTATCCAGATGTCTCCTTGATACCCTTTATTGTGGGAAACATGCATCTTGATGCTTGTTCTAATACTTCCAATCAATGTTGAAGGGCCTTTATTTGTTTTTTTTTTTATCTTAATCGTTTTCTGCATTTACTTATAGTTTTTGATCATCCTCATAGGCCCTATCGCTCAATTTTTCCAATTGTCCCGTGTTTCTTTAGCTTTCATTTCTAGTTGTGTTTCCTCAGGTGTGTATGTGGTATCTTTTTCCTCTTCCTGATCTATTATTTTTGCTGAAGTTATGTGCTCATGATAGATTTAGAAGTTTGATTTATTGTGTCTTCATTTTCTACCTCAGTGTTCTCTTCATTTACAACCTATTGCTATAGTCTCATGGTATCCTCTTGGGTTTTCAGCCTCTCGTTCTTCCGTAAGGTCTTTGTTCCTCCTATGTGTTGTCATAATTCTTTTGTTTTTTATCTTATCATATTTATACTTGTCATTCATTTTCAATTTGTGCCCACATATTGTTTCCTTTTCCCTCCTATTTGATTATTTTGTTTATGAGTTCCCTTTTCTATGATTGTTGATGAGTGTTGCGTTTTCTAGCTTCGAAATTTATGTGGAACAATCCATTTACGTGCTTTTTGGGTCTCTTATATTTTTTATGGATTTTATTTTCTTCAGTTTGGTTGTGTCTTCCTTTGATCCATCGGGTCCTAGGGCGAATTCCTTGGTGTGGTTTTCGAGCCCTACTAACTTCGATATGTGGATTCTATTCTCAAGAAATTTAAAGCTTTTTTGTGTGAATCCTTAGCGTGTTGGTCTTCATATTCTTTTGAGTGATTCTTCCTTGTATTGTTTATTTTCCTAGTTTAAATTCAAGTTCTTGAAGCTTTGAATGTATTGTGGAAGTTATGAGTCAGTGTGATAGTACATCCACATGGATTTTGAAGGACTTTCCACATAATTTAGTGCAGGTTACCTTTTGCAAACCTACAATCAACCAAAGTTTGAATTTTTCTTTCATCACTTCATTTTGCATGTTGATTTTTGAAGAAGAATAAGCTTTGTGAACAACATGTTGTATGTTAATGATCTCCTTCTGTAACAAAGACCGAAATGTTGCAAGTATTTGAAATTTATTTGATAACAGATGCCCCCTGTTAGTACTCTAATTGATTATTCCAAATTTTTTATCCAGTAGCACATCGATTGGAAAAGTCTAAAGTAGGTGCTGTCAGAAGTTCAGAAAATCCTATAGCATTTTCACCTAATCCCAAGTGTTCGTGTAAGCCTGGTCAGCTCTCTTCATCTCATTATCCAAGTGTTCAAATGCCTTACCTCAAGTTGTAGTGCTTCATGATTTTCAATGCGTTTAGTGCTGGGAGATTTGGCTTGTCACAAACCAAAGCACATCATGGTGCATTGGCATTGTCCAAAGGTCATACATGTCCATACTTCAGAATGGTGGTTTACATTTCCAAGATGGATTTCCTGCAATTGAATGACCATGGGAACAAAACCCAATGGAAAGAAGTCTATGCTATTACAAGTAATAGGGAAGATTGTGAATGTGGTAATTGTAGTCATGGCGGTGAAAGAGTTGGGAAGTGAATATTAAGTGTCATAGAAGACAATCCACTATTTAATAATTGAAGCTTCTTTGAAAGTAAAACCATTATGAATGTGTGCTCTAAGTGTTTCAAGGAGATCAATGCCATACAACCTTCTTTTCTTCTCATTCGAGAGAAACTTTGGAGGAATGTATCATGGACGAGAGTCATGTAAACCAGAGCACTAGTCTCAAATGTCAAAGGCTGGTGGATGAATTTGTAATATGATGCAAATTCATCATTGCAAATAAGCTCTCATTAGTGACAAGTTTCATCAGGGAATTGGTAATATAATATTTGAAAATTTTACAAAGAAACAAATCCTTTTTTTACATATGTTGAGGATTAGGAAAAGACACTTTTTATGCATGTTATTCTTACAATGATGATGATGGAAAACTAATTTGGGAATTCTTCTTGAGGATTAGGAAAAGACACTTTTTATGCATGTTATTCTTACAATGATGATGATGGAAAACTAATTTGGGAATTCTTCGACACATGTAGAGAAGAACTAAAGTTTTGAAAAGAAAATTCTCGAAGGAATAACAGTTACACGCTCATCGACAACTCATATATACATGTGGAAACAAGAACACATGAAGGATATTAAAGATAACATCGGTCACTTTAGCAAAGGAAATTTGTTAGAAGAAGCCTGCCCGTAGCATTATGTATCCTAAGGTAAATTCTGGGGTTTCCTTTGGCTTTTTCGACAGGAAAGCCATGCAAAATATATATGGCGCTGGCATGATTTTATACATTAAACCAGATCACAAGATTCTTATGAAATTGGGATTTGGTTCGGGCAGTAATACAAAATATGAATTGATTGCACTTTGGGGCTTGCTCTAGGTCGTGCTCAAGAGAGGTATGTCTCGCATCAAGATCCTGGGAGACTCAAAAGTTATCATAGATTGGGATACTAGTATACATGACATTCAAGCACTCTTATTATCTTACTGGTTGCAGAAAACTAAGTCCCTCATCATCCGATTTGAATAAATCTCTTTTCAGCACATCCTCCCCGAGGCAAAAAAGGATGTTGAAAGACTTTCGAAGGAAGTCATTGGTCCGAGGCAAAAAAGGATGTTGAAAGACTTTCGAAGGAATTCATTGGTCCTATGGATGAATTCATATTTTTTGAAGAGTGGGTTTTCGATACCATTATATCTAATGCTATTATATATGTATTCTAGGACCTCTCTCTCTCGGTAGTAATTATGTCTCAGTTATTGCATTTGGATTTGGGATAGGTGAACATTTGTCTCATAGTTTTGGTGCTTAGAATATGTTTAAGGGTTTTTGGCATGTTTTGTATTTGGGTTTGATTTTTGGATTTGTAATTAGAGCAGTGATTTATAAATTCTATATGTAACCTTGATTTTCTACTGAAAATATCAAGTTATGGATTTTTCTATTTGAAAAAAAAAATGAATTTTGCTGGAAATTTTTAGCTAGAGGATTAATCAAGAACATATCGATATTCTAGATTTAAAGAAATCAGCCCTCTGGGCATCGTTTCCAAGTATTTCAAAGCATGAAGATAACAAGCACACAGGTGGTAAGGCATTTGCTAAAAATAAATAATTGATATCAGATTTACAGGATAATACATCAAGAAACAGATCCACATTTCTAGGTCAGCACACTATGTGGAAGTCAAAATAATTTACCAAAGAAGCAGATCCATATTTCTTGCAAATTATCCGTAACTTCTTTTATTTTTAGGTTTTTGTTATATTTCGGTTCCGAGAATATTTTAATAGCTTGTAGAAGTATTTTTGTTATGTATGTTATCATTATGGAAGGTAATGGATCATCCCAAGGGGTTGAGGATTCAATGCTAGACAAGTACTTAGACTTTGTCTATCATTGTTATGGGTTCCTAGACTTGTATTTTGCTGTAACATTTTCATTATCATAGATTCCTGATATTTTATTATTAGTCTGTATTCCTTTGTTGGGAATGTACCTTATTCTTTCCACTTGAATCGAATATCAGTTTCTGAGTATTGTTAACTGTTTATGAACTCTGGATTCCTATGCAGTGAATTTATCATAGCATTTTCCCATTGTTCATATGCTTTGTTCATACGCTACTTATCCAGTTTCTAGAAAGTATTTATGTTAATTGGATATTCAGAAATGTGAATTTACGTATTTTATTTAGTTTATTTCATCTTTGAGGTTCATTGTGTGTCTTCTCTTGTTCTCCCACCATCGCAATGCAATTCAACTTGTCTTTTGATCATCCTGATCACCTGTTATTCATGATGTGCTACAACAGTCTGACTCCATGCCCATGATCTTTGCCTTTTATCCCTTTTCATCTCTCAAACAAACAATCATAACAATTATTAAGATGTGCTATCCATGCTCTCTTTGCAATCAGAGTGCATTTTCTAGTGTTAACATCTTCTGGCATCGTCGTCGGGGACGGAAGTGAAATATTTTCACTGGCATATGTTTTACGTGCTTAGATATGATTTTAGATGGTGAACTGAGAACAACCACTGGAAAGTGACTGCATCATTCACCTAGTGACTCCATGATTGAAGAATCCATTGGAGATCCTACAATTTCAAGATGTCAATGCTCGAATGGTTTCCCTTATGTCTCTGAGGTTTGCACCTTTCAATTTCTCAGATATTCCTGAATTTCCTAATGTTGTACCTGTTGTGGACGAGTGGGAAGATTGTCTTCCCAAATTCAGAGAGGAAAAATATGGTAATCCTGCACCGCATTTGTTGGAATTCCATGAAGTTATGCATCAGTTGGGAATTCATCATGAGGATGTGTTAATGAAGATGTTCATGTACTCATTAGAGGGAGATGCTCATGATTGGTATAGATCTTTCCTCGCATCTAGTATTTCCTCATTGAGGGAGTTTCATGCTTGTTTTTATAAACATTATAAGATTATTTTCGCGGCTAATTTTTTTTATTGGAAGCTTGTTGTGAGAATTATAAATTTATTAAATCTGCTACATATGAAGACCAACAAATTTTTTCTGATGAAAAATATCATTTTTGTGATGAAGATAATTCTTGCTTTAAAGAGATTGTTGTCGAAGAATTTTTTCCTCGTGATTTTAAAGAAATTTCAAGTTGTCTTCATGATGATATGCTGTCAAAAATGAATTTTTAGGATATTTGTTATAATGAAACTATTGAATTTAACACTATGCAAGGTCATTTTAACAATTTTTCGATCATCACATTTATGATGTATGTGATGATATCCTAACTCCAATTCTTGATTCAGAAGATCTCTTTTTTTTCATCAAATTCTTGCTACAGAATCTCATTTACAACCCATCATTCAACAGGATTTTGAGCATGATTATCAAACCACAACTGACAGCAATCCTCCTTTGTTTGATGAAAGTGATGTTGAAGGTCAAGAAAAAGAAGCTCGCCTTTTTCTTGAAATTTTTTATCAGCAGTTTCATGAGGGAAGTGAACCTATGGTCCATAAAAACTCAGATCATGTATATCATAGTTATGACTCAGAAGTAGAGCCTGATTTTGAAGAGTAGATTTCTATATCAACATGCATTGATGCTCGTAGTATAAAACCAATATATGACCGTTATGAATAGGAATTTGGAGAAAGCACTGAGAATTTTAATCATGAACAGATTTCAATTCAAGACCTGAGAGTAAATGAAAGTAGTTCTCATCCTTTTCATGTTTCATTCTCTGAGTTTCAGAAGGAAGATATCAACATCATTAATGAATCAATTCCTGCAAATAATACTCAAAGACAATCTGATCAGCCGGAGCAAGAAGATAATATTTTCATTAAGCTGGAGTTTTGTCATGATCTTCATAAACTAGTGGCTATTTGGATGGACTTGATTCTTCAAGGGGTCTCTAATGTTACAATACTAAGCATGCAAACTAATTGTAGCAGTAAGTATGAATTACCTTTGAAATTTCTGCTACAAGCATTATATTCTTTTTGCACCTTCAGCTGCATGCAAAAAGAAAATGTAGTCAAACAATTGCTCATTTGGATACATTGGAAATTTACTTATATTTGATCAAGGAGTTTTGAGCTGGTTAGAGTAGAAGTGTATATAAGTACGCTTGTAGATCGAGCATTGGTTTTCAGTTTCCAGTATGTTTTCATCTTGATCCATCTATAATAGATCAGCATAAATAAAGAATCCAAGCCCAATGGAGCACTGGTGTAGATTCAGGTTATCATCTTTTTTAGATTGATAGTTTGGTTTTTTGTTTCCATCAGATGGAAGAGGCATCTTGGTATTGCAAGTATGGTTTCAGAGTAGAGTTTAGGAATCAAAATGGATCAAGTCATTGGTCTACATATTCTTAGTGCCTTGTAAGGAGAACACTATCCCTAGCTGGAGCCAATGCCAGTACTATAACTGACTATGCCAAAATTTTGATTCGACAACACATTGATGGGAAAAGTATAAAGGAGACACTAACAGAAGTTCAAAAAATCTTATATAATTTCCCCCTAACCTCGATTGTTCGTGTCATCCTGGTCGGTTCTCTTCATCTCAAATCTTTAACTTGGAGAAACCTTGTAATTCGCACTCCCCTTTCAGAATTCAAATTCCATTAGCCAAGTCCAATTTATTATTCAAAAAGTCAAATTATTTTCGTATCCAAAAGTTCTCTAGAATACATTGTTATTTGTTGGGTAAAATTGAACATTATAAATTTTTGTTTTAAAATCATTTGAAATAATTTTATTTTAATTATTATTATTATTATTATTTTTTGAAAAATAAAAACATTTAGCTTTTTCCCAATCTCCAATTTGAACTCAATGTCAAATTCAAACTCCAAGTTTCAAGTCATAAGCCGATCCTTCACCACATCAACAAAATGTTGAGTCAACCATGCAAGCAACAAAGAAAGCACCCACGAGGATGGCCATGGGTCATAAGTCTTGCACTATGCTTCGATTGATGCACGGAAAGAGTTTTTAATATAAAATGTCCTCTATTATATTTTTGTTGCGTCTGGGATATACATACAAACACTATAGGCACGCCAATGGAGATCGCTCAAGTATGGAGGATCAAGCTTCCAAATGACCAGGTTTCAAGCTCATCACTCAAATACTCTATCCCATATCCAAGTGTTAGAACTCAAGGGAGAGCCACATGACTATCACATATATTTTTGCATCCTTGAGATCGGATTTACCTTTCTCATTTTTCCACGGTGTTAAACTTACAAGGGGCAGTCTTTTTAAACAATTCATGTAGGGGCATTCAACTACCACTAAGCCTAAGTACCACGATAAGCATCAAGTTTAAAAGTTCAAAAATACTGCACTACGCGTCGACCATGGGGTCTCAGTTCATGCATATTAACAAATAGAAAATATTTTTTGTTTTGAATATAAGGTATGTAGCAAAGAATATATTTTAAAGTATAGTAGCATCATTTGAGTTTGAATACGGATTTGAATACGATTCGATATGGAAAAATTAAGTAATGAAAATATCGAGTATGAATAAAATATGGAAGTAGCTTGCTTTTATATGATATTTTTAATCAAATATTCACAACTATACCATAAATATATAGACATTTATATAATAAAATTTAACATATATTTGAAAAACAAAAATAGAAAAACTTAACAACCTCGAATATGAAAATGTGAAAGTGTGAGAGAGGGAACTACTTATTTATAGTTATTTTAATAAGTAAGCATTCAATTGATTGGTATTTTTGTTTTATAGTGTTTAAATAATTAATGATTTTTTTTTCTTTTTTTCTTTAAATTGGTTTTAAAAATTTAATTCTTCATTAATAATCCGTATCCATATTACACTTACACCAAATATTCGATGAAGAATTTCAGTACACGAAATACCAATACTACTGAATTATGCAACTATGTTTTAAACATCATTCACCGAGCTTTTGATCTATACCACCAACTCACAGCTATAAATTTTGAGAGGTCAAATGAAGTGCACCCAATGTAAAATTTACAGGTGTCGAATGCCAAGCAAATAGATAAAGAAAGTGCTCATTATCTAAGTGTCCAAATGCCTTAGCTAGATTTGTAGTGCTTCATGATTTTCAACGCATTCACTGCTGGGAGATTTGGCTTGTCACAAACAGAAGCACCTTGAGCTACATTGGCATTTTCCAAAGGTCATATGTGTTCATCATTTCATTGATCATTTCCATTGCCATTCAATTCCATGGTAAATATTCGCGCGTATCCTCTATATCCTCATATGGTTTCAATACTTCAAAGCTATAGCATGGTTTACATTTCCAAGATGGATTTCATGTAATTGAATGACCGTGGGAACAAAATCCAATGGAAAGAAGTCAAGGCTCTTACATGTAATAGGGAATATCATGACTGGTAACTTTATTTATGGTGGTGAAAGAGTTGGGAACTGAACATTAAGTGTTATAGAAGCCAATCCACTGTTTAACAATTGCAGCTTCTTTGGAAATGCAGTCATTATGAATCTGTTCTCTAAGTGTTTCAAGAAGATCAATGCCACACAACCTTCTTTTCTTCTCATTCAAGAGAAATTGTGGTGGAATGTATCATGGACAAGAGTCATGTAAAGCAAATCACTGGCCTCAAATTTCAAAGGCTGGTGGATTAATTTGTATGTTTCCAATTCGTCGTTGCAAATAAGTTCTCATTATTGACAATTTTCATCAGGGAAGTGCTAAAATGATATTTGAATAATTTACAAAGAAACAAATCCTTTTTTACATCTACCTAGGATTAGGAAAAGACCTTTTTTATGCATGTTATTCTTACAATGATGATGATGATGGGAAACTAATTTGGGATTTCTTTGACACATGTAGAGATGAGCTAAAGTTTTGGAAAGCAACTTCTCGAAGGAATAATAGTTATAGGATCATCAACAACTCATATTTTCGTTTGGAAATAATAACACATGAAGGATATTAAAGATAACATTGGGCGCTTTAGCAAAGGAATTCTATTGGGAATTTTTAGATACAAGATCGGGTAACAACATATCCATATTCCATATTTAAAAGATGAATATCATCCCTTTCCATATTTAAAAGATGAATATCATCCCTTAGAGCGTCATTTCCATCATTTCAAAGCACGAAGATAACAAAATCACAAGTGGCAGAGAATTTGCTAAAAATAAATAATTGATCACATATTTCCAAGCTAATACATCAAGCAATAGATCCACATTTCTAGGTCGGCACACTATGTGGCAGTCAAAAGAATTTACCAAAGAATGAGATCCAAATCTCTTGCAAATTATTCACGATTTCTTTTATTTTTAGGTTTTTGTTAGATTTCGGTTCCAAGAATCTTGTAATATCTTGTAGAAGTATTTCTGCTATTTAAGTTGTCATTTTGAAAGATAGTGGGTTAGTCCAAGGGGCCAAGGATTCAGTGCTAGACAACTACTTAGACTTTGTCTATCATTGTTATGGGTTCCCTGAGTTGTATTTTGTAGTGACATTTTCATTATTAGAGATTCTTGATAGTTTATTATCAGTCTGTATTTCTTTGTTGACCATGTACCGTATTCTTTTCACTTGAATGGTGTTGGTCACAGCACTGTTCTAGAGGTTTTCCAATGTAGACCCAGGTTCTTCGCGATACCAGATACCAACAAAACCCCTATTCACCGGCCCTTTCGGCAATAGACTACAAGCAGCCAGAGGTCTCACCCGAGGCGAAGTTGAGGGGGTGGTTGCAGAAGCAGGTTTCCACAACCTTGTGATGCGAGTGTTTCAACTGACTTATGTACAACGCAGTACGAGTTGCGCGCTGCGGTCAATGACTGCGCAAACTCTTCTACTCCGCGTCGAGTATTTTCAGAAACCAAGATATTTGCACCCTCAGCGCATCCCCAATCCGCACAGTGGGTTTATGAGATCTGGTCACTTCTATTCAACTTTATTCAATAATCCTTAATCATCCATCATTACTTAGCTTGATAGACATCATAACTTATGCAAATATGTGAGATGCGCAGTGCTGTGTGCTTGATGTCGCGATTCAACTCTAACCAATTGTTGTGTGTTTATCTCATAGATCCATTCATTTGAGAATTTATAGGTGATTTACTGTTAATATTCCCCCATACATGATTTACTTAGCATCTTCTTCCATCCTTTCCATGGTGAATATAGATAACAGTAAACATATAACAGACAATAGTAACTTCATGCATGCACTGAAGGTAAATTAGATCACAAATTAATAACAATCATACACAACAATCACATAACACAATGGTTTAACGTGGTTCAGCCCCCCGGATGGGAAGCTACGTCCACAAGAACTGTTGTTTATTTATCTTGGAAAGGGTACAACAGTTCTTCATCCGCGCACTCAGTTGTAGACGCTCTTCTTTCTCTCTTTCTCTAAATTAGGTCTCTACGCACTCAGCTGTAGAGCCTTTACTATTATTTAATCTAACAGATCTCACAATATTCAATAATATCAACAAAATTGAGAGTTAACCCTTTTCCTTTACAAAATTTCCTTATTTATAGATCAAGACCCGTAGGTCATGTCTTTTACATCTTGAAGGTAGAACCCTTAGGTTTACAAAACTGTCGCGATTTTTCCAAAACAAGACTACTTATATCTGGCCGTGGATCTTCTGTTATATGCGCGCCAACAGGTTGTTTCCTTCAAGCTCTTCTTTCTCGTCTTTAGATGACTCGCTCCAGTAGTCATAGTCTTCTATCTGTTGTGATCAGTCACCTACCTCCGATCTGCACCTACCCACTGCTTGGTAGTTATCGACGATCTTTGCCAAAAATAGGTCTTCTATGACCTAACCAAAATAACTCCGTTCATCCGTCCATGCTCTGCTTAGCTATATCTCCGTTGACGTGGCACATCATGGCGCTGTATTCCTCGCAGTACCGATCTCGCAGATCCTTTCTCACTGTGCTGCGCGCAACTTCGCAGCATACCAGAACTTATCCCAAAATTGTTCAAACTTAACTACGCTTAGCTCCACAGTTCTCAAAATTCTTCCTGTTAAAAAATGCCCCATCTGGGCCAGGCCCAACAGGCCCCTAACACTTACATGTGGCTCACCCCTGAGCCACCTGGAACTCCTTGAAGGTGTTCCGCTGATTGTGGGCGGATCTTCGCAGCGAACTCCTTGAATGTGTGAGTCAGCTCTTCTACCGTGGCATTTGTATCTTGTTCAATTTACGCAATTGTTTCCACCATCTCAAGTGTTATCTCATGGCCGATCTGGCCTTCCACTTGCTCTTGATTTTGGTTCAACTCTTTTAAATTTTCTTCGATCTCCTGTGAGATCGTGTTGACGTCCTCTAATAATGGCTGCGACTTATCGCCCATTTCTGTCTCCTTCTCTCGCAAAGATTTAACTTCCTTCTTTAGGGTGTTGATTTCTATGTATTTTTGGAGTTTCTCCCTTGCTGGTAATGTCTTAACCTCGTCACTCATCTTTTCTAGTGCTTCTAGTTTTTCTTTCACTTCCTTCTTTACTTCGAGCAATTGTTGGTCTTCTTCAAGGGCATTAAATGCCTTCAATGCTGCTTCCAGTAGATTTCGGCACTTAGTCACTTCGATAGCAATATTATGTTCCGCGGTCTTCACTACTCCTTGTCTTATATGATGTTCATCTCGTGGAGTCAGTGGATTGATCTGTGCTTTCAGGGAAGCAATTTCAGACTCATGGAGAATCTCCATGTCTTCCTTCTCATTCTTAAGACTATTGACCAAATCGCCAATCTTTACAATAGTATCTACTGGTTCTATTTGTATTTCAAATTCATCTATATTATTTGCAACCGTAGTGATCGTGGTCTCCAATCTCAGTCGACGATCTCTTTCATCTTGTAATTGCATAGTACTCCATGAGCTATCTTCCTTGAGTTGCCTTTGCAACTCTGCCTGTCCTTTCAGTGCTTCTATGGTTCTATCATGCATTTCTTCACTGACTTGCGTCTGTAAGTAATGGAGTCCTAGCAATGGTATGCTTGCAAGATCAAGCTCAACCTGCTCTACATTCTTTGTATATAGCATTGCTTGATCTTGTAATGGCAACCTGATAGATAGTGGCTGCAAATGGACAATACGGGACCTCGTGGGAACCGTTATTTGTTGCTGTGAAGTCCCCGCGGACCCTTTTTCAACTACTGACTCATGGTGCAAGGGTAATCTTCTGCTAACTTCATCAAATTTTTGGTATATCCCTTGCAGTGTAGTCAGGTTCTGGTTTAAGCTTTCTTGAATTTACTTTTCCTTCTTCTCTTTGTCTGCTGAAAGTTCCTCCATTTGTTCAGTTACCTTCACGACAATAATTAAATAATCATCTTCGCGAAGCACTGTGTCCAATTGGTCTTTGTTTGCTTTCTGCTTCTTCCTTTTTTCTTTGTGCCTCGAAGGACTTCCAACATCCTTTCTATTGCTTGACTCTTTATCTTCTACTATGGGACACGAGATAGGGTTATCCTCGCCAGAATCACTTTGGATATCCACGACCTCAACTCAGAATTCAGCTGGCCATTCCTTCATGATATTCTCAATATCTTCCTCGTACATATGATAATTTCCTAGGTACCAATCAACATTCTTTTTTTGTGCTTTGGCTGAAATGGAGATGCATTTCATCGCAGCATAAAAATTTATAATGTGGATATATTTGCTTCTTACTTGCTTTGGTATGCGAGGTGTAAGCATGATGTTCCCGTGCAACTGGTCGTAATATGTGAAAAAGACCAGTGTTGTCTCGTGTTGTCTTTCTGGATTCAAGTTCGCCCATAGATTCTGAAATCGAGCACCTCTGCAGTTTGAAGTGTTTGTGACCACTCCGACATAGTGCTTCGGTTCCCGCCACCCCAGGGAGCTGATCAATACGATGAGTCAGGTGAAGTGGAAGTTCTCACCATTGATTTGCGTATCATTCAGTTCTTCAAGGAACTCATTTAATAGATATTGGCACTAATTGAATTTTTGTCCTTCGGTAGCTACAGCACCTAGTAGTACTGCGCCTACATTTACTTCTAACAGTCTGCACTTTCTTAATATTTTTCCCGCAAACAGCTGCATGAAAAACCTTATTGCCTCATCCTTTATGTCATCCATCTGGAAGCTTCGCTTCCCTTTGATCACAGATTGTGTTTGCTTCATCAATGCTGCTACCTCTTTATCCTTTTTCTTTCCCTGGAAGAACTTCTATGGGTCTTCTCCCCTTTTGCTTAATCCAGTTATACGGTGGATTAAGTCAATTGTCAGGTTGATATTCTAGTCTAGCCATAAATATCCCTGGTGGATGTGAGCCATAAGAGTTCGCAGCACCGCGTTGAGATCCAGTGATCTATCGAAATGTGGGAGTCTTAGCAGGTTGAGCGTCCCCGACTTGGCTACTCCGGACAACAATCTCTCAGTGACCAAGGTGAGGTCGCCCTTTTCATTCTTCTTCCAGCACATGTATTTGTCGGGCTGGAACTGTGGGAACTTTGGTTCATTTGGCTTCTCCTTTTGCATTGCTAGCAGATCATAGTCCTCCCATTTGCATTCTGGAATCTTTCCTAACAGATTTCTGTCCACCTCAACATGCTTCGATATTGGTGAGAGTGGTATCTCATGCTTTGGACTCTTCAACAGTCTAATGGCCAGTGCATCCACTGCATGCGGCGAGATGTAGTCTAGATTCATAGTTAAAGGTATTTCTTTATCGGTAAGGGGCTTATTTGTCCCTACCAAACTTGTCTGTGGTAGTTTTGATCTTGATGCTACTGGATTTTTCCCTTTGTCTTGCATTGAGGGGTCGTGTCTTGGTGATCTTCTTGGATTTTGTTATGATTTTGTAATGATTTTCTTGTTTGGGGTTCTCATTAATTTGTCAATTCCTCCGCGTTGGAACAACCTCACAGTCTCTTCAACCGTAAAATCTTCTTCAAATGAAAATCTCTTAGACATGCAAACACTTCCAACGGTTGTAGATGGCTTACGAAAACTAGCTCAGACAGAAATATTTGCAGAAAATTCTAAGTGTTTGATACGCCCGCAAGACGATATGCAATGTTATTTATAGGCGTGGCGGACCCTCCTCCGCGCCCTTGAACAACTAGATCTGCATTTAATGGTGGTATCCGTTGGCCAAATCCAGTTGCTTCTTCTGTCTTGTCTTTCAAAATTGTGCTCAGAATGACTATCTGCACTTTAAATGCCTGAGCGGTCGCTAGGAAACTACTGTATAATGGCTTCTTCCCAACCGACACTGTAACAGCTATTTTCTGGAGCCTTGCGTCGAACTGCGCAGTAGGCAATCTTTGGTTTTGCGTAGTGATTTCACGACATATAATTTCTTTTCTTTCCAGTTGCTGCTTTTTGAATGTCGCAACAGCGCATTGTTTCTTTTTTTTTTTTCAACGTGGTGCACTGTATAGATCTATCTCTATAAGTCTATGTACAGACTTTTCCATAGTTTCTAGTGCCCAATTCCAACTATATTTGGCACCTCAAAACATTTCCTTCTTTACGGTCATACCGGATGATACGGAGTAGGACTATCACGGTAAAGCTTTAGTCTGCTTCCATTTATCAAATTGGGTAGTGTATCACTTCCTAAAGTAGCTAACTGGACTACGCCAACGTTAGTAACATCTATTACAGTATATGGTCCAAGCCAATGCATTTTAAATTTTCCAGGAAACTTCATGAATTTACTATCATACAGTAGGACTAGATCACCTACCTGAAAAGACTTATTCTTGATGTGGCGATCGTGCCATGATTTTTCTCGTTCTTTCTGCACTTGCTGGTGGAATCCCGCGATGAAGCGCTCTTCTTCCAACCCAACCAAGTGTAACAACCTTTCTTTTTGTGCTGCGCAGTCTTCCATTCCTGTAAATGCAACTATTCTCAAGCTGGGTATAATGTATTCCGTTGGAATTATTGCTTCTTGTCCATAAGCCAATCTGAAAGGTGTATGTCCAGTTAATTTATTGCATGTCGTTCTGTATGCCCATAATACAGATGGAATGTGAAGGTCCCAGTCATCACGGTTTACGTTGCATATCTTGGTTAGCGCATTCTCAAGTACTTTATTAAATGCTTCAACAGTTCCATTCACTTGTGGGTGATAAGGCATACTGCGCTGATGATGGATGTAGAACTCTTCAGTTAAAGCTTCAATAGTTCTGTTTAGAAAATGGGTGCCTTGATCACTCATCAAAATTTTTGGGCATCCAAATCGTGTAAGGATGTTCTCAAAAATAAATTGCGTGGCTGTAGCTGCGCTACAGTCTTTGACTATTTTTGCTTCTGCCCATCTGGTGAGGTAATCCGTTGCTGTAACAATGTACCTCGCACCAGTTCTTTTTCCCTGTGGGTTAATAGGTCCCACGAAATCAATTGCCCATTTCTCGAATGCCTGCAAGGCTAGCCGAGGGTTCAACGACATTTCATCTCTTCTTGACGGTTTTCCTATCCTTTGACAGACATCACAGTTCTAGCAATGTTCTTTGGAGTCCTTATGAATCGTAGGCCACCATAGCCTTGCGCAGTGGCCCTTCCTGCATAATGACCTCCTGCGACTCCTAAATGTGCATCAGCTAATATAAATGGCTTCTCATGTTCTAATACACATCTTCGCAGCACTTCATCAGGTCCTAACTTCTAGAGCTGTCCTGCGATAATGGTGAAGTCTGTTGCTCGCACGATCAGTTGCTTCTTTTGCTGCATAGTGAATTTAGTAGGTGCGAACCCGGTAGTTAGAAGGTAAATGATATCCTGATAGTAATCATTGGCAACCTGTATAGCAAACAATTGCGCATCGGGAATATTGTCTTCTAGATTCGTTGGTTCTTCTCCTGACTTGATCCTTGATAGATGATCAGGGCCTAAATTTAATCTTCCTGGTTTGATTATTATTTCAAAATCGTACTCTTGGAATTGTAAGAGCCATCTGCAAATTCGACCCCCTAACATTGGCTTATTGACCAGGTATTTTAATCCAGAATGGTCAGTAAACATTGAGAAGTGCGCACCAAGCAAATAGTGTCTGAATTTCTGTAGCGCATATACCATTGCAAGTCCTTCCCTTTCAGTAGTGGTATAGTTTTTCTCAGTAGATGACAACTTTCTACTCGAAAATGCAATGGGATGATCAATTCCTCCTTCTCCTGGCTACGCAAGAATGATACCCAATGCTATACATGAAGCATCAACATGTACGTGAAATGGATTTTCCCAGTCTGGAAAAACTAGGATCGGCGCAGTGACCATTTTCTCTTTCAATGTGTCAAATCCTTTCTCGCAGTCCTCATTCCAAATGAACGGTGCATCCTTTTTTAAAAGCTTCTCCATTGCTGCGGTTATCTGTGCATACCCCTTTATGAATTTCTTGTAGTATCCGATATGCCCTAGTGTAGTGCGCAATTGTTTAACTGAATTTGGTGTAGGCTAGTTTACAATAACTACTATCTTCGCAGGATCAACCATCAACACTTTCTTACACACGATATGTCCCAGCAGAATCCCATAAGGAACACAAAAAATACATTTCTTCAAATTCAATGAAATGTGATGTTGTCTGCATTTTTCTAGCATCATCTTGAGGTTCGTGGCATGGTTCTTTAGTAACCCAAAAATGGTCCAATCATCAAAGTAAACTTCTAAAAACTTGTGGATGAATTCTTTAAATGCTGCGATCACCACTCTTGAAAATATGGCTAGCGCATTCTGCAAGCCAAAAGGCATCACTGTATACTGGAACGACCCCCATTCTGTTGCAAAAGTGGTTTTGTGCCTATCAGCTGGATCAATTTTTATCTGATGGTATCTAGAAAATCCACTAGTAAAAGAGTATGCTTCATTCCCTCCAACATTATCAAGTACTTCATCGGTAAAAGGTGTAGGAAATGGATCATGCATAGAGGCATCATTCAACTTTCTAAGATCAACACAGATCCTAATCTTACCCTTTGTTTTCTTGTCTTGGATGAAAATTGGGATTATCCATTCAGATTCTTCAACCGGCTCAATAATTCTTGCATCGAGCATCTTATCGAGTTCTGCCTTAACTCGTTCTTTGTAACATGGATTTAGTCTATATGGCCTTTGTTTAATAGGTTTCACTCTTGGCTTAAGAGGAATTCTCATCACTCCTAAGTCTCCTAGGATGCCTTTCATCTCTATGAACTTCGTTGGGAATACTTCCTTATATTCTTGTAATATAGCTGCGATCTCCACAACTGTTTCATCATCCCAGTAATCTCCTATTGCTGCGAACTTCGGCTCTTCATGGGTGCCTATGTTCACTTTCTTTGTTTTAACCGGTCCACTCATATCTGCAATTTCTAGGGGAGGTCCTTCTACCTCGCATACTCCTTCTGATTCTGGGATTTTGATGTTGCGCGGGTCCTCCGCGTCGCTATCTTCAACTTCTTCATCTATGTTGTAGCAGTCTAAAGCCTTCTCTATCTGTTCTGACCAATCTGGTTGTAGACTCGCAAGTACATTGTTTGTGTCAGAAAACTCTTCTAGTGTTATGTTTTCCTCCTTGCGATGTGGTCTAAATATATTTTGCTTGATCAGTTGCAGCAGGTCATGTATAGTTGGCTGGTCATCTTGAAAACTAAATTCCTTCTGGAAGGTCACAGTAAGGACGGACCAATCCGCGGTTCCTGTGCACATATCCTCCTATAGGTACCATTTTTTTGGAATAGGCTCCTCCAACGTATGCACAAAGAGATGTACCCATTCTGTCTACGGTCTTTCCTTCCAAGCTTGTACACAAGCTGCGATATGATCTCTTGGATCCATCTGACCATTATATTTCTCAAATGGTAGTGTGACCTTATCAGCAAATCTAATCTGTAGTTTTATTCTGCACTTGTCCCAAGTTGTCATTGTCTTTTTATGTGTATCCCACCATCTGGCAGGTGTTTCTCTTATTGCCATGTCTAATGTTGAGACGCGATGTTCATCTGCCACTGCTGCAATGTATTCTTTGATAAATGAATAGACGTTA
This sequence comes from Larix kaempferi, assembly GCA_027924585.1. Lineage (NCBI taxonomy): Eukaryota > Viridiplantae > Streptophyta > Pinopsida > Pinales > Pinaceae > Larix > Larix kaempferi. The sequence continues at coordinate 16,881,611 of BSBM01000050.1, read as the reverse complement.
GTTGTACCATCATAAGTGGGGATTGGACTTACTTGCTTTCCAATCCAGCGGAGTGACTTTGTAATTGTCACGCATCTCCTGGAAGATACTTCATGCATTATGTGTTGCCAGTTTTCTAATCCTGCTCTGAGTCTGAGATGCACGAACTATCGCAGCGCCAGCTGAGCGTTCCATCCGCAGTAGGATGAATATAATCCGCATCATTTGTTGTCATTTGATAGATATGGTCAAGGTCTTGAGCTCTGTACTCTTCTTGAATAGGTTCAACATATCGCTCCCCCTGCGAAGGATCCAATGGTGCAACGACCCTTATGTCGTTGCCTTCAAATATCATTTTCATTGTCTTCAGATTGATGATGGTGGAGTTCTTCATTTCCCAATCGATGCCCAACAGTTCTGGATAAGGATTACTATCATCCACAATTTTAATTACTTCGAAGTTTGCATAACTTCGCACTCCATCAATGTCGACAATGGTATTGTTTAACCTTCCCGGCGATATAACTATGCCTTGATTAGCCATTCTTAACTGTAGAGGTGACTACTCTAACTTTGGTTTTCCCATTGCCTGCCATGTCTTCTTGGTTAAGACATTCACTTCAGATCCAAGATCAAGAATGATATCGTCCATCTCATAGTCTCTTATCTGTGCAGTGAACCACATTTCTCTGCCGGTTCTTTTGGGACTCCTAATGTTATGTACTGCGCCATGTGCTATTCCTTTCTTACTGCATGATTCATACTGATTTATCAGTTTTTCAAATTCCATAAGAGTGTCTTTGTTTTTTAATAACTTGATGCAACTGTGTAGAAACTACGCAACAAGAATAGATGTATCTAGTGCGGTGCGTGTCTGATCATATGCCAGTGGCATGTCTTCTATTTGTGGTTCTTGACTTCGCAGCGGGATCCTGGGTGAAATAGGTGGTTGTTTTTTAAACATGTCCCGCGCTTCTTTAAATATTTCCTTATTTTTCTATAAGTTTAATGGAGGTGCTTTCCCAGGAGATTTTCTTATCCCTACTATTTCTCCAGGTTTCTTCTTAGGATCAGTTGTACCAGAAGTCAAGTCTTTGGTGCTGTTGTATTTTCCTGTATCAACGCCACTTCGCGTTACTGCGTTGACACTCGGACCTATAGGTCTGTTCTCTGATGCGATCAACTGGATGTTAGGATTCAGTGTTTCTGTTCTTCTACGCTTCTACATTTCTACCTCAATCACGGGGCAGTCTTCAATCACATGATCAAATGATTTATAGTAGTTGCATGTGGTGCATGGATTATTACATTCTCTTGATACATGACCTGGCTGGCCATAGTTATAGCATATTACCTGGCCTCGTCCTCTTCCTTGGTTTTGACCAGTATTTCTTCCTCTCTCGCGATATCCACCACCACGGCCTCTATATCCTCCTTGATCATAGTGTGTGTTCTCTTGTTTTGGCTGATTTTCCTCTTGGACGTGATACATTCCAGCACCTCGCATTGCTTCCATATCTCGCTTTATTTCATTCATCAGTTCATAAGCACGATAGTTAGACTCATCATGTTCAACTGACTTACATAAATTGTAGTATAATTTTCTAGGTGTCTTTACATATTTTTATATCAGGTAGCAGTCCTCAGGCCTGTGTCATCTGCTTCTACAAATTTCACACCACGGTGCCTGGTTCTGATTCATATTTATTGGGTTTGGTGCGCCACTGTTAAGATATTCTTGAAATAACGGGAAATGTTCCCTAGTGTGGCCCTCTCCTTTGCATCCTGTGCACCAAACTTCATGTCGTTGTTCATGTCTCTACTCTTTTCCATTCTTCATACCTTGTAATTCTAATGTCAAGGTAGCCAATTGGTTCTGGATCTGTATCATCCCGGAACTACTTTCTCCAGTTGGTGAAGCTTCCAACTTCATTGCGATCTCCAAGGCCTCAGCTTGAGATACAACCTTCTGTTGCATTAGTGGTTGTCTAATATGGGGCAACAGCACAGCAATGAACCATTCTTGATGTTGTTGCAGAGCTATAACAAAGCTCACTTAGTCCAACAATGTTTTGAATTTTTGGTCAAATTCCCAGACCGATTCAGTAGGTTTTTGCTTGATTTATTTCAACTCTGTTATGCACTGTGATTTTGATTTGGGTTTCTTAAACTCTGCTGCAATCGCAGTTTTCATCTCTGCTAGGGTTCTCGGCTGTGCTTGAGAATACTTCATAAACCAATGCAACGCTTTGTCTCTAAAAGTAGTTATGAGTTTCTCTCTCTTTATATCATCATCTCTGACTTGCTTAACACTCCACACGGCTTCACATAGAAACCAGTGCTGATCAGGGTCTTCCTGACCTGTTCCTTTGAATATCGACAGTTTTATATCGTTATCTGTCATTCTCCTTCCGGATTGTGTATTGTTCTGGAACTGAGTCCCTGTGACAAAAGTAGACATAGGCTGCTAGATTGTGCTAGGGATAGTATTCTGCGAATTTTTCTGAGTCATAGTGCTGTGAGCACTCGCTCCTGCGGTGTTACTAGTATTACTGATCTGTGGGATGGGCTGCACGACACTCGCAGTGGGTGGGTTCTGGATTGATTGATTTTGAGGTATAATACACTAGATTGTGGCTGATAACTGAGTATTTCTAGATGGTGTGGGTTTCTTCTCGTTAGTAGGCTTGTATCTTTTTCCACTTCTCAAAGTATGGTTTTCTTCGTTAGAATCAATGTATGTGTTCTCTACCATGACCGATTTAGAACTATTGCTGCATTCTTAAAACACCTTTCTCAGCTAAAATCATTTTAATGTATAGACTGAGGTTTTTTAGGAACTTACCTCTGAATCCTTCAAAAAAGTATGCTTCAGCTTGGCTGTAGGACTTCAGCGTATCTACAGAAAATTTGGTCACAAATCCTTCTAGTATACTATCAACCCAGAATTCAACTGCTCATGACAGTGGGATGTCGATTGCTTTGAGTTGTTCAGTAAGCTCTGAACTCCACTCTGTAGGTATTCCTCCTTGGGAACAATTCTTTCTTTCTGCTAAGCGCGATATCCACTCGTGTAGCTCATTTGGAAACGAAGCGCAAAATATTTCGTGGATGTCCCTCCACAAGTATCTGTTCAACCACTGTACGTCAGATAGACGCGGATGTCTGTTTTCTTTCTTTGCAAAGTCTCTTTCAATCTTATCGCACCAAGTCTAGATCTCTTTCTGTTATGGATGCCAACTGTCAGACATTACTTTTCTGAATACACTATCGCATCACTGGTCTTAGCGCGGCAACGAAACCATTTGTTGGTCGCAGCACTGTTCTAGAGGTTTTCCAAGGTAGACCCAGGTTCTTCGCGGTACCAGATACCAACAAAACCCCTATTCACTGGCCCTTTCGGCAACAGATTGCAAGCAGCTTGAGGTCTCATCTGAGGTGAAGTTGAGGGGGTGGTTGCAGAATCAGGTTTCCACAACCTTGTGATGCGAGTGTTTCAACTGACTTATGCACAGTGCGGTACGAGTTGCACGCTGCGGTCAATGACTACGCGAAGTCTTCTACTCCGCATCAAGTATTTTCAGGAACCAAGATATTTGCACCCTTAGCGTGTCCCCAAGCCGTGCAGTGGGTTTATGAGATACGGTCACTTATATTCAACTTTATTCGATAATCCTTAATCATCCATCATTACTTAGCATGATAGACATCATAACTTATGCAAATATGTGAGATGTGCAGTGCTGTGTGCTTGATGTCGCGATTCAACTCTAACCAATTGTTGTGTGTTTATCTCATAGATCCATTCATTTGAGAATTTATAGGTGATTTACTGTTAATATTCCCCCATACATGAACTACTTATCATCTTATTCCATCCTTTCCACGGTGAATATAGATAACAATAAACATATAACAGACAATAGTAAATTCATGCATGCACTGAAGGTAATTAGATCACAAATTAATGACAATCATACACAACAATCACATAACACAATGGCTTAACGTGGTTCACCCCCCCGGATGGGAAGCTACGTCCACAAGAACTGTTGTTTATTTATCTTGGAAAGGGTACAATAGTTCTTCGTCCGTGCACTCAACTGCAGACGCTCTTCTTTCTCTCTCTCTCTCTAAATTAGGTCTCTGCGAATTCTAGAAGTTGGATGATGTGGATCCTTATACCTAAATCCTAGGTGAGCTGGCCTTCGGTTCCCTAACCTAATGGGAGGATCCCTTAACCCTCTCCCAATGATCCTCAACCTACTCTATCTAATTGGTCCTATAAATACAAGAGCCCTTCCCATTCCAGAGGGAGGAAGTCTATGGTACTCTTATGCTGGTGAAATTAGCTCTGTGATCCAATACTCTAGTCTTGGAGGCACCTACTTCTCTCTAGGAGTTTTTGTTTGGCTTTTCGGAAGGAGATTGCGACGTTGAGGCATCGTTTGTAATCATCTCTTCTATTGTACTTCCCACCTTTTATACAGTAATATAAATGCTTTCCATAAATGTTGTTGTATTAATGATATTTATAGTTCACCTCCTCAACTGTTTACTAGACTAGTTAGTGTTTGGGCATACTTTACTGCTTGTCTTGTTCCCTATGTTTTGACAGGCCTTGCAACTTCAGATCTAACGACCACGGAGCTTGGAAAAATTACACGGAGAAAGATCTATGAATCTAAGGTAAGGTGCTCAATTCCTTGATCTCTAACTAGATCTAGGAGAGTTATTTCATATTCTTTCTTATTTGTTCTAGACTTACATTAAGCTAGAGAGATCATGCCTTAAGTCCGCTTTTGGTAGATTGTCTGATAACAAATTTGGTGACCATACTGGGGAACGTACGTTGATTTAAAGGTTTTCAAGTTGAATGTTATGTTCTTTGATTTCTTTACGAGCCATTTCTTTTTCCTCCTGAGACTTTTTCACCATCACATCTTCTTGTTGAAAGGTCTGTTAACTTTATCTGAGTCCATGGGTTTAATGATTAAACCATTTCATTGCTCGTCCTTGGAGATCTTTTTCATTTTTGCTTTGGGATTTATCCTGGTGCACCTGGTAAATGTAACTAGAGTGCCATCCTCTCACAGGCGCACTTTTCCTTTTTGAGATCTGCTCCACTGACGCTAAAGCTCTGTTTGTCTTCTACGCCGCTGGCGCTAAACACCAGTGGACCATCTTCGTCAGGCGCTCTGTTCAAGACTGCAGCCTATGCCAACCACTCAAACCTATGGTTTGAGTCATCCCTCTCCATTTTCTGAGTTTTTGGTTTATCTTGCAGACCCTCTCTATACTATATCTTCGAGTGAGGGACCTTTTTGATGTTGCATTGTCAATAGTCGATCTTGTTTGGCTCAATTCAGAGTGGTTTTGGGTTCCAGCTTTGGACAAGATTGAGTTTGGTAGTGGTGGACACTTTCGTCTCCCCCACCTTCATCCGCTTGGCCTTGTATTCCCTGCTGTCTTCACCTGATCTAATCCTTCCATTGGCTTAGATCCTAGACCTCCTTTGCACATGTCATTTCATTTCGATTGAATTCAGTTGTTTGATTGAGTGTTTTCAGTCCATATGAATGCTTGTCATTCTCTTGAGAATTTCCCGAGTGTTTAGAGTGCTGCAAATCAACTTTCTTTTCAGTTTTCATGCTTAAAATATCATTGTTATCAAGTTGTAATATTGGCATATCATTGAAAAATTAAAAGTGCATCGTTTTTACCATTTTCACGTGCATTTGAAAATTGTTGTAGAAATCGGTTCATGCATTGATGTATCATTCATTAGTCTTTTGGAAAATTTGAGAGAAGAATTAATCATTTGTGCTTTTCAGGAATTATGAATCATTCATTTTCTTGAAAAATTTGAGTGAGATCAAGTTTTACAAAAAGCGACTCCATGCTTGAAAGAGTTGTATGGATTCTTGATACTCTTTTCGTTGTTCCGTTTTTCCAAGCAAAACACCAAAAAATCAACAAGCGTCACAACCAAATCTAAACATTTTCTTTTGTTATCAAATTTAATAGATTTGGGATTGTGTTGCATTTTGTTGCTTTGGTAAAACCACTTGGAAAGAGATTTCTCCCTCCCATACATAGAGTTCATCAAAAGAAAAGTACATTCTTTGCATGTAGTTAGGACTTGCATTATGTTTACATTTATGTACTCACCTCATACATTCACCTAACCGTCCAGATAAAATTAACGGTAGAACTAGGCTAAATTTTTTAGTAAATTGTGTGTTAATTTGGAGACGTGTTCTTGCGTCGTAAAATCTGGAAGCTATCATTACTTGCCAACACTGTATTCCGGGGGTATTGTAGTCTTCCACGTGCCAACCGGTATATCGAAGCTCTTTCACGTACCAACAAGGTATATCGAAGCTCTTTCACGTACCCACCAAGTACTTCACGTAATTGGTATATATCGAAAGGTGTTTCACGTACTTAATGTATATCGAAAGGTGTTTCATGTAGTCGGTAGTATATATGAAGGTATCATTCCGTACGATTGTGCATTAGACAACACCACTACGGATTTGACCTCCCACGTACCTTGTGTATATTGGGAGACACCATTAGGATTCCTGAGACCAACTGAGCTATCCATTTGGACGTCTTGGCAGAGCAATACACCGAGAACAACAATTGGGGAGCTACTATGCACGTACTATCAGGTAGTCGGATTATATAGTTAGGGGTATGGTCATAATCCTCCCTGGTTAGTGCTCTGAAAAATTGGGCTGAGTATAACTGTTGGACCCTGGAGTATATCGTGAGTTGTGAAGCCTTGACAATCCCGTGAGGTTCCAGACTTTTGAATCCACTCCTATCACATATGTTTGCTTGCGGACTTAGTTTGTGTAGGATTTTTCTGGACTGCTTTTCTTTTGTTTAGATTACCTTAGGAGAAACTTTTGTTTCAATCACTCTAGCTAACTTTCCTTGGAGAAGGTCTCGTAGGATTCTGAACTTACCACCCGAATATCACCTTAACCAGGAGGTAATTTTGAAGGTAAGAATGGACCCACAAGACATGGTCGTGTCACCTAATGTAGAAAACCCTACTTTGAATATTGGAGCACATATGTTCCCTCCAGATTCACCTTCCTCTAACCCCCCACAGGGTGAGGAGGCACAAACTTCCACTTCACAAGACTTACCTTCTGTTTTACCGGGAGAGCCTAGATCGGTGGAATGGTTAAATCCACCCCACGACGACATCATCTCTAGGACACCCAGTGGCTCATTTTTTCGTTGCATCCCCACCTAGTTGGGCTACTCCCTATGACCCTCTGGCACCTTATCGTGAAAAATTGACTCGTTTACACGTAATGGCTCAGGGGTTTCGAAGACAAAGTCATTTACGAAGGGTTGAAGACCCGATGTTACGTCCTTATCAAAATCATTATTTATCTTTTGACTCACCGGAATCATCCACCCAACACATGACCACTTCTGAATCTGGTCAACCCTCACCTCCTGCACATACACACCCTAGACAAGAGACTAGTCCTGTAGCTCAGATGACTCAACCTGTTGAAGGACAACAGTACAACACACCTGTTACTACTACGGTTACACTACCCATTCCTCCCCCACCCAAAAACTCGCAGGGAGGATACTTTTTACCCCCTACCTTTCTTGCAGGTAATGTTAAACCTGTAGTAGATAATCAACAGCCCTCGTTGGGTCATGTTACATAGAAATCTTCCACCCTCTGAGCATCAGCATTCTTTAACCTGTAGGATCCATTTCAGTGACTCAGATCCATTTTTATCCTTTAGTGACACTAGTTTGCCCTATTTGTATTCCTACCCGCATGTTGCATCACTATAGCATGCGTACTCGCGAGTTGCATCATTATAGCCCACGGGTATCAAGTAAAATGGTAAAAACCACTATTAATTACTTTTTACTCCCAAAAAGCAGTCATTGGGTGACCTCTGGCTCTCCATCTGCCCAAGTAATGCCTCAATGTGTCCTTTCACCTACCTTTGAGAGGACTATATATTGAGCACATATTGCTTATGGACGGGAGGAAGAAGAGAATTGTAAGAGAACTCTAGTGGATGTTTTCCCTATCTTGAGTCTGCACTCATTGATCCTTGTAGTTGTGAACCATTTATGTTCACCTTCCAAACTCCTCTCTAGTTTTAGTTTGCCATTCATGGAGGATTGAAGTGGCAGAGGCACAAGTGGATTGATCTAGATCTTGGTTCAGATTGGTTGCCGGCAAGAGGTCGTATCACTTTGTACTTCTTCTTGTTCATTAATAGAAATACTCATATTCTCGTCCATTCATGGTGTGAAGGTTGTTTATTATACATTGGGTTACATTTGCTTATGATATTATGGACCATTGTTATTGATAATGTTAATGCTCTTTATATATTATATGTACTTGTTGGATATTGGCTGTCAAGACTAATTTGCAGATTACGAGTACTTGGAAGTGTGTGGATTGAAAGCTCCAACGGGGATCTACATCAAACGTTCGATCGAGGTTGGTTACATTTCTCCATTATCTTAACATTGTCATTTATAATAGCATTGCTTTGAGAATTGGGTAGATTTCTGGTAGTCATCTGTTTGTTGTGGTATTCCCAAGCCATAGTGAGTTTTCTCCAATACAGAAATGGCGACTCCGTTGGGGAAAACATCCATGTTTGGGAAATTTTTTGAGCATTAGTCCATAATTAGAGTTGCTGTTTATCGAAGCTCTGTGTCACTGATTGGCCATTAAGATACACTGTAGAAAACTTGCTTTTTCTGAACCTCTGGACTCTTTATTTTACCATTTGCTTTTCTTCACCCGCAGGCTAGATTACCTCTGCTCGCGTATACCCGCCTCTGTTTACTCTACTGCTCGCGGGTACCTGCAGGTATTCCTTCGACAATAGCGTGTAACTCCGTATTTTGTTGGTTTATGGCTATTGGTTGTTGCTGGGTCAGTTTGGTTCGTTCCTGAGTCTTTGTTGGCCTCTTTCTTGACTGTTTCATGCCTTGGTTGTGACCGGATCTCTTTGTTTCTCTTGGTTGAGCCTTCTTGGTTTTTTTACCAATCTTTGGTTTTAACCTCTTGGTTTTTTCCTTTTGAGCTCTTTCCTTTGGCTAAGTCTTGCTGTTTAGGATCTGCTGGGTTGTCTTAGTGATCTTCTCGGCACTTCAGTGACTGAATAGTAGGATTTTGCTTGCATTTTTTCATTTCATTTATATTGAAAAAATACAAAAATATTCATTTAGTTTTTTGCATTTTCCTTCTCATTTATAAGCGAAAATACAAAAATATTTTACTTTCATGTACTGCATCTTGCATTGAGTGCTTGTTGCCTTCATCTTAGGTTCTTCTTGTGCATCGAAAAGATAAAAGATTGCATCTTTATTTTGGAATTGTTGGATGACTTTGCATATTAGTGTCATTGTTTTATTGGATAGATGAGTCTAGGATTGGACGATGTTGCATACTATTGAGTCTACACATCACTAGTTTCATGATCATATCCCTTGACTAATCACAGCCACTAAAATTAACGCTTAATCACTAAAATTGATTAGACTGATTTTATTTTATAGGGTACACCAACTAGCATAGGTTTAGAGTCTTGGAATAGATCATTGTGAGTTAACAATCCAATACTACTGAACGAAACATTAGGTGTCTGACCAGGGAGTGGAGGAATCCATGGTATAGATCGGTGTTCTCAGGAAAGTTCTACTCAATCTAGAGTTAAGCACGAGATCATGGGAGGTTGGTTGAGGAGATATCCCTCTGATATCGGCTGAACGTGGGAGATATATCCAGGATTTGTTCGTATCTAGTGGTACCGGAGGTTTGTCCTCTTGTGCTTTGGGCTTAACTACCCTGCCCATACGATGGGTCCCACCTGCGACTGTCCCCATGAGCATTAATTATATTGCAGTGAACATAGTTGCCTTACCTAGGTACTGCACAGGGTACTTGCAGTGGTTATGTTGTTTGTGTCCTGAGTCAGATAGGGATTGGAAAACATAGTTGTGTTCGTGCAGTGGACTTGACCTTGTCGACACAGTGAAGCCTGGGTGTCTCTATAACTGATTCTGTTACGTCTGGCTATATTTTGGGAGTCTCAAGCCTCTCCTAGGCGAGACATACCGGCTCTAGTGTCGGGAGCTCATTTAGCCACTCTGTCTATCTGCTATTGGATATAGATTCTCTAGGTGTGTGCTTTTGATTTACTATTTTTTGATCAATAGTTGGCCTTTAGGAGACGTTGTGTCTCTCTTCGGAGAGAATGTGGCACAAAACCCTACTCTCCGCCGGTCCCGTCGGTTGGCTGGTTTAAAGCCAGCTTTGGTTACACAACGTATTGCTAGAGGACGCCGGAGGGCTCCCTCTGAGTCTTCAGATTCATATGAGACTTACGTTGAAGACTACGTGACTGCACATCTCGATATCGGGCAAGACCCTTCTACTCCTTCGGGTAGAGTTGAGCATAATTTTGATCCCCAGACTCCTCGCGAGGATTGGGGAGGTGATCCACCTGAGACTCAACCTGGTTCTATTTATCCTAATCCACTTGACTGAGATCCGTTTGATCCTTCGAATCCGGATAATTATCTTTACGGGATGCCCGACCTACCCAAGGATGGAGAACAGGACGAGCCTTTCGTTCCTTCATTTCACGCGATTTTAGATACAGGAGACCTGAGACTCATGATGATACCGGTCCTATGATCAACCCCACCGCACTCTCTTTTGGTATGCCTAGTCACAATACTGTCGAACCTTCCACTATGGTTGGTACTCACGCTGGCACTAGTCAAAGTGTTAGCCATACTATACCCACTAGGGGCACTACCCTCGTTGGGGGCACTACGTTGTCCACCCACTCACATAGTATGGGGACTGGTCAAATTCCTAACAATGCTTATGTTGGAGCACGACCTTCTCCTAGGAATACACAACCTAGCCAGAATGCTATTCGGAATACGACTCGCCATCCAGAACCTAATACACGCATCGCTACTCGTCAACCCAGGACTACTTCTGCACATGATACCGTTCCTCCCAACCACGGGGGTGGACACATACCGCATACTTTTGCATCCGCCACGACTAGTAATGATAATGTAGGGGGTGGGAATATTTCCTATCCACATGGACATCACACCACCAACCCTGCTATTGGTCATGCCCATATTGGACCAGGGAATGCTTCTCATGCTTCTAGTCACCACACGACTGCTCAAGCTAATCCTAATGTTGGGGGTGGGAACATACCATACCACTACGGTCAATACAACACGATTCCTGCTATGAATAGTACATACATGCCCCATACTCATGGTGGAAACCCTTACTACAACACAGTCGGTGTTGGCCACCAGTATCACCCACCACCCCAATATGGTGCTCACAACACGCATATACCTTCTTACTCTCAAATGGGTCAGCCAGGGGGAGGTTATCAATCTTATGGCCATTGGAAAGCTTATGGGCCATCAGGTCCTCAGTATCAGCAGTTTAATCCTCATGGTCAAGCTTTTGGTCCATCTTATAACACAGTTCCGTTTAACCAACCTTTTATGGGAGCTTATAATCAAGCTTTCCAGCCTCAGCTCCCGTTCCTTGCACACTTGAATCTCCCGAATCTTTCAAAGCTTGTGAATGATCCGGTGTGTCACGACCCTACTTGGCCCCCGGTCCCTACCAAGCTCCCTTCGGACATTCTGAAGTTTGAGGGTAAAGGTGGTGAGGACCCGGGAGATCATGTCACGACGTTTCACCTTTGGTGCTCCTCCAACTCGTTGAATCATGATTCCATTCGATTACACCTATTTCAATGCACCCTCACGGGAGTAGTCGCGAAATGGTATGTGGAGTTGCCCGGAAACACCTATAGGGGATTCAACAAGATTGCTTTGGTTTTCTTAGACCATTTCCAGTTACCGGTTCGTTATGATACTGGTACTGAGTTGTTGTCCACCTTCCGTCAGAATAAGGCCACACATATTTCTGACCACATTGAAGAGTGGCATCGGCGGAAGAGATTAGTGAAAGCCAACATTCCTCCAGAGTTCCTGTTGGAATGGTTCCTCAAGTCTTTACTTCCATATATAGCTGAGGATGTTTCGATGTCTGGCATTATGATTGAGGAACAAGCTATCTTGAAAGTCCAGCAGTTAGATCTTCTTTATTCTCAGTCTGGAATTTTGTATGACATTATTCTTGACGCACCGAGAACAAGACATGAGCCTACGTCAGTTCCTGGACCACATGTCGATGGCATCGTGGGGTCCGCATGCACTCGCCCTGTAGACTTGGTAGCTAATCAAATGAAAAATTTGTCGCTAAACCAATCTGCACCTGGACAGGTTCATACCTTGTCCACTTCCACTCCGTCGTCTGATGTACACAATGTGCAATCAACAAAACCGTCGGGTAACCAGCAACCTGGTGGTAAGAAAAAGGGTAGGAACAATCGTAGGGGTGGAAACAATGGAAGTAACAACAATAGAAATCGTAATACTCCTCGTAAAGAGAATGCCAACCCTCCTCAGGAAGGCGGTAATGTTGGCGAGGATCGTAAACCTAGGTGTAAAGTGAAATTCCCTTCCAAGCTTTGTGGGGAGGACCATCTTACTCACTTATGTCCTTGAATTGAAGAAGCATTGAAGTATTTGGCACAGAGCCCAGCTGTGTTGAAGGATTCCCTACCTGATCACCAAAACATGGCTTTTCATGCTACTACCATTGGTTATGGTACTAATGAAATGGCAACGACTTCTTCCAATACTAGTGGTTATGGATGTGTGAATATGGTTCAGTCGAAGGTTTGTGTTGCTACTCGACAACGTGATTATGGTGCACCACATCTGAATTTGGGGAATGAGCCTCCCCCTCCTCCTAATAATTCCTTGCATATCGAAAAGCCTTCCATTATGCCACGGATACCGAAAGGTGTTCTCAAGCGCTCCACGCATAATCCTAATGCTCGAGCCGCCCATAACTACTCCATTGTAGAAGATTTGGGCCAAACTCCGTGTGCCATGTCGGCTCTTGAAGTTTTGCAAGCTTTTCCTTCTCAGAAGCATGCCCTTTTGAGTGCCTTAGGAGTTCAGGATGGGGGAAGTCCTAGTGTTATCAAGTTCGATACTATTGATGTCTAGCCTTGCTTACCTTACCACGTGGCTTTTCAAATCCAGGTGGTTTGCCTTAAGAGCTTCGTCAAACGTACTATGGTTGATGAAGGTGCCTTCATGTCAGTAATGTCACTAACTTGTTGGAAAGCTCTTGGCTCTCCTCCCTTCTGTCTAGAACTACACTCACTGCATTCGATAGTAGATCTTTTACGCCGCATGGAATTATCCCTTCCCTTGTTGTCTCCTTGGGAGGTAAGTCTGTGCCTATTGAATTCGAAGTGGTTGATGCACCCATCAACTAAAACCTTTTACTGGGTCGGAACTGGATGTACGCCATGAAGGCTGTCGCATCTACTGTATTTTGAGTTATTTGCTTTCCCCATGAAGGCAAGATTGTAACGATCGATTAGCTGGATTATTCCCTAGCATCTACGGGATCTGTAGTCCCGCAAGTTTATGATTCTCAACCGGCAACTGGGAACATAGGTGTTGGAATGTACCCTTCATTGATGGGAACTTTTAACCATTCTGCACCTATGAATTTTATCAGAACCATTTCTGACAGTGCGCCTCCTCCTTTGAATAGTATGCCATTGCGGAATTCCTATTGTAATGATCAGTGGATTTTTCCATCCGCGGATTCTATGTCTGGAGACATTGCGCACGTTGGAATGTCCATGCCCTTATCTATAGCGGAGCTCACTTAGGATCACATCCAACAAACCACTACAGATCCGGATCTCTCTTCTCCCCATAAATTTGAAGAAGATCCCGTTACGTTGCCAGTTTGGGCAGCCAACTCATCTTGCTCTCACAATTGCCTCGATGATACTTTGCCATCTGATGAAGCTATCCTCGAATCCATGTGTGGTAGTGAGAGGCCTTCGGAAGATATGCACCATCGCTCTTATTTCCTTCCCAACCTCGAGCTCATTGAGAAAGAGGAGTTTAGGATGACTCTAGCTGAGATGGTTGGTCAGCCTGTGGCTCTTTTGCAGTCGCATGATGTTTTCTTGGAGGGGAATATGGCCAATATTTCCCAAACCACTTCGATCAGCATATCCCACACTCCCGAAAAGATTGAGAATGTTTACATCGGTGCCGATTGCACTCCTGAGGAGATTTCTATTTACACTGATTTGTTTACTGAACTTCGGGAAGCTTTCGCTTGGTCATATGAGGAGATGCTAGGAATAGACCCCCACATTGTTGAACACGAGATTAGAACGTATCCTGATGCTAAACCGGTTCGACAACGCTTACGCGCTGTGAACCCTAGGAAGGTAGCTGCTATTAAGGTAGAGGTGGAGAAACTGCTCAAAGCTGGTTTCATCTACCCCGTTCCCCTTACCGAATGGGTGTCAAACCCCGTTCCTGTGGATAAAAGGCAGGGAACGATCTGTGTATGCACTGATTTCAGAGATTTGAACCGTGCATGTTTGAAAGACAATTTCCCCATGCCATTCATTGATCAAATATTGGATGCTTATGCGGGGAGTGAGATTTTTTCATTCATGGACGACTTCTCAGGTTATAATCAGATTCAAATCAAACCCACGGACCAACATAAAGCGGAATTATTTGTCCATGGGGAAACTTTGCATATCGGAAAATGCCCTTCGGCCTCAAAAACGCTGAAGCTACTTTTCAGCAAGCCATGACCTATGCCTTTCACGATCTTAAGATGATTATGGAAGTTTTCTTGGATGATCTTTCTAGCCATTCTCGCAAGAGAGTGGACCACCCCAAGCACCTCCATATGATTCTCAAACGATGTATTCACTACAAAATTCGATTGAATCCAAACAAATGCATCTTCGCTGTTAGGAATGGTCGCCTTCTAGGATTCATAGTTTCGAAAGAGGGTATTAGAGTCGATCCTCTCAAAGTTGAGGCAATACTTCAGTTGCCTCCTCCGTGCAAATTGTTACAACTTCAGAGCCTCCAAGGGAGAGCTACTTTTCTGTGTCGGTTTATAGCTAACTATGCTAGTATTACTAAAGGTTTCGCACGCCTATTGAAGAAAGACACACCTTTTATCTGGGATGAGTGAGCCCAGCAGTCTTTCGACACCCTTAAGAAAGCTTTGGTATCGGCCCCTGTGCTTAGTCCACCGGACTTTACATGATATTTCATTCTTTATGTGGCCGCGTCTCAAGAGACTATTGGCATGGTCTTGGTTCAGGTAGATGATGCGCTCGTCAAGCATGTTATCTACTATCTTAGTCGAAATTTAGTAGACGCTGAACTAAGGTACACCCACGTAGAAAAGATGGCACTTGCGACTGTTCATGCAGTCCAGCGGTTACGGCATTACATTTTGCTTCGAACAACCACTGTTGTAGCTCATATCAATCCGTTTCAGTTCGTACTTTCACGATGCCTTATCGGTGGTAAGTATAATAAATGGATTGTGATCCTTCAGGAATTTGATCTCGATTTTGCTTCTACAAAATTGGCAAAATCATTGGTGTTCGCTGAACTTATGTCGGACCTTCCACGGCTTGATGAGGATGTCATTCATGAAGATTCCTTTGTGGATGAAAACCTATTCCTTATCTCGTCTGAGGACCCTTGGTATAGGGATGTCGTCAGATATCTCCAAACTTTGAAGTTTCCTTCGCATTATTCACGAGACGAGCGACGGCATGTGAGACATCATGCTAAAGATTATACTATCGTCGGTGATACTTTGTATCTCCGAGGAAAGGATTCCATTCTCTATCGTTGTTTGACTCATGAAGAAGCATAATGGGTACTTAATGATTTCCATGCGGGGGCGTGTGGTGGTCACTTATCTGGGCTTGCTACAGCCCAGCGTATCATGCGAGCTGGTTATTTTTGGCCTGCCATCTTTAAATATTGTATTAACGCTGTGAAGAGATGTCACCCTTGTCAGGTGTTTTCTCGGAACGTACACTCGCATCTAGTGCCCCTCCATCCGGTCATCACTATCGGTCCCTTCACGAGGTGGGGGGTAGATTTCATGGATTGCAAACCAGCTTCGGTTGGGGGGCATCACCATATTATTGTGGCCATGGATTATTTTTCCAAATGGGTTGAGGCCATGCCTACTGTAAAAGCCGACGGTGCTACTGCAGCCCATTTCGTGTTCAACCAGATTATCACTCGGTTCGGTATCCCGAAAGAGATTGTCACTGACCATGGCAGTCACTTTCAAAACAAGATGATGGAGGATTTGTCTCTCAAGCTTGGGTTTCATCAGGAACACTGGTCTTCCTACTATCCTCAAGCAAATGGTCAGGTTGAAGCAATAAATAAGTCTTTGAAGACCATTCTCCAACATACCATCCAACAAAGCAAGACCAATTGGCATATCATGTTATATCTTGCTTTGTGGGATTATCGAACCACAGTTAAGACTGCCACCGGGTTCTCACCATTCCAGTTAGTTCATGGTGTGGAGTCACTTTTTCCAATTGAATGCGAAATCCCTTTGCTCAAGCTAGCCATAGAGCTCCTCCCCAATACGACGGAGATTGAGCAATGTTTAGTACACCTCGAGAAACTTGACGAGCACTGTCAAGATGCCAATGTAGCCATTGATGTTAACAAGCATCGTGTCAAGGTTCAATATGATAGGTCTGTCCGTCCCTGGCAATATGCTGAAGGTGACTTCGTACTCTTGTATGACCAAGCTAAAGAACCCCTGGGGGCATGCAAGTTCAATCCCATGTGGCATGATCCTTACATTGTGAGGCGTGTCCTGGAAAAATGATCTTATGAGTTAAAATATTACGAAGGAGTTGTCTTGAAGGATCCTAGAAATGGGCTCTACCTCAAGCGGTATTACGCTTGAACCTCTGGTTCAAGCTGATACTTTTGTACACTATTGTATAGTTCTTCTGTACATAGTTTAGGTTGCATTTTTGGTTATCGTGTCTGTTGATTAGCCTTTGTTTGATTAACAGATGTCAGTGGGATGTCCTACGTTCTTAGGTTTCGTGGATGGTGCTAGATGACATATGGAGTAGCTTGCTTCTGCTTCCTGGGTTATCTTTTCACATGATCATCTAGTTGTGTCCTTAGGAGGTGCTTGTCTCAGTCCTACATCTAACAATGTGGCTGAGTATAGTGCCGTTGTTGAGCTACTTCGGGATGCCATTTCACATAACATCCAATCTTTAGAAGTATGCCTAGATTCACAACTAGTTGTGTCTCAGCTGAATAGGCAGTACCATGTACGAGACCCTACATTACTATGGATATTCCTTAAGGTACGACTCTTGGAGAGACATTTTGTTTCCATTACATATATTCATATTCTGAGAAGTCATAATTATATATCTGATGCATACGCTAACTATGTGTTAGACTGGCATTTGTCACATTCATCATGAAGCACATAAATACAAAGACATTCATACATTTGTACCATACACACATGTAGTAGAACCGAGAACCAAAGTTGTATATATCTATAAATATGTCCAAAAATGGTAGTGTCATACAAAACTGGAGCCCGTATCCCTCAAAAATATACATATCGATACAAAAAATGATGAGACCCTGGGATATCTATTCCCTCCAAGGAGGTCTAGCTGCCGCCTTGACAGGATGTGTCTCATAGTAGTACTGTGCTGCGTTGGCCATCCACTGGAGCAACCACACCCACTCCCCGGGAACACCCACTACCTGGCGCTGCATAGCCTCAGGTAGTCGGGCCACCTCTATCAGTGGAACTCAAGCAAACATCCGTGATACATTGCGTCGCAACGTCTGGAGTGTGCACCCTGCTGCGGCATCAGCTGCCACCTCATCTCTACCAAGATGACCATGTCTCGGGAAGCCCTCTGGTCTCACTGGGCCTTTGTTTGTGAGCAAACAGTCACCCATTAGAACATGACACTACCACCAAAATATTTTTTGCATTTCAACTATAATAAAAAAATCCATAAAAATTTAAAAACACAAAACCAAAAGAGTTCTCACCGATGTCTCCAAAGGCTGCGCCTGGTGGGAGCGGCATGTCACGGTCCTGTCTGAAGTCAATCCCCGCATAGGGATAGTCCTCTATAGCGATCACCTGCCGGTTCCACCAGTGGAAGAACTCCTCAGTATATGGTGACGCCAGACAACCACCACCCTATTGTGTCAATATCTCAGCCCACCGGGTCAGGGCTGGATCTTGGAGACTGTGAGGAGAGACATCCACCCTTGGGCTAAGTCCTGGAACTCTCTCAAAGAAGAAACTTGAGAGGATGCTACCATACCCAAATTTTTTGGCCTTACCCTCTTTGCATTCCATCAGTTGTATCTTCATAGACACCAGCAGAGTAGTACACCAGTCGAATATAGTAGGTTGCAAGCATTGTGATGCATAAAACATCACCAGTCTGGATGCCTAATGTAGTGCTTTGGATCCCGTGATCCGCACCAGAGTAGCCACTATGATCTTTGTGCTCAAGTCCACTATCATATTGACCAGCACTTGGCTTCCTATTGCTCGTGTGTTGGCGGGACAATACCGCGCTATGTAATCTTGCACAGTGATTCCCCCACCCATGGTCTGTGACTGAAGACTAGCCACTTCCCCTCTACGGGACAAACTAGTAATAAAATAGATATCCTCTACATCTAGTGTTAGTGTTTTCCCGTTGAGGATGAAGTGTTGAGCATCCACATCCCAGTAGTTGATCAAATGACGGAGTAGTAGGTTTTGGGCCCTTAAGCCCCCGAGACTCCAGTATTTATATAAGCCACATGCTTGCAATGCTTGTTGCGCTTGCAAATAATTCCGCACAGCCTCATCTACCTGGTCATGCTCTCGTTATCTCCACTCTAGAACCATCCTGGAGTGCAAAGCAAGAGATTTTTAGTCAGTTTCATGTTTAAAAACTTCTTCACGTCCGTACCCGCGGGCTATATTGTAGACAGTTGCGGGTAGACGCGGGCAGTCAGTTTTTTGACTGCATGTTTGGTGCCCTACCCACGACCCGCATGCTTATAGCCCGTGGGTAGCGCCGAAGCCATTTAGGGCTTGGCCAAACAAAAAATCCCCCCGACTGTAGCTAGGGTTTTACCCCTAGCTTGTGCCAATGAGCACCTACTAAGGAGAATGGACTCCTTAGTAGCAGTTCAGTATATTAAACTAATTATGCAAAAACAAAAAATTAAATTATTTCTAAGACAAGCATGAAGCATAAACACCAAAATGAAAGAATGACTTTGTATTGATGTTACCTTGAGTGTCAAGGTTGGTGAAGCCCTTTGCAGTGTCCAAGAGGATGCTCCAAGCTTCTGAATGCTCCTTCTCCTTCTCCAATGTTGGGGATGGGCCAAAGGTGGCTCTCAAGGTGAAAATAGTTCAGAGGTGAACTAGGGTTTCGAGAGAGATTTTGGCAGAGTAAGGGTGCTTGTGATTGTGGATATGGAATAAGGGATCTCCATCACCTATTTATAGTTTTTTGGTGGTGGAGTGCTGACCCATGGTTTTAGGAAACACATGGTTTTGGGCAGCTGTATAGGGTTTTTTCCTCCTTTTCCTCATTATTTTATATTTTTATTCCCTTTTTAGGGGATTTTTGCTATTTTTGGAGGAAAAGGGGGTTTTTTAGCCTTTTTTAGGCTATTTTGATGGTTTTGTGGCCTTTTGGAGGCATTTTAGGCCTTTTGGAGGCTTTTTAATGGGATTTTTTTGGGATTTTAATGGAAATATGGTAGGAAAATGGACAAATGAGCCATATAATGTGGTAAATGAGCTAGTGAGCACTTTTTGGGTGTTAACAGATTGCCCCCTGATGTGCGAGGGTAGGAGCTCATCGTATGGCCGATGGACATCATAAGTCATGAATGGTTTTCCTGGGATGTGGAGAGAAGAGAAGAAACAAACTGGAGCCCGGAACAACGATCCCGAACAACTACAAGAACTAAAAGTACATAACCTCAATAAAGGATGAGGAATCATCTGATCATATGGACGAGGCGGGCATTCCCATGCTCGTATCAGGATATAACATAATAACAACAATGGGGTCCAAAAAATGGGGACCTAAAATATACATGACCTCAAATACTGACTGAGGAATAATCTCAATATATGGACGAGGCGGGCATACCCATGCTCGTATCAAGATACATAACCATAACTGTAAGGCCCGAAAAGGGGGACCTGTAAGATACATGACCACTGTGTACACCATAAGAGTCCAGAGGGGACACAAATCTGGGACATACTGCTGAGCGGATCATGTGTGAACTGCAGAATTGGTGCACCGGAACAATCAACAGTGCTACTGAGTGTGGTACCAAAGGAACTGATGAGCTGCTGGATCATAATGACTGGGGTCAAACTCTCCATGGTACACTGAACTGGAACTGAAACTGGGTACTCAAGGAAGCATGGAACTGGATGGCTTCCGAATACAAACGCCAACGCAGCCCGGACATCCACGGGAACAGACAACTGGGCGTTCCGAAGTGACTCACCAATGTGCTAGAGTCGGGGGAAATCCGGGGTCTTCGACTAAAAACTGATGGAATATAATCCTACGCGATCCTCAACGATGCGATCAAGGTGCTGAAGTCGAGCATGTGAGGAACAACCACTCGGAGAGGCAATGATGTCTCCTCTCGGAATGATCCGTAGGCACCTACCACAGATGGTGATAAGTCCAAGGCGTAGGGACCTCTGGGCCTATCCTCTGGAATAGAGGAGCTGTCGTCGACAGAGGGAGACCTGCAACTATCAAGGCAATGATGTTTCCTTGACAGGAGCGCGAGGTACAAGACCGAAATGTGATAGTGCTGATGGCAGGACTGATAAACTGTGGGGGTACAACTGGGCAAGTAGGGTGGGTGGACTCAAACTTCCTTTGTTCAGAGTATGATAATGGGGATGATCTGGCAGCATATGAAACTAACTAAGGGGAAAGGGATCATAGCTGTAATGGATCTGGGAGGATAACTGGCTGAGGGAGACTCAAGCTGGTATACAATGGCGGGAGACTGCAGAATACTCTGAACAAAGGCGACCTGATTGGGGGTGCTGCCGAGATGATCGATCATAGTGCCATGAGGCACGGGAGGATACTTCTTCATGGGTTGAGGAACTAGAAGAAGTGAGTGGAGAAAATGATACTGTCGTGTGGATTTTACGAGCCCAGGACAGTTCATGCTCGTGGTGGCTTTCAATTTTAAGGAGTCTGAAAGCGATAAGAAGACTCTGAAATGATGGAATGGTACTATCGTGTGGATTTAACGAGCCCAGGACAGTGCATGCTCGTGGTTGCTTTCAATTTTAGAGAGTCTGAAAGCAAGTAAGAAGACTCCAGGGGGTTGCTTTTTCGTAGATTTAGTCTCCAAGGCCCAAAGAAGCATAAAAGGATGCAATGAAGAACTCTTCTAGCCGGTGTGACTAGAGTATTCCTTTTTCGTAATTAGTCTACCAGGTCCGGAAAAGGATTAAACTTATACCAGATAGACGCCCTTTCAGGTACTTTAACGAGCATGAAAGGAAGCAAGATTGCTCGGCGATCTTTTCATTCTTTTAGGAGTCAGAAAAGAGCTTAACGGAAACTCCCTAAGTGCTTTTTTCGTAAAGGAGTTGTCCGGCCCGAAAAAGGGATAAAATTATACCGAACAAAAGGAATGGCCAGGCAAGGAGGAAGTGTTCAATCAAGGTTGAGTAATGATGACCAAGAACGAGGGTAGGTGGGAACACTGATGGACCTCCTTGCGGGGTAGATGAGATGGTGGCAAAATAACAAAACATTTGCAGTATGACAGGAGTGAAAGGCTCATGTAAAAATGTGGAACAATCCGATGGCGGCCGATGTGGCACGCAAACCGAGGCAGCAAGGTGTTGGGACACAATGTTGAAATTGTACCAAGTGAGAGCGAGAAATGATCTCAAGCATCATCACGAGCTCGGAAAAATGAATCCGGCGATATAAAGGATGTCAAAAAATGGGTGACGGCCGATGTGGCACGCAAACCGAGGTGACGGGGGCATTTTGAAAAATGCCCGGAAAATCTGGAGGTGAGAGCGAGAAATGATCTCTAGCGTCATCACCAGCTCGGAAAAATGAATCGGATGATATAAAACATGTGAAAAACGGAGAACGGCCGATGTGGCACGCAAACCGAGGCGACTAGTGGCGTCTGAAAAAATGGGTAAAAAATGACAGGACAAAAATAATGCAACGAGGTGACCATCATGACGGTCATGTCGCGCTGATTCCAGTGGTGGAAGCGGTTCGGAAAACGGACGCCGTATGGGGCCAGAATGACCAAAACAAGAAAAAGTCAACTGACTATAAATAGTGGTTGGTCCAACATGACATGTGTCATTTGTACTTTGTTGACTTTGACTTGTGAGGTGAGTGTACCAGAGCTTAGGTGGCATTTCTGGACGATCCGTCTGGCTGTTTGCAGATCCGTGAGATACAGGTATTTCACTAAACTCATACCTGCATATTTTTTCGGGTGGGGGGTTGGGTAGTGGGTCCCAGGGTTGACTTGTACGGTCCACGTGGGGTGGACCGCGGGTTAGGGGGTCGAAACCGCGGTTGAAGACCGCGAGTTTCGGGCCGAACCACACGGTTGGAGACCGCGTGTTTCGGGCCGAACCACGCGGTTGGAGACCGCGTGATTCCTGGATGGAACCGCGGTCGAGTACCGCGAGTTCCAAGGAGGAACACGCGGTTCCCAACTGCGGGTTTTGGGCTGACAGTCGCGGTTGGGAACCGCGACTATATGCCTGACAGCCGCGGTTGGAAACCACGGCAGGAAGCCCGAAAGCCGCGGTTTTGGGCCGAGCTATTAGGGCTTCTGGGAGAGGGAAAAGTATTTTGCTTAAGTTGACATGAGTCTGATGAGTTCACTTTGTGTGATTGGCAGGATGCCCCAGGTTCTCTGGAGAGAGCGGGAGATCCCTGATGAGACCATGGGTTTCATTCGAGGGAATCGCCATGTGCGATCTGTGCTGGGAATGTGCGGACTTTTGAAGTTCGCACAGATACCTATGATACGGACAGCAACATTGTTGCTGAACCGTCTGATCAGCTTCTGGGAGCCGGACATACAGGCTTTCCGGGTACAGGGTGAGAGGGTGGACCTCACCCTGACCGATGTTTACTTTCTGATGGGGTTGCCCTGCTTGGGCAGGGTGGCAGATACACAGCCGCGGGTTGCCGCGGATGTTGACATGGAGGACATGTTAGAGAGGTACTGCGGTCCGGAGGCAGTTGTGCATAGGAATGCACTCCTGGTGAAGGACCTACAGGAGCCGGCCGTGCGGGCCATGGCGGCGTGTGTGGTGCGGGTATTGGGTTCCCATTCACCGAAGAAGGTGTCTGGGGGGCAGATGCAGATGGTAGAGCGCATCCTAGATGGGACGTACTACGCCTGGGGCCAGATGTTCCTGACCTGCGTTCAGCGACAGCTGACGGCAGCGAAGGAAGATGGCAAGGGCTTTTGTTTTGGGTCCTTCCTATGTGCCTTCTTTATGGAGAGGGTACCCACACTGCGGCCACGGGTGCTGATTAGGGCAGGAGGGATGAGGGAGCCGAGGATGGTCCGTTGGGGTGAGATGATGTGCCACCGTGGTGGTGGCGACGTGGGAAGGTATTTTACACAGGAGTTGTACCTGCAGTGGCTCCAGATACCACTTACACTGGACGACTTCCCGTATCGGGATATGGACTTCACAGGAGATCCGGAGGCGCCACGAGCACCAGGACAGGCATGGGGTCCCGACGATACGTTTGTGTTTTTATTGCCTGTTATGTACGTCATATTTTATGTATATGATAGTAGATGGATATACTGTGACTGACATATGGTTGGTTTGTGCAGATGTGGGCCCGAGGCCACCTCTAGGGCATGTGGCCCGGCGGGGTATTGTGGCCGTGCCAGCTCTGCCTGGACGAGGAGAGGTGCGGCGCCGGGACCCAGAGGTGACCCTAGAGTCTATACGGGAGCTTTTAGATCGGTTATTGATAGGAGTGACCGACGAGGGTTGGCGAGATGTCGATCCGGATGTGGTACGGGATTGCATGGGGGCACCCCGTGAGTTTAGGTCCATCGCGATTCGGGTGGCGATTTTGGTGGACCGGGCTCGGGCACAGGAGGCCGGAGGCGAGGAGGACTTGCCGGAGGAGGAGCGAGGGGAGGACTCAGAGGCAGCCGATGCTGGCAGTGATGCAGGATACGACTCTCATTAGGGAGTGCAGGGGACTCCCCCCGAGTTTTGTAGCTACGGCATGTATGTAGATGAGGTTGTAGGCATGTATAGCCATTTTTTGTATAGCTGAGTACAGGGGTACTCAGGACATGTATAGCACTGAACATGTATATTTTTTGATATATATATATGCACGTGGATGCACTTTTTATATGTTGTGTTATATTTGTACGCATGTGGTTGCGCTTTATGTGTTAGGATATGTTTTCATTGCACGTGGATGCAAGTAGGTTAGGATGTTAGGCACATGGATGCCCCTTGTGTATTTTATGTGATGCAACATGATATATGTATGGATAGGCACGTGGATGCCCCTATGGATATGCATGTGGTTTATGGACATGGATGCAAATGTGGATGCGATGCAGTCTTTTTGGGTTTTTTATATGTATTTTTATGAGATGCTATGGGATGATGATGCATGATGTTACATGGTGTGATTGATATGCCAGTCTAGTATGTTGTTGGCCATTTGGTCTGCGACACGATTTTGGGCTCTGGGGACATGTGTGAATGTGATGGATTCAAATTGTCGACTGAGGTGTTTTGTGCGCAGGAATTTTCTAAAAAGGCAGGGATCACGCACCTGGTAGCAGTTATTGAGCTGGGAGACAAGTAGCTGGGAGTCAAGGAACACATGAAGGTGACTTATGCCTATTTGGAGGGCGGCAGTCAGGAGACCGGTCACAGCATCATACTCCGCCTGGTTATTGGTAGCAGCGCCTATACATATCCCGTCAAGGTGAATCATCTCGTTGGAAGGGGAGTACAAGACCCATGCTGCAGAAGCCAGGTTGGGAGACCAGCGGCTTGCGCCGTCAGCGAAGCCAATGTAACGAGGTGGAAGATGGTCCATCTGTAAGCATGCAGAAAGGATGAATGTAAGATGATGGTAAAAAAGTGAAAAACAAAAAGAGAGCAAACTGTACAATGCGGACCAAAATGGGGCCGCGAATTATTCTATGGATAGAGATTCCGTAGGATGCAACCCATCATGGGGGTTGCGTAAAGGGAGACCTTTAGAGTTGGTTTCAGTAAGAACCTGGAGTTCCTCTGGCCGTGTATCGATGTGATGGTTGAGAATGGTGGTGTCGAAACCGGGCATTCCGTTAGAGGGCCAAGCAAAGACATCACGGAACTCTTGGAAGAGTTGTATATAATCCTCAATCTCCCGCTCGCTGCGGGAGACTCCTAAAGTGATGAGTTCAGGGGCATATCCTGGGAACTTTGAGGGAGGAAGAGGATGTTGTTTTTGACGAACAGGGGTTACATCAGGCCATGTGTCAATGTGGTGCTCTATAATTGCGGGATCAAGACCAGGCATTTCGGTATAAGACCAGGCAAAGACATCACGGAATTCTTTGAAAAGGTGTGTGTAGTCCTCAATCTCTTGTTTACTGCAGAATGCTCCTAAAGTAATGAGTTCAGGGGCACGACCTGGAGCATCAATATCAACTTGGATGACAGGTGAGATGTTGGCCATGTTGCCCTCCTCGAAGGCATCCGGAGCAGGAATTGGGTCCTTGAACCAGTCGACCTTGGTGGGGAGGAAGTCTTTGGATTCGACCGCATATTGGGTAGCGGTGCTAGAGGAAGATGCGTCTGGGATGAAATAGGAACGGTGGTGCATATCATCCCAAGGATAATCCGGGGCAGTAAGGGCCTCAAGAATATCCTCATCAGTACGGAAATTCTGCGTCGTCAAATCGGTTGACGAGGGGGTAGTGGTTGAAGAGATCATGTAGATGGTATTAACCTCTCCAGAAGGTGAAGAGTCTGGGGGGTAGATCTCCTCAATGGTAGGAGGTGCCGTCTCAAGATCCAGATTGTTCATCTCATAGAGAGCCGCTCTGTAATCCGGGAGATCGGGACAATGATGTGAATAGTGCCCGTAAATACCGCAGATGGCGCAGGAGTGGTTGGTACGTAGGGACTTATCTTTAGGCTTAGGAGTGGGGTTTAGTTCGACAGTTGGGATGTTGGGGTCATCGTCGAGCATTTGCATGTGCTTCTGTAATGCGGGTAACTGTGGGCATTGGTGGGTCGCATGGCCCAACTCGTCACACAGCGAACATTTGGGAGGAGCACGAAACACTGGAGGATTTTTTACCGTCTTAGGTGGTGGTACAGCAGTGTAAGGTTGTGGACCTCTGCCCCCAGTGGGTTTGGAAGTAGGAGGAGGTGTCGCGGAGGTCGAAGGGGTAGAGACTCCGGGAGGTGGCTGAGTGGTAGTAGTCATGGGTTGCACCGGCTGGAGGACGACATCTGGTGTCGGCGGGCGAACGGGAGGTGAAAGATACCATACAGGTAATCCCAAGGTCAACCCAGGGAGGCTAAGGGTAGCCATAACCGGGGCGCTTACCACGCCTGCTGGAGGAACTAGGAAGGGGATCGTATGGATCGGTGTAACTCCAATATGGCTAGGTACCAATGGTGGTTTAGGCAACAAGGATGGTTGATTTTTAGGTGGTAGGATGTCGTGGGACAAGGTACATAAGTCAGACATTTCGGGCGTAGATGACGGCGGAGGAATGGAGTGAAAGGTAGAGGTCATCGGCGCGTCTGAGTAGACTCCAGGCCCCGTAGAGGAGACAAACGAGGTGGTGGCACTAGAAACAGGTTGTTCAACCATGGGGAGAACATTTTCAGGTGCCGCGGGAGCACTGGGATCATAGTAAGTGAGCTGGTCAATCTTAACCACGCGTCCTTCATGGGGGAACATCATGGTGCGAAAGACAGAAGAGGCAATCGCCCGCATGGCATACATGTAGCTGCGGCCAAGTAGAAGGTTGTAATCCAATTGGGCATTGATTACCTCTATGTCAATAAGGACTGTTTTACCACCTAACTGGACAGGAACGTTGGGCAGGAGGCCTTGGGGCTGGGCCGAACGACCGTCGTAGGCACGTAACGCAGTAGTGGACTGCTGGAGAGGAGGGGATCCTAGCTTCTGCCATACAAATGTAGACATAACGCATGTGGAGGCACCCTCATCGATGATGCACCGATGGATAACAAGGTTCCTAACGGAGACAGTAACTTGGAAGGCTAAGCTGGAAGGTAGGCGTGGTTCAGACTGGTCTAAATCAAACGCCATCAAATGTGAATCGGTTGGGTCAATGCCCCCAATGGCGGAAAGTAAAGTCTTGCGCTGGGAAGGGCAGTTCTTCAAGACTTCTAACGCAGACATGGCTGCGGGAGATTGGGCGAGGTCGTCTACGATGTTGTAGTTTGACGCAGCGCGCGCGTTAGGGTTATTGTTGATTCGGCGAAGTGGGAAACGAGGTGCTTTTGCGGCGCCGTCTATGGGAGGCGGAGGTATACGTAACGCCTGATCGGTGGGATGAGCATTAGTAGTTTTATCCGTGGGAGTGGCTTCAGAGGTGGAGCCATATTGGTTCCGACGGGTCTGGAGGTTGACGTCAGCGGATGACATCATCAGTAAGTGGTGGGTACCTGAGTCAAACATGGGTTGATCAGGAGCAGCGTAAGTGATTTGTTGTTGTTGGGGTGCATTGGCTTGCTGGGGAGCCAACGGCTGAGTGTTCACTACGCCTTGGGTCGGTAATGGGTTTTGCAGCACTAAAGGGGGTTGCTGAGGTTGGGGGGGGTTGGGTGGTGCTTGGGGAGCCGCATGCCCTTGGCGATGGGCCTCGTCAACCCAAAGCTGCCGAGCTCGCTCTAAATGTGGGCAAGTGTGGGTGTAATGTCCATAGACTCCGCAAATAGAACAAGGGTGGTTTGTTCGCAGATTGGGATTTTTGGCCTGCTTGGGCGGGCGATCAGGGTTTTGATTAGCGGGGGCCGCATTGTTATTGTCAGGGGGATTAGCCGGTTGACCAGCTTGGTCTGTAGGTTGGTTGTTTCCCCGATTACGGCCCTTGCCGCGGTTCTGTTGGCCCTGGTTACGTTGGTTATTCTGGTTTTGCTGCGGGTTGTGTTGGGCGTAAACTTGCCCTTGGGCAGCAGGTGGATTCTGAGGTTGCGCAGGTGCTGGAGCAGGCTGCGGAGGATGATATGCAGGTTGAGGCTGAGCAGGTGCAGCAACTGGAGGGGGTTGCTGATAGGACTGCGGAGCAGGTTGTGGATGTGCCGCAGGGGCTGTCTGGGGCGGATAATAAGCTGGTGGGGCTTGGGAAGGCGCAGGAGCCGGGGCAGTCTGCTGATGGTAGTAAGGCTGAGGGGCGACTGGAGGAGCATAAGCAGGAGTCGCATACCCAAAGCACTGAGGTGGACATGAAGGTCCATGGGAATGGTGATGTGTCACGGGAGCATATGAGTTGGTTGCTCCAGACTGGGAGGTAGCCCTCGACAGGTCGGGGCTAGGGGTAGGACGTGCTATAGAAAATGGTTGGGGATGCGACGAAACACGGCCAATGATACCATCTGCAGCGTGGGATGCCCCCGGCGCATCATGCTGGGATGACTCGCCGCGAGGGGCGTCAGGTATAATGGTATAAAGGTAACCCGACTGGGCGTAAATGAGGTCGAACTGCTGTGCCTTAAGGATGGCCTCTTCTTCAGACTGGGGTCTTTCTGAAGCTACATCCTTAGCAATAACAGGAAGCAGGGACTTGAGGAACCAATCGAGGAAGATACGGTCGTCAAGTTTGATCTTGCATAAGCTACGGCGTCTACGCCACTCATGGATGTGGTCCGTGATATGGGTAGCCGTGTTTTGTCTACAAGATAGAAGGATCTCAACGCCCACGTCATAGCGGACAGGCAACTGGAAGAACTGCAGGAAGGTAGAGGCAAGGGAGGCAAAGGTGGCGTGGGTCCCATGTGGTTGCTCAATATACCATTTGGCTGCAGATCCAGTAAAGGTGCGCTGTAAGAGACGGAGGCGAACAGAGTCATCCACGATGGAGTTAGAGGAACACCATAAGTGGAAAGACATGATGTGGTTTTGTGGGTCCTCACCGGCCTTGCCCTCGAACTTAGGGATATCAGAGGGTAGTTTGGTAGGCATATGAGGCCACGTGGGGTCGTGTCGAATAGGATCGTTGGTCAATCTGGCCAGGTCAGGTAGGTTGAGGCTAGCCATGAATGGCAAACTGGAAGAAGGCTGCGACACAGTAGTGCTATGGACCAAGTTGGGGCCAGTGCCCCCAAGTGGAGGGACAAGATTTAGGGTGGTGCCCCCAAGTGGGGGAACTGAGGTAGTGGAGGATGGTCCAGCACCACCATGGGTAGTGTGAGCCACTGATGTAGTGGGGATAGGTATTCCCGCTGTGGGAATAGGTACCGTGAGGGGAACGGTAGATGGTGGCCCCATGGAGGGCATACCAAAAACAGGTGTAGTAACTGGTGTAGTGGTGGATGTGCCACCAATGGTCCCTATGACAAATGGAGTGGAAGTCGTACCAGCCATGGGGCTAGTAGGGGCAGTATAAATAGGGTTCTCAGACTCTTCGTCAGAATCAGAGGTAAAGTAAGGTGCGTCACTATCTGGTGACGGAGACCTACGTCGCTGACGGGTGGAGTCAAGTGACAAGGCTCTAGATCTGTGATGAGTGGTATCAACGGACAATGATCGGAATCTATGACGAGTGGTGTCGAGAGAACCGTGCTGTGGGGGCTCGCCCCTGAGGCGCCGAGAATGTCTCGGGGACTCAATGGTGACAGATGGTGTCTAAATCTCTGTGGGTTGAGGTGAGTATAAAAACAGCTCAAAAGTCCTAATGCAACCGAGTGTGCAGAAGGAGAGCTAAAAAGCAAGGCACTCAGGCCAACAACCAACTCAAAACACCCACTGCAACAGCTGTGCTACAATAGGTGGAGTAACAACAAAGATGGTCAGAATACCAACAAGCAGCAGGTTTCCTAAAAAAGAAAAATGGTGGACTCACTAGACCAAAGGGAGGTAAAGGAGCATGCAAACACCTAACTAAAAGTATTCTGACTTAACTAAACATATCCTCTGCAAGGTGATGAAATCCAAGTCAGACAATATGAGTAGGAAAGCCAAGTGGCTATGATATCCCCCTACCGGGAGGGACACCGGGTAGTCAATCCTAGAAGAATGGCAACTAAGATACCCCGTTCATGACACGTCCAGAAAGGTGAATCTGCCGTTTAGTTCGTTGACCGCAATACCCCTATACAGGTATATCCCGCGAACCGCGAAAGGTAGCCCTTCGGTTACTGAATGGAGTACGGTATTCCACTCAGGCCTCCGGAACCAGTCTCCCGACTTCAACCCTCCTAAGGGAGAGGCCCTCTGATAAACTGGTCATGACCGTGCCAAAAAGTACTAGGGGATTTTGGCTCCCTATTTGGACAACAACTATGTCTCAAGTGAAATAACCAAGGGGTGTTATTGGAAGCCTATCCCCCTGATCCTACCTAACTACAATGATTCTTTTGTGTTCCCCAAGTGGGGTTAGAATGTTGGTTTAGTTAGGTACTTTTTAAGGCTCACTTGATTTTATGTGACAGAGTGTGTGCTCGTGAGGTGTTGAACCCAAAAATAGAAGTGCCACAAGGGAGGGCAACTTCCAATCTATCAATAATGCTGAAATTGATTCTTTTAACTTGCAAAATTTTCTGAAATAAAAATACTGAAATTTTAAAAGATTCTGTAAGAGGAACAGAAATTATGTTGCAGAAAGGCTGTAAGGAAGTGGGCTGCAGGTGGGACAGATGGCTGTTCAAATGCAGAAAAATTTGCAGCAAGAGGGGCTGGGCTCAAAACAGGAAAAGAGCAGAAATCAGACCGCGGGTCTGTAGCGATTTGGAACAGGCCGACCGCGGGTTTGAGGGAAACAGCGGCGATCGGGTCGCGGCTATCGGGAAAACAGCGGCAGTCGGGACGCAGGAAACCAGGAAAAAGTCACAGTCAGGTCGCGGCTATCGGGCCAACAGATGCAGTCGGGACGCAGGAAAACTGGAAAAAGACACAGTCGGGTCACGGCAAAAAAGGCTAACAGGCGCAGTCGGGACGCCCGAAAGAGGCAGAAAGCCGCAGTCGGGACGCGTGAAAAAGGCCGACGGGCGCAGTCAGATCGCGGCAAACAGGCTGATTAGCCACGGTCGGATCGCAGGTAACAGACTTGAATCCGCCGGCAGAGCGTCGGAAGCAGTCTGAGAGCCACGGTCGGATCGCGGGTAAAGGCCTGAAAGGCGCGGTCGGGATGCGACTGCAGAGGAAAAAGACGCGGTATGCAGCGGCCGAAAGGGACAGCCGAAAGAAAAAATTTAAAAACGGAAACCAGAAATTCGAAAACTAGTGGAGTCGCCAAAACTGTAGCTAGGGTTTTACCCCTAGCTTGTGCCAATGAGCACCTACTAAGGAGAATGGACTCCTTAGTAGCAGTTCAATAATGGTTAAATGATTAAGCTAAAACAACAATTAACAAACTATTCTAAACATTGCATGAGACATAAATAAAAAATGGTTTTATATTAATGTTACCTTGAGTGTCAAGGTTGGTGAAGCCCTTTGCAGTGTCCAAGAGGATGCTCCAAGCTTCTGAATGCTCCTTCTCCTTCTCCAATGGTGGGGATGGGCCAAAGTGGCTCTCAAGGTGAAAGTAGTTCAAATGATGAACTAGGGTTTCGAGAGAGATTTTGGCAGAGTAAGGGTGCTTGTGATTGTGGATATGGAATAAGGGATCTCCATCACCTATTTATAGTTTTTTGGTGGTGGAGTGCTGACCCATGGTTTTGGGAAACACATGGTTTTCGGCAGCTGTATAGGGTTTTTTTCCTCCTTTTCCTCATTATTTTATATTTTTATTCCCTTTTTAGGGGATTTTTGCTATTTTTGGAGGAAAAGGGGGTTTTTTAGCCTTTTAAAGGCTATTTTGATGGTTTTGTGGCCTTTTGGAGGCATTTTAGGCCTTTTGGAGGCTTTTTAATGGGATTTTTTGGGATTTTTAAGGGAAAAATGGTAGGAAAATGGACAAATGAGCCATATAATGTGGTAATGAGGTAGTGAACACTTTTTGGGTGTTAACAGATTGCCCCCTGATGTGCGAGGTCAGGAGCTAATCGTATGGCCGATGGACATCATAAGTCATGAATGGTTTTCCTTGGGAGTGGAGAGAAGAGAAGAAACAAACTTAAGCCCGGAACAATGATCCCGAACAACTGCCAGAACTAAAAGTACATAACCTCAATAAAGGATGAGGAATCATCTGATCATATGGATGAGGCGGGCATACCCATGCTCGTATCAGGATATAACATAACAATAACAATGGGGTCCAAAAAATGGGGACCTGAAATATACATGACCTCAAATACTGACTGAGGAATAATCTCAATATATGGACGAGGCGGGCATACCCATGCTCGTATCAAGATACATAACCATAACTGTAAGGCCCGAAAAGGGGGACCTGTAAGATACATGACCACTGTGTACACCATAAGAGTCCAGAGGGGACACAAATCTGGGACATACTGCTGAGCGGATCATGTGTGAACTGCAGAACTGGTGCACCGGAACAATCAACAGTGCTACTGAGTGTGGTACCAAAGGAACTGATGAGTTGCTGGATCATAGTGACTGGGGTCATACTCTCCATGGTACACTGAACTGGAACTGAAACTGGGTACTCAAGGAAGCATGAAACTGGATGGCTTCCGAATACAAACGTCAACGCAGCCCGGACATCCACAGGAACATACAACTGGGCGTTCCGAAGTGACTCACCAATGTGCTAGAGTCGGGGGAAATCCGGGGTCTTCGACTAAAAACTGATGGGATATAATCCTACGCGATCCTCAACGATGCGATCAAGGTGCTGAAGTCGAGCATGTGAGGAACAACCACTCGGAGAGGCAATGATGTCTCCTCTCGGAATGATCCGTAGGCACCTACCACAGATGGTGATAAGTCCAAGGTGTAGGGACCTCTGGGCCTATCCTCTGGAATAGAGGAGCTGTCGTCGACAGAGGGAGACCTGCAACTATCAAGGCAATGATGTTTCCTTGACAGGAGCGCGAGGTACAAGACCGAAATGTGATAGTGCTGATGGCAGGACTGATAAACTGTGGGGGGACAACTGGGCAAGTAGAGCGGGTGGACTCAAACTTCCTTTGTTCAGAGTATGATAATGACGATGATCTGGCAGCATATGAAACTGACTGAGGGGAAAGGGATCATAGCTGTAATGGATCTGGGAGGATAACTGGTTGAGGGAGACTCAAGCTGGTGTAAAATGGCAGGGGACTACAGAATACTCTGAACAAAGGCGACCTGATTGGGGGTGCTGCCGAGATGATCGATCATAGTGCCATGAGGCACGGGAAGAGACTTCTTCATGGGTTGAGGAACTAGAAGAAGTGAGTGGAGAAAATGATACTGTCGTGTGGATTTTACGAGCCCAGGACAGTTCATGCTCGTGGTGGCTTTCAATTTTAAGGAGTCTGAAAGCGATAAGAAGACTCTGAAATGATGGAATGGTACTATCGTGTGGATTTAACGAGCCCAGGACAGCGCATGCTCGTGGTTGCTTTCAATTTTAGAGAGTCTGAAAGCAAGTAAGAAGACTCCAGGGGGTTGCTTTTTCGTAGATTTAGTCTCCAAGGCCCAAAGAAGCATAAAAGGATGCAATGAAGAACTCTTCTAGCCGGTGTGACTAGAGTATTCCTTTTTCGTAATTAGTCTACCAGGTCCGGAAAAGGGTTAAACTTATACCAGATAGACACCCTTTCAGGTACTTTAACGAGCATGAAAGGAAGCAAGATTGCTCGGCGATCTTTTCATTCTTTTAGGAGTCAGAAAAGAGCTTAACGGAAACTCCCTAAGTGCCTTTTTCGTAAAGGAGTTGTCCGGCCCGAAAAAGGGATAAAATTATACCGAACAAAAGGAATGGCCAGGCAAGGAGGAAGTGTTCAATCAAGGTTGAGTAATGATGACCAAGAACGAGGGTAGGTGGGAACACTGATGGACCTCCTTGCGGGGTAGATGAAATGGTGGCAAAATAACGAAACATTTGCAGTATGACAGGAGTGAATGGCTCATGTAACAATGTGGAACAATCCGATGGCGGCCGATGTGGCATGTAAACCGAGGCAGCAAGGTGTTGGGACACAATGTTGAAAGTGAATCAAGTGAGAGCGAGAAATGATCTCAAGCATCATCACGAGCTCGGAAAAATGAATCCGGCGATATAAAGGATGTCAAAAACGGGTGACGGCCGATGTGGCACGCAAACCGAGGTGACGGGGGCATTTTGAAAAATGCCCGAAAAATCTGGAGGTGAGAGCGAGAAATGATCTCAAGCATCATCACCAGCTCGGAAAAATGAATCCGATGATATAAAACATGTGAAACATGGAGAACGGCCGATGTGGCACATAAACCGAGGCGACTAGTGGTGTCTGGACACAATGTTGATATTGGTCCTAGTGAGAGCGAGAAATGATCTCAAGCATCATCACGGGCACGGAAAAATGAATCCGACAGTGCAAATGGTGCGAAAAACGGAAAAATGAATCCTCCAATGGAAAATAACTCCATTTGATAAAATAATAATATATAATCGATGATGGATAAATTACAAAGGATATGGTTGCCTTAAATATGGCTTGGCCATCACATATTGAAGAGACACTTCTCTTCATAAACTATATTTTAATATTATTAACTACTATTAGGAATAGTTACCTATTTATTACTTTTTATTGTTGTAGCATTGCCACTCTCTTCGAGAGGCTTTGTCCTCAAAGCCTTATAATTTTGTTGCACTGTTCTTTGTGATGTCGTGGCCACCGAAACATGTCGATACGAACTGCTAAGTGTAGAGCATAACTTCCGATACGTCGACGGATGAATCCATCCCAAATTGATTTGTTGTGGACTGATGGGATTCCCTACTGATGTGTCGTTAGGAGATTTGATCACATTAGTACCATTATCTTTCGACATTTCCCACTTTTTCAAATATCGGTTTTTATGGTTGGGGTGTCGATAGGGAACGTTCACGATGTCACTTTCGTTTAAGAATGTTGCCTTTAGAGCATTGATCTGAGTTGGAAGTTGTATTTTCGTCTCTTGAGGATTTAAGTTTTTGTTCTGTATCTTTTCCAACTTGTTTTCTAACTGCCTATTATCATTTTGAAACTTCTTAATCAATTCGACTTGCGATTTTCTGTCATCTTCAGATGTCTTAAGTTGTTCCTTAAGATCTTCATTATGACTTCTGATACAACTATTTTCTTCTTGTTTGTCTAGAAGTTTCCCTTCAATGTCGTCCATAGATTGTTCTATCTTCCGACTATTTTTCAACTTCTTAATTTTTGTGACTAGTATCTTGTTATGATTTCTTAGTCTAAAAATTTCTTCAGCATTGTTAGCTAATGCTTTATTACTCTTCGCGATCTCTGACTTATGTGTCTTTTTAGAGTCTTCATTTTTTTGTTGAAGAACTTTTATCTGTTGTCGACACTGGCCGACCTCTGGTTCTTGAATTTCTAATTTATGTCGTAACTGCATTAGTTCTTCATCTTTGTCGCTAACGATTTTGTTCAAGCGTATTATTTATGCTTCGTAATTATTTATTTCCTTCTTTATATCTTGATTTTTCAATCTCTGATTGAAATCACTTTCATCTTTTAATTCCTTGATTTGCGCACATAATTTTTCTATGTGATTTTTCTGGTTGGACATTGTTTGTTCATTGAACCGTTCTTATATCTTATGTAGTTCAATCTTTATTTTTGATTGTGTATTAATGTCTCGTAATTCTTCATTGTCTTTTCGATAGTGCTTTAACTTGGCTTCTAATTTCTCTTGCAAATTGGCTTCCATGGTTTCTGTCTTCTTCGACGGTGGAATGATCTTCTTTGATTTCTTTGATGAGTCTTTCTTAAACTTGGCCGTCCTTGTCGTTAACGTGTCTCGACTTCTTAATGAGCCTTCCTTGACTTTGACTTCTTCAACGATAAATGATTGTCCTTGACTTGATTTCTTCGATGATAAGTGTTCTTCGACTTCTTTGATAATAAGGAGTCTTGCTTGGACTTTGTTTTTAATGTCTCCTTTGACTTGGTCTTCTTTGACTTGAATTTGCTTTGTTTCTTCAAACAATTCTTATTTCAAAAGAATTGATTTTTTATTTTTTTTTCATAATAATAATATTATTATTAATATATATATATATTTATAATAATAATAATTAATTAATATTATTATTATATTAACTTTTTATAAACTATATATATAGTTTAATATATATTTTTTTCTTTTCCACAAATTAAAATATTAACCATATAATAATATTATTATACGTTTAATATTTCAAAAATAAAATTTAGGGTTTCTAATGGGAGATGGATGGCGGGGGAATGCGGCCGAGGTGGTGGTTGCCGGTGGTGGTTGAGTGAGGCAGGCGCAGGGAGAGGACGGGTGGGGAGAGCTGGACGAGAGGAGGAGCTGCGGGGTACGTGGAGGATCGTGGACGCGAGGCGCTGAGAGCGTGGAGGTCTAGGGAAGTGGAGCGATAGCCAGAGGAAAAGTGGTTGGAAAGCAGCGTGGGGTGGAAGACTGAGCACAGGGAAGATGGAGTATGGCAGGAGGGTGTGAGGGTATGTGTTGATGAGGGAGGTCGAGTGCAGAAGCAATGAATGGTAGTAGGACGTAGGGAGCTTGCTGGTGATCGGGATCAGGTAGAATGGAGTAGACGCTTGGGTGTAGAGTGTTGTGGTGTAGAGGGGAGGCACGTGAGGTGATGGAAGGAAGCGGAGATAGGTGCGTGGGAGTGATTGGAAGTGGGAGTGGCTAGTGCAGAGGTTCGCAGGTTATGGAGGAAATGAAGGTAGGGTCACGGTAACGGAAGAATGCAATATGAGAGTGGGGAAGAGGGTGTAGCGTATAGGAGCTAGTCAGAGGGCGTGAAGTATTGAAGACTGCGGTGGAGTGGGGGAGGAGTAGAGGTGAACGTGGAGACTTGGTGGACGGGTGAATGAGATGTAGCGCGAGGAATTAACGTGGAGGGGCCGAGTGGCATGGAGAGTAGATGAACAGGTTTGGGGGGTGTGGAGAGTAATGAAATGGATGAGGGTTGTGGCCAAGGGCCTATGGTCGATTAAAAATCATGATTCAGAGAAACTCTGATGAAGTAGCCAGTAGCTGGAAATAGGGAGGGCCGAAAAAGGCTCTGATACCAATGCTATATCTGTGTCCGGATATACTCAGTGATTATTCAAGCGAATAATCCTCCAATGGAAAATAAATCCATTTGATAAAATAATAATATATAATCGATAATGGATAAATTGCAAAGGATATGGTTGCCTTAAATATGGCTTGGCCATCAGATATTGAAGAGACACTTCTATTAATAAACTATATTTTAATATTATTAACTACTATTAGGAATAATTACCTATTAATTACTTTTTATTGTTGTAGCAGATTCTATTCTTCGATGTTGTCTCACTCGTGAGGAGGCTAAACACGTCTTAAAAGACTGTCACGTTGGGGCATGTGGCGGTCATCTCTCTGGGATGGCTACATCCCAGAAGATACTTCGCACAGGATATTATTGGCCATCTATCTTTAAAGACTATATCGAGGCCATCAAAAAATGTCTTCCATGCCAGCACTTTCAAACTAAAAAGCGCACCCACCCAGCCCCGTTACACCCGGTTATTGCCATTGGCCCCTTCGCTAAATGGGGCATTGACTTCATGCACTGTAAGCCTACCTCGGTCGGGAGGCATGGTTATGTCATAGTAGATGTGGATTACTTTACAAAGTGGGCCGAGGCTATGCCTACATACACGGACGACGGCAAAACCGCTGCACTCTTCATGTTCAATCATGTTATAGCACGGTTCAGAGTTCCTCAAGCTATAGTCATCGACCATGGTTCACACTTCATGAACCACATGGTTGACGAATTGAGGACTAGATTGGGTTTTTTCCATGAAAAATGAACACCGTACTACCTGCAGTCCAATGGACAAGTAGAGGCCATTAACAAGGTCTTGAAAACCATGATCCAACGCATGGTGGGTACGCACAAATCCAACTTGCACAACATGCTCTTTTCTGCACTATGGACTTATCAAACTTCCGCTAAAACTGCCATTGGATTTACCCCCTTCCAATTAGTTTATGGATTGGAGGTTGTCCTACCGATAGAGTGTGAGATTCCGTCCCTCAAACTCACAGTTGAACTTCTCCCTAACACTACTGTCGAGGAAGAATGCTTCCTCTACCTAGAAAAACTTGATGAAACTCGCCACGATATCGCTCTTGCCAACGAGGCACATAGGAAATGCATCAAAGCGCAGTATGACAAGTCAGTAAAACCTCGCATATATAGTGAGGGTGATTTGGTCCTCACATACGACCAAAGAGACAATAAGCTGGGGGCAAGAAAGTTTGAGTCCATGTGGCATGGACCCTACATAGTGAAGCGTGTTCTAGAGAAGGAAGCCTATGAACTTGAAGACTATGACAGGATATATTTAGGTGAGCCCCGCAATGGGCTTTTCCTGAAGAGGTACTATGCCTGATTTTTTCATGCATAAGTACGTTGTATATGCTGTACATGGCGTGTGTGTTTTTGTGTGGTGTGACGCTTTTGTTTAGTGTGTCTAGATCTTGTTTTCGCTTCTTATACCATGTTCTGTCTACGTGTGTAGATGGAAACCTGCTATGGATTCGTGGACGATGCTAGCCGGCATACTCGTAACCTTGCTTCGATAGCCTGGGTGATTTACTCTCACATTGGCGAGCTTATCAGCTCAGGAGGAAGTTGTCTAGGTTTCACAACCAACAATGTTGTGGAATATCAGGCAGTCATTGGAACCCTAACCGATGTTGTTTCCTTGGGTATGGACCACGTTGTTATCCATTTGGACTCTCAACTGGTGGTCTCTCATCTAAACCAGATTTATGTTATCCGTGACCCTATCCTACTCCGTCTCTATAGATGAATCCGTCTTCTGGAAAGGTCCCTTGAATCTATTCAATACTTGCACATCCCATGACACAGGAAGGGAATTGCCGACTCAATGGCCAACTTCATTCTAGATTGGTACATTGCACACACATACTATATCCATGAAATATAAAAGCAAACATAACATGTAAATAATTCATCATATAAGAAAACATGTAAACAAGATCACATCAATCATCCATTAAAACACATAATGTATAAACCCACCAGAATGTCTGTATATATATATAAATCCGTCTAAAAGTACAAAATGCTAGTGCTAATACAAAATCTGAAGCATGCTAGCTTTCCAGTAAGAGTCATCTCTACAAAAAGTTTTAATCCCGTAAGCTTTCAGAGTATAAATGTACAGGCCATATGCCTAAACCCTACGCCGCATATATATAAATCCGTATAAAAGTACAAAATGCTAGTGCTAATAGAAAATCTATGTTAGGAACCCATGTCTTTACTTTGTTAGTATGTTGTTGTTGGACGCATATGCTTTGTAAGTCGTCCCGTAGTATTTGTTGATCAATAGTTTGTGTTATTGTTGTTGGTGCATATGCTTTGTAAGTCGCCCGTAGTATTGTTGATCCATAGTTTGTAACGGCCCATGGTTTTGACCCATAGTATTGGCGCGTAGAATTAGTATATAAGTGTGTGTTGAGACCTATGAAGGCACCGTGAAGTTATTTGTATTGAGATTGCTCATAGGAGGTTGCCCCCTCGAAGTGGCCTGTGATCAATATAAAAGTGATTCTGAGTTCTGTCATTTCTGCTATTTCGCATATTCGTATTAATTAATTGTTGCAGGTGCCTCACATCTGGTATCATAGCACTTTCTTGGGCTCGCTGGGTGAAATTTCTGCCAAAATTTTTTTTCGCATCTGTTGCAGGTTCGGATTTGGGAATAATCCCTATCCGCTTAACTGTAGGAAGTACTTGGGCATAATCCCTAAAACTCATTGTAATGAGTACCACAGGAACCCCGAAGTAGTTGGCCCATTGAGAGGACCTGCCAGCAAAAAGGGAAACGACCCCTACCTGATTGACTAGTTCCCACCCATGAGGTAAACCAAGAGCTGTCGTTTGTGGCAAAGCGGTTATCAGTTTTACCTGAGCCATGGAGTGAGGGGTACTGCCCCAATACGCAAGCCGTCAGACAGCAATTGTGGCCGAGTGAAACCCTTGAACTGTTAGGAAGCCGCACATACCTGGGGTCCATATCTAATTTCAGTTGAACTATCGTCGATCGTTGCTGCGCCGTTTTACATCTAGTCGTTCAGATCCATTTTGCAAGCCGTTCTAGATCCATCCATTTTCAATCCATTCGGCACCGTTTTTTATTCCTTTCGAGCCGTAGCCGCTCCAGTCTGGAGAAAAAAAAAACAAAAAAACAAAAAAAAACTCCTAGTTATGGTTGTCACCCGTGCAGGAGCAAAAACCATGGAGGAATCACTTGCAGCCATCCAAGCCAAACTCCAGGATCCAAGGTATAAAATTCAGTTTTTTCTCCATATCTCCCTTGTTTTCACTCTTTTTTCCTTGAAATTTTCGGGGAACCCCTGTCACCCCATTCTGTATATTTCATTCCTGAGGACCCTTTCCACAATTCCCCTTCCCAAAGCCCGAAATCCCACATTTGTCTATTTTTAGGGTTTACCATAACTTCCTCAGATTTCACCCAATCACCCTCAAATTTTACCACAGAGTTCATTTCTGAATTCTGCTTCTTTGTTCCCCTCTGCCAAATTTTCCCATTCTTTCACCCCGCTTCTGGAATCCTCAATTTTCCTTCCCTGTCTATTCAACAGTGTCCAAAACCTAGTCAAACCCCAATTACCCTTCAGATTTTTTCCCTAGTCCAGATTTTCCCTTACTGAAGTAGTTTATGTTTTTGTTTTCCTACCCAGTCAACCAAAAAAAAACAAAAAAAACAAAAAACTCCTGGTTATGGTTGTCACCCGTGCAGGAGCAAAAACCATGGAGGAAGCACTTGCAGCCATCCAAGCCAAACTCCAGGATCTGGATGAAAAATTTCTCGGCCTCCATCTTGAACATTCAGCTATGAACAAGAAACGACAGTCTGAGTCTTCATCAGACAATGGGTTCTCCTCTTCCAGCAATTTCTGTGGTCCGAAGCTTGATTTTCCTCGCTTCAATGGTACTGACCCAACTGGATGGATCTATCGTGCAGAATAGTATTTCAGTCTGCATAATACTTTTGATGTCAACAAAGTTCCGCTGGCATCCTTTCACTTGGAACAGGAAGCTCTTCAATGGTACCGTTGGTACATCAAGGCTCATCCAGAGCCCAA
Organism: Larix kaempferi; assembly: GCA_027924585.1. Lineage (NCBI taxonomy): Eukaryota > Viridiplantae > Streptophyta > Pinopsida > Pinales > Pinaceae > Larix > Larix kaempferi. The sequence goes on along the minus strand of BSBM01000050.1, from coordinate 16,840,074 downwards.
ATGGCCAGACTTTTGCCAGCTCCTTTTGCAACGATTTGGTCCTAGTGCTTTTGACGACTTCACAGGAGCCCTCACTAAACTTCGCCAAATTGGCACAATGAGAGAGTATCAAACCGAATTTGAGAATCTAGCCAACCACACCAAGGATTGTCTGATGACTTTTACCGGAGTTGTTTTATCAGTGGTCTAAAGGATGCTATCCGCTCTGAGGTCAAAATGTTCTATCCCAACACAATGATGGAAGCCCTAGGGTTGGCTAAGTTGGTAGAAGACAAGATTGCAGCCCAACAACACTCGAAGCCCACTTTTGTTCCCTTTTGAAATATGGGTTCTCAACGACCACCTATACCGCAGGCTCCTCGACCGACTCCTATCAAGCGTTTGTCTGAAACATAGATGCAAGCACGCAGAGAAAAGGGGCTTTGCTATAATTATGATGAGAAATTCACTTGGGGACATAGATGTGTTCAGCAAAAGCTCTATCTCTTGGATGTGGAGTCTCCGCCTGCCTCTGAAATTGGTGACGAAGATCCAGAAACACTAGATGCTCCGGTCGACATTCAGGAACCGCCTATTGACCCTCCGTCTCAGGATGACCAACCAGAGATATCTCTCCATTCTTTAGCTGGAATCACAACCCCCCAAACAATGTGGGTCAGGGGTTACTTCAAGAATCTTCGTCTTACAATACTCATTGATTCTGGTAGCACTCATAATTTCATTGACCCTCGGATCGCCAAACAAGCTGATTGTTTTATCCATCCTTGCTCCAACTTTGAAGTCATGGTTGCCAATGGGGGCACCTTACCTTGCAAAGGGAAGTGTCGAAATGTGCATATCTCTATGAGAGATTATACCTTGCGCTCTGACATGTTTGCCTTGCCATTAGGCGGATGTGATGTGGTTTTGGGCGCTCAATGGCTACGCACACTTGGCCCTATCTTATGGGATTTTGCTGAACTTTGGATGCAGTTTTCCCTCAATGGACAAAAACACACATTGACAGGATTGCAACCAGGTTCTCTTAGCATCATCAGTTCACATCGCATGGAAAAATTCCTCAAGAAGAATTCACATGGTGTCATTGTTCAGATCCATTCCATCCAGATGCAACCATCAGCGGTCTCCACTACTCCTTTGGATCTACAACAAATTTTGGATCGATATACAGGTGTCTTTGCTGAACCAGTGGGATTTACACCTTCCAGGAGAGAATACCATTGTATTCAACTCGTTCCTGGCAGTGTTCCTCCCAACATCAGGCCCTATCGCTACCCATTTCACCAAAACACGGAGATTGAAATGCTCGTTCGGGACTTATTGAAGCAATCTATTATTCGCCCAAGCACTAGTTCCTTTTCTTCTCCAGTTATTCTTGTCTGCAAAAAAGATGGGTCATGGCGCCTCTGCATTGACTTCCGAGCACTTAATCACCTCACCATCAAGGATAAGTTTCCAATTCCTGTTGTTGATGAGCTTCTTGATGAGCTTCATGGGGGTCACTTTTTCTCCAAGTTGGATCTTCGTTCTAGGTATCATCAAATTCGGGTTCATGAGGATGATATTCCTAAAACAGCTTTCCGCACACATGATGGCCATTATGAGTTTTTGGTCATGCCCTTTGGCCTCACTAATGCTCCTTCCACATTCCAGGCCTTAATGAATAAAATATTTCGACCCTACTTGTGGAAATTCATTCTGGTATTCTTTGATGATATCCTCATCTACAGTAAAACATGGGATGAACATCTCCAGCATCTGGATCTTGTCATGCAACTTTTCTCTGACCATCATCTCCATGCCAAGCAGTCTAAATGTGTTTTTGGACAGAAGGAAGTTGAGTATCTTGGGCACATTTTCTCAGCACAAGGGGTTCGCGTGGATCCTTCCAAAATTGATGCCATGAACAATTGGCCGCATCCTCAGACACTCAAGAGCCTTCGTGGTTTTTTGGGGTTGATTGGCTACTACCGCAAGTTTGTCAAGGATTATGGGAAGATTGCAGCTCCATTAACTGCTCTATTGAAAAAGGATGCTTTTACATGGACACCTGCTGCTGAGTGTGCATTTGACAAACTAAAACAAGCTATGTGTACTACACCCGTGCTAGCTATGCCCGATTTTTCCAAGCCCTTCACTATTGAGAGTGATGCTTGCGGCAATGGACTTGGTGCTGTTCTCCTTCAAGATGAACACCCCATTGCGTTCACCAGCAAAGCCCTTTCAGGTAAGAATTTAGCTGCCTCTACCAATGAGAAGGAAATGATGGCTATTTTGCATGCAGTACAGAAGTGGCGGCCATACCTATTAAGGAATCATTTCCGCATGAAGACTGATCACCAGAGTCTGAAATATTTCTTGGACCAGCGTGTCTCCTCCCCGGTACAACAGAAATGGGTTAGCAAACTCATGGGTTATGACTATGAGATCACTTACAAGAAGGGTAAAGAAAATATTGTGGCAGATGCTCTTTCTTGCACATTTGATGCCCAAGGTTCTCTTTCATCTATTTCTATGCTTGTTCCAAATTGGTTGCAATCTGTTCAACAGGGTTATGTCAATGACTCTTCCTTATCTCAAATCATCCAACGCTTGACCAACAACCCTTCTGCTGTACCACATTACTCTTGGGATGGTGCTTCTCTGCGATACAAGGGTCGTCTGGTGCTTCCGCATAGCACAGATCTTCAACAGGATGTCTTCTATGAACTCCATGCTTCTCCATCATCAGGGCACTCTGGGTTCCTCAAAACGTATGAACGAGCACGGCGTAACTTCTTTTGGCAGGGCATGAAAAGGACAATTCAACAGATGGTGGCCGATTGTGATACCTGCCAGCGCAATAAGGGTGAAACAACACTACTTCCAGGATTGCTTGAACCCTTTCCCATACCTACACGGATTTGGACAGATATTTCTATGGATTTCATTGAAGGGATCCCTGAATCTGGTGGGAAGACAGTGATTCTCGTTGTGGTTGATCGCCTCTCCAAATATAGTCATTTTTGTGCTCTCAGCCATCCCTATATAGCCTCCTCCGTTGCTCAAATTTTTCTGGACCAGATCTTTCGTCTTCATGGCATCCCTTCTTCCATTGTCTCGGATCGTGATGTGACTTTCACCAGACATTTTTGGACAGAACTATTTCGCCACACTGGCACCAAACTAAAGATGAGTTCAGGGTATCACCCACAAACAGACGGTCAAACTGAAATTGTCAATAAATGCTTGGAAACTTATCTTCGCTGCTTCACCTCGAAACAACAACATCAGTGGGCAAAGTGGCTCCCTCTCGCTGAATGGTGGTACAATACCTCTTACCACACTGCCTCTAAAATGACCCCATATGAAGCAGTCTATGGTCAGGCACCTCCATCTCTTCTTCCATACACCCCCACCAGTTCACCAGTTCAGGAAGTTGACACGGTCCTTCGAAAACGCGATCAGATTCTTCGCATTTTGCGGGACAATCTTCACATGGCAAGAAATCGCATGAAGCAACAAGCTGATCAACACCGTTCGGAGCACACTTTTCAAGTCGGCGATATGGTTTTTCTTCGTCTCCAGCCGTACAAACAATCCTCCTTGAAACTCAAAGGGCGTCATAAGCTCACTCCAAAGTTCTATGGGACATATCGGATTCTTCAGAAGATTGGGTCCGTTGATTATAAATTGGAACTTGCTCCTTCTTCCCGCATTCATCCAGTCTTTCATGTCTCTTGTCTGAAGAAAGTTCTTGGCACCAACATCAGCGGACAAACGATTTTACCCGAACTGGATAATGAAGGATCCATCCTTTTGGATCCAGAGGCCATCCTCAATCGGCGCACGCGTTAGCTTCTCTCTCGCTCTATCACGGAGGTCTTAATTCAGTGGCATGGCATGCAACCAGAGGATGCTACATGGGAACCACTCCTTCAGATTCAACAACAATTTCCACATCTAAAGCTTTGAGGACAAAGATTTTTTTTAAGGGGGAGGGGATGTTAGGAACCCATGTCTTTACTTTGTTAGTATGTTGTTGTTGGACGCATATGCTTTGTAAGTTGTCCCGTAGTATTTGTTGATCAATAGTTTGTGTTATTGTTGTTGGCGCATATGCTTTGTAAGTCGCCCGTAGTATTGTTGATCCATAGTTTGTAACGGCCCATGGTTTTGACCCATAGTATTGGCGCCTAGAATTAGTATATAAGTGTGTGTTGAGACCTATGAAGGCACCGTGAAGTTATTTGTATTGAGCTTGCTCATAGGAGGTTGCCCCCTCGAAGTGGCCTATGATCAATATAAAAGTGATTCTGAGTTCTGTCATTTCTGCTATTTCGCATATTCGTATTAATTAATTGTTGCAGGTGCCTCACAATCTGAAGCATGCTAGCTTTCAGTAAGAGTCATCTTTACAAAAATTCTGAATCCCGTAAGCTTTCAGAGTATACATGTACAATACATATGCCTAAACCCTACGTTGCACAACCCTAGGCCATTCAGCCCCAGGCTGAGCGTGGTAAAAGACAACAGCCCTCGCCACCTTTCGAAGTAGTGTGCCGAAACGTGTGGGTACCCCTATGGTCAACTCCTGATATCAGAGAGGTATTTCATGCACTACAGGCTCTGGAATATCGGAGGTCATCTCCTGGAGATTCTCCCCGATCACCTCTTGCTCCTCAAGAGCATTGCGAGCCATGGGTTCCATCTCCAACACTCCTCCTCTCTGCACCTAGTGAGAGATTCCAAATGGTCTCTCTGGACCTACGTCTGCATAGAAGCATGTAAACACTATCATCACTACTACAAAAAAATCATAAAACATATAAACTATAAAAACACGAGCAGTGATTCTTACCTATGTCACCCCACTGCATCCCCTCTAGGAGCACTAGGTCGGGATCTCCCCAAAAATCTATATCGGCATATGGATAATCCTTTATCATGAGGATTTGTGCCTACGGCCATGAGAAGAACCCGTTACCGAAACTGACGATGGGCCCCCCTCCACCATGGCGATCCATCGCATCTTCCCATCTCAGCATGTGAGGATCGCGTAACTCCTCGAAGTCCAGTTGCGGGCGCAAGAGAGGTACCCACTCCATCATGAAAGATACCACGATCGAGCCATACCCGAATTGTTTCAGCGCCCCGCGCTGACATTTGGTCAGCTGATCCTTGAGGCTAACAAGAAGCCCCTCGCAATGGTTAAACACTATAGGAGCCATGCACTCCTCGGCATATGTCATTTGCGACTTGCTGGCGAAGTGAGTAGTTCGGCTACTAGCAACTCGCGCAATAGTGAAGAGTATCGCTTGTAACCATAGCTGCTCTCAGGGTACACCACTGAACTATCATGTCCTCAACCGAACAGTCACCACCCCATGACCCGGTCAAAGACAGAGGATTCCCTCGCTAGGATAATCCTGTCCGAAAATAGATGTCCTCGACATCTATGGTAAGCGTGGGCTCACCTATCCGAAAGTGCTGTTGAATAGGGTCCCAACATTGGACCAAGTATGTCAGTACCTGGACTTGGGATCTCATCCCTGGCACTCAAAAGTACTTAAGTATCCCGCAGTTTCACAATGCCGCGACACTTTGTGGATTGTTTTCCACTTGCATATCTTCGAGCTCAAGCTCGCGTTCCCGCCATTTAAGGACCATGGTATCACTCCAAACCTACCAAGCAAATCATTTAAATAGGTTTAGAACTTTGCCCCATCAACCAAAACTTTTAATTTTTGCTAGATTTTGAGTTTCATTTGGTCGTTTGCGCTGACGCAGATCACCCATTCGGACAGTGCACCACCGGTGCAGAACTCCCTTTCGGGATCTGCGCCGGCGTAGAGCCCGAATGGGCTGCCTGCGCCGACCCGTGAACACATTACTACCAACTTAAAACACTAAAAAAATGGCCTAAAAACCTAAAAAATAAAATTCTAACCACTGAAAAGTTAAATGAGGAGGTTTAGGGTTACCTGGCGCTGACGGTTCACGAAATGACTGATCGTAGCTCCCGGAAACTGTAGTTGAAATTCCGCTCCAAACGACACTTTGCACTCTCCCAATTTGGTAAAAAACAATTGTGATTTATTTTCACTATTTCATTCCTTTTATAACAAAAATGGAATATTCCTTTTTATATTTTGATGCTCAGTAGGTTTTTTTCTATATTTTGGGTCATTTATTATATTTATTGCTCGGTTAACCACTGTTGACCTAGTTTTTGAGCTGTAGGTGCCCCATTAGTGCCATTTCTCGACATGGTGGTCATCTAGTAAGTATCATCAGGTATGAACACTCTCCGAGCATCTTTTCGTCATTATTTCGCTCATTAATGTAAATTATTAAATGAAAACCGAGCTAACTCTTTGTTCTTTCTTGTGCTCGTTAAATGATGAGAATAAGTCACCGAGTTATAGTTTATCACTTTTTCGGGCTCGTTAAACTCCTATGAAAAAGGAACCCCCCCGAAGTTTTCTTTAATCTCTTTTTAGGCTCTCGAAATACGAAAATATTGCCAAGCGAACTTGTCACGTTCACGCTTGTTAAATTATTTGAATGGTCGTCTTCCTGGTGATAGTTTACCCATTTTTCGGACCAGGGGGCACTACTTACTAAAAAGGAATAGTCCGGCCAATCATGACTAGAAGAGTCCTCTCTCGTGTTGTTTTACCCTTTTCTGGGCGACGAGGCTAACTCTACGAAAAAGGACCTTTGGAGTCTTCTTTAGTTCTTTTCAGACTCTCTAAACATGAAATGACGCCGATTTTACCTTCTATGGACTCATTAAAACTCAACATTGAAGGACCTTCCATGGGACGAACCCCTCATTTCCCAGGTTCGGAAAACATTTGGAATTGGACTCGTCTATGAGATGAGCTATACTGAGCATCTGGTTACCCTCATCAAGCTCGTTAAAGACACATGAGGCACTCATCGGTCAGGATGGGGAAAAAGGAAAGTTTTTGTGTTACACTTTTATCTATGGCAGTACTTAGTCGCTCTTGAACATGGCACTCATCTTGCATTTTCATTCAGTATTCGTCCTCGAGTTCTGTTAACTCCCTGAGTCTTGTTACTCCTTTGGGTCATCCAAAGAATGCTTCCACCATCAGTTGCATGAGTAGTTGGCGTTGTTCTCATCATGTCGATACTGCCAATTCATGCCATGGCCATGTTCAAGAGATGTATTCACTGCTCATCATTTGCAGTCAATACACCTTCTATCATGTCGATCTACTTTGATTTAGTCTTTCATTTTACCGTACCATACGATCTACTCCAAACATCTGTTATCGAGTTTCGTTTCGATGATGGGGGATTCATCATGGCCCTCCTTCAACGGATTCATCCTTGTTGACTTCAACAGATCATCCAAGGACTGAATCTAGAAACCAATCAAGTACCTTGGGCATGCATGCCTCAATGGCAGGTTACCTCACTTTCAACATGAGTTTACATCATTGACTCTTGATTGAAATATTTCATCCGGTGTTCGACTTCAACTCATTCATTCGCGCTGGATTATATGTACTATGATACCTTGGGGATCATTGACATTAATGGTGATTTCCCTCACGATTGTTAACGGTATACATCAATGACTGGTAATCAAGTGGTTTCTACCATGTTCGACATCAAGAAATTTGTAATCACATGGATATATTTGTATCATTGCGGGTTGGACTTGAAGACCCTGGGGAGTCATGTTTTACCCAGGTTGCGATGGAGATTGTTTTGAGTCAAATTACACGATCCACTTTTGTATTGGTCATGGTTGTGTTATCATCTCATCATGGATCTATGCTTGTGTCTAGTAGCCATGATTGTGTTCAGTCAGTCATTACTACGATGGATCTGCATTGTATTGGTCGACAACCATGTTGTACGTCATATGAGACTGTGATCTCAGAGTCATTTGTGCTGCAGCAACATCTTCTCTTAGACAAGTCCTTGCCATTCCTTCTATCAATACCTGATTAGTTTTACCTGCTTCATGCTTTGGGGGGCATTCTGTTACACCCAAAATATACACCTTGTAACCTTCGTGCCTGAATTTCTGAAGTCCCAAGATCAAGCTATTCATTTAGAGCAAGTTGATGGCCTTTATACACACTCCTAATTAGGTCGGCGTAGGTTGTCTTTGAGCAACATGCACCGGTGTAGGTTTCCTTCATGCAACATGCGCCAGAGTCAGTTAATTCGGATAAAGGTAGCTTTCGAGCGAATTCTAGAACTTGGATGAGGTGGATCCCTATCCCTAACTCCTAGGAGAGCTGGCCTTCGGTTCCCTAAGCTAATGGGAGGATCCCTTAACCCTCTCCCCATGATCCTCAAACTACTCTATCCACTTGGTCCTATAAATACAAGAGCCCTTCCCATTCCAAAGGGAGGAAGTCTATGGTACTCTTATGCTAGTGAAATTATCTCAATGATCCAATACTCTAGTCTTGGAGGAACCTACTTCTCTCTAGGAGCTTTGGTTTGGCTTTTCGAAAGGAGATTGTAACGTTGAGGCATCGGTTGTAATCATCTCTTCTATTGTACTTACCACCTTTTATACAGTAATATAAATGCTTTACATAAATGTTGTTCTGTTAATGATATTTATAGCTCACCTCCTCAACTGTTTACTTATACTAGTTAGTGTTTGGGCATACTTTACTGCTTGTCTTGTTCCCTATGTTTTGACAGGTCTTGTAGCTTCATATCTGATGACCATGGATCTCGAAACGATTACAAGGAGAAAGATATACGAATCTAAGGTAAGGTTCTTAACTCCTTGATCTCTAACTAGATCTAGGAGAGTTATTTCACATTCTGTCTTATTTGTTCTAGATTTACATTATGCTAGAGAGATCATGCCTTAAGTCCGCTTTTGGTAGATTATCTAATAATAGTTTCCCCCTCGAAGTGGCCTACGATCAATAAAAATATTTTGTGATCTCATATATTGTGCGTTATATCAATTAATTGTTGCAGGTTCATCTCATCTGGTATTAGAGCACTTTCTTGGGCTCGTTGGGTGAAATTTCTGCCAAATTTTTTTTCGCATCTGTTGCAGGTTCGGATCTGGGAATAATCCTTATTTGCTTTACTGCAGGAAGTACTTGGGAATAAGCCCTAAAACTCATTGTGAGGAGTACCACATGAACCTTGAAGTAGCTCGTCCATTGAGAGGACCTGCCAGCGAAAAGGGAAACAACCCCTACCTGATTGACTAGTTCCCACCCGTGAGGTAAACCAAGAGCTATCGTCTGTGGTGCAGTGGTTATCAGTTTTACCTGAGCCGTGGAGTGAGGGGTACTGCCGCAATACGAAATTCGTCAGACATCATTGGTGGCTGAGTGAATCCCCTAAACCATTAGGAAGTCGAGCATACCTGGGCTCCATATCTATTTTCAGCTGAAAAATCGCAGATTTCCTCTGTCCAGAACTGTTGTCGATCACTTCCGCATCGTTGCAGAAACATCTGTTGTCGATCACTTCCGTGTTGTTGCAGATCCATCTATTTCTGATCACCTCCATGCCATTGCAGATCTATTTGTTTCTGATCCCTTCTGTGCCATTGCAAATCCATTTCTGAAAAAAAAAAAAAATCGCCATATCTCCCTTGTTTTCACTCTGTTTCCCTTGAAACTTTTCCCATTCTTCATATTTCATTCCTGAGGACCCTATCCCAAATTCCACCTCCCAAAGCCATAAATCCCACATTTGTCTATTTTTAGGGTTTCCCATAACTTCTTTGAATTTCACCCAATCGCCTTCAAATTTTACCACAAAGTTCCTTTCCTATTTCTGCTTCTTTGTCCCTCTCTGCCAAATTTTCTCATTCTTTCACCCCGCTTCTGAAATCCTCCTGTTCTGCTTCCCTGTCCATTCGACAGTGTCCAAAACCTAGTCAAACCCAAATTACCCATCTGATTTTTTCCCAAATCCAGATTTTCCTTTACTGAAACAATTTATGTTTTTGTTTTTCTACACACTCAAAAAAAAAAAACTTGTGGTTATAGTTGTCACCCACGCAGGAGCAAAAACCATGGAGGAAGCACTTGTAGCCATCCAAACCAAACTCCAGGATCTGGATGAAAAATTTCTCGGCCTCCATCTTGAGCATTCAACCATGAACAACAAACGACAGTTCGAGTCTTCATCATACAATGGGTTCTCTTCTTCCGGTAATTTCTGTGGTCTGAAGCTTGATTTTCCTCGCTTCAATGGTACTGATCCAACTGGATGGATCTATCGTGTCGAACAGTATTTCAGTCTGCATAATACTTTTGATGTCAACAAAGTTCCACTTGCATCCTTTCATTTGGAACAGGAATATCTTCAATGGTACCATTGGTACATCAAGGCTCATGAAGAGCCAAAGTGGCCAGATTTTTTCCAACTCCTTTTGCAACGATTTGGTCCTAGTGCTTTTGATGACTTCACAGGATCCCTCACTAAACTTTGCCAAATTGGCACTGTGAGAGAGTATCAAACCGAATTTGAGAAACTAGCCAACCACACTGAAGGATTGCATGATGGATTTTACCGGAGTTGTTTTATCAGTGGTCTACAGGATGTAATCCGCTTGAGGTCAAAATGTTCTGTCCCAACACAATGATGGAATCCCTGGGGTTGGCTAAGCTGGAAGAAGACAAGATTGCATCCCAACAGCGCTCCAAACCCACTTTTGTTCCCTTCCTAAATATGGGTTCTTAACGACCTCCCATCCCTCCAGCTCCTCGACCAACTCCTATCAAGCATTTGTCTGAAAGAGAGATGCAGGCACACCGAGAAAAATGGCTTTGTTATAATTGTGATGAGAAATTCACTCGGGGACATAGATGTGTTCAACAAAATCTCTATCTCTTGGATGTGGATTCTTCACCTGCCTCTGAAATTGGTGAAGAAGCTCCCGATACAATGGATGCTCAGGTCAACATTCAGGAGCCACCTATTGACCCTCCGTCTTAGGACGACCAACCAGAGATATCTCTCCAAGCTTTAGCTGGAATCACCACCCCCAAAACAATGCGGGTCAGGGGTTACTTCAAGAATCTTCCTCTTACAATACTCATTGATTCTGGTAGCACTCATAATTTCATTGACCCTCGGATCGCCAAACAGGTTTATTGTTTTATCCATCCTTGCTCCAACTTTGAAGTCATGGTTGCCAATGGGGGCACCTTACCTTGCAAAGGGAAGTGTCATAATGTGCGTATCTTTATGGGATATTATAACTTGTGCTCTGACATGTTTTCCTTGACCTTAGGTGGATGTGATGTGGTTTTGGGTGCTCAATGGCTACGCACACTTGGGCCCATCTTATGCGATTTTGCTGAACTTTGGATGCAGTTTTCCCCTAGTGGAAAAAAACACACATTGATAGGCTTACAACTAGGGTCTCTCAGCATCATCAGTTCACATCGAATGGAAAAAATCCTTAAGAAGAATTCACATGGTGACATCGCTCAGATCCATTCCTCAAATGCAACCACCAGCGGTCTCCACTACTCCTTTGGATCTACAACAAATTCTGGATCGATATACAGGTGTATTTGTTGAACCAATGGTATTTCCACCTTCAAGGCTAGTGGACCATCGTATTCAGATCCTTCCTGGAAGCATTCCTTCCAACATCAAGCCCTATGGTTATCCATTTCACCAAAAAACAGAGATTGAAATGCTCGTTCGGGACTTACTAAAGCAAGGTACTATTCGCCCAAGCACTAGTTCCTTTTCTTCACCAGTTCTTCTTGTCTGCAAAAAAACATGGGTCATGGCGCCTCTGCACTGACTTCCGAGCACTTAATCACCTCACCATCAAGGATAAGTTTCCAATTCCTGTTGTTGATGACCTTCTTGATGAGCTTAATGGTGCTCAATTTTTCTCCATGTTGGATCTTCATTCTGGGTATCATCAAATTCAGGTTCATGAGGATGATATCCCTAAAACAGCTTTCCGCACACATGATGGCCACTATGAGTTTTTGGTCATGCCCTTTGGCCTCACTAATGATCCTTCCACATTCTAGGCCTTGATGAATAAAATATGTCAGCCCCACTTGCAGAAATTCATTCTGGTATTCTTTGATGATATCCTCATCTACAGTAAAACATGGGTTGAACATCTCCAGCATCTGGATCTTGGAATGCAACTTTTCTCTGACCATCATCTCCACACCAAACAATCTAAATGTGTTTTTCGACAGAAGGAAGTCGAGTATCTCAGGCAAATTATCTCAGCACAAGGGGTTCGCATGGATCCTGCCAAAATCACTCCCATGAACAATTGGCCTCATGCGTAGACACTCAAGAGCCTTCATGGTTTTTTGGGGTTGACTAGATACTACCGCAAGTTTGTCAAAGATTATGGGAAGATTACAGCTCCATTAATTGCTCTATTGAAAAATGATGCTTTTACATGGACACATGCTACTGAGTGTGCATTTGACAAACTGGAACAAGCTATGTGTACTACACCTGTTCTAGCTATGCCCGATTTTTCCAAGCCCTTCACTATTGCGAGTGATTCTTGCGGCAATGGACTTGGTGATGTTCTCCTTCAAGATAAACAACCCATTGCATTCACCAGCAAATCCCTTTTAGGTAAGAATTTAGCTGCCTCTACATATGAGAAGGAAATGATGGCTATTTTGCTTGCGGTACAGAAGTGGCGACCATACCTATTAGGGAATCATTTCTGCACAAGACTGATCACCAGAGTCTGAAATATTTCCTAGAACAGCGTGTATCCTCCCCAGCACAACAGAAATGGGTTAGCAAACTCATGGGTTATGACTATGAGATCACTTACAAGAAGGGTAAGGAAAATATTGTGGCGGATGCTCTTTCTCACACATTTGATGACCAAGGTTCTCTTTCATCTATTTCTATGCCTATTCCAAATTGGTTGCAATCTATTCAACAGGTCTATGTCAATGACTCTTCATTATCTCAAATCATATATTGTGCGTTATATCAATTAATTGTTGCAGGTTCATCTCAAATGCAATTTGTTCTTTGTTCTATATTCCGTTATATTCTTTGATGCTTAGATGTCAGAGTTTACAATGTTTGGAACCAAAATATTTTTCTTACGCCTGGCGAAGGTATTTTTGGATATCACACCATATTTCATAGTCCAGACAATTTTTTTATGTTTAATATATACCGAGTTAAGAGTTTTGAGTAAACAAAAAAAAATAGGACAATTCTTTCCTAACTATTTCATAATGTAAAGACAGTCAAGATAGTCCACATTCAATAATGATTATTAATGTCTAGTTATTTTTTATAGTTATAGTTACAATGCTATTGGAAGGTTTGAATTCCTTTTATATCACTAAGAATTTTACCTAAATAGTTTACATTCTTCCTAAATATGTGTATATATATTGCAATTGGAAATGAGCCTTTCCTGTCAACATACAATAGCTCATATATGAACAATACTTTTCCTGCTCTACAAAATATTCACAAAGGTCTTGTCAAAGTAGTTTTAGAAACCAAATTAAACTTACTATACCTCTCACTGCAAATATTGAAGGGAAAGACAATAGAAGAATCCTTTAAAAGTGAGAAGCTTTAGGTATTAAAATTTCATGTCTTTTGTTGTCTTGTTTATATTCATATTCCTTATGAGAAGAAGCTAAGTTTTAACCCTTGATCATGAAGGGTATTTTTTTTGTTACAGTGAGATCTCTAAGGTTTACTATATGTATATTCCAACACAATAGAAAAAAAGTGGTGAAAAATATGTTAAGGTTGATGAGGATGCATGGTCCTTTAAGTATTAGGAACCAAAGGATGAGGAGGGAGAAAATATTTCTATCCCAAAAGCAAATAAGAAAAAGTACAAGAACATAATCAAATCAGTAAGGTTCCAGTGAAGGAACAAGAGCCTATTTACTATATAGTTCACCTAGGACGCTGAGATGTCTTACCCAGACTTTGCAGGGGGCACATGAACAAGTGGAAGCACCAACACATTATTTTCAAGTGAGTCATCCAACTAAGAAATTTCCTACTTATGTTACACTAATGTATTATCTAATTGAGACTTCGTGATTCCATTGTATTTGATTCTAAGCATGAATTAAAACAAACTTACAAGGAATGGATCTCTTGGAACCCACTACCATCTTATTGGGATCTTAAAGCAGATATTCATGACCTCATGAAGCAAATTGTGACATTTTTGAATGATAATGAAGCACCCTTTATGATCATATCTATCAGTGTTTTCTAAGATTATATTCTTATCATAAATTCCCCATGGATTTTTCCTTCTTTGATGGCGATATCTAGCCAGTAGTTGATGAGACTCTCTGCCTAGATCATTTTCCAAAAGTTGACTCTCAAACCCTAACAAACTTCCTACTACCTATATCCAAAATCCCAATAGTTTAGCTTGGTCATCATACAACTGATTTAAAAGTGGTAGGTTGATTTAATGGTTGTAAGTTTTGATCGATGGCTCAATATTTTTTGATTCGAACTTCCTTTATTATTCATAACAACACTGTTGATGTATTTGTAACTTCGGAAGATATTCACTTGTATATTGTATTTGTACTTTATTGTATCCCCAACGAAGATGTATTATTCCTCTAATTGGAAGCGTCGTCAATTATATTGTAAGTGTCATAACTTATACTTGATGGGTTATTAGACCACCTTGATGGGGTCGGCCCTGTATGAGTCATGTGGGTCAAAGGGTTATTAGACCACCCTAGTGGGGGTCATCCCAGTCAACATTATGTTAATTGGTTAAGTCGAGGCCGACCTAGTTGAGTAAAGGTGAAGTCAAGTTAGTGTATAAATAGAGAGTGTGTCTCTCTCATTTTACACATTCTATTGTTCACTCACTTCGCATTAGTGAGAGAGAGGAGCAGTGCGCACAAGTAGAGGAGGAGCATGCTTCTGAAGATGTCTATCTCTTGGGTTTGATCATGGTGATCCTTGTATTGATGCTTATTCTATCTCTAAGGAAGTTTCGGGGTTTTTCACCTTCTTGGTTTTCCCCGGTGAAATGTTTTGTGTCTCTTGTCTCTTATGCTTGATATGTTGTACATGTTGTTCTTTCAGTTAAGATCCTAGATCATAATGAATTAAATTGTAAAAAACTAACATGGTATCAGAGCTAGCCTGAAGGAAGGCATGCTATGGCATTTATGAGACTTGTTGCACTTGCAACAAATCAGAAGCTAGGGCTTGATATAGAAAACACCAGTGATTGTAGAACTTTAGCTATAAATACATTTTGGAGAAGGTTCAGAATCTGAAACCTTTACAAGTCATAGATAACATCCCCATGTACCTTGTGTCCAAAGCAAAACTTCTAATTCGCTGTACTTTGTGATTTATGATCAGTAAAATATAGGGTTTTTGCCTCTTCCAGATCTCATTCATAAACAGGTGACCTAGGGAAAAAGGTCACAAATTAAGATAGGAAGCTCCAAATGAAATAGGCATGCTGTAAAAGTTCGCTCTCCTGTTTTATCCCATAAACAGGCCACGTTGCGACACTTGGAATAACTCTCTCTCAGAGAATCCAATTGAGGTCAAACCTATGGGGTTGGAAAGATGACAGGTCAGGATACCACAGGCCTACCTTTCAGACCCTGTGGATTTGTAATTTCTGAGTTACACCAAAAATAATTAGGTGCATATTTCTGTCAAAACAAATTTGGATTTTGAGCACCTTCATTCTTGGATTGTCATTGCTATGGGAAATTAGGGTTTCGGAGAAAGTTAAAATTATTGGAATCCGCAACCTAGGCTGGATGATCCTCATCAAAATAGAAATTTAGAGACCAATATCAAATTTTTTGGTTGGGCATAAGGCCGGACTTGATCAAACCCTAGTTCGGGATTTTGATGGGAAAGGTGGAAAATAAGGGCTTTTGCAAAAGTTGGAATTTTTTAAATCTGTGGCCATGGCTGGAAGCTCCTACGAAAAATCAAAGTTTAGAAAACAAGATAGAACCTTTTGGATGGGCAAAATACCGAGCTTTATCAAATCCTAGTTTGGGATCCTATCCAGTGAATCCAAAAGTTTCAAAGGCAATTTTGAGGGGTCAAATTTTGTAGTTTTCAAAATTGAAGTATACCAGCTTGATTAGCTCAGCAAGCCACATATTTCCATCCATTCAGAAGTTTGAAACTCAAAGTTTGAATTTTTAGGGTTTCTCTAACAAACCCTAATCCAGCTCCAGATCGAGTCTCAACAAATCAAAGTGGATTGGGTTAATCCTAGAAGAAGATGATTTGGTCACCTGCATAAGTGAAGAAGTTCCAATTCGAGAGGGAGATGAGGCTGAGGCTTTACATGAGAAGGCTACAAGAAATCCCAACAGGTATGACTTGAAGAGATACATGTATGTTTTGAAATCTATTCATGATTAAGTTATGATATGTTTGTCTTCATATTATTGAGTTTAGTACAATCTTGATTAATCTTAGACTTGTCTCATCACCCTAGTAAAAGAATAAATGCATGTGAATGATAGAAGACATTCATTGATTAGGGTTATGACACTTATGATTGTACTAATGCACTCTGGTGTTGTATGAGGTTGATGTTGTTCGCTAACATGAAAGGTACAAATCAAGTTCTAGATCAAGAATATATGACCATGGTGACATGAAGACAAAGATTCATGGATCACATAGAAGCTCCACTTACGAGGTATGTATAATTTGGTTCTACAATGGTTAACTTATGAGTTATGCAGGTTACTAAGCACAAGTCATTAAAGAGGACAAGAAGACATTGTTTGGGTATGTTAGAGATAAGTAGCAAACATGATAACTAGGTATGTTTTTCCTATATCAAGATTAGAATCCTACCTTGTATTAGGATATTATACTTTTTTATAAATGATAATGTTTATTCTTGAAGTTAGAAGTTTTAGTAATCAAGGGTTTATGCATATTATATTTCTTACCTTGATTGATGATATGACTAACCAGAAGAGTCCTATGGCCAAATAAGAATATGCATGAGTAAAATAAGTCTTTCCTGGAACCTTGAATACTAACGCTTATTACCTATGATCATGACCATACATATTTTAGGAACATAATGTTTTGATAGTATTGAGATTATACTAATAGATGTATGATTGTGTATGAGATCTTGAGGATGACACTAGTGCACACTTAATCATGCATAGTGGTCCAAGATGGATATAAGTTCAAGGACAGGTAATCTAGGTAGCAAAGATCAAGAGGGAGCACACTCCAAAAGTTCCTGCAAAGAAGCAAAGATCAAGAGGGAGCACTTCAGGAAGCAAAGATCAAGAAGGAGTACACCCAACAACCAAACAAAGATAAGTATTTGAATTTTCAATTCCTGTATACATGATTACTTAAATGATGTTGTCCAGACATATAAATACTTATGTTCCTGTATTTAGGATATGTGTCATGCATATTAGAAAAGTTGCATTAATGAACAAGATACTACTAAATATGCAAATAATGGGTAAGTGGCTTATGGTACTGTACAACATTCCATTGCTACTTATCTAGAATGAAACCTCTTTGTTGACATGTTGGGAGTTGTGCACACTCTTAACAAGGTTCTAGTAGAGATGGAAGGAATCTAGAAAGTTACAGAATATGGATAAATGTTGTATTGAAACATTGGCCAAGATAATTGCATGACTGTATGACATATGTCTTTATGCATAAGAATGCGTTTTTGAAAAACTATGAGAAGTTTCTAATCATGCAATTGGACTTGTCTTGTAGGAAAGACCGTGTACCATCATCTACAAAAAGGACTACAACATTTGTTCTAGCAATGAAGATCAAATAAAAACTATCTATTGAAGATATTAAAGAATCTGAATTTCCCAGGATCCAGGATGCAGTAATGGAAGAATGCCATGATCAAGGAGTACCGGTCGATCATGAAGAATGATGTCTGGGATGTGGTCCCGAGACAAGAAGGGAAGTCTGTTGTGACTTCCAAGTGGATCTACGAGATCAAGATTGCTGCCGAGTTTGAGATGAAGGACTTGGGATGATGCACTACTTTCTAGGCATGGAGGTGTGGCAGAGTGCAAATGGAATCTTCCTTGGACAAGGAAAGTATGCAGTAGAGATCCTGAAGAGGTTTGGGATGATGGACTACAAGGCCATGGCCACACCTATGGCATCGAACCTAAAGCTTCTGTGTGATGCTTCATCTGATCCGGTTGATGTCACTGTGTATCATCAGATGATTGGGTCCTCGATGTACCTGACGAACACGAGATCAAATATTTGCTTTGCGGTGAACACATTGAGCCAGTTCCTGACGGATCCCAGAGGTGTTCACCTGGTTGCTGTAAAGCACATTCTGAGGTACCCGAAGGGTACAATTGATTATGGGCTCAAGTATGATGTGAATCAAAATTTTAACCTACAGAGTTATGTTGATTCAGATTGGGTAGGCAGTGTTGCAGATAGGAAGAGCACTTATGGGTGTTGCTTCAGTGTGGGATCAGGTGTGATCTCTTGGTTTAGCAGGAAGCAGTCCTGCGTAGCACTGAGTACAGCCGAAGCAGAGTATGTTGCAGCTTGTTCGGGTAGTTGTGAGGCAGTATGGCTCCGAAAGCTACTGTCCGATTTATTTGATCTCCCATTGGAGGCTACTAGTATCTTTTCTGACAACCAGAGTTGTGTGAAGCTGTATGAGAACCCGGTGTTCCATGATAGGTCGAAGCACATTGAGATCAAATATCACTATATCAGGGATATGGTGTAGAGAGGAGCAGTGAAGCTCCTATATATTGTGACAAATGAGTAGGTTGCAGATGTGTTGACGAAACCACTAGCCAGAGTGAAGTTTGAGTACTTTACAGAGAGGCTTGGTGTTCTTCGGATTGAAGATACTTAGAGGAAGAAGTGATGGACACATTTGCAGGATCCATTCCAAGCATGGTGAAAGGAGGATCCTTCCCATGGCTGTGGATGTAAGCGTTGTGCGATGAGCATCAGAACGATGCTCCAGTTATTGCTTTGGATATGCATCAGTTGGATGCTTTGTATGATCAATTGGATCATATATCATGACATGCATCAGGATGATGCAGTGACGATGATCGAGATGATCGTGTGTGATGAGTATCAGGACGATGCTTTAGATGATATGCATCAAGACGATGCAGTGACGATGATCAGGATGATCATGTGTGATGAGTATCAGGATGATGCTCTGTATGATATGTATCAAGACGATGAAGTGATGATGATCAGTATTATCATGTGTGATGAGTATCAGGATGATGCTCTGGATGATATGCATCAGGACGATGCTATGATGATGAACAGGATGATCATATGTGATGATATGTATCAGGTGGATGCATTGCATGATCAGTTGGATCATGTGCGATGAGTTCCGAAGAAACAGATGTACATGAGCCATTCTCACATGGTGGTAGGTGTGTTCTCCCATGGTGCAGATATAAGGGCTAGGGCCATTCTGACATGGTTGAAGTGTGTCTTCACATGGTCGTTGATGTAAGAGATGTGCCATTCAAGCATGGTTGAAGTGTGTCTTCCCATGGCTGCGATATAAGTGCTATGCCATTCCTAGCATGGTTGAACTGTGTCTTCCCATGGCTGCGATATAAGTGCTATGCCATTCCTAGCATGGTTGAACTGTGTCTTCCCATGGCTATGGATATAAGTGCGATGCCATTCTCGCATGGTTGAGGTGTGTCTTCCCATGGCGTAGATATAAATGTTGATCCTTTCACGGATGGTTGAAGTGTGTCTTCCCATGCCGGTGAATGTAAGTGTTGTGTGATGTGCATCTGGGTTGTGCTTTGTGGATGATGAGATTACATGATTAGTATGATCATGAGTATTAGGATGATACTCTGTGGCCGTGGACAGGTTGTGCAGTTGCATGTAAAAGATCTTGGGAGATCTGATAGGTTGAGCTGTGTGCTTGTAATCAATCCTCGGATGCTCTTTCGAGGTTTTGTGGTGGTCACATATAATATTTCCCTGGGAGATCCGATAGTTTGATTAGTAAGCTCGTAATTAGTCTCGGGATGCTCTTTCGAGGTTTTGTGATGCACGTAATAAGTCGTGGGGATTCCACAGTATGGCCAGTGATGATGAAGACCTGCAGGTGGTGGGCCTACATCCAGAATGCAAAAGGGCTGGCTCTGTAGAACTTCCTATGACAAGAAGAATTCAGAGATAGCCCAGTGATCGAGATGACGAGTACAACAGCAGTGATGATGATGATGATGCTCTGTGATCCAGTGACGATGATCCAGCTCCAAAATTAAAGACTTGTGCCTATATGTATTGATGACTTGTGTCAAGAGAATACCTTCCTAGTTAGGAGGTAGTGTTGATGTATTTGTAACTTCGGAAGATATTCACTTGTATATGGTATTTGTACTTTATTGTATCCCCAACGGAGATGTATTATTCCTCCAATTGGAAGTGTCGTCAGTTATATTGTAAGTGTTGTAACTTATACTTGATGGGTTATTAGACCACCTTGATGGGGTCGGCCCTATATGAGTCATGTGGGTCAAAGGGTTATTAGACCACCCTAGTGGGGGTCAGCCCAGCCAGCATTATGTTAAGTGGTTAAGTAGAGGCCGACCTAGTTGAGTAAAGGTCAAGTCAAGTTAGTGTATAAATAGAGAGTGTGTCTCTCTCATTTTACAAATTCTATTGTTCACTCACTTTGAATTAGTGAGAGAGAGGAGGAGTGCGCACAAGTAGAGGAGGAGCATGCTGCTGAATATGTCTATCTCTTGGGTTTGATCATGGTGATCCTTGTATTGATGCTTATTCTATCTCTGAGGAAGTTGCGGGGTTTTTCACCTTCTTGGTTTTCCCCAGTGAAATGTTTTGTGTCTCTTGTCTCTTGTCTCTTATGCTTGATATGCTGTACATGTTGTTCTTTCAGTAAGATCCTAGATCAGAATGAATTCAATTCTGAAAAACTAACAAACACTCCACTTATTTATCTTTGGCATTGATTGAGATTATAATTCTAACATAAGAAATTGTTGCATTTTTTTGGGTAGAATATCAATTCCAAATTTTCATTAACAAAATATGAATTAGTATAATATCGATATGAAAAATATAAAATCAATACTAACTAATAACTATTCATGTTTAAAATTCATTAAAAACACAAGAACAACATGATTACATTCAAAAGAAAGTGTATCAATAGTAATGCATGTGAAGGGAAGTGATGCAAAGCATCATGTGTGGTTCATATTCCATCTATGCATATCTCATAAAATAGTACTGTACAAGTGTTGGGAAGATACAATGATATGTATTGAAGGTTGATATTTTCTTGTAATTATCCATTAAGTTGTCCATCCACATCATTTTGATCCACACGCCTCAACAACATATGCGTCATACTTTTGGATGCTCCTTTCACTTGAGACTTGTGAACACTTAATTCCTACTAAGATGATTATGTGCTTGGATAATTTTTGTACCTATAGAATTTAGAAAATGCTTTGAATGAATTTATGTTATGTATAGATCCTCTAGTCAAGGACATAGATAATCTCTAGGTCCTTTTTTGGATAAGTTGGGATCACAAGTGGGAAACTCACAAGAAATAACACCAAGGAGAAATAACTCATGGATCAAATATTGTGGATAACTTGAAGAGGAATGTTTATTGGCCCAAAATGAAAGAATGCATAGCTATTTTTATCATAGGTTGTATATATGTTCTACTATCATTCCTAGAAATAAGGAGAAAGGATTATACAACCCACTTCTAGTACCTCCAAGGAAGCTAAAAGGAAACAAGAAAGTATATCCATGGGATTTGTTTGGGATTTGATGAGTATAAGAAGAGGAATTGACTACTTGGATGTGGGAATTGATAGGTTTAGAGACAAATAATACTATCAAATGACAAGAAGTAACAAGTTCATTATTTGTAAAGGTATGGGTGCACTTTGGGATAGTACCAAGGAGCATCATCTTCATAGATATCATACATGGTTTCTTAGTACATTTTGGAATTCAATATAGGATAAGTTGGATGCTAATTGAATATATCCACAACCTTCCACCCTTAAATTGATTTACATATGGAGGTGGCAAATATGAATTTGATTCAAATTTGAGGGGCTATAATAAAAAGTATCCAATGGCCTAGGATGAAAATTTTATTTACAAACAAAATTCATATAATATGGATTTCCAATCTCCACTTCTAAGTCCCTTTTGATTTTTTTTGTTATTTTCCACTATCACCAGTAGATAGTGTACATCGATAACTTGCAACAAAATCATAAGCCTTAAGAACTGCATCCAATTAGAGAATCCCATAGATGCGATTAAGAAGATACACCTATAAGTTCATGAGAAATTCAATAAATCTATGGAGTTATATGAGGTGAAGCATGACCATCAAAGGGTTAAAAAATTCAAATTAGGAAACTATGTCTAGTTATACCTAAATGAGGAAAAAATTTAGGGTCTATGAAAGAAAATCAAGGGTGTCAGACAAAGACATTTTGAAGTATTGGAGAAGGCATCCAACAATTATTACATGCTTAGTCTACCTCCTTGTACATGAATTTATTTAGTAGTAAACACAAAGAACCTAAAACTCTACAAGTCATCCATTCTTAATAATGATGGAGAGGAAAAAATATTACCCTCCAAGGAAGATTTGGCACCATATGGAAAGGATGATTATAGAATAAAAGGGATGATGGGAAGTGTGAGATCTGGATTTGATCATATATTGGAAGTTCTATGAGGTTTTTTTAAGGGTGTTATTGTTCAAATATCTTATGGAAAGGATGATCATAGAACTATTTAGGAACTGAACGAGCAGATGATGCTCAAATAACTTGTGGGATTGAAAATTTATAACAATTAAACATAACCAAATAAAAAAATGTCATCTAGATTTCATGGATCCTCATAGGCATTCTAGGAAAAAATTTTCAACCAGTAATTTCATAGGTGAACTGTTATTCTTCTTGAGTTCCTAAAATAGCTTACTAGGTGGTTGAGGTTATTAAGGATCTCTAAACCTTAAACACTACATGGCTGGAATTTTCCCAAACTATTTGCTATGTTTCTCAACAACATGGTTGAAAGAAATAAAGGGAAAGTCAACTTCATGAGAGCTTGATTTCATTATGTTCATCTTCATGCCCATTCCTGATAGTGGATCTCTCTTATTCGCATACCATCTACTTCATATTGCTTCCATTAGCCTTTTCATGAAAAGAAAGAAGTTAAATCATTGGAACTCTTTGTTAGCTGACATATTAGTGTTGCACTACCAGTACAATAGCCTAGAATTAATGAGCACCAAATAGAACCTAGGAACTTAAGAAGTGTGAAGCTAGTCTTGACTATAATTCTAACCAACTCCAAAATAAAGGAAGGTCAATATACATATAAAAGGTGAATAGGCTAGCTCCAAAAGAATGAACGCCCTAATATAGGCTAGCTCCATTTTTCCAGCAACGAAGTTCAAAGAAAACTATCTAATGAAGATATTGAAGAATCTGAAGTTCCCAAAATCCGGGATGCAGTAATGGAATAATGCCATGATTGAGGAATACCAGTTGATCATGAAGACTGATGTTTTGGATGTGGTCCCTAGACCAGAAGGGAAGTCTATTGTGACTTCCAAGTGGACCTACAAGATGAAGCATGCTGCAGATGGTAGCATAGAAGAATACAAGGAAAGGTTTGTGGCTTGTGGATTCTCTCAGAAAGAAAGGATAGATTGATTGCCGACACGAAGAGGAAGCTTGCTGCCGAGTTCGAGATGAAGGACTTGGGAATGATGCACTACTTTCTAGGTATGGAGGTGTGGCAGAGTGCAGATGGAATATTCCTTGGATAAGGGAAGTATGTAGTAGAGATCCTAAAGCAGTTCAGGATGATGGACTGCAAGGCCATGGCCACACCTATGGCATCGAACCTGAAGCTATTAAGTGATGCTTCATTAGAGTTGGTTGATTCCATGATGCATCGTCAGATGATTGGGTCCTTGATGTACCTAACGAATAGGAGACCAGGTATTTTCTTTTGCATGAACACATTGAGCCAGTTCCTGACGGATCCTAGACATGTTCACCTGATTGTTGTAAAGCATATTCTAAGGTACCTGAAGGGTATGGTTGATTATAGGCTCAAGTATGATGCGAATCAAAAGGTTAACCTGGAGGGTTATGTTGATTCAGATTGGGCAGGAAGTGTTGCAGATGGGAAGAGCACTTCGGGGTGCTGCTTCAGTATGGGATCAAATGTGATCTATTGGTTTAGCAGGAAGCAGTCTTGTGTAGCACTGAGTACAATAAAAGCAGAGTATGTGCAGCTTGTTCGACTAGTTGTGAGGCAGTATGGATAAGGAAGCTACTGTATGATTTATTTGATCTCCAGTTGGATGCTACTTGTATCTATTGTGACAACCAGAGTTGTGTGAAGCTGTCAGAGAAACTGATGTTCCATGACAATTCGAAGCATATCAAGATCAAATATCACTATATCAGGGATATGGTGCAGAGAGGAGCAGTCAAGTTCCTGTATGTTGTGACGGATGAGCAGATTGCAGATGTGTTGACCAAACCACTAGCCAGATTGAAGTTTGAGTACTTCAGAAAGAGGCTTGGTGTACTTCAGATCGAGGTTCATTCCAAGGGGAAGTGATGCGTCCGGAATATGCAGATGCACATGGGATTTTCTGACACAGTGGTAGATGTGTTCCCCCATTATGCAAATGTAAGGGATGGAGCCATTCTCACATGGTGGTAGATGGGTTCTCTTATGGTGTATATGTAAGGGTTGAAGCCATTTTTCACATGGTGGTAGATGTGTTCTCCCATGGTGAAAAAGTAAGGGTTGGATCCTTCCCTGAATGGTGGTAGATATGTTCTCCCATGTCGGTGGTGTAAGTGTTGTATGATGTGCATGTGGGCTGTGCTCCGTGGATGATGAGATGATCTAAAGAGGACGATCATGTGTGATGAGCATCAAGATGATGCTCCAAATGATAGGAATCAGGATGATGCTATGTATGATGATCAGGATGATCATGCGATGATGATATGCATCAAGACAATGCTGTGACGATGATCAGGATGATCATGCGATGATGATATGCATCAGGACGATGCTGTGATGGTGATTAGGATGATCATGCGATGATGATCAGGATGATCATGTGATGTTGATGTGCATCAGAATGATGTACTGTATGATGATGTTCAGTATGATCATGAGCATCAGGATGATGCTTTGTGCGAGGATGATCAAGTTGATCTTGAGTATCCGGATGGTACTTTGTGGCCGTGGATAGGTTGTGCAAGGGTAGCATGTAATACATCTTGGAGGTCCGGACAGGTTGTGCTAGTCATGTAAAAGGCCTCGGATGCTCTTTAGAGATCTTGCTGGGCAAGACACTCTTTTAAGGTTTTATTATACCACATGTAATATGTCCTAGAGATCCGGACAGGTTGTGCTAGTCATGTAAAAGGCCTCAGATGCTCTTTAGAGATCTTCCTGGGCAAGACACTCTTTTAAGGTTTTTTGGGGACCACATGTAATACGTCCTGGAGATCGGGACAGGTTGTGCTAGTCACATAAAAGGCCTTGGATGCTCTTTAGAGATCTTGCTGGGAAATACACTCTTTTAAGGTTTTGTTGAGATCACATGCAATCAATCCTGGAGATCCGGACAGGTTGTGCTAGTCACATAAAAGGCCTCGGATTCTCTTTAGAGATCTTGCTGGGAAAGACACTCTTTTAAGGTTTTGTGAAGGTCACATGTAAAAGATCCTGGGAGATCCGAAAGGTTGAGTTGTGTGCTCGTAAAAGTCCTGGGATGATCTTTCGAGGTTTTGTTGATGAACGAAATCATTCCTAAGGATTTTACAGGATGGCTAGCTTGCAGATATGATGAAGACCTACAGGAGGCTAGGCCTATAACCAGCATGAAAAAGGGTTTGCTCTATAGAACTTCCTATGATGAGAAGAATTGAGAGATAGCCCAGTGATTGAGATGATGAGTACAGCAACAGTGACGATGATGGTCTGTGATCCAGTGACAATGATCCAGCTCCAGAATTGAAGACTTGTAGCTATATATATTGATGACTTGTGTCAAGAAAATACCTTCCTAGTTAAGAGGGAGTGTTGATGTATTTGTAACTTCGGAAGATATTCACTTGTATATTGTGTGTTATACATTTGTATTTTATTGTATCCCCAACGGAGATGTATTATTCCTCCGATTGGAAGTGTCGTCATTTGTATTTGTAAGTGTCGCAAGTATTATTGTAAGTGTCGCAACTTATATTTGATGGGTTATTAGACCGCCTTGGTGGGTTCATCCCTGTATGAGTTGTGTGGTTCAAAGGCTTATTAGACCACCCTAGTGGGGTCGTCCCAGTTAGAATTATGTTAAGTGGTTAAGTTGGGGCCGACCTAGTTATAGTTAAAAGTCAAGTGAAGTAAAGTATAAATAGAGAGTGTGACTCTCTCATTTATTCATTCACACACTCACTCACTTCACATTAGTGAGAGAGAGGATAAGTGCGCACAAGTGGAGGAGGAGTAGCTTCTAGGAGAATATCTCTTGTTTTGGGGTTTGATCTTTGTGATCTTTGTATTGATGCTCATTCTATCTGTAAGGAAGTTGCAGGGTTTTTCACCTTCTTGGTTTTCCTCGGTGAAATGCTTTGTGTCTCTTGTCTCTTGTGTTTGATATGCTATACATGTTGTTCTCTCAGTTAAGATCCTAGATCACATTGAATTAAATGCTAAAAAAATAACATGGTATCAAAGCTAGCTTGAAGGAAGGCATGGCATGGCATTTATGACACTTGTTGCACTTGCGACAAATTGGAAGCTACGGCTTTGTATGGTAAAAACCAGTCATCGTGGGACTTTCGCTATCAATCTATTTTGGCAAAGGTTCAGGATCTGAAACGTTTGCAGGTCGAAGATGAAATTTCCATGTACCTTGTGTCCAAAGGAAAACCTCATATTCGTTGTAATTTGTGAGATATGATCCGTACAACTTAGGGTTTTTGCCTCTTCCAGAATGCAGTCCTAAATAGGTGACCTAGGAAAAAAGGTCATATCTCGGGATAGCAAGCTCCAAATGGAATTATATAAAAAGTGACACTTGGCATATCTCTCTCTCACAGAATACATTTGAGCTCAGATCTATGGGGTTGGAAAGGTGATAGGTTATTCTACCATAGGCCAAAGTTTTAGACCCTGAGGATCAGAAGATTCAGAGATACATCAGAAACAATATGGCATATATTTCAGTCCAAACAGAATTGGATTCTGGGCACTTTCATTTTTGGTTTGTCACTATTGCGGGAAATTAGGGTTTCAGAGAAAGTTGGAATTTTTGAAATACGAGACCACGGATGGATTCTTCTCAAGAAATTCAAAGCTTAGAGACCAAGATCGAATTGTTTGGTTGGGAAGAACCCCTGGCATCATCAAACCCTCGTTCAGGATTTTGATCCGAAAGGTGGAAAATTAGGGTTTCTGTAAAAGTTGAAATTTTTGGAATTTGTGACCACGGTTGGATGCCCCTCAAAAAAATTGAATTTTAGAGCACAAGATCAAACTTTTTGGCTGGGTAGAACCCCGGGCATTATCAAACCCTAGTTTCGGATTTTGACGAGAAGATTCGAAAGTTTCAAAGGAAATTTTGAGGGGTCAAATTTTGGAGATTTCAAAAATTAATTATGCCAGCTTGATCAGCTCAGTAAGGCGCATCTTTTCTTCCAATCAGAAGTTTGAAATTCAAAGTTTCAATTTTTAGGGTTTCTCTGTCAAACCCTAGCCAGCTCCAGATCTAGATTCAACAAATCAAGTGGATTGGGTTAATCCTAGAAGAGAATGATTTGGACACCTACAGAAAGTTCCAGTTCCAGAGGGAGATGAGGCTAAGGCCTTACATAGGAAGACTACAAGCAATCCCGACAGGTATGACTTGAGGAGATTCAGGTATGTTTTGAAATCTGTTCATTGATTAAGGTTATGACACTTATGATTGTACTAATACACTGTGGTGTTGTATGAGGATGATGTTGTCTGCTAACATGAAAGGTACATCAAGAAAGACAAATCAAATTCTAGATCAAGAACATTTGACCATGGTGACATGAAGACAAAGACTCATCCATAGCCAATGATCACACAAAAGCTCTACTTACGAGGTATGTATAATTTGGTTCTACAATGCTTAACTTAGGCGATATGCAAGTTACTAGCACAAATCATGGACGAGAACAAAGAAGACCTTCTTAGGGTATGTTAGACATAATTAGCAAACATGATAATCCAGGTATGTTTTCCTATATCGAGTTAGAATCCTACCTTGTGTTAGGATCTTATATAAGTATACTTTCTCATGAAGTTATAAGTTTGAGTAATCATGGGTTTATGCATATTATGCTTCTTAATGAAGAGCCTATGGTCATATAACAATGTGCATGAGTAAAAGAATTCCTCCCTCAAACCTTGAATACTAACGCTTGTGATAAATTACCTGTGTATGAAATGACCGTAACCATACATGTTTAAGATTATTTAGAATCATAATATTTTGATAGTATTGAGATTATACTAATGCATGTATGATTATGTATGAGATCTTGAGGATGACACTAGTGCACACTTAAGCATGCATATTGGTCCAGGATGGATATAAGTTCAAAGACAGATAATCGAGGAAGCAAAGATTAAGAGGGACCTCACTCCAGTAGTTCCTGCAAGGAAGCAAAGATTGAGAGGGAGTCCACACAACAAGCAAACAAATATAAGTATTTAAATTGTCATTTCTTGTAGATATGATTTTGTTCAGTCATGTACATATTTATGTTCCTAGATTTAGGATGTATATTATGCATTTTAGAAAAGGTTGCATTAATGAACAAGATACTACTAATATAGTAATGGGTAAGTGGCCTATGGTACTGTACAACATTCCATTGCTACTTATCTAGAATGAATTCTCTTTGCTGACATGTTTGGAGTTGTGCACACTCTTAACAATGTTCTGGTAGAGATGAAAGGCATCTAGAAAGTTACGGGATATGGATAAATGTTGTATTGAAGCATTGGATGAGATAATTGCCTGACTGTATGACATACATTCGTATGTGTAATAATTTGTTTTTGAAAAACTATGAGAAGTTTCTAATCATGCAATTGAATTTGAATTGTAGGAAAGATCATGTACAATCACCTACAAAAGAAGGACTACAACTTTGTTCCAACAACGAAGTTCAAAGAAAACTATCTATTGAAGATATTGAAGAATCTGAAGTTCCCAGAATCCGGGATGTAGTAATCGAAGAATGCCATGATTGAGGAATACCAGTTGATCATGAAGACTGATGTTTTGGATGTGGTCCTAAGACCAGAAGGGAAGTCTGTTGTGCCTTCCAAGTGGACCTACTAGATCAAGCATGCTGCAGATGGTAGCATAGAAGAATACAAGGATAGGTTTGTGGGTCGTGGATTCTCCCAGAAAGAAAGGACAGATTGATTGCCGACACGAAGAGGAAGCTTGCTGCCGAGTTCGAGATGAAGGACTTGGGTATGATGCATTACTTTCTAGGTATGGAGGTGTGGCAGAGTGCAGATGGAATATTCCTTGGAAAAGGTAAGTATGCAGTAGAGATCCTGAAGCAGTTCGGGATGATGGACTGCAAGGCCATGGCCACACCTATGGCATCGAAACTGAAGCTATTAAGTGATGCTTCATTAGATTTGGTTGATGCCACGATGTATCGTCAGATGATTGGATCCTTGATGTACCTAATGGACAAGAGACCAGACATTTGCTTTCCCGTGAACACATTGTTGATGTATATGTAACTTCGGAATGTATTTCATCTATGTATTTCATATATATTTGTTGTACCCTTATTAGAGATGTGTTATTCCTCTACAAGGAAGTGTCGTCATGTGGATTGACAAGTGTCGCAAGTGTGTGTACTTGCCGATGGGTTATTAGACCACCATGTGTGGGGTCAGACCTAAAATATATATTATATTGTGGATGTATCTAGATAGACAAGTTGGCCCCATAAGGTCACTGGGAAAATAGGTTAGTATAAATAGAGATCGGGAGATCTCTATTTTGATCATTCAGAAAGTCACACTTCTCTCACTCAGAAAGTGGCGCACTAGTGAGGAGGAGGATCATCTGCTACTAGGAGACCATCTCAGTGTATTTTGGTTGTACTTTGGCTGAGCCATTGCTCTCTCTATCTCTGAGGAAGTTGTGGGGTTTTTCACCTTAGGTTTTTCCCACGGAAACTCTGTGTCTCTTGTCTCTCATGCTTTTGATTCTTGTGATGCTTGTCATTCTTATTGTGATTGTTATGCATTAATATGCTGTATATGTTATTCTGTCAGTGAAGATACTAGAGTATTGTGAATTAATGCCCAAAATTTAACATGGTATCAGAGCTAACCTGAGAATAAGACATTTTGCAGTGACGGAAACTTGAGTTTCTTGTTTATTGGGTTTCTCTCCACAGATTTTGGAAAAGAAGTATAGTATACTGACTCTACTCATCAAGGAGAATCCATCTGTCCAATCCGAATTCAATTCTGAGCATTTTCAGATTTGGCCCTAAAAATTAGGGTTTCCACGAAAATAGGAATTTTTGAAATCTGAAGACATAGCTGGAAGCTCCTTGCAAAAATCAAAGTTTAGAGCTTTAGATCGAGATTTTTGGCTGGGTAGATCTCCGGGAAACTCAAACCCTAATTCAGGGCTCTCCCTAATGAACCCGGGAGGACAAAACATCAAATCTGAAGGGTAAAACTTTGTTGATCTCAAATTATGAATGCACCAGGCTGATCATCTCATCAAGGCGCATCTTTCTGTCCTTCTAGAAAGTTGAAATTCACATTTTGAATTTTTAGGGTTTTTCTGACAAACCTTAATGTGGGACTAGATCCAGTTTTCAACATTTTAAGTGGTAAGATCTAAATCTTTTCTATTTCCATTTGAAGTACTCTTTAAAATGTCTAACCACACCAAGCTTGAGGATAAGCTTGAAGGGGATGATAACTTCCAAGCTTGGAAGTATAGGATTGGGTTAATCCTAGAAGAGAATGAGTTGGACTCATATATAAAAGAAGACATCCCTATCCCAGAGGATGAAGAGGCTAAAGTATTGCATAAGAAGAACTTGGTCAAGGCAAACAGAATCATTGCCGATTCTATCAAAGACCATCTCATACCCCATGTGTCTTCTCTAAAGACACCCAAAGAGATGTTTGACTCTTTGACCAAGTTATTAGAAGGGAAGAACATAAATCGAAAGATGACCCTGCAGAACCAATTGAAAGGAGTAAAGTTTCAGAATGGAGAAACCATTCAATCTTATTTTTCAAGGGTCTCCCAGATCAAGGAACAACTAGAAGCAGTGGATGAAATGGTGGAGAATGGTGAAGTTGTCATGACCACTCTGAATGGCTTACCTAGGTCTTGGGACTCCTTCATTCAAGGAATCTGCGCAAGAAAGAAGTTGATTTCCTTTAGTAGACTACGGGAAGAATGCTCACAAGAAGAAGCAAGGCTTGTGGCACAAGAAGAAAAGATGGGGAATGAAGATCAAGCTCTCACAACTCACAACAAGAAAGGGAAGTCCAAGAGAGAGCCATCTCACTCCAAGAAATCTTCACATCACTTCAAAGAAAGAATAATATGCTTCACCTGTAATGAGAAAGGACATATTGCCATAAATTGTCCCAAGAACAAGAAGGACAACAACAACTTCAACAAGAAAAAGAAGGGCAGCAAAAGAAGGTTTCATGCTCATGCTGCCGAGGATGATGAACCACCCAAGAAGAAAGCTAGGGCAGAAATTGATGATAATAATGATGACTCATCAAGTGAAGAAGAGTATGTTTTGATCTATGCTCTCGCAGGTACTATCTCCCATGGTTGTAATGATTGGTTAATTGATAGTGGGGCTTCCAAACACATGACTGGGTTTAAGGAATCTTTTGTGAACCTATCTGAACATGAATCACCCCATAAGCTGAAACTTGGGGATGATTATCAATACCCAATCAAAGGAAGTGGTGAAGCCTCCTACAATCTAGATTCTAGAAAATATTTGAAGATGAAAGAAGTCCTTTATGTACCTGGGCTTAAGAAGAACTTACTCTCCATCTCTGCATTGGATGCAAAAGGTATGAGGGTTGCATTTGTGGATGGCCAAGTCCTAATGTGGCCAAAGGGAAAGACCATAGATGATGCAGTAGTGATTGGAGAGCAAGAGGGAGGTTTGTATAAATTGAAGGGACAACCTGAACATGCCATGGTGCATGAATCCATGGAGCCAAGTGAACTTTGGCATAGAAGACTTGCTCATATGCACTATAGGGCACTTCCAATTGCAAGCAACGCTATAGAGGGTCTTCTTGAAATCAACACCAAACATGAAGGTGTTTGCAAAGGATGTGCAAAAGGTAATAACATTAAGAAGGCTTTCCCAAGCAGTGAAAGCAAGGAAAAGGATATCCTGGAAATCATCCACTCTGATGTATGTGGTCCTATGTCATCCAGTTCTCTAAGTGGGTATGTTTACTATGTCTCATTTATTAATGACTTCTCCAGGAAGTCTTGGGTATACTTCTTGAAGAACAAAGATGAGGTGTTTGATAAGTTTAAGTGATTCAAAACCTTGATGGAGAATCAAACTGACAAGAAGATCAAAACATTCAGATCCGACAATGGTGGAGAATTCACCTCAGGTGACTTCAAGAAGCTTTGCAGTGATTCAGGGATTATGAGGGAGTTGAATGCTCCTTACAATCCACAACATAATGGATTTGTAGAAAGGAACAGCAAAACAATCATGGAAGCAGCAAGAGAAATGCTACATGACCAGGATCTACCTATGCATCTATGGGCAGAAGCAGCTAGAACAGCTGTATATGTGCAGAACATAACACCCCACAAGATATTGGACAACAAGACACCAGAAGAGGTCTTTTCTGGTAAGAAACCTGAAGTCAGTCGTCTCAGAATATTTGGTTGTCCAGTATTCACTCATGTCCCAAAGGAAAAGAGGACCAAACTAGATCCTTCAGGAAAGAAGGGTATCTTTGTGGGTTACAGTGAAAGCTCGAAGGCTTACAGAATATAATTTCCAGGGTTCAAGAAGATTGATGTCAGCAGGGATGTGACATTTGATGAAAACTCAGCATTCATCAAATCAAGGAAGGCACCTATCGAAGTTTATGAAGAACCTAAGGAAAATATATTTCAAGACACTACCATGACTGAAGCAATTCCAGAAGTTGTTCATGAGTTTGAAGATCCGCAAGAACCTGTAGATCCACCCCATGAGGATAACTCTCACAAGAGGAAACCTGCATGGGCTAGAGAGCTCATTCAAGATGCAGAAAGATTTGGCATTCCAGAAGAAGAACACAGAGCAAAGAAGAGAACCAGATCACATACCTGCTATGTTGCTTTACTCTGTGATATTATGAACAAAGAACCTTCTAGTTATGAAGAAGCAGCGGAAAAGAAAGAATGGAAGGATGCCATGGTTGAGGAACACCAATCAATAATGAAGAATGATGTTTGGGATGTTGTCCCAAGACCTAAAGAGAAGTCTGTTGTGAATTCCAAATGGATCTACAAAATCAAGCATGCTGCAGATGGCAGTGTAGAGAAATACAAAGCAATATTCGTAGCTCGTGGCTTCTCTCAGAAAGAGGGAATAGATTATGAAGAAACCTTTGCACCTGTAGCTAAGTATACTTCCATTAGAACATTACTTTCCCTGGCTGCAGCAATGAAATGGAAAATACACCAGATGGATGTCTTCTTGAATGGTGTAGTTGAAGAAGAAGTATATGTGGAGTAGCCACTCGGTTTCGAAATACATGACAGGGAGTCATATGTGTGCAGATTGAAGAAAGCCTTGTATGGCTTGAAACAAGCTCCCAGAACTTGGTATGGTAGGATGGATAGTTTCCTATCTAGTTTGAGATTTACCAAGAGTAAAACGGATTCCAACCTTTACTACAAGGTTGAAGAAGGGAATCCTGTGATTCTACTCCTATATGTGGATGACCTATTTGTAACAAGAGATGACAGATTGATTGTAGATACTAAGAGGAAGCTTGCTGCTGAGTTCGATATGAAAGATTTGGGAATGATGCATTATTTCCTAGGTATGGAGGTGTGGCAGAGTGCAGGTGGGATCTTCCTTGGTCAAGGGAAGTACACAGTAGATATCCTGAAGAGATTTGAGGTGATGGATTGCAAGGCCATGGAAACACCTATGGCATCAAATCTGAAGCTTCTATGTGATGCTTGATATGAGCCGGTTGATGTCTCTATGTATCGTCAGATGATTGGGTCCTTGATGTACCTGACGAACACGAGACCGGATATTTGCTTTGCTGTGAACACATTGAGCCAGTTCCTGACGAATCCGAGGAGTTTTCACCTGGTTGCAGTAAAGCATGTTCTGAGATACCTGAAGGGTACAATGGATTATGGGCTCAAGTATGAAGCGAATCAAAAGTTTAACCTGCAGGGTTATTTTGATTCAGATTGGGCTGGCAGTGCTGCAGATAGGAAGAGCACATCTGGGTGTTGCTTCAGTATGGGATCAGGTGTGATCTCTTGGTTTAGTAGGAAGTAGTCCTGCGTTGCACTGAGTACAGTTGAGGTAGAGTATGTTGCAGCCTGTTCAGCTAGTTGTGAGGCAGTATGGCTACGGAAGCTATTGTATGAGTTATTTGATCTCCCATTGGATGCTACTGGTACCTTCTACAATAACCAGAGTTGTGTGAAGCTGTCTTAGAACCCCGTGTTTCATGACAGGTCGAAACACAGAGAGATCAAATATCAC
The DNA here is from genome assembly GCA_027924585.1 of Larix kaempferi. NCBI lineage: Eukaryota > Viridiplantae > Streptophyta > Pinopsida > Pinales > Pinaceae > Larix > Larix kaempferi. Next base: position 16,805,185 of record BSBM01000050.1, on the reverse strand, counting down.
TATATCAGCGATATGGTGCAGAGAGGAGCTGTGAAGCTCCTGTACGTTGCGACGGACGAGCAGATTTCGAATGTGCTGACGAAACCACTATCCAGGGTGAAGTTCGAGTACTTCAGGGAGAGGCTTGGCGTTCTTCAGATTGATGACACTTCGAGGAAGAAGTGATGGACACATTTGCTGAAGCCATTCCAAGCATTTTGGAAGGAGGATCCTTCACATGCCTGTGGATGTAAGCGTTGGATGATGAGCATCAGGATGATGTTCTGGTTTCTGCTTTGTATGATCAGTTGGATCATTTATATGTATATGTATGTACGCATCATGTTGGATGCTGGATATGATCAGTTGGATCATTTATATGTATTTATGCATCATGTTGGATGCTGGATATGATCGGTTGGATCATTTGTATGTATTTTGTATATGCATCATGTTGGATGCTTGGAACATGTATCTGTATATGTATCAGGTGGATACATTGTATGATCAGGTAGATCATGTATATTGATATGTATCAGGTATGATCAGGTAGATCATGTATATTGAAGGATACATTGTGTGGATCATGTATCTATTGTAACACCCCGTTTTGACATTACTACGTGAACTACTATTATATGTTGTATTTATTTGACTGTGAGACCTCGTCGGTTTGACGACACCGTGGACATATGGTTCTATTATTTTTCCGATATATATATGTGTGTGTGTGATGATAGTATTATGATCGGTAGTCATGTTTAGATATGCATCATGTGTTAATTATGTCAAATATATGGAAATTATTGAATGATGGGTACATGGATACCGTTACAGTTATATGTTGAAATAATGAATGTTATGCCAGGTGCATGGTGAATGAATGAGTTTATTGTTGTTATGTTATGATGAGATATATGTGTACATATAGAGGATTTATGCACGATATCCGGTATTGTATGTCGAGGACTGACTTACAGGTTGAAACGGCTAAGTGATAGCTGGATCCTACGAGGTGGGAGGGCCTCGGGGACATGGACTTCGAAAGATAAAATGGTACGCGAGTGATGCATTATTTACTTTCATGTGGTTATTATGCTGTTTATTATGATGTATGTTATGGCATGGGTGGGGTAGGGTTTCAGGAAACTCAACCGCCCAGATTGGTTATACGATGACAGACTGAGTACAAGTGCAACGCTGTTGTTATGTCGAGTAGACATAGTCCCTCGTTCCATTAGGGGGGGTGGAGGCTTTCCCACCGTTTATCCCCGAAACCCAAAGTCATGGGAGGGTTGTGCTACGGCGCGCTCCCCAAGGTGTGTGATGATGACTGGTGTTTTCCTGCTGGCGAAGCTTGGTCGATGTAGTCGACACTTCCGCTTACGGGTTTTAGCTAGAACCGGTCTTGACTTGACATTCCAGGGTAGTCCAGCAGAGGACAGGATAGGATGTGGAAGTTAGTGATGATGTAGGTAGATAGGTGTAGCACAGAGTAGGGGTGAAAACAAGATCTAACTGTAGGTGTGTAAAACCCTTGATTAGTATGTGTCAAAATCAGTGATGTATGAATTGTCGTAACTTGGGTTTCAGTAAGCTAATGGATTGTACCTTGCAAACTATGTTACAACATGTGTCGGTAAATAATAAGTTCCTTGATTATGATTGATGTATGTGAATTATTACTTTTAGTGTACTTACGTGAGGAATGTAAGCAGCAGCTACGCTTACATAACTCGCCTACATATTATGAATTACATGAAATGTCAATTAGTGTCGCTTAATATTAATTACTGTCGTTTAGTAATTAACTATTGTTGATCAATGTTAATAATGTCGATTAAAGTTAACAATGATGATTAGGGTTAATAATGTTGATTAACGGTTAATTATTGTCCATTAATAATTAATTATTGTTGATTAATAAACAAAGCTATGGATAACCTAGGTAGTGACTAATGCAAGTGATTAGGATGCTTGATTGATTGTTAATGAGTTTAATTAACCAGGACTAAGGGTTGAAATGTAATTATAAGGTTAAATAAGTTAATAGTAACTTGATCCCTTAAATTAATTATGTGTTAATGATGTTAATTAATTTTAACAAGACAATGCTTATCTTTAGTAATGATTGTTAATTAGTTAATTACAAACTAAGGTGTAATTAAAATGGAAACGGGTATATGAGTCGATTAAATCTTAGTGAATTTTATTTAATTAATATAATTACACATTGATAATGTTATGATTTACATTGATAGGATTATTGTTCATAATTGATAAATTCAATTAGTGAATTTATAATTAAAGGGAATTTACATATTATAAATATTAGAAACCATTAATTAAATGACTAGGTAATTATAATTAATCAATTGACAATTATTGTTAATTAAATTAAATTAGTGAAGCGTGCAAGTTTAAACTATATAATATATATATAACATTTATTATTTATTAATTAAATGGTCAAATATTGAAATATGAGCAAGGATATGTTTAAAATTATTGTATTAAATAAAAGGATCAAAATTAATTGAATTAGAAGTTACGGTTGAGAAGTGACCCCAACCAACACCTTTTAATATTAATTTAAATATTTGAAAGAGTCCAAGTCCAAGTTGAGGGCTCGAGGACTTACATGGTAGATGGAAGGGGGTGGATAAATTTATGATGAAGATAGGGGTAGTAATGGGGAGGAAGGGTCGGCAAACATGGGGATAAGAGGGAGAAAGGAGGAAGGAGAAGGGGGATCTTTACCTTAGGATTTTTGGAGAAGTTTGAGAGAGCAAAATTGGGAGAGCAGAAAAGAAGAGTTCTTGTTGGAGTTTTTGGAAGGGATACAACAGTGTGGGCTTATACTCGGTTTGGGCTCGGGGGTCCAAAGGGGTACCTTTGGAGCTGGGTGGTCGGCGAGACCTCGCCAGTTGGTAGGGTGGCAAAACTATTTTGGCTGGTTGAGTTTCAGAACTGGGGGGAAGGCTTTGGCTGCAGGGAAAAGCGAAGGAGAAATAGCAACGGGGACAACAACAAGTGTGGAGCTACTAGCTATTTATAGGTATTCTCCAGCAGGTATGTTATCGTTCTACCTTGGCAAAATTCTGTGTTAATTTAATTTCAAAAGTTTATATGCTGTGATTATATCTGCTACCTGCACAGTCAACAATAAATTGTTAGAAGTAGATAAAACAGATTTATAAATTTTCAAATCTGAAAAGAATGAAAATGCAGATTTTATATTGAAAATGCAAGTTTTATATCTTTTTTTTTCAGGCATGTAAATGAGCAAAAGTTAGAAATGAAAACATGAAATAAAAACAGAATTTTAATGGTTCAAATCTGTAAATGTAAACACTTTATTTTTCTTTACAACCAAAACTAGTGATGAGAATAGAAACATAACCAAAAATAAATAAACAGGAACAAAACACAACAGAAACAGAACAGAAATTTCAACAAGAAGTGGAATATCTGACTTATTTAAAAAAAAACTAAAGGAGACCGAGGTTGGGGTCTTACATATGGTATCAGAGCCATGGTTCCAAATCTGGAACTAGAGGGCTCATTACAGAAGCTGTAAAATCTTGTTGCGGAAGCCTTAGACCTGCATAAAACAAGGGGGAGAGTTAGGAAATTGGTATTTATAATTATTTACACAAACATACAAAAAAAAAACTAAAATCCCTATTTACATAAATGCAAAATGTAAAGTATTTACACTTGTTTATTATCTAATTGATATTCTATAAGAACACGAAAAATGTAACCAATAATATGAATATGACAAATTAGATAAATTTTACATATTTTACATATTTTACATTCAATTTTATTTTAAATATTCTCTATAAAAAAATAAAAAAAATTAAAGAAACAAAAATGAAATTTTTTTCCACCTGCAACGAAGGAGGTAACCACACATAACGCTTTCAACATGGGATTTTGGAATTCTGTGGTGATGAAAGAAAGTCTATAATGACACTAAGACTCATTTGATATTTATGTCGACCTAAAAGTTAAGCACATGAATATTATCATGTTCGTTAAATTTCATAGTTATATCGATCCAAATGCTTAAAGAATGAAATAAGCATTATATGTTTGTAGGGAAATGCTATTATATTTGTTTAAACCAAATATTATACGTAAGCTAATCTAAACGTGTCAATGTAGACAAGGTATGAGATTATATCTTATAATATGAAGATTATATATAAGATCTAGGGTATTTATATTTTGGTAAATTACCGGTGCTTCCGCAAACGAATTAAAAGGAGAACAGAGATAAAAAATTTGTTGTACAACAAAATTTTCAAGAAAACTATAATGACAATAAATAAAAATAAATAAATAAATAAATAAAAAACAGGGGAAAACTTTTATTTTATTTTACCCTAAGATCTTCTTCTGGAGACGGCCATGGCGGCCCTAGTGCTGCGTCTAGTGGCCATGGTAGCCATGGAGCAGTAGCCATAGGCTGCGGCCTGAAAACCGAGATGGGAGAGAGAGTTTATGGGGTCGATATAATTTAATAGTGATTATGAATCTTTTCTATCTACAAATCAGATATTGCCAATATTGTAACTAAATAAAGATAAGAGTGAATACGGTCTTCAACATTACGTATATAAAGATAAAGAGTGAATACGGTCTTCAACATTTACCTATGTCAAATTTTCTTGAGATAAAGAAGCTCGATGCACTTTTAAAACATTAACACATTCCAGAATTTTAAAGCCTGAAAACTGAGAGGGAAAGGTAAAAATAAATAAAAAAATTTGAAGCTCGCTGGACGAGCTAGGGCATGACCATGGCCGAGCTCGGCACAGCCCGACGGTCGTGGACCTGCGTGGGCGCAGCCCTGCGCGGCCATGGACCGGCCAGGGCGCAGCCCGGCGGTAGTGGACCTGCCTGGGTGCAGCCTTGCGCGGCCATGGATCGGCCAGGGCGGAGCCCGGGGCTTGGGCGTGCAGCCTGGCCAAACAGCCTTCGGCTATGGCCTGGGCATGCAGCTGGCCTACACAAAAAAATAAAAGCATTATACAAATAAATAAATAAAACTCTGATAAGAAAATTGATCTGCGGAAACTGTCTCTAAATATCTCTTAACTCAGCAAAATATGCGGCATGGGCGCTACCAGCTCAAGCTGGGGAAGAGTGGAGGGCGACAGCTGAGCTGTGGCCACTCCACTCTGCAAAAAAAAAAGATAACCTTATAAACCAAAACAAAAACAAAAACAATGAATACCCTCTACCAAAAAAAAATAGCAAGCCCAGGGATGTCACCTGAGGAATCTGCAGCTCATTGAGCTGAAGAGAAACAGAGCAGCACCGTCCTGGTTGCAGAGCTCCACCGTTGCATATCGAGAAAGAATGGCAGAGCTAGGTCCGCCTAAAAGTGAACGAAGAAATGAACTAAAATTAGGGTTTACTCCCTTATATTTGTGTATGGTTCTATTCGCATGGCGGTGGGCTGTTTGGAGGAGGACGCGTGGTCCCTCGTGCAATTGCCACATAGCTTCTAGGGTTGAGAAGGCAAGCCGTGAATTTAGGGAGTTTTAAAACAAAAAATATTATTTTAGTTATCATTCATTATATTATTTTTTATATATATTTTAAAAATATATATATATATATATATATATGTATATATAAAATAAAATGAATAATATATATAATATATATATTTAAAATTTTAATTATTGCATACAATAATCGTTGAAATATTTCGCTATATTAAATATATATATATATGTCCATATTTATATTAAGCGGGTTAAGTGGGCCACACTTTAAACCACTAAGCACGTGTTACAAAGTTTTTTTTGTGAGGATCCATTTGTTGATGAAACACCCTTTAAGTCTATGTCCAAAGGGTTAGAATATCTATATATAATACTTAGCCCATAACTAAATAATAAAGCATAAAAGATAATTAGGATGAGCACCATGATGAGGGTTTTAGCGTATGGCTAAGATTAGAGGGGCATAAAAGATAATTATAATGGTAAGATGAGATGATATGATATTTAAGGTTTAGATCATAAGGTAGGATAGTAGAAATTACCAATATGCCGAGGGGGAATTTGGTAGGATCCATAAATATATATATATATTAATGTTTTGGAAATGACATTTCATTTGGTGTTGACATTATATGTAGTCATTCAATGAAATAATATGATATTGAAAATTAATATTAGTAACTAATATAGCATCGTAAGAGTAATAATTATAAAATTGGATCTGATCAACATGTATTCGATAGAGATATGTTATATTAGTCTACTTTCTACTGCACGGTGAGAAAATGATATTCTTGGGAGGAATTCAAAAAAAACAGAAGGAAGATGATCTCGACGTTTATAACATTTATATGGTAGATGAAATAATAAAATAAATAAATAAGACGATTACATAATGTAAGGTATATATAATGTTAATAAAACATAGCAATGGCATGGTAATTTACACATAGTTTTATGTGGTTATTAATACAAGAAATAATTCAAAAAAAGAGAGAGAGAGAGAGAAGAGGAGAGAATTGGGAGAGAACTATAATGCAAAACTAATATATGGTATAAATATAATAAATAAATAAATGCTAATTAACTAGTGTTAATGAATGTTAGTGTTAGTTAATTAGTGTTATTGAATGTTAGTGTTATTGTATGTTAACTAAATAGTGTTAAACTAAGACCAACTAATTAATTTAGAGGGGGGCTAAATTAACACTAAAGGGTTATTTTATTCTTAAAAACTGTTCCTTGCCGAAACTTCGACGTATAGTCAAAGAGGCAAAACGGATACGAAATCTTGAAAATGAGACACCACGGAGATCAACATGACGAGCTGATCACTAGGACGTTGATTTTACCCCATGACCAAAATGGTTGATAAACACGACTCTAGAGTTAAAACTTGGTTATGCTATTATTAAATTATGAAATTATTAATTATTAATGAGAACGAGGCAGTAAACCCTAATTGAATTTCTTAAAGAGTTGATGGCGGCTTAATGAGGCTGTGTATAATCCAATACCTAAACCTACGTAGAACTACTGCAGTATATCTAGTACCGGGTGGCCTCAAGATGGCTTGATCGAAACGTCCTGAACTATAGCTCTTAAAGTAAAAACACTCGTAAATTAGTCATGGTGCACTTTTGAATTAATTGTTGAGTTTGATAGCAAATTAGTCATGATGTCATTAAGTGCTAATTATCCTATTATTCCTTGTATAGGGATAAACATGGTAAGAACACGAGCAGGTCAGGGGCGAGGTCAAGCTACGGCATTACCTGAGATGAATGTGCCAGCACCATGGCCAGAGACCATCCTTATACTGCGCTCGTTGGAAGCAATAAACGAAACACTCAGGGGACTAGCACAGAGAGGAAGCGCTACCTCGGAGGTAGAGGTGGATGCCCCTCCACTAAGGGAAGAAGTTCCTGTGGTAGAAGTGAATACAATACCAAGAAATCCGCATCAGGATATCAAAAGGGAGCTTCAGAAGATAAGGCTCCCAGAATTTTCAGGGGGTCGATCAGGGATACGAGCAGAGTCGTGGTTGGAAGAGATGACCAGGTGCTTGACCTTGCGGGAGTAGACCTCCACGTCCAAGTCCAAACTGGCCATATTTCAACTAAAGGGGGCCGCTTTGAACTGGTGGGGAAACCAAGAAAGGCAACTACACCTTACACCAGACACGGTTCCATGGGAACTGCTTGTGGAAAAATTCAAAGGGAAGTACCTACCCCCATCCTACCAGGAAGAACAAGCAGGGGCTCTTCATGCCTTGGTACAAAGGCATCTATCTGTGGAGGAGTATGAAGAGAGGTTCATGGAATTAGTGAAGTATGTCCCTTACTTGGACAATGACGAACGCCAGGTTCAGCGCTTCATGTATAGACTCAATGCCAAGATCAGGGCTCAGGTACGGATGTGGAAACCAACTTCGATTGCCAAAGCAGTAGATTGTGCTCGTTACACTGAGGAGATGTTGGGTGCAAATCCCATCAGGTCATTCAACTCTCAGCAGTCAGGGTTTGTGGGGAAGGCCCCTCGAAGCTACCCTCAGGGAGGATATGCAAGGCCACCTCCCTACGGGAACAGGAGCACACCAAGATTCGCAGCGGTAGACAGATTAGTGGCAACTAGGGAAGTGCCCCAGTCAGCCACAGGAACTCACCAGGGTGTGAGGAATTTTAGAGGATTAGCTGGTAGGGGAAGGGGTCCTAGGGGGAGGAACCCCTCTCAGAGGTCCGAACAGGTTATCTCTCCCACTCCATTACAGGTTGCTTGTTGGGGATGTGGAGGTCCACATTACCAGCATGACTGTCCCGAATTATGATCCGGTACAGTACGTCGAGAAGGAAAAGCTCCAATGGGGAGTGGGGGTAGTAGGCATCAGATATCGGCTGCAGTAAACAACCATCAGGCAGAGCACCAATCCACTGTGGTGGAATCATCAGGTACAGTCAATAATGTCAAGCTTAGAATATTGTTTGATCCTGGTGCTACTGATAGTTTCATTTCTCCATATGCATTAGACAAATGTGGGTTGGCAGCCTACGAGCATGACGATTTCAGCTTAGTCGAAATGGCTTCAGGGGTAAAGCAAGCAGTAGGACCTAGTGTCGATAAGTGTGTAGTGGATCTCGGGGTGTGTGTGACACAAGTCAAAGTGTACGTCACCACGCTTGGAACTTATGATCTCATCATAGGTATGAATGGCTTGAGGAACATCGAGCTTTCTTGGACTGTTATGTGAAGAAAGTTCTTTGCATTAATGACAACAGAGAGGCCATCAAGATCCAGGGTATCAAATGGAAGGTGTCCCTACGGTTCATATCAACGATGAACGTAAAGCGATGTATGTGACAGGGATGCCAGTTGTACATTGTTGAAGCGGTAAACAGTGAGAAGGGACCCTCCTTTGATGACTATCCAGTTTTAGCCGAGTTCAGTGATGTATTCCCAAAGGAATTACCTGGGTTACCTCCTAAGAGGGAACTTGATTTTACCATTGAGGTAAAACCCGGTTTAGAGCCAACCTCGAAGACACCATACAGGATGACGGCCCCAGAACTTTGTGAGTTGCAAATGCAGTTGAAGGAACTGCTAGATCTAGGGTTCATCAGACCAAGTATTTCACCGTGGGGTGCGCCAATAATCTTTGTGAAGAATAAGGATGGTTCCTTACGTCTTTGCATAGATTACCGAGATTTGAATAGAGCCACCGTGAAGAATAGGTACCCAATACCTCGAATTGATGACCTCTTTGATCAAATGAAAGGGACGACAGTCTTCTCAAAGATCGACTTACGATCAGGTTACCACCAACTACGGATTAAGGAAGGTGATATACCTAAGACTGCTTTTCGAACAAGGTTTGGGCACTATGAGTTTGTGGTGGTACCCTTCGGTTTGACCAATGCCCCAACTGTATTCATGAGTCTCATGAATAGCATGTTTCGAAAATACTTAGATCAGTTTGTGCAAGTCTTCTTGGACGACATCCTCATCTACTCCAATAATGAACAGGAGCACGAGGAACACTTGCGATAGTGTTGTCATGCTTAAGGGAGCATCAGTTGTATGGTAAGTTGTCCAAATGTTCGTTCTATCAGAAGGAGATCTATTACCTAGGGCATATAATTTCCGATGAGGGAATTTCTGTGGACCCTGAAAAGGTGAAGGCCATAATGGATTGGCCCGTGCCAAAGAATGCGCATGAAGTAAGGAGATTCATGGGGTTAGCCAGATATTATAGAAGGTTTGTTGAGGGTTTCTCAAAAATCGCGAAACCCACAACTACCCTACAGCGTAAGGGCACTAGGTACGAATGGACAGATGAATGTGATGCTGCATTCACCGAGCTGAAAAGACTATTGACGAGTGCACCAATTCTACGGGTTCCAGATATGGAGAAGGAATCCACAGTTTGCACTGATGCTTCAAGGCAAGGTTTGGGTGCAGTGTTGATGCAGGAAGGTGGGGTAATAGCTTATGCGTCAAGAAAGCTAAAAATACATGAAGAGAATTACCCTACTCATGACCTAGAGTTAGCTGCAGTGATGTTAGCTTTGAAGCTTTGGAGACATTACCTTGTTGGACGAAGCTTTGAACTCAAGTCTGATCACCAAAGCTTAAGGTATATCTTCACTCAGAGAGACCTAAATGCTAGGCAAAGGCGATGGAGTGAATTCATGAGCGAGTATGATTTTGGGATTTCCTACATCAAGGGGAAGGAGAATGTGGTAGCGGATGCCTTAAGCAGAAAACCAAGACTTTTCTCTCTTATACCTTTGAAGGTGGATTTGAGGGAAGGAATTTTAGGGAAGCTACTCGGGGATAGTTGGTACCTAAAGGTCACAGTGGCAATCCATAATGGGAACCCAGTGGGACCAAAGTTTGAAGGCTATGAGTTGGAAGCTGATGGTTTGTTATGGTATCAAGGGAGGATGTATATTCCTGAGGAGGGAGACATTAGAGAGACTATCCTTAAGGAAGCCCACAGAGCAGTGTATTTTGCACATCCGGGTGTAAAGAAGATGTATGTAGACATGAAGCAACTCTTCTTTTGGGCAAGGATGAAAAGCGACGTGGTCAAATTCGTCGCTAGGTGCCTTGAGTGTCAGCAGGTAAAAGCGGATCATCACCACCCGGCAGGTCTGTTGCATCCACATGACATTCCTATGTCAAAGTGGGAGGTTATCTCCATGGATTTCGTGGTGGGATTGCCTCTTACCTCTCATAGGCATGATGCCATTATGGTCATCGTTGACAAACTGAACAAAACTGCTCACTTCATTCTAGTTAAGGAGACCTATGATGTCACGGATGTAACACGGGTGTTCATAAATGAAGTTGTTCGTCTCCATGGGTTTCCCAAGAAGATTATATCAGATAGAGATTCCAGGTTTACATCCAGGTTTTGGACAAGTTTGCAATCAGCGTTGGGTACTCAGTTGAACCTAAGCACTACTTACCATCCAGAGACAGACGGGCAAACATAAAGAGTGAATCAGGTGATGGAGGACATGCTTAGAATGTATGTCATGGATCAACAAACTCATTGGGAAAAGCACTTACCTTTGGTAGAGTTTGCTTACAACAACAGTTACCATAGCTCAATTGGGATGCCTCCATATGAAGCTTTATATGGAAGGCCATGCAGGACACCATTGAGTTGGGAAAGGCTAGAGTATCAAGTAATTATAGGACCTGAGTTGATTCAGGAGATGGAAGAACAGGTTGTTCAGATTAGACAACGATTAAAGGAAGGCCAGGATAGACAGAAGAGTTATGCCGATGCGCATAGGGTTGACCGAAGCTATAAAGTTGGTGATGCAGTTTTCGTCTGCATCAGGCCTAGAAAAAGTACCATCAGGTTTGGGAAAGGGACAAAGTTGTCACCACGAATTATAGGACCCTTTGAAATTTTAGAAAAGGTTGGACTCGTCGCATATCGTCTTGTGCTGCCACCCCATTTGCACAAAACTCATAATGTTTTTCATGTATCTGTTTTACGACATTATGTAGCTGATGAGTCACATAAAATAAATTGGAAGGAACTGCAGGTTTCGGACGAGGGAACCATCAAGGTCGAACAATTACTTATATTGGACCATAGGGTTAAATAGTTGAGGCACCGTTTGGTGGACCAAGTTAAGGTCCAGTGAGACCGATATAGCCCAGGGTCTGTTACCTGGGAGGACGTAGAGACTATGCGTCATGATTATCCCACGTTATTTGGTTCATAACTTCGGGACGAAGTTTCCTGAAGGGTGGGTGTATGTAACACCCCGTTTTGACATTACTACCTGAACTACTATTATATGTTGTATTTATTTGACTGTGGGACCTCGTCGGTTTGACGACACTGTGGACATATGGTTCTATTATTTTGCCGATATATATATGTGTGTGTGTGTGATGATAGTATTATGATCGGTAGTCATGTTTAGATATGCATCATGTGTTAATTATGTCAAATATATGGAAATTATTGAATGATGGGTACGTGGATACCGTTACAGTTATATGTTGAAATAATGAATGTTATGCCAGGTGCATGGTGAATGAATGAGTTTATTGTTGTTATGTTATGATGAGATATATGTGTACATATCGAGGATTTATGCACAATATCCGGTATTGTATGTCGAGGACTGACTTACAGGTTGAAACAGCTAAGTGATAGCTGGATCCTATGAGGTGGTAGGGCCTCGGGGACATGGACTTCGAAAGATAAAATGGTACGTGAGTGATGCATTATTTACTTTCGTGTGGTTATTATGCTGTTTATTATGATGTATGTTATGGCATGGGTGGGGTAGGGTTTCAGGAAACTCAACCGCCCAGATTGGTTATACGATGACAGACCGAGTACAAGTGCAATGCTGTTGTTATGTCGAGTAGACATAGTCCCTCGTTCCATTAGGGGGGGTGGAGGCTTTACCCACCGTTTATCCACGAAACCCAGAGTCATGGGAGGGATGTGCTACGGCGCGCTCCCCAAGGTGTGTGATGATGACTGGTGGTTTCCTGCTGGGGAAGCTTGGTCGATGTAGTCGACACTTCCGCTTACGGGTTCTAGCTGGAACCGGTCGTGACTTGACATTCCAGGGTAGTCCAATAGAGGATACGATAGGATGTGGAAGTTAGTGATGATGTAGGTAGATAGGTGTAGCGCGGAGTAGGGGTGAAAACAAGATCTAACTGTAGGTGTGTAAAACCCTTGATTAGTATGTGTCAAAATCAGTGATGTATGAATTGTCGTAACTTGGGTTTCAGTAAGCTAATGGATTGTACCTTGCAAACTATGTTAAAACATGTGTCAGTAAATAATAAGTTCCTTGATTATGATTGATGTATGTGAATTATTACTTTTAGTGTACTTACGTGAGGAATGTAAGCAGTAGCTACGCTTACATAACTCGCCTACATATTATGAATTACATGAAATGTCAATTAGTGTCGCTTAATATTAATTACTGTCGTTTAGTAATTAACTATTGTTGATCAATGTTAATAATGTCGATTAAAGTTAACAATGATGATTAGGGTTAATAATGTTGATTAACGGTTAATTATTGTCCATTAATAATTAATTATTGTTGATTAATAAACAAAGCTATGGATAACCTACGTAGTGACTAATGCAAGTGATTAGGATGCTTGATTGAATGTTAATGAGTTTAATTAGCCAGGACTAAGGGTTGAAATGTAATTATAAGGTTAAATAAGTTAATAGTAACCTGATCCCTTAAATTAATTATGTGTTAATGATGTTAATTAATTTTAACAAGACTATGCTTATCTTTAGTAATGATTGTTAATTAGCTAATTACAAACTAAGGTGTAATTAAAATGGAAACGGGTATATGAGTCGATTAAATCTTAGTGAATTTTATTTAATTAATATAATTACACATTGATAATGTTATGATTTACATTGATAGGATTATTGTTCATAATTGATAAATTGAATTAGTGAATTTATAATTAAAGGGAATTTACATATTATAAATATTAGAAACCATTAATTAAATGATTAGGTAATTATAATTAATCAATTGACAATTACTGTTAATTAAATTAAATTGGTGAAGCGTGCAAGTTTAAACTATATAATATATATATATAACATTTATTATTTATTAATTAAATGGTCAAATATTGAAATATGAGCAAGGATATGTTTAAAATTATTGTATTAAATAAAAGGATCAAAATTAATTGAATTAGAAGTTACGGTTGAGAAGTGACCCCAACCAACACCTTTTAATATTAATTTAAATATTTGAAAGAGTCCAAGTCCAAGTTGAGGGCTCGAGGACTTACATGGTAGATGGAAGGGGGTGGATAAATTTATGATGAAGATAGGGGTAGTAATGGGGAGGAAGGGTCGGCAAACATGGGGATAAGAGGGATAAAGGAGGAAGGAGAAGGGGGATCTTTACCTTAGGATTTTTGGAGAAGTTTGAGAGAGCAGAATTGGGAGAGAAAAAAAGAAGAGTTCTTGTTGGAGTTTTTGGAAGGGATACAACAGTGTGGGATTATACTCGGTTTGGGCTCGGGGGTCCAAAGGGGTACCTTTGGAGCTGGGTGGTCGGCGAGACCTCGCTAGTTGGTAGGGTGGCAAAACTGTTTTGGCTGGTTGAGTTTCAGAATTGGGGGGAAGGATATGGCTGCAGGGAAAAGCGAAGGAGAAACGACAACGGGGACAACAACAAGTGCAGAGCTACTAGCTATTTATAGGTATTCTCCAGCAGGTATGTTATCGTTCTACCTTGGCAAAATTCTGTGTTAATTTAATTTCAAAAGTTTATATGCGGTGATTATATCTGCTACCTGCACAGTCAACAATAAATTGTTAGAATTAGATAAAACAAATTTATAAATTTTCAAATCTGAAAAGAATGAAAATGCAGGTTTTATATCTTTTTTTTTCAGGCATGTAAATGAGCAAAAGTTAGAAATGAAAACATGAAATAAAAACAGAATTTTAATGGTTCAAATATGTAAATGTAAACACTTTATTTTTCTTTACAGCCAAAACTAGTGATGAGAATAGAAACATAACCAAAAAAAAAAAACAGGAACAAAACACAACAGAAACAGAACATAAATTTCAACAAGAAGTGGAATATCTGACTTATTTAAAAAAAAACTAAAGGAGACCCAGGTTGGGGTCTTACATCTATGTATCAGGTGGATACACTATGTATGATGATATGTATCAAGTAGATACTTGGTGTGCATCAGATGTATGCATTGTATGATCAGGGTGATCGTGGATGACGAGCTTCTCCAGATGACATGCAGCAGGGTGTTGCATTGATGATGATCAGGATGATCATGTGTACATCAGGATGATGTATGGTGAGTATCCGATGATACTTTGGGGCCGTGGATCAAGTTGTGAAGATGAGCATGTCTGGGAGATCCTATAGGTCAGAGTTACATACCCATAACAGCCTGGGATGCTCTTTGAAGACATTGCTCTTGGAGGACATGTAATTTGTGCCCTGAGAGATCTTCAGGTCAAAGTTGTGTACCCATAACATCCTGAGATGCTCTTGCGAGGTTTTGTCCTATGTCATGTAATTTTCTCCTAGGAGATCTGGACAGGATGAAAAAGGCCTCAGATGCTTCAGCCAGGTTTTGCCATGACCACATGTAATTTGCTCCTGGGAGATCTGGACAGGATGAAAAAGGCCTCAGATGCTTCAGCCAGGTTTTGTGGTGGACCACATGTAATTTTCTCCTAGGAGATCTGGACAGGATGAAAAAGGCCTCAGATGCTTCAGCCAGGTTTTGTGGTGAGATCACATGTAATGTGCTCGTGGGAGATCCGACAAGTAGAGCTATGTGCTCGTAACAGCCTGGGATGTTTCAACCAGGTTTTGTGATGGGTCACATGTAATGCGCTCCTGGGAGATCCGACAGGTAGAGCTGTGTGCTCGTAATAGCCTGGGATGCTACAGCCAGGTTTTGTGACACACGTAATAAGTCCTGAGGATTCCACAGTTTGTCTAGTGATGATGAAGACCTGTAGGTGGTGGGCCTACATCCAGTATGAAAAAGGACTGGCTCTGTAGTACTTCCTATGATGAGTAGAGTCAGAGATTAGTTGAGATAGCAGTAGCAGTGACGATGATGATGACGATGCATCGATGACGATGATCCCGAGAAGAAGACTTGTCTATCAGATCTATGTCGAGAAATACCTTCCTAGTTAAGAGGGAGTGTTGATGTATATGTAACTTCGGAATGTATTTCATATATATTTATTGTACCCTTATTAGAGATGTGTTATTCCTCTTTAAGGAAGTGTCGTCATGTGGATTGACAAGTGTTGCAAGTGTGTGTAATTTCCAATGGGTTATTAGACCACCATGTGTGGGGTCGGCCCTAAAATATATATTATATTGTGGATGTATCTAGATAGACAAGTCGGCCCCATAAGGTCACTAGGAAAACAGGTTAGTATAAATAGAGATCGGTAGATCTCTATTTTGATCATTCAGAAAGTCACACTTCTCTCACTCAGAAAGTGGCACACTAGTGAGGAGGAGGATCATCTGCTACTAGGAGACTATCTCAGTGTATTTTGGTTGTACTTTGGTTGAGCCATTGCTCTCTCTATCTATGAGGAAGTTGTGGGGTTTTTCACCTTAGGGTTTTCCCCACGGAAACTCTGTGTCTCATGTCTCTCATGCTTTTGATTCTTGGGATGCTTGTGATGCTTATTGTGATTGTTATGCATTAATATACTGTATATGTTATTCCCTCAGTGAAGATCCTAGAGTATTGTGAATTAATGCTCAAAATTTAACACACATTGATCCAGTTCCTGACGGATCCTAGACATGTTCACCTAGTTGTTGTAAAGCATATTCTGATGTACCTGAAGGGTATGGTTGATTATAGGCTCAAGTATGATGCAAATCAAAAGGTTAACCTGGAGGGTTATGTTGATTCAAATTGGGTAGGAAGTGCTATAGATAGGAAGAGCACTTCTGGGTGCTGCTTCAGTATGGGATTAGGTGTGATCTCTTGGTTTAGCAGGAAGCAGTCCTGCGCAGCACTGAGTATAGCCCAAGCAGAGTATGTCACAACTTGTTCGACTAGTTGTGAAGAAGTATGGCTAAGGAAGCTACTGTCTGATTTATTTTATCTCCAGTTGGATGCTACTTGTATCTATTGTGACAACCAGAGTTGTGTGAAGTTTTCAGAGAACCCGGTGTTCCATGACAAGTCGAAGCATATCGAGATCAAATATCACTATATCAGGGATATGGTGCAGAGAGCAGCAGTGAAGCTCCTGTATGTTGCGACGGATGAGCAGATTGCAGATGTGTTGACCAAACCATTAGACAGAGTGAAGTTCGAGTACTTCAGAAAGAGGCTTGGTGTACTTCAGATCGAGGTTCATTCCAAGGGGAAGTGATGAGTCCGGAAGATGCAGATGCACATGGGATTTTATGACACGGTGGTAGATGTGTTCTCCCATGGTGTAGATGTAAGGGATGGAGCCATTCTCACATGGTTGTAGATGTGTTCTCTTATGGTGTATATGTAAGGGATGAAGCCACTTTTCACATGGTGGTAGATGTGTTCTCCCATGGTGAAAAAGTAAGGGTTGGAGCCTTCCCCGAATGGTGGTAGATGTGTTCTCCCATGTCGGTGGTGTAAGTGTTGTATGATGTGCATGTGGGTTGTGCTCCGTGGATGATGAGATGATCTAAAGAGGACGATCATGAGTGATGAGCATCAGGATGATGCTCCAGATGATAGGAATCAGGATGATGCTATGTATGATTATTAGGATGATCATGCGATGATGATATCCATCAGGACGATGCTGTGACGATGATGATATGCATCAGGACGATGCTGTGACAATGATCAGGATGATCATGCGATGATGATATGCATCAGGACGATGCTGTGACGATGACCAGGATGATCATGCGATGTTGATGTGCATCAGGATGATGTACTGTATGATGATGATCAGTATGATCATGAGCATCAAGATGATGCTTTGTGCGAGGATGATCAAGTTGATCTTGAGTATCAGGATGGTACTCTGTGGCCATGGACAGGTTGTGCAAGGGTAGCATTTAATACGTCCTAGAGGTCTGGACAGGTTGTGCTAGTCATGTAAAAGGCCTCAGATGCTCTTCAGAGATCTTGCTGGGCAAGACACTCTTTTAAGGTTTTGATAGACCACATGTAATACGTCTTGGAGATCCGGACAGGTTGTGCTAGTCATGAAAAAGGCCTCGGATGCTCTTTAGAGATCTTGCTGGGAAAGACACTCTTTTAAGATTTTGTGGGGACCACATGTAATACGTCTTGGAGATCCGGACAGGTTGTGTTAGTCACATAAAAGGCCTTTGATGCTCTTTAGAGATCTTGCTGGGCAAGACACTCTTTTAAGGTTTTGTTGAGATCACATGTAATCAGTCCTGGAGATCCGGACAGGTTGTGCTAGTCACGTAAAAGGCCTCGGATGCTCTTTAGAGATCTTGCTAGGAAAGACACTCTTTTAAGGTTTTGTGAAGGTCACATGTAAAATATCCTGGGAGATCCGAAAGGTTGAGCTGTGTGCTCGTAAAAGTCCTAGGATGCTCTTTCAAGGTTTTGTTGATGCATGTAATCAGTCCTGAGTATTTTATAGGATGGCCAGCTCACAGAGATGATGAAGACCTACAGGAGGCTAGACCTATAACCAGCATGAAAAAGGGCTCGCTCTGTAGAAATTCATATGACGAGAAGAATTGAGAGATAGCCCAGTGATCGAGATGACAAGTACAGCAGTAGTGACGATGATGCTCCGTGATCCAGTGACAATGATCCAACTATAGAATTGAAGACTTGTGGCTATATATATTGATGGCTTGTGTCAAGAGAATACCTTCCTAGTTAAGAGGGAGTGTTGATGTATTTGTAACTTTGGAAGATATTCACTTGTATATTGTCTATATTACATTTGTACTTTATTGTATCCCTAACGGAGATGTATTATTCCTTCGATTGGAAGTGTCGCCATTTGTATTTGCAAGTGTCACAAGTATTATTGTAAGTGTCGCAACTTATATTTGATGGGTTATTAGACCACCTTGGCGGGGTCGTCCATGTATGAGTTATGTGGCTCAAAGGGTTATTAGACCACCCTAGTGGGGTCGTCCCAGTTAGCATTATGTTAAGTGGTTAAGTTGGGGCCGACCTAGTTAGAGTTAAAAGTCAAGTGAACTAAAGTATAAATAGAGAGTGTGACTCTCTCATTTATTCATTCACACACTCACTCACTTCGCATTAGTGAGAGAGAGGAGGAGTGCGCACAAGTGGAGGAGGAGCAGCTGCTAGGAGAATATATCTTATTGTGGGGTTTGATCTTTGTGATCTTTGTATTGATGTGTTGGGCTGCCCCAAGTGGGGCATTTTTTAACAAGTCAGATTTTGGAACTGCGGAGCTGAGCGCAGTTCAGTTGAAGGTTTTTTGAGTAAGTCATATTTTGGGATGCTGTGGAGTTGTGCGCAGTGCAGCGTCAGAAGAGCTGTGAAGTACAGTGTTGCGAGGATATAGAGCTGCGAAGATCCCGATCTATGGAGATTTGACAAGGCAGAAGGTTGGACAGAAGATGGCACATATTCCAGTTAGACCATCGGTGGTCTATTTTTGGTAAAGATGCTCCATTTGTGGTAGGAGACGGGTAAGGAGCAAAGCGGAAGAAAGCGACTGGTCGCATATGCAAAGAACCACTACCTGAACTAGTCGCATAAGACCGTTAGAGGAAGAACGACTCGGTGAAGGCGACCTGTTGGTGTGCGTGCGACAGGAAGGAGGATAACGACGTGAGCATGCGCTGAAGGTGGCCACGGTGGAAGATTCACTACCAGAATCCAACAAGTCCGATTGCCTGAAAATCCTGACTGTTTTGTAAACCTAAGGGTTTTTTTCCTGCAAATTGTAAAGATATGACCTACAGGAATGATCTATAAATAAGGCATATTTTGTATGGGAAAGAGTTGTTGGGTTGTTGTTACTCTTCATTTTGTTATTGTCTCATTGTTGATTGAATAGATCTCTGTTGAGAGACATTTTGTAAAGGCTCTGCAAGCTGTGTGTGCAGAGGCCTATTGAGAGAGAAGAGAGTCTGGAGCTAAGTGCACAGACAAGAAATGTTGTACCCTTCCCAAAGACTAATAAAACATAGTTAATGCTTTACACATAGTTAATAAAACATAGTTGTACCCTTCCCATCCTGTGTAGTGTGACTGTGTATGTTTTACACTTGTATTTTTTCTTACAATGGATGCTTGAATTCTCATTTATCAGTTGCTATGTTAATGCTTTTATATGTATTTTCCATAGAAGAGAGATGGGAATAATATGTTAAGTATCACATGTATGGATGAATGTTGAATGCACAGTATTCTAAGTCTAAGAAAGTATTAGTTTGTTGAATCATCACATGTGTATGTATATTTCGGGTTGTATAACTCTTTTGACGCTCATCAATGGAAGTGCACGGTATTGTGTGTCTCGTCTGTTTACATCAGCGATAAGGTTAAATAATCTAAGGAAGTAGATGGGTGAATGAAGTAATAAGTAAAGTCGTCATAGTGGTTAAGTCTGAAGAGGAAGCGTATAAGTCAGTTTCGTTGTCCTATTAGTTACATCCTGTCCGAACCACGCAGTCCGTAGATGCACTGGTTGTGCAAGTAATTTCATTGCAGAAGTGTTGACCGCGACGGAGACTATCGTCGCGTAGTCTTCAATCCGCAGTGCGAGCCCCGTAGCACACTGCGCAGTAGTTCCATCCAAATAACTCATCATGTTGTTGTGGAAACTTGATTCCGTATCACCCCCATACCTACACCTCGGGTGAGACCTCAGCCTGTTCGCAAGCTGTTGGCGAAAGGGCTGGTGAGAAGGGGTTTTGTTGGTTCATTGAAACCGCAAAGAACCTGGCTCTACATTAAAAACCTCTAGAACAGTATATAAGCCAACATGATGCTCATTTTATCTCTGAGGAAGTTGCGGGGTTTTTCACCTTCTTGGTTTTCCCTAGTGAAATGCTTTGTGTCTCTTGTCTCTTGTGTTTGAGATGTTGTACATGTTGTTCTCTCAGTTAAGATCCTAGACCAGATTGAATTAAATGCTAAAAAACTAACATAATCTCCCACATCAAACTATAAGCTTGGACAAATTGGCTTGACCATAGTGTTTTTTATATTAATATTAATATATATGTTTATGTTAAAAAAATAAACTCCAATGACTATGTAAATAATATATAATAATATATATATAAATATCCTTTAATATAAATGAAAGTTTCCATAAAGAGGATAAATGTGAGTATAAAGTTTCAATTATATCTTGGTCTATGTTCATTTGATTTTTGTAGTCAAACACTATGCTATGAAATCAAATTCAAAGTTGTATTATAAACATGATATTGTCAGCTAATTGAATGAAATAAACTACGTAGAATAATAAATGAAGTAAACCACTACAATGTCCAAGAAAATTAAATAACTAAAACATCTTATAAAAAGGAATATTCATGAATATTATGTACCTTCGAGTACAATTGATGTAGCCTCTCCACCTAGGCTAGTGATCAGCTGCAATTCCTAGTGTGAAGTCCTCTAGAAATCAACAAACCATGAAATGTTAAATTTACCGAAAATAATTTAAGAAATAGACATGCATTTCAAATTTTACAATACTTTATAATACATAAGAAAAAGTGGATTACCTTATTGATCTTTTCCTTGTTTCGAGAATAATTTAATATTCTTTACTGAACAAGGCCAACCACGTGAAGGTGGAAGCTCATCTTTGCCTCCCCCCTCACATCACTCTCAATTCCCCATACCCAATGTATGTACTTCAAAATAAATGAATATATGTGGAAAAAATTGTTTTTCATCTAAAAGAAACATTTATCATTCATTCATTAACATATAACATTCATTCATAGGAAAAAAATACTTCATTACTTTATATTATCAAAAATAAGTTGTGATAATGTTATTACAATCACTTGTTTTTATGGTTTTTTTTCCATATGCAGCAAGTAACTCATCGTAATATTCAACTTCCCTTTCAGTTCTTATGGCTTCTGTTTGTCTTACTGTCTTCCTAGTCGTGTACTCATGGTGATGTGGAGGCTACTGCAAGAGGGGATTTACTGCAATAACGAAGAAATGTTACATTGATATGTTTTGTTATTATTATTACAAGTATTCCATTAATAAAAAGAACATTAGAGTGGTGCTATTTACCTAATGGGGACACATCATGTTCATCTTCTTTTCTAGCCTCATCTTCTACACGCTAACCTTGTACATGCTATGGAGTTGAAACATGAAATATTACAATTAATACACCATTTGCAATGAAATATTTGTAATTGTAATCAATACTGCATTTTTTATAGCACATGAATACATCCAGTATTGGGATGCACAACATGACCTTCATTGGGTTGTTCTCCATCCTCACTAGGTTGCGTTCAAATGATAGGGGCATTATTTGTATCATTGCTTGCTTGCTTAAAAAAAATAAACACCTATATTTTATGGTCGAAATTAATAATTATTATATTGCACAAGTAATCAATCTTAAATAAACTTCATTGATTTTATTTACATGTGCGTCAAATTTATTACCCGAAGACTGTTTTCCCAATCAAACTTTTTTGGAGTTCATCCACGGCTCCAAAGCCATGCTGGAATCCAAGCTTGAAGTCTTCCTCTATGGGGTTGAAGTCTTCCTCTATGGGGACTTCCTTGAACTGATTGGCCTACAATTTTGCATAATATCATGAATTTAGCTTTTATGGTGAAATAAAACCAAAATTATTTGCAATTTATTATTTGGATGCAATATTTGATTTATTGATACTTACAATTGGTGCGGCCATTCTCAAATAACCACCAAGACCAAGCTTCTGTTTTCCATGTTTTTCTTTTCTTTCCTTTGTGGCCTTTGATGTGTCTGGAAACCTATGAAAAGTTTGACATATGTTAGATGTTGCAAATTTGATGTAAAAATAAAGAGTAATAAACCTATAATTGCATTGTTGAAAGTATTGAATACCTTCCCGCGCCTAGTGGTGCATTTCCTTCTTTTCTTAAAGCATTCTCCTTTCCATACTCCACCAAGGGCTTCCACTCCCTCTATGGAATAATTGGAGGGTGTTGATACCTATATTTATTTTGTATATGAAACCTATATTGGTCTCTCACATACTTGAGATATTGGCTAGCTTTCTTGAGGACCTCGATTCAGTTGAAAGTCTCACCGCCAAACAAGCCAACTAAGCAATTAATGAGATCATATTTTTAATTTTTAATTTGACGATTCCACTTTGTGCGTATGGTCGGCCCAAATATATCCAATGAAATATCATTTAAATGCTTATAAAAAAACATCATTTCCTACAAAACGATCATGCAATCATTAGTTTAAAATGAATGATCTATAAGTAAATTTTAAATAGATTATATATAATAATGAAAACATTTTTTAAATACATGGGACCTTCTCTATATTTATAGGAGAAAGATCATTGTCCACCAAAACTGTATCATGTAGTGTTCTTTTGCTAGGGACATGGGAAGATCCAGGAAATGTTGCTTCAACACTAGCAAAATTATTTTCTTCATCAACCCCATGAAAATGTTCTGCATGTTCTAGCATGCATTGGCCGCTAGAGTGTGCACTCACATCTATCCTGTAGGATGTCATGCTGCGTGTGGCTGATTGTTCAGTTGAAAATAAAGGCACATGAGATGCAGGTAAGGTTGGATCCTCATGTGATGACCCTCTAGGTGAATCGCTAGTACCAACATCGACTTGAACAGGGGTATGTGGATGCAAAAAGTACTGTAAAAACAAACCATATTTTAGTTCATAACATATACGTGTAAAACATAAAAAAATCCTAAAATAATTTATATTTTAATTAAAGATCCCACAACTTACAGTCAAGGCATGAGTTCTCTTGATCAAACAATCAACCTTTGCTCTAATCTCATCCGTCTGTGGCTGGATGAATAGAAAATATAGAAAGCATTACCGAAATGAAACCAATACATTGACAAAAAAAAAAACTTAAATTAGAACGTATTGCTCATATTTATGTACAAGTTCATTGAATTTAGCTTTGGTGTCGTAGTAGAGGGCGGTGTCCTTCTTTGGTAACCCTGCCACATCATAAGAATCATATTGAAGTATTAAAATGTTTCCTTAAAGTACAGGATGAATAAGATTTTCAGTGAATGATAAAAATAAAAGATCAAAGTAATTAATAATTAAACAAAATTATTACTAAAACATATTGTGGATCATATTTATGTGAAATTATATTGTTGTTTACTTGATTCATGATATTTTTCATGAATGATAGACATAATGTATTAGAGTCGTTAATTAGAGGTTGGGAAAAATTGTATACGTACCACGAATCTAGTAAGAGTGTTTCTATCTATTCAATTCAAATTGTAATCGATCAACAAATCTTCCCTTGTAGCTATTGATTTTATGTCACATACGAATACACGGTTTCCTTCATGCCCCTCAGATATGTAATTTGGTTACTTATTTGTTGACCGAGGTCGTGTACTGTTTATAAACCATACAATATTCTCTGTTGCTTTTGGCCTTCCTTCAATGTACATAGCTTCTCATTTATTTTGATCCTTGTATTTTAGATGTAAATAATTTGTAGACACTCCATATCTGTGTGTAATATCCCCAATATGGCCAATTTTTGAACCTTGGACTAGTGAAAATACAAACTATCCCAAATGATCCCAAGTTGTTTCGAATTATGTCTAGAGTGGATTGAGGTTTATGAGAACACACTAATGTATATATTATATGCTTGGAAACTTCCTAAATACTTCAGAAATTTTCATTTACAATTAGACAATGAAAGGAAAAATTACTGGGAAAATCGATGTTGAAACCCCCAAGGATAGATGGCTCCAAAGGACTCCTAAGGATTTCGAATTGGGTCTGAGAGTGTTCGAAGGGTATAAGAAAATACAAATTAACCTAATGGGTTCTTATACACTATGAAAATACTTCTTTAACATTCATTTAAGTTCAGGAGAAAATAGGGAAATTTGCTAGTAAATTCGAGGTTCAAATCCCGAAGGGTAGAAGTCACTAATGGATTCCCAAATGCAGTACAAACCTCCAAAATTTCAGAAAATAGAAATGTATAAGTTATATTTCTTCAATGGGCACCCAAATAAATAATTAATCATCTACTAAAGTCTGATGCAACTCCCATAAATCATATCTTTGTAAACATGTCTTAACATAGCGGGAAATGAGAGAAAAACGTTATAACTTGCTATGACATTTGAGAGAAATGTTACAAGGACTTGCATAAGGTGTATGAAACTTCTTCAGTATATTAATGGCTCAAAAAACAGAAATAAAACCACATATATTTACTGATACAGGTCGATCCCAAACAACTTCAAGCTCTCTCAACAAGATATATGGGTAAATGGCACCATTCATACATAGTTTGGCATTTTTACATGGTTTTACTTGGAGTTTCTATCTGAGGTATATCTGAGCATCAAATAAAGAGTGTGGACATCATCTTACAAATAAATGGGTCCCCTTTAACTCCCCCAAAGAGATCATCATCTCTCCATGTGCGCCCTTCCTCCAAGAGCAAGAATATAGAGAGAAAATTGGAAGATATGTGGAAACAAGTTGAGGGAGAAATGGTCACGAGCATCCCTATAGATTCAAACTGAAAAAAAATGTCCTCATACATATCCAAATTAAAGGTTTGAATGGCCTCTCCAATTTCCAATTAGGATGGGAATATTTCACCCTCGAAATTGATGCTAAGGTAAGTAGAATAAACATCAACTTGCATGGACAAGCTATGCTCTCCAATTTACCAAATGAGAAATGATAAAAACATATACATTTATTTACTATTGTCTTTTATTAACGTCCCAAGGCCTCCTTAGCTCTAATTCCATCCAAGAGACTCATCCCAAATCAAGTTAGGGAGAGATTCCCATGAATGCCACTTGTCCAACTTTTCCTAGCTCTCCTCTTCCATCAATTCGAATGGGGGACTCTTGGCTTCCATAACTCCCCTTGTGCACCCTATTGGAGTATATTTTTAAACCTTACATGTCATATATGTCATATTTCAGCAATCAGGTCTGAAATTTTTCATAAGTGTAATAGAATCTTCATCATTGTTGTCATAGGAGTTAGGGAATCTAGGTGCAAGTGTCACAATTCTTCTAAGATGCCTCTTCCTCTTCCATGGGAGTTACTCTTCCAGTCCAATTCAAAATTACATGATTCATTCCATGAATAATACCTCTTAAAATCCCCTAAGTATGCTACCCTTCATCTTGAACTCGAATTGGTGAGAGAATGATGCCAAGTGTAGTGGGGAATCTTGCCACATGTGTGTCCCACAACCTCTTATGTGCCCTCATGATCCAATGCCACCTTATTTTATTTTTATTATTATTTAATTGACCCATTTAATTTGAATTTTTAATTCTAAGGTCATTTTGGGTCTTGTATATCCCTTATTCCAACTTTTAATGCTTCCACCCCCAACCTAGGGAACTAGTAATTTTCCTCCATGATAGTTCATTTGGATGGGTATATTACAAAATTTGAATTGGGATTTTTATCTTAATGTGACCCACCTTGTCCATTTCGATCTAATTTTACATTATTACTAACTTGGACATCATGCTTGGCAATTATTTGACCCTTAGCATCAATTTGGACAACCTTCATGAATGTGGCCAAGTGGCTTAGGCCATTGTGACCTAGTGAAAATTTTGGGGACATGAAAAATACTCCCCTCCCAATATTGCTTGTACTAAATAAATTTTAAACATGGATGTTGAAGAACCTGCTTTCTTTCCAAAACTTTGCTTCCAAAACTTTCCTTCTAAAACTCTGAGTAGTGGAACTCATGTACTACAATTGTGTGCTTCCAAAAGAAATGAGATGCAGGTTTTCTTTTTCATATTGATATCCCCTATGACATCACCACTAAACACCAAAATATTAATTAAATCCATCAAAACAAATTTTTCACAATTACTCTTTACCTCTTTCATATTTTGGAAACCACTATATAATTCTTCGAAGTTGCCACTGAGTTGCCCAACTTTGAGTCTTCAATATTCCATGAAACTTTTAGAGAGGAACCACCATGCTTTCTGCTGCACTACTCTGATTACAATCACTTATTAAGTGGGGACCCAATCTCCCATACTACTTGTTTTCGTAAAAAATTGAAACCAATGAGACTAAAATTTATCCCAGGGTCCCATTGCTTGTATTGCCCTCCAACAATTAGGAGTGCTCTCCAACCCATACCATCAGGAAAGATAATTCACGGATCCCATTTCCTTGTATGAATTGTTCCAAACTTCATAAGTACAAAATATATATCATCAAATTACATAACAACATAAAAAAAAATGTACATCAAGGAGGTGCCTCATTGTTGAGGTGTCTGAGATGTCTAAAAGAAAACACCTAAATATTTAATTATTGGCCAGGGTTGGTAATATTAGATTTGAGGCATAGTATATGCTAAGGTAGAATGGCACCTAATATTTGGCTTGTCATACCTTAGAGATGTTTAATAAAGAAAAGATTGAAAGATCTTTCAAAATGAAAAACCGATTCAAACTTCATAAAAAGATAGCAAATGAACTAACTAAATCAAATTAAACCAACAGATCATAATAGTATCAAATCATACTACTCTACTCTATGATGAAATAATGGAAAAAGAACAATTACTGATTAAAGAGCAAACTATTTTTATAAGAATAGAAACTACTTAATCAATCCTTCAGATTCTAATCTAGGAATTAGAAACAACTGTAAAATTAAATATCTATCTATATAATATCTTAATTTGATGGCAAATTACATAAACAGAAAACTATGTTAATTCAAAGCAAAACTACAAACTATTGATGAATTCAAGAACTACTTATGCATTCAAAAACTACATTAAGGCATCTAATTCTAATTCCATTCTCCTTGATGTTGTGTGTCAAATGTGATAGGAACTGGAGTGAATGAATCGTAATGACTTTCAAATGTAATAGAAAAACAAAATGGAAGTAAATCTAATCTAATCTCTGCAAAGAGATGTAAACTACAAAGAGTCCAATTAGAGTTAACTTTAAACATTATGATCTATCTTCTATCCATAAGAAAAATGACATAAAACTAATGAAATCTAGAAGCAAGTAGAAAACTTGATAAAGGTATTTATTTCTAGATTCAATTTGGAAGCAAGTAAAAAAATTGATAAAGATATTTTATTTCTGATCCAAATTCTATTTTATGAACATCTTCATTATCTGGATGAATGGAAAACTGATCCTATACTTGACAAAGAAACTATCGAAATTCAGATAATTTGTAGAATGAAATTATTAACTCTAATTTGAAAATAAACCTTAAAAACATGTAGTAAACTATGCTACGAATAAGACTGATAAACCTGAAAGCAACAACATATTAGTAAATTAGATATGAAAGACATAACTCAGAAAATAGTTGGAACGAAGTGAAGGAAAATGACATGGGAATTAAGAATAATCACAAACTCTAATTAAATACTCTTATAGCATATAAAGCAAATCCCTAATTATGGTTAAAGATGCTAATTAAAAGAAAGAAAGATTACAGTTAAAGAACCTAAGAAACTGAATTCAAAATAAGCATAAAATTGTGCAGAAAGAATGAAAGTCCGAATGACGATCCGGATGACTGTCCGAATGATAGTCCAGATGGAAGAAAAATGACATAAACTAAGGAAAGAGACAGTTTGATGATATTAATCGTCAGCTGGCGAATGCAGGAACCTATAGTGCAAAGAAATCAATGAGAAGACTATTGAGAAGCTACGATAATAGGAAGCAATATGTTCTAATCATTATCTAAGAGATGAACTTCTTCTATAACATAATCAAACAAAACTAAGCTATGAATAAAACTTAACCTACAGCTACAAAAAGAGAAGCTAATAGACTAATTGTGATTATAACTAAGATTGAAATAGAAACTAACTAAACAACTATATAATTGGCAGAAGACTGAAAACAACTATATAATTGCAGAAGATTGAAAACAACTAAAAAACATTATGCTTGGTCGACCATTATCAATCCTGGAAAGCAAACTGAGCTAGCAGCACAATACAGATTACAGAGAAGTAAGGAAATGACATGTACAGGAAAACAAAGTTAATTATATAAACTGGAAAATGAACTAGCTATTTGCAGAAAAGAAAATACAAAAAACATAAATAAAACCTCCGGTTTATTAAGGGCCCTTCCCAGCAATCAGAGATGGAAAATAAATCGACTTAGTTACTAACAATAGAGCATCAAGGAACTGAAACTTCCATTAACTGAGAAAATTACACAACGCTTGTAGCTCAAAAGACTAACAGTTTCCTAAAACTCTAGAGACTCAGACTCAAGGATTAACTCGTCTCAGTCACAAAGACAGCTATTTATACAATTTTACAAAGGGGAGAGCAAGTCGACCCTTTAGTGGTCGATTGATCTAATAATAGGAAGTCTTTAAGACTGTAAAATGGCTGCTTGTAATCCATGACAACAGAGAGGTCGCCTTCCTACTTTCACGGCGTCGACCCTACCCAATGCGAACAGCTGCGTGTTCGTTTCCTTCAGTCGTGGGAAGAATGCATGCTGGCGAGCTGGATGGACGGAGGAGAGGGCTACTGGAGCATCGACGTGGACTGAGCATGGGAGGACGAGGCTTCTCTAGAAAGTTGGCGTGAGTAGGTGCTCGTGATATCAGGATGAACGAACAAGAAAGTCAGAACGCTGGAGTGTTGACGTGGGGAGGCTGTATGCTATCGAGCTTAGGAGGCAAGTAAGCGAATATTCTAGAACCAAGGCTCGTCAATCATAACCATCACGTGGCTAACCGAACCCATGAGTCTGTTTCTTTCTTTAATGGCCAGGAATATGCCAACCGATGATTTCGTGGACTCGACGACGGGCTGAATGCTGCTGGCATTTTCGGCATGAAAGCGAGTCTGAATGAACATCCGTTTGAATACCGCAGCTTGTAGAGCAAGAACTAAATGCCACACATGTCTAGAAATGTCACTTTAAACATTAATAAATCATAATATTCGAGATTTGACTAAAATTCATATGATAAATGAATATATGCATACCTGGTCTGTTTGATAGTCTGAATGGCGTAAAGAACAACTTATCATAGCAAAAATAATGAAAATGATGCCACTCAGAGTAGATTTGATGATAAAAAATAGTGACAAAATTGACACCAACAGTCCCCCAAACCGGAGATATTCCAGGTCCCACTGAGAAAAACAGAGAAGTTCAGGAAGAAGGCTGAGCAGCGGTAGCAGCGTCCTTCAACTTGGAAGAGGAAGTGGTTTTAGCTTTAAGATTCTGGAGCTTCCTAAACTGGTCCTTCAAGGTATCATACTTCATTTGGAGAGTAGGATGGGACGTTGCTCTGGCATTGATCAAGAATTCAATGCTTCTTACCTATGTGCACAGTCCCTTGTTTTCTTTCTGAAGTTCAGATATTATAATAGATACAAGGGGTGCAACAAATTGAAGAGGACGCGGCTCAATGGAAAAGATGGACAACGAATGGAATGGAGCGAAATTCACGCAGCCATCAGTTTAAACCAAAGTCCGTTTGAGTGGTTGATTGATCGTAGGCATGCTTGACAGATCACACTTGTCATTCGACGATCTTGAATCGAGTGCCAACATAGGAATGCGTGAGTCAGAGAATATGTGTGGCTAAGATATTTTCAACCATGTCCAAAGCCGAGCTTTGGACAGGTTGAATATAATTCTTGAAATGAAATTATAAACATAGATTATACATGGGAAATCATGATAACTCGATTAATATGATGACAGATCGTACAATAGGATAAGTAAGACCAAATGGTGGTCATGCTATGATTCGCAATGATTAATAATCCATTCGTTTAATAGAGGCAAGATGGGTAAGGGAATGAGACCATGTGCAAATTTGACATTTGATTGATCCCTGACATAATTAGCAAATTAAATTTATCAATAATATTCAAATTGGACATCTTGGCGTAATTAATAAAGCCATTATAAGCTATGGTTTCATTTGGCACTTTATTCAGATTGCCTCGTTCGGAACGACATTTGACCTGTCATTCAACCCTTCATACCGACTTTTGTCTTTACAAGATTTGTTTGTTGATGTTGACTGAAGCTGATTTTGCAGAAATTTCTAAGGTTGTTAGTACACAAAAGATGCTGTAAACTTTTCTTTTCTAGATCTTTTCAGTTGCATTCCTCTTTATGCGTCATTCATTAGGACAATCCTCTTTTTTTTATTTCGCATTATTCCTGAAAAATACCTATCATTTTGTCAGAGATAAATAAACCTCTTTTTTTCATAAATATTCAGGAAATAAAAATAGTTTTGATGCTCCCCCAAACCAAAAATATGGCGTGTCCTCAAGCCATCAAAGGAAAATTGATTAACATTCAAGATATTTTCAATACATGGTTCAGACAATAGCTTCTAAAAATGCTATGATAATTTTCGTAAGAAAATAAAATATGAATTATTAAATGTAGATGATACAGATATGTACATTCATCAAAAAGAATACAACAGTGCTTAAAAAGACCATATGAAGAATGATAGTGTAAGATATGCGAAAAATGCCATAGGAAAACTAGTCATACATGGCTCATTGTAAATATCTCTTGTCATCCAAAGAATATAGATAAGGTTCACCGTAAATTTTGTGAGATTTAATATAGTTATGGGTCCCATTTCTAGGATAGTCATATCCTAGGTATTGTTTGAATTAGATGACGGGGTCCAAGTCCAACTTATAGCCATTCTCTAATGACAGTATAAATAATCGGCCTAAACATGTGTTTGTATACTCATGTTTTTTTATGAGCCATGTGAATAACAATGCATTAACCAAACCTCTTTTACTCAATATTGTCCCGCTGCTAGCAGGCTTGTTCAGTACCCCGGGGGGTTTATCTTGGTACCATGCAAGCATAGCCCCGCTGCCAACAGCCTGTTCATTACCCCGATGGGTTTACTTGCATTTACCGAGCTTCCTTATTTAAGATTTTACTTAGCATGGACCCGCTGCCAGCGAGCCTGTTCAGTACCCCGGCAGGTTTGCTTCGTATAATGATATTTTTATTAAGGAAGCCGGTTGGCACTAGAGTGTGCTAAGCCTGTTAAACACATAATTCAAATTTTTAGCACGAACCTTATGAGTAAATTTATTTATAATGGCCTAAATTACAGATCATGTCAAAATATAATAACCTAAAGTTGTTCTTTGACTTCCCAGTCTATCTTCTCCATCAAAGGTCAGTAATGTTCCCCACAAAAATAGAAAAAATCACTCACTTTTGGGCTACCTTTTAAAGGTGCTTTAGGAGACAAGTTTTGATAATGAGTCTAGGATGAGCTAGCAGTCCATAGGTGTAAGATAGAGCTTTTGAAAACCATAGAAATTAAAGTAGGTCTTTAAGCAACTGTTCTAATGATAAATCAGAAATGTGCATGTCTAAATCAAGTACTATATACAGAATCATAGAAGAAAGTGGTTAAAAATAATATAAAGAACGCTTTAACCTATCACTATAAATTTTCAACAATAATCAAAAGAGAAGGAGAATTATGGATATTTATTTTTAGAGCACTTCCCTTTCAGATAATATTTCACGAGCTGAGTATAAAGATAAGTTTCTTTTAATTAAGCTGCAAAACCACTTGTTAGATGATTCAATTTTATTCAAGACAAAAACACATATTCAAAGAAAATTATGAAAATTTTTCAAAATTAAGGAAAAGAGTCTTCCTGTTTTATTTTACAGAATTCATAAGCCGGTCATAACAATGAATTTCCTGTAAAGATGCAACCAATGGTTAGAAATGACTCTTATTATTAAAAAAAAAAAACAGATTTACATATACAAATGAAAACAACTCAGAATTATTCAAGGACTAGGAGGAGGAATAACTTCCTCTTCTACCAGTTCCATTTCCTCTTGTTGTAAGGCATTCTGGACAAAATGTTGTTTAGATATTGGTTGATGATAAAGTCTAAGTCTATGTCCATTCAAAACAAAAGAAATTTTAGAATCATCAATTGTTTTAATTTTAATGGATCCATTATCAAAAGCTGTAACAATTTCATATGGACCCATCCAACGAGTAGTTAATTTACCTTTAAAGTTTTTGTATCTTGAATCAAAGAGTAATGCCCAGTATCCAGTTTTGAATTGTTTTTGTTTGATGTATCTATCATGCCACTTTTTATGTTGATTCTGAATTAATATTGTGCGTTGAATAGCATCTTGCCTAATCTCGTCTAATTCATTTATTTGGAGGATTCGTTGGGTCTGTGCTTCTTCTAGATTCATCCCTAATTATGTAGCCATACGAAAGGTTTTAACTTGAAATTCAATAGGTAGAAGAACTTGTTTACCATAAATGAATTCATAAGGTGTTATGCCAGTGGTGTTCCTCCATGTTATTCTATAAGCCCACAAGGCTTATGGAAGTCTATCTGCCCAGTATTTGTGGTGTAACTGAATAGTCTTAGTCAGGATAGCTTCTAATACTTTGTTAGTGGATTCTACCTAACCATTGTCTTGCCGGTGATATGGTGAAGATTTACAATGTCTAATACCATATTTGTCAGTAAGCTCTTTCATTAATTTGGAGGTAAACTGAGATCCTTGGTCAGTTACAATTTCCCTAGGTACACCGAATCGAGTAAAGATTTCTTCATATATGAATTCCACCACATATTTCTCTGTGGCTCGAAATAAGGCTTTGGCTTCTACCCATTTGGTGACATAATCTGTACATGCTAGAATGTACTTCTTTTTGTGAGACATAGGGGAAATTGGCCCAACAAAATCTAGAGCCCATTTTTCAAAAGGTTCAATCATGACTTGGGGTTGTAAAGGAATCTCATCGGATGGTGTAGGTCTACCCATTCTTTGGAAACTGTCACACCCCTTGACATACTTGGCAGCATCTTTGAAAATGCTTGGCCAATAATACCCAGAGTGCAACACTTTGTATGTTGTTCTTGTTATCACTCCAGGAAACTACCTAGGGTTATAAGCTAGGTATGCCTGGTAACTTAAGAATTTAATGATTTTTGTGTTTTCTGAAAAGGTGGATCAATGGGACAACTCAATCTGTGTATGGCATTCAGACATTCCGTATGATAAACAAATGAAACAGTGCTCTCAAGAATTGATTAATCAGCATATAACTTTTAAAGGTGGATGAACATTCAAGAAACTAATACCAGGCTATGAGCTGAACAATGGAAAGAAACCATTCAAAGCTAGACAACACAGATAATAGTGAAGGAAATGGAAAGCTGACATCAAAACTGAAAGAAACTTGTGATCTGTATTAGCATAAAGAAAACTCAGTACAATAGCAGATTACTCTATCCAAAATCGAACCCCCTAATAAACTTGGTTCTGTGGCTTTATAGCCTTTACAAAATCGTTTTTCCCAGATCCCAAAAACGTGGATCTGTCACACTAAAAGATTAACTAGAACAGTAAATGCAGAAAGATAGGGAATGATCCCTAAGATCATGGAAAAGATGAGATGTGGATCTCCTTTCATAGCTCGGTGGTTGGTGAAGAGAAGCTGGCATCCCAAGGCTCGGTGGGGCTGAGTTTGGCACATGCAGATTCGACCTAGCTGACGTGGCACTTGAACTTAGAGCTGTTTCCTCAAAAAGATGCTTAAAATCAGCTAAAACGCCCCCCTGACTTAGATCTCACTCAAAAGCCTCAAGATATTGATAAGATAATTCATAATCCATCTCTTTTGACTGGCCTTTCGCCATTTCAGCTAATAAATCCGCGATCTGGGTGAAATTTGAGAGAATCTGTGAAAACAGGCTTTCGGCAGCTAAGCCTGCTGCCTGTTTCACGTGTTAGCTGCCGAAAGCTGGCCTTTTCGGCAGCTAATGAGCGCTGTGGTGGCCCGCCTAAGCTGCCGAAAGCCTGTAGATTTCCAAAAAAACTTTCTTTGGCAAAAATCGATTTTCTCAGCCGTCCGATGTCCGTTTTGCATGTTTAAATAGTCGATTTTGATCTACAGAACATAAGCTATCCATTGGTGCTTTTAGATTTGAATTTAGATCTCTAGAAGGCCGTCGAAATTGCCTCGCAACATCACGCGAATTCAGCAGAAAAATTCCTCTGTAACAGAAGCTTTGAGAAACCTCATACTGAAATCTCGTGATTTAGGATTGAATGCTGACTCTTCCCGATTGAAACGAATAACTGCTCTGATGAAAACACCTCTGAAACGGTTCCTTGCTAGCTTTCCACCACCTGGCCGAAGAAGAGATCCTAACTGAGCTGATACACAAGAAAATGCTAGAATATCGACCATATATGCTTCCCACTTCCAGAAATCGCCCTGACTTTATCAAACTTCAGTTCTGCCTTCCTAATTTGTGTGCTCCTCACAGTCAAATTCCATAACAGTCCGAGAATATCAAAATGTTTCAGCAGCAATTTCTCAATCCACTATAATAATGAGCAAGCAATGTACCATCAATCTTTCCTTTCGGCAGTTACAACAGGATCGTTTGATGATTTGATGAGTACGAAGCAATCTTTGATTTTTGCACATGGATATGTTTTCGGCAGCTAAAGTCATTCTGACAAACCATATTAGCTGCTGAAACTGGCCTGTTTCGGCAGTTAAGTAAACTTCCACAGACTTAGCTGATTGCCGAAAGCTGAAAATTTGAATTTTGAAGCCTAAGACTCACAGAAGTAAAAATTTTACCCATTCTATCACCCAAAAAGACGGTGGTCAATTTGGGAGATAACATCTGGCTCCTACTCGGGGATGGAATCCTCCCAGTGAGGTTCCGAAGAATCCCAGAACCAAGTAGTTCCAGTAGCCTTTAGCATTGGGCATGGAGTCATTGAGCCATCAGCGCTGGTCCCTCTGCAAACCTGTATCCCACCTACAACTTTCATGCGGCCTGTTCTGCTTATTCAACAACAACTGAAAATGATCTACGTTCTCATAAGAAGAGATTTATTTTCCTATCTACTCCTACACTAACTAATAGGAGCAACATGATCAAGTAACACTGGATTTCCAATGCAGCCATGTCAGATTGTGATTTACATGCATCATGCTGAATCTTGATCCCAACAATAACAAATACCATATCATGCAGAAGAAAGGTTTGAGCAGATGAATAAAATAGCCTTCTTCTGACATAAATATCTTAACATTCATGCTGCTGAAAGAATCCAACAAATCAGCAATAGGGTCATGAAAAACATGATGAAATACCTCTTGAAGCTGCTGCTCCGACTGACTGTGTTGCAGCTGCTCTTCGTTTCCTTCACCGAACTCATTGATGAATGCAGATTGCTGGATCTTTGTTGGAGGAACATATACGATAGGTTTCTGATCTGGACTATTCAGTTCCTCATGGTTGGGACAACTTCCCTTGGTTTGTAAATCCGGAAGTTGAGAGCTACCTTTACTGCTTTCCACATTACATGTAGGCAGTTCAACCTTTGCTATAGATCCAAAACTTTCGATTTCTGATCTATCACGCTGCTTATCATCTTTAAAGCTTTCAAAGGAAACAATTTGATCTGCATAATAGTCTAAAGTAGTAGATGCATGTGGTATACTGTTTAAAACATCTATGCAATGGTCATCACCCTGAAGACTACCTATCTCTTGATCATGGTGAGGGATATCTTCTGCTGCAACAAATTCATCATGAGTATTTGGATCTTTATTCAATAAATAAAACTGATTACAGCATTGAGGATAGAGAAGATCAACTGGAAATATTCCTTCACAAAACACATGGAAGGCATCATGAAAATCAGCCAATGAGCTGATACTAGCATTAGGCAAATATCGATACCAATCACGGGCAATCCCTTTTAATGAAACACAGAAGAGCCGGATCTGAACATCCTCATGCACTACCTGCAACCGATGCATGTAGTCATGAAAGTCCAGCAAATGCTCAGCTGGTACTTCCCCCTCTTCTCCTCGAAATCTAGGAAGACTGTTCTCCCATTCATCTCTAGCAGGCACTTGATTAGGAAAACCAGCAATGCTTGAAAAATCACAGAACGCATACCTCTTGGCTAAGATTCTGTTCATGTCATACCAGTGGAATCACCAACAAAATTCTGAACAATGGAGTCGCCACTGAGTTCGTCCTTCATGGAGTCGCCAGATAGAAGATTTATAACCAGTGAAGTGTCTGATCCTTGTCTATCATCAAGGACCAGATCTGTGTCGTTCTCCCAAGAAGATCAGCTTCTCACCTCGCTCCCCGGCAACGGCGCCAATTTGTTATCACTCCAGGAAACTACCTAGGGTTATAAGCTAGGTATGCCTGGTAACTTAAGAATTCAATGATTTTTGTGTTTTCTGAAAAGGTGGATCAATGGGACAACTCAATCTGTGTATGGCATTCAGACATTCCGTATGATAAACAAATGAAACAGTGCTCTCAAGAATTGATTAATCAGCATATAACTTTTAAAGGTGGATGAACATTCAAGAAACTAATACCAGGCTATGAGCTGAACAATGGAAAGAAACCATTCAAAGCTAGACAACACAGATAATAGTGAAGGAAATGGAAAGCTGACATCAAAACTGAAAGAAACCTGTGATCTGTATTAGCATAAAGAAAACTCAGTACAATAGCAGATTACTCTATCCAAAATCGAACCCCCTAATAGTCTTGGTTCTGTGGCTTTATAGCCTTTACAAAATCGTTTTTCCCAGATCCCAAAAACGTGGATCTGTCACACTAAAAGATTAACTAGAACAGTAAATGCAGAAAGATAGGGAATGATCCCTAAAATCATGGAAAAGATGAGATGTGGATCTCCTTTCATAGCTCGGTGGTTGGTGAAGAGAAGCTGGCATCCCAAGGCTCGGTGGGGCTGAGTTTGGCACATGCAGATTCGACCTAGCTGACGTGGCACTTGAACTTAGAGCTGTTTCCTCAAAAAGATGCTTAAAATCAGCTAAAACGCCCCCCTGACTTAGATCTCGCTCAAAAGCCTCAAGATATTGATAAGATAATTCATAATCCATCTCTTTTGACTGGCCTTTCGCCATTTCAGCTAATAAATCCGCGATCTGGGCGAAATTTGAGAGAATCTATGAAAACAGGCTTTCGACAGCTAAGCCTGCTGCCTGTTTCACGTGTTAGCTGCCGAAAGCTGGCCTTTTCGGCAGCTAATGAGCGCTGTGGTGGCCCGCCTAAGCTGCCGAAAGCCTGTAGATTTCCAAAAAAACTTCCTTTGACAAAAATCGATTTTCTCAGCCGTCCGATGTCCGTTTTGCATGTTTAAATAGTCGATTTTGATCTACAGAACATAAGCTATCCATTGGTGCTTTTAGATTTGAATTTAGAGCTCTAGAAGTCCGTCGAAATTGCCCCGCAACATCACGCGAATTCAGCAGAAAAATTCCTCTGTAACAGAAGCTTTGAGAAACCTCATACTGAAATCTCGTGATTTAGGATTGAATGCTGACTCTTCCCGATTGAAACGAATAACTGCTCTGATGAAAACACCTCTGAAACGGTTCCTTGCTAGCTTTCCACCACCTGGCCGAAGAAGAGATCCTAACTGAGCTGATACACAAGAAAATGCTGGAATATCGACCATATATGCTTCCCACTTCCAGAAATCGCCCTGACTTTATCAAACTTCAGTTCTGCCTTCCTAATTTGTGTGCTCCTCACAGTCAAATTCCATAACAGTCCGAGAATATCAAAATGTTTCAGCAGCAATTTCTCAATCCACTATAATAATGAGCAAGCAATGCACCATCAATCTTTCCTTTCGGCAGTTACAACAGGATCGTTTGATGATTTGATGAGTACGAAGCAATCTTTGATTTTTGCACATGGATATGTTTTCGGCAGCTAAAGTCATTCTGACAAACCATATTAGCTGCTGAAACTGGCCTGTTTCGGCAGTTAAGTAAACTTCCACAGACTTAGCTGATTGCCGAAAGCTGAAAATTTGAATTTTGAAGCCTAAGACTCACAGAAGTAAAAATTTTACCCATTCTATCACCCAAAAAGACGGTGGTTAATTTGGGAGATAACAGTTCTCTTAGTAGAAAAATGCCCGCCACAAGGTCCACCATGACATGCATGTAGGATCTCTGCCATCTCGTCCTCTCGTACACATTGTCTAATAATAAGATCAGGACCAGTACGAAAGAGATCATTATCCACCCAAGAATAATTGGAACTTTGAACTATTATCCTACATTTTTCAGGTGGGGAGAGATGGTTTGGTAGCTTTCCAGTTGATAAATAATTGGGTATGTCTGCAAACCATGGGGTTCGAACAGACACAACAAACACATGTTCATCTAGGAAGCTATCATCAACATGACTAGCATTACCATCAGTTTGAATTCGAGAGAGAAAATCAGCTACCACATTCTCTCGACCGGGACGATCAACAATGGTGATGTTAAATTCTTGGAACAAAAGAAGCCACCGACTCACCCTGCCATTGGTGATAGGTTTATTCATTAAAAATCTGATGGAGGAGTGGTCAATGTGTATAAATATTTCATATCCTGTGATATAATGACGAAACGTTTTGATGGCATAGACTACTGCAAGAAACTCTTTTTCAGTGACAGTATATCTCGTTTCCGCAGGAGTCATATTTTTACTAGCAAAGTAAATGGCATGTGATGTATGTCCCTCCTTTTGACCTAAGACTTCCCCTATAGCTATGTTGGAGGCATCAGTGGATATATGGAAAGGAAGGGACCAATTTGAGCCCCTAAGTATTGGTGCCACTGCTATATTTGCCTTCAAAGCTTCGAAGGCTTGTTGGCAAGGTTCAGTCCATTGAAATTCTGTGTCTTTCATGAGTAGTTTGAACATGTCACATACCCAAATTTTATAAAAATAATGTAATTATTTTATTATATTCCTGAGACATTATGTTAAATTTAATGCTAAGTAGGAATTGATGACTCAGCAGAGTCACCAGAAATGGAATGTAAATCAGAATATTTTATTATTAATAAATAAATTATGGAGACAACAGCATGGGAGAGCTGTTAAAAGAGGTTACTGGTCAAACTGGTGGATGGAACTAGGTGGAAAGGCAAAAGACAAGTGGCAGCATCCTCAAACACTTCCTAAGATGCAGGTGGCAACTTCCCTATATTTGGGGTCATGATTCCCCAAGAAAGTGGAATCTGAGCAAGTGGCTCATTAATACAGTTAACCCAACAAAGACCTAGGCAATCTTTTAAATAGTACTCAATGAACTGAGCTGGGGGTTCGAATTGTTCTGGAGGGAGAATACATTCAGGTGAATGTTATTCAGGAGTCCCATTGAGGAAGAGGGAAATATATAGTAAGGAAGTTGTTTGAGAGGAATGCTGCAGTAACTTGGTTCCATTGTAGTTGTTTGGGCTGAGAGAATTATTTGCTGCACCTAGTTCCAGCCAGGGAGACCAGAGCAAGCTCGGGGGTCCTGAGAAGTGTTGTCTGGGCACTCTCCAGGAGTTGGTAGGGAGGAACAGCCTCCCATAGATGTTGTTGTCCACAGATCAAGACAGGTTCTGCCATTTATTCTTTTATGTTTAATAAGGATGAATGAATGCATATTGTATTTATTGTTAATATGTCTGAGTAGTAATTAATTAGTTAGTAGATTGAATATCCCAGAATATTAGTAGTAAGATTGTTAAAAGTTACTGTGATTTTCTGTATTGTTAGTATGATTTAATATCCCTGTTTTATTACTATTAATGTATTTATAATTTATGCAGAAAAACTATTCATACTTTATGTAATAATTTATGAGCTGTAATTATAAACCTACTTTATAGCAGAGATTGCATACAAGTAATGGTACTCTGTTTAAAATAAAATTAAATAAACAATAATAGGAACAATAGCAAACTTTGAACAATCAAAATTTCAGTATTTACACTCTGATAACTAATATTGCAAAAGAATGATAGCCACAGTCAGGTTATGTTTAACATGGTACAAACCCTTATCAAGTTTGATTAGTTTAAAATCTATTATTTAAATCAAACGCAAATCCATTCTTCACCTATCAAACAAAACGATGGTGCAGGAACCCTAACAGAACCTCTTCACACAGATTTTATTAACAGTTCCACAAACTAGTTATAGTATTAAAAAGAAAAAGAAGCATCAGAACAATATCTAGCTCGACATCGAGCTTAAACAATATAGTATTACCTTTACTTAAATTTCCTTTTAAACTACAGAATCTTAATCAAAATGACAGTACAAGAAATCAAATAGAATCACAATTGTAAACCAGTTCGGGTCAAACCCTACCAGCCCAGTTCTAAACAAATTAGAGAAGTTCACAGTTTACACGCTCACATCTCCATAACCTAAAGATTATATTAATAGTTATAATAACCTAGTTAGTATTTTAAAAACTGTAGGTTGAACAGAAAGGTTTTTAGCTCAAAGTCGAGCTTAAACAGCATGGTATTACCCTTCATTATACTCTTGTTTTCTGATAGTATGAGAACTAAACCAAATCATAATTGTAAGGTTTAGTGTGAACTCTAACATTACAGACTACAATTAAAAGTAAATGTTGAGAATTAAGACCATGATTTCATCAACGGCCGTAGCCAAAATTATGAATATAAGCAATTATAACAACATAGAAATTTAAGAATACATGCGTTCGACAAGCTCAAAACTTCAGGAGAACTTTATAATAAATTTTATATTATCAAAACACCGGGCAGAAACCCTGAACAATTTCCCAGATTCAGAGAAGGAAACCAGATTTTGGAGGCTGTAGCCTCATCTACAGACATGTAGAGCAAGGCTCACACCATCTATCTATAATTTTACCCAGTATTTATCTACAGAAAGCCTTCAACATAAAAGTAAAACTATTAATTACAAAATGAACCAAAGCCGTAGCGACCTATTACAACACAGGGTTAAACCATTAATATTTCTTTTAATATATAATTAAAAGTTTGAGCAAGACTACTGTAATCATGGTGACTCTTGGTTCAAACCAAAAACCCTAATCACCCTAACAACCAGCAAGGAGGAAAAGCCATGGCGAAAGACCAGGCTTACCAGGTTCGCCAACCGACGAGGAAAGTGTCCTGTACACGTTCAAGAGCAGCCAGGTCCTGCAATGACAAAGGGGTATCAGTTATAAAAGCATTCATTAAAAACCAAATCTTTAACTGAAATAACAATGAAATAGTTCTGTAGCTTACCGCGCTTGGGAGATAGTGTTTAACATGGTAATGAGCATGATAGCCACGAGCAAGGTAAGCGTAAAACCTCTTCTTCGTCAACAAATACCAAGAGCTGGCAGAAACAAGGATAGCTACCACAATGGAAGCCTCATTAGGACCAAACCGAGAGTATGGTAACGCAGAGACAAGGTTCAATTTGACAACAAAGGGATAAACCCTAGGATCATAACCAACTTACAGCAAGTATATTGACTACCCAAAACAATACAATGGACAACTATGAAGGCTGGGAGCAGCATAGCAACTGCTAGCCCACAGTAACAGCAGCAAAGGAAACCCAAGATGTTTAATAAACTTATAGAATGCCAACAGCAGGGTATACAGACTCCCGAACGATACAAAGGACACGTACCAAGAACTGTAGCAGCATGGGAACTGCTACCTACAGCACTTCAGCAAGAAACTCAGACCAGGAGGTTTTCTCAGAGCAACCGAGCCCAAAGGAAGAGGAGAAATGGACAAGTAGGGTTTGGTCAACCATTTATATCATCAAACACAAGGCTCAAGACTAACCACGTAGCACTTAAATTTATTAACCTGCCATGGGTCGACGATCAAAAGTCCATGATGCATTTCAATTATTTGTTTTTCAAATTTAAATCATCGTGTGGATAAAACATAATCATAGCCTGGATATTCTCATATGGTCGAGACACCATAATTTAACCCACCATGTAATGCATGTTAGAA
Organism: Larix kaempferi; assembly: GCA_027924585.1. Lineage (NCBI taxonomy): Eukaryota > Viridiplantae > Streptophyta > Pinopsida > Pinales > Pinaceae > Larix > Larix kaempferi. Next base: position 16,762,516 of record BSBM01000050.1, on the reverse strand, counting down.
CAATGCCTTCGAAGTTGCCTAGTGAACATAAATACCATGCCCTACAAACAACCGAACTATGTATAGTCATTAATGTTCAAATTTTCGATGAGGTTGTCATCATTGTTTGATGAATCAAAATCATAGCATAGGTAATAGAGTTATTGCTTGGTTATTCATAAATGTTAAAATAACATAGTTCACATAGCATCCTTTAATAATCACACATTAGGATAATACTTTTAAATCTTGCATTGTATCGATTTAACCTTAACTTATTAATGCAGGCAATATGAACAATGTTCAAAACTCAGTCATGAAGTATTCTAGACATAGAGGGAGTGATTTGCATTATAAAAATTATATTGGTAAGGATGTAATGTAAGTTATAAATGGTTTAGAACAACATAACACTATTTATGCCTTAACCCTAGTCTCATGAGAAAAGGCAAAGGGTACATCAATCCTTAAATCTACAAGATAATAGGATGAAGATAAGTATGGCGATTTACAATCCTACTATACTAGTCTCATTTGAGATAGCTGTTAGTTTTGTTCTTTTGTCTATTAATATTTATAGAAATAGGAATAGTGGTGCAATCAAAGCAAACCCTAAAAGGATATCATAAGAAGACATGTAACTGACAGAATATCATACAATGCTAGCAACAAGCAATTTATACGATGAAAATTCCAGATCCTTTATAAGGGTAGTTGTAAATGATACAGTAACAACAGATGAGTAATAATTGTCATGTGGTATTGGGAAACCAGTTGTAATCTACAGTGCTAGCTATGAAATATATTTGCATTTCAGTAAAATCATCAGAGAACAGTTACTTCATAGAGTTATTTAATTCTTTTAGAAACATAGATGTCGCAATCTCTAAGTAAATTCTAATTCTATAACAGTAAGATCTTGAGGAGATCGTAGGATGAATGCCACCTTTAAACACTTGATAACCTGTCTAGTAAGCTCAGACTATTACTGAAGGAATTGGTACAGCTAACTGACTTTTAATACTTTAAAGATTTAAATGTAGCGACCCGCACAGTACCTGTATATCTGTAAGAGAAAGACATTTTGATGCATTAGCTCGGAAGCTAAGTAAGCCCAGTCTGCTATGGCAATCCCCCATTGAGGTTGCAGAACAGAAAACAATCAGTAACTATAATTAAAACCCATATTAAAATTTAAGTACAATAACAGAAAATTCAGACACAGTTATGTTCATTTAATCTAATCAAACAGTTAAATGACTGCATTTAATCATATTACATGCTATTTTAAAAATTTTAATTTTTTTTGGAAATTCTAGGTTCTGACAGGTGTGGCTATCTTAGTGAAATTTTCAATAAAACGTCTATAATAGCCTGCATGGCCAAGAAAAATTCTTACTTCCTTCAGAGTTTTTGGAGGAGGAAGATTAACAATTATATCTCTCTTGGCAGGATCTACCTTGATACCTTGAAGAGAGACATGATGTCCCAAAACTATGCCCTCGATTAGTAACATTTTACATTTTTCATGACTAAGGGATAAGTTCGTTTCTTGGCACCGAATAAGAACTGTTTCGAGGTTATCAAGGGCTTCTTGGAAGGTATTACCATAAACTGTAAATTCATCCATATAAACTTCTACATAGTTGTGTATAAGGTCAGCAAAGATTCCTAGAACTGCCCGTTGGAAAGTAGCAGGTGCATTACATAGGCCAAATGGTAACACTCGATAGGCATATGTCCCCCACGAACAAGTAAAGGTTTTCTTGTCTTGATCCTCAGGTGCTATTAGGATTTGATTGTATCCACTATACCCATCAAGGAATGAAAAATATTGTTTCCCTGATAAGGTGTCTAACACCTGATCAATGAAAGGCAATGGGAAGTAGTCCTTAAGAGTGTCCTTGTTTAGTTCTCGAAAGTCAACATAGATACGCCATTTCCCTGTGACTTTCTTTGGAACTACCACTAGAGGAGACACCCATTTACTATTGGAAATTGGGTAAATAAAACAAACGTCAAGGATTTTCTGTAATTCATCTTTTACTATATCCTTTAGGGATGGATTCATTCTTCTCTGGGGCTGCCTAACAGGAGGTATGTTCAAGTCTATGTAAATGTGATGGATACAAGTATCTGGGTGTATACCTTTCACATCGGTATATTCCCACGCAAATGCTCTAGTTTGACTCTTGAGAACTTTTAGTAATTGTTTTTGCTGACTCTCATCTAAACCTGCATTTATATGTAGAAATTTGTCGGAACTAACTTCACACGGTATGGTATAGGATCCTAGATGTTCTTCGATTGTGAAGAATATTGATGTATATGTAACTTCGGAATGTATTTCATCTATGTATATTGTACTCCTATAGAGATGTGTTATTCCTCTATACGGAAGTGTCGTCATTTGTATTGACAAGTGTCGCAAGTGTCGTAGCTTGTCGATGGGTTATTAGACCACCATGTGTGGGGTTGGCCCTGATTAAGTTAACCTGGGGTTATTGTGCTAAGCTAGACAAGTTGGCCCCATAAGATTATTGGGCAGTCGGGACAAGTATAAATAGAGATCTCCCGATCTCTATTTTGATCATCTCACTATCTCACTCTACATCACTCAGAAAGTGGAGCACATGTGAGGAGGAGGATCGGCTGCTAGGAGGAGTCTATCTCTGTGTACTTGGGTTATACTTTGGTTGTATCATTGCTCTATCTATGTCTGAGGAAGTTGTGGGGTTTTTCACCTTAGGGTTTTCCCCATGGAAACTCTGTGTCTCTATTGTCTCTTATGTTTGCATATTGTGATGATTGATATGCTTGCTATGATTGATATGCATTGATATACTGTACATGTTATTCTCTCAGTAAAGATCCTAGAGTATTTTGAATTAATGCTAAAAAATTAACATGGTATCAAAGCTAACCTGAGAAGAAGACATCGTGTAGTTGAGGAAGTTAGGGCTTCTTGTTTTTGGGTTTCCCTCCATAGATTTTGGAAAAGAAATATGATATATTGACTCTCCTCAGCAAGGTGAATCTTTCTGTTGAATCAGAATTCAGTTCTGAGCACTTTCAGTTTTGGCCCTAAAAATTAGAGTTTCCACAAAAATAGGAATTTCTGAAATCGTAAGACATAGTTGGAAGCTCCTTGGAAAAATCGAAGTTTAGAGCTTTGGATTGAGATTTTTGGCTGGGTAAATCTCCGAGAAACTCAAACCCTAATTCAGGGTCCTCCTAAGTGAATCCAGGAAATTGAAAAGCATTTCTGAAGGGTGAAACTTTGTAGTTTTCAAATTCTGAGTATACCAGGCTGATCAGCTCATCAAGGCACATCTTTCTATCCTTTCAAATTTTTGAAATTCACATTTTGAATTTTTAGGGTTTCTCTAACAAACCCTAATTTGGGACCAGATCCAATTTTCAGCAAATCAAGTGGTAAGACCTAAATATTTTCTATTTCCATTTGAAGTACTCTTTAAGATGTCTAACCACACCAAGCTTGAGGATAAGCTTGAAGGGGCTGATAACTTCCGAGCCTGGAAGTATAGGATTGGGTTAATCCTGGAAGAAAATGAATTGGACACCTACATCAGCTCTGAGGTCCCTATCCCATAGTATGAAGAGGCAAGGCATTACATAAGAAGAACTTGGTCAAGGAAAAGAGAATCATTGTTGATTCTATCAAAGACCATATCATACCACATGTGTCATCTCTGAAGACACCCAAGGAGATGTTTGATTCTTTGACCAAGCTATTTGAAGGGAAGAACATAAATCGGAAGATGACTCTGCGGAATCAATTGAAAGGCGTCAAGATATTGAATGGAGAGACCATTCAATCTTATTTCTCCAAAGTCTCTCAGATCAAGGAACAACTTGAAGCTGTGGATGAAGTAGTGGACAATGGTGAAGTTGTTATGACCACTGTAAATGGCCTACCTAGGTCATGGGATTCCTTTATTCAAGGAATCTGTGCAAGAAATAAATTGATTTATTTCAGTAGGCTATGGGAGGAATGCTCTCAAGAAGAAGATAGGCTTGTGGCCCGAGAATAAAAGATGGGAAATGAAGATCAAGCTCTCACAGCTCACACCAAAAGAAGCAAGTCTAAAAAGGAGCACTCTCATTACAAGAAATTCTCTCACACCCATCTAAATAATAGGAAAGGAAACAAGAAGAGATATCATGTAATGAGAAAGGACACTTTGTTGTAGATTGTCCCAAGAACAAAAAGGACAACAACTTCAACAAGAATAAGAAAGGAAACAAGAAGAGATATCATGCTCATGCTGCTGAGGATGATGAACCTCCCAAAAAGAAGGATAGAACATAAAGTGATGATGATGACTCATCAAGCGAAGAAGAATATGTTCTAATCTCTGCTCTCACAGGTACGATCTCTCATGGTTGTAATGATTGGTTGATTGACAGTGGAGCTTCCAAACATATGACTGGGTTTAAAGAATCTTTTGTAAATCTATCTGAACATGAGTCACCCCATAAGGTGAAACTTGGGGATTACTATCAATATCCTATCAAAGGAAGTGGTGAAGCCTCCTACAACCTAGACTCTGGGAAGTCCTTGAAGATGAAAGAGGTTCTATATGTACCTAGGATCAAGAAGAACCTACTCTCCATATCTGCATTGGATGCAAAAGGCATGAGGGTTGCATTTGTAGATGGCCAAGTTCTAATGTGGCCAAAAGGTAAAACTATAGATGATGCAGTGGTGATTGGAGAGCAAAAGGGAGGATTGTATAAATTGAAGGGACAGCCTGAACATGACATGGTACATGAATCCATGGAGCCAAGTGAACTTTGGAATAGAAGGTTTGCTCATGTGAACTATAGGGCACTACCAATTGCAAGCAAAGTTGTAGAGGGTCTTCCTGAAATCAAGACCAAACATGAAGGTGTTTGCAAAGGATGTGCAGAAGGAAAGAACATAAAGAAGACATTTCCAAGCAGTGAAAGCAAGGCAAAAGGAATCTTGGAAATCATCCACTCTGATGTATGTGGTCCGATGTCATCCAGTTCTCTGAGTGGGTATGTTTACTATGTCTCTTTCATTGATGACTTCTCCAGGAAGACTTGGGTTTACTTCTTGAAGAACAAGGATGAAGTGTTTGATAAGTTCAAGGAATTCAAAACCTTGAGGGAGAACCAAACTGATAAGAAGATCAAAACATTCAGATCCGACAATGGCGGAGAATTCACTTCAGGAGATTTCAAGAAGTTAAGTAGTGATTAAGGGATTAAGAGGGAGTTGACTGCTCCTTACAATCCACAACATAATGGATTTGCAGAAAGGAAGACTCGAACAATCATGGAAGCAGCATGGGAAATGTTGCATGACCAGGATCTACCTATGCATCTATGGGCAGAAGCAGCTAGGATAGCTGTGTATGTGCATAACAGAACACCTCACAAGATATTGGACAACAAGACACCAGAAGAGGTCTTCTCTGGTAAGAGACCTGAAGTCAGCCATCTCAGGATATTTGGTTGTCCAGTATATACACATGTTCCAAAGGAAAAGAGGACAAAGCTAGATCCTTCAGGAAAGAAGGGTATCTTTGTGGGTTACAGTGAAAGCTCGAAGGCTTACAGAATATACTTTCGAGGGTTCAAGAAGATTGATGTCAGCAGGGATGTAACATTTGATGAAAACTCAGCATTCATCAAATCAAGGAAGACACATGTTGAAGATCATGAAGAACCAAAGGAAACTGGATTTCAAGATACTACCATGACTGAAGCAATTCCATATGCTGATCGTGAAATTGAAGATCCGTAAGAACCTGTAGATCCACCTGGTGAGAAGGACTCTCACGAGAGGAAACCTGCATGGGCTAGAGAGCTCATCCAAGATGCAAAAAGGTATGGCATTCCATAAGAAGTACACATAGCAAAGAAGAGGACTAGATCACATACCAGTGATGTTGCTTTACTTTGTGATATCATGAACAAAGAACCTTCTAGCTATGAAGAGGCAATGGAAAAGAAAGAATGGAAGGATGCCATGATCGAGGAATACCAATCAATAATGAATAATGATGTTTGGGATGTAGTCCCAAGACCTGAAGGGAAGTCTGTTGTGACTTCCAAATGGATCTACAAGATCAAGCATGCTGCAGATGGCAGCATAGAGAAATATAAAGCAAGATTTGTAGCTCGTGGTTTCTCCCAGAAAGAAGGGATTGACTATGAAGAGACCTTTGCTCCTATGGCCAGATACACTTCCATCAGAACAGTACTTGCTCTGGCTGCAGTGATGAAATGGAAGATACACCAGATGGATGTCAAGACAACCTTCTTGAATGGTGTAGTCGAGGAAGAAGTGTATGTGGAGAAGCCACTTGGTTTTGAGACACATGACAGGAAGTCATATGTGTGTAGGTTGAAGAAAGCCTTGTATGGCTTGAAGCAAGCTCCTAGGACTTGGTATGGTAGGATGGACAGTTTCCTATCTAGTTTGGGCTTTACCAAGAGTAAAGCGGATTCCAACCTTTATTACAAGGTTGAGGAAGGAAATCCTGTGATACTACTCCTGTATGTGGATGACCTATTTGTTACAGGTAATGATAGTTTGATTGTTCATACCAAGAGGAAGCTTGTTGCCGAGTTCGAGATGAAGGACTTAGGGATGATGCACTATTTTCTAGGCATGGAGGTGTGGCAAAGTGCAGATGGGATCTTCCTTGGACAAGGGAAGTATGCAGTAGAGATCCTAAAGAGGTTTGGGATGATGGACTGCAAGGCCATGGCCACACCTATGGCATCGAACCTGAAGCTTCTGTGTGATGCTTCATCTGATCCGGTTGATGTCACGATGTATCGTCAGATTATTGGGTCCTTGATGTACCTGACGAACACAAGACCAGATATTTGCTTTGCGGTGAACACATTGAGCTAGTTCTTGACAGATCCAAGGAGTGTTCACCTGGTTGTTGTAAAGCATATTCTAAGGTACCTGAAGGGTACGGTTGATTATGGGCTCAAGTATGATGCAAATCAAAAGTTTAACCTACAGGGTTATGTTGATTCAGATTGGGAAAGCAGTGTTGCAGATAGGAAGAGCACATCTGGGTGCTACTTCAGTATGGGATCAGGTGTGATCTCCTGGTTTACCAGGAAGCTATCCTATGTAGCACCAAGTACAGCCGAAGCAGAGTATGTTGCAGCTTGTTCAGCTAGTTGCGAGGCAGTATGTCTTTGGAAGCTACTGTCTGATTTATTTGATCTCTCGCTGGAGGCTACTGGTATCTTTTGTGATAACTAGAGTTGTGTGAAACTGTCTGAGAACCCGGTGTTCCACGCCAGGTCAAAGCAGATTGAGATAAAATATCACTATATCAGGGATATGGTGCAGAGAGGAGTAGTGAAGCTCCTGTATGTTGCGACGGACGAGCAGATTGCAGATGTGATGACGAAACCACTAGCCAGAGTGAAGTTCGAATACTTCAGAGGGAGGCTTGGTGTTCTTCAGATTGAGGACACTTCAAGGAAGAAGTGATGAACACATTTGCTAAAGCCATTCCAAGCATAGTAGAAGGAGGATCCTTCACATGTCTATGGATGTAAGCGCTGGATGATGAGCACCAGGACGATGCTCTAGTTACTTCTCTGTATTTGCATCATGTTGGATGTTGGATATGATCAGTCGGATCATTTATATGTATATGCATCATGTTGGATGCTTGGACCATGTATCTGTATATGTATCAGGTGGATACGTTGTATGATCAGGTAGATCATGTATGTTGATATATGTCAAATGGATACATTGTATGATCAGGTGGATCATGTATCTGTGTATGTATCAGATGAATACATTGTATGATCAAGTGGATCATGTATGATCAATTGGATCATGTATGATCATATGTATTAGGTAGATACTTGGTATGCATCAGGTGGATGCATTGTACAATCAAGATGATCATCGATGACGAGCTTCAGGATGTTTCTCCAGATGACATGCATCAGGACGATGCAGTGATGATGATTAGGTTGATCATGTGATGATGTACATTAGGATGATGTATGGTGAGTATCAGGTTGATACTCCGTGGCCGTGGAATAGGTTGTGCAGATAAGTATGTAATCCAACCCTGGGAGGTTTGCAAATTCTCTTGCTAGGTTTTGTCGCTGGTGATGGGTCCATTTTTCAGGTATTTGATAACCCTTTTTCCACAGTCCAGCTCAAGCAATGGTAACGAAACGCACTCAATTGTGGGAAAAGTGTTTTACTTTAATGATTTAATGAAATTTTTTTTATGATTAATCTTGAATGTTAGAATGCGTATCAAATAAACTGATTATATGGAAACCAAGCGAGATTGAGCAGGTTCAGGGTCATTAAAAGATGGACGTGTAGAAGACTAAAGGATCACCAAGCTCGATGCCATGTTTCCTGATTTATAGAGGATGGACTCCCACTTTCAAGATGAATCGGCATTTTGACAATTAGTTAGGATCAGAGTTAAATCGTATAAATATGGACCTCTTGGGTAGCGAGAGGCCCCTGCTGTTATTTTTGGGAAAGACATTATTTTTAACATTTTCTGCACTATTGAGATACTGAGAAGTACAGACTTCTATTTTGACATGGATTTGATATATTAATGAAAGATTGATGATTAATTCCAGCAAGTGTTTCTGAGTTTTTATTCTCTCCTGAGTACGGGTTGGGGAGGGCCCCTCCAACACGTAGGTCAGGAGATTCCTATTTGTAGGTATTTTTCCAAGTATGCGTTTTACATTGATGAACAGTTCTATGATATATGGGAGTGTTGAATGATTCATTATTTCTGTAGTAGTTTACAATGCATTCCGTAGTACAGTGAAACAATTTCAGTAGTCCTGTAGGTTCTTTCTTGCAAAACATATTTTTATCAACGATTACATGTGTAATAGCTTTGCTTTCAATGTCATGGTTTAGATATGGAGTTCACTGCAGTTTCTCATCGTGATTAGTTTCTTTTAACTTCTTAGTAATAGATGCGTAAGCATAGAATGATTGTATTTCAATTCTAGATTGGTAGAACAAGTTAGATCAAGACTCCAATTTTGTGCGCAGATAGTAGTTACAAACTTTGTTTCCCCAATAGTAGAATAGCTCTGTTATGATATTTTCATTCTCAGCATTTTAATTATTTCAAATAGATTTATTGTTTTTGTATCATCAATTCTTAGAACAGATCATCATTCTTTTAATTAGATTTATTGCTTTCCAAGTATTTAATTCCATAGCATAATCAGTTTTCACATTTAGTAGACAATCTTTAGAACATCGATACCGACATCCAACTGTGAAAAGAGATTATCCTATAAGAGAACAGATAGTGCATGCATCTCTCAAGTTTGTACGTTCCCCAGGTTGACATTTAAAATAGGCTCTTGGTATAGATGCCCTCATTAGGCATCCACATTAGGAGCTCATCACTTTTTGGCGCCGCTGCCGGGGAGGTGCTAAATCTTTTAGGAGGCATCACCTAAAAACCACAAAAAGAAAACAAAAATTACATAAAACAAAAACATAAATATCTTCTACCAATGAATGCCTCGTCGGCAAAGGGATAGGTTTGGCCACTTTCTGCCCAAGCATTCCATGAGCAACAATGGTAATAATAGTTCTAACCATTCTCAGTTTGAATTTCTACACTCTGAAAACGAAAATGACTCCACATACGATCCAAACAGAAGCAACTTCACTACCAATTCCAACTCAAACACCTCAATGGCAAATGAAGAGGAAGAACCTAGGGAGCTTTTCACTTTTCCCACTAGCATACCTCTCGGAGATGCCATAATGAAGAACATCAATCCTATTAATCTGCCAAACTTTCATGGGTTGACTTTAGAAGATCCTGACACATTCCTGTTTGAATTTGAGGTAGTTTGCAGATCATTTGATTACACTACTGGTGCACAAAAGCTTAGTATTTTTCCTTCCACACTGAAAGACCTATCACTTTGGTGGTTCATGAGCCTTGAAGAAAATAGTATCTTTAGCTGGGATCAAATGAAACAGTCATTCTTAGAAAAATATAGGGAATACTGCAAGGCCAAAGATACTAGGGATGAAATCTTTAGGATGCAATAAGGAGATAGAGAGTCATTAGAAGATTATGCCCAAAGATTTCAACTCAGCTACAAACGAGCCAGCCATTGCACATTGGATCCTGAATCACTGAAGCTTGTCCTTCTCAGAGTTGTAAAAGAGGAGAATTTTGAAGTCTTAAATCTCCTTGGAGATGGAGACATATTCCAAAAATATTTTGACCAGATTTTGCAAATCTCCAAAAACTACTCAAGGTCTAGGAAAACTAAGAACAGGACAAGGGATACACATACAACCACCAATGGATCATCATCCTCAACACCAAAACTTACAAAATATGATTTAGGAAACCTGCTGGATGACATGAAAACTGACATACTGCAATCCCTAGCCATGCAACTTGATGCTCTTCAAATAAAAAAGAAACAGGATGAAATTAACCAAGCCTTGGCAGTATTTTGTCCTCGTTGTAGGAAGAAGCATGAGAAGGGGCAGTGCACCTTGAACACAATAGAAGTATGTGGTCTCTGCACAGATCACCATTCCACCGATAAATGTCCCCTCTTACCCTCATGTAAGGAAGCCATTCAAGACCGAGCAGCTGAAGGAACTGTAGAACAGCTCTGTTTTATAAATCAGAGGAGGAATAATTTTGATAGGCCATATCAGCAGAGCAATCAAACTTACTATAATCATGGACAGCCAAATTGGAACTCTGCACTGACTTCATGGCAAGCACATCCAAATCAAAGCCAATGGCAACAGAACGAGCAAGTATATAAACCATCCTATCAATAGCCATATTATCCACAGTCTTATCCTCAATACCCCCCACCGTTTCCATCCACCACAAATTATGCAAACCAGTACCCCCATCCATCAAATTGGAGGGCGCCATTACAACAACCACTCATTATGCCACCCCCACAACCTCAACCACCCCCCAGACCTCCACCTATCCCAGCCCAACCGATTCCAAATCCTAATAATACCAGGCCCCCACAACAACAGTAGGCTTATAACACTGATATCACACAATTCCCATCTTATGTTGTAGACACCATAGAAATAAATGAAATAAACCTACGATCTGGAAAAATGTCACAGAATACACCCCCACACAACATCCAACAACTTGTACTTGAAGCTCATGACCACACATCCGAACCCTATGTTCAGCATCCTGATGAACCAGAACCTCCTGAGGAAGAAATTATACCACTCACATGAACTAGAAACCCTCCATTTCCAGAAAAACTTGTCCGGAATACAAAATAAGAGGAAGATAATATAATCTTAAACGAATTCAAACACTTGAACATCCAAATCCCAATCTTACAAGCCATAGGGGATGTGCCCATCTGCAACAAATTCATTAGAGAAAATTGCCTAATGAAGCCAGGAAGGAGAAAGCATGACCCACCAACTATTAATGTAGTGGGACAATTGGCCGATTTGATGCTAGGTGTCATAATAAATCCTAAATATCTTGATCCTAGTAGTCTTGTAGTAAGCGCCACCATAAATAACAAGCAAATAAATAAAAGCTTAATCGATCTAGGAGCTGCGATCAATGTCATGACTAAAGAAACCATGTTATACCTAAGACTCCAATCAATGGTAAGACCAACTACAACAGTACTCCAACTTGTAGACACGTCCACTGTGAAGCCCGAAGGAATGCTAGAAGACATTATGATCAATATCGAGTCCTGGGAATACCCAGCTGATTTTATAATAATCGAAATCAAAAGAAAACTTAGTGGCTATCCAATTATCCTGGGTAGACCTTGGTTAGCAACTGCAGACGCTTACATAGGTTGTCGATCAGGAAATATGACAATCACAAGTGGACATACCAGGAAAAAAATAACAATCTACCCACCAGCAATGAAATACTCAGAGTTAGAATATCAAAATTGGACTGATGATTACCAGAACACACCAAATCAAAACCTCCGACCCATCCTAACAATTGATGCTGCAATATCTTTAAAGGCAGTAGATGAAGATGGCCATATAGATAGATTTATACAAAATATATCTCCTAACAATCATGTTATTCAAGAAATTTTTTCTACAGTAATAGGTGAAAGTTCAAAACAGAACATGGATGACTTATGGACAGAAGTGCTGCCAGAAGAAATTGAGAAGGTAAAAGTCATGGAAATTAACCCTGGAAAAACAGTTAACATAAATTCCAATTTGAAACCAGAGCAAGAAGAGAAATTGATGAAGATACTAACACAACAAAGTAAATCATTTGCCTAGACATATACATATATGAATGGAATACATCATCATATCTGCAAACACTACATTTACATCAAAGAAGGTTCTACTCCCATCAGGCAACCATAAAGAAGGATGAACCCTGCACTAAAAGACATAGTCAAAGTGGAATTACAAACGTTATTAGACGCAGGGTTCATCTATCCAATATCTGATAGTGAGTGGGTCTCACCACTAGTCATAGTGCCCAAAAAAGGAGGCAAATGGAGAATTTGTGTGGACTACAGGGAGCTGAATAAAGCAACAAAGAAAGATCATTTTCCACTTCCATTTATAGACCAGGTGCTGGATACATTATCTAGAAACAAGTACTTTTCATTCCTAGATGGTTTCAGTGGTTACAACCAAATTTTAATGCACCCAGCTGATCAAGATAAGACGACCTTCACATGCCCGTGGGGAACTTACGCCTATAGGGTCCTACCCTTTGGTCTATGTAACGCCCCATCAACATTTCAAAGAGCCATACTGAGTATTTTCTCTGATTTTCTGAATAACAAAATGGAAGTATTCATGGATGATTTCACACCTTATGGACAGAGCTTTGAGCAGGAGTTGGAAAATCTTGAATTAATATTAAGAAAATGTATTGAGATGAGCTTGTGCCTAAGCAATGACAAATGCGGGATGTTAATGGAAGAAGGAATTGTTCTAGGACATCATATATCACAGAGAGGTATAGAGGTGGATCAAGCCAAAGTATCAGTAATCAAGACACTGCCCCCACCTATCAAACAAAGAGATATGAGAAGCTTCCTTGGACAGACAGGGTACTACAAAAGGTTTATTGAGAATTATAGCAGAATTGCTGCCCCCATGTTTGCACTTATCACAAAAGACAATGAATTCATATGGACAAGCAACTGCATGTCATCCTTTGAAAGTCTTAAACAGAAAACCATCACATCACCAATACTTCAAGGACCAAACTGGGAAATTCCGTTTCACATTCACACTGATGCATCAGATAAAGCAATCGGATCTGTGCTTTGGAAAGAACAAGACAAGAAACCCTATGCCATATACTATATAAGCAAAAATTTGGTTGGGGCAGAACTCAACTACACAGTCACAGAGAAGGAATTTCTGGAAGTCATACATGCAATCAACAAATTCAGGCATTACATTATAGGATACCAAAGTTTTATCCATACTGACCACTCAACGATCAGATATCTTATGAACAAGCCTAATACCAGTGCAAGAATTATTCGATGGATGCTACTTCTACAGGAATTCAACATCATTATAATAGATAAACCAGGCAAGCATAATGTTGTAGCAGACTTTTTGTCAAGAGTAACACATGGGACAGATAATGAATTGGTCCAATATAACTTCCCTGATGAGCACCTTTTTTCCATATCAATAAAAAGTCCATGGTTTGCTGACATAGCAAACTATTTGGTATCCAAGAAGTTTCTAGAACATTACAGTTATAAAGAAAGGACAAAAGTAATAAGACAAAGTGCCACATATACATGGATATAGGGCATGCTTTTTAAATAGGGACCAGATCAAGTACTTAGAAGGTGCATTAGGGAAGATGAGGTACATGACATAATGCATGCCACCCACAAGAACCCTGTGGAGGACACTATGCTGCAAAAAGGACAGCCTACAAGATCTTGCAAACAGGGTATTATTGGCCAACACTCCATAGAGATGCTTATGAGTATGTGTCCCATTGTGACGATTTCCAGAGAATGGGAAAGCCAACACAAAAACAAGAAATGCCACTACATCCACAAATCTCTTTAGAGGCATTCGATAAATGGGGATTCGATTTTGTTGGCCCATTCAACCCACAGTCTAATTAGAAGAGATACATCCTTGTATGCACTAATTACCTTACAAAATGGACAGAGGTAGCAGCACTGGCTACTGCAAATGAAACCAGTGTGGCCAAATTCTTTACTGAGCAGATATTCACAGATTTGGGGCGCCAAGAGAAGTAGTTTCGGATCAAGGACCACAATTCACATCAAATTTAATTGAATACTTGATGAAAAGAAACAATGTAAAGCACAGATAGTCATCCTCCTACCACCCTCAAGAAAATGGTCAAGCTGAGGTAACCAATAGGGAATTAGAGAGAATCTTGACAAAAACTGTCCAACTTCACAAAAGGGATTGGGCTGACAGACTTAGTGAAGCAGTCTGGGCTTACAATACTACATGGAAAACAACAACAGGATTCACACCTTATGAACTAGTCTATGGAAAAAAGGTCATGCTACCAATCGAATTTGAAGTAAAAACATTAATAATTGCAGCCGATCTAAATATGAACCTATCAGACATTCAAAAAGAACACTTGCTACAGCTAAATCAACTGGATGAACACTGCCAACAAGCACTTGTGTAGCTAGGGTTTTACCCCTAGCTTGTGCAAATGAGCACCTACTAAGGAGAATGGACTCCTTAGTAGCAGTTCAGTAAATGTAAATAATTAAGCTAAAACAACAATGAAATTAATTCTAAAACATGCATGAAACATAAACATCAAATTTAAAGAATGGCTTTTTGTATTGATATTACCTTCAATGTGAAGGTTTGATGAAGCCCTTTGCAGTGTCCAAGAGGATGCTCCAAGCTTCAATATGCTCCTTCTCCTTCTCCAATGGTGGGAATGGGCCAAAGGTGTCTCTCAAGGTGAAAGTAGTTCAATGGTGAACTAGGGTTTCGGGAGAGATTTTGGCAGAGTAAGGGTGCTTGTGATTGTGGATATGGAATAAGGGATCTCCATCACCTATTTATAGTTTTTTGGTGGTGGAGTGCTGACCCATGGTTTTGGGAAACACATGGTTTTGTGCAGCTGTATAGGGTTTTTTCCTCCTTTTCCTCATTATTTTATATTTTTTATTCCCTTTTTAGGGGATTTTTGCTATTTTTTGGAGGAAAAGGGGGTTTTTTAGCCTTTTTTAGGCTATTTTGATGGTTTTGTGGCCTTTTTGAGGCATTTTAGGCCCTTTGGAGGCTTTTTAATGGGAGTTTTTGGGATTTTAAGGAAAATATGGTAGGAAAATGGACAAATGAGCCATATAATGTGGTAGATGAGGTAGTGAACACTTTTTGGGTGTTAACAACTTGCACATACTGAAATCATCCAACAGCAAAGAAAGAAATGGCATGACCAACATTTGAAGGATAAGAAATTCAAAGAGGGTTATTGGGCACTACTCTACGACTCCATATTTCACACATTCAAAGGAAAGCTAACCACTAGATTGCTTGGACCTTACAGTATCCAGAAAATTTATGACAATGGGGCTGTGAGAATTATTACAATTGATGATGATGAGTTCCCCATGATAGTGAATGGGCATCGCCTAAAACTCTACAAACAACCAAAGTCCAAAGAAGAATTTACACAAGTACTCTACCAGCAACAATTGATGTTGATAGAGAATGCTCCAAAACAGTAAGCTTCAACACATTTCCTGAAAAAAAAACACAAAAAAAAGAAAAAAAAAAAGAGAAAAAAACCAAAACAGAAAAAACAAAGAAAAAACAAAGAAAAAGGTAACAGGAAGTACAGGGCATCAACCTATTCAAGCGAGCCTGCAGAATAATTCAAGCGAGGCTGCCATCAATTCAAGAGAGCCTGCAAAATATATCAAGCGAAGCTACCAATAATTCAAGTGAGGATGCCATCAATTCAAGCGAGCCTACAAAATATATCAAGCAAGGATGCCATCAATTCAAGCGAGCCTGCAAAATATATCAAGCGAGGCTGCCATATATGCAAGTGAGGCTGAAATCAATTCAAGCAAGCCAACCATGTCTACATGCAAAAATAAGTCTTCATCTACTACGGAATTCATCAAAGACACACCACGCCAACCTTTTTCAAACATATTCAAGAGAGCTTGCAAGTTATTCAAGGGAGCCAATCACATCCAACCATGCAATCATCCAAATATAAAGCACAATCGCCTTAGTCATATCAACAACTAGAACAATTTTCAAAAGCACATACTCAGCAAATACAAAATGCGCAAAACGGAAAAAGCACCCTACGCACGTAACTACTGACATGCAGAAATCAACTACAAACAATGCCAAGATATACTACAGAATCCACCACGCATGAAAAATAGACCAGATCATCAATGTAGGTACGCATACATATCAAGGTAATATCTAAAATGATTTTATTTGATTTTTACGGTAAAGCCCTTTCCCACAATACAGTCATTTCTAGTCAGCTGAGGACAGCTTCCATTTCAAATCAGCGGCATGGTGGAATGACCTTCATAACTCATGATTGCTACCAAAGGCCCATCACCATTAGCAAATCATAATCGCAACCTTCACCACATGAAGTACAGAGGTCGATCATGAGAAGGCAGAGATCGATCATGAAAAATAGGGGATTAGAAGTGGCAAGTACAGGTATGATGAAAAGAATAGGTGTAGAAAGGAAGTGAATTAGGGTGCAGCATATTCCACGATTTTGCATATAAGTAACCACCCAGAATTCCTGAGAAGCAGCCACCATTGTATTCCTTGAGCCTGTAAGCAGAGCCCGACCAAGTTAAAAGTATAAAACTACATTTCAAAAGCCCTGGTTTGTCTGGTTATAAAGAAGATTCAAAAAATGACGAAGGGTTTTAAAAAGAGTGAACCGGAAGATCACAGTGCCATTTATCAAAGCCCGAGAGTCCTGCCGATCATTTGCAACTCAAGCTAGATGCCATTTATCCTTGGACTGAGAGGATACCATACAAGAGTAGCCCAGGAGTTTGCAAGAAAATTCAAGCATATAAAGGATGAACAGTACGTCACCCGGGTGAAGGGGTTACGCATAAAAGTGGATGAGGACATCATAGCCAAACACAGTGGTCTTCCAATGGGCCTGCATTGGAGCAGCAACGACCGGGAGGCAAACCACACAGCAAAAGAAACATTCTTTGAGCGTGGATAAGCTTATGATGAAGACAAAAATGGAGTCAAGAGACCCTCCATGCCAGCACCATGGGATGAAATGGCTGCAATTGTCCTGAGGTATATTACATGCACTGGAAGATTAAGCTATGTTCC
Organism: Larix kaempferi; assembly: GCA_027924585.1. Classification (NCBI taxonomy): domain Eukaryota; kingdom Viridiplantae; phylum Streptophyta; class Pinopsida; order Pinales; family Pinaceae; genus Larix; species Larix kaempferi. The sequence continues at coordinate 16,745,133 of BSBM01000050.1, read as the reverse complement.
CATTTTCCATTTTCGTATTTTAGAGCTTCTCAGGCACAGAAGTCACATTTCATCAAACAACAATATTAGCATTCCATTTTTCCTGCTCCAATCCCTAGCAGAGATGAGCAGGAAGGTGGCTAAAGGAAAAGACGATGCTTTGGCCCATCATGGGCTGATCAAACTAATAGTTGGTGAGGAGCTAAAAGCTCAGATTCCAAAGCTCTCCTAGGAGGAGTTCATCGTGGTGTCTGCTGAGGACGTTCAGAGAATGAGGACTACGCCCTTGCCACCTGAATCGAAAAGTAATACCACCTCTGTATCAGGGGAAAAAATAAAAATTGACTAGGACAGTGTGGCCGACACCTTGGTCAAAATAAAACACTCCAAAGAGGACTCCCCCAAATCAGACTCAGATATTCCTACCAGTAGTCGGGGGTCGAAGAGGCACAACAAGAAATTCACACAGGTATCTAAAATCCGAGTCTCCAAGGAGAAATAAAGGGAACCCAGCCCCCTGATTACCAATGTGTATGATGATGACATTGATCCTTTTATAGATCAAAAGGATCCCACTACGGATGAAGAAGAGGATGAAGAAGAAAAAGAAGAAGAGGATGAAGAAGAGAAAGGGAATGAAGATGAAAAATAGGATATAGAAGAAGAAATGGATAAAGAAGAAGGGCAGGAGCAAGGCAACTTTCAGGAAAACCCTCCAGAATGTAATGAAGACCCCGAGGTCGTTTCCCAGCTCGCTGAAGCACGAGCAGAATTGGAAAGGATCAGAAATGAGTTGGCAACATTAAGAATTCGGCCAGGAAGCTAGGCCACACCTTCCCCATTCTTAGCCGAGAAGACACAAATCCTAAAGATGCACCATGCAGAAGAGCTCCAGCTAGCCGAATAGAATAATTTAGCGCTACAAGAAAAGTTTGCCGAAGCACAGAGCGAATTAGTAAGGAAGGACCAGGAAATTATCAAAATTAAGGATGCTTTTTCCACTACTATCAGCATATATGAGAGACTGCGTGACCTCAGACCACCGTCGGCGGTCTATGCAGTTTATTTACAAGAGAAATGGGGCGAATTCTAGCTCCAGAGGTTGAAGAAAGATCTCCTTATAGAGGTAAGCACTCCGAAAGAATTTATTGATGCATCATTGAACTCCACAGAGCTAGAGAAAGACCAATTAAGTGAGTTCTTCTTGCACAATTTCGTAGTTTCTGGCTCGCCCAACTGGTCGCCAAACCCATATGTGGGAGATTTCCAGTTAAGGGCATTGTGTTCATGGATGAACCATGAAATTGAGCGAGCCCAGGACTATCATCTCCATGTTGCATCCAAATGGCAGACCCCATTAATGATCAGACCTGAGCCAACTCACCCTGAGGGAATAATCTATAATCACAGGATCCTCACTCAGGACGAGGAACTGATACCCATTCTCCTCGCAAAACAATAGGAGGCGGTGAGTCATTTCGACATTACACTCCACAGCACACAAAAGGAAGTTAATGAGTCCATCAGGGAAAGGTGGAGTAGGGTGGAAAATGATCTAAAATGAAGAGAACTCCACTCTCCCCTCAGGCTTAAGGATGCTCTCTTCAAAACCATACTCTACAAAGAATCCCTGGTAAGAAACCAACTCAGGTGGATTGGGATGAGACTGAATCCCCCATTCTTTCTTTCCCCAGTCCTCAAAGAATAGATTAATGAAGAGGAGGAGAGGAAGGCATGGGCCAGGGAGGATCAGAATTTTGGATATCTCAGATAGGCAGGGGCACCTAAGCTGGTAGCATGGGATATCAGGGAGGTCATCGACGAATGGAATAAGTCACCCAAGGATGGGTGAATCCTTCAAGTAGGAGAGAGAACGATGGGTCCATTTTTCAGGTATTTGATAACCCTTTTTCCACAGTCCAGCTCAAGCAATGGTAACGAAATGCACTCAATTGTGGGAAAAGTGTTTTACTTTAATGATTTAATGAAATTGTTTTTATGATTAATCTTGAATGTTAGAATGTGTATCAAATAAACTGATTATATGGAAACCAAGCGTGATTGAGCAGGTTCAGGGTCATTAAAAGATGGACGTGTAGAAGACTAAAGGATCACCAAGCTCGATGCCCTGTTTCCTGATTTATAGAGGACGCACTCCCACTTTCAAGATGAATCGACATTTTGACAATCAGTTAGGATCAGAGTTAAATCATATAAATATGGACCTCTCGGGTAGCGAGAGGCCCCTGCTGTTATTTTTGGGAAAGACATTATTTTTAACGTTTTCTGCACTATTGAGATACTGAGAAGTACATACTTCTATTTTGACATGGATTTTATATATTAATGAAAGATTGATGATTAATTCCAGCAAGCGTTTCTGAGTTTTTATTCTCTCCTGAGTATGGGTTAGGGAGGGCCCCTTCAACACGTAGGTCAAGAGATTCCTATTTGCAGGTATTTTTCCAAGTATGCATTTTACATTGATGAACAGTTCTATGATATATGGGAGCGTTGAATGATTCATTATTTCTGTAGTAGTTTAGAATGCATTCCGTAGCACAGTAAACGATTTCAGTAGTCCTGTAGGTTCTTTTTTGCAACGCATATTTTTATCAACGATTACATGTGTAATAGCTTTGCTTTCAATGTCATGGTTTAGATCTGGAGTTCACTGCAGTTTCTCATCGTGATTAGTTTCTTTTAACTTCTTAGTAATAGATGGGTAAGCATAGAATGATTGTATTTCAATTCTAGATTGGTAGAACAAGTTAGATCAAGACTCCAATTTTTTGTGCAGATAGTAGTTATAGACTTTGTTTCCCCAATAGTAGAATAGCTCTGTTATGATATGTTCATTCTCAACATTTAATCATTTCAATTATTTCAAATAGATTTACTGTTTTTGTATTGTCAATTCTTAGAACAGATCATCATCTAATGATTTCAGCATTTTAATTATTTAAAATAGATTCCCTGCTTTATTTCTTAGAACATATTTACTGCTTTCAGTACTTTCATTCTTTTAATTAGATTTATTGCTTTCCAAGTATTTCATTCCATAGCATAATCAGTTTTCACATTTAGTAGACAATCTTTAGAACATCGATACCGACATCCAACTGTGACAAGAGATTATCCTATAAGAGCACAGATAGTACATGCATCTCTCAAGTTTGTACGTTCCCTGGGTTGACATTTAAAGTAGGCTATGGGAATAGCTACCCTCATTAGGCATCCACATTAGGAGTTCACCAGTTGGCATATAATAGCTCCCTGGGAGATCTGGCAAATGCTCTTTCGAGGTTTTGCTTTGGGAGGACATATAATCCATCCCTGGGAGATCCGATAGGTTGAGCCGTGTGCTCATAATCAGTCCTGGGATGCTCTTTCAAGGTTTTGTCCTATGTCATATAATCCAGCCCTGGGAGATCCTATAGGTCGGAGTTGTGTACCCGTAATAGCCTGGGATGCTCTTTCGAGGTTTCGCCATGACCACATATAATCCAGCCCTGGGAGATCCGACAGGTAGAGTTATGTGCTCGTAACAGCCCGGGATGCTCTTTCGAGGTTTTGTGGTGACCACATATAATCCAGCTCTGAGAGATCCTATATGTCGGATCTGTGTGCCCGTAATAGCCTCGGATGCTCTTTCGAGGTTTTGTGGTAGGGTCACATATAATAAAGGCCTGGGAGATCCGACAGGTAGAGCTGTGTGCTCGTAATAACCTAGGATGCTCTTTCAAGGTTTTGTGATACACGTAATAAGTCTTGAGGATTCCACAGTATGTCCATTGATGATGAATACCTGCAGATGGTGGGCCTACATCCAGTATGAAAAAGGATTGGATCTGTAGAATTTCCTATAATGAGTAGATTCATAGATTGATTGAGATAGCAGCAGCAGTGACGATGTCGATGATTCGAGGACGATGATTCGCTGATGATGATCCAGAAAAGAAGACTTGTGCTAGCAGATCTGTGTCGAGAAATACCTTCCTAGTTAAGAGGGAGTGTTGATGTATATGTAACTTCGGAATGTATTTCATCTATGTATATTGTAATCCTATAGAGATGTGTTATTCCTCTATACGGAAGTGTCGTCATTTGTATTGACAAGTGTCGCAAGTGTCGTAACTTGCCGATGGGCTATTAGACCACCATGTGTGGGGTCGGCCCTGATTAAGTTAACCTGGGGTTATTGTGCTAAGCTAGACAAGTCGACCCCATAATATTATTGGGCAGTTGGGACAAGTATAAATAGAGATCTCTCGATCTCTATTTTGATCATTTCATTATCTCACTCTACATCACTCGGAAAGTGGCACACATGTGAGGAGGAGGATCAACTACTAGGAGGAGTCTATCTCTGTGTACTTGGGTTGTACTTTGGTTGTATCATTTCTCTATCTATCTCTAAGGAAGTTATGGGGTTTTTCACCTTAGGGTTTTCCCCACAGAAACTCTGTGTGTCTATTGTCTCTTATGTTTGCATCTTGTGATGATTGATATGCTTTCTATGATTGATATGCATTGATATACTGTACATGTTATTCTCTCAGTAAAGATCCTAGAGTATTTTGAATTAATGCTCAAAAATTAACAAAGACACAGGGTGTACTCATAAATGTTGAGAGACTCATGTTTTCTTGGAATTCATCTCCAAAGATTTGGTCAATTTGGGAAAAATACTGAGGAAAGTCTATACATGTTGTGGAAGAGATAAATTGATTCAACACATTCTCGGTGTTTTGTTCTTGAAGACTTGAAGTGCCCAGGAGAAATCACTAACAAGGAAAAGTTCTTCCATGTTCTCATCTCCAAAAGGACAATCTAACCAAAACAGATTTCCAGTTACAGGCTGAGCTGGTGGGTATAAAGCTAGTTTTCTTGTAGATAACCCATCATAGATAATCATCTCTCCACCCCTACATCCTATAAATGCATTGGCTGTAGCCAACCAAGGTCTTCCTAAAATAATGGGTGACCTTTGGAAGGGTCTTTTGATTCTATGACCATGAAGTCCACAGGATATTCCCATGAAGCTACTAATACAGTGATGGCATCTAAGATCCCAGCAGACTGCACCATCGTGCGATCTGTTAATTCTAGCATTGTTGGGGTAGGGCAGAGGAACTGTCCTAAATTAAGAGTTTCTAAAACTGTGGTAGTCATCAGGTTGATAGCAACTCCTAGATCAATGAGTGTGTTCCCTATGGCGGTGTTATTGATGATAATAGTCACCACAGGGTTTCCTAGATTTGAATACTTTGGGATTCTAGGTTGGTTTGCTATGCAATCTGATATTTCTCCTATTACATGAATCGTCAGAGGGTCTTTTTATTTTCTACCTGGTCTCTTAATTCAAAGTTCCTTTATTACCTTACTATAGATTGGGATATCCTTAATGGCCTATAACAAAGGGATCTTAATACAAATATTTTTCAATTCGTTAATGATATCATACTCTGGATAAGTTACAGGCTTTTATAGTACTAGACTCTACAGACATGGAGGTGATTTTTCCCTTGGAATTACTTCTTTATGTAGATGGTTGTGTGTTGAATATTTAGGAATAACCACATCTTCAAGAATGGCATCATTCAAAACTTCGGTAGGTATGTTTTCTTCTTCGTTCTCTTCTTGGATAACAACTGATGACTTTGGATGATTTTGCAAAACTCTTCCAGACCACATTTGAATCTCGTGTATTGGTGCGGTTGAAATGGCATATGATGGAAGAGGTAACAAACCAATTCTGTTAAGATCTTAAGTTGGTTTGTTGTTAGGATCCGGTATCGATTATGCAGGTAATATTGTGGGTCTTGGAGGATTCATGTTCTAGAAATGGTGAGGTTGATTTGGGATAAGGGGTAATGAAGGAGGTGTAAATCCAGGAAAAAGTTGTTGAATATTAAGTGGGTAAGGATAGTTAGGCATAGGAGGAGGTGGTTGAGCATAAGCTTGTCCTCTCCACCCATGTGGCCACTGTTGTTGTTGGGTATTCTGAGGAGGGTACTGTGGAGGCCAATTCTGTCAACCTGAGGTATTCCATTGATAAGGGGGTTGATAAGGATAGTAATAATGTGGAATTTGTGATGGATCTTGATATGATGGTTGATCTCTAGGTTTCCAAGGCCTCCTAGATGATTCACCAAAATTTCCACTCTTATACACAGCTTGCAACCCCGGTAATTATGGACAATTATCAGTTGGATGTTCTTCTGTACGAAGGTGACAAACTGAAACATTATTCAATGGAAACTCTCTTTGAGGATGTTTAGTTCTACACCTAGGACATAAAACACTCATTGCTGCATTGTCATGTACCCACCCATCCATCCAAGGCAAGGGAGGGAACATGATGCCAATCTCTGGGGCTTTCACATAATCTCAGCCCATTCATTAGAATCATATGAATAAATAATTTGTGTGCAGATGTAAAACAAATCAATTATGCACAGTGGAATTAAACTATCCACACACATTACTCATGCATACAACATATCAACAGTCATCAAATTAATACAGCGTAGAAGTAAATACATAGACAGAAAAACACTTATCTCCATTTTGCAATTGCCCCAAACAACTAGCTATGTCGCTGCAACGTTCCACCCAACCATAGGCCAGTTGTGTTCATCAATATCTCAACACAACTGTCACCCCCGAGCTGGGCATGATTCCTACAAGGAAAAAGGGGACATTTGTCTCATACACAGCCAATTAAGCATTTTATTTGAGCCAATCCAGTCCATAGCTGGGTTTATCAGGCTACATCAGAACCCTGGATGCTTGCACTCAAGCTCAAGCCAAAACAATGGAGACCCATAACCCATACCTCAATATACTCTTTTCTCACACAGCAAGCACAATCATTGGGCAGGGATACCCATTTAACAATGGGATTTACAACAAGATGGTCATGGTTTTTCCCCAATTCATTTCGAGCCAAAAACAGATTATGGGATGCGGAGAAACAATCACAGGGAGGAAAATTATTTCTTCCCCAACTAACTAAGCATTCAGCAGCCAAACGATCTCTATGGAACCCCAATTCCATTCCCCTTCTTCCCCACTGGTATACAACACAAAAACGCCCTTCTCCCTACTAAGAATGAAGGAAAACATAGGAAAACATGGCTGGAAGACGCACAGGTAGCTCCAAACTCATGAGGGAGAGAAACTGGTTGATGGATAATGGCTTGGGGAGCAATTTATGACTCTTTTCTTCCCCAAGAAGCAAAACGCAATTTTTCCATGTAGGGTGGCTTTCCCATACCTGAAATTGGATAGCCATACCTCTCATTCCCCAAGACATTAACTACCTCAACCAACTCTTAGGAGAAATCAATGATTGGGTACAAAAGTCAAAATGGGTAGTTGAGGGTTTGATGGGTTCTCTCATTGAAACTTGGCTTGACTTGATTGGCTCCAAGGGTTTGAATGTTTTCCCTCCCAATTCCTTGTAAAATCATGCCCCTGTCTCTTGTTGCATTGCATAGCTAGTTGTGGGTATTTTATTAAATGCATATTTACATGATATTTACAATTCCATTGTGCCGGGATAGCACGTAAACCATATGCATCAATAAATTGATGGCGAGGCCTTGGCCTTGAGCTCCTCACCATGATTATATAACAAGATTACATCATTTACAATTTTAACGTGATAGGGTCAAGATGGGGACGTGACATGCAGGCTCTTCATCTTGCCTCTTTTTAGCTTGTAGTGCATCTAGTTGAGAACCCATGGCTCCTAAGATATCTGTTTTGAAAATTTCCAATAGGTTTCCCAACTCTACCCTTGCAACTCCACCAGGACTAGATGTGTTCCCTTTCAGGTTCCTGGCATAAGATTCTTGAAAGTGTCTTCCACCTTTCCCTCTGCTCCTAGAGTAATTCCTACATAGCTCACAAATCTGTGCAAAAGGTTGATGAGAGATATCTCTTACTGCCATGAGATTAAGGTTCTCTAAGAATTCTTTTGAGATCCCCTTGAGGAAGAGTGTTCTTACTGCATCTTCCCTAAGATTACTATATTTAGATTTATGTAACACATAGTTAAATATTTCGAGATAGTATTCTAGGCTCTCATCTTCAAGTTGTTGAATTTTAAAGATATCATTGCGAGAGTCCTTATGTCTACAGTAATCTTGATATTTCCGTAGAAATGCATTCTTCATGTCTTCCCAAGTTCTAATACTAGACTCTCCTAATCCCATAAACCATCGGAGAGAGGAATCTTTTAATGTGGCGGGAAAAGTTTTAGTTTTTGGCCATCTTGTAGGTAATTATAACTCCTACACAAAATATCAAACTCGAATAAGAATGTATCCGGATCCTCATTACTCTTCCCATAGAAGGTTGGTAGTGAGGAGGGAGGGATATTTTTCATAGTTACATCTTGTGCAATGTCCAAGATAGGGAATCTAAAAGTACCTTCAATTCTAACCTCTACTTCTCCTTCATCTTGTCGGACACGATCTTCATTTTCATCCTCCATAAAGATTTGATTGCCAAAGAGAGAATACCTAGGTGGATCCTTTCTTGGTGAATATGGGATGTCCCAACGTTCTGTTTCAAGAAGAGTACTCTTCTTTTTAGGAGGAGAATTACTAGCTACATGGGTATCCAATTTTAAATGTCCTACTGTTGTTGTCTCAATTTGCGAGATAACTATGTTTACATAATTCTCAAAAAGAGCATCTACTTATGCAGGATCAACAAAATCCACTAAGTTTGAACCACCTACTATTGAAAAAGTAGTGTCTTTTGGTTCTTGGATTAATGGAGGGTTGGAAGGTTCTGAAGTTTTATCCTTTGAAGTCTCCTCTTGTCTAAGTTCGGTCTCAATATGAGCTTGAGTTTCTTGTGGAATTTCTTTATGAATAGACTGTTCTGATGTCCCTATGGTTTCACCTAATTTATTTCCAGAAAGGATTTCCTTTGCTTTCCAAGTGGGATGATCCCCCTTAGGTGTCTTCTGATACCTTTCTGCTGAGTTAGTAGTTGGGGTGGCATGCACCCTGTATAGGTTAGTAGGAATTCTAGTGGGAATTTTAGTTTTAATAAATCTACCTTGCGAGTCACTAGACCTATTCATGAAAAACAAACTATAGCTGAAATAAACTCTAACTACATCACTACTACTACTGGGTTTTGGGGATTCTTGTTATAAAAGATGCGCAGGTTCTTACCTCTCGTCTTACCGCTCACCCGCCACTAGCCTATTTCTAAATTTCAAAAGAAGAGAATTTCAAATCTATCCCTAAGTTTTTAAGAGAAGGTGTCACCTACCCAAATTTCTGAGAATTATTATTTTATTTGCAAAATAATTTATGTTAAATTTAATTACAAAGTTTTGTAATTATGATCAGTTTTGATCATGGATGAATGTAATTACTGGATATTATTATTTAAATAAATTAATTAGGAGACAAACACCCAAGAGGACTGTTGAATGAGTGTCCACTAACCCACTAGGAGGAATGGAAGCTGTTGGAAGGTATGGGACATATGGCAGCAATTACATCACCCCACTAGCTGTTGGTTATGGGACAACTACCCCTAAAAATAGGGCATTATCCCCCAGGTGGAGGGAGTGAGCAGGAAGCTCATTTAATGACCTAGTAACATCTTAAAAGGCCTAGGCATCCTATAAAGGCAAATTCGAATTGAGCAGGAAGCTCTAATCCATATTTCTGCAGAATATTTTTCTCTTGTGAATCAGGTGATCACAAGAGAGATTCCAATAGGGAGGTTAGTGGTGACTGTAATCTTAAGTCTGCATCATTGCTGATAAGAACTAGAGATGCTGGTGCAGATCTATTGGACTTCTAACTATTGAGGATTCTGAAGTTATTGCTACAGCAAGAAGAAGTTCTCATTCCTGAGTTTCTTCCTCCTGGTGGTTCAGTGAACAGGATCGGGGGTCCTAAGACAGTACTTGACTGTTTTCAAGAATTGGTTGGGTGGAACAGTATTCTTGGGCTGTTTGTTGTCTGTTTAACTAGTATTTTCTGTTTATTTGTTTTCGAAAAAGAATCTAATCCTAGAAATTGTTTTAAGTCTGAATGTTTAAGTTTAATGTTCAAGTTGAATTGATAAACCAATACCTCTATTTTTCCACATGCTGTTTTGAAGCATCATACTCTAGTAGAGATACGCAAATTAAAAATAGATTAGAGGATAGGAAAATTCCATTTATTCGAATAGATAGAACAGTGATCGAATTTTGTTTTACAATTCTTCCCTATATTTTCGAGTAGAGAAATTTACTGTATAAAATGGTTCTAAACTACAGCATTGTTTCATAAAATATAAGTATTGTTCTCTCATCTGTGTATATATATTATAGTTTTTTCATTGTATTAGTTTGCGTAGTATTCAAATGAAAATTGACGAACCATGTTTACACCATATCTTTAAATTAAAAACGGTATTATCATCAGAATTTACATGCTGTAAACATAAGCATTACACGGTCATTCTATAATTCCCAGTTTTCACATTACACATATACATACATTGCTTTCATTTATTATTCTATCATTTTTATAAATAGTCAAACAGATAATGTAGATCATATAAACATTCTATTGCTGATAGTTTTTGTCTTTAGTAGATAATCGAACCCTAGTAAATATCTTAAATCCTGTTTAGATTTTCTTTACAAACTCTTACTTTAAATTTAAACAAAACTTAAATGCGGATATGACCTATTTTTATCTCTGTAAACGAAGAGACAAATCAATCCATGGTTATACTATACACAGACATCACTTTCCACATTAAACACAAACCCTATCCCGTAACATTACGATTACAAACTACAGTATGAAATTGTTTATTGCAGACCCGTTGATACATCGTTTGGGTGAAGTTTTTAGTTTGATATTTTGATTCTACAAATTGAAAATCGTTTCGACATTTTATTCTACAGACTCCTCAACCATGAAGAAATGCTTAAACCCTAATCTAGCTTGAAAATCATTCTAGTAACCTACAGGAATAAGTCGATTAACATAGACGATTACAAAGATTAAACAGCATGCATTCTTTTATTGCCAAAAGGGATAAACATTTATTTACACAGTGAATGAGCTCACGGCTCTATACCATAAATTAACAAACGAAAATCGTGATTCTCAGAATGAGATTTACAACACTGTTTGTAAACAAAATTGTGCAGGGTTTATCCCAAGTTCCAACCGTTTGAAAGAACCCAAAATTATCAAGCATCGATGAGTTACAACTCCAGTTGGTAACATCAAACTCTAAAATATAGAAACCAAGTATCTTTCAAATGAACGAGAAGTCTTATCACTGTTCAATAAATGTGCTTCGGAAGGTCTTCAACTTTCAACAACGACAGAGCAACGACAAGTTGTGGTAAGGCCTGTTACTCATTTCTTAAAAACCACCTCAATCACAGTCAGAGAGTACTATGAGGGTTTGGAAGACCCGAAGCTTACCGAAGAGGAAGCACGCTGTTTCCCTTGCCAAACCCTTACTCAAACATTCTTTAAAACCCTGCAATTGATAAATAATAAGATCAAAGTTAGTAATCTGTTGCATTGTAAACCGAAAATCGAAGTGCAGTAAAAGAAACAACCATTCCTTAGAAGAATGCTTACCTTCATAACCTTGATGAGAACGATGCCACGAACGAAACCAGGATGCTTTCACCCTCTTGCAGCTTTGTGCATTTCTTTTCACTCTTTTTCTCAAAAATATAAAGCTTAAAACTATGATTTCGATAACCCTTCGAACCAGAAACCTAATCTCTTAAAACTACATCGACATTACAGTGAGAAACCCTACAACTTCAACCCTTTTAGAAGGTCTCGAGGTCGAACCTCTCCCAAGACCCTTTGACAAATTTTTCGACAGCTCGTCGACCACACAAGCCGTAACAATGGTACAATGAACAACCTCTCAAGTTCAAAAACCAAAACACACGATAGATGTTAGGGTTACAATCCGACAGCCTAGACTCAACATCATCGACGGTCATAGTATTGCCAGCTATGTTAACATTGGTATCAACGACATAGACATTTATTGCCATCCTTCATCACAGGTTGACAATGCCACCATGGAAAACGTTTAAGCCAGCAACAACCAGTGCAAAGGCGTAATATTCTTTCACAACAGCGAGCAAGGAGACAATCATATCTATGTGGATCGTTGGACATCCAACTCGGCAGGGATGGGGTACCACACTTTTAATGCAGGATCATTGCATGATCTCTATCACAGCTCAAGCTAGATGCCAATTTATTGAATCAACGACCTGTCCAGTATCAGAATAAATGCCTATCAGAGAATTCGACGTGATAGTAATCCTTGCATTTTCATGTTAATATAACCATTTTAAATTCGTCATAGTATTATCAACATCTATGTTAAAATTTCATTATAATGTTGCACTACATTGCTATCGATCCGACATATTACAATGTGATAAGGATTTGCAACATATAGTATAGTTTGTTATAATTCCAATGTTTGCATTATATTGCAATAGTTTCGTCATATGTTTTAATATTGATATTAAACCAAGAATCGATATAGGCACACCACTATACTCATAAGACCTTGAATATGTCACGTTATAGGATGATAGTTAAATAGTCGAATTCTTGTTTTGCACCATAGTCAATCTATGGCTTGTATTTGTTTAATTATCTAATTGCTACAAATGTCTAGTCTCTAGGAAAGACTACACTTGCTTACATAAGACCTAAATAATTATAGTGGTAGATATGAATTGTGAACCATAACATTTATTTAGTTAATCATTTCTATTCATAGGAACTAATAGTGTTGTATAAGCTCGCAAGCATATATATATATGCTATCATATATAGTTTAGTAATTTGGAACAATAAGTTTCTCCAATTTCCTATCCACTTGTATTCATGCGATACAATGGTACTGTACCATCTTGGTACTACCATACAAATGATGAAAACAAGACATCTATTATCACGACAATGACGACAACAGAACCAGCTAGTACAAAGACAACTACAGTGACGATGCTGCTAACTACATGTTTGTTTCAACAACTAACTTGGGTTGATTTTTACTCAGATACAAGACGAACCTTGGAAAGCAGAAGTGTAAGCATGTGAAATGTACCTGTATGCTTTTATAATCGCAACAGTCTCTAATTATTCTATTTTTATTTACGACGATGAATTTGAACTTACACGAACTGGAATTTATTGAAATCATGAAACTTCTTACCTATCGTCTGCACATAGAACAGGTTCAATGCTTTAGCGTTGCAGCTAAGTAAGCTTCGGGGTCCCTCATAGGACTCCCTTGGTCAGCAAAAATCAAACTATCAGGATCATTTCAAAAGAAAATGTATCATATCACGTTTCTAACCTGTCATTTCTTTTATTACATTAATCATGCTTATCATTGCAGAAGAAAAAGGTGTCGCATCATAACTTTGATTCATTAGTTCATTTAATTATCATAATTAGAGTTATTATGAATATGTTAGGTTGCCACTATCGTATTGTTTATAACATAATTTTATTATGATTAGTACCAACAGCTGTTAGTTAATGATGTTACAATCAGCAATTATTATTTTCCGCAGTTATAAATTATCCTAAATTAATCTATTACTACTAGTATCAAAAATTTTAATTTTTTATGAAAATATGGGATGTTACAAGTGGTATCAGAGCATAGATTCAAACTCTAGGCCTGAATGAGGTCCAAAACACGCAATAGAAAATTTTTATATACAGCATAAAATTCTTTTTGCAACAGAAAATTATACTAACTTGAAAATTTTATTATTATGTTACCAGAAATTATTTTCAGTTACAGGTATGGAGAACTCAGCTGAACATTTAAGTGACAAATTTAAGCCAAACATTCACAGTTCGGGACAACACTTTGTAGAGGAAGGTAACGAGGAATTAAATAACAATTCAATGGAACTGTTATGTGCCTTTCAAGAATTAAAAGCAGAAATCAAATCTGTGAAACAAGATAATGAAAGGATTCTGCAAGCACAAGAACAACTTAATCAAGTGCTGTTTGAACACAACCAAACAGAGGAACAAGAGAGAAACAATGAAGATATTTCCAAAGTTGAGGACTTGCCTCACACGAATAAAAATCAGAACATAAAAATCAATGAAGTGAAAGATAGCTCAACTTCATCAGGAGATGCTATTGAAGTACGCAAAAGGAAGCGTAACTATACCAGTGAAAACAGTGAAGGGGACTCCAAACCAATAAGGAAAAATCATAAGGAATATGAGGAGAATTCTGGAGAATTCAAGAAGATAAGACCTCCAACTTTCAATGGAGAAACTGAGAAAGGTGAGACAGCTAAAGCTTGGCTGTCAAGGATGAAGAAATACTTCCAGATCTACAACTATTCAGAGTTCTTAAAGGAAAAAATGGCTATATATAACTTAACCGGAAAAGTGGATATCTGGTGGCAGGACATCAAAAGGGTAAAGGGTATCAAAGATAAATATGTAAGCTGGAGTGCTTTCAAATGATATTTCAAAAAGAAGTATCTATCTGAGCAATACTACGAGGAAAAATCTAAAGAGTTCTACGATTTGAAGTTGGCAGGTATGAACATGAAGGAAATGAACAATAAGTTTCTGAACTTACTGAGATATGTACCATACCTCATAGAAGAAAAACCAAAAATTCAAAGGTACCTGAGTTGTTTACCTTTCAGCATTAAAGACAGAATTGAATATGACAGTCCTAAAACATTGGAGGAGGCTATGAGAAAGGCAGTTTTCTATTATGATACCAATCGGAAAAGAGAAGGAATGTCAAACTGGAAAAATCATAAGCCCAACAATTTTGAGCAGAAAAAGAAAAATTTCAGATTCAATGGAAATTCCGGATTTCAAAGGAAAAATTTTCAGAACCGGAATTATCAAGGGAACAATTCCAAAAATAATTCACGGCAGAATTCTACAGCACCCAGAAATGCACCTAATACTGCTAAGACCAATGAGCCAAAGACACATATTAAATGTTTTGAATGTCAAGGCCCCCATTACGCATCAGAATGTCCCTTAAGGAAGCGGAAGGCAAACAACATCAACTCTATACAAACTGAACCTGTTGTTGGAGACATAGCAAGGGAGATGCCAAGAATTAGCGCAGCACTTGACAACAAGGAAGCAGATCATCAAATCTCCATGTTAGAGACTGAAGGTATGATACATGACCATCCTGTTACTGTTTTAATTGAACCAGGTGCTAGTTTAAGTTATGTATCACCAGATATTGTGGAAAGTCTTAAACTGAAAACTGAAAAGTTTAGCAAATCATGGCTAGTTAGACTAGCAACTGGAACAAAGAGGAAAGTATCAGATTTTATAGAAAACTGTGTGTTGTCCATGATTCATTGACAAACACAAATCAAGTTGAATATTCTACCTTTAGGTTCTTATGATATTATAGTTGGGATGGACTGGTTAGAAGCCCATCATGTCATCCTGGACTATTATGGAAAAAATTTTACATTCTTAAGTGATGAAGGGAAAATTGTAGAAATAAAAGGCATTCCAAGGAAGCTAACACTTAGACATATTTCAGTAATGCAAGTTAAGAGGATAGTTAGGAAGGGATGCCAAATGTTTGCAGTAAACGTGGTAAATGATGAGTTTATGGATAAAGAGGACAAACTGAAATTAGAGGACATACCTGTCCTAAAGGATTTTAAAGATGTATTTCCTGAGGAGATTCCAGGATTACCACCCAAAAGAGATTTAGATTTTACCATAGAGTTGATACCAAGAGCAGTACCAAACTCTAAAGCTTCGTATAGAATGAACATACTGGAGTTAAACAAATTAAAATCACAGTTGAAGGAGCTTATTGACAAGAAGTATATTAGACCCAGTGTGTCTCCTTGGGGAGCACCTGTCATCTTTGTTAAGAAGAAAGACGGAACCTTGATACTGTGCATAGATTATCGCCAGCTCAATAAAATGACAATCAAGAATAGGTACCCGTTGCCCCGCATAGATGATCTATTTGATCAGCTGCGTGGAGCAACAATATTTCAAAAATTGATCTAAGATCAGGATATCATCAAGTAAGGGTTAAGGACGAAGATATTTTCAAGATAGCTTTCCGAACTCGGTATGGACATTACAAGTTCGTAGTCATGTCGTTTGGCTTGACTAATGCCCCGGCTGTATTTATGTGTTTGATGAATAATATTTTGTATAAATACTTGGACAAGTTTGCTGTTGTGTTTATAGATGATATTTTAGTGTACTCAAAAAGCAAAGAAGAGCATGATGAACATTTAAGGATTATATTACAAGTATTAAGAGAGCACCAACTATACGCCAAATTTAGTAAGTGTGACTTCCACAAAGACAAAATTCAGTATCTAGGACACATAATTTCAGCAGAAGGAATCTCAGTTGACCCCGACAAGATAAGGGCCATTAATGACTGACCGGTTCCTAAGGATGTGTCGGATGTAAGATCATTTACGAGCATTACGGGGTATTACAGAAAGTTTATAGAGAATTTTTCAAAAATTGCCAACCCCATAACTTCCTTACAGAAGAAAGGGAAGAAATTTGTTTGGGATCAAAAGTGTGCTAACAACTTTAAGAAATTGAAAGAATTATTGATGATAGCACCTATCTTGAGGATAACTGACCCCAACAAGGATTTTGTAGTTTGTACAGACGCATGCAATGACAGACTCAGTGGAGTCTTGACACAAGAAGGACATGCGGTGGCATATGAATCTAGAAAGCTGAAAGTACATGAAAATAATTACTCTACCTATGATTTATAGTTACTGGCAGTTATTCATGCCTTAAAAATGTGGCGTCACCACCTTATTGGCAAGAAATTGGCTTTTCTTTCATAGTAACATTTAGATCTGGAATGGGAAGCACCCGGCACTCATTCCGGCACCTGACCTCATAGAGATAACATGGGTCTGAAATATTTATTGGATTAGACAAACCTAAACGCTAGACAAGCTAGATGGTTGACGTTCTTAAGTGAGTATGATTTCGAAATTCAGCATATTAAAGGGAAGGAAAACAAGGTTACAGATGCCTTGAGTCACAAGGCAAATCTAAATTTCATTTTAGCAATTAGTACTTATTCAACTGATTTGGAAAATCAGATCTTGGAAAAAGGTGAAACAGATGAATAATACAGAAAAATGAAGGAAAAGACAGCAAACAACAGTTCTGAAAATTGTATGGCAAATTACAGAATGAAGGAAAATAGTTTATTACTATTTAAAAACAAATTGTATGTACCAGATATACCAGAAATAAAATTTCTGATATTAAATGAGATGCATAAAAGTCATTATTCTGGTCATCCAGGTTATCAAAAGACCATTACTATGCTAATAAAATAATACTATTGGCCCAGAATGAAGGACGAAGTAGCATAGTACATTGCAAAATGTTTGGACTGTCAGAAGGTGAAGGTTGAACACCAACATCCTGCTGGATTGTTGCAACCGTTACCAATACCAAGTTGGAAATGGGAAGTGATCAGCATAGATTTTATTACTGGATTACCTAAAAATAAAAAACAACATGATTCAAACATGGTGGTAGTGGACAAACTCAGCAAGGCAGCACACTTCATACCCATAAAGACTACGCATAAAGCTCAAGATATTGCAAAGATCTTTATGAAACAGATTTTTAGACTACATGGTATACCGAATGTAATAATTTCAGATCATGACTCGAAGTTTACAGGTAACTTCTGGAGGTCACTGTTTAAAGGGTTGAACACAACTTTAAATTTTAGTACAGCATTTCATCCACAGACGGACGGTGAGATAGACAGAGTAAACCAAGTTTTAGAAGATTTATTAAGAATGTATGTTAAGGATTAGCTTGGTAAGTGGGAAGACTACCTGCATTTAGCAGAATTTGCTTATAATAATCATTATCATGCTTCAGCCAGACTTAGTCCTTTTGAAATTATTTATGGTAGGAAATGTGATACACCTGTTTCATGGAATGATCCAGTAAATAGAGTTGTTTTAGGACCTGAATTATTGCAAAAGTTAGAACTAATTGTGAAACAGGTGCAAGGACATTTAAAAGCTGCCCAAGATAGGCAGAAAAGTCAAGCATATTCAAAAAGAACTCATATATAATTCCAGGTGGGTGAACATGTGTTTCTCAATGTAAGATCGAAAAAGAGTTCACTGAAATTGGGGAGTTGTGCCAAGTTGTCACCCAGGTATTGCGGTCCTTTTGAAATATTATCTAAGGTTGGAGCAGTGGCATACCAACTGGCTTTGCCACCTAACCTGAAAATACATAATGTTTTTCATATATCATTTTTAAAGAAATATGTGCATGATACTACTCATGTTGTAAACTAGAATGATGTACAGGTGGGACAAGATGGATATTTTCCGGTGGAACTAGGTTGTATCCTCGGAAGGAGGGAAACTATTTTCCGGAATCGCAGCATTGGGCAAGTGAAGGTGCAATGGAAGCACCTTAGCCCAGAAGAGGCAACCTGGGAGTTGGAGAGTAGTATGCGGGCAGCATACCCAACTCTGTTTCAGGACCACTCAAGGAGTGATTAGCCAACATCGAGGACGATGTTGAGACTTAAGGGGGGGTGTATGTCACCTACCCAAATTTATGAGAATTATTATTTTATTTGCAAAATACTTTATGTTAAATTTAATTACAATTTTTTGTAATTATGATCAGTTTTGATCATGGATGAATGTAATTACTGAATATTATTATTTAAATAAATTAATTAGGAGACAAACACCCAAGAGGATTATTGAATGAGTGTCCACTGACCCACTAGGAGGAATGGAAGTTGTTGGAAGGTATGGGACAGATGGCAGCAGTTACATCACCCCACTAGCTGTTGGTTATGGGACAACTACCCCTAAAAATAGGGCATTATCCCCCAGGTGGAGGGAGTGAGCAGGAAGCTCATTTAATGACCCAGTAACATCTGAAAATGCCTAGGCAGCCTATAAAGGAAAATTTGAATTGAGCAGGCATCTCTTAATCAATATTTTTGCAGAATATTTTCCTCTTGTGAATCAGGTGATCACAAGAGAGATTCGAATAGGGAGGTTAGTGGTGACTGTAATCTTAAGTCTGCATCATTGCTGATAAGAACCAGAGATGCTGGTCCAGATGTATTGGACTCCTAACTATTGAGGATTCTGAAGTTATTGCTACAGCAAGAAGAAGTCCTCATTCCTGAGTTTCTTCCTCCTGGTGGTTCAGTGAACAGGCTCGGGGGTCCTAAGATAGTACTTGACTATTCTCAGGAATTGGTTGGGTGGAACAGTCTTCTTGGGCTTTTTGTTGCCCTACAGATTTTCTCAGATTCTACAGATTTTCTAACTTGTTCTCAGTAAATAATTATGTTCTGTTTAACTAGTATATTCTGTTTATTTGTTTTCGAAAAACAATCTAATCCTAGAAATTGTTTTAAGTCTGAATGTTTAAGTTTAATGTTGAAGTTGAATTGATAAACCAATAGCTCTATTTTTCCACATGCTATTTTGAAGCATCATACTCTAGTAGAGATACGCAAAATAAAAATAGATTAGAGGATAGGCAAATCCCATTGATTCGAATAGATAGAATAATGATCGAATTTTGTTTTATTATTTTGCCCTATATTTTCCAGTTGAAAAATTTACTGTATAAAATGGTTCTAAACTACAGCATTTTTTCATAAAATATAAGTATTGTTCTCTCATCTGTGTATATATATTATAGTTTGTTCATTGTAGTAGTTTGTGTAGTATTCAAATGAAAATCGACAAACCATGTTTACACCATAGCTTTAAATTAAAAATGGTATTATCATCATTATTTACATGCCGTAAACATAAGCATTACACAGTCATTCTATAATTCCTAGTTTTCACATTACACATATACATACATTGTTTTCATTTCTTATTCTATCATTTTTATAAATAGTCAAACAGATAATGTAGATCATATAAACATTCTATTGCTGATAGTTTTTGTCTTTAGTAGATAATCGAACCCTAGTAAATATCTTAAATCCTGTTTAGATTTTCTTTACAAACTCTTACTTTATATTTAAACAAAACTTAAACGAGGATATGACCTATTGTTATCTCTATAAACGAAGAGACAAATCAATCCACGGTTATACTATACACAGACATCACTTTCCACATTGAACACAAACCCTATCGTGTAACATTACGATTACAAACTACAGTATCAAATTGTTTATTATAGACCCATTGATACATCATTTGGGTGAAGTTTTTAGTTTGATATTTTGATTCTACAAATTTAAAATCATTTCGACATTTTATTCTACAGACTCCTCAACCATGATGAAATGCTTAAACCCTAATCTAGCTTGAAAACCATTCTAGTAACCTACAACAATAAGTCGATTAACATAGACGATTACAAAGATTAAACAACATGCATTGTTTTATTGCCAAAAGGGATAAACATTTATTTACACAGTGAACGAGCTCACGGCTCTATACCATAAATTAACAAACGAAAATTGTGATTCTCAGAACGAGATTTACAACACTATTTGTAAATAAAATTGTATAGGGTTTATCCCAAGTTCCAATAGTTTGAAAGAACCCAAAATTATCAAGCATCGACGAGTTACAATTCCAGTCAGAAACATCAAACTCTAAAATATAGAAACCAAGTATCTTTCAAACGAACGAGAAGTCTTATCACTGTTTAATAAAGGTGCTTCGGAAGGTCTTCAACTTTCAACAACGACAGAGAAACGACAAGTCGTGGTAAGGCCTGTTACTCATTTCTTAAAAACCACCTCAATCACAGTTGGAGAGTACTATGAGGGTTTGGAAGACCCGAAGGTTACCGAAGAGGAAGCACGTTGTTTCCCTTGCCAAACCCTTACTCAAACATTCTTTAAACCCTGCAATTGATAAACAATAAGCTCAAAGTTAGTAATCTGTTGCATTGTAAACCGAAAATTGAAGTGCAATAAAAGAAACAACCATTCCTTAGAAGAATGCTTACCTTCATAACCTTGACGAGAACGATGCCACGAACAAAACCAGGATGCTTTCACCCTCTTGCAGCTCTGTGCATTTCTTTTCACTCTTTTTCTCAAAAATATAAAGCGTAAAACTATGGTTTCGATAACCCTTCGAACCAGAAACCTAATCTCTTAAAACTACATCGACATTATAGTGAGAAACCCTACAAATTCAACCCTTTTAGAAGGTCTCGAGGTCGAACCTCTCCCAAGACCCTTTGACAAATTTTTCGGCAGCCTGTCGGCAACACAGGCCGTAACAATGGTACAATGAACAACCTCTCAAGTTCAAAAACCAAAACACAAGATAGATGTTAGGGTTACAATCCGACGGCCTAGACTCAACATCATCGACGGTCACAGTATTGCCAGCTATTTTAACATTGGTATCAACGACATCGACATTTATTTCCATCCTTCATCACAGGTTGACAATGCCACCATGGCAAACATTTAAGCCAACAAGAACCAGTGTAAACGCATAATATTCTTTCACAACAGTGAGCAAGGAGACAATCATATCTACGTGGATCGTTGGACATCCAACTCGGCGGGGATGGGGTACCAAAATTTTAATGCAGGATCGTTGCGTGATCTCTATCACAGCTCGAGCGAGATGCCAATTTATTGAATCAATGACCTATCCAGTATCAAAATAAATGCCTGTCAGCGAATTCGACGTGACAGTAATCCTTGCATTTTCATGTTAATATAACCATTTTAAATTCGTCATAGTATTATCAACATCTATGTGAGAATTTCATTATAATGTTGCACTACATTGCTATCGATCCGACATATTACAATGTGATAAGGATTTGCAACATATAGTATAGTTTGTTATAATTCCAATGTTTGCATTATATTGCAATAGTTTCATCATATGTTTTAATATTGATATTAAACCAAGAATCGATATAGTCACACCACTATATTCATAAGACCTTGAATGTGTCACATTATAGGATGATAGTTAAATAGTCCAAGTCTTGTTTTGCACCATAGTCAACCTATGGCTTGTATTTGTTTAATTATCTAATTGCTACAAATGTCTAGTCTCTAGGAAAGACTACATTTGCTTACATAAGACCTAAATAATTATAGTGGTAGATATGAATTGTGAACCATAAAACTTATTTAGTTAATCATTTCTATTCATAGGAACTAATAGTGTTGTATAAGCTCGCAAGCATATATATATATGCTATCATATATAGTTTAGTAATTTGGAACAATAAGTTTTTCCAATTTCCTATACACTTTTATTCATGCGATACAATGGTACTGTACCATCCTGGTACTACCATACAAATGATGACAACAAGACATCTATTATCATGACAATGACGACAACAGAACCATCTAGTACAAAGACGACTACAGTAACGATGCTGCTAACTAGATCTTTGTTTCAACAACTAACTTGGGTTGATTTTTACTCAGATACAAGACGAACCTTTGAAAGCAAAAGTGTAAGCATGTGAAACATACTTGTATGCTTTTATAATCGCAATAGTCTCTAATTATTCTATTTTTGTTTGCAACGATGAATTTGAACTTACACGAACTGGAATTTATTGAAATCATGAAACTTCTTACTTATCGTCTGCACATAGAATAGGTTCAATGCTTTAGCATTGCAGCTAAGTAAGCTTAGGGGTCCCTCATAGGACTCCCTTGGTTAGCAAAAAGTAAATTGTCAGCATCATCTCAAAAGAAAAAGTATCATATCACATTTCTAACCTGTCATTTCCTTTATTACATTAATCATGCTTATCATTGCAGAAGAAAAAGGTGTCACATCATAACTCTGATTCATTAGTTCATTTAATTATCATAATTAGAGTTATTATGAATATGTTAGGTTACCACTGTCATATTGTTTATAACATAATTTTATTATGGTTAGTACCAACAGCTGTTAGTTAATGATGTTACAATCAACAATTATTATTTTCCGCAGTTATAAATTATCCTAAATTAAGCTATTATTACTAGTATCAAAAATTTTAAATTTTTATGAAAATATGGGATGTTACAGAAGGTCCTATTTATCTACGACTGAACTCTACATATCTATCTACAACTCTCCGACAACGGTGCCAAAATTTTGAGGTGTGTGAGTTGTCTAAAAGAAAACACCTAAATATTTAATTATTGACCAGGGTTGGTAATCTTAGATTTGAGGCACAGTATATGTTAACGTAGAATGGCACCTAATATTCGGCTTGTCAAACCTTAGAGATGTTTAGAAAAGAAAAGATCAAAAGATCTTTCAAAACGAAAAATCGAGTCAAACTTCAGAAAAAAGATAGCAAATGAACTAACTAAATCAAATTAAACCAATAGATCAGAATAGTATCAAATCATACTACTCTACTCTATGATTAAATAATGGAAAAAGAACAATTATTGATTAAAGAGCAATCTATTTTTATAAGAATGGAAACTACTTAATCAATCCTTTAGATTCTAATCTAGGAATTAGAAACAACTGTAAAATTAAACATCTATCTATATAATATCTTAATTTGATGGAAAATTACATAAACAAAAAACTATGTTAATTCAAAGCAAAACTACAAACTATTGATGAATTCAAGAACTACTTATGCATTCAAAAACTACATTAAAGCATCTAATTCTAACTCCATTCTCCTTGATGTTGTGTGTCAAATGTGATAGGAACTGGAGTGAATGAATCGTAATGACTTTCAAATGTAATAGAAAAACAAAATGGAAGTAAATCTAATCTAATCTCTGCAAAGATATGTAAACTACAAAGAGTCCAATTATAGTTAACTTTAAACATTATGATCTATCTTCTATCCATAAGCAAAATGACATAAAACTAATGAAATCTAGAAGCAAGTAGAAAACTTGATAAAGGTATTTATTTTTGGATTCAATTTGGAAGCAAGTAGAAAACTTGATAAAGATATTTTATATAGAAGCAAGTAGAAAACTTGATAAAGATATTTTATTTCCGATCCAAATTCTATTTTATGAACATCTTCATTATCGTGATGAATGGAAAACTGATCCTATACTTGACAAAGAAACTATCGA
The DNA here is from genome assembly GCA_027924585.1 of Larix kaempferi. NCBI lineage: Eukaryota > Viridiplantae > Streptophyta > Pinopsida > Pinales > Pinaceae > Larix > Larix kaempferi. The sequence continues at coordinate 16,721,004 of BSBM01000050.1, read as the reverse complement.
AATTCAGATAATTTGGAGAATGAAATTATTAACTCTAATTTGAAAATAAACCTTAAAAGCATGTAGTAAACTATGCTACGAATAAGACTGATAAACCTGAAAGCAGCAACATATTAGTAAATCAGATATGAAAGACATAACTCAGAAAATAGTTGGAATGAAGTGAAGGAAAATGAGATGGGAATTAAGAATAATCACAAAATCTAATTTAAAACTCTTATAGCATATAAAGAAAATCCCTAATTATGGTTAAAGATGCTAATTAAAAGTAAGAAATATTACAGTTAAAGAACCTAAGAAACTGAATTCAAAATAAGCATAAAACTGTGCAGAAAGAATGAAAGTCCGAATGACGATCCGAATGACTGTCCGAATGACAGTTCCGATGGAGGAAAAACGAATTAAACTAAGGAAAGAGGCAGTTTGATGATCTTAATCGTCATCTGTCGAATGCAGATGAACCTACAGTGCAAAGAAATCAGTGAGAAGACTGTTGAGAAGCTACGATAATAGGAAGCAATCTATTCTAATCATTATCTAAGAGATGAACTACTTCTATAACATAATCAAACAAAATTAAGCTATGAATAAAACTTACCCTACAGCTACAAAAAGAGAAGCTAATAGACTAATTCTAATTATAACTAAGCTTGAAATAGAAACTAACTAAACAACTATCTAATTGGCAGAAGACTGAAAACAACTATCTAATTGCAGAAGATTGAAAACAACTAAAAAACACTATGCTTGGTCGACCATTATCAATCTTGGAATGCAAACTGAGTTAGCAGCACAATACATATTACAGATAAGTAAGGAAATGACATGTACAGGAAAACAAAGTTAATTATATAAACTGGAAAATGAACTAGTTATTTGCAGAAAAGAAAATACAGAAAACATAAATAAAACCTCCGGTTGATGAGGGGCCCTTCCCAGCAATCAGAGATGGAAACTAAATCAACTTAGTTACTAATAGCAGAGCATCAATGAACTGAAACTTCCATTAACTGAGAAAATTATACAGTCCTTGTAGCTCAAAATACTGACAGTTTCCTAAAACTCTATAGACTCAGACTCAAGGATTAACTCGTCTCAGTCACAAAGACATATATTTATGCAATTTTACAATGTGGAGAGCAAGTCGATCCTTTAGTGATCGACTGCTCTAATAATAGGCAGTATTTAAGACTGTCAAATGGCTGCTTGTAATCCACGACAACAAAGAGGTCGCCTGCTTACTTTCACGGCGTCGACCCTACCCAATGCAAACGACTGCCTGTTCGTTTCCTTCAATCATGGGCAGAATGCATGTTGGTGAGCTGGATGGACAAAGGAGAGGTCTACTGGAGCGTTGATGTGGACAAAGCGTGAGCTGGCGTACTGAGCGTGGGCGGATGAGGCTTCTCTAGAATGTTGTCATGAGCAGGCATTCGTGATATTAGGCTGAACGAAGAGGAAAGTCAGAACGTTGGAGTGTTGACGTGGGGAGACTGTGTGCTTTCGAGCTCAAGAGGCAAGGAAGCGAATCTTCTAGAACCAAGGATCGTCAATCATAACCATCACGTGGCTAGCCAAACCCATGAGTCCGTTTCTGTCTTTAATGGCCAGGAATATGCCAACCTATGATTCCACGGACTGGACGACTGGTTGGACAACGAGCTGAACGCTGCTGGCATTCTTGGCGTGAAAGCGAGTCTGAATGAAGGTTTATTTGAAGACCGCATCCTGTAGAGCAAGAACTAAATGCCATGCATGTCTATAAATGTCACTTTAAACATTAATAAATCATAATATAGCGAGATTTGACAAAAATTCATATGATAAATGAATATATGCATACCTGGTCTGTTTGATAGTATGAATGGAAGAAGGAATAACTTATCATAGCAAAAATAATGAAAATGACGCCACTCAGAGTAGATTTGATGATCAAAAATAGTGACAAAATGGGCACCAACACTCATCAAAGAATCAGGAAAGTGCTTATACCTCCAAGTAAGTAGACCACCATTTTCCAAGTGCATACAAGCATCAACTGACCAATAAAATATTCTCCAATGACATAGGTGAGGATCCCATGTTCTATAATTATGATCCAAAAGGATGTAAGATGCATCAAAATAATCAGCCATGTGTTCTTTCATCCAAGAAGTGAATGAAGAATCTCCACTAAAATATGAACCAAGTAGGGAACAAATAAAACAATGAGCCTTCAAGGGGCTCACAGAAGTACCATTTGTGCATCCATGAATATGTGTATCATCAAGAAATACCAAAACATGTTTCTTCCAATAATAATTTGCTCCAATTATATATCTCTTCACCCAAGTATTGGATTAATTTCCTCCAACATCAATTGAACTAAAAAAGGAGCAAGGAAAATCATGAGTCTTCAAGTGACTCAAGTGAACATCATAAGTGCATCCATGTATATGTGCATCATCAAGAAATAACAAGGGGTGTTTTTTCCAATAAGAATTTTCTCCAATCATATGTCTTTTCACCCAAGTATTGGATGAATTTCCTCCAACATCAATTGATCTAAGCAAGGAGCAAGGAAAATCATGAGTCTTCAAGTGACTCAAGTGAACATCATAGGTGCATCCATGTAGATATGTATCAGCATAAGGTAACAAGGGATGCTGCTGCAAATGTAAATAATAATAAAGTTCTCTAATCATTTCATCATCTAAAGGAGATATAGGACTTTCATACTCCTCATGTGGCACCATCAAAAAGAAACTTTTCACCCATACTTCATTAGGATGAATGTTGCAAAATATGGAAGTGTAGGATGTAGGAGAATGAACCAACTCACCCAAATGATCAGAATATGAAAACGTGTCATCATGTGTAGGCTCCATAAGGGTAGGATCATGCACCTCCCTCAAAATGGCAAAACTTTCCTCATAGGTTGGTTCGAAGGTAGTGAAATCATACACTTCTTCAAAAATTGTGTAACCATTTCCAAGAGGCAACCCAAGTTCCTCTTCCACCACAACAAGTGCTTGGTTCTCATCAATCTCATCTTCAAACACATCAATCACCTTAAATTTTCCATTTTTCTCATGATCCATCATGACATGAGAATCCTCCAAGCAATATACCATTTGACAATCTGAAACATAGGAGTAAGAACAAGTATCTTGCAACCTATCAAGAAGTTGCTCATTTTGCATTTTGAGCTTATGAATATCCTCATTATTATTCAAGTATGCTCCATGTAACCATTCATTAAGCTCAACCAAATTATCTCTATCAAAAATCAAGGACATGAAATTACCTTCGATGTTGCACATTGCTATTTGAATATTCTCCATGTTTTCAAGGAAGGATGGATCATTCAATGAAGAAACTCTCCAACAAGAATTTGACACCAATGCTTGAGTTTCATGGAGTATGCTAAGGGTCTCTTGGATCTTCTTTTCATTCATCTTTAATGACCCTTCAAGAAAAAAAGGATCTTGTAGAGGGACCTCCTCTTCTTTGTACTTTCTACTTGGACCAACTTCATTAAGCTCAAGTGGTGATGCGGAAGTTCATCTTGGTTCTTCTTCAACTGCTACAAGGAATTCATTTTCATGCTTAATGGAACTTTGGCTTGCAGCAACACTTTCAAAAGTGATCTCTATGACACCAACATAGAGGTGTGAGCACCCATCAGTAGGTACTCCTTCATAGTTCAAACATCCATCAGTAGATGCTCTTTGATTCATCTCCAAAGTAGAGTGTGTCTCATCATGTAACTCGTCTTCATGCTCATGTGATGTTTATTCATATTTTTCAGAGTCATCTGGGAGGGAATTTTGACCCTCTTCATGTAATGTTTCTTTTGCTTTACATATTTCAGAACTAGGTGGCTCATGGGTCTCCTCCTTTTCACTCAAACATATATGATTTTCTCTCCAAGGTATTTTGCAAGAAGGGCATAGAACTTTATTCACTAACTCCACATAATCATTTTTGGGCCTATTTTCACACACCCAATCAGAAAAGTCTTCAAAAGGAATGGCCTTTTGTGTATCTCCCTTGTAGAGACCAAGATATGCCTGATATTTTTGGGGCAAGGTTTTACATGTTTCTCTCAATATTTGTAATTAATTCATAGAATTATCCTTTGGTAGTGTGATACACTCATATTCATAATATTAAATATCATAATAATAACCCTCATTCCTTATTAAATTGTAAGAAGTGTTGTATGATGACACCTCTTCCTCATACCATTCACATTCTTCTTCATATTGCTCATAAGCATTGTACTCATAGGATTCATAATAATAGTAAGACATGGATGAAAATTATTCTTCTATGTATGATATTAATTCACAGGTGCAAGGACCATGCTTTGATACCACTGTAATATCCCCAATTTGGAATTTTACCCAATTTGGCCTATTTTCGAACCTTGGACTAGTGAAACTCCAAATTGTCCAAAATGATCCCAAGTGGTTTCGACTTATGTCTAGAGTGGATTGAGGTGTATTAGGACACACTATTTCAACTATTATATTATTGTACAATTCATAAATACTTTAGCAACTTTCATTTACAACTAGAGAATGAAAGGCAAAATTACTAGGAAAATCGATGTTGAAACCCCCAAGGGTAGATGACTCCAAAAGACTCCTAAGGATTTCGAATTGGGTCTGAGAGTGTTTGAATGGTATTAGTACATAAAAATTAACATAATGGGTGCTTATACACTATCAAAATACTTCCTCAACATTCATTTAAGTTCAAGAGAAAATACAGAAATTTGATAGTAAATTCGAGGTTCAAATCCCCAAGGGTAGAGGTCACGAATGGCTTCCCAAATGCAGTATGAACCTCCAAAATTTAAGAAAAGAGACATGTATTATTTATATGAATTCAATGGGAACCCAAATTCATCATTAATCAGTTCATAAAGGTTGTTGCAACTCCCATAAATTAGAGATTTGTAAACATGTCTTAACATACGGGGAAATGAGAGAAAAGCGGTATAACTTGCTATGAAATTTGAGAGAAATTTTACAAGGACTTGCATAAGGTGTATGAAAATTCTTAGGTATATTAATGTCTCTCGAAAAATTAATAAAACCACATATATTTATTGATACAATTCGATCCCAAACAACTTCAAGATCTCTCAACAAGATACATGGGAAAATGGCACCATTCATACATAGTTTGGCATTTTTATATGGTTTTACTTGGAGTTTCGATATTAGTTATATATGATCATAAAATAAATAGTTTGGAAATAATATTACAAATAAATGGGTCCCCTTGTACTCCCCCAAAGAGATAATCATATCTCCATGTGCACCCTTCCTCCAAGAGCAAGAATATAGAGAGAAAATTGGAAGAGATGTCGAAACAAGTTGAAGGAGAAATGGTCACAAGCAACCCTATAGCTTCAACCTAAAAAAATGTCTTCATACATATCCAAATAAAATTTCTGAATGGACTCTCCAATTTCCAATTAGGATGGGAATATTTCACCCTTCAAATTGGTGCTAAGGCAAGTAGAATAAACACTCAACTTGCATGGACAAGCTATGCTCTCCAATTTACCAAATGAGAAATGATAAAAAACTTCTCTATTTATTTCCTTTTGTCTTTTATTAACCTCCCAATACATCCTTAGCTTGAATTCCATCCAAGAGACTCATCCCAACTGAAGCTAGGGAGAGATTCCCATGAATGCCACTTGTCCAACATTTCCTAGCTCTCCTCTTCCATAAATTCGATTGGGGGACTCTTGGCTTCCATAACTCCCATTGTGCTCCCTCTTGGAGGATATTTTTATCCCTGACATGTCATATATGTCATATGTCAGCAATCAGGTCTGAAAGTTGTCATAAGTGTAATATAATCTTCATCATTGTTGTCATAGGTGTTAGGGAATCTAGGTCCAAGTGTCACAATTCTTCTAAGATGCCTCTTCCTCTTCCATGGGAGTTACTCTTCCACTCCAATTTGACCTTAAATGGTTCATTCCATGATTAATACCTCTTAAAATCCCCCAAGTATGTTACCCTTCATATTGAACTTGAATTGGTGAGAGAATCATGCCAAGTGTGATGGGGAATATTGCCACATGTGGGTCCCACAACCTCTTATGTGCCCTCATGATCCAATGACACCTCATTCTTTTTATTATTTAATTGACCCATTTAATGTGAATCTGTAATTCTAAGGTCATTTTGGGTCTTGTAGCTCCCTTATTCCAACTTTTAATGCTTCCACCCCCAACCTAGGGAACTAGTAATTTTCCCCCATGATAGTTCATTTGGATGGGTATATTACAAAATTTTAATTGGGAAATTTCTGTTAATGTGACCACCTTGTCCATTTGGATCTAATTTTTCATTATTACTAACTTGGACATCATGCTTGGCAATTATCTGACCCTTAGCATCAATTTGACAAACCATCATGAATATGGCCAAGTGGGTTAGGCCATTATGACCCAATGAAAATTTCAGGGAGATGACATTGTGCATAATTTATGCATATTAGACTAGCCACATCCAATCATTGTAATTGTAAAAGGGTCCTACATACTCCGTCAATTCAGTACATCCGTTGTAACAAAAATGTATGCCATGCATGCAAAATAACCCCAAACCATGTAATGGCAATGGTGCAATCTGATATATTCTCTCTTTCGGACAAAAATACATGTTTAATGGAGGAAGATACTTGGGTACCCATTGTTTCACTAGATGTTTAAACCTCAAGGGCACCTCGACATCGCCTATGGTCTCATCATCATAAGAACATGACCCCCCTTCAACAAGAAAAAATTCCATGTGTTTATGGAATTTTCTTACGATATTTTGACCTCTAGTTGATATCCGTCTTTTAGACCTACTAGATGTCTCACTTTCCTCTAGTCTTCCTGAACTTCCCTCGCTCGAGGAATACATATCTGAAAAATGCTTGTTTGGTTGTACCTACACTCCATCGAAGGAGATAAATAGCTAGTGAAAGATCCTTGAAGGCTACAACATAGGGAAACACAATTAACAAAGGCATTGATAAAGCTAATAAATATGTCATCTTATGTTGTCTCCTTTATTGTATTTCTACGCTAAATTTGAAAAAATTTCTTAAGCAATGTAGGAATTTAACGCAAGAACAATAATGAATGTGCATGCCATAATTTGGAAACACATTTCACAAGTTATTCAATACATTGGGACCTCGATGCTATCACATTTTGACCTTGGATCTACCCCCAAAATTTACCTTTACCTTGTGTCCTTTTCATATCCAAATATCTTTTTAATTAATAGAGGTTTCCAGAATAATACGGACTTAGTTTTCCAACTACTTCCATCTTCTTGAGCGATGAAAAATCTACCCTAAACTAAGATTGTTTTACAAAATTGTGATGTTGAGGACCACTTGAACATTGTTGCTTTAATTTTGTTGGGGTATGTTTAGGTAAATACCCCCAACCTTCTACCGTTCTCACATGTCTTTCCATTTCAATGTTTAGGTGACAGTTAGTGAAAATTCCTTGAAGGCTACACCATAGGGAAACACAATTTTAAAAGGAATTGATAAATCTAAGAAGTATGTCATCTTATGTTGTCTCCTTTATTGTATGTCTACACAAAATTTCAAAAAAGGTTCTTGACAATGTAGGAATTTAATGCAAGAACACTAATGAATGTGCATGCCATAATTTGGAGACACATTTCACAAGGTATTCAATACATTGTGACCTCAATGCTAGCACATTTTGACCTTGAATCTACCCCCAAAATTCACCTTTACCTTACGACCTTTCCATAGTCATATATTTGTTGAATTAATAGAGTTTTCTAGAAGAATATGTAGTTAGTCTTCCAACTATTGACATATTATTGAGAAATGAAAAATCTACCCTAAACTAAGAGTTTTTTACAAAATTGTGATGTTGAATACCACTTGAACATTGTTGCTTTAATTTTGTTTGGGTAGGTTGAGGTAGCTTCCCCCAACCTTCTCCCCTTTCTCACATGTCTTTACATTTCAATGTTTAGGTGATAGTTTCATACTGAGGGGACATATATGAGAAGGATAGCTTCCAAAATTCCTTTCTCCATGTCCACTTCAACACAAATAATTGTGCATGCACATATGCCTACCTTTTGTTCAAACTTGTTAATGTCATTATAAATAGTGTTTCCTATGCACCTTAGAGAGTCTTCATTCTCACAATGTAAATACAAATAGGGAAATAAAACCCAAACATGGACTAGTAATGGAATATTAAGTTCGAGATGATAATTTGGGATCTAAATATTAAGATACACCCCCTTGGTTCCAAAACAATGGACCATTTTAGAAAATAATATTTCAATCATCTCTAGCTTCAAATAGGAAGGCATACAACCCTCTTCCACATAAATAATAGTAAACTTCCCTTTGATTGTGGCCATCCATTTTTTTTACATCCAAATATCCATTGATTTGGGTGAGGGGAAAATTATAGTGAACTACCCTATGAGCTATCTTTTAACCAATGCCAAAGCCATGTGTTGAGAGGAGGTAGCAGCAAGACTTACTTCAAGAATTCAATCCATATTATTCAAAAACATAGAGGGATAAGATGTATTAATTGATTTCCTTATGGAGAAGATAAGATCTTGGTAAGTGATCACATTTGTATCAATATGGCGAGCACGACCCCCTGTTGGACCCAAATCATTGATTTTAAGGTCCTAAACACACAACATTGGATAGGGTTCTTGGCACTAGGATTTATTATGCAGGAGAGGGATATTTTGGATAGTATTATTGCTAAGCATTTTTTTCTATAATGTGTATTGCTAGTACAAAAATTACCAAATGAATATTTATGTTGTACTTCATGGAATTTTTAACTAATTTCCAAGGAAAGAAAAAATAAAAGACACGCTAGAAGAGGCAGAGAAAGCATCTCTAAAATATTGGATAGGTTTCTAATGGTTGAACACTTATTTAATTGGAAGATTCAAATTCAATCTATGATTGGGTTGGGGGGAGCTCATGATCATATACCAATCCTACTTTACTTGGAGCCATAAGATCATAAACCTCCAAGTCTATTGAAATTTAACCATGCTTAGCTATTGCAAAAATATTTTAGAGACCTCGTGATTAAAACATGGAAGCCTTTAGATCTAATATTAGGTGTTTACACCACGAAATAATTTGTATACAATATTAAGATCATAAAAATATGCCATGAAGAGGTTGGATTCCACAATTGTTGTGAACTCCCAAAAAGATTTAAAGGAGGTGGATGAATGGGTTAAAGCCCTTTTTGACAATAACGTTTGTGGGAATGTGTTCATGAGATGAAGTTCAATCCCTTAAATAATTGGAAAGAAAAAAGAAAGAACTATTGGATAAGGAGGAGATTGTTGGGAGACTTAAAAATAATTGCATTATTATGCTAGTCATAGAAAGCATATTAACACCATTTCGGAGATCCTCCACCCAAATGAATCAATATTAGATGATAGCCTTATTATTTTTAGCAATGTTAACCACACACAAGCTACCTAAGCTATATTGGGGTCAATAAATGTTACGATCTTATTGTCAGTTTTGTATTGTTCGTTTGCTTTAAAAGTGCCCCAATCTCCTTTATGCTCCAAAAATTGACCTTAGTTATATAAGTTAAACATGTAGTTGTTTTAGGATCTCTTATAGTATTATAGGTGTGATAACCGTCGAAATGGTAAAAAATTTCAAGTTCTTATCTCATTTGTTAGTGTCATTAATTTCAGTAGGTTGCTCATTTTCCTTTGTTTGTTTCAACTTATGTCATTTGGAGTCATTTACTTCTTCCTAGGTCCAATATTTTGGTCAATACTTCTTATCTTGTGTGTTTCTCTCCATATCGCCTCCATCTTGATGGCCATATTGAGGGATTTCTAATGTGAGTTTTTAAAAACTATGATTGAATAATAATACAGTGGCATAAAATGAATTGATCCAAGTGAATAAGTTCTAGAATATTATACTTGAAGATGTTAAAAATATCCTTGAGACAAGAGTCATTTCATTGTACAAATTTTCCCACAATTGTGTTCCCTCTACCCAACACTCGAAATTCTCAACAATCTAATGATTGAACAATTGTGTTAGTGTTCTATTAAATAAAAAACATCACAAAGAACATTTGCATCCACAAAAACAATATCCTCAAAGGTTTCTTAATGGAAAAATAAGGAAAACTATATTAGAATATTTTTTTTTCTATGAATAGGGTCTTCCAAAGATGCCAAGGTTGTTTATGAATGTTGTATGAACCAACACACTTTATGATAACACTCCAATAACAAATTTAGTATTACTCTTCACTTTTACAAGTGAGCAGTGTTCCCCTTACCATCAATAAATGGTATGTTCCATGGCTTCTTGTGTCAATGTAAAAGAAAACTAAAATTGAAGTTGTGGCCATCCAAGTTTAATGGTGTAAATAGTGGGATGAGTAAAGCATTCGAGATAAAAACATGTTTTGTAGCTACTTGCATGGCACATCCAATTTTTACAAATTCCTTCATTTTGATGCCAGTTAATTTAATTGGAGATTTTCTCTTTCATGCATAAAGACAACACACTCTTCCCTCTTTTCTCACACAAAAATACAACAAATAAATAAATAATTATTTATTGAGGGGATCCGTTTCCTTATAGTAATTAAAGGTAAAACCAACAACTAGAAAATGGATTGCTTCAGTATTGATGTAATCGTTATAGCATAGATATACCAATCAATGATTTATAAGTATATGGATTAAACATCATAGAGGATGGAGATGCTTTTCCCAATGACAACCTGACACAAATATTACTTTTGCATTCAAGAAAACAAGCCAATAATTTAATGGTTTATTACTCCTCAAACCTCATATTTACCAAGTGAGGAACATTTCAGTGCTTCCACAAGTAATATTCTCTTATTTCCATTCAGTGTTTATCTCACTATTGGATCATTTGAAGGTTCAAATATAAACCATCATCTTTAACTATTATGGGTAAAGGATTGGACAATTGGAGTATTCTCACGTAATAACTATCAAGGATTTGTGGGGTAGCTCATAATCCAAGTGGATTTACCCATCATGTAATACAAACCATAAAAGTTTAAAAGCAAGAGAATGGTATGTAAAACTCCACATTAGATAAACACATTGGTTGTTGAAGGTAAGTTGTAACTCACATAGAATTGGGAGTAACTATGATCATATTGGAATGATTATAATATTTGAAGCAAAGTGTACAATAAAATTTACAAACTAATTATAAGCAAAGTGTACAATCAAATTTACAAACTAATTATTCAAAGGTATTATTCCAAGGGTTGTTTGGAAACCTGGGTTCTTCAATTTATTGTTAATCCCTAAATATGGGCACATTCCCCCTATATTGTGGTTCATTACATTAGTTTTGATGTTCGATTTGGTCCATTAGTGGTAATTTTCATTAGTATGGTTATATTAGTTATGTCGGCTTGGGTCAATTATTTGGGATTGTACCCCTTAGTCTCCTATATATAGGAAGGAGACCTTCCATTTGGAGTATCTTGTCTCATCTTGTCTTGTGTACTTAGTACATTGTATAAGGAGGTTACCCCCTCGACGAGGCTTGTTATTCAGATATTTTCTTCAATCAAGTCGTGGATTACTCTTTCTGATCTATTTCTTCTCTTTTCATACTCTTTTTGGAAATTTATTGCATAACATTTGGTATCAGAGCCTTTTCCTCGAGACTGGTTTATTCAAAACAAGTCATCTTGTAATTTTCACTATAAATTTTTTTATACAAGGTTTCAGAGAGTGAGACTTAAAATACATCTGGAAAAAAGGCCTAAATAACTGTGGTCCAAGTTTCAGATCCTGAAACATTACAGGTTCGAAGATATTCTCTCTAGAATCTAGGCCTTCTGACTAGTCCAAAAACTAGTCTAAAACAGGTGTTCTGAGAGAAAGTTCATATATGGAGCATGAAATATCCAAATTGAGTAAGACCTATGGTATCTGAAAGAATATGGACCACAATATATGTGGTAGGGTTTTCAACCTTAGATACTAGACACGTGGCATAGATTACAAGTTCGCTATTCTGGAAAGACCAAAATTAAGAGTTGTTGGGATATTCGCAATAACTTCTTATTGGTAAATCCAAATTATCTCAGACTCATAGAATTGGATAGAGGACACATCCAGATACAACAGTACAAAGTTTCAGACCTAGTGGAGCAAAAATTTAAAATTTACATCAGCTTCAATTCGGCCTTAAAATTGTCTTCCAATCAGGGTTTGAAAAGGTACGCCATTTTTAATTTTGATTAAATTTGAGTAGAAGGATCTAATTATGGTGACACATAAGGTGTGATATCTATTGATATTGTTAAAAATGCCACCAAAAGGAAGTCTAAATACCTACACTCCATCCAAACCTCCATAGGATCGATCCTTGACGCATGATGAAAGGGAATACCTCTCTTTTCGAGTATCCCAGTTGGAAAATATGATTAAAGGGTCTGTGAAAAAAGTTGATTTGGATCATTAAGAGGATAAGTTGAATAAAATGGAGGAAAATATGAAAGGTTCAGGGAGAACATTTTATTTACTCAATCTAGAGGGGACGTTGATGGGGAATATGACAAATATTTTTAATCTCATACAAAATTCAAGGAATACTCTTCCTACAGGTGATGATGTGTTCCAGGATACTCAAGAGGATAAAGAAAATTCTCATGTTGAGAACCTTCCATGAATAAGAATATTCCGAAAGGAAATTATTCTGGTAATGGAATTCATCAGGGATGGTCACCAAGGGGTACCCAACTTCCCAATATTGACACAAGAAAGTTTGATTTCAATGATCCAATCACATGGATATTCCAAATGGAGAAATTATTTGATCTACACCAGGTTCCAAATTTGAAAACAATAGCTACTGCATCATTATATTTAGAGCCTAATCAATTTGTATGGTACCAATGGATTTGCGACCGTAAAAAAAGCTCTATTATATCTTTGTCTATATTCATCGAAGAATTGATTGCACATTATGGGGATATTAATAGAAATACCTTCTTTATCGAGTTAATAAACCTCAAGAAAAAAGGTCCAGTTGCAGAGCACATCAAACAATTTTAGAATCTAAGTATTAGAGTGAAGAACATTTCAAAAGATAATATGTTGGATCTCTTCATTTGCACCGTGAAGGATAACATTCAACATGAGGTGCATCTCTTTGAACCACCATCTATGGATAAGGACTTCACGATGGAAAGGAAGGTTGAAAGTAAAAATATGACGATGGCTAATAGAAAGAGCACCTACAACACATACCGAGAGAATACTATTACTTCTTCTAACCCACCTCAAAGGTTGACACCTCAAAAAATAGAGGAAAGAAGAGCAAAACGCATATATTTTAATTGTGAGAGCAAGTATAATAAAGGGAATAAGTGTGGTGAGAATAAATTATTTTACATCGAGTGTGAAGAGGAAGAACCAAAGAAAAAGAACCATCTCCAGATGAAGAAATAGAAGATACTACTTCAGAAGAGATTAATCCCACCATATCATGCCATGCATTGGTTGGAATTAGCACTCCTCAAACTCTCAAGATCGAAAGATTTATCAAAAAGAAAAAGGTAACAGTGTTGATTGATTCTGGTAGTACTCATAATTTCATTCACTATAAATTAGTGAAATCTCTCAATTGATTTGTATATCCAACACCAAAGTTTCAAGTAATGATTGCAGATGGAGGAACTATCAACTACTTAGGGAAATGCCATAATATAAATCTTACTATGGGAAAATATGTATTGAATAGTCCCATGATTGATATTCCAATGGGTGGTGCTGATGTTGTATTAGGATTTTAAAGGTTACAATATTTGGGAACTGTGGCTTTTAATTTTCAGAAGCTTTTCAGGAATTGTTTATGGGAAGGAAAGGAATATGAATTGCATGGTATCACAGGGAAAACAAGCAATGTGATAAGCTTTAATGGTATGAAAAAATTGATGAAAAAGGTACATCATGGTGTAATTGCACAATTATGCTCATTAGATGTTCAAACATCTAAGCCTCTTATTTCCTCAGATCTCCAAAGGGTCATTAATAAGAATTCCAAGGTATTTGAATATATTCCGAAAGGTCTTCCTCCTATCCAATATTTTGATCATGTTATTCATTTAAACCCAGGAATTGCTCCTCCTAAGATCCGACCTTACAAATACCCCTATGGACAGAAGAGTGAAATTGAGCGCATGGTTGAAGAAATATTAGAGGCTGGCATAATTAGGCATATACATGTTGATGTATATGTAAATTCGGAATGTATTTCATATTTGTATATTGTAATCCTATAGAGATGGTATTATTCCTCTATACGGAAGTGTTTGTATTCCTATAGAAATGTTATTATTCCTCTATACGGAAGTGTCGTCATTTATATTGTAAGTGTCGTAACTTATACTTGATGGGTTATTAGACCACCTTGTTTGGGTCGGCCCTGTATAAGTCATGTGGGTCGAAGGGTTATTAGACCACCCTATTGGGGGCCGGCCATGTGGGTCAAAAGGTTATTAGACCACCCTATTGGGTGTCGGCCCAGTCAGCATTATGTTATGTGGTTAAGTTAAGGCCGACCTAGTAAAGGTTATTAGGCAAGTCAAGTCAAGTATAAATAGAGTGCGGGAGGCACTCTATTTGATCATTCTATTCTCTCTCACACTCTCAGGAGAGTGGCGCAATTGTGGAGGATCGGAGAAGCTACTTCTAGGATATTTCTATCTCTTATGCTTGGGTTGTATCATTGCTCTATCTATCTCTGAGGAAGTTATTGGGGTTTTTCACCTTTATGGTTTTCCCCAAGTAAACTCTGTGTCTCTTGTGTGCATGCATTATTGTGTTCATGATTGATATGTTGTATATATGTTGTACATGTTGTTCTCTCAGTTAAGATCCTAGATTAGATTGAAGTAAATTTTGAAAAAAATTAACATGGTATCAGAGCTATCCTGAAAGAAGGCATGGTATCGCATGTATGACACTTGTTGTAATTGTGAAGCTAGGGCTTCATATAGCAAAAACCAGTCATCATAGCACTTTCACTATAAATAAATTTTGGCGAAGTTTCAGGATCTAAAAATCGTATGGGAAGAAGCTAAGATCCCCATGTACCTTGTGTCCAAAGAAAAACTCTAATTCATTGTACTTTTTGTTTTATAATCTGTACAATATAGGGTTTCTGGCTCTTCCAGATCTCAATCATAAACAGGTGACCTTGGAAAAAAGGTCATAAATTGGGCTAGGAAGCTCCAAATAAAATTTCGTAAAAAGTGACAGGTAGTGCATGGACTGTACTTTCTCAGGTAACATTTCCAAAGGTCGAACCTAAATCAGTGACATGTGGAACGCCGTACAAGTTCACTCTCCTGTTTTATCCCATAAACAGGTCACGTTGCGACACCTGTCATAAATCTCTCTCGGAGAATCCATTTGAGGTCAGACCTATGGGGTTGGAAAGATGATAGGTCAGTATACCATAGGAAACATTTTCAGACCCTGTGGATTGAAAAGTTCATAGTTACACTAGAAACAATCAGGTACATATTTTTGTCAAAACATAATTATTTTTTAGCACCTTCATTCATGGCTTCCGGAATTTAGGGTTTCGGAGAAAGTTGGAATTTTTGTAATCGGAGACTACAGCTGAATGCTACTCATCAAAATCAAAATTTAGAGACGAAGATCATAATTTTTGGTTGGGAAGAAGGTCGGGCTTGATCAGACCCTAGTTTGGGACTTTGATTAGAAAAGTGGAAAATTAGGGCTTCTGCAAAAATGGGAATTTTTTAAATCTGTCACCACAGCTGGAAGCTCCTCAGAAAACTAGAATATTAGAGCTTTGGATTGAACCTTTTAATTGGGCAGAAGGGTGGGATTTATCAAACCCTAGTTCGGGGTCATGTGTAGTGAATCCGGAAGTTTCAAAGGCAAATTTGAGGGGTGAAACTTTGCAGTTTTCAAATTATGAGTATACCAGGTTGATCAGCTCATCAAGGCGCATATTTCTATTCTTTCAGAAGTTTGAAATTCAAAGTTTGAATTTTTAGGGTTTTTATGACAAACCCTAATCCAGCTCCAGATCCAGTTCCTGCAAATCAAGTGGATTGGGTTAATCCTAGAAGAGAATGGATTGGTCACCTGCATAAGTAAAGAAATTCTTGTTTCAGAGGGAGATGAGGCTAAGGCCTTACATAAGAAGGTTACAAGCAATCTCAACAGGTATGACTCATCCAGGTATGTTTTGAGATTTGTTCATGATTAAGTTTATGGTATGTTTTTCTTCATGTTATTATGGTTCTAGTACAATCTTGATTAAATTTAGACTTGTTGTATCACCTTAATAAAATTATGAATGCATGATAGAAGATATTCATTGGTTAGGGTGTTGACACTTATCATTGTACTAATGCATTATGGTGTTGTATGAGGTTTATGTTGTCCGCTAACATGAAAGGTACACCAAAAAAAGACAAATCATGTTCTAGTTCAAGAACATATGATCATGATGACATGAGGACAAATATTCATCCATTTTCATGAATCACTTAGAAGATCTATTTGCGAGGTATGTATAACTTTGTTCTATAATGGTTAACCTGTGAGATATGCAGGTTACTAGCACAAGTCATTGAAGAGAACAAGAAGACATCATGTGGGTATGTTAGACATAACTAGCTAACATTCCAATCCAGGTATGTTTTTCCTATATCAAGTTAGAATCCTACCTTGTGTTAGGATCCCTTATATAAGTGTACTTGGTATGATTGGTTATGTTTATTCATAAAGTTAGAAATGTCAATAATCAAGGGTTTATGCATTTATGTCTCTTATCTTGATTGATGATTTAACTAACCAGAAGAGTCCTATGATCAAATAAGAATATGCATGAGTAAAAGAAGACTTCCCTAAAACCTTGAATACTAATGTTTATTATCTGTGTTTGAAATGATCATGACTATACATGTTTAAGATTATTGTGTTTTGATAGTATTAAGATTATACTAATGAATGTGTGATTATGTATGAGACCTCGAGGATAACACAATGATGATACTAGTAAGCATGCATATTGATGGATATAAGTTCAAGGATAGGTAATCCAGGAAGCAAAGATCAAGAGGGAGCACACTCCAGTTGTTCCTGCAAGGAAGCAAAGATCAAGAGGGAGCACACTCCAGTTGTTCCTGCAAGGAAGAAAAGATCAAGAAGGAGCACACTTCAGTAGTTTCTGCAAGGATGCAGATATTCAGAGGGAATTGACCACTTCTCACAATTCACATCAGAATGGATTTGCAGAAAAGAAGCAAAGACTGAGAGGGAGTCAACCCAACAAACAAGCAAAGATAAGTATTTGAATTATCATTCCTTGCATATTTTATTGTTTAAATAATACTGTTCAATAATGTATATACTCACGTTCCTAGAATTAGGTTGTGTATTATGCATATTAGAATAGTTGCATTGATGAACAGTATACTACTAATATACATGGGTAAGTGGCCTATGGCACTGTACAACATTCCATTGCTACTTATCTAGAATGAAACCTCTTTGCTGACATGTTGGGAGTTGTGCACACTCTTAACAATGTTCTGGTAGAGATTGGAAGGCATCTAGAAAGTTACGGGATATGGATAAATGTTGTATTCAAGCATTGGCTAAGATAATTGCATGACTGTATGACATATTTCTTTATGTGTAAGAATTTTTCTGAAAACTATGATATGTTTTCTCATGCAATTTAACTTGTTGTGTAGGAAAGATTGTATACCATCACCTACAAAAGAAGGACTACAACATTTGTTCAGCAACAAAGTTATCTATTGAAAATATTGAAGATATTGAAGTTCCTAGGATCTTGGAAGAATGCCATGATCGAGGAGTACCAGTCGATCATGAAGATGTTTGGGATGCAGTCCCAAGACCTGAAGGGGAGTCTATAGTGACTTCCAAGAGGATCTACAAGATCAAGCATGCTGCAGGTGGTAGCATAGAGACTTTTGCTCCTATAGCAAGATACACTTCCATTAGATCCATACTTTCTCTGACTCCAGTGATGAAATGGAAGATACACCAGATGGATTTCAAGACAGCTTTCTTGAATGGTGTAGTTGAAGAAGAAGTGTATGTGGAGCAGCCACTTGGTTCTGAGACACATGACACGGAGTCATATATGTGCAGAACTTGGTAGGGAAGGATAGACAACTTTCTATCCACTTTGGGCTTTACCAATAGTAAAGCAGATTCCAACCTTTACTACAAGGTTGAGGAAGGAAATCCAGTGACACTACTTTTGTATATGGATGACCTGTTTATTACAGCTAAAGATACATTGATTTCCGACACGCAGCGGAATCTTGCTGCCAAATTCGAGATGAAGAACTTGTGGATGATGCACTATTTTCAAGGTATGGAGGTGTGGCAGAGTACAGATGGAATCTTCCTTGGACAAGGGAAGTATGCAGTAGAGATCCTGAAGAGGTTCGGGATGATGGACTGCAAGGCCATGGCCACACCTATGGCATAAAACCTTAAGCTTCTGTGTGATGCTTCATCTGAGCCGGTTGATATCACTATGTATCGTCAGATGATTGGGTCCTTGATGTACTTAACGAACACGAGACCAGATATTTGCTTTGCGGTGAACACATTGAGCTAGTTCCTAACAGATCTGAGGAGTGTTCATGTGGTTGCTATAAAGCATATTCTGAGGTACCTGAAGGGTACAATTGATTATGGGCTCAAGTATGATGCGAATCAAAAGTTTAACCTACAGGGTTATGTTGATTCAGATTGGGCAGGCAGTGCAGCAGATAGGAAGAGCACTTATGGGTGCTGCTTCAGTATGGGATAAGGTGTGATCTCTTGGTTTAGCAGGAAGTAGTCCTGCGTAGCACTGAGTATAGCCAAAGCAGGGTATGTTGCGATGGATGAGCAAGTTGCGGATGTATTGACCAAGCCGTTGTCCAGAGTGCAGTTTGAGTACTTCAGAGAGAGGCTTGGTGCACTTCAGATAGAGGTTCCTTCCAAAGGGAAGTGATGAGTCCAGAAGATGCAGATGCACATGAGCTTTTCTGACATGGTTGATGTGTTCTCCCATGGTCGTGATGTAATTGCTGAGCCATTCTCACATGGTGGTATATGTGTTCTCCCATCGTATAGATGTAAGGGTTGAAGCCATTTTTCACATGGTGGTAGATGTGTTCTCCCATGGTGAAAAAGTAAGGGTTGGATCCTTCCCCGAATGGTGGTAGATTTGTTCTCTCATATCGGTGGTGTAAGTGCTAAATGATGTGCATCTGGGCTGTGCTTCGTGGACGATGAGATGATCTGAAGAGGACGATGTTATGATGATCAAGAGGATCATGGATGATGAGCATCAGGACGATGCTCCAGTTACTACTCTGTATATGTATATGCATCATGTTGGATGCGGGATATGATCAGTTGGATCATTTATGTATGTATGCATCATGTTGGATGCAGGATATGATCAGTTGGATCATGTATGTATGTATGCATCATGTTGGATGCAGGATATGATCAGTTGGATCATTTATGTATGTATGCATAATGTTGGATGTGGTATATGATCAGTTGGATCATTTATGTATGTATGCATCATGTTGGATGCTGGATATGATCAGTTGGATCATTTGTATGTATTTTGTATATGCATCATGTTGGATGCTGGATATGATCAGTTGGATCATTTGTATGTATTTTGTATATGCATCATGTTGGATGCTTGGACCATGTATCTGTATATGTATCAAGTGGATACTTTGTATGATCAGGTAGATCATGTATGTTGATATGTATGAGGTAGATATGTTGTGTGATCAGGTGGATCATGTATCTATGTATGTATCAGGAGGATACATTGTATGATCAAGTGGATCATGTATGATGATATGTATCAGGAAGATACTTGGTATGCATCAGGTAGATGCATTGTATGATCAGGATGATCATGGATGACGAGCTTCAGGATGTTGCTCCAGATGACATGCATCAGGACGATGTAGTGATAATGATTAGGATGATCATGTGTACATTAGGATGATGTATGGTGAGTATCAGGTTGATACTCTATGGCCGTGGAACAGGTTGTCCAGATAAGCATATAAATTGGCCCTGGGAGATTTGCAGATAGTCTTTCGAGGTTTTTCCTATGGCATGTAATCTGGCCCTGGGATATCTGGCAAATGCTCCTTCGAGGTTTTTCTTTGGGAGGACATATAATTTGGCCCTGGGAGATCTGCAGATAGTCTTTCGAGGTTTTTCCTATGGCATATAATTTGGCCCTGGGATATCTGGAAGATGCTCTTTCGAGGTTTTTTCCTATGGCATATAATATGTTCCTGGGATATCCGATAGGTTGGACTGTGTGCCCGTAATAAGTCTTGGGATGCTCTTGCGAGGTTTTTCCATGACCACATGTAATTTGGCCCTGGGAGATCCTATAGGTAGAGCTATGTGCTCGTAACAGCCTGGGATGCTCTTGCGAGGTTTTTTGGTGAGGTCACATATAATATGGCCCTGGGAGATCCTACAGGTAGAGCCGTGTGCTCGTAACAGCCTAGGATTCTCTTGCGAGTTTTTGTGACGCACGTAATAAGTCCTGAGAATTCCACAGTATGGCCAATGATGGTGAAGACCTGCAGGTGGTGGGCCTACATCCAGTATGAAAAATGACTAGCTCTGTAGAACTTCCCATGATGAGTAGATTCAGAGATTGATTGAGATAGCAGCAGTGACGATGATGATGAATCGATGACGATTATCTAGTGACGATGATCCAGAGAAGAAGACTTGTGCTAGAAGACCTGTGTCGAGAAATACCTTCCTAGTTAAGAGGGAGTGTTGATGTATATGTAACTTCGGAATGTATTTCATATATGTATATTGTACTCCTATAGAGATGGTATTATTCCTCTATACAAAAGTGTTTGTATTCCTATAGAGATTTTATTATTCCTCTATATGGAAGTGTCGTCATTTATATTGTAAGTGTCGTAACTTATACTTGATGGGTTATTAGACCACCTTGTTTGGGTTGGCCCTGTATAAGTCATGTGGGTCGAAGGGTTATTAGACCACCCTATTGGGTGTCGGCCCAGTCAGCATTATGTTATGTGGTTAAGTTAAGGCCAACCTAGTAAAGTTTATTAGGAAAGTCAATTCAAGTATAAATAAAGTGCGGGAGGCACTCTATTTGATCATTCTATTCTCTCTCACACTCTCGGGAGAGTGGCGCACTTGTGGAGGAGGAGAAGTTGCTGCTAGGAGATGTCTATCTCTTATGCTTGGGTTGTGTCATTGCTCTATCTATCTCTGAGGAAGTTATTGAGGTTTTTCACCTTTATGGTTTTCCCCAAGTAAACTCTGTGTCGCTTGTGTGCTTTCATTATTGTGTTCATTATTGATATGTTGTATATATGATGTACATGTTGTTCTCTCAGTTAAGATCCTAGATCAAATTGAAGTAAATTCTGAAAAAAAATTAACAATACAAAGTTCTTACTCTTCACCAATGGTAATGGTACACAAGCCGGATGGATCATGGCGTATGTGTCTAGATTATAGAGAGCTCAATAAGATCACCATTAAAGATAAGTTTCCCATTCCTATAATTGATGAATTGCTAGATGAATTACATGGAGCAATTTTATTCACAAAGTTGGATCTTCGTTCTGGGTATCATCGAATTAGAATGAAAGATGAAGACATCCCAAAAACAACATTCATAACTCATCAAGGTCATTATGAATTTCTAGTCATGTAATTTGGTCTCACAAATGCACCTTCCACATTTGAAGGTTAGATGAATTCCGTTTTCAAGCCTTTTCTTAGAAAATTTGTGCTAGTATTCTTTGATGATATACTAATCTATAGAAATTCTTGGGAAGAACATGTTGACAGGGTACTACCACTACTACATGAGCAACAACTATATGCAAAACCTTCCAAATGTTTCTTTGGGGTGAAGGAGGTAGAGTATTTGGGTCATATTGTATCTCATGAAGGTGTCAAGGTAGACCCTAACAAAATTAAAGCCATGATAGACTAGTTGATTCCAAAAAACCTGAAGAATCTTCGAGGATTCTTAGGTCTGATAGGGAACTACCACAAGTTTGTTCGAAATTATGGAAGAATAACAACGCCTCTAAGAAAGATGAATCTTCTTGGACTCCAGAATCAACTCAAGATTTTGATCAACTTAAAAAAGAAATGTGCACAACTCCTATGTTGGCCACACAAGACTTCACAAAAACCTTTACTATTGAATGTGATGCTTCAGGAAATGGCATTGGCGTTGTTCTAATGCAAGAAGGACACCCACTTGCTTTCACAAGTCATCCAATCAAGGGAAATAAATTACAAAATACCATTTATGAGAAGGAAATGTTGGCAATACTACATGCTCTTAAGAAATGGCGTCCTTATCTAATAGGTAGGCACTTAAAGGTCAAAACAGATCATGATAGTCTTAAATACTTCTTGGAATAGAGACTATATTCAGAAGAGCAACAAAAGTGGGTAACCAAAATGTTGGGATATGATTTTGAAATCATCTATAGAAAGGGGAAATAGAATGTGGTGGCAGATGCACTCTCCAGAAAAGATGAAGATGTTGGGGGATTACTTTGTTCCATTTCCATTCTACAACTAGATTGGATAGTAGCAGCAAGGGAAGAATGGAAAAAAGACCTATCTGTGTGGATGCTCATTCAAAAGCTACAGAATGATCCTAGTGTATCAGATACTTTTGGGTGGAAAAAGTATCACTGTGGTATAAGGATCACTTATATTTATGCAAAAACGCCCAACTCAAGCAGAAGGTCCATTCAAAATTACATGCCTCTCCTATAGGTGGGCACTTAGGATTACTGAAAACTTACCACAAGATCAAGAAGGTATTTTTTGGGGAAGGTCTTAAATCTGATGTTTAAAGGTTCGTGGTTGGATGATTGGTTTTCCAACAGAATAAGGGTGAAACAATTAATACCTCGAGACTCTACAACCATTAGACATACCTTGCCAACGCTCAGAGGAAGTCTCCATGGATATTATCACAGGTCTACCCAAGTACGAAGGAAAGAATGTTATTATGGTTGTTTTTGATAGAATCACAAAGTATGCACACTTATGTGCATTCACTCACCCTTTTTATGCAAGTACTGTATATGCATCCTTTATGGAAACTTTTCAGAAGTTACATGGAAATCGAAATATTACTGTAAATGATAGAGATACAATTTTCACTGGAAAATTTTGGACTGAATTATTTTCTTGTTTGGGTACTCAATTGGATCATAGTTCATCTTATCACCCTCAATCTGATGGGAAAACTGAGATCGTGAACAAGTTTTTGGAAGGCTATCTTTGTTGCTTTGCATCAGATAAACAAACACAGTGGGTGAAATGGTTGTATTTGGAAGAATGGTGGTGCAATACTTCCTTCCATACATCATAAAAAATGTCTCCATTTATTGTACTTTATGGGTACTAGCCTCCATCTATCACATCTACCTTAAAAGGAAAATCTAAAGTTCAAGCTGTGGAAGATCACATAAAGCACTAGCAAGAAGTTCTATGGATACTTAAGGACAACCTAACTATGTCAAAAAACAGGATGAAACAACAAACTGGTCAACATATCAGTGAAAGGAGTTTTTAAGAAGAGGATTGGGTATTTCTCAGGATACAACCTTATAAGAAGATGTCTCTCAAGCTATTAAATAAGGAAAATAAATTAGCACCCAAGTATTATGGTCCTTATAAAGTGTTGTAGAAGATTGGTAGTATGGATTACAAGTTGGAGCTCCCTTCATATTCCAGAGTACATCCAATTTTCCATTTTTCTTGCTTAAAGAAGGTAATAGGAGACAAGATCCCAATTCAAACAATATTTTTGGAGCTCTATGAAGAAGGCAATTTCATATTGGAACCTGGACAAATCACTAAAACAAGGACTAAACAGCTACGAAATCGGGCTATTACTAAGTACCTCATAAGTGGAAGAACTTACCAGTTGAATATTCGACATGGGTAGATGAGTCCTTCATACAGATGATCCACAACTAATCAAGCATTGAGGACAACACTTGTATGAAGGTGAGGGGCATGTTAAGCCCTAAATATGCGTATATTTCCCCCTATATTGTGCTTCATTACATTAGTTTTGGTGTCGGATTTGGTCCATTAGTGGTAATTGTCATTAGTATGGTTATATTAGTTATGTTGGCTTAGGTCAATTAGTTGGGATTGTACCCCTTAGTCTCCTATATATAGGAAGAAGACCTTTCATTTGGATTATCTTGTCTGGTCTTGTCTTCTCTTGTGTACTTATTACATTGTATAAGGATTTTTCCCCCTCGAAGAGGCTTGTTATTCAACTATTTTCTTCAATCAAGTCGTGGAGTACTCTTTCTGATCTATTTATTCTCTTTTCATACTCTTTTTGGAAATTTGTTGCATAACAGTTATTCATTAGACATGAAGGAAACACTACAAGGAAGGCCTACGATTTTTTAATTCCTCAATGGATTCAAAATTAATCAAACTATAAACTATATAATAAAATATACATGGTGGAAGATCCTTGAAATAAAAAGGAGTCAAAATTGTCCAGTGATTGACAGTATCACAAGAGTTCAACTTCATCAATGAAAAATAGGGTTATGCCAGCATCAAGGGCAACCCCTATCCAATTTTTTCCTTCAATAGTGCATTGGAAGCTTCCCTTCTTGGAGATGTGACAAATATTAATGCATAGAGGTCATTTACATTGGGGGTTACTTTAAACTCCATGATAACCCATGAATCACACAACAACTCTGTGGTAGTAAGAGAAGCAAGCGCCTATGTAAAGAAAACCAAAATATAGAAAAGGAGGATCGATATTGAGCATGGGTTATTGTATAATAGTGTGGATTCATTAATTGGTTGTTAATTTATTGTTATTGCATGATTTCCACTTATAATTGGTATGAAATTACTCTTTTAACCAAGATTTACCAGTAACCTACTTGAAAACTCATTGTTTTAACCAAAAACATATAGGGTTTTAATTGGAGGAGTTTAACTTAACATGATTGCACGAACCCGGCACCATTGTCACTGTCACTCTCCTCCACGAAGGAAATACCATTGTTCACTCTCCTCCACAAGGGAACACCTTTGTCCAACAGTGCAACAGATGGCAGCAAGATGTGGGCACGGTCAATTCTCCACCATTGCAGGAGGGCTAATCGAATCAAGGGACAAGCGCAAGTTGCATAGTTGAAAATGATAGCAAGGTAGGTTTGTAAAAACTTATGTCCAATGGTGTAGTACATGGGACATGGGAATGGTCAATTCTCTACCACGACAGCACAAAAAATTGAATCAGGGGACAAGCATGTGTAGCATAGTTGAAAGTGATATGGTAGGTTTGTAATGTGGTTTTTGTTATTTTTGTTTTAATTTATTTTTGATTGTTTATTGTTTTATTTTAATTTTAATTTTAATTTTAATAATTATTTTTTAATTCCAAACCAAACTAAATACTTAGATGCAACTTAAACTGACAAATATAACATAATATATCAACCTTAAGACCTCTTCATGGATCAAAACAATAGATGGATTAACATAAAATATATATATATAAACATTGTACGCTAAAATCCCATAATAGAAAAAGAAAAGAAAATACATGGACAACCCAAGAATAGGATAAAATATAAAACATACCTCCACACTATACATTTAAAATTGATCATATACTCATGGAAAAATGATTTTTAATATCTCAAGTATGGAACGTCAATGCTTCAATGAAGTGGTATAGTAGAAATAATAGATATTTTACATCACAATTGTGAGTATTGTGTGAAGGAGAATATAGGAACGCTCTACCCTTTCATCCCTAACCCTTTATCAATAATGTAATGAGATTGGGATCTAGATATTACAACATGATGTTAGGTGATAACATATTAGACACATTATCTCAATAAGGACCAACAAATTAGATAGCATAAATAGATGATAGATGTTATGATCAAGGATGGGATGGTTCATTATGTTAGGTGATATCATATTAGATACATTAGCTCAATAAGGACAAACAAATTATATAGCATAAATAAATGATAGATGTTATGATCAAGAATGGGATGGGTGTTGGTACTTTCTTGAAAATTATAGAATCTTCAAGTGATAAGAAGTCCGCATTCCAAATTGTACATAATACATATGTTCATATCATGCTCACTCATTTCTCTTTGGAATGGATGTACATAGTAGTCATAGTATTTTTGTAACTATCTATTTTTTTGGGAATATTCCTTATCAATTGACCTTTATCAATGAAGCATATTATTATTCAACCTTTATATATCATTATTGATGGTTAATTTTACTTTTTATCATTTGTATTAAGAACAGTAACAAGTATTAGATAACGTGTTGACATGGAAACTTCAAAAAATAATTCAAAAGCTCATCTCAATTTTCTCTCATTATGAGATCCATGGAACAATGCTCTACAAATCATTGCAAGTGATAATTAGAATTCATAGATACATGACTTAGGAATTTGGATTTCTTTCTAAATTCTTTTATCCTTCTATGTTTGAATAAAATAAGAAATTCGGTTTGTGTGTGATGATTTGGAAACTCTTCTTTAGAAATTATCGCTTTATAGAAGTGGTTTATATATGTATATTTAGGCTACCATATTTACTTGAATTTAAAAATGAAAAGATATATAACTCCTTATTGGAGTTTACTCTAATTAAATCAATTGATCATATTAAGTGTTTAATAAACAAGTGCATATTCATTTGAATCAAATATTCATGTGAAGAGAATAAAGTAAAGGTTGAAAGGATAGAGGTAAGTAGTGGATGACATATTTGTCATATCATTTGTAACCACTAATGGATTTTCTAAAAAAAACATATTCCTTCATGTTATTCCCTTGCATATTTATACATTTTTATTATGTATTGTAAATTATCTTTCAACAACTTATTATTAAAATTGTATGTTGTAGGTACACACTCAAATTTGTGAGAAATATTAGACCTAGCCTTTCTTCCAACTCTTTCATGCCCTTTAGTTGCTTACATATATCATCTCCTAAAATTATATAGGGACCTCTTGGGATTAGGTTTGCTCCAACCTTGAAGGTTTCTCGATTCATCCTAGGGCATGTACATTCACATAGTTCCACTCATAAATTAGATGAATCAACATTATAACCTAAAGGGAGGTTCCATCATAGCTATGGAAAGGGAGGTTCTATCCCCACTTAGAGATCCTTCAACACTTTCATTTATTTATATTTTTCATTAGTAGATTTAGTGCTATTAATTTCTCTCTCTCACACACACATTTCTATTGGAGATTGAGAACAAATATTGTTTTTCAACCAAAGTTGAGTTGTATATGTAGGACCATCTAAGATGTGGATAACACTTAGAGACATACCACAACACCCTTCTTTATGCCAAATATCTTTAGTATCGACAATAAAAAATGGCGAAGTTAGTAATTTCCATATTTCTCTTTGTCTTATTTAGCATTAGGTTTTCTAGTTCACTAAAGAAAACTATCAGGGACATCCTAAATGGTATTAAAGTAATTAGTTACACTAATTGCATGTTAATGTTTTATGGATTTCATTCCATATTTACTAGGTATCAAAATTTTGCAAGTTCCATTACTCATTGGCGGGGTCCCATTCACATGTCACTTATTATAATATGTGGGGTCAAGTACATGATCAGCTGGCATGCCTTATTTTTGGGTTATGTGACAACCAAATATTTGGTCATATATATTCATAGAGGAATTTTTTTATTAGATTTATGTATTTCATCTCCTTCACATTTATTCTATAAGTTTGTTGTTTGATTGTCTAATATTTGTTTGTGTGAATCATGTTTGAGTCTTGAAACACTCCCATACCATCAATGCATGCGTCTAGTCTAACAAAGTCAAATTCCATCCCATACAAGCACAAATTGAAAAAAATTCAACGTTGGCCCCATTAACATGTCACTTATTATAATATGCGGGGTCAAGTACATGATCAGTTGGCACACCTTATTTTTGGGTTATGTGACAACCAAATATTTGGTCATATATATTCGTAGAGGAACTTTGTTATCGTATTTATGTATTTCGTATCCTTCACATTTATTATGTAATTTTTTTGTTTGATTGTCTAATATTTGTTTGCTCCAATCATGTTTGAGTCTCAAAACCCTCCCATACCGTCAACATATGCGTCTAGCGTAACCAAGTCGAATTCCAGTTCATACAAGCACAAACTGAAAAAATTTCAACGTTGGGAGGCTAACTGGAGTCAGAGCAAGTCACCTAATCGAACTGGAGGTCAATCGGAGGTGAAACAGTCAGTCAGGAGTGAAACTAGCCTCAAATCAGGGAGAATCGGAGCTAACTGAATGTAACTGAAGTGAATCTGCAGTGGTAGGTGAACAAGTGCGCCCTTCTCTGTCAGTAGGTGAGAAGAGGGCGCCTTTCAGCTTAGGAGGGCTAAAACTCTGTGGTAAGTGGCTCCCGGGTGCTAGAAGAAGGTGGATAAGGTGCTGGAGGCATCAAACTGGTGACTGGGCTGCATATCCTGAAATAGATCATGCAAGATCCTAAAGTAGATATGTATCCTGAAATAGATGATCCTGAAATAGATATGTATCCCGAAATAGATGATGGATATCCGAACACCCCCCCTCAAGCTAGACTATGATGTGCCAACTAAAATAATGTGGGGCCCTGGTAACTAAGACCAAAGGTCACCCCAATACAATAATCCAAAAAATGCTGAAAATAAACTAAGTGAGGAAAGAGGGAAAACCCAGTGGGAAGAAAGCCCCCCCTCAAGCTAAAGCATAATAATGAATCAATCTGTCTCCACCATGATGGAACTCACCCCCAACAGTGAACGGAGGTAAGAGAACTTCTTCTCAGTGAAGCTCTTGGTGAAGATGTCTGCAATTTGCTCATCAGTAGGGCAATATTGCAGAATGATGGTGCGGTCATGCACCAACTGTCGAATGTAATGCATATGAATCTCAATGTGTTTGGTCCTCTGCCGCTGAACTGGATCTGTGGAGATCTTGATAGCACTTTGATTGTCACAAAATAGGACAGTCGAAGTAGTGCCACCAAAACCAAACTCGGAAAGAATACCCTGCAACCAAACTGCCTGAATGCAGGCATTGACTGCCCCTCGATACTCTGCCTCTGCTGAAGAAAGTGCAATGGCTGCTTTCTTTTTGCTGGACCAGCAAATAGCACCATGACCAATCATGAAAACATAACCGGAAGTGGACTTCCGATCAATGCTATCACCTGCCCAATCTGAATCAGTAAAACCAATGAAATCTAGCTCAGAATCTGCAGCATAATGTATGCCAAACTGTCTCGTACCTTGCACATACTGCAAGATCCGCTTGGCTGCTCGCCAATGAAGCTCATGTGGCTGCTGCATATATCTTGACACGGCACTCACGGCATATGAGATATCAGGCCGTGAATGTGTCAAATAAAGTAGTGAACCAATCAACTGTCGATACATACTGCAATCTGCAAGCGGTGTGGAATCTCCCTCCTCAAGACTGATTCCTGAGAGGAATGGGAACGGGGCTGCCTTACATTCAACCATATTAAACTTCAATAACAGGTCGGAAGCATATTTTTGCTGAGATATAGTGATCCCATCGAAATTTTGAGCTATCTCCAAGCCCAAAAAGTGACTCAGCAAGCCCAAATCGCTCATGTCAAAAGCTAGATTTAGGGCAGATTTTAGCTTGTTTATTGAAGTAAGTGTGCTACCAGTAATAAGCAGATCATCAACATAAAGTACAATAACCAACAAATTACCTTTAAATCGCTGAAGATAGACATTCGGATCAGATTTGCATCTTTGGAAATTCTGAGAAAGAAGGAAGGAGTCCATCTTTGCGTACCAAGCTCTTGGGGCCTGTTTTAAACCGTACAAAGACTTCTTCAATCTACAAACCAATGATGGATCTGATGTATAACCCTCTGGCTTCTGCATATAGACCTCTTCAGCAAGGTCTCCATGTAAAAATGCACTCTTCACATCCATGTGATGCACCTCCCAGTGCTTGGATGCGGCAATAGCTAAAACAAGGCGGATGGAATCCATCTTTGCAACCGGTGCAAAGGTCTCTGTGTAGTCCACTCCTTGGACTTGGGAAAAACCTTTTGCCACCAAACTTGCTTTATATTTGCTGATAGTGCCATCAGCAGCAACTTTAGTATGGTAGACCCATTTACACTTCACTAATTTTCTTCCAGGTGGAAGAGAAACTAGCTCCCATGTATTGTTCTTTTGAAGAGAACTGTACTCTTCATCCATGGCATCTTTCCATCTCGGATCTCGATGGGCTGAATAGTATGATTGGGGATCTGAACCAGCCATCAAATAACAAATCTCAGGAAGAAATGGATCAGCAATAGAAAGAGCCATACCTGCCCTTTGAAAGTCTCCTCTTGTTCGTCTCGGATCAGCAGGATTTCCAAGACTAGAACCAGCAGATTGTAGAGTATTTTGGGCCCACTTTGGTAACTGAGGGGGATCTGATTGGTCGGATTCCGAACCTGATATGTCATGATCATCATATGCTGCTACAATATCAGAAATATCAGAACTCATACCTTCATTATCGCTGCTCGAATCTTCTTCTGGTGAAGGCGGTGAATCGGCAGTTTTCTCCTCAACTAGTTGCAATTCTTGAAGCGGTTCTTCAAACTGCACACTGCGCTCTATGAATATCTTTTTAGATCTGATATCCATGAGTTTATATGCTTTTGATTCTTCCCCATATCCTATCAATATGCACTCGATACTTTGTGGATCCAAAGCTCGTCTCTTCTCAGAAGGAATTCTAGCCCATGCAGTAGAGCCAAAAACTCTCAAATTTGACACATCCGGTTTGTGACCAAAGAATGCTTCGAAAGGAGTCATACCTTTCACGGATGAATGTGGAACTCGGTTCTGTATATATGCAGCAACATTGATTGCTTCATCCCAAAGATTTGCAGCCAAACCTTTTGATTCAATCATGCATGTAGCCATCTCTTTCAGTGACCGGTTTTTCCTTTCCGCTACACCGTTCTGCTGGGGTGTGTAGGGAACTGTATGTTGGATCTTGATTCCGCTTTGGGCACAAAGTTGCAGCAACTCGGACTTGATATATTCCCCACCATTATCAGATCTAAGAGCTTTGATCTTGCTCTCAGTGGTGGTCTCAACAAAAGCCTTAAAATCCTTGAATTTTCCAAGCACTTCTGAGTTGTTTTTGAGAAAGAATACCCATGTAAAGCGAGAATAATCATCAATAAATGTCAAAACATACCTTGAACCATTTAATGACATATGGGGCAGCGGACCGCTGATATCAGAATGGATCAATCCCAAAATAGTAGAGGCTCTTCTAGCCTTGCCGCGGTCGAATCTGTGCTCGGGATGTTTCCCAATAATGCAACCGGTGCATATTCCCTTCGAGGAACGGAGTTGTGGAAGCCCATCAACCATGGATTTATTTGATAGCAGCAGCAAATACTTATAATTTAGATGTCCAAATCTTTCATGCCAAAGCCTACTAACCTCATTACCATGTGTGCGAAGAGCAGTGGGCTTTGCAAGCGGAATAAAGTGCGAAAACTCATAACATTTAGCAGTGTGGTTTGCCTTTCCAACCGCAACTAGTCTTCCACTTTTGATATCAGAAATTTCAACTGTATTAGGGCTGAATGTGACTTTCTTTGGATCACCAGTATGTGTCATTTGATACACAGAAAGGAGATTCGAAGCTAAGGAAGGCACATAGAGAACATTCTGAAAGCATCCATGATCTACATGAATCGTACCTTTTCCCTTTGAAGAAATTTTTGAGTCATCTCCCAAATGGATGGGGATGGAGCTGTTTGGATCGAATGAGGAAAAAGAATCAATATTTGCAGCCATATGATTTGATGCACCCGAATCTATCAAGAGAGTGGGCTTCGAAACCGTTGCCATGAGTGCTTGTCCTCTTTCATGATCGTCATTCCGATCTTTCTTCCTTGCACCGTCAGGAAGGGTTATGTTGTTCTTTTCCAAAAGGAGGGCCATTTGATCTATAGTCTTCTTCATACATGAACTTTCGGGATGAAAGCCACGGTTACAATACGAACATTTAGATTTTTGGTTACCTTCTTTGCCCTTTTGCTTGGATTTCGAACTGGATGGTGCATCCGTTTGCTTGCCTTTGTCTTTTTGCTTGTGAGGCTCGAATTTGGGCTTCCCCTTCTTTAGCTTTCCTTTACCATTCGAGATCTTGGGTCCTTGAACAAATAGGGCTGAATATTTGGAGCTTATGGACCCCATTTGAATCAACTTGTCATGCTCTTTCGTAACGGACTCAATGAAGGCATTCAAGGTAGGCATCTTCCAATTCGGGGTAGTTAGCCGACCGGAATTGAAAGTGGAGACAAATACCGAATAATCTTTCCCAAGCTTGCTTAGAATGGAGACGATCAACTGTTTATCCTCTTTGATAACACCACTGTTCTTCAATTGCAAGTTCAAGTTCTTGAATTTTGTGAAGAATTCATTGATGGTCTCGAAATTCTCAGGATTAAGGCCAATCAATTCATTCTCTAATTGAAAAGCCCTAAGCTCATCCTGCTTGCCGAATAGTGTTTCAAGTTGCTCCCATATGGCTTTTGGAGTCTTCAATCCGCTGAGATGGAAGTGAAGATCCTTGGAGATGGAGAGACAAAGAAGACCGTAAGCTTCATCAAGCTTGTTGTAGTGTTTGGTTCTTTCTGATACATTGTTTGGCTCCAATTCAAGACCAAGAGTGACTCGGTAGTAACCTTTTGAACGTAATATGATCTCCATATCATCTTTCCAATCAAAATAATTGAATGGGGTGAGGATAGGCTTTGAAGAAGAGTATTCCATTGCAAGGATTGAGTCAACTGATGAAGAGGAAGCTTGCATGCAGACTATAGCGAATGCAATTGAAGGAGGAAACCTTGCATGCAGAAAATAGCGAGTGCACTTGAAGGAGACAATAAACCTGCAAATCACATCAAAACAACCACAATAAGGTCGAACAATCCACCCTTTGAGAGTTGCATCACACCTGGGATTGGATTTCAAGCAATGTTGAATAGGTCCAATGTATCTGATCCAGGAATTATGTGGTAACTCAAGCTTCTGGAGTGGTATTGGAATATTTTTCAAGCTTTGCATGCACAGGAGCGAATGCCCTTGAGATATCTCATGCCAAACTTTTTGCAATTTTTAGCAATTCAGTCAGATCTTCTTGTATAAACACCTGTAGAAAAGAGATCTTGTCCCTGCAATGGCTCTGATACCATGTAAAATTAGTCACAGCAGATCTAATGAACAAGTAAATCAATCACAACAGATGAACATAGAAAATATGGTGCAAAACTGTGCAAAACATGCAGCAGTGCTCTCTATCCCAGAAAGGGTGAATGAATTACAATACAAACTGTCACAATGACTGAGCAATTCGAATTGCCTAAGGAGGTCATTCGAATCACAGAATGGAGTAGATTGACTCTATCTAGGAGTCCTCATCAATCATCGGTGTTGCTCATCAATCACAACAACCAGTCATCCAGGTGTCAATCTGAGTCTAACTGAGTGTAATAAATGTAACTGAAGTGTGTAGCACTGATATAGGATATGGAGGCTCAGTGGGGGCGCATGGGAGGCTAACTGGAGTCAGAGCAAGTCACCTAATCAAACTGGAGGTCAATCGGAGGTGAAACAGTCAGTCAGGAGTGAAACTAGCCTCAAATCAGGGAGAATCGGAGCTAATTGAATGTAACTGAAGTGAATCTGTAGTGGTAGGTGAACAAGTGCGCCCTTCTCTGTCACTAGGTGAGAAGAGGGCGCCTTTCAGCTTAGGAGGGATAAAACTCTGTGGTAAGTGGCTCCCGGGTGCTAGAAGAAGGTGGATAAGGTGCTGGAGGCATCAAACTGGTGACTGGGCTGCATATCCTGAAATAGATCATGCAAGATCCTGAAGTAGATATGTATCCTGAAATAGATGATCCTGAAATAGATATGTATCCCGAAATAGATGATGGATATCCGAACACCATTCACATGTCACTTATTATAATATGTGGGTTCAAGTACATGATCAACTAGCGCACATTATTTTTGGGTTATGTGACAACCAAATATTTGGTCATATATATTCGTAGAGGAAATTTGTTGTCGGATTTATGTATTTCATATCCTTCGCATTTATTCTATGAGTTTGTTGTTTGATTTTTTAATATTTGTTTGTGTGAATCATGTTTGAGTCTTGAAACACTCTCATACTGCCAACGGATGCATCTAGTCTAACAAAGTCGAATTCCATCCCATACAAGCATAAATTTGAAAAAATTCAATGTTGGCCCCATTCACATGTCACTTATTATAATATGTGGGGTCAAGTACATGATCAGCTAGTGCACCTTATTTTTGGGGTTGTGTGACAACCAAATATTTGGTCATATATATTCGTAGAGGAAATTTGTTGTTGTATTTATGTATTTCATCTCCTTCAAATTTATTCTATAAGTTTGTTTTTTAATTATCGAATATATGTTTGAGTCTTGAAACCATCCCATACCATCAACGCATGCATCTAGTCTAACCAAGTCAAATTTCAGTCCACACAAGCACAAATTGAAAAATATTCAATGCTTGCCCCATTCACATGTCACTTATTATATGCGGGGTCAAATACATGATCAGTTGGAGTGCCACATTTTTGGGTTATGAAATATCATATAATAATAAAGGTGAAATAAGAATACTATGCATTACCTTACCGAGCTTGTCTTTATTTAAAGAATAGTTTACTATTCTCTACTGAATGGGTACAACCACATGAAGGTGGAAGCTCATCTGCCCCCCCCCCCCTCACATCACCCTCAATTCCCCATAACCCGACAAAATCTATGTACTAGAAAATAAATGAATGTGTTTTTGTCGTAATTAAGAAACAATGTCTCCTACAACATATTTCAACATACAAAATGGAATAAAAATTACGAACAATTAATTACATACCATTGCAAGTCAACAATTTTATTAATAAATCAATATAGAATAGATATAACCACGTAACTCATACACTTCAATTTCATTGATCATCTTCTTCATCCAAGTCCACATATATATCATCCGAACCAAATTCAACATTGTAAGGATTGGCCATATCATCATTGTCATCGATGTCAGTTTCAATAATGTCATCTTCGATATCATCTGGTTCAACTTCTTTGACGTCTTCATTTGGCACATGATCATCTAATTTTTCATCTAGTACATGATCATCTTCTTCTTCAATACCCTCTTCTTCCTCTACAATATACATTACCGTCCTTCCTATTGGGTCATGTTTAACAACAAATGACCAACCCCCTCTACCTGGAATCTTCAAGTAAAATACATGTTCACATTGGCTTGAAAGAACATATGGCTATGTTCCTCGCTCAAGCGACCTTGTATTAACCATGGAAATTTCATTAGCATGTTCAATAATAGTTCTATCGGGATCACGTGGATTCAATCATAGCATGTACCATTTGACAACTAACATAACTAGTTTGAAGGATTTAAAGTCACACTCAATAATATCATCCAAATACCCATAGTATCGACTGTTTGAGACTTATGAATGTCTATCACTTCTAGAGGAAACATTAGTCACCTCAAATACTTTCGCTATCCCACAATCAGATGTTTTCTTCGTTTCATCCAACTTTTTGATGTGAAATTTACGGTCGTTGCACCACATAACCTTATGGTGTTTCACCTACAATATGCTAGGAATGCAAAAATTGCATCGTCAATTGATAATTAACATATTTATGCTTGGAAAGTATGTAAAGAAAAAAAATCAACTTGTACATCAATATAATTGAAAATAATTAAATAGTATGGGTGATTAATATATTGCTTGCCTGTTTATATTTTAAACCATATGCTAAATTAATTTTCCTTTGTGTAAGATTCATATCTTCATTGCGATGAGATTCTTTAACCAATGAAGCCACACCTTCCCATGATAATGCGTGATCATATTGTATACATCGTTCAATCCATACCTTCATCCAATCAATATTGTTTGTGTCATATAAATGCAGTGCATCCCACTCTTAACCAGTTGTATGAAAATAAATTTACAATTCACAAATGTATAATAAGTTATGACTGTATACCTTTATAATTGATACATATTGAATATTAAGAATTAAACAAGTATGATATATACATAAAACAAAAATCCAAATGTATTATAAATATTAATCTCCACCATCTAATAATTACCTTTCACTTTCCTTGATCTACCTTTCCCCATCAGGTACTCCCCTTCAAATTTTTTAATGGAGTTGGGATCACAAATGCAATATAAATCCATCTTTGATGCTAAATTAGGAATATATTCACTAATATAACCATGGTCTGGTATACCATATACCCCTCCACCATAGAACTCGCATGATGTGCTCCTTGTCTAACCAAAGCCTTCAAAAATTCCAAGTGCCTCTCAACCATCCACATTGACCTTATGTGTACAAGTCCACACAATTCAATCTCCTCAACTTGGTGTATGAGGTAGTGTCCTTGTGCATTGAAAAATGTTGAAGGTAGATACTTTTTCATTTCACACATTAGACGAGGAATTTCTCTCCTCCAATACTTTATTTCTTCTTTATGGATTTCTTTAGATGAAAACCATCTACAAGTGATGCAACAAAATCATGAGATTTAAAGAAAATGTACAATATAGTACATAACAAGTAAAAAAATGTCAAACATAAGTTCTACAATGAATTAAACAAACACTTTTTGCATGCAAAATATTGTTACTTACCTCATGTTTTTTCCAATATCATATATAACTTGTTTGACATTGTTGTCGAAGTTGTATGGGAGAGATAGAGGTAGAACATACTGTAACAATAAAATCGTTTCAATATTTTTCTAAAAGTAGACAAAAAACACCAATAGCATGCAGTATAAAAATATAGAATTGTATATACTAGAATAATTACCTTAATGAAGGTATGCCAATCATGAGTTTTCACCCCCCCAAAATCACCTTTCTTTGTTAAGATATTATTTATGTTCGAACAAAATCCCGTGGCAAATTTATTTTTTCGTATGAATTCTTTTACAACATTGCTAATTTGTTGCTCTGCTAATAACCATGGAAGAGAGCTTAAATTAATTTGGTCTCCATTGCTATTTAATTGAATGACATCTTTCATTGCATGATTGGCTTCCTAAATGTCACTACAAATTTTGACAATTTTTTCTTTGTCACTCCTTCCATCCAATATTCACCATAACATTTCAGTTGCATTCTTTCCAATGTGCATTGTATCAAACAAATGAATAATTTATAGGTTCTCATAGTAGGGAAACCTACTGAACTATCTGGGATAACTTTTCATTCCTCGTGAAATCCCCTTAATTCCTTGAGCATTACCTTCATGAAGCATAGTTATAGAAATGACAACAATCATTGTCAATTATAGTAGTAAACAAAGCACAATATAAAAAATAAAATTCCAAACATTTCATATATGATTATAGATATAATATTTGATCTGTACCATGATGATCTCTATTATATTGCAACCTCCATATGTGAGATGTCATTCTTCGTGGTTTTAATGCGGTCTCTTCTTTCCCATTGAAAATATGTTTCTCGATAGTTTGATACCTATGATTCTTAGAGAGGAAGTGCCTATACTTATCAAACACCTCATTTCCTAAACTTTTTGAATGATGAGATTTCATCTTAGGACCACAAATTAGACATACAAATTTTCCCTATGTTTGAATACCTGTAAGAGATGGATTAACTATGTCAATTTTAATTATGTATAATGAATGGATTATTTAAAAAACATGCATTATATCAAATTCATAAAATTAAATACTATTAAAGTGCATGTTATAATTACATACCACAAAAATGTGTTATCCCCGCGGCATCGTGAATTGTCCTTACAAGCATTGCATGGAATTCAAATTTCCTTTTTCGTATTGGTCTAGAGACATCATACATAGTGATGCCATCCCATGAATAAGAGGATATTCGATATATACATTCATATATTTAACTTGTTGCTTACCTAAATGATTTGAACATATACATTACATAATTATTACAATCATTTTACATATATAAATATATATGAGTAAATGAAAAAATATAAGACATTGTGCAACAATTACGACATATGAGATGCTACTACATTAAAAAAAAAATTGTAAACAAATACCTGGAACAATCATTGCCAACATTATGTGCTCCCTCTTTATTGACATCCATGGAGGAATATCATTTTTGATAAATAAAAAATAGGCCGCACAAAGTAAATAGATTTCATCTCTACAAATGGATTGACACTGTTCGCTGCTAATGAAAGCCTAGCATTACAAGGTTCTTCTTTAAAGTGTGGCTATTTTGCCTCCATGCCTCTAAATGTATAAACATCTAAAGGAATTCAAAGAAATTCATATTCACTTCTATTTAGTGCATGGTAATCCATAAATTATTCTATGCTTTTGCACCTGAGTAGTCGATGCAAACGTGCAATATTGGGAATATAACGAAGAACCTTGCGAGGCACCTTTTTTGTTACTTGATCAGTTCGATATCTACTAATATGACATTCTGAGAATTCCTTTTCAAATTCATATTTTTTATTATATGTAATATGATCAGTAGGGAATGCATCAATTGCTTTATACTCCATTCCAATATATTTCATGATGTCACATAAATCTCGGTATATGCGATCTAAAATATTTGATGGTGGTAACAAATATTCAACTATCAAGCTACAAAAAAAGGGATAATATAAAGAATATTAATGGTACATATTACATCCTTATTAATTTTATTTATTTGAACTAACAATAAAAATAGAGGAAAAAATATAACCTTTATCATGATGTATATGTGATGAAATATATTACATACCTTAACATTCATGTAACCGATGTGTTTGAAAAACCATTCATAACCTTCAAGTTCATTATCAGCAAGATAGTAGATAGAAGAGTTGTGTTGGAGCCTTCATAAAGGGGTTCATATGCCTTGTCAAGTGGAGGTAAATCATTAACATCATCAAAGTTTTCGTCTTGAACATCACCCATTCTAGCATTAAATGCATCATGGATCAATGTATTTGCACCATCATCTTCAATTGTGTTATTAGCATGATCATCTTCTTCCATATGATCATTAACTTGATCTTCAATATTCGCTCCATGTTCCTCTGGCTCTTGGTCAACCACATTCTCTAGGTGATTTTCCCTACGGTGGATTTCCTTTATAATTGCAACCAAGTTACCAAGATATATTAGTGTAAGTATAACAAATATTAAAATGATAAAAATGCATTTACAAAAACAATCAATATAGATACATATAATGACCAACTTACCAATGGATGATATTCATGCCCCCCTTCAACATGTCCATGCTCCATATAATGTATTTTAGATGATGTTATATTTATTCTTCTCATATTAAATCCCCTACACTTACTACAAGGACAATAACATTTCCCATCACCCTTTCTTTTCACTCCAGTCCACAATCTAGCAAGTAATTCTCGATTTTGTTCTAAAGGAATGTTATGTGACATTTTCCTTTACCAAGCTCAAGTGATGATTATTGATCTTAAAAAAACGAGCTCCATGCTTCAAATATTTGTAATGATAGTAACAGATAAAATAATTCTATTTTTTTGCACGAAACACAGTCCCTCCAACCTCCACAAACGATCGTTACTATAGAAAAAATGTCGGAATATTTCTAATATTTTAAGTTTTTATAAAGGAGTTTCCGTCAGATCTCTAACGAACGTAACCATATGACCGTTGGCGTAATAAATAAGGAGGTTGATTAAGTCAAAAGAGCAATGGGAAAATAATTATAGGCACCTGAGAAATATGACGTCTCTTTGCTTGGTCACCTACAATTCAACAAAAATTGTACGGGTGTCGGAAATCTGACAATTGTAGGGGGAAAATTGCGAAAAAATGAAGAAATTTTCAAATTCAATAGGTAATGTCTGATAATACAGGAAATATTTTGGGTATCATCGGAGTATTCCATCGGATTTTGTGTTCAAATGTAGTTGTGAAGGTTGACCCTTTATTGATGATAAGGGTAATCAAGGTACACTCGTTGTTATCATAACACTCAGAATGTATTGTACCAAAGTCAATGAGATTTAAGGCTACTGACAAGATAATAATATCGTTAATGAGGACCAAAAACATACTATAACTAACTAAGGTGGTGACATAATAAGACAAAACAAGATGGTGACCATGAGGCTCAAACTTATCTTAATCAGAGTAAAATGGGTCATTGACACTAGGAGGTAATATTCAATCAATGGTACCGGGTTAACTAGGGGCAGGAAGGACTGATGGGGTGAATAAAATGTAAATTGGGAATCATATGGTAATTATGTTAAATTAATATGAGTATGGGGATCATGTAGCATGGTGATAGTGATAACATTGAAGGTGTTGGTATGTCTAAAGTGAGTGACATGGTGCAAATATGTTGATTAGGGAGACTAGGGGTGTTGCTACCAAAAGAATAATGTGAGTGGAAGGATGATTAGATAATAATGGTACTGTAATCAATGGGTAGGGACCCATTATAAGTCTTCTTAGGGGTTTATGAGATTGTGGTGAATGAAAATGGTCTACTGATCATGTTGGGAATGAGATTCTATTCATGAATCATAACCATAAAGTGCCAAGGAATACAAATGGGGTGGTCAAAAAAATGCATCAAGAAATAAGTATGTGGTTTTCTTGGTGAGATAGTGAGCTATTGGATTCCCCATTTTGAGAGTAAATTATCATGGGTTCCTTGATACAAGGGGTTGTAATGGCATGCACATGCATGGTGGTAGAGTGATACTTCCCAACAAAGATATGGTGAAAGGGAGGTTATGATTGAATTGCTAGGAGATGAAAACCTTAAGCATATCAACAGAATAACTGAATATGTGTAATGTATACAGAGGAGATATGAAGCCTATATATGAGGTCGAGAAGATATACTTGTTTAGGTAGTATTGAGATAATGAGTGAAAAATAGAAGCTGTCTGATCAAAAATATTAGACTCATGAAACACATACCACTGCATAATAGTGCTCATGAAAATAAATTCAACGGTGTAAAAAATATCAATAATGGGTGAATGTACTTGGGGAAATGGTTGAAAAATAGGGTATAGATGAAGTTTTGGGAAGAGAAAAATGGATGGTACCATGCGATAGAGATTGAAATCTTGATCATGATGGTGTTAATAATGTGTCAAACAAATCTATGGAACTCCTAAATGAGCAAATAGAATATTGAGTTGGTTTGGTATAAAAAAAGGGTGGGCTTACATTCGAAATCCATTGTTACCTTTGGGCATAGTGATTCCCTAGAACTAGGTTTGTTGATTCTAGGAGATTGGATCGATGGATTTCAATTCCATGATCTATGGATTAGTCCTCATATTGTCTTTGTCATATTCAATAGATTAATATCTAGCTTAAGGGCTTTAATGGGTCGTATAAAAGCCCATAAGGGTTTCTAGCTGAGCACATGGGTATCGATGGAAAAAATTCACTCTGTAGAGTGTATTTTCCTTCAACAGTCACACACAACGTGGGACCCATGCTACTTGCACCACGCAATTAACCCATGTGATTGTTTTGGGAAACAATTGCACAGCCATGAGACTGAACTATGATCTACTTGCACATGATATCGGTGCGAATTCCGTTGTGACCTTCACACTCATGCATGGGATAAGTGTTATTTAGGATGTGCAATTAAATTGTGTGATAATTTTGGAAATGAATGGAATGATCACATAGTCACAATATGTTGTGGGAGTGTAAAATGACTGCACACCTATTTACACTATATTCCCACATCGTCGTTTATATTTATGGAAACATTCCTTACATGAAATGTATGCATGGGTTATATGACTTGCGGCTTGCACCACCATTTGATTATTTTTAAAATAGTGATGTGACTGTGCATTTTCTTAGTTTTTTTTTCATTTTTATGAGTTAT
The DNA here is from genome assembly GCA_027924585.1 of Larix kaempferi. Lineage (NCBI taxonomy): Eukaryota > Viridiplantae > Streptophyta > Pinopsida > Pinales > Pinaceae > Larix > Larix kaempferi. The sequence goes on along the minus strand of BSBM01000050.1, from coordinate 16,678,733 downwards.
GATAATGGAATAATACATACTTTGGTTGTTTTGTGTTGTAGCTTGCACATTAATGATGGGGATTGAGTGGCGAGAGCACCACTTAAATGCCTTGTAGCATACAGTGTCAGGTCACCCAAATATTTGGAAGCACCTACGTGAGGTAGGGATATTGAAGTTTTGGGATTCTCAAATGATGCAACCCATAGATCACCACCTATGGGATTTCATAGGTTACTAGAGCCCCAAATTGGATTGATTCATGTTGCATGGAGAGAGGGTGACTCTCAACCATTATGGTATTTATTTTTTAATTGGGTTTTCACTTTGGGTGATATGAGAGGAGACCCACCCATCCTTGAATGGTCAAAGGATAGTAGATCAGTTCATCGCCCAATACCGTAGGTGGAACCCCGCTATGAAGAAGGATGGTAGCACGGTCATTAGCATGATTGAGGATCTCACAATCATGGTGGTGGAGACCATTGTCATCCACGTGCTTAAATCTACCATGACCCATCGAATTTCCAAGTGCCAGCATGGGCCCACATGTTGTTGGTCAAAATGCGGGCTCAACTATTCGAATGTTTTGTAGTGGGCCATGGGAAATTCACCTACAAGACCATCCTCTACTCATATTTCTTTGAGTGGTTTCCATCATTGAGATCATCAATTATGGTATCGTCTTGGGGGACCAAGGAGCCTTGGATGGTGTTCTGGGGCAGGATGATGCCCTGAACAAGAGGAGAAGAGGTGGGATAGGTGTTTATGCCTCACTACTTAGCGATTTTTCAATAGAAAGTGGGTCTCATTGAGAGATATCCCTAGCAAGTGATGGATTTTAGGGATGATATCGGTATTCCTCATCGTCATGGTGGTGGGTGGGGTCCCATTGGTAAGTATTTCTATCATACATTGTTCATGTTTTGAATTTTTGGTTGATATGCATGTTTAAGCTATGATATATGTGAGAGACTAATGGGTTCCAGTTTGTTTGTTGGGTGCATATATTGTACCATCACCACCACTAGTTATTTCCAATCCGCTTAAGGGAGTGCAGGTAGGACGAGGCCATCAACAACAAATTTGATAAGATGAGTTTGAGGGGTGAGATGCAACTAGTGGGGCATCCTAGGAAGGGGGTGAACCCAATGCAAGGTACATAGAGATTGAGAGGTTCTTTTTGTTTTTGTTGGAGGGTGTTGATGATCGAAAATTCATTGATTTAGATAGTTGATTGGTGGCCACATGTCTTAATATACTAGATGGCGGTGGTCTTGGGCGGTGGGTGCTACTGATATGGGTTATAATGAATCATCATACTAAGTGTATGATGGCCACAATAGAGGCTATGGGAACTAATCCACCAACATTGGGGGTAGCGACACCAACACTAGCACTAGGGGTACTGTCAGGTTTGGCAGTAGTGCAAACACCACCATAAGCAGGGGTGGTGGTGCATTTGGTATTGATGCCTCCTATCCCTCCCTCCTTAAGGGAATGAAGTTAGTGATGTATGGGCATTGAGTTCAATTTTGTACATGTATTTGTGGATATAGGATATGGGAAGCATTTTTTTTTTGTGCCCTAGTAAATCCATTTTGTGATGCGGCCTATGGGGTGCATGTCTCTCTCTCTCTCTCTCTCTCTCTCTCTCTCTCTCTCTCTCACACACACACACACACACACCTGTATGTTCAGTTTCCTCGACTTGTATTAAAATGCATAAGTTGTGTAATGATAATAACATAAATAAATGGTAAAAAATAAACATTATTTCATTAATGGGAAGTATAATTATCAATTTAATAAATGTCAATACAAAATTTCATTTGCAATGTAATCTACAAATGTAATAGAAATTTGAGGGACATGGATGAACATAATGGTTTCAAACTATTGAGCCAAAATTTGCACCTGTGGGAACTTTTAAAAGTTGCATGGATCACAAGTGCATAATACATTATTGAACTGTACAACAAGGAGTTGAGAATCCAAATAGACTTGAGTATGGAGAATACTGAAGAGACCTAAATTGACCAATAATCCAATGTCGACATCGTACTATGCTTGGTTGTTAGTGGCTAGACCGAGACATTCGTCACCAGTGTGGAAAAGTATATGTGTCATGGTATAAATTCCCCAAGCAATGAATGAAATATTCATTGACCAACGACTCACACCTTAAGTGAAACCAACATAACAATATGTATTTGAAGTCATTCACATAGGGAAATAAAGTGTTTGATAATTCACAAGACTGGAAGGTTGTTTTCATTAAAAAAAAACACAAAGAAACAAAATCAGTTTTGGGGAAGTGACTATGTAGGTTAGGGACAAAATTTCTTCAAATACAACTTGTTGATGGGACTTTCAGGAAGACCTGTTCTAAGAAACCTAGTACATATACACCTTTGGGGAGGAATTTATTAATTATGTATGGGCCTTTCCAAAGGGAAATAAACTGACCAAGTACCAGTTTGGTATCTTTCTGGACATAAAAAATTATGACAATATTTCCATCATAAAATATTTTAGGATAGACATGGCGATCATAACGAGATTTGGATCATTTTTTCATGGCCTTATTTTTTTGTAGTCAGACACATTGTTCTTTGTTGAGGTGTTTCAAAGTGAGAAGGAATTTCTCATGTGCAAAAGTGTCAAGAAGTAGTTCCAAGATGATTTGGAAAGTTGGTATCTCACATTTGATGGGTAAAATTGTTTCGACCCTATAAATGAGATGAAAGGGAGTAAATCTCATGGTATTTTTAATAGAGGTTATGTACGCCCAAAGTGAATAGATTAACATGTGGTGTTAGTTGGTTTTTTCTTGATGATAGCCCATTGAAGTATGTCCTTGAGGATTTTGTTAACAACCTTAACATGTCTATTTTCTTGTGGATAGTAGGGGGTTAAAAACTCATGGGTAAATCTCTACAAGAAATACAACTCCTGCAAAATCTCATTTTTGAAATGAATTTCATTGTTAGAAACTGACCACCAGTGGGTACGCCAAAGTGTGTAATGACATGATTGAAAATAACCTAATGGCAATGGTGCTAGTATTGTTGAAAATGGGAATTGCCTCATCCCACTTGGTAAAGTAATCGACAATGACGATGATTTACTAATGGGCATTAGACGATGTAGGTCAGAATTCCATAAGTTCAATCCCCCATTTGAAAAATGTCCCAGCAGTAATGATGAGGTAATAATGGCGAGGTCCATCCTAAGTGACACTATTCTTCTAAGGTTATCAAGGTCTTGACTCTTGACAATGATCAATTCCTTGTTCCATCATAATTTTGAAGAATATGCAAAATCAATCAATTGTTCATTACTAAGTGTTTTTTGCAATGTTTGTAAATTTGGCCATTGCGATGATAAATTTTGATTCTTCATTATTTGTCAAATATACAAAAAAAAGGTATTGTGTTTTTCTTAATTTCAAATGTATCTTTTGAAAATGCATATGTGCACAAATTGCACATGCATGGGTCAATGTACTATTAACTAACTCTAGATACACTGGGATTGTTCTTTTGTTGTTTAACATGTTTTTTTCTTTTAGGTGTTTGGATGCTCCACATATCTGTATTTGTTGTTTCAAGTGATGTAATTTTGCAAAAGAAATTTTTCTAGCATTGTACTAATAACTTTATGAACACAAATCAATTGTGTAATGCATTATTATAATTTTCTTTTGTTCTTTTGTTGTATAGATTTTTTCCCGTGAAAATGTTTATTTCTTGTATATATGCATTTTACTTGAATACATAATGGAAAGTGAACTTTTTCTCTAGTTGTCTGATTCAAAGACCAATTTCTACAGGTATACTAACATTCTTAACTTATTTTTCACTAGCACCACTACTAGTTTCAAGTGGTTGAATAGAACTAGTAGCTTTGTAATCCATCAGGATAAATGATTGAAAATGTGTATGTGGGGATCCTATAGAAAAATTACGAAGATAAATTATTTTCAATGAAACATGATTTAAATATGATTTGAAGATATTAATAGTTTATGATTATGCACTCTAGACATATATGTTTATGCCAAGTAGCTCACAAAACCATTTTATTGGAAAACAACCACCTTTTTAATGTTTCCATGTTCACACATGACTCACAAATTGATAATATAAGAACATTAATCATCAATAAATTACTCTTTGTTTTTTATCTCCTCTACAAGGTATCTATTTAATCATGTGATTGTTGTATGACCATTTTCAATATAATAGTTATATAAAGTTTGTGAAATTATTTTTCTCAAATAAGATACATCAAACCATTTGCAAATTAATTCAAACAATGATTCATGGAAATTTTCAATAATTACATCAATTATATAAATTTGTTGTTTAATATGTGACTTCTCAATTGACTACATGTCCATTAGAAGCTTTGCAAACTAGCCTTCAAATTTTACACTTGAAAATAGTTCACACAAAAGAACTAAACCTATACGTTTTATTTTCCATACAATGTTACATAAAGCATTGAACTACCTAAAAGAGAAATAAACCCATTTAAAACAGCATTTCTTCCTTGTATTCATTTCTCTGTTACATAAAGCATTGAACTACCTAAAAGAGAAATAAACCAATTTAAAACAGCATTTCTTCCTTGTATTCATTTCTCTATTGTGTAATGAATACACCAAATTCATTCCTTTCACGTATTGCATAGGGCATTGGAGTTTAGATAAGGTGCTTACTATTTTCTCTTTGGTTCATTTTGTGATTGATTGAGTTATCTAATCAAGTACATTTACATACAATATCAAAATTTTATAAAAAAATAAATTACATTTCACCTTAGGGTTCAAAAAAAAAAGAAAATAAAAATTTGAAGGACGATTTTGCCTTCAAGGAATCTCAACAGAGAGAAATGCCTTCATTAGCAATTTAATTTTACTTTTATACAAATTGAAAATAGTTACTAACATACAAAATATCACTACTAAGAAGATTTAATAAGCTATTTGCATGGAGTTTAGTGCTATGGTCAAGAGTCTAGATCGAAAATAGTTTACCTTTAATCATATGACAAACATAGAAATAAATAAAAAATGTTTTCTAGAGACCTAAACAATATCTAAAATTCAACAGCTACTGAAATTCACTTATGTACCATATCTAAAGCTCTTAAGACATCAAATCCAAATTTCATTGAAGATTACAAGAAATTTGAATTCGTGAATTATTTAACTTTTCCTTGTCAAATGTAGAATAAGCGCTATGGGAAATTATTTTCTGCGATACATATCCCTATTGATTACACTGGACCACGGTTTCACCTAGCTTGGAAATTATTTTATTAAAACAAAATCTCTATAAAGCCCTTTTATCTCTACTATGATTATTCGTAGTCCAATGGCATCTATCTAATTGAATGCATGTATAAAATAAATGCTTGACTGACACAAGTGTGCATTGAATAATTTACAATGTATTTATTACTTTGCAATGCTATGAAAATCATTTAAGTTTTGTTGGTCCCAAGAAGGTGATATTTCTCAAACAGAAATAACAACTTTTACTAGTTTGTAGTGTTCAAATTCAATAATTTGGGTTTAATATTCCTTTGTATTCTTATGTACATAATTTGAGCTTTGTGTTAGATATTTTGAGTTTGGTGTTTTGCTCGTTGTTCTGAGTGTTTTTGTGATTATTTGGCATTTGGATTCTTTTCCTTGTGGTGGATTTTATGGGTTTGGTTGTCTATCAATCTAGTGTTCTAGGTTATTAGTATTTTAATTCCATGTGTCACTTCAATGCAATAGAGCATACATTTATATAGTTTAATGTTTTTTATTAAAAATGTAATTTTGAAACATTTTTTTATTATCTATGAATGATTGGATGTTGTTTTAGCAGCGTCTACCTTTTAGATTGTATTCGAAGAGACAACAAATAGCTAAGGATATTGCGCATTTACTGATGCATAATGTATTCTCTATTATGCATTCATTTCTCTATAGTGCAATGAATATGCAACATCCATTACAATGATGTGTGGCATAGGGAATTTGAGTTAGGTTGTGGTTGTTCTTGTTTTATGGTTTGTTTTTTGGTTGGTATTTGAGTTATCTAGTGCAATAACATGTTGTGTAGGTCATGCACGTCTGATATTTGACTACAATGAAACATGCACAAACCCAAAAAGAACAAATAACAATGTCACATATTCATCACTATGGAAAAGTTGCCTATTATCTGTCAGAATGGGCACTATTATCAACAAGAGACCACATTGTAAAAATTCAATTTCCATAAGGCCTTCATATGAAAGTTTGTATGCTAAAATTGAACATTTTTACTATACATCAAAGTTTTCCAAGTTGTAGTTTTACTTTTATACGAGGTTATGATGAGTCAAAATTACTTTCCCTACAACAAAAAATATTTATAGTAGTAACTTGTTCATTTAGTGCTAGATTATCTCCTACTCTCAGTAAACAAATTAACACTATTTCACACAAAATCACTTAAACATAAAATATTCATTTGCCATGAAATTTTTCATAAAGTATTTATTGACTATGTTATTGATAGTTGAAATGTCTTTGCACTAAAAAATCTACAAACAATTGAATCTTTGAAGCATAGTTTTGTCTTTATAAGGATCTTGAAACAAAGGAAATTCTGATGCTCTTATTAGAAAATAAATTTTACTTCTATAAAACTAGTACCTTTAGCCTCTACTACAACGCCACATGCATGGATTGCAAAAGAAAAAAGCAGCAACACTCATGAAAAATGTTAAAAAAACACCCTTATGATCTAGTATAGAAATTAGTATTATCAACAAACAAAATAAGGGCAAAATAGTAATTCAGTATTGACTATATCTACAAAGAACGAAAGATTTATAAACTAACTTTTAATTTTGCACTGAATATACTCATAGGGCGTAAAATAAATGGTGAATGGGTATAATGTTAAGATACTCCTTGAGCAAGATTATTGGTTCGAAACTCTGTGAGTATGAACTTTACAAAAAAAATTGCATTGAATACTAATTCGCACAAAAACACTTAATATGTTACTTAATATGTTCCATACATTATTGCATAAAACATCTATGCACTATCTTATTTAGAGTAATAAAAAATGAAAATTATTTTATTAGAAAAATATTTTTGATTTCACACAAATTTGAAAATTTCATTAACGTAAAAAAGATCACTATTAAAAATATTTTATAAACTATCTTACAAAGTTTACTAATATGCTTAGAGTCTAGATAAAAAAACACTTTACCTACACTCATATAACAATTAAAACAAATGAGAGAAATACTTTTTTACAGATATATGATAAGTAAATAATATCTAAAATCCACTAGTTATTGACATAAATCAATTAAAACAAATGAGAGAAATATTTTTTTACAGATATATGATAAGTAAATAATATCTAAACTCCACTAGTTATTGAAATTCACATGTACACAATATATTAAGTTTACAAAACATCAAATCCAATTATTAATTGGAAATTCTACAAGGAAAGGGATCTTCGGAAAGTGAATTGATGTTTACATTTCCCCTACAAGGATCTACTTTCTGTCATGCATATGGCTTTGATTGCAATGGGAAGATAAAATATTTTATATATGTTGTGATTTGTTGGGAGTGGAGTGACATTGGCCTTGTGGAACGTATCCATAAAAGCATTGTTGCACTCATTACTTTGAAGTGTATCAATAACTCTGGATTCACCCCTATGCAATGTTGCACATAGCATTTAAGTTTGGTTTCTCTTAGAAAGTTGATTCTATTTTTATCTCTACAACAAAGTATCATGCACAAACCCCAAAAAACAGCATAGCAATGCTAGACATTCAACATTATAGAACTTAATTTGCTTATTATGTATCATTATGAAAACAATTATCAACAAAAAAACAAAAGGGTAAATAGGGACTCGAATTCCATAAGATCCTCATACAAAAGTTTTCACGTTGAGGTTGAAATTTTGGATTTTATGGAGTTGGTTTGTCCACGACTCTAGTGTTCTGGATTTTGGTCTAGGATTTGTGTTTCAAATGGAATTTCGATTCAATATAGTATAAGTTTATATAGTTTTGGGATTTCATATTAAAATGTAATTTTTGAAATGGTATTATCTGTGTTGTAGTTGGATGTTGTTTCGGTGGCATTTGCCTCCTAACTTATATTCGAGGAGATGGAAACAAGGTGAGGTTATTGTGCATTATATTTGTGGTTTTATATTCATTTTTTTAGAATGTAGTGAATACACCACATTCATTAATTTGATCCGATGCACATGGTATTCGATTTAGGTTGTGGTTGTTGTTCTTGTTTTGTGGTTTGTTAAGTGGTTCGGATTTAAGCTTTGGAGTACAGTGAAAAGTTATGTAGAGCATGCACTTTTGATTTTTTACTACGATGTAACATGCACAAACCCCAAAAGAGCACATTACAATGTCATATAGTCAATACTGTAGCAAAGTTACCTATTATCTATATGTTGAGGCCTCAGGGGTGCAGGGTAATTGCAAAGGTGCTAGAATGGGTTCCAAGGCTCCCAATAGAGGGTGAAAACCCAGACTGAAAGGCTTCGAAATACCCTACGCACGGGTAGTTCTATCCCTAGCCTGTTTGGTATGGAAATCTCCCACGGATATTCAGCCTCCGCTGGCACTCTATGAGTCGAATTTTTGATCAAATGATCGGTTCTCCAGTTAAGGAAAAACAAAGTGTGAAAACTTAGAAGTGTCTTAACTTAACCTAATTAAAACAGAAAAAAATATCTATTCTAGGTTAGACCTATAATAAGGAAAAGCTTGTTGTTGTGTAGATCAATCTTGAGGTGAGAGGAACAAGTGTGTTTTCCAACTTCAACAGAAATGTAAAAGGTACAGTTACTTGTTTACTTAAATCATAATCAATTAATGAAAATTAAATGACAATAACATAAGCATGTAAACCTGTTCAAGACAAATCTGTAATCACTTTGTTAATTGAAAAATTAACAATGATTATTTGAATGTTGATCACTTGCAGAAATCAATAAAGAAAGTAACTTAATTGACAGAAATTCAATTAAACATTTTCTCACACAAATCAGTTATAAAGAGAAATCAGTATAACAAATATTTATGTGAAATCAGTTACTTGCAGAGATCAAATACTATAGATGACAATTTGAAGTAAGAAATCAGGCATTGTCAAGGAAACTTGAACAATAAACAAGAGATGATTCAAAAGATTACTTCACTGTATTAAAGAAGTTCCGTAAACAAAATTACCAAGCCCAGTAAGACAGGGTATCTCCAGGTCGTCTCCTGCTGATCTCTTAACCAAAAATTCCCCACCTATAGCATCGAGAAGCATTCCTCTTTAAATAGGAAATTACAATAGAGTACAACAATAGAAACCCCACAGGATAGGGATTACAAAATCGGATCAAGCTGCTAATCCAGGGAATTGTGCGAAAATAATCTAAACCGTTTAGCTCGAATGACTCCTAAAAGCCTGAGATAAAATTTGAAATATGGATCATCCACTTATTTCGAGACAATCCTATAAAAAATTGTGGCATGGAACAATTGTCCCACTAGCTGTCGACAACAGGAATTAGAGTCGGTCCAGGAAATCTTCTTGTGGAGTCCCCACAGGATCCTCCGGCTTATCCTTTACGTCGTCGAAAACAGAAAAGTCAGATAACGGATCTTGCTTCTTAGGAGATGGTGGAATATCAGGTTCCTCATTGATTATAAAATCACGGATAATGGAATCATCTCTCTCATGCTGCTGTTCATCAATCTCCTCTTCATCCTTCTAAGGGAGTGGCATCCAAAGCAGAAGAATTTCAGAATTTTCCTTTTCGCTATCAATGATGGTATCAAAAACACCCGCGTCAAAAGGTGGCGACATAGGCTCTGGAAATAGCAAAGAATGAAGTTCTTCCCGCATATAATAGTCATCAGAAGATTCATGAACTACCTGCATGTTACTCATCAAATCGTCAGGCAGAAAGCTGCCAAAATAAACTGGAAACTTATCTAACAAACACAGACAACGAACTAAATGTTTCATTCTGGTGACCATACATAAGAAGGATTACATAAAATCATAATGATTAAAACTGACGAGCTGCTATGATCAAAATCATACGAATTCAAGACTGTAATCATTCAAACTGGAATGAAACGACGTCGCAGCATGTGTTAGCCCAGATTGGATCACGACGGAGTATATTTTGACAGAATCACACACGATTCGAAGTTGGATCCGGTCGTAAAACAACGTAAACGAGGTATCAAAATGCAAGTTCGAATGATGGAATTTCATCCACCAGATCAAGTGAATCGACGGCTAGGATTAACCGAAACAGGATGCAGGGTGAGGTCTTGGAGATTTATTGACAAATTTATTCATGGTTTCCGAAAGCCGCAACCCGAAAGTTGTGGGTTTCGGTTTTGTAAACCGGTCCAAAACACATAAAGGGGTTTTCGAAAGCCGCAACCCGAAAGTTGCAGGTTGCGGGTTTCGCAAACACGCAATGCAACTCAACCGGGAAAGGAAAATCTGAAAGCCAAAAGCCGCAACTTCGGATTTCGGGATGAAGATTTATCAAATATTATTAACAAAGGATTCCCGCAACCCGCACTTTTCGGGTTGCGGGTTTCGGGAAGGAGAAACCAAAAGATCACAAATTAACTCCCGCAACCCGCACCTTTCAGGTTCGGGGTTTCGGGGCATTGGAATGTCGGGTTCGGGTTGGCAGGAACAAGTGACAAAATACTTAAAATTTAAATCTTCCTGCACCTGAAATACTTAGAAATTTCCCGGGAAAAGAACGACAATCAGGCCAAACAAAGGTACAAACATAAAATCATAGAAACCAGGTTCAAAATCTGATGTTTACGGGAACACTTTTCCAAATACCTTTGTGTTATTTAAAATGAGGCTCATATGCTTAGCTGAAGCATGGGATCTGTTGTGGCCACAAAAAATGGCGACTGGCTGGGAAGAACCAGTTATCTCTGCAAACAACTTTAGTTAGAGAATTAAGAAACATATGAGATCATATTAAAGATGACGCAAATCTGATAAGGAGAATTAAGAAACAATTGAGATCATGTATCATTATGCAATCAATGTACATCATCTAATGTTGAATCCGAGACAAACTTAAAACTGCTCCTGGATATCCAATTTACATATCACCTTGGTTTATTAATTGGTTTTATATACAACAATTATTTTGGTTATATACACACATCTTTTCTCTTTTTTTTTTGTGATAAAGAGATAACTACACATAAGACCTTGTTGATAGAAGACCACTGCCCTGATGATCCAGGTGGATATTGGTGGCCACCCACCTTTCCAACTGGCTCAAAACAGTTTTTTGGCAATTTTGGTATTGTACTATTTTAGCAGTTTTTTGGGTCTTGAACTTCCGGGGCCATTTTGAGGCCCTAAACGACCTTTTTTGGCGATTTGGAGGGCCAAATGATTCCCTTTCACATACATTTGGCCCCAATCGAAAGTTTTAAATCTTGGATAGACCTTTCCAACAGGCTACCGAGCGCCCCAAACGGAGATCGTATGCAAAAGTTACAACCCCGGGAAGTTGATGTACTAACTTACCCAAACGGGGCCCACATGACTTTTGGCGCTTCATCTCCTAGGGTTAGGTTTTTGGATGTCTAGGGTTTTTGACATTTCTGTTTATTGTAAAAGGCCTTGAGAGCCTCATTGTAACCATCTTCTTGCGAAATGAGTGCAGCCGTCACATCTCTTCTCAGAGATAAGCCGCCATCATTCCAGTAGGCTTGTTTTCCGCTGCATTTTACAGTTTTAGCTTATTCCCTTATTGAATAGAAAACCAGTTTTACTATATCTCTGCTATTTTGGGTTAAGCATCTGATAATAATCTGTATTCATTTCGTTATGCTCATAAAATCCGGATCACTTGACTTGGTAATCAAATATAAGCAGTGCCATTCACAAGCCTGATTCAGATACTGATCAAGCTAGCTCGATAAGGAGACCCTTTTCCTTTAGCTGTGATACTGAAGGCAACTATCGTGGCTTGGTGACCACATGATGATAGCTTCAGTCCAAATCAGGCCCATCATCATGGAAGGGATGGCATGTGATAAGACTCCCCTGTCCTTATACACAACAAGTTCTTTATAAAATAAAAATATTGATTTTGTTTAAATAATAAACTACAAGGCACTACTAAGGCTTGGTAACCTTATGACAGCAGTGTTAATCACAAGTGTTTTTTAGATCATGAATGGACCGACCTGTGATAGGATCTTCCAACTCTCAGGAAAACTGAAAGTCATCTTCCAAGTGTGGTGGCTTGATGTGAAGATGTCATTCCTCTAAACACCTATGAACCTAAAGGGATGGATTAAGATAAGACCCCCCCTCCTTGTAATCTATATTTATTTTGAGAAAACATTATTTTCAAGGTGATTGTAAAAGGATCCAGAGCAGAGAAAGCTGATCAGATTATTATGATATGTTGTGACAATGAGATGTAAGATAAGAATATTTCAACCGTTCCCAGTATCTCAATTAAACAGATGAAACATATGAAAGATAATGACCAAGGTGAAAGGTATCAATACTAATGTCCTACATTGATTGGCTGTACACTCTTTACAAAACAAATTCAGATATCAGTCGAAAGGAACTGAGACTAACATACTATTTTGCAACTTCAGTTAAAAAGCATCTTCAAGTAAAACTAGTTTGAGCTATTACCAAATGTGCGGATTTTATTATCAATAAAACGAAAGAAACCAATCAAAACAAATAAAGAATTAAAACACACCAAACCTATGTACAAAAGCACCAGTTGTTCAAACGAAGTACTTTTTGAGTAGTGAAACATTCACTGGGTAGGTGTCCACGACGCCTTCCAATGTTTGCAATCGAACTGTACTGGGACCTATCTTTTCTGTAATAATGAAAGGTCCCAGCCAAAGGAGTTGGAATTTGGTATACTGGTTTTTGTCTTTCTGTTGTTTGTCCCATCTTAATACCAAATCCCCAACTGAGAATTCTCTGTCAGATGAATATTTTTCGTCAAACCATCTTTTCACCATCTATTGATGATGATATAACTTATTCTTGGCGACTTTCCTGTCTTCCTCGAGCTTAAGCAGAGTATCAATGCTCTGCTGAAGAGGAGAAGAATCATCTTCTTCAAGAGATTGGGCTAGTTGCAGTGATGGAATGGTAAGGTTGGAAGGAAGAATGACCTCTTTTCCATAAACCAAACAATAAGGGGAATTGCCAATCGCTTCTTTTGGAGTGATCTGATCTGCCCAAAGAGCATTATAGAGCTGTGTGTGCCAATCCCTGTGATGAGTGGCTACTATCTTCTTGAGAATATTTATCAAGTTCTTATTTGAATATTCAACAAGCCCATTACCCTGTGGGTAATAATTGACAGAAAATTTTAATTTAATCCCTCTTTCAAGGGCATATTGTGTCAAGTCAATCGAACAGAAATAGGATGCATTATCAAAAACAAGGTACTCAGGGGCACCAAACCTTGTAATGATCTGACTGTCTAGGAAAGATATTACCTAGTTTGCATTGCACTGCTTCAGGGGAACTTCTTATGTCCATCTGGTAAAGTGATCAGTGGTGGTAAGGATATACCTATGTTGAAGGGAAGAACTAGGATTAATGGGACCAACGAAGTCTAATCCCCACTGTTGAAAAGGGAACTCATCTTTCATAGGTTGCAGAGGAAAATCGGGTTTCTTACATAGGCATATGCATCCTTAAACAATGTAGGCCAATAATATCCCGCCCTGAGGATCTTATGTGCAGTAGTTTCTCCTGAGAAAGGGCCTCCAGCAGGTCCTGCATGAAATCGAAAAAGTATACCATCAGTTTCAGGCTTCTCCAAGCAATTAAGTAATACTACATCATAATTTTTTCTAAACAAAATTCCATCAATGAATTGATAAGGAGCAGACTTTAATCTTAAAGCTCTGCATTTTTTGAAATCTAAGGTTTCAGGAGCAAACCCATTCTTCAGAAAAAACCTGATATGGTCATACCATTCAAAAGGCAGAGTATCTATTGCATTGACAAAACCTGTAGGGAGTTCTTCCTCCTGCTCCCATTCTGTCTGGTGGCATATGGGGTCATTCGACTGAGTAGTCAGCAAGCATAAGCCTTGCCCCTTCATAATTTTAGCTGACTTGATTTCCAAATCGTATTCTTGTAAAGCAGTCATCCAGTGGGCCCTTTTCTCGCCCAATTCCTTCTGGACCAGTACATTTCTTATAGATCTGTATGCGACAATCACCTTAGTTCTATATTTCATCAAATAAGGCCTGTAATGTTTAATATATTATACACTGCATAAGCCTATTTATCAATTTGGGAGTAATTCAATTCAGCTCCCTTGAATGTCGAACTCATGAAGGAAATTGGGATTTCTGCGTCATTGTCATGCTTCTGTGTCAAAACAACAGCATAAGAGAAATTAGTGGAAAAAGTATAGAGATTTAAATCTTTATCAAAGTCAGGGGACATGAGAGTAGGAGCCTCAGCGATAGCCCTTCTAATTTCGAAAAAACACATCTTTCTGTTCATGTGACCAAGTAAACTGTACATCTTTCTTTCTTGACTAACTGCTGCAAAGGTTTAACTATCTGTGCAAAATTAGGTACAAACAAGCAGACAAAATTTATCTTACCTAGGAAGGACTGCATGGCCTTGCGTGAACTGGGCAAGCCAATATTTGAAATAGCATCAGTACGTTCTGGGTCAATTATCATACCTTCTTTGGATACAATGAAACCAAAAAACTTCCCTTCCGTGACTGCAAAAATAGACTTTTTTGGATTGAGGGAGATCCCGTACTTCCTGCAACGTTCAAATCCCTGTTTCAGGGAAAAAAGATAGTCATGTTGCTTCTTAGAATATATAGTAATATCATCTAGATAAACCACGACAGAGATATGCATCAAGCCTCTGAAAGCTATATCCATAGCTCTCTAAAACGTAGCCCCGACGTTTATCAACCCGAAAGGCATCCGCCTGTAGGAGAAAGTGCCCCAAGGGGTTCTAAAAGCAGTTTTGAGTAGGTCATCGAGAGCAACCATAACCTGGATTTATCCCAAAAAACCATCTAAGAGCGAGAACATCTCCGATCTTGCTACTTTTTGCAGAATCTGTTCCATGGGCGGAACATGATAATTGTCTTTTTTCCGAGGCGCGATTCAGATTTCGGAAATCAACACACAGTCTGATTTCGTCGCTCTTCTTACGCACATGCACTAAATTGGCGATCGATTGGGTGTGTTTGACGGGAAAAATGATTCGTGCCATGAGTAGTTTTTCTAGTTCTTTTTTCACAGAAGGTTCTAAGCTGGGGTGCATTTTACGCAGTTTCTGTTGATAAGGCTTCACCTCGGACTTCATAGGTATGTTGTGGTGCATGATGCTTGTATCGAAGGTTTTCAATTTATCATAAGTCCATGCAAAAATGTCTTTGTATTCTTTACATAATTTAATGATAGCTCTTCTTTCTTCGAGGGAACAATCAACTCCTATGTTAATAAAATGAGGTGCTTGCTCAGTACCTAAGTTGACCGGTTTGTAATTAAGTGAAGAGCTCTGGGTTTTGCAATTGGTTTTGTGTCTGAACTTATCCTGTAAATCGTAGAACTTCTCTAGACTGATAACAGATTTCAGGATAACGTTTGAAGTATTAGAGAGTGATTTTTCATGTTCTTCATCTATAGCCATATTTTGAAACGTATCCTGAGCTGTGAGGAAATCAAGTATCTATTGATCGTCGTCAAAAAATTTCCAGTTTGTCACATTGTCAGGTATGGACAGCATATACATAAGTTCAATCGAAAAGGTTTGAGGTGACAAACCCTATGGTGGTATCAATCTAGATGTTGTGTTTGCTAAGAGGTCAACATCAAATTTCTGTGACCTAGGGACTCAATTAATATTAAATGCAGAAAAGGAAAGGGTAAGATCTCTTACCAGCTTCTGATAATTCAGTAGGCGTGGAGACAAGCAGTGTATCTTGTTCCTTACCTGTTTGACAATGATTTCAAAGTCACCAAAGAAATGGATTACCTGTACCCCCATATCAACAGCCTTTTAAAGTCCTTGAACAAGGGCTTCATATTCAGCTACGTTGTTGGTACAGTAAAATTCCAATCTGCATGCTATCATCGTTTTAATCCCTTTTGGGTCAATGAGACAACCTACAACAGATTTTTCCTTAGACCTGGAGCCATCAAAAAATAAAGTCCAAGCAGTTGGATCTATTCTAAAATTTGTATTTACATTAAAAAAATTATGTACAACATCTCTAGTGAAAGGTACAGAAGTAACCTGAGTGATCTGCGATTCTTTCTACAAATTTTCATCTGGGGAAGAGTCAGCAGGAAAATCTCCAAAGAAAGTGTCAAACATAAAATGTTCAACATGTGTACTGTAGTAGTTGACAGGTTCACTAGAATCGTTGAGGTACGTGACTGTCTGTTTCATGAAAGGCTCCCTACTGATTTTGATTTTATTGGGTTGTACATTATAGGGTAACCATAAGTGAGACCAGTCAGTGGAAAAGTAGCCCTTGAGTTTCTCTGACCAGTCCCTACTAAGCCACATCCCATAAGATTCAGGAATGTGAGCCACTACAATGTCTATGGTTTGGTGGATAAGAGGGTCTATAGATAATCTAAGCAACACATTTCTCAGCCTTCCTACTACTCTTACTTTTGATCTGTCTAGTTGAACAATCTAAGTAGGGCATGATTCCCAAGTGGCATTCAATTTCCTACACACAGATAGGGGCATCACGTTTGATGAGGCACCCGAATCTATCATGCAGTTATGTACGTTCCTGTTGAAAATCTCAAAAGTAAGAAGAAAAGGAGGTTTCCTTTTGTTTCCAGGTTTTTGATCATCGGGTTTAGTGAAAGAGTCCAGGTTGTTATTCTGTGATTCTCTAGGTTGTTTGATTATCATGCTTTTGGGTAAAGTATCCCTCATAGAAGGGATCTTTAAAAGTTAAAACAGAGAGATTTTTTCCTTAACTCTTTTCAGATCTTCAGCTAGATTGTACTCCATTTATGGGATGACTGTGTCCTTTTGGGGAACAGTCTTGCCTTTATTGGTGATTGTTGTTGAAGAAGAAGGTTCCTAGGGAGGTTGTGTCCTTGATCTTATATTATAAGGGTGTTGGACATTAAACACAGTCGCAGGTTCCTCTTCCTCTTCATGCATAGGAAGTTCAGAGAAATAGCTAATAGTGTTCACCTCGTAGTCCTCTTGTTGTTCATCCTCCTTAGGTAATAGTGAATCTTGGTTGACCTGATCATTGGAAGATTCAGGAATAGTTTGAGATTCTGTTGCCAGGGCCCTAAAGATAGAATAGAGTTCTTCATTTGAAAGTCCTTTAGCAAGATTAGGAGGTGGTGTATTCTCAGGAGGTGGATAAGGTCTCCTAAAAGGGGGCCTTACAAAACCTCTGTTTTGATTTTGATTTTCATTATTATTTATTTTCAAATCGACCATCTCATTTGACATCTTTTGAAGTAATTTATTTACATCATACATGTCGAAAGGATTCTTGTTCTGAGCAATGGTTTTAGGGGTGTTATCAGTCTTTTTTCGAGAGGTAGAAAGTTGTTCTTCTGAAATTTCAGGACTATCCTTCAAACAGAACATATCCTTCTCAACTTGTATTACTTCAGCAAATGCTTCTAGCAAAGTCCCCTTTTGTGCCCTTTTCACCCACATGGCAATCAAAACATATAAACCTTTTTCATAATAGGCTACCAACAATTCTTCTACAGGAAGAATCTTGGCGGGAATTCTATTCTTTAGATAAGAGAACCTTTGGTTAAATTCTTTAACTCTTTCCTTTCCTTTGATCTTCATGGAAGATAACTCTAAGACTAAGTCCTGTGGTGTTTTTTCATCTCCAAACTTTTGAATAAACAACTTCTCGAACTCATCCCAAGAGATTATAGACTGGGCTAGCAAGGAAAAATACCATGTGGATGCTTTCCCTTCAAAAGTGTAAGGTAAAAGCCTGCAAAACACATCCTCATGAACTACAGTCTTGAGCCTAATAGCTTGCATAAAATTTTTAATGTGATCTAAGGCAGACATTTTGTCATCAGGGTTGAACTTGGGAAGCCATTTCTCAGGGTTCTTAGGTAGTATATGCTGGTCCCTGAGTATGAATACCGCATCTTGGTCCAACCAAGGTCTATTCTAGCCTTCTCCAGCCATAGGTGGTTCTTCTTCTTCTTCAGACGAAGAGATAGAAGAATGCTCACTTTCGGACGAGGAGGATGATGAGGAAGGAGGACTAGGTGGGGGTCCACTATTTCCAGTTTTTGGTTGATCTTGTACTTCTTGGAAAAGTGGCTCAAGATTGTATTCAGGAGATCTTGAATTGTTAGCTGTTTCGGTGTTTTGAGGATTTTGATCAACTGTTTGTTGGTTTTGAGGATTTTGATCAGTTGTCAATTGTGTTTCCTGATCACTGGTCTGCAAAATATTATCTGTATGAATAGCTGCCAGACCTCTACTTCTTTCATCAGCGTGCCTTTGTTCCAACCTAGCGACACTATCACTAGATTCCTTCAATATTTACTCAATAGTGAGGCATCCTCTCGTAGGGGATATGATGAGGATATCCCTTTTGGGTGCCTGCTCTGATGCAGGTGTAGTGGGAATGGCAGTTGGTTGTGACACTGTTTGTTGTTCAGGCGTTGAAGCTCTAGATTGGATTCTAGTGACAACCGACGAAGTATTTGCTGGAGGAGGTTTCTGAGTGTTCTGTTTAGGCATGTTATACTATTGTCCCTCCTTCTAGCGCCATTTGTTGAGGCCTCAGGGGTGCAGAGTAATTGCAAAGGTGCTGGAATGGGTTCCAAGGCTCCCAACAAAGGGTGAAAACCCAGACTGAAAGGCTTCGAAAGACCCTACGCAAGGCCAGTTCTATCCCCATCCTGTTTGGTATGGAAATCTCCCACGAATATTCGGCCTCCGCTGGCACTCTATGAGTCGAATTTTCGATCAAATGATCGGTTCTCCAGTTAAGCAAAAACAAAGTGTGAAAACTTAGAAGTGTCTTAACTTAACCTATTTAAAACAGAAAAAAGATCTATTCTAGGTTAGACCTATAATAAGGAAAAGCTTGTTGTTGTGCAGATCAATCTTGAGGTTAGAGGAACAAGTGTGTTTGCCAACTTCAACAGAAATGTAAAAGGTGCATTTACTTGTTTACTTAAATCATAATCAATTAATGAAAATTAAATGACAATAACATAAGCATGTAAACCTGTTCAAGACAAATCTATAATCACTTTGTTAATTGAAAAATTAACAATGATTATTTGAATGTTGATCACTTACAGAAATTGATAAAGAAAGTAACTTAATTGACAGAAATTCAATTAAACATTTTCTCACACAGATCAGCTATAAAGAGAAATCAGTATAACAAATATTTATGTGAAATCAATTACTTGCAGAGATCAAATACATATGACAATTTGAAGTAAGAAATCAGGCATTGTCAAAGAAACTTGAACAATAAACAAGAGATGATTCAAAAGATTACTTCACTGTATTAAAGAAGTTCTGTAAACAAAATTACAAAGCCCGATAAGACAGGGTATCTCCAGGTCGTCTAGCATCGAGAAGCATTCCTCTTTAAATAGGAAATTACAATAGAGTACAAAATAAAAACCCCACAGGATAGGGATTAAAAAATCGGATCAAGCTGCCAATCCAGGGAATTGTGCCAAAATAATCTAAACCGTTTAGCTCGAATGACTCCTAAAACCCTGAGATAAAATTTGAAATATGGATCATCCACTTATTTCGGGACAACCCCATAACAAAATTGTGGTATGGAACAATCGGCCCACTAGCTGTTGACAACAGGCAAGAGTCGGTCCAATAAATCTTCCTGTTGAGTCACCACGGGATCCTCCAGCTGATCCTTTACGTCGTCAAAAACAGAAAAGTCAGACAACGGATCCTTCTTCTTAGGAGCTGGTGGAATATTAGGTTCCTCATTGATTATAAAATAACAGATAATGGAATCATCTCGCTCATGCTCCTGTTCATCAATCTCCTCTTCATCCTTCTGAGGGAGTGGCATGCAAAGGGGAAGAATTTCATAATTTTCCTTTTCGCTATCAATGCTGGTATCGAAAACACCCTCGTCAAAAGGTGGCGACATAGGTTCTGGAAATAGAAAAGCATGAAGTTCTTCCCGCATATAACATTCATCAGAGGATTCATGACCTGCCTCCATGTTACTCATCAAATCGTCAGGCATAAAGCTTTCAAAATAAACTGGAAACTTATCTAACAAACACAGATGACGAACTAAATGTTTCATTCTGGCGACCACACTTAAGAAGGATTACAGAAAATCATAATGATTAAAAATGACAAGCTGCTATGATTAAAATCATACAAATTCAAGACTGTAATCATTCAAACTGGAATGAAACGACGTCGCAGCATGTGTTAGCCCAGATTGGATCACGACGGGGTATATTTTAACAGAATCACACATGATTCGAAGTTGTATTTGGAAAATTTCATTGCGAACTGATCTAATCAAGCAATCATGTCTTCAAAAGATATCATGAGAGGAGAATTGCGGTGAAAAATCCGGTCATAAAACAACGTAAACGAGGTATCAAAATGCAAATTCGAATGATGGAATTTTATCCACCAGATCAAGTGAATCTATGGCTAGGATTAACCGACACGGGATGCGGGGTGAGGTCTTAGAGATTTATTGAAAAATTTATTCATGGTTTTCGAAATCCGCAACCCGAAAGTTGTGGATTTCGGGTTTGTAAACCAGGCCAAAACACATAAAGGGGTTTCCGAAAGCCGCAACCCGAAAATTTGCGGGTTTCACAAACATGCAATGCAACTCAACCGGGAAAGGAAAATCCGAAAGCCGAAAGCCGCAACTACGGGTTTCGGGTTTCGGGATGAAGATTTCTCAAAGATTATTAACAAAGGATTCCCGCAACCCACACCTTTTGGGTTGCGGGTTTCGGGAAGGCGAAAACCAAAAGATCACAAATTAACTCCCGCAACCCGCACCTTTCGAGTTCGGGGTTTTAGGGTGTCAGAATGTCAGGTTCGGGTTCGCAGGAACAAGTGACAAAATACTTAAAATTTAAATCCTCCTACAGCCGAAATACTTAGAAATTTTCATGGAAAAAGAATGACAATCGGGCCAAACAAAGGTACAAACATAAAATCATAGAAACCAGGTTCAAAATCTGATGTTCAGGGGGACACTTTGCCAAATACCTTTGTGTTATTTAAAATGGGGCTCCTATGCTTAGCTGAAGCATGGGATCTATTGTGGCCACAACACTATCATAGTGGGAACTATTATTAACTAGCAATAGCAAAGCAAATAGAAATTCTATTACTATAGGAGCAAAGCAAATAGAAATTCAATTACTATAGGAGCAAAGCAAATAGAAATTCAATTACTATAGGATATTCATAAGAAATTTTTTAGCCTAAACCCTATCTTTCATACTAACCATAGGAGGTTTACAAGCAATAGTTGTACTTTTAACTACACTATAATGCACCCAGCTTGATTTCCCTACAACAAAAAATATTTATATTATTAAATGGTTCCTATAATGTAGTTTGTCAACTACTCTTAGTAAGGGAATTAAGAGTATTTCACACAAAAACACTTAAACTAGAAGCTTCATTTTATATACAATCTTTCATAAAGTATTTGTGCACTATGTTATTGATAGTTGAAATGTATTTTCACTCAAGGTTTGACAAACAAATGAATCTTTGAAGTTTTTTTTCCTTTCTAGAGATCTTGAGACAAAGGAAAATGTCAATTCTCTCATTATAAAAGTATTTTTTCTTCTATACAACCAGTGGTTTTAGCCTCAACTATAAGGAAACATGCATGGATCATAAAAGAACATATTGTAACAACAATCCTAAATAATGTAAAGGAAAGGATCATTATTATCTAGTACAACAATAAGTATTATCAACAAATTAAACAAGTGGAAAATAGCAATTCAATATTGACAACATCTACAAAGAAAGTGTTGTAAACTAGCCTCTGAATTTCGCACCTAATATTACTTTTCACAAAATAAATTAACCTATAGGCTAGATTTCTTGGGAAAATTTTCAAAATGAATCCATGCACTATGTTATTGACAATAAGACAAATGCCAATTATTCTATTACAAGGGAAATTTTGCTTTCACGGATAGGAAAAATCTACTAACATTGAAAAGATCACTATTGAAAAGATTGCATAATGTAGTGATCCTTAACCTAGAACTTGAATCACAACAAATCTATAGAATATGTATACTTCATAAATAATCAAAATACATTCACCATAAGAATAACACAAAGATATAAATAAACCCTTAAGGTAGGGTAACACCATAAAATGATCCTTAAGGAAAGAATCACTCCACAATCCATGCTTTCTACAAAAGAATACATCAAGCATACCTCAATACAATGATACTCATGTGCATTTATACTTTCTCATGATTATTCCTAGGGGTCTATGCCAAATAACCATTGATTATTAATTTATTTCCTTAAAACTACTTACTGGGCCTATTCCATTATTTATGAATAGTCATTAATTATTCTCCCTTATATACACATTACATGATATATTCCCCTTGGGTACCTCCCTCGGTACCCCATATTATCCTCCCCTAGGTAAATTACATTCCATTCCCCTTGAAAGATGTCTTGTCCTCAAAACATATGTGTAAGTCATATAATAAGATCTACTAAGTATAGTATTCAAATAGTACCAAGCACGAGCATCCATCCATCCAAGTGAAATGTGGATACACCATCTAACTACTTCTTTTCCACCTTGATATTGATTCTAGTTCTTATGGTTACATGATGTCCTTCTGCAACTCAGGTGTCTCCATACATTAGTTCTATTCCTCCATGGGTGCAAGGACCCTCCCGGGGTCCCCAACTAAAGTACTTAGTAAACATGTCAATATGCACAAGAAATATCTAAGCCATAAGGAGCATAAAAAAATTTCTTGACTAGATGATAGATCCATGATCCAAGCAAGCACCATATTCACAAAGAGCAGATATATACATCTATACTCCATATTTTAAAGCAATCTCACTATGACAATTAATAATTGAAAATTAGTAACTATAAAATACTTGTCAAATCCCGCAGTTTCCAAAGGTTGAACTAGCTACAAATATTCACCTCAAGTTCTTTCGTTAGTTTTATAATCACAGTAGGTCCACTGGATTCCACCCTACCATACCCATGTTTACTCTCCTCCCCCTAGGACCCTCGAGCTGCAACAGGGTTGATTAATCGAAGCTAGCAAGAACTCCAGTACACAGGATAGTATTGTGAGGCTCCAAACCTCTCTTGTACTGAAATGAACCACACCCTCCAACAGACACCTCAAGATGCGAAAGATCCTATGTCGTCCAACACTCGGGTAAAAGAGATGAGAGCCTTATGCCCTCTCTATCTCTTAATAACTTTTTGAAAACCCTTCATCCATCCATGCATTCATTTCAAATTATTTTAATTTCTTATTCACCCACCCAATCTCAGTTATATTAGATTCTCTAATTGTTTTACTTTTTTAACCAAGGCTTACTTTAGTTGAGTTTCCATGATTTCCTCCTTTAATCATTTTTTTTATCTTTTAGTTTTCAGTTAACTATTCATTATTTTGCTCACTTTTTATTTTTCCCAAATCCATAATTGAATTAATTAATTTGGGATTTCATTCACATCAAAGTTAACTAAATTTATTTCTAAAATATTTTTAGAAATATTCTTATTTCCCCCATTAAGATTTTAACGTAATGGTTGATTTTATTTTTGTGTCAGGGATATCAAGGGTGGCATGCTCCGCGCATGCCCTTCAAATAATCCCCCATTGGTAGGGACTTGGTACGACAACTGATACATTGTTAACTTAGTTCAGTCGACCCTATTAAGGGACTGGTGATTCCTTGGGAATAAGTTCGTATCCTTATTTTGTGCCCCCCAGGAAGTTCCTCGTGAGTGATCGAATATGCGGCCTACCATCATAGCAACACACCTCTGATGAGAAAGATACTCTCTCCCTCTTTCCCAACTCATCATGTGGCCAATGCTAAACTTACACTGTATCTTAGTTCAGCCCTGTTACCTGATGTGGACCGATTGGAAATCGTAATCCAACACCTTCACATAAACATCACGCACATCAAATATTTTAAATAAAAGTCATAACATAACATATATACTAGATTGACATCACTTGTCAATGATACCCAACTCAGTTCAGAGTCCACATGGTATCGACGCCATCATTGCGTCACATGTACCTCTATTTTTTATCACACTCGACAACCCATTAGAGGACATGCTATCCAAGACATAATCATATGCATTTCATAATTTCACATTATAAAATATTCAATCATCATTGAAAAATATCATCTACACATTCAATCAACATCAAAACCATCATAATAACACAATACTGATGTAATACCCCTAGAACCTTAGTTCAAGATTAAATACTTTGTAATAATGTTTTTATTTATTGTTGGACAATTATTTGACCAAGTGTGGTCAAAGACACATGTTGAGAATATTTGTATTATTTTATTATTTAATAATAAAACAAGAGAATCCAATCTGGAGTAGTTGTTGAAAGAGTGTTTGCTGGCCCACAAGGAGGAATGACATGTGTTGGGCAGAAAACCCATAGTGGTGAAAACCACTAACTAATACCTCAACAGGTGTAGGAGGCATCATCCTTATTTTTAAGGTCAGAACTCGAGATGCAGGTTCTAGAGTAGGAGGCTCATTATAGACCTAAGTCCTAGGAAATGCTTTATTAAGCAGTTCCCATCATACAAACAGGAGGTTTTGGATGGAAGAGGGAAATTATTGTGTTGAGATGAAATTGAGAACTGAGTGATAGTTCTGAGAACTAAGAGACAGTTCTGGGTGGCTTCAAACTGTCTTTGTCCTTGTGGTCCAGCAAACAGGCTCGGGGGTTTTAGTATCAGCAAGTTGGCTATTCTGGAGGATGTTGGGAGGAACGGCGAAATTCAGATTGGATTCGGTTTGTTCCTTCAGTAAGGTTCTATTATTGTTTATTAGAGTTCTGTAAATTTATTTCTATATCTGTTTCAATATTTATGTATAGAATGATTAGTAAAATATGAACTATATATATCATTCTTGTAGGGCCCCTCCTTTAGGGTCCTCCTGAACTGAACCTGAAACTTTAACAACTTCATACAAATAGATTAGCTATCATAATTACTGGTAAAATAAAATAAATTAAGTAAATAACTTAACTAAAATAATAAAAAAAACCATAACCTGTAAACCCGATCCAGCTGGTCCATTGCCGTCCGCGTCTTCTGTAGGATCCCTCCAACAAATCTCGTTGAACCATTGGTGAAGCAACCATTAGCTTCGCCACCCAACCATAGGCTCATGCTTTCATTCGCATGGCCTCCCCCGAGCTTGAGTCATAAAGCTCACACACACCTTTCAAGAAACTCCTCAATGGGTTTCCCCCCCACAAGAATTTCTATCCAAACCCTAATAGCAACAAGTCGCATCTATCACAAGAATTATGATATCCATCCAAAAACTAGGTCCCTTCTCCCTTCCCAAGGCCTTCCTTAAGTAGGAAAATCCCTTGCAACACATGTCGCTCCATGCAATAATATTTATTTTATTAAATTTCAAATTTAAATAAAACTCACCCATCGATGTGTCAGTCTTTCTAGGAGATGTACCAACATTCCTAAGTTTGCTCATGTTTGTCCCCAAGATGTTTCACCTAACTCCTAAATTTGTGGTGAAGGTGGAGTTGACTAGATGTCTATGCTTGGGATTCTATTTTGCTCCTAAATAAGGATTTATATTACTTTAAATACTCAAAATAATATTTTATGTGCAAATGCATAAATAACAATTAATATTATTTTAAATGCTAAAATAATCTTTTATGTGCAAAAGTATCAAGTGCTAATTTCTATTATTTAAAGTACTAAAATGCATTTCTCTAAGTAAATTTTCTAGGTGCAAATTTATACGTATTTATGCAATTTAGTTTAACAATCACTTTTACTAGGATCCTAGTGCCACGTCATTGGGCCTTCCCGTTCCTTAAATTCATTTGCTCGACATGGCACCACTCTGTCCGGTCCAGTCATCTGTTGTTTCCATTTCTCGACAAGGTACCACATCGTCGGGTCCTTGTGTCCACTCTTTCCATTCTCGGCAGGGTACCACATCGTCGGGCCCTTCTGTCGATATCCTTTCATTCTGACTTGCTAGAACTTCATGTAGGGATTTCAGGAGCCATTACCTTCTATCCTCCGTCTACACGTTATTAGGGACTAATGGCACTGAGGAGTAAGTCTGTTCTTACTGTACGCCCCTCAACTCGTACGTGACCAACTCCGTTGTGGCCCACCCGCACGACCTCATGCTTCTACTAAGTAAGCAGATCAATGCTTCTCTACTAATGCGTGGTATTCCATCAGAATTCAACATCATCATTGCTCTCCTCGTGTGTGATTTATCCGTACTCTACGACCCTTCAATTCCCTTGTGTGTCCATCGGTGTACCGTTTCACCTGCCGCTACACACATTTCTCATAAACATATATTAGTAGTACTGTCCTCAATTATCATAATATGATTCATAAATCTTCTATTTCGTTAAGCATTTATAGTTTACTCATAACATTACTCATTCATCTAATCAGAAATGCATCTCGTCAATATTTACTTTCTTCGTTCTCATCACATAATCAATCATACAGCTAGTCGTTAAGCATCATTCACATGTACATTTTTCATAATCAAATTTAATCGTTAAACAACATGTAATCATTCATTTACATCAACTATCCAGATACACATATATCATTATTTTATTGATTCACAATCAGTCGTAGTCGTGAATATACTCAATATAACATCAAGGGGTCATTTTAGTAATGTTTCAATTAGTTGGGCCACTCAATAGGTGTCTCAAGGTATGCAGTAGTCTAGGGGCACTACATACACCCCTACTTATTTAGAACTTCGTCCCGAAGTTCAGAATAAATGTGGAAATCTATGACGCATTTCAGTTGCGTCCTCTTAAGTCGTAGAGCTAGGACTGTAACTGTCCCACTACAGTTTGACTTGATCAATTAAGGATAATCATTAAGCAAGATGTAATCAATCAATTTTCCCACTCCACACATAATTTAATTCCTTAATTCATTTATCAATTATTGTCACCATTCACATCTTCAGGTTTTCCTCAATCATTTAAGACATATCAAGGCTCAAGAGACCACTTTATCGAATTTGTTCAGCCGGGTCACTCGACAGGTTCCCTTACGGTCCACAGTCATTCTAGGGCCATTACATACACCTCTTCTTACATAGAAATTCATCCCGAAGTTAAATTTTTTTCTTGTACTTTCGATATTAGGCTTTACTTTAATTTTCTATCTTCATCTTCTTGTCATTCTCTTCTATTTTTCTCAAACAATCAAGGCCATAAGCACTAGTGGTTCAGATCATTAGTTATCTTTTTGGTCAAACATGGTTCCATATACATCCTCAGGAACCCAATCATAATTTCGTATAATATCAATCCGATAATACATTCAATAATTGTCAGTTCCAACTAGGTTTCCTATATCTCTTATTCATTCACAAGGGTCCACGATGTCCAAATTCTCAACAAGCTGCATTGCGTCAATAGTCACCCAATAGTTTATCAAAACATCATTCAGCATAGCAAATCCAAGCAAGGATTCCAATCCAATTGGTTATCATCCATCCAAAACATCATAAGATATACATTCAAATATAGATATGTAATATATAATCATGGATTTAACAAACAAGGAGAGACCCTCAAATATTCCAAAAACCAAATTCCATAAGACTACTTCCAAATCCCTAAATGTCGGTTCTCAAATCGATAGGATTCCTAGTGTCGAAACTTGGCGGCTTAGTCGAACATACTAAATTTTATCTCTCATTCCCTTCGTTAGTGTCATTATGTCCAGGTTAATGAGCTTATCACATCCTTACCTCATTTCATCATTTATGTTGTCATAAGACCACTTCGTTAGTCTCATCAATTCGTACTATGTGTGTTTTCTTAATTTCATCGAGTCTCATCTCAAGGCTAGTTGTATTTTCATCAAATTTCGATCATGACCTAAGGTTAGCTTCATTGCATTCAATTTATTATGCTAATTGTCTCCATAGTTCATTTTTACGAAAATCATTTTCACTAGGCCCTTTCGGTAGACTTTCCAAATTGAGAATTCTTCTTTTACTTTAGTCACAATCATGTCGTGTTTGTACCTTTTCCTTCTCTTTAACAACATTGTCATGACACAAAATTAATGTCTTTGAGATCATCTCCTCATTCTAGTAACATTGATATCTTGTTCTCCATTTTCTGTGTCCGTTTGACCCTCTCGACAGTTTGTCGAATCCTCGACAAGTTTTATTATAATCCTCATTCCCCTAATTATCATCAGTTTCCACAGTCTATGTTTCTATAATGTAGGGATCAACGCATAAAATCGATCATCTATATAAATTCCTTTCTCACTTAAACATTTTCAACACATGACAATCATTTCTTTCATAAATACAACATCCCCTATCTCTTCTAAAGTTCATTTATCTATCATCCATAATGAATCTAACCTACCGACATATGAATCTCTTTTTTTTTAATGAACACAAGCATCCATGTATCCAACTCCTAAACTTTCAGGTATGAGTGTTTGACAATCCTCAATATTTAACCCTATTATTTACAATATTAATAGTAAACAATGGATTAAGAAATAGGAATAATCAACCACATTACCTTTGTTCCTCTATTTTTGTAATCGCAATTTTATAAATGAAACTTATATATATACTTCTCTCTTTTCTTAACTCAAACACATTTATATACTTAATACAATATATTTATATGATAAAATGTATTTATAGTCTCTCCCCTTTTATAATAACAATCTACATATTGAATAGTATAAAGGTAATATATTAAATACTACAATCATTAGAACCCTTATCGTGGCATGCATCCCATTGAGCCATATGGATATAAACTCTAGATCATGATCGTAATACAACCTCTAAATTTTTTTATTATTTTTTCCAATGCATTGAAGTAAAAATAGTATAAAGTAAATAGTCAGTATCACTTATGCCATTTTGCGGGGTCCTATCTATTGTCGGTCTAATTACTTAAATATTGTTAAATACAAGCACAATATTTCCATGTATAGTATGTGCATGAATGGTTATGTTTCTGGAAACTTAACAAGAATAACCTATTGTATATAGATGGTCGTCCACACACTCATGGGAACAAGTACATGTGAAAGGATAAACAACCCAAGATTTGCAGCATCTATATTAGACTTGGTAATCATAAAATGATTACCACAAAAGGAGAATTCGGTTCCAACCTCAGGCACAAGTAGAGAGGACGGGCAAGCGCCATATAAAGCGTGGTTGTAAGAAGTTTAATATTTACTTTGCAAATTCACAGGAAGGGATAAATCATCGCAACCCTCCAACAATTGGACGTACCTCGATGTGTACTTGGAGAGTTGTTCTCTCAACTCATGCAACTTTTTGGATCTTCTAGTAGATATGGGCCCGTTGGGTGGAATTCATATCATACTTTGGATCACTAGAACTTTCATATGACTGAACATAAGCTGAGGGGTTCGTCAAATTAGGATGAGACGTAGTTGTTTTGGATTCCAAATTTTTCAATAATGAGCATAAGGAAGTGTTCCTACGTGTCTTTTCTATATCACCTGTTGGATTTCTTACTACAGTAGGGGGAATTAGACCATAAAAATTAGGTAATATATCATTGGTGTAATGGGTGAGTGTGACACGCTAAGGGTTCTCCTTCAACCCTTGACATTTGGAACAACCACAAACTATTGGGGTGTCATAAAAGAGTTCCAGATTGCAACGAATTTATGTCGATGAACCACGATGGTGGCTTGAAGATGGCATGTTACAATTGACAGGGTAAAGTGGTTGCCCATTTCCATCCACGAACTGCTTGTGGTATCTTGCTCCTAATAAGAGAATATGACATTTTGAAACTGGTGGAATGTCTTGTGCATCCAAACTCGAACCCGAATCGTGATCCTGCAATATAGAATAAATCAATATTCAGATTCACATGGATAAGTAACATAAATTCAAATAAGTAGTCAAAAAATAAATAAAACATGAACTTACCAGGGATGAAATGGGAGAACTCATCGAACTTTGAACAAGATTGTATGAGTTAAAATCTGAATAATTGGCCATTTGATACTACAAACTTTTATTCATGCATTTGATCCAAATCAACAATCAACATATATATACTATGAAATATTGTAATTGGTGTGGTTAAATAGTAAAAGGAAATTTAGTATGAATATATAATTTTTAGTGGACACATAAAAACATAGAATTTACAAAATAAACCGGTGTGTTTATTCATACATAAACACACCGGTGTGCTAACAAAACCAAATGCACCGGTGTGTAACAAATGTAAATTCACCATTAAAGTATATCCGCAAAAGCCCCCATGGTGGAAAACATCTGCTACATTGGTAGCGGATACTTCTACATGCATTTTCACAAAATAATTTGTTCTGACGTGTTTACAACATATAATCACATCGGTGCAGCATAACATTACACGCACCGTCGTACGAGTTTTAAAGACAGTGCGTTTTACTTATGTACGCACCGATGCGACTTAACAAAAGGTGCACCAAATATGCTGAAGATCAAAATTTAAAAAAAAATTGCACAAACCTTTTTTGCCCTAAATTGAAAAAAGGAGGTAATTTTAAGCTCAAAAAGTAAATCTAAATAATCTTTAAAATCCAAAAACCTATACAGTAACTCACTGTTTTGCCAAAAATTTCAGGGGAGAGTTTTGGAAGAGAGACTTACATGGAAGGAGTTTGGAGCAATTGGAAGGAGTTATGAGGGTCAAAACTTCTTAAGCATGGTGAATCAAACCAAACCCTCCATGATAGAAATTTCAAGCATGTAAGTATTATTGTATATTTTATGACCTTATTTAGAGTTTAATTAGATTTACAAAAAAAAAAAAATTCATACTTACCTTCAATGTTGCAACCATTATTTTCTCCATGCTTCTTTTCGTTTTATGTGGCTGCAAAATTCTCCATTAGGGTTTAAATCTCTCTATTATTATACAGAATTACGATTTCACCTTTAGGGATTTTGGATTTACTGAGCTTGTGATTATATAGAGAAAGTGTGGGTTGATATGGGTCCACTTTCTTGGTCAAATCCGTAACCATGTCGGCCTTGTGAAGTTTTTGGGTTTTTTTAATTAAAAAAGGTATGCATCAAAATCAGTGCATTTGTATTATGGGAACGCACCGGTGCGTTCATCTAAATAACGCACCGAGTTTGACCCGCGTCACATCATTTTTAATTATGTTATAAAAATGAAAAAGTCATTTTTTGTCTCTCAATTCTTTGTTCCTAGTGCGTCACATGTACTGTAACGCATCGGAATTACTATAACGCGTCATTTTTTTTATTATTTTACACAAACGAAAAATCTGATTTTAGTATTTTGATTCTCTATTACCGGTGCAACATATTGGAATTAACGCACCGGTGCGGTTTTGTCACTAACGCACCAGGGCGTTTAATGTATACAAGTGCACTGAAATCAGATTTATTCTTTTTAATAAATTTTTTCATATTTTGAAGGTTCGTAATTTGTTTGTGTAATATATTGATAGCTTTTGTATTTAATGGTACAGGTTCTTTATTGATGGAAAATGCATTCTATGAGTTCAATGAACAACAACTTTAATCAACATGATGAGAGCACATTGAGAATTACGAAGAAGGAAAGCGATTTTAATTAATTTATGTATTTAAATTAATTTGTTTGAATTATTTGTAAAGTTAACTAATATGTATTGGTTAATGTGTGACATTCAGTGCCAAAAAATGAGGAATCTCGATAAGATTCTTACCAAACTAACTCTAGAAGAGCGTAAAACGTTGATGGAAAAGTTGCAGATGGATGAAACAGGGGAATAAAAAATAAGAAAATATGAATTATTTATTGAAATTTGAGTAATAATATACTTAATTAATTATATTCACTAATATGTTTCAAATAACGTAATTCACATATGATGATTTATGCAGGTACTAACAGCAATAGAAATCAATGTCATCATAAGAAAAAAAATATTATGGAAGATGCAAATGATGATCAATTGGTCCTTAGCTCATTTGGAGTGGTGTTGGAAGTTAATAGAAGGGGAAAATAATTTTATAATACTATGAGGGATTTAGTGGAAAGAGCATACATACGTACTTTTCACTTACAATACAAAAGCCAATCAATTGATTCAAAGAATCGAGTCATATGTAAAATACAAGAGGCGTTCCCAGAGCAATGGTCAATGAGACCTATCATGATTGCAATAGAAAAAACATACAACAACAAAAAATAACCATTCAAAAGATAATATTCCTAAACATGTCTATGTAGAATATGTATCTAAAACTATTACAAAGTGTCATTCATTCAATAATTTTAATTCTATCATATTTATTTTTCATATCAACAAATAAATAGTTTATTGTCATTTTACATTTTCAGGAAGATTATGAGAATCCCAAAGGATGAACAAGCTAATGTGTGAAATGTGCCAGTAGAGATGTCTAAGAAAGTGTACAAGGATATGGTCAAGGAAATGAACATAATTGCATTGCAGGAAGAGCCATCTCAACAACAACCTGCTTCAAATGTATAAAATCATTAGTTTTTAGGTTTATGTTATACATTTCATTAATTAATTCGACATTAAATATTAATTTTCAATTGTTTTGTTGCAAAAAAGAAAAGAAAATGGAACCCAGTCAACACACAAGACATGATGATAAGGAAAAAAGGGGTTGATATCAAAGTTTGTGGGTATTTTTTATTTCGTTGTAAGAAATAAACATTTCGTAGTGGTTGTGATTGGTATATTTATTTATTTTAATTTGTTTTCACTGGCAATCCTTGCATGCCTTCAAATAGGTGTTAACATACAAAGAGGAGCCATCAGAAGAATTGATTGGCATTGGGTTAAGCAAGGGTTGTGTGTATATGTTGGCGTATCAAAAATTAATTGTGGATTTTGTAAGTCTCTATGTTGTTTTACTTCTCTCATTTTATAATTAATAAAACAACAAAAAAAAATTATATTAAATATATGATTTGTGATGGGACATAACACTTGCAGGAAACAAAGTATGGAGTGGAGCCAACATAAGACTTGTTGATAAAAGGCATGAGATTTGGTTTTGAGAGAATGTGTATCATTCATGAGTTGATTATTTCTATGGTATGTCGCTTTTCAATTTACATTAGTGTATACTATCTAATAATTTTTCATTCTTCACACTGGTAATGTAGATACACTCAGTATACTTTATTTTTATGTTTATAGATGGAAGTTGAAGAAGAGGAAAACAATCGATCCAATCAACAAAACATTCTGCCAAATAACCCAATTGATGCAAGTGGCTCGAGAACTGGCTCGAGAAATAGTAACAGTTCCAACAAAGAATGATGCTTCGTATTTAATTTTGATGTTAATGCAAGTTGTTGTAGCTTGTTGTATATTTTGAAATAATTGTTTGTGAAAATCAGACATTTTGTATAATAATGTACTAGACATAGTGTCTGAATTCAAAGACGAGTTACCAATAAGTGTAACAATAATTACATGCATGTTGACATTTTGATTATTAATGTTGTCTCTAGGTTGTCATATTTTGTATGACAAATGCACACTCTTATTGATATATATAAAATAAAAGTAAAAAATTCTATCGCATTCTTCAATATTATTGTCAAATGGAACATGTGAAATGGTACATTGGTAAAACAAATTCCAATAAAAAAATGCGTATTTTCATTCAAGATGGACCAAAAAAAAATTATTCACTGCCACACAACACTCGTAAATGGTAAATTGGTAATTAAATGTAAGGATGATTAAATATTACAATAGATTCTTGCATCTATAATATAAGAAATTAATCCAAATAAACAATTTCAATAATTAAAATTGAAATGATTTTTTTTTTTTTTGACAGAAGCGGATAGGTTTTATATTAGTAAAACAGTGGCAAGGCCACCAAAGAGTTTACATCTCCAAAATATGGTAAGCCATACAGTCTTCCAAACATTAAATACATATGCCTGTGACTAGCAAAACCAGCACTTTTAAAGTTTTTAACAGAAAAGCTTAAACAAAGAGAAGTCAGAAACTAGGCTGAAATTAACGGTGTTGTGCCCCAGAAGTCGATTTGGTGGCCAATTGATTCTTGCCATGACCTGAGTTCTCGGCATCCCGCAGTTTTTCCAGGGTGGTCTCCATACTCTGCAGCCTGAGATCCAGATTTTCAACAATGACCGTGACCTTCTCTTCCAGAGCCTCGAAAGCTATCGTGAAGTCCGAGCGGATACGACCAATGTCCCCATCAATTCTTTCAAGGCGTCGCCCCCCTTGTTCGTCCAATTGTTGCATAAAATTCCCTTGACATCGAACCCGGTGACGTAGGACCCTGACTTATGCTTCCAGTTCCAACAGAGGGTCAGGGGAGGAGGTTGTCGAGTCCCCGAAGTCTGCCATACCACCCAAAGACACAGGTTATTTCCCAGGGAGATGGAACACAAGGAAGACGTTACGTAGAGCTCCAGAGACCTTCGCCACCCGGGATAAACCACCTTCAGAGAGAACTGGGCTCTGCTTCTTGAAACAAATCGAGGAAGATTGCAACTAATGGTCCGCATATCTTTCATATGAGATAGAGGGAGCATAATTACCCATAAATAAGGGCATGCCGCAGGACATTTCATCAAATTATGAGGAGCATCATTAACCGAACCTGTACTTTCCATTAAATAACATCTCTTAATTCCAAATGAGGAAACCTCTTGAGGATCACGGGTCTGAACGTCATCATAACAAGACAAGGTTCCAACGAACCAAAGAGTTATGACAGGAAAGAAATTTATACCTGTTTGAACATGGAGAGGAAAATCCGCATGCCTAAGAGAGCTGCGATGATTGCATATAGTAGTCTTGAGAGAGCCCCTCAGATTTTGTGAAATCTTGCTCCATAAATTCTCCTGCTCTGGAGTACAGAGATTGGTACGCTCCATCATCAGCAAAGGCGGAGGCGACATCATCCTGGAGATAGCGAGGCGTGCGAGATGATGGTTTTTAATGTGCATAAATGAGTAGATGTTCAAGACGGGAGGGGCCACACCGCATTCGGAGGAGGTCACCATCGGGAAACAGGAGCACATGACACATGGCTTATGGCCCATTCTCCATATTACCCATCCGCCCATCCTCGTATCCGATCCCAAAGGTTTAAGGAATAGGAAACCAGCTAAATTCATTATTGATTTTAAGAACCCCTTTACCCAGGGGTATAGCATCATTTGCTGCTTTGTCCGCTTGTCCATTGTGCATTCTTAAGACATGGAAGAAATCAATGTCTCGAAAGAGAGGGATGAGCAAAGAGATTCTTCGGAGAACTTGACGAAGGAGATTAGAAGAGGGAAAATTCCTAGATTTTATGCACTGAATAATCATCCTGGAATCCCCCACTACCGTAAGGACCTGAATACCTTGGAGGAGGGCTTGATTTAATCCTTGCCATAGGGCCAGATCTTCTGCCATATTATTGGATTCAATTCCCAAATTCCAGGAGTATGTGAAAGTCAGATCTCCTGCGGGGCCAAAGAGCACCCCTCCCGCTCCTGCCTCCCCTAAAATTGAAATGAATTTTACTATAAACAAATATTTCAATTTCAGATGAATAATGGAATTAAAAAAATAAAAAATATAATATATATATTTGAATGAAATATCAATATCCATTCTTAAAATAATCATATTCATTTCTTTTACTAACATATGTTGCACCAGGTTCTCGAAAGAGAACAAGAGCTTCAAGAAAAAGTATAGAGTTATGAAACAAAAGAAGAGGAGGAATGGAGGGTTAAGTCTAGGAGTCTAAGGCTCAAAGTCGAGGACCAAAACACTAAATACTTTCACAATCAACATAAAGAAAGAATGACACACAATACCATTGTTGAGCTGGATAATGGAGAAGGGGTTTTGACCTCAGGGTCACAGATTAAAAATGTCATTTTTAACCATTATAACTCCATGTATGATGAAAAGGAATATTTGGACGAACCAATTTTTGATTTATTCTACTCATGAATCCCCAAACTCGTTAACAGTCAATTCAATGAGGACCTAGTCAAGAATATCACTAAGGATGAGGTGAAAAAGGAAATTTTTACCCTGCATCCTCACAAATCTCCTAGGCCAGATGGCTTCCCAATCAATTTCTACAGGTGATTTTGGTATGTCATAAAAAGAGATTTATGCAGGATGTTGAATTGATCCCTGGGAAGAGAAAAGCTGGGAGGTGCAAAAATTCTTCTTTCATTTCCCTTATTCCCAAAGAACGGAATCCCACTTCTTTGAACAGGTACCGACCTATTTCCTTATGTAATGCTTCTTACCAGATTTTAACTAAAATTATTGTAAGCAGGCTCAAGAAGATACTACCGAAACTCATCTCTGAAAATCAGGGAGGATTTATGGTGAGCTGACAAATTACGGATAACATTTTTATCGTGCAAGAAGCCATTCATTCAAGTTATAATAGGAATGAGAAAGGGATGGCCATCAAGCTGGACCTGGCTAATGCTTTCGACAAGGTAAGGCACAACTTCCTTTTCAAAGTCATGCACTCCTTTGGATTTTCTTCTCTCTTCATAAATTGGATCAAGGCATGCGTTGGTGGACCATGGATCTCCCCTCTGTTCAACGGGAGAGATACGAGATTCTTTAATGCTTCTCGAGGCCTTCGGCAAGGGTTCCTTCTCTCACCCTTTTTGTATATACTAGCAGTGGAGGCTCTCAGTAGGAAACTCAACAATTATGTGGTTTCTGGAACTCTTCTCGGGCTATCTGTTGTTAGGGGAGTAAAGCCTACAAATCATGCACAGTTCAAAGATGATACTATTTTTCTAAGAAAGGCCTCCATTGAAGCATCTAATATATTTTTTAAAACACTCTCTGAC
This sequence comes from Larix kaempferi, assembly GCA_027924585.1. Lineage (NCBI taxonomy): Eukaryota > Viridiplantae > Streptophyta > Pinopsida > Pinales > Pinaceae > Larix > Larix kaempferi. The sequence goes on along the minus strand of BSBM01000050.1, from coordinate 16,641,443 downwards.
TTCCTCAGCATCTCAGGGGGACAAACCAATGCGAGAAAATGTTGTATCTACACTTGGAAGTATCCAACTAGTCTAAATGTAGCTATTTCCATAAAGTTGGGATTTAAGGTTGTCAGGAAGTGGAACTCTTTTAAGTATATAGGAATTCATATCTCTCTGAAGGGCACGGCTGAAGGTTGTTGATGTATTTGTAACTTCAGAAGATATTCTTCTATGTATTACATTTGTACTTTATTGTATATCCAACTGAGATGTTATATTCCTCAGATTGGAAGCGTCGTCATTTGTATTTGCAAGTGTCGCAAGTTATATTACAAGTGTCATCATTTGTATTGATGGGTTATTATACCACCAGTGTGGGGTCATCCCTAGTTAGGTTAAGTGGTTGGGTTATTAGACCTCATTAGGACGTCGACCCTGATTGGTTTATTGGCAGGTCAAGTCAAGTATAAATAGAGGGTGTGCCTCTCTCATTCTATTCATTCACTCACTACTCAAGCTCGCATTAGTTGTGAGAGAGAGTGGCGCACATGTGGAGGAGTAGGAGAATCTACTAGAGACATCTTATTGGGTTTGATCTTTGTGATCTTGTATTGGGGCTTATTTTATCTTTGAGGAAGTTGCGGGATTTTTCACCTTCTTGGTTTTCCCCGGTGAAACTCTATGTCTCTTGTGTGATTGTTATTGTGTCTATGATTGATATGCTGTAGATATGTTGTACATTTTATTCTCTGAGATATCCTAATGATAATGGAATGAAATTATCGGAAAATTAACATGGTATGAGAGCTGACCTAAGAAGAAGACATTGTGCAGCTGCGGAAGCTAGGGCTTCTTAATATTTGGGTTTCTCTCCACAGATCATCAAAGGCAGGAGGATAGATTGACTCTCCTAGCAAGTGTGCATCTTTCTGTAGAGACAGAATTCAATTCTGAGCATTTTCAGTTTTTGGCCCGTCACTGCTACGAGAAAATTAGGGTTTCTGCAAAAGTTGGAATTTCTTAAATTTGAGACCACGGCTGGAAGCTCCTCTAAAAAATTGAATTTTAGAGCTTTGGATCAAAATTTTTGGTTGGGAAGAAGGCTGGGCTTGATCAAACCCTAGTTCGAGATTTTGATCGGAAAGGTGGAAAATTAGGGTTTCTGCAAAAGTTGGAATTTCTGAAATCTGAGACCACGGATGGAAGCTCCTCTAAAAAATTGAATTTTAGAGCATTGGATCGAAATTTTTGGTTGGGTGAAGCTACGAGAAAATCAAACCCTAGTTTGGGGTCTTGCCTAGTGGATCCGAAAGTTTCAAAGGCAATTTTGAGGGGTCAAATTTTGCAGTTTTCAAATTTGGAGTATACCAGCTTGACCAGCTCAGCAAGGTGCATCTTTCTATGCTTTCAAAAGTTTGAAATTCAAATTTTTAATTTTTAGGGTTTCTCTAACAAACCCTAATCGAGCTCCAGATCGAGTTCTCAGCAAATCAAGGGATAAGACCTAAATATTTTATTTCCATTTGAGTTTCTCATTAAAATGCCTCACCACACCAAGCTTGAGGATAATCTTGAAGGGGCTGATAACTTCCGAGCATGGAAGTATAGGATTGGGTTAATCCTAGAAGAGAATGAGTCGGACACTTACATAAGTGAAGGGGTTACAGTTCCAGAGGGAGAAGAGGCTAAGGCCTCACACAAGAAGAACTTGGTCAAAGCCAAGAGAATCATTGTTGATTCCATCAAAGGCCATCTCATAGCTCATGTATCTTCCCTAAAGACACCTAAGGAGATGTTTGACTCATTGACCTAGTTGTTTGAAGGAAAGAACATAAATGAGAAGATGACTTTGCGGAACCAATTGAAAGGGTAAAGAGCCAGAATGGAGAGACCATCCAATCCTAATTTTCTAAGGTCTCTCAAATCAAGGAACAACTTGAAGCTGTGGATGAAGTAGTGGAGAATGGAGAATTTGTAATGACCACTTTGAATGGCCTACCTAGGTCATGGGACTCCTTCATCCAAGGAATCTGTGCAAGAAAGAAATTGATCTCTTTTAGTAGACTGTGGGAGGTATATTCACAAGAAGAAGCTAGGCTTGTGGCCCGAGAAGAAAAGATGGGGAATGAAGATCAAGCTCTCACAACACATACCAAGAAGAGTAAGTTCAAGAGGGAGCCATCTCATAACAAGAGATCTTCACACCACCATCATCATAGATATAAGAAAGATCTGAGATGCTTTACATGTAATGAGAAGGGACACTTTCCCTTAGATTGTCCTAAGAAAAAAAAGAACAACAACAACAATCTGACAGGTATGACTTACAGGTATGTTTTTAAATCTGTTAAGTTTATGATATGTTTGTCTTCATGTTATTGAGTTTAGTAACAATCTTGATTAATTTTAGACTTGTCTTATCACCCTAGTAAAAGTATGAATGCATGATAGAAGACATTCATTGATTAGGGTTATTACACTTATGATTGTACTAATGCACTGTGGTGTTGTATGAGGATAATGTTATCCCCTAACATGAAAGGTACAAATCAAGTTCTAGATCAAGACCATGGTGACATGAAGACAAAGACTCATCCACAGTCATGGATCACATAGAAGCTCTACTTACGAGATATGTGTATTTTGGTTCTACAATGGTCCACTTATGAGTTATGCAGGTCATTGAAGAGAACAAGAAGACATTTCTAGACATAACTAGCAAATATGATAACCAGGTATGTTTTCCTACATCAAGTTAGAATCCTACCTTGTGTTAGGATCTTATACTTTTGTATGATTGATAATGATTATTCACGAAGTTAGAAATTTAAGTAATCAAGGGCTTATGCATATTATGTCTCTTACCTTGATTGATGATATGACTAACCAGAAGAGTCCTATGGTCAAATAAGAATATACATGAGTAAAATAAGTCTTCCCTGAAACCTTGAATACTAATGCTTATTATCTGTGTTTGAAATGATCATGACTATACATGTTTAAGATTATTTTTTTTGATAGTATTGAGATTATACTAATGAATGTATGATTATGTAAGAGATCTTGAGGATGGCACAATCATGACACTAGTGCACACTTAAGCATGCATAGTGGTCCAGGATGAATATAAGTTCAAGGACATGTAATCCAGGAAGCAAAGATCAAGAGGGAGCACACTCCAGTAGTTCCTGCAAGGAAGCAAAGATTGAGAGGGAGTCCACCCAACAAACAAACAAAGATAAGTATTTGAATTGTCATTTCTTATATATCTGATTGTTTAAATAATATTGTTCTTATGTTCCTAGACTTAGGGTGTGTATTATGCATATTAGAATAGTTGCATTGATGAACAAGATACTACTAATATAGTAATGGGTAAGTGGCCTATGGTACAGTACAACATCCCATTGCTACTTATCTAGAATGAAACCTCTTTGCTGACATGTTGGGAGTAGTGCACACTCTTAACAAATGTTCTGGTAGAGATGGAAGGCATCTAGAAAGTTATGGGATACGGATAAATGTTTTATTGAAGCATTGGCTAAGATAATTGCATGATTATATGACATATATCTTTATGTGTAAGATTTTATTCTGAAAACTATGAGATGTTTCTATTCATGCAATTGAATTTGACTTGTAGGAAAGATCATGTACAATCACCTACAAAAGAAGGAAAACAACATTTGTTTCGGCAATGAAGTTCAAGAAAATTATCTATTGAATATATTGAAGAAGCTGAAGTTCCCAGGATCCGGGATGCAGCAATGGAAGGATTCCATGATCGAGGAGTACCATTCGATCATGTTTGGGATGTGATCCCAAGAAGAGAAGGGAATTCTGTTGTGACTTCCAAGTGGATCCATAAGATCAAGCATGTTGCAGATGGTAGCATAGAGAAATACAAAGCGAGGTTTCTCGCTCGTGGATTCTCCCAAAAAGAGGGATAGATTATGAAGAGACTTTTTCACCTGTAGCCAGATACACTTCCATCAGAACAATACTTGCTCTGGCTGCAGTGATGAAGTGGAAGATACACCAGATGGATGTCAAGATAGCTTTCTTGAATGGTGTAGTCGAAGAGGACCTGAGATCATAGTTTAGATAGATCTATGCTGATTTTTAATAAGGTTTGGAATATCATTTAATTTTAGTTAGGCTATTTTCATTTTCTTAATTTCTAATCATTATGACAATTTTTTTTTTTAATATGATTTGGGATATCTATATTTAATTTTAGTTATCCTTTTTCAGTTTTTTAATCTCCGATAATTATTGCAAGTTAATTTTAAAGAAACTATTTGCATTTTCTTAATCTTCAATAATTATTGCTAATTAATTTTCATAAATAAAACTAATTATTCTTACACTTATTAAAAGAAATAATTTACAATTGGATGATGAAAAAATTATTAAGAAATAATTAACTATTAAAAAAAACAATTTACCATGTACAAGTCTGTATATATACCTTCGCCATATGAGTACCTTTGCCTCAAATATCAAAAATACATAATAGTTCTTAAATTAAATTATTTTTTCTTTGGTGATGGGCCAACATCATATTTGAACCAATGATTTTTGTAGAAGAAACCTCAATGTTTACTAAATAGTATTCAAGGATGTGAATACATTGAAGTTTGATTATATGCCTCATTTATAAATTGTATATCAAAGCCTACAACTATTTTAACTTGTTCAAACCGTTATCAGTGTTATGGATCACCTAGTTTATATGCTTAAGTGAAGAGAGGCATAAGCAGTGAACAATGTTTATAGGCTTCACAAATTCAGATAGCATAGTAAAAAAAAAGGTAACCCTTGAGTAAACTGTTGTATTTCTGAATCTGATTTGCTATGATGATTTTGAATCTGAATATGTTAAAAATGAATACTTAAGTCGTTAAAATAGGCATATACTTCTATACATATGCAAGAAAGGGAAGTGTATAATTATAATTTTAGCTATCTTTCTATTTGGGCAATCAAATGAATTCAACCTCTTATAATTATACTATCTACAATTGAAAACTTATCAATTGATAACAATTCTTTCTTCCTGCAAATTTGAAATAGTTCAACCTTCAAATCTAAAATGTTTCGGAAATATTCTTTCCATAAGAAAGTGACAACGCCAAGAACCTCGAGACATTACAATTTTGTTCCATCGGAAAGAAATATATACAGAGTAAAAGGTCATGCGCCCAAGCATTACAGTGTATATATACAAGAATCTAGGGAACCACCTTGAAAGTTTCTTTACCTTAACAAAATCTAACTTCCTAAAATCCATTACTAAAAAAATTCAGGAATATACATTTTACAAATACAAAAATATGTTATATTTTCAAAATTTTAGAAAATCAAAATTAGTGATTATAAGTGCGATTTTGAGGAAGTTTAGATCTAGGTGCCATTAGCTTTCTATAAGGAGTGTTAAATTCTAAAGTGTAATGTTGACACAGAAGTAAAGCAATCATTCAAATTTAATAAACCATATTTGTATATATTGAATAAAAACACATGGAAAAATGATATAGATTACAAATATATAAATACAAAATTAAAAAATAAATAATATTAGAAATATTTTTTAATAAAACAAAGTAATAAATGAAAATCTGAAAATATAAATTTGTTACTAAATTTTCATTAAAAATACCTTTTTGTTAATTTTTATTAAATATATATAACTAAATTTATAAAGTATAAATTCAAAATCAAAACATATATTGTCAAGGATAAGGATACGGGGGATAGATTGATTTTATTCCATCCACCAAGGTTCAATTCTTTGTTCTACTTGAAAAAATCAAAATATATGTAACTTAATAATAATTTATAAATAACTACATTTTAAAACAATAAAAAAACACATAAATGCATATATAACTAATCCAAAAAAATAAAATAAAAATACCCATAATTTAATTCATTAAACAAAAAAATTATATAATTTAATTTAAAATAAAATAAATATTATTTCTAATTTAATAAATAATCATTCTTGATTAATATATTTTTTCCTTGTAATTCTTATTAATATAATAGTTATGATTATAAATTATTAATCCCTATAGACTTAACCATTTTTATGATGGTTTTAATTGATTTTCAATAAAAAAAACAAAATGAAATAAATCTAATAACATCAAGACAATACATAACTCCTTTGGATTTAATAAAAAATAAAACGATACATAGGATTATATCGTGAGCTTCGGTACTCGGTGCTTTCTTTCAACAGCAGTGAAGACATAAATCTTGAGCTTCTCTAAGCAGTGGCAACAATGACTGGAATCCTAAGCTTGTCTACGCAAAGGCTTTTCTTCATCTGCCGTAATGCAGTGGCAACATGGCAGCAACGAATGGAATCCTAAGCTTGTCTATACAATGATTTTTCTTCATAGCTGTAATGCGATGGCTTTTCTTCAGCAGCAACAGCGGCCTAGAATCGTAATCCTCAGCTTCTGTAGGCAAAGGCTTTTCTTCAACAGTGTATTCAAGGGAGTTGGCACAAATTTGCAGAAATTCTAGGAAATAATGGGAGAAAAAAGCTCTCGAATGCATAAATTCTTGGAAAAATCCTGGTGAAAAGCATTAGATCTAAAAACTTAAGGCGGGGAATTGGATTTTTGGACGGAATACATTTTGTTTTTGGGACAATTTCGATTTTTTTCATGCATTTTAGGTTTGTATCTAACCCAATTGAACGAATTCTTAACCGAATCGGACATAATTTTCGAATTATTCAGGCCATTACAGCCGAATTTGGTCACTATGGTTGAAACTTTGTTGAGAGTACCAATATCAAAGTTTACAAACCAACCAATTCCATTAACATTTTTTAAGCTATTACATTACATGACAAAACCCAACAGGAAGCTTGTCATTTTTTATTCTTTGCATCGGGGCATTCAACCTATGAAGACTATCCTGGTATCCTACTCTGTCAACGCAATGAAAGAAAAACACAAAAAAATAGCTTTTCATTACAAAAATATGAATTACAACACCCATTTTGTTATTAGTAAAAATATAACGTAGCAAAGATCTAAGCTGTGAGATCCGATAAATTTTTTACAAAAATGAAAAATGAGAGAGGATTCATAGGAGGATGCCAAATGGAACCTAAACGAATTGATCAAGATTCCTCCAAATCTGGGATTTCATAGCCAGTGTATAGTTTTACTTTTTTCCATGCAATAAAATATGCCCAAAACACTAAAAAGATAATTCAAACCTGTAACGCAAATGCTAATGTAATGCATCTGGGCATACTATTTGGCTCGGTTGATCATATTCTTGTAGCGCATGATGGACTCCAACCGCTGTAGCTTGAGCTACTGCTTGAACTTGTTGATGAAGTCGTCGGCCTTGGCGTTCACTTATTAGTGGCCTTCCACAAGGTGAGAATCCATACTTAGTTTACAATTAGTTTCCTTTAATTACTTGGTTTTGATATTTTATTTAGGTCACTAAGTATGTACTTCTGATTCACACATCCCTCTGCCGACAACACTTCCAAAGATACCAATGTTTCCATAGTTGGTAGCTCTTCTAACTCAGAGCAGCCAGAAACATTTAGGAATCTGAGCTTCGCCAACCCACGTTTGCTCTGCAGCTTCACACACCCCTTCTTTCGCCTACAACACAAAAAAAAGTAGCTTTTCATTACAAAAATATGAATTACAACACCCATTTTGTTATTAGTATAAATATAACGTGGCAAAGATCTAAGCTGTGAGATCCGATAATTTTTTTACAAAAATGAAAAATGAGAGAGGATTCATAGGAGGATGCCAAATGGAACCTAAACGAATTGATCAAAAGCTCCTCCAAATCTGGGATTTCATAGCCAGTGTATAGTTTTACTTTTTTCCATGCAATAAAATATGCCCAAAACACTAAAAAGATAATTCAAATTCGATTTATTATTATTCCGAGTCAAGTTATTAATATTTAGAGGAGCTTTTGATCAATTCGGCATGTATGAGATAGTTTTAGCTTTGTTTATTATTCGATTTCCTTAGTTTTCTCCCAATACAAAATGCATTAAACACAATAAAGTAGTACAAGATGGTGCCTAATGGGCTTAAGAGTCCAAAATTTAAATAAAACTTACTCATATACTAAATTACCAAACCGACTACTAAATCAAGAGTTTTGATTATTTTTAAGAACCCCCACAAGCCAAGGGTTATGACCATCAAACTTGACTTAGAGATAGCAGACCAAACAACAAGAAAAAAATTTGACTGAGAGAGTTGATTTGTCATTCTAAAACTATTCATCTGTTGAAATGAAAATGAGAGGAGGAGCAGGATGCTCAGCATTTTGGAAATCATGTTTGGCTCTCGACGTCTCACCGGGCTCGGCCTTTGGAGGAGCATGCCGGAAAAGAAACCAAGTGTCTTGAGGATTTGTTGGGGTGCAACTGAAAGATTTATCTATTAACTCGTGTGCAAGGGCATTGAATTTGGCATTAACCCTGGCATCCAAGTCCATAAGCGCTACGGTAGTGTGACGGATTGAGTTCTCCAGACGGTCCATGCGAGCATGCGGGCTGAGGCGTTGAGAGTCTTCCTGAAAATGCCCCCCCTAATAGTTCGAGATCGCTTGGCTAAGCAAAGCTTTGTTGTACCATATTAAACGCAAAGTATTTATATAACAAGTCCCCTTGGTTCACATGGAGCTTGAATCTTCCACCATGTTCCCCAATTCCTCCACCAGTTTGTTGGGCTCGGGATTTCGACAGAATCCTTGAAGATGAGTCTCCATATCATGAATACGACCTTGAGCAGCAGTGGGAACCAATTTATCGAAACAGTCTTTGGCATTCTCCTTCTCATGAATAAATTGGGGCATGTGCATGCAGTGAGGACCAGCAGTGGTCTTTCGCTCGGTGTGCTTGGAGAAGACCATGATGGAGGCATAGTTAGGGGTGGAACGAACTAAGTGAGATGTGAGAAGGGTGGGGCATGCAGCATGCCAAAGCAGTATTAAGGAAGAGAAACAAAGTGAATGGAGGCAACAGAGAATATCGATGTTTTGAAGACACGCTTGTTTCCTGCGTGTGATCATTATCCATTTTATCCCATTGTTACCGGACGAATCCCTTAGTGCGGACACTAACTAATCTCCCTAGTCTGAATGGTTCGGATCTAGAACAAAGCAAAACAAAATACAAATTCCTTTCCTAGATTGATTTAATCACAAAGGATGTATATAATTCTTACCTTACATCAGTGGTTTTTCTTCTTCGTTTGATGTAGATATTGGTCTCTCAGCTGCAAACAACACAAGACAAATGACAAGAAACCAACGTGAAACCAATATGTGATATAAATCAATCTAAACAAGCAGGCAAGGAAGCGAGTTCTAAATACATATAATAGACAAATATTTATGGAAAGAACATGAATATTACTGCATTAATGGAAATGAAGGGGAGGATATTACAACCATTTCCTTGACGTCGCAATTTCTTCCAAGTGATCTTTGCCTCAAAATTCCAATCTAGCCTCCAATGGATGAAAGGGTTCTAATGAAATTCCTCCATCATTTTGGTACTATAATCCTTCCTCCCCTAACTATGAAGAGGAGGCTTGTATATATAGGCCCAAATGGATACAAGGGGTTGAGGATTCTATGCAGAAGACCAAGGGATCATCCCAAGAAGGTAGGGGATCGAATGCCACCTTAGCTAATTTCTTGGGATAAGCCTCCATGAAGATATTCCTTCTAGAAGATGCTTGAAGCTTCTATTTTTTTCTTTTAACTAACAGTGACGGACTTTGTACACAGGCAACATGCGCCATTGAAGAGTGACGCACTCTATTCAAAGGCTAAAGGTGTGAGTGGCACGCTCTGTCGATGTGCAAAGTGCGTTGTCAAGAGTCTGACGCACTTTGTCAATGTGAAAGGTGTGTCAGCATGACAACATAAGGGAAAAAAACATAACAACTCCCTTCCTTCAATCAATTTAGGGTCATTGCTTTTAGGAATGAGGGCAAGTGAAGGACACATAACTCATGATGATGATATTTTGGTGTAACACCCATGATTCGGGCCCATACAGAATTTGGTGAGGGGCATTATCGCCATGAATGCTAAAGCAATGACCAACTCACTTAAGGGGAAATTGGACGGAGAATTGCAGTCTTGCTCGAGCGAGTCGTCCTTTCCAAACCGAAACATGATGCATTCCAAAAGCAAGCCATTGATCTTCATTAAAACCTTGACAAACCACACGCCTGATGGTTGTCCTTATTCATTGCCCAGTGGGTGGGTCGTGATCCATCCATGTGGTATTTCCCTGAGCAACACCCAATGTGGAGAAACTTTCATGTACATATTATAGATCTAAGCCTACTCCACGTTCTTTTTAAGTTAGATATCATTACTATATTTTAATCTTTTGGATTTTTATTTGACATCTTATTTTCAAATAGCTATGAAAGCACATAAAAACAATGATTGAATTAATGGTATATAAAGATCATAACATATTATGGATCCAAGCCCACCTCACATTCTTCTTAAAGTGAAAATAAAAAAGAAATTTTAATGCACCATTATGTTTCAACGATCATTTGCCACAACATCATGATTTAAAAGTGCTTATTTAGCTTTTCCATAGCATTTGTGGCATGTTAATGATGATCCAGACTTATGGGGCATTCTCTTATCACTCTGTATGCAAGAATGCTTCTTATCACTATAAAGGTTTCTACATTTTAAAGAACTTTCAAAAATTAATGTTCTATCTCAAGAAATACGTTTCAGAACTTTCATTATGCTTAAGAGGGTCTTGAGAATAGATCTTACATGACTTAAAGAGCAAACATTAAGGTTGTATGCATAAAGAAGCTTACTTGTGCTAGGAAAGTTAATACTCCATCCTTGTCCTACTTAGCATTATTTACCTTTTCCTAGTAGTTGATGATGTTATTTTCCCCCTAGTGGTGTGGAGATGTCATCTAGGACCCATTAGCTACCTAATGCACCCTGTATGCAGGATTTTAGGCCTACCAGAGTTAATTCCCTACATTTTAGGAGCTAACTCTATGTTCTAGTTCAGTCCACCTGAGTTCCTGAACTCTAGTGGGGGCTTGAGCTCCGATCACCACTGATTGTGATCTAATCTGCCCTTTTATGATTGATTTGCATGCATAACTCACTAATGCGCCCTCCTTGGTAAATTAACTGACAATAGCTTCATTTAATTGAGTTTTGGTTGAGCTGAGTTGAGTTTGGGACTTTCGGAGCACTCCAGTGGTGACAATTCCTTGCTAGACCGACATTGATTCAAATTCTCTTGGGATAATCAAATTCTCTCTATTATAACATATATGTTGACTATACTGATTTAATGGATCATAACACATATTTATGTTTCCATCTGAGTTCCAATGCATGATTAATTTTACTGCTCATTTCACTACAATTTTCACTGTAATTCATCTTTTTTGCTCATTCTTTTCACTGTGAGGTATTCTCAGCTCTATGATCTTTTGTGTTCTAGAATTTCACAACTTGTGCATAACTCAAGTATCGTGATCATAACAAAGCACATGAATCAATGCACTTAAGAAATTTACTAACATAACGTATGGTGTGATCAATGATATGCAATCTTTGTTAGGAGAGTCCAAGAGAATCCATATCCTTTGAACCCAAAGCACCTGCATCAAGCAATACATGCCACCTATTCTGTTGTGCCAGAGACATCCATGGTAAGAATACTTAGCCCTAGTCACCCTAGACTGGACAGGAAACACAAAGAGTCCTTTTGCAGAATCTTTTTTTCTTTTTTTCTTACGCTCAAGCTGTTTTCTTAGCTCTGCACTACACAGCCTAAGTGTTGGCCACTTGAACCAAGAACTTTGTATTTTGGCACCCTTCTCTCTAGTAGTCTGATCCATCTAGTTGAGAGATTCACTTTCATAATCAAACATGGTTAACAGCCTTCGATTCTAGTGAAATGGAATGGATATGCATCTGCAAGAAGCTTGAAAGCAGAACCTGAACCTCTACTGACAGTGAACACTATGCAGTACTCACTTTGAGGAATACTAAGATAATCCATGATCCTACTCCGAATATCATGCTCAGCAGTACCTTCCTCTGGTATTCCATTTAATGCATGCGAGCTCAAGCTTGCAGATACCTCAGACAACCCAAATGACTAATCTACACAGACATGGTCTCGAACTCGACTAGGTGGAGTTGCTGCTGTAGACACTGCTTTTGTTACGAGCCTTATGCCTATGTTTGTTTAGTGGACATGTGTAAACTCATTTTTCAAAATTGCGCAACAGATTAGAGTGTTTTGGACACGTGTAAACTCTTTTCTGAAATTCAGCAATAGAGGAGAGCACTACTCATTGCCAAATGACTTGCACGGCAAGCAATTTCAAATTGCTAGCAAGTAGGTAAGGTTTGTAACTAAAGTAAAAGTATTTTATTTTTATTTTTAATTTTCACTAATCCCCAACAATGATAAAATTAGTCAAATCAGACTATATTCTCCAATAAAAGGATAACACATATGAAAACAATTTATATAAAAAAAACTAATAAATCTTTATTTTGTATAGACTTTATCTATTTACATAGTTGTTTTATATAACCATACAAATTAATACAATAAGGCGGAACATATAATCTCTGCCTACGACAAGGACTAAAAATAGTATAAAGTAAATGCATTTTAATATACAATAAAGATATAAACATGATCTATATTTTCAATATATATTTCAAAATAACTATATCAACCAAACGTATTCTCAAAAAGTTCAAAAAGTAATTTATATTGATCATGGTCTTATCACAACTCATAATTCCTAGTGTATTAGGATTACATAAAGTAGGAGTGAAATACATCTCATTACTTCAAAATATATCAAAATGAATACATACTTTAATATAATTCAAAATGAATTCTCACCTATCATAATCTTCAAATGTGTTTTATATAGTTTTTTTATCCTTTTGTCTACCATATCCTCTTCCCTATTACGATTGTATAATTTATAGCTGTCATGCATTTCCAATTCACACCTCATCCCTATTACGATTGTATAATTTATAGGTGTCATGCATTTCCAATTCACACCTCATCGATATAAAGGTAATACATCTGTCTATTTACATTCTAAATCCAGATCCAAATTCAATACATTATTTTTTTTTTGCTAAAATCAACACCAACTCTTCTTCATTAAATAAAATACTACTACATCTACTTACTCATTCTTCTATCTCATAATTCCAAGACATATTCATACCATTGTGATGAAACATCTAATTTCTTCATCATTCGTAATTTAAACTATATAACACCTCAGCTATAATTCGGTCAAATTCTATGGTGTGATCTAGTGTATTCATGACACATCTATTAAATAAATGTCCAACTTGATTTATTTAATATATACCCCTATCAAATAAATCTGATCATACTATTTAATTCATTAAAATTCGCCATTTGATAAATAGAACTTAATACAAGCGGGTATTCAGGTAAGTCTGTCTGCAAAAAAAACCATAAAATACTTCACTCAGTTTAAGAAATATCCTAAAGCAAATTGAATTGCATAAACATATCTCCTTAACGAAATATTATAATGCATTTTAATTCATTTACTACCATCTAATAAATGAACTTATTATAAGTGATAATCAAATGACTCTTAGAGAATTTAAGAGTCGTATTCTACTTTAATTAAAATCTGATTTAAGCGATAACATAAATCAAATGGATTTCCTTAACAAATCATGAAATACGAATAGTGAAGTATAACCATGGACTGTATGAGTCACCTAGCAGAATATGATGGCATAATCAGAAATTAATAATCAAAGTTATATTAGGTCGCACTTACCGACTGGGCGCCATATCAATCTGTACTCTAAATGCAATACGCATACTCTTTGTTAGACTTAGCATAGCAAACAATTTAATTAAAAATAAATCTGATAATGCAATTAAATTCATTACTAATAATCAATGTTATATTGAGTCGCACTTACCGACTGAGCGCCATATCAATCTGTACACTAAATGCAATACACATACCCAGATAAATTATACATGTAAGTAATTCTTCACACCCATAATGCACCACCAAAATGCTGAGTGGAGATTACAGTCCTGCCTCATTACAGGTTCGGTAGAGCTGGCTTGACCCAAACGATGACAAGAGTACAGGTGTTACTTTCCCACTCCTATCTATTACTACCAATGCGTCCATACAAAAAAAAAGAGAGGAGGAATCTAGAAGTAGTTGGGGCTGGAATAGCGGCCTACTTTGGTGGACAGTGTTCTTTAAACGGCGGATTCAAGTGAGCAACAATAATGCGCCAACTGTTACAGTAATTTTCCCGTATTGGCATCCGAGGTTTTCCAACTCAGCAAGGAATAGTTCAGGTCAACGATGGAGATACAACTGAAAACGTAATTTACGAGTCCGAAGTTCGGAAGAATCGGAACTATTCAAGGAGTATCTATGAGTTTACTTGACAGGGACGCAACTGAATTAAATCCAAAAAGCAGAGATATTTTCGACAAGAATAAGGGGACAACAATGAATACAGAGATCACGAGTTTAAGTTAACCAATAGCTTCTGGGAGTCGGCGGTATACAGAGTTTAAGGGATTAGTTTTCACTATGTGTTTATTGAAATCGAAAAACGGAATTAGAGATTCATTTCAACTTTTACACAAACAGAGTACTTTCTTTAAGAGCTAGGAGCATCACTAAATTAACCACAAGCTGGAAACAGAGGTCTAAGAGGTATTCGGAATCCTGGACACATACTCAGAGAATCTGAGTGATATACTAACTCAATCGATTGTAAGAGAAGACAGAAATTTAGATGACAGCGATATGAAGACCAATGCAGCGCCGAGATTGACATATACGCAGAAATCAGAATTTGACAGAGTATAAAAATTGTATTAAGATCCAAAATTAACATACACGCTTTTAAATTTCACCACAGAAGTGAGATCATACGGATATCTGAACTTTCAGTTATTTTAACACTACATCATGTAAGCATTCCACATTTAAAAATGCATTTAATAATCAGGGTGGCGCCAGCGACTACGCTGAGAGATGGTAGACATGCCGATCGAACTACTCGTTCACTGAGTTCTTAGGAACATTATGGGTTTCCGGGTGGCTGCTACAGTCTCTTCCTAAAAAGTCGGCAATTAGATTGGAATGTGAACCAATATCTCCTTGTCGGGTAACAGCGTGTATGCGTAAGATAGATCCTACACTTTAGGGATCTGTACATGTGTACACAGGTAGGCCCGTAATTAAAATACGCAAGAGTTCAGAGGAAGTTAGTTCGAGGATCGAAATTGGTATAACACAGACTCGATCATTACACACACTCGCAGACCCAGTAGGTAGCTGGAGACTCGACCTGGATATTACCATTTGACCACCGTAATGAATAGCAGAGGGTTAAGATCGAATTGAGCTAGGTATCAAACCTATCCATGAAATCCAGATGACAGAAATCGATGGTAATAAAATTTATCTATGACATTATGCGATAGTAAGTCGATCGGATCACTAAAACTGTTAGAAAAATCGTTCTGAGTATAAACTGATCACCGAAATTACATACCAGAAATTCGATCAACAAACTGATCGCTTAAATTCAATGGTTAAAAGTCAATCTGAAGAAGAAAACTAATCACAAAAATTAAGACAGAAAATCAAGCTGAATGTTTAGACTGATCACCGAAATGCAATGGCAGACATTCAATCTGAATAAAACTGATTACTGAAATTTATAAGACAGAGAAATCGATCTGAGTATCAATACTGTTCACCGAAATTCCATGGTAGAGAGCTGATCTGAATAATAAAATTAATTACTGGAATAAGACAGAAAAATCGATCTTGAACATTTAAACTAACTACTGAAAATACGTGCCATAAAGGCGATCGAATTATTTTGAACTGATCGATGAATTTCAAATGGCATAAATACAAGTTCATATATTTCAGAGATTGCATATCAACATCTCAGAAACTATTGCTAGACACAGAAATAAAATGCAAATGATTTAAGTAAATAAGAACCTATGGATTAGTGGCTGCTTTGGTCGGAGGCGAAAGTCCTAGAATGTCGCAGCCCAATCTCGACGTTGATTACCAACGAACAACAAAAAAATATCAGGCCGGTGCCCTCAAGGCTCGACCGGCTCTGATACCAAATGTAGGGCCCCTCCTTTAGGGTCCTCCTGAACTTAACAACTTTATACAAACAGATTAGCTATCATAATTACTAGAAAAATAAAATAAATTAAGTAAATAACTTAACTAAAATAAACAAAACCATAACCTGTCAACCTGATCCAGCTCATCCATTGCCGTCCGCGTCTTCCGTAGGATCCCCCTAGCAAAGCTCGTTTAACCATTGGCGAAGCAACCGTTAGCTTCGTCACCCAACCATAGGCTCATGCTTTCAGTCGTATGGCCTCCCCCAAGCTTGGGTCGTAAAGCTCACACACACCTTTCAAGAAACTCCTCAATGGGTTCCCCCCCACAAAAATTTTTAGCCAAACCCCAATAGCAGCAAGTCGTATCTATCGTGAGAATTACGATATCCATCCAAAAACTGAGTCCCTTCTCCCTTCCCAAGGCCTTCCTTAAGTAGGAAAATCCCTTGCAACACATGTCGCTCCATACAATAATATTTATTTTATTAAATTCAAATTTAAATAAAACTCATCCATCCATGTGTAAGTCTTTCTAGGAGATGTACCAACATTCCTAAGTTTGCTCATGTTTGTCTTCGAGATGTTTCACCTAATTCCTAAATTTGTGGTGAAGGTGGAGTTGACTAGATGTCTATGCTTGGGATTCTATTTTGCTCCTAAATAAGGATTTATATTATTTTAAATACTCAAAATAATATTTTATGTGCAAATGCATAAATAACAATTAATATTATTATAAATGTTAAAATAATCTTTTATGTGCAAAAGTCTCAAGTGCTAATTTCTATTGTTTAAAGTACTAAAATGCATTTCTCTAAGTAAATGTTCTAGGTGCAAATTTATACGTCTTTATGGAATTTAGTTTAACAATCAGTTTTACTAGGATCCCGGTGCCGCGTCGTTGGGCCTTCCCGTTACTTAACTTCATTTCCCCGACAAGGCACCACTCTGTTGGGTCCAGTAATTTGTGGTTTCCATTTCTTGGCAAGGTACCATATCATCAGGTCCCTACATCCACTCTTTTCGTTCTCGGCAGGGTACCACATCGTCTGGCCCTTCTACCGATATCCTTTCATTCTGACTTGCGGGAACTTCTTGTAGGGATTTCAGGAGCTGTTACCTTTTATCCTCCGTCTACACGCTATTAGGGACTAATAGCGCTGAGGAGTAAGTCCGTCCTTACTGCACGCCCCTCAACTTGTACACGACCAACTCCGTTGTGGCCCACCCGCACGACCTCACGCTTCTCCTGAGTAAGCGGATCAATGCTTCTCTACTCATGCGTGGTATTCCGTTAGAAGTCGACATCGTCGTCGCTCTCCCCATGTGTGATTTATCCGTACTCTACGACCCTTCAATTCCCTTGTGTGTCCGTCGATGAACCGTTTCACCTGCCGCTACACACATTTCTCACAAACATATATTAGTAGTACTGTCCTCAATTATCATAATATGATTCATAAATCTGCTATTTCGTTAAGACTTTATAGTTTACTCATAACATTACTCATTCATCTAATCAAAAATGCATCTCGTCAATATTTACTTTCTTCGTTCTCATCACATAATCAATCATACAACTAGTCGTTAAACATCATTCACATGTACATTTTTCATAATCAAAGTTAATCGTTAAACAACATGTAATCAATCATTTGCATCAACTATCCAAATACACATATATCATTATTTTATTGATTCACAATCAGTCATAGTCGTGGATATACTCAATATAACATCAAGGGGTCATTTTATTAATGTTTCAAATAGTCGGGTCACTCAATAGGTGCCTCAAGGTCTGCAGTAGTCTATGGGCACTACAATTCTGATGTTTTGTAAATGATTTATTTCCTATTGAAGAATGTATCTGAAATATTCTATTATTGTTTATTAATACTCTGCAAATGTATTTACTATCTGCTTAAATATTTACTGTGTAGAATCTATAGTTAATGATAAACTGTAATTATATCCTTCTATTTCAGATAGGATCAATGATTTTAAATCCAAAAGTATTATATTCTGCTCTATTGACAATGTTATTTACATTTGTGATCTTTACCATATTACTGTAGAATCATATTTCATTTTTGTTATAAATATTTATCAGAAATTTTGTGAAGACGAAACTAGGATCTGTACTTAAAATATTCATGTAAATGCATAATAGTATTCATATTATTACATAGTATCCATTTTCCACTTATTAAACACACAATAACAGAGTTATTATGTAAATAACTATAATATCTCATATAGATATTATTATATTAAAGAAGTCAACAATTATACAAATACAATTCTGGTTCACTAGCATACAAGTAAGCAGAGCTAGTAAGTCACAGCAGAGAGTATTAACATTTAAATACCAAGTAAATACTATTCCATATGAAAACAATTTCTAATACAAGTGTTGGCATTCCAACAAAGCCGCAATGGCTCGCAGGCTTGAATACCTTGCTACTATTCAAATGTTCAGCATGAGAGTCGTAAGACTCATAAGGTTTGTTAAATTTTTAGAATTTAATTCAATCTGATCTAGGATCTTAACTGAGAGAACAACATGTACAGCATATCTACAGCATATCAATCATGGAGACAATAATGCAAGCACACAAGAGACACAAAGATTTACTTGGGAAAAACCATAAAGGTGAAAAACCCCAATAACTTCCTCAGATATAGATAGAGCAATGATACAACCAACCAAGAGAGATAGCCATAACCTAGCAGATCCTCCTCCTCCATAAGTGTGCCACTCCTCCTTGAGTGCATGTGTGAGAAGTGAGTGAGTAAATAGAGTGCCTCACGCACTCTATTTATACTTGACTTGACTTGCCTTTTTACCTAACTCATGTAGGCTCGAACTTAACCACATAATATAATGCTGACTGGGCCGAACCCCAATAGGGTGGTCTAATAACCCTTTGACCCACATGGCCGACGCCCAATAGGGTGGTCTAATAACCCTTCGACCCACATGACTTATACAGGGCCGACCCCAACAAGGTGGTCTAATAACCCATCAAGTATAAGTTACGACACTTACAATATAAATGACGACACTTCCGTATAGAGGAATAATACCATCTCTATAAGAATACAATATACATATATGTGAAATACATTCCGAAGTTACATATACATCAACACTCCCTCTTAACTAGGAAGGTATTTCTCAGCACAGTTCTTCACTGGATAATCATCATCGAGTCATCATCATCATCACTGCTGCTGCTATCTCAATCAAAATCTGAATCTACTCGTCATAGGAAGTTCTACAGAGCCAGTCCTTTTTCATACTGGATGTAGGCCCACCACCTGCAGGTCTTCATCATCACTGGCCATACTGTGGAATCCTCAAAACTTATTACGTGCATCACAAAACCTCGAAAGAGCATCCCAGGATGTTACAGGTACACAACTCTGACCTGTAGGATCTCCCAGGGCGCTATTACATGTGACCCCACCACAAAACCTCGAAAGAGCATCTCAGGATGTTACGGGTACACAACTCCGACCTGAAATCTCCCAGGGCACAAATTACATGTGGTCCACCACAAAACCTAGCAAGAGCATCTCAGGATGTTACGGGTACACAACTCCGACCTGAAATCTCCCAGGGCACAAATTACATGTGTTCATGGCAAAACCTCGAAAGAGCATCTCAGGATGTTACAGGTACACAACTCCGACCTGAAATCTCCCAGGGCCCAAATTACATGCCATAGGACAAAACCTCGCAAGAGCATCTCAGGATGTTACGGGTACACAACTTTGACCTGAAATCTCCCAGGGCACAAATTACATGTCCTCCAAGAGCAATGTCTCGAAAGAGCATCCCAGGCTGTTACGGGTACACAACTCCGACCTATAGGATCTCCCAGACATGCTCATCTGCACAACCTGATCCACGGCCACAGAGTATCAACCTGATACTCACCATACATCATCCTGATGTACTCATGATCGTCCTGATCATCATCACTGCAACGTCCTACTGCATGTCATCTGGAGCAACATCCTGAAGCTCATCATCCATGATCATCTTGATCATCATCACTGCAACGTCCTGCTGCATGTCATCTGGAGCAACATCCTGAAGCTCATCATCCATGATCATCCTGATCATCACTGCAACATCCTGCTGCATGATCCACCTGATCATCAATGCATCCACCTGATGCATACCAAGTATCTACCTAATACATATCATCATACATGATCCTCCTGATCATACAATGTATCCACCTGATACATGATACATATCACCATACATGATCCACCTGATCATACAATATATCCACTTGATACATATACAGATACATGGTCCAAGCATCCAATATGATGCATATACAAAATACATACACATGATCCAACTGATCATATCCAGCATCCAACATGATGCATACATACATAAATGATCCAACTGATCATATCCAGCATCCAACATGATGCGTACATACATAAATGATCCAACTGATCATATCCAAGTAGAAACCAGAACATCATCCTGATGCCCATTATCCAACGCTTATATCCACAGCCATGTGAAGGATCCTCCTTCCAACATGCTTGGAATGGCTTCAGCAAATGTGTCCATCACTTCTTCCTCGAAGTGTCCTCGATCTGAAGAACGCCAAGCCTCTCTCTGAAGTACTCGAACTTCAGCCTGGCTAGTGGCTTCGTCAGCACATCTGCAATCTGCTCGTCCGTCGCAACATACAGGAGCTTCACAGCTCCTCTCTGCACCATATCCCTGATATAGTGATATTTGATCTCTATGTGTTTCGACCTGTCATGAAACACTGGGTTCTCGGACAGCTTCATACAACTCTGGTTATCACAAAAGATACCAGTAGCCTCCAACGGGAGATCAAATAACTCAGACAGTAGCTTCTGTAGCCATACTGCCTCACAACTAGCTGAGCAGGCTGCAACATACTCTGCCTCAGCTGTACTCAGTGCTACGCAGGATTGATTCCTGCTAAACCAAGAGATCACACCTGATCCCATACTGAAGCAACACCCAGATGTGCTCTTCCTATCTGCAGCACTGCCAACCCAATCTGAATCAACATAAACCTGCAGGTTAAACTTTTGATTCGCCTCATACCTGAGCCCATAATCCACTGTACCCTTCAGGTACCTCAGAACATGCTTTACAGCAACCAGGTGAACACTCCTCGGATCCGTCAGGAACTGGCTCAATGTGTTCACAACAAAGCAAATGTCTGGTCTCGTGTTCGTCAGGTACATCAAGGACCCAATCATCTGACGATACAAAGAGACATCAACCGGCTCAGATTGGGCATCACATAGAAGCTTCAGATTTGATGCCATAGGTGTGGCCATGGCCTTGCAATCCATCATTCTGAACCTCTTCATGATCTCTACTACATACTTCCCTTGTCCAAGGAAGATTCCATCTGCACTCTGCCACACCTCCATGCCAAAAACAAATAGTGCATCATCCCCAAGTTCTTCATCTCGAACTCAGCAGAAAGCTTCCGCTGCGTGTCGGTAATCAATCTATCTTTACCTGTAACAAACAGGTTATCTGCATACAAAAGTAGTATCACTGGATTGCCTTCCTCAACCTTGTAGAAAAGGTTGGAATCTACTTTACTCTTGGTAATGCCCAAACTGAATAGAAAGTTGTTTATCCTACCATACCAAGTTCTGCACACATATATGACTACACCATGCTGTCTTGAGATCATCTGGTGCATCTTCTATTTCATCACTTTTATATTTCTCAATGCTGCCATCTGCAACATGCTTGATCTTGATAGATCCATATGGAATTCATAACAAACTTCCCTTCAGGTCTTGGGACTACATCCCAAACATCATTCTTCATGATCGACGAATCATGGCATTCCATCCCAGATCCTGGGAACTTCAATATCTTCAATATCTTCAATAGATATCTTTGTTCCTGGAACAAATGTTGTAGTCCTTTTGTAGGTGAAGATATACGGTCTTTCCTATAAAACAAGTTAAATTGCATGATTAGAAACATCTCATAATTTTCAGAACAAATTCTTACACATAAAGAAATATGTCATACAATCATGCAATTATCTTAGCCAATGCTTCAATACAACATTTATCCATATCCCGTAACTTTCTAGATGCCTTCCAATCTCTACCAGAACATTGTTAAGAGTGTGCACAACTCCCAACATGTCAGCAAAGAGGTTTCATTCTAGATAAGTAGCAATGGAATGTTGTACAGTGCCATAGGCCACTTACCCATGTATATTAATAGTATACTGTTCATCAATGCAACTATTCTAATATGCACAATACATATCCTAAGTCTAGGAACATGAGCATATACATCATTGAACAATTTTATTTAAACAAACACATATACAAGAAATGATAATTAAAATACTTATCTTTGTTTGTTCATTGGGTGGACTCCCTCTGAGTCTTCGCTTTCTTGCAGGAGCTGCTGGAGCCCTAATCTGCAGTAGCTTCTTCTACAACTTTCTGTTGTGGAATGTAGAGAGATGGTCAACTCCCTCTGAATATCTGCATTCTTGCATGAACCCCTGGAGTGTACTCCCTCTTGATCTTTGCTTCCTGGATTACCTGTTCTTGAACTCATATTCATCCTTGATCCCTATGCATGCTTGTTAGTATCATGATTGTGTTATCCTTATGATCTCATATAAAATCATACATTCATTAGTATACTTTTAAAACACAATAATCTTAAGCATGTATAGTCATGATCATTTCAAACAAAAATAATAAGCATTAGCATTCAAGGTTTATGTAGGATTCTTATGGTTAGTCAAATCATAAGAAACATAACATGTCTAAACCTGTAATTACTCAAACCTATGACTCTTCAGGTTAGTTGAATCATCAAACAAGATAAGAGATATAATATGCATAAAACCTGTGATTATTCAAACCTATGACTTCATGAATAATCATTATCAACAACAGTATAAGATCCTAACACAAGGTAGGATTCTAGCTTGATATAGGAAAAACATACCTGGATTAGCATGCTAGCTATTTATGTCTAACATACTCACATGATGTCTTCTTGTTCTTCTTCAATGACTTGTGCTAGTAACCTGTATATCTCATAGGTTAACTATTACAAAATCAAGTTATACATACCTTGTAAATGGATCTTCTATGAGATCCATGACAATGGATGAATCTTTGTCCTCATGTTATCATGATCATATGTTCTTGGACCAGAACATGGTTTGTCTTTCTTGGTGTACCTTTCATGTTAGTAGACAACATAAACCTCATACAACACCATAATGCATTAGTACAATCATAAGTGTCAACACCCTAACCAATGAATATCTTCTATCATGCATTCATAATTTTGTTAAGGAGGTTCGACAAATCTAAAATCAAAATTGTACTAACCGTAATAACATGAAGACAAACATACCATAAACTTAATCATGAAAAAATATCGAAACATACCTCGATGAGTCATACCTGTCGAGATCGCTTGTAATCTTCTTATGTAAGGCCTTAGCCTCATCTCCCTCTAAAACAAGAACTTCTTCACTCATGCAGATGATCAATCCATCTTCTTCTATGATTAACCCTATCCACTTGATTTGCAAGAACTGGACCTAGAGCTAGATATGGGTTTGTCAGAGAAACCCCAAAAATTCAAACTTTGAATTTCAAACTTCCGAAAGGATAGAAATATGCGCCTTGATGAGCTGACCAAGCTAGTATATTTAGAATTTGAAAACTGCAAAGTTTCACTCCTCAATTTTTCCTTTGAAACTTCCGGATTCACTGGACGTGACCCTAAGCTGGGGTTTGATGAAGCCCAGTCTTCTGCCCAATCAAAAGGTTTGAACCAAGGCACTAAGCTTCTATTTTTCTGAGGAGCTTCCAGCCGTGTTCATAGATTTCAAAAATTCCCATTTTTATAGAAGCCCTAATTTTCCACTTTTCTGATCAAAGTCCCGAACTAGGGTCTGATCAAACCCGGCCTTCTTCCCAACCAAAAAATATGATCTTGGTCTCTAAATTTTTATTTTGATGAGTAGCATTCAGCCGTGGTCTCCAATTACAAAAATTCCAACTTTCTTCAAAGCCCTAAATTCCGGAAGCCATGAATGAAGGTACTCAAAAATAATTATGTTTTGACAGAAATATGTACCTGATTGTTTCTGGTGTAACTCCAAACTTTTTGATCCACAGGGTCTGAAAACGTTTTCTGAGATAGTCTGGCCTGTTGTATTTCCATACTGATAGGTCTGACCGCAATTGGATTCTATGAGAGAGAGTTATGCCAAATGTCGCAACGTGACCTGTTTTGGGATAATACAGGAGAGCGCACTTGTACGGAGTGCCACGTGTCACTGGTTCAACTTCGGCCTCTAAAAACGTTTTCTGAGATAGTACAGACTGTGTACTACCTGTAACGTTTTACGAAATTTCATTTGGAGCTTCCTAGCCCAGGTTATGACCTTTTTCCCAAGGTCACCTGATTTTGACTCAGATCTGGAAGAGGCAGAAACCCTATATTGTACAGATCATAAATCACAAAGTGCAACGAATTAGAGGTTTTCCTTTGGACACAAGGTACCTGGAGATTTAATATTCGTCCTGTAACAATTTCAGATCCGAAAACTTCTCCAAAACGGAATTATAGCGAAAGTGCTACGATGACTGGTTTTTGCTATATCAATCCCTAGCATCGTAAGTGCAACAAGTGTCATACATGCCATATCATGCCTTCTTTCAGGCTAGCTCTGATACCATGTTAATTTTCAGAATTTAATTCAATCTGATCTAGGATCTTAACTGAGAGAACAACATGTACAACATATCTACAGCATATCAATCATGGAGACAATAATGCAAGCACACAAGAGACACAAAGATTTTCTTGGGGAAAACCATAAAGGTGAAAAACCCCAATAACTTCCTCAGATATAGATAGAGCAATGATACAACCAACCAAGAGAGATAGCCATAACCTAGCAGATCCTCCTCCTCCATAAGTGTGCCACTCCTCCTTGAGTGCATGTGTGAGAAGTGAGTGAGTAAATAGAGTGCCTCCCGCACTCTATTTATACTTGACTTGACTTGCCTTTTTACCTAACTCATGTAGGCTCGAACTTAACCACATAATATAATGCTGACTGGGCCGAACCCCAATAGGGTGGTCTAATAACCCTTTGACCCACATGGCCGACCCCCAATAGGGTGGTCTAATAACCCTTCGACCCACATGACTTATACAGGGCCGACCCCAACAAGGTGGTCTAATAACCCATCAAGTATAAGTTACGACACTTACAATATAAATGACGACACTTCCGTATAGAGGAATAATACCATCTCTATAGGAATACAATATACATATATGTGAAATACATTCCGAAGTTACATATACATCAACAAGGTTTTCAATGCAAACACTTACCATATAAATAGTTGTAAGGCTAAAACACATATTCTTTCTAAGCACACATAAATACAAGAGTCGAGAGGCTCGAACCTACTTCTGAAGCTAGGTTAAAAATATTATCACACTGCCTACAGAGCCGAAATTATTTACGTGTTATTAACAAGCTTGTAAACAGAGTCCTGGCTTTTCATAAGTTAAACAATGTTGAATAATGTACAAGTGTGACAGTACAAAACAGTAAAACAACTTCATTATGCCATTATGACAGATAGATCAAAACATTCATACACATAGAGCCATGAGGCTTAAATCTTAACGAATTCACATTACATTGCCATAACAATATAAGAAACAACATTTTGTATTTATGCAAATCGTAACAGGTTACAAAGAGATTCAAAGACTCTATAATGTTTAAATAGAGAGTCATAACTAAAATGCCATCCCGGAATCCGAAAGGATCCCCAAATTTTAGTAAAACCGAAGTCCAGGAGTTGAGTGGGTTATGGGGGGCCGTATGGCTAAACCCTAAAACCATGTGCATTGTAACTAAGCACATTGGCTAATGCGTGAAGCATAGCCACTCCTCCAAGCACAACATCTAAGTGATGCAAGCGTTTACCAAAGATTTGATATGCACCTGTAAAAACGCATCCATTGCCGAGAGAAGCAATGCAAACACAAAAAAAACAAATTACAGGGTAGTTAGTCTCGAAGGCTGATTCAACCAGGAAATAACTAAGAGTAAGAACCCAAAACGTACTAATGCTTATACTTACAGAGTTAGGGTTTATCGGTCAAACCCAACTACACTTTGTGCGAGAATCAAGCATAGTAAGTTTGGTTCTGGCTTAACGCCCATGCTGTAGCAACATACAGGAAGGGTCTACAGGTTAGTTATTATTTAAGAAAGAACTCGTCACAAACATAAATAAAATAATAAATAAATATAAACCAACAATTAATTAATTATAATTATAATTATAATTATTCTAAGAGGTCATGACTCCTCTCAAAAGGTGCCTAACAACATATAAAAGAGGCCCTCAATGAAATATTATTCATCACATTCAATTATTATTCAATATGTATTATTTATGAAAATGGATCTCTTCTTTATCCGGATACGAATTCTCCATAACACTCGAATTCGATGTTACATTGGTATCAGAGCCCCTTCTTGGGCATTTCGTTGATTTGGCTTTTGGCCAAATAATTTGAGAGTTTCGTCAAATTAGGTCTTTGACCTAAATAAAATAAAAAGAAAAAGAAAATAAGATACTGAGAAAATAAGTTAAAAAAATTAAAAAAGGAAGAAGAGAAAATAAGTAAGAACAAGAAGTAAGAATAGCATTCATGAAACCACACATGGTTTTATAAAAGTGCACATGGTTTTGTGAGCCCTTGGTTTTATAAAACCAACTCTTATTTTTATAGAAACCAACTCACACCCTTAGTTGGATATTATTAAAAAAAAACTTTATAATAAAAATACATATAATAATATTATTATTTACAAATAATAATAATGATTATTATATTACTTTTATTACTTATTATTATCTTGATTTCATTAATAATAAATTATTATTATTATTAATTAATCAAGTTCCACATAAATCACTGGGAAAACTTTTACCTTGGCCATGAGGTCAAAATGAGAAGAATTGGATATGCTTTTTGATGAGAAAAGGAAAAAGATGGACAAGATGTTTGATTGTATGGAACAATCAATGGTAAAAGCTACTCAAAAAGCTATTAGCAACACCTTCAATAAAGTGATCCAACAAGGGATATCAAAGGCTTCTCAAGAGGACTCAGAACCTAAATCTATATCTGACATTCAAAGCCCTGGAGAAAAACTAGATAAAGAACATAAAAATGACGAAAAGGAGGAAGATATAGAAAATCATTATGGAAACCAAGATGAGATTAATAATATTAATCAAGATAATAAACAAGACAAGGATACAAAATATCCTAGTGATGATGAAAATAACAATGATATATATTGTAAAGATGGGGATTATATTGACCAAGTTTGCGAGAAGAGCCGAGCCAGTGTTGCTGGCAATAATGATGATCAATGCAACGATAAGGGATCGATCCCACAATGTGCAAAAGAACATGAGTGAGAACAACTATAAGATTAATCAGACACAAGATAAAATTGGCATCAAGTCTGTCAAGTCTCTCCAGTTGACGACAAGAAGAGTTAAGATCTATAACCAGGTAAGCGGTAAGAGCATAAACGAAACTTGAACAAATATATATTTAATACATATTCCGAAGAAAAAGAAACAAAAGGAAGTAATGGTCGTAATCAAACTTGCATGTCTCAAGTCATGAGTTCGACATAGAGCCAGAATGAAAAAAAATGACATCAACAAACTAAGCTTTGAGGACAAAGTTTTCCTTAAGGGGAAGGCAATGTCACAAACATAAATAAAATAATAAATAAATATAAAATAAAAATTAATTAATTATAATTATTCTAAGAGGACATGACTCCTCTCAAAAGGTGCCTAACAATATATAAAAGAGGCCCTCAATGAAATATTATTCATCACATTTAATTATTATTCAATATGTATTATTTATGAAGATGGATCTCTTCTTTATCCAGATACAGATTCTCCATAACACTCGGATTCGATGTTACAGAACCATTATATTTAAAACGACTATTTATACACAAAGGTATTACTTTACCTGTTATCAAGAAGTGTGTAGACCGTGGGAATTCCTGTCACGCTAGTAGTGTCGAATACATGTGTCACACATACACAGAGAGCTATTTAAATCCGAATAATTATAAAGGAACTTTGGAAAGCCTAAAATAGTTCAGTTAATACATTTAACATATAAATGTGGTATTTCATTTTAACAAGGAGAGCTTACCTTATGGTAATGCAACCAATGAACAAGGAGTTTCGCACTCCTGTGCTGACCCGACAGGCTTCAAGCTTAACCACTATCAGTTTCGACTTCCATACCAAATCGTGTGTCATCACTTTCACCGAAAACACCACAGAAAGGTTTCATAGCAGTAGTACAAAATGAGAGATAAGTGACTAGGCTACTAAAAAAGTTAGTCACCACAGTTTTTTCAAGGGATAAATGACCAAAATTGAGCAATTTTAAGTAGGCAACTAAAAATTACTAAGAAAAATGACTAATTTAGTCACGTGATAAAATATATGACTAGATAACAAGTGACTAAAATAAAAATGACTAACATAAATAACTAATTTAGTCACAAGAATACAAATATGACTTGCTAACAATGACTAAGAATATGAATTAGTTGTTTATGCTAGTAATTTTTTAGTTGTGTCATCCCGACAATGAAAATTTACAATTTTAACAATGAATTTGTACAATTTACTAAATTTTGACACTGAATCCATCTGCAGTGTCAAAATTTAGTAAATTGTAACATTGTAGATGGAGTTAGAGACCTGAGTGATGTTAATTGTGTCAGTCGACAATGGAAAGACTGGGGTTTGTCTCTTTTAGGAATTAATGCTAAGAAGGTAGAATTCAAGTTTTCAAGAACATACCCCAACCTCCTTGATTCATCCACAGCCTCAACTAACTCTTTCCCCACTAGATCATAAAAATGCAGAAAAAACTCAACTGTCCAACTGTCTAGGCCTGGGTTCTTGGACTTGGAGAAATTAAAAAAAAAAAAATTAATCTCCTCTAATGTAACCACATCCCCAATCTTGGCACCGTCCTCGTAGCTAAAACAACCTAGGATAATCCTGTAGTACCTTCAGTTGATCTAATAAGTTTGTAGCATTATCCCGCTTATAATTGTTTTTGAAATAGTTGACTACATAAACCTTTAAATCCTTCTAATTATTCAATAATTCCCCATTTGAATCCTTAAAGTCCCAAACTGAATTAATATTTCTCCTCTGATTTGCACGATTGAGGAAAAATTTGGAGTTATTATCTCCCTGGGATAACTATATATCACAGCTTTTGAGCCTCCAAGTTTCTTCATCCTGCTTCAGGATCTTTTCCTTCTAGTACATTTCCATATTTATCAATTGATCTTTTTTAACAAGAGAAAAGGAATCATCATCCACCGTGCCTGACAAGTTTTCAATTTTCAATAAATCCCTTTTATAATTTGCCAATTTCTTTTCTTTTTCCCACCTTTTGACATCATTCTTCAGAATCCTGATAATCTTTACTAACCTCAACATAGGCGGTAGATGAACATTCGGAGAATAATATGACCATCTATTCTTTACCAGCTCATAGAAATTAGCTTCCTCTAACCAAGTATGGTTGAATTTAAAAGGATAGTGCACTTGTACTTTACTATGCCCAAAATCCACCTGAAGCACTTTAGATTTATGATCCAATACAGCTGTGGACTTAGACCATGATCAAAATCTACCCAATATATTGTAGATGTTGCTCTTCTTGATCCTGTAGTGGGTAGTGTTGGAAGTACACTTCATTTAACTAATTCTCATTAGATCTCCTTTGCAGCAGGTTTGGGTCCCTATACCAACAACAAGGCTGAATTATATGCAGTCAAGCTTTCCCTTTATCTTGTTGTAGTGAATGGTGTGCAACAACTACAGGTATTTGGAGACTCAAATTTGGTCATTGAGTGGACGAAGCATAGAAGGAAGCTAAAAACATTCTCTAGTCCCGATATATGAGGAAATCTCCAGGATGTTGGACCTTTTCCAATATATTTCATTTCAACATATATATAGGGAAATAAATTTTGTGGCCGAACTTCTATAAAAAAGTGGACTGCTATTAGAGGAGGGTATATGGCATAGGTGGGAAAGGATTGACAATCTAGAGACTACTTTAGAACCGGTTCCTTTTATGGTATAGTTGGTTTGAAGATATTACAACTTTATGTTTTGATGTCATTATATGTTTTTTTGTGGCACACCTGGTTTTTTGAAAACTTTATTGCTAAATTATATGATGAGAAACTTTTTGTAATGTCAAGTTTTAAAACTGTGCATATATAACTATTAGAAAGATCTTAAGATTGTTAATGGAAACAAAAGTTTATCCTAATATAATAAACAACGATTTAAAAAAAAAAATGTTCCTTCTAATATTATCTACTTATCACAGAATCATCACTGTGCATTCTTAGTTGATAAGAGCCATTCTTGAATTACCCAAGATTACAATGTGAAAGTTAACCTTTATATATACTTCGAGTGATGACATAATAATTCTCATTTCAATTTAGAAAGATCTTAAGATCGCTATAAAAAAAGGTTTATCCTAATATAATAAATTGTGATTTAAAAAAAACAAAATGTTCTTTCTAATATTATCTACTTATCACACAATGATCATTGTGCATTCTTAGTTGATAAGAGCCACTCTTGAATTACCCAAGATTACAATGTGAAAATTAACGTTTATATATACTTCAAGTGATGACATAATAATTCTCATTTATAGTAACAATAGATAAACAATGACAACTTAATTCATTGCCACCAAGTAATCTTTCCGTGTATATAAAAATTAATAAAAAAATATTGGAGACATAATAAGTGATCCCTAGGAAGTAGTACCTTTCTTAAAAGTAAAACCACCTAAAGCTAAAGTGAAAGCACATGCTTTCCAACACGATAGTGAATGAAGCTTCCTTCCCTATTTGAAAAGAATGCGTTAATAATAACCAGCATACCCCAAAAGCGGGGGAAATGAAACGCTGAAGAGAACTTAATTGGTATCTGCTTTGGTTGAGATTAGTCCCATGGATTCTTAATGTAATTATCAAATGCCACAACAACAAAGGTTGGTAACTCATGGGGGCTAGATCCAGGTGTATATACAATTTGCATGACCACTCCAACTGCACCATTTACTAATCTTGGTTGGACCCATAAATTGCAGGATAACATTACTTGCTTCCTACACATAACAATGTTTTCTTTTTCTAGTTGATGGTCATCATCTTGTTGTGCATCTAAACCATTGGTGAAAGCTGACAGATCGTGCAATAGGGATGGCTAATGCTTGGAGCATGTATTTGTTATGATTGTGCACAAGATTGTTTGTTGCAAATTGGATTCCAATGATGGAAAACAAGAAAATGTCAAACTCAACCTCATCAACCGAGAACTGCAATGTTATTGAATAGTGCGTGATCAGATTCTAATAATGCGTGATCAGATTCTAATGATGACAAACAAGAAAATGTCGAGATTGTATAACATTTATCCTTCTTCCTTAAATATTTCATTGAAAATATCAATTTTGTATTTTAGTGTGAGATCTATGTATAATCGAGTATTGTTGGAAATGTTCTCATTTACAATATGACAAAGTTCCCCCTTTACATGCCTAACATATGTATCTGGGAATTGTTTTTATGACATAAAAATCTCTCTATAGAAAATTAATATCTTATATTGGTTGATAGAAGTAGTCCACAAAAATATATAAGGCCCAATATACCATGATTCTTATGCAAATGAAGACAATAACAAGAGATTGGTGCTCCCTACAACATTATGGTTTTTTGGTTGCAATGTGAGTATGCATGTTTTAAAAAAATGTCCATTACTAACTTTCCACATATTTTCCTAAAAAATGCTCATAGCATGCCTATAATTGTTTTTGTGATGTAAGTCTTCAAATGAAACACTTATTTTTTATCAATAAGAATGTGTTACCATGTGGAATTGAGTTTGAGAGATACATATAGTTATATCATACAAAAACATACCTTTATCTTTTTACATAAACATAAGTTTCAATATACCATGATTGTCAATATTTCATGTGGATTTACATATATAAATTTAAAGATAATACTAGATTCCATGTGATAATAATAATAATAATAACTACCTATATTCAAATATATATATATACACACAAAATTTAAATATTTAAATTCATTTTTATTTAACGAAATATAGGGTGCTCTTTACTTCTTCCCCAATTTTATTAACCATATTTCTTTTACTCATAATTTAAAGTGTGGATTCAATGCACTCTCCTTCTTACAAAGTTTATTAACCATCTAGCTTCAAATCGATGCCTTATTTGTGCAATTTGGATCCCTTTTAACCAGGTTTGAGTTCATTTATTGGATCCCTTTTAACCAGGTTTGAGTTCATTTACCCTTTCGAATGTAGTATTTTGAATTTTCCTTTTGTTGTTTTCGGGGGAAAGTCTTCTCTATGATGTTCACTTCACCGTGGTCTGGTGTTCGATTCCCGTTGACTCCACCCAAGGCCTGCAAACACGATGTAGGATAAATAATTCTTTGGGGGCGGGACTGGCTTGTCTTACTGAGAAATGCACAATGCTACAATAGCTTGAACTGCATCAATTCAATGATGAGTCTTTGAGAGCAATCTACGCCTGTAAAAATCTTCAAATCTTGCACTTGGTGGGGGTTAGGGAGAGTTTTAGTTCCTAGTCTTGATCTTTACATCCGTACTTCTGGAAGGTTCAAATTTATTTGAAGTCATATTTCTTTTGTAATGCAATTTTCTGTGGAAGACAAAATATTGAACCACTATGTCAGATATAATTTAAACCCTCGAATATCAAAATTCATGTATTATTTGAAACAACATGGATATCAAGGTAGTGGAAGGGTTTGTATGGTTTGGTAGGGTTTTAATCGATGTGTGCACCAAAGCATAAATGGATAAAGGAAGAGGAGGCAGCTCTTCAAGCAGGAATAGAAAAATATGGCCCCAATAAATGGTCTTCAATACTCAAGGATCCTGCCCATGGTCTTCAATACTCAAGGATCCTGCGCTCATTTTCTATCTGGCATCGCATTCAAATATCGATCTCAAGGTAACCTGATTCTATTTTTATTTTTATTTTTTAATATTTTTTGTTATTTTTATATTTGTTTGGCGTGGGTGATGGGAGAGAATTTTGTGTAATGGACAATCATGATTGTGACTCAAGCAAATATGGAGTAGGCCACAACTTCTCATCTGTTGAAATTATGCCAAAACGAATTAAAATTATGAAATTGATTGTTTTTAGGTCTAAGATTCTTGCTTTTATTGCCAAAATCTTAAAATTATTGATTTTTTTTAAAGATTAAGAACATTTGAATCGCTATTGAAATTATGCCAAAACGAATTAAAATTATGAAAATGATTGTTTTTAGGTCTAAGCTTCTTGCTTTTATTTCCAAAATCTTAAAATTATTTCCTTTTTTAAAGATTAAGAACATTTGAATCGAGGTGCAGCCATTAGTATTCATATCGTTTGGTATGGTCTTCAGGTTAGAGCCAAGCCTGTGACAAGGCTATGACAGACAAAATATAATGAGGGTGAATGGACAATTTCCAGTCATAATTTACTGTATTTAGACAATTGCATTCGGGAGACTCTGAAAATCATAAGACTGAATAACTGATTTTCCTGAATCTTATTTACACAGTAGATCTTTAGAAAAAAATCAGCACGGAATTTTTAGAATTTTATATTTTTAAGGAAAGAAACATAACCAAATCCCCAAAAAAGTTAGGGCACTGAAAATACTCATCAAACTTAAAAACATTGCCACTATGGACGACATTCTACATGTTATTGGCACCTGCATTCAGTCAATCATTTTCCCTTTTCACCTTCTACTCGAGTAAGTTACAATAAGGAAAATTTATGGGTATTTATTAATACTATTTCTTTAAGAATATCTTCTCTTTTCCTACTGAACAGTTTGCATAATTGAAAATAGCGGGAAGGTTTAAATTTATTTGAAGTCATATTTCTTTTGTAATGCAATTTTCTATGGAAGACAAAATACTGAACCCACTATGTCAGATATAATTTAAACCCTGGAATATCAAAATTCATGCATTATTTGAAACAACATGGATATCAAGGTAGCCGAAGGGTTTGTATGGTTTGGTAGGGTTTGAATCAATGTGTGCACCAAATCATAAATGGATAAAGGAAGAGGAGGCGGCTCTTCAAGCAGGAATAGAAAAATACGGCCTCTAAGCTAAAGATAGTTACAACTCAGTAATATATATGTCCCTATCTTTTATAATGTCTCTCAGTCTATCATCCCTATAAGTAATAATTTATTGTAGTTACATAGGATTAGTAGGCCCATACCTTGTCTATTGCGCTACCTATAGTTGATTAATCCTACTCCAACATGCCATTACCTCAGTATGTAGGTGGTCTAATTCAGCTTGGTAACTCTCAACTCTCACTCTCCACTTATTAAAAGCCTCTACATTCAAAACATTTTACATCATATTAGTTTTATATGTTTACATTTAATTTGACCTAAGTTTGTGTGTGTGGTTTTGTGTCCAGAGTTTGGGCTTTGCGCCTTGGTCTCCATCTTATATTCTTTGGTCTATCCTAAATATTCCACTCACACTATCATATGTGGCCTCGCCCCTAGAGATCCTTTATGTAATTATAATTTCCAAGGTCTAAATATCCATCCTCTATAAGGATACCTAAATATCTTTCTACCACATACCTTACTTTTGTCAAGCCTAGCTCTAATAATTACACCACACCTACCCCAACCTCATCTTTTGCCTTACATATTAACCTTTCAACTAACTCCATGCCCTGCTAGCTTAGGCCCATATCTAGTAACCAAATTACCCTATGCTCTATAAACTTATTACTCTATCAACCATGTATTTTTCATTTCTATTTCTAGCCACCTAAGTGCATCAATTGTGTATCTCACTATGATATCTTAATAGCTCAGGGGGTGATCTTAAAGGCCTATAATCCCATTGTAATAGTACTTGCCTTACTAGGTGATACTCTAAAAATATATATGTAGAAAGTGGTAGATTAATGTCTCCATAGGTTGCTTGCTCATCCCTTCAGGCTCCAACGGATAAGCAGGTGTCTCAGGGGTAAAAAGGGCTCCATTGCCTAAATACAGGAGGCAATGATTTCCTAGTTAACTGCTTTCTCATAGAGTCTAAAGACTGCACTACCCTTGTTACAGAACCATACTTAATTGCTTTCTCATGGAGTCTAAAGATAAAAGGGCTCCATTGCCTAAATACAGTAGGCATCAATATTACATATTAAATATAAGCCAACCTTATCTATCATAAAGAGAAGAGCCTTCCATGGTTACTAAGGGTGAAGGAAATAACTCCAAAAGCCTCAATAAGTTGGGAGTGACCTAAGGGGTAGCGTTTAGGACAACCCCTTTCGGGCTAAGTGTGAGTTCACCAAGTGGCCTAAGGGAACAAAAGGGTAATTAATATTATATCCCTGTTGAATCCCTTGGAGCTCAAGGACTTACCAAGCAACCAATCTCGGGCTAATCTAATCCGTTAGAGCTAAAGGACTTACCCCTGATACATCTGCTTATATGATGGAGCCTGAAGGGCTGAGCAAGCAACCTATGGAGACAATGATATACCGAGTAACCCCATAAGAATCTGTCTGTTTCCAAAGCCTAAATATCTTCCCAGTAACTACCTCATCATCCATTAAACCTTTACATTGTCCCTATTCCATCTCCATCTCATCAATGTTAGCTTGTATCTTACCTCCCTACATCATAAGCTAACATTGCAATTAGGTTTCACAATGCCCTATTTATGGAATGTCCCTTCACTAACCAGCTTATATGAACTGATTCTTACCGTTGTTATGATAACTTTATTTGGCTCACTACT
Source organism: Larix kaempferi (assembly GCA_027924585.1). Lineage (NCBI taxonomy): Eukaryota > Viridiplantae > Streptophyta > Pinopsida > Pinales > Pinaceae > Larix > Larix kaempferi. Next base: position 16,605,124 of record BSBM01000050.1, on the reverse strand, counting down.
TCCATAAAAAACTTCATTACCAACCCCACTAATCCGGATCTTGGGAGCTGAGAATCGGAAGGCTTGAATGTTGAGAGAGGAGGAGGTTAAGCATGCAAATCTATCATAAAATTCATATGAAAAACACTAATCTTGCATGAGAATAAGCATGAACAAAAACATATGAACTGAATGGGAGGTGAGGCTCAAAGAGGAGCCCCACCTCTGAAACTAATTACCAATAAGTCACTCATATCTAATTAGTCTCACAATGAACAATATAAAATAGGAGAAAAACCAAATGAGTAACTTGTTATCATGAGAAGGCTTGCTAGGCCTTTATATAGCATTATTACAATGTGTCTTGAGGCCATACCATGGGCCAAAACCATGTGCTACCAAATACCATGGATATGAGAGGGTGGCCTCTTCATTTAATGCTTTTATGATAAATGGGAGAGGATGGCCTTTCCATTTAATGCTTTTATGGCTTATACATCCGAATTTAGACCATATGCCCCCTAAAATTCGGATCACCCACATAAAAGCATAGACAACAATAATAAAAATGGGTGGATGACCTTATAATTGGCTCAAATAGTCATATATGAGATGGTAGATATGATCTCCTCAATGCTCCAATGCCCCTTCAATAATTAACTTAAGAAATATATCTTGTGATGAAATGAAGAGCGCCCAACCAACAATATGGTCTTTAAATACATAGATATGCTGCCTAGAATTTATTATAGTCTGTCCTAGGTGTATATAAAGCATCAAATGGCAAGTTTCACTACAAAGGAAATGCTGATATTACAAATGGGATTGCTTTTCCTCCATAGTGCCTGCTACCCCCGACTGAACCTTATGCCATTGGTAAATAAATATCCAATATTGTCTAGTGGGTGTAATGTAAGAAAGAAAGTAGTATAGTGTACATAGTTTACATGGAACTTCTTAATGCATGGACTAAAATAATTCTATTAAACCATAGTTGGTGGACTAAAGGCAAGTGTAGTAGAGCTTACAGAAACAACTAGTAGTTATTACACTACACAAAAGGGAATCAATACCTGGATCTGTATATGTAACTGGATATGCTACGGGTGCTTATTCTTAGACATGTCATACCTATAAATAAGCGCTTCAGGTTATCGGTGAAGACTACAATTATTGGGTTACTTAGACAATATATGCGTGAATAGAACATTTTAATAATCTAAAAAAGTTAACTGAAGTTTGTGGGATGAAAAGCTGTAAAGCAGAAGACAGACTGCTCCATCATTAGTCTCTATTCTACGTGCATTCTATAAACTAACTCTAACTCTAACACCCGTACTTTACTTACTTAAGACCTAACACCTTAATATGATTAGGTCAGCACTGAGTAACTTGACCAAACAGCTTCGTACCAACTAACTATAACATGTAACTACGCTCATAGGACACTCTTCCTTATTCCGTCCGCACTCATACCTTGACCACTTATCACAACACATTAAATTGGACGTTTCCCAAGTGTTCTGATAGAAATTCACTGTTCATCATCTGTTTGCGGAAAACAAAGATTAAACAAAAACTCATTGGATAGAAAGCTCCAAGCCTCAAAACAAAAATTTATAAGTCTGAACTATTTGAGAAAGATTTAAATTAACAAGTCAGGCAATGTGGAAACTGTCTTCAATCTTTTGATACAACCAAGATACACAGCTAATAGGACAAAAAGTATGATAATTACCTATTTCACATTCAAAAGTTATAGTTTCATCAATTTTGGCCGACATAATAGGGATGAAAAGAATAAATGGTTGAGGATAAATAAGGAAAATAAATAATAAATAAAAAGAAAATGAAAAGAAAGGATTGAATTTACAACGAGAATAAATTGTTGATTCTAAATCCTTGTAAACCCAAGTAAATTTTTCTGATTTTTTTTTTTTTTTTTTAATTTTTACAACGAATTGTGAATAAATTGTTGATTCTAAATCCTTGTAAACCCAAGTAAATTTTCCTGATCCTTCCTTCTTCTTCTTCTTTTTTTTTTTTTGTCCCCCACCACCAACTAATCAAGTTGTCCATGTGTCTACATTCATTGTAGACCACCTTTTTCCTAGTCTCTAAAGGAGAAGCACAACGCACCTCTTTTGGGTTGGAGAGTTAGAGTTTAAAGCTATAGCTTTAGCCTTTGTTTTCAGATTTAATAGGAAATATCAGATGTTGTTTTGAGTGTCCAATTTAGTGTATTTACTGTTTCTTTTACAACAGCAAGTGTTTTTAGGTTCGCGTATTCCATAATAGAAATTGTGTTTTATTTTTTCTCAAACTATCTATAGGCTATAGGTTAGTTTGAGAGTACAAACTCTCTCACCATGATCTCTATTTGAGTGTGTTTGTTGAAACCTTCCAGGTATCTATGTATGGATAATAGGGCTACTAATGTGAGAGGGAGCTGTCATGTGGTTTCATGGGTGAAATACCCATTCTCCGTGCTTGATAAAAGCAAAATGTATCTTTTAGGTTTATTTTAGGTTGCTTATATGTTTTGTTGAGCAAGGTATTCTAGTGCAATAGTATGACTACATTCAGCCTCAGATAGAAGATAGATTGGAAGGCCTCTCTAACATCCCGTGGAAATGTCGGGTACATATATTGTTGTAGGAGCATGATCTATGGAACTTCATTGAGAAAGTAGTTGTAGAGCCTGCAAACCCTGTGTTGTTGGTTGAACATAAGAGGAAAGTGACCAAGACTAAGAGAGTCATCCTTTACTCTGTGAAGCATCATTTGATTGCTCACATCACCAAGAATACCACAAGAAAGGACATTTTTTATGCTCTAGTTCCTCTATATTAGAGTGATAAAATTAATCGGAAGATGATGTTTAGGAATAAGCTTAGAGCCACGAGGATGAGCAATACAAATATCCTAGTTGTCTACTTGATGAAGATGAATTAAATTTGTGATCAACCCGGTTGGAGAAGAGGTCAAGGGTGAAGAGTTAGTACCCCTAACATGAAATGGGTTATCTTCTTCTTGGTAGCCTTTTGCCCGGGGTCCGGCAAATGGTCTTCAATACTCAAGGATCCTGCCCATGGTCTTCAATACTTAAGGATCACGCCCTCATTTGCTCTCTGGAATCGCGTTCAAACATCGATCTCAAGTAACCTGATTATGTTTTTTCTTTTTTAAAATATTTTTTGTTATTTTAATATTTGTTTGGCGTGGGTGATGGGAGAGAATTTTGTGTAATGGACAATCATGCTTGTGACTTTTTGGTATGTCTCCTGTCCAAACAGTGGCTTAGGTCAATTTGACGAGTCTAAAGTGCAGGTCTCAAATCCTCACCATGCCCTGATTGAAAAGACCACAAATCCCTTGCATCAAAGCTCCTTCTGCTGATCGCTTTATTGATATGGATCTCTATATACCCCTCCTCAATTTATACTACCCTGATGGATATCAATTCTTGTGAACCGGAGACGAAGAAAAACATGCCACAATTAGGTTGCTTGCTTGCATGGTCTAATGGAAGGAGGTGGTAATCCTCTAAATCCAATAAGGAAACATTTAGCCTATAAGCAATTTCATTAGAGCATTATGAATCTTACACAATAAAAAAATATTCTTCTTTTATTGATGAAGAGACCTTATTAATTAAGTAACTTTTTATGCTTGTCTTATAAACCAACAAATCCTACTTCAATTCTCATAGATAAAAGGCTACTTATAAAGAAAGCACAGATAGGGGTTTTACGTACAGCTTGGCTTTGTCCCTGGTAATATGGGGAGGCAGGGAAAGAATATAAAAAAGGGTCCACCTTAGCCATATGTGAATAATCCTATTATCAATTCAGTAGTGACAGTCTCTCGACTATCCATGAATAATATGTTTGGTAGGAAATAGTTATACCATCTTTTTTATTATATGTTTATGTAGATTCTGATCCCATTTCTATCGGGATATAATTGAAATCCGAGCTCCAATATATTAGTCTGATAATTACACACAGCCTTTTCTGCATTAACAATATTTTTAGAATGCTTAGAGTTTATTATGCTTATTATCTTGGATTGTGATAAATTGTCAGGTTGAAGAACTATAGATGCATTTGGAATATGAAAAATCAATGCAGAATACTCTTGAAAGAGCCATGGATTGAGCTTCAAGTGCCATTTCACCAGGACACCATCATTTTGCCTCTTAGGTAGTTGAAATTCTTCCTTTGTGCATCAAACATATTTAGTTTATGCTTGCTTCTTGGATAGAAAAAAAATTATGTGCTTCCTCTAAAATTTTCTATTATAATATGTATAAATTCATATGGTTATAAATGTATCTATACATTTCCATGCCTTTACCGAATGATAATAATAGGGCAGATCCTCATATTTTTGTGAGCTAGTTAGGGGTTACATGGACTACACGCCACATGCCTGGAATGTTATTCTTGCCCATTGATATGGAAAATGGGTGAGAATGCTTGTCGTCCTGCCGACATAAGATGAGAGGAGGACCCTGACTACTTTTATAAGTGAGCTGACAATTCTGTTGTTTTTCCAAATATTCCTTGTTTGTACTTGGATTTGGGCGGTGTTGTTTTGCGTTTTATATAAAACAAAGGCCCTAAAAACTCCAACGCAAATGCCAAACATCATTTTCAGATGTCATTTGAAAACTATGAGAGGTTTGGGAGCACCAACAACAACAAGCATTTGGAGAGCAAGTAGCACATTGACAACAACGTTTCAAGAGAAACAGAACAGCCACAACATAACAACAAGCATTTAAATAGTGGATTTGGTATAGCAGATATATCTTTAGGAAATTTTGGAGTGCAATATCTGTGGAAGTCATTTGTTTCAGGCAGAAAACCCTCCTTTCTTCTATTCCTTGTTCTTTTTACTTCCAAGTTTTCTAATACAATTTTGCAATGGTCTCACGTTCATCTCCTAGCTGTTGTATCCATGGTGGAGGGAGAGGGGATGGTGAACTGAATCAGTATGTTTCTATGAATGATGAATCTGAAACCTGAACTTGAATTTTTTGTGGTTGTATTGATGTGAATGACGAATCTGAAATCAGAATCGAAGTATCTCTATAATTGATGATGAAATCTGTTTTTCTTAAAAAAAACATTTGATCCGGATTTATGTGGGAACGAAACAAAAGATAGCATATACAGAATCATACACAGAGATATATTGCAAATAACATAGTGATACAGTAAACACATATTCTATTAAATAGCGGAAATAGAACAGACTGTAAAATACAATAGCTGGAATGGTGGTAGCTATCTCTGAGAAGAGATGTGGCCGCTATGCTCATTCGTGCCAAGATGAATACAAAGAGAGGCCGAAAGGGCCTATTTATCATAAGCATGAGGGAAAGAATCCCAAACATCCAAAAACCTAACCCTAGAAGATGAACCGTCATAAAGTTTGCGGCCCCAAGGTGGTTAGTTGAACAGTCAACTTCCCGGGGTCATAACTTTTGCATACGATCTCCGTTTGGGGCGCTCGGTAGCCCGTTGGGAAGGTCTATCCGAGATTTACAACTTCCGACTAGGCCCAAATGCATGCCGGAGGCATCCATTTGGTCCCCCAAATCGCCAAAAAATGTTGTTTAGGGCCTCAAAATGGCTCCGGAAGTTCAGGACCCGAAAAACTGCTAAAAATAGTAATTTACCAAAATTGTCAGAAGACTGTTTTGAGCCAGTTGGAAGAGGTGGGCCGCCACCGATATCCACCTGGATCAATCCTCCCTCCTTAGGAAGCAATGGTCTCCATTGCGTTAAATCCCTTATCATATATCGAGTTGTGTGTCGAGTTGAGCTCTTGGTGCGACATTTGCCGAAGTGGAAAGGTTGCCTTACTTTGACATCTTCAGAGGGTTGTAATTGTTGTTGATGGATGCGTTGGAGCTGTTCAACAGTTTTGGTTGTTGTGGTATCCTTGGTATGCACCGATGTGGATGGTTTCTTTTTGGAGGGGCCCCTTGAATGCGTGGCCTTGCACTGTGGAGGTACCCGAATAGGCGATGCTGCACTAACTTTGTGTTTTTCTTGTTTCTGCTGAGTAGAAGGATAATCTGCAGAGGTTGTGGATGTCTCCGCGATCTGATGTTCACCTTTAGTGGCCATTGCGAATAGGGAAAATTTCCCAGTGTGGGAGATTATCTTCCTTCCCTGCTCGTTTGGGGTAGGTGCAACTATCTCTGGTATCCGATAGAGTTGTCCTCCCAAAGTGACAATGACACTGCGAGGTCGGGATTCATATACAGCATGACGCTTCCACATATATGGCTGTCCTAAGAGAACATCACATACTTCAAGTGGGGCCGCATCACACAATACCTCATCTTTGAAGGGCTTGATGCCATACGGTAGGCGACATTGGTGACTGACACGGATCCTTCCTCCTTGGCTTAGCCATCCAATGGTGTATGGTTGTGGGTGTGGCGTTATTGGTAGCTCCAATCTCTTGATGACTTCTTCTGAGAGTAGGTTCTTCTGGCTGCCGCTATCCACAACAAAGTGTAGGGGAATTCCCTTCACCCACATCTGTGAGTGGAAAAGGCGCTCCTCTGCCTCCGACTCTTCAGGCTCCTCTGGATGAATCTGTGTGGTGGCAACAACGGCACTGGGTTCTGCATCAATGATCTGCTTCCCTTTTCGCGCGGCTGTGAAATTAGGTTCCGAGCCAGAATCGGAACTGGGATCTGATTCTGAAGCTTTGATCTCAGCCACCAATGACTGTTTTGAGCGACAATCATCAGTGTTGTGCCAGGGGCTTTTGTGGAACTCGCACCACTTCCCGGTGTCCTTCTTTGTCTTTTCTTTACCCTTCTTCGCCTGTGGTTGGGACTGGTTGTCCTTTTCCTGCCCCGTGCTCTGCGAGCTAGAGTTTCCCTTGCCCTGCTTCTGCATAGGTCCGAAGTCAGGCTTGTTCTTTTGCTGAAATTTCTGCTCTATTTTGACAGCATATCGATAGGCAGATCCGAGTGAAGAGATTTCCAGGAAATCCATCTCTGTTCGGATGTACCAGTGTAGGCCACTGCGATATTTCAGTACTAGGTGCCGCTCGGAGTCCTTGATACCAAGCTTTGTGCGCAAGGTATGAAATTTGTTGGTGTACTCCGACACAGTTTGGTCCCTCTCTTGATGCAGAATGGTCCATTTTGTGTACTGGTCATCATAGTTTCCAACAGGGTAATATTGTTCCTTGACGGCATCTATAAAAGAGGCCCAAGTGGGATTGGAATATTCAAACAATCCAGACTCGCCTGATGAGTTTTGCTCACAATAAGTTTCCCACCAATTTTTGACATGGGAGACGGCCTTAAGGAGCGCAAAGATGATCTTTTCCCTGTCGGAAAATTGGTGGACAGAGAAATACCCTTCTAGTACATTCAACCATTCATCTAGAGCATCGGCATCGATTTGGCCTTCAAATAAAGGGATATCAAAATTAACTTGTACCTTGAAGGGAGTCGTATCTCTGAAATGCTGCTCGTTGAGGGTGCACTTGCCGCTGTTGGCATGCGTTGAAGGATTTGGGCGAAATTATCCATCATCTCGTTCCTCTGTCGCGCGAGGGCTTCCTCAAGAAACAACTTGATAGGATCTACTGCTCCGTCGTCTCTCTTTTCTTCCACCATGGGAGGCCGTTTGGGGCGGCGAGAGTGGTCTTCGCCAAGTGAAACTAGTTCGAGACCCAACTCTCTGTATCCTGACCTCGTCGGGGACATGCACCGAGAAACAATCAAAGAGCAGACCGCTCTGATACCACTGATCCGGATTTATGTGGGAACGAAATAACTGATAGCATATACAGAATCATACACAGAGATATATTGCAAATAACACAGTGATACAGTAAACACATATTCTATTAAATAGCGGAAATAGAACAGACTGTAAAATACAATAGCTGGAATGGTGGTAGCTATCTCTGAGAAGAGATGTGGCCACTATGCTCATTCGTGCCAAGATGAATACAAAGAGAGGCCGAAAGGGCCTATTTATCATAAGCATGAGGGAAAGAATCCCAAACATCCAAAAACCTAACCCTAGAAGATGAACCGTCATAAAGTTTGCGGCCCCAAGGTGGTTAGTTGAACAGTCAACTTCCCGGGGTCATAACTTTTGCATACGATCTCCGTTTGGGCCGCTCAGTAGCCCGTTGGGAAGGTCTATCCGAGATTTACAACTTTCGAATGGACCCAAATGCATGCCAAAGGCATCCCTTTGGTCCCCCAAATCGCCAAAAAATGTTGTTTAGGGCCTCAAAATGGGTCCGGAAGTTCAGGACCCGAAAAACTGCTAAAAATAGTAATTTACCAAAATTGCCAGAAGACTGTTTTGAGCCAGTTGGAAGAGGTTGGCCGCCACCGATATCCACCTAGATCAATCCTCCCTCCTTAGGAAGCAATGGTCTCCATTGCGTTAAATCCCTTATCATATGTCGAGCTGTGTGTCGAGTTGAGCTCTTGGTGCGACATTTGCCGAAGTGGAAAGGTTGCCTTACTTTGACCTCTTCAGAGGGTTGTAATTGTTGTTGATGGATGCGCTGGAGCTGTTCAACAGTTTTGGTTGTTGTGGTATCCTTGGTATGCACCGATGTGGATGGTTTCTTTTTGGAGGGGCCCCTTGAATGCGTGGCCTTGCACTGTGGAGGTACCCGAATAAGCGATGCTGCACTAACTTTGTGTTTTTCTTGTTTCTGCTGAGTAGAAGGATAATCTGCAGAGGTTGTGGATGTCTCTGCGATCTGATGTTCACCTTTAGTGGCCATTGCGAATAGGGAAAATTTCCCAGTGTGGGTGGTTATCTTCCTTCCCTGCTCGTTTGGGGTAGGTGCAACTATCTCTGGTATCCGATAGAGTTGTCCTCCCAAAGTGAGAATGAGACTGCGAGGTCGGGATTCATATACAGCATGACGCTTCCACATATATGGCTGTCCTAAGAGAACATCACATACTTCAAGTGGGGCCGCATCACACAATACCTCATCTTTGAAGGCCTTGATGCCATATGGTAGGCGACATTGGTGACTGACACGGATCCTTCGTGCTTGGCTTAGCCATCCAATGGTGTATGGTTGTGGGTGTGGCGTTATTGGTAGCTCCAATCTCTTGATGACTTCTTCTGAGATTAGGTTCTTCTGGCTGCCGCTATCCACAACAAAGTGTAGGGGAATTCCCTTCACCCACATCTGTGAGTGGAATAGGCGCTCCTCTGCCTCCGACTCTTCAGGCTCCTCTGGCTGAATCTGTGTGGTGGAAACAACGGCACTAGGTTCTGCATCAATGATCTGCTTCCCTTTTCGCGCGGCTATGAAATTAGGTTCCGAGTCAGAATCGGAACTGGGATCTGATTCCGAAGCTTTGATCTCAGCCACCAATGACTGTTTTGAGCGACAATCATCAGTGTTGTGCCAGGGGCTTTTGTGGAACTCGCACCACTTCGTGGTGTCCTTCTTTGTCTTTTCTTTACCCTTCTTCGCCTGTGGTTGGGACTGGTTGTCCTTTTCCTGCCCCGTGCTCTGCGAGCTAGAGTTTCCCTTGCCCTGCTTCTGCGCAGGTCCGAAGTCAGGCTTGTTCTTTTGCTGAAATTTCTGCTCTATTTTGACAACATATCGATAGGCGGATCCGAGTGAAGAGATTTCCAGGAAATTCATCTCTGTTCGGATGTACCGGTGTAGGCCACTGCGATATTTCAGTACTAGGTGCCGCTCGGAGTCCTTGATACCTAGCTTTGTGCGCAAGGTATGAAATTTGTTGGTGTACTCCGACACAGTTTGGTCCCTCTCTTGATGCAGAATGGTCCATTTTGTGTACTGGTCATCATAGTTTCCAACAGGGTAATATTGTTCCTTGACGGCATCTATAAAAGAGGCCCAAGTGGGATTGGAATATTCAAACAATCCAGACTCGTCTGATGAGTTTTGCTCACAATAAGTTTCCCACCAATTTTTGACATGGGAGACGGCCTTAAGGAGCGCAAAGATGATCTTTTCCCTGTCGGAAAATTGGTGGACAGAGAAATACCCTTCTAGTAGATTCAACCATTTATCTAGAGCATCGGCATCGATTTCGCCTTCAAATAAAGGGATATCAAAATTAACTTGTACCTTGAAGGGAGTCGTATCTCTGAAATGGCTGCTCGTTGAGGGTGCACTTGCCACTGTTGGCATGCGTTGAAGGATTTGGGAGAAATTATCCATCATCTCGTTCCTCTGTCGCGCGAGGGCTTCCTCAAGCAACAACTTGATAGGATCTACTGCTCCGTCGTCTCTCTTTTCTTCCGCCATGGGAGGCCGTTTGGGGCGGCGAGAGTGGTCTTCCCCAAGTGAAACTAGTTCGAGACCCAACTCTCTGTATCCTGACCTCGTCGGGGACATGCACCGAGAAACAATCAAAGAGAAGACCGCTCTGATACCACTGATCCGGATTTATGTGGGAACGAAACAAAAGATAGCATATACAGAATCATACACAGAGATATATTGCAAATAACACAGTGATACAGTAAACACATATTCTATTAAATAGCGGAAATAGAACAGACTGTAAAATACAATAGCTGGAATGGTGGTAGCTATCTCTGAGAAGAGATGTGGCCGCTATGCTCATTCGTGCCAAGATGAATACAAAGAGAGGCCAAAAGGGCCTATTTATCATAAGCATGAGGGAAAGAATCCCAAACATCCAAAAACCTAACCCTAGAAGATGAACCGTCATAAAGTTTGCGGCCCCAAGGTGGTTAGTTGAACAGTCAACTTCCCGGGGTCATAACTTTTGCATACGATCTCCATTTGGGGCGCTCGGTAGCCCCTTGGGAAGGTCTATCCGAGATTTACAACTTCCAAATGGACCCCCAAATGCATGCCGGGGGCAACCATTTGGTCCCCCAAATCGCCAAAAAATGTCGTTTAGGGCCTCAAAATGGCTCCGGAAGTTCAGGACCCGAAAAACTGCTAAAAATAGTAATTTACCAAAATTGCCAGAAGACTGTTTTGAGCCAGTTGGAAGAGGTGGGCCGCCACCGATATCCACCTGGATCAATCCTCCCTCCTTAGGAAGCAATGGTCTCCATTGCGTTAAATCCCTTATCATATGTCGAGCTGTGTGTCGAGTTGAGCTCTTGGTGCGACATTTGCCGAAGTGGAAAGGTTGCCTTACTTTGACATCTTCAGAGGGTTGTAATTATTGTTGATGGATGCGCTGGAGCTGTTCAACAGTTTTGGTTGTTGTGGTATCCTTGGTATGCACCGATGTGGATGGTTTCTTTTTGGAGGGGCCCCTTGAATGCGTGGCCTTGCACTGTGGAGGTACCCGAATAGGCGATGCTGCACTAACTTTGTGTTTTTCTTGTTTCTGCTGAGTAGAAGGATAATCTGCAGAGGTTGTGGATGTCTCCGCGATCTGATGTTCACCTTTAGTGGCCATTGCGAATAGGGAAAATTTCCCAGTGTGGGAGGTTATCTTCCTTCCCTGCTCGTTTGGTGTAGGTGCAACTATCTCTGGTATCCGATAGAGTTGTCCTCCCAAAGTGACAATGACACTGCGAGGTCGGGATTCATATACAGCATGACGCTTCCACATATATGGCTGTCCTAAGAGAACATCACATACTTCAAGTGGGGCCGCATCACACAATACCTCATCTTTGAAGGGCTTGATGCCATATGGTAGGCGACATTGGTGACTGACACGGATCCTTCGTCCTTGGAATAGCCATCGAATGGTGTATGGTTGTGGGTGTGGTGTTATTGGTAGCTCCAATCTCTTGATGACTTCTTCTGAGATTAGGTTCTTCTGGCTGCTGCTATCCACAACAAAGTGTAGGGGAATTCCCTTCACCCACATCTGTATGTGGAAAAGGCGCTCCTCTGCCTCCGACTCTTCAGGCTCCTCTGGCTGAATCTGTGTGGTGGCAACAACGGCACTGGGTTCTGCATCAATGATCTGCTTCCCTTTTCGCGCGGCTGTGAAATTAGGTTCCGAGTCAGAATCGGAACTGGGATCTGACTCCGAAGCTTTGATCTCAGCCACCAATGACTGTTTTGAGCGACAATCATCAGTGTTGTGCCAGGGGCTTTTGTGGAACTCGCACCACTTCCCGGTGTCCTTCTTTGTCTTTTCTTTACCCTTCTTCGCCTGTGGTTGGGACTGGTTGTCCTTTTCCTGCCCCGTGCTCTGCGAGCTAGAGTTTCCCTTGCCCTGCTTCTGCGCAGGTCCGAAGTCAGGCTTGTTCTTTTGCTGAAATTTCTGCTCTATTTTGACAGCATATCGATAGGCGGATCCGAGTGAAGAGATTTCCAGGAAACCCATCTCTGTTCGGATGTACCGGTGTAGGCCACTGCGATATTTCAGTACTAGGTGCCGCTCGGAGTCCTTGATACCTAGCTTTGTGCGCAAGGTATGAAATTTGTTGGTGTACTCCGACACAGTTTGGTCCCTCTCTTGATGCAGAATGGTCCATTTTGTGTACTGGTCATCATAGTTTCCAACAGGGTAATATTGTTCCTTGACGGCATCTATAAATGAGGCCCAAGTGGGATTGGAATATTCAAACAATCCAGACTCGTCTTATGAGTTTTGCTCACAATAAGTTTCCCACCAATTTTTGACATGGGGGACGGCCTTAAGGAGCGCAAAGATGATCTTTTCCCTGTCGGAAAATTGGTGGACAGAGAAATACCCTTCTAGTAGATTCAACCATTTATCTAGAGCATCGGCATCGATTTGGCCTTCAAATAAAGGGATATCAAAATTAACTTGTACATTGAAGGGAGTCGTATCTCTGAAATGGCTGCTCGTTGAGGGTGCACTTGCCGCTGTTGGCATGCGTTGAAGGATTTGGGCAAAATTATCCATCATCTCGTTCCTCTGTCGCGCGAGGGCTTCCTCAAGCAACAACTTGATAGGATCTACTGCTCCGTCGTCTCTCTTTTCTTCCGCCATGGGAGGCCGTTTGGGGCGGCGAGAGTGGTCTTCCCCAAGTGAAACTAGTTCGAGACCCAACTCTCTGTATCCTGACCTCGTCGGGGACATGCACCGAGAAACAGTCAAAGAGCAGACCGCTTTGATACCACTGATCCAGATTTATGTGGGAACGAAACAAAAGATAGCATATACAGAATCATACACAGAGATATATTGCGAATAACACAGTTATACAGTAAACACATATTCTATTAAATAGCGGAAATAGAACAGACTGTAAAATACAATAGCTGGAATGGTGGTAGCTATCTCTGAGAAGAGATGTGGCCGCTATGCTCATTCGTGCCAAGATGAATACAAAGAGAGGCCGAAAGGGCCTATTTATCATAAGCATGAGGGAAAGAATCCCAAACATCCAAAAACCTAACCCTAGAAGATGAACCGTCATAAAGTTTGTGGCCCCAAGGTGGTTAGTTGAACAGTCAACTTCCCGGGGTCATAACTTTTGCATACGATCTCCGTTTGGGGCGCTCGGTATCCCGTTGGGAAGGTCTATCCGAGATTTATAACTTCGAACTGGGACCAAATGCATGCCGGTGGCAACCATTTGGTCCTCCAAATTGCCAAAAAATGTCGTTTAGGCCCTCAAAATGGCTCCGGAAGTTCAGGACCCGAAAAACTGCTAAAAATAGTAATTTACCAAAATTGCCAGAAGATTGTTTTGAGCCAGTTGGAAGAGGTGGGCCGCCACCGATATCCACCTGGATCAATCCTCCCTCCTTAGGAAGCAATGGTCTCCATTGCGTTAAATCCCTTATCATATGTCGAGCTGTGTGTCGAGTTGAGCTCTTGGTGCGACATTTGCCGAAGTGGAAAGGTTGCCCTACTTTGACATCTTCAGAGGGTTGTAATTGTTGTTGATGGATGCGCTGGAGCTGTTCAACAGTTTTGGTTGTTGTGGTATCCCTGGTATGCACTGATGTGGATGGTTTCTTTTTGGAGGGGCCCCTTGAATGCGTGGCCTTGCACTGTGGAGGTACCCGAATAGGCGATGCTGCACTAACTTTGTGTTTTTCTTGTTTCTGCTGAGTAGAAGGATAATCTGCAGAGGTTGTGGATGTCTCCGCGATCTGATGTTCACCTTTAGTGGCCATTGCGAATAGGGAAAATTTTCCAGTGTGGGAGGTTATCTTCCTTCCCTGCTCGTTTGGGGTAGGTGCAACTATCTCTGGTATCCGATAGAGTTGTCCTGCCAAAGTGACAATGACACTGCGACGTCGGGATTCATATACAGCATGACGCTTCCACATATATGGCTGTCCTAAGAGAACATCACATACTTCAAGTGGGGCCGCATCACACAATACCTCATCTTTGAAGGGCTTGATGCCATATGGTAGGCGACATTGGTGACTGACACGGATCCTTCGTCCTTGGCTTAGACATCCAATGGTGTACGGTTGTGGGTGTGGCGTTATTGGTAGCTCCAATCTCTTGATGACTTCTTCTGAGATTAGGTTCTTCTGGCTGCCGCTATCCATAACAAAGTGTAGGGGAATTCCCTTCACCCACATCTGTGAGTGGAAAAGGCGCTCCTCTGCCTCCGACTCTTCAGGCTCCTCTGGCTCAATCTGTGTGGTGGCAACAACGGCACTGGGTTCTGCATCAATGATCTGCTTCCCTTTTCGCACGACTGTGAAATTAGGTTCCGAGTCAGAATCGGAACTGGGATCTGATTCCGAAGCTTTGATCTCAGCCACCAATGACTGTTTTGAGCGACAATCATCAGTGTTGTGCCAGGGGCTTTTGTGGAACTCACACCACTTCCCGGTGTCCTTCTTTGTCTTTTATTTACCCTTCTTCGCCTGTGGTTGGGACAGGTTGTCCTTTTCCTGCCCCGTGCTCTGCGAGCTAGAGTTTCCCTTGCCCTGCTTCTGCGAAGGTCCGAAGTCAGGCTTGTTCTTTTGCTGAAATTTCTGCTCTATTTTGACAGCATATCGATAGGCGGATCCGAGTGAAGAGATTTCCAAGAAATCCATCTCTGTTCGGATGTACCGGTGTAGGCCACTGCGATATTTCAGTACTAGGTGCCGCTCGGAGTCCTTGATACCTAGATTTGTGCGCAAGGTATGAAATTTGTTGGTGTACTCCGACACAGTTTGGTCCCTCTCTTGATGCAGAATGGTCCATTTTGTGTACTAGTCATCATAGTTTCCAATAGGGTAATATTGTTCCTTGACGCATCTATAAAAGAGGCCCAAGTGGGATTAGAATATTCAAACAATCCAGACTCGTCTGATGAGTTTTGATCACAATAATTTTCCCACCAATTTTTGACATGGGGGACGGCCTTAAGGAGCGCAATGATGATCTTTTCCCTGTCGGAAAATTGGTGGACAGAGAAATACCCTTCTAGTAGATTCAACCATTTATCTAGAGCATCGGCATCGATTTGGCCTTCAAATAAAGGGATATCAAAATTAACTTGTACCTTGAAGGGAGTAGTATCTCTGAAATGGCTGCTCATTGAGGGTGCACTTGCCGCTGTTGGCATGCGTTGAAGGATTTGGGCGAAATTATCCATCATCTCGTTCCTCTGTCGCGCGAGGGCTTCCTCAAGCAACAACTTGATAGGATCTACTGCTCCGTCGTCTCTCTTTTCTTCCGCCATGGGAGGCCGTTTGGGGCGGCGAGAGTGGTCTTCCCCAAGTGAAACTAGTTCGAGACCCAACTCTCTGTATCCTGACCTCGTCGGGGACATGCACCGAGAAACAATCAAAGAGCAGACCGCTCTAATACCACTGATCCGGATTTATGTGGGAACGAAATAAAAGATAGCATATACAGAATCATACACAGAGATATATTGCAAATAACACAGTGATACAGTAAACACATATTCTATTAAATAACGGAAATAGAACAGACTGTAAAATACAATAGCTGGAATGGTGGTAGCTATCTCTGAGAAGAGATGTGGCCGCTATGCTCATTCCTGCCAAGATGAATACAAAGAGAGGCCGAAAGGGCCTATTTATCATAAGCATGAGTGAAAGAATCCCAAACATCCAAAAACCTAACCCTAGAAGATGAACCGTCATAAAGTTTGCGGCCCCAAGGTGGTTAGTTGAACAGTCAACTTCCCGGGGTCATAACTTTTGCATACGATCTCCGTTTGGGGCGCTTGGTAGCCCGTTGGGAAGGTCTATCCGAGATTTACAACTCCCGAATGGGCCCAAATGCATGCCGGGGGCAACCATTTGGCCCCCCAAATCGCCAAAAAATGTCGTTTAGGGCCTCAAAATGGCTCCGGAAGTTCAGGACCCGAAAAACTGCTAAAAATAGTAATTTACCAAAATTGCCAGAAGACTGTTTTGAGCCAGTTGGAAGAGGTGGGCCGCCACCGATATCCACCTGGATCAATCCTCCCTCCTTAGGAAGCAATGGTCTCCATTGCGTTAAATCCCTTATCATATGTCGAGCTGTGTGTCGAGTTGAGCTCTTGGTGCGACATTTGCCGAAGTGGAAAGGTTGCCTTACTTTGACATCTTCAGAGGGTTGTAATTGTTGTTGATGGATGCGCTGGAGCTGTTCAACAGTTTTGGTTGTTGTGGTATCCTTGGTATGCACCGATGTGGATGGTTTCTTTTTGGAGGGGCCCCTTGAATGCGTGGCCTTGCACTGTGGAGGTACCCGAATAGGCGATGCTGCACCGACTTTGTGTTTTTCTTGTTTCTGCTGAGTAGAAGGATAATCTGCAGAGGTTGTGGATGTCTCCGCGATCTGATGTTCACCTTTAGTGGCCATTGCGAATAGGGAAAATTTCCCAGTGTGGGAGGTTATCTTCCTTCCCTGCTCGTTTGGGGTAGGTGCAACTATCTCTGGTATCCGATAGAGTTGTCCTCCCAAAGTGACAATGACACTGCGAGGTCGGGATTCATATACAGCATGACGCTTCCACATATATGGCTGTCCTAAGAGAACATCACATACTTCAAGTGGGGCCGCATCACACAATACCTCATCTTTGAAGGGCTTGATGCCATATGGTAGGCGACATTGGTGACTGACACGGATCCTTCGTCCTTGGCTTAGCCATCCAATGGTGTATGGTTGTGGGTGTGGCGTTATTGGTATCTCCAATCTCTTGATGACTTCTTCTGAGATTAGGTTCTTCTGGCTGCCGCTATCCACAACAAAGTGTATGGGAATTCCCTTCACCCACATTTGTGAGTGGAAAAGGCGCTCCTCTGCCTCCGACTCTTCAGGCTCCTCTGGCTGAATCTGTGTGGTGGCAACAACGGCACTGGGTTCTGCATCAACGATCTGCTTCCCTTTTCGCGCGGCTGTGAAATTAGGTTCCGAGTTAGAATCGGAACTGGGATCTGATTCCGAAGCTTTGATCTCAGCCACCAATGACTGTTTAGAGCGACAATCATCAGTGTTGTGCCAGGGGCTTTTGTGGCACTCGCACCACTTCCCGGTGTCCTTCTTTGTCTTTTCTTTAACCTTCTTCTCCTGTTGTTGGGACTGGTTGTCCTTTTCCTGCCCCGTGCTCTGCGAGCTAGAGTTTCCCTTGCCCTGCTTCTGCGCAGGTCCGAAGTCACGCTTGTTCTTTTGCTGAAATTTCTGCTCTATTTTGACAGCATATCGATAGGCGGATCCGAGTGAAGAGATTTCCAGGAAATCCATCTCTGTTCGGATGTACCGGTGTAGGCCACTGCGATATTTTAGTACTAGGTGCTGCTCGGAGTCCTTGATACCTAGCTTTGTGCGCAAGGTATGAAATTTGTTGGTGTACTCCGACACAGTTTGGTCCCTCTCTTGATGCAGAATGGTCCATTTTGTGTACTGGTCATCATAGTTTCCAACAGGGTAATATTGTTCCTTGACGGCATCTGTAAAAGAGGCCCAAGTGGGATTGGAATATTCAAACAATCCAGACTCGTCTGATGAGTTTTGCTCACAATAAGTTTCCCACCAATTTTTGACATGGGGGACGGCCTTAAGGAGCGCAAAGATGATCTTTTCCCTGTCGGAAAATTGGTGGACAGAGAAATACCCTTCTAGTAGATTCAACCATTTATCTAGAGCATCGGCATCGATTTGGCCTTCAAATAAAGGGATATCAAAATTAACTTGTACCTTGAAGGGAGTCGTATCTCTGAAATGGCTGCTCGTTGAGGGTGCACTTGCCGCTGTGGGCATGCGTTGAAGGATTTGGGCGAAATTATCCATCATCTCGTTCCTCTGTCGCGCGAGGGCTTCCTCAAGCAACAACTTGATAGGATCTACTGCTCCGTCGTCTCTCTTTTCTTCTGCCATGGGAGGCCGTTTGGGGCGGCGAGAGTGGTCTTCCCCAAGTGAAACTAGTTCGAGACCCAAATCTCTGTATCCTGACCTCGTCGGGGACATGCACCGAGAAACAATCAAAGAGCAGACCGCTTTGATACCACTGATCCGGATTTATGTGGGAACGAAATAAAAGATAGCATATACAGAATCATACACAGAGATATATTGCAAATAACACAGTGATACAGTAAACACATATTCTATTAAATAGCGGAAATAGAACAGACTGTAAAATACAATAGCTGGAATGGTGGTAGCTATCTCTGAGAAGAGATGTGGCCGCTATGCTCATTCATGCCAAGATGAATACAAAGAGAGGCCGAAAGGGCCTATTTATCATAAGCATGAGGGAAAGAATCCCAAACATCCAAAAACCTAACCCTAGAAGATGAACCGTCATAAAGTTTGCGGCCCCAAGGTGGTTAGTTGAACAGTCAACTTCCCGGGGGTCGTAACTTTTGCATACGATCTCCATTTGGGGCGCTTGGTAGCCCGTTGGGAAGGTCTATCCGAGATTTACAACTCCCAAATGGGACCAAATGCATGACGGGGACAACCATTTGGTCCCCCAAATCGCAAAAAAAATGTCGTTTAGGGCCTCAAAATGGCTCCGGAAGTTCAGGACCCGAAAAACTGCTAAAAATAGTAATTTACGAAGATTGCCAGAAGACTGTTTTGAGCCAGTTGGAAGAGGTGGGCCGCCACCGATATCCACCTGGATCAATCCTCCCTCCTTAGGAAGCAATGGTATCCATTGCGTTAAATCCCTTATCATATGTCGAGCTGTGTGTCGAGTTGAGCTCTTGGTGCGACATTTGCCGAAGTGGAAAGGTTGCCTTACTTTGACATCTTCAGAGGGTTGTAATTGTTGTTGATGGATGCGCTGGAGCTGTTCAACAGTTTTGGTTGTTGTGGTATCCTTGGTATGCACCGATGTGGATGGTTTCTTTTTGGAGGGGCCCCTTGAATGCGTGGCCTTGCACTGTGGAGGTACCCGAATAAGCGATGCTGCAGCAACTTTGTGTTTTTCTTGTTTCTGCTGAGTAGAAGGATAATCTGCAGAGGTTGTGGATGTCTCCGCGATCTGATGTTCACCTTTAGTAGCCATTGCGAATAGGGAAAATTTCCCAGTGGGGGAGGTTATCTTCCTTCCCTGCTCGTTTGGGGTAGGTGCAACTATCTCTGGTATCTGATAGAGTTGTCCTCCCAAAGTGACAATGACACTGCGAGGTCGGGATTCATATACAGCATGACGCTTCCACATATATGGCTGTCCTAAGAGAACATCAGATACTTCAAGTGGGGCCGCATCACACAATACCTCATCTTTGAAGGGCTTGATGCCATATGGTAGGCGACATTGGTGACTGACACGGATCCTTCGTCCTTGGCTTAGCCATCCAATGGTGTATGGTTTGGGTGTGGCGTTATTGGTATCTCCAATCTCTTGATGACTTCTTCTGAGATTAGGTTCTTCTGGCTGCCGCTATCCACAACAAAGTGTATGGGAATTCCCTTCACCCACATTTGTGAGTGGAAAAGGCGCTCCTCTGCCTCCGACTCTTCAGGCTCCTCTGGATGAATCTGTGTGGTGGCAACAACGGCACTGGGTTCTGCATCAACGATCTGCTTCCCTTTTCGCGCGGCTGTGAAATTAGGTTCCGAGTCAGAATCGGAACTGGGATCTGATTCCGAAGCTTTGATCTCAGCCACCAATGACTGTTTTGAGCGACAATCATCAGTGTTGTGCCAGGGGCTTTTGTGGAACTCGCACCACTTCCCGGTGTCCTTCTTTGTCTTTTCTTTACCCTTCTTCGCCTGTGGTTGGGACTGGTTGTCCTTTTCCTGCCCCGTGCTCTGCGAGCTAGAGTTTCCCTTGCCCTGCTTCTGCGCAGGTCCGAAGTCACGCTTGTTCTTTTGCTGAAATTTCTGCTCTATTTTGACAGCATATCAATAGGCGGATCCGAGTGAAGAGATTTCCAGGAAATCCATCTCTGTTCGGATGTACCGGTGTAGGCCACTGCGATATTTCAGTACTAGGTGCCACTCGGAGTCCTTGATACCTAGCTTTGTGCGCAAGGTATAAAATTTGTTGGTGTACTCCGACACAGTTTGGTCCCTCTCTTGATGCAGAATGGTCCATTTTGTGTACTGGTCATCATAGTTTCCAACAGGGTAATATTGTTCCTTGACGGCATCTGTAAAAGAGGCCCAAGTGGGATTGGAATATTCAAACAATCCAGACTCGTCTGATGAGTTTTGCTCGCAATAAGTTTCCCACCAATTTTTGACATGGGGGACGGCCTTAAGGAGCGCAAAGATGATCTTTTCCCTGTCGGAAAATTGGTGGACAGAGAAATACCCTTCTAGTAGATTCAACCATTTATCTAGAGCATCGGCATCGATTTGGCCTTCAAATAAAGGGATATCAAAATTAACTTGTACCTTGAAGGGAGTCGTATCTCTGAAATGGCTGCTCGTTGAGGGTGCACTTGCCGTTGTTGGCATGCGTTGAAGGATTTGGGAAAAATTATCCATCATCTCGTTCCTCTGTCGCGCGAGGGCTTCCTCAAGTAACAACTTGATAGGATCTACGGCTCCGTCGTCTCTCTTTTCTTCCGCCATGGGAGGCCGTTTGGGGCGGCGAGAGTGGTCTTCCCCAAGAGAAACTAGTTCGAGACCCAACTCTCTGTATCCTGACCTCGTCGGGGACATGCACCGAGAAACACTCAAAGAGCAGACCGCTCTGATACCACTGATCCGGATTTATGTGGGAATGAAATAAAAGATAGCATATACAGAATCATACACAGAGATATATTGCAAATAACACAGTGATACAGTAAACACATATTCTATTAAATAGCGGAAATAGAACAGACTGTAAAATACAATAGCTGGAATGGTGGTAGCTATCTCTGAGAAGAGATGTGGCCGCTATGCTCATTCATGCCAAGATGAATACAAAGAGAGGCCGAAAGGGCCTATTTATCATAAGCATGAGGGAAAGAATCCCAAACATCCAAAAACCTAACCCTAGAAGATGAACCGTCATAAAGTTTGCGGCCCCAAGGTGGTTAGTTGAACAGTCAACTTCCTGGGGTCATAACTTTTGCATACGATCTCCGTTTCGGGCGCTTGGTAGCCCGTTGGGAAGGTCTATCCGAGATTTACAACTCCCGAATGGGCCCAAATGCATGCCGGGGGCAACCATTTGGTCCCCCAAATCGCCAAAAAATGTCGTTTAGGGCCTCAAAATGGCTCCGGAAGTTCAGGACCCGAAAAACTGCTAAAAATAGTAATTTACCAAAATTGCCAGAAGACTGTTTTGAGCCAGTTGGAAGAGGTGGGCCGCCACCGATATCCACCTGGATCAATCCTCCCTCCTTAGGAAGCAATGGTCTCCATTGCGTTAAATCCCTTATGATATGTCGAGCTGTGTGTCGAGTTGAGATCTTGGTACGACATTTGCCGAAGTGGAAAGGTTGCCTTACTTTGACATCTTCAGAGGGTTGTAATTGTTGTTGATGGATGCACTGGAGCTGTTCAATAGTTTTGGTTTTTGTGGTATCCTTGGTATGCACCGATGTGGATGGTTTCTTTTTGGAGGGGCCCCTTGAATGCGTGGCCTTGCACTGTGGAGGTACCCGAATAGGCGATGCTGCACCAACTTTGTGTTTTTCTTGTTTCTGCTGAGTAGAAGGATAATCTGCAGAGGTTGTGGATGTCTCCGCGATCTGATGTTCACCTTTAGTGGCCATTGCGAATAGGGAAAATTTCCCAGTGGGGGAGGTTATCTTCCTTCCCTGCTCGTTTGGGGTAGGTGCAACTATCTCTGGTATCCGATAGAGTTGTCCTCCCAAAGTGACAATGACACTGCGAGGTCGGGATTCATATACAGCATGACGCTTCCACATATATGGTTGTCCTAAGAGAACATCACATACTTCAAGTGGGGCCGCATCACACAATACATCATATTTGAGGGGCTTGATGCCATATGGTAGGCGACATTGGTGACTGACACGGATCCTTCGTCCTTGGCTTAGCCATCCAATGGTGTATGGTTGTGGGTGTGGCGTTATTGGTAGCTCCAATCTCTTGATGACTTCTTCTGAGATTAGGTTCTTCTGGCTGCCGCTATCCACAACAAAGTGTAGGGGAATTCCCTTCACCCACATTTGTGAGTGGAAAAGGCGCTCCTTTGCCTCCGACTCTTCAGGCTCCTCTGGCTGCATCTGTGTGGTGGCAACAACGACACTGGGTTCTGCATCAATGATCTGCTTCCCTTTTCGCGCGGCTGTGAAATTAGGTTCCGAGTCAGAATCGGCACTGGGATCTGATTCCGAAGCTTTGATCTCAGCCACCAATGACTGTTTTGAGCGACAATCATCAGTGTTGTGTCAGGGGCTTGTGTGGAACTCGCACCACTTCCCGGTGTCCTTCTTTGTCTTTTCTTTACCCTTCTTCGCCTGTGGTTGGGACTGGTTGTCCTTTTCCTGCCCCGTGCTCTGCGAGCTAGAGTTTCCCTTGCCCTGCTTCTGCGCAGGTCCGAAGTCACGCTTGTTCTTTTGCTGAAATTGCTGCTCTATTTTGACAGCATATCGATAGGCAGATCCGAGTGAAGAGATTTCCAGGAAATCCATCTCTGTTCGGATGTACCGGTGTAGGCCACTGCGATATTTATGTACTAGGTGCCGCTCGGAGTCCTTGATACCTAGCTTTGTGCGCAAGGTATGAAATTTGTTGGTGTACTCCGACACAGTTTGGTCCCTCTCTTGATGCAGAATGGTCCATTTTGTGTACTGGTCATCATACTTTCCAACAGGGTAATATTGTTTCTTAACGGCATCTATAAAAGAGGCCCAAGTGGGATTGGAATATTCAAACAATCCAGACTCGTCTGATGAGTTTTGCTCACAATAAGTTTCCCACCAATTTTTGACATGAGGGACGGCCTTAAGGAGCGCAAAGATGATCTTTTCCCTGTCGGAAAATTGGTGGACAGAGAAATACCCTTCTAGTAGATTCAACCATTTATCTAGAGCATCGGCATCGATTTGGCCTTCAAATAAAGGGATATCAAAATTAACTTGTACCTTGAAGGGAGTAGTATCTCTGAAATGGCTGCTCGTTGAGGGTGCACTTGCCGCTGTTGGCATGCGTTGAAGAATTTGGGCGAAATTATCCATCATCTCGTTCCTCTGTTGCGCGAGGGCTTCCTCAAGCAACAACTTGATAGGATCTACTGCTCCGTCGTCTCTCTTTTCTTCCGCCATGGGAGGCCGTTTGGGGCGGCGAGAGTGGTCTTCCCCAAGTGAAACTAGTTCGAGACCCAACTCTCTATATCCTGACCTCGTCGGGGACATGCACCGAGAAACACTCAAAGAGCAGACCGCTCTGATACCACTGATCCGGATTTATGTGGGAACGAAACAAAAGATAGCATATACAGAATCATACACAGAGATATATTGCAAATAACACAGTGATACAGTAAACACATATTCTATTAAATAGCGGAAATAGAACAGACTGTAAAATACAATAGCTGGAATGGTGGTAGCTATCTCTGAGAAGAGATGTGGCCGCTATGCTCATTCATGCCAAGATGAATACAAAGAGAGGCCGAAAGGGCCTATTTATCATAAGCATGAGGGAAAGAATCCCAAACATCCAAAAACCTAACCCTAGAAGATGAACCGTCATAAAGTTTGCGGCCCCAAGGTGGTTAGTTGAACAGTCAACTTCCTGGGGTCATAACTTTTGCATACGATCTCCGTTTCGGGCGCTTGGTAGCCCGTTGGGAAGGTCTATCCGAGATTTACAACTCCCGAATGGGCCCAAATGCATGCCGGGGGCAACCATTTGGTCCCCCAAATCGCCAAAAAATGTCGTTTAGGGCCTCAAAATGGCTCCGGAAGTTCAGGACCCGAAAAACTGCTAAAAATAGTAATTTACCAAAATTGCCAGAAGACTGTTTTGAGCCAGTTGGAAGAGGTGGGCTGCCACCGATATCCACCAAGATCAATCCTCCCTCCTTAGGAAGCAATGGTATTCATTGCGTTAAATCCCTTATCATATGTCGAGCTGTGTGTCGAGTTGAGCTCTTGGTGCGACATTTGCCGAAGTGGAAAGGTTGCCTTACTTTGACATCTTCAGAGGGTTGTAATTGTTGTTGATGGATGCGCTGGAGCTGTTCAACAGTTTTGGTTGTTGTGGTATCCTTGGTATGCACCAATGTGGATGGTATCTTTTTGGAGGGGCCCCTTGAATGCGTGGCCTTGCACTGTGGAGGTACCCGAAGAGGCGATGCTGCACTAACTTTGTGTTTTTCTTGTTTCTGCCGAGTAGAAGGATAATCTGCAGAGGTTGTGGCTGTCTCCGCGATCTGATGTTCACCTTTAGTGGCCATTGCGAATAGGGAAAATTTCCCAGTGTGGGAGGTTATCTTCCTTCCCTGCTCGTTTGGGGTAGGTGCAACTATCTCTGGTATCCGATAGAGTTGTCCTCCCAAAGTGACAATGACACTGCGAGGTCGGGATTCATATACAGCATGACGCTTCCACATATATCGTTGTCCTAAGAGAACATCACATACTTCAAGTGGGGCCGCATCACACAATACCTCATCTTTGAAGGGCTTGATGCCATATGGTAGGCGACATTGGTGACTGACACGGATCCTTCGTCCTTGGCTCAGCCATCCAATGGTGTATGGTTGTGGGTGTGGCGTTATTGGTAGCTCCAATCTCTTCATGACTTCTTCTGAGATTAGGTTCTTCTGGCTGCCGCTATCCACAACAAAGTGTAGGGGAATTCCCTTCACCCACATCTGTGAGTGGAAAAGGCGCTCCTCTGCCTCCGACTCTTCAGGCTCCTCTGGCTGAATATGTGTTGTGGCAACAACGGCACTGGGTTCTGCATCAATGATCTGCTTCCCTTTTCGCGCGGCTGTGTAATTAGGTTCCGAGTCAGAATCGGAACTGGGATCTGATTCCGAAGCTTTGATCTCAGCCACCAATGACTGTTTTGAGTGACAATCATCAGTGTTGTGCCAGGGGCTTTTGTGGAACTCGCACCACTTCCCGGTGTCCTTCTTTGTCTTTTCTTTACCCTTCTTCGCCTGTGGTTGGGACTGGTTGTCCTTTTCCTGCCCCGTGCTCTGCGAGCTAGAGTTTCCCTTGCCCTGCTTCTGCGCAGGTCCGAAGTCACGCTTGTTCTTTTGCTGAAATTTCTGCTCTATTTTGACAGCATATCGATAGGAGGATCCGAGTGAAGAGATTTCCAGGAAATCCATCTCTGTTCGGATGTACCGGTGTAGGCCACTGCGATATTTCAGTACTAGGTGACGCTCGGAGTCCTTGATACCTAGCTTTGTGCGCAAGGTATGAAATTTGTTGGTGTACTCCGACACAGTTTGGTCCCTCTCTTGATGCAGAATGGTCCATTTTGTGTACTGGTCATCATAGTTTCCAACAGGGTAATATTGTTCCTTGACGGCATCTATAAAAGAGGCCCAAGTGGGATTGGAATATTCAAACAATCCAGACTCGTCTGATGAGTTTTGCTCACAATAAGTTTCCCACCAATTTTTGACATGGGGGACGGCCTTAAGGAGCGCAAAGATGATCTTTTCCCTGTCGGAAAATTGGTGGAAAGAGAAATACCCTTCTAGTAGATTCAACCATTTATCTAGAGCATCGGCATCGATTTGGCCTTCAAATAAAGGGATATCAAAATTAACTTGTACCTTGAAGGGAGTCGTATCTCTGAAATGGCTGCTCGTTGAGGGTGCACTTGCCGCTGTTGGCATGCGTTGAAGGATTTGGGAGAAATTATCCATCATCTCGTTCCTCTGTCACGCGAGGGCTTCCTCAAGCAACAACTTGATAGGATCTACTGCTCCGTCGTCTCTCTTTTCTTCCGCCATGGGAGGCCGTTTGGGGCGGCGAGAGTGGTCTTCCCCAAGTGAAACTAGTTCGAGACCCAACTCTCTGTATCCTGACCTCGTCGGGGACATGCACCGAGAAACAATCAAAGAGCAGACCGCTCTGATACCACTGATCCGGATTTATGTGGGAACGAAACAAAAGATAGCATATACAGAATCATACATAGAGATATATTGCAAATAACACAGTTATACAGTAAACACATATTCTATTAAATAGCGGAAATAGAACAGACTGTAAAATACAATAGCCGGAATGGTGGTAGCTATCTTTGAGAAGAGATGTGGCCGCTATGCTCATTCGTGCCAAGATGAATACAAAGAGAGGCCGAAAGGGCCTATTTATCATAAGCATGAGGGAAAGAATCCCAAACATCCAAAAACCTAACCCTAGAAGATGAACCGTCATAAAGTTTTCGGCCCCAAGGTGGTTAGTTGAACAGTCAACTTCCCGGGGTCATAACTTTTGCATACGATCTCCGTTTGGGGCGCTCGGTAGCCCGTTGGGAAGGTCTATCCGAGATTTACAACTTCCGAATGGGCCCAGATCCATGCCGGAGGCAGTTATTTGGTCCCCCAAATCGCCAAAAAATATCGTTTAGGGTCTCAAAATGGCTCCGGAAGTTCAGGACCCGAAAAACTGCTAAAAATAGTAATTTACACAAATTGCCAGAAGACTGTTTTGAGCCAGTTGGAAGAGGTGGGCCGCCACCGATATCCACCTGGATCAATCCTCCCTCCTTAGGAAGCAATGGTCTCCATTGCGTTAAATCCCTTATCATATGTCGAGCTGTGTGTCGAGTTGAGCTCTTGGTGCGACATTTGCCGAAGTGGAAAGGTTGCCTTACTTTGACATCTTCACAGGGTTGTAATTGTTGTTGATGGATGCGCTGGAGCTGTTCAACAGTTTTGGTTGTTGTGGTATCCTTGGTATGCACCAATGTGGATGGTTTCTTTTTGGAGGGGCCCCTTGAATGCGTGGCCTTGCACTGTGGAGGTACCCGAATAGGCGATGCTGCACTAACTTTGTGTTTTTCTTGTTTCTGCTGAGTAGAAGGATAATCTGCAGAGGTTGTGGCTGTCTCCGCGATCTGATGTTCACCTTTAGTGGCCATTGCGAATAGGGAAAATTTCCCAGTGTGGGAGGTTATCTTCCTTCCCTGCTCGTTTGGGGTAGGTGCAACTATCTCTGGTATCCGATAGAGTTGTCCTCCCAAAGTGACAATGACACTGCGAGGTCGGGATTCATATACAGCATGACGCTTCCACATATATCGTTGTCCTAAGAGAACATCACATACTTCAAGTGGGGCCGCATCACACAATACCTCATCTTTGAAGGGCTTGATGCCATATGGTAGGCGACATTGGTGACTGACACGGATCCTTCGTCCTTGGCTTAGCCATCCAATGGTGTATGGTTGTGGGTGTGGCGTTATTGGTAGCTCCAATCTCTTGATGACTTCTTCTGAGATTAAGTTCTTCTGGCTGCCGCTATCCACAACAAAGTGCAGGGGAATTCCCTTCACCCACATCTGTGAGTGGAAAAGGCACTCCTCTGCGTCCGACTCTTCAGGCTCCTCTCGCTGAATCTGTGTGGTGGCAACAACGGCACTGGGTTCTGCATCAATGATCTGCTTCCCTTTTCGCGCGGCTGTGAAATTAGGTTTCGAGTCAGAATCGGAACTGGGATCTGATTCCGAAGCTTTGATCTCAGCCACCAATGACTGTTTTGAGCGACAATCATCAGTGTTGTGCCAGGGGCTTTTGTGGAACTCGCACCACTTCCCGGTGTCCTTCTTTGTCTTTTCTTTACCCTTCTTCGCCTGTGGTTGGGACTGGTTGTCCTTTTCCTGCCCCGTGCTCTTTTGCTGAAATTTCTGCTCTATTTTGACAGCATATCGATAGGCGGATCCGAGTGAAGAGATTTCCAGGAAATCCATCTCTGTTCGGATGTACCGGTGTAGGCCACTGCGATATTTCAGTACTAGGTGCTGCTCGGAGTCCTTGATACCTAGCTTTGTGCGCAAGGTATGAAATTTGTTGGTGTACTCCGACACAGTTTGGTCCCTCTCTTGATGCAGAATGGTCCATTTTGTGTACTGGTCATCATAGTTTCCAACAGGGTAGTATTGTTCCTTGACGACATCTATAAAAGAGGCCCAAGTGGGATTGGAATATTCAAACAATCCAGACTCGTCTGATGAGTTTTGCTCACAATAAGTTTCCCACCAATTTTTGACATGGGGGACGGCCTTAAGGAGCGCAAAGATGATCTTTTCCCTGTCGGAAAATTGGTGGACAGAGAAATACCCTTCTAGTAGATTCAAACATTTATCTAGAGCATCGGCATCGATTTGGCCTTCAAATAAAGGGATATCAAAATTAACTTGTACCTTGAAGGGAGTCGTATCTCTGAAATGGCTGCTCGTTGAGGGTGCACTTGCCGCTGTTGGCATGCGTTGAAGGATTTGGGAGAAATTATCCATCATCTCGTTCCTCTGTCGCGCGAGGGCTTCCTCAAGCAACAACTTGATAGGATCTACTGCTCCCTCGTCTCTCTTTTCTTCCGCCATGGGAGGCCGTTTGGGGCGGCGAGTGTGGTCTTCCCCAAGTGAAACTAGTTCGAGACCCAACTCTCTGTATCCTGACCTCGTCGGGGACATGCACCGAGAAACAATCAAAGAGCAGACCGTTCTGATACCACTGATCCGGATTTATGTGGGAACGAAATAAAAGATAGCATATACAGAATCATACACAGAGATATATTGCAAATAACACAGTGATACAGTAAACACATATTCTATTAAATAGCGGAAATAGAACAGACTGTAAAATACAATAGCTGGAATGGTGGTAGCTATCTCTGAGAAGAGATGTGGCCGCTATGCTCATTCGTGCCAAGATGAATACAAAGAGAGGCCGAAAGGGCCTATTTATCATAAGCATGAGGGAAAGAATCCCAAACATCCAAAAACCTAACCCTAGAAGATGAACCGTCATAAAGTTTGCGGCCCCAAGGTGGTTAGTTGAACAGTCAACTTCCCGGGGTCATAACTTTTGCATACGATCTCCGTTTGGGGCGCTCGGTAGCCCGTTGGGAAGGTATATCCGAGATTTACAACTTCCGAATGGGCCCAAATGCATGCCGGTGGCATCTATTTGGTCCCCCAAATCGCCAAAAAATGTCGTTTAGGGCCTCAAAATGGCTCCGGAAGTTCAGGACCCAAAAAACTGCTAAAAATAGTAATTTACCAAAATTGCCAGAAGACTGTTTTGAGCCAGTTAGAAGAGGTGGGCCGCCACCGATATCCACCTGGATCAATCCTCCCTCCTTAGGAAGCAATGGTGTCCATTGCGTTAAATACTTTATCATATGTCGAGCTCTGTGTCGAGTTGAGCTCTTGGTGCGACATTTGCCGAAGTGGAAAGGTTGCCTTACTTTGACATCTTCAGAGGGTTGTAATTGTTGTTGATGGATGCGCTGGAGCTGTTCAACAGTTTTGGTTGTTGTGGTATCCTTGGTATGCACCTATGTGGATGGTTTCTTTTTGGAGGGGCCCCTTGAATGCGTGGCCTTGCACTGTGGAGGTACCCGAATAGGCGATGCTGCACTAACTTTGTGTTTTTCTTGTTTCTGTCGAGTAGAAGGATAATCTGCAGAGGTTGTGGAAGTCTCCGCGATCTGATGTTCAACTTTAGTGGCCATTGCGAATAGGGAAAATTTCCCAGTGTGGGAGGTTATCTTCCTTCCCTGCTCGTTTGGGGTAGGTGCAACTATCTCTGGTATCCGATAGAGTTGTCCTCCCAAAGTGACAATGACACTGCGAGGTCGGGATTCATATACAGCATGACGCTTCCACATATATGGCTGTCCTAAGAGAACATCACATACTTCAAGTGGGGCCGCATCACACAATACCTCATCTTTGAAGGGCTTGATGCCATATGGTAGGCGACATTGGTGACTGACACGGATCCTTCGTCCTTGGCTTAGCCATCCAATGGTGTATGGTTGTGGGTGGCGTTATTGGTAGCTCCAATATCTTGATGACTTCTTCTGAGATTAGGTTCTTCTGGCTGCCGCTATCCACAACAAAGTGTAGGGGAATTCCCTTCACCCACATCTGTGAGTGGAAAAGGCGCTCCTCTGCCTCCGACTCTTCAGGCTCCTCTGGCTGAATCTGTGTGGTGGCAACAACGGCACTGGGTTCTGCATCAACGATCTGCTTCCCTTTTCGCGCGGCTGTGAAATTAGGTTCCGAGTCAGAATCGGAACTGGGATCTGATTCCGAAGCTTTGATCTCAGCCACCAATGACTGTTTTGAGCGACAATCATCAGTGTTGTGCCAGGGGCTTTTGTGGAACTCGCACCACTTCCCGGTGTCCTTCTTTGTCTTTTCTTTACCCTTCTTCGCCTGTGGTTGGGACTGGTTGTCCTTTTCCTGCCCCATGCTCTGCGAGCTAGAGTTTCCCTTGCCCTGCTTCTGCGCAGGTACGAAGTCACGCTTGTTCTTTTGCTGAAATTTCTGCTCTATTTTGACAGCATATCGATAGGCAGATCCGAGTGAAGAGATTTCCAGGAAATCCATCTTTGTTCGGATGTACCGGTGTAGGCCACTGCGATAGTTCAGTACTAGGTGCCGCTCGGAGTCCTTGATACCTAGCTTTGTGCGCAAGGTATGAAATTTGTTGGTGTACTCCGACACAGTTTGGTCCCTCTCTTGATGCAGAGTGGTCCATTTTGTGTACTGGTCATCATAGTTTCCAACAGGGTAATATTGTTCCTTGACGGCATCTATAAAAGAGGCCCAAGTGGGATTGGAATATTCAAACAATCCAGACTCGTCTGATGAGTTTTGCTCACAATAAGTTTCCCACCAATTTTTGACATGGGGGACGGCCTTAAGGAGCGCAAAGATGATCTTTTCCCTGTTGGAAAATTGGTGGACAGAGAAATACCCTTCTAGTAGATTCAACCATTTATCTAGAGCATCGGCATCGATTTGGCCTTCAAATAAAGGGATATCAAAATTAACTTGTACCTTGAAGGGAGTCGTATCTCTGAAATGGCTGCTCGTTGAGGGTGCACTTGCCGCTGTTGGCATGCGTTGAAGGATTTGGGAGAAATTATCCATCATCTCGTTCCTCTGTCGCGCGAGGGCTTCCTCAAGCAACAACTTGATAGGATCTACTGCTCCGTCATCTCTCTTTTCTTCCGCCATGGGAGGCCGTTTGGGGCGGCGAGAGTGGTCTTCCCCAAGTGAAACTAGTTCGAGACCCAACTCTCTGTATCCTGACCTCGTCGGGGACATGCACCGAGAAACAATCAAAGAGCAGACCGCTCTGATACCACTGATTCGGATTTATGTGGGAACGAAACAAAAGATAGCATATACAGAATCATACACAGAGATATATTGCAAATAACACAGTGATACAATAAACACATATTCTATTAAATAGCGGAAATAGAACAGACTGTAAAATACAATAGCTGGAATGGTGGTAGCTATCTCTGAGAAGAGATGTGGCCGCTATACTCATTCGTGCCAATATGAATACAAAGAGAGGCCGAAAGGGCCTATTTATCATAAGCATGAGGGAAAGAATCCCAAACATCCAAAAACCTAACCCTAGAAGATGAACCGTCATAAAGTTTGCGGCCCCAAGGTGGTTAGTTGAACAGTCAACTTCCCGGGGTCATAACGTTTGCATACGATCTCCGTTTGGGGCGCTCCGTAGCCCGTTGGGAAGGTCTAGTCGATATTTACAACTTCCAACTGGGCCCAAATGCATGCAGGAGGCACCCATTTGGTACCCCAAATCGCCAAAAAATGTCGTTTAGGGCCTCAAAATGGCTCCGGAAGTTCGGGACCCCGAAAAACTGCTAAAAATAGTAATTTATTAAAATTGCCAGAAGACTGTTTTGAGCCAGTTGGAAGAGGTGGGCCGCCACCGATATCCACCTGGATCAATCCTCCCTCCTTAGGAAGTATTGGTCTCCATTGCCTTAAATCCCTTATCATATGTCGAGCTGTGTGTCGAGTTGAGCTCTTGGTGCGACATTTGCCGAAGTGGAAAGGTTGCCTTACTTTGACATCTTCAGAGGGTTGTAATTTTTGTTGATGGATGCGCTGGAGCTGTTCAACAGTTTTGGTTGTTGTGGTATCCTTGGTATGCACCGATGTGGATGGTTTCTTTTTGGAGGGGCCCCTTGAATGCGTGGCCTTGCACTGTGGAGGTACCCGAATAGGCGATGCTGCACTAACTTTGTGTTTTTCTTGTTTCTGCTGAGTAGAAGGATAATCTGCAGAGGTTTTGGATGTCTCCGCGATCTGATGTTCACCTTTAGTGGACATTGCGAATAGGGAAAATTTCCCAGTGTGGGAGGTTATCTTCCTTCCCTGCTCGTTTGGGGTAGGTGCAACTATCTCTGGTATCCGATAGAGTTGTCCTCCCAAAGTGACAATGACACTGCGAGATCGGGATTCATATACAGCATGACGCTTCCACATATATGGCTGTCCTAAGAGAACATCACATACTTCAAGTGGGGCCGCATCACACAATACCTCATCTTTGAAGGGCTTGATGCCATATGGTAGGCGACATTGGTGACTGACACGGATCCTTCCTCCTTGGCTTAGCCATCCAATGGTGTATGGTTGTGGGTGTGGCGTTATTGGTAGCTCCAATCTCTTGATGACTTCTTCTGAGATTAGGTTCTTCTGGCTGCCGCTATCCACAACAAAGTGTAGGGTAATTCCCTTCACCCACATCTGTGAGTGGAAAAGGCGCTCCTCTGCCTCCGACTCTTCAGGCTCCTCTGGCTGAATCTGTGTGGTGGCAACAACGGCACTGGGTTCTGCATCAATGATCTGCTTCCCTTTTCGCGCGGCTGTGAAATTAGGTTCCGAGTCAGAATCGGAACTGGGATCTGATTCCGAAGCTTTGATCTCAGCCACCAATGACTGTTTTGAGCGACAATCATCAGTGTTGTGCCAGGGGCTTTTGTGGAACTCGCACCACTTCCCGGTGTCCTTCTTTGTCTTTTCTTTACCCTTCTTCGCCTGTGGTTGGGACTGGTTGTCCTTTTCCTGCCCCGTGCTCTGCGAGCTAGAGTTTCCCTTGCCCTGCTTCTGCGCAGGTCCGAAGTCACGCTTGTTCTTTTGCTGAAATTTCTGCTCTATTTTGACAGCATATCGATAGGCAGATCCGAGTGAAGAGATTTCCAGGAAATCCATCTCTGTTCGGATGTACCGGTGTAGGCCACTGCGATATTTCAGTACTAGGTTCCGCTCAGAGTCCTTGATACCTAGCTTTGTGCGCAAGGTATGAAATTTGTTGGTGTACTCCGACACAGTTTGGTCCCTCTCTTGATGCAGAATG
This sequence comes from Larix kaempferi, assembly GCA_027924585.1. NCBI lineage: Eukaryota > Viridiplantae > Streptophyta > Pinopsida > Pinales > Pinaceae > Larix > Larix kaempferi. The sequence goes on along the minus strand of BSBM01000050.1, from coordinate 16,571,489 downwards.
GTCCATTTTGTGTACTGGTCATCATAGTTTCAAACAGGGTAATATTTTTCCTTGACGGCATCTATAAAAGAGGCCCAAGTGGGATTGGAATATTCAAACACTCCAGACTCGTCTGATGAGTTTTGCTCACAATAAGTTTCCCACCAATTTTTGACATGGGGGACGGCCTTAAGGAGCGCAAAGATGATCTTTTCCCTGTCGGAAAATTGGTGGACAGAGAAATACCCTTCTAGTAGATTCAACCATTTATCTAGAGCATCGGCATCGATTTGGCCTTCAAATAAATGGATATCAAAATTAACTTGTACCTTGAAGGGAGTCGTATCTCTGAAATGGCTGCTCGTTGAGGGTGCACTTGCCGCTGTTGGCATGCGTTGAAGGATTTGGGCGAAATTATCCATCATCTCGTTCCTCTGTCGCGCGAGGGATTCCTCAAGCAACAACTTGATAGGATCTACTGCTCCGTCGTCTCTCTTTTCTTCTGCCATGGGAGGCCGTTTGGGGCGGCGAGAGTGGTCTTCCCCAAGTGAAACTAGTTCGAGACCCAACTCTCTGTATCCTGACCTCGTCGGGGACATGCACCGAGAAACAATCAAAGAGCAGACCGCTCTGATACCACTGATCCGGATTTCTTTGGGAACGAAACAAAAGATAGCATATACAGAATCATACACAGAGATATATTGCAAATAACACAGTGATACAGTAAACACATATTCTATTAAATAGCGGAAATAGAACAGACTGTAAAATACAATAGCTGGAATGGTGCTAGCTATCTCTGAGAAGAGATGTGGCCGCTATGCTCATTCGTGCCAAGATGAATACAAAGAGAGGCCGAAAGGGCCTATTTATCATAAGCATGAGGGAAAGAATCCCAAACATCCAAAAACCTAACCCTAGAAGATGAACCGTCATAAAGTTTGCGTCCCCAAGGTGGTTAGTTGAACAGTCAACTTCCCGGGGTCATAACTTTTGCATACGATCTCCATTTGGGGTGCTCGGTAGCCCGTTGGGAAGGACTATCCGAGATTTACAACTTCCAAATGGGCCCATATGCATGCCGGCGGCACCCATCTGGTCCCCCAAATCGCCAAAAAATGTCGTTTAGGGCCTCAAAATGGCTCCGGAAGTTCAGGACCCGAAAAACTGCTAAAAATAGTAATTTACCAAAATTGCCAGAAGACTATTTTGAGCCAGTTGGAAGAGGTGGGCCGCCACCGATATCCACCTGGATCAATCCTCGCTCCTTAGGAAGCAATGGTCTCCATTGCATTAAATCCCTTATCATATGTCGAGCTGTGTGTCGAGTTGAGCTCTTGGTGCGACATTTGCCGAAGTGGAAAGTTTGCCTTACTTTGACATCTTCAGAGGGTTGTAATTATTGTTGATGGATGCGCTGGAGCTGTTCAACAGTTTTGGTTGTTGTGGTATCCTTGGTATGCACCGATGTGGATGGTTTCTTTTTGGAGGGGCCCCTTGAATGCGTGGCCTTGCACTGTGGAGGTACCCGAATAGGCGATGCTGCACTAACTTTGTGTTTTTCCTGTTTCTGCCGAGTAGAAGGATAATCTGCAGAGGTTGTGGATGTCTCCGCGATCTGATGTTCACCTTTAGTGGCCATTGCGAATAGGGAAAATTTCCCAGTGTGGGAGGTTATCTTCCTTCCCTGCTCGTTTGGGGTAGGTGCAACTATCTCTGGTATCCGATAGAGTTGTCCTCCCAAAGTGACAATGACACTGCGAGGTCGGGATTCATATACAGCATGATGCTTCCACATATATGGCTGTCCTAAGAGAACATCACATACTTCAAGTGGAGCCTCATCACACAATACCTCATCTTTGAAGGGCTTGATGCCATATGGTAGGCGACATTGGTCACTGACACGGATCCTTCGTCCTTGGCTTAGCCATCCAATGGTGTATGGTTGTGGGTGTGGCGTTATTGGTAGCTCCAATCTCTTGATGACTTCTTCTGAGATTAGGTTCTTCTGGCTGCCGCTATCCACAACAAAGTGTAGGGGAATTCCCTTCACCCACATGTGTGAGTAGAAAAGGCGCTCCTCTGCCTCCGACTCTTCAGGCTCCTCTGGCTGAATCTGTGTGGTGGCAACAACGGCACTGGGTTCTGCATCAATGATCTGCTTCCCTTTTCGCGCGGCTTAGAAATTAGGTTCCTATTCAGAATCGGAACTGGGATCTGATTTTGAAGCTTTGATCTCAGCCACCAATGACTGTTTTGAGCGACAATCATCAGTGTTGTGCCAGGGGCTTTTGTGGAACTCGCACCACTTCCCGGTGTCCTTCTTTGTCTTTTCTTTACCCTTCTTCGCCTGTGGTTGGGACTCGTTGTCCTTTTCCTGCCCCGTGCTCTGCGAGCTAGAGTTTCCCTTGCCCTGCTTCTGCGCAGGTCCGAAGTCACGCTTGTTCTTTTGCTGAAATTTCTGCTCTATTTTGACAGCATATCGATAGGCGGATCCGAGTGAAGAGATTTCCAGGAAATCCATCTCTGTTCGGATGTACCGGTGTAGGCCACTGCGATATTTCAGTACTAGGTGCCGCTCGGAGTCCTTGATACCTAGCTTTGTGCGCAAGGTATGAAATTTGTTGGTGTACTCCGACACAGTTTGGTCCCTCTCTTGATGCAGAATGGTCCATTTTGTGTACTGGTCATCATAGTTTCCAACAGGGTAATATTGTTCCTTGACGGCATCTATAAAAGAGGCCCAAGTGGGATTGGAATATTCAAACAATCCAGACTCGTCTGATGAGTTTTGCTCACAATAAGTTTCCCACCAATTTTTGACATGGGGGACGGCCTTAAGGAGCGCAAAGATGATCTTTTCCCTGTCGGAAAATTGGTGGACAGAGAAATACCCTTCTAGTAGATTCAACCATTTATCTAGAGCATCGGCATCGATTTGGCCTTCAAATAAAGGGATATCAAAATTAACTTGTACCTTGAAGGAAGTCGTATCTCTGAAATGGCTGCTCGTTGAGGGTGCACTTGCCGCTGTTGGCATGCGTTGAAGGATTTGGGCGAAATTATCCATCATCTCGTTCCTCTGTCGCGCGAGGGCTTCCTCAAGCAACAACTTGATAGGATCTACTACTCCTTCGTCTCTCTTTTCTTCCGCCATGGGAGGCCGTTTGGGGCGGCGAGAGCGGTCTTCCCCAAGTGAAACTAGTTCGAGACCCAACTCTCTGTATCCTGACCTCGTCGGGGACATGCACCGAGAAACAATCAAAGAGCATACCGCTCTGATACCACTGATCCGGATTTATGTGGGAACGAAACAAAAGATAGCATATACAGAATCATACACAAAGATATATGGCAAATAACACAGTGATACAGTAAACACATATTCTATTAAATAGCGGAAATAGAACAGACTGTAAAATACAATAGCTGGAATGGTGGTAGCTATCTCTGAGAAGAGATGTGGGCGCTATGCTCATTCGTGCCAAGATGAATACAAAGAGAGGCCGAAAGGGCCTATTTATCATAAGCATGAGGGAAAGAATCCCAAACATCCAAAAACCTAACCCTAGAAGATGAACCGTCATAAAGTTTGCGGCCCCAAGGTGGTTAGTTGAACAGTCAACTTCCCGGGGTCATAACTTTTGCATACGATCTCCGTTTGGGGCGCTCAGTAGCCCATTGGGAAGGTCTATCCGAGATTTACAACTTCCGAATGGGCACAAATGCATGCCGGTGGCACCCATTTAGTCCCCCAAATCGCCAAAAAATGTCGTTTAGGGCCTCAAAATGGCTCCGGAAGTTCAGGACCCGAAAAACTGCTAAAAATAGTAATTTACCAAAATTGCCAGAAGACTGTTTTGAGCCAGTTGGAAGAGGTGGGCCGCCACCGATATCCACCTGGATCAATCCTCCCTCCTTAGGAAGCAATGGTCTCGATTGCGTTAAATCCCTTATCATATGTCGAGCTGTGTGTCGAGTTGAGCTCTTGGTGCGACATTTGCCGAAGTGGAAAGGTTGCCTTGCTTTGACATCTTCAGAGGGTTGTAATTGTTGTTGATGGATGCGCTGGAGCTGTTCAACAGTTTTGGTTGTTGTGGTATCCTTGGTATGCACCGATGTGGATGGTTTCTTTTTGGAGGGGCCCCTTGAATGCATGGCCCTGCACTGTGGAGGTACCCGAATAGGCGATGCTGCACTAACTTTGTGTTTTTCTTGTTTCTGCCGAGTAGAAGGATAATCTGCAGAGGTTGTGGATGTCTCCGCGATCTGATGTTCACCTTTAGTGGCCATTGCAAATAGGGAAAATTTCCCAGTGTGGGAGGTTATCTTCCTTCCCTGCTCGTTTGGGGTAGGTGCAACTATCTCTGGTATCCGATAGAGTTGTCCTCCCAAAGTGACAATGACACTGCGAGGTCGGGATTCATATACAGCATGACGCTTCCACATATATGGCTGTCCTAAGAGAACATCACATACTTCAAGTGGGGCCGCATCACACAATACCTCATCTTTGAAGGGCTTGATGCCATATGGTAGGCGACATTGTTGACTGACATGGATCCTTCGTCCTTGGCTTAGCCATCCAATGGTGTATGGTTGTGGGTGTGGCGTTATTGGTAGCTCCAATCTCTTGATGACTTCTTCTGATATTAGGTTCTTCTGGCTGCCGCTATCCACAACAAAGTGTAGGGGAATTCCCTTCACCCACATCTGTGAGTGGAAAAGGCGCTCCTCTGCCTCCGACTCTTCAGGCTCCTCTGGCTGAATCTGTGTGGTGGCAACAACGGCACTGGGTTCTGCATCAATGATCTGCTTCCCTTTTCACGCGACTGTGAAATTAAGTTCCGAGTCAGAATCGGAATTGGGATCTGATTCCGAAACTTTGATCTCAGCCACCAATGACTGTTTTGAGCGACAATCATCAGTGTTGTGCCAGGTGCTTTTGTGGAACTCGCACCACTTCTCGGTGTCCTTCTTTGTCTTTTCTTTACCCTTCTTCGCCTCTGGTTGGGACTGGTTGTCCTTTTCCTGCCCCGTGCTCTCCGAGCTAGAGTTTCCCTTGCCCTGCTTCTGCGCAGGTCCGAAGTCACGCTTGTTCTTTTGCTGAAATTTCTGCTCTATTTTGACAGCATATCGATAGGCGGATCCGAGTGAAGAGATTTCCAGGAAATCCATCTCTGTTCGGATGTACCGGTGTAGGCCACTGCGATATTTCAGTACTAGGTGCCGCTCGGAGTCCTTGATACCTAGCTTTGTGCGCAAGGTATGAAATTTGTTGGTGTACTCCGACACAGTTTGGTCCCTCTCTTGATGCAGAATGGTCCATTTTGTGTACTGGTCATCATAGTTTCCAACAGGGTAATATTGTTCCTTGACCGCATCTATAAAAGAGGCCCAAGTGGGATTGGAATATTCAAACAATCCAGACTCGTCTGATGAGTTTTGCTCACAATAAGTTTCCCACCAATTTTTGACATGGGGGACGGCCTTAAGGAGCGCAAAGATGATCTTTTCCCTGTCGGAAAATTGGTGGACAGAGAAATACCCTTCTAGTAGATTCAACCATTTATCTAGAGCATCGGCATCGATTTGGCCTTCAAATAAAGGGATATCAAAATTAACTTGTACCTCGAAGGGAGTCGTATCTCATAAATGGCTGCTCGTTGAGGGTGCACTTGCCGCTGTTGGCATGCGTTGAAGGATTTGGGCGAAATTATCCATCATCTCGTTCCTCTGTCGCGCGAGGGCTTCCTCAAGCAACAACTTGATAGGATCTACTGCTCCGTCGTCTCTCTTTTCTTCCGCCATGGGAGGCCATTTGGGGCGGCGAGAGTGGTCTTCCCCAAGTGAAACTAGTTCGAGACCCAACTCTCTGTAACCTGACCTCGTCGGGGACATGCACCGAGAAACAATCAAAGAGGAGACCGCTCTGATACCACCGATCCGGATTTATGTGGGAACGAAACAAAAGATAGCATATACAGAATCATACACAGAGATATATTGCAAATAACACAGTGATACAGTAAACACATATTCTATTAAATAGCGGAAATAGAACAGACTGTAAAATACAATAGCTGGAATGGTGGTAGCTATCTCTGAGAAGGGATGTGGCCGCTATGCTCATTCGTGCCAAGATGAATACAAAGAGAGGCCGAAAGGGCCTATTTATCATAAGCATGAGGGAAAGAATCCCAAACATCCAAAAACCTAACCCTAGAAGATGAACCGTCATAAAGTTTGCGGCCCCAAGGTGGTTAGTTGAACAGTCAACTTCCCGGGGTCATAACTTTTGCATACGATCTCCGTTTGGGGTGCTCGGTAGCCCGTTGGGAAGGTCTATCCGAGATTTACAACTTCCGACTAGGCCCAAATGCATGCCGGAGGCAACCATTTGGTCCCCCAAATCGCCAAAAAATGTCGTTTAGGGCCTCAAAATGGCTCCGGAAGTTCAGGACCCGAAAAACTGCTAAAAATAGTAATTTACCAAAATTGCCAGAAGACTGTTTTGAGCCAGTTGGAAGAGGTGGGCCGCCACCGATATCCACCTGGATCAACATTATTTTTAATATAAATATATATTTATAAAAAATAAGGTATTGATTTCCCAGTTCCTAATTTCAGAATTGCAAAACCTAGTTGATAAGTTGATAGAAGACTTTGCAAATGAAATTGAGGAAAGGGACAATGATTCTTCTTTACAAGAATCTATGGAGAGAATATGAGGCGGCATTGGTTTCCATTAAGTGTGAAATGAAGCACATTAAAGCAGAGATGGAGGCATTGAAGCAAGGACAACTTGATAAAGCTAGTCTGCAATAATTTGAGATTTGATTGTATAAAGCATAATATTGTTTTAGTACTTGTCTACACAACATAGTTTTCTCCCTTCTGCACTTAGCCACACATAAACATGTCAATTTCCCCTAGATAAGCCAAGTAAGAAACACTTTCTTACTAAAACTTTTGTAATTTCTGTCAGCATGGTTTTTACATATCCTTGATAAGGTGAGAAGAAAATGCTCTGTTACTATAATTTTTTGCCATTTTCTTCTATTGATATAATATTTTGAAAATTTTCCCTATTTGTCCCTAGATGTCAAAGAAATGAACCTACAGATCTTGTTAACATCAATTGTGTTATCTTCTTTCCTTTCTTTCTTTGCATCGGAAACTTTTGTTATTTATATTTATTAACAGTTTATTATGATTTATCCTCTTTGCAATGGTTGAACAGATGCATATGATTTAAGTGTTGGAGATTGTGAAACATCTGAGAATAAGGGTCAAGCAAACTGTTTGTGCTCTCTAAAATTGAGCTTGAGTCCAAAAGAAATCATTTTGAACAAGGTTGTTATACGATTTTCACAGGGGAATGATGTTGAGGGTCTTGATACAAAACCAAACTTGAATTCTTTAATGAATGTTACACCTCAAGCACATGCTAAAGGAACTTTTTGCGAAAGGGCAACTATTTTTTTTTCTCAGGACAAAAGTCTTGGTTGTGACACTTCTAATAATTGGGTAGAACAAACTATAAAAATAATTTGGAGGTTAATTTGAATCTAAAATATGATATGATGGATGAGGCTGCAATGCTACTATCTTAGGGAAGGAATCACAAGGACCTTGATTCAAAGATAAACTTGAATTCTCCAATTCATGTTGCACCCCAAGTACTTGCTAAAGGAACCATTTCAGAAAGGGAAACTATTTTGTTTTCTTGGGACAAAAGTCTTGGAGAAGATGAAACTTCTAAGAATAGCATCTCTCAAAATTCTTTGGAGTTTAGTTTGCATCCAAATTAAAATATAATGGATAAGGGTGCAATGTTGTTGTTTTTTCAGGGAAAAGACCATGCGTACCTTGATATAAATACAAACTTGAATTCTCCACTGAGTGTTACACCTCAAGCACATGATAAAGGAACCTTTTGGGAACATGAAGCTACCATTTCTGATGGTATAAGTCTCGTTGATGGTGAAATTTCTAAGAATTGGGGTAGATAAAATTGTGAAAATTCTTTGGAGATTACAAGGGAAATATTTCAGAGTTGCTTGAAATGGTAAGAGTGACAGCATTTAATATGATATAATTATTCATTTTAACATGCTCCTCCTTTTTGAAATTTTGAGGCTTTATGGTTGTCTAGATACTTTTGGGGAGAGAGGGTTTGAAGTAGTTAAGAATAAGGTTACTACATCACCCAATTCAACTCTGACTGTGGATCGACATCTGCTTTCCTGGAAGAATGTTGTTGACATTACTGATGATAAGAAAGTGCTGAAGAAAATACTGAAGGAAGGGGAAAGATATGAAAGGTCGAATGAAGGGGCACTCCTGAAAGGTATGCAACATTAGTGTGGTGTTTAGTTTTTGGCTTGTTGTTGTGTGGAAGACCAATTTTTGATTGATATATTGGATATTTACATAATGGAAGGGTTTTAATCAATCATCATTGTTTCTGTTTCTTGTATAAAAATTGCTTATTAGTCTTCTAAAGAGATCTAAAGGGATTGGTCTTTTGGATTGTTTTCTGAATCTGGCAATAAAGTACATAGGGAAACTAGAGAAATGCACTGTGTTTGAGAGGAAAGGATCCAATGATGATCCTGTAGAGTTCATAGCTTCTAAAGGTATTGGTAATTATTACAAGGTTTTGGCAAACCAATGTTAACACTAGTGATAACTATAACTTTTGTGAAAATGAAAACAGTTTGCACCACCTTCCTGAGTTGTGCTATTTGAAAGTGTGGTTGTGTATTTTGAGTAGCATTTCATTCTTAAAATATAAAACATATGTTGTGTCAAACTTACAATTTAATTACTTTTCAATTTTCTTTGGAAGAACAATTCATTAATGGATTAGACAGGGAAGTTATAACAATGAAGAAAGGTGAAGATGCCATGGTGACTATATTACTTGAACATCGGTATAAAGACACCAAAAATCATAGGGACCTAGCAATTGTGCCACCAAATTCAACCCTTATTTATGAAATTGATTTGATTTCATTCGTCAAGGTCTAGATTCTAGCTACTTAATCTAGTATCATAAAGTTGTTTTCATGATCCTTGACCTTTCCTAAAATGACCTTAAACAAATATGGTGTGAAGTGTTATCTTTAGCTCTACAAATTTATGCTCAAATCAACACTATCATCAATTTTCATGAAGTTATCCCCAATGAAAACCTTGTTTTAGAATCAAAGAAGAATTCTAGGGTAAGTTTCAGACCTTACACTCCTAATCTCAATGCGCCTTAGAGATCCACTTGGGAACTTGACGTATCACTAGTACTACCGTGTCCATGTTCTGATATATATATGTGTTGTTAGAATAACCAGAGATAGGTTGAATTTGATTACTTCAGTGAATTTGATTACTTCAGAATAACCTCTCATTGATTGCATTTGATCCATGACATCAAAGAACTATATCCCACACTTTATTTGTTGTTTCTAAACAAATTCTTAGAGTCAACAATGCCAATGATAATTCCATTTTCAGTTAAGCTTTTTCCTGGGCCTTGACATTTGTAATTTCTGGCTTGCATGCATTCGCATCACTAACCCATCTTCGTAACAATTTTGTTGAGGCTATAGGCTTTAAAATCTTGCCAGCATCCTAAGCATATTTATCGATCAAAGCCTTGTTTTCACGAAATTGTTGAACCACAGAGAGACTGTAGTATGTTTCTCTTTTTACATGGAATTCTTTCCTAAGATGTAGCGTAGCCTTGAAAGAGGGTTTTCGACAAAATGACTTCCCCTATACTCCAGAATAGAGCGTCCTAGATAAAGTTCTCATTGTGACATCTTGCTTTTAAGGAGATTATATTTTCTATTTTCTATGAAATACTATTGACTTAACTCCAATTATTTTGTATTGCAGGATGACAAGTCAGCCTACCATGAATAGCAGCAGACCTGCTATTGTACAAATGAAAGGGCAGCTTGTTGTTCAAAAAACTGGTTGTTGCTCATAAGACAAATCCTAGAATAATTTTTACTGCAACTGGTTTTGAAGAAGTGAAGTTGAAGATAATTGTATGTATTTTGGATCTCAGACAGGAATATGTCTCTAGCCGTCGAGAGATCAACAATTGACAGACAATTAAAACAAATTTATTGCAAGTTGGATCTTGTATTCTTTTCTGTCTGTGAAGGGCAGTAGCTTGCTTTTGTTCCTGATAATTTGTACAGCCATGGATTATTGTACTCATGCGTAGTTTGTAAGATAATTCTTCTTTGAATTTTCATCATTGTCACAGTTGAAATGTTATATCTTAGAATTATTTTAGTACTTGAAGCATTATTCTTGAATATGTTTGACATTCATTTTGTTACCATGCAAAATTTGTTTGAATATCATCATTGTCAAGAAATAACAACTTCTTAAAGGGTGCTAGCTCAATGGTAGACCACCTGCCTAATTATAGGCAGGAGATTGGTGGTTCGATTCCTTCGTACCCTATCATAAATTAGTGACTAAGAAAACGACTAAATTCACATATATAAGACTATTAGTAGCTAATTTCCAGTATCTTATAGTGCGACTAACGTTTAGTCATATTTAGCTTAGTCATTAATATGTTATCATCTAGTAGTTTATTTAGTCATATATTTCGTCATTAATTGTGACAATCAATGACTAAATCAGTGAGTATCAATGACTTAATCAGTGAATATCAATGACTAATAAGTCAACCAATTAATGAATAGTGAAATACTACTAGATATAAGATAGTGGAAATCGGATACTATTAGTCACCGACTCAAAAATAGTCGTTTATAGTCGAATTTTAGTCATTAATTTCTCATTTTGTACTAGTATAGGTTTTTCCATCGCCATTGATCACGTTGGTGATGCAACTGGTATCACATACCACTGGTCGAGTTCTCTGCGTCGAGCCAGAGGCTCCGCAGCAGTAGGACCCTAACCCGTCAAGCAAAGAATGAGCTTCTACCCTAGAACCGTCGACCAAATCATGAAGAGAAGGACGAGGATCTTAAGGAAGGATATCAAATGTTGGGGAGAGAGACACTCTAATGCAATAGTACCGTGGATTTAAGGCCATCACATGGTTCCTCGGTTTGGCCTCCACCCCGTCGAAATCAAACCAGTGTTCATTAATAATTGAATCATAGTATTAAATCAATGCAACTCATACCAAATCTTAAACGATTATCATACGGTTCGCATAAAACTTAATCTGCATGGTCGTTCATATCCTAAGTTTGTCCTTGAGCATTATAGTTAATACTTCATACATGGGTATGCGCTTAATTTCATAAGAGTGCAATTGACTTTGATTCGCTTTGGCTTAGTGGATGCAAGTTCAAAGAGCTTAGCCTAAGCCACACTTATATTTTGGGTAAGTTCACAATTATGGTGTAGGGTGTCGATTATGGTAGAAATACCATATGTCAACTCCTCCCATTTGTTTTCATAATCATAGTTTTAGGATTAAAAATAAAAGAGATAATAATCTATGCTAGCTTGAATGCATAATATAGTTAGTAATATCGTTATAATTCCCAACGAGCGGAAGAGTTATAACTGGCCATTGGGAAAGAAAAACACAAAGACATGACATATAAATAATAGTAGTAACGAGTTACGACAACATCTTAGAGTGTAATAACGTTACACTAGTATCAAGTTAAGAATGGCTTACTTACAACGACCATCATAAAATAATTAAATATTATTACATGTTATACCTTATCAATAGACGATGTAGAGTCACAACTACATCCTCTCTGTATTTCATACCTGTGACAAAGAAGGAATTTCGTCAACATGTACATATAAAAAAATGAGTAGATTGGGGTTGTGACAAATTGGTATCAGAGCGCAGCTACAAACACTAGGCCTGAAAATTGGCTCAAACACGCATGTTCATTACGAAACAGAAAACAAAACTAACTTATGTTTTTTTTTCTTATGGTATTTCTGGAACATAAGTATAATCATTGTTTTGCAGGAAAATGGAAGGACTAGATACATCTGTTGAAGATGGGTCACATCATAGGGAACAAGAAAATCATGAACAAGCTATAAATAATGATAATTTATGGGTTGACCTTAACAATAACATAAATGATAATCAATCTGGAATTTTACAAATTGTTAAAGAGTTAAGAGCAGAAATTTTAAGTGTTAAAGAAGATAACGAACGCATTTTGTAGGCTCAAGAAGAGTTAAATAACGTCCTGCTCACTAAAATAGTAGAACGGGAGACAATTAAGAATAAACTGTTAAATGAAGAAAATGAGATAACTCCATCATACAAACGTAAGGGAATAAAGTTAACTTTTGTTGATAATGAAAGTGATTCAACTAGTAGTATTTCAGCAAGAAAGCATAAACAGAAAAATCACACAAGTGATTGTAGTGTTGCTGAACAGATTTCTAAAAAGAGTAAACGTTATGAAGAAATTTCTTGAGAGTTTAAAAAGATAAAACAACCTTTTTTCAATGGTGAAGTGGAAACCGGAGAGGAAGCTGAAGCTTGGCTGTCCGGAATGCATAAATATTTTCAAATTTATAACTACTCCACAGAACTAAAAGCAAGAATGTCTATCTAAGATATGTTCGGAAAGGAATATATATGGTGGCAAGATGTCAAAAGAGTAAAGAACATAAAGGAACGTAATATTTCTTGGAGTTCATTCAAGAAATTTTTAAAAGAAAGTGTAACATTCCAAAGATTCACAAAAATTTAAAATTTTTCAGAGTAGCATTAAGTGCTATAATTGCTACGCGGAAGTATAATAAATGTTTGTTTGTTTATCTCGATGACACACTGTAATAACATGTTACGTTCATTATGTGTGTATGTTGTATTACAAAATACGTGAAATGTGTTTGTGTCTATATTATGATACTGTTGGATGTTTTTACCTCAAGCATGCATCCTAGATCAGTTACAGTTACTTATGTAGATGTAGATACTTTATAGATTTGAATTGATACTGAATTCATTATATATGTGCTAAGTGTTTACTTTATTTTTGATGATGAAGGGATCCTATGTGCACCCTGAGGATTACTTAGCTATTTAGCTAAAGCATTTGATCCTTTGTCGCAAATCGCAGGTAAGAGCGATACTTTTTTCGAAGTGTACAAAGAGGTCTTAGTTAAACTTCAGCTAGCCTTCAATGTTTTTTAAAAAGTGAAATAGAGAACCTGAAGTGTTCCAGGGTGAGATCTATTCTAGTTTGATCTTCAGTTAAATTCTTGCATAATGTTGTTTGTATAATTCCAGTTATATTCGAAACTCAGAACTTGTATTTATTACTATTGCACTTGTCTTTTACAAGTCATCGTGGAAGGTATTGAGCTTTGATTTCAAGGTTATTAACCTCGCACTTACGAATTACACTATGCATCTATGTGTGTAATACAAATAATCAAAGCCTAAGATTATATACTAATTCTTACAATATAATTCTTAGCATAACTTTTGATTTTATGCGCTATATGCACAAACCCTATATAATACTTTTGTTATGTCAACTTTAAATAATACCGATAGTTACAAACTATGTTCTATATACCATTATCCTCTATATAATTAAATATACGTTGAAAGTTTATAACCTAGGAGCATTGTAACATTAGCTATGTAATAGCATTGATGTGCGCTCTAAGGTTTTCATGCTAAGTACAAGGGATTGATTAAAAGGGAGTTCTACGAAATAATTCATATGTTTATTGGCTATTATGCACATTTTGTTTGACTTTAGACCTAATACGTAACCATATTACACTATGGTTGTAAAGTCTTATCATATTAATGGCTGAAACATTATCTTGGAAATGATGAGATGGCAGGCACTACATAAGCAATAGCTATGTTAATAAAAGTGTATTAAAAGCGTTATGGGTGGAATGTATAATGGAATCCACCGTGACACGTCTTCACGTGGTTTTCTTGGTAGTGGTGATAACCCTAACTTACTTCGACGAAGGCATAACCTTGGGAATTCATTTTGGAGTGAGTGGGGTTTTTGGAGAGGTCGACAGACCTACAGGTTCTTAGGGTTTGTAGCAGGGTTTGAAGGCACCTCTCCAGGATTCGATACAATGACCTGTAGCTGTAAACAGTCAACAGTATGTGTTAAAAGCCGAGCCAAGCCTGAGATAAGGCTTTCTATGCTTGTTAAGGTTTGTGTGACTCCTAGTGTGCTCGACGGTTTACAGGAGAGTTCATTTCTCGGTGGTTACAAGAAACAAGGTTTTCCTTTGAAAGGTAAAATTCATGGTTCTTTTATTTTGACATTATTATAGCTGCTTGTATTTAAGTTTGAAATTCGTTTCCCTAGTTTTAACCACACTGTATGTTTTACTGGAAGGTGACTCCTCGACATTGGCTATTTATGTGCTAAGCAACGGGAGAAAGAGCTTAAAACTTGTAAGCCTTGGTGACTTCCCGTAAGGTGAATCCTGGAAAAATGCTAGTCCTTGTTTGCTATAGCCGAGTATTCAGTTATGTGGTTAGATGTGGATTTTACCACCGTTGTAATGTTTGAGCCGTAATGCATGTTTTTGGTGTAGGGAAGATTGAATCCTCAACCTAATTCTGCGTTGGCTCTGCAACGTTTTACTGTGTAACAATTTAATTGATAAATGTATACAGTTTTTTGAAGGGTTTAACCCACGACATTTTGAAATGTAAAGGTAGTTCTTTTAAGTTGTTAAAACTCGATAAAAAGCAGTTGGGGTTTCAAACACTAGACCTCGTGTTGTTTTCTTTAGAGATACTGCATCTTTAATAGGATAATGCTATTGGTTTTATGTATTGAGATAGTGAAGTATTAATGTGTTGAACTGAGAGGAAAAATATCTCGGCATTGTTGTTAATTTGAAATTTTACTTGGTAGCTGAAAACAGGTTTCGTCGTTGTGTTCAAATGATTATTTAACTTTTGATTTGAAGTGTAAAACCAAGCCATAAGGCTGGACTGTGAACTCTAACCGAAAATAAATGTTGTTGTGGTTTTAGTTGCAGAACTAGTTTGGGTTTCGAATCCCTGAATTCCTTATGTAACCTGGAAGGTTTTAGAATAGACTGTATGGAACAATCTTCACGTGTTTTGAACTCTGTCTTAGTAATTCTATATGTCTTACTAAAAGGAAAAATGTTGATATCATATAAATTTTAATAATGTCTGTTATCAGAGGCAAGGAGCCTTGCTTTGAAACCCCGTCGAAATGATTTATGTACTTTGATTAGTAATGTTTAAAGACTACGTTCCATAAGGCTGGGTTGTGAAACCCTACCCGAAACCAATTACAAACTTAGGGTTTGTTTGTAGGTTTATTAAGGGTATTCTTAATTGGTTTTAAATTATTCTTTCAAATGGTTTAAAAGAATGAAAAATAAATGATGTAATAGTATGTAGTGAAGGAACAAGGTTTTGAAGCCTGGATCAATCGTTAGTTTAGTTTATTTCTAATTATATTATTTAATGTTTAAAACTAAAGGTAGTTTAAAATGTAATAAGGAAAATCAAAATATTATAATGCTACCGATGTGTATTGATATAAAGGATATGGTTTCTATTTCCCTTACTGTAATGTCTACACTTCGTTTATTTATAAAATCTTGTACTGAAGGTTTCGATGATGTTAGAGTTTTTAGTACAAAAAACTGTGATGTCTGTTATGTGGAATTCTTCCCTACGGATAAGTCAAAATTCCCTTAGGCTAAAGTAGACTTTAACTAACTCTAGACTAAGAACAGACAAAACAAATGCAACCTTGAATCCCTAGATCTAACAAACATCTCAGAATTAAAATGCTGAAGAGAATAGAAGGAATTTAACTGACCGTATGTCCAAACGCTTGTCTTTGATATTTGCTCCAAGCTCCAAGTCCTCACAAGTAAACCTGTTAACAATGGAACCAAAACACAAGCATGTACTATTCTCTAGCAATTTGAAAACATGAGTTAGGATCTAAATCTATGAAAGATACAAATCATATCATTAAAACAATATTAACACAAATGATTTGGGGAAACAAGACAAGTTATTCCATTACAACTTGAAGATTACTTACAAAGGGTGCTTGATGCCCAAGCCAATCCTCCAACTCCAAGTGTCTTCTCCTCTTAGCTATCTCCACAATGCTGCAAGACCATAAGTTTGGTGCTCTCAAGAGTCCTCCCTCTTCCCAATGGCATGCCTCTCTTTTATAGTGAATGGTGAGGTTAACCAACAAGAGAGATGAGTGGATCTAAGGAGGGATAAGTGGATCAGGGTTTCTAATCGAAGGAGGTGAGTTGGGATCGAATCAAGGAACCCAATCTTCCATCATCTTCGAAAATCCAAGATCCCACAAGCCAAGGGCAAAAAACTATTAAAAGGGTGCCGCGCTTTGCAACTGCTACAGGGCGCGGCACTATGCCGCGTTTTGTCAAGCTGGCAAGGCGCGGTAGTGTGTAAAAATAAAGTCCAAGGTGGGTCAAAACTTGCCAGGGTGGGTTTACCTTCAAGGTTGACTCATCATCTGTCTCTTCTAGATGATTCAAAACAGTAGGGAAAGTGTCGTCAATTTGTTTTGTGATGGAGATGCGACACCGTGAAACATTGAGGTATAACAGATGCCCCCTAAAGTGTGAGGTCAGAAGGGACTGATGGCCGAAAGACTTTACGAATATAAGGTGCAGAGATAGCATCGAGGAGAGCAACACGGAGCTGAAATGGAAACAAAGTGTTAGATATACCACCGAGGCGGGCATTCCCATGCTCGGAAACAAATGACTCAAAGCATGGCTGCCGACCAATACATTGCAGATCCATGAGTACTGAGATAATGTAAACTGTGGACAGATCATGGCTACTATGAACAATCGTAGATCCATGAGACAGTAACGACACAGCCACGACCAATACAATAAGTGGATCTGTGTGACAATACAAGAGACATCTCCATCGTAGCCTGGACGCAGTCAAGATATAGTGATGCACCCAGGGTCTTCTACCTGATCGCATAAAGATACGAATCTAACCATGTGATTACAATGTGTTGGAGTCGAACATGGAAGAAACCATTTAATTACCGGTCAATGATGTGGACCGTTAACAAATGCGAGGGAGATCACCAATAATGACAATGATTCCCAAGGTATCAATAGTACATCTCAACGAAATGCGAATGAATGAGTTGATGTCGAGGATCCGAGAGATTGCTTGATCAGAGGTCAATGAGGTGAACCTACTGTCAAACACGAGGAAACCTGCCATTGAGGCATGCAGGTACCAAGGTACTAATGGTTGATTTCTAAGTCTAATTCCTGGATAGTGATTTGGTGTCGACAGGAATAGACTCGTCGAAGGTGGGCCATGATGATTCCCATATCATCGACACGAAATCGGCACATATGATAGGATGATGAAGTAATGGAATATGTACTGACACAGCGGAGGCCTGACACAATGAATGACTCGATACAATGCAACCCTTTGAACATATAACGGCATGTAACAAGACTTGGCAGCAGGGATTATTGATGAATAGAGGATAGACACCGGATGAGTGGACTCGTGGCCAAGGAGACGACCCATGATGATGACTATGACCCAATGAAAGACGGATACCCAAATATAGGCAAGAGATGGACACATGCCATGTTCAAAGGTAATGACTGACAAGCTGCCATAGATAAACTTGACTTGTTCCCCCATATTTCCCCGACATGATGGACGAGTACCTCTTTCTTGTTTTACGAGCTTGAAGAGGATAACAGATGCTCGGTGTAGCTCATCTCACGGATGAGTCCAATCTCACATGTTTTACGAACCTGAGAAAGGAGGGGTTCGTCCCAAAGTGGGTCCTTCGATGTTAATATTTTAACGAGTCCAAGGAAGGAAAACTCGGCAGTTTTTCATATTTAGAGAGCCTAAAAAACTTAAAGGAAGCTCCATAATGTACTTTTTCGTAAAATTTAGTCCCTCGGTCCCGAAAAAGTGTAAAACAATTCCCGAGAGAACTCTCCCAGCCGAGATTGACTGAGGTATACCTTTCTCGTAAATAGTCTAGACGGGCCGAAAAAGGGGTAATCTATCACCGAATAGATGACCTTTCAAATACTTTTACAAGTGTGAAAGAGTCAAGATCACTTGGAAATCTTTTCAATTTTAAGGAGTCTGAAAAGAGCTTAACTATGGACTCCTATGGTCTTTTTCGTAAATTTTAAATTATTCTGGTCCGAAAAAAGAATAAAATACAACCAGGATAATACTTTCCTCATCGTTTAACGAGCATGAGTAAAGCTGACCGTACTCGACACCGTTTACTTGTGCTTGACAAGCACGACACAGGTGTGAAAGCGCTTGGAATCTTTTTCAAGTTTTAAATCCAGAGCACGAAAAAGATAAAGTGGGCTCAATATGAAGGTCAAACTACGAACAAAAACCAGCATGAATGCGTCCCATTTCTATCGCAGATCCTGTCAATAAATGCTCAAAAATCGGGCATTAGTAATATGAATAAGGGTTTATTAATTTGAAATAGTAATTAATTAATTAAAAAATACGAAGAAATGCTATATAAGGCATGGTAAAAATAGAAATTACTACTCATTTGTGATTTTTACCCAAAGGAGACATTTTTACCTATTTTGGAGCAAAATTTGAAGGATCGATACCGAGAGTTCTGGGACACCATTTCGACCGCCGTCTGTGCCAGGTAAGAGTGCTTGAACCCCTCTTTCAATTCATGCAAGAAATTTTCTCTTTCACCAGGAAAAATCTAATTTTTGGACAAGCCCTTTTAGGCAAAATCGCCTGCCGTACTGCCGCGGGGGTTCCCTATCGAAAAACGCGGCACTGTTGAACAGTGCCGCGCTGTAACCTCAAAATGAGGCGCGGCACTGTGGACTGCCGCGCGGCAGGGTTCCCTCCAGGAGCGGCACGTGCGAAAATTGAGTTCAAAAAATCAATTTTTCTTCAAATTTTTGCTAGAAGCAAGTTGTTAAATAGTCACTAATTAATTTGTTTGCCTTTTTGCAGGGATTTGCAACTTGTTTGAGGCAAAATGGTGAGTTGGAAAGAGAGGGAGCATGAAACGGACGATTTTAGGGCCGAAAATGACTTACCAACCGTGACCGCATTGCGAGAATGCGGTTTGCTAAAGTTTTTCAAGACTAAAGGGATCCGCCAACAACCTAAGCTCCTTACTCACCTTATTCAATTATGGGACCCTGATATCGAAGCTTTCCGAGTGGGAGAGCACGTGCTTGAAATCCAACTTGAAGACATCTACTTTCTCACGGGCCTCTCGAAAAGAGGGGCCCGGCCGAATCTTATCGGGTATAGTGCTTCAGACTCAAGCACGGATGATTTGATTGCTCGATATTGTCAGGCGGGTTCGAGTAAGAAGAGTGGGAAAGTGGCCATAAAAGAGGTCACAAATCTTCCTTTCAAAACTTTGCTATTCACTATTACACGTGCAGCAGGAAGCGTGAGTCCACATCAGGCAACCTGCACGCAGGTAAATCTCGCAGCAGAGTGCATGGGAGGAACAATCTTCAACTGGTGTGATGCAGTGTTGTCCCACATGAAGGAACAGGTGCACAAATGTAGAACTGGGAAAAATACCCAGTTTGGCTACGGGAGTATCTTGGTCACTTTCTTCCTGGCAAGGGTGCCATTACTGCGGCCACAGATATCTATGCATCCTCGTCCACCTACTGAGCCATGGATGGCTCGATGGAGCGACTACGCCGGGCGCCTTGGAGGACCTCAGCGGCTAGCCTTTGGAGAGGACTTTTTCTCTTGGCTAGAGGAGCAGATAGTCATGATCGACGACTATCCCTATTCAGGGGTAGATTTCCGTGAGGATATTGACTTGGCTTTGCCAGAAGATGATGACTGGGACAACTCTGGTATGACCTTCATGGATATGTATTTTTTGCTTTTAAATATTTAATTTTTAGTGCTTTTTTAGAATGTGTAAAAGACTTCTAATGTATATTCGTATGCATGTTGCAGATCGTGGACCACAGAGGCCAGCTGGATACTCTCCACTACGTCGTGGCGGTGTAGACCGCCAAGCTGAACCTGTCGAAGAAGAAGATGAAGACGAGGCAGGAGGTGTCCGGGACATTGAGAGGAACCTGCAGGGATTGACTCATGGTATCCCCGCTATGCGGATGGATGATGTCCCCTACCACCTCCAGAGGCATACTGTGGGTGTACCTGGACGTATTAGTCGACTTCTTCGCAAGGTGGTTCGAGCTGTGATGTGTTACCACCGTCAGCAGGAGGAGTCCGATGAGGGACATGATAGGTCCCCTAGATCTCCATAGGTGGTCTTTAGATCTTTTTGCGGCATGTACATGATATGTAGGCTTTGAGGGCCAATTTTTTGTATATGGGATTTGATCCCCAATTTTGTCTTTGACACAAACTTTATGTATTTTTGGAAAAAACACTTTTATATATAGTGATATGGACCTATTTATGATCTAAATATTTACAATGACTTGTGCATTTATTTATCTTTTATGATGTGTTTATGCATGGGCAAGATGCCAGTCCAAAACATAATTGGCCAATGAATCGGCAATATAATTGAATTCTCTTGGTATATGTTGATATGTGATAAAATCAAATGACCGTTCCAAGAGGCGTACTCTTCGAAATAATCGAAGTAATGTAGGATCGCGAACTGTGTAAACACGGTTTAGATGAGAAACCACGAGTTGGGAATCTAAAAAGACTAATAAGGAGTCAATCCCGAGTGAAGCAACCTCTGTCAAGAGACCAATGACTGCATGGTACTCTGCGATATTATTGGTTGCGGGACCTAAACAAATAGCTCCTGAAGAAATCAACTCGCCAGTGGGGGAATAGATCACCCACGCTGCGGAAGCGAGATTCCGGGTATGTCAGCTTGCACCGTCAGCGAATCCAAAGTAGGTAGACATCTGCGCATAAAAGCACGAGTCAAAGTAAGAGTAGATACATAAGATCCACGCGCACACTAAAAATAAAACAAAAAGCAAACTAAGTACATTATGTACAAGAAGTAACCCGCGCAGGGTAACCTCACGCGTAGAAACGCTTGAGGTATAGCCCGTTGCGGGGCCGTGCCAATGGCGTACCATCACAGTCGACTAGTTCATAGGCTCCTTTTTCTAAGACACGTTTTATGATGAAGGGGCCGTACCACATAGATTCAAGCTTACCTTTACCAAGTTTATCATGCATCTGATCATATGTAAGTACGAGATCACCCTCATTGAAGATCCGAGGTTGAACGGATTTGTCGTATTGAGCTTTGACGCGTTTTTTGTGAGCTTCATTAGCCAAAGCGGCGTCGCGGCGGGTTTCATCTAGCTTGGCTAGGTATAGAAACCGTTCTTCTTCGGAAGTAGTGTGTGGAAGTAGCTCTATGGCTATCTTGAGTGATGGAATTTCACATTCAATCGGGAGAATGGCTTCCAGGCCGTACACCAATTGAAATGGTGTAAACCCAGTAGCACTTTTTACTGAGGTTCGGTATGCCCATAGTGCTGAGAACAGAGCTGAGTGCCAATTGGATTTTTGGGTACCCACAATGCGCTGAATCATTCGTTTCAGGACCTTATTGATGGCTTCAACTTGGCCATTAGCTTGTGGGTAATACGGGGTTGAGTTTTCGTGGCGAAAACCCAGTTTGGCACTTAGTTCTTCGATCATATGATTCCTAAAATGGGAACCATGGTCGGTCACAATAGATTGTGGGACACCGAATCTAGCTATGATATGATTGAATATGAACTG
This sequence comes from Larix kaempferi, assembly GCA_027924585.1. Lineage (NCBI taxonomy): Eukaryota > Viridiplantae > Streptophyta > Pinopsida > Pinales > Pinaceae > Larix > Larix kaempferi. The sequence goes on along the minus strand of BSBM01000050.1, from coordinate 16,549,717 downwards.
CGCTGCTGTTTTGCCGTCTTCAGCATACGTAGGCATCGCTTCAGCCCATTTTGTAAAATAGTCCACAGCTACTATGACATAGCTATGCCCCCCGGCTGAAGTGGGCTTACAGTGCATAAAATCAATGCCCCATTTGGAGAAGGGGCCGATGGCAATGACAGGATGGAGTGAAGCAGGATGTGAGCGTGCTTTGCTATGAAAGAATTGACATGGGGGACACTTCTTGACTGTTTCAATGCAGTCCTTGAAAATCGAGGGCCAGAAGTATCCCGCTCGCAGTATTTTCTGGGCCGTAGCCATCCCAGAGAGATGACCACCACATGCTCCAGCGTGGCAGTCATTGAGAACGCGTTCTGCCTCATCTAAGGTCAAACAACGTCGAAGGACAGTGTCGACACCACGCCGATACAAAGTATCGTTCACTATAAGGTAGTATTTTGCGTGATGTCTGATACGTCGTCGTTCATTGCGGTTGAGGTCGGGACGAAAGCGTTGGGTTTGGAGATATAAGAGAATATCCCCATACCACGGATCGGACGTGCTAATGAGGAACAATGATTCGTCGGGAAGAGAATCAATGGGCTCGGATTGTTCAGTAGCACGGGGCAAGTGAAAAATTAACTCAGCGAAGACCAGAGATTTCTTAGACTTGGCTTTGACAAATTCCAAGTCAAACTCTTGAAGGATGACAATCCAACGGGAGTACTTTCCCCCAAGCACTTGTCGTGTGAGGATATAGTACATCGGATTGAAATCAGCGATGACGGTGGTCCGGCGGAGTAAGATGTAGTGACGGAATCTCTGGACAGCAAACACTGTTGCCAGAGCCAGCTTTTCAACATGTGAGTAGCGAGTTTCAGAGTCGAGAAGACTCTTGCTGAGGTAGTACACCACATGTTCTATGCCGTTGTGGTCTTCCTGGACTAACACCATACCAATGGTGGAAATCGAGGCTGCGAGATAAAGAATGTAGTCCTGTGTGTAATTGGGGGGTTGAATCACAGGATCTTTGGTTAAGGCCGCCTTTAAATTATCAAAGGAGCGTTGGGCTTCATCATCCCATATGAAGGGAACATTCTTCTTGAGAAGCCGCATGTAGCCTTTTGTTATCTCGGACAGATTACAGATAAAACGGCGTAGAAAGTTTGCATGCCCTTGCAAACATTGAAGTTCTGGAATATTGGTAGGTGAAGGCAGGGCTATGATAGCTGCTACCTTTGCGGGATCTAGACGTATCCCGTTTTTGGAGACTATGAAGCCCAATAGTTTTCCGGCTTCTACACAGAAGACGCACTTATGCGGGTTCAAACGTATATTGTAGCGCCTGCACCTTTCGAAAATGGCAGTTAAGTGGTCTGGATGTTCTTCCCGAGTTCGAGAATGAGCGGGAAGGTCATCAAGATATGGCTCTACGATATGTTTGATGTCATGAAATGCGTAGGACATCGCCCGTTGGAAAGTTGCCCCGGCATTTTTGAGGCCAAAAGGTAACTTCCGATATGCAAAGATCCCCCAAGGGCAGATAAAGGCCGTTTTGTGCTGGTCGGTTGGGAGGATATCGATCTGATTATAGCCAGAAAAGCCATCCATAAATGAAAATATAACACTTCCGGCACAGTTATCGATGATCTGGTCAATAAACGGAGTTGGGTAGTTGTCCTTGGGACAAGCCTTGTTCAAATCACGGTAATCAACACAGACTCTAATCGTTCCCTGTTTCTTGGCTACGGGAACGATGTTGGATACCCATTCTGTCAATGGGACAGGATAGATAAAACCAGCACGCAAAAGTTTTTCAACTTCTGCTTTAATGGCGGCTGCCTTACGAGGATGAACGGGTCGAAGCTTTTGCCGAACAGGTCGGGCGCCAGGAAAAGTTGGAATTTCGTGGACCACAATCGACGGGTCGATTCCTGGCATCTCTTCATAACTCCAGGCGAAAACATCGCGGAAAGTTTTAAAGTAGGCATTATAGAATTCCGTCTCGAGAGGAGTACATGTTTTGCCAATGTGTACATTTTCCACGATACCAGGCTTTACTGAAATGTCGATGGGAGTGGTTGCCATAAGATTGGCCAAGTTGCCTTCAGAAAATACTTCGTCGAGGGAAGTGGGGAACTTGGTTTGGACCATCCCAAGTGAAGCACTGGATTTGGTATCAGGCTCAAGTGACTGAATGGTGGGGAATGAAGATCGATGATGAAAATCTCCCCATGGTGGCTCATTACCGCACATAACCTCTATGATTGATTCGTCGGTGGGAAAAATCAAGTTGAGAGGATCAAACAATGGTGGGCGTGTATGAGTTTCAGTCGAGAGCTGTGCCACTGTGTGATCAGTAGAACAGTCGACCCAATCTGTGGCTGATTGGATCGCGTCATAAGCTACAAGGTTTCTGTTCAAAGGCATGGAATTGCCATAGCCTTGGATCTGAGTAGGACTCGGGATCACCCATGAATCATTGGACGGGGTGGCATGTGATGAAATCATGTTGACTGGTTGAAGATGGGTTCCCAGCTCTGGAAAAACTCCAATGAGGGATGAATCCTTCATGAGACCAACACCTATGTCTTGGAACCGGTACCGTGGTTGATCCAATAACGGAACGGTATTGGCGGAGTTCGGATGGGAGTCTGGGATACAGTAATCCAATTGATCAATAGTGAAAATTTTCCCTTCATGAGGAAATTGTACAATCCGGAAGACTGTAGATGCTATGGCAGTCATGGCATAGAACCAGTTTCGACCAAGTAGGAGGTTGTAATCCAAAGGTGCATCTACGACTTCGATGTGTACGGATACTGTTTTGCCCCCCAGTTCAACACCGATTGAGGGGATGAGTCCATATGGTTGAAAACCATGTCCATCAAACGCTCTAAGAGTAGTGGGAGAAGTTGTGACTTCAGGTGAGCCGAGGGCTCTCCAGCAGTTCAAAGACATAATCGACGTGGAAGCACCCTCATCTAGCACTGTGCGGTGGATAACATTTCCACGGATTTTCGTATGCACCTGGAAGGCTAACTGGTGAGAAAGCCTAGGTTTAGCGTGCTCCAAGTTAAACATGATGGAGTTTGAAGTATCTGGGTCCAATGCCCCCAGTGCTGAAAGTAGGGTTCTACGCTGCGTGGGGCAGTGTTGGAGAACCTCGAGAGTTGACATAGCGCAAGGTGCTTGAGCCAAATCTTCAACAATGTTGTAGTTTTGGGCAGCTCGCGCATTCGGATTGAATGTCGCCTTTCGTATGGTGCCCTTGGGTGGGCGTAGCACTGTATCGATAAGTGGTCTCTCGATATGGAGATGACCATTAGGGGGGGGAATAGGAATCGGATCTTCAACAGGAGACTTGCCTTTGGCTGTCTCCGATTGTTTGGTTGAACTTGGAGGATTGTCATACGTCTTTGAACGAGTGGTGATATTAATCTTCTCATTACTTGTCATTAGGATTTCGCGGTTTGTGGACGTCTCTCCACGGGAAGGATTGGTCGGGTTGCCCCCTTGTGGGGATTCCTGGGCAACCATTTGCTGTTGCTGTTGGGGGAAAGGATCAGTTAGCACTGCCGGTCAAGAGGATCCTTTAACGAACTTATGGACCTCGTCCTTGTAGGGACAGTCACGCGTATAATGATCATCTTGAAAAATCAAGCAGGGAAACTTAGCTTTCCGACGTGGTTTTTGGTCATTCTGGGTAGTTTGTGGTTTGGGGTTCTCCTGCTGGTTCTTCTTGGGTTTACCACGATTGTTTTTCTTCTTTCCTCCGGATGGTTGTGATGTAGATTGGACTGCATTCACTTCGGAGGAAACAGCAGGAGAAATGGAAGCTTTTGAAGCGGCCTGGGTAAAAGCGGGGGAAGCAGGAGCTTGTTGCCCCGTCGAGTTGGTAGCAGGCTGAGCCTTAACTGAACCAACGATACCATCAATGGGTGGTTCAGTAGTAGGCTTTGTAGGATCAGTGTGAATGCGGGAAGCATGTGGAAGAAGTTCATGTAAGGTACCGGATTGAGTATATACTAAATCCATGTATTGTGCTGCCGAGATGGCTTGTTCTTCCGTAACAGGTCCGCGCATAGCAATATCTCTGGCTATGGGAGGCAAAAAGGATTTTGTAAACCAATCAGCAAGTAGCTGATCTGGAATAGGTGCCTTGATTAGCCTACGGCGTCTTCGCCACTCGTGGATGTGATCCGAAATGTGTGTGGAAGTGGTTTGACGCAGTGAAGTTAGCAGTTCTGTTCCAGTCTCATACCGGATGGGAAGCTGGAAATGTGTCAAAAATTGCATAGCCAAAGTGTTGAAATCACGAAAAGAGTGCTGTGGCAGCTCGATGTACCATTTTGCTTCCGTTCCGGTGAGCGTACGTTGGAAGAGCCGAAGTCGGATGGAATCATCCATCAAGGAGTTTGATGAACACCAAAGATGGAAGGTCATCACGTGGTTCTTGGGGTCTTCCCCGGGCTTAGCATCGAACTTGGGAATGTCCGATGGTAGTTTGGCTGGGATAGGAGGCCAGTGAGGTTCATTCCATATAGGATCGTTGATAAGCCTCGACAAATCAGGTAGATCAAGTGTGGCCAAAAAGGGAAGTTGACGGTTGGTCTGCGGGAATGAGTAATAACCATGTGGTGCAGAGAACCCTGGAGGGCCCTGGATAGCATGCTGCTGTGTGTTATACCCATATGTATTTCCCGCGGGGTACTACTGGAAGTTCTGCGGATAGTAAGCCATCTGGTTAACCGGTTGATTGTAAGCAACTGGTTGGTAAGTGTTCTGCTGAGTGGGTATAGTACCCTGAGGCTGTTGAAACCCAGGAATGGTTGCTATTCCTTGTTGGGGAAAAGTTCCTTGGAATTGTTGTGTTCCAGGGATGTTGCCACCATACTGTGTAAGTGGAGGATTTCCCATAGTAGGGTTGGGGGGTGGCTGCGACGGTGGTGTCCATGGAAGACTTGTTCCTGCTTGAGGAACGAGTGGAAATTGAAGTGACGGGTTCCATGGAGTTGTAGCAGCCGAAGGGTAAGGGAAACCAGAATTCAAGTTGGGGGGAATCTGAGATTGCGCCCCAGCTTGGTTCCAGTTTCCAAAAAGTGAGTACCCCCCACTCTGTGGGATTTGATGATCCCAAGAAGGAAGCATACCTGACAGGGGTGGTTGAGAGTAAGGTTCGGTTGGAACACCGGAATAAGGTTGCCCACTGCCAGGTGGATTGTACATACCGAACTGAGCAGACACTGCTGGTTGGGAAACTTGTTGGAGCGAGCCAATAGGTTGTCCGCCAGCAGTTAGGTTGGATGGCCCTATGTGAGGAGGCTGTAGACTGGGAACTGGGTTCCCAGCAAAAGGTTGTTCTCCGACTGGTTGGGTTGATGGCCCACCAGTTGGAGGTTGTTGACTAACAATGGGGTTCCCAACAAAAGGTTGCCCCCCAGCTAGTTGGGTTGATGGCCCACCAGGGAGGGTTTGTAAGTTGGAGTTAGGGACCATTGCAGTCGGTTGTCCACCTCCTGAAATAGTATAAATGGTGGCTGAAGGTGATCCTCCAGTTGAAACGGAAGATCCAGCAGTATGACTAGGTGTTCTTCCGCCGCTAGCCAAATATGATAGCATGGATTGGCCAACGGCGCCAAAAGTACCGATTAGCGGAGGAGGTCGTCCGTATTGGACAGGTGAGGACGGAGAAAAAACTGGGTTATCCCTCATAGAATGTGCACCAAACATTGGTGATGACAGCAAATGTGGGGAATTTAGCCCAGGGGTATCGGCGTCGTCCATAACATGTTCAATGATATGAGGACCAACGAGAACTGGGTCCGAGTTCATATCCTGAAAAAGATTTTGGGGATCCGGCAGGAACCTAGGTGTAGTAAAGTCCGAAGGTCCTGAGCCGTCTGCAAAAGAGTGATGAAATTCTGTGCTAGACGGGACGTTGGGATCCCTATAGTCAGAAGGACGAGAGACAGGGGGTATCGAGATGCTGTCGAAAGCATTTGCTCTGTGTTGCGTCTAAATTGTGCTGATGCTAACGGAGAGTTGGCTAGGCTAACCATGCTAGACTGGATGGAAGCCATGATTTCGTGTCCCGGTGGGATGTTGGGTAGATGTAAAGTGCGAGGTACATTGCTAGAAGAACTCGTCTCCTGAGGATGAACACTGGGTGACGTAGTAATAACAGGCGGAAGTTTCGTCTGGGAAGTAATGAAGCCATAATCAGGTTCAAAAGGTGTGTCAGGTAGACGAGTATCTTCAACGATCTCAACGTATCCGCCTGGGACTGAAATTAAGCCGGTTATGTCCTGGTCAGACCCTTCTGTGGTGCCAACAGATCCGTCTATATCATCGTGGAAAGTGTCTGATGGACGAGAAGTGTTGGCATCCGGTAGAAGGATGATCTCTGGTCTAGTACTCTGTGTCGTGCTAGGTTCAGCTGCCGTAACTGTGCCCACTGTTACAGATAAATCTGGAATGACAGTGGGTGAGGTGACAGTGGAAGCCTCAGACATGCTAGTGGTCATAGAAGCTGCAATGGATTCTGAGACTGTGCTGTGTGTGGCAGTTACAGGTGTAACTGAAGATGTTGTACGTATCGGCGGGGGGATGTTGCCTCGACCAGCACCGCGGCCAGGAGGAGCAGGAATGCGTGATGCAGGCGGACCAGAAGTCCGTGGCGGTGGTGGTGGTGGAGGGCTTAGGCCCTGTTGTCTTCGTGATCTTCGTGGTTGATCTGACATGATGACAGGAAAATGAAAATCGGGGGCAGTACCGTAAACAAAGAACTCAAAAACTCTAATGCAGCCGAGTGTGCAAAAGAGGAGCTAGAAAAAGCAAGGCTCACAGGCCAAAAAAGCAAGCTCTAAATTCTATACTGAGACCGGTGTCTCAATAAGCGAGCTGATCAACAAAATGGCCAGAATGCCAACAAGCAGTCCCTACAAAGAAAAAATGACCCTCTACAAAGATGAGACGCCAAGCAAACTCCTAACTAAGAGCTGGAGACCTCAACAGGCTGTATCCTTCGCAAGGTGATGAAATCCAAGTCGAACAATACAACATGAGAGACCGATATAAGAAGGATATCCCTCTACCGAAAGGGATCCTGGGTAAAAGAGACCTAGTAGAATAGATACTAAGCCACCTCGTTCATGACATGTCGGAAAAGGTTTTGGGCACTTCAGCCTTCCGAAGAAGACAGCGATCGATGTTGCCTTAGGGCTAAGTGGAGTGCGGTATTCCACAGAGTCCGTCCGGTTCTCAATCTCGCGGCCGTTTAACCCCTGAACAGTTGGAAACAGTCAGGAGGCCCCTCCACAAACTAGCTATGACCGTGTCAATAAGTACTAGAGGATTTTAGTTCCCTAAAGACAACGACTATGTCTCAGATGAAAATGACAAGGGGGAATTATTTTGATGCCTATCCCCGGTGTCCTACCTAACTACCAAATTCTTTTGATTTCCTCAAGTGAGGTTAAAGTTGGTTTAATTAGGGTGATTAATTTTAGTGGCTGTCTTTACTCAATCGGGTAGTGGACGTGAGACTTGATGGTGTTATGACGACTCAAACCATGCAAATGAGAATGAATCATAAACAAGCCTTTGTCTTCGATGAAATCTAGCTAAGGTAAAGATAGAGGTTCTTCGATCAAATATGCATAACAATTTTCACAAGCACTCAAAGTAAAAGATTTTTCTTTTCTTTTCGATTTATAAACCAAGCCAAACTGAAGTAAACACGCTTTTCAATGCACTGTTTTTACAATCTACAATGCTTCTATGATGAGAATTTTTATGGCAAAATTAATGGTTCATTTCCCTATGCAAAATGCCACTAGACTTTTTCAATTTAAACAACAAATTTGCTCTCAACCAATGATCTTTTTAATTTACTGAAAATGATAATGACAATATGACTGTAAAACTACAGTGTTCAGTAACAGAAGACAGTGGTGTTGAGTTGGTTGTGGGGAAAAGCCAAGTCAAATGCAATCAAATTGAAAAATGACCAATATGTCAAAAGTGCCACTTAATTCAATCAATCAATCAAGCTCACAAACCATGTAATAAGCAGACCAAACAGACTGGAAATTAACCAGGATGCTAACAGGCAACAGTAAAGACTATCTGAGGCAGGGAGAAACTCAGGAAACCAAGCAAAAATTAAAAAAAATTTACCCACTTGCAGACACTGCCGCGGGCTAAAGCCTGACTTAAGCGCGGCACTGTGTAACTGCCGCTCTGGTATGAATGCCTAGAACGCGGCACTGTGTAAATGTCGCGCTGGAAGTGGTTAAGAGGGCGCGGCACTGTGGCAATAGATGAAAAAAGAGCAACTGGAAAAGAAAAACTAAAGTTTTCAGGGTTGTTGCTAACCCAGGGGACTCAGTAATGAAACAGGGAGATAAATACTGCGAGGAGGGGTGAATAAGGGTAAAAAAAAAGACCAAAATTCAAGCTGGTTTGAAGTGCAACAAAAGACTGATAATTCAAAGATAAATGACTGTGAATTTGAACCAATCAAGCAGTAATCAAACCCAGCGGAGTCGCCACTCTTGTTATGTGGAATTCTGCCCTACGGATAAGTCAAAATTCCCTTAGGCTAAAGTAGACTTTAACTAACTCTAGACTAAGAACAGACAAAACAAATGCAACCTTGAATCCCTAGATCTAACAAACATCTCAGAATTAAAATGCTGAAGAGAATAGAAGGAATTTAACTGACCGTATGTCCAAACGCTTGTCTTTGATATTTGCTCCAAGCTCCAAGTCCTCACAAGTAAACCTGTTAACAATGGAACCAAAACACAAGCATGTACTATTCTCTAGCAATTTGAAAACATGAGTTAGGATCTAAATCTATGAAAGATACAAATCATATCATTAAAACAATATTAACACAAATGATTTGAGGAAACAAGACAAGTTATTCCATTACAACTTGAAGATTACTTACAAAGGGTGCTTGATGCCCAAGCCAATCCTCCAACTCCAAGTGTCTTCTCCTCTTAGCTATCTCCACAATGCTGCAAGACCATAAGTTTGGTGCTCTCAAGAGTCCTCCCTCTTCCCAATGGCATGCCTCTCTTTTATAGTGAATGGTGAGGTTAACCAACAAGAGAGATGAGTGGATCTAAGGAGGGATAAGTGGATCAGGGTTTCTAATCGAAGGAGGTGAGTTGGGATCGAATCAAGGAACCCAATCTTCCATCATCTTCGAAAATCCAAGATCCCACAAGCCAAGGGCAAAAAACTATTAAAAGGGTGCCGCGCTTTGCAACTGCTACAAGGCGCGGCACTGTGCCGCGTTTTGTCAAGCTGGCAAGGCGCGGTAGTGTGTAAAAATAAAGTCCAAGGTGGGTGAAAACTTGCCAGGGTGGGTTTACCTTCAAGGTTGACTCATCATCTGTCTCTTCTAGATGATTCAAAATAGTAGGGAAATTGTCGTCAATTTGTTTTGTGATGGAGATGCGACACCGTGAAACATTGAGGTATAACAATGTCTTAAAGGTTTTCTAGTTGATAAGAATACTAAAGAAATATATGTTATATGTCTTCATAAAAGAATAGTTAACCTATAAATGAACTATTAGGTTTTGTACAGAAGCATGGGATTATTTAAGTATTTCTACTTATGTTGCTAAGACAATTCTGATATTACAATGTCTAATTAAATAAAGAAATTTCTAATTCTATGTCTACAACATGAGAGGCTTCTATTGAAATGTAAACAGAATATAATACAGAAAACATAACAGAGTTTATCTATGATAAGCATTCAATCATTTCTATCTATTGCATATCATTGCTATATCTTTCTTTAAACACTCTTCCCCGCACTAGAGTACGACACAAAGACAGTGTGTGAAAAAATGTAGGGAAGCATTTTCTTCTATCATTATCATAAAACTTCTTTAACTATTTACATAAATAATATAGGGAGAAAACGCGAAGCTGGGAAACAATTCCGTGACAAAAACATGAAGCTGGGAAAGAGGGCGCGTAGATGAACAGGGGAAAAAAAGTCAACCTGAAACTCTCGGCCTAGAGTTTTTTAAACTCTCGGCAAAGAGTTTAAAAAAACTCTAGGCTGAGAGTTTGAACCAATCCACGCGTTGTATTTTTAAAAAAACTCTCGGATGAGAGTTTGAACTAAACTCTCGGCTGAGAGTCCGGAAGACATTTTCTCGCCCAAGAGTTTCTGGTCAACAATTCCAACACCATTTCTGCAGAATTTAGAAATGTGTCACTTTAACAAGGTCAGACCATTGCAAAACATGAGAATTACATGTCAGAGTTTATACCAGTAGATTCATCATTCAATCTAATTTCTCATAATATAATTTTTTTTTAATTTCATTTAGGATTACTATTTTTTACTATTTTTTTACTAAACTTTATGATTAAAAAATTTAGTGACTGAAAAATTAGTCACAATGAAAATTCAATATCATCACAATGACGAAGCCAAAAACATTTAAAAAAATACAAGGATGTTCCTTGAAGTGTCTTCTTAAATGGGTTGGTTTTAGTTTGTTTGATAAGAGTCACATTTGAAATAAAATGCAAAGACAAAAACATGTGTCGATAATGCACCATTTTCTGAACATACATTGTTTCGATAAATAATAAAAAATAGTTCCCAAGTCTTAAAAAACTCAAAATATAGTCGAGGATCCAGTGTAGTGTTTGTAGATTATGAGCCTACAATTTTTTTCCCTAAAATGAATAACCATCTATCAAAAAAACATCGTCAATACAAGTCACTCATTATCCATACCTAAACTTTTCAAGTATATGTCATATGTTGACAACAAATTTGTCCCACGATATGTCCATAATTTTTTTTAAAAAAAATACAAGTAGAAAGCTAATTCAATTGTCTAAAACCTTTGTGTTTACCTCAAGTTGAAATTCCTAAGGGAGATATGGGTTTGAAGAGGTCGAAGTTGAAAAACATAAAATTTAGCAATTTGTATTGTCAAAAAAAGCCCAAAATTGTTTCCCAACTTCATGTTTTCACCCTATACAGTTCAGAAAATCAGTCATTTAAATCTGAATGATAATGACTAACAACATTTAACTAAAAATCATAAATCAACAGTTATAAAAGAAATAAGTTATAACTATTTAGAAAATAAAATAGCAAGTAGAACCTGATAAATCGATAGGGTGGACAAACACCCAAAGAGGCATGTTCCTCATAATCTTCTCCAGAAGAAGCAGCCAATGTCACTTGTTCCTTTGGACCCCCGAGCCTATTTACTGAACCACTAGGTAGAAGACTCTATGTAGAAGCAAGGCACTCAAGTTGTACTTCTAGCAATCAATGGAGACTTGCATACACCTCAAAATAAACCTCTTCACTCAGCAGAAGTGAAACAAACTTACAATCCAACTCAAAACATAGCTTCCCCTCATCGAATCTCTTGTGTGTATACAACAGAACCACAAGGTAAATTTTCTCGTCAGAAAAAGTGTGAGCCTCTGCTCAAATTCGATGGCTTAAAAATATGCCTAGGCATTTTAGTGGTCAGTTTCCAAATAAATGAGCCTCAAGCTCCAGTTCCATATTTCAGGAAATTTTGACCACAATTCAAGGGAGTTGTCCCATAACAATAGCTAGTTACTGAGTTCCTGATGCTGCCACTTGTCCATTTCCTTCTACCCCAGATTCCATTCCACCTAGTGGGTCAGTAAATACTCTTTCAACAGTCTCTTTGGGTGAGTGTCTCCTATTTTATTTTATTAAATAATAATATTGTGCAATTACAGTCATCCTTGGCCACTTGGCCAAAATATAAAACTTTACAATAAAAGTTAAGACAATGTTTTTCTCAAACATAAAATGTTTCATGTAATGGGTATGTTAAAAACACCCCCACTTAAGCTCAACATCATCCTCGATGTTGCTTATTCTTCCTCAGAGCCTCCATGGAACATAATTGGATATGATGTCTGCGTATTGGTCTCCAATTCCTAGGTAGCTTCATCAGGGATAAGGTACTTCCATTGCACCTTTACCTGCCCTATGGTACAATTACAGAGCATAATTTCCCTCCTGTCGAGGATACAGTCCGGTTCCACCTGAAAATCTCCTTCAGGCTCCACCTGTATATCATTTCAATTCAGCACATTAGTAGCATTGTGCACATACTTTTTGTAAAATAGAAATGTGGAAGCCATTTTGTATTCTTAAGTTAGAAGGTAGAGACAACTGATATGCAACTGGTCCAATCCTTGATAGGACTTTGAATGGTCCACAGTACCTTAGTGCTAGTTTAGCACAACTCCCAATCTTAAAAGAACTTTTCTTGGGTTTTACCTTTATAAAGACATGATCTCCAACCTGAAATTCTCTTTCAATTCGTTTCAGATCTGCATAGCTTTTTTGTCTATCTTGTGCAATTTTTAAATTACATTGTACTTATTTCACGGTTAGTTCCATCTCTCTTAACAAATCTGGTCCTAGCATTGATCTGTCAACAGGATTATCCCAAGAAATAGGAGTATTGCACTTTCTTCCATATAAAATTTCAAATGGACTAAGTCTAGCTGTAATGTCCCCCATTTTGACCCTTGTAATATTTTGGGCTATAATGTAAATAATGTATGCATATTATGTATGATTCCTAGCGTGGAGCTCAAGGCCAAGGCCCCGCTAGTGAACGCTCGATCTAGAAGAGGCAAGTATTTGAAATTATGCTACCCATGTGCTAGTGAACCATGGGAATTGTAAATATGCATTTTAATATAAAATCCCACAACTAGCTATGCAATGCAACAAGAGATGGGGGCATGATGTTACAAGGAAATTGGGAGGGAAATATTCAAACCCTTGAGCCAATCAAGTCAAGCCAAGTGTCAATGAGAGAAACCATCAAACCCTCAACTACCCATGCTGACTTTTGTACCCAATCATTTACTCTCCCAAGAGTTGGTTGAGGTAGTTAATTCCTTGGAGAATGGAGAGGTATGGCTGTCCAAATTCGAGTATGGGAAAGCCACCCTTCCTAGATTTTTGTGTTTGGCTTCTTGGGAAAGAAAGGAGACACACAAATTTCTCCCAAGCCATTATTCAACCATCAGTCTTGCTCCCTCACGATTTTAGAGCTACCTGAGCATTTTTATCCATGGTTTTGTTGTGTCTTTCTTCAATCTCCTAGATGGGAAGGGCGTTTTTGTGTTGTGTAACAGTGGGGAAGAAAGAGAAATCGATTTGGGGACCATAGAGGCTATTTTGGCTCACTAATTGCTTGTATATCTGTGGGAGAAATCATTTTCTTCCCGATGGACTATTTTCCCTCTCACAAGTTTGTTTTTTGTTGTGCCTACATTTTGGGTAAAACCCTTGTCCATCTAGTTCCTAAGTCCCATTGCTGAAAGTGTGTTCCAGAGCCCATATCTGAGTTTTGAGTGCAAGAGAATGTTGGGGTTGAGTTGGGTATCCATTGCTTTGGGCTGTGCTGTGCTTGAGGGTTCCCTTTTCCTTGTAGATATCATGCCCAGCTTGGGGGTGGTCTCTGAGTGCTGAAAGAATATAGGATGGGAAGAGACCTATGGTTGGGAGGAACGTTGCAGCGACATAGCTAGTTGTTTGGGACAATTCCACAAGAAAGATAAGTGTTTTTCTGCCTATGTGTTTTTCCTCTACAGTGTTTAATGTAATGACTGTTATTAATATATTGAGTGCATATGAAAACATGTGTGTGGATGAGTTTATTTCCGCTGTGCATATTTGTTTGATTTACATCTACACACATTTGTTTTTAACTGTATGCATCTAATGAATTGGCTGAGTTTTATGAAAATCCCCATAGAATGGCATCAGGTTCCCTTCCTTGCACTGGGTCCAAGGGTGGGTACATTACATTTGGTATCAGAGTTGCTGGTTGCAGCATTGGGCCTTCATGGGCTACCTATCACAACTTGCAGAGGTAAGTATGCTTCCTACTCCGCAGTAATCACTACGAAAATTTCAAAAATTTCAAAAATTTTCTAAGTTTTTTTCTTTACTGTTTCGGCGAGTCTCGTGGAGTTGAGCTGATGTGTTTCGGTGAACCTCACTGAGTTGCGTCGAAGTTGGTGGAAAAACTTGGTGAAGTTGTTTCGCAACGAATCGGCAAAAAATCTATAAGTTCGCCGAAAAAGGAAGGAAAATTTTCGGCATAAAGTTATGAGTTTTGGGCCGAAACGATGAAAAAAGTTGCCGAGTTTTCCCCGAAATGGCGGAAAAATTTGGTGAGTTTCCACCACAGTGTCGGAAGGAATCGGCGAGGTTTTTTCGTAGTGTCGAAAGGAATTAGCAAGTTTTCACCGCAGTGTCGGAAGAAACTAGCGAGTTTGTGCCGCAATGTCGAGAGAAAAGTTGAGTCTGCCGACCGGAAGAACTCAGTGAGTTCTTCCGCAATGGTGGCGAAGCTCAGCGAGTTCATCCGCAACGGCAGAAAAAATCGGCGAGTTCGTCCGCAATGGCGGTGAAGCTCAGCAATTTTGTCTGCAACGGGTCGAAAGAGAATGATGAATTCTGCCGAAACAGAGAAAATACAACAGGTTTTCAGTGAAGCCTTTAGGTGCCTGAAAGAGAAAAATGGCTTTGAACTTATGTGCTAGATTGCGCGAAATTGAAGGAATTACAAAAAAATAAAATAAAACGAGGGCGCTACCCTCGACCCACCCTGTAGTGGCGAAAGCCACAAGGGGGCAAGCCCCCTTGACCCCCGTCGTTCCCCGGAGACAGTCGCTGAAATTGTGAAGTGCATTCTCTATGATTGGGATGAGGAGCAAGGATTGCATAGAAGGTTATGGAGGCCTTATTAAAAGCAATTGGATTTAATATGCGTTGCAAAAGAGCAATGGGAACAATAAGGCAATGTGATGAAAGGGAAATTCCTCACCTTAAACTATTTATGTTTATAGCATAATAATTACATGTTTGGAAAATAGCAAGAATGAATGTTATTCACATATGTATATATTGAATTGCTAATTCATGAGAAGATCATAGCTAATGATTCCTTCCGTGCTTGGTAGGGAATCCAAGAAAAGAATCATCTATGATGTAGAGGAGGGGCTCCATGTCATGATTGGAAAGGGATAATTCCTTCACTCCTTTCTTGCTATTGTATTTAATTTTCCTGAATTTTATATACTGGAATTATAGCATAGGGATGCTGGAAATGCAAGCGAGTAATGCAGATGAATTTGTGGATATGATTAGAGAATCATTGCATAATGCACATGAGAATTGCTTATGCATGAGCACGATGTTGCATATTGACAAAATAGTGAAGTTACACATGTAATAGCCCACTAATGGTAGTGCCTATGGTTGATGACAATTAATGTTGTAGGAACGACATCATAGAAGCATGATTGAAAATGCAAGATATTGGATAAATGAGATGAATATGCACTAGTTGGAATACTAATAAACTGATCGCATAGTGCATGTGAAAATGACCAAAGAAAACCAAAGCACGGCTAAAGATGTGTATGATGTTGTTGCATATGACCAACAACCTTATGAGGAAAGGATGGTGCAACAAATCTATGATCATGAGGTTGGAAAAAGGATTGTGTAGCATTGGTAAGAGGCTAACTGATCAGGTAACATCAAGCGATGTTAATAATAGCCATGCAGGTAATGGTTAATTACGCTTAATTGCATGAATGTTGAAAGAGGACCTGGTGAGATCCCTTCAACTATGTTGAATTGTTTGCATGTGAGACTAAGTGCCTAAATGTGAATGTTAACCTATCGAGTATGGTCAGGTATGGATAAATGAAGGCAAGGAGCCTTACACCCTATAGTTTCTTAGAAGCCTCAATGCATTCATATGAAATTATATCATGCCATTTGTGTATGTTGGTTGTGAGTTTAACAACCAAAGCAAGTGATGACTTATGGTCTTGTTGTAGTGTATGCCATATGAAATAGGCATGGTTAGGCCATAATATGTTTGAATGCATAGTATTCATGAATTAATGCAAGGTTGCATTGAGAGGATGTGCATTGCATTGAGAGGATGTGCATTAAAAATATTTTGTACAATCTCGTGGTTATGCATTGAGTGGGTCCACATTAAAAGATTATGTGAGTATTGTAATGTGCATTCATAGGTATGGGTGCACATGTTGAGATGCATTATGTGAATGCATGGTTGTAGTGTATGTTTCATTACACTTGGATGGTAGATGAAATGGTGAACTATTGCTAATCTTGAGACCATTTCATGAGCTGCTGTGAATACAGGAGAATGATTGAATATAGAAGGTAGACATGAGTTGCATAAAATGATATAACTATGAAGTGATGAGTATCTAAAGCTTCATTTAAATTGCGTAAATGATGTGACTACGTCTTGCAATTTTATTATTATGATGATGCATATATATATATATATATGTTTCGTTACATTTCAAATGTTAATAGCTGAGGGTGTTTGAGTTATTGAGTGTTGAAATTCTGAGATCACTTCAGTGATTGTTGCAACAATGAAATATTATATGCACAAGAGACTTACAAAGCGTTTGGCTGATTGAAGTTTCAGATTTCAGGTAGATTATTTTGGGCATGGCTAATGTGGGTAAGTCCATGATGAAGATTGGAATCTACCATGAGAAAGAGCCAAATGATATGAGAACAGATTCATGGCTAAGCAAATCAATTTCTGTAGAGAACATAATTGCAAATCCATACTTGAATTTAATTATTAATGCCATTGAATGATTATTGTTAAATGTTGTTGACTGTTTGGTTATTTGATAAATGTGCCAGGAAGACACATTGCAGGAAGACCATGTGTGATGACCTACAGAAGCCAAACTCCATGGGAAGGACCCCATGCTTTGGAAATGGGTTTCGGGTGAAACACCACTTCATATTTTAATAATGACATCTCAGCTAAGCTGCATGTTGGAAAACCATGAGAGTGAGATGGTAAAGCTACACCAAGAAGGCATGTGTGGATTATGGAATGTGGAAAGATTGGGGTGGCAAACTGAAGAACTATTGACTCACAGAAGGGAGCCCCCACTCTCCGCAAATGAAGAAAAGATATACCTACAAAAATGAATGAGTATTCTGTGACCCTAAATAAGAACATGCATATCTAAATTATTAGGGGTTAATATGCAGAGCATGCTCTATTTTATTTATATCATTTTAGACTGCTTGAGTATGATTAGGGCCTACATGGATCACATCGGAAAGCGGGTGCATACCTTTTCTAGTGCCGGTTCATGATAGGGTTGTCAATATTGACTACACCCGAAGGGGATGGATGCATTCCTGGTGTTTCAATACTTGATAGTGAATGTTATGGAATGCGGATACAATTTTAAGAAGCAATAGTGATAAGCCTACTTATCCTTCTTGTGTTTTCAGCCTACACAGATGCCAATTGGTACTGCACATTAAGAGACAAAGTGAAGAAGGGTACGTAGAAGGACTGTATAGGAATTGGTAACCTTTCTATGCTCACACTAAATAATACTGGAAGGGATGGACAAACCTAAGGAGCTATGTAGTAACAAGGGGTATCATCCTTGTGTGAGTGGGGACATGCTAACCTGCAGTCAGGAAAGTCACCTATAAAGTTCCTACAAGGAACCACCGATTTCCACAATAGGAGGAGTGGCGTCCTTGTATAAATGAAGAGTTGATGTGTGTGTGAAGGGTTGTGGTGCAAGAAGGTGTGTTGACTTTGGTGAAGGCATAAAATATCTATTGGGTCAGTAATAGGAGGGGGGCGCTAAGACTGACTGAAAACCCTGAGATGCCTATGGCTCCATAGTGGAGCCTTGACCTATAATGGTCGGTGGCGTAGTTTCCTTCCATTGGTCGATGACCCAAACGAATGTGTTGGCTCGGCACTGGAGAGGGCCAACCAAGTATGGGACTGGTTGGGCACCACCAAATGCTTGGTAAATCCAATCGGCGTGAAGGTGTAACTAGTTAAGCATTAACTACATCCAAGTCCATAAACGATTCTAAGGCTTGCAAAGCGAAGCAGGACCCTGTGGAACAGAGGGGAAACGCACAATATAGATAAGTATTCGTTTTCATTTATGTCTTGTTTGGAGTAATGAAGATTTCAGGTATAAATCTTCTAACAGCTAAGCTCATACACTATTGTTTCTTTGTTGGAAACCTTGGTCATTGCAGGAAAGCAAGACCCTGAAAGAACTATATAATTACTGGTAAAAGAATCCAAAGAGTAAATGAGTGGGAGATATAAATTATTGAGAAATCCAGAGAGTAACTAGTTGGGAATTAACTACTTAATATTGTGAAGTAGCGTGTATGCTGGCCCAATATCCCTTAAACAATTGATAAAACCCATTCGACGTACTAGCTTGGCATTGCCTATTCGAATGATTGTGGAGTAGCCTACATGCTGGCCCAACATTCATAATTGTGTTCACGGGAAATCCAAGGCTTGTAAAGCAAAGAAGGATCCCATGGAATAAAGTAAAGACATCCAATACAAATAAGTATTTGAATACATTGAAACTTCTTGCTTATAAATATACGTGTGTATATGATTTGGTTATGACTTCCTAAACTCTTGTTTAGAGATAAACCCTATGAAAATAAACTAAACATGTGAATTGATTCAATGTTTGAGTGTAGGTATTATTGGAAGCAAGGACCAGGAAGGCATCATAGGGATGCAGATGGACATGTGACCATCCTAAAGAGCTTAGTATGAGAAGTAATGAAGATGGTGCTAGTGGACATGAGTGGGTCATAGCAACCAAAGGTTCTGTAGGCAACTATGGAGGAGGGTTCCTAGTTGAAAATCCTTAGATAGACCTTAGACACTAAGTGTCATAGCCAAGAAGGGAAAGTCAAAGAATTCACATTGAAGTGAAAGAGACTAAGGAGCATGAAACCACAACGATGGTGTAGCTCCATAATAGAAAAAGAATAAGAGGGAGAAACTCCTACTCTTCTCTTTCCTTTCAATTGATGCATTTATAAAACAAAAGATTGTTGAGTGCATGTCATGGCTGAAAATAGATTGTGTTTAATTGCTTGAAATGAATTGTGAATGCTGAAATAGTAAACTTCATGTGAAAGGATGAATATGAATGAGTTCATGTGTATGTTGGGAAAGCATGAAAAGTGTGGAAGTCACATGAATAAAGCGTGGACATTCCATGTCAATTGGGAAAATAATTGACTAATCTTAATGTTTATGTTATGCTTTTCCTAACAAAGAATTTCCATGATGAATTTCACACGTAAGAAACTGAAACAATTGGTTGCAGCCGGCACAAGAAAGTGTTGCTAGTAAGCAAAGTGTGGTAAGTTGTTCCCATTAACCATGGAAGCAAACCGAGGGCTATTAGAGTTGGCTGAAAGTTTTCTCCAAACAATTTCCAGGACCCAAGAACATCTTGGAGAGATGCTCAAGCTACAGAGGAAACAGAATGAGATGAACCACAAGGTTTTGCAGGACTCTATTCGTCTGCAAAAAGAGGTAAAAAGCATTCTGGGAGCAATCAGTAAGGGAAAGTAGAGTGGATCAATGAAGAAGCATTCATCCAATCGTCCGATTAAGAAACATTCCAAGTGGGAAGATTCAAAGGACATCGAGCATGAAAAGGTAAAGCCACCAGTGAAATGTTGGGGATGTGGAGGAAATCATTGCCTCCACGACTACCCAACAATGGAACATCAAGAGGGTAGCCGCCATAAAGTTTCTAGACTTGTAGATCAGTGGGAAGGTAAAGAAAGGGAAGGGATTGTTTTGGAACAATGCCCTCATGCAGAGCTAGAAGGTCCCAGCCAGCAGGATTTGTTTGTGAAGACCAAAGGACTTGGTCCTGAAAAACCAAGTAAAGGGTGAAATGCAGGACAGACCTGCCACATTTTGTGAATTTCGGATATTTATATAACATGTATGTTTTTCTAGGTATTGGAACACTGAGGATGGTGTTATTCCAAGGGGAGGGGAATGTAATGTCCCCCATTTTGAACCTTTTAATATTTTGGGCTATAATGTAAATAATGTATGCATATTATGTATGATTCCTAGCATGGAGCTCAAGGCCAAGGCCCCGCTAGTGAACGCTCGATCTAGAAGAGGCAAGTATTTGAAATTATGCTACCCATGTGCTAGTGAACCATGTGAATTGTAAATATGCATTTTAATATAAAATCCCACAACTAGCTATGCAATGCAACAAGAGATGGGGGCATGATGTTACAAGGAAATTGGGAGGGAAATATTCAAACCCTTGAGCCAATCAAGTCAAGCCAAGTGTCAATGAGAGAACCCATCAAACCCTCAACTACCCATGCTGACTTTTGTACCCAATCATTTACTCTCCCAAGAGTTGGTTGAGGTAGTTAATGCCTTGTGGAATGGAGAGGTATGGTTGTCCAAATTCGAGCATGGGAAAGCCACCCTTCCTAGATTTTCATGTTTGGCTTCTTGGGAAAGAAAGGAGCCATGAAATTGCCCCCAAGCCATTATTCAACCATCAGTCTTGCTCCCTCACGAGTTTAGAGCTACCTGGGCGTTTTTCTCCATGGTTTTGTTGTGTCTTTCTTCAATCTCCTAGCTGGGAAGGGCGTTTTTGTGTTGTGTAATAGTGGGGAAGAAAGGGAAATCGATTTGGGGACCATAGAGGCTATTTTGACTCATTGATTTCTTGTATATCTATGGGAGAAATCGTTTTCTTCTCGATGGATGATTTTCCCTCTCACAAATCTATTTTTTGTTGTGCCTACATTTTGGGGAAAACCCTTGTCCATCTAGTTCCTAAGTCCTACCAGTGAAAGTGTGTTCCAAAGCCCATATATGAGTTTT
This sequence comes from Larix kaempferi, assembly GCA_027924585.1. NCBI lineage: Eukaryota > Viridiplantae > Streptophyta > Pinopsida > Pinales > Pinaceae > Larix > Larix kaempferi. Next base: position 16,528,910 of record BSBM01000050.1, on the reverse strand, counting down.
GGGTGCAATAGAATGCTGGGGTTGAGTTGGGTATCCATTGCTTTTGGCTATGATGTGCTTGAGGGTTCCCTTTTCCTTGTAGATATCATGCCCAGCTCGGGGGTGGTCTCTGAGTGTTGAAAGAATATAGGATGGGAAGAGACCTATGGTTGGGAGGAACGTTGTAGCGACATAGCTAGTTGTTTGGGACAATTGCACAACAAAGATAAGTGTTTTTCTGCCTATGTGTTTTTCCTCTGCAGTGTTTAAATTAATGATTGTTATTGATATATTGAGTGCATATGAAAACGTGTGTGTGGATAAGTTTATTTTTTCTATGCATATTTGTTTGATTTACATCTGCACACATTTGTTTTTAACTGTATGCATCTAATGAATTAGCTGAGTTTTATGAAAAGCCCCATAGAATAGCATCAGGTTCCCTTCCTTGCACTGGGTCCAAGGGTGGGTACATTACACTAGCAGAAGCTTGATAATGATTATTGTAAGCAAATTCAGCCAAATGCAAATACTCTTCCCATTTAGTTGGCTGACCTTTACCATACATTCTTAACATGTCTTCTAAAATCAGATTTACCCTTTCAGTCTGCCCATCAGTTTGTGGATGAAAAGAAGTGCTGAAATTCAACTTAGTATTTAGACATTTAAACAATGGTGTCCAGAAATTTCCAGTAAACTTGGAATCTTGATAAGAAATAATTACCTTTGGAATTCCATGTAAGCGAAAGATTTGCTTCATAAACACATCAGCAATATTAGCAGCTTTAAAAGTAGTCTTAACCGAAATAAAATGAGCATATTTACTAAGTTTATCCACAATGACCATTATTGAGTCATTCTATTTCTGATTCTTAGGTAAACCAGTTATAAAATCAATACTTATCATTTCCCACTTCCATTCTGGAATTGGCAATGGCTGCAATAGGCTAGCTGGGTGTTGATGCTTAGCTTTAATTGTCTAACATTCAAAACACCTAGCTATGTATTTAGCCACCTCATTCTTCATGTTGGGCCAAAAGTAATAATTTCTTAGCATAGTTATCATTTTCTGATAACCAGGGTGTCCCGAATAAGAACTTTTATGAACTTCATCCAAAATCCGCAGTTTAACTTTTGACACATTAGGTACATAAATTCTATTTTTATAAGTCATTAAACCCTTTTCATTAATGTTGTAATCTGTTATTAAATTTTCAGATAAATCTTCAGCAACTTTATCATGTAACTTCCGATCATTTTCATCTTGCTTAATTCCTTCTTCGATCTGATTTTCCAGATCTGTTTTAAATGTACTGATTGCTACCGCAAAATTTAATTTGGCGTTTCTGCTCAAGGCATCAGCAACTTTGTTTTCTTTACCCTTGATGTGTTTAATCTCAAAATTGTATTCGCTAAGGAAAGCTAGCCACCTAGCTTGCCTTGCATTAAGATTTGTTTGATCCAACAAGTATTTTAAGCCTTTATTATCCGTTATTAGTGAAAACTTTCTTCCAATCAAGTGATAGCGCAACATTTTTAATGCATGTATCATGACTGCCAGCTCTAGATCATAAGTTGCATAGTTCTTTTTGTGGATTTTTAGCTTCCTAGAATCATAAGCAATAACATGACCTTCTTGAGTTAAGACCCCACCAAGTCCATCGTTCATCAGTGCATACAATGAAGTCCTTATTAGGATCAACAATTTTTAATATAGGTGCTATTGTTAATAGTTATTTTAACTTCTTAAAACTTTATTTGCATTTTTTATCCCAGATGAATTTCTTTCCCTTCTTCTGCAAAGAAGTTATGGGATTCGCAATTCTGGAGAATCCTTCAATAAAATTTCTATAGTAACTTGTTATCCCCATAAATGACTGTACGTGAGTTACGTCTTCAGGGACAGGCCACTCATTAATTGCTCTGATTTTATCTGGGTCGACATAAATTCCGTCTTTAGATATTATGTGACCTAAGTATTGTATTTTATCTTTATAAAAGTCACATTTACTGAACTTAGCATAAAGCTAATGTTCTCTTAAAAATTGCAGAATTATTCTTAAGTGTTCGTCGTGTTCTTATTTAGTCTTAGAATAAATTAAAATATCATCAATGAACACAATTACAAACTTATCTAGTTACTTATGCAGAACATTATTCATTAAACACATGAAGACTGCCAGTGCGTTAGTTAGCCCAAAAGGCATAACTACAAACTCATAGTGCCCATAACGGGTTCTGAAAGCAGTTTTAAAAATGTCTTCATCCTTTATTCTAACTTGATGGTATCCAGACCTCAAGTCAATTTTATTAAATATCTCTGCTCCGCGTACCTGATCGAATAGATAGTCAATGCGGGGCAAGGTATATCAATTTTTAATAGTCATTTTATTAAGTTGATTGTAATCTATGCACAATCGCAAGGTACCGTCCTTTTTAACAAAGATAACCGGTGCTCCCCAAGGAGACACACTTGGCCTTATGTAGTTCTTATCAATTTATTCTTTTAGCTGAGATTTTAGTTCATTTAATTCCCGAATATTCATTCTGTAAGGAGCCTTTGAGTTTGGTACCGCACCTGGTACTAACTCACTAGTGAAATCAAGTTCCCTTTTCGGAGGTAGTCCTGGAATTTCTTCCGGGAATACATCAGAAAAGTCCTTGAGAATAGGTATGTCTTCCAATTTTATCTTATTTTCTTTAGATGAATATTCGTCATTAATCACATTTACAACAAACATTTTACAACCCTTTCTTACATATTTCTTTACTTGTAAAGCAGAGATTTGTCTAACATATTTTTTTCTAGGGATTCCTTTTACTGTTTCAGTGTTTCCTTCATTATTCAAAGAAGTAAAAGAATTTTCATAACAGTTAAGTATTACTCTATGCTGTTCAAGCTAGTCCATGCCAATTAATACATCATATGACCCTAATGGGAAAACATTCAATTTAATTTGTGTCTTCAAATGACTCATAAGTAAATCACAACTTTTGCAAACTCTGTAACTTTTCTTTTGGTGCCTGTTGCTAACTAAACTAACCACAAGTTATCAAACTTTTCTACCTTTAACTTGCAACTTTTCACTAATTTAGGTGATATGTAACTCAAACTTGCAGCTGGATCTATTAAAATTGAAATAGACTTGTTTTGTATCATACCTTCAATATCGGCCATAGAAGTTTGATGGTCTGCTTGTCGATTTTCCAGCGCTGCATTTATCCTGGGCATTTCTCTCACTATATCACCAACTGTTGGCTCTGCTTGTATGGTGTGAATGTTGTTGACTGCCCTTCTTTCGAGTGGGCAATTTGCTATCGTATGTGGTCCATTGCAGTCATAACACTTTAAAGGTGGCCTTTTTTAACATTTCCGGTATTGTTATTATTATTGTTATTATTATTAGGCACATTTTTTGCAGCTATGAAATTATACGGTGTATTACCTCTGTAATTATTATTATTCTGAAAATTTCTGTTATTGAAATTTTTATTATTCCCAGAATTCTTAAAATTAAAAGTTTTCTTCTTATGCTCATAATTACTTGGTTTATTATTCCTCCAATTCGATACACCTTCTCTTTTCTTATTATGTTCAAAACATAAATTAGCCTTCCTGATGGATTCTTCAAGAGTTGAAGGACTATCGTATTCAATTTTGTCTTTTATGTTAAAGGGTAAGCAGCTTAGAAACCTTTGTATCTTAGTTTTTTCTTCAACTAGGTAATGTACATACCTTAACAAGCTCAGAAATTTGCTACTTAACTCCTTCATAGTCATAGAACCCAACTTTAAATCATAAAATTCTTTTGACTTATCGTCGTAATACTGTTCAGATAAAAACTTTTTCTTAAATAGTTTCTTAAATGTACTCCATTTTATATCCTTATCTTTAATGATTTTAACTCTTTTGATATCTTGCCACCAAATGTCTGCCCTTCCAGTCAGATTGTATATGGCCATCTTAGCTTTTAATTGAGATAAGTAATCATAAATCTGAAAATACTTCTTCATACTGGATAGCCATGCTTCAGTTGTCACTCCCTTTGCATTTTTGCCATTAAAAGTTGGGGGTTTTATCTTTTTAAATTTCCCTGAAATTTGTTCATAATGTTCACGCTTTTTCTTAGGACCATAGTCACTGTCACTGTTGTCTTGATCAGAATTATATTTTCTGCGATAAGTTTTATCATCAGATTAAGAAGAAGAAGAGTTACTTTCAGTTTTATAGTATTTCATTTTCTTATCTTTGTGTTTGTAGGACACTGTTTTAGATTCAGTTTTTACTTTTGTTCTTTTATGCTTTTCATCTTGATGATACTTTTTCAGTAAAATCTGGTTTAATTCTTCCCGTGCTCTTAAAATCCTTTCGTTTTCTTCCTTAACATTTCTTATTTCAATTTTTAAGTCCTTAACCGTACGTAATAATTCATATGATTGATCATTAAGTTCTACGTAGATTTCTTCATTAATATTTTCATGTTCGTTATTAATACGTTCATTATGAGGAGATCTATCCTTTGCTGATTCTTCCGGTATGTCCATACCTGCAATTTAAATGTCAAGTTGTTTTGTACAGAAACAAATTTAAATAAAAGTTAGTAACTAAGTTTTTTGTTTTCATTTTCTGTTTTGCGCACGTGAGCCTATTTCAGGCCTAGAGTTTGAACTCATGCTCTGATACCACATGTAACATCCCAACGATCCACAAAAATTTAAAATTTTTCAAAGTAACATTAAGTGCTATAATTGCTATGTGGAAATATAATAAATGTTTGTTTGTTTATCTAAACGACACACTATAATAACATGTTACGTCGATTATGTGTGTATGTTGTATTACAAAATACGTGAAATGTGTTTGTGTCTATATTATGATACTGTGGGATGTTTTTACCTCAATCATGCATCCTATATCAGTTATGGTTACTTATGTAGATGTAGATACTTTATAGATTTGACTTGATATTGATTTCATTATATATGTGCTAACTGTTTAATTTCTTATTGATGATGAAGGGGTTCTATGGCCACCCCGAGGCTTACTTATCTATTTAGCTAAAGCATTTGATCTTCTGTCGTAGATCACAGGTAATAGCGATACTTTTTTCGAAGTGTACAAAGAGGTCTTAAATAAACTTTAGTTAGCGCTCAATGTTTTTTAAAAAGTGAAATAGAGAACCTGAAGTGTTCCAGGGTGAGATCTATTCTAGTTTGATCTTCAGTTAAATTCTGCATAATGTTTTTTGTATAATTACAGTTATATTCGAAAATCAGAACTTGTATTTATTACTATTTCACTTGTCTTATACAAGTCATCGTGGAAGGTATTGAGATTTGATTTCAAGGTTATTGACCTGGCACTTAAGAATTACACTATGCATCTATGTGTGTAATACAACTACTCAAAGCCTAAGATTATATACTAATGCTCACAATATAATTCTTAGCATAACTTTTGATTTTATGCGGTATATGCACAAACCCTATATAATACTTTTATTATGGAAACTTTGAATAATACCGATAGTTACAAACTATGTTATATATACCTTTATCCTCTACATAATTAAATATACGTTGAAAGTTTATAACCTGGGAGCATTGTAACATTAGCTATGTAATAGCATTGATGTGCGCTCTAAGGTTTTCATGCTAAGTACAAGGGATTGATTAAAAGGGAGTTCTACAAAATAATTCATATGTTTATTGGCTATTATGCATAGTTTGTTTGACTTTAGACCTAATACGTAACCATATTACACTATGGTTGTAAAGTCTTACCAAATTAATGGATGAAACATTAACTTGGAAATTATGCGATGGAAGGCACTACGTAAGCAGTAGCTATGGTAATAAAAGTGTATTAAAAGCGTTATGGGTGGAATATCTAATGGAATCCACCGTGGAAAGTCTTCACATGGTTTTCTTGGTAGTGGTGATAACCCTAACTTACTTCGACGAAGGCATAATCCTGGGCATTCATTTTGCAGTGAGTGGGGATTTTGGAGAGGTCGACAGACCTGCGGGTTCTTAGGGTTTGTAGCAGGGTTTGAAGGCACCTCTCCAAGATTCGATACCACGACCTGTAGTTGTAAACTATCAACAGTATGTGTTAAAAGCTGAGTCAAGCCTGAGATAAGGCTTGTTGCGTTTGTTAATGGTTTGTGTGACTCCTAGTGTGCTTGACGATTTGCAGGAGAGTTCAGTTCTCGGTGGTTACAAGAAACAAGGTTTTCCTTTGAAAGGTAAAATTCGTGGTTCTTTTGTTTTGACATTATTATAGTTGCTTGTATTTAAGTTTGAAATTCGTTTCCCTAGTTTTAACCACACTATATGTTTTACTAGTAGGTGACTCCTCGGCTTTGGCTATTTATGTGCTAAGCAACGGGAGAAAGAGCTTAAAACTAGTAAGCCTCGGTGCCTTTTCGTAAGGTGCATCCTGGCAAAATGTTGGTCCTTGTTTGGTATAGCTGAGTATTCGGTTCTATGGTTAGCTATGGATGTTACCATCGTTGTAATGTTTGAGCTGTAAGGCATGTTTTTGGTGTAAGGAGGATTGAATCCTCAACCTACTTCTACGTTGGCTCTACAACATTTTACTGTGTAACAATTTAATTGATAAATGTATACAGTTGTTTGAAGGGTTTAACCCACGACATTTTGAAATGTAAAGGCACTTCTTTTAAGTTGTTAAAACTCGATAAAAATCAGTTGGGGTTTCGAACACTAGACCTCATGTTGTTTTCTTTAGAGATACTGCATCTTTGATAGGATAATGCTATCGGTTTTATGTATTGAGATAGTGAAGTATTAATGTGTTGAACTGAGAGGAAAAATCTCTCGGCATTATTGTTAATTTGAAAGTTTACTTGGTAGCTAAAAACATGTTTCGATGTTGTGTTCAAATGATTATTTAACTTTGGATTTTAAGTGTAAAACTAAGCCATAAGGCTGGATTGTGAACTCTACCCGAAACTAAATGTTGTTTTGGTTTTAGTTGTAGAACTAGTTTGGGTTTCAATTCCCTGAATTCGTTGTGTAACCTATAAGGTTTTAAAATAGACTGTATGGAACAATCTTCGTGTGTTTTGAACTCCGTCTTAGTAATTCTATAAGTCTTACTAAAAGGAAAAATGTTGATATCGTATCAGTTTTAATACTGTCTATTATCAGAGGCAAAGAGACTTGTTTTGAAACCCTGTTGAAATTATTTCTGTACTTTGATTAGTAATGTTTAAAGACTATGGCCGTAAGGATGGGTTGTGAAACCCTACCCAAAACCAATTACAAACTTAGGTTTTGTTTGAAGGTTTATTAAGGGTTTTCGAACTTGATTGTAAATTATTCTTTCAAATGCTTTAAAATAATGAAAAATAAATGATGTAATAGTATGTAGTGAAGGCACAAGGTTTTGAAGCCTGGATCAATCGTCAGTTTAGTTTATTTTGTTGATGAATATGTAACTTCGGAATGTATTTCATATATGTATATTGTACTCCTATAGAGATGGTATTATTCCTCTATACTGAAGTGTTTGTATTCCTATAGAGATGTTATTATTCCTCTATACAAAAGTGTCGTCATTTATATTGTAAGTGTCGTAACTTATACTTGATGGGTTATTAGACCACCTTGTTGGGGTCGACCCTATATAAGTCATGTGGGTCGAAGGGTTATTAGACCACCCCATTGAGTGTCGGCCCAGTCAGCATAATGTTATGTGGTTAAGTTCAGGACGACCTAGTAAAGGTTATTAGGCAAGTCAAGTCAAGTATAAATAGAGTGCGGGAGGCACTCTATTTCATCATTCTATTCTCTCACACACATTTTGGAGAGTGGCGCACTTGTGGAGGAGGAGAAGTTGCTGCTAGGAGATGTCTATCTCTTATGCTTGGGTTGTATCACTATTCTATCTATCTCTGAGGAAGTTATTGCGTTTTTTCACCTTTATGGTTTTTCCCAAGTAAACTCCGTGTCTCTTGTGTGCTTGCATTATTGTGTCCATGATTGATATGCTGTAGATATGTTGTACATGTTCTTCTCTCAGTTAAGATCCTAGATCAGATTGAAGTAAATTCTGAAAAATTAACATGGTATCAGAGCTATCCTGAAAGAAGGCATGATATGGCATGTATGACACTTGTTGCACTTGCAATGCTAGGGCTTGATATAGCAAAAACCAGTCATCGCAGAACTTTGCTATAAATAAATTTTGGCAAGGTTTCAGGGTCTGAAAATCGTACAGGGCGAAGCTAAGATCCCCATGTACATTTTTTCCAAAGGACAACCTCTAATTCGTTGTACTTTGTGATTTATGATCTGTAAAATATAGGGTTTCTGCCTCTTCCAGATCTCAGTCATAAACACGTGACCTTGGAAAAAAGGTCATAACTTGGGATAGGAAGCTCCAAATGAAATTTTGTAAAAACTGACAGGTAGTGCATCGAGTGTACTTTCACGAGTAACTTGTTCAGAGGCCGAAACTGAACCAATGATATGTGGCACACCGTACAATTCAATCTCCTGTTTTATCCCATAAACATATCATGTTGCGACACTTGGCATAACTCTCTCAAAGAATCCATTTGAGGTCAAACCTGTGGGGTTGGAAAGATGACAGGTCGGGATATCACAAGAAATATTTTCAGACCCTGTGGATCGAAACTTTTGGAGTTACACCAGAAACAATCAGGTACATATTTCTGTCAAAACAGAATTATTTTTGAGCACCTTCATTCATGGCTTCCGTAATTTAGGGTTTCGTAGAAAGTTGGAATTTTTGTAATCGGTGACTACGGCTGAATGCTACTCATCAAAATCGAAATTTAGAGACCAAGATCATAATTTTTGGTTGGGTAGAAAGTCGGGCTTGATCATACCCTAGTTCGGGACTTTGATTGGAAAAGTGGAAAATTAGGGCTTCTGCAAAAATGGAAATTTTTGAAATCTATGACCACAGCTGGAAGCTCCTCAGAAAAATAGAAGCTTAGAGCTTTGGATCGAACCTTTTGATTGGGAAAAAGGGTGGGCTTTATCAAACCCTAGTTCGGAGTCATGTCTAGTGAATCCAGAAGTTTCAAAGGCAAATTTGGGGGGTGAAAGTTTGCAGTTTTCAAATTATGAGTATACGAGCTTGATCAGCGCATCAAGGTGCATATTTCTATCCTTTCAGAAGTTTGAAATTCAAATATTGAATTTTCAGGGTTTCTCTAAGAAACCCTAATCCAGCTCCAGATCCAGTTCCTGCAAATCAAGTGGATTGGGTTAATCCTAGAAGAGAATGGATTGGTCACCTGCATAAGTGAAGAAGTTCCTGTTTCAGAGGGAGATGAGCCTAAGGTCTTACATAAGAAGATTACAAGCAATCTCAACAGGTATGACTCATCCAGGTATGTTTTTAAATTTGTTCATGATTAAGTTTATGGTATGTTTGTCTTCATGTTATTACGGTTAGTACAATCTTGATTAAATTTAGACTTGTCGTATCACCTTAATAAAATTATGAATGCATGATAGAAGATATTCATTGATTAGGGTGTTGACACTTATGATTGTACTAATGCATTATGGTGTTGTATGAGATTTATGTTGTCCGCTAACATGAAAGGTACACCAAGAAAGACAAATCATTTTCTAGTTCAAGAACATATGATCATGATGACATGAGGACAAAGAGTCATCCATTGTCATGAATCACTTAGAAGATCTATTTGAGAGGTATGTATAACTTGGTTCTATAATGGTTAACCTATGAGATATGCAGGTTACTAGCACAAGTCGTTGAAGAGAACAAGAAGACATCATGTGGGTATGTTAGACATAACTAGCTAACATACCAATCCGAGTATGTTTTTCCTATATCAAGTTAGAATCCTACCTTGTGTTAGGATCCCTTATATAAGTATACTTGGTATGATTGGTTATGTTTATTCATAAAGTTAGAAATGTAAGTAATCAAGGGTTTATGCATTTTATGTCTCTTATCTTGATTGATGATTTAACTAACCAGAAGAGTCCTATGATCAAATAAGAATATGCATGAGTAAAATAAGACTTCCCTGAAACCTTGAATACTAATGTTTATTATCTGTGTTTGAAATGATCATGACTATACATGTTTAATATTATTGTGTTTTGATGGTATTAAGATTATACTAATGAATTTGTGATTATGTATGAGACCTCAAGGATAACATAATGATGATACTAATAAGCATGCATAGTAATGGATATAAGTTCAAGGACAAGTAATCCAGGAAGCAAAGATCAAGAGGGAGCACACTCCAGTTGTTCCTGCAAGGAAGCAAAGATCAAGAGGGAGCACACTCCAGTTGTTCCTGCAAGGAAGCAAAGATCAAGAAGGAGCACACTTCAGTAGTTTCTGCAAGGATGCAGAGATTCAGAGGGAGTTGACCACTTCTCACATCAGAATGGAGTTGCAGAAAAGAAGCAAAGACTGAGAGGGAGTCAACCCAACAAAAAAACAAAGATAAGTATTTGAATTATCATTCCTTGCATTGTTTATTGTTTAAATAATATTGTTCAATAATGTATATACTCATGTTCCTAGAATTAGGTTGTGTATTATGCATATTAGAATAGTTGCATTGATGAATAGTATACTACTAATATACATGGGTAAGTGGCCTATGGCACTGTACAACATTCCATTGCTACTTATCTAGAATGAAACCTCTTTGCTAACATGTTGGGAGTTTTGCGCACTCTTAACAATGTTCTGGTAGAGATTGGAAGGCATCTAGAAAGTTACGGGATATGGATAAATGTTGTATTGAAGCATTAGCTAAAATAATTGCATGATTGTATGACATATTTCTTTATGTGTAAGAATTTGTTCTGAAAACTATGAGATGTTTTCTAATCATGCAATTTAACTTGTTGTGTAGGAAAGATCATATACCGTCACCTACAAAAGAAGGATTACAACATTTGTTAAACAACAAAGTTATCTCTTGAAAATATTGAAGATATTGAAGTTCCCAGGATCTGGGAAGAATGCCATGATCAAGGAGTACCAGTCGATCATGAAGATGTTTGGGATGCAGTCCCAAGACCTGAAGGGGAGTCTATAGTAACTTCCAAGAGGATCTATAGGATCAAGCATGCTGCAGGTGGTAGCATAGAGACTTTTGCTCTTGTAGCCATATACACTTCCATTAGATCCGTACTTGATCTGGATGCAGTGATGAAATGGAAGATACACCAGATGGATTTCAAGACAACTTTCTTGAATGGTGTAGTTGAAGAAGAAGTGTATGTGGAGCAGCCACTTGTTTCTGAGACACATGACAGGGAGTCATATATGTGCAGAACTTGGTATGGTAGGATAGACAGCTTTCTATCATGTTTGGGCTTTACCAAGAGTAAAGAGGATTCCAACCTTTACTACAAGGTTGAGGAAGGAAATCCAGTGATACTACTTTTGTATATGGATGACTTGTTGATTTTCGACACGCAGCGGAAGCTTGCTGCCGAGTTTGAGATGAAGAACTTGTGCATGAGGAACTATTTTCTAGGCATGGAGGTGTGGCAGAGTGTAGATGGTATCTTCCTTGGACAAGGGAAGTATGCACCAGATATCCTGAAGAGGTTTGGGATGATGGACTGCAATGCCATGGCCACACCTATGGCATCAAACCTGAAGCTTTTGTGTGATGTTTCATATGAGCAGTTGATGTCACTATGTATCGTCAGATGATTGGGTCCTTGATGTACCTGACGAACACGAGACTAGATATTTTCTTTGCGGTGAACACATTGAGCCAGTTCCTGACGGATCCGAGGAGTGTTCACCTGGTTGCTGTAGAGCATATTTTGAGATTGGGCAGGCAGTGCTGCAGATAGGAAGAGCACTTCTGGGTGCTACTTCAGTATGAGATCAGGTGTGATCTCTTGGTTTAGCAGGAAGCAGTCCTGCGTAGCACTGAGTACAGCCGAAGTAGAGTATGTTGCAGCATGTTCGCTAGTTGTGAGGTAGTATGGCTACAGAAGTTACTGTCTGAGTTATTTGATCTCCCGCTAGAGGCTACTAGTATCTTTTGTGACAACTAGAGTTGTGTGAAGCTGTTTGAGAACCCGGTGTTCCATGACAGGTCGAAGCACATTGAGATCAAATATCACTATATCAAGGATATGGTGCAAAGAGCAGCAGTGAAGCTTATGTATGTTGTGACGGATGAGCAAATTGCAGATGTACTAACGAAACCATTAGCCAGAGTGAAGTTCGAATACTTCAGGGAGAGGCTTGGTGTTTTTCAGATCGACGACACTTCGAGGAAGAAGTGATGGAGACATTTTCTAAATCCATTTCAAGCATGTTGGAAGGAGAATCCTTTGCATGTCTGTGGGTGTAAGCGCTCGATGATGAGCATCAGGATGATGCTCCAGTTACAACTCTTTATGCATCATGTTGGATGTTGGATATGATCAGTTGGATCATTTATATGTATGTATGTATGCATCATGTTAATGCTGGATATGATCAGGTAGATCATGTATTTGTATATGTATCAGGTGGATACTTGTATGATCAGTGTGATCATGTACTTATGTATGTATCAGGTGGATGCATTATGTATATCAGATGGATGCATTGTATGATCAGGTAGATCATGTATGATATGTATCAGGTAGATATTGTGTATGCATCAGATGGATATATTGTTTGATCAGGGTGATCACAGATGACGAGCTTCAGGATGTTGCTCCAGATGATATGCATCAGGTTGATGCTATGATGATCAAGATGATCACAGATGACGAGCTCTATGATGTCACTCCAGATGATACGCATCAAGTTGATGCTATGATGATGATCAGGTTGATCACGTGATGATATACATCAGGATGATGTTTGGTGAGTATCGGTTTGATACTCTGTGGCCGTGGATAGGTTCTGCAAGTAGCATAGAAAAGATCCTGGGAGATCCTATAGTCTACGCTAGGATTCTCTTTCGAGGTTTTGCTACAGGTAGCATAAACAAGATCATTTAAAAACCGGACAGGTAGAGCAGTGTGCTCGTAACATCCTGGGTTGCTCTATCGAGATCCTATAGTATGCGCTAGGATGCTCTGAGTAGGTTTTGCTATAGTTTCACATAGAAAAGATCCTTTAAAAACCAGACAGGAAGAGCAGTGTGCTCGTAACATCCTGGGTTTCTCTATCGAGATCCTATAGTCTGCACTAGGATGCTCTGAGTAGATTTTGCGAAAGTTCACATAGAAAAGATCCTTTAAAATTATGACAGGTAGAGCAGTGTGCTCGTAACATCCTGGGATGCTCTATCAAGATCCAGACAGGTAGAGCGGTGTGCTCGTAACATCCTGGGATGCTCTGAGTAGGATTTGTGAAGGTCAACATGTAAAAGAACCTATAGTCTGTGCTAGGTTTTGTTGACGCACTTAATCAGTCCTCAGATCCACAGTATGGCCATTGATGATGAAGACCTGCAGGTGGTGGGCCTACATCTAGTATGAAAAAGGATTGGCTCTGTAGAACTTCCTATGACGAGTAGATTCAGATATTGATTGAGATAGCAGCAGCAGTGATGATGACGATTATCCAGTGACGATGATCCAGAGAAGAAGACTTGTGCTAGAATACCTGTGTCGAGAAATACCTTCCTAGTTAAGAGGGAGTGTTGATGAATATGTAACTTTGGAATGTATTTCATATATGTATATTGTACTCCTATAGAGATGGTATTATTCCTCTATACAGAAGTGTTTGTATTCCTATGGAGATGTTATTATTCCTCTATACGGAAGTGTCGTCATTTATATTGTAAGTGTTGTAAGTTATACTTGATGGGTTATTAGACCACCTTGTTGGGGTCGGCCCTATATAAGTCATGTGGGTCGAAGGGTTATTAGACCACCCTATTGGGGTTTGGCCATGTGGGTCAAAGGGTTATTATACCACCCTATTGGGTGTCGGCCTAGTCAACATTATGTTATGTGGTTAAGTTAAGGCCAACCTAGTAAAGATTATTAGGCAAGTCAAGTCAAGTATAAGTAGAGTGCGGAAGGCACTCTATTTCATCATTCTATTCTCTCACACACACTTTGGAGAGTGGCACACTTGTGGAGGAGGAGAAGCTGCTGCTAGGAGATGTCTATCTCTTATGCTTGGGTTGTATCATTGCTCTATCTATCTCTGAGGAAATTATTGGGGTTTTTCACCTTTATGGTTTTCCCCAAGTAAACTATGTGTCTCTTGTGTGCTTGCATTATTGTGTCCATGATTGATATGCTGTAGATATGTTGTACATGTTGTTCTCTCAGTTAAGATCCTAGATCAGATTGAAGTAAATTCTGAAAAATTAACATATTTCTAATTATATTATTTAATGTTTAAAACTAAAGGTAGTTTCAAATGTAATAAGGAAAATCAAAATATTATATTGCTACCGATGTGTATTGATATAAAGGATATGGTTGCTATTTCCCTTACTGTAATGTCTAGACTTCGTTTATTTATAAAATATTGTACTGAAGGTTTCGATGATGTTAGGGTTTGTAGTACAGAAAAATGTGATGTCTTAAAGGTTTTCTAGTTGATAAGAATACCATAGAAATATATGTTATCTCTCTTCGGAAAAGAATAGTTAACCTATAAATGAACTATTAGGTTTTGTACAGAAGCATGGGATTATTTAAGTATTTCTACTTCTATTGCTAATACAGTTCTGATATTACAATGTCTAATTAAATAAAGAAATTTCTAATTCTATGTCTACAACATGAGAGGATTCTATTGAAATGTAAATAGAATATAATACATAAAACATAACAGAGTTTATCTATGATAAGAATTCAATCATTTCTATCTATTGCATATCATTGTTATATATTTCTTTAAACACTCTTCGCTGCACTAGGGTACGGCACAAAGACAGTGTGTGGAAAAATGCAGGGAAGCATTTTATTCTATCATTATCATAAAACTTCTTTAACTATTTACAGAAATAATATACAGTTCAGAAAATCAGTCATTTAAATCTAAATGATGATGACTAACAACATTTAACTAAAAATCATAAATCAACAGTTATAAAAGCAATAAGTTATAACTATTTAGAAAATAAAATAGCAAGTAGAACCTGATAAATCGATAGGGTGGAAAAACACCCAAAGAGGCCTGTTCCTCCCAACCTTCTCCAAAAGAAGCAACCAATGTCACTTGCTCCTTTGGACCCCCAAGCCTATTTACTGAACCACTAGGTAGAAGACTCTGTGTAGAAGCAAGGCACTCAGGTTGTACTTCCAACAATCAATGGAGACTTGCATACACCTCAAAATAAACCTTTGCACTTAGCAAGAAAACTCTGCACTTAGCAGAAGTGAAACAGACTTACAATCCAACTCAAAACATAGCTTCCCCTCATCGAATCTCTTGTATGCATACAGCAGAACCACAAGGTAAATTTTCTCGTCAGAAAAAGTGTGAGCCTCTGCTCAAATTCGATGGCTTAAAAAGATGCCTAGGTCTTTAGTGGCCAGTTTCCAAATAAATGAGCCTCAAGCTCCAGTTCCATATTTCAGGGAACTTTGGCCACAATTCAAGGGAGTTGTCCCATAACAACAGCTAGTTACTGAGTTCCGGATGCTCCCACTTGTCCATTTCCTTCTACCCCAGATTCCATTCCACCTAGTGGGTCAATAAACACTCTTTCAACAGTCTCTTTGGGTGAGTGTCTCCTATTTTATTTTATTAAATAATAATATTGTGCAATTACAGTCATCCTTGGCCACTTGGCCAAAATATAAAACTTTACAATAAAAGTTAAGACAATGTTTTTCTAAAACATAAAAAGTTTCAAGTAATGGGTATGTTACAGAAAGTATCTTTCTTAACAGTATTATGAAGAGAAATCCAAGGAATTTTATGATTTAAAACTTGGAACGTTAACTATGAAAGAAATGTACAGTAAGTTTCTAAGTCTGTTATGTTATGTACCTTACATTACAGAAGAGAAACCAAAAGTGCAAATATTTCTAAGTTTCTTGCATGTTATGTATAAAGAAAGAATTGACTATGATAACCCTAAAACATTAGAAGAAGGAATGAGGAAAGCTAATTCCTGTTTTGATCAAAATAAAAATAGAAGGGATAGTCTACCAGTTTGGAAAGGGAAACATTTTGACCAATGGAAAAGAGATAATAATTTTTTCAGAAGTACTGGAAATAACAATAGAAATTATCAAAGTAGTAATTTCAGAAATAAAACTCAAAATACAACAAGTTATCAAGGTAATAATTTCATAATCAAACCTCAATGTACAACAAGTTATCAAATAAGAGATGCACGTGTAAATTATAATAAAGTTAATAATAAAAAGGTCCTCTACAATGTTGGGAGTGTGGTGAACCCCACTACTTTAAGGACTGTCCAAAGAATAAAAGATTTTTAATTACATACATTCCATACAAGAAAATACTATTGTAGGTGACATGGCCAGAAATATACCAAGGATCAGCGCAGCATTGGAGAATCGACATGCAGAAAATCAAACAAGTATGGTCGAAATAGAAGGTATGTTACAAGATAAATCTATTTCTATGTTGATAGATCCAAGTGCAAGTCTAAGTTATATATCTCCTAGAATGGTAGATGCATGCAAACTTAACCAAAGTAAATTTGAGAAATCTTGGTTAGATCAGTTAGCTACAGGCAAAAAAAGGAAAGTAATTAGCTTGATTGAAAATTGTGAATTTTATATGAATGGCATGAAAACACATGTAGATCTAAATATTTTACCTCTAGGATCATACGATATGATAATTGGAATGGATTGGTTAGAGAAGCATAAATTAATCTTGAATTGTTATGAAAAATATTTTACATGTATAGATGAAGAAAATAACTCTGTTTTGGTAAAAGGAATTCCTAGAAATATTTTGATAAGAGAAATATCTTCTTTACAAATGAAAAGATCAGCTAGGAATGGTTGTAAGGTCTTTGATGTTCATATTTAAAATGCCAAAGATAAAAATGATAAACCTTATATAAACAACATTCCGATATTAAAAGAATTTAAGGATGTGTTTCCTGAAGAAGTTCGAGGGCTTCCTCCTAAGAGAGAGATAGATTTCACAATTGATCTCGTACCAAGAGTAGTACCCACTTTCAAGACTCCTTACAGAATGAACATCTTGGAATTAAATGAGTTAAAAGAAAAAATTCAAGAATTAATTGATAAAAAGTACATACGACCAAGTGTGTCCCCTTGGGGAGCACCAATAATATTTGTTAAAAAGAAGGATGTGACTTTAAGATAGTGTATTGATTATAGACAGTTAAACAAAATGACTATTAAAAATAGATATCTGCTACCTCGAATTGATGATCTTTTCGATCAATTCAGAGGAGCCACCACTTTTCTAAGATAGATTTACGATCAGGATCTCACCAAGTAAGAGTAAAAGACGAAGATATTTATTAAACTGTGTTTAGGACCAGATATGGTCACTATGAATTCGTCGTAATTCCTTTTGGGTTGACAAACACACTAGCAATATTTATGTGTTTAATGAACAATGTGTTAAGTAAATACTTAGATAAATTTGTAGTCATATTTGTCGATGACATATTAATTTATTCAAAGAATAAAAAAGAACATGAAGAGCATTTAAGAATCGTACTACAAGTTTTAAGAGAACATGAACTGTATGCCAAGTTCAACAAATACGATTTCTTCAAGGATATGATTCAGTACTTAGGGTATGTAATAACTAAACAAGGTATTTCGGTTGATCCATATAAAGTAAAATCTATAATGGAGTGGCTAGTACCTAAGGATGTGTTAGATGTAAGATCATTCATGGGAATAACGATCTATTATAGAAAGTTTATTAAAGGGTTTTCAAAAATCACTTACCCTATAAATTATTTACAAAAGAAAGGAAAGAAGTTCGAATGGAATAATAAAGGTGAGGACAGTTTTAACAAGCTAAAACATTTGTTAACAACAACACTGTTGTTACTGTAACATCCCCCCCCAAATTCTGTAAATATTGGGGCCCCTCCTTTTATTTTTGATGAAGTTTTTCTTTGAAGTCAAGTCCCATCCGAAAGGCCTTTTCATACTTATGTTTTTCTAAGAGAGCAAGTTCTTTAAGTTTGTTTTTTTTTCTTAAGTAAAACTCACCTTCCCCAGCCGAAACGGCAGCACAACTCGCCGAGTTAAGCTGCCACGGTCGGTTTCCTTTGTTAAGTTTCATAGCCCTTTTCCCATTTTAGTGAAAATCATTGAGTCGTGCTGCTATAGGTGGATTTATTTGTTAAGTTGTAATTTTTTTTCTTGTTTCGGCCTAACTTGCCCAGTCCCGCCGCAACGGTCGGACGAACGTTCCGAAGCCCGCTGAAAGGCTACCTTTTGCCTTGTCTTTTTCCTAAAGTTTTGTGTTGTGGAAAGTCTCACTGAGTTGTGATGACATGATCAGTAGCCTTTTTGTTGAAGCCTATCATTGCGGAAAAACTTGTGAACTTGGCCCAAAACGACCGACGCTCCTTGTTTAGTCCTAAGTGTCTCGATGCATTCCGGAGAAACTCAGCAAGTTTCACTGAAACCATCGCCTACAAACCATGAGAAGTGCAAATAGAACTAAAATCATAGGCAACCGACGGGACTCAAGATCCATCGCCAAAACGAAGCAGTGATCGCCTAAGTTTTTTGCGCCAAACTCGCCAAAACCCGCTGGCCCATTGCGCGAGTACCTGGCCAGTGATGCCGACACTAATCGCTCCGACTTGCTGAGTGGTGCTGATTTTGACGCTGGGGAGTTTATATTGAGAGGCGTGAAAAGGACACCGGTCCCCTCACCATAACGTCATTTTAATTCTCAAACCTTCCACATTATAGTTAGCATTAATTACCCAAGCATGTGGGGGTTTTATATATAGAAAGTGGGGTTTTGGTTTTGTTATTTTTGTTTATCGTTAATTTTTTTGAAACTCCATTCGAGGTCACTCCCAACACACGAGGAAATCTAGGTCTACAACTTTGTCAACCTCATCAGACCCAATCATCCATTGATAGGTAAGTAAATTTATCCTCCGTCGCGAGCTCTTTTTTTCCCGTTTTCAGTGGCTAAGCTTTTGTTGTTTTCATTAAAACCATTTTGATAGCTCCTCCTCTTGCCACGACCACATTTGTCCCTATTGAAGCTATTCTCTGTACCTGGTCAGTCTTTTAAGAAACCCCACTAGACCCTATTCCCTATCCCAACAAGTTGTCCAACATGAATCATGATGACCCAAATCGATGCACTAGGCCATCCCCTGATCTCAGCCACTCGGTTTTCGTTTACTTGGCATTATAATTTTCAACAAACATTGTTTGGCTTGGCATTATAATTTTCAACAAACATTGTAACTTCATGGTTTTATCATCATTAGTTTGATAGAAGAGTGATATTTGTTTATCATGTGCACCTTCGTCAGCTGTCTGAAGTTTTGTTTGAGCACAGTATAAGTTTAAGAATTTATTTTTGTAACAATGTGTTGTTGCAGCAACATCCCCCCCAAAATTTTGTACATATTGGGGCCCCTCCTTTCATTTTTTTTTTACGGAAAGTTCTCCTTAAGAAGCCATCCCAGCTGTTATCTTTGTTTTTTAATAGAAAATATTGCCGTGAACAACTCCAAGTCTGCCAGAAAATATTGTTTCTCAACAAAAATCTTTTCTATGAAGTCTACCTGAAGAGTCACAGAACAGTTTGATAAAGCCCTGCAGTGGCGGAAGCCTTTGTCTAAACTCCCGAAAGAAAACTTAGAAAATTTCGTTGGAAAGTTGCAGAAGCCATTGGGCAATCCTTCCCGAAACGACGAAGTTCTTCGTTCAAACCTTCCGCAAACGCGAAGGGTTTCAGGTTTTCCTCCCGAAAGGAAGAAGCCTTTGTTTAAGCCTTCCGAAACGGAATTTAGAAAATTTTCCCAAGAAATTGCGGAGCCTTTTTAGACTATCCTCCCGCAGTGGTGGAAGCTGCTTGTTTAAGCCTTCCAAAAAGGAACTTGGAAGCTTTTCCCAAAAGATCGCGGAAGAACTCAAGGAAACCTTCCGAAACTGGCGGAAGCCACTCGCGTAAACTTCTCGAAGAGGGACTTAATTTTTTCTCATAAGCTGCGGGAATCATTGGCAAATTCTCTCCGAAATGGTGGAAGAATTCGAAGAAGCCGCCCGAAACGTGCGGGGTCATCCGTCTACCTTCCTCGGGGCCGCTAAACGAATAAGTTTTGGCAAATTTTTGAAGTCTCAAAAGTCGCGGAAGGAATTCGCCAAAGCCTTCCGCAACAGTGGAAACCTTTGCGGAACCGTTCCAAAACATCAGCGAAACAAACTTTGCAGAACCTTTGTTTTTTCCTACCCGAAACAGCGGAGGCTAAGGGAAAAAACCTTCCGCAATTCTCATGAGCGTGGCCAAAAATTTGAATTTTTCTTGAATTCGCGAGAATCTTTTGCAGAAGCGTTGGCGGAAGTCTTCCGAAACTGTGGAAGCCACTTACGAAAGCTTTCCGCAGTTTCGAGAGCCTTCGCGTTTTCATCCCGAAGAGGCCGCCAAAAGAACTTAATCGTCCGCGTGCCAACTTGCGGAATCAATTCACCAACCTCTCCCGAAACAACGGAAGCTCCCGCGGTATCCTCCCGAACCACGTTCCAGCTCAACTTGCTCGACCACTTTCGCGGCCACCTCAGTCATCTATCCTTGTCGGTGCCAGGTAGGATTTTAACCTTGAAATTTGTCCCTTCTGCGCTTCAAATTGCTATTGGGTTTTCCTTTGTTTGAAAATGATGGGCATTGGTTGGATTTTGACGGGAAAAATGCCCGTCATAGGCTATTTTTCCCGTCAAGTACAGTTTGCATTGCGTTCTTCTCGTCATATAAAACAGAGGCAGGATAAAAAGTTTGCATAGTGGGTAGAGACAGCTAGTTTGGATGGTTAGACTTGTTCCAATTTCCTCCCCGGGCCGCGTACCTTGTTATTTCAAAAAACTGCCGAAGCCCCATGGAATTTTTATGTCCCCAGCCGAAAGCTAAAAAAACGTAGCCCCTCGGGCTTTTTCATAAACCTCAGTCCCGGCGTGACCTCTACCCAGTTTAAATCCTAAGACAGGCGCCATCGCCCCTGTACAAACCTCCCATAGAGCACCTAAGCAAGTGCCTTAAATGACAATGGCGTTCGAAGCCCTCGCCAGGTCGTAAATATGAAAGTGGCTCCCTATTTCGTCACAGGGTTATTTCACCCCAGACTTCCCCGCCACTAGCCTTTTAAAAGCACAATGATGAAAGTTACCCTCTTCCACAGAGCTAAACCGAAAGCAGGTTGCTTCCGCAACACGCTTACCCTCTCGGGAGCATTCCGAACCTTGTCCCTTTAAATAATTAAGATGATTTAATCTAGATTTCTTATTTGGAACAGTGTATTTGCTCCCAGCATACAGTTTAACAGTTTTATTCATATATATCATTGGCCTGATGGGTAATGCTTTTGTTAAAATCTCACAATATGTTGCTCAATTTCATAATGACTTGTATGTGGGTGCTATCAGGGATAAGTCAAAATGCCAAAAGGTGGTAAGAAGAAGGCTAAGATGACAGAGAAAAAGCCTGCACCACTTAAAACTGAGACCTCAGTCCAGGATACTAGGTGCACCACTGGTGTTCCTCCAGAAATTAGATGGGGTGACATTTACAGGATGATCCGAGACCAGGATGTCCCGGACATGTTGTTAGAAGAGGGGCCAATTTATCTAAATATCAAGGCCTTAGGCATAACCAAAGCTGCTACCCGCCCTGAACTATTCCCCTGTGTTGAAGTAATCGGATGGATACTCCAACATGCCGATGCTGAAGGAAGAGTGATAAATGACAGTGGGAAAGTGGCCATTGCCTCATTTCAACCCGCATATCTTGCAGCAGCCTACAAATTTCCCCATGTCCAACAATCTCTGACTGATGAATGGTTGAGCCAGATGAACAACGTCGAGATGGCCAAGAAGCTACTAATGGCAGGAAAACATTTGAGAAAGAAAGGAAATGATGAATATGACGTACAGAATCTGAGACCTCCTTTCAGATTGATCGCCTTGATGCTGTGCAAAATCTTCGGCATGCCCGATGGAACTATGTATAAGATTCAGTGGGCCCTTATTATCCACTTTGTGGCGTTTAAAGGAACCGTGTTTGACTGGGCCACTCTCCTGTCAGATAGTTTGGCCTTGATGATAGTTGCTGCTAGAGAAGGACTAGCCTTGAAGAAGCCTGAATTTTTTATGTCCTCATATCTGACTGATTGTATTTGGCCAAGATGGACTTCCCCAAATTAGGCTGCACATGGGATAAGGCCACTGCCCCGGTCTATATCGCTTTCAGGATGTTGTGGGCTCAGAAGTACAAACCCAGCTACAAACTCATCTGTGAGGGGTTCATCATGCCACTATATGAGAAGTTATTCAAGGAGGAGCCCAACTGCGTGTCAGAGAACGCTGTGGAAGTCCTTGAGGATTACGTGGATTTTTACTTTTCAGAGCAAGGCACCTACCTCATAATGTTTGGAGGGACTAAGCCCCCATACATTTTGCCGTAGTATGCCACGGATTATGTGGTCCTTAAGGAGGCAGTAAGACAAATCTTCCTGGATGGAATTGGATCAATGCTCCACAAACAGCATAAGGATTCCTTTCCCCCTCTACCTTTCTGCATAGGTGCTTACAAGTTCTCAGGGGTTGCCTCGGCCGATGAATTTTTTCAAGAGCTAAAATCCTTCCACTTCGGTGAGGTAATATTCCACAGGAATGACAGGAAGGTAAGAGTTGCTGAGCACTGTAAGGAGATTTATGCTCACTTCGAGTACTCTCATTATCCTGATGCCGAGGAAGAGGCATTCAGAGGCATCAGCAACATGGCTGAGCTACGGGTCTGTCGCCAAGGCACTGGAGAAAGCTCTAGCTCAACCAAGGTCCAGAAGACCAACCAACAGAAGGAGAAAGAACCTGAGGATGCCCGAGCTCAGGAAGAGCTCAGATTAAGAGAAGAAGAAAGGTTACTCAAGGAAGCTGAGGAAGCCAGACTGCAGCGGGAGGCGAAGGAATCCAGGTGGCAGCTGGAAGCTGAAGTGGCAAGATTGCAGCAGGAAGCTAAAGTGGCAAGAATGAAACAAGAAGCTGAAAAAGAAATCCTGCAGAAAGAGGCTGAGGAAGCCCAAAAGCAGAAAGAGGCTGAAGCTGAGCAAGCCGAGGCAGAAAGGAAGGCGGAAGGAGAGCTGAAAGCAGGGGAAGATGCCCAAGCAAGTGGATACGGTGTCCAAGACATGGAAATAGACGCATCTCAAGCAGGTGGCTTTGGTACCCAAAAATTGGGAGCACATCCAGCTTAGGAAGTCCAGACACCACCTGCCAAAGAAGACATAGACATCATGAACCGCCCAATTGTCCTGTACACGCCATCGGGAAAACATACAGTGTCCAGGTGGAATGAGTTTGTCTATGACAAGAAGAGGAAAGCAATGGTCCTCAAATCAGAAGAAAGGATTAAAATTCCCTTCCACGAGGACATGATTACCCACCGAGAGGTCACTATAATGAAGAGTACAGATCAAGATCCCTTTGCTATGGCATCCGCAGCTGTAGAAACAACAAAAGCATCACTGGATAATGTAGGGGTTATAGTTAGAGAAAATGTATTGACAAAGAACAGAGCTCGTTCGCTACAATAGACAGTGGCTAATGAGCAAGCCCACAGGGATCTGGTGGTGAACAAGTATAATTGCTTGTACGCCGAGCATAAGGAGCTGTCAAGCAAGTATAGCCAGCTGGAGGAGGAAAAGGACTAGCTAACACTCCAAATGATGATTGTGGAAGCAGAGAAGAATGGAGTGGAAGATAAAGCATCCCAGCTAGAAGCGGACAAGCGGGCATTAGCTAAGCAGTTAGAGCAGGCTGAGGGTAGAACAATGGACATGGATCCCTTCCATGAGCTGTCCTGTAGCATCCTGAAGCAAGTGCATGACGCTCAGGAGCTAATCACTAATGAGGTTTGCAAGCTCAAGGCCATGGTATTCAGGTTAAGAGAAATTAATGCGGAGGCCCACAGGGTCAAAGCTAAGAAT
The DNA here is from genome assembly GCA_027924585.1 of Larix kaempferi. NCBI lineage: Eukaryota > Viridiplantae > Streptophyta > Pinopsida > Pinales > Pinaceae > Larix > Larix kaempferi. Next base: position 16,504,797 of record BSBM01000050.1, on the reverse strand, counting down.
ACCCGTGTCAAGGAAAATATCACGAGTCAGATGGGATGGAGAGAGGGAAAGGGGGGTTTCCCCACGCATCTCCCATTTAAATCTGTGGACAGTTTTAATGAGGACATAGCCCTGTTGGAGTTTGGCAGGAACTGTGCCATTAAGCTAATAGCCAGTGTGCAAAGAACAACAGATAAAATTAACAGTCTGTACCAAAGGCTCCAAGGGGTGCATGACAAATGAAAATTGAGCTTCCCTCAGACCCTGGAGGACTTTCCGGAAAAGGAACAACGTTTGTCTCAACTAAAGGAAGAACTAGGCGTTCAAATGGAGTATGTGAAGAGGATTGATGTTCTGGATATTGATGACCTCCAACATTATATTTGATTGTCATCACTCCACAACCATCTGCTGAAAGAAGTGCATCAAGCTGCAGTAGAAGAAGTTCAAAGCATTGGAGCAGAGCTCGGGAAGAATGTGACCTCTGAGAAAATCTTGTTCCCTGCTGGAGCAAACATAGTCATAAGGGACACAGGTATGTGGTATAGCTACATAGCGGAGGAGGAGAAGAAAGCTGCAGCAGTAGCAGGAGCATCAGCAGATCCAGAATCTTCTCTCCCAGCATCCACTCTAGTAACTACAGTGCGCTCGATTCCCTCCTCCCCAGTAGTGGCAGATATTCCAATCAATTTGAGTCCTTCTTCCCAAGCTGCAGCAACAGTTCCAGTAGGATCGAGTGTTCCTCTTCCATCTGAAACACGTGTGCAGGAGTAGAGCGCTGATGACAGAGCAGCATTTCTGCTGTTTTATTTTTTGTTTTTAAACTCCCAAATGTATAAAGTGTGAGCTATGGGACAGCTGTCCATTCTCTTTTGTTAAATCTTTTGTAAAAGAAAGGGAATCATTTTTTTTGTCTATTATAGGAGAGAATTTTCTGTAGATGACAAGTGGAAGGTGCTAGGTGGAAGCCAAAAGGGAAGATTTGTAATTATAAATAGGAGCTAGGAAGAATAGATAGGGACTTTTGGGCAGGGAAGGAAATTTGAAAACCTTTACGAGCTACCTTGTATCGGTTCTGTAAAATCGAATTTTCTAATAAAAGCCTGGGAGATGAACGTTTTGCATGGGAATGTTGGACGGATGTATGTTAGACTATTCTAATGACTTCCGTACTATAATGTGAGATCACTCTTACTATCTGAACTATTTCTTTGTGTTAATGATTTTTGCTCCTTCCTGTGCATACAATTTTCTCTATTTTGTGAACAATGAATGCGTTTCATATTAAATCAGGAGCTAGCTGCTGATATCTTTACCATTGCTGTAGATTTCTCTTTTAGATTAAATGGCTAACTGTTCTTTCTTCAAGATAATTCATATAGCTTATTTTTCATGCCTTTAATTTGCTCCGTGCAGGGATCTTTAAATTTAATTTCAGTTTGTTTACATTTAGATCTGTTTCTTCGTTCTTTCCAATTAGATTAGATATTTTTGCTTCTTTCTCTGTTTCATGAGCAATAGATGCATTTTGCATTAAACTAGAAGCTATCTTCTAAGATCCTTTTATCTTGCTGTAGCTTTACCTGTAAGAATTGACAGCTATCTGTTCTTTCTTTGTGTTATCTGTTACAGCTCATTGCTCATCCTTTAAACGTGTTCCCTGCAAGGATAGGTAGATTTACTTCAGTTTCTAGACTTAGATCTGTTTTAGTTGCATCTAGATCAAATATAAACTAGGCATTTGCATCTCATTAAAAACATAAAATCCAAAAGAAAGGTGGATCGGGCCATAACCGGTAGAATCGGATTTAAACTCCAAACCCACGGTTGCCGGAACCGCTAATTGGACGGATTCCCTATACCAAATGGGAGATAGTCTAATTGGGACCATCTCTCGAGGAGAATCCCTTTCTGATTGATGCTACGATATCTGAGGCATCAACAGTTTTTGGCGCTAGAAGGAGGGCCTAAAAGTGCATGGCTGATAGAGGAAAATCTCACACTGCCATAGAAGACACTGAAAACCCACTTAAAGAAAGCATTTCAAATAACCCAGATCTTGAATTATTAAATCAAGAACACCTCATTTCTAATCCTGAGCCTCAAGAAGCTTTATACGCTGTCCCTTTTACAGAAATAGAGGATTTGAGAAGACATACAAGATCCTACGTTAGGCAGTTAGGTGGTTTAAACGCTATCAATTTCCTCCCCAAGAAAACTACCCGTAGAAAGGAGCCATAGTATACCCGAGATTCGATTCTTGTTCAAAGTTTCGAAGAACTTGTGAATCTGACTTTGGAAGAAATCTCAGACACTCTTAACAAGGCAGATCTTGAAAACTTAGAAAAAATTTCAGACCAAGGAAACCTTGAAGAACCAATTACTCCAAAGAGTACTCCTCAGAACTCACCATACAATTCTCCACCAGGGTCTCCACATCCAAACATGGCTGTAACTGCTTGGAGAGAAAGGGGAGCGCTGAACCTAGCTGGACCATTCCATAATCTTCCTAAAAACCCAGAAAAGGTCTTGCCTAAGTTCGATCCAGGGAAAGCCATTTCGGCGGAAGATCACCTCAAGAGTTTTTACTTAGCTCTGAACCTTTTGAACGTACAACATGAAGACATAGTCTGCAGGTTGTTTCCATATACATTTGAGCCAAAAGTATCATCCTGGTACTTTAGCCTACAACCCAGCTCAATTTCTAGTTGGGATGAATTCAAAAAATGTTTTCTAAAGAAATACGGAAACCAAAAGACTGTGGCCACACTTATGAAAGAATTCTTATCCATGAGAATGGAAAAGAAAGAAAAGGTTCAAGATTTCAATCAAAGATTCACAACGCTGTTAAATAATTTCAGCGAAGCTAATAAACCAGCAAAGGAGTCTATAATTGAATACTACACTACCGCTCTTGAAGGACCAATCGCAATGTTCATAAAAAGATCCAAGAAAACTACCCTGATAGAGAACTTTGAGGAAGCTAGAAAGGTAGAAGAAGAAGCTGATAGCATTGCTAAACATGCCTTAGATGTAGAACCAAAACCAGCAGCTAGCAAAAAACCTTTGCTGCTCACTACAGGGAAAGAAGAGCCATCTACAGACATGGAAAATGTAGTCAAGATGATGCAGAAATTATCTAATAAAATCGTAGATCTCGAGAAAGACAAGGCTGTTAGCACATCTAGGAAACCTTTCAAGCCATTCTATAAAAGAAGGGAAGACGGTGATCAAACTCATCCACCAATGATTACTGCCCCTGTCTTAAACTTAAACGAAATCGGAATGGAAAATTTCTGCACTTTTCATCAAGAACCACATTCGGAAAAGAGCTGCCCGCAATGGATTAATTCCATGAGATTAGTCATGAACCAAATGCTAGATTCACAAATCCCAGAACAGGATGATTCTCCAGAGGAATCGAACACTGAGTTAGAGGAACCAATCCCGGACACTACTATGGTGCTATGGGATTGGGTACCTATGACTGAATTAGCAAAAGAGGATCCCATAGATAGCTCCCCCTCCACCGTAAACGTTGCTACTCACAGAAAAGGCCCAATCGCCGATCCTGTGCCAAGCACAGCTCCTCATAAGCCCAAAGTCTCAAAAGAACCGCCTAGGAGGCATATAACGATTATCCCACCACAGCCCAAAGTTAGCCAAACAGTAACCAAACATCCAAACGCTGACACGATAGTTCAACCACCTAAGGTCACAACGAACAAAACAGATCAACAAGCTCGAATTTGGAACGAATCTAACATAGGATACGATATTATTGAAGATATCAAGAAAGTCAAAGCGAATGTGTCAATATTTGACATGTGTAGCTTGCCCCATCAACGAGATAAATTGCTGCATGTTCTACAACCTCAAACAAGCACTTCATTAACAGATTCTCAAAACAGTCCCGAAATTAATGAAGCTAGCATCGGTGGGAAGTCTAAATCTCAAACTTTGCCATTCCTTTTGACTTTTGAGATTTTTAACCATAATGTTCACAACTGTTTGGTAGATTCTGGAGCATCCTCAAACGTTATGCCACTGTCAATTTGTAAAAAGATTAATGGGAAGCCCATTCCATCTCCAGCCCAAATTATCCAATTAGATAGGACTGCTGTCAAAGTAATTGGGGATATGAAAGACGTTCTCATTAGACTGTCAGCTGACCCTAGAGTCTGTCAATTCATTGACATAATGGTGGTCTATATTCCTGAAGCTTATGGGATGATTTTAAGTAGAGATTGGTCTACAAAGCTGAGTGGCTACTTTGCTACTGATTGGTCCCACCTATGGCTTCCTTATCATAACAAGCAGAATCAGATTAAAGTTCTGAGGGAACCTCATATGAAGAAAAACGTAACTCAGTTAGAAGAAAAGAATGAAGCCGTAGCCTTCTCATCCTCGGTTCTGGGGAATTATTTCTTAGAAATGGATCCGGGTAATTATCAATCTGAAACCATTAGCCATGAATCAGATAAACAGTCCGATCTCCTTCATTTCTCTCGGACTGATGATGTTGATTGTAACATAGTCAATTTAGTTACTAACATAGATCACAAAGAAACTAACTTAGTTGAATCTAAAGATACCTTTTGGACACTATACTTTGATGGTTCTAAAACTCTGGAAGGATCCGGAGCCGGTTGCGTTCTAATGGATCCAAAAAGAAACAAGTATTTTTTGTCTTGTAGATTAGAATTCGATTGTACTAATAGCACCGCTGAATATGAAGCTTTGGTACATGGATTAAAGAAGGCCATTGGCTTAAATGTTAAGTACCTGAAGGTCTTTGGTGACTCCGAGATAGTTGTAAGACAGGTAAGAGACACCATTCATTGTCTCTCAACTCATTTGAAGGGTTATCAGGCTGAGGTATGGGATTTAATTATGCATTTTGACGCTTTCAATATAAAATCAATTCCTAGATTGCAAAATTCTGCTGCTGATTTGTTAGCAACTTCTGCTTCTAGATTGGTTCCGTCAAATAATAAATGCTCAATTGAATTGATTTTCAGGCCTTCCGTTCCCGATAACATCACAAACTTCAGAGTCTTCGATGATGATGAACAAATTATCATCTTCCTAACAAACGAAGATAGCTTTCAAGGAGCTGCAATAGATGAGGAAAAACATGATGCTGATTTGATGAAGAAGGATGAGGAGAAAGGAAATTTCATTCCCAAGGGGGTAAGGTCCCTCGAAATGATGTTCGATCTTCAAAATAAGTTCAAAAGGCCAGCTAATACCAAAACTAACAGCTCATCGATGCAACATGAGTTAGTTAATTTGGGTACCGAGGCAGAACCAAGATTTGTCAACCTTGGCAAATGTTGTTCACCAGGAGAAAGAGAAAGGTTCATTAAATTGTTTAAACAATACAAGGATGTTTTTGCATGGACCTATGAAGATCTGAAAATGTATGACATCTGCATTATTCAGCATGTCATACCAATGAAAGCGGGCATCAAACCATTTCAGTAGCAGTTGAGAAGAATGCATCCCACTCTGGAACCGCTGATCCAAAAGGAGTTAAAGAACCTCCTGGACGCTAAGATAATCTTCAAAGTTCGGAATTCGGAGTGGGTTGCGAACTTGGTTCCCGTAAGGAAGAAGTCGGGAGAGATAAGGCTATGTGTAGATTTCAGAAATTTAAACAAAGCCTCGGATAAAGACAACTACCCCGTACCTTCAATGGAGCAAATCCTACAAATGGTGTCAGGATCCGAATTGTTTTCTCTCCTCGATGGTTTCTCTGGATACAATCAAGTGTTAGTAGCCGAAGAAGATCACCTTAAGACTACTTTCAGAACTAAGTGGGGGACTTTCACATACCGAAGGATGCCATTTGGTCTGATAAATGTAGGAGCTACATTCCAAAGGGCGATGGATATTGCCTTCCGAGGATTGGGTGGACAATGCATGGTTGTATACTTGGATGATGTGATGGTCTTTTCGAAGAAAAGGGATGATCATGTCGTGCATCTAAAGCATATTTTTGATCGCTACCGGAAATATGGCATTTCCTTGAATCCCAAGAAGAGCGTATTTGTTGTTCCCGAAGGTAAGCTCTTGGGTCATATCATCTCCAAAGGGGGAGTGTCAATTGATCAAGAAAGAGTACAATCCATTAATAAGATTCCAATGCCTTACAACAAGAAATCTATGCAGTCTTTCATGGGCGCCATCAATTTTGTCCGCAGATTTGTTCCGAATTTCGCACAAATTGTTAAGCCATTGCAACAGATGGTTAAACAAAGCATGCAATTCAAGTGGACAGATCTGGAGAAGGATGCATTTAGAGATATCAAGGCAGCCATAGCTAAGGATCCTTCCTTGAGGAGCCTATATTTTGATAAAGATTTCATCTTGTATACCTTCGCTTCGGATGACTCTCTCGTAGTTGTACTCATGCAAAAGGTGGAGTTGGGGGATGAATACCCAATTTCGTTTATGAGCACTGGTTTGCAGGGAGCTGAGCTGAATTATCTCATGGTTGACAAGCATGCATATGCGGTCTTCAAAGAAATCAAGCAGTTTAGACCATACATTCTGAATAACAGAACTAAAGTCATAGTTCCCCAGCCAATTGTTAGATCCATTTTCGTTCAAAAGGAATTGGGAGAAAGGAGAGGGAACTGGGTCACAGCTTTGCAGGAATATGATTTGGAATTTAAACCAGCCACGATCATCAAAGGGCAAGGCCTGTGTAAGTTACTTGCGAGAAACTTGACTGATGAAGAGCAACATTGGAAAAATGAAGCTGAGCTCAATTTGGTTGAAGTGTGTCATATCTTCACAACCCCCCAGTCATGGTATAGAGATCTGGTGCACTATTTACAGCAGGGATATCTACCTGAGCACTGGAACTCTAAGCAAAGAAGGGCACTCTGCTTGAAATCAGCACCTTTTCAAATCATTGATGGGATTCTTTTCAAAAAGAATTATGATGGAGTTCTCCTTAGATGTTTGGAAAAGGAAGATGCAAACAAAGTTGTCAAGGAAATGCATGATGGCCCCGCAAGCGAACATTATTCAGGAGAGACGACAGCACACAAGATACTGAGAGCTGGTTATTATTGGCCCACTCTGTTTCGAGACGCCCACACATATGCACGAAACTGTGATGTATGCCAGAGAAGTGGTGGAAAGTTACCTAAGGCAGCAGGGCCATTGCAGCCAGTTATCATTTCTGAGCCTTTTGAGCAGTGGGGTATAGATGTTATCGGAGAAATAAATCCAAATTCTTCGTTGCAACATCGATACATCCTGACGGCTACTGACTACTTCACTAGGTGGACAGAAGCCATCCCTTTGCGCAAAATCAACGAAGATGCGGTCATCAGCTTCTTGAAAGAGAACATCATAACCAGGTTTGGGGTTCCAATTTCCCTTGTTTTTGATAATGATACTTATTTTTCATCTTGCAAGATAAATGAATTTGTTTATGAATGGGGAATTAAGTTGCATTATTCAGCCAATTATTATCCTCAGGGGAACGGATTAGTTGAATCCTCAAACAAGAATCTGATTCGAATCCTTAAGAAAACTGTGATAGAAAACCAGATAAGTTGGCATGTGGCTCTCCCAAACGCCTTATGGGCAGATAGGGTAACCCCGAAGAATGCTTTAGGTGTCTCCCCTTTCACTCTTGTATATGGCAAGGAAACCATTCTTCCCCCAAACATCTTACTACCATCCTTGCAGTTATCTCAAGCCTCCCGGGGTTCTGGTAGCCAAGCCTTACAATCTAGGATCAATACCCTACTTCAACTTGAAGAAGCCCGACAAAAGGCTAAAGACCGATTTCATCAACATCAAGACATAGTTAAAAGATGGTTCGATAAGAGAAAGTCTGGCAAGAGAAGCTTTGAAGTTGGGGACTTAGTCCTGAAATGGGACCATAATCACGAAGGCAAAGGAATGCATACGAAATTCCAACATCTATGGGTAGGTCCGTACCAGATTTCGGCAAAATTAGGCCCATCCACTTACAAATTGACAAATCTCGAGGGAGAAGAAGTAACCCTTCCTCTCAATGGCCTTGCTCTGAAACAATACTTCGCATAGTCTCTTCAAGACTTCCTGTACATAAATAAAGTTTTCTTTTATTGTTGCTTTAGCGTTTAGTTGCTTTATTTTGTCGGCCATGTTGTTTTTGTCTTTGTCGTTTGAGCCTGTGCAACAAGTTTTGTTTTCTGAAACCCCTTTTGTTGAGTTCCCCGTCGAGGATAGCTCTTTCAAAGAAATCTCACAACCCATGAGTCTGGAACTATGCTCAAGTAAATCCTGTCTATTGTGCTCTCGCTGAAATGTTCAGAAGGAAGGAAACCTACTCTGCTGGTCACACTAATCCCGTTCAAAATAGCAGAGACCTATGACCATCTTCACTACTATCATTGGGCTCCACCCACTCTCACACTTTAAAGGCATCTCAAGAAGGTTAGCAAAGTTGGACCCATGGAAAGTAGCACACCACGAGGACATAGGGTATTGAAATGACTCCATGCTGCAAATTTAACAGCCAAAATGGCTAGTACCCAAGAGTCTGTTTTCCAGAGATTCTCGCCTCAATTAAAGCATGGTTGAGACAAAAGAAAAATACATGTAAAATCAAGAAGGGTGTCCAAAAGGATTAGCCCAAAATGGGCTCCTCTCCGTCCGTGAAGTTTGATCAAATCAATAAAATTTCTAACTTACACAAAAGGACATTATGGATTGAGGAGCCTAAATCAAAGATCATGTCCAAAGAAAATATCTCTGGAAGGCTCAAGCAGCTAAGCTATCCAAAGTACAAACATCCAAAAGGATGCAAGCAGCATGGGAATGAGGAACAAGAGCAATAATGTCCATGAGAAAGTGTTGCGAATCCTATGGAATCCGGCAGTAGTGACCATATGAAAGATGACCCTCCTAAAATGAATCTCATATATTGGCCTTTTGAGAGTGGTGAAGATGTCTCGGGAAAAGCTCCCCTTTCCCCCAATGGCTAGCAGGTAAAGTGCCTTCTTCCCCTCGCATGAATTTAAAATGCTTAGCTGAGTAGTGCACCTAGGGTGGATGTCTTTGATGAGGTTTCAGACCATGAAGACGAATTTTTTCAGAGATCTGTGTTAGCCAGCGACTCGCCATTGTTGTTGCAGCAACATCCCCCCCAAAATTTTGTACATATTGGGGCCCCTCCTTTCATTTTTATTTTGCAGAAAGTTCGCCTTAAAAAGCCATCCCAGCTGTTATCTTTGTTTTTCAACAGAAAATCTTGCCGTGAACCACTCCAAGTCTGCCAGAAAATCTTGTTTCTCAACAGAAATCTTTTCTATGAAGTCTCCCTGAAGAGTCGCTGAACGGTTTGATAAAGCCCCGCAGTGGCGGAAGCCTTTGTCTAAACTCCCGAAAGAAAACTTAGAAAATCTCGTTGGAAAGTTGTGGAAGCCATTGGGCAATCCTTCCCGAAACGGCGGAGTTCTTCGTTCAAACCTTCCGCAAACGCGAAGGGTTTAAGGTTTTCCTCCCGAAAGGAGGAAGCCTTTGTTTAAGCCTTCCGAAACGGAATTTAGAAAATTTTCCCAAGAAATTGCGGAGCCTTTTTAGACTATCCTCCCATAGTGGCGGAAGCCACTTGTTTAAGCCTTCCAAAAAGGAACTTGGAAGCTTTTCCCAAAAGATCGCAGAAGAACTCAAGGAAACCTTCAGAAACTGACGGAAGCCACTCGCGTAAACTTCTCGAAGAGGGACTTAATTTTTGCTCATAAGCTGCGGGAATCATTGGAAAATTCTCTCCGAAATGGCGGAAGAATTCGAAGAAGCCGCCTGAAACGTGCAGGGTCATCCGTCTACCTTCCCCGGGGCTGCTAAACGACTAAGTTTTGGCAAATTTTTGAAGTCTCGAAAGTCGCGGAAGGAATTCGCCAAAGCCTTCCGCAACAGCAGAAACCTTCGCGGAACCGTTCCAAAACATCAGCGAAACAAACTTTGTGTAACCTTTGTTTTTTCATACCCAAAACAGCGGAGGCTAAGGGAAAAAAGCCTTCCGCAATTCTCACGAGCGTGGCCAAAACTTTGAATTTTTCTCGAATTCGCGAGAATCTTTTGCGGAAACATTGGCGGAAGTCTTCCGAAACTGTGGAAGCCACTTACGAAAGCTTTCCACAGTTTCGAGAGCCTTCGCGTTTTCATCCCGAAGAGGCCGCCAAAAGAACTTAATCGTCTGCGTGCCAACTTGCGGAAGCAATTCACCAACCTCTCCCGAAACAGCGGAAGCTCCCGCGGTATCCTCCCGAACGAGTTGAGCTTTGCGGAACGTATTCTCTTCCGCGTCGCAGAGGTTTTTTGCGGGGGCTATTTGCCTTTGTTCCCCGAAACTACGAAAACATCCACTATATCCTTCCGCAACGACGGATGAGATTCGTGAGTTTGTCCCGCAGGAGGCGGTCGCACGCAAACCGAGACGGCTTGATTTGACGCCGACGTACCGGTATTTAAACCGCGGTTAATTGCGCCACCCACCAAAATTAAATGCCGCACATGCCCGTTCTATTTAAATAAGTGGTGGGGGGTACGAGCCAATGCATTGTTATTTGTCGATTGGCAAACCATTGTTGGATGCCGCGCGACCGTTCTAGCTCAGCTTGCTCGACCACATTTGCGGCCACCTCAGTCAGCTATCCTCGTCGGTTCCAGGTAGGATTTTAACCTTGAAATTTGTCCCTTCTATGCTTCAAATTTCTATTGTGTTGTCCTTTGTTTGAAAATGATGGGCATTGGTTGGATTTTGACAGGAAAAATGCCCGTCATAGGCTATTTTTCCCGTCAAGTACAGTTTGCATTGTGTTCTTCTCGTCATATAAAACAGAGGCAGGATAAAACGTTCGCATAGTGGGTAGAGACAGTTAGTTTGGATGGTTAGACTTGTTCCAATTTCCTCCCCGGGCCGCGTACCCCGTTATTTCAAAAAACTGCCGAAGCCCCATGGACTTTTTATGTCCCCAGCCGAAAGCTAAAAAAATGTAGCCCCCCAGGCTTTTTCATAAACCTCAGTCCCGGCGTGACCTCTACCCAGTTTAAATCCTAAGACAGGCGCCATCGCCCCTGTTCAAACCTCCCATAGAGCACCTAAGCAAGTGCCTTAAATGACAATGGTGTTCGAAGCCCTCGCCGGGTCGTAAATATGAAAGTGGCTCCCTATTTCGTCACAGGGTTATTTCACCCCAGACTTCCCCGCCACTAGCCTTTTAAAAGCACAATGACGAAAGCTACCCTCTTCCCCAGAGCTAAACCGAAAGCAAGTTGCTTCCGCAACACGCTTACCCTCTCGGGAGCATTCTGAACCTTGTCCCTTTAAAGAATTAAGATGATTTAATCTAGATTTCTTATTTGGAACAGTGTATTTTCTCCCAGCATACAATTTCACAGTTTTATTCATATATATCATTGGCCTGATGGGTAATGCTTTTGTTAAAATCCCACAATATGTTGCTCAATTTCATAATGCCTTGTATGTGGGTGCTATCAGGGATAAGTCAAAATGCCAAAAGGTGGTAAGAAGAAGGCTAAGATGACAGAGAAAAATCCTACACCACTTAAAACTGAGACCTCACTCCAGGATACTAGGTGCACCACTGGTGTTCCTCCAGAAATCAGATGGGGTGACATTTACAGGATGATCCGAGACTAGGATGTCCCAGACATGTTGTTAGAAGAGGGGCCAATTTATCTAAATATTAAGGCCTCAGGCATAACCAGAGCTGCTACCCGCCCTGAACTATTCCCCTGAGCTGAAGTAATTGGATGGATACTCCAACATGCCGATGCTGAAGGAAGAGTGATAAATGACAGCGGGAAAGTGGCCATTGCCTCATTTCAACCCACATATCTTGCAGCAGCCTACAAATTTCCCCGTTTCCAACAATCTCTGACTGATGAATGGCTGAGCCAGATGAACAACGTCGAGATGGACAAGAAGCTACTAATGGCAGGAAAACATTTGAGAAAGAAAGGAAATGATGAATATGACGTACAGAATCTGAGACCTCCTTTCAGATTGATCGCCTTGGTGCTGTGCAGAATCTTCGGCATGCCCGATGGCACCGTGTATAAGATTCAGTGGGCCCCTATTATCCACTTTGTGGCATTTAAAGGAACCATGTTTGACTGGGCCACTCTCCTGTCAGATAGTTTGGCCTCGATGATAGTTGCTGCTAGAGAAGGACTAGCCTTGATGAAGGCTGAATTGTTTATGTCCTCATATCCGATTGATTGTATTTTGGCCAAGATGGACTTCCCCAAATTGGGCTGCACATGGGATAAGGCCACCACCCCGGTCTATATCGCTTTCAGGATGTTGTGGGCTCACAATTACAAACCCAGCTACAAACTCATCTGTGAGGGGTTCATCATGCCCCTATATGAGAAGTTATTCAAGGAGGAGACCAACTGCGTGTCAGAGAACGTTGTGGAAGTCCTTGAGGATTACGGGGATTTTTACTTTTCAGAGCAAGGCTCCTACCTCAGAATGTTTGGAGGGACTAAGCCCCCATACATTTTGCCGCAGTATGCCACGGATTATGTGGTCCTCAAGGAGGCAGTAAGACAAATCTTCCTGGATGGAATTGGAGCAATGCTCCACAAATAGCATAAGGCTTCCTTTCCCCCTCTACCTTTCTACATAGGTGCTTACAAGTTCTCGGGGGTTTCCTCGGCCGATGAATTTGTTCAAGAGCTAAAAGCCTTCCACTTCGGTGAGGTAATCTTCCACAGGAATGACAGGAAGGGAAGAGTTGCTGAGCACTGTAAGGAGATTTATGCTCACTTCGAGTACTCTCATTATCCTGATGCCGAGGAAGAAGCATTCAGAGGCATCAACAACATGGCTGAGCTACGGGTCTGTTGCCAAGGCACTGGAGCAAGCTCTAGCTCAACCAAGGTCCAGAAGACCAGCCAACAGAAGGAGAAAGAAGCTGAGGATGCCCGAGCTCAGGAAGAGCTCATATTAAGAGAAGAAGCAAGGTTACTCCAGGAAGCTGAGGAAGCCAGACTGCAGCGGGAGGTGGAGGAATCCAGGTGGCAGCTGGAAGCTGAAGTGGTAAGATTGCAGCAGGAAGCTGAAGTGGCAAGAATGCAACAGGAAGCTGAAAAAGAAATCCTGCAGAAAGAGGCTGAGGAAGCCCAGAAGCAGAAAGAGGCTGAAGCTGAGCAAGCCGAGGTAGAAAGGAAGGCGGAAGGAGAGCTGAAAGCAGGGGAATATTCCCAAGCAAGTGGATCCAGTGTCCAAGACATGGAAATAGACGCATCTCAAGCAGGTGGCTTTGGTACCCAAAAATTGGGAGCAGATCCAGCTCAGGAAGTCCGGACCCCACCTGCTGAAGAAGACATAGACATCATGAACCGCCCAATTGTCCCATACACACCATCGGGAAAACATACAGTGTCCAGGTGGAATGATTTTGTCTATGACAAGAAAAGGAAAGCAATGGTCCTCAAATCAGAAGAAAGGATCAAATGTCCCTTCCACGAGGACATCATTACCCACCGAGAGGTCACTATAATGAAGAATATAGATCAAGATCCCTTTGCTATGGCATCCGCAGCTGTAGAAACAGCAAAAGCATCACTGGATAATGTAGGGGTTATAGTTAGAGAAAATGTATTGACAAAGAAGAGAGTTCGTTCGCTACAACAGACTGTGGCTAATGAGCAAGCCCACAGGGATCTGGTGGTGAACAAGTATAATTGCTGGTACGCCGAGCATAAGGAGCTGTCAAGCAAGTATAGCCAGCTGGAGGAAGAAAAAGGACCAGCTAACACTCCAAATGATTATTGTGGAAGCAGAGAAGAATGGAGGGGAAGATAAAGCATCCCAGCTAGAAGCGGACAAGCGAGCATTAGATGAGTAGTTAGAGGAGGCTGAGGGTAGAACAATGGACATGTCTCCCTTCCATGAGCTGTCCTACAACATCCTGAAGCAAGTGCATGACACTCAGGAGCTAATCACTAATGAGGTTTGCAAGCTCAAGGCCATGGTAGTCAGGTTAAGAGAAATTAATGCGTAGGCCCACAGGCTCAAAGCTAAGAATACCCGTGTCAAGGAAAATATCATGAGTCAGATGGCATGTAGGGAGGGAAAGGGGGGTTTCCCCATGCATCTCCCATTTAAATCTGTGGACAGTTTTAATGAGGACATAGCCCTGTTGGAGTTTGGAAGGAACTGTGCCATTAAGCTGATAGCCAGTGTGCAAAGAACAATAGATAAAATTAACAGTCTGTACCAAAAGCTCCGAGGGGTGCATGACAAGTGCAAATTGAGCTTCTCTCAGACCCTGGAGGACTTTCCGGAAAAGGAACAACGTTTGTCTCAACTAAAGGAAGAACTAGGTGTTCAAACGGAGTATGTGAAGAGGATTGATGTTCTGGCTATTGATGACCTCCAACATTATGTTGGATTGTCATCACTCCACAACCATCTGCTGAAAGAAGTGCATCAAGCTGCAGTAGCAGAAGTTCAGAGCATTGGAGCAGAGCTCAGGAAGAATGTGACCTCTCAAAAAATCTTGTTCCCTGCTGGACTTCCCCAAATTGGGATGCACATGGGATAAGGCCACCGCCCCGGTCTATATCGCTTTCAGGATGTTTTGGGCTCACAATTACAAAACCAGCTACAAACTCATCTGTGAGGGGTTCATCATGCCCCTATATGAGAAGTTATTCAAGGAGGAGACCAACTGCGTGTCAGAGAACGTTGTGGAAGTCCTTGAGCATTACGGGGATTTTTACTTTTCAGAGCAAGGCACCTACCTCAGAATGTTTGGAGGGACTAATCCCCCATACATTTTGCCGCATTATGCCACGGATTATGTGGTCCTCAAGGAGGCAGTAAGAAAAATCTTCCTAGATGGAATTGGAGCAATGCTCCACAAACAGCATAAGGCTTTCTTTCACCCTCTACTTTTCTGCATAGGTGCTTACAAGTTCTCGGGGGTTTCCTCGGCCGATGAATTTGTTCAAGAGCTAAAAGCCTTCCACTTCGGTGAGGTAATATTCCACAGGAATGACAGGAAGGGAAGAGTTGCTGAGCACTGTAAGGATATTTATGCTCACTTCGAGTACTCTAATTATCCTGATGCCGAGGAAGAGGCATTCAGAGGCATCAACAACATGGCTGAGCTACGGGTCTGTCGCCAAGGCACTGGAGCAAGCTCTAGCTCAACCAAGGTCCATAAGACCAGCCAACAGAAGGAGAAAGAAGTTGAGGATGCTCGAGCTCACGAAGAGCTCAGATTAAGAGAAGAAGCAAGGTTACTCCAGGAAGCTAAGGAAGCCAGACTGCAGCGGGAGGCGGAGGAAGCCAGGTGGCAGCTGGAAGCTGAAGTGGCAAGATTGCAGCAGGAAGCTGAAGTGGCAAGAATGCAACAGGAAGCTGAAAAAGAAATCCTGCAGAAAGAGGCTGAGGAAGCCCAGAAGCAGAAAGAGGCTGAAGCTCAACAAGCCGAGGCAGAAAGGAAGGCGGAAGGAGAGCTGAAAGCAGGGGAAGATGCCCAAGCAAGTGGATCCGGTGTCCAAGACATGGAAATAGACGCATCTCAAGCAGGTGGATTTGGTACCCAAAAATTGGGAGCACATCTAGCTCAGGAAGTCCGGACCCCACCTGTTGAAGAAGACATAGACATCATGAACTGCCCAATTGTCCCGTACACGCCATCGGGAAAAACATACAGTGTCCAGGTGGAATGAGTTTTTCTATGACAAGAAAAGGAAAGCAATGGTCCTCAAATCAGAAGAAAGGATCAAAAGTCCCTTCCACGAGGACATCATTACCCACCGAGAGGTCACTATAATGAAGACTATAGAGAAGGATCCCTTTGCTATGGAATCCGCAGCTGTAGAAACAGCAAAAGCATCACTAGATAATGTAGGGGTTATAGTTAGAGAAAATGTATTGACAAAGAAGAGAGCTCGTTCGCTACAACAGACTGTGGCTAATGAGCAAGCCCACAGGGATCTGGTGGTGAACAAGTATAATTGCTGGTACGCCGAGCATAAGGAGATGTCAAGAAAGTATAGCTAGCTGGAGGAGGAAAAGGACCAGCTAACACTCCAAATGATGATTGTGGAAGCAGAGAAGAATGGACATGTCTCCCTGAGGGTAGAACAATGGACATGTCTCCCTTCCATGAGCTGTCATGCAGCATCCTGAAGCAAGTGCATGACACTCAAGAGCTAATCACTAATGAGGTTTGCAAGCTCAAGGCCATGGTAGTCAGGTTAAGAGAAATTAATGCAGAGGCCCACAGGCTCAAAGCTAAGAATACCTGTGTCAAGGAAAATATCATGAGTCAGATAGCATGGAGGGAGGGAAAGGGGGGTTTCCCCACGCATCTCCCATTTAAATCTGTAGACAGTTTTAATGAGGACATAGCCCTGTTGGAGTTTGGCAGGAACTGTGCCATTAAGTTGATAGCCAGTGTGCAAAGAACAACAGATAAAATTAACAGTCTGTACCAAAGGCTCCAAGGGGTGCATGACAAATGCAAATTGAGCTTCTCTCAGACCCTGGAGGACTTTCCGGAAAAGGAACAACATTTGTCTCAACTAAAGGAAGAACTAGGCGTTCAAACAGAGTATGTGAAGAGGATTGATGTTCTGGCTATTGATGACCTCCAACATTATGTTGTATTGTCATCACTCCACAACCATCTGCTGAAAGAAGTGCATCAAGCTGCAGTAGCAGAAGTCCAAAGCATTGGAGCAGAGCTCGGGAAGAATGTGACCTCTCAGAAAATCTTGTTCCTTGCTGCAACAAACATAGTCATAAGGGACAGAGGTATGTGGTATAGCTACATAGCGGAGGAGGAGAAGAAAGCTGCAGCAGTAGCAGGAGCATCAACACATCCAGAATCTTCTCTCCCAGCAGCCACTCCAGCAACCACAGTGGGATCGATTCCCTCCTCCCCAGTAGTGGCAGATATTCCAATCATTTCGAGTCCTTCTTCCCAAGCTGCAGAAGCAGTTCCAGTAGGATCGAGTGTTCCTCTTCCATCTAAAACACGTGTGCAGGAGTAGAGCGCTGATGACAGAGCAACATTTCTGCTGTTTTATTTTTTGTTTTTAAACTGCCAAATGTATAAAGCGTGAGCTATGGGACAACTGTCCATTCTCTTTTGTTAAATCTTTTGTATAAGAAAGGGAATCATTTTTTTTGTCTATTATAGGAGAGAATTTTCTGTAGATGACAAGTGGAAGGTGCTAGGTGGCAGCCTAAAGGGCAGATTTGTAATTATAAATAGGAGCTAGGAAGAATAGACAGGGACTTTTGGGCAGGGAAGGAAATTTGAAAACTTTTACGAGCTACCTTGTATCGGTTCTGTAAAATCAAATTTTCTAATAAAAGCCTGGGAGATGAACGTTTTGCATGGGAATGTTGGACGGATGTATGTTGGACTATTCTAATGACTTCCGTACTGTAATGTGAGATCATTCTTACTATCTGAACTATTTCTTTGTGTTAATGATTTTTGCTCCTTCCTGTGCATACGATTTTCTCTATTTTGTGAGCAATGAATGCGTTTCATATTAAATCAGGAGCTAGCTGCTGATATCTTTACCATTGTTGTAGAGTTCTCTTTTAGATTAAATGGCTAACTGTTCTTTCTTCAAGATAATTCATATAGCTCATTGTTCATGCCTTTAATTTGCTCCGTGCAGGGATCTTTAAATTTAATTTCAGTTTGTTTACATTTAGATCTTTTTCTTCGTTCTTTCCAATTAGATTAGATATTTTTGGTTCTTTCTCTGTTTCATGAGCAATAGATGCGTTTTACATTAAACTAGAATCTATGTTCTAAGATCCTTTTATCTTGCTGTAGCTTTACCTATAAGAATTGACAGCTATTTGTTCTTTCTTTGTGTTATCTGTTACAGCTCATTGCTCATCCTTTAAACTTGTTCGCTGCAAGGATAGGTAGATTTACTTCAGTTTCTAGACTTAGATCTGTTTTAGTTGCATCTAGATCAAATATAAACTAGGAAATTGCATCTCATTAAAAACATAAAATCCAAAAGAAAGGTGGATCGGGCCATAACCGGTAGAATCGGATTTAAACTCCAAACCCACGGTTGCCGGAACCGCTAACTGGACGGATTCCCTATACCAAACGAGAGATAGTCTAATTGGGACCATCTCTCGGGGAGAATCCCTTTCTGATTGATGCTACGATATCCGAGGCATCAACACAATGTTTTTCAGACGGGCTATGCATGCCTTTTGAAAGGTTTTGCTCACGAATTTGATATGTGTTTTTGCTCCTGCATGAATTTGCTTGACAAAGTGTTGATACAATGCCGAAAGGAGTTAAGAAGAAGTCGAAAATGTCTGAGGCTGAGTCTGGTGGCGAGGCCATTTTGGAAGCTAGGGTCGAAACATTATATGAGGATACCAATCCAATTATGGGAATTGCCCCTGAATTCAAGTGGGGGGAACTACACCAAATGATAAGAGATCAGGATATTCCCAGAGTAGTCCTGGAGGAAATGTATTTCTACCAAGACATCAGAAATTCCAGCATCACAAAAGCAGCCACGCAACCAGAGATTTTCCCTTGCTTAGAAGTCATCGGATGGATCCTAGTGCATGACAATGCCCAATCAAGAGTTTTTTCTGACAGCATGGGAGAGTCTTTTTCCTCATTCAACCCATCCCATATTTCAACAACCTACAAGTTAACCTGTCCTCTAATGTTGTTGAACGACGCTTGGCTCGAAAGCCTCAACATAGATAACTTGTAATTTGCGAGGAATTTGTTGATCATAGGTAAGCAGTTGAGGCTAAAGGAGAGTGATGAATATGAAGTCCAAGCGCTAAGGACTCCTTTCAGAATCAGTGCCCTCATGCTAAGCAGAATCTTCGGCAAAGTTGATGGAACTGTTTATAAGATACATTGGATTCTTTTAATCCACCATGTAGCTTTTAAAGGCACAATTTTCAATTTGACGGACATCCTCTCAGACAATCTGTCGTTAGCGGTAGCCGCTTCCAAGGAAGGGTTGGTCCGGAAGAAATCATAATTCTACATGTCATCATACCTTGTATATTGCATTCTATCAAGGCATCATTTCCCAAAGCTAGGATGCATTTGGAACAAGGTTGACTCCCCAGTTTATACTGCTTATAAGATCCTGTGGGCCCAGAGGAGGAAACCTACATAAGAATGTATGGAGGTTCCAAGCCACCGTCTCTCTTTCCCGGGTATGCTACCGATTTTGTGGTCTACAAAAAGGGAGTGAGGCAGGTTTTTATAGATGGAATTGGCAGTTTCCTGAATAAACTGAAGAAGGCCTCTTTCCCAACACTGCCCTTCTATGTCAGAGCATACAAGTTCTCTAAGGTCAAATCCGCTGAAACCTTTGTTCAGGAATTAAGAGATTTTCACTTTGGGGAGAGGATTTTCGCGAAGAATGACAGTCTTAATAAGGTTGCATACCATTGCAGAGAAGTCAATGCGCACTTTGAATATGCACACTACTATGATGAAGATAAATAAGTTATCAAAAGGGTCAGCAATATGACCGAACTCAAAAGGCGCCTTCGCCTCAAGAGCGGAGCTAGCTCTAGCTCCACTGCTGCCCAAGCTACCAAATAGGCAGAATTGCAAATGAAAAGAGATGAATCCAAAGCTCTGATGAAGGAAGAGCAGAGGCTCAAAGAGGAGGTTGAAATATTCCAAAGGGAAGTAGCGGAAAGAGCACAAAAAGAGCAAGCAGATAAGCTCCAGGACGAAGAAGCTCAAAGGGTCCAAGAAGAAGAATTAGAAAAGATCAGGAAAGAATAATTTGCCATGCTAGAAGAAGAAAGGGAGAGGAGAGAAAGAGAAGCAACTGAGAAGCTACAACAGGCCGAAGCATAAGAGAGGCAGTTGAAGGCCAAAGAAGAGGAAAATCGAAGGAAGGCTGAAGAAGAAGAAAAAAACAAGAAGGGTGCAAAGGAAAGAATCCCAAGCATGCAGGACATGGACATAGACTCGTCCCAAGTGTCCCAAGACATAACTGTGGAAGACTAATTCCCCATACGATAACTTATGCTTGTTCCTTTTACCCTATCAAAAATTCACACTGTGACCCAGTGGCACAAATTTGCTTTTGATAAGAAGAGAAAATCCATTATAAGAAAAATAAAGACGAGGAGGAAGAAACCTTTTCAACCGAACATCGTCACCAAGAGAGAAGCCACTATCATGCAGAAAACAAAGAGTGCTCCCTGTTTCATAGCATCCATAAATGTGGTTGCTTCCCAGGTGAGTGAAGAAAATGTCCACAAGCTAATGAATTATGTGGAAGTAGGTAAGAATAAGGTGCGTAGGTTGCAGCTTACTCTGGTAAAGGAACGAGACTATAGAGAGTTAATGGTAAAGAAATATGATGCCCTCTTATCAGATCAAAATGAATTATCAAGTAAGTATCGACATGTAGAGGAATAAAAGGAATCTTTGGTGGTTCAGATGATGATATTAGAATGAGAGAAAAATTATCTCGAAGCCAGGACCATTCAATTGGAGTCAGGGCAATCAGATGCCGACCAGCAGATGGAAGAGTTAAGGGATAATGTTGAGGAGTTGGAAAGGGGGAAGGACCTTATGGAACAACAATTAGAGCTAGAAAACATCAAAGTAGGTGATATGAGCCCCTTCCATGAGCAGTCCTGTGACATACTAAAGAAGATACATGAGTCACAGGAACTTATCACTGAAGAAGTTTGTAGAATGAAGGCGATGGTTTCCAGGATGAAAGAAATCAATTCTGAGGCCAATAGGCTCAGAAAGAAATATGCACATGTAAAGGAAGACATCGTGAAGCATGTTGAATGGAGAGAAGGGAAGTCAGGATTCCCCACAAACCTCCCTCTCAAATCCATGGCATATTTTAAATCAGATGCAGGCTTTATGGAGTTCTGCAAGAATTGTGGTGTGAAGTTAAAATTTGTAATCCAAGCCACCATTGAGAAATGCAGGAGTCTCTATCTTAGAATCCAGAAAACTCAGGAAAGGTGTCAAATGGTGGTTCCCCAAACTCTAGAGGACTTTCCAGACAAAGACCAATGCTTGGATGAGTTTAAGAATGATCTAAGCACAGAGATGGAATATGTGAACAAAATAGATGTATTAACAGTAGAAGACCTTCACCAGTGCATCTGGAAACCCTCCATTCATGCTCACTTTCTTTAAGAGATCCTCCAAGCTACAACATCGGAAGTGAAAAACATAGAAGCAGAGTTAGCCAAGCACGAAATCTCCCTGAAATTCATGCTCCCTACCCCTGCCAACACCATTTTAAGAGAAACAGGCATGTGGGTCATCTATATTACAAAGTTGGACAAACCAACTGAGGTGGAAGCACCAGTTGTCAGAGAAACTCTAGTCGGGAGCTGATTTGGCATTACATGATTATTTAAATATGAGGTGGAAACTATTTTTTTTCCTTTTTATTTCGATTGTAAAATTAAAAGACAACTGGATTTTTGTCTTGGTTTCTCTTGTAAAGCATTTGGGGGATTATTCTATTTTTTGTAAAAGGGGCAGTAAAAGACAAATTAGGAGATTCCCTAGGTTTAGGGTACACATAGAAGCTCTGAGAGCATTTTTTAAATCTATAAATAGATGAATAGAGAAGAATGAGAGGATTTTTTTTGGCAAGTGAAAGGATAGACTGAATTTTGTACGTGAATTACTTTGCTACATATATAAAGAAAGCTCCATTTTTCCTGGAAAATCCTACACTGCATTTTGCTTGGCTTTATGTTGAATGATTGCTAAACTATTTCTACATATTTCATTCGTATACTGTGAGATCTTTCCTAACTATCATGAATTAATTCTCTGTTATGAATGGTTTCATTTTCTATGCAAATATTCTGTGTCAGATGAGTAATGGAATGTTTTACTTCAATCAAGGCTATCTTTGATATCTTTTACCTTCTGCTGGAAATGCATATTTACGATTAAATAGCTATCCGTGATATCTTTGGATGTTTCTTTCAGCATATTACTCATACTTTCAGTTTTCTCCTTGCAAGGATAGATTAATTTGCTTAAGTAGTTGTAGATCAAATTTGTTTAATCGCATGCATTTAGTTAAAAGCACTTGCATATCATCTTTAAAATTAAAAGACATAAATGGTGGACCAGGACACAACCGGTGAAAGAAGACAAATCTTTAAACCTTATATGGTAGCCGGGCTGTTACTGGACGGATTCCCCACACCAAACGGTGAGCGATCTAATTGGGCTTGCTTACCGGGGAGAATCCCTTGCTGACTGGTGCTGTGATTTTCGAGGCATCAACAGTTTTTGGTGCAAGAAGGAGGGCCACCAGTGCATGGCTGGAAGAGGAGATCCTTTCGTTAGAATAAATCCCACTGAAGACCCGCTTGAAACAGCTATCCCAGACAATTTCGATCTAGAATCAAGAAATCAAGAAGATCCCAATTCTGAAATTGAGCAGCAAGAAACACTATATGCTGTCCCTTTTGCAGAAGTAGAAAATTTCAGAAGGCATACCCGTTCTTATGTAAGAGAACTTGGTGGTCTGAACGTAATTCCCCTACTACCCAGAAGAAGAGCTCCTAGGAGGGATATGCAGTACACAAGAGATTCAGTTCTTGTTCAAAATTTAGAAGAATTGGTAGATCTATCTTTAGAAGAAATCACAGAGCCTCTTGGAGAAATCAAACTCAAAACTCCTCCAAATCTAGAAGAACCTCATACCCCACGTAATTCTCCACCTCATACTCCACATAATTCTCCACCAAGAGTCATGGTTGTACCTGCATCGAGAGCAAGAGGAGCGTTGAATTTAGCTGGGCCATTCCATGATCTGCCCAAAAATCCAGAAAAGGTTTTTCCTAAGTATGATCCCGGGAAGAGTATTTTTGTTGAAGATCATCTTAAGATTTTCTATCTGGATTTAAATATTTTAAATGTAGAGCACAGAGATGTAGTCTGCAGAATTTTTCCCGACACTTTCGAACCCAAAGTGTCTTCCTGGTATTTTAGTTTGCAAGTAGTTCAATATCGAATTGGGAAGATTTTGAGAAATGTTTCTTGAGAAAGTACGGAAATCAGTAAATAGTCGCCACACTCATGAAAGAATTTTTGTCCATGAGAATGGAAAAGAAAGAGAAGGTTCAAGAATTTAATCAAAGATTTACTACATTGTTAAATAATTTTAGTGATGCAACAAAACCCATTGAAGAATCTTTAGTTGAATATTATACAACAGCACTTGATCCTCCCATAGCAATGTTTTTTAAAAGAACAAAGAAAACTACCTTGATAGAAAACTTCAAAGAATCCAAGAAGGTAGAATAAGAAGTGGACAACATTGCTAAGCATTCTCTTGATCTGGAAACAAGGCCAATAGCTGTTAAGAAACCCCTTTTGTTAACTAGAAATAAAGAAGAGCCATCAACTAATTTAGAAAATGTGGTCAAAATGATGCAAAAGATTTCTAATAATATTGTAAATCTGGAGAAAGATAAGGCAGCCAGCACTTCCAGGAAACCATTCAAACCTTTCTATAAGAAAAGGGATGAAATTGGACAGCCGCTTCTTCCTGTAAACAATTCTGCTATTCTAAATTTAAATGAAGTAGGCATAGCTCATTTCTGTACCTTCCATCAAGAACAACACTCAGAAAAGAGTTGTCCACAGTGGATAAATTCGATGAGCCTGGTGATGAATCAAATGCTAGATGCATAGATAACAGATCAGAAGGATCCTCAGGAAGAGCATATTTTTGAACAGGAAGAACCCGCTCCCAACACCACAATGGTCCTATGGGATTGGGCACCCGTGCAAGAACCTTCTTTTGAATATCTTGCTGATGAATTTCAAACCGCATCAATTAATGTCACCACTAGAAGTAAGGGCCCGGTGCTTGATCAAACCATTAATGCACCTAAATCCAAGGTTGCGAAGGAAATGCCAAAGCAGCACATAACTGTCATTCTTCCTCAACCTAAGGCAAACCCAACAGTGACAAAAGAACCAAGCGCAAAAATATCTAAACAACCAAAAGTTACACCAAACAAAACAGAAAATTATCCAAAAGTTTCAAAAGAATGTGATATGGGATATGACATAATCGAAGACATTAAGAAGGCAAAAGAAAATGTCTCTATATTTGATATGTGTAGTTTGCCCCAACAAAGAAAGAAGTTGTTGGAATCTTTTGACCCACAATCTAGCACTTCATTAGAAAACATTGGGGAAAACCCTGAAATAAATGAAGCTAGTATTGGTGGGAAATCTAGATCGCTGACTTTGCCTTTTCCGTTGACTTTTGAAATTTTTAATCATAATGTGCATAACTGTTTGGTAGACTCTGGGGCTTCTTCAAATGTCATGCCTTTGTCAATTTGCAAAAATATTAATGGGCAACCAATTCCATCCCCATATCAGATCATACAGTTAGATAGAACTGTTGTTAAAGTCATTAGAGAAATGAAAGATGTGCTTATTAGGTTGTCAGCAGATCCTAGAGTGTGCCAATTTATTGATAATGGTAGTTGATATTCCTGAGGATTATGGTTTGATATTGAGAAGGGACTGGTCTACGAAACGAAATGGTTACTTTGCAACAGACTGGTCTCATTTGTGGTTTCCATACCAGAATAGACAAAATCATATTAAAATACTGAGAGAACCCCACATAAAACAAAATGTAACTCGGTTAGAGGAAAAAAATTAAGTTGTAGCTTTCTCGTCTTCAGTTTTGGGAAATTATTTCTTAGAGATTGAACCGGGTAATTATCAATCGGAAGAGGTTAGCCATAATTTAGATAAACGGTCCGATCTCCTTCAATTTTCTCGGACTGATGATATTGACTATAACATAGTAGTATTAGTTACTGACTTAAGTGGCAGTGATACTAACTTAGTTAAAGTAGAAAATTTTTTTTGGGTTCTATACTTTGATAGTTCCAAAACTCAAGAAGGATCCAGAGTTGGTTGTGTTTTAATTGATCCTGAAACCAACAAACACTTTTTATCATGTAGACTAGAGTTTGAATGTACTAATAACACTGCTGAATATGAAGCTCTTGTCCATGGGTTAAAGAAGGCTATTGGTTTAAATTTCAAGTACTTGAAAGTCTTTGGTGACTCAGAAATAGTTGTCAGACAGGTGAGGGATACAATTCATTTTCTTTCACCACATTTAAAAGGTTATTAATCTGAGGTATGGGATTTAATTTCGCAGTTTGATGCTTTTAATATAAATTCTATTCCCATATTACAGAATGTTGTAGCTGATATATTAGCTACCTCTGCTTCCAGATTAGTGCCTACCAATAACAAATGCTCTATTGAGTTGATTTTCAGGTCATCTGTCCCGGACAACATTACAAATTTTAGAGTATTTGATGATGATGATCAGACCATCAGTTTCCTAACAAATGAAGACGCCTTCAAGGAAACCATAATCGATGAAGAGAATCATGATCTAGATTTGCAAAGCAAAGAATCATTCAGGGATAATTTTAAGGACCCATACTTATTTAAAAGTATATAAACCTTGGCGAATCTTACCAATTCTTAAAATTTCAACTATAAAATATTTGGCCATATTTTTCTAAAATTATTTCAATTTCTAAGGATTTTATATAGTTTATATAATAATTTGGCGAATTTTAGAGTAAAAAAAGTTTACCCCATCAAAATTAGGCGAAATGGGGCTTAAAAAAATGCAAATTGGCGAATCGTTTTTTGGAAAAAACCATGGAAAAATAGCCCATGGGCTAAATTTCGCCCCTAAAATTATCCTTGGCAAAGACGCTGCTAAAGGAAACTTTATGCTTAAAGGAGTGAGAACTCTTGAAGGATTGTTTGATCTTCAGAGTAAATTCAGAAGGTCGAAAAATGTCAAAACTAAAAGCTCCTCCATGCAACATAAATTGGTAAATCTAGGCACAGAAGCTAAGCCAAAATATGTCAATCTTGGTAAATGTTGCTCACCAGGAGAGAGGGATAAGTTCATCAAACTGTTTCAGCAGTATAAATACGTCTTTGCATGGACTTATGAAGATCTGAAAATGTATGATACTCGCATTATACAACATATAATTCCAATGAGGCTAGGTGTTAATCCATTTCAGCAGCAACTAAGAAGAATGCATCCAACACTTGAGCCCTTAATACAGAAAGAGTTGAATAAGTTATTGGATGCAAAGATCGTTTTTAAAGTCCGACATTCTAAATGGGTCGCTAATTTAGTTCCCATACGAAAGAAGTCGGGAGAAATAAGGTTATGTGTGGATTTTCCGAACTTGAACAAAGCTTCTGATAAAGACAACTACCTTGTGCCTCCAATGGAGCAAATCTTACAAATGGTGTCAAGATCATAAATTTTTTCTCTACTAGATAGTTTCTCTGGATATAATCAAGTACTAGTAGCAGAAGAAGACTGACTCAAAAACACTTTCCATACTAAGTGGGGAATCTTTGCATATCGTAGGATGCCATTCGGCTTGATAAACATAGGAGCTACTTTTCAATGAGCCATGGACATTGCTTTTCGAGGATTGGGTGGTCATTGTGTTGTAGTTCATCTGGATGATGTGACAACTTTCTCAAAGAAGAGAGAATACCATGTTTTCCACTTGAAGCAGATCTTTGATCGTTGCAAGAAATATGGCATTTCTTTAAATCCCAAGAAAAGTGTTTTCATGGTCCTTGAAGGTAAGCTCTTGGGTCATATCATTTCAAAGAAGGGGATCTTGATAGATCAAGAGAGAGTGCAAGCTATCAACAAGATTCCCATGCTCCATAAAACAAATCTATGCAATCATTTATGGGCACCATTAATTTTGTTCGAAGGTTCGTGCCTGACTTTGCTTAGATCGTTAAACCTTTGTAGCAAATGGTAAAGCCGAATGCACAGTTTAAGTGGACAGAGTTGGAGAAAGTTGCATTTAGAGAAATCAAATCTGCCATAGCTAATGTGCCTTCTTTAAGGAGTCCAAATTTTCAAAAAGGATTTTCATTATGTACACCTTTTCTTCAGATAACTCTCTCGCAGCCGTTCTCACTCAGAAGGGAGAATCAGGAGACGAATACCCAATTTCCTTTATGAGCACTGGTCTGCAAGGCGCTGAACTAAACTACCCTATTGTAGATAAGCAAGCATATGTAGTACTCAAAACAGTGAAATAGTTCAGGCCATGTATTCTAAAAAACAAAACTAAAGTCATAGTGCCTCATCCCGTTGTTAGATCTCTTTTTGTTCAGAAGGAATTGGGAGAAAGGAGAGGAAACTAGGTCACTGCTCTTCAGGAGTATGACTTGGAATTCAAACCAGCTACCATTATAAAAGGTTAGGCTTTATGCAAGATACTCACTGAAAATCCGGTTGATGAAGAGCTATATTGGAGGAATGAAGCTAAGATAAATATGATTGAGGTATGTCCCATTTTTACCACCCCTGAGTCTTGGTATAGGGACCTAGTGCACTATTTCAGCAAGGATATTTTCCAGAGCACTGGAGTTCAAAGCAAAGAAGGGCACTCCATCTGAAATCAGTAGCATATCAAATCATTGATGGAATTCTCTTAAGAAGAAATTACGCTGGAATTTTTATGAGATGTATGGAGAAAGAAGATGCAAATAAAGTGGTCAAAGAATTACATGATGGACCTGCTAGGGGACACTATTCTAGAGATACAACAGCTCACAAAATACTTAGAGATGGATATTATTGGCCCACCTTATTCATAGATGCTCACACCTATTCCAGGAATTGTGATGTATGCCAAAGAAGTGCTGGGAAATTACCGAAGGCAGCAGGACCTCTGTAACCGGTCATTATCTCATAACCATTCGAGTAATGGGGCATAGATGTTATTGGAGAAATAAACCCAAATTCTTCGTTGCAGCATCGGTAGATCTTGACAGCCACAAACTATTTTATGATATGGACAGAAGCTCCTCCGCTGCGCAAAGTTAATGAAGATACAGTTATCAAGTTCTTAGAAGAGAACATCATAACCAGGTTTGGGGTTCCAATTTCCCTAGTTTTTGATAATGCAACTTACTTTTCATCTTTAAAAAAAAATGAGTTTGTTTATGAGAAAGGAATTAAATTGAACTATTCAACCAATTACTATCCCAAAGGAAATGGATTAGCTGAATCTACAAACAAGAACCTCATCCGAATTCTTAAGAAAACCGTTATTGAAAATCAGATAAGTTGGCATACGGTTCTCCCAAATGCTTTATGGGAAGACAGAGTCACCCCCAAGAATTCCTTAGGAGTTTCCCCGTACACCCTAGTCTATGGTAAAGAATCCATCCTCCCTCCAAACATATTACTCCCATCCTTACAATTGGTCCAAGACTCCCGAGGTTCCAGCAGCCAAGTCTTACAATCAAGAATTGATACCCTACTGAATCTTGAAGAGACACGGCAGAGAGTCAAAGACCGATTCCACCAACACCAAGACATAGTCAAGAGGTGGTTTGATAAACGGAAATCTGGCAAGAGAATTTTCGAAGTAGGTGACTTAGTTCTGAAATGGGACCATCCACATGATGGTAAGGGAATGCACACAAAGTTTCAACATTTATGGGTTGGCCCTTACCAAATTTCTGAAAATATTGGCCCGTCGACATATAAACTGAGAGACTTGCAAGGGGAGGAAGTAAATCTCCCTCTCAACGGCCTCGCTTTAAATCAGTACTTCGCGTAGTCCTATGAGGATTTTTGTACATAAATAAGCATTGTTGTTTCTTTTCTTGTTTTTCTGTTTTGTTGCTTTCTATTGCTTTAAGTTAGCTTATTTTGAGTTTTACCCTACTCTTTGCTCAAGTTTTCTTTATTCTTTCTTTAATAAAGCCCAGCCCAATTCTTGGCTTAGCTGAAAGATAAGGCTCTGAGCAAATCTCAAAATCTTGAAAGGCATAAATCCACTTATAAAGAAAATGGATCTTTGTGACTTTGCTTTCACTGATTGGTTTCTAGGAATGAAGAGATCCTTTTTATGTTCGGTCAAAATAACCTCGGTTAAATAACTAAGATTTAGCATTTCCTTGTTACTATCTTGGGGCTCCGTTCGCTCTAACATTAATGCCTCTCAGGAAGTTCACTATAATAGACCCATAGAGAGAAAGCATGTCTCTTAGATGTATGGTATGGTATTTAAAATGATCCCATGCTACAAATCAAAAGCCAAAAGGGCTTATATCAAAGAGTATGTTTTCTAGAGATTCTCGCCTCAATTGAAGCACGGCTGAGAAAAGCAAAAAAAAATTCAAATCAAGGAAGTTGTTCAAATAAATCAGTCCAGCAAGGCTCTTCTCCGTCCATCAAGCATGACAATCAAATAAATCTCTCGCTCACACAAAATGACATTATGGATTGAAGAACCTAAATCAAATATTGAAAGTTGAAGAAATTTATTTTTGGAAGGCTCAAACGGCAAAAGTCATCAATTAAGAAACATCCAAAAGGATGCAAATAGCATGGGAATGAGGAACAAACGAATATGTCTATGAGATATTGTTACAATCCTGTGGAGTCCTATATTAGTTGGCATCTGAAAGATAGATTTTAAAATGAACTCCACACTCTGGCCCTGAGAGAGTTGTAAATAAGTATGAGTCAAAGTTGCCTTTTCCCCAATGACCATTATGACAAAGGGATCACTCCATTCACAGAAGCTGAACTATGGAGGCATTTTGTTATGCATGTAGCCAGCAGTTTGTAAGTTTTCTGACCATGGGAAGAGTTTGTTTCAGAGATTTTAGTTCACCAATGAATTGCCAATTGTTGTTGCTGCAACATCCCCCAAAAAAATTTATAAATATTGGGGCCCCTCCTTTTATTTTTGATGAAGTTTTGCTTTGAATTCAAGTCCCATCCGAAAGGCCTTTTCATACTTAGTTTTTTCTAAGAGAGCAAGTTCTTTAAGTTTGTTTTTTTTCTTAAGTAAAACTCACCTTCCCCAACCGAAACGGCAGCACAACTTGCCATGTTAAGCCGCAATGGTTGGTTTCCTTTGTTAAGTTTCATAGCCCTTTTCCCGGTTCAGTGCAACTCATTGATTCATCCTAGACAGGCGGATTTATTTGTTAAGTTGTATTTTTTTTTCTTGTTTCGGCCTAACTTGCCTAGTCCCGCCGCAACGGTCGGACGAACTCACCCAAGCCCGCCGAAGCATGACCTTTTGCCTGTCTTTTTCTTGAATTTTTTTGTTGTGGAAAGTCTCACCAAGTTGTGCCGACATGATCGGCAGCCTTTTCGTTGAATCCTCTCATTGTGGCAAAACTTGTGAACTTGGCCTGAAACGACCGACGCTCCTTATTTAGTCCTAAGTGTCTCGATGTGTTCCGGTGGAACTCAACAAGTTTCTCTGAAACCATCATCTGAAAACCATGAGAAGTGCCGATAGAAGTAAAAGCAGAGGCGACTGACGGAACTCAAGATCCATCGCTGAAACGAAGCAGAGATCCGTTAAGTTTTTTGCGCCGAACTCGCCAAAACCCGCTGGCCTATTGCGCGATTCCTTGGCCAGTGACGCCGGCACTGATCGCTCTAACCTGCTGAGTGGTGCCGATTTTGACAGCGGGTAGTTAATGTTGAGCGATGCGAAAAGGACACGGTCCCCTCACCATAACATTGTTTTAATGCTCAAACCTACCACAGTCTAGTCAACGTTAATTACCCAAGTGTGTGGGGGTTTTATATATAGAAAGTGGTGTTTTGGTTTTTTATTGTTGTTTATCATTAAGTTTTTCGAAAATCCGTTCGAGGTCGCTCCCACCATACGAAGACAGCCAGGTCCACAGCTTTGTCAACCCCATCAGACCCAATCATCTGCTGACAGGTAAGTGAATCTATCCTTCATTGCAAGCTCTTTTTATCCTATTTTTCAGTGGCTAAGCTTTTGTTGCTTTCGTTAAAACCATTTTGGCAGCTCCTCCCCTCGCTACAGCCACCTTTGTCCCTATTGAAGCTATTCTCTGTACCTGGTCAGTATTTTTAGGAAACCGAGCTAGACCCTGTTCCTTATCCCAGCAAGTTATCTAGTGTGAATGATGATGACCCAAACCGATGCAATAGGCCATCCCCTGATCACAGCCACCCGGTTTTTGTTTACTTACTTACAGTTTGTTTGGCTTAGCATTATACGTTTCAATAAACATTGTAACGTCAGGGTTTTATCATCATTAGTTTGATGGAAGAGTGATATTTGTTTATCATGTGCACCTTCGTTAGCTGTCTGAAGTTTTGTTTGAGCGTAGTATAAGTTTAATAATTTGTTTTTTTAGTAATGGTTTTCAAACGGGCTATGCATGCCTTTTGGAAGGTTTTGCTCAAGAATTTGATATGTGTTTTCACTCCTACATGAATTTGCTTGACCAAGTGTTGATACAATGCCGAAAGGAGTTAAGAAGAAGTCGAAAATGTCTAAGCCCGAGTCTGGTGGCGAGGCCATTTTGGAAGCTAGGGTTGAAACATTATATGAGGATACCAAGCCAATTATGGGCATTGCCCCTGAATTTAAGTGGGGGGAACTGCACCACATGATAAGAGATCCGGATATTCCCAGAGATGTCCTGGAGGAAATTTATTTGTACCAAAACATTAGAAATTATGGCATCAAAAAAGTAGCCACGTGACCAGAGCTTTTCCCTTGCTCGGAAGACATCAGATGGATCCTAGTGCATGCCAATGCCCAATCAAGAATTTTGTCCGACATCATGGGAGAGGCTTCTCCCTCATTCCACCCATCCCATATTTCGATAGCCTACAAGTTTCCCCATCCTCAAACGTTGTTGAACGATGCTTAGCTCTAAAGCCTCAACATGGATAACTTGAAATTTGTGATGAAGTTTTTGATCACAGGTAAGCAGCCGAGGCTAAAGGAGAGTGATGAATATGAAGTCCAAGCGCTAAGGCCTCATTTCAGAATCATTTCCCTCATGCTAAGTAGAATCTTCGGCAGAGCTGATGGAACTGTTTATAAGCTGCATTGGATTCATTTAATCCACCATGTAGCTTTCAAAGGCACAGTTTTCAATTGGGCGGACATCCTCTCAGACAATCTGTCGTCAATGGTAATCGCTACCAAGGAAGGGTTGGTCCGGAAGAAATCAGAATTCTACATGTCATCATACATTATAGATTGCATTCTATCAAGGCATAATTTCCCAAAGTTAGGATGCATTTGGAACAAGGCTGAATCCCCAGTTTATACCGCTTATAAGATCCTCTAGGCCCAGAACTACAAAAACCATTACAAGGCCATATGTGAAGAGTTTATCATGCCTCTGTAAGAACTAATGTTCAATAGTGAGCCAAGTTGCCTATCTGAGAATGCCATGGCAGTCATGGAAAAATATGGTGATTTTTATCTTTCAGAGGATGGCACCTACATAAGAATGTATGGAGGTTCCAAGCCACCGTCTCTCCCGCCCAGGTATGCTACTGATTTTGTGGTCCACAAGGAGGCAGTGAGGCAGGTTTTTATAGATGGAATTGGCAGTTTCCTGAATAAACTGAAGAAGGCCTCTTTCCTACCATTGCCCTTCTATGTCAGAGCATACAAGTTCTCTGAGGTCAAATCCGTCGAAACCTTTGTTTGAGAATTAAGAGATTTTCACTTTGGGGTGAGGATTTTCACGAAGAATGATAGTCTTAATAAGGCTGCAAACCATTGCAGATAAGTCAATGCGCACTTTGAATATGCACACTACGATGATGAAGACGAAGAAGTTCTCAAAAGGGTCAGCAATATGACCGAACTCAAACGGTGCCTTGGCCTCAAGAGCGGAGCTAGCTCTAGCTCCACTGCTGCCTAAGCTACTAAAGAGGCGGAATTGAAAAGAGAAAGAGATGAAGCCGAAGCTCTGAAAAAGGAAGAGAAAAGGCTCAAAGAGGAGGATGAAAGATTCGAAAGGGAGTAGCGGAAAGAGCACCGAAAGAGCAAGAGGACAAGCTCCAAGATGAAGAAGCTCAAAGGGGCCGAGAAGAAGAATTAGAAATGATCATGAAAGAAGAAGAAAGCAAGAGGAGAGAAAGAGAAGCAGCTGAGAAGTGACAACAGGCTGAAGCAGAAGAGAGGCAATTGAAGGCCGAAGAAGAAGAAAATCGAAGGAAGGTGGAAGAAGAAGAAAAATCCCAGAAGGATGCAGAGGCAGGAATCCCAAGCATGCAAGACATGGACATAGACTCGTCCCAAGTGTCCTAGGCCATAACCACGGAAAACTACTTCTCCATAGGAGAACTTTCGCTTGTTCCTTTTACACCGTCAAAAAGTCACACTGTGACCTAGCGGGACAGACAAATTTGCTTTTGATAAGAAGAGAAAATCCATTATAGGAAAAATAGAGACGAGGATGAAGAAACCTTTTCAACCGGACATCATCACCAGGTGAGAAAACACTATCATGCAGAAAACGCAGAGTGCTCCCGGTTTCATAGCATCCATCGATGTGGATGTTGCCCGGGTGAGTGAAGACAATGTCCACAAGCTAATGAATGATGTGGAAGTGGGTAAGAAGAAGGCATGCAGGTTGCAACTTACTCTGGTAAATGAGCGGGACTATAGAGAGTTAATGGCAAAGAAATATGATGCCCTCTTATCAGAGCGAAATAAATTATCAAGTAAGTATCGACATCTAGAGGAAGAAAAGGAATCTTTGGTGGTTCAGATGATGATATTATAAGGAGAGAAAATTGATCTCGAAGCCAGAACCATTCAGTTGGAGTCAGGTAAATCAAATGTCGACCAGCAGATGGAAGAGTTAAGGGCTAATGTTGAGGAGTTGGAAAGGGGGAAAGAGCTGATGGAACAGCAGTTAGACCTAGCAAACAACAAAGTAGGTGATCTGAGCCCCTTCCATGAACATTCTTGTGACATACTAAATAAGATACATGAGTCACAGGAACTTATCACTAAAGAAGTTTGTCGAATGAAGGCGATGGTTTCCAGGATGAAAGAAATCAATTTTGAGGCCAATAGGAGAAAGAAATATGCACGTGTAAAGGAAAAAATCGGGAAGCATGTTGAATGGAGAGAAGGGAAGTCAGGCTTTCCCACAAAACTCCCTCTCAAATCCATGGCAGATTTTAAATCAGATGCAGGCTTTATGGAGTTTTGCAAGAATTGTGGCGTGAATTTAAACTCTGTAATCCAAGCCACCATTGAGAAATGCAATAGTCTCTATCTTAGAATCCAAAAAACTCAGGAAAGGTGTCAAATGGTGGTTCCCCAAACTCTAGAGGACTTTCCAGACAAAGACCAACGCTTGGCTGAGTTGAAGAATGATCTAAGCATAAAGATGGAATATGTGAAGAAAATAGACGTATTAACAGCAGAAGACCTTCACCAGTGCATCCGGTAACCCTCCATTCACACTCACTTTCTTGAAGAGATCCTCCAAGGTACAACAGCGAAATTGAAAAAAATAGAAGCAGAGTTAGCCAGGCATGAAATCTCCCTGAAATTCATGCTCCCTGCCCCTACCAACACCATTGTAAGTAAGAGAAATGAGCATGTGGGTCAGCTATATTACAGAGGTGGACAAACCAGCTGAGGTGGAAGCGCTAGTTGTCACAGAAACTCTAGTCGAGAGCTGATTTGGAAATACATGATTATCTAAATATGAGCTGGAATCTATTTTTTGCCTTTTCATTTCGATTGTAAAATTAAAAGACAGATGGATTTCTGTCTTGGTTTCTCTTGTAAAGAATTTGGGGGATTATTCTATTTTTTGTAAAAGGGGCACTAAAAGACAAATCAGGAGATTCTGTAGGTTTAGGGTACACGTAGTGTCACATCCCCTTCCATCTATCCAATGCAAGGTAGGGAACATGACTGAAACATGGGGTGTCCAATTCGTCCCCAAGCCATAATGATAAAAAATTTCCATTTAAAATAAGATGCACAATTCATTTACACAGCAGAATTAAACGTATTAACACACAGCTAGAATGGAATGCATTAGCATACCATTCACAAACATGTGATGAATTATAATATGAGGAAGCAATCACATTCTCATGATATACACATATTACATGTTAGCCATAATAAGATATGCATTCATCATCCAAATACCAGTCATTGTTTAATACATTACAGAACATAGAATTAACACAACTCATTTAATAAACACAGAAGAATAACCATAATAACATACAAGCAGAAGGAGATGCATCGGCCTATTTATTCCAGGCAGAATGATGAAACGGACATACAATAATCCATCCCATTCTCATGCTATGTACAGGCATCATGCCAACTAACTTAATATAATCATTTCATCCAAGTAACATGAGTAATTTAACATACAGGATTAACGCATTGTTGAACACATAATGCAAATAAATTAATCCACAGAGAATACTTATCTTGAAATGCAAACGTCCAAACGACTGGTTACGTGAGAGCAACGTTCCACCCAACCATAGATCTCTGTCCAGTCTATATTCTTTTAGCTGAGAGATCACCCTCGAGCTGGGTTGTGTATCCACAAAGGAGGAACTAGACAGACTCACTCACAGCCATGGATTCAGTCAAACGATCATGCTAAGCCAGCAAACAAATGGGTTTATCAAGCATACAATAAATAAATGATGAGGATGCTAATCCCATGAGCTCAACCACAGAGATACAGACATCTCAAGCTCAATTCAAGCAATCCCATCCTCTGTTCAAACCTCCACACTTAGATTTCTCACCATTCTGGCAACAAATAACTTAATCCCGTCACTCGGTTTTTGGGCTATCAAAACTGTGTTTTCCAATGGATTTCAAGGTAGTTAATGCTCCCAAAATCGCCCCAAGGTTCATATGTATGGGTCCCCCATTGGATTTCACTATCAAATACCAATTTTGGGCGTTTATGGCTCTTCAAAACGTGGGTTCTTTCCAAGTTGCGATTTCTGGTTTTTCTCTTTGTTGGCAATTCGTTTTTGGATGGAAAATGATGCTGGTAACTTCCACGATTGAATGGGGATGATGAAGAAGCAACTCCCATGAGGTAGAGTGGCTTGTGGTACAAGAAAGCAGAGCCCATACTCTGCCATACGAATTTATGGGCTGCCCATGCTCCATTGAAGCCATGGACTGAATTCCTCAATCACTTCCTTACAACAGAAATAAATGTCAGCAAGGTAAGTCAAATGGGTTCTCAAGGTGACATATGGAAGCCTATGGTTCAATCCCACAACCCCCTCACCACTCCTTAGTGGATACGCATGGCCCCTTCTCATTCGTTGCCTCCATAGTTAGTTTTTGTATTTTATTGCATGATGTTTATTTACATCATTTTTACAATGTTCCATGGCTAAATAGCACATCGGAAACATTATGTCTAATACTTGCCTTTAAATAAAATTCGAACTTCCACTAGTGGGGCCTTGGCCTTGAGCTCCATGCTAGGAAAACATACATCACATGTATACAACATTTACATTAAAAGCTAACATATCCTAAGGGTCAAAATGGGGTATTACAATCCCCTCCCCCTTAGAATAACACCATCCTCGGTGTTCCAAGGCTTGGGAATACATATACAATTTACACATGTCCAAAATTTCAAAAAATTTGCAGGTCTACCCTGCATTTTATCATTTACTATGAACTTTAAGGACCAAGTCTCTTGACTTCCACGAACTTCTCCCGCTGGTTCTGGTCTTTCAGCTCATCAACAAGTCTAAAAACTTTATGGTTGCTACCCTCTTGATGTTCCCTTGCTGGGCAGTTGCGAAGGCAATGATGTCCTCAACATTTCCAACATTTCACTGGCTGCTTCATCTTTAACTGCTCAATTCCCTTTGAGTCTTCATGCATGGAACGTTTCTTAATGGACTGATTGGACGAATGCCTCATCACTGATCCACTTTCTTTTCCCTTACTGATTGCTCTCATAATTCTTTTTTACCTCTCTTTGTAGACCAATAGAGTTATGCAAAACCTTGTGGTTCATCTCATTCTGCCTCTTCTGTATCTTGAGCATCTCTCCAAGATTTTCTTGGGTCTTGTAAATTGTTTGAAGAAGACTTTCAGCCAATTCCAACATCCTATGGTCTACTGCCATGGTCATTGTGCATAGCTGGTTCTCACTTGGCTCACAAGCAACACTTGCTCGTAATGACTGCAACCAATTGATTTAATTTCCACTTGTGAAATTCATCATTACAAATCTTGTTAGGCCAAGCATAACCTAAACATTAAAAATCAGTCAATTGTTTTTCCTCAATTTACATGGAGGTTCCATGCTCTATTCATGAGACTTTCACACTTTCCATACTTTTCCAGCATACACATGAATTGTTTCATGTTCATCCATTCATGTTAAATTAACTACTTCAACATTCACAATTTATTTCAAGCAAATAAACACATTCTACTTTCAGCCATACATGCATTCAACAATTTTCTGTTTTTATGAATGCATCAATAAAAAGGAAAGAGAGAGCAGTAAGAGTTTTCTCCTCTTCGTCTTGTTCCATTCTGGAACCCACACCACCACTGTGGTTTTCATGCTCCTAGCCTCTTTCACTTCCATGTGAATGCTTGAACAACCCTTCTTGGCTATGACACTTAGTGTCTTTGGTCTATTTTAGACCTCTCAACCATGGAGTCTCTCCACATGGTTTGTCTACACTCCCTAGGCTTCTAGGACCCCTACAAGTCCAATAGCACCATCATTCATTTATGTGCAAGCTGAGCCCTTCTAGGGTAGTCACATGTCCACAGGCATCCTTAAGATGCTTTCATAGTCATTGCTTCCAACAATACCTACACTCAAACATTGAATTAATTCACATGTTTAGTTTATTTTCGTAGGATTTATCTTTAAACAAGAGTTTAGAAAGTCATAACCAAATCATATACACATGTATTTTCATAAGCAAGAAATTACAAGATAACCAAATACTTATCTGCATTGGATGTCTTCACTTTATTCCATAGGGTCCTTCCTTGCTTTACAAGCCTTGGAATCGCCTATGGACTTGGATATTTGGCCAGCGCGCAGGCTGCCCCTCAACATCAAATAATCTTATATGTTTGGCCAGCACGCAGGCTGCTCCAAATCATCAAACAACCTTGTATGTTTGGCCAGCACGCAGGATGCTCCAAATCATCAAATAATCTTGTATGTTTGGCCAACACGCAGGCTGCTCCACAACATCAAACAAACTTGTATGTTTGGCCAGCACGCAGGCTGCTCCAAATCATCAAATAATCTCGTATGTTTGGCCAGCACACAGGCTGCTCCACAACATCAAACAATCTTGTATGTTTGTCCAGCACGTAGGCTACTCCAAATCATCAAATAATTAATGCCCAACCAGTCACTCTCTGGATTTACCAAGCAATTTATAGTTCTTTCAGGGTCCTTGCTTCCTGTAATGGCCAATGTTTCCAACAAAGAAACAATAGTGCATCAGCTTAACTGTTACAAGACTTATACTTGAAATCTTCATTATTCCAAACAAGAAATAAATGAAATTGAATACTTATCTATATTGTGCATTTCCTCTCTGGTCCACAGGCTCCTCCTTTTACTTTACAAGCCTTTGGATCCTCCTGCGGACAAGGATTTTTGGCTAGCATGCAGGCTGCTCCAAAGCATCAAATAATTACTGTCCAACCAGTACACATTCACGCCGACTTGGAAGGACACTTCACTACGACCATTTCTAGGTCAAGGCTCTACTATGGAGTCATAGGCATATAACAACCCTTTCATCAACACCTTCACAACCCTTCATTAAAATTCCCACAACCTCCCTAACATCGTTTCATACACATTAATCCTTCCACCACAACCCCTAACAACAACCTTTTACTTTGCATTTTTAGTGTGTAGCACCAAATTGCATCTATTTAAGCTTCACAACACAAGTAGTAAAAGCAAACTTGTTAGCATTGTTATTCAAAAATTATAACCATAATTCATAGCATTCACTATCAAGTATTGAAACACCAGGAATGCATCCATTCCTTCAGGGCGTAATCAATATTGGCATCCCTAACATAACTCAGTACCAGAAAGGTGTGCACTCCTCACTGATGTGAACTATGTAGGTCCTAATAATATTCAAGCAATCTACCATAATGGAAATAAAATCAAAACAGGCTCTGCATATTTAATCTAACACCTAAACATGCATATAGGTATACATATATCAGTCAGGTTTTATAAAACACTTATCCATTACGCAAAGGTAATTTCTCTTTACTAATGAGGAATGGGAGCTCCTTCTCTAAGTTGATAGTCCCTCGGTTTTCCATCCCAACTCCTTTTGATGTTACATACTTCTCATATGTCTTACTGTCGTAATCTTTATCATCTCACTCATATTGTTTTCCAATCATGCAGTGCAAATGAGACATTAATAATGTCTAATGGCGTTTCACCCGAAACCCATTTCCAAATCATGGAATCCCTCCCATGAAGTTTGGATTCTACAGGCCCTCTCCCTTGGTCTTACTGCAATGTGTCTTCCTGGCACACTTATTAAATAGCCAAACGGTCAGCAACATTTAACAATGCAATTCAAATCTGATTGTTTCATAACCAATCAATAGCACTAATAATTAAATTCAATATGAATTTGCAACTCTGTCTACTACAAAAATTGATTTTCTTAGCCATGAGGCTATCCTCATATTGCTTGGATCTTGTAAATGGCACCATTCTGTCCATTGTGGATTTATGCTTGCTTCCATTCATGGACATCCACCTACAACATGTCCTCCTGAAACAATTTTTCATAAGCCAAACAATCATTAGCAATTATAAGCAAAATTTCAAATCTGAAAATTTACAAATCTAAGATTTACAAATTTGAGATTTACAATTCTTCTTTCTAACAGAGCTTAGATTTCTCAACCATGAGATTCCTTCTCATAAGCTCTAAATCGAATTTTCAAATCTGCTCCCTACAAAAATTAGATTTGCAACCATGATATTATTCTCATAAACTTAAATGAGAATATTTTCAGATTTGTTTCATGCATAAGTTAAATTTCACACCCATGAGAATCTTCTCATAACCTTTGGCTTTTGCACATGGTAGACTCCATCCTTCATCATGGACTTACCCACATTGCCATGCCTAGAACAATCTACCTGAAATCTGAAACTTCAATCAGCCAACACTTTGTAAGTCTCCATGCATATAATATTTCATTGCTGCAACAATCACTGAAGCATTTCCAGAATGATAACATTCCATAATTCAAACACTTCCAGATGTTAACATATCAATATCACAAACTCATTTACTTCACGTAAATCATTATCATACTAAAATTGCAAGGTACAGTCACATTATTTATGCAATCAACTTAAAGCTTTTAAATGCTCATTTATACAACTCTGGCCTTCCAACAGAGCACTCTGGAATCCTGTCAATCATGACTACCTTCATGCAATTATTCCCCTGCATTCATAGCAGCTCATGAAATGATTTCAGAATTATCATTAATTCATCATTTCATCTATTGCTCAATTATAATGAGACATATACATATAGCACAATCATGCATGCACACAATACATCTCCTCAGGTGTAGCTATCCACATGCATGCATATTCACAACATTTACTCAAGTTTTTCATATTGATTCACTCAATGCTTAACTACAAGATTTATAAAATCTCTTAATGCTCATCCACTCAATGCCACCTTGCATTGTTTCAGGAGTACTATGCATTCAAGCATATTATGACTTAATCATGACTATCTCATACAACATGTATTATCATATTCAGGACCACCAGTCCTCACTTGATTTGGTTGTTAAACTCACAATCGACATACTCAAACGACATGATATAATTTCATATGAATGAATTGAGATTCTAAGCAAGTATAGGGTGTAAGGATCATTTCCTTCACTTACCCACAACTCACCATACTCGGTAGGTTAACATTCCCATTCGAGCACTCAATACCCCATGCAAACCAAATCAACATAGTTCAAACATAGTCAAAGGTATCTTACCAAATCCTCTTTGAACATTCATGCAATTATGCATCAATAACCATTACCTGCATGGTTGTCATTATCATCACTTGATATTACCTGATCGGTTGGCCTCTTACCAAGGCTACACAGTCCTTTTTCCAACCTCATGATCACAGATTTGTTGCACCATCCTTTCTTCATAAGGTTGTTGGCTTCATGCAACAACATCCTCGACATATTTAGCCATGCTTCTGTTTTCTTTGGTCCTACAACCAAAACCAATCACCAATAGTGATTATCAACCACAATATTTACCATTAGTGGTTCACTTCATATGTAAAACCTCACTACTTTTACCAATATGTAATATCATATGCATGCAAAACATATACTCATGCACTCTGCAATGTTTATTAATATGCCAATCAATGCATATTCATGCCACTCATCTAATCTCTTGCATTTTCAGCATTCTTATGCCATAAGTTTATGCACATAAAGCTTATAAAATATAAATGCAGTTAGCAAGACAGGGGTTAGGTAATTCCCTTTCCGATCCTTCATCTTTGCATGAAATTCCTCTTTCACATCGTAGCTGGTTCGATTTCATGGCATGCTACTTCCAGGCATGCAACTCTAGAATTTGCCCATATTGACAACAATATGTCAAAAACAGTCACTGGCACCTTTCAGTTCTAATTATCTATGATGTCTGATGCCCCCATTCGAATTCTTCCTATGCACCATTGTTCCTTGCTGGATATGCTTTCCAATGTTTATCCACTTGCTCCATTCCGACATCGGGTGTGGGAACTACATTATTTCAAAAAAGACAACTTTCACCCCAATTCTGCACATTTTTACATAGTTGTATTTTGGTCCCGAATGCCAACTTCAGCCACCTGTGGAAGAAAATATATGATGAATCATGAAAACTTTTCTACCGGGCGAAGTTAGTCCATATAACAAGGAACGCTCAGCAACTCGCGGATCTCTATTATGATGCACCATTCATCTTCTATTAATTTCTGGGTTATACTACTTCTCACTTTTCACGTTTTTCCAAAATTCCAAATTTTGGGCCAAAAATGGCTATTTCCCAAATGGTGCATTTCTGGAAAATCTTTGTCTAACGGAATATGTCTGATTGACTGAGAATATGAAATACCGAGTTTAGTAATTTTCTTGATTCCGAATTATAGGGTCACTTTCAACCACTGCAAGCTTTTCAAAATTCCCAAAACGTGGCCCGGAATAGTGCTTTTTGGCCTTCTTGCACACCCCGACTCCACATCCTTTGGAGTTTGGCTCCAAAACTCCAAAATTAACACCGTTCCTGATCCATGACTGCCCCATGTCAATTTCGGCCCAATCCGACCTTCCGTCAAGCGTCAAGACACCGATTTGTGAAAGCCATTAATCTCAAATCTATGCCCAATTGGAGCATAATGGGATCGAGATCTTCACTAGTTCATTTATGGCCTTCATCAATGGCCTCAAAATGCCACTGAACTCATCCAATTCTGACCTTGCATGCTCTTGCTCATCCAATTTTTTTATTTTTTTTGGACACACACAGGCCGCAACCCGCATCCTGCATCCCGCAATCTGACATTGCAGGTTCGAGGGGGGGAATCAAGCTGCGGTCACGGGGATGTAACCATCCCGCATCCTGCAATCCGACATTGCGGGTTTGAGGGGGTCAAGCTGTGGTCACATGGATGTAACTATCCCGCAACCCGCATCCAGCATCCTGCAATCCACCATTGCAGTTTCGGTAGGGGGGGGGGTCAAGTTGCGATCACGGGGATGTAACCATCCCGCAACCCACAACCCGCATCCCACATCCTGCATCCTACAATCCGACATTGCGGGTTCGGGGGGGTCAAGCTGTGGTCACGGGGATGTAACCATCCCACATCCTGCATCCCGAAACTGCGAAAACACCTGCGTTTTCCTGCAACTTGCGGGGTCCGTATCTCCTTCGTCGTATCTCTTTCGTCCCTTGGCCAAATGAGGCGAGTCTAGTACCGTTGGAAAGCTCTTGGAGAGATCTATGCACCTGTGTAATATTCTTCCTCATCTGAGAAGTATGAACCTGTTATTTTCCCCAATCAAAATTCCACCTCCAACTTCCCAATACTGTGTTAAAACGTCCTATTACATGCCTGTAAATTCAAAGTCTGGCCCAAGCATCCCCAGTGTCGCAAGATGGGCTCTCATACCACTCTGTCACGTCCCCTTCCATCTATCCAATGCAAGGTAGGGAACATGACTAAAACATGGGGTGTCCAATTCGTCCCCAAGCCATAATGATTAAAATTTTCCATTTAAAATAAGATGCACAATTCATTTACACAGCAGAATTAAACGTATTAACACACAGCTAGAATGGAATGCATTAGCATACCATTCACAAACAGGTGATGAATTATAATACAAGGAAGCAATCACATTCTCATGATATACACATATTACATGTTAGCCATAATAAGATATGCATTCATCATCCAAATACCAATCATTATTTAATACATTACATAACATAGAATTAACACAACTCATTTAATAAACATAGAGGAATAACAATAATAACATACAAGCAGAAGGAGACGCATCGGCCTATTTCTTCCACGAAGAATGATGAAACGGTCATACAATAATCCATCCCATTCTCATGCTATGCACAAGCATCATGCCAACTAACTTAA
This sequence comes from Larix kaempferi, assembly GCA_027924585.1. Classification (NCBI taxonomy): domain Eukaryota; kingdom Viridiplantae; phylum Streptophyta; class Pinopsida; order Pinales; family Pinaceae; genus Larix; species Larix kaempferi. Next base: position 16,461,132 of record BSBM01000050.1, on the reverse strand, counting down.
GATAATCATTTCATCCAAGTAACATGAGTAATTTAACATACAGGATTAACACATTGTTGAACACATAATGCAAATAAATTAATCCATAGAGAATACTTATCTTGAAATGCAAACGTCCAAACGACTGGCTACATGAGAGCAACGTTCTACCCAACCATAGATCTCTGTCTAGCCTATATTCTTTCAGATGAGAGATCACCCTCGAGCTGGGCTGTGTATCCACTAAGGAGGAACTAGACAGGCTCACTCACAGCCATGGATTCACTCAAACGATCATGCTAAGCCAACAAACAACTGGGTTTATCAAGCATGAAATAAGGAAATGATGAGGATGCTAAGCCCGTGAGCTCAACCACAGAGATACAGACATCCCAAGCTCAATTCAAGCAATCCCATCCTCTGTTCAAACCTCCACACTTAGATTTCTCATCATTCTGGCAACAAATAACTCAATCCCGTCACTGAGTTTCTGGGCTATCAAAACTGGGTTTTCCAATGGATTTCAGGGTAGCTAATGCTCCCAAAATCGCCCCAAGGTTCATACCTATGGATTCCCCCATTGGATTTCACTATCAAATACCAATTTTGGGTGTTTATGGCTCTTCAAAACGTGGGTTCTTTCCATGTTGCGATTTATGGTTTTTCTCTCTGCTAGTAATTCGTTTTTGAATGGAAAATGATGCTGGTAACTTCCACAATGAAATGGGGATGAGGAAGAAGCAACTCCCATGAGGTAGAGTGGCTTGTGGTACAAGAAAACAGAGCCCATACACTGCCATACGAATTTATGGGCTGCCCATGCTCCATTGAAGCCATGGACTGAATTCCTCAACCACTTCCTTACAACAGAAATAAATGTCAGCAAGTTAAGTCAAACGGGTTCTCAATGTGACATATGGAAGCCTATGGTTCAATCCCACAGCCCCCTCACCACTCCCTAGTGGATACGCATGGCGCCTTCTCATTCGTTGCCTCCATAGCCAGTTTTGGTATTTTATTGCATGATGTTTATTTACATCATTTTTACAATGTTGCATGGCTAAATAACACATGAGAAACATAATGTCTAATACTTGCCTCAAATAAAATTCGATCTTCCACTAGCGGGGCCTTGGCCTTGAGCTCCACGCTAGGAAAACATACATCACATGTATACAACATTTACATTAAAAGCTAACATATCCTAAGGGTTAAAATGGGGTATTACACGTAGAAGCTCTAAGAGCATTTTGTAAAGCTATAAATAGATGAATAGAGAAGAATGAGAGGATTTTGTTTGGCAGGTGAAAGGAGAGACTGAATTTAGTACGTGAATTACTTTTCTACATATATAAAGAAAGCTCCATTTTTTTCTGGAAAATTTTGCACTGCGTTTTGCTTGGGTTTATGTTGAATGATTGCTGAACTATTTCTGCATCTTTCATGCGTATACTATGAGATATTTCCTAACTATCATGAATTAATTCCCTGTTATGAATGGTTTCATTTTCCATGCAAATATTCTGTGTCAAATGAGTAATGGAATGTTTTAATTCAATCCAAGCTATCTTTGATATCTTTTACCTTCTGCTAGAAATGCATCTTTACGATTAAATAGCTATCTGTGAGATCTTTGGGTGTTTCTTTCAGTGTATTACTCATACTTTCAGTTTGCTCCTTGCAAGGATAGATTAATTTGCTTAAGTAGTTGTAGATCATATTTGTTTAATTGAATGCATTTAGTTAAAAGAACTTGCATATCATCTTTAAAATTAAAACACATAAATGGTGGATCAGGCCGCAACCGATGAAAAGAAGACAAATCTTTAAACCTTATACGGTAGCCGGGCTGTTAACCGGACGGATTCCGCACACTAAATGATGAGCGATCTATTTGGGCTCGTTTACCGGGGAGAATCCCTTGCTGATTGGTGCTGCGATTTTTGAGGCATCAACAAACACCTACCCTTAAAAGTGCATATCCTTATAAAGAATTTACTATCTGCACGGATGCATGCAAGGAAGGATTAGGAGGGGTACTAATGCAAGATAACTACGTTGTAGCATATGAGTCTAGAAAATTAAAAGAACATGAAAAGAATTATGCAACTCATGACTGGGAGTTGGCTGCAATAATTCATTCATTAAAAATGTGGCGTCATTATTTGATATGCAGACGCTTCTTACTAAATACAGATAATGTGATTTTAAAGTATCTTTTTTATCAACAGAACTTGAATGCAATACAAGCCAGATGTTTGTCCTTTCTAAGCGATTATGATTTTGAGACAAAACATATTAAAGGAAAAGAAAATAAGGTAGCAGACGCCTTAAGCCATCATGCTAGCATGTTGTTTGCTACTAGCAATAGTTATGAAACTAATTTAGAATATAAAATAAAAATAGCAGCAAGTAATGATGAAGAGTATCAGAAAATAAAAGTAAAAAACAACAGAAAATGAAGAACAACAGGTAAAACAAAACTTTAAATTTAGCAGAAATGCATTGTTAATGTATAAAAATAGATCGTATGTACCTAAATCTGTAGAAGTAAAGCTATTGATAATAAATGAAAGGCATAAAACACCCTATTCAGTACATCCTGGTTATCAGAAAATGATTACAATGTTAAAGAAGGAATTTTATTGGCCTCACATGAAAAGTGAAGTTGTTGATTTTATAGCTAGATGTTTGGAATGTCAGCAAATTAAAACTAAACACCAACATCCAGTTGGTTTATTACAACCTCTACCTATTCCAAAGTGGAAATGGGAAGTCATTAGTATGGATTTTATCACTGGTTTTCCTAAGAACTCTAAGAAGAATGATTCTATAATGGTTGTGGTTGACAAGTTAAGTAAAGATACACATTTTATTCCTATCAAATCTACTTATAAGGCTATTAATATTGATGAGATATTTATGAAAAAAAATTTCAGATTGCATGGTGGTCCTAAAATAATCATTTCTGATAGAGATTCAAAGTTCACAGAAAATTTTTGGAAAGCTTTGTTTAAAGGGTTAGATACTAAACTAGATTTTAGTACATCTTTTCACCCTCAAACTGATGGGCAGACTGAAAGAGTTAATCAGATTTTAGAAGATATGCTTAGGATGTATGTTATGGATAAACTTGGAAAATGGGAAGATTATTTACATTTGGTTGAGTTTTCTTACAATAACTATTTTCCAGCTTCTGCTAAGATGAGTCCATTTGAAATAATTTATGGATTTAAATGAAACACTCTAGTTTCTTGGAGTACTCTAGTTAATAGGTTGATGCTAGGTCTTGAATTGTTGAAAGATATGGAACTAACCATGAAACAGGTACAATTTTTTTTTAAAATAGCTCAAGATAGACAAAAGAGTTACGATGATTTAAAAAGAACTCAAGGAGAGTTCTAGGTTGGAGACCATGTTTATATAAAGGTAAATCCAAAGAAGAGTTCCCTAAGATTGGGGAAGTGTGTTAAACTAGAACCTAAGTATTGTGGTCCTTTTGAAATATTAGACTGGATTGGACCAGTAGCTTATCGGTTGGCATTACCACCTACAGTAAAAGTACATAATGTTTTTCACGTCTCTTTGTTAAAGAAATACATTCATGATGCTACTCATGTTGTGGATTGGAATGCGATTCATGTGGAACCAGAAGGAGAATTCCAAGTGGAACCAGAATGCATCCTCGAAAGGAGGGATCTTATCCTTCATAACTGAATTATTAAACAAGTAAAAGTTCACTGGATGCACCTTAGCCCAGAAGAGACTACTTGGGAATTGGAAAATAAAATGCAGGAGGCATATCCAATTCTGTTTCAAGATGAAACAATGGAAGATTGAATAACACCAAGGATAGTGTTATCTCTAAGGTGGGGTGTGTAAAATACTCCTAGAACCTTAGTTAAAGATTAAATACTTTGTAATATTTTGTTTATTTATTGTTGGACAATTATTTGACCAAGTGTGGTCAAAGACACATGTCGAGAATATTTATATTATTTTATTATTTAATAATAAAATAGAAGAATCCAATCTGAAGTACCTGTTGAAAGAGTGTTTGCTGGACCACAAGGAGGAGTGACATGTGTTGGGAATAAATCCCATAGTGGTGAAAACCACTAATTAACACCTCGACAGGTGCAAGAGGCATCATCTTGATTTTTAAGGTCCGAACTCCAGATCAAGATTCTAGAGAAGGAAGCTCATTATAGACCTAAGTCCTAGAAAATGCTTTATTAAGCAGTTCCCATCATACAAACAAGAGGTTTTGTATGGAAGAGGGAAATTATTGTGGTGAGATGAAATTGAGAACTAAGTGATAGTTTTGAGAACTATGAGACAGTTATGGGTGGCTTCAAACTGTCTTTGTCCTTGTGGTCCAACAAACAGGCTCGGGGATTTCAGTATCAACAAGTTGAATTTTCTGGAATATTGGTTGGGAGGAACGACGAACTTCAGATTGGATTCGGTATGTTCCTTCAGTCATGTTCTATTACTGTTTATTAGAGTTTTGTAAATTTATTTCTATATCTGTTTCAATATTTGTTGTGTAGAATGATTAGTAAAATATGAACTGTATATATCATTCTTATGTTCTGTAAATGATTTATTTCCTATTGAAGAATGTATCTAAAGTATTCTATTATTGTTTATTAATATTCTGCAAATGTATTTACTATCTGCTTAAATATTTACTGTGTAGAATCTGTAGTTAATGATAAACTGTAATTATATCTTTTTAAATATTCTACTAATTCTATTTCAGATACGATCAATGATTTTAAATCTGAAAGTATTATATTATGCTCTGTTGACAATGTTATTTACATTTGTGATTTTTACCATATTACTGTAGAATCATATTTCATTTTTTTTATAAATATTTATAAGAAATTTTGTGAAGACAGAACTAGGGTCTGCACTTAAAATATTCAAATTTAAATGCAGAATAGTATTGATATTATTACATAGTATCCATTGTCCACTTATTAAACACACGATAATAGAGTTATTATTTAAATAACTATAATATCTCATATAGATATTAATATATTAAAGAACTCAACAATTATGCAAATACAATACTGGTTCACTAGCATACAAGTAAGCAGAGCTAGTAAGTCACAACATAGAGTATAAACATTTAAATACCAAGTAAATACTATTCCATATGAAAATGATTTCTAATACAAGTGTTTGCATTCCAACAGAGCTGCGATGGCTCGCAGGCTTGAATACCCTGCTATTATTCAAATGTTCAACATGGGAGTCGTAAGACTCATAAGGTTTTTGATGCAAACACTTACCATATAAACAGCCGTAAGGCTAAAACGCGTATTCTTTCTAAGCACACATAAATACAAGAGCTGAGAGGCTTGAACCTACTTTTGAATCTAGGTTAAAAATATTATCAAACTTCCTACAAAGCCGAAAGGATTTACATGTTATTAACAATCTTGTAAACAGAGTCCCAACTTTTCATAATTTAAACAATGTTGAATAATGTACAAGTGAGACAGTTCAAAACAATAAAACAACTTCATTATGCCATTATGACAGATAGGTCAAAACATTTATATGCATAGAGCCATGAGGCTTAAATCTTAATGAATTCACATCACATTGCCATAACAATATAAGAAACAAAGTTTTGTATTTATGCAAATTGTAAGAGGTTACAAAGAGAATCAAAGACTCTGTAATGTTTAAACAGAGAGTCATAACTAAAATGTCATCTCGGAATCCGAAAGGATCCCCAAATTTTAATAAAACCCTAAGTCCAGTAGTTGAGCGGGTTATGGGAGGTCATATGGATAAACCCTAAAACCTTGTGCATTGTAACTAAGTACATTGGCTAATGAGTGAAGCATAGCCACTCCTCCAAGCACAACATCTAAGTGATGCAAGCATTTACCAAATATTTGATAGGCACCTGTAAAAACGCATCCATTGCCAAGAGAAGCAATGCAAACACAAAACAAAAAAATTATAGGGTAGTCAGTCTCGAAGGTTGATTCAACAAGGCAATAACTAAGACTAAGAACCCAAAACGTATTAATGCTTATACTTATAGAGTTAGGGTTTATCAGTCAAACCCAGCTGCACTTTGTGTAAGAATCAAGAACAGTAAGCTCAGTTCTGGCTTAACTCCCATGTTGTAGCAACATACGGGAAGGGTTTACAACTTAGTTAATAGTTAAGCAAGAACCATTATATTTAAAACTACGATTTATACACAGATGTATTACTTTACCTGTTATCAAGAAGTGCATAGACCGCAGGCATTCATGTCACGCCAGAAGTGTCGAATACCTGTGTCACACATACACAGAGAGTTAGTTAAATCTGAATAATTATAAAGGAACTCTGGAAAGCCTAAAATAGTTCAGTTAATACATTTAACATATAAATGTGGTGTTTCATTTTAACAAACAGAGCTTACCTTATGGTAATGAAAACAACGAACAAGGAGTTTCGCACTCCTGTGCTGACCCGATAGGCTTCAAGCTTAACCACTATCAGTTTGGACTTCCATACCAAAGCTTGTGTCATCACTTTCATAGAAACCACCACAAAAAGGTTTTGCGGGTTTTACCATCGCCATTGATTAGGTTGGTGATGCAACTCGTATCACATACCACCCTGTCGACATCAAACCAGAGTTCATTAATAATCGAATCATAGTATTAAATCAATACAACTCATACCAAATCTTAAACAATTATCATACGATTCACATAGAACTTAATATGCATGGTCGTTCATGTCCTAAGTTTGGCCTTGAGCATTATAGTTAATACTTCATACATGGGTTTGCGCTTAACTTCATAAGAGTACAGTCAACTTTGATTCATGTTGGCTTAGTGGATGAAAGTTCAAAGAGCTTAGCCTAAGCCACACTTATATTTTGGGTAAGTTCACAATTATGGTGTAGGGTGTCGTTTATGGTAGAAACACCATATGTCGACTCCTCCCATTTGTTTTCATAATCATAGTTTTAGCATTAAAAATAAAAGAGATAATAATCTATGCTAGCTTGAATGCATAATATAGTTATTAATATTGTTATAATTCCCAATGAGCGGAAGAGTTATAACACGCCATTGGGCAAGAACAATACAAAGACATGACATATAAATAGCAGTAGTAATGAGTTACAACAACAAATAAGAGTGTAATAACATTACACCAGTATCAAGTTAAGAATGGCTTACTTACAACGACCATCATAAAATAATTAAATGTCGTTACATGTTATACCTTATCAATAGATGATGTAGAGTCACAACTACATCCTCTCTGTATTTCATACCTGCGACAAAGAAGGAATGTCGTCAACATGTACATATAAAAAAAATTAAAAAATTTGAGTAAATTGGGGTTGTGATGTAACTCATAATCATAACATGGTCTAATAATAGATAGATGTCAAACAATTTTAGATGTAATAGTCATAGTACCAATTCGACAGATATCTGGGTCAATAGAAACCGAATGCTCCCAAATAATAAGATGACATAAATTTAAGTCTAGGTCCACACATGACCAGGTCATTCACAACCTAATGCCCTCAAATAATAATATCAAAATCAGTGTCAAAAGTCAATGCTAAAACGAGACACTACATACACCCCCACTCCAGGAAACTTTGTCCCGAAGTTCTAGAATAAATAGGGCAACTATCCAAGCATCTCCAATGTGTCCTCCCAAGTCATGAAACTGGGACTGTAACTATCCCATGGGACCTTGACCTGATCGACTAATCGACACCAAAGTTGTCGAGTTCGCCACTCAAGAATTCGAATTAACTTAGCCACTAAGTCTCCCTCGTCTTATATCTGCAAATTACTCAAGTCAACAATGTGAGATGGATCTGACATATAAGGTTGCAAAACAAAAACATGAAAACCATCATGCATCCGACTTAATGATGATGGAAAAGCAAGATAGTAAGCACTTGGTCCCAATCACTCACTAATCTCAAATGATCCCACAAACAGCTGTGACAATTTGTCTCCCTTGCCAAATTTAATAGAGGTTTTTTCATCCTCGCTTATAAGGACACTCTATCCCCAATCTCATAGCTCTTTTCCATTCGATTTGAATTGGCATAATTTATATTTCAATATTGGGCCTCTTTTAGTCATTCTCGGATGGATTTCATCATCTCTTCTATCCCCTGGATCAACTCTAGACCTAGAAAGAAGTTGTCCTCAAGATGATCCCGACTCAAGGGTGTCCAAAAAATCCTACCATAGAGAAACTCAAACGGTGCCATCTGTATCGAGCTATGATAATTGTTTTTGTAAGAGAATTCTACCAACGGTAGATAATCCTCCCAACGACCTTGTTGGTCCATCACATACATGTGCAGCATGTCCTCTAAATCCTGGTTGACCCTCTCGTTCTGACCATTTGTCTCATCCTCAAGTGTACCTGTCTTAACTTCATTGTACCAACTATCCTCCAATTGTAACTTTAGTATCTTCTCTTGCAAATTCGTCTTCAATGGTACACTGAGAAGATGTGAGGCCTCCAACTCAAGATATTTTCTACCTTGCTCGCTGGCACATAAGTACTTTCACATATAAGTGAAGGTGAAAAATTCCTTCAAGTAAAATAATGTACATGATCCCAACTACAATGGCTCGTTGCATGCCCCTCTTCTTCAGGAAACTCTGCCTCAAAATTAACGTGAAATTCTAATCATCCATCATATATACATTTTTATCTACTAACGCAATATTATCAACTCATTTATATTCCATTTCCATGTCATTATATATATGTGTGGTCACCCTATTTGTTCTCAACATTTATATGATTCCGGAGTGTCATGACTTAGCGACTTAGACAGACCTTTTAAATTTTATCGCCTAGTAATTTCGCCAGCACGAACGTGTCTATATCAAGTACCTCCTCATTCCCATACCTTATTTTACCATTTGCGTGGTCATATTACCCCTTCAGTGGACTTTCCAAGTTACACTTGTGTGTCGTCATATTTTGTTCAAGTTATGTCTTGAGGACTAGTCATTTTTTTAATCTATCTCGGAATCACCATGTTAGGTATTCAACCTCATTATTTTTCTCTCGTCGTGTTGACCATATCCATATTTTGTTTGACAAAAACCACCTTCATTTGACTCTTTCAGCACTCCGTGGAAGTTTTGACAAAAGAGCCTTTCGTCTCTTGTCAGTTAAAATTTGTCCAACTCCCGTCATTTGTAAATTCACCAAATGCATATATGTTTGACATTGTTATCCATACGTCTAAGCATGGAAGTGAGGAAGGCATGTGATACCCTTTATATGATCACGTCATCCTTTTATGTTAATCCTTCCTCCATCTTTGACTACATGTGTTTAGTAACTTCTTGGGCGATGATGCTAAATGAGAATCACTAACATGGATTTCGTGGTGAATAAAGAGTTTACACTATACTTATTCTTTGAGCATATCAATTAAGCTTTATCATTCTAGGTGTTGGTGATCAATAAGTCTAATCTCTTCACCTACACCTAAGGTTTAATCCTGCTCGGATATGTTTCAAATTTGACAACCAATAAGATTTATTTATGTCAAATCCTAAACAACTATTTTCATCTCTCGAATTTGTCAACATATCACATAACACATTTAACCCATTTTTAAAACATTAATATAAATTAGTTCATCACACAATAATTTATATAAACACAATAATTTATATAAATAACTGATTATATAACAATATGAATATTTATAAAATCCATTTACTTAATAATCCCAATGCATTCCTTTCTGCCCCTTCTTGTGGAATCAATATATACAAAATTCAACTATATAACACGATGTTCTTCCCATTGCTTTCAACCTTTAAACATATAACTCTCCTTTGTTAAATGAACATAAAAATATTTATTTCACAATAAAATTCATCTATTAATAAACATAATACCTTGAACCTTGACATTCAGATCTCCTTTACTAAAAGAAAAGCCTTCATATTTCTTATTTCAAATAGCTTTATTTATAACATAAAGCTTTTATCCTAGACATATAAACCTTATTTATTAAATAAAATTGGGTATTCATATATTGCCTATAAATACTTTTATTTCATAAATATGATACAAATTTTTATATAACGTTTTAATTTTAATATTTTTTTTTTATATGACATTTTAATTTTAACATTGTTTTTCATTTTATGTTTAAATCTTAATTTTACCCATCATAATAATAGTTGATTTTTTTTTAAACAATATTTATAATAACTAAATGAAACATTGAATTCTCATATCTTGTATGAAGTAAAATGTTTTACAAAAATATAATAATAAAAAAAAAAACATGATAATTAAACCAAGCACACAAATAATGACAAAAAAGGTTTATCCTCAAAACCTTTACATAGGATTCTTCACAAGCAATACAATGAGCCATTACCACGGGTCACCAAATACCATGGGCCCAAAAAACCATGATTGTAACATCCCAAAATCTACAAAAGTTTAAAATTTTTCGATATAGCTTTTAATACATAATCTAACCGTGCGGAAATATAATAAATGTTTGAATGATTTCTTGCTATACTAAATGTTGTGTTGGTCGAAAGTGTAATGTTGCGACAAGATAACTAATATCTTCATTTCGATGTTAAACTTACTCAACTGTACTTTCACAATTCTTTGTTGCTGATCTAATGATATAAGTTTATATGTGTTTAACTATTGTTTCTTTTGTTTAATGATGAAGGGGTCCTACAGATGCCCCGAGGCTTACTTAGCATTCGTGATAAAGCATTTGAATCGTCCTTTTTCGCATATTACAGGTAAGAGCTTTAGTGTTTATGACATGTGACCGAAGAGTTTCTAACGAGTTTCCGTGTCTCCAAGGTCTTAATGATTTAAGAGGCATAATTTAGAAAATGCTATTGGTGAGAACTTCAGTTAGCCTCGTTTGAAAAAACAGAAGCATATCAATTGCATTATTCATAATCCTGTACTAACCTTTTATTAATTTGTTCAAACAATGAATAGGATTCATAAACCATAGTTTAACTCTATGTACTATTATCGTGAGTTTCTATTGATGCAAAATATGAGGATAAACTTATTCTATATGTAATGATTAACAACAATGACGTGCATTTTCTATATGCATATCCTTGTATGCTCTAGACCTTAAGAATTTCATGCAATATATGGTTTAAATTCTAACTTAGGACTTATTGAAATTCATATCCTATTACAATGCTAACATATGCACTATATACAAATTCTTATTTGATTTTGATACTATATTGAAATATATATATGTCAAATCGTATGCAAAGTCTTATGACACCAATTATATGCATTGTGTGTGCACTTATGTGACCCTTTATGATATTATGATTTCCTAGCAATGCATTCGACACCACCTTGACTTACCATAACGTGTTATTACATAAACGAATGGTGTGTGTTAGCAACAATTCGATACATTGTATGAAATGTGTCATATTAACACTATGTAGGGCTCATGCTAGTAGGCACTTTGGCTTCCCAAGGCATTTAATACACCCAAGTGTCGAGATAGTGGAATGTCTCCGTGGAAAATGTCGTGGTGTTAAGCACGTTATGTTTTGTTGATGGTTCGATCCTTATGACGAGCTCTAAGTGATTTGGTTCGAGAGTTATATGAGTTGTCTTCCTCGGTGGCCATGGTAATAATGGCGTCAATTAATATGGTTGTTGCTTGGGTTACGTGAAAACCCTTCGGTGATCTCCACCATTGATCTAGAAAGGGTTTGGTTTTCGGGATCTAACCCTAACCTCCACTATGTTCTACGGTGTTAATGTTTCCTTGGCATTCGGTGTGGTGGCTCTAAGGAGAGGCCGACAGGCCGAGAGCCTTTAGGGTTTTGTTAACAGACTTTTGTGGACTGCCCACGGATTGAAACCGTGACCTGTTGGTAGCATAAGGGTCGATACACTCAAGGTGTTTTACAATTGGCGCTTGTATTAACAGTTCCAAGGTGAGTGGCAATGCTTCGTGGTAGTTGGTTCGATAATTGGTTTTCCATGTCTGTCCAGTGGTAGTTTTTCAGAGTTGTTTTCCAGTTTATAGAGTCTTGGCATTCTGCTCCGGTCATAATCTTAAAGGTAATGGTTCTCAGTTTGAAACCCTGTATCTTCCATTCTTTTTTGAGAGTTCAGTTATTGTTATTTCACATGCAATGATCTTTTTAAAACTCGTTTTGACCACTACTGTGTTTGAATGGCAGGTACCTTCATCGATGGCTTCTCAGCTTAGGTTTTGGTAGCTGGAAACTGCAAATGACCTGTAAGCTTCGGTGGTTACTCGTTACACTGGTTACATGACTAGTGGACCTTCAATGTGTTCTTTGCCGAGACTTTGTGTTTTTCTTGGGCTCTGAGAGTGATCTTCGTCGAAAGCCTATGAGTTTGTTGGTAGCTTGGGGAGGATGAATCCTCAACCCTTTCGTCGTTGTTTTTAGTAGTGATTGTTTTCCATTGTATAATTTGTAAAAGAAAATACTCCGGAGAGGGTTTCACCCTTCCACTGTTCTCGGTAATGAAATTATTTATGTTTTCGTTCAACCTGTGTTCATGTGGATGATACTTGGAGTGTTGCTCTATTTTGTATAAGGAAAGCGATGCTTACCGTTTGAAAACTGCTGTGTCTTTGATAATACAATAGCTTATTTTCCTACTTTATTGTGTTTGTGTTTGTGTTCAAGAGAAGGGCTCTAGTTTGTATGCATTTGATGTCTCAATGTTTTTACACTATCGTATTTTAAGAAAAGCTCGATGGCTAAGGGTTTAGATCTGTACTAAGATGGTAAAACACTAATGTGGGTTCTCGGAAATGTTTTGTTGTTAAGATAACAATTGCTTAACTTCTAAAATATAGATATCTAATTCGAGCAAAACGTAAGGTTTACTATTTAATAGTTTTCAAGTGAAATGTGACAATATAGTCTCGTGTTGATGCCGAGATACTCTTAATTTGAGTCTTAAGGAATGTAATTGATAATCATTTTCAAGACTATGCTTTGGAGTTGAAAGTGTTTCTTGCTGTTCATGTCTGTTGATTTTAAATGTTGGCTGAGAGCCAATGTTTTTCTGTGTGCCACTATGTAATGAGATTGTATCTAGATTCATATTCTGTCGTCAACTGATGATGTTTGAACCTTAACTAAACTATAAATCTCAGATTTAGGTTTTGATAATTCTAGGGTTTGGTCAACGAAAAACTCTGTTTGGATAATATAATGATTCTTTGTTTTAAATAATAAATAGTATAACAGAAATGAATATTGTGCATAAAAATTATTACTAAATAAACTAGAAAATTGTTGCAGGATTAGAAAGAGAAACATGAAAAGAAATGAACCCTCATTTAAATCTATGACTATCAAAAATAGAAATGTAATATAATGCGTGTTGATGCTATTAAATTTCTAGCTGTTATGATTTCCTAAATACTGTGTAAGAGAAACATAATTCTAATACTTAGATATGAAAACTGTTTTTTTTCATGATATATATACTTGTTAGCAGTAATGGATAACAGTACTTTGTACTTAAGAAAGTAAATGTTTTTGCAACTGTTATTTCAATACAGACTAGTGAAAGAAATATATAGTGAACTTTAAACACTTACTGATGAAAGGAATGATAAAGAAAGACATAGAATTATATTACTTAATACAGAATATTAATGGTAGGAAAAACTAATGAAATATAACAATATTGATCTTCTCATTCGTCTGGCAATCTGCCTATCAATTTATCCACCTTAATCTCTTCTTTGTACTAGAGTACGATGCAGAACCATTAGCATGGGGAAAAATGCAGAGAAATAATTTATTCTTGATTCATCATACATAATCATTACTATACAGAATACTAATTAGCTTAGAAACAAAAATAAATGCATTTGTTCAATAATATCCTTGGAAACAGTAACTCAACAATTGCAGATAGAAATATTAACTACTTAAAATTAGAGAAGACAAGTAGAACTTGTAAATGAAGATAGGGCCGACAAACACCCAAGGAGGCCTGTTCCTCCCAACCTTTTCTAGAAGAAGCATCCAAAACTACTTGCTTCCTTTGGACCCCCGAGCTTGCTTACTGAACCACTAAGTAGATGATATCTGTGTAGAAGCAAGGAACTCAATAATATAACTTCTGCACTCAGCAGTGTAAATTCTGCACTCAAATATGCCTTCTACACTCACCAATATAACTTCTGCACTCAGTAGTATAATATGCAGACTTACACCATGATAAAAAACTCAGCATATCCCTTCATCGAATCTCTTGGGTGCAAGCACAGCAAAAAACCAAGGTAAATTTCCTTGTCAATAAAAGTGATGAAGCTCAGTTCATAATTCGATGGCTCTTATATAGACTGCCTAGGTCTTTAGTGGTCAATTTTGAATAAATGAGCCTCAAGCTCCAGTCCCACCTTCCAGGGAACTATGACCAAATTTCAAGGGAGTTATCCCATACCAACAACTAGTTAGTTGCATTATGATGCTGTCACTTGTCCATTTCCTTCTACCCGAGATTCCATTCCACCTAGTGGGTTAGTAAACTCTCTTTCAACAGTTCCCTTAGGTGTTTGTCTCCTATTTGATTTATTAAATAATAAAATATTGTGCAATTACAGTCATCCTTGGACACTTGTCCAATATAAAACTTTACAATTAAAGTTAACATAATGTTTCCAACATAAAATGTTTTTCTACAAAAAGAATATTTTACAAACACCCCCACTTAAGTTCAACATCGTCCTCGATGATGCTTATTCATCATTCGATCCTTCCTGAAACAGATCTGGATATGCTGCCCGCATTTTACTTTCTAGTTCGTAGGTAGCTTCATCAGGACTAAGGTGCTTCCATTGCACCTTTACCTTCCCTATGGTACGATTCCAAAGCATAATTTCCCTCCTGTCAAGAATATAGTCCGGTTCCACCTAAAAATATCCCTCGGGCTCCACCTATATGTCGTTCCAATTCAGCACATGAGTAGCATCATGCACATACTTCTTTAAAACAGAAATGTGAAAAACATTGTGGATTTTTAAATTAGATGGCAAAGCCAATTGATATGCAAAAACTCCAATCCTTGATAGGATTTCGAATGGTCCACAGTACCTTGGTGCTAGTTTAGCACCACTCCCAAGCTTCAAAGAACTTTTCTTGGGTTTTACCTTTATAAAAACATGGTGTCCAACCTGAAATTCTTTTTTCAGTGCATTTCAAATCTACATAACGTTTTTGTCGAACTTGGGAAACCTTTAAGTTACCTTGAACCTATTTCATAGTTAGCTCCATTTCTTTCAATAAATCGGGTCCTAGCATTAATCTGTGTACAGGGTTATCCCAAGAAATAGGAGTACAACATTTTTTTCCATACAAAATCTCAAATGGACTTAACTTAGCAGATGCTTGATAATGATTATTGTATGCAAATTCTGCTAAATGTAGATAATCTTCCCACTTAGATGGGTATATTTGACATACATTCTTAGCATGTCTTCTAAAATATGGTTTACCCTTTCTGTTTGACCATCAGTTTGTGGATGAAAAGAAGTGCTGAAATTTAGTTTAGTATTTAAACCTTTAAACAGTGTTGTCCAAAAATTTCCAATGAACTTAGAGTCCCGGTCAGAAATAATTACCTTTGAAATTCCGTGCAAGTGAAATATTTGCTTCATAAATACATCTGCAATGTTAGAATCTTTAAAAGTGGTTTTAACGGGAATAAAATGAGCAGCCTTACTTAACTTGTCCACAACCACCATTATGGAGTCATTATGTTTCTGGCTTTTAGGAAAACCTGTAATAAAATCAATACTTATAATATCCCGTTTCCATTATGGAATTGGCAATGGCTGCAATAGTCCAGCTGGATGTTGATGTTCAGCCTTAATGGTCTGACACTCAAAACATCTAGCTATGCATTAAGCCAGTTCATTTTTCATGTTGGGCCAAAAATAATCCTTCCTTAACATAGTTATCATTTTATGATAACCTAGATGTCCTAAATAAGGACTCTTATGAACTTCATCCAAAATTAATAGCTTAACCTTTGACACATTTGGGACATAAATTATGTTTTTTTAAGTCATTAAGCCCTTTTTATTAATGCTGAAATCTGTTATTAAATTTTCAGATACATTTTCAGCAACTTTACAAGCAATTTTTGATAATTTTCATCTTGTTTAATTCCTTCTTCAATTTCATTTTCCAAATCTATCTTAAACGTGTTGATTGCTTCCATAAAGATTAATTTGGGATTCCTTCTTAATGCATCAACAACTTTGTTTTCTTTTCCCTTAATGTGGTTAATATCGAAATCATACTCGCTAAGGAAAGCTAGCCATCTAACTTGCCTTGTGTTAAGATTTGTTTGATCCAACAAATACTTTAAATCCTTATTATCTGTCATTAATATGAATTTTCTTCCAATCAAGTGACAACGCCACATTTTTAATGCATGTATCACGGCTGCCAACTCAAGATCGTAAGTTGCATAATTCTTTTCATGGATTTTTAAATTTCTAGACTCAAAAGCAATAGCATGACCTTCTTGAGTTAAGATCCCACCAAGTGCATCGTTGCACGCATCAATGCATACAACGAAGTCTTTGTTAGCATCAACAATTTTTAAAATTGGTGCAGTGGTTAATAAACTTTCGATAGTAACCTGTTATCCCCATGAATGACTGAACGTCAATCACAACTTTAGGGACAGGCCATTCGTTAATTGTTTTTATCTTATCAGGGTCGACATAAATTTTGTCTTTAGAAATTATGTGACCTAAGTACTGTATTTTATCTTTATAAAAATCACATTTACTGAACTTAGCATAAAGCTGATGTTCTCTTAAAACTTGCAGAATTATTCTCAAATGTTCGGCATGCTCTTCTTTAGTTTTTGAGTAAATCAAAACATCATCAATGAACACAACTACAAACTTATCCAAATATTTATGCAGAACGTTGTTCATTAAACACATGAACACCACTGGTGCGTTGGTTATCCCAAAAGGCATAACTACGAACTCATAGTGTCCATATCGCGTTTTGAATGCAGTTTTGAATATGTCTTTGTCTTTTATTCTAACCTGATGATAACCGGACCTTAAATCAATTTTAGTGAATATCTATGCTCCATGTACTTGATCAAATAGATCATCTATGCGGGGTAAGGGATATCGGTTCTTAATTTTCATTTTACTGACGGTAATCGATGCACAATTGCATGGTACCGTCCTTATTTTTAACGAAAATTACTGGTGCTCCCCAAGGAGACACACTTGGCCTTATGTAGTTTTTATCTATTAATTCCTTCAACTAAGATTTTAACTCATTTAACTCCAAAGTATTCATCCTGTAGGGAGCCTTTGAGTTTGGTACCACACCTGGTACTAACTCAATGGTGAAATCAAGTTCCCTTTTCGGAGGTAATCCTGGAATTTCTTCCGGGAATATGTCAGAAAAGTCCCTAAGGATGGGAATATCCTCTAGTTTTAACTTGTCTTCTTTAGATGAACACTCGTCATTAATAACATTAACAAAAAACATTTTACAGCCATTTCTGGCAGCTCTCTTAACTTGTAACGCAGAAATTTGTCTTACTGAAATCTTCCTCTGAATTCCTTTTACTGTTTCAGTTTTACCTTCATTATTCAGACAAGTAAAATATTTCTCATAACAATTAAGCACTACTATATGTTGTTCAATCCAATCCATGCCAATCAATAAGTCATATGACCTCGAGGATAAAACATTCAGATTAACTTGGGTTTTCAGCTGATTCAAAAATACTTCACAATTTTTAACAAAGTCTATAACCTTTCTTTTAGTGCCTGTTGCTAGCTGAACTAACCAAGAATTATCAAACTTTTCTATTCTTAACTTGAAATTTTTCACTAATTCAGGTGAAATGTAACTCAAACTTGCACCTGGATCTATCAAAACAGAAATAGATCAGTTTTGTAGCATACGTTCGATTTCGACCATGGACGTTTGATTGTCTGCTTGCCGATTTTCCAGCGCTGCATTTATCCTTGGTATTTCTCTTGCCACATCACCAACTTTTGGCTCCGCTTGTATGCTATGAATGTTGTTGAGTGTCCTTTTGTTGCGTGGGAAATCTGCTTTCTTATGTGGTCCACCGCAATCAAAACACTTCAAAGGTCCTTTCTGTTCAGCATACCTGGTGTTGTTATTGTTATTAGGTACATTTCTTGCAGCACTAAAATTCTGTAGTGTATTATTTCTGTAGTTATTATTACTTGAAAAATTTATGTTATTAAAATTTTTCTTAAAACTTCCAGAATTATGATTAAAGCTCTTCTTTTTATGCATGAAATGATTAGACTTATTACTTTTCGAGACAATTGTTCCTTCTCTTTTTCTGTTTTGGTCAAAACAAAAATTTGCTTTCCTCATAGCCTCTTCCAGAGTGGAAGGGTTATCATACTCAATCCTATCTTTTATGTTGAAAGGTAGATAACTTAGAAATATTTGCACCTTAGGCTTCTCTTCGACCATGTAAGGTACATACCTCAGCAAGCTAAGGAACTTGCTGCACAACTCCTTCATGTTCATAGTACCCAATTTTAGATCATAAAAATATTTTGATTTATCTTCAATAGTACTATTCTGACAAGAAATTTTTCTTAAATAACTTTTTAAACATATTCCAGGTTACGTCCCTTTCCTTTATGCTCTTAATTCTTTTAAGATCCTGCCACCAGATATCTTCCTTTCCTATCAGATTGTAAATCGCCATCTTGGCTTTTAACTGAGAAGAGTAATCGTAAATATTAAAGTACTTCTTCATTCCAGACAGCCATGCTTCAGTTGTCTCACCCTTTTCAGATTCACCATTAAATGTTGGTGGCTTAATCTTTTTAAACTCTCCACTAATTTGTTCATGATGCTTATGTTTTCTCTTCTTAGAATAGTTATCACTATCACTGCTATCATGAACAGAAGTATAATTACTTTGATCAGATTCAGATGAAGAGTAACTAATATTTTTACCATTTTTAACTTTCTTACTCTTATGTTTGTGAGACATTGCACCAGAATTAGATTTTACTTTTGATTTTCTTCCTCTTTCCTCATTATGGTATTTCTCTAGTAAAATCTAATTTAACTCTTCCTGTGACTTCATAATGCATTCGTTTTCTTCCTTAACAGTTCTTATCTCAGATTTTAAATCTTTTACAGTACGAGGAAGTTTTGAAGATTGGTTATTTAATTCAACATATATTCCTTCATTATTATTGGTATTATGCTCATTACGAGGAGATTTGTCCTCTGTTGATTCCTCCTGTATGTCCATACCTGCAATTTAATAACAAACCTTTCTGTACAAAAATAAAAATAAAAATAAAAGTTAGTAACATAAACTTTCTGATTTTGATTTTATGTTTGCGTGCATGAGCCTATTTCAGGCCTAGAGTTTGAACTCGCGCTCTAATACCACATGTAACATCCCAAAATCTACAAAAGTTTAAAATTTTTCGATATAGCTTTTAATGTGTAATCTAATTGTGCGGAAATATAATAAATGTTTAAATGACGTCTTGCTGTACTAAAAGTTGTGTTGGTCGAAAGTGTAATGTTGCGACAAGATAAATAATATCTTCATTTCGATGTTAAACTTACTCAATTGTACTTTCACAATTCTTTGTTGCTGATCTAATGATATAAGTTTATATGTGTTTAACTATTGTTTCTTATGTTTGATGATGAAGGGGTCCTACGGATGCCCTGAGGCTTACTTAGCATTCGTGTTAAAGCATTTGAATCGTCCTTTTTCGCAGATGACACGTAAGAGCTTTAGTGTTTACGACATGTGACCGAAGAGTTTCTAACAAGTTTCTGTGTCTCCAAGGTCTTAATGATTTAAGAGGCATAATGTCAAAAATCCGATCGGTGAGAACTTTAGTTACCCCAGTTTGTAAAAACAGAAGCCTATAAACTGCATTATTCATAATCCTGTACTAACCTTTTATTAATTTGTTCAAACAATGAATAGGATTCATAAACCATAGTTTAACTCTATGTACTATTGTCATGAGTTTCTATTGATGCAAAATATGAAGATAAACTTATTCTATATGTAACGATTAACAACAATGACGTGCATTTTCTATATGCATATCCTTGTATGCTCTAGACCCTAAGAATTTCATGTAAGTTGTGTTGGTTTAAATTCTAAGTTAGGACTTATTGAAATTCATATCCTATTACAATGCTAACCTATGCACTATATACAAATTCTTATTTTATTTTGATACTTATTGAAATATATACATGTCGAATCCTATGCAAAGTCTTATGACAACAATTATATGCATTGTGTGTGCACTTACATGACCCTTTATGATCTTATGATTTCCTAGCAATGCATTCGACACCACCTTGACTTACCATAAGGTGTTATTACATAACCGAATGGTGCGTGTTAGCAACAATTCGATACATTGTATGAAATGTGTGATATTAACACTATGTAGGGTTCGTGCTGGCAAGCACTTTGGCTTCCCAAGGCATTTAATACTCCCAACTGCCGAGACAGTGGAATGTCTCCATGGACAATGTCGTGGTGTTAATCACGTGATGTTGTGTTGATGGTTCGAGCCTTGTGACGAGATATAAGTGATTTGGTTCGAGAGTTATCTGAGCTGTCTTCCTTGGTGGCTATTGTAATAATAGCGTCAATTAATATGGTTGTGTAACATCCCAAAAATCGCAAAAATTAAAAACTTTTCTATGTGACAATAAACGTTATCTGATAATGCGGAAATATAACAATGCATGAAATATAATGTATAATTAACTATGCTGTTACATATCACTTATGTTGTTGCTTATAGATGTTGAAATAATTGTTTAACTAAAGTACTTTTGTTTGGTTGATGAAGGGGTTCTTTGGACACCCCGAGGCTTACTTAGCATTCATGCTAAAATATGTGAACTCGTACTTGTGACAGATTGACAGGTAAGAGATAAGAGTTGCGAAAGAGAATCCATAGTTATCAAAGAAGAACTACAATGTCTACATCACAGTATTGTACCCAGATTTATTTGGTCTCCGTCATGTTTTCTGTATGTAACTGTTTACTTTCTATCTCAATGATGAATCGTGCAATTTCATGTTCAACTGTTTGTTAAATAGTTTAGACTCTACAACATGCGATGATGGTATCATACTGAAATGTTTCCTCTTACACCATGCATAACTTTAAGGTCTGTCTTACTATTGTTTGTAGGGTTATTATTTCACCATTGTAAACGTGTTTTATTACCATTCTAACAACTATCGCATTGGTGTAATGTGAGTTGTAATTAACGTGATACCCTAAGTGACACCTATGTGTTTGTACTACACTATATGCACAATATGGTTTCTGTGCAGCTATAGGGCATATGTGCATCAAGGAGATCCTATTTTATTCTATACACTAACATATTCTTGGCTATTTATGTGAATGATATGAGTTGAGTATCACCCTTATTGTCTATGTGTAACTATATGGAACCATGTTCACATCTATAGGTTAGATGCTACTTTGTACACTTGGTGATATGTAAGAAATTACATAAAAGGTGATACTTAACATATGCAAACCTTGTATTATCGTTCAATGGTTAAATATATATAAACTTTACAATAATGTAAATTATGCAAACTTGATGAATATAATTTCTAACTTGGAGCCTTGACAGGTTTATACTATGTCGACAATACCAAAGCGATGCAAGGTGTATTAATTGTTTTATGGTGGATATCCACGTTACTGGTTGGCAAGTAAGATCGTAATATTCAGTATTAAATGCACACAGCTAACAAAATAATGGAAATCCATCATGGATGATACAGTAGACTTGGTTCACATGCTAGTTTCCAAAAATAGCCTTAGAGTGCTGAGTTGTAACCTGACACGAGGGCAATTGCTATAGAATTGGCTCCTTCGTGGTTTTGGTAATGATGGCTCATTTAATATGATTGACTGGTTGTAAGTTTCATAAACTCTACCTAAGATCTTCACCGTCGATCTTGTCAGGGTTTCGATGTAGTGGTTAAACCCTACTTGGTTTGGAATATCGTGCTTATTGTGTCGTTGTTGTTTGATGGTAGTGGCTCTGCACTAGCCGACAGGCCGAGGGTTTGTAGAAAGGTTGAACCTCCTGTGGGTTGTAGCTCCTGAGTCTCATATTTGAATCTCTAGAATTTATAGAGCCGATCTCTCTTCTATTCTGGTATGGTGGTGAATGTTCTTTTTGCCAGTCTTTAGAGTTTTGTATCAGTATGGTTTGATACCCGACGTGTTGAGGGTTTGTTTCTTCTACGTTTTGGTTGAAAGGTAATGGATGAGAGCCTCGCCATTGTTGCTATCTCGCCCAGAACTGTGCTATTGTTTTGAAAGGTGAAAGGTTGTGTAATGGATTCGGCTAAACCAGCCATTACGAAGTAAGGTTTTCATTACAGTTGAAACACCAGCGTGTTCCTTGCTGCTACGACTAATATTTAAAAAGGTAATGTGATCAATTTCCTTCCCTGTAATATTTATACGAGGTGATATCAGTTATATGAAACTTCGATGCTTGAAACCTTTTTGTTTAGATTTTGTTTTGACCACCTTGGTATTTTTATTGCAGGTGTAACTATACAATGGCCTCTCAAATCTGGCGTTAAAGGTTGGAATAGCTTATACCAACCGATAAGCCTCGGCATCGTCTTGAGTCTCTGTGTAGATGAAAGGGCCAACTGTTTGAATCTTGTTTGTTGTGTTTACAACTTAGAGAGTTTTATGATTAGGGTTTTGTAAAACTTGTTGAAGGAATGGGAGGATATCCCTCGACCCATGAGGCAACTATTGGTTTTGGTTTTGAATGTAATAGGGTTAAGACAGGGTTTCACCCTCAGAATTGAATGAAACAATATTTGATGTTTTCAATACTATGACTATCGTTTCCTTTGTAAATGGCTAGATAAAATGTAAATGTTTTAATTCTATAACACGATGTGTCGATTACTACCAGCTAGATGGTGTAGGCTTATGACCTGTGTGAAGTCTCGTTTATTTTGTAAACTGTAGGTTAAGTTTTCGAACTCCTTCAAAAGAAATTTCAAATGGAAGATTCAAGATTTATATTACTGTAATCGTATCCTTTTGTTGATTTGTGTTTGGTCTGTATACACGAGTTGTAACTCGTCAATGGTTTGGGAATACGTAGTGAATGTTTTTGTGAAACGATAATACAACTGTTTGTTTTATATAACAATGGATAAAATGAAATCGGTTATAAGGCTTACGGCCTGTATGTGCTTCGTTTTTTTTTATAAAGTTGTTGCTCTGTCATAAAGAGAAATAGGGAAATAATTTCCAGTGTTAGGGTTTAGTCCTTGTTTTGGAACATAAAGCTTAACAATGCTTTAGTTAAGGTCTTGGAAATAAACCTGTGTTCAATAATTTATTTGAAGTCTTCTACAGTCGTTCTGATTATTCAATCTTAACTTAAGCAATCTGTAGGCTTGTTTATGGTATAAGTATTTGGTCTTGGTAAAAGGATTGATGTATGTTATTTCTATTTCGATTTAATCGCAATGAAAGTATTATCTAAACCCTAGAAATCAATGTGTGGAATTTAACTATTGGGCTTACAGAAATCGTTACTGTACAAATGTTTGGTTTGTTTACTGTTAAAGAATATGTTGATCACAACTTCGATTTCCTACTCTAGCAGGGAAATATAAAAGCTTAAAAATACAAAAAACGGTTTATAGTGAAAATCTGTGTATTTATTCTATGCATTATTATTAAAAGAAAATGATATAACTAAACTACCTAATGGAATCTACCCTGTAACTGTAGGGAATAGAAAATAATTTCATTTAAACTTTCAGAAGGAAATTTATGTATTTCTAAACAAACTGCTATTTAAACAAATAGAGAAACACTACTGTAATTTCTGGAAATGCTTGTCTAAATCAGAAAATACTAAAAGAAAACATTGATATAGGTAGACTTAGAATATTAACAGTAAACAGTAATTTAAAGAAACACATCATTTGCATTCTTTCTATCACTTGGCTATCTTGCCGATCATACCTATCTATTTTAATCTATCTCTGTACTGGAGTACGATGCTGTTCCTTTTTGCATGGGGAAAAATACAGAGATCATTTTGTTCAATCATTCAAATGATAGATAATTAATAATTTATTCAAGAAAACTGAACTAAAGAACTTAATGGTAAAATTTTAAATAGATGAAAGAACTTAAAAATAAAAGTAGATAAGACAATAGAACCTATAAAAGATGATAGGGCTGAAAAACACCCAAGGAGGCCTGTTCCTTCCAACTTGCTTCACAAGAAGCAGCTCAACTGCTGACTTCTAATGAACCCCCAAGCCTGCTTACTAATCGAGTAAGTGGGTGGAATCTGTGTAGAAACAAGGCACTAAAAAAAAATACCTTCTCCACTCGGTATCAACCTCCTAAAACAAAATGCCTTCTCCACTCAGCATCAAACTCCTGAACTCAATAAGAGTTTGGCAGACTCACAACATGATCCACAACAGCATATCCCCTCATCAAACCTCTTGGGTGCAAACACAACAAAACCCCAAGGTAAGTTTCCTCGTCAGGAAAAGTGATGAACCTCAATTCAATATTTGATGGCTATTATATCGACTGCCTAGGTCTTTTAGTGGTTAGTTTAGAATAAATGAGCCTCAAGCTCCAGTCCCATCTTTCAGGGCACTATGACCACAATTCAAGGGATTTGTCCCATACCAATAGCTAGTTAGTTGCATCATGATGCTGCCACTTGTCCATTTCTTTCTACCACAGATTCCATTCCACCTAGTGGATCAGTAACCACTCTTTCAACAGTCCTCTTAGGTGTTTGTCTCCTATTTTATTTATTAAATAATAATATATTGTGCAAATTACAGTCATCCTTGGACACTTGTCCAATACAAACTTTATAGTAAAAGATATCATAATGTTTCTAAACATAAAATGTTTCCCAGCTTAAAGGGTATGTTACAGGTTGTTTCTTGGGTTACGTGAAAACCCTTCGGTGATCTCCATCGTTGATCTAGCAAGGGTTTGGTTTTCGGGATCTAACACTAACCTCCAATATGTTCTACGGTGTTAATGTTTCCTTGGAATTCGGTGTAGTGGCTCTAAGGAGAGGCCGACGGGCCAAGAGTCTTCAGGGTTTTGTTAACAGACTTTTTTGGAGTGCCCACGGTTCGAAACCGTGACCTGTTGGTAGCATAAGGGCCGATACACTCAAGGTGTTTTACAGTGGGCGCTTGTATTAACAGTTCTAGGGTGAGTGGCAATGCTTCATGGTAGTTGGTTCGATACTTGGTTTTCCATGTCTATCCATTGGTAGTTTTCAGAGTTGTTTTCCACCCTTCCTTGCATTCGATGGTGGACTATGGTTCCAGTTTGTACAGTCTTGGCGTTATGTTCCGGTGATAACCTTAAAGGTAATGGTTCTCGATTCGAAACGCTGTATCTTCCATTCTATTTTGAGAGTTCAGTTATTATTATTTCGCATGCAATGATCTTTTTATAACTCATTTTGACCACTACTGTGTTTGACTGGTAGATACCTTCATTGATGGATTCTCAACTTAGGTTTTGGTAGCTGGAAACTGCAAATGGCTGGTAAGCTTCAGTGGTTCCTCGTTACTCCAGTTAGATGACTAGTGGACCTTCAATGTGTTCTTTTCCAAGACTTTTTGTTTTTCTTGGGCTCTAAGGGTGATCTTCGTCGAAATCCTATGAGCTTGTTGGTATCTTGGGGAGGATGAATCCTCGACCCTTTCGTCGTTGGTTTTAGTAGTGATTGTTTACCATTATATAATCTGTAAAAGAAAATACTCCGGAGAGGGTTTCACCCTTCCACTATTCTCGGTAATGAAAGGGTTTATGTTTTTGTTCAACTTGTGTTCATGTGGATGATACTGGGAGCGTTGCTCTATTTTGTATAAGGAAAGCGAATCTTACCGTTTGAAAACTACTGTGTCTTTGATAATACAATAGTTTATTTTCCTACTTTATCATGTTTGTGTTTGTGTTCAAGAGCAGGGCTCCAGTTTGTATTCATTTGATGTTTTAACGTTTTTCCACTATCGTTTTTTAAGAAAAGATTGATGGCTAAGGGTTTATATCTGTATTAAGATGGTCAAACTCTAATGTGGGTTCTCAGAAATGTTCTGTTGTTAAGATAACAATTGTTTAACTTCTGAAATATAGATATCTAATTCAAGCAAAACGTAAGGTTTACTGTTTAATAGTTTTAAAGTGAAATGTGATAATATAGTCTCATTTTGATGCCGAGATACTCTTAATTTGAGTCTTAAGGAATGTAATTGATAATCATTTTAGAGACTATGCTTTAAAGTTGAAAGTATTTCTCATCGTTCATGTCTGTTGATTTTAAAGGTTGGCCGAGAGCCAATGTTTTTATGTCTGCCACTATGTAATGAGATTGTATATAGAGTCATATTATTTTGTTAACTGATGATGATTGAACCTTAACTAAACTATAAATATGAGAGTTAGGTTTTGATAATTCTAGGGTTTGGTCAACGAAAAAATCTGTTTGGATAGTATAATGATTCTTTGTTTTAAATAATAAATAGTATAACAGAAATGAATACTGTGCATAAAAATTATTACTAAATAAAATAGAAAACTAATGCAGGATTAGAAAGAGAAACATGGAAAGAAATGAACCCTCATTTAAATCTATGACTATCAAAAATAGAAATGTAATATAATGCTTGTTGATGCTATTAAATTTGCAGCTGTTATGATTTCCTAAATACTTTGTTACAGAAAGATAATTCTAATACTTAGATATGAAAACTGTTTGTTCTCATGATATATATACTTGTTAGCAATAATGGATAACAGTACTATGTACTTAAGAAAGTAAATGTTTTTGCAGCTGTTATTTCAATACAGACTAGTGAAAGAAATATATAGTGAACTTTAAACACTTACTGATGAAAGGAATGATAAAGAAAGACATAGAATTATATTATTTAATACATCATATTAATGGTAGGAAAAACTAATGAAATAGAACAATATTGATCTTCTCATTCGTCTGGCAATCTGCTTATCAATTTATCTACCTTAATCTCTTATTGGTACTAGAGTACGATGTAGAACCATTAGCATGGGGAAAAATGTAGAGAAATAATTTATTCAATTCATCATACATAATCATTACTATACAAAATACTAATTAGCTCAGAAACTAAAATAAATGCATTTGTTCAATAATATCCTTGGAAACAGTAACTCAATAATTGCATATAGAAATATTAACTACTTAAAATTAGAAAAGACAAGTAGAACCTGTAAATGAAGACAAGGCCGACAAACACCCAAGGAGGCCTGTTCCTCTCAACCTTTTCCAGAAGAAGCAGCCAAAACTACTTGCTTCCT
Organism: Larix kaempferi; assembly: GCA_027924585.1. Classification (NCBI taxonomy): domain Eukaryota; kingdom Viridiplantae; phylum Streptophyta; class Pinopsida; order Pinales; family Pinaceae; genus Larix; species Larix kaempferi. The sequence continues at coordinate 16,433,636 of BSBM01000050.1, read as the reverse complement.
TTGGACCCCCGAGCTTGCTTACTGAACCACTAAGTAGATGGAATCTGTGTAGAATCAAGGCACTCAGTATTATAACTTCTGCACTCAGCAGTGTAACTTCTACACTCAGCAATAGAGCTTCTACACTCAATAGTATAATAGGAAGACTTACACCATGATAAAAAAATCAGCATATCTCCTTATCGAATCTCTTAGGTGCAAGCACAGCAAAACCCCAAGGTAAATTTACTCATCAGGAAAAGTGATGAACCTTAGTTAATAATTCGATGGCTCTTATATAGATTGCCTAGGTCTTTAGTCGTCAATTTTGAATAAATGAGCCTCAAGCTCCAGTCCCACCTTCCAGGGCACTACGACCACATTTCAAGGTAGTTGTCCCATACCAACAGCTAGTTAGTTGCATCATGATGCTGTCACTTGTCCATTTCCTTGTAGCCCGGATTCCATTCCACCTGGTGGGTCTGTAAACTCTCTTTCAACAGTCCCCTTGGGTGTTTGTCTCCTATTTAATTTATTAAATAATAAAATATTGTGCAATTACAGTCATCCTTGGACACTTGTCCAATATAAAACTTTAAAATAAAAGTTAACATAATATTTCCAACATAAAATGTTTTTCAACAAAAAGAGTATGTTACAAGCACCCCCACATAAGCTCAACATCGTCCTTAATGTTTCTTATTCATCATCTGATCCTTCCTGAAACAGAACTGGATATGCTTCCCGCATTTTACTTTCCAATTCCCAGGTAGCTTCATCAGGGCTAAGGTGCTTCCATTGCACCTTGACCTGCCCTATGGTACGATTCCAAAGCATAATTTCCCTCCTGTCGAGAATACAGTCCAGTTCCACCTGAAAATATCCTTTGGGCTCCAACTGTATGTCATTCCAATTCAGCAGATGAGTAGCATCGTGCACATACTTCTTTAAAATAGAAATGTGAAAAACATTGTGGATTATTAAATTAGATGGAAAAGCAAATTGATATGCAACAGCTCCAATCCTTGATAGGATTTTGAATGGTACACAGTACCTTGGTGCTAGTTTAGCACCACTCCCAAGATTCACAGAACTTTTCTTGGGTTTTACCTTTTTAAAAACATGGTGTCCAACCTGGAATTCTTTTTCAGTGCATTTCAAATCTGCATAACTTGTTTGCCAATCTTGGGCAACCTTTAAGTTACCTTGAACTTGTTTCATAGTTAGCTCCATTTCTTTCAATAAATATGGTCCTAGCATTAATCTGTCTACAGGGTTATCCCAAGAAATAGGAGTACAACATTTTCTTCCATACAAAATCTCAAATGGACTTAACTTAGCAGATGCTTGATAATGATTATTGTACGCAAATTCTGCTAAATGTAGATAATCTTCCCACTTAGAGGGCTGATCTTCGGCATACATTCTTAGCATGTCTTCTAAAATCTGGTTTACCCTTTCTGTTTGATCATCAGTTTGTGGGTGAAAAGAAGTGTTGAAATTTAGTTTAGTATTTAAACCTTTAAACAGTGTTGTCCAAAAATTTCCAATGAACTTAGAGTCCCGATGAGAAATAATTACCTTTGGAATTCCGTACAAGCGAAATATTTGCTTCATAAATACATCTACAATGTTAGAAGCTTTAAAAGTGGTTTTAACAGGAATAAAATGAGCAGCCTTACTTAACTTGTCCACAACCACCATTATGGAGTCATTGTATTTCTGGTTTTTAGACAAACCTGTAATAAAATCAATACTTATAAACTCCCATTTCCATTCCTGAATTGGCAATGGATGCAATAGTCCAGCTGGATTTTGATGTTCACCCTTAATGGTTTGAAATTCAAAACATCTAGCTATGTATTCACCCACTTCATTTTTCATGTTGGGCCAAAAATAATCCTTCCTTAACATAGTTATCATTTTCTAATAACATGGATGTCCTGAATAAGGACTCTTATGAACTTCATCCAAAATTAACAGCTTAACCTTTGACACATTTGGTACATAAATTATGTTTTTGTAAGTCATTAAGCCCTTTTTATTAATGTTGGAATCTGTTATTAAATTTTCAGATACATTTTCAGCAACTTTACTAAGCAATTTTTTATAATTTTCATCTTGTTTAATTCCTTCTTCAATTTGATTTTCCAAATCTGTCTTAAACATGCTGATTGCTGCCATAAAGCTTAATATCGGATTCCTGCTTAATGCATCAACAACTTTGTTTTCTTTTCCCTTAATTTGTTGAATCTCAAAATGATACTCGCTAAGGAAAGCTAGCCATCTAGCTTTCCTTTTGTTAAGATTTGTTTGATCCAACAAATACTTTAAACCCTTATTATCTGTCATTAATATGAATTTTTTTCCAATCAAGTGATGGTGCCACATTTTTAATGGATGTATCACGGCTGCCAACTCAAGATCGTAAGTTGCATAATTCTTTTCATGGATTTTTAACTTTCTAGAATCAAAAGCAGTAGCATGACCTTCTTGAGTTAAGACCCCACCAGGTCCATTGTTGCACACATGAGTGCATACAACGAAGTCTTTGTTAGGATCAACAATTTTTAAAATTGGTGCAGTGGTTAATAATTCTTTTAACTTATTAAAGCTTTCTTGAAACTTTTGATCCCATACGAAATTCTTCCCTTTCTTCTGCAAAGAAGTGATGGGATATGCAATTCATGAGAACCATTCAATAAAATTTCGATGGTAATCTGTTATCCCCATGAATGACCGAACGTTAGTCACATCTTTCGTGACTCGCCATTCATTAATTGCTTTTATCTTATCAGGGTCGACAGAAATTCCGTCTTTAGAAATTATGTGACCTAAGTACTATATTTTATATTTATAAAAATCACATTTACTGAACTTAGCGTAAAGCTGACGTTCTCTTAAAACTTGCATAATTATTCTTAAATGTTCATCATGCTCTTCTTTAGTTTTTGAGTAAATCAGAATATCATCAATGAACACAACTACAAACTTATCCAAATATTTATGGAGAACGTTATTCATTAAACACATGAACACCGCCGGTGCGTTGGTTAGCCCAAAAGGAATAACTATGGACTCATAGTGTCCATATCGCATTCTGAATGCAGTTTTGAATATGTCTTTGTCTTTTATTCTAACATGATGATACCCGGACCTTAAATCAATTTTAGTGAATATCTTTGCTCCGCGTACGTGATCAAATAGATCATCTATGCGGGGTAAGGGATATCAATTCTTAATTGTCATTTTATTAAGCTGACGGTAATTGATGCACAGTCGTATAGTACTGTCCTTATTTTTAACGAAAATTACTAGTGCTCCCCAAGGAGACACACTTGGCCTTATGTAGTTTTTATCTATTAATTCCTTCAACTGAGATTTTAACTCATTTTACTCTAGAATATTCATCTTGTAGGGAGCCTTTGAGTTTGGTACCGCACCTCGTACTAACTCAATGGTGAAATGAAGTTCCATTTTCGGAGGTAATTCTGGAATTTCTTCCGGGAATACGTCAGACAAGTCCCTAAGGATGGGAATATCGTCCAGTTTTAACTTATCTTCTTTATATGAACACTTGTCATTAATAACATTAAAAGAAAACATTTTACAGCCCTTTCTGGCAGCTCTCTTAACTTGTAACGCAGAAATTTGTCTTACTGAAATCTTCCTATGAATTCTTTTTACTGTTTCTATTTTACCTTCATTATTCAGACAAGTAAAAGATTTCTCATAACAATTAAGCACTACTCTATGTTGTTCTAGCCAATCCATTCCAATCAATAAGTCATATGACCCTAAGGGTAAAACATTCATATTAACTTGGGTTTTCAGCTGATTCAAAAATACATCACAATTTTTAACAAAGTCTGTAACCTTTCTTTTAGTGCGTGTTGCTAGCAGAACTAACCAAGAATTATCAAACTTTTCTATTCTTAACTTGCACTTTTTCACTAATTCAGGTGAAATGTAACTCAAACTTGCATCTGGATCTATCAAAACAGAAATAGATCGGTTTTGTAGCATACCTTCGATTTCAACTAGATTTTCCAGCGCTGCATTTATTCTTGGAATTTCTCTTGCCACATCACCAACTGTTGGCTCCGCTTGTATGCTATGAATTTTGTTGACTGTCCTTTTGTTGGGTGGGCAATATGATTTCTTATGTTGTCCACCGCAATCAAAACACTTCAAAGGTCCTTTCTCTTCAGCATAACTGGTGTTATTATTGTTATTAGGTACATTTCTTGCAGCGGTAAAATTCCGTGGTGTATGATTTATGTAGTTATTATTACTTGGAAAATTTATGTTATTAAAAATTTTCTTAAAACTTCTAGAATTATAATTAAAGCTCTTCTTTTTATGCTTGAAATGATTAGACTTATTACTTTTCCAGCCAGTTGTTCCTTCTCTTTTGCTGTTTTGGTCAAAACAAAAATTTGCTTTTCTCATAGCCTCTTCCAGAGTCGAAGGGTTATCATACTCAATCATGTCTTTTATGTTTAAAGGTAGACAGCTTAGAAACCTTTGCACCTTAGGCTTCTCTTCGACCATGTAAGGTACATACATCAGCAAGCTAAGGAACTTGCTGCACAACTCCTTCATGTTCATAGTACCCAATTTTAGATCATAAAACTCTTTTGATTTATCTTCCTAGTACTGTTCTGACAATAAATTTTTCTAAAATAAAATTTTCTAAAATAAATTTTTAAACATATTCTAGGTTACGTCCCTTTCCTTTATGCTCTTAATTCTTTTAAGATATTGCCACCAGATATCTTTCTTTCCTATCAGATTGTAAATAGCCATCTTGGCTTCTAACTGAGAAGAGTAATCGTAAATATTAAAGTACTTCTTCATTCCAGACAGCCATCCTTCAGTTGTCTCACCCTTTTCAGCTTCACCATTAAATGTCGGTGGATTAATCTTTTTAAATTCTCTAGTAATATGTTCATGATGCTTATGTTTTCTCTTCTTAGAATAGTTATCACTATCATTGCTATCATGAACATAAGTATAATTACTTTGATCAGATTCAGATGAAGAGTAACTAATATTTTTACCATTTTTAACTTTCTTACTCTTACGTTTGTGAGACATTGCACCAGAATCAGATTTTACTTCTGATTTCCTTCCTCTTTCCTCATTATGGTATTTCTCTAGTAAAATCTTATTTAACTCTTCCTGTGACTTCATAATACGTTCGTTTTCTTCCTTAACAGTTCTTATCTCACATTTTAAATCTTTTACAGTACAAAGAAGTTATGAAGATTGGTTATTTAATTCAACATATATTCCTTCATTATTATTGATATTATGCTCATTACAAGGAGATATGTCCTCTACTGATTCCTCCGGTATGTCCATACCTGCAATTTAATAACAAACCTTTCTATACAAAAATAAAAATAAAAATAAAAGTTAGTAACATAAACTTTCTGATTTTGATTTTCTGTTTGCATGCGTGAGCCTATTTCAAGCCTAGAGTTTGAAATCGCGCTCTAATACCACATGTAACATCCCAAAATCTACAAAAAATTAAAAAATTTTGATATAGCTTTTAATGTGTAATCTAACTATGCGGAAATATAATAAATGTTTAAATGACGTCTTGCTGTACTAAATGGTGTGTTTGTCAAAAGTGTAATGTTGCGACAAGATAAATAATCTCTTCATTTCGATGTTAAACTTACTCAAATGTACTTTCACAATTCTTTGTTGTTGATGTAATGATATAAGTTTATATGTGTTTAATTATTGTTTCTTCTGTTTGATGACGAAGGGGTCCTACGGATGCCCCGAGGCTTACTTAGCATTCGTGCTAAAGCATTTGAATCGTCCTTTTTCGTAGATTACTAGTAAGAGATTTAGTGTTTACGGCATGTGACCGAAGAATTTCTAACCAGTTTATGTGTCTCCAAGGTCTTAATGATTTAAGAGGCATAATGTCAAAAATGCGATCAGTGAGAACTTCAGTTAGCCTATTTTGTAAAAACAGAAGCATATCAACTACATTATTCATAATCCTGTACTAACCTTTTATTAATTTTTTCAAACAATGAATAGGATTCATAAACCATAGTTTAACTCTATGTACTATTGTCGTGAGTTTCTATTGATGCAAAATATGAGGATAGACTTATTCTATATGTAATGATTAACAACAATGACGTGTATTTTCTATATGCATATCCTTGTATGCTCTAGACCCTAAGAATTTCATGCAAGATATGGTTTAAATTCTAACTTAGGACTTATTGAAATCCATATCCTATTACAATGCTAACCTATGCACTATATACAAATTCTTATTTGATTTTGATACTATATTGAAATATATACATGTCGAATCCTATGCAAAGTCTTATGACAACAATTATATGCATTGTGTGTGCACTTACGTGACCCTTTATGATATTGTGGTTTCCTAGCAATGCATTCGACACCACCTTGACTTACCATAAGGTGTTATTACATAACCAAATGTTGCGTGATAGCAACAATTCAATACATTGTATGAAATGTGTGATATTAACACTATGTAGGGTTCATGCTGGCAGGCACTTTGGCTTCCCAAGGCATCTAATACTCCCAACTGTCGAGACAGTGGAATGTCTCTGTGGACAATGTCGTGGTATTAAGCATGTGATCTTGTGTTGATGGTTCGATCCTTGTGACGAGCTGTAAGTGATTGGGTTTGAGAGTTATATGAGCTGTCTTACTCGGTGGATATGGTAATAATGGCAACAATTAATATGGTTATTGCTTGGGTTACATGAAAACCTTTTGGTGATCTCCACTGTTGATCTAGCAAGGGTTTGGTTTTCAGGATCTAACCCTAACCTCCACTATGTTCTATGGTGTTAATGTTTCCTTGGCATTCGGTGTAGTGGCTCTGAGGAGAGGCCAATAGGCCGAGATCCTTCAGGGTTTTGTTAACAAACTTTTGTGGAGTGCCCATGGTTCGAAACCGTGACCTGTTGGTAGCATAAGGGTCGATACACTCAAGGTGTTTTAAAGTGGCTGCTTGTATTAACAGTTCGAGGGTGAGTGGCAATGCTTCATGGTAGTTGGTTCGATACTTGGTTTTCCATGCCTGTCCAGTGGTAGTTTTTCATAGTTGTTTTCCACCCTTCCTTGCATTCGATGGTGGAGTATGGTTCCAGTTTGTACAGTCTTGGCGTTCTGCTCCGGTGATATTCTTAAAGGTAATGGTTCTCAGTTTGAAACCCTGTATCTTCCATTCTATTTTGAGAGTTCAGTTTTTGTTATTTCGCATGCAATGATCTTTTTAAAACTCGTTTTGACCATTATTGTGTTTGAATGGAAGGTACCTTCGTAGATGGATTCTCACCTTAGGTTTTGGTAGTTGGCAACTACAAATGATCGGTAAGCTTCGGTGGTTACTCGTTACTCCGGTTAGATGACTAGTGGACCTTCAATGTGTTCTTTGCCGAGACTTTGTGTTTTTCTTGGGCTTTGAGGGTGATCTTCGTTGAAAGCCTCTCAGCTTGTTGGTAGCTTGGGGAGGATGAATCCTCGACCCTTTCGTCGTTTTTTTTAGTAGTGATTGTTTTCCATTGTATAATTTGTAAAAGAAAATACTCCGGAGAGGGTTTCATCCTTCCACTGTTCTCGGTAATGAAAGGATTTATGTTTTCATTCAACCTGTGTTCATGTGGATGATACTAGGACCGTTGCTCTATTTTGTATAAGGAAAGTGAAGCTTACCGTTTGAAAACTACTGTGTCTTTGATAATACAATAGCTTATTTTCCTACTTTATCGTGTTTGTGTTTGTGTTCAAGAGCAGGGCTCCAGTTTGTATGCATTTTATGTTTTAACGTTTTTCCACTATCGTATTTTAAAAAAAGCTCGATGGCTAAGGGTTTAGATTTGTATTAAGATGGTCAAACTCTAATGTGGGTTCTTGGAAATGTTCTATTATTAAGATAACAACTGTTTAACTTCTCAAATATAGATATCTAATTCGAGCAAAACGTAAGGTTTATTGTTTAATATTTTTAAAGTGAAATGTGATAATATAGTCTCATGTTGATGCCGAGATACTCTTAATTTGAGTCTTAAGGAATGTAATTGATAATCATTTTCGAGACCATGCTTTGGAGTTGAAAGTTTTTCTCGTCATTCATGTCTGTTGATTTTAAATGTTGACCGAGAGCCAATGTTTTTATGTCTGCCACTATGTAATGAGATTGTATCTAGATTTATATTCTCTTGTTAACTGATGATGTTTGAACCTTAACTAAACTATAAATGTGAGAGTTAGGTTTTGATACTTTTAGGGTTTGGTCAACAAAAAACTGTGTTTGGATAGTATAATGATTCTTTGTTTTAAATAATAAATAGTATGACAGAAATGAATAGTGTGCATAAAAATTATTTACTAAATCAAATAGAAAACTGTTGTAGGATTAGAAAGAGAAACATGGAAAGAAATGAACCCTCATTTAAATCTATGACTGTCAAAAATAGAAATGTAATATAATGCTTGTTGATGCTATTAAGTTTGCAGTTGTTATGATTTCCTAAATACTGTGTAACAGAAAGATAATTCTAATACTTAGATATGAAAACTGTTTGTTTTCATGATATATATACTTGTTAGCAGTAATGGATAACAGTACTGTGTACTTAAGAAAGTAAATATTTTTGGAGCTGTTATTTCAGTACACACTAGTGAAAAAAATATATAGTGAACTTTAAACACTTACTGATGAAAGGAATGATAAAGAAAGACATAGAATTATATTATTTAATACAGAATATTAATGGTAAAAAAAACTAATGAAATATAACAATATTGATCTTCTCATTCGTCTCAAAAGATTCCTATCAATTTATCTACTTTAATCTCTTCTCTGTACTAAAGTACGATGCAAAACCATTAGCATGGGGGAAAATGCAGAGAAATAATTTATTCATATCATCATACATAATCATTACTATACAGAATACTAATTAGCTTAGAAACTAAAATAAATGCATTTGTTCAATAATATCCTTGGAAACAGTAACTCGATAATTGCATATAGAAATATTAATTGCTTAAAATTAGAAAAGACAGGTAGAACATGTAAATGAAGATAGAGTCGACAAACACCTAAGGAGGCCTATTCCTCCCAAACTTTTCCAAAAGAAGCATCCAAAACTACTTACTTCCTTTGGACCCCGAGCTTGCTTACTAAACCACTAAGTAGACGGAATCTGTGTAGAAGCAAGGCACTGAGTAATATAACTTCTGCACTCAGCAATGTAACTTCTACACTCAAATATTCCTTCTGCACTCAGCAATATAACTTCTGCACTCAGTAGTATAATAGGAAGACTTACACCATGATAAAAAATCGGCATATCCCCTCATCGAATCTCTTGGGTGCAAGCACAACAAAACCCCAAGGTAAATTTCCTCATTAGGAAAAGTGATGAACCTCAGTTCATAATTCGATGGCTCTTATATAGACTGCCTAGGTGTTTAGTGGTCAGTTTTGAATAAATGATCCTCAAGCTCCAGTCCCACCTTCCAAGGCACTATGACCACATTTCAAGGGAGTTGTCCCATACCAACACCTAGTTAGTTGCATCATGATGCTATCACTTATCTATTGCCTTCTACCTCAAATTCCATTACACCTAGTGGATGAGTAAACTCTCTTTCAACAGTCCCCTTAGGTGTTTGTCTCCTATTTAATTTATTAAATAATAAAATATTGTGCAATTACAGTCATCCTTGGACACTTGTCCAATATAAAACTTTACAATAAAAGTTAACATAATGTTTCCAACATAAAATGTTTTTCAACAAAAAGGGTATGTTACAATGATAGAGTCAAGTTTACCTAACAAGGGGAGAAAACTAGCCACCCCATGACAAAATCAAAATTTCCATATTAAAAGTAGAAATACAAAGAGAATATATATATATATATATATATATATATATATATGCCACCTCAAATAACAATGATTGAGTCAAGTTTACCTAACCACACAAGACAACCAACTAAATCATGACAAAATCCAAATTTCATATATATATATATATATATATATATATATATATATATTGAGATATAGATATTAATGACGTGCAAAAATAATTATGACGTTTAATTTTATGAAGTAATAGATTCGTCAAATTTCAACACTATATATCATATAATATTAAGTGGATATATATATATATATACAAACTCGTGGCGATGAAACTATTTATCGTCAAACATCATGCATATGATAATTCCTTAGTGATTAAACATAATGCATATAACAATTTTCTAAACATAAGTAGAATTTTACATGTACTTGGGCAAACCCTAACGTGGACATGAGTTATGCAATTTTACTAAGGTTAAATACATATTACAAGTCGACATACATTCCATGCTTTCGTATGCTTCCTTTTAAAAACCCACCGAGCTAACTAACTATATACTTGAACTCCTCGTTGGAACGCGAGGGTGACTCGGGACTTATCTCGCACGTTCCTTCTACAAATACGATTCGATATAAAAAAAAAATATGTAACTAAAAAATCTGATTAAAAAACATATGGTAGTAAGTTGTTTATAAATTAAAAGACAAAGTTATTACTAATGCTTCATGACCATAGCAACATACCTAGAGGTTAGTTGAGCTTTTGAAGTGAAGGACTCCCTCCTGAGTTACAAGAATTTAAAACACAACCCAACCAGCCCGACCATAATTTATAATATCAAAAAAAAATCCTTAATAATTTTTAAAATATTATTAATTATAAATTTTAAAACATTAAAAATGTAAACTTCCAAAATATTATAAAACAAAATTTTAAAATCCCATAATAACTTTTAAAATACTTTTGGTTTTAAATTTTAAAACATTAAAATTCAAACCCCTCCAAGTCCAGACTTAGAGAATCCCACTAAAATCTCACAAATTTATGAAGTACGTACATCTAATCCTATATACATCTTCAATGATTCCAAGGAGGGACACGCTTTGCAGCTGTGTTATTATTATAATTGTTGTATACAGTAATCGTGGCTGCTACTTAATCTACTCAAAGAGGCTTCAAAGAGGCTTCTTTACCTAATTTTAGTTCAAGTTCAGCGACCTTCTCCACCTCAAATTTCAGTTAGTCAATGTATCTCGCTTCGTTAATGATATCATCTGTGTATTTATGTAAGGACGCAGAACCGGCTATGAGAAGGAGAAGGAGATATTTTGCTAGCATAACACGTAACCTGGTCCAACACTTATATGAAGACCATGATAATCTTATATGCATTTAATTTATTGAAATTTTTAATCAATATTCAAGGAAGTTATTGAGATTTTTAATTAGCATTTAAGGGAGAATGCTAAGTATATAAAAATTAATTTTATAATATATATTAATTTAGTTTTATAATATATTAATTTAATTTTACTTTTATCAGTAAAAAAGTTACATTTTTAATTCTGAATATTTTAGTTATGTTCCATTCATGGTTTATATAAAAGTTCAATTTTATTTCTGAACAATTAGAGCTTATATTTATATATCAAATATTTTTATAGTTTTCATATATATAAAATGATTTTATTTTAGTTTTTTTAGTGTTGTGATATATATAATATATATTTTTAATATGTATGTGGTTAACATATGGTATTCATATTATTATTTGTTATATGTACGATATTTTTATTTTTATTTTTAATTTTATAAGTTATGAAAATAATTAAAAATATTATTAAATATAATTTTAAAAAATATTAGAAATATAATTTTAAAAATATATATAAAAATGAAATGTTTTTAAAGAAAATTCAATGAAAAGTATTGTAATATTATATATATTGAAGTTACTAATAGAAAAGAAAATGAAAAAAAAAAGTATTTTAATTTTTTTACATAATATAAACAATAAATGTCAAGATATCAAAAATAAATTTAGTGAAAGACCCAAATGTAATTTTGTCACTTTTATGTATAATTTCTAGGTTTTTTCTGGAACGACTACTTAATCCTCCTATGTAAAAACCATAATCTTAAGAATGAATAGTACTTGAAAGAAATCGTGTATGCTATTGACAAACCACATACTTTTCCATTGAATGAATTTGCAATGCCTTTACCCTTAATTTTATATGAAACTATGATCAACATGATAGGGTACCAACTAGCAAATGAATCCAACTTTATTGACATTTACAAGTTTATTGAAGGAGTAAAGACTAATTAAGTTAGATAAAGAAATTATAAAATACTATAAAATAAATTCAAAGGATGCATAATGTATTTCCAACTTGGCGTTAGGTTAGGTTTAATCATCATCATTAGCGAAAGAGTGGATGGTTTGATGTGCATGACTTTGATGATAATTTTTTTTACCATTTGTGTTTAGTGTAGGAGTATTTTGCATCAAGTAATTGACATTATCTAAACATATCTACTTCTCCATAAATTTAATTTTTGGATTTACACACATAATCATCTTTTTTTCAAATCTTTTGGTAAATATAAAATATATTTATAAAAAAAAGACATGTCAATGGAATTTTGTAGGTGAATTTATTAAGAATAGAGAAGAGGAAGTGCAGAGCCAAAGGCTCGCACACACAAGGAATGGTTTCAAACCAATTCAATTATTAATGAGGAAATGATTACATTAAATAGCTTATGCTATCTCAAACAAACCTAGATCTAGATCCTATAAACTTGGATCCTAAACCACTCATCAAATCTAGAAGATTCACAATATCCTATTTCTACATTATTCCAACATCCTCCCTTAATGTAGAAATGGTCCAAATACTAAATATGCCTGTAGTTTCAGGCTTACAAATCAGCAAACAATTTAACGATCTCGGACTCCAACCTTTGAACTCTACAATCCTCCATCTTCTTCATTTTGACCTTAGTTGCTCTAAGATAATATTTGTTTATGTTTTCCCGTTTCCTCATCTCCCAGTTTGAGAGCTTGAAGTCTTCAATGTTCATTATGGAATTTGATTGAGCATCTGCTGTCCTGAATCTTCCTTGTGCTTCTGCAAATTCTGCGAACTTTTCACAGATAATTGTCCTCCATGCTCGGTTACAATCAGCTATGTGCAGTGTAGTGGAAATCTGCAACAAAATCTCTTCAGCATCTGCAAACCTGATATATTCTGCATCACAAACACAGTCAACATTCTTTGGATTTTCAAGCCAGTCCTCAAGAAAGTTTAGTTCTGCATCAAAGTCAATTTGATTTGCTTCAACTAGTGCTACTCCAGCTAAAAAATTGTTTATCATCATCACTTCTAGCTGAATTAAAATTTTGTCTTCTTCAGAAATACATTCCTCATCATATAGAGGCTCAGATTCAGATTTTACTTCAGGTAGGCAGCTGGACAAGACAGCAGCCACAGCAGTCTTCATATTAATCCTTCCACAAGATCTTCTACGTGATTGTTGGCAGTGTCTCCTTCATGATTGTTGGCTGCGATCTCCTTCAACAATTTCTGATAGCTCCAGCAAAGGAAATCTCCTCTTGGCGGGTGGACTGGGCGATCTCTTCTTTTACACAAACGATTGGTGGCTCTGATAGGAAGCTCTACGGCCCTCTTCCAGGCTGTGATCCCACGCAGCAAGTACTGTCAATGGTTCCTCTTTCACGCGGGGTCCTTTGCACACGCTGGTCTGGAGAACTCTTCTTCTTTTTCACGGATCTCCAGCAATCTTCAGCAACACCAAACAGTGAGCAGCATGCCTCCTTCTGCTCACACCCAGCACTAGCTCTGTCCACGGCTGCAGCATTTAATGTATGGCAGCGATCTCAATTCTGACAACAACGATCTCTCGTTCCCTCTCTTCAACGCAGCAATAACATCAACTTTCATCTTCTTCTGGTAACGTTTTGCTTTCACAGTGATCAAGACCTTCTTCCACGAATAATGGCCGACACAGAGGAAGTGAACACCAAACGCTTCACACTCTCTGCGGCAGAACAGGCTTCAACCACATTCAATGCACTTCGAACCTCGTAGTCTACGCTATAAGTCGGATATTCCTCCAACTTCCCCGATAAAGCGTCTTCAGACTCCGAAAGTGAGCCGGCCTCTTCTTCAGCACAACTGGCAACGTTCTCCAGCAATCTCCTTCAGCGAGATTACCTTCACGTCAGGTTCACCAGCTTCAGCGATATCCTTCAAGTTTTGAGCTCCGACGCAGCAGATTCAGAGGGAAGCAATCTCTCAACACCAGAAACGGCTCTTTTGCTTGCCAAGCTACAACCTCGGCAGCCACAGCAGATCCCTGCTCCAGATCTGAGTAGCGGGATTCTTACAGCCGCAGAAGATGGCTTTATCAACAGGCCACAAAGGGCTCTCACAGTCTCAATGGGCTTCTCAACTTCCATGAATTTTCAGGAAATCATAGCCAGCCACAATGGGCATTCACAACAATAGGCCAATCAGGCACTCACACAGCCTCAATGGAATTTCACAGCAGTAGGCCACAATGGGCATTTCTCATAGCCAATAAGGCTTCAGCAGGCCACTAAGGGCTCTTACAATCAGGCCACAATGGGCTCCTCACAACAGGCCAATCAGGCACTCAATCTAGGCCACTCTGGGCTCTTCACCACAGGCCACAATGGGCTCTTCAATCCACAGGCCACAATGGGCTCTGATACCAAAATAAGAATTGGAGAAGAAGGAAGTGTAGAGCCAAAGGCTAGCACACACACACAGGAATGGTAAATATATTAAGAATAGAGAAGATGAAGTGGAGAGCCAAAGGCTCGCGCACACACACAGGAATGGTAAATACCAATTCGATTATTAATGAAGAAATGATTGCATTAAATAGCTTATGCTATCTCAAACAAACCTAGATCTAGATCCTATAAACTTGGATCTTAAACCACTCATCAAATCTAGAAGATTCACAATATCCTATTTCTACATTATTCCAACAGAATTCACCTACAAAACTTTAGTGAATAGATCTATTTGTGAAATTCCACTCTAAATAGCTACTTGGTTAAGTTGTTGGAAAGAAAGAATAAGAGTGTTGATACATGTACTTTTACTAAGAGCATCATTGCTCGAAATTCATAAATAGTAAAATAATAATTACTAGAAGTGTATATTTATGGAGATTGAAGTTGGTCTATGTAATATATTAAAGAAGATTTCTAATAATATATATAGTCAATTTGATGGAAACTTTTAATCTTTTATATATTTAATGTTCAATATTGTTGACATTTATAAGTTTATTGAAAGAGTAATGACTAATTAAATTAGATAAAAAAATTATAAAATACTATCAAATAAAATTGACAAAAATACATAACACATAAATTCCAATAAATATTTAATTAAATGAAAGAACAAATGTTAAAAAGATGCATAATGTATTCCCAACATGAAATTAGGTCAAGTTTAGTCACCATCATTACCGAAAAAGTGAATGGTTCGATGTGCATGAGCTTGATGTTAATTTTGTTTGCCATTTGTGTTTAATGTAGGAACATTTTGCATCAAGCAATTGTCATCCTCCAAAAAGATTTAGCTGTCCTTAAATTTAATTTTTGGATTTAGTTTACTTTATACTAAGAGAAGGGGTTATTATATAATAATTATGTTGAAGGATATATTGGACACTTATCATTTTCTTCTTGGATATGGAAAGTCCACACAATGATATACAAGATTTATGGAATTTTAATGGGCATTATAACTAGAGATTTTAAGAAGTGTATTCACATAATCCATTTGCAAAAGTATACGAGAGATACTGAAACCTCCACACTATATTTTGGAAAATGCTTGGTTTATATTGTTAATTTTAATTTTTCATTCTCTTTTTATTATAGAGTTGGTTTTGCATATAAAGGCACCCATTTTATAGGAGGAGGTTGTTGAGAAATATATATATTTTTGAGAAGAAAAAAAATTATAATCAATGAAATAAATATTATTTTATAAAATTATTATAGACTATGTAAATTTTACTAGATTATATATTCATAATAAAAGCATTAGATAAATGTATATATTAAACTAAATCTTAAAAATAAAATAAAATAAATGTATGTATTGAATTAAAATTTTAAAAATATAAATAAAAATATCATTTCATTGAATTATAGTTTTAAATAAAAATAAAATTTTATTTTCATTTGGTTTTCATTTATTATTAATAATAAAATATTGAATTTTTAATAAATATTAAAGTTTGAGAAACACAATAAGTTTAAATATAAAAGTGTGCATTAGAAGTTCGATGGATATACAATTTAGCTTCCTGGTTCTGCAGCTTTTTATCACACTTCACATAATTTGGTTTCAATCGAAATAATAAAGGATAATTTGGTTTCGATTCGAATTTCTTTATACGTTAAAGCACTAAATTTCGTAACTTGTTAATGGCAAAAGATGTATTTCGATCACAAAATAGTATATGATAATAGAAGCTTCAATGCGATGAAGTGATCCTCTTAACTGATCTTCAAAATACGATTCAAGTTTTAGGGTGTTCTTGTCAAATCACGTGCATTTGACAAAAGATTTAAATAGTTATTTACAAAACTGAACTTGTCTCACTCAATCTCGACATAATTATAGTAAAAAATTACCTCGAAGACACTTTGAACTCCAATGTGGTTGCCATTACAGACACTGCCATCCCACTCACGAATCTATTATGACCAGACAACAGTAGAATATACAGGAGTCACTACTAGATTTAAAAGCATATCAGCATTAAATCACTACTAGATCTAAAAGAATATAAGTATTCAAACCAACGTAGTTTTACCTGGAATTCAACCGAGAACTGATATTAATTTTATCATAATGAATTTTTAAAACTAGCTGAGAATATTATCAGAATTCCCTACTTTACCATAACTGTCCCAAACTCCTTATTTGGTTTTGGTAAGCTCGGACACATCTGACCTCGCACTGGAGAAATTACCATAGTTTAACATAACCAAAGGAATTAGAATCCCATGATGGCTATCTGCCGCCTCCACATTCTCTTCATGGCTAGAGCTTTGGACATCGCTCAGATCTCTCTCAGAGACTACAGTTGGCCTCTTCTCATCACAATCCCTGAACTAGTCTATGTGATAAGCATTCCAGTAAGGAGTAGGCACTGCATTAGCCTGCAGTGTCTTTTGGCTCTCCACCAATTTCTTGGCCTCATTATAAAGAGTTTTCTTTCCTTGAGTAGGACAGGCTCTCCATCAATTTCTTGGCCTCGTTATAAAGAATTGTGTTTCCTTGAGTAGACACATGGCTTGTTGCGGAAAGCTAAGAAAGCTTCTCTTATTGGCTCGATCCTCCCTCTGATCATTTTCCACTGGATTATAACCATTGAACAAACCTCTCAACATAAACGAATTACATCGGTGTAATTTAGCTTCAGACCTCAAATCCGAGAACTTGTGCCGTTTCTGTCTTATTTTCATATATCCAAAACGGCCAGCAAAGTTCAACCCGAGAATCTTTGATTTTCTTTATCCGAATAGAACCCTTGACTAACTCTCTTCAATCTATTGAACGTATCCAGACCAGATCAGATGGAGACCATAGGCCCCTGGCCCAGAGCGCTTAGTTTCCAAGCGCGTGCTCTCCCACTGAACCATATGAACTTGGGCATCATGTGCGTCACAGGGTCGATCCCCATCTGCAGCAAGTGCTTCTTCAAATGGGTATTCCAGAAGTTGATCTCGTTATCTTTTCGCTTTGGAAGGTGAGTTGCGATGGTGTACCACCTGCAACATTATTATGAGATCAATGCATTTCAACTCAATACACAAAACAAAGATACAAAGACTATTTTATTACAACTCCTTTCGTTTGTTCCTCTCACTAGCCTGTTTTTAGTAGGGCACAAAGTTCCTTCACCCCCACTTCCAAAATTGTAGAGTTCAAAATGGATATGCTATTTAAAATTTGGCTTCCCTCTAATTATGTTCCCTCTCTCTACGACTGGCTTCAAAAAATTTTGAATTTCAAATTTGTATCGGTGATGCATGCATGCCACAACAAATTCATACCATCCAAATTCCATACCACGATGTTCAACATAGCATGCATTGGTCTACAGGCTGAAAGAGGTTGGAATCAAGCTTCAAATTTGAAGCCTTCACTGCCCGTTAGGGTCCACCTACACGTCATAGAAGACCACTTCAAATTTTACCATGCAAAAAAAAATTAATTTCATGGTAACCCTGTGAGAAATTAAATTAACCACTCCTATTTAAATATGCAACAGAAGGGCAGCGTCAAATTTCAGTCGTAGGTGACTTGGTAGTGGGAGTTGGTAGCTTAGGTGGATGTGTCACTGACCTACACTGTGCAGCCCATGGCTTGAGCCTTGAAAGATTCTCATCACTCGTGTTTTACACATTTAATGCAATACACATTTAATGCAATGAATTCATTTAACATGGTTGGTGGCTCATACTTGTTGCAGGCTCGAAGCGGGCTTACCAAGTTAGCACTACCAGCTATACTTATCACATAGTTATTAGTGACATTAACATAATGTGAGTATTCAATGTATAATGAATGTATTATGTAACTATGTTAATGTGCCCCGATTTATGAATTTGGCATTTCAAAATTCGGACAAATAGTCTCCACTTCAAGTTCCACAATCCATAAACTTCTTGTAATGTTGCAGGTTGTGGCTCTCGCCCGTGGCCCCGGCCCATGGCCCTATGTTTTCTTTTTTGTATATACTATCAAGTTAATCCTACCTAGTATCGTCTATGGCTCCTAGCCTCACATCCATTTTGTCTTTCTTGTATGCAGTCAATCCTACAGCTCCGACTCAGAAATTGGAATACAAACAAGCTCTTCCTTATACCCATAACCCTTGCTCCACTTACAGAGCGAAGCTGCCAATGCCAGCGTGCCATAAACATATATAAAGAAATTTGTTTTCTTAGAGGAGCTCAAGTTCAAGGTTGTGTGGGTTGTTGACATTCAATGAAATTACAGCCATGTACATCGTTTTATCGATTCATGATCCCATAAATTATTTAAAAATTTTGTTATTTTTTTAAAATTATGTATTATTATTTGATTGAAATTTTGTAACTTCAAAACGGGCCAGTCCACCGGCCTTGAAGGTTTCAAATTTGAATCATGTTTGTCATTAATCTCCATTAGAGCCTATTCAAAATGGCATTTATGGATTCACAACGACAACAACAACAACAATTACTTCTTTCTTCTTATGTTATGTGTACACGCATATGATTCCATGTGCTCCTTGCTTTTCCCTTCTTTCCATTGTCTCCAGATCGAAGCTCTTGAGAATTTAACCTCCCTTTAACTTTCTTGAAATGGAGGGGACAAGGAAGACTAATGTTTTCACTCTGAAACTGAGTGCTTTCCTGTGCAACTTCCATTGGCCATGGTTGCATCCCTACGGGAAACAAGTGTGCTCACTACGCCCATCAACTCTACCAAAAAACTTGGGGATTGGGGAAGTTCCCACTCTGCCAACCTCCATGCGTTTAATGAGCCAGCTCAAGAATCCAAACTTTGTATCTAAAATTGTATTTCATGAGCCATTTTCCCCAATTGCTTAGTCGTCGTGGGTCGATCAACTGTGGAGTTCTAAACACCACTTCGTAATCAAATATGACCCTTTTTTTTACTGACTACACCTAACAAGGGGAAAGTGTAGAATATGGGACCTATATTTGAATGATGTTCGAGTTTTTGGGGGCTGTTGGAGGACAAAATGTTTGAAGTTGATAGCTTCTGACAACTTTTTCTTTCATCCCCGTTGAGTATATGTACTTTGGTTCTTGGTAGTGCATCCTAAATAAATGACCAATTTCAGTAGTTTATAAAGGATTCTGATACATTTTGTTTGCATCTTTTTAATTATTATACTTCATTTCCCTTTGTATATAGTTTTACAATTTTCTTTCACGTTGCCAATTTTATGTTATAGCTCTAGTTCATAAACCTGCTTACATGCTGAATAAAAAACATAAACCAAGTATTATGAAAATCTTGTCCCATTTTAAAAAAAGAGTTGAAAGGGCTACTGCTTTCTTGTTTTAACTTAACAAGATTAATAAAATTATGCCCAACGTTGAAAAAAAGTGTTGAAAGGACTACTAATTTCTTGTTTTAACTTTTATAGGATTAAGAAAATCATGCCCCGTGTTGAAAAAAAGTGCTGAAAGGACTACTGCTTTCGTTTTTTTAACTTAACATCATAGATTTATACATATTTATGCATTTTGATTTTGTTTTTATAAAAACACACTTCTCTTAGGAAAATATCCTAGTTTGTTGTTGACATTAGAAATCCATAAGAAATTTACAGTTTTAATAGGTTCATGAATCACCACTACCTTTGATATAATAATATCCTGTCAGTTAATGAGCTTTTATTACATATGTTCCTTACAATGACATGAGTATGGCAGAGTCACGAGTCTACCATTCGAATTCTTTACCTTCACCTTTTTTACTGTCTTTCTGCATACATGTCTATTGTTCACTAATTTAGCAGCAGAGACTCAACGTCCAATGTTTTGGCTTCTGAAACAATTTCATCTTTTTTTGGCTTACATTATCATTTTTTCCATTGTTAAGTAGGCTATATTTTATGTAGGTTGGAATTTATATTTGTTTGAACAAAGCTAGTGATTTACAAAGATTGAACTTTTCCAAGAATAAGCATCGTGTTGCTTTTAGAAGAGTTGAAGAACCCAATTCTTCATCAAGATTGTATTGTTCAAAGCAGCCTAGGAACCTATTTTAAGATCTATTAAATATTATTATATTGGTTAAAAGTTTAAGAGGGAAGATCAATTTGGGAAATTGTGGATACGACAACAGTGGCATAGTTGCCTAGAGACTGAGCCGCTAGATCAGGGAGAAATATGGTTGTGTTATATGACATATATAACGCTAAGTATAGCCATATCCATGCAAAATAAGGCCTCTCAACTTTACTACTTAAGTAAAACATGGTCAACCTTCTTGTAATGGTGTTACAACTTCCATAATGGTGTTCCAAATTTTGATGTATTAGTACATTTTCAAATGAAAAGAATAAATTATTTTTACATGTGAGAATTGAAGGGTTCAATATCTCATAGCCCTTCAAAGAGAAATGGGACCCCACCCTTCAAATTTGATCCCTGGTCGGAATCGCTTTCCCGGTGCACGGTACCAGAGTTCGGTGCATAAGGCTCGCCACCTAGGGATTGCATGTAACACCTCCAAAATTTCACAAAAAATTAAAAAAATTGTGTAGTATAAACGCTACAATTTACTCTGCGGAATATGTATTTGTGAACGTTTAAATTTTATTATTTGTATAAATTAATCAAGGAATGTCGTCCAATTACTATGATGTTACTTATCGACGAACTTATGATAATTTAAGATGTGATATTTACGTTTATTTCATCATCTTGCAAAACATGTTTAAGGGAGTATTAGTTACTCCTTATCTATCATTGTATTGGCGACACTTATTTGTTTACTAATTCATAATTTATTTAATGTGTCTTAATCACTGAATACAGAGTTCTTTTGACTGTCATTAATATGATAATTTATCGCTTATGACAACATTGATATTTACTTTGTCATTCTTCTCGTCAAAATACGATATCGCAATTATATTTACGATGTTAATACTGAACATGTATTTCTTTTGTTGAAGGGGTCCTTGTGACGTCCCGAGTCTTACTTAGCTTCTAACAAGCTAATGCAAAAACCTTCCTTATTGTTGTTCCAGGTTATAGGTAAGAGTTTTGTAATCTGTTTATAAGCTAATCCTAGCTTGTATTTTCAAAGCATGAGATTTCTATGCTAATCCTAAAGTTAACTATAGGTATGATTTAAATAGCTCCTAAGGACCCAAAGCTAAGGTGATGTCTTGCAAAGGTTTTAAGGGTTGAAAAACTATATACTAAAGGCACACATAAAGAATTCTGGCCAACAACTAAGGAGAAAGGGGGGTTTACCCTATGTGTAAAACTCCAACGTATTAATTCGTATGCTATTGAATTTATAAACTATAGCTCGATGGTAAATATTTAATGGTAAATGGGGGAAGACAGGAAATAAATTCGATCGCGTGAAGGGTTGGTGATCAATTACACGTAGAGCATAACCCTAACTACACGCCGAGAGTTTTGCGTTAACACTTGTTTCCTGCTTTGAAGGTTGGAGAGTTGAGCTCTCTCGGTCGCCATGGCCGTAAGGAAAACCACACACACTCTCTGCGTTGATCCCTCAACGAGGTAGTCTTTTGGGTGTTCTACATTGTCAATGGGTTATGTGATTGTAGTTGGTTTGGTTGCTGTAAGGATTGAAGCTCTCGGCTCTTGACTTCTCAACTTTTACAGGCTATCATTCAACATCCACTTAAATGTTTTAGTTTCTTTCATTTTATGGTTGAAATATTATCATTCATCCTTTAATAACCAGTTGCATGTATGGCAGGAGTTCTTTACAATGTTTCCAGTTTCTCCCTTGTCTCGAATTGTGGTCTCGGTGTTGGCATTGCTAATAGTTGGCAACTCGAGTGGTTTGGAAACCACGGTAAGCCTCGAGCCTTTCACAGCGATGCCTGTGTCAACCCTTAACTGGTTTAAATGCCCGCGTCAATTTTTGTTTGTCTTTGTTGTAGGCCTTTTGGCACTTCATGAGGATTGGTAGCTTGTAAAGGGTTTATGGACTCATACCCAGACTTGGGGTTTCGACCATCGTTTCATTTAATGGAAGCAATACAATGTTATTTTTCTTTATTTAATATCTTGTTCTAATATGTGTTGAGACTATTTGCTACTTAATTCTTTGTTAATGAAACCTCTATTTTGTATATAAATGGTGAATGCGTAAAATACTTGGCTATAAACCCTATTTTGGCAAATTTACTTTTTATTTTTAAATGATGCACTGCTCTTGAAAATGTGCGAAGAGATGTGTAGTTTGTAAGGAGAACACGATTCAACCTTAGTTCATACTCTATCGAAATGTTTTTAATGAATTCACTGGGCTAAGCCCTAACGTGAATGTTGTTTGATTATTTTGTTTTTATCCTGCATAAGATAGGCCGAGAATGGATCTGTCGAGAGATGAAGAACTTGTAAACGAAGTTTTGAGCCAAACCCTACCTATAAGTTATATTCTTGTTAATGAAGAGCTTAAAGTTGTTGAAGGCTCTGTTATGAAGATATTCGTTTCATTTTTATATAAACTTTAATGTTGTTATTTCTACTGTGAGCATTTACTTACTTCGATGGAGGGTATGAAATGGGCAATGCCCTGGAAATGAGTTGTGTAGATTACAAAACTTGAACTCGTAAATTTATTTATTGAAGGACTTGTTATAAGTTAAGCCTTAAGCACAATCGTGCTCTGTTTGTAAATTAATGGTTGTTGAAGGGATACGACCCTGAATACATTTCTCTTCTAGAGATTATAATTGTAAGGGTTTACCCCCAATGTCATCTACGATGACTCTGTTTTTTATACTGTAATTGTATTTGGTTTATAATAACACTCGGTAACTTGGATATTAAAGGGACTCGATCCTGTTCTATGATTAGTTATATTTTCATAATGTTCTTTGGACCATTACACTCTAATTGTAATAACAGTTTTTATTTTACTTTGTTTACAGCCGATAATGGAAGGTCTTATTTTCGATTGAAATATTTTGTTTATTAAGAAACTGGTCACAGCCCTTGAAAATGGTATAATGAATATCTTTTTAAGTGTGAGATTGATAATTCTGGGATACCCTAATCGTGATCTTATGTACTTATATGTTCTAGATTTGATGATTAAAATGTTGGAGAGGTTTCGTCAAACTCTAGGTTATTCTTTCTGTAAGTATTTTAGAATAATGATAATTTTATAATGTATCCTGTAGGATAAAGATATTGGTTATGTGAAAAGTACAAAGTTGTTCTGTCTCCAAGTTTTACTAATAAAATAACGTATTATAAATATATAGAATGAAATCTGTAATAGATATGCCATCTATCTAATAATGATTATTAGTATAAACTACTATTATGAATTTATTACTTAGTACAAATATTGACTGCGAGAACAATGGTATTTCTATCAGCATGTTTATTTGATTATGGTTCAGACTAGCTACTGTTCTATAATTGTAGGAACTGTAAAATAGAGAATCAACATTCTAACTGTCATAATGAAATCTTTCTAATCTATTACTTAAACAAACTTCTCTGTACTAGAGTACATCACAAAATGTGAAAGGAAAAATACAAAGAAGGTTTTACATTCATCATTCACTAATTTCAGATCCTATTCATTCAATCATTTATGCAGCAACAATTTATTAGTTCAGTACTGTATCAATTCTATCAATTTAAATAAGCATTCGAAAGCATTCTTTAGAATATACATAGTAATATTAGAAAATAATAAGACCAAGACAATGAAGAATCTGTTTAGAGTGTGTAGGTGGACAAACACCCAAATAAGACCGTTCCTCCCAAGCATCTCCTGAAAGCAGCCAAGATTACTTGCTTTAGGACCCGCGAACCTGTTCACTGAACCACCAGGACGAAGATACTGTGTAGAAGCATGTAACAAAGTATTTATAGCTCTGCAACCATGAAGACTTGCATACAAATCACTCTCTGCCAACTCAACAGATTAATCTGATAGTCTTATTCTGCAACTCATTCTAGCATCCCCACATTGAATTCCTCTTGTGTGCTTAACATAATAGTTTCCAGCAAATTAGAAGGAAAAATAAGTGAGCTTCCTGCCCCATTCAATGGTTATATGTCTTCCTAGGTCTTTGGGTCAGTTAAAAATCATTTAATGAGCCACCTACTCAGTTCCACCTTCCTTGGGGAACATGATCACAATTTTAGGGAACTTGCCTCCTGCAACAGCTAGTAAGTGAGGGAAGATGCAGCCACTTGTCAATTTCCTTCTACAACAGTTTCATTACCCCTAGTGGGTCAGTGAACACTCTTCAACAGTCCTCTTTGAATGAGTGTCTCATATTTTAATTTATTAAATAATAATAATATTCAATTAGAGTCATCATTGACCATCCGTGGTCAATAACATAAAACTTTACAATAAAATTTAGAGTAATTTTTTCCCACAAACATAAAATGTTTCAAGTTCTAGGTAGGTTACAAACACCCCCTCTTAAGATCAATCATCATCCTCGATGTTGGATATGTTGCCCGCATATGACTCTCCAATTCCCAGGTTGCTTCATCTGGACTAAGGTGCTTCCATTGCACCTTTACCTATCCAATGGTGCGATTCCGAAGTAAAATTTCTCTCCTGTCAAGGATCCAATCCGGTTCCACCTGAAAATCTTCTTCTGGTTCCACCTGTATTTCATTCCAATTGATTACATGAGTTGCATCGTGTACATAATTTTTCAAAATAGAAATATGAAATACATTATGTATTCTCAGATTAGGTGGCAAGGCTAACTAATAAGCCACTGGTCCAACTCTTGATAATATTTAAAATGGTCCACAATACATGGATGCTAATTTAGCACAACTCCCCAGCTTAAAAGAGCTTTTCTTAGGTTTTACCTTGACAAAAACATGCTCACCTACTTGGAATTCTTTCTGAGTTCTTTTTAGATCTGCATGACTCTTTTGTCTGTCTTGTGCAATTTTAAGATTGCTTTGTACCTGCTTCACTATTAGTTCCATCTCTTTCAACAACTCAAGTCCTAACATCAATCTATCAGCTGGATTACTCCATGAGATGGGAGTATTACACTTTCTACCATACAGAATTTCAAAAGGGCTAAGTTTAGCTGAAGCTTGATAGTGATTATTATAAGCAAATTCAACTAAGTGCAGATATTATTCCCATTTAGTTGGTTGATCTTCAACATACATCCTTAACATATCCTCTAGAATCTAATTTACTCTTTCAGTTTGTCCGTCTGTTTGTAGATGAAAAGATGTGCTGAAATTTAATTTAGTATCCAAACCTTTAAACAATGAATTCCAGAAATTACCAGTAAAATTAGAATCTCGATCAAAAATTATTACCTTAGGAATTCCATGCAAACAAAAAACTTGCTTCATAAACACATCAACAATATTAACAACCTTAAAAGTAGTTTTGACAGGTATAAAATGAGCTTCTGTGCTAAGCTTATCTACTACTACCATTATTGAATCATTTTTCTTTTGATTTTTAGGCAATCTAGTTATAAAATCAATGCTCATAATCTCCCATTTCCAATCTAGAATTGGTAATGGCTGTAATAAACTAGCTGGGTGTTGATGCTCAGCTTTAACTAGCTGGGTGTTGATGCTCAGCTTTAACTTGCTGGCATTCAATACACCTAGCTATGTATTCAGCCACCTCATTATTCATATTTGGCCAAAAGTAATCTTTTCTTAACATCGTTATCATCTTTTGGTAACCAGGATGTCCTGAATAAGGACTTTTATGTACTTCATTTAAAATCGGAAACTTAATTTTAGGTACATTTGGTACATATAGTTTGTTTTTATACAACATTAAACCCTTTTCATTTAAACTATAATCTGTTATTAAATTTTCAAAATTATTTTTTGCAACTTTTTCCTGTAATTTCTGATAATTTTTATCTAGTTTTATCCCTTCTTCAAACTGATTTTCCAAATCTGTTTTATAAGAACTGATTGCTTCCATAAAATTTAGTTTTGCATTCATGCTTAAGGCATTAGCCACCTTATTTTCTTTTCCTTTTATGTGTTGGAGCTCGAAATTGTATTCACTAAGGAAAGCTAACCACCTAGCTTGCCTTGCATTCATATTTGGTTGATCAAATAGATATTTTAGACCTTTATTATCTATCATTAATGAAAATTTTCTACCAATTAGATGATGATGCCACATATTTAAAGCATGTATCACAGAAACCAACTCTAAATCATAGGTAGTGTAATTCTTTTCATGAACTTTTTGCTTTCTTGACTCATAAGCTATTATGTGACCTTCTTGTGTTAAGACTCTGCCAAGGCCATCATTGCATGCATCAGTGCATACAACAAAGTGCTTGTTTGGATCTGCAATTTTTAGAATAGGTGCAGTAGTGAACAGTTCTTTTAACTTCTTAAAACTTTCTTCACACTTTTGATCCCAAACAAATTTCTTTCCCTTTTTCTGTAAAGACGTTATGGGATTTGCGATTCTTGAGAATCCTTCTATAAACTTTCATTAGTAACCTACGATTCCCATGAACAATCGCACATCTGTTACATATTTAGGGACGGGCCATTCATTAATTGCTCATATTTTATCTGGGTCAACTCAGATTCCATCTTTGGATATCACATGACCTAAATACTGTATTTTATCCTTCAAAAATTCACACTTACTGAATTTAGCGTACAATTGATGTTCTCTTAAGACTTGTAATATTATTTGTAAGAGTTCATCATGTTGTTCCTTAGTCTTTAAATAGATTAAAATGTCGTCAATGAAAACAATTACGAATTTATCCAAATACTTATGTAAGACATTATTCATTAGACACATGAAAATTGTTGGAGCATTAGTTAGCCCAAAAAGCATAACTACAAATTCATAATGCTTCTAATGGGTTCTAAAAGCAATTTTAAAGATATCTTCGTCTTTTATCCGGACTTGATGATATCCGGATCTCAAGTCTATTTTCGAAAATATCGGCGCTCCATGTACTTGATCAAACAGATCATCTATGTGTGGTAATGGATATCTATTTTTAATCGTCCTTTTATTTAACTAACGGTAATCTATGCATAAACACAAAGTACCGTCTTTCTTTTTGACAAAAATGACAGGTGCTCCCCAAGGAGACACACTTGGTCTTATGTGTTAGTTTTTCATCATTTAATTCAATATGATCTAGGATATTAACTGGGAGAATAACATGCACAACAAATAAAAAACAAGAGATAAGAGACACAAAGCATTTCACCAGGGAAACCATAAAGGAGAAAACCCCGCAAATTCCTCAGAGATAGAATGTGCAATAATGCAAAACCCCAAAACAAATAGATGGTCTCCAACAGCTTCCTCCTTCTCCACTTGTGTGAATTCCTCCTCTCTCTCACTAATGCGAAGTGAGTGAGTGTGTGAATGATCAAATAGAGAGGAGCACCCTCTCTATTTATACTTTACCTTTCACTTATCCTTAACCCCAAATAGGTCGTCCCCTAAGTGTAACTGACTGGGCCGACTTCTCTAGGAGATTCTAATAACCCATTAATAAGTTAAATCTGGGGTCTAATTCCCCAACATACATGAGAGGATTAACCTCAATGACTTTACATGACCCAAGTACAATAATGAATTCTCCGATCGGAGGAATAAACATCTCCGTCGGAGGTAGAATAATAAAATACAAATACAATATACAAGTGAATACATTCCGAAGTTACAAATACATCAACACTCCCTCTTAACTAGGAAGGTATTCTCTTGATACAGTTCATCAGCACAAGTCTTCGTCACTGGATCATCATCAAAGTTGGATCATCATCGTCACTACTGCTACTATCTCGACCATCAATCTCCAATCTACTCGTCATAGGAATTTTTACGGAGCCAACCCTTTTTCATGTTGGATGTAGGCCTAGCCTCCATGTAGGTCTTCATCATCTCTGCAAGCAAGCCATCAAGTAGGTACATATCAAGACTTATTACATGCCTCTGCAAAACCTGCAAGATCTTCCAGGACTGATTATATGCTACTGCAAAACCTAAAGGAGAATCCCAGGACTGATTATATGCCACTTGCAAAACCTGCAAGATCTCCTAGTACTAATTATATGCCACCTCAAAACCTGAAGGAGCATCCCAGGACTGATTATATGCCTATGCAAAACCTGTGTACCATACAGTTACCTCATCATCTTCATATCATCTCGTCGTCAATGGAGCACAGCCCAAATGCACACAACACAACACTTACAATAATTGGCATAGAAGGACTTTCCTCTAGACATCCGGAAAAGGCTCAACACTTACATCAATGACCATGGAAGTACTAACCTCTGACAATGTCGAAATGGCTATAGTAATTACATCAACGACCATGGAAGGACTTTCCTCTGACCATGTCTAAAAAGCTCGGCAATTACATCAACGACCATGGAAGGAATTTCCTCTGACCATGTCGGAAGAACCTTGGCAATTACATCAATGACCATGGAAGGACTAACCTCTGACCATGTCGAAAAATCCACGCCCAGACCTTACATCTACACCATGGGGGGACTTTCCTACCACCATGTGAGAATGGCCCATCCCTTACATCTACACCATAGGAGGACTTTCCTACCACTATGTGAGAATGGCCCGTGTGCATCTGCGTCTTCCGGACTCATCACTTCCCCTTGGAAGGAACCTTGATCTGAAGTACACCAAGCTTCTCTCTGAAGTACTTGAACTTCACTCTAGCTAGCGGCTTGGTCAATACATCGTCTATCTACTCGTCTGTCGCAACATACTGGAGCTTCACTGCTCCTCTCTGCACCATATCCCTGATATAGTGATACTTGATCTCAATGTGCTTCAACTTGTCATGGAACACCGGGTTCTCAGACAACTTCACACAACTATGGAAGAGTAATCCCTTTCCCATACACAATATGCCTTATTTATATACCATGCCTGTAGGTCATGTTTTTACAATTCACAGGCAAAAACCCTAAGGTTCCCAAAATTGGCATGGATGCCCACCACCCTTCCTGTCGTCGTTGATAGCTTGCTCCACTCGCTCTGGCCGCCTTACTGGACCACTCATGGCTCTAACGCCCTTCTGACAGCCGCAGTCATCAACAAAATGGTTACTAATGCATCGTGGCCTATCACTTTCCACTCCTTTAGCTTGCCTCTCGCCATCGACTTAGTGTCCTAGCTTCTCAACTGCTTGCCGCCACTCTCTTAGATAGGTCACTTTCCGCTATCTTCCGCTATGTCCCTTACTCAAAGTAGGTCGCTTCCTCATCTGAGCTTTACTTATATTCTTTACCAAAATTAGCTGCTGCGATGTTACTGCGCAACAACATATCTGCGCAAAACTTAAACATATACCCTGCGCTGCGCGATCCACAAAATTGTACTATTTGTGCACTCGGCCTGAACTTCGCAGTTCCAAAACTACTCTTTATCCGAACTATACCCACTTGGGCCATGCCCAATAGATCACCTTAGTAAAAGTATGAATGCATGTGAATAATAGAGGACATTCATTGATTAGGGTTATGACACTTATGATTGTATTAATGCACTGTGGTGTTGTATGAGGATGATGTTGTCCGCTAACATGAAAGGTACATCAAGAAAGAAAAATCAAGTTCTAGATGAAAAATATATGACCATGGTGACATGAAGACAAAGACTCATCCATAGTCATTGATCACATAGAAGCTCTACTTACGAGGTATGTATAATTTGGTTCTACAATGCTTAATTTATGAGATATGCAAGTTACTAGCACAACATCTCTAAATCATTGAAGAGAACAAATAAGACATTGTTTGGGTATGTTAAACATAACTAGCAAACATGATAATCTAGGTATGTTTTCCTATATCGAGTTAGAATCCTGCCTTGTGTTAGGATAGAATCTTATATAAGTATACTTTTGTATGATTGATAATGATTATTCATGAAGTTATAAGTTTGAGTAATTAAACTGTTTATGCATATTATGCTTCTTAGTTTGATTAATGATATGATAAACTAGAAGAGTCATGTGGTCAAATAAGAATATGCATGAGTAAAATAAGTACTCCCTGAAACCTTGAATACTAACGTTTGTGATAAATTACCTTTGTATGAAATGATCATGACCATACATGTTAAGATTATAGGATTATAATGGTTTGATAGTATTGACATTATACTAATGAATGTATGATTATGTATGAGGTCTTGAGGATGACACTATGATGAAACTAGTGCACACTTAAGCATGCATAGTGGTCTAGGATGGATAGAAGTTCAAAGACATATAATCATGATGCTATCACAAAGGGAAAATAGAGATCAAGAGGGAGCACACTCCAATAGTTCCTGCAAGGAAGCAAATATTGAGAGGGAGTCCACCCAACAACCAAACAACGATAAGTATTTGAATTTTCATTTCTTGTGTATATGATTACTTAAATGATGTTGTTCAGTCATGCACATACTTATGTTCCTAGATTTAGGATGTATATTATGCATGTTAGAAAAGTTGCATTAATGAAGAAGATACTACTAATATGCAAATAATGGGTAAGTGGCCTATGGTACTGTAAAACACTCCATTGCTACTTATCTAGATTGAAACCTCTTTGCTGACATGTTGGAGTAGTGCACACTCTTAACAATGTTCTGGTAGAGATGGAAGGCATCTAGAAAGTTACGGGATATGGATAAATGTTGTATTGAAGCATTGGATAAGATAATTGCATGACTGTATGGCTTATGTTTTTTATGCATAAGAATTTGTTCTGAAAAACTATGAGATGCTTCTAATCATGCAATTGAACTTGACTTGTAAGAAAGATCATATGCATAATAAGTTATCATTGAAATGTCAACATAATTTGATAATTATGAAGTGTTACTAATCATGTAATTAAATTTGATTTGTAGGAAATATCATCTGCTATGATCTACAAAAGAAGGATGATGAACACCTGTTCCAAAGAACAAGTGATGGATGTTCAACAATAAGACTTAAAAATCAAACATACTATAGAAGGCTTGTGGATAGAGGATCCTCTTAGAAAGAAGGAGAGGATCATGGCAAGATGTTTGCTCAAGTTGCTAGACACACTTCTAGAGATAGATTACACCAATGGATGACAAGACTGTTCTCTTGAATGGTGTCAATGAAGAAGAAGTGCATATATAGCAAACTCCCAGGATTCGATAGAGAATCACATGATTGAAGAAAGCTTTGTATGGGTTCAACAGGTACCCAGGAGCGATAGTCATTTGATGAGATCATGATCACCATGGGTGATGCGGATTTCAAACTTTGCTACAAGGTTGAAGATGGTTTTTATATACATATGGATGCAAGAAGGAACTCACCATAGAGTTCGAGTGATCTTAAGGCTCATATCAGTAGACCCATCTGATGGGAGATGGCACAGATAGATATACAGAAGATCACTCAATGCAGAGTATGAATGATGTTCAGTCACAGAGGGAGGGCAATACTCAGATATAGAAAAATCCATTTCAAAGTGAGTAGATCTTCGAGTTAAAGAATCTTGGCATGATTCTTGTGATTAGATATGTGGCTGAGATCAGATGAGATTTTTCCTTAGCTAAGGAAAATGTGAAGTAGAGATCTGGGTATGATGCACTATTTTCTAGGCATGGAGGTGTGGTAGAGTGCGGATGGAATCTTCCTTGGACAAGGGAAGTATGCAGTAGAGATCCTGAAGAGGTTCGGGATGATGGACTACAAGGCCATGAACACACCTATGGCATCGAACCTGAAGCTATTGTGTGATGCTTCATCAGAGTCGGTTGATGCCACGATGTATCGTCAGATGATTGGGTCTTTGATGTACCTGACGAATATGAGAACAGGTATTTGCTTTACTGTGAACACATTGAGCCAGTTCCTGACGGATCCAAGACATGTTCACTTGATTGCTGCAAAGCATATTCTGAGGTACCTGAAGGGTACGGTGGATTATGGGCTCAAGTATGATGCGAATCAGAAGATTAACCTGGAGGGTTATGTTGATTCGGATTGGGCAGGCAGTGCCATTGATAGGAAGATCACTTCAGGGTGCTGCTTCAATATGGGATCATGTGTGATCTCTTGGTTTAGTAGGAAGCAGTCTTATGTGGCACTGAGTACAGCTGAAGCAGAGTATGTCGCAGCTTGTTCGGCTAGTTGTGAGGTAGTATGGCTAAGGAAGCTACTGTCTGATTTGTTTGATCTCCAGTTGGATGTGACTTGCATATATTGCAGTAACCTTAAGTCAGTTGCGCTGTCCTATTATTTTCATCCTGTACGAACCGTGCAGTCCTTCGATGCGCTGGTTGCATAAGCATCTTAGCTTGCAGAAGTGTTGACCACAACAAAGGCTATAATCGCGCAGTCTTCAGTCTGCAATGCGAGCCCCGCAGCGCATTGCGCTGTAGTCCATTCGAACAACTCATCACATTTCTATGGAAACCTGATTCCGCAGTGCCCCCATAGCTACACCTTGGGTGAGACCTCAGCCTGTTCGCAAGCTGTTTCTGAAAGGGCCGGTGAGAAGGGGTTTTGTTGGTTCCTTGAAACCATAAAGAACCTGAGTCTGCATTGGAAACCTCTAGAACAGTATCTTAAGCCAACATGATCATACAATCATGATTGTACTAACCTCAATAATATGAAGACAAACATATCATGAACTTAATCACAAAACAAATTTCAAAACATACATGTATCTCCTCAAGTCATACCTATCGAGATTGCTTGTAGTCTTCTCTATAAGGGTAAAACCCTAACCATCCAAGGTAGATCACTTATAAACATCTTATATAGGTTCATGGTGCTAGGATGATAGAATATCAATGCCTTTTAAGCCTCCTCCATTGCTACCCTATGAGTCTCCCAACCTTGCTAGGGTTTCTTCTTACTTGGAAACCCTAATTTTTCAATCTCCTTCCTCCCACAACATTTTGATGGAGGATTAATATCTATGATGAATGGATTCCAAATCCATTTTCAAAGTTTCCAATGTTGCATCAGGTGTCTCCAACATTTTATCAAGTCATGCCATACCTAAAAACTGAAAACCCTAAGTGAGAGCTTCTTCCTTCTCTTCTTTGACTTCCTCCGTTGAGCCATTTCAGAT
This sequence comes from Larix kaempferi, assembly GCA_027924585.1. Lineage (NCBI taxonomy): Eukaryota > Viridiplantae > Streptophyta > Pinopsida > Pinales > Pinaceae > Larix > Larix kaempferi. The sequence goes on along the minus strand of BSBM01000050.1, from coordinate 16,399,816 downwards.
GTGTCATATTGTTTTTGGTGTATCTCCGAAATTGCAGATCTTCAGGGTATGAAAATTAGGCCTATGGTATCCAGACTTGTCATCTTTCCAACCCCATAGGCTTTAGCTTCATTCGATTCTCCATCAGGTATATATGCTCAGTTTACCAACATGACCTGTTTAAGGGATGAAACATCATAGCGAAATTGTACAGAGAGCCACGTGTCACAGTTTCAACTTCGGCTTCAGAAAATCGGACATGTGAAACTAAATTATGTTCCCTAACTTTCACGTTTTATGGAATTCCATTTGGATCTTCCTAGCCCGAGATATGACCTTTTTTCCTATGCACCTATTTAGGGCTTCATTCTAGAAGAGGCAGAAACCCTAACTTGTACGGATCATATCTGAGAAAGCACAATGAATCTTTGGTTGAAATTCGGACGCAAGGTACAGGAAAATTTCGTCTTCAAACTGTCCAATTTTCAGATTTTGAACCTTCACCAAAATTGATTTATAGCGAAAGTTCCACGATGACTAGGTTTTCCTATACAAATCCCTAGCTTTCAAATTGTCGCAAGTGAGACAAGTGTCATAAATGCCATACATGCCTTCATTTAGGCTAGCTCTGATACCATGTTAGTTTTTCATCATTTAATTCAATATGATCTAGGATCTTAACTGAGAGAATAACATTCATAGCAAATCAAACACAAGAGACAAGAGACACAAAGCATTTCACCGGGGAAACCATAAAGGAGAAAACCCTGCAACTTCCTCCGAGATAGAATGCAAAATAATGCAAAACCCCAAAACAAGTAGATGGTCTCCAACATCTTCCTCCTTCTCCACTTGTGCGATGTCCTCCTATCTCTCACTAATGCAAAGTGAGTGAGTGTGTGAATGATCAAATAGAGAGGAGCACCCTATCTATTTATACTTTACTTTTCACTTAGCCTTAACCCCAAACAGGTTGGCCCCTAAGTGTAACTGATTGGGACGACTTCTCTAGGAGAGTCTAATAACCCATTAATAACTTAACTCTGGGGTCTAATTCCCCAACATACATGGGAGGATTGACCTCAATGACTTTACATGACCCAAGTACAATAATGACTTCTCTGATTGGAGGAATAAACATCTCCGTCGGAGGTAGAATAATAAAATACAAATACAATATACAAGTGAATTCATTTCGAAGTTACAAATACATCAACATTATGTAATTTTTATCTATTAATTATTTTAACTGTGATTTTATTCGTTAATCTCTAGGATAGTCATCCGGTAAAAAGATTTTGAGTTTGGTACCGCACCAGGTACTAACTCAATGGTGAAATCCAATTCTCTTTTCAGAGGTAGACGTGGAATTTCTTCCCGGAATACATCTGAAAAGTATCTTATGATTGGTATATCTTCAAGTTTTAACTTATCTTCTTTAGTTGTGTGTTCATCATTAATTACATTTACAACAAATAATTTACATCCTTTACGTACAACATTTTTCATTTGTAATGCAGAAATCTGTCTAACTAAAACATTTCTAGGCACTCCTTTTACTACAACAATTTCTCCTTTATCATTCAAGCATGTAAATGTCTTTTCAAAACAATTCAAAACTACCCTATGCTTTTCTATCCAATCCATACCGATTAAAACATCATAAGATCCTAATGGTAGTACATACAATTTTACTTGAGTCTTAAACTGATTCATAAGCAATTCACAATCTTTAACAAAATTAACTACCTTCCTTTTTGTTCCTATAGCTAATTGAACTAGCCAAGATTTTTCAAACTTTTCCACTTGCAATTTATAGCTTTCTACTATACCAGGTGATACATAACTCAAACTAGCACCTGGGTCAATTAAAATAGAGATGGGTTTGTTCTGTAGCATACCTTCTATTTCGACCATTGAAGTCTGATGATCAGCCTGTCGATTCTCCAAGGATGCAATGATCCTGGGCATTTCCCTCGCTAAGTCGCCAACTGTTGCCTCTTCCTGCACTGTATGGATGTTTCTGACAGTTCTTTTCCTGTTAGGACAGTTTGTTACATAATGTCATCCTTGACATTCAAAGCATTTTATAGGTTCTTTTCGTTCATTATTTTTAGCATAATTATTAGGAATGTCTCTGTTTCTTGCAGCTGTAAAATTCTGTTGTGCATTTCTTTTAAAATTATTTCCCTGAAAATTTTTGTTAGGAAAATTTCGAGAATTTTTATTCCCAACATTCCTGTTATATTTAAAATTATTTCTCCTTTGTTCAAAATTACTTGGTCCTTTAACCTTCCAGCTAGGTACACTTTCTCTTTTTTTGTTCTGTTCGTAACAAAAAATTTCCTTCCTCATAGCCTCCTCAAGAGTCTTAGGGTTATCATATTCGATTCTGTCCTTGATGTGGAAAGGAAAACAACTCAAAAATCATTGTATTTTAGGTTTTTCATCAATGATATATGGTATATACCTCAATAGACTTAAAAATTTACTGCTTAACTCTTTCATGTTCATAGAACCTAACTTCAACTCATAGAATTCTTTAGCCTTTTCTTCATAGTATTGTTCAGACATAAATTTCTTTTAAAAAAATTCCTTAAAAGTACTCCAAGTTAGATACTTTTCTTTAAGAAGTTTTACTCTTTTGATATCTTGCCACCATATATCCGCTTTTCTAGTTAGATTATAAATGGCCATCTTGGCTTTCATCCTGTCGGAATAGTTATAAATTTGGAATTATTTCTTCATCCTCGACAGCCAAGCTTCTGCTTCTTCTCCTTTCTCTATCTCTCCATTAAACATCAAAGGTTTTATCTTTTTAAACTCCCTTGAGATTTCTTCATATGGTTTGCATTTCATCTTTTTAGGACTGCTGTCACTGGAATACCTATGTTTATTTCTATGTGTTTTAACATCAGTTTTAGAAGAGGAATTACTTTCATTTTTAGAGAATTTTAACTTCTTACCTTTGTGTTGATAAGACATAGTTCCAGATTCAGATTTAGATTTTGTTCTTTTATCTTTGCCCTCATTATGAAATTTATCTAGTAAAATTTGATTTAGTCCTTCCTGTGCCTTTATAATTATTTCATTTTCTTCCTTAACAATTTTTATTTTTTCTTGTAAATCTTTAACAATTCGAATAAATTCAGATGAATTATCATTTAATTCCACGTATATATTTTCTTCATTAACATTTTTACGTTCATGACTATTTTGTTCATTATGATGGGATACATCCTCAGCAGATTCCTATGCTCCGTCCATTACCTGCAAATTAGATATTGAATGTTCTGTACAGAAAAAATTTAAAACAAAAATCAGTAACTGTGTGTTTTCTGCTTCATCGGAATGTGCGAATTGAGCCACTTTCAGGCCTAGTGTTTGAACTTGCGCTCTAATACCACATGTAACACCTCCAAAATTTCACAAAAATTTTAAAAAAATTGTTTAGTATAAACGCTACAATTTACTATGCAGAATATGTTTTTGTGAATGTTTACGTTTTATTATTTGTATAAATTAATCAAGGAATGTCGTCCAATTACTATGATGTTACTTATCGACGAACTTATGATCATTTAAGCTGTGATATTTACGTTTATTTCATCATCTTGCAAAACATGTTTAAGGGAGTATTAGTTACTCCTTATCTATCATTGTATTGGTGACACTTATTTGTTACTAATTCATCATTTATTTAATGCGTCTTAATCACTGAATACAGAGTTCTTTTGACTGTCATTAATATGATAATTTATCGCTTATGACAACATTGATATTTACTTTGTAATTCTTCTCGTCAAAATACGATATTGCAATTATATTTACGATGTTAATACTGAACATGTATTTCTTTTGTTGAAGGGGTCCTTGTGACATCCCGAGTCTTACTTGGCTTCTAACAAGCTAATGCAAAAACCTTCCTTATTGTTGTTCCAAGTTATAGGTAAGAGTTTCGTAACCAATTTAGAAGCTAATCCTAGCTTGTATTTTCCAAGCATGAGATTTCTATGCTAATCCTAAAGTTAACTATAGGTATGATTTAAATAGCTCCTAAGGAACCAAAGCTAACAAGATGTCTTGCAAAGGGTTTAAGGGTTGCAAAACTATATACTAAAGGTGGACATAAAGAATTTCGGCCAACAATTAAGGAGAAAGGGGGATTTACCCTATGTGTAAAACTCCAACGTATTAATTCATATGCTATTGAATTGATAAACTATAGCTCGATGGTAAATATTTAATGGTAAGTGGGGGCAGACAGGAAATAAATGCGATCACCTAAAGGGTTGGTGATGAATTCCACGTAGAGTATAACCCTAACTACTCACTGAGGGTTTTGCATTAACACTTGTTTCCTGCTTCGAAGGGTGGAGAGCCGAGCTCTCTCAACCGCCATGGTCGTAAGGAAAACCACGCATAGTATCTATGTGGATCCCTCAATGAGCTAGTCTTTTGGGTTTTATACGTTTTCAACGATTTATGTGATTGTAGTTGGTTTGGTTGTTGTGAGGATTGAAGCTCTCGGCTCTTGACTTCTCAGCATTTACAAGGTGTGGTTCGACATCCACTTAAATGTTTTAGTTTCTTTCATTTTATGGTTGAAATATTATCATTCATCCTTTAATAACCAGTTGCGTGTATGGCAGGATTTCTTTACAATGTTTCAAGTTGCTCCCTGGTCTCGACTTGTGGTCTCAGCATTGAAATTGCTGATAGTTGGCAACTCCAGTGGTTTGGAAACCACAGTAAGCCTCGGTCCTTTCACAGCGATCCCTCTGTCAACCCTTAACTGGTTTAAATGCTTGTGTTAGTTTTCGTTTGTCTTTGTTGTAAGCCTTTCGGCACTTCGTGAGGATTGGTAGCTTGTAAAGGGTTTATGGACTCATACCCAAACTTGGGGTTTCGACCATCGTTTCATTTAATGGAATCAATACGGTGTTATTTTTATTTATTTAATATCTTGTTCTAATCTTTGTCGAGACTATTTTCTACTTAGTTCTTTGTTAATGAAACCTCTATTTTATATATAAATGGTGAATGCGTATAAAAACACCTAGGTATAAACCCTATTTTGGCAAAATTACTTTTTATTTTTAAATGTTGCACTGCTCTTGAAACTATGCGAAGAGATGTGTAGTATGTAAGTTGAACAGGGTTCAACCCTATTTGAGACTCTGTTAAAATGTTTTTAATGAATTTACTTGGCTAAACCCTAACGTGAATGTTGTTTAATAATTTTTTTTTTATCATGCATAAGATAGACCGAGAATGGCTCTGTCGAGAGAGGAAGAACTTGTAAACGAAGTTCTGAGCCAAACCCTACCTATAAGTTATATTTTTGTTAATGAAGAGCTTAAATTCGTTGAAGGCTCTGTTATGAAGATATTCGTTTCGTTTTTATATAAACTTTAATGTTGTTATTTCTACTGTGAGCATTTACTTACTTCGATGGAGAGTATTAAATGTCCAATGCCCTAGAAATGAATTGTGTAGATTACAGAACTTGAACTCGTAAATTTATTTCTTGAAAGACTTGTTATAAGTTAAGCCTTAAGCACAATCGTGCTCTGTTTGTAAATTAATGGTTGTTGAAGGGATACAACCGTGAATACATTTCTCTTCCAGATATTATAATTGTAAGGTTTTACACCCAATGTCATCTACGATGACTTTGTTTTTTATACTGTAATTGTATTTGGTTTATAATAACACTCGGTAAATTGGATATTAAAGGGCTTCGATCCCGTTCTATGATTAGTTATATTTCCATAATGTTCTTTGGACCATTACACTCTAATTGTAATAAGAGTTTTTATTTTACTTTGTTTACAATCGATAATGGTAGGTCTTATTTTCAATTGAAATATTTTGTTTATTAAGAAGAAACTCGGCATAGACCTCAAAAATGGTATACTGAATATCTTTTTAAGTGTGAGATTGATAATTCTGGCATACCTTAATCATGATCTTATGTACTTATATGTTCTGGATTTGATGATTAAAATGTTGGAGAGGTTTCGTCAAACTCTAGGTTATTCTTTCTGTAAGCATTTTAGAATAATGATCATTTTATAATCTATCCTATAGGATAAAGATATTGGTTATGTGAAAAGTACAAAGTTGTTATGTCTCCAAGTTTTACTAATAAAATAATGTGTTATAAATATATAGAATGAAATCTGTAATAGATATGCTATCTATCTGATAATGATTATTGGTATAGACTACTATTATGAATTTATAACTTAGTACAAATATTGACTGCGAGAAAAATGGTATTTCTATTAGCATGTTTATTTGATTATGGTTCAGACTAGCTACTGTTCTACAATTGTAGGAACTGTAAAATAGAGAATCAACATTATAACTGTCATATTGAAATCATTCGAATCTATTACTTAACAAAAACTTATTTGTACTAGAGTGCATCACAAAATGTGAAAGGAAAAATACAGAGAAGGTTTTACATTCATCATTCACTAATTTCAGATCCTATTCATTCAATCATTTATGTATCAATAATTTATCAGTTCAATACTCTACCAATTCTATCAATTTAAATAAGCATTCGAAAGCATTCTTTAGAATATACAGAGTAAGATTACAAAATAATAAGACCAAGACAATGCAGAACCTATTTAGACTGTGTAGGTGGACAAACACCCAAAGAAGACCATTCCTCCCAAAAATATCCTGAAAGCAGCCAAGATTACTTGCTTTAGGACCCCTGAGCTTGTTCACTAAACCACCAGGACGAAGATACTGTGTAGAAGCATGTAACAAACTTTTTGTATCTTTGCAATCATGAAGACTTGCATACAAATCACTCTCTGCCAACTCAACAGATTAATCTGACAGTCTTATTCTGCAACTGATTCTAGCATCCCCTCATTGAATTCCTCTTGTGTGCTCAACATAATAGTTTCCAGCAAATCATAAGGAAAGGTAAGTGAGCCTCTTGCCCCATTCAATGGTTATATGTCTTCCTAGGTCTTTGGGTCAGTTAAAAATCATTTAATGAGCCACCTGCTCAGTTCCACCTTCCTTGGGGAATATGACCACAATTTTAGGGAGCTTTCCTCCTACAACAACTAGTAAGGGAGGGCAGATGTAGCCACTTGTCAATTTCCTACTACAATAGTTTCATTCCCCCTAGTGGGTCAGTGAACACTCTTCAACAGTCCTCTTTGGATGAGTGTCTCCTATTTTAATTTATTAAATAATAATAATATTCAATTACAGTCATCCTTGACCATCCTTGGTCAATAACATAAAACTTTTCAATAAAATTTAGAGTAATGTTTTTCCACAAACATAAAATGTTTCAAGTTCTATGTAGGTTACATAGCATCACTATTGGGAGGGATGGCTGTCAGGAGGGATTGCGAAGGTGTCAGGAGGGATAGCGAGGGGACAGTGTCGGAGTGGGGTCTGCAGTGACCGGGCAGGATCATTGTCATTAGGGATCGTGAAGGTGTCAGGAGGGATCACGAGGGGACGGTTTCAGAGTGGGGTTGCCGGGGACGGTGCTAGAGTGGGATCTATGATGACCGGGCATTTTCTCCATCGGGGAAAAATCGTCGTTGATTGTACTATATCCTTATTATATCCAATATTTGTAGATTTCCTTATTCTCTTTGAATTTTAGTATAGGAAAGTGTAATACCACAAAATTATGCTACATAGGAAAGTCTAATACAACTGAATTATGCTACTATGGTTCTAAATGACAGTTGAACCAACAATAAAACAATAGACAGTTGCAGCCCGCCCATGGTAACTGGGTTGCACATGCAGGAGCTCGCAAGTATGGAAACATTGGTATCTTTCAGCTAAGTGGATCGGTCTCCATGCAGTGATTGCACAGGCCCCTCCCTCCCTCTCTCACGCAATGCACAACGCAATGCACAGGGTGCAAGGATATGCCCTAACATTCAATTTTGACTATCAAGTTCACTACAACAATAAAATTGACTCTTGCTGCTTATAAGAACAACAAAATCATTCTCGTGAATGCTCAGTAATCTAAAAATTCAATTTAGAATTCTATTTAAGATGTCCCCAATTATAATTTGCAAATATCAATTCCAGCCATTTAACAAATAAACAACAAAAAGCTTATCAAGTCGTTTAAGAAGGACAACTAATTTTCCTTGCTATGCAACATACTAGCTAGTCTAAAGTTGTAATTATCTTAGGTTCAATAGCCATCAACAACATGTGCAAATAATGGCATGGACCCTCTCTAAGGGGTCTTTACAATCAAATTTTGATATGGATTTCATCATCACCATCATCATCATCATCATCGTCATGCCATCATCATCATCATTATCATCATCATCATTCCATCATCATCATCATCATCATCATCACCATCATCATCATCGTCATCATCATCATCATCATCATCATCATCATCATCGTCATCGTCATTATCATCATCACCATCATCGTCATCATCAACATCGTCATCGTCATCATCATCATCATCATCATCATCATCATCATCATCATCCTCTTCGTCATCATCATCATCATCATCATCATCAATTGATGATGAGGAGGAGGAGGAGGAGGAGGAGGAGGAGGAGGAGGAGGAGGATGACAAAGATGTTGTTGATCGTCATCGTCATAATCAACATCATCATCGTCGTCATTCATCATCATCAACATCATCATCATCGTCCTCATCTTCATCATCATCATCATCATCATCATCATCATCATCATCATCATCAAGAAGGGGGAATCAAGTTTTGACCTAGAGTGACCCCTTTTAATCATTCCTAGAGTTATGTTGTTGATGAACCAAAATTAAGCACTTCAACTAAGTATGGGCCAAATCACAAGGTTGGATCCAAAGACAAAACCTAGTAAGTAGGATGGTTCCCCAAAGGGTCTAGTAGAGTCAAACTAATGATTAAAGTTATAATATTGAAGAGGAGGCAATATCAAACCCTACTTAAGCACTAGTCATCACAAGGAGTTCATGCATATAGGGTAAGGTCAAGTGACTCAATAGATATTTATCTAGCACATAACAATATTTGTATGAAGAGAGAAAAATATCAATGTTAATAATGGGTAGGTCATGTATATCAAGGAAATGGAAGTAGGAAACACCCTAGTACCTATAAGTAGGTAAGTGTATGTGAATACTAATAAATGCATACACTACAATCACTCTTATGCCTATGTTTTGATTCATTCAATAGGATTTTTGTATGGATGCATATGTGCAATTGAGCTAGGGTTTGGTCAATACAATGTATTCATATTGTTGTGTTGTTTGATTTTTGTTGTAGATTAGGATACCAAATCTCAATTGTTTCCATTTCCAAAAGCCAATAGTCATGCAATTTAGTGAGAATTTGGTAAATCCATTGTATTCATTGAATAGGATATCGAAGCCCAATAGTCATCATTTATTGTAGTCAATAGTCAACCACCTAAGTACTAAATAGTGCGGACGCACTAAATAGCACGTGTGCGCTGTTTAGTGCATACGCGCTATTTCTGCGTACATGCAATTAAAATAATGCGCACGCGCCATTTAAATTTCTAAATTTTGGCATGCAATTCCTTTCCCACCAACGTGGTGGATGACTTGGACTATATGGTTTTAGGTTCCGGTTGCCAAACCAAGTGGCTTGGACTAGGTTATAACAAAATACATCTTATTCTATAACTTCTTCTATTTCGAGCATGATTTTGCATATGCTACACTTGTCCACTGCTAATGAAATTGCACACACTTGTAGAACTATGTGTGCAAATTCCGAATATGTAATTTTTTATTAAATCTATTAATTTTTTCTATTTTTTAATTAATTTTAATTGCACTAACGTCAATCTTACACAAAAAGTAGGTTATTTCTTTTGTCTATAACTTTTTATTGGCTCACCTATTTTGAAAACAGAAAAGAACCCGCATAATTACACACAAAGATCTACATCCTAAAAAAAACAAAAGTTCATTGATTATGTTAAGACCATGATGTCGAGGACCAACGCTCGACCTAGTCATTTTAGGGCTTGGCTAACTTCCTTAATTAAAAAAAATTAAAATTAACATAAATAATTATGGAAAAATAGCATTGCACTAGAACGGCCTGTTATCTACGACTGTATATAATTTTTTTCACAAAATTATACCATTTGCATACCAAACCAGGGGACCAACTCAAACATATTCATTATGTTTTCTTAAAAAAATAACATACCAACCTTAGGAGGACCCCGTGTTTTGGGAGTTATACTTAATTTCCACAAATAATATTTATATATTCCATAAGGTAATCCGATTGTCTACGTTTTATCTTCTTACGCCATATTCCCAAAAGTTGTGTAGGTAGCTCTAATATTGCTTTTTGACGTTCAAATTTCTGTTTTTCCAGAAGTCCATTGTGACTAACATGTCATGAGTGGCTAGCATTAGCTTGCACTAGCCCTAATAATAGAAGACTTTAAAATAAAATAAAAAATAGATATCAACAAACACCTACATACTTCTATATCTAGATATATATATATATATATATATATATATATATATATATATATATATACCAAAAACAAGTAGATGCATACTTCAAGCCTTAAAGCACTAAGAAATAGGAAAACAAATATGACATAAACCTACTTGCTATATTAGTTGAACTAGACCACTACACAAGATCCTGAAAGAGCTAAAATATGTACAAGAAAATATCCACCTAAGCATTAAATAAATGTGGGCAACCAATACTCATTTAACAAAGATACAAAACTAGTAAATGGGGACGAACTGCATACAGTAAGAAAGCTATCGAAAAAATTCTCATAATCATTTAGACTACTTACCTCACACAAGAGTTATGTAGATTACTCACTTCAAATTTGCTAAGTGAAACAAATAAGAATTGAATAGTTGATATATTTATTTGAATGTGTTCTCCTACATGATCCTCTTGAGGAATGATAGATGTGGCTATATTTTTTCAAAAGTTAGCTAAAAATGATATATGTGGCTAAATTCTTGTAAATGATCTAATTGGTTAAAAGCTAGATTTTCCCAAAAAAATTCTTTTTTGATAGAACTACTACCAAAAAAGATGATTTCTTTAATACTACATATTCAAAATGGTAAATGGTACACATCAAAGAAATACAATGCTTATATAACTTTTACTTAGAGCTAAGTCACTAAAAACATATACAAAATGCAAAGAATCAACCCAAGAGTATATAATAAACTAATTTATATGATATGATATATGAGCTTTGAATAATAATTCTTGTTGTTTTGATTGGTAATTAATATGATTTATTACTCTAAATTGATGAAATTGATAAAAACATTGAAATAGTTAAAATAGATATAATAAATGTAATTTGACATTAAGATATGAATAGTATTACTTACAAAATAATATCAAATCTTCCTTTAAGATTTGGCTTATTTATATCAAAGTGTGAGAGAAATTACAACAAATCATTAAATTAATTAATATGTAATTAAATTAATTAATATATATACAATTTTAAGGGTTAAATGGTATTATATTTTTTTAAAAATTTTATTTGTTTTATTTATTAATTTGAATTTTTTACAAATATTTGCAAATCAAATAAAATTAATCAATTAAAAATCAAATACAAATAAAAAAATTAATAATATTTAATTTAAAATTTTTAAAAACACTACTTTTTAAAATTATAAATATTGAAAAAAATATAATGATATAAAGTGAAAAAACTATTACCATATTTAAAATCTATACACTACACTAAAGCTATACACTAGAATACCATGTACCATGTGAACCCTTTCAACCATAATAATGCACTTTATTGAATTGTTTATAACTTAAGTACGATGTAATATCATGTTTGAATTTATTTAATCTTTCATATTGGTTCTATACACTAGAATACCATGTGGAACCTTTCCACCATAATAATGCATTTTATTGAATTGTTTATATTTTAAGTACGATGTGATATCATGTTTGAATTTATTTAATCTTTTATATTGGTTGGTTCTATACACTAGAATACCATGTAAACCCTTTCACCCATAATAATGCATTTTATTGAATTGTATATAATTTAAGTACGATGTGATATTATGTTTGAATATATTTAATCTTTCATATTGATTCTATACACTAGAATACGATGTGATATTATGTTTGAATTTATTTAATCTTTCATATTGATTCTATACACTAGAATACCATGTGAACCCTTTCAACCATAATAATGCATTTTCAACGACAATATTGCATTTTATTGAATTGTTTATATTTTAGGTACGATGTGATATCATGTTTGAATTTATTTAATCTTTCATATTGGTAATAGTTAAGTGGAGAACAGACCTCTTACACCTAGACCTATCACTATGTATATTGTATTTGTTTGGGAATCTCAGCATGTTTAAATCACTATCTTTTATTGTTATACATTCAACATGAATGTATGGGGACTCAATTTCAATTGGCGTTTCACTCATGATAATGTTTAAATCACTATCTTTTATTGTTATATAATCAACATGAATGTATGGGGACTCAATTTCAATTGGCGTTTCACTCATGATAATGAGATATAGTAATTAATAACAACAATGATATAGTAATGATATAGTAAAGCAATAAACAAGAACTTATGGAAGTTACGGTGATACTGCGCTCCAACATCGACTATGCCAATGCCAGCTTGACATTGTTAACATTAACACTTGATTGGGAGTATAAGCATTAAAATTTTGATTTTAATAATATGGATAGGGGTTTATATTTTAGAATTGGGGTGAAGTAGTATTTATGTTTTTTTAGATTGTTTAAAGGATGAGAAAAGTATTATTCATATTGATTTTGTGGTTCAAAATTAGAAATAAACAAATATAGATAATAAAAATATCAAAAATAATTAGTAAAGTCAAAAGATAAGATAAATACTAATAAACAATTATAAACATAAAAAATATAAAAAATAATTGATAATTGATTTGTACCTCATGCCTGTATGGCCGATGGCCGACAATTCATGACCGACCATCCATTTAAGTAAATAAAAAAGAAAAAAGTACTTAACAAATAACCAAGTTTGTAAAATTGCAGTTCCATTTCCTATTCTCAAGAAAGAAATTTGAAATACCCTTACATTAACATGAATATCCCTCATTGGAATGTAGAGAAATGCGCCCTACCAGTCTGTGTCACAGGGGCAGGGGGTTACATTGGATCATGGCTGGTAAAGACTCTGCTGGAGAATGGATACACAGTGCATGCAACTCTCAGAGATCCAGGGAACCCATCAAAGAATTCATGCCTTCTTTCACTCCCAGGAGCCCACGAGAGGCTTCGTCTTTTCAGAGCAGAGCTGTGCGAGGAAGGGAGCTTTGACTCTGCCATCCATGGCTGCAAGGGCGTCTTTCATGTTGCAACTCCCACAGAATTGGTTTCCCAAGATCCGGAGGTAAGCGAAACAATAAAGAAGCATGTTACCGATGTTTTACGAGGGAGAGATTGATATCAATCGAATTGTTATACAGAAAGATTTCATCGAAGCTGCCGTGAGAGGAACTCTGAATGTTCTCAAGTCATGCGCAACAACCAAAAGTGTAAGGCGTGTGGTTTACACTTCATCTTCAACAGCTGCTTCTTTTCTAGAGAAACCAGTGGAAATCATCGACGAATCATCCTGGAGCTCAGTAGATTTCGTCAGACAAAATAAACCCCCTAGTTGGGTAAGCTTATTGCAGGATTTTATGGTTTACAATAAAACATTGCAGAAATTTGTACCGTTTTCATTGATTGTATGAATGCAGATGTATTATGTGTCGAAGACCCTGGCAGACCAAGCTGCCATCCAATTTGGTAAAGAAAACAAAATGGAGGTGGTCAGTATCGTCCCAGTTACAGTAGCGGGTCCTTGGTTAACAACGGCAGTTCCCGCAAGCGTGGATGTAACCATGTCCCTCATCACAGGTTTAACAAACTTTGTGCCATTTCTTTGTTTTCAATATTTGTAAGGCTAAAGATTTATTGATTAAAAACCAGATACATTATAAATAAAATGACCATACTCGGAGTTGAGTTTGTATCAAATGTCTAAAACAGTTTATGAAAACTATCCAACAGATTGACAGACTGTTCATCATTACTAAGATAAAGATAACATTACTAAGATAAAGATAGCAGTGAAAAAACAAACAAAAAACCCTAAGAACCCTAGTCCAGATTTTCATAAACAACAAGTACCTGTTCATTACTAAGATAAAGATAACAGTGAAAAAACAAACAAACAAAAACCCTAAGAACCCTATTCCAGATTTTCATAAAAAACAAGTACCTGTTCATTAGTAAGATAAAGATAACAGTGAAAAAACAAACAAACAAAAACCCTAAGAACCCTAGTCCAGATTTTCATAAACAACAAGTACCTGTTTTGGAGAAGCTCTCATTCTTTCTTTCTTTGTTTTGATTTTAAAATTAATATAGATCTATCTTAAATGTCTAAGAACCCTAGTCCAGATTTTCATAAGCAACAAGTACCTGTTCTGGAGAAGCTCTCGTTCTTCTTTTGTTTGTTGTGATTTTAAATTTAATATAGATCTATCTTAAATGTGAAAGTACAGAAAGTAAAAATTAAGAAGAGTAATCTAATTTCATGAAATGATTTTTATTTTTTTCTTAATTTAATTTTTTTACACATCTCTACAATGAATTTAATAAACTTAACATTTTTCATATACAATGTTTTTCTATTTTTAACTCTCTCCGTGTTCTTAATTCAAATAAAATCAGATTAATTCTTAATTGCAGGCAAGACACAGTACCAAGAACTATTAAAGTCCCTTGTGACATCCTTTATTCATATTGAAGATGTGTGTAAAGCTCACTTATTTTTGATGGAACAACCTGCCGTGGGAGAAAGATACATTTGCTCAGCCCACAGCACCAGTTTATCAGAGCTCACAGATTTCATTTGCAAGCGTTATCCAGAGTACAAGATAGCCACCCAGTAAGTAGCCCCTTGCTCTCATCTTTTATTTTCAAGGCCACCCATCATTTCGCATGACTTTCTCATGATTTTAGTGACCATATTTGTTGTGTACAGGCTGGAGAGTGCAGACTCTGATGATGGTGTTATAACTATGTCGTCCAAGAAACTATTAGATCTGGGATTTACTTACAGATATGATATGGGTGACATCATTGACCAAACCCTACAACATTTCTATAAGCTCGGCATACAGATCCAATAATTTATGTTACAGATAAACTCAATAAATTATTGTATATACTGGTAATGCCATGAACTTGATGCTCCACTCGAATTCTTCTTCATACTATGCGTGTGTGGTTGAAAGTTAAATATAAATATTTATTTGAATGACGGGGTCGTCTCCTCTATCTTCTTTCTGTTTTGTATAGAAGGGAACAAGGGAAGTGTAACCATCTTATGCTATCGTGTTATTACATGTCAAAAGTAGTATTCTTGGACATCGATACTAAGTTGCGCTACTTCTGGAAGAAGGATAATTATATTGGGAGGAATATATTGAGAATAAGTTGGAAAATGATGGACACCTTTTTTTTCTTTGCATAGATGATTTTGGGCATTATTGATATACTGGTTGATATGTTTGGTGATAGCATAAACTTTAGTAATTTGGATTCTGACTTTGTTATTGTTTTGGTTCTGGCTTTTGCTGATTATGATGATCTGTTTATGGGTATTGCTTACTAGAGCAGTATGAAAACTATGTATACTTTTTTATTCTTATGAATAGCAGAAATATGTGTTTTTTTTCTAAATTTCTGGATTCGTGTTCCATAAATATCCACGTATTCATTACTCATAGAGGAGATTGTTGGATGCCAGATCAATGGATTTCACATTATTGTCCTCCTCGATCAAGACCCTGCAGTTATTGGACTGTGTGCTCCCATTGTGGATTGAATTTGATTTCCTGCGACCGTTTAGAGATTCCATGCTTGGGATTGCTCGTAAGCATGCACATAAAAGCCTGCAATTTAACAGATTAGACCCTTTCTGGTTGTTAAAGGACGTAACCAAATCATGGACTGCAAATAGACTGGAGAAAAATAAACTTGAAGAAAGGCAGGTGTGCAAGATAGCTTCTATGCCAGGGATGCTCCTGAATCAACTCCCCTGGCTGAAATTTGAAGCATCTTGACCACAAGATTGAAAGGAGGCAGGGGAAGCAGGGGAAGCATTCATATTCAAACCCAGCAGAAATTCACGGCATACACAACACAGATTTTACAGCCGCATACAATTTATCAGAACTCTGTTTTAATTATATGTTTCACGGATTTATCAAAAGCAATGTATACAGACAGAGATTTTTTTTGGAAACTTCTGGAGCACAGCTCAACAGAACGAACAACCCAGAAAGTTCTCGACTCCTTCAAAATATAAAACCAAAAACAGCAGTTTATCTACCGCATTAAACTCAAGTTAAGAGGTGGACTCTGATACAACAATCGCATTCAATGCGGTGGTTGAAATTACATGACGTGTCACAACATTCTCCCCTTTAATTTCAACCATCTACACATTTACAGCATAATTAGCATCACAGATGCCCAGACTTTGTCGTCGAAATTCAAAAATATTTTTCCCCAGTGCCTTAGTGAAAATGTCAGCGAGTTGTTCCTTTGAATTGCAGAAACAGAGTTTAATTTCTTTATCATTTACCAATTCTCTAATGTAATGATACCGCGTGTCAATATGCTTGGTTCTCTTGTGAAATACATGGTTCTTTGACAGCGCGATAGCTGACTTATTATCACAGAAGATAGTTGTTGGCACTCCTTGTTCATGCAAAAGATCGAACAAAACTCTTCTCATCCAGATGGCCTGACATGCTGCTGACGTGGCAGCAACATACTCTGCTTCTGCTGAAGAAATAGTGACTGTAGGTTGTTTCTTTGATGTCCATGAGACAACTCCTGAGCCAAAAAAGAATGCAAATCCAGATGTACTTTTTCTATCATCAACATTTCCAGCAAAATCACTATCTATGTACCTTGTCAAATGGAAATCTGAACCTGTTGAATATAAAATTCCACAATTCACTGTGCCTGCAACATATCTCAAAATTCTTTTACCTGCGAGCCAATGAGTACTCTTCGGAGACTCCATGAATATTGAGATTAGACTCACAGCATACATGATGTCTGGTCTAGTAGCGGTTAGATACATTAAGCTGCCAACTAGCCTTTTATATAGCCTAGGATTTACTTGACCTCCAACATCTTGCTTGCTTAACTTAGTGCCTTTAGCTACCGGTGTTGAGACTGGCTTGCAATTTAACATTCTAAATCTTTTCAGTACATCGTTTGCATATTTGGATTGTGAGATAAAGATTCCACTTTCAGATTGCAACACTTCAATTCCCAGAAAAAACTTCATTAGGCCAAGGTCAGTCATCTCAAGCTCACTCCTCATTACTGTTTTGAATTCTTCTAACATCAAATTGCCAATATAAATAATATCATCAACATAAATGCACACAATTAAGACCTCACCATGCTGATTTTTCTTGGTGTATAGAGTAGGTTCATTGATACTCCTCCAAAAGCCATTGCTTATGAGATAGGAATCAATTCTGTTGTACCATGCTCGAGGAGCTTGCTTCAGCCCATACAAAGCTTTCTTCAATTTATAAACCTTTTCTTCATGTCCACTTATCTCATAACCTGGAGGTTGTTTTACATATACCTCTTCTTCTAAAATTCCATTTAAAAACGCAGATTTTACATCCAACTGGTATACTTTCCAACTATTATGAGCTGCAATAGCCAAAACAGTTCTAATTGTATCTAATCTGGCAACAGGTGAAAAGGTTTCATTATAGTCTATTCCAGGTTGTTGAGAAAAACCTTGAGCAACAAGTCTTGCCTTGTGCTTCTCAACTTCACCATATGCATTGAACTTTGTTTTATAAACCCATTTCACACCAATGCAGTCCTTTCCTTCAGGTATATTCATTAATTCCCAAGTATCATTCCTTTCTATTGCATCTATCTCATCATTCATAGCATCCACCCAAACTTTATCTTTGATAGCATCCTCATAACTAAGAGGTTGATATGCTAACAATGCAAAATTTGAATTTAAATCTAATTGGTCTTCATGCTGATCATATATCTCCATAAGACTTCTAGTCTTCCTTCCTTTAAATCTAGATCTTAGTGTAGCTAAAGTAGGATCAGATTCATTACTTACCTGCGAACTTGGAGTAGGTTGATTTCTTTGCGTTGAGACCTCTCCTTGTGCAAGACTTCTTGGTGTTCTAACTGCAGTAGATGCATTTGTTGTTGGTGTAATGGTAACAGGTGCTTGTACTAGTTGTCCTCCTTGAGATTCATGCTCTTCTTCTTCATCATGTTCATGAGATAACACAACTCCTCCTGTAATAGACTCATCTACACTTCCATCCCATGCTTCTTCCTCTTTGAACTCAACATCTCTACTTATAACAAGCTTTTTGGTAATGGGATTGTACAATCTATATGCTTTAGATTGCTCACTATAACCGATGAATATACATTTCTCACTATGATCATCCAACTTTCTCCTTAATTCAACTGGTACATGTGCATATGCTATGCACCCAAAAACTCGTAAATGTGAAATTGAACATTTTCTACCAGTCCATGCCTCTTGAGGCACTTTACTAATCAAGCTACTTGTAGGACTCCTATTCAGAATGTATATTGAACACCAAACAGCTTCTTCTCAATAGTCATTTGGTAAGTGCTTTGTCTTCAACATGCTCTGAGCCATGTTCATTATGGTCCTATTCTTTCTTTCAGCCACACCATTCTGTTGTGGTGTATATCTGGCAGTAAATTGTCTTTTAATTCCATGAACCTTGCAGTAATCTAAAAAGTCATTTGAACTATACTCACCGCCTCTATCAGATCTTAGCACTCTAATGTACTTACCACTTTGCTTTTCAACCAAAGCTTTGAAATTCTTGAAGACTCCGAAAGTTTCAGACTTTTGTTTTAAGAAATATACCCAAGTCTTCCTGCTGTAATCATCAATAAATGTCAAGAAATAGTAAGCTCCATCCAATGAAGGGGTTTGCATTGGCCCACATAAATCTGTATGTATGATTTCCAGAGGTACTTTTGCTCTATAGGAAACACCCGCAAGAAAGCTTTCTCTATGTTGTTTTGCCAAGATACATGTCTCACATGAGCTTGCTGGTTGTTCTATGATTGGCAGCCCTTTCACCATTTCCTTCTTCTGCAATGACCTCAAACCATCAAAATGTAGATGACCAAACCTCAAGTGCCAAAGCCAAGATTGATCAATAGTCTTAGCTTTGTATGCATTAACAGAATTTTGAGTATCACTCCTCATTGTAAGCGGGAACATCCTGTTCTTGGTCATCTCAACCCTTGCAATCAACCTATTACAATGAGCTCTATCTCGAATTGTGCAAGCTTTGTCATAAAAAATTATCTCATACCCATTCTCCATTAGTTGTCCTATACTCATCAAATTACATTTCATTCCAGGAACAAGATAGACATCTTTCACAATCTTCTTCTCACCATTCTTTGTCAAAACATATATTATTCCTTTGCCTTTGACAGAAACTCTACTATATGTTCCAAGCTTTACTTATGATTGAACAGAACTATCCAAACAGCTAAACAACTCTTGATCTCCAGTCATGTGGTTGCTACAACCACTGTCCAAAAACCATACATCTTTTGGACTCTCCTGAGCAATATTACAAGTGATAAACATAGACTCTGTTTTAGTCTCAGATACCTCAGATAAATTAGCTAATTGCTTGCTTTCATTTGCTTGTCTTTTTTTGCAGTCACGAATTACATGCCCAAATTTCTTACAGTAAAAACACTGAAGTTTTGATTTATCAAACCTTCTAGACTGCTGCTGATTAAGATTACTCCTTGAACCTCTGAAATTTCCTAAATTGGGGCTCTGGACTGATTTACTGGTTTCATCTGAAATTGTTCTTTCATCACTTTGATTTTGGAATCTGTTATAGCTTGAAATGACACCTCTCCGTCCGTGACGACACTTGTTTCCCTTGGTCGCATGACGACACTTCTTGAGATCAAGTTCAGTCACACAACAGGACATTTGTGGATGGAGGAGTCATTTGGGACACTAAAAATGGTTGAAATTACCTCATTCTTGACCCATTTGATGTATATGACCCTTAGGAACATTTTTCCAGACCAAACCATCTCCTGAAAATGAGCAGAAAAGCCTGTTTTTGGCCATTTTTCACTATGAGCGCGACTCTACTGTTATAATAGTAGCGTGTGTACACGACTTTACCTCATTCATAGTAGCGCCCATTGCCATATGTACGCGACTTTGTCTACTATAGAGTAGAGTACACACTTGTTTTGGTAAAAAATCTCGAAATTCGAGTAAGTTAAGTTGGTTGGGAAATCTCTTGAGCGGTTATAACTTCTTTTCTTCTTCCTCATTGATTATATAAGGAGGGTAGAAGGGTCATGTGAGAGGACCAAGCCCAATTGCAAAGTTATGCTGGAGGAATGGAGACCCTCATCCCCTCTCTTGTGCTTCAGTTTTGGTAAACCCTAGTACAATTGCTTAGAGGCTGGGATCCTTGGAGAACGGAAGCAGGAGACCTTGAATCTAAGTTTCGTGAAGTGCCAAGCTTGAAGGAAGGTATAATTGTATGTACTTGCTTTCATTCATTAATAAAGATCAGACGTTCTTCTCTTTCCAAATATGACCTATTAATGTGTCTCAGATTTGATTACAGTTTGTTTATAATCTGATGTCTTCTTCTATTATTAATATCAGTCTTATATATGTAGTCAAATGTATTTGAGAAAGGTATCAAGTTGTTTTGCAGGTCTGGGCATTGCGACACTGGATAAGCATTGAAGAGCGAGGGAGGAAAAGCTAGGATCAACCTTCTGAATAAGGTGCCTACATCTCTAAACCCTAATCTCTTCATTTATTAGTTATACTTGCAGAATGCTTGTAAGTCTATCTTTATCACCGTAAGTTGGTAGTTTCTCCCCTGAACTATAGGTGCATTTTCCCCACAACAGAATGGCGACTCCGCTGGGGAAAGCCTAACTGCTTAGGGGTATCCAAGGTCATTTCTTCAGTCTTGTTTGATGGTCTTTGTTCATTTTCTTGATTAGGATCAGTTAGTAGGCTCTGTTTGACCCTCCTGTGCTTTTTACAGACCCTTCCCAACCCTTGCAAACCTTTGTGGACCCAGTTTGGGGGTTTTAACCCTGTTTTTTAGACTTTTTTTTTCTTGTACGCTACTGTTTGTACCACACAGTAGCGCCCATACGCTACTTTTCCTTTGCACAGTAGCGCCCATACTGCTATGAGTGCTAGTTTCCTTCATACACAGTAGCGCTCAAAATCTGGGTTTGAAATTTTTGAGTTTTTGGGTTGTGGACCCAAATCTGGGGGCTGTGGCTGCATTTTTTTGGGTCCCTGATGACCTTAGGTCTGTGTTAAATCCCTGTAAGTGGTCTCCCATCCTTGTATTGATCCTACATTCATGATTTGAACCTCTTTTGATCATTTTGGGCTTGTTTGGAAAGTTTTGGGGTTTGTTGACTTAAGTTGGGGGGTTGTGGACCTGTTTGGTGTTTTGTACCCTAATTTGAGTCTGATTGAACTTGCTTGCCCCATTTCCACTGGATTTGAAACCTCTTGAGTCTTTTTGACCCTGTTTGTATCTATTTGAGTGAAATTTCTCTTTTAGGTTGGTTTCTTGTCCTCCCTTATGCTTTTAGTTTTTCTTTTGTAGTGAAAGCTCAAGTGTTTTGGCTGTTGTTCAAGACCTTGTTTGCATTGTTTACATGCAGACCTGACTTTACCAAACCATACTTCTTCGTAGGTCATTCACTTCGTTTGGGTCTAAAAGTAGTTTTTGTACTCTTTTCCCAATGTTTGGCATGCTTACATCAATAAGAATTTGAAAGTCATATTGGTAGCTTTTACTGTTTCATAAAGAGAACCTGAAAGTTTCTTTGCTTTGCTTTGATAGTAGGTTAGTTTCAGTTTTTGTTTCTTACCTTTGAAAAGCATAAAGAATTTTGATTTATCTTATAAATAGAGTACCTTGCAAGTGGCTTAAAAGATTTTAGAGTGCTTTGCATCAAAAAGAACAAGTTTTCTTTTGCATACCTAGTTGCTTGAGTAGCTGCATTCTTAGGTTTTGAGTTTAATTTTTTACATTTAGACTTTATTTTTACCTTTTTTGCATTCAAAAGATTAAAAAATTTCATTTGCACATGCATTCTAGATCAGAATTTTAAGACTTGCATTGAAAAGAAAAAGATTTGTTTGGTGGTAAATATTTCATTTTCAGTACTCTATTTCTATTATAACCACTCTCACACACCCACTACCTTTTTGAGTAATCAAGTAACCTTTAAAATGAACTCTAATAAAATGAACTAGCAACATTTTCTTTTCTAGGTTACACTACACCAACTAGTCTTGGTTAGGATCTTGGGTTTAAAACACCTTAAACCACCCAAGATCACACATTGCGCAAAAATCGTAGTGAGACTATCATTAGGCAAACCCACCTCACTCAAAATTTGCCTGGGAGCATATGCAGTAGGTCAATGTGAGATCAGTTTGTGGGAATACCCCTCCTACTTTCTGTTCGAGCATACGCCAGGATCGGATTGCGTATTGGGGACTCTTTCGAGTTTTGGGCTTAGCTACCCTGCCCACGCTTTCTGATTCGACCGGTGACTGTTCCCCCAGGAGTTTTCGGTGTTGTGGTATCCTTAGTATCAGACTCTAGGTTCATACACAGGTGACAGCGGAGGGTATATCCGTTGTACCTAGGACAAACGTGGGAGGAAATCCCTTGCAGGTCTTTGGGAGGGCGGTTGGGTGATTCCAGCGCTTGCACCCTTAGTCATTGTATTGTGGACCCCGGGGTAACTGTCCTTCATCCTTCGTTGATCTGTTCTGGGCCCTCATCATCCCAGACTCTTCTCCGGAAGGCATCTGTTTTCCTAGTTTGATTTACTTAGGACCTTTTTTTAGTGGTGTGCTCTTTGTGCTACTTGTTTTTAGTTTGCCTTAGGGAACTTCTTGTTCATTTGAGCGAGAAACTATGTCTAGCATTCCAGCGAGTGCCAATCAAGGTACCCCTGTTCCGGGGGATCCTTGTGCTGTTCCATTCATTGGAAACATTGGTGCTCCCTTAATGGCTACTCTGAATCTTCCTGGATTCACTATTGGGCTGCCGGTTTGGTTGTTTTCCACTCCGAATGCCTTGCATGCTCCTGACGCTTCTTTTGTGAGCACCTCAAATCAAGAGCATCAGAACCCTGTGCCTCCTTTGCCAGTAACATCTTCTCCTCCTCCTTCTACCTCATGTGGTGAAAGTAGCAATACTAGTAACCAGCAGTCTAAAAGGAATAGACGGGGGAAGAATAGGAAGAAGATGCCAAAACAAGGGGGCAAGCACCCTGCCTCTGCAGATCATGCAGGGGGCACCCACCCAGCCTCTGGAGGTCATGCTGGGAGAAAACTTTTAGTCACTGAAAATCATACTAAAAGTTTGTCTTCAACCACTGTCAGTCATGTTGAGGACACGTCATTGATCACTGCTAGTCATATTAATGACAAGTCACCAGTTCCTGTGAGTCATACTGGAGACACCAGATCAGCCACTGCAAGTCATGCTGAGGGAGTTGACATTGTCGACAAACCCAACAAACAGAAGCTTAAGTTCCCTTGTAAGTTTTGCGAGGGAGACCACCTTACTTACTTGTGCCCTGTACTTCCAGAAGTGCAAAAAGTGTGGTCCTTAGTTCAAAAGTCTTCTGCTTCTGAGCAACCAGCCGCTGTGAGTCATGCTGGGGGCAAGCTGTCAGCCAATGCTAGTCATGCTGAAAGTACTGACGTTGTAAAGGAGTCTAAACCTATAGGACGGAAACCAAAGTTCCCTTGTAAACTTTGTAAGGGAGATCACCTTACTCACCGATGCCCTGCCATTCCAGAGGCACGAAGAGTGTGGTCCATGTCTGAAAGAAGCTCTGTTCCTGAGTTGTCTATAGATTCCCTGCAGTCAGATCAACCTTTGGTTGATAAAGTGGTTGAACCAATGCAATCTTTGGTCGACCCCACTCTTCCTTCGGAGAGTGAAGTGATTGAATCGATGCAATCTTCGACCGATCCCATTAGTCCTTCAGAGATTGATGCACCTACTACTGAAGTCTTCTGCATTTCCAGTTTGGATGTTCCTGAAAAAGGGGGCACTTCATCTGTGCCATTTGAACCCCTACCAAGCCCTAGGATTGTTTCCTTTGATTGGAATAGTCTAGCCGAGCCTCGTCTTCCTTCTTCGACACCTTTTCAAATAAAGGTTGATATCGGGAACCATACGGTTGATCGATGTATTGTTGATGAAGGTGCTTCTGTTAGTATCTTATCCTCTTATGCTTGGAGAGATTTGGGTTTCCCTAATGTTATTCCAGCTGTTAATTGGCCGTTGACCTTTGATAGAAGACCTAGTGAACCGATCGGATTCCTCCGTCAGGCACCTGTTACCTTGGGTGCAAAAATAGTCTTAGTTGATTTTATGGTTTTAAAGGACCCTATGGACTTTGATATGATCCTCGGGCGTGATTACGTTTATGCTATGCATGCTGTGGTGTCTACGCTTTTTCGTGTGATGCATTTCCCTCATAACGAAAACATTGTCACCATCGACCAGCTTGCATTCGTTGATCCTCCTTATTACCCATCTGTAGACCAGTCTGATCCCTCGTCATTAGGCACTACTATGTCACATGCGCCTCATGTGGCATATTGTTCCTTGAGTTCAACTGCTACTGAGAAGAAGTCTCTGAGTTCATGCTTACCTTCTCGGGACTTGGTCCCAGCTTTTGACCAAGTGACACCTCCATCTGAATGTTTAGATATGTATTCTATCTGGGATGATATACTTCCTTCCGATGAAGTTTTCCTAGAGTCTATAGTACAGTCTGCCATTCATTTGGATGTTGATCCAGTCGCAGTCATGTCCAGCCCCGGTTTGACCTTAAAGTTTGATCTTCCTATTGTTGAGTCTTTGGACTTTCCTATAGATCCGCAAATCAGTGTTCCTGCTGAGTTTGATTCTGCTTCTAGAATTTTCAACTCCCGTGATGATGAATTTGTTTCTGCAGATTCCATCATGTCCTTCAACTTTGATCTTCATCCTGAATTTGATCTTGTTGATTGTAAGTCCTCGGGCTTGGGCACCATAGAGTCTTCATTCGAAAACTCTGCTTTGTTTATGCCTGCTGTTAATGATAGTGAAGTTGAAAGTATTTCTACCACAGTGACTTGTATCGGGTCTTCCTTTACATATGTTTTAGATATGATCTCGGTACTAATGTTTCTTGGAGACAGGATTCTTAGCTGGATGTATACTTGCTTACTGGTCCTTTTCGACACCTTGTGCGACCATGTCAGGTATATTCGGAACCTTGCATATAGGTTTAGGCTTCCCCGCTGTTATGTTGCATTTGAACCTTTTTCCATCCGAATTCGCCATAGGGTCGAACCTGTTGGATATTGGTGTGTTAGCCATCTCTTTATGCATTGTACACTAGTCCGACAGCAGAGCCTACCTAACATGGGTCACCCTAGTCAGCACCCTTATGCCATTCTGGTGCCCATGCTGAGTTTTTCTCATAGGTTCGGGAGCCTTTTTAGATTCACCATGACTTTGAGAAGAAGCCTCATATCTTTCTTCCTCATATATTTCTGGCCATCCCCGATAAGGTTCCCATCTTTGTGTTCAAATTGCATATGCATCTATTATGATCCCGCTTGCGCTAATGAGCCTGAAGCCGGCTTCCACGCTTTTAGCCCGTTGTATAAGCCTCCATCTCTGATCTCATTTCCGCTAAGCCCTGTATCATTTTGCCTTTTCAATTTGACACCTTTTACCTGGAGGAGACACACCCTGAGTGTCCTTATCTTGCCCATGTTCCTTGCATTAGGCATAGCTTTGTTCCATGCGCTTGGAGCTAGTTTTGCATGTCCCTGACACTCGTCTCTTCCCATTTCGAGCATTCTTCTGCCTTCACTTCGAGCTCGTTAAAAACAGTAAGTAGGTTACGAGCAGTCTTCCACCTTTCCTTCGAGCTCGTTAAAAACAGTAAGTAGGTTACGAGCATTTCTTCCACCTTTCCTTCGAGCTCATTAAAAACAGTAAGGAGGCTACGAGCATTCTTCTCTTACTTCGAGCTCGTTAAAAACAGTAAGTAGGTTACGAGCATTTCTTCCACCTTTCCTTCGAGCTCGTTAAAAACAGTAAGGAGGCTACGAGCATTTCTTCCACCTTTCCTTCGAGCTCGTTAAAAACAGTAAGGAGGCTATGAGCATTTTCTTTCATCTTCACTTCGAGCTCATTAAAAACAGTAAGGAAGTTGTGAGCATTTTCCTATCTCCTTTGAGCTCATTAAAAACAGTAAGGAGGTCATGAGTTTACTTTTCCAGACTCGTTAAACCTTTATGGAAAAGATCCCTATGGAGTTCTTTTAAGCCCTTTTCAGACTCCTTAAATAGGAAAAGTTTGCCGAGCATAGTTGTCTTTTCGGGCTCGTTAAAATAACTGAACCGACATCCACTTAGGTATAGAATTACCCCTTTTCCGGGCCTTGGTGGATAATTTACGGAAAAGGTATACTCTAGGTATACTCTTGTATGCGCTAGAAGAGTTCTTCTTCCATCATTTTACACTTTTTCGGGGAAGGAGACTAACTTTACGAAAAAGGACCTTTGGAGTCGTCTTTAGGGTTTTCAGACTCTCGAAATGTGAAAACACCAAGCGAGCACTTACCAATCCGGGCTCGATATAAAATCCACGGATAAGTGTATAGAGGACTGTTTAAGTTTTTCAACTCTATAAGCAAGAAAACACCGCCGAGCACAGACCAATCCGGGCTCGATATAAAATCCACGGATAGGTGTATGGAGTTTTCTTCTAGGTTTTTCAGACTCTTTAAATATGAAAATACCGTCGAGCATGCTTTAGTTCTTTGTCAAGCTCGTTAAAAAATGAAAAAGGAAAGGGAAGGGAAGAATGTTAAAATATCTTTCAATATGATGGCAGCAAGTCAACTATCTCCTTGAACAAAGCACCTGTTTTGAGTCTATCAAACAAGTTGGGTTCTAGTGTTGGCCTTAGGGTAAACTTGATCTCAGAGTTCTTACTCCTCCGTTTGGTTAATTTTACAATCATATGGAGAATCTATTAATGTCTCCTACATTGCAGACTTGCATCGTGGTCCCTTTGTGTTCAAAGCTGCCTAAGTCACTCTTGTGTCATGCTCACTGTTCAAGGATATAACCCGTGTCGGCCATTCTGCAGTTGCCTTGACCTCATGTGTCGGCCATTCCTTGGTGTCAGTATGTTTCATTCTGTGTTCCGTCCTACTCCAAATCAGCTCATACCTTTTGAGTGTCCCTCGTGTTGGATGATGGAGGGTGCATTAAGGCCTCCCTTCCAACGGACTTCTTCCCATCGACTTCAACTCATTGTGCTCTGGGAATGAAGTTTAGAGTTTCGGTTAGTACCTTGGGGATTGCAGTCATTAGTGGCAGTTTCCCTCGCTATTGGATAGATGGGAATACATCAATGTCTCCTATCCGATGGATTCTTCAAGTGTTCGACGGCAAGACCACTTATTCGCACTTACTTGAATGTACTAGGTACCTTGGGTTCCATTTTCATTATTGGTGGACACCCTCGCGTTTGTTAACGGTATACATCAATGACCGGTAATCAAACGATACCTCCCATGTTCGACAACAGCTCATTTATTCGCATGGATAGGTTTGTACCTTGGGTTGTTTTTGGATGAAGACCTTGGGATCCTTGATAGCATCACCGCATTTATGTTATCGCCCAAGTTGCGCAAGACTGAGTCACACTCTTTTTGGCTCTTGATGAGACATAGATCCAGCTTGTTCTCTATGGCTATGTTATCCAGTTTTGACATAGGTCCACCTTGTATTTATGTGGCTATGTTTACACTTATGTTCCTCATGGATCCACGCTTGTATTCTAGTGGCCATGATATATGCATCAGTATTTTGGATCATTATTGTATCCTCTTGGAGATCATGTTCCACCATTTGAACATGGACAGTTACCCCATGGATAAGTTTGTCTGACTTTGCCTTTGCTTTCAGGTACTTCATTTGAGCCTATGATTCTTGGTTTCTCCGTTCCTCCACGATTCAACTCTTTATTATTTATAATGTATTTCGGCCATCGTTTCCCGCACTCCCTCTGACCTCATACATTAGGGGGCATCTGTTATAGCTTGAAATGACACCTCTCCGTCCGTGACGACACTTGTTTCCCTTGGTCGCATGACGACACTTCTTGAGATCAAGTTCAGTCACACAACAGGACATTTGTGGATGGAGGAGTCATTTGGGACACTAAAAATGGTTTAAATTACCTCATTCTTGACCCATTTGATGTATATGACCCTTAGGAACATTTTTCCAGACCAAACCATCTCCTGAAAATGAGCAGAAAAGCCTGTTTTTGGCCATTTTTCACTATGAGCGCGACTCTACTGTTATAATAGTAGCGTGTGTACGCGACTTTACCTCATTCATAGTAGCGCCCATTGCCATATGTACGCGACTTTGTCTACTATAGAGTAGAGTACACACTTGTTTTGGTAAAAAATCTCGAAATTCGAGTAAGTTAAGTTGGTTGGGAAATCTCTTGAGCGGTTATAACTTCTTTTCTTCTTCCTCATTGATTATATAAGGAGGGTAGAAGGGTCATGTGAGAGGACCAAGCCCAATTGCAAAGTTATGCTGGAGGAATGGAGACCCTCATCCCCTCTCTTGTGCTTCAGTTTTGGTAAACCCTAGTACAATTGCTTAGAGGCTGGGATCCTTGGAGAACGGAAGCAGGAGACCTTGAATCTAAGTTTCGTGAAGTGCCAAGCTTGAAGGAAGGTATAATTGTATGTACTTGCTTTCATTCATTAATAAAGATCAGACGTTCTTCTCTTTCCAAATATGACCTATTAATGTGTCTCAGATTTGATTACAGTTTGTTTATAATCTGATGTCTTCTTCTATTATTAATATCAGTCTTATATATGTAGTCAAATGTATTTGAGAAAGGTATCAAGTTGTTTTGCAGGTCTGGGCATTGCGACACTGGATAAGCATTGAAGAGCGAGGGAGGAAAAGCTAGGATCAACCTTCTGAATAAGGTGCCTACATCTCTAAACCCTAATCTCTTCATTTATTAGTTATACTTGCAGAATGCTTGTAAGTCTATCTTTATCACCGTAAGTTGGTAGTTTCTCCCCTGAACTATAGGTGCATTTTCCCCACAACAGAATCTTCCTCTACCTCTATGACTAAATCTGCCTCTGCCTCTACTAACTGAAACCTGAGTATTGAATGCAGATTCTAATGAGGGATTTGAGTTCCTATTCAGTCTAAATTCATGAGACAATAGAGATCCCATCAATTCAACAACTGACAGCTGTGATAGATCCTTTGATTCCTCAATTGCCACTACAATTGCATCATATTTGATGGGTAGGCTACGCAGAATTTTCTCCACGATTTTCTGGTCATTTAAATCCTCCCCATGTGTTTTTATCTGATTCACCACATTCATGGTTCTATTGAAAAACTGGTCAATTGATTCTAAATCCTTCATCTGAAGGGTTTCAAATTCTCTTCTAAGGGTTTGCAGCCTGATTGTCTTAACCTTAGAAGAGCCCTTATAGGTTGTCTCCAAAATGTCCCATGCTCTTTTTGAATTATCTTCTGAAGCAATCTTTGGAAAGATTGATTCATCCAGACTCTGTTGGATGAAGAGTAGGGCTTTAGCATTCTTCTTTCTATTATTATTGAGAATAACCCTTTCTGCCTGAGACAAAGCCAAAAAGACTGCCTCATCTTGAGGTTCAAGATACCCATTTTCAACTAAATCCCAAATATCTTGAGAACGAAACAGAGTTTTCATTTTTGTTGCCCAAAAATCATAATTTTTACCTGAGAACGAAGGAACCTGTGGCTGCACAGAGCTGCTGGTGGTGGCCATGGTTACAATTTGACTGTTTATGAATCCTTTGTCTAGTTATTCACAAACCCAGCTCCCCCTTGCTCTTTGAATGGAATGGTCCTGGCTTTTCTGGTGCTTGCAAATTTTTTTTTTATCATAAACCAGCGAACACAAGTCTCTTCTGCTGCGGATCTCTTTAAGAAAGAGCTTCACGAGTTCCAGCTTCTGCCTGGGGAACGAATGGTGGAGAAAAACCCTCAACACCTTCTCATAGCAGACCTCACACAACTGCCGGCTCCTTCGTTTAGGCTGGCGGCTTCAGAAATGGCGGAGACTAAGCTCTACGCATTGGTATTTGCACGAGGATCAGTGTACACGGGAATGCATGTAGCCGGCGAGTGTACAACTACCCTGTAACTTTAGATGGGTATGGCTCTGATACCACAATGAAAGGAGGCAGGGGAAGCAGGGGAAGCATTCATATTCAAACCCAGCAGAAATTCACGGCATACACAACACAAATTTTACAGCCGCATACAATTTATCAGAACTCTGTTTTAATTATATGTCTCACGGATTTATCAAAAGCAATGTATACAGACAGAGATTTTTTTGGAAACTTCTGGAGCACAGCTCAACAGAACGAACAACCCAGAAAGTTCTCGACTCCTTCAAAATATAAAACCAAAAACAGCAGTTTATCTACCGCATTAAACTCAAGTTAAGAGGTGGACTCTGATACAACAATCGCATTCAATGAGGTGGTTGAAATTACATGACGTGTCACAACAAAGATCGTGAATGAATTAATAACTGCCATCCTTTGTTTCTTAATTTTCTTCTTCCTCACTCTATACCACTCATCGTTCTGTACTCCACATCCGTTCCATTCTTCCTCCTTTTACCTGTTACTGCTGCTAATCCATTGTTGACGATGTCTCCTAACAACTGCCACATTCCTTGCCTGGTTTTTCTTCATCATCACTATCATTATTTCTTCACAGACTTACTGCCATTCTTCTATTTCTGCTGATTGCTGCATATTTCTCCCAAAGTAACTTACTTCCTCCAACGTGCATTCTCAAGTATCTCTCAATCCACATCTTTCATTGCAACTACACACTGCTAGGCATTGCTAGAATGCACTTGATCTCGCTGTCGCTGCTCCTCATCTATACTCTTAGACTTCAACTTCTTTGGTTGCATCTACTGCTCCTCCACCATAATGACACTATCTTTATCTTCTACCCTCTCCTCTCTCCTATTCTCCAGTGTTAGACTGCTGCTACCATCGCTCTTTATCATTGTAACATCTTCATTTTTTTACACATTTCTCTACCGTGTACACCTGCAACATCATCAATGGCCCCGGCAAATAATATTATGGGAAAGTAATCCCATCAACATCTCCACCAATGTTACATCCAATGCAAGTTCACCTTTTTCAAAAATGTCATTCTTTAGCATGTGTGTAATATCATGCACTCCACTCTTATTTTCTTTATCATTCTTCTCGTTAGAAGAACTATTTTTTTGCTTTATCCTTTATTTTTTGTTCTCATGCTTTCTTTTCATTTTTAACATCTCAATTTTCAAAGTTAAATGCTGCTAATTCTTTAATTGATTGTTCTCATACTTTCTTTTCATTTCTAACTTTCAAAACTAAATGATATTTTTTTCTCTAATGAGTGCATTTTCTCTGCACTTATTTTTACGGCGTTAGGCGTTTATGTCTTACTCTTTTGGGATAGACTTGGAAGAGCGGATCATCAAGATCAAGCAGCGGGTGACACATGTACGGCGGGGATGATTTCTATGGTAGTCGTCATAGTTAAGGGAGGTCACATTGTTAAGGATTCGTTAAGGTAACGGTTCGTTAGTAGGGCGGCGTAATGGCCGCATTCAGGCAGCAACGCGGCGTCTTCAGTTGCCTTCAGTTAGCCACGTCCGGTGGCTTCCATGATTGCTATGAAGAGTCCTCACAAGAAACCGTTTCGATGAGGTTTATGTCTTCCTGCAAGGTCCATGCGCACGCGGACGTGGAAGCGATGAAGAGCAGGTGAATCAAGAAACCGTTTGGATGAGGTTTATGTCTTCCTGCAAGGTCCATGCGCACGGGGCCGTGGAACCGATGAAGAGCAGGCGAATACTGAACGATTTTTCTTTAATGTTAGTTACTTCTTTTCTGCTTCTTTTATTTTACCCTACAAATACTGCCGCGGCTGTTTCTTTAAATTTTAAAGCAAACACAGAACGTCTACCATGGCGATCTTAAGCTGGAAAATACGTTACTAGAAGGCTCTCTCGCTCCCCGGCTCAAAATTTGCGACTTCGAATACTCAAAGGTGAGCTGATAAGGTTTCCGTGGAGTTTGATTTTTTCGAAGACTTGGAATTTGACGCGGGGGTTGATCTTTCTTATCCCCTGGATGCTTCAAACGACGAGCTTGGAATTCCTCCGAATGCCGCTCTGGACTTGAAGGTCGACGAAGTCAGTCTATCTTCGAAAGAAACATCCGCGGGTTTGGTGGAGAACACGGATCTTAAATACCTTTCTTTAATGTTTGTTACTTCTTTTCTGCTTCTTTATAATCTCCTTTTTGTTTTTATTCGGCTGCTTGCAAATGAGCTAGATTCTGAAATTATGTTATAGTACAGGGGTTTCCTGGCTGCGCGGGGAGGGGAAAAGATAGTGACACGCTTGATTCCACCGTCTCCAGCCTTTGCTTAAATTTAATATAACCTCTGAAAAACGCAGGGATCTGGATATACCTTCTGTGTGGAAATCCTAGGGATTGGCTTATATTTGCGTACTGATGAAAACGCGGGGATCTTGTTTTACCTTATGTGTTGAAATCGCAGTGATCTTGTTATACTTTCATGTGGAAATCGCAGTTCTTATGTATTGATGAAAATCGCAGGGATCTGGATATACCTTCTGTGTGGAAATCGTAGGGATTGGCTTATATTTTTGTACTGATGAAAATGCAGGGATCATGTTTTACCTTGAGTGATGAAATCGCAGAGATCGTGTTACCTTGTGGTTGCGATAGGAAAATTCCAGTGAATGCATTTTTGGATAGTGTAGTGTTATATTGAGATACTTTAATGGTAAAGTTTGGGGCTGCGCAGATCCTGGGGAAAGGAAGGCGGAGCAAAGGCCCGATCCCTGTATAGTTTGAGAATAATATTCGCTTATAGAGATGCTATCTGCCTGTCGAATCCTTCGAGCATGTTATTTGACGGGGAAATTTCTGAAGCATGGAGAATGGAAACTGCGAGCGAGATGTGAGCTGTAGCCTACGAAATTTCAACGTTTAAACATGGAAGAACTTATTCTTTCAATTTTCAATTTATTGGTGAACTATATAAAATTTAATTTATTCTTTCAATTTATTTGTAAACTATGCAACATTTAATTTATTGGTAAACTATGCAACATTTGCGTGTTTGTTGTAATTTGCGGCTTGCTCCGTCTGGCTACTATATTCTACTAATAACACGCTTTTCTCAATGTATAGAAGAATATGACACTCCACGAATTACATAGATTATTACATGGAAAGAATTCCATTAATATGAATGCCAAACATTCTTTTTCAATAGTACATGTAAACAATGAGATTGTGGAAAGAATGAAATATGTCCATATTGAAAGAATTTGATTTGATAATGTGTCGTATATGTGGAGTCGCGGCTGCAATATGTTCGGATACTTCTTCATATTATTGGTGGCTGGAAACTTCGGCTTTATTTGGCATTTCGTAGAATTTAATTTGGTAATTAAATTTGTTTCATGTTTATGTATAATTGTAATAGTATAAGATATTATTTTATTTTTAAATTGTATTATAATTATAATAATTAATTTTATTTGTTTTTATTTTTATGATTTTACACATTGTGATCTTCTACCATGGGAGGCTCAAAATTACAGAGCAGCTCAAAATTGTGGACGCCATTAAGGAAGTCAGAACAGTTTAAGGTCTGTGTAATGCCAGTTTAGATAAATAAAAACAGTGTTTCCCTTGAATGCTACTGATATTGACTTACTGAATTAATCCTTCTATGTCGATGAAAGTTATAACATATTTGAAAAAATGTATTTATTTTTTTGTATGGAATAAAGAGTTTAGAAAATTAATAGCTTAAAAGTTTCCAGCGTCGTAAATAGGAAAATAATTCGGAATCAAGGGTTTTGTTTCTATAAGCCCTACTACCTCATGATTTTATGTACAAAGCTTCCCATTTTATATATAATAATATTATTTTAACTTACTATTAAATTTATCTATATATTTTATAGGTTGTAACTAATGAGCTCACTATTAATGAGATTAATTTCATTATTATGTGAATTAATCTCTTAATTAAATTAATTATGATAAGTATTTTGTTATAATTTATTTTGTAATTTTATTTTAAAATTATAATTATAATTAGATAAATTATTTTCATAAATTTATTTTACTATTACATTTATTGGGGGCTTGAGGGGCATTCAAAACTTTTTAGTTTTGGCATGTGATAGGCCATTGGCGGAATAAACATTAATATTTATCACTTTAATGTATATTTGATATTGTTGCTTCTTAAGTTTGTAAGTTTATAATAAAAATAATTATACTTTTAATGTATAAATAAGTTGAAACATTCATTTTTTCAAATTTGCTTTAATTATTTATTACTAAAAATAATATTTTCGGAGAATTTGTTTAAAATTCAAATATATATACGTGGGATGTATATTAAAAAGAGTTACCATATAAATAAATATGTTTTGAGAAAATTTATTAAAGTCTTAATTTATGTTATCTATTATAAATTAAAAAAATAAATATAAAAACTTAATGACAAATTGTAAATAATATGTATTTAAATAATGTATATTTAATATTGTTGCTTGTTAAGTTTATAATAAAAATGTATAAGGTATTCTTACTATCTTACTATGTTAACTTAAGTAAAATTATATTTTGCAACTACAAATATAATATCTATTTTAGTCATTATGTTAACTTCAACTATAAAATATAATGATACATTAAGGAACATAATCATAATAAAAACTTAAGTTTGTGAATTTTGTTATATTTGTACATTAATTAAAATTGGTATTAACTTAAAAATTTAGAATGGAAATATATATATATACATAGATTGAGGCTTATATTGGAGTCATTCTTCCATGGTTTTGTTGCATTGTGATGTTCATTAAACCTTATGTTGGATTACGACATTTAATGATGCTTATTTTGGATTGTGACATTCATCGGATTATTGTTGCATGTAGCATTCATCGAATTCTATGTCGCATTTATGTTGACAATGAATGCAGGGTGGGCGCATGAAGAT
The DNA here is from genome assembly GCA_027924585.1 of Larix kaempferi. Classification (NCBI taxonomy): domain Eukaryota; kingdom Viridiplantae; phylum Streptophyta; class Pinopsida; order Pinales; family Pinaceae; genus Larix; species Larix kaempferi. Next base: position 16,364,383 of record BSBM01000050.1, on the reverse strand, counting down.
GCTCCCCCAATTAGTTGCAATAGGGCCGCGCTAGCGGCACAAAAAAATAGCGCGATCACACCTAAGGAGACACGCACGTGCCTCTAGGTTTGGTACTGAACCAAGGCACGTGTGTGTTGATGGCGCGTGCGCATCGCTGACGCGTATGCGCATAGGAGACACACACACGCCCCTGTTAAAAATATATATAAAAAAAAACGGTCAACAATTTCCCCATTTTTTATTTGGCCGGTTGAGCGCGTCCTCTTCCTCCGCATGCATCCTCTTCCTCCACATACGCGTCCATTCAACTACCAACGGAGGCCAAATCCACTCCAAAACCACCCAACAACACCCACAAACTCGTCACCACTTCGATTAATACGTAAATATCACTTTTTTTTTCAATTTTATTCATTCTTTGTGTCAATTTTTGTATTTTTTTTGTTTATGTAATTGTAAATAATTCCCAAATTTTAAAAACAATGAACCAATTTTCAACTACAGATTGCAACTGAGACAATGAGTGAACAAGATGTTAACCCCGAGTCGAGTGGAACACAAGAAAACCTGAACCTTGGACCCAATGCCGAACAAAACCAAAACCCACAACCTAATTTTGAACAAGATGACCTTAACCACTATGTAAATGAAATGTGAGTGCACACTCGCGAACTTAGAAACTCGGGTGAACCATCTCGATTGTCTCTTGCCACGTCAATTAAGAACTCAATCGACTCCCTCATACATGCACACCAACAATTGACATACATGACTCAATTTAGAGCTAGGATGCGGGATTACTACTCCACGGGCATCTCCAAGGAAGCAATAAAAGATTTGAACATTACAAAAGCCCAATTATATAGTATGTTCACCGAGCTGAAAACAGGCCAACCACCGAACATTACAAAGACACGTGTCTGCATGGATTGGTGTCATTACCAACTGTGGAGGGACAATTGGATGTAGAGGTGGTTCATGGTGTACGATAAACCTCCCTACAATAATAGGGAGTTTCCACAGTACTTACTTCGCCAACTGTGGGCTGAGCTTTGCCTCGGTTTACATGTCAACTATTTTGACATAACCGAGTTCTAGGGTGTTGAGCGTGGCTCTACCCAAGATCGACCTGCTTCCAGGAGGAACCCATTGAGAGGGCCACCAGCTTCGAGGCGCGACCCCAACCCCTCTCCCCAGCCACCTCAGTTGCCCCATAAGCTTGATCAGATCGAGGTGGCAATGAGGAATGTTGCACGTGGTCTCCTCAGACACACCTCCTTTGTAGCAGCGACTACAGTGGAGAGGTTGGGTGACCTTGATAGAGATCCAGGTGCAAGGCCTTCAAGACAGGGCTAGGATAGACCCATGACCGATGGTAGCCATGCTGGGCATTCCAATTCGACGGGGACAATGCCACATCTTTGTCCCCATTGCGAGCACACTTTCCCTAGCCCGATCGAGGGTTGTTATATGGATCAGGTTAGCAATTTTTTTAATGTGTTTTCAATCATCACTTTATAACTTGTAAAGTATTTTTAAAGTATTTTTGTTTGACTTAAACTATTATTTCAATGTACAGTTATTCAGAGCTGAGACACCAACATGGGAGAACGTAAGATCTCCCAACCTGGATGTAGTAATGGCAACTGCAACTGAAATTGCGGCACCCCACACGGAGGTATTTTCAGTAGTTGGCACAGTACTGTTATTACTTATGTCATTTATATTACTCAAGTATTTATATTTATGGCATGCATGTTGATAGTTCGTACAATGTTTTTGAATATCTTGATTGCCTAAATAATGACTTATTTAACATGTCCATAACATGCATGCATTTTGGTGTCCACGGGTGTTCCCTGACTACGGTGATCAACCACCCCTGCCAAGGATTGGCAGATCAGCACATACACAAGTACAATGTGTAGTTATAAGCACACTTTTAATTTGAATTGTTGTGACTTACTATGGTTTAATTTATTGTTTGTTTACTAAATTGTGATATTACAAATGTATATGTAGGTGCCACCAACAGCTGCAACTCCCCATTTTAGTCCTATTTATCCACCCTCTCCCATGAGTCCCCCCCCTCGCTTCCATCTAAACTCCTCCCTACACCCACCCCCTCCCTTCCATCCAGCCTCCCCTCTCCAGCCATACTCACCCTTCAATCCATCCCCCCCAACTCAACCATGCCCCCGCGTCCATACATCCTCCCCAATTTATCCACGCCCCTCTGTCTATCCATCCTCCCCCTTTCATCCAAGGCCCCCCTTCCTTCCAGCTTCCCCTCTTCGTCCACAACCTCCCTTCTGTCCATCCTCCTCCCTCTATGCAGGACTTCCCTCCCATGCACCATCCCTCAACACCCCCCCTATCCCTTTTGGTTCGATACCCTCTATCGTACAACCAGCAGAGGTTCATAGTCCACGACATCCTCCTCCACCCCATACCACCATTTCTTCTCCCACCATATCATCCCCACTTCCCGCCACTATTGTGGCATCTACCCTTCCAGTATCCTCATTTGTATCTCCAGTGGTTGAACCTGTAGTGGCTACCACTACATCTGTGCCCCCCCCCCCATCACTGCATCAGAGGTGGTTGTTCGGCCATCTACACCACCTGCTAGCCCAGAAGCCCAATCATGTCCATCATCGGAGGTGTACACGGTGAGAATCAAACTAATTTATGAAAATATTTTGATGCATTAACACAAATTAATTTAAGCAATTATTACTTTTCAATGAAATGATTGTTGTAAATGTTGTAGGATGGAATTGCGGAGAGGCTCCGCAGATCCGGGACAACTGTCCAACATTTGTCAGTCACATCAGAGGTGATTTATTTAAGATTCAAACTCTACATTTGTTTTATAAATGTGGTAAATGTTGCAAATGCTTGAAAATGACAGTATCTTATATCATTTGTTCCAGAGCCTGGAGAGACGGTCTACTCCTAGATGGAGCAAGACCCGAGGTACCGGTAGCTCAAAGAGTAGGAAGATCGACTTTGGAGATGTGCCTGGGAGTGATGGGGGTGGTCACAATGCTTAACACACCATGTGTTATGTACATTAGCCATGATGTGGCACTTTTTTGCACCAGTTTTGATGTACTTTGTATCTACGGCACTATTTGCCATGTATTTTGGATCTACGACATGAGTTGTTGCATTTTGTTTAGGGCACGAGTTGCCACTGTACATACATTGGGAACCATGTTCCACTATTTTCTAGAAATTGTATATGTTTGGATGAGTTTTGCATCCTCAATGTACATGGACTTTCAGTTATGTGATTTATATATCTCATTGTCTCATGTTGTGTGTATCAAGATGTGATTTTGTCTAAATTTTGGTTTTACCTAGATCTTAGAAGAGAAGTTGGATATCATAGTGTGTGTGTGTGTTTTTATTGTATATCTATGCAATTGAAAATAGTAGAAAATGGACGTGCATGTCCAAAATTCCTCACTAATGATAAAATGGGACAAAATAGGCATCTTTTTAGATAGGATTGAATCCAATACTTTAAAAAAAAAAAAAATCATACACTATTGCAAAATACACATAAATGAAACCTAGTGCATAGGCATGTGTGTGAAAACATGACAAATACAATATTTTTCAATCCATATAAGGAATCAATGTCAATGGATATACTAGAGTGTTGTTATTGACAAACTTATCATATGTTTTAGTCGGATATATATATTTTTAGTTTTTTTTTTAACGTCAAGCGGTCAATATCAAATAAATGATTGTCGTATAGGAGAGTGAAAAATATTAATATTTTTGGCGCCCTGTAAAAATAGTACATTGTTTGCTAATTTAATACATTGCAATTATAATTGTGTTATGAAATCATGATCATGTCTTTGATTACTCATTTGCATCCAAAGCGTAAGTGTTGCAATGCATTAAATCACATGACATTTTTTAGGTACCCCTATATCGTGTATATTTGACATTTGTTTTAAAAATCCTTGTTTTAGGCTTAAAATTTCAATGAATGACATTTGACTATGTTCAACTATTTTATTAGAGAACTTGCTTAGATTGTACATGATTCCTTAACTTGTTTCTGATACATTAGTCATCTAGTAATATGTCTATGATTCTTTGAATCCATCAAAAGCATGCTAAACTCGGTTGTGGAAGACCATTTTTTATAGTATTACTTATCCATGCCTGAATTGTCTCTATAAACTATCCTCATTGAGGTGCAATAATGTTGGATGTGTAGCTTTATAATTAAGAAACACTCAACCCTTTTTTCTTTTGCACTTGCAAATGTTCAATAATTGCTAGGAATGATTGAAATGTTTTTCCACAATATATTCAAAAAGATATGCATAGTATATGATTCACTGTAGGGTTGTTGGTGGTTTGTTAGTACATGATCGTTCGACTTGTTTTTGATAAATTTAACTACTTGAGAATATGTTTGTGATTGTTTCAACCAATCAAAAGCATGCTAAAATAGGTTGTGAAACCACTTTTATAACGTATCCACACCTGAATAGTCTACATAAACTTACCTTTATTCAAGTGCAATGGTGATGGATGTGTAGTGTATACTCCATGCTTGATTACTGGTTGATTTATGTGATTTTATGCACAATGAAGGCCACTGTTGACAACTTGCAGAGTATCTTGGGATTACTTATAGAATATCTACATGGTTGTTGATGGACAATATTTCATAGTTTAGAGCATACTTGTTTCTAACCTTCAAAATACATTATTTGATTGCTTTGATATCACAAGTTGATCTTTTCCTTTCTAAAGGAAACCTTGTGAGGAAATTGAAGGGACACTTCCCCATATTCAAGGATTGCATTTTTAGTAAACATATCAACATAAATTTGTGTGCATCACCTAGGGGGATTTGAACTGAGCATGTGTTGGAACATAATTAGTTAAATGGCCATAAAAAATGGCTACAAATCATTGAGTTATACCCTTGGGATACACAAATTGATCTTAACCCTATCCAAACAATTGAGGAGTTGACTCTAAGAATTTTGAGATAGACACTCTACACTTTCTCGATAGATCTTAGCATGAAAGAGATTGGGGGTTAAGATGAATTTTTGCAAGTAAAGTTGATTAAAGTATTGAAATTTTTTTCCAAGTCATTGTAGACATTCAGAATCTAATATGGAAGTTTTATTTCCAACAAATGGATCCCAGGGACTCTCACTTCATACAACACAAACCATAATAGTATTTTTCCAAACATGGTTCATCAAAGAAATTGCCATCAATAGTTATATATTGCCTCTGAAAACAACTAACCATTTTTTCAGTTTTTCAAGGATGGTAAGGTGTTTTGTGTATTTAGTGAGAATAAAGTTTTTTCCCCAAATTCATCATCATACATCATTTGGATATAGTCATCTCATTTAACCTCTATAGAGCACCAACTTTTTTCTCTATATCATCTACACAATGTTTATACCCACCCTCCCCCACATCAATGGTTATTCTTACCATGTTCATGCGATGCCACAATTAGTTGATGTTGCTCGTGGTTCAATTATGCACCTTTGGGACTATGACTATGGTTATTACAACTATGATTGTGTGGCATTTGATAAAAAAATTCTCCCCATGATGATTATGATCACTACATCTAATATCATCATCACCATCTTCATCATCATCACCATATTCATCATCGTGGTCATCTCTAGGTCCCTCATCACTATCTCCATCATCATCACCATATTCATCATCATCTTCATCACCATCGCCATCATCATCAACACATTCACCATCATCACCATCTTCATCATCATTGTCATCTCTAGGTCCCTCATCACCGTCACCACCATCATCACCATCTCCATCATCTTCATCACCATCTCCATCACCATCGCCATCATCATCAACGCCTTCATCATCATCACCATATTCATCATCATTGTCATCTCTAGGTTCCTCATCACCGTCGCCACCATCATCACCATATCCATCATCTTCATCATCTTCATCATCTTCATCAATCATCAACATCATCATCATCTTCATCATCACCAACATCTCCATCATCATCATCATCATCATCCTCATCCTCATCATCATCCTCATCCTCATCATCATCATCATCATCATCTTCATCACCATCGCCATCATCATCAATGCCTTCACCATCATCACCATCTTCATCATCATCACCATCTTCGTCATCATTGTCATATCTAGGTCCCTCATCACCATCGCCACCATCATCTCCATCTCCATCATCTTCATCACCATCTCCATCACCATCGCCATCATCATCAATGCATTCATCATCATCACCATCTTCATCATCGTTGTCATATCTAGGTCCCATCATCATTGTCATCTCTAGGTTCCTCATCACCGACACCAACACCATCATCATCAACGTCTTTGTCATCATCACCATCTTCGTCATCATCATTAACTCTAACTCTAACCCTAATTCAATTTTCTTCTATAACTCTAGCCCTAACCCTCACACAAACCCTAGCACTAAACCATCTCCTTCATCACCACCATCACCATCACCATCGCCATCACCATCATCACCATCTTCATCATCATCATTAACTCTAACTCTAACTTGGTCTCAATTTCCTTCTATAGCTCTAGCCCTAACCCTCACCCAAACCCTAGCACTAAACCATCCTTTTCACCATCACCATCACCATTGCCATCACTATCATCATCAACGTCTTCGTCAGCATCACCATCTTCGTCATCATCATTAACTCTAACTCTAACCCTAATTCAATTTCCTTCTATAACTCTATCCCTAACCCTCACACAAACCCTAGCACTAAACCATCTCCTTCATGACCACCATCACCATCACCATCGCCATCACCATCATCATCATCATCACCATCTTCATCATCATCATTAGCTCTAACTCTAACCCTAAATCAATTTCCTTCTATAGCTCCAGCCCTAACACTCACCCAAACCCCAGCACTAAACCATCTTCTTCACCATCACCATCATCATCACCATCGCCATCACCATCATCATCAACGTCTTCGTCAGCATCACCATCTTCGTCATCATCATTAACTCTAACTCTAACCCTAATTAAATTTCCTCCTATAACTCTAGCCCTATCCCTCACCCAAACCCTAGCACTAAACCATATCCTTCATCACCACCATCACCATCACCATCGCCATCACCACCATCATCATCATCACTATCATCATATTCATCATCATCATTAACTCTAACTCAAACCCTAACTCAATTTCCTTCTATAACTCCAGCCCTAACCCCCACCCAAACCCTAGCACTAAACCATCTTCTTCACCATCACCATCACCATCACCATCACCATCACCATCACCATCACCATCATCATCAACGTCTTCTTCAGCATCACCATCTTCGTCATCATCATTAGCTCTAACTCTAATCAATGGAATCCGAGTCCGCTTGCCGGTTTGGGTTCCGTGGCCACGGAGCAAATGCCCGAAGTGTCCCTAAATGGCCCCGAGGTGCCCGGTAAGGATTCTCGTAGCACCCGAATCGTGTCTCAGTTCATGAATCCATCAGTTCCGGTGGGTCCAGGACGTCGGGTTTCAGCTAGTGGACCCCCTACAGCATGCCTCGAAAACCCGAAAGTGGTGCCAATGGGTCATCCCCGAAGCTAGGGTTTTGCTCAGTGAAGTCCATTCCAAATTCGCTCAAGGGGGCCATTTCTCATCCACAGGCCCCCGGGCGTGCATGGCCACTGTGGACAGATCCACTATGGCCACGTGGACCTATGGGAGTCGACAGAATCCAAGTCCGCTCGCCAGTTTGGGTTCCATGGCCACGGAGCAAATGCCCAAAGTGTCCCTGAATGGCCCCGAGCTGCTAGACTAGAATGCCCGTAGCACCCCAACCGTGGCTCAGTTCATGAATCCGTCGAATCTAGTGGGTCCAGGACGCCGCGTTTCAGCTAAGGAACCCCCCACAGCGTGCCTTGAAAACATGAAAGCGGTGCCAATGGGCCATCCCCGGAGCTAGGGTTTTGCTAAGTGAAGGCCATTCCAAATTCGCTCAAGGGGGCCATTTCTCATCCGGAGGCCCGCGGGTGTGCGTGGCCACCGTGGACAAGTCCACTATGGCCAAGTGGACCTATGGGAGCCAAAGGAATCCAAGTTCGCTCGTTGGTTTGGGTTTCGTGGCCGCGGAGCAAATGCCCAAAGTGTCCCTGAATGACCCCGAGGTTCCCGAATAGAATTCCCATAGTGCCCAAACCATGGCTCGGTTCATGAATCCATCAACTCTGGTGGGTCCAGGACACCGAGTTTCAGCTAGGGGACCCCCCACAGCATACCTCGAAGACTCGAAAGCGGTGCAAATGGGCCATCCCCGGAGCTAGGGTTTTGCTCAGTCAAGGCCATTCCAAATTCGCTCAATGGAGCCATTTCTCGTCCGGAGGCCCCTGGGCATGTGTGGCCACTATGGCCACATGGACCTATGGGATCCAACGAAATCCAAGTCTGCTCGCCGGTTTGGGTTCCATGGCAACGAAGCAAATGCCCAAAGTGTCCCTGAATGGCCCCGGGGTGCCCAACTAGAATGCCCGTAGCCTCGGAATCGTGATTCAGTTTGTGAATATGTCGACTCTAGTGGGTTCGGGACATCGGGTTTTAGCTAGGGGACCCTCCATAGCGTGCCTCAAAGACACGGAAGCAGTGCCAATGGGCCATCCCCAGAGCTATGGTTTTACTTAGTGAAGGCCGTTCCAAATTCGCTCAAGGGGGCCATTTCTCATTCGAAGGCCCTCGAGCATGCATGGCCATAGTGGACAAGTCCACTATGGCCACGTGGACCTGTGGGAGCCGACAGAATCCGATTCCGCTCACCAGTTTGGGTTTTGTGGCCCTAGGACAAATCCTCCAGGTGTCCCTAAACGACCCCGGGGTACCCGACTAGAATTCCCGTGGCACCCGAAACGTGGCTCAGTTCATGAATCCGTCGATTCTGGTGGGTCCTAGATGGCGGGTTTCAGCTAGGGGACCCCCCACAACAACCCCCGAAGACCCGGAAGTGATGCCAATGAGCCATCTCTGGAGCTAGGGTTTTTCTCAGTGATGGCCATTCCAAATTTGCTCAAGGGGGGCATTTCTCATTTGGATGCCCCCAAGCATGCATGGGCACTATTGACAGGTCCAAAATGGCCATGTCGACCTATGGGAGGCAACGAAATCCAATTCCTCTTGCTGCGTTGGGTTCCGTGGCCCTGGGGAAAATCCTCCATGTGTCCCTGAATGGCCCCAGGGTGCTCGACTAGAATTCCCATGGCACCTGAACCGTGGCTCAGTTCGTGAATCCATCGACTCCGGTGGGTCCGGGATGGTGGGTTTTATCTAGGGGACCCCCCACAACATCCCCCGAAGACTCGAAAATGGTGCCAACGAGCCATCTCCGGAGCTAGGGATTTGCTCAATGATGGCCATTCCAAATTCTCTCAAGGGGTGCATTTCTCGTCTAAAGGCCCTCGGGTGTGTGTGGCCATCGTGGTTCCCGACTAGAATTCCCGTAGCACCCAAAGGCCATTCTAGATTGGCTGAAGGGGGCCATTTCTGGTCCGGAGGCAGAAGAAGATCAATTTTCGACAAAACAATGTAGTTAGCAGAAGAAGATCAATTTTCGACAAAACAATTTAGTTATTACATGTGGAGGCAGCAGTTTCTCGTGGAAAATGAGTGTAGGGTTGAGCAGAGGAAAGATGTTGGGAAATGGGCTATTACATTAGATTTTCTGATGGGCGGCTGTAGGTATCTATGCTTTGGTGGCTGTAGGTATCTATGCTTTTCTTCCGAGGGAAATCCTATTTTCGTCAGAAAAAAAAAGCATAGATACCTACAACCACCCATCGGAAAAGCTAATGTAATATCCCATTTCCAAACATCTTTCCTCTGCTCAACCCTACACTCGTTTTCCACGAGAAACCGCTACCTCCACATGTAATAACAACATTGTTTTGTCGAAAATAAATCTTCTTCTGCTAACTACATTATTTTGTTAAAAATTTATCTTCTTCTGCCTCCAGACAAGAAATGGCCCCCTCGAGCAAATATGGAATGGCCCTCACTGAGCAAAACCCTAGCTCTGGGGATGGCCCATTGGCACCGCTTCCAAGGCTTCAAGGAACATTATGGGGGGTCCCCTATCTGAAACTCGGCGTCTCCGATCCACCGGAGTCAACAGATTCACGAACCAAGCCACGGTTTAGGTGCCATGGGCATTCTAGTCGGGCACCCCGGGGCCGTTCAGGGACACCTGGAGGATTTTCCCTGGGGCCACGGAACCCAACCCAGCAAGAGGACTTGGATTCTATCACCTCCCACAGGTCCACATGGCCATTGTGGACCTGTCCATAGTGGCCATGCAGGCCCGGGGGAATCCGAATGAGAAATGGCCCCCTTGAGCAAATTTGGAATGGCCATCACTAAGCAAAACCCTAGCTCCGGAGATGGCTCGTTGGCACCGCTTTTAGGTCTTCGGGGCATGCTGTGGGGGGTCCCCTAGCTGAAACCCATTGCCCCAGACCCACCAGAATCAATGGATTCATGAACCGAGCCATGGTTCGGGTGCCATGGGCATTCTAGTTGGGCACCCTAGGGCCATTCAGGGACACTTTAGGCATTTGCTCCATGGCCACGGAACCCAAACCAATGAGTGGACTTGGATTATGTCGGCTCCCACAGGTCCACATGGCCATAGTGGACCTATCCATGGTGGCCACGCATGCCCAGGGGCCTCTGGATGAGAAATGGCCCCATTGAGCGAATTTGGAATGGCCTTCACTGAGCAAAACCCTAGCTCCGGGGATGGCCCATTGGCACCGCTTCCGGGTCTTCGAGGAATGCTGTGGGGGGTCCCCTAGTTGAAACACAGCATCCCAGACCCACCGAAGTTGATGGATTCGCGAGCCGAGCCACGGTTCAGGCACTACGGGCATTCTAGTCGAGCACCCCGGGGCCATTCTAGTCGTGATAACAAAGTTACTGTTTGTTGAGTCTGATACTACATCCAGGAGACGCTCAACAAACTTTGAGATAGAAAGCTCTGTAATTTTAGGATACTGACTCAACCACTCATATAGTTTCTTACCTTCTCGAGGATCTAAATTTATAATTTCCCTGTGGGTAGATTCAGGCATTCTCAAGGATCTAAATTTATAATTGCCTTATGGGTAGATTCAGGCATGGAATAATATTTGCCAGCACTTCCAAGCTCCCGAGACCATTTCGTTAGCCATAATATGTGCAACTCCTTTGATGAAAGATAAATTCTGGTGTGGACGGCAGTATTTGATACACTAGCCAAATCTATGTTGTTGGAAGAACTTAGATATTTCAACAAAGAAGTGTTTTGCAGGTGACTTGAAAATCCCTTCCATTTTTCAGCAATAAAACAAAGCAGTTCAACGTACAGATTTTCAGGCAAGCTTGTCAACCAATCAGACAACCGAATATAGGAAGATAACCACGCCCAAAACATTCAAGCTATTATAAAACTCTTGTTTATCAAGATAAGGATGGACTATGTGTACATTACAAGAATATAGATGAATGAAGTCACTTTGATGAACTTGTCCTCTTGCTCTCTCCAGAATGCGTTTAAAAGCAGGGAGTATTGTCCGAGCTTCTGTGAACAATTAAGGATTCATTGTCATTGCTAAGAGAAGTTCTAAGGTTAGTTTCTCGTAAAATAGAGATTGTATAAATCCAATGGGTGTCCTTGAAGGCCTTTTGGATGTGAAACGGAACAAGCCATAGAATGAAGACCGTGGCTCCGATCGACAAACTGTCAGCTCCATTGGATTCAGGACGTCAGGATAGTTCTAGGGGTGCCCCTCCCCTCCAATCCCATGGCCCAGGTGTCACCATGTAGGTCCATCTTGGAAACTAGGGTTTTGCTCAGTGAGGGAGTGTGCAAGTTTTGCACACGGGGGTCAACTTTGCAAAATCCTCCCTTGGGAACTTTGTTGTTAGCATTCCCAGTCGAAACCTCTCTAGACACACTTACAGGATTCCCTGGAACTAGGTTTTGCTGACTGGTTGGATCTCTATGCCCCGACAAGTATCCAGCGGGTGTCCCCGAAGGCCTTTTGGATGCGAGACAGAACGAGCCATAGAATGAAGATCGTGGCTCCAATCGACAAACCGTTAGCTCCATTGGATTTAGGACATCAGGATAGTGCTAGGGGTACCCCGCCCCCCCCCAGTCCCATGGCCCGGCTGTCACCTTGTAGGTCCATCTTGGAAACTAGGGTTTTGCTCAATGAGGGAGTGTGCAATTTTTGCACACGGGGGTCAACTTTGCAAAATCCTACCCCGGGCACTTGTGGTTAGCATTCCCAGCTGGAACCTCTCTAGACACACTTGCAGGACTCCCCAAAACCAGGTTTTGCTACACGATTGGAGCTCTATGCCCCGGTAGGTATCCAGCGAGTGTCCGTGAAGGCCTTTTGGATGCGAGACGGAACGAGCCATAGAATGAAGACCATGGCTCCAATCGACAAACCGTCATCTCTGTTGGATTTATGACGTCGACATAGTGCTAGGGGTTCCCCTCCCCTCCGGTCCCGTGGCTTGGGTGTCACCTTGTAGGTCCATCTTGGAAACTAGGGTTTTGCTCAGTGAGGGAGTGTGCAATTTTTGCACACGGGGGTCAACTTTGCAAAATTGTCCCAGTGTCACCTTGTTTGTTGTTGCATAGTGACATCCTTGTTAACATCAAGAGTAATACAAAACATAGATGGAGGGAAGTGCAGTGGGATAACGTAACGCAAAGTGATATTTTAAAGGAACTCAAGCAAACAAAACAACCTCTTTGAAAATGTGTTGAATATTGCAAGAAAAAAGTTACTCAATATTTAAGGGAAAAGGAAATTCAATAGAGGTCCAAATGATTTATCCAAGTGAGGAAATAAGGTTAAAGGACTAGAGGGATCATTGGCATCATTTTATGAAATTTCTTACGGCATATTCACTAATGTTCCTTCACTAAGTATTCTAGCTACATCATATTTTAAAGATTAATGGTGTTATATCATAAATGCCATAATTTTCCTTTTTCCCTATAGATTTGTAATTATGTTGAACAAAACATAATGGGGAATGTGAAATAGGGAAAGGCTATGTGAATTGATATTTTCAAGGAACCTAGGAGATGTGAATAAATGATTTGAAAATGTGTAAAATGATACAAGTCCAAAAGTGCACAATGTTTATGAAAAAGAGAGGGTAAAAATAATAAGAGTGAAAGGGAAAACAGATGGGAACTATTGGGAGTTAGTCATTGTAGATAGAACCAAAATCTTGAGCAAAAAAATCATTGTACTATCAAAACAAAATCATAGGTTGACTTGGCAATGTTGGAATTTATTGAATATATTTTTTCCTATAAAAATGGAGGGTAAATTCATGGATGGAATTTCATCAAATTTCATCATTGTACTACCATCAAATTTGCTCAAGGAGATGATGAAGTATCTCAAGACAATATGGAAGTTGTTGCATCACATGAACCACATACATATTCACATAAATCATAACTTAATCATAACTCATGTACATCAAATAAACGATATAAGATAACGATATCAAATTCCTATCTGACATGAATAACATTGATCAAGCATGAATAAACAATGACATGGCTATAAATCATAACTTAATCATAACTCAAACATCAAATAAACGATATAAGATAGCGATATCAAATAAAATATCTAACATGAATAACTTTGGACATGCATGAATAAACAATCACATCATTACTATACTATGTACCTCAATCAATTAGGCCTTCTGGATGCTCTCGATTTTTTATTGTCTCAAACAACCTCTCATGCTCTGCATGAGGTAGTAAGTAGCGTACCTTGTTTGATGACTTCGTTGACATTGTCTGTAGTTGGATGTTTGTACCAATGATCAAGTGCGTAAAGTGATACACCCGTGACCCTGGTCTATAATCCGTGTATGTGTAGCCATTGCTCTTTGGTCCCTTTCCATCCATTGTAAGATATTCCCACTGAACAACCATCGAGCCAGTGGGAAAGGTAATGCCTTCACTATCTGTTAATGATGCGAGGAGGGTTTGCTTCCCCTGGATGCATCGTGCCAACCAATAATTCGTCCCAATTGCACTGTCTGTCGGGGCGACAACTGCGTAGATGTGTCCTGCAAAGATGCATTTTACAGTCATATTCCAACAAGTAGTGGTTTGATAACTTGGATAATTACATATAAACAAGGAGGGAACCGGGATATGCATGCATAAATGTTTACCTGGCTATACTAGATCAGATATATGATCATATTCATTCGAAATAGAGGACTGGCCATCCTCTAACTGGATTGTTTCAACAACTGCATGTGGGTCCACTGCAAGTGATACATGATCCCATTCTTTAACCCAATCCATTGATTCGCATTCATCCCATTCACAACTGCTGCAAGGCCCACAAAAGAAAGCAATTTTTCACGTCCATATTTCAAATAAGGGGTTGTTTGAGCTTCAAACCGAATGAAATCCATGAGTTCCTTGCACAGTACTGCAACTATAAAAATGTGATTGGTCTATATCAACTACATGCCAGAAATTTCTAACAACATGTCCTCTACCTGTTGGTATGTGTTGCTCCGTAGTTCGATCTGACATTTTTGCAAAGCACCATTGAACTATGGTTTCTGCATCCTGAATATGAGGGTTTCTCGTGCACCTCATCTCTTCCCTTTGTAGGGTAGTTTTGAGACATGCCCCAGCACCGTTGTGCTCTCCCTTTCCATGACCGGTCTCAAAATAGTTCCACACATGTAGCACATCACAAGTCTTGTGCAAAATACTCAACCACTAGAATACACGTGCATTTTTGAACTGGCCTGCACAACCATCTAACCATATCTAATGCCAATCCATCTGTATACCTCTCTCCTTCAGCTGATCATAGAAAATTTTGAAGCAATGTTGCACATAATGCAGGTCATGGCACCTGTCATCACTGATGTAGAAGTTGGTCTCTTTCAATATTATCCTCCTTTCATTGCTGCTCTCTGGGGCGTGCCTATACGTGATATGGACCATTATGCTAACTTGTTCTAAATGGTAGTATTGACTTTGAATCTCATTCTGTGGCTGCATGGTGTAGTTTTCAGCAAAGTCCACAACCAACAATATTGTGCCATTCGGGAAGGTGTCCCTGCACTGTTTGTACTGTTCACCCTGCCATCATGCTACATGGACATGCTGTACATACTTCTTGGTCTTTTGGTAGAATTCCTTCATGAAATTGCAAATTTGTACCTACTGCCACAAAACCTAGGGCATTAATACAACGTGACATTTTCAATGTGAATATATATGTACAAAATCAACATGTACAGTATGAAAGTATGCAAACTTAGATTACCTGTGACTTCACCAATGCAATCTTTTTGCTTTCCTTCGAACTATCTACTTGATATGTTATGTACTGGAAGTTCTGCATTTCTATTGACATCCTCCCAAATGCATGCTTCGCGGTTGTGTGGATGCAGGGGCTCAATAATGAAAATCCACTGCAACTGGAACACGTCCTATATAAACATGATATTTTATAATATTCTTGTCCTTCAGGTCTTGGAAACATTATGCTATGTGTAAATTCTCTGGATGCATTCGGTGGTTGTAATGATAGGAAATCCTGCACAATGTTAGTATGCAAATCAAAAAATATATGTCTATATGTATCATAAAAGTACTCAAATTCTACATGGTACCTACAACAACATGTATTGTGATCATTGCAAATTTTAACATACCAGGGTTTGCATTTTTCAAAGGACCTTTGGCCCAAGTTCAATTGTGTGTGCTCATTCTTGAACCTCTCGTAGAGTTTTGTTTGTGTCGTGTCAAGGAAGTGCTTACATGGGGTTCACCCCCCCTAACACATTTTCTCAACTTTAAAACATCTCTTTGATTTGATGACAGTCTAGTGTTATCATGCCAAAAATTCTACACTAGTTCTTTAACAGCATCAATGAGCTTCATGTCTGAACGAGGTAACCTACCAACAAAGGCCCAACAATCTTTTTGGCCCGGGGTCTCAAGTTTTTCTCTAATGGAAAAATACTTTTGAAGAGTCTTTCTGTCTACTTTAAAGATTTTACATGTGTGTGATAGTATGCTACGTTGCCTTGTGGATTTGTCTACAATCGATTCCGACAGTACATGACGGGCTTCATTAAAATATTTTGTACGAGAAATTTTTCCAGTCAAATTAAATGTAGATTGTAGATTTCTAACAGCATGATTGTTGACATCTGAACTTCTAACTACCTTTATGCTCAAAATTCTCCTAACATCCGCTAGACAATGTGATTTTAATAAAGCAAGAAACAATTGACATTTTGCTGCATCGGTTTTGGATTCAAAAAATTCTTTTGTTATCTTGCTACAATGGAAATCAATAGTGCTTTTGGGCATCTTACCTTCAAGTCCTGAAAATGAACTTTCATCCACATGAATACATCTGGGAGTTCTTCGTCATCTGCTTGATAGTCGAGGCAAGGGAGTCGGCAAGGAAGTATGAGTCCCGTCAATGGCTTGTTGTGGCCCTTCATTCACAACTTGATCCTGCAAGGGAGTGTGTTCTGCATGTGCGTGCTCTTCTTGGGGAGGTTGCCAATTAAGAGCTTGTTCAACATCCATCCCTTCATACTCGACATCAAGAAAGATTTGATTGGCTTCAACCACTTCGTCATTACTTTTTGATGGATCTAAGGCACTAACATTTTTCTTTCTACGGTTTTGCATGTACAACCTAGCTTTTTCTCTTATCTCATGGACCTTTTCAGGGGGCAGTGGGTTCCTTCTAGACTTTCTTTTATTATTACGTCTGTTGCCCATATTCAATGCATTTAAAAAAAAAAAAAAAATATCACCCCTGCAAGAATGAACAACAAATAAAATATTAAAACTCGATGTGCACATGATTATTAAAGCTCGATGTAGCAATTGATTATGTACAACAACATCTAGTGAGAATGTTTTCATATAATCTTAAAAGCTATTGGGAATGCCCTACATATCACTGCAATGACACCTCTAGGAACTCGGTAGGATGGTATTGGATGGTATTGAATGGTGGTATGGGATGTTAGTAGGAGCAACTTCCCTATGAGGGAAAATAGCCCCAAAAGACTAAGAGTTTTCAATTCTCTAGGTGTTTGTGTGAGTTTTTGTAGTGAAACCATGAGGAATTCAACAAATGTTTGTCTACTAGATGGAAGAATGTGATTATGAAATGTTATTGGTGGTGATGCAAGTAATTTTTTTTTATTATCTTCATGAAAGGTTGAAAGCATTGCTTGGTGCATTTTGTAGTTTTTTTTTGGTAAGATGTTTTTATTATCTATGTTGAAGATTAAGAAAACTAAAATAGATCTATCATACAATTCATGAGGAAAAACCAAAATAGATTCCATTCAAACAAGTGAATGAAGACTAAACTACATTTAACAAGATAAAATTATCACCATACCTCAAGGATTATGATTGCTCTTTGCCTCAAATGTCAAATGCTCTTTTGATGTGTCCACTATATGTAAGAAGACTTCATGTTTGTCCAAGTAGCATGAGAATTCAATCCAAGGTGCCAAATAGAGTACAACTGTTGTGTATTCACTCGATTGAACCAAATAGAGCCCAAGAGGTGTGTATTCAATCCAAGGAGCCAAAATAGATCCCAAAATGTTGTGTATTCTATCGAAATGGTGTATGAATTCAATCTACCATATAAATGCTTGTCGGACTGTGCATGAAACCAGCGAAGAGAACGCAAAAATGAGGAAAAAATTGCGGGAGAAAGAACGTGGGTGATTTTCTAAATTTGATCTTCAATAGGGATGTGCATGCACATATAGCACGCATGCGCATCTAGCGTTTGCGCATCCATTCTGAACATTGTATTGTTTGGTGGGTAACATTCAGTGCATTTATTACCCAAGAGATATAAATGTGTCGGGTTATTCTTAGAGCCCCTCCCCATAAAGAGGCCCTCCCCCATAAAATCCTTTAGGACCTCTTCTAACCCATAATCCCTATGTGCATTTAAGTGCTTCTAGGTGTTTAGGGGTTTATGGGTATATTTACAAATATTTATTTTAATTTCAAAACATTAATTTAATTTTTAATTATAACATATGTATTACATCAAGAATAATGCTTCTAGGTGGATGATGATGATGATGATGATGATGAAGATGGTGATGATGACTAATGGAGATGATGATGATGATGATGTTGATGATGATTATCATGATGAATATGCAGCACATCATCCTCATCATCTTCATCATCATCTTCTTCTTCATCATCTTCATCATCATCCACAACATGGTCATCATCACCATCTTCATAGTCATCATCATCATCATCATTGTGAGGACGAGGATGATGATGGTTATGATGGTGATGATGATGACGATGGTGGATGATGATGAATATGAGTACGATGATGAAGAAGATGATGATGATGATGACGAATATGATCATCATCAAAATAATCATATTCGTCATCATCATCTTCACTAGTCATCATCATCACCATCATCACCATCGTCATCATATGATCATGGTCACGATCATCACTTTCTTCATCATCATTGTCTTTAGTAATCTTCATCTTCGTCATCGCCATCTTCCTCCTAATCATCATCATCATTGACATATTCGTCATCATCTTCGTATCATCATCATCATCATTGACATCTTCATATCATAATCATCATCATCATTGACATCTTCATATCACCATCATCGACGAAGATGATGATGATGGCGATGATGATGCTGAATATGAGTACGATGATGATGATGACTAATTTGGAGATGATGATGATGATGATGACGATGATGATGATGGTGAAGATGATGAGGAATATGTAGCACATCATCTTCATCTTCCTCATCATCAACACCATGATCGTCATCATCAACTTCCTCGTCATCATCATCACCATCATCATTGTGAGGACGTGGATGATGATGAGGATGATGAAGATGATGATGATATGATGATGATGATGATGACGATGGATGATGATGAATACGAGTACGATGATGAATATGATGATGTTGATGACGAATATGATGATCATCATCATCAACAAAAACATCATATTCGTCGTCATACTCATCTTCATTAGTCATCATCATCACCATCTTCATCATCATCATCATCATTGTGGGGACGAGGATGATGATGATGATGATTATGATGATGGAAATGACGATGAAGATGGTGATGATGACTAATGGAGATGATTATGATGTTGATGATGAAGATAATGACGAATATGCAGCACATCATCCTCATCATCATGATCATCTTCATCATCATCAACACCATGATCGTCATCATCATCATCATTGTGAGGATGCGGATGATGATGAGGATGATGGTGATGATGACGATGATGATGGTGATGATGGTGATGATGATGACGATGGTGGATGATGATGAGTATGAGTACGATGATGATGATGATGACGAATATGCTCATCATCAAAATCATCATATTCGTCATCATCATCTTCACTAGTCATCATCATGTGATCATGGTCACGATCATCACTGTCTTTAGTCATCTTCATCTTCGTCATCACCATCATCCCCCTAATCATCATCATCATTGACATATTTTTCATCATCTTCGTATCATCATTATCATCATTGACATCTTCATATCATCATCATTGACATATTCGTACCATAATCATCATCATCATTGACATCTTTGTATCATCATCATCGATGAAGATGATGATGATGATTATGATGGTGGATGATGATGAATATGAGTACGATGATGATGATGACCAATTTCGAGATGATGATGATGATGACTAATTTTGAGATGATGATGATGATGAAAATGATGGGGAATATGCAGCACATCATCATCATCAACAGCATGATCATCATCAACAACATGATCATCATCATCAAAATCATCATACTCATCATCATCATCTTCACTAGTCATCATCATCACCATCGTCATCATATGATCATGGTCACGATCATCACTGTCTTCGTCATCACTATCTTTAGTCATCTTCATCTTCGTCATCATAATCATCATCGACATCTTCCTCCTAATCATCATCATCATTGACATCTTGATTCTTCGTCATCATCTTCATATCATCATCATCATCATTGACATCTTCGTATCATAATCATCATCATCATTGACATCTTTGTATCACCATCATCGACGAAGATGATGATGATGATGAATATGAGTACGATGATGATGATGACTAATTTGGAGATGATGATGATGATGATGACGATGATGATGATGGTGAAGATGATGAGGAATATGCAGCACATCATCATCATCAACTTCCTCCTCCTCCTCCTCCTCATCATCATCATTATGAGGACACGGATGATGATGAGGATGATGAAGATGATGATGATGATGATGATGACGATGGATGATGATGAATACGATTACAATGACGATGTTGATGACAAATATGATCATCATCATCAACAACAAAAACATCATATTCGTCATCATACTCATCGTCATTAGTCATCATCATCACCATCTTTATCATCATCATCATTGTGGGGACGGGGATGATGATGATGATGATGATGATGACAATGACGATGAAGATGGTGATGATGACTAATGGAGATGATGATGATGTTGATGATGAAGACGATGAAGAATATGCAGAACATCATCCTCATCATCATGATCATCTTCATCATCATCTTCATCATCATCAACACCATGATCATGATCATCAACTTCATCATCACCATCATCATCATCATTGTCAGGACAAGGATGATGATGATGATGATGATGATGATGATGATGATGATGACGATGGTGATGGTGATGGTGATGATGATGACGATGGTGGATGTTGATGAATATGAGTACGATGATGGAGATGATGATGATGATGATGAATATGATCATCATCAAAATCATCATATTCGTCATCATCATCTTCATTAGTTATCATCATCACCATCATCATCATCATCATCATCCTCATCATCATCATCGTCATCATATGATCGTGGTCACGATCATCAATGTCTTTGTCATCATAATTTAGTCATCTTCATCTTCATCATCATACTCATCATCACCATCTTCCTCATAATCATCATCATCATCATCAACATCTTCGTCATCATCTTCGTATCATCATCATCATCATTGACATCTTCATATCATCATCATCATCATCATCATTGACATCTTCGTATCATAATCATCATCATCATTGACATCTTCGTATCATCGTCGTCGACGAAGATGATGATGAATATGAGTACGATGATTATGATGATGACTAATTTGGAGATGATGATGATGATGAAGATGATGAGGAATATCCAGCACATCATCATCATCTTCATGATCATCAACAACATGATCATCATCATCAACTTCCTCATCATGATCATCATCATCGTCATTGTGAGGACATGGATGATGATGAGGATGATGAATATGATGATGATGATGGTGGTGGTGGTGGTGGTGGTGGTGGTGGATGATGATGAATACGAGTACGATGATGATGAATACGAGTACGACGAATATGATCATCATCATCATCATGACCATCAAAATCATCATATTCGTCATCATCATCTTCATTAGTCATCATCATCGCCATCTTCGTCATCCTCGCCATCATCATCATCATCATCATATGATCATGGTCACGATCATCATTGTATTCGTCATCATAATCGTCATCTTCATCATCCTCATCATACTCATCATCGCCACCTTCGTCATCATCTTCGTCATCATCTTCCTATCGTGATGATGATGATGATGACGAAGATGTTGTTGATGAGGAAGAGGGTGATGACAAAGATGACCATGATGATGATGGTAGTGGTGGTGGATGATGATGAATATGAGTACGATGATGAATATGATGATGATGTTGATGGTCATTGTACTCATCATCAACATCATCATCATCATCTTCATCATCATCAACATCAATGGTGATGATGAGGATGATAATGATGATGTTGATCTGACGTTGACGATCAAGATGATGACCTAGATGTTGATGATGATGAGGAAGAAGAGGGTGGTGATGATGATGATGATGGTGTTGATGATGACGATGATGATGATGATGATGAAGGTGATGATGATGGTGACGGTGATGAGGATGAAGAAGATGATGATGATGGAGATGAAGATGTTGATGATGATGACGATGGTGATGAAGATGATGTTGATGTTGATGAAGAAGATGGTGATGATGAAGAAGATGATGATGATGGAGATGTTGATGTGGAAGGGGGAGATGACAATGATGATGAAGATGTCGATGATGATGGTGATGATGATGACGAAGATGATGATGATGATCATCATCATCATCATAATCATCTTCATCACCATCATGATCATCATCCTCATCTCATCATCATCATCATCATCTTCATCACCATCACGATCATCATCCTCACCACCATCATCACCACCATCATCTTCATCATCATCTTTATCACCATTGTCACCATCATCTCATCATCATCATCATCATCATCATCTTCATCACCATTGTCACCATCATCTCATCATCATCATCATCATCATCATCATCATCAACATCTCCATCATCATTGTCATCTCCCCCTTCCTCATCAACATCTTAATCATCATTGTCATCTCCCCCTTCCTCATCAACATCTCCATCATCGTCATCTTCTTCGTCATCACATCTTCATCAACTTTATGTATCCCTGTGACAAAGGAAACTACATGAACACGTATGCACACCTACGCGTGCGCGCTGTTAACCACGCATGCATGCTTCTATGGACACATGTGCGTACTTACGCATGTGTGCCTCTTTGCGCGCACGCGTGTATGAATTGAAATTGTTTTTGGAGCCCTTGCAGGCTTGGAATTAGCTTCGGACTACACCTTTAGGCTCGGTCTGATTTATCTATGATTTATGGCAGAACACATCAAACGTTGCAACTTCCTGTTTTTCACAGCTGGTTCTGCATAAGCTCCACGAGTGCACTGCAGATGAAACTGCACACACTTGTTGAGTTCTGTGTGTAGATTCCAAATATATAATTTTTTAATAGCTCTGTTCTTGTTCTCTATTTTTAATTCATTTTAAACTGCACTCATGTCAAATTTGTAAAAAACATAGGTCGTTTATTTGGCCTATAACTTTTGATTGGCTTACCTATTTCGAAAACGGAAAAGAACCCACATAAGAGCACGAAAATGCCTACAACCTAAATAAATAAAAATGCATTTTGATTATTTTTAGACCATGATATGGTGGATTAAAACTTGACCATGTCCTTTTAGGGCTTCACTGACTTCGGTAATTTTAAAAAAATAAAATTAACTTTTAAAATTTTGGAAAAATAGCTCCGCAAAATATTTGTCTGTTGCCTACGCCTCTACATATTTTTTTCTCATAAATTGAAAATTTACATAGCAAATAGGTAGGTCAACAAAAACATGTGCATTATGTTTTAGAAAAAAAATAACATACCAATCTTCGAATAATGACATTTTGGGGTGGTTATACCACTTTTCCATAAATAAAAGTTATATATTCTGGAAGGTCGTCCGCTTTTCTACGTTTCATCTTTTTACACCTAATCGGAAAAAGTTTTGTAGGTACCTCTAATAATTGATTTTAATGATAATATTTCTGTTTTTCCAGAATGTCATTGCAACTAACATGTCATAATTGGGTATCATTACCTTGCACCAGCCCTGCAACATAAATTCATTAATGTTAAATGTCATCATCCATTCATGTCTGGTACATTCAATAATGGTTTTGTCGCATTGCGACATTTGACGTTCATCAAGGTTTATGTTGCATTGTAATGTTTATCAAGGGTTAGTTGCATTGTGGCATTCATCAAGGGTTATGTCGCATTGCAACAATGCCCAATATGTGACACATATGCCGACACAACCCAAGATGCAACATGTTCACAATGTGAAATTTGACGTTCATTAAGGTTTGTGTTGCATTGGGATGTTTATTAAGGCTTATGTTGCATTGTGGCGTTCATCTCGGGTTATGTCGCATTGTGACAATACCCAAGATGTGAAATTTGACATTCATCAAGGTTTATGTCGCATTCATGTTAGATGCGACATATTCAAATGTGAAATTTGACATTCATCAAGGGTTATATCACATTGCGACAACGCCCAAGATGTGAAATTTGACGTTCATCAAGGTTTATGTCGCATTCTAATGTTTATCAAGGGTTACGTTGCATTGTGGCATTCATCAAGGGTTATGTCATTGGGACAATGCTCAATATGTGACACATATGGTGACACAACCCAAGATGCAACATATTCAAAATGTGAAATTTGACATTCATTAAGGTTTGTGTCGCATTATGAAGACTTATGTTGCATTGTGGCATTCATCAAGGGTCATGTCGCATTGCGACAATGCCCAAGATGTGAAATTTGACATTCATCAAGGTTTATGTCGCATTGTGGTGTTTATCAAGGGTTATTTTGGATTGTGACATTCATCGAAGTCTATGTCACATTTATGTCGACAATGAATGCAACATAAATTCATTAATGTTAAGTGTCATCATCCATTAAGGGTTATGTCTCATTGCAATATTCATCAAGGGTTATATTGGATTAGGACATTCCTTCTCGGTACATTCAATAATGGTTTTGTCGCATTGCGACATATGACGTTCATCAGGGTTTATGTCGCATTGTGATGTTTATCAAGAGTTAGTTGCATTGTGGCATTCATTAAGGGTTATGTTGCATTGCGACAATGCCCAATATGTGACACATATGCCGACACAAACCAAGATGCAACATGTTCACAATGTGAAATTTGAAGTTCATTAAGGTTTGTGTCGCATTAGGATGTTTATCAAGGCTTATGTTGCATCACGGGGGGTTCACTAGTGAGGAAATATCATATCACGTCCATTCATATTGGGGGTTTGAATACTCTTAAAAACCTCAAAAATATATTGCCCCGTATTAAGGGGTCAAGGGAGGCTTTTAATTTGACATAGTAATATAAATATTGGGGGTTATTTTATTTGGGTGGGATGAGGAATAAGCTCCAAATAGTGGGATAGATTCATACCTCCAAATCATGGGCTCAATTCATACCGCCCTAAAACTTAAGGACCCTCCATTTTTATTTGATATTGCTTATGATCCTAAGTTTTGCATAAATATGATAAATTGTACCAATGATAATATCAATGGAATTCTCTTCGGATTACTGGCCTTGATCCATACTCATTTAATAGCTTATTTAGGATTCGTTTGAATTGATACATTATATTGCTTTTCATCTTTAAGTTAAGAGATGTAGCTAATTAGGAGTTTCAGAGTTGAATAATTGTATTTTATTTTTTGTAGGCATTCGAGTAAAAGAAAAACTAGATATAACCCAAGAAAAGGTAACTAAATGTTGTTATTTTTCTTGATGGAAAGAATAAATGTAGAGGAAGTGGAGGAAATTCATTGCATCTTGTGAATGATCCAAATCCAAGTTATGCACATGATCATATGGTGTTATTGGAAAGTAAGAGGAATTTTTCTATGTTCATTTGGGTTCAAGTATCAATGATGTTTGTTTTGATAGGAAGGTAGGGGAGTCCATCCACGAAAGGGTTTCAATTTTGAATTTTTATGGAGTTTAATTTATTAATATTAGATAAAACATGAGCTCTTTATGTCTATACTTATATTTACATATAAAATTGGTAGATTGGCAGACTGTGGTGTGAAAGACTTGCAATTCTGCTCTTTTCTAAACATTGCACTAACTATTGGACTATCAACCTTTTACATTCTTTGTTATGTTGATCTCTTGACTGGGTTTCCTTTTATGCATTTTAATTTCCAATACCAGGGTATTTTATAAGGATTATAAAAGTATGCTTAAGTGTAGTATTATAGGCGATTATTTTGGAATGAAAAAAACATAAATATATATTGGTAGGCAAATATTAAATATGAAACATACAATTTACTACTGGAAATTGTAAATTTTGGCGAATATTATGATAAAAAAACATATTTTATGCAAATATAGGCGATATTAGAGCCTAAAAATGACCAAATAACGAATTTATTTTTTGAAAAAAGGCCCAAAAAATAGCCAATTGGCGAAATTTTGCCCCTAAAAATTTCCTTGCCCAATACTATTTTGTTGGGTCTTCCACTATCCAACGCTACAAATTGATCTCACCCTTGCAATCCTAGTTGGATCATTATTAGCATTATACTATTATTTTATTTAGCATCATGTTTGTTTATACTAAGATGTGTTAGGGATCCTATTTGTTACAACTTGATAATATGATATAAAGGGGTATTAAAAATGGGTTGATAAAAATGGATACATACAATATGTGGTGAAACTAGGGGCTTGCTTAATTGGAAAGGCATATTGGGAGGGGGGTTCAACAATAAAATTTTAGGAGGAATTTTCCAATATTTATTGAAATTAGGGATATTCTTTAATATCATGCGAACGATCGTGCTATGTAACAAGTTCACTAAGTGAACCCCCCGTGTGTTGCATTGTGGCATTCATCTCGGGTTATGTCGCATTGCAACAATACCCAATATGTCAAATTTGATATTCATCAAGGTTTATGTTGCATTGTGATGTTTATCGAGGGTTATGTTGCATTGTCGCATTCATCAAGGGTTAGATGCGACATACTCACAATGTGAAATTTGACGTTCATCAAGGTTTATGTCGCATTGTGATTTTTATCACGGGTAACATTGCATTGTGGCGTTCATCAAAGGTTATGTCGCATTGTGAGAATGCCCAAGATGTGAAATTTGACGTTCATCAAGGTTTATGTCGCATTGTGATGTTTACCAAGGATTATGTTGCATTGTGGCATTCATCAAGGGTTAGATGTGACATATTCACAAAGTGAAATTTGGTGTTCATCAAGGTTTATGTCGCATTGTGATGTTTATTAAGGCTTACATTGCATTGTGGCGTTCATCAAGGGTTATGTCACATTGCAACAATGCCCAATATGTGACACATATGGCGACACAACCCAAGATGCGACATATTCACAATGTGAAATTTGATGTTCATTAAGGTTTGTGTCGCATTGTGATGTTTATCAAGGCTTATGTTGCATTGTGGCGTTCATCAAGGGTTATGTCGCATTGCGACAATGCCCGCGATGTGAAATTTGACATTAATCAAGGTTTATGTCGCATTGTGATGTTTAGCAAGGGTTATGTTGCATTGTGGCATTCATCAAGGGTTAGATGCAACATATTCACAATGTGAAATTTGGTGTCCATCAAGGTGTATGTCGCATTGTGATGTTTATCAAGGTTTACATTGCATTGTGGCATTCATCAAGGGTTATGTCGCATTATGACAATGCCCAATATGTGACACATATGCCGACAGAACCCAAGATGCGACATAGTCACTATGTGAAATTTGACGTTCATGAAGGTTTGTGTCGCATTGTGATGTTTATCAAGGCTTATGCTGCATTGTGGCGTTCATCAAGGGTTATGTCGCATTGCGACAATGCCCAAGATGTGACATTATTTTTTGATTATTTTATAATTAATTATTATATTATAATATTTTAATATCATATTATTACACTTTGATTGATATTTTGATTTAAATATCATATTTAATTAACATTATTAATAAATATCTCCAAAATATATCAGAGTATTACACATATCTCCAAAATTAATAAATTGATAATGTTAATTAATTATAATATAATAATTAATTATTTAAATAACAAATAATTATTTAATATATTATTAATTATTTAATTATGTAATATTAATATTAACTAAATAATAATATTAATTAATTAATATTATCATTCACTTAATTATTTTATAATTATTTTGTTTAATTATTTATTATAAAATAATAGTAGTGTTTAATTAATATTATTGTTTAATTAAACAATATTATTAATCAAATAATTAAAATATGGATTTCATTAAAATAATTAAATAATATTAATCTATTAATATTTTTAGTTACATAATCATTAATTAACTAATTAACTAATATTATCATTAACTAAATAACTATAATATGAATTAAATTATTTTATAATTATTATGTTTAATTAATTATTATAAAATAATAATATTGTTTAATTAAACAATGTTATTAATCAAACAATTAAATTATGTATTTCATTAAAATGATTAAACAATATTATTCTATTAATATTTCGGAGATATGTGTATGCGCACACCCCTTACTAGCAACATCAACATTAATAATATTAATGTGTCTGAATACCCCGATAGGCGTAAATGGGGCACATACTTTTCATATTAATGTTTTTTCCTATAGTATGTGTCCCATTTACGCCTATCGGCGTATTCGGACATATTAATATTATTAATGTTGTTGTTGCTAGTTTAATAAATGTCTTAACTTCAATCCATCTCTGCACTTATTTTTTAATAGATGTCTTAACTTCAATCCATCTCTACACTTATTTTTTAATCGATGTCTTAACTTCCATCCATCCACAAACAAGTTCATCTTTTCCCACTATCTCTAGCTGTCTTCAACTGCGTGGCATTCAAAATAATGTTACATGTGTTCCATCCACTCCATCAAAGTTTTAAATCTGCACGTACACAAAAGTCGAGCATCTAGATATTCATTTAGTGTTGTACTTAACCCTCTCTACAACTTCCTCATCACTCTCATCATAACTTTATGTGCAATCTGATCTAATAAGACAATGCCATGGCTTCCATCCTCTTTAATGTCTATCATCTTATACAACATTGCTATAATCTCTTTTCTTCCTGTCATTCTATCTTCTTCAATAAATGATCCACTCATCTTGTAGTCTTGCTCTTCTCTTTTTCCCTTTCCCATCTTTGCTTCTCAACACCCTCTCTCTCAGAATACCATGCACCTCAAAAAAACAATCTCCAAGAGAATTCCAATAATGTTGTTCAGTGAATACAAAAATATAAATATAAACAACAGAGAACAGAAGAGAGAAGAGAAAATCACAGACCATCAATCAAAGAAGGACACGGTCATTTATGTGGTAAAACCCTAGAGGGAAAACATCCACTAGACAAAGAAGAGAATCTTCATTATTCAACCAAGGAGATTACAACCAGCTCTGAAGAGGGTTTGAAACCACTTTCCTTCACAACCATGAGCACCACTTGTACAATATGGAACTAGATAGCGATTCAATTTGATGTATTTTTTTATCATTAATGCAACCAATAAATACAGACAATATAACTCATACATAACACCTGATCCCCTTTTAGAAATAACACAACATAACTCATAACACAATTCTTTTATTTTAGAAATGGTAATTTGTGGTCTCTGTCTACCTCACATCCCAGTAATTACAAAATAAAGGTCCCAAATTTATGTGAGAGCAAAAATCCCTGTATTCATGGGTTGTCAATTTATACATAAAGCGGGAGACTGCCATACGGTTGAAACCATTGTAAGTGCAACCAATTCACGTTTTTGTTATCTTATTTGTCTAAAAAACAATGTCTATGTGGTCTCCATTCATAGGTTATTTGATTTTTTTCCAAAGACCACTTCACTTAGAAGACCAATTTACTTAAAAGAGAAGGGTAAATATAACGAGTAGTTGTTTAAATATTTTTTTAAGTTAAAATCATGGAAATTAGGTGATTTAATCTTTTATTAAATTTAAATTCTTCATTATTTAAATTTCACTTTTATTATAAAAATAAATTTAATATACACCCAGCGGGGATGCCATCTATTCTTTAGGCATTGAAAAGAAGGTTATCTCAAATGAAATCATTTGTGGCCCATAGTGTTGAAATTTGATGGGTAAATAGCCGTCATTTGCCATTTTACACGTCAAAATACTCTCACTTCATAAAATTAAACGTCATTAATGAAGCCTAAATTTTTATGTCACCGTCATATTGAAGTGCATTTTTAATTTTACATGTCATCATCCCAAGTGCGTGCCCACATGCCCACACACACACAAACACACACACACACACATATATATATTACTAATTAATTATTAGCAATTAAATGTGTGTATATATATATATATACTACTAATTAGTTATTAGCAATTTTATCTCTCTCTCTATATATATATGGATAAAATTGCTAATGACTAATTAGTAATTCATTGATAGGCGACTACAATGAACAAATGCACAGAGGACGATCATGGCCTTTTAATGACGGATTAAGGATGGGCAGCTATGATTAACTGGATTAGCATATTCTTTCATCTAGCACATCTATCCAACACTGTGGATTTAGGGTGGACTCATAGGTTATCCAAAAGCATTTTGCTAATTAAACTTAGGTTACGGTTTTTTTTTTGGCTATTCAAACTTTGTTGCCACGCTGTGGGGAACAAAAACCGATCGGTGGATGCGTACATTCTATGGGCAACTGGAAAATTGATGAAACAGTGTGCTGTGCTCTTGTGAGGTGAGGGATCGCCACAACGCTCGCAACCAAGAAACTGATCTGTCATGGAGCCCAAACTGATCTGTCGCTTCACAGAAAACCTCCAGGGCGGCAATATTAAATGTGGTTGCAGGAACTCGCAAACTGCTACTCAAATTCGAGTTCTAGGCTAGGGTCGAAGGGTCGAATCTATATTACGTTCCAAGATCGAATCATGGTTTGGACAAGCAAGGTTGAAGCGTTTTGCATGCAGGCGGATCCTGACGCTCCAGGCGGCGAGTATTTGCACTGGTATGCTACTATCCTCCTGAACATGGATGAAATTTAGTAATAGCATAGAACAGGAAACCATCTAATTTTGGTTGTTACATTGCACAAGTTAGATTATCCTGATATGAATGGCTTTGGACCGCCTTTGTATGCTTCTTTTTTCTACATCAAACATGAAAACAATGTTGGTAGCAATTAATTACTCCACCGCTAGCTGCTGAAATCTCAAAAAGACAACAATCGCCTGGGTTTGTGACCACCTAGTTTTTTGAAGAGTTGCCACCACCACACCGCCTTATTCGAAGAGGCGGTCACCACATTAGTTCAGATTATTAAATTATGAAAACCCATTACCATTAATGTATTTTGACTCTACAGAATCGGGCCAGCGATCGCATGTCAGTCCTGAAGGGCCAACAAAGTCTTTATTTTGTCAGTCTGTAACAAAGTATTTATTTCTAAAGATAAAATTTTGTAATGAAGGGTCAATTAGCAGTTAATGACCATCTGTGCTGAAACATTATAAATACCTAGTCTTGTAATTGTGATTACAGATATAGAGTGAATGAAGTTGAAGTTAAACTCAAACTTTTACTGTGTATTTTCTGTTATGCTATGTTTTATGAGTTTGTAAACTCATAATTCTTTTGAAGTTATTCTTGTTGTAGCAAGTGAGAATATTTGTGTTATTTTCTGTTTTAAATGTGTTTAATTGTTGAAATAGATTATTAGTTAAGTTTATGAACGCAGGGGTCATCAAAATATAACAAAAATAGTCAGTTGTTACTGTTAGCTGTGACTGTGCTGAATATTGCAGTGAGTTGTTAGTGTCAGCTGTGACTGTTCTGTAGGTGGAAATTTCAGAGTTTAGTGATCTGTGTGTGTTCCCCTTCCTTCCCACAGTGGTATCAGAGCCTGATTAAGTTTTCTTTCTCGTTTTTTTCAGTTTTTAATTAATTTGGAATTTAATTTAAGATGGCTACTAACAGCAGTGCAGTGCAACCACAAATTCTTGTGTTGACTGAAAGAAATTATGACACATGGTTTATTAAGATGAGAACTATCCTGCATGCTCAAGATCTTTGGGATTTTGTTACGATTGTCTATCTAGAGCCAGCTAATCAAGCTGCTGAATTGGCTCCATCAAATGTTGAGCATGTTCTGTTGAAAGAAAATAGGAAGAAGGACAACAAAGCTCTTGGACTTATTCAACAAGGCCTAAGTGAATCCATATTTCCGAAGATATCAAGTGTTGAGTCTTCGAAGAAAGCTTGGGACACTCTTGAAACTTGCTATCAAGGTGTGACCAAGGTGAAGAATGTTAAGTTGCAGAACTTGAGAAGGGACTTTGAGAATTTGAAGATGAAGGACAGTGAGACTGTTGATAATTTTATGACTGAAGTTATGAATATTGTAAACCAGCTGAGACAGTATGGTGAAGACCTCTCAGATCAGCGTGTGATGGAGAAATTGTTGAGATGCTTGCCAAATAAGTTTGAAGCAGTGGTTGTTCCAATTGAAGAGTTTAAAGACCTCAGTCAAATGCAAATTGATGAGCTGACTGGTTCTTTGATTGCTCATGAATCAAGAATGAAAAGGTATGATGACACTCCATTAGAAAATGCTTTTAAATCTCAGTTACATGTTACTAGAGGTAGAGGCAGAGGAAGGTCTAATAGCAGAGGAAGAGGAGATCGAACTGCTGATCATAGTGACAACAGAAATGATTCAGAATCTGAAGAGAAGTCACAGCAGAATACTCCTAGCGTAAGGGGGAGTAGCAGCAGAATGTGGCAGCCAAGAAATCAAAGGTATGATAGATCTAAAGTTCAATGTTTCTATTGCAAGAAATTTGGGCAGTTTTCTAACAAGTGTTGGAAGAAGCAAGCATATTCTAGTAAGTTGTCTACACACATTACAGAGGAGACTGAACATAAGGAGAATCCTATGTTTTTAACTTGTAATGTCACCCAGGAAAGTTCAAAGGATATATGGCTCTTGGACAGCACATGCAACAATCACATGACTAGAAATGAGGAGTTATTTCTAAATCTAGATACAAGCATTCAGTCTAAAGTGAAGTTAGGTAATGACAGTAAGGTAAAAGTTAATGGTAAAGGTGTGATTGTTGTATATGCCAACAATGGTAAAAGAAGAACAATTCATGATGTTTATTATGTTCCTGGTTTAATGTGTAATTTATTGAGTGTGGGACAATTGTTAGAGAAGAAGTACAAAGTGTTCTTTAAGAACAAGGTATGTACTATTTATGAAAAATATCCAAGTAAATAGTTGATAGCCAAAGTAGAGATGACAAAAAACAGAATGTTTCCACTTATTATGAGGAATGATTTGACTAAATCTTTGAATGCTTATAAAACTAAGAGTTTAGATCAATCATGGTTATGGAATTTGAGGTATGGCCATTTACATTTTGGTGGCTTAGATTTGCTACAGAAGAAGCAGATGGTAAAAGGGTTTCCCAGTATCCAACAGTCAACAAGCTCATGTGAGAGCTGCATATTGGGAAAGCATCATAGAGAGAAATTCATCTCTGGAGTCTCATACAGAGGAAAAGCACCATTAGAGTTGGTACACACAGATTTGTGTGGACCGATGCAAACACCCTCTTTGACCCGTAATGTTTATTTTATGACTTTCATTGATGATTTCAATTGAAAAACTTAGGTGTATTTGCTAAAACAAAAATCTCAAGTTTTTGATGTGTTTAAAAATTTTAAAGCTATGGTTGAAAAGGAGAGTGACAGATCTATTAAATTCTTGAGATCAGATAGAGGAGGTGAGTATAAGTTAAATTAATATGTGGAATTTTGTCAATATCATGGAATTAAAAGACAATTTACTGCTCGCTACACTCCATAGCAAAACGTTGTAGCAGAAAGAAAGAATCGAATCATTATGAACATGGCTCGAAGTATGATGAAGGAGAAGCATCTTTCATATGAATATTGGGGAGACACTATTACCTGTGCAGTATACATTCTGAACAGAAGCCCAACTAAGAGTGTGAAGGATCGAATTCCACAGTAAGCATGGAATGGTAAGTGTAGCAGCATATCTCGTTTAAGAATTTTCGGTTGTGTAACTTATGCACATGTACCTGAAGAGATGAGGAGAAAGTTAGATGACAAAAGTTAGAAATGTATTTTTGTTGGATATAGTGAAGAATCTAAAGCATATAGACTCTATAATCCAATCACCAAGAAGTATGTCGTCAGCAGAGATGTGATGTTTAAGGAAGAAGAAGCATGGGATGGCAGCATAGATAAGTTGGTTGCAGAGGACGTTGTTACATCTCACGTAGAAGATGAAGAAGATGAGCAGGGCATACATGGAAGACAATTAACTCCACAAACGCCTACACCAACAGTAAGAACACCGGCCAGAATGCACAGAACACAAGAACGTGGTGAACCATCAAGCGTTGATGGACGACAAGGAACAAGATCAGAGGTAGGTAATGAATCAAATCCTACATTAGCTTCATTAAGAAACAAAGTTAGAGTTCAGAAGGCTAGAAGTTTAAGAGAACTGTATGAGCAAAATGAAGAAGTAGATCAAGTTTCAAATTTTGCATTGATAGCATGTGATCCTATAATTTTTAATGAAGAAGTCAAAAAGGATGTTTGGATAAAAGCAATGGATGAAGAAATTGATGCCATAGAATGAAATAATACTGGGATCTTGTAGATTTGCCCGATAATAAAAAATGTATTGGTGTCGAATGGATTTATAAGACTAAGTTAAATGTTGATGGTGAAGTTGAAAAATACAAAGCAAGACTTGTAGCTCAGGGGTTTAGTCAACAACCTCGTATTGATTATAATGAGACTTTTGCACTTGTAGCCAGACTTGATATGGTAAGGATGGTATTAGCTATTGCTGCTCATAATAAATGGTATGTATATCAAATGGATGTAATGTCTGTGCTTTTGAATGGCTCTTTGGAAGAAGAGGTTTATGTGAGACAACCACCTGGATATGAAATTGATGGACAGGATGACAAAGTCTACAGATTAAAGAAAGCATTGTATGGATTGAAGCAGGCACCTAGAGTTTGGTATAGCAGGATTGATGAGTATTTAAATAGTGAAAGATTCAACACAAGTCCAAGTGAGCCAACCTTGTATACAAAGGTAAACCAAGATGGTAAGATACTGATTGTTTGCTTATATGTTAATGATTTGATCTTCACTGGAGATCCTTCAGCAGATGAGTTTAAGAAAGCCATGAAAACAAAATTTGAGATGACTGATTTAGGAATGATGAAATATTTTCTTGGTATTGAAGTAACTCAGTCTAAGGATGGTATTTTTATAAATCAAGCTAAGTATGCAAATGATGTACTGAAAAGATTCAGAATGATGAATTGTAATCCAGATGTAACTCCAAATACAACTGGTACAAAACTCAGTAAGGAGGATGATGGGTCAAAAGTTGATCCAACATTGTATAAGGGACTGGTAGGAAGTCTTGTGTACTTGACTGCAACAAGACCCGATATAGTGTTTGTAGTAAGTATGATTTCAAGATTTATGGAGTCTCCAAAGAATACCCATTGGCAAGATGGAAAGAGGATTCTGAGATATATTGTTGGAACGACAAATTTTGGTATCCAATATACATCAAATTCAAATTTTAAGTTGATTGGATATACTAACAGTGATTTTGCAGGTTCTACAAATGATAGAAAGAGCACATCTAGATATGTATTCAGTTTTGGATCAGGATCAGTAGCATGGGCTTCAAAGAAGCAGCCCATAGTGACACTATCCTCTGCTAAGGTAGAGTATGTTCCAGCAATAGCAGCTACATGTCAAATTGTGTGGATGAGAAGAACTCTTTCTGAGTTACAGCATGAACAAGATGAACCAAATCATATTTTTTGTGACAATAAATCAGCCATTGCACTATCAAGAAATCATGTATTTCATAAAAGAAGTAAACATATTGATACACGGTATCATTCCATTCGAGAATTGATAAACAAGAATGAAATCACCATGGAATTTTGTGGATCAGAAAATCAGTTTACGGACCTATTTACAAAACCTCTCAGGAAAGAGTTGTTTGAGTTTCATAGGAAAAACATTGGGGTTTGTAAGCTGTAACAGAAATCTAGTATTTCAAAGTTTTGTTTTTTGAATGTAGTAATTAGGGGGGAGAATGTTGGCAACAATTAATTACTCCACCGCTGGCCACTGAAATCTCAAAAAGACAACAACCGCTCAGATTTGTGACTGCCTATTTTTTTGAAGAGTTTCCACTGCCACACCGCCTTATTTGAAGAGGCAGTCACCACATTAGTTCAGATTATTAAATTATGAAAATCCATTACAATTAATGTATTTTGACTCTGCAGAATCGGGCCAACAATTGAATGTCATTCTTGAAGGGACAACACAGTCTTTATTTTGTCAGTCTATAACAGAGTATTTATTTTTGAAGATAAAATTTTGTAATGAAGGGTCAATTAACAGGTGTTGAAACACTATAAATACCCAGTCTTGTAATCGTGATTATAGATATAGAGTGAATTAAGTTGAAGTTAAACTCAGACTTTTACTGTGTATTATTTGTTATGCTCTGTTTTATGAGTTTGTAAACTCATAATTATTTTGAAGTTACTATTGTTGTAGCAAGTGAGCATATTTGTGTTATTTTCTGTGTTAAATGTGTTTAATTGTTGAAATAAAATATTAGTTAAGTTTATGAACGCAGGGGTCATCAAAATATAGCAAAAACAGTCAATTGTTATTGTTAGCTATGACTGTGCTGAATATTACAGTTAGCTGTTACTGTCAGCTGGGACTGTTCTGTAGGTGGAAATTTCGGAGTTTAGTGGTTTGTGTGTGTTGTTGTGAATAAGAGAAACACTCCCCTGCCTTCCCACAAATGAGAAGAATTGGAATGGTGTCCATAAATTCCCCACACACACAAGCAATGAGGGACAATCACATAGTAAGATTTCTTCTGCAATTCCAAGTTCCATGGGAAATAGCAAGATATCTTTCGAATTGTGCAAGCCCAAGGAATTTAAACCCATGGTTCTTCCCATCTCTATGGAGAAGCAAAAGGGCGACGATGTTGAAAATGGTGGCACTGGAAGGAGTGAAGAGAATCATTCGACCGACACATGTAGCACTACACAAATATCTTGCAAGAGCAAAGATGATTATTCACCTGGTAAGTAGAGTGAGGAAGAATCAACCTGTCCAAGAACATGAAGTAGCCCAACACAACCATCTACGTTGGGTTTATGTAAATAGGCTACACCATTTTCTTAGTTGTTTAATACGAAATAATTTTTTAGTGTTCTTGAGTGCTGCATTATCGTGTTCAATAAATGGAATCTAAACATCTGCACCCTTTTTCGTTATGTAATACAATCAAGATATCTTCATCTCTGATTTATGTTGGTTATTTATCTCTGATTTATGCCGGTTATTTATTTGTGAGAATAATTTAGCTGAAACTTATTTTTGAATCAAAGTCTCATGGGTTTGCTTTCTTTGCAATATTGGGTAGCTCTCTCTGAATCTTGCAGCCTGTGGTTTAGACTGGTTGGGTTCTTTCTCCATGTAGGCTTCCATGTAAATATAGAGGAATATTCCTTAGCCATGTCTCAG
Source organism: Larix kaempferi (assembly GCA_027924585.1). Classification (NCBI taxonomy): domain Eukaryota; kingdom Viridiplantae; phylum Streptophyta; class Pinopsida; order Pinales; family Pinaceae; genus Larix; species Larix kaempferi. The sequence continues at coordinate 16,326,935 of BSBM01000050.1, read as the reverse complement.
TCTTAACATTGTATAATGTAATTGCAGAGCCAAGAAAAAAACTATTATTAGCTACAGCATCCCTTCTGCTATTCAATTTCCCGCATAGATCAGGAATTTATGCCCACAAAATAGGATTTTGCAACACCTTATTTCTTTCTATCTACATAGGCATATACAGCTTAACAAAGCCAACGAAATTCACATTTTATCGAGATAAAGATTGGAATGTATAGATCTAACATTTAAGAATTGCAAAAGCATAAGAAGATCGTAATTATATACCTTGGAAGATGGTTGCGGTTGCAATGATGAAAACCAGGGAAAGAAGGAGAAGGAGAGAAGTTATATTGCTCATTCTGGTTGTAACAGATACAACTGATACCCGTAATAGTTTTTGGTCTGTAAAGTCACTGCTTATCAATGCATATTTAGTACTATTGCGTTTTCTGGACATTATTTCTGGGTCTTTTAACAGTACCAAGGTGTCAGAGCTCTTAACCTCTTACTTATATGTGAAACTACACATTTCATACAATTCTATCAATGACCACAAATAACCATAACATTATTTAAATATATTGCATGCATAAAAGCATCCCAATTATACATACCAACGATGCCCCTAAAAAAATTGTACAATCGACTACAAGGTCATCAAATCATTTTATGTAACAATGTGTTACAGTAGATTTTCCATGTCCTTCATAATCTATACCAAATACTGCATACCCGGCCTTCGCAATCCTCACTCATGTGTTTGGTAATAGGTCCAATTGGGTTATTAGTTTTGCGGCTAAATTAATAAGAAATTCTGTAAACAGACTCTACAAATATTGTTCCTTAATGAACATCACGTTCAGAGTCCATTGAACCAATATAAACACTGATAGTCAGAATCAAAGCACCTTCCATGAAAATGTTGCACTCAATGCCATATCCTACAAGCACGAGAAGAAAACAAATTACACAATAGATCAAATTTTGTTATTCTGGTTCTATGAAGGATAGACAGTGATACCATGCATTGCTTTGTACATAGTGTAAGAAATACCACTTCTTTACAATTGACAAAACTAGTTTGCAAACAATTTTTTTCTTCAAATTCATAAAGATATTTCAAATATCTATTTCGAAAATGAAAATACTCTATGATGCATCAATAAACGGATATGACATTCGTAGAGTACTAGTAAAGAATGTTTCACTCTCTCTATACTTCAAATATAAATGATAAAAGCCATAACAAGCTCAAATGCAACTTTGAGAAAATCAGATGCAATTCAAATTATAGGATATCTTTTGATCAACACCCTGGTCATTGTGCAGAAGATGGGAGTTATGCGAAATCTAATAACAAAGGCAAAAAGAGGCAGCTGAAGGCATAGATGTGAAAGCGTTTCCAAGAGAAAAACCAATAGAGAAGGGATCAAAACGAGATCGGAGAATTGAGGGAAAGGATCCTATGAAATTTGCAGAATTGGACTCGTTAATGAATATTTTGACAAAGGATCGATGGTTGAGAGAACAAGATTGAGGAATCGAAAATCCTATTGAATTCGAAGTCAGTGTATATGATAACGTTTTGTAGATTGAAGGCACAATTATCTGATTGAGAAGTCGTTGGTAAAATTGAAGACGATCAACAAATTGTAAAGGTTTGGATTGAAAAACCGGTTATTTATCTTGTAAATAGTAATCCAGTGCCAAAATTCCAAGCTTTTATAACATATTGATGAGAGGGGAGTTCCATGGTTTCAATTCCTTGCCAAATCAAAGGTGGAAATTTGTATCATCAACACTAATATCTGGCATTTGATCTATGTTAAGTTACATATGAATTAATGGTTTGATGTTCTTATGGAAGGTTAGACTAGTAAATATCAGGTCACCCATTCAATCTGAAGATTGATGATGAGGAAGGGAGATTGAGGCAACATAAATTTATCCATTGATGAATGGAATCGGGACTGGAATATGGTTTATTAAATCTTGTAGCAATTCCTTTTGGTATGTCAATGCTTTCCTGTAACGTTGGTGCTTAGCTCCAATTACAAGAAATACAACTTGATATGAGATTGTGAATAGATCTGGACACTTGGTAAAGCCTCCCTTCTTTGGATAGAAAGAGTAGTCTACAAAATTCAAGGGGAAATATTAATAATAATAAAAAACTTGTAAACCATAGATAACCGTAGAAAGGACAACTCTCATTAAACATTAGATTGCATATGTAGATAGTAATGAATACACATATAATCGCATAAGAGAAATTGTAACTAGACCAAATTTTGGGCATTAACCTAAAATTACAAGGGTTAGTGAAATTAACCTAAAATTACTAGGGTTAGTGAAAGTACCTAATCATGTGTATGACATACTTCCTTGACCATATCCTTTAGCCTTAGTTTATGTCTCGTCATTTTGTGTGCCTTGAAAAGTGAAAATCAAAGTTAAACTTATAATATATAAGCTTGGGAAAAAAGAATACTGAAATTCATAAAATATTTCCAAAAGAAATTATTGTTACGTGTGTCACCGATGGAAATTATGTAACTACAATTTCCTCCACAATCTCTACATGTTTACCCTTAACCTACAAATTCATTAAAATGTAAGAGACCAACAATATAAAATTGATTTGACTTAGGCATTCACAAGTTGAGGCGATAATCTATATAAATCACTCAATAATTGTGTTCCTTGGTGATCACCAAAATCTTCACCAATGTTGAAGCAGTCATCATCATTTAGGAATTGTGTATACTGCATATGTTTGAATCAATCAATTATGTGGCTACAATTTCCTTGGCAATCTTTACATTTTTACCGCTAACTTACAAATTCATTAAAATGTAAAAGACCAACATGTAAAATTGATTTGACTTAGGCATTGCCTTAGAAATTATTAATGATTTGAGTTAGAAATATTTGTTTTGCTTGCACTAAGTAGTTCAAATAATTCCCAAGTTTGGCTTAATTTGTAGTATTTTACTTTTCTATATTAAATAATAAAAAATAATTATTGTATTATTAAATTTTCTTATTTTAATGTTGGACGAAAAGTGTATTGTATTTTTAATTAAATAAATAATATTTACTTAATTGATAATTGATAAGATTTATTGTTCTTAATAAATTAATTTTATAATAAAATCAATATTTCAAATAAATATTAATTAATATATCTTATAATAAAATTTAATTTAATTTAATAAATTTAAAATTAAATTAAATTATTAATATAAATAATAAATAAAATTAACTTTAAAATATTAAATTAAATATATTTTATATTAAAGAAAAAAACATGTTTTTAAAAAATGTAATGCTTTTTTAATAATATTATTGTAATATTAAGTATTACTCTTTTACCAAAGAAAATGATTATAATGCAAAGCAAGTAGATTATGGCTTTACTTAATTTCTCAACCAACTCAAATTACTATATTCATTGTGGTATAATAATATTTTCTTTTATTTTATTCAATAGATACATTTTATCATTTCAAAACATATATTCAAAAATTTGATATACAATAAACATCTACTCAATTCATATTCTTTATGTATAATGAATATCATTTTTTTTGATATATAAGAAAAATAAAATTTCACTACATATTTATTGTGACTTAATTTATTAATATTAAATGAATCATTCCACGAAAAAAACAATATTTTTTTTCATATAAATGAAATAACAATAATTTTTTTTTCTAATAATAATAATATTTTTATTTTTAATAATAATAGTAATAATTCTCTTTTTCTAATAATAAGAATATTATTATTATTATAAATGAAATATTAATAATATTTTTTATATCATCTTCTAATATTTATTCAAGTAAAGTAATGGTAATTATTTTTTTTTATAAATGAAATAATAATAATTCTCTCTTTCCACACACAAAATAAATTTAACAATATTATTAAAAAACTTCATATTATTATATTATCTCTTAACTTCATGTTATATCTAAACCATCATTGACTATAGTTAATCATAGTTAATAATGAATAACCATAGTGAACCGTGAATATCCATGTTCAACCATAGTCAACCATGAACAACAATAGTCGAGCATGAATAACAATAGTCAACAGTGAACAACCATAGTCAACAATGTTCAATCATGGTCAACCATAATCAACCATAGACAACCGTGGTCAACCAAAGTCAACCATGGTAAACCATAGTCAACTATGGTCAAATTGATATAACATTAATGTTAATACATTAATATTAATATTAATAATTATTATTTTAATATTACAATTTTAAGTCTAAAGAAGGGTATTTAATGTTTATAATAATAATAACTATATTATTATTTCAGTCTTAAGTGATGGTGAAAAAACAACCAAAGGAAAACAGGGTCAACCATGTCAAAACAATTAAAGTTAATGAAATTCAACCAAAAACACCAAAGTCAACCTAACAACCAAGGTCAACTGTGCCCAATCAAACAAATTCAACAATGTCGAAACAATATAACCATGGTTAAACATAGTAAACCATGGTCAACTAAATTAAACATGGACAACCAAAGTCAACATTGGTCAACTAGACCATGTAAAAAAAAGTCAACCATGGTCAACAAAACCATGCCCAAACAACCAAAGTAAACAAAACAACCTAAGTAATGCAAACTGAACCAAGGTCAACCATGCCCAAATAATGTAAACCATTGTTAAAGATAATAAATCATGGTCAACAAAACATTGTAAACCAAATTCATACATATAATGTAAAATAATGTCATTCAAAGTCATCCATTCCTAAACAACCATAGTCATCCAAAGGAAACCATGCCTAAACAACCAAAGACAATGAAAAACAACCAAATTCAACCATGCTCAAATTCAGCCAAAGTCAACCACAATAAACCATGCCCAAACCACAAAAGTTAATCAAAACAGACAAAATTCAACTATGGTCAACCAAACAACCAAAGCTGACAAAATTCAACCATGGTCAACCAAATAATGTAAACCAAAGTCAACCATGGTAAACCATAGTCAACTATGGTTAAATTGATATTAATATTAATAACGTTAATACATTAATATTAATATTAATAATTATTATTTTAATATTACAATTTTAAGTATAAAGAATGGTATTTAATGTTTATAATAATAATAACTATATTATTATTTCAATCTTAAGTGATGGTGACAAAAAAATCAAAGTCAACCACAGTCAACCATGTCCAAACAATTAAAGTTAATGAAATTCAACCAAAAATACCAAAGTCAACCTAACAACCAAGGTCAACCGTGCCCAATCAAACAAAGTCAACAATGCCGAAACAATGTAACCATGGTTAAACATAGTAAACCATGGTCAACTAAATCAAACATGGACAACCAAAGTCAACCTTGGTCAACCAAACCATGTAAAATGAAGTCAACCATGGTCAACGAAACCATGCCCAAACAACTTAAGTCATGCAAGCTAAACCAAGGTCAACCATGCCCAAATAATGTAAACCATTTTTAAAGACAATAAACCATGTTCAACAAAACAATGTAAACCAAATTCATACAAATAATGTAAAATAATGTCATCCAAAGTCAGCCATGCCTAAACAACCATAGTCGTCCAAAGGAAACCATGCCTAAACAACCAAAGACAACTAAAACAAGCAAATTCAACCATGCCCAAAGTCAACCACAATTAACCATGCCCAAACAACCAAAGTTAATCAAAGTCAACCAAACAACCAAAGCGAACAAAAGTCAACCATGTTCAACAAAACTATGTAAACCAAAGTCAACAGTGGTTAAACAAACAAAGTTAACAATTTAAACATGGTCAACCAAACAATGTAAACCAAAGTCAACCATGGTCAACGAAACAATGTTAGGTTCAAAGTCAACCAATGTAAACAATGTTAACATGATCAACCAAGCAATGTAAACATCGTCTCCCAAATCATGTAAACAATTCAAGCAAAGTCAAGCAAAGGAAAACATACCCAAACAACCAAAGTAATCCAAAGTCAACCATGCCCAAACAACCAAAGTCATTAAGCCAAATATGGCTTAATAATATTAACATTAAGCCAAAGTCAACCAGATTAATTACTTACTTACAATGTTTAAATTGATATGATAAATATATTTGATATGAATGATATATATTTAAAATTTTAAAATAGTTTAACCACAGTCAACCATAGTCAACCATGAACATCCAAATTCAACCATAGTAAATCATAGTCAACCATGAACATCCAAATTCAACCATAGTAAATCATAGTCAACCATGGTAAACCATAGTTGACCATATTGAATAAGTCAACCAAATTCAACCACATTCAAACAAAGTCAACCATACTCAACCATGGTTAACCATATTCAACTAAACTCAACCAAAGTCAACCATATTTAATCAAATTCAACCATAGTCAATTAGTCAACCAAAGTCAAACAAAGTTAACCATAGCCTATTACTGCCTAACAAAGTCATCCATAGTCAATTAGTCACCATACTAATGTTAATTTTTCAGAATTTACTTCAATTTGATCTAGGATCTTAACTAAGAGAACAACATGTACAGCATATCTACAGCATATCAATCATGGACACAATAATGTAAGCACACAAGAGACACAAAGTTTACTTGGGGAAAACCATAAAGGTAAAAAACCCCAATAACTTCCTCAGAGATAGATAGAGCAATGATACAACCCAGGCATAAGAGATAGACATCTACTAGCAGCAGCTTCTTCTCCTCCACAAGTGCACCACTCTCCAAAGAGTGTGAGAGAGAATAGAATGAATCAAATAGAGTACCTCCCGCACTCTATTTATACTTGACTTGACTTGCCTAATAACCTTTACTAGGTCGGCCTTAACTTAACCACATAATATAATGCTGACTGGGCCGACCCCTAATAGGGTGGTCTAATAACCCTTTGACCCACATGGCCGACCCCCAATAGGGTGGTCTAATAACCCTTTGACCCACATGACTTATACAAGGCCGACCCCAGCAAGGTGGTCTAATAACCCATCAAGTATAAGTTACGACACTTACAATATAAATGACAACACTTCCGTATAGAGGAATAATAACATCTCTATAGGAATACAATATACATATATGTGAAATACGTTCCGAAGTTACATATACATCAACACTCCCTCTTAACTAGGAAGGTATTTCTCTACACAGGTCTTCTAGCACAAGTCTTCTTCTCTGGATCATCGTCATCGTCACTGTTGCTGCTATCTCAATCAATCTCTGAATCTACTTGTCATAGGAAGTTCTACAGAGAAAGTCCTTTTTCATAATCGATGTAGGCCCACCACCTATAGGTATTCATCCTCACTAGCCATACTGTGGAAATCTCAGGACTTATTACGTGCGTCACAAAACCTCGCAAGAGCATCCCAAGACTGATTACAAGCATACTGCTCAACCTATCGGATCTCCCAGGATCTTTTACATGTAACTGCACAACCTGTCCACGACCATGGAGTATCAACCTGATACTCATAATCATACTGATCATCGTCCACGAAGCACAGACCATATGCACACAACACAGCACTTACACTCACTGGCATGGAAGGAATTTCCTCTAACCATCCGAGAAAGGCTCAACACTCACATCAACGCATGTGGGAGAACACATCTGCCACCATGTCAGAAAGGCTCTGCACTTATATCAATGCTCATGGGAGAACACATCTGCCACCATGTCGAAAAGGCTCTGCACTTACATCAAAGCGCATGAGAGAACACATCTACCACCATGTCGAAAAGGCTCTGCACTTACATCAATGCACATGGGAGAACACATCTACCACCATGTCGGAAAGGCTCTACACTTACATCAACGCACATGGGAGAACACATCTACCACCATGTCGGAAAGGCACTATGCATCTGTGTCTTCGGAACTCATCACTCATAATCCAATTGATTATGTAATGTATCCACCTGATACATATGATCATCCTAATCATCATCATAGAATCATCCTAATGCATATCATCTAGAGTATCGTCTTGATACTCATCACTGCATCGTCCTGATGCATACAAAGTATCTGACTAATACATAACATCATACATGATCTATCTGATCATACAATGTATCCACCTGATACATATACAAATACATGATCCACTTGATCATACCTCATACATATCAACATACATGATCTACCTGATCATACAATGTATCCACCTGATACATCTATAGATACATACACATGATTCAACTGATCATATCCAGCATCCACCTGATGCATATATAGAGCAGTAACTGGAGCATCAAACTGATGCTCATCATCCAGCACTTACATCCACAGCAATGGGAAGGATCCTCCTCTAACCATGCTTGGAATGGCTCCTACAAATGTGTCCACCACTTCTTCCTCGAAGTGTCATCAATCTGAAGAATACCAAGCCTCTCTCTGAAGTACTCAATCGTCACTTTGGCTAGTGGCTTCGTCAGCACATCTACAACCTGCTCATCTGTCGCAACATACAGGAGCTTCACTGCTCCTCTCTGCACCAAATCCCTGATATAGTGATATTTGATCTCAATGTGTTTCGACCTATCGTGGAACACCGGATTCTCAGACAGCTTCACACAACTCTGTTTGTCACAAAAGATACCAGTAGCCTCCAACGAGAGATCAAATAACTCAGACAGTAGCTTCCAAATCCATACTGCCTCACAACTAGCTGAACAAGCTGCAACATACTCTGCTTCAGCTGTACTCAGTGCTACGCAGGACTGCTTCTTGCTAAACCAAGAGATCACACCTGATCCCATACTGATGTAGCACCCAGAAGTGCTCTTCCTATCTGCAACACTGCCTGCCCAATCTGAATCAACATAACCCTGCAGGTTAAACTTTTGATTCGCATCATACTTTAGCCCATAATCAATTGTACCCTTCAAGTACCTCATAATATGCTTTACAGTAACCAGGTGAACACTCCTCGGAGCTGTCAGGAACTAGCTCAATGTGTTCACCGCAAAGCAAATATCCGGTCTCGTGTTCGTCAGGTACATCAAGGACCCAATCATATGACGATACATAGTGACATCAACCGGATCAGATGAAGCATCACACAGAAGCTTTAGGTTCGATTCCATAGTTGTGGCCATGGCCTTGCAGTCCATCATCTCGAACCTCTTCAGGATCTCTACTACATACTTCCCTTGTCCAAGGAAGATCCAATCTACACTCTGCCACACCTCCATGCCTAGAAAATAGTGCATCATCCCCAAGTCCTTCATCTTGAACTCGGTAGCAAGCTTCCTCTTGGTATCAGCAATCAAACTATCATCTCCTGGTACAAACAGGTCATCCACATATAGGAGTAGTATCACAAGATTGCCTTCCTCAACCTTGTAGTAAAGGTTGGAATCTGCTTTACTCTTGGTAAAGCCAAAACTAGATAGGAAATTGTCCATCCTACCATACCAAGTCCTAGGATCTTGCTTCAATCCATACAAGGATTTCTTCAATCTACACACATATGACTTTCTGTCATGTGTTTCAAAACCGAGTGGCTGCTCCACATACACTTCCTCTTCAACTACAACATTCAAGAAGGCAGTCTTGACATCCATCTGGTGTATCTTCCATTTCATCATTGTAGCCAGGGAAAGTACTGATATGATGGAAGTGTACCTGGCTACAGGAGCAAAAGTTTCTTCATAGTCTATTCCTTCTTTCTCGGAGAAGCCACGAGCTACAAATCTTGCTTTGTATTTCTCTATGCTGCCATCTGCAACATGCTTGATCTTATAGATCCATTTGGAAGTCACAGCAGACTTCCCTTCAGGTCTTGGGACTGCATCCCAAACATCATTTTTCATGATCAATTGATCATGGCATTCTACCATTACTTCATCCCAGATCCTGGGAACTTCAATATCTCCAATATTTTCAATAGATATCTTTGTTGCTAGAACAAATGTTGTAGTCCTTCTTTTGTAGGTGAAGGTATACGATCTTTCCTACAAAACAAGTTAAATTGCATGATTAGAAACATCTCATGGTTTTTAGAACAAATTCTTACACATAAAGAAATATGTCATATAGTCATGCAATTATTTTAGCCAATGCTTCAAGACAACATTCATCCATATCCTGTAACTTTCTAGATGCCTTCCAATCTCTACCAAAACATTGTTAAGAGTTTGCACTACTCCCAATATGTCAACAAAGAGGTTTCATTCCAGATAAGTAGCAATGGAATGTTGTACAGTTCCATAGGCCACTTACCCATTACATACATATTAGTAGTATGTTGTTCATTAATGCAATTATTCTAATATGCCAAAAATACACAACCTAATTCTAGGAACATCAGTATATACATCATTGAATAGTATTATTTAAACAATCAAATATGTAAGAAATGATAATTCAAATACTTATCTTTGTTTGGTTTTTAGGTGGACTCCCTCTGAATCTTTGCAACTCCATTCTGATGTGGATTGTGAGAAGTGGTCGACTCCCTCGGAATATCTGCATCCTTGCAGAAACTACTGGAGTGTGCTCCCTCTTGATCTTTGCTTCCTGGATTACCTATCCTTGAACTTATATCCATCCTTGATCACTATGCATGCTTACAAGTATCATTATTGTGATATCCTCTAGATCTCATACATAATCATACATTTATTAGTATATTCTCAATACTATCAAAACACAATAATCTTAAGCATGTAAAGTCATGATCATTTCAAACAAAAATAATAAGCATTAGTATTCAAGGACTCTTATGGTTAGTCATATCATAAATTAAAGTAAGAAACATAATATGCCTAAACCCGTGATTACTCAAACCTATACTTTCATGAATCTTCTGGTTAAACATATCATCAATTAAGGTAAGAAACATAATATGCATACACCCATGATTATTCAAACCTATGAATAATCATTATCAATCATGCCATGTATACTTATATAAGAGATTCTATCACAAAGTAGGATTCTAACTTGATATAGGAAAAACATACCTGGATTAGTATGTTAGCTAGTTATGTCTAACATACCCACATGATGTCTTCTTGCTCTCTTCAATGACTTGTGCTAGTAACCTGCATATCTCATAAGTTAACCATTATAGAACCAAGTTATACATACCTCGTAAATAGATCTTCTAAGTGATCCATGACAATGGATGAATCTTTGTCTTCATGTCACCATGATCATATGTTCTTGAACTAGAACATGATTTGTCTTTCTTGGTGTAACTTTCATGTTAGCAGACAACATAAACCTCATACAACACCATAATGCATTAGTACAATCATAAGTGTCAACACCCTAATCAATGAATATCTTCTATCGTGCATTCATAATTTTATTAAGGTGATACGACAAGTCTAAATTTAATCAAGATTATACTAACTGTAATAATATGAAGACAAACATACCATAAAGTTAATCATGAACAAATCTCGAAACATACCTGGATAAGTCATACCTGTCGAGATTGCTTGTAATCTTCTTATGTAAGGCCTTAGCCTCATCTCCCTCTGAAACTGGAACTTCTTCACTTATGCAAGTGACCAAACAATTCTCTTCTAGGATGAACCCAATCCACTTGATTTGCATAAACTCGATCTAGAGTTGGATTAGGGTTTGTCAGAGAAACCCTAAAAATTCAAACTTTGAATTTCAAACTTCTGAAAGGATAGAAGGATGCGCCTTGATGAGCTGATCAAGCTGGTATGGTCAGAATTTGAAAACTGCAAAGTTTCACCCCTAAAAATTGACTTTGAAACTTTCGGATCTTCTGGACAAGATCTCGAACTAGGGTTTGATAAAGCCCACCCTCCTGCCCAGCCAAAAGGTTCGATCCAAAGCTCTAAACTTTTATTTTCCGAGGAGCTTCCAGCCGTGGTCACAGACTTCAAAAATTCCAACTTTTGCAAAAGCCCTAATTTTCCACTTTTCCGATCAAAGTCCCGAATTAGGGTTTGATCAAGCCCGACCTTCTACCCAACCAAAAAATTTGATCTTGGTCTCTAAATTTTGATTTTAATGAGTATTATTCAGCCGTGGTCTCTGATTACAAAAATACCAACTTTCTCCGAAACCCTAATTCCCAGAGCCATGAATGAAGGTGCTAAAAAATAATTATGTTTTGACAGAAATATGCACCTAATTTTTTTGTGTAACTCCAAACTTTCCAATCCCCAGGGCCTGAAAACTTTTCCTATGGTATCCTGACCTGTTATCTTTCCAACCCCATAGGTCTGACCTTAAATGGATTCTCTGAGAGAGATTTATTCCAAGTGTTGCAATGTGACCTGTTTATGGGATAAAATAGGAGAGCGAACTTGTACGGCGTGCCATGTGTCACTGGTTCAGTTTCGGCCTCTGAAAAAATTACCTGAGAAATTTATGTCTGTGTACTACCTGTCACTTTTTACGAAATTTCATTTAGAGCTTCCTATCCCAAGTTATGACCTTGTTTCCCAGGTCACCTGTTTATGACTCAGATCTGGAAGAGGCAGAAACCCTAGATTGTACAGATCATAAAACACAAAGTACAATGCATTAGAAGTTTTCCTTTGGACACAAGGTACATTGTGATCTGATCTTCGACCTGTAAATGTTTCAAATCTGAAAAAATAATGAAAATGGATTTATAGATAAAGTGCTACGATGACTGGTTTTTGCTATATCAATCCTTAGCATCGTAAGTGCAACAAGTGTCATACATGCCATACCATGCCTTCTTTTAGGCTAGCTCTGATTCCATGTTAATTTTTCAGAATTTACTTCAATCTGATCTAGGATCTTAACTAAGAGAATAACATGTACAGCATATCAATCATGGACACAATAATGCAAGTACACAAGAGACACAGAGTTTACTTGAGGAAAACCATAAAGGTAAAAAACCCCAATAACTTCCTCAGAGATAGATGGAGCAATGATACAACCCAGGCATAAGAGATATACATCTCCTAGCAGCAGCTTCTCCTCCTCCACAAGTGCGCCACTCTCCAAAGAGTGTGAGAGAGAATAGAATGAATCAAATAGAGTGCCTCCCTCACTCTATTTATACTTGACTTGACTTGCCTAATAACCTTTACTAGGTCGGCCTTAACCTAACCACATAACATAATGCTGACTGGGCCGACCCCCAATAGGGTGGTCTAATAATTCTTTGACCCACATGGCCAACCCCTAATAGGGTGGTCGAATAACCCTTTGACCCACATGACTTATACAGGGCCGACCCCAACAAGGTGGTCTAATAACCCATCAAGTATAAGTTACAACACTTATAATATAAATGATGACACTTCCGTATAGAGGAATAATAACATCTATATAGGAATACAAACACTTCCATATAGAGGAATAATAACATCTCTATAGGAATACAATATACATATATGTGAAATACATTTCGAAGTTACATATACATCAACAAGTAAACCAAATTCAACCATATTCCATGAATATCAACCATGGTCATCCATAGTCAACCAAAGTCAATTATGGCCGAATAAAGGCAACCATAGCCAATTAGTCAACTAAAGTCAACCATAGTAAAAAATAGTTGATTATAGTTATTCATGGTCAACCATAGTAAACTAGAGTTAATTATGGCCAACCTAAGTAAACGATACTTAAACATGGTCAACCATAGTCAACCATAGTCAATTAGTCAACTAAAGTTAGCCATAGTTGAACAAAGCAAACCATATTCAACAATAGCTAATTAGCATGTTCATGTCTCGGAGAATCCATAGTAGCCATGATTGTCATCGACGTTTCGAATCCAAAACATGATTCATCATCAGGACAGTTTGTCAATTTTTTTGACCAAACTCAAACCTTGGTCAACCATAGTGAACCATAATAAACCATATTCCACCATTTTCAATGATGGTTAACCAATAATGAATTATGGACAAACTAAGTCAGCCATAGTCAACCATGGTCAACCATATACAACCATGGCCAACCATAGTCAACCATGGTCAATTATAGTCAACTATGGTCAACCATAATCGACCATAGTGATTTAGTTAACTAACATCAACCTAAGTCAAACAAATTCAATCATAGTCAACCAAAGTCAATCATATTAAACAATAGTCAACCATGGTCAATTAGTCAACATAGTAAACCAAAGACAACCATAGGAAACCAAAGTTAACCATGGTCAGCTGCAGTTATTTAATCAACCAAAGTAAAATAAATTTAAGCATAGTCAATTATGGCCAAACAAAGTCAACCATAATTGACAATAGTCAACCATAATCGACATGTCAACCAAAGTCAACCATAATCAAACAAAGTTAACTATAGCCAATCATGGTCAACCATAATAAACCAAATTTACTTATGTCCAACCAAAGTCAACCATGTTAAACGATGGTCAACCATAGTTAATTAGTCAGCCACAGTCAAACAAAGTAAACCACAGTCAACCATATACAATCATGGTCAACCAAGGTCAATCAAAGTAAACCATGGTTAACCCTGGTAAACCATAGAAAACCATATTACACCATGGTGGTACTTTTATTGATTCTATGGTCATGGTTTGCAGGTCAGGTGCGTTATTCTTCAAATATTTGTAGGGAAATTTCCTCGGTCTCATAATGTTGTTGTAACACTCTACAATAAGGAGAGTTTAATCCTTCAATTACTGCTCTATAGTCAAGAGAGTTTAATTCGATTAAAAGAATTGGGTATTTTAATTTGATCAAAAGAATTGGGTATGTAGTCAACCATGGTCAACCAAAGTCTACCATGGTCAAGCATAGTGACCCAAATTCAACTCAAGCTAATCTTGGTAACCAAAAGTCAAGCTGAAGTTAACCAAATGAAACCATGGTAAACCACATTTAACCATGGCCAACCAAAATCAAATGTTGTCATCCATGCTCTACCACAGTCATCCATTTACAACTAAAGTCAACCAAAATTTAACCATGGTCAAATAAACTCAACCATGGGAAACCAACATCAACCAAAATTCAACCTTGGTTAGCTAAAGTCAACCATAGTCAACCATGTTCAACCAAAAAATTAACCAAAAGTCAACTAAAGCCAAAGTTAACCATGGTCAAACCAAAGTCAACCATTGTCAACTAAAGTCAACCACGATCAACCAACGTCAACCATATTAAACAATGATCAACAAAATTCAACCATGGTCAACCAAAGTTAACCATGTTTTGCAATAGTCAACCAAATCCAACAATGGTTAACCATGTGCAATCAAGAGTCAACCATGGTCAAACAAAGTCAACCATGGTAAACCCTAGTGCACCAAAGTAAACCAAATTCAACCATGGTTAACCAAAGGTGAACCAAAGTCAACTATCCAAAGTCAACCATGGTCAAACAAAAGTTAACCAAAGTCAACCATAGTCAGCTATAGTAACACAAAGTAAACCATGGTCAACCAAAGTAAACTTAAGTCTACCGTGGTCAACTAAAGTCAACCATGGTGCACCATGGTTAGCCAAAAACAACCATAGTTAACCATGGTCAACTATGGTCCACTAAACTCAACCATAGGCAAACAAAGTCAACCAGGTTCAACAATAGTCAAACAATAATGGAATTATAATCAACCATATGATTTTAAAGTCAACCATAGTCAATCATGGTGAATTTTTTTCTAATAAGTAAATATAATTACTAATATTAATATAAAATTAGCCAAAGTTCAACTAAATCCAAATTCAACCATGGTCAAACCAAAGTCAACCATTGTCAACTAAAGGAAACCACGATCAACCAACGTCAACCATATTAAACGATGGTTAACCAAAGTCAACCATGATAAACCAAAGTTAACCATGTTTTGCAATAGTCAACCAAATCCAACAATGGTTAACCATGGTCAACCAAAAGTCAACCATGGTAAACTATAGTGCACCAAAGTCAACCAAAGTAAATCAAATTCAACCATGGTTAACCAAAGTCAACTAGCCAAAGTCAACCATGGTTAACCAAAGTCAACTAGCCAAAGTCAACCATGGTCAAGCAAAAGTTAACCAAAGTCAACCAGAGTCAGCAATAGTAACACAACATCAACCATGGTCAACCAAAGTAAACTTAAGTCGACCGTGGTTAACTAAAGTCAACCATGGTGCACCATGGTCAGCCAAAGTCAATCATAGTCAACCATGGTCAACTATGGTCCACTAAACTCAACCATAGGCAAACAAAGTTAAACAAATTCAACAATAGTCAAACAATAGTGGAATTATAATAAACCATATGATTTTAAAGTCAACCATAGTCAACCATAATAAATATTTTTCTTATAAGTAAATATAATTACTAATATTAATATATTTAATATTTTTTTAATTTACATTAAATTACATTTAATAAGAATTATTAAATTTATTTTAATTCTTATTTAATATAATTTAATGTAAATTACATTTTTCTTTTATTGCATTTATTTATTTAATTTTAATATCAACTATTTTCTTCTTGATTTATATTTAATATTATTTATTTAACTTAATTTTAATATCAGTTATATTATTTTTAATTTATATTTAACATCAATTAATTTAATATCTATAATTTTACTTTTCTTTTTTTAATAACAATTATTTTACTTTTTTTTAATATCAAATAATTATTTTATTCTGAATTTACCTTTAATATTAATTATTTAAACTATCTTTAATTTTTTTACATTTTTAATTTGTTTTTAATTTTTATTTAATATATTTTACCTTTTTTATCAAAGTTTTTTTTTTACTTATATTTATTTATTTGTTTTTTACTTTAATGTTATTTCTTTATTTTTATTTTTTTTAATTTAATTAATTAATTAATTTTATTTACTTTACTTTATTTTGATTTAATTTTTATTTCTTTATTTTACTTTATTTAATTTTATTTTTAGTTTATTTTTTATTATTTTTTATTTCTTTATTTTACTTTTTTTTCTTTTTTCTTTTTTTACTTTATATACTATACTTTACTTTTATTTAATTTTTTTACTTTATTAATGTTATTTTACTTTTATTTTACTTTATTTACTTTACTTTATTTCTGTTACTTTTAATTTTAGTTTAGTTTAATTTTAGTTTACTTTACTTTTATTCTATTTCTTTATTTTAGTTTATTTCTTTTTTTAATTTAATATTACTCTATTTTTTTTTTAATTTAATTTAGTTTATTTTAATATGTTTTAATTTTTTAAATTAATATGTATTTCTTTTCATTTGTATTTTCAAATAATATTTTTATTAATATTTTAATTTAGTTATTTCTTCATGAGATTGATTGTCTACTGGCAACAACCACATTTTTAAATGTGGTTGATATTTGCATATTTTTAAATGTGGTTGATATTTTCCTATCGACGAACATCAACCACTTTTAAATGTATGGTCATGGTTGATATATGTCGATCGATGAATATCAACCACATTTAAAAATATGGTTGTTGCTAGTATATATATACACATTTAATTGCTAATAACTAATTAGTATATATATATATATATATATATATATATATATATATATACACACACATACATTTGGGGGCGCAATGGAGCTCTGCGTACAGGGCAGATGCACAAGGTTGAAGGTCGAAGGTCAAAACTTTTAATTTTTTGGGGGCGTTCAACTCATTATGGCGCATCAAGACACAACGAACATCATTGCGGAGGTAAGGGCGTGCGAGGATCGGACCCTTTTTGCATTTCTCCAACCCTGCAGAGATGTCAATTTCAATTCTGATGGTTTAGGATTTAATTGTTTTAACACCTGACACAGCCTCGCACATTATTCTTCCGATTTCACAATGGTTATCGATGAGGTGGACTATGAACCTAACACACATGACGTATCCATCTTTTGCACGAACCAGGAAGTATGTAGTACCGAGGGTTTTCAGGTTATGCAAAATTTCACCCCGCCCCACTTAAAAGCCGCCCCACATTGCACAAGCATTTTAAGTGGCATTCCCCTCTTCGGCACGGAAACCAAGTACAACAATTATTCACGGTATAGTAACTCTTCGCCGCCAAGTTTACATTGTACCAGTAAATCAATGGCCTCTGTCGACTCAACTTCATCTATTCCAGCACCGCCCAGCTTTATCAATAATGAGCCTCAGAGCAATGCTCATCTCCTTCCACATGCGGAAAAAAAAAAAAACATCAGAACAAAAACAATTTGCACCGAACTTGTGGTAGGAAAAGATATCCAAGTTTTAGAAATTCCTTATTACCTAAAGCACACTTTGGTCGAATGATTTTGTGTCGAATTGGCTGGTAAGGAATCCATTTCCTCCTGAATGGGACGCCACTAGCTCCCCGCAATTGGATATATACCAGATTTCCATATTCTTCGGCATGGGTGGTTTCTCTTCGAGGTCCATGCAGAAGACGATGCAGCCACCTTAATGAATTAGCGCTGGAGCTGGGGACCTTCCAGCTTAATTCTTAAAGAATGGACAGTTGATTTTAATGCAAATAGGTGTTAGGATATTTAGACACTTAGGAGTTAGTTAAGATCAACTTGTGTAATATATTCGTTAGGTAAAGTGTGTTTCCTTAGTATGCATTTGTAAATATCTAATACGACGGTCATGATATGTTCTAGACATAGAGTGATCCAACTGTTCAACTTCTCTTAGATCATACCTACCATTGATTCATGGCTTAACACCCGATTGGTCCATGATATCTATTTAAAGAGCATGGAGGGTCATTGTCTAGTTGATTGATTATGAGAAGCTCATTTGTAACTTTCTTTCTTTTGCATAATAAACTGTCTCAAGTAGCT
Source organism: Larix kaempferi (assembly GCA_027924585.1). Lineage (NCBI taxonomy): Eukaryota > Viridiplantae > Streptophyta > Pinopsida > Pinales > Pinaceae > Larix > Larix kaempferi. The sequence goes on along the minus strand of BSBM01000050.1, from coordinate 16,308,155 downwards.
ATTTAGCTGGGGCCATGGAGTGTTTCCCTCTCGAGGGTTTAAACCATGTCAAAACATCGGTGTATTGATTTGTGTGAAGTGGTTTCTCTATGTGTTCGGTCTTTTGGGAACACCCTATGTACCCGAACATGGTATCAGAGCATTTATGAAGAGCTGCTTCCCATTATGATCTAGATCTTGAACTAGTGTTGATGAAACTTGAAAGGGTTTCTGGTTCTGGAATTTATGTGCATTTCTAGGCTGTGGGAGGTGTTCCATTGCATCTGGAGCACCGTTTCCTTTGGGAAATACTTTTCGTTTGATCAAAAACGGTTTCTGGTTGCTTCAAAAACGCGTATTTCATCAGATTTGAAGGTATAATGTTACAGTAACATTTTTATTATTTTAAAAAAAAAATCTCATATTTGATTAGTTTTATTATCAGATTTTTTTTTGTTTCGGATTATTGCTTTCCCTATCTATGTATGCTCTTTGTCGTACACCTTGGGCGATTGCGGTGAATCAGAAACAGAAAGGGAAAGGGTTTTTATCAGTTGCGTATGCTCTTTTCCATGCACCTTGTGCAATCGTGGCGAAACAGAAACAGAGAGAAAACATAGACTTTCTAGGAATTCAAGGTTATTTATCTAAATAAAAAATGCTTAGACTCTTATGTGAAGAAAGCAAGATTAAGAGGGAAGACAAACAATGCATTTATCATATTCTTTCAAAACTTGGACCTGCATATTCTGTTTTTATATCTACATTTTACTCCATGAAGGAATGCTTGAATGCAGCTAGCTATCAAGAGCCTAGTCTTGAATCCTTTTGTGATTCCTTGATTAGAGAGCAAGATAATCTCATCCATCTTTGAATGATTAGCAATGCAGATACATCTGGGAAATCCTTATTGTCCCAACAAAAAGAAAATTCCAAGCCTTCCAAGAAACAAAATTTTTGCAATAATAAGTCAAACAAGGGTCCCAAACCCTCTCAGTCAGCTCCTTCTTTAAAAAATGACAAAGGATCCAAGCCAAAAGGAAAGAAGACTGAGCATCATTGCAACTATTGTGGGAAATATAATCATGATGTATCTAAGTGTTTCAAAAATATGGTAGCCTTAGAAGCAACAATGAAGGAGCACCACATCATCCTAGATTCACCTTCAGAATCTACCTCTCATGGACATACACTTTGTGCTTCTGGTTATTCTTATACTTCATCTTCTTCTTCTACTTCAAATGAATGCCTCATTGATTCTGGAGCATCTTATCATCTGGCTAAGGATCAAGCCATCTTTTCTACTATGCATGAATGTAACACCAAACAAATATTTGTTGGTGATGATAGATCTCTAAGTGTTGTAGGATCTGGAACAGTTCTAGTAGATAATGGTCATTTTAGTAATGTACTATGTGTTCCAAGAATTTCCTGCAATTTGTTATCAGTCTATCAAATCACTCATTTTGGTAAAGGTAAATCTGTGACGTTTACACGTCACCAAGTTGTAATCAAGGATTTTAAAGATCCTCAACATGTCCTAGCTACCAGAATTGTTGATGATATTACCAGGTTGTACAAATTTAACAACTTTGGGTCATCACCTTTTCCTTCAGTTTTTGTTGCTCATAGTGATAACTTGAGCAAACTTTGGCATGAGCGATTTGGTCACTTAAATTATCGCTCATTGCAACAACTATGTAAAGACAATATGGTGACAGGTCTTCCGATGGTATCTTGCAGAGATGGTGATTGTTCTCGTTGTGTATTCAGAAAATATCATCAGGACAGTTTTGACAAATGTGCCTCTTGGCATGCCTCGGTTCCCTTGGAGCTTGTGCATAGTGACTTGTGTGGTCCTCCTCCATCTGCTTCCTTTTTTGGTTTCAAATATTCTTAACTTTCATTGATGATTACTCCAGACGCCCTTGGGTTTATTTCCTAAAACTTAAGAGCGAAGTATTTAACATGTTTTTGGCCTACAAGGCCCTTGTTGAAAAACAATCTGGTCATCAAATTATTAAGTTAAGATCCGACAATGGAGGAGAATATGTTAACAAAAAGTTCACTACTTTCTGCACTGAACAAGGAATCCAAAAACAACACATTGTTCCATATACACCACAACAAAATGGTGTAGCTGAATGGAAGAACCACATCTTAAAAGAAATGGTTAATTGTATTATCCAATCTAAGAGACTAAGTCTTCAATTTTGGGCTGAAGCCATAAATTGTGCAAATTACATTGTTAATTGCACCCCCACTAAAGCTTTACAAGGTATCACACCGAAAGAAGCATGGAGTAAAACTAAACCCGATGTAAGTCACTTACGTGCATTTGGTAGTGAAGCATGGGCTCACATTCCAGATGAAAAATGGAAAACATAGCATCCTAAAAGTTAAAAGTGCATATTTGTTGGATATTCTGAAGATGTAAAAGGTTATAGACTTCTTCAACCACACTCTCATGATATAATCATTAGAACAGATGTTAAATTTTAAATTTTCAGAATTTACTTCAATCTGATCTAGGATTTTAACTAAGAGAACAACATGTATAGCAAATCTATAGCATATCAATCATGGACACAATAATGCAAGCACACAAGAGACACAGAGTTTACTTGGGGAAAACCATAAAGGTGAAAAACCCCAATAACTTCCTCAGAGATAGATAGAGCAATGATACAACCAGAATACAAGAGATAGTCTTCTCCTAGCAGCAGAGCCTCCTCCTCCACAAGTGCGCCACTCTCCCAAGTGTAAGTGAGAGAATAGAATGTGTAAAATGAGAGAGACACACTCTCTATTTATACACTAACTTGACTTGAACTTTACTCAATTAGGTCGGCCTCAACTTAACCACTTAACATAATGCTGACTAGGCCGACCCCCACTAGGGTGGTCTAATAACCCTTTGACCCACATGGTTGACCCCCAATAGGGTGGTCTAATAACCCTTTGACCCACATGACTTATACAGGGCCGACCCCAACAAGGTAGTCTAATAACCTATCAAGTATAAGTTACGACACTTACAATATAAATGACGACACCTCCGTATAGAGAAATAATAACATCTCTATAGGAATACAACCACTTCCATATAGAGGAATAATAACATCTCTATAGGAATACAATATACATATATGTGACATACATTCCGAAGTTACATATACATCAACACTCCCTCTTAACTAGGAAGGTATTTCTTGACACAGGTCTTCTAGCACAAGTCTTCTTCTCTAGATCATCGTCACTGGATAATCGTCATCGAGTCATCATCATCGTCACTGCTGCTGCTATCTCAATCAATCTCTAAATCTACTCATCATAGGAAGTTCTACAGAGCCAGTCCTTTTTCATACTGGATGTAGGCCCACCACCTGCAGGTCTTCATCCTATGCGAACGATCTGATAGAGGTGGCCTCTCATAACTAATTTTATGTGTGGATGCAATACCGGAAAGAGTATCCCAGGAACATTTATGTGCCTAAGCACGACCGGCAAGATCTCCCATGACTGATTACATGCATTTCCTCCACAATACCTTTAAAGAGAATCCCAGGAACATTTATGTGCCGCAGCACGACCGGCAAGATCTCTAAAGAGCATCCCAGGACTTATTATAAGCACACAGCTCAACCTCTCGAATCTCCAGGATTGATTACATGTGGATAGACAAAACCTTTAAACAGCATCCCAGGAACATTTATGTGCCACAGCACGATCGGCAAGATCTCTAACGGCAAGATCTCTAAAGAGCATCCCAGGACTAATTACAAGCACACAGCTCAACCTCTCGGATCTCCAGGACTGATTACATGTCTTCGTAGTAATACCTCATCCCAGGACTGATTACGAGCACACAGCTCAACTTATCGGATATCTAAGGACTGATTACATATTACATAGCAATACCAGAAAGAGTATCCCAGGAACATTTATGTGCCGCAGCACGACCGACAATATCTCCTAGGACTGATTACATGCTATTTGCACAACCTACCACATATCATCTCTGACCTCCAAGTATCAACCTGATACTGATGATCCAACGGATCATCATCGCACAAAGCATCATCCTGATGCTCATGATCACACTGATCATCATCACTGTACCATCCTGATACATATCATCTGGAGCAACATCCTAAATCTCATCATCATGATCATCATGATCATATAATGCATCCACCTGATACATACCAAGTATCTACCTGATACATATCATCATACATGATCCACCTAATCATATAGTGTATCCACTTGATACAAATACAAATACATAATCCACTTGATCATACCTGATACATATCAACATACATGATCTACCTGATCATACAATGTATCCACCTGATACATATACAAATACATGGTCCAAGCATCCAACATGATGCATATACAAAATACATACAAATGATCCAACTGATCATATCCAGCATCAAACATGATGCGTACATATAAATGATCCAACTGATCATATCCAGCATCCAACATGATGCATACATATACATATAGAGCAGTAACTGGAGCATCGTCCTGATGCTCATCATCCATGATCCTCTTGATCATCATAGCATCGTCTTCTTCAGATCATCTCATCGTCCACGAAGCACAACCCAGATGCACATCATCTAGTACTTACACCACGACATGGGAGAACACATCTACCACCATTCGGGGAAGTCTCAGCCCTTACTTTTTCACCATGGGAGAACACATCTACCACCATGTGAGAATGGCTCCAGCCCTTACATCTACACCATGGGAGAACACATCTACCACCATGTGAGAATGGCTCAGCAATTACATCACGACCATGGGAGAACACATCAACCATGTCAGAAAAGCTCATGTGCATCTGCATCTTCCGGACTCATCACTTCCCTTTGGAATGAACCTCGATCTGAAGTGCACCAAGCCTATCTTTGAAGTACTCAAACTGCACTCTGGCCAACGGCTTGGTCAATACATCTACAACCTGCTCATCCGTCGCAACATACTCTGCTTTGGCTGTACTCAGTGCTACGCAGGACTGCTTCCTACTAAACCAAGAGATCACACCTGATCCCATACTGAGGCAGCACCCAGAAGTGCTCTTCCTATCTGCAGCGCTGCCTGCCCAATCTGAATCAACATAACCCTGCAGGTTAAACTTTTGATTCGCATCATATTTGAGCCCAGAATCAACTGTACCCTTCAGGTACCTCAGAATATGCTTTACAGCAACCAGGTGAACACTCCTCAGATCTGTCAGGAACTGGCTCAATGTGTTCACCACAAAGCAAATATCTGGTCTCATGTTTGTCAGGTACATCAAGGACCCAATCATCTGGCGATACATAGTGACATCAACTAGTTCAGATGAAGCATCACACAAAAGCTTCAGGTTTGATGCCATAGCCTCACAGTCCAACATCCCGAACCTCTTCAGGATCTCTACTGCATACTTCCCTTGTCCAAGGAAGATTCCATCTGCACTCTACCACACCTCCATACCTAGAAAGTGGTGCATCATACCCAAGTTATGCACATATATGACTCCTTGTCATGTGTCTCAGAACCAAGTGGCTGCTCCACATACACTTCTTCTTCAACTACACCATTCAAGAAAGCTGTCTTGAAATCCATCTGGTGTATCTTTCACTTCATCATTGCAGTCAGAGAAAGTACGGATCTAATGGAACTGTATTTGGCTATAGGAGCAAAAGTCTCTATGCTACCACCTACAACATGCTTGATCTGATAGTTCCATTTGGAAGTCACAACAGACTTCCCTTCAGCTCTTGGGACCGCATCCCAAACATCGTTCTTCATGATTGACGGATCATGGCATTCTTCCCATATCCTCGAAACTTCAATATCTTCAATAGATAATTTTGTTGCTTGAACAAATGTTGTAGTCCTTCTTTTGTAGGTGAAGGTATACGGTCTTTCCTACAAAACAAGTTAAATTGCATGATTAGAAACATCTCATAATTTTCAGACAAATTATTACACATAAAGAAATATATCATACAGTCATGCAATTATCTTAGCCAATGCTTCAATACAACATTCATCCATATCCTGTAACTTTCTAGATGCCTTCTAGTCTCTACCAGAACTTTGTTAAGAGTTTGCACTACTCCCGACATGTCAGCAAAGAGGTTTCATTCTAGATAAGTAGCACTGGAATTTTGTACAGTGCCATAGGCCACTTACCCATCACATGCATATTAGTAGTATACTATTCATTAATGCAATCATTCTAATATGCACAATACATATCCTAAGTCTAGGAACATGAGCATATACATCATTGAACAATTTTATTTAAACAAACAAATATGCAAAAAATGATAATAAAAATACCTATATTTGTTTGATTGTTGGGTTGACTCCCTCTTAGTCTTTGCTTCTTTTTCTACAACTCCATTCTGATGTGGATTGTGAGAAGTGGTCAACTCCCTCTGAATATCTGCATCCTTGCAGAAACTACTGGAGTGTGCTCCTTTGCTTTCTTGCAGGAACAACTAAAGTGTGCTCCCTCTTGATCTTTGCTTCCTGGATTACCTGTCCTTGAACTTACATCCATCCTTAATCACTATGAATGCTTATTAGTATCATCATTGTGTTATCCTTGAGGTCTCATACATAATCACACATTTATTAGTATAATCTTAATACTATCAAAACACAATAATCTTAAACATGTATATTCATGATCATTCATAGATAATAAACATTAGTATTCAAGGTTTCAGGGAAGTCTTCTTTTACTCATACACATTTTTATTTGATCATAGGACTCTTCTGGTTAGTTGAATCATCAATCAAGATAAGAGATATGATATGCATAAAATCCGTGATTATTCAAACCTATACCTTCATGATTCTTCTGGTTAGTCATATCATCAATTATGGTAAGAAACATAATATGCATACAACCATGATTATTCAAACCTATGACTTCATTAATAATCATTATCAACAACACAACAGTATAAGATCCTAACACAAGGTAGGATTCTAGCTTGATATAGGAAAAACATACCTGGATTAGCATGCTAGCTAGTTATGTCTAACACACCCACATAATGTCTTCTGGTTCTCTTCAGTGACTTGTGCTAGTAACCTGCATGTCTCATAAGTTAACCATTGTAGAACCAAGTTATACATACCTCGAAAGTAGATCTTCTATGTGATCCATGACAATCGATAAATCTTTGTCTTCATGTCACCATGAGCATATGTTCTTGAAGTAGAACATGATTTTACTTTCTTGGTGTACCTTTTGTGTTAGCAAACAACATAAACCTCATACAACATCGCAATGCATTAGTACAATCATAAGTGTCAAAACCTTAATTAATGAATATCTTCTATTAAGGTGATACGACAAGTCCAGTCATTAATCAAGATTGTACTGTAATGATATGAAGACAAACATATGATAAACTTAACCATGAAACATACCTGTAAGCCATACCTGTCAAGATTGCTTGTAATCTTCTTATGGAAGGCCTTAGCCTCATCTCCCTCTGAGACAAGAACTTCTTCACTTATGCAGGTGACCAATCCATATTCTTCTAGAATTAACCCAATCCACTTGATTTGCAGGAACTGGATCTGGAGCTGTAATAGGGTTTGTTAAAGAAACCCCAAAAATTCAAACTTTGAATTTCAAACTTCCGAAAGGATAGAAATATGCACCTTGATGAGCTGATCAAGCTGGTATATTCAGAATTTGAAAACTGCAAAGTTTCACTCCTCAATTTTTCCTTTGAAACTTTCGGATTCACTGGACGTGACCTTTAACTAGTGTTTGATGAATACCACTCTTCTTCCCAATCAAAAGGTTTGATCCAAATCTCTAAGCTTCTATTTTTATGAGGAGCTTCCAGCCGTGGTCACAGATTTCAAAAATTCTCATTTTTGCAGAAGCCCTAATTTTCCACTTTTCTGATCAAAGTCCCAAACTAGGGTCTAATCAAGCCCGGCCTTCTTCCCAACCAAAAAATATGATCTTGGTCTCTAAATTTAAATTTTTATGAGTATCATCCATCCATGGCCTCCGATTACAAAAATTCCAACTTTCTCCGAAGCCCTAAATTCTGGAAGCCATGAATGAAGGTACTCAAAAATAATTCTATTTTGACACAAATATGTACCTGATTGTTTGTGGTGTAACTCTAAACTTTTCAAACCACAAGGTCTAAAAAATTTTCTTGGCATAGCCTGACCTGTTGGCTTTCCATCCCGACAGGTTTGACCCTAATTGGATTCTCTAAGAGAGAGTTATGCCAAGTGTCACAACGTGACCTATTTATGGGATAATACAGGAGAGCGAGCTTGTATGGCATGCCACATCTCACTGTTTCAACTACGGCCTCTGAAAAATTTTCTTGAGATATCCCAACCTATTATCTTTCCATCCTGACAGGTCTGACCTCAATTGGATTCTCTGAGATATATTTATTCCAAGTGTCGCAACGTGACCTGTTTATGGAATAATACAAGAGAGAAAACTTGTACGGCATGCCACATGTCATTGGTTCAATTTCGGCCTCTAAAAATTTTTCTTGACATAGCACAATCTGTGTACTACCTTTCACTTTTTACGAAATTTCATTTGGAGCTTCCTAGCCCAAGTTATGACCTTTTTCCCAAGTTCACCTGATTTTGACTTAGATCTGGAAGAGGCAGAAACCCTATATTGTACAGATCATAAATCACATAGTACAACGAATTAGAGGTAGTCCTTTGGACACAAGGTACATGGGGATATGATATTTGACCTGCAAAAGTTTCATATCCAAAAACTTCGCCAAAACGGATTTATAGCGAAAGTGCTACGATAACTGGTTTTTGCTATATCAAGCCCTAGCATTGTAAGTGCAACAAGTGTCATACATGCCATATCATGCCTTCTTTCAGGCTAGCTCTAATACCATGTTAAATTTTTAGAATTTATTTCAATCTGATCTAGGATCTTAACTGAGAGAACAACATGTACAGCAAAGCTACAGCATATCAATCATGGACACAATAATGCAAGCACAGAAGAGACACAAAGTTTACTTGGGGAAAACCATAAAGGTGAAAAACCCCAATAACTTCCTCAGAGATAGATAGAGCAATGATACAACCAGAATACAAGAGATAGTCTTCTCCTAGCAGCAGAGCCTCCTCCTCCACAAGTGCGCCACTCTCCCAAGTGTGAGTGAGAGAATAGAATGTGTAAAATGAGAGAGACACACTCTCTATTTATACACTAACTTGACTTGACCTTTACTCAATTAGGTCGGCCTCAACTTAACCACTTAACATAATGCTGACTGGGCCAACCCCCACTAGGGTGGTCTAATAAGCCTTTGACCCACATGGATGACCCCCAATAGGGTGGTCTAATAACCCTTTGACCCACATGACTTATATAGGGCCGACCCCAACAAGGTGGTCTAATAACCCATCAAATATAAGTTACGACACTTACAATATAAATGACGACACTTCCGTATAGAGGAATAATAACATCTCTATAGGAATACAATATACATATATGTGAAATACATTCCGAAGTTACATATACATCAACATTAAATTTGATGAAAATCGCTTGGCCTATGAGCCTAACTCAGCGGTTGTGCCATCTTTGGCCTGCGACCCTGATTCAGTGATTGTGCCTTCTTCTACTTCCAACTTCCTTGACAAATTTCCAACTCTAGTTTCTGATGATGACAATGAAGATGAAAATCCACCTCCACCTGCTCATGTTCCTCTAGTTACACCAGCACAAGTGCTTCCTCGATGGGTCCGTTCAACATGTGAAGTAGCTGGTGATCTTGTCGGTGATCCTAGAGATCAACGTCGAACACGTTCTCAGTTTCAGCGAGCCTCTTCTCTTTTGGCTCAAGTTTCCGAGAATAATGATCCAGAAAATTTTGCAGAAGCTTCAGGAAATCCAAATTGGGATGCAGCTATGGATGAAGAATATCGTTCCTTAATGGCGAACGATACTTGGGATCTTGTACCTCTTCCAAAAGGAAAAAAACTTGTCAGATGTAAATGGGTCTATAGAACTAAGTATGCATCAGATGGAAGTGTTGAATGACTTAAGGCAAGGTTAGTTGCCAAAGGTTTTTTCCAAGTTGAAGGGATTGACTACAATGAAACCTTTGCTCATATCGCAAAAATGAACTCCATCCGCCTTGTTCTTTCGCTTGCAGCCTTACATAACTCGGAAGTCCATCAAATGGATGTCAAGTCTGGATTCTTATATGGTGATTTACAGGAGGAAATTTACATGGAACAACCTCCTGGATATGTTCAGAATAACTCTAGCCTTGTCTGTCACCTTAAGAAATCCTTATATGGCCTTAAGCAATCTCCTAGAGCTTGGTATGCCAAAATTGATAGCTTTCTACTTGACACTGGTTTTTATAGATGCCATTATGACCCCAATGTCTATACCAAGAAAGTAGGAAACCATCTCATCATACTTGTTCTATATGTTGTTGACCCTATTCTTACTGGTAGTGACCCTAATCTTTTAACTCATGTGAAATCTAGTCTTAAGCAAAATTTTGAAATGTCAGACTTAGGACATTTGCATTATTTTCTTGGTCTCCAAGTCCTGCAAACCAAAGAAGGAATCTTTGCTTCTCAGTCTAAGTATGCTTGTGACCTTCTTCGTCGCTTTCACATGGAAGATTGTAAACCATCCCCTTCTCCCTTCCAGTCTAAAGTCAAACTTTCTGCAACTTGTACTTCACCTGAAGTAGATTCCACCTTGTATTGTTAGCTTGTTGGTAGTCTCTTATACTTGACTCAGTCCTGTCCTGACCTTTCCTTTCCCATTGGTTGTGTTTCCCGTTATATGCAAACACCTCATGAAAGTCACTGGAAAGCAACTAAAAGAATACTTCGATATATTCGAGGTACAATTCAGTTTGGGATTCATTACAGTATGGGGGGGGGGACCTTTGTTGGTTGGTTTCACTGATTCAGATTAGGCTGACGATCCTAATGATCGAAAGTCTATTGCAGGTTATGTTTTTAGTCCGGGATATGGACTTGTCACTTCGACCTATGTTAGGAGTTCAAGAATTTTTCATTAAGGGGGGATAGGCTCTATTGCCTCCTTCCTTCTCCTAATAGTGTCACTTTTGTAAATCCTTCAATCATATCCCAAGTTGTTCTTAAGGGGGGATGTTAGGATATTTAAACACTTAGGAGTTAGTTAAGATCAACTTGTGTAATATATCTGTTAGGTAAAGTGTGTTTCCTTAGTATGAATTAGTATGCATTAGTATGCATTTGTAAATATTTAATTCGACGGTCACGATATGTTCTAGACATAGAGTGATCCGATGGTTCAACTTCTCTTAGATCATACCTACCCTTGATCTGTGGCTTAACACCTGATTGGTCCATGATCTCTATTTAAAGAGCATGGAAGGTCATTGGCTAGTTGGTTGATTATGAGAAGCTCATTTGTAACTTTCTTTCTTTTGCATAATAAACTACCTCAAGTAGCTATTTGGCTGGGGCTGTGGAGTGTTTCCCTCTCGAGGGTTTAAACCATGTTAAAACATCAGTGTATCGATCTGTGATCTGTTTGTGTGAAGTGGTTGCTCTAGGTGTTCGGTCTTTTAGGAATACCCTGTGTACTCGAACAATAGGGAACCTCATAATATGCAACAGATATGGGTTATCCTCTCGGGTCTCCCTATGGTCTTCTGGCAAGAACCTCTTTTAGAAGCTATTGGAAACAAAATTGGCAAATTCATAGCACTAGAGGAAGACTGGAGTTCAAAGTAGGACAGACATTATACGTGCATTCTGGTTGAAATGGATCTAAGGAATGGCTTGTTTGAGGATATTAGACTCGAACTATGGGGGAGCATATGGATAAAAAGATTACACTATTGGAAATTACCATTTTGTTGCTTCAATTGCCAGCAGGTCGGACATCTTCAGAAAGATTGCCCTCAACAAGATGACCAACAGCAAGGAGGTTCCCGTAGATCTCCTTTTAAAAAAGTCTTTGTTCGAAAGAATGGACAGTCAGATGTCATCGCTACAGTTCCAGCAGAGGACACATTGATTAACTCAAACACACCATGCAAGGTGACAGACACAACCCCTTTTTCACCTCAGGGCTCTCACGACGTTGCATGTGAAAAGGTGGCAACTGTAGCGGTTACTTCGAAAAATGGTACCTTGGATCTTTTCAACAACAAGGAAGGAAGCTCAAGCTTCGGACATGAAAAGATTACTAAAGGTAACACTTATGTCCCTCCTTGTTCTGTTTCAAAGTCAAACCCTCCCCTTTCGGTGAATGTGAACCCCATTTTTGAAACCCATACCTCCCTTTCTCCTGCTTTGAAAAATTATGAAAGCCCTTTTACGTCCCCCTCCCATCCCCCCAGATGGAAGTATGATCTACGGATCATACCCTCTAGCAAACCAACCATAGTCTCCACTAGAGGGCTTGCATGTGACCCCCCTCTAAAATCAAAAGCCGGACGGAAATCCCTCCTGACTAAAGCTCAATTACAGGCGGCTAAGGATGTTAAGGATGGTAAACAGAGAACCATTAGTAGAGCGCTTAGAGTGTATAAATCCCTTACAAAAGGTGCTTAACGTTAGCACTCTCCTTCAATATAAGGGTCCTAGGGGGAAGTCCCAGACAACTCACCCTCAAAAGGTTAGTCAAGATACAGAAATCCAAGGTACTTTTACTTCAAGAAACTACGATGGAAGACCTCAAAGCAGTGGAAGTGATAAAAATTCTCTTCAAAGACTGGAATGCAGAAGCAATTGATGGAGAGGGGCACTCCGGAGGTTTAATCACAACATGGAGCCCTGAACTGACTTTGCGATCCACATCTGTGTTCAATTCTTCCCTCAAAACGAAATTAGAGGTTCCTGAATTAAACCAATTTTTTTCCTTTCTCAATGCTTGTGGCCCTTTCCATGGCCAAAAATTGTTTTGGGAAAATCTGAGCTCTTCGGGCGCTTTGGACTCACCCGGGCTCATTTTAGCCGACGACCTCAATATAACCCTAGTAGCTGGGGAATTTTGGGGAAACAATTCCCGTCCTGATTCTTTAGCCCCATTTTTTAATAATATTTTTGAAGAGAAGAGTCAGGTGGACATTCAACCGGTTGAACTTACACCAAATTGGAGGAATAGTAGAGGAGGAGACCAGGAAATTTTCAAGAGATTGAACAGGTTCCTTATTTCAGACAATATGTTTCAGCTACGGTTAATTTTCCATTCTTCTGTGGAAGTAGGGGGAGCCTCTGATCATAGACCAATTTCTCTATCCATCTCTATACCAGATAAGAAGCCATCTTCTCCTTTCAAATTCAATCCCTCCTGGATAGATAATGAGGATTATTGCAAGCTGTTTAAGGAGAATTGGAGGTCTTTATCCCACACGCCGAACATTTCTTTCATGAAACAGGTTGATAACAATTTATCTCAGATCAAGAATCTCTCCAAAGAATGGGGGAAAAAAAGGAAGTGATCGGAGAGAACTCGAGGAAACTAAATCCAATATAAAGGAGCTTTTTAATACAACTCCAAGCAGGATTTTCACTGATGAACAATTACTCTCTCTAAAGTCTTTGGAAGGAAAAAGAACCTTACTCCTAGAAAAAGAAGAACTTTTGTGGCAGCTTAAGAATAGAGCATTGTGGATTAAGGATGGTTATAAGAACACAAATTTCTTTCACCGCTTTGCCGCGCACAGAAATAATATCAACACAATCTTAGAAATCAAAGACGATCAAGGGAACTCGGCACTGTCTTTTTAGGAGAAGGCTAAAGCAGCTGAGGAACATTTCAAGTCAAGATTTACAGCCCCCCCAAACTACCCGATAGCTGATATATTGGAGGTAATAAATCTTTTTCCTAGCCTCGTTACTGATGAGATGAAAGATAACTTATCCATGCAAGTTACAGAGGAGTAAATACTTCCATTCCAACAATCTTTTCAAAAAGGGAAGAGTCCTGGTCCAGATGGATTTTCAGTTGAATTTTTCTTAGGGTTTTATGATTTGATGAAAGAGGATACACTTAAAGTTGTTAAAGAATCTCAAACATTGTTAAATTTTTAGAATTTACTTCAATATGATCTAGGATATTAACTGAGATAACAACATGTACAGCAAATCTATAGCATATCAATCATGGACATAATAATGCAAGCACACAAGAGACACAGAGTTTACTTGGGGAAAACCATAAAGATGAAAAACCCCAATAACTTCCTCAGAGATAGATAGAGCAATGATACAACCAGAATACAAGAGATAGTCTTCTCCTAGTAGCAGAGCCTCCTCCTCCACAAGTGTGCCACTCTCCACAGTGTGAGTGAGAGAATAGAATGGGTAAAATGAGAGAGACACGCTCTCTATTTATACGCTAACTTGACTTAACCTTTACTCAACTAGGTCGGCCTCAACTTAACCACTTAACATAATGCTGACTGGGCCGACCCCCACTAGCGTGGTCTAATAACCCTTTGACCCACATGGCTGACCCCCAATAGGGTGGTCTAATAACCCTTTGACCCACATGACTTATATAGGGCCGACCCCAACAAGGTGGTCTAATAACCCATCAAGTATAAGTTACGACACTTACAATATAAATGACGACACTTCCGTATAGAGGAATAATAACAGCTCTATAGGAATACAATATACATATATATGAAATACATGCCGAAGTTACATATACATCAACACTCCCTCTTAACTAGGAAGGTATTTCTCGACACAGGTCTTCTAGCACAAGTCATCTTCTCTGGATCATTGTCACTGGATAATCGTCATCGAGTCATCATCATCATCACTGCTGCTGCTATCTCAATCAATCTCTGAATCTACTCATCATAGGAAGTTCTATAGAGCCAGTCCTTTTTCATACTGGCTGTAGGCCCACCACCTGCAGGTCTTCATCAGCTGTGCGAACGGTTTGATAGAGCTCGCCTCTCAGGACTAATTTTATGTGCGGATGCAATACCGGAAAGAGTATCCCAGGAACATTTATGTGCCTAAGCACGACCGGCAAGATCTCCTAGGACTGATTACATGCATCTCCTCCACAATACCTTTAAAGAGCATCCCAAGAACATTTATGTGCCGTAGCACAACCGGCAAGATCTCTAAAGAGCATCCCAGGACTTATTACGAGCACACAGCTCAACCTCTCGGATCTCCAGGATAGATTACATGTGGATAGACAAAACCTTTAAAGAGCATCCCAGGAACATTTATGTGCCATAGCATGACCGACAAGATCTCTAAAGAGAATCCCAGGACTAATTACGAGAACACAACTCAACCTCTCGGATCTCCAAGACTGATTACATGTCTCCGTAGTAATACCCCATCCCAGGACTGATTACGAGCACACAACTCAACCTATCGGATATCTGAGGACTGATTACATACTACATAGCAATACCAGAAAGAGTATCCCAAAAACATTTATGTGCCGCAGCACGACCGGCAAGATATCCCAGGACTGATTACATGCTATTTGCACAACCTGCCACATATCATCTCTGACCTCCAAGTATCAACCTAATACTCATGATCCAACGGATCATCATCGCACAAAGCATCATCCTGATGCTCATGATCACACTGATCATCATCACTATACCATCCTGATACATATCATCTGGAGCAACATCCTGAATCTCATCATCATGATCATCCTGATCATACAATGCATCCACCTGATGCATACCAAGTATCTACCTGATACATATCATCATACATGATCCACCTGATACAAATACAAATACATGATCCACCTGATGCATACCAAGTATCTACCTGATACATATCATCATACATGATCCACCTAATACAAATACAAATACATGATCCACCTGATCATACAGTGTATCCACCCGATACAAATACAAATACATGATCCACCTGATCATACCTGATACATATCAACATACATGATCTACCTGATCATACAATGTATCCACCTGATACATATACAGATACATGGTCCAAGCATCCAACATGATGCATATACAAAATACATACAAATGATCCAACTTATCATATCCAGCATCAAACATGATGCGTACATATACATATACATATAAATGATCCAACTGATCATATCCAGCATCCAACATGATGCGTACATATACATATAGAGCAGTAACTAGAGCATCGTCCTAATGCTCATCATCTATGATCCTCCTAATCATCATAGCATCGTCTTCTTCAGATCATCTCATCATCCACGAAGCATAGCCCAGATGCACATCATCCAGTACTTACACCACCGACATGGGAGAACACATCTACCACCATTCGAGGAAGGCTCCAGCCCTTACTTTTTCACCATGGGAGAACACATCTACCACCATGTGAGAATGGCTCCAGCCCTTACATCTACACCATGGGAGAACACATCTACCACCATGTGAGAATGGCTCAGCAATTACATCACAACCATGGGAGAACACATCAACCATGTCAGAAAATCTCATGTGCATCTGCATCTTCCAGACTCATCACTTCCCTTTGGAATGAACCTTCATCTGAAGTGCACCAAGCCTATCTTTGAAGTACTCAAACTGCACTCTAGCCAACGGCTTGGTCAATACATCTGCAACATGCTCATCCGTCGCAACATACTCTGCTTTGGCTGTACTCAGTGCTACACAAGACTACTTCCTGCTAAACCAAGAGATCACACCTGATCCCATACTGAAGCAGCAACCAGAAGTGCTCTTCCTATCTGCAGCACTTCCTGCCCAACCTAAATCAACATAACCCTGCAGGTTAAACTTTTGATTCGCATCTTATTTGAGCCCATAATCAACTGTACCCTTCAGGTACCTCAGAATATTCTTTACAACAACCAAGTGAACACTCCTTGGATCTGTCAGGAACTGGCTCAATGTGTTCACTGCAAAGCAAATATCTTCTCTCATGTTCGTCAGGTACATCAAGGACCCAATCATCTGACGATACATAGTGACATCAACCGGTTCAGATGAAGCATCACACAGAAGCTTCAGGTTCGATGCCATAGCCTCACAATCCATTATCTCGAACGTCTTCAGGATCTCTACTGCATACTTCCCTTGTCCAAGGAAGATTCCATCTGCACTCTGCCACACCTCCATACCTAGAAAGTGGTGCATCATACCCAAGTTCTGCACATATATGACTCCCTGTCATGTGTCTCAGAACCAAGTGGCTACTCCACATATACTTCTTCTTCAACTACACCATTTAAGAAAGCTGTCGTGAAATCCATCTGGTGTATCTTCTATTTCATCACTTTTATATTTCTCTATGCTGCCATCTGCAGCATGCTTGATCTTGATAGATCCATATGGAAGTCATAACAAACTTCCCTTCAGGTCTTGGGACTACATCCCAAACATCATTCTTCATGATTGGCGGATCATGGCATTCTTCCCATATCCTGGGAACTTCAATATCTTCAATACATAATTTTGTTGCTGAACAAATGTTGTAGTTCTTATTTTGTAGGTGATGGCATACAATCTTTCCTACACAACAAGTTAAATTGCATGATTAGAAAACATCTCATAGTTTTCAGAACAAATTCTTACACATAAATAAATATGTCATACAATCATGCAATTATCTTAGCCAATGCTTCAATACAACATTTATCCATATCCCCTAACTTTCTAGATGCCTTCCAATCTCTACCAAAACATTGTTAAGAGTGTGCACAACTCCCAACATGTCAGCAAAGAGTTTTCATTCTAGATAAGTAGCAATGGAATGTTTTACAGTGACATAGGCCACTTACCCATGCATATTAGTAATATACTGTTTATCAATGCAACTATTCTAATATGCATAATACACAACCTAATTCTAGGAACATCAGTATATACATTATTGAATAGTATTATTTAAACAATAAAATATGCAAGTAATGACAATTCAAATACTTATCTTTGTTTGTTTGTTGGGTTGACTCCCTCTCAATCTTTGCTTCTTTTCTACAACTCCATTCTTATGTTGATTGTGAGAAGTGGTCAACTCCCTCTGAATATCTGCATCCTTGCAGAAACTACTGAAGCGTGCTCCTTTGCTTTCTTGCAGGAACAATTGGAGTGTGCTCCCTCTTGATCTTTGCTTCCTGGATTACCTGTCCTTGAACTTACATCCATCCTTAATCACTATGCATGCTTATTAGTATCATCATTGTGTTATTAATGAGGTCTTATACATAATCACACATTTATTAGTATAATCTTAATACTATCAAAACACAATAATCTTAAACATGTATATTCATGATCATTCACAGATAATAAACATTAGTATTCAAGGTTTCAGGGAAGTCTTCTTTTACTCATACACATTTTTATTTGATCATAGGACTCTTCTGGTTAGTTGAATCATCAATCAAGATAAGAGATATAATATGCATAAAACCCGTGATTATTCAAACCTATACCTTCATGATTCTTCTGGTTAGTCATATCATCAATTATGGTAAGAAACATAATATGCATACAACCATGATTATTCAAACCTATGAATTCATGAATAATCATTATCAACAACACAATAGTATAAAATCCTAACACAAGGTAGGATTCTAGCTTGATATAGGAAAAACATACCTCGATTATCATGCTAGCTAGTTATGTCTAACATACCTACATAATGTCTTCTGGTTCTCTTGAGTGGCTTGTGCTAGTAACCTGCATGTCTCATAAGTTAACCATTGTAGAACCAAGTTATACATACCTCAAAAGTAGATCTTCTATGTGATCCATGACAATGGATGAATCTTTGTCTTCATGTCACCATGAGCATATGTTCTTGAAGTAGAACATGATTTGACTTTCTTGGTGTACCTTTTGTGTTAGCAAACAACATAAACCTCATACAACATCACAATGCATTAGTACAATCATAAGTGTCAAAACCTTAATCAATGAATATCTTCTATTAAGGTGATATGACAAGTCTTGTAATTAATAAAGATTGTACTGTAATGATATGAAGACAAACATATGATAAACTTAACCATGAAACATACCTGTCAAGATTGCTTGTAATCTTCTTATGGAAGGCCTTAGCCTCATCTCCCTCTGAGATAGGCACTTCTTCACTTATGCAGGTGACCAATCCATCTTCTTCTAGGATTAACCCAATCCACTTGATTTGCAAGAAATGGACCTGGTGCTGGATTAGGGTTTGTCAAAGAAACCCCAAAAATTCAAACTTTGAATTTCAAACTTCCGAAAGGATAGAAATATGCGCCTTGATGAGCTGATCAAGTTGGTATATTCAGAATTTGAAAACAGCAAAGTTTCACCCCTCGAAATTGCCTTTTAGATTTCTGGATTCACTGGGAGGACCCTGAATTAAGGTTTGAGTTTCCTGGAGCTTCACACAACCAAAAGATTTGATTCAAAACTCTAAGCTTCAATTTTTCTGAGGAGCTTCCAGCCGTGGTCACAGATTTCCAAAATTCCAATTTTTGCAGAAGCCCTAATTTTCCATCTTTCCGATCAAAGTCCCAAACTAGGGTTTGATCAAGCCCGGCCTTCTACCCAACCAAAAAATCTGATCTTGGTCTCTAAATTTTGATTTTGATGAGTAGCATCCAGCCGTGCTCTCCGATTACAAAAATTCCAACTTCCTCTGAAGCCCTAAATTCCGGAAGCCATGAATGAAGGTACTCAAAAATAATTATATTTTGACAGAAATATGTACCTGATTGTTTCTGGTGTAACTCTGAACTTTTCAATCCACAGGGTCTAAAAAGTTTTCCTGAGATAGCCTGACCTGTTATCGTTCCATCCCAACAGGTCTAACCTCAATTGGATTCTCTGAGAGAGAGTTACGCCAAGTGTCGCAACGTGACATGTTTATGGGATAATACAGGAGAGCGAACTTGTATGGTGTGCCACGTGTCACTGGTTCAACATCAGACTATGAAAAACAAATTTGCGATATCCTGACCTTTTATCTTTCCATCTCGAGAGGTCTGACCTCAATTGGATTCTCTGAGAGAGAGTTATACCAAGTGTCGCAACATGACCTGTTTATGGGATAATACAAGAGAGCAAACTTGTACGGCGTGCCATGTGTCATTGGTTCAACTTCGTCCTCTAAAATTTTTTTCTAAGATAGTACAGTCTATGTACTACCTGTCACCTTTTATGACATTTCATTTGGAGCTTCCTAGCCCAAGTTATGACCTTTTTCCCAAGGTCACCTGATTTTGACTCAGATATGGAAGAGGCAGAAACCCTATATTGTACATATCATAAATCACAAAGTACAACGAATTATAGGTTTTCCTTTGGAAAAAAGGTACATGGGGATCTGATCTTCGACTTGTAAACATTTTAGATCCGAACAATACGCCAAAACGGATTTATAGCTAAAGTGCTACGATGACTAGTTTTTGCTATATCAAGCCCTAGCATTGTAAGTGCAACAAGTGTCATACATGCCATATCATGCCTTCTTTCAGGCTAGCTCTAATACCATGTTAAATTTTCATAATTTACTTCAATATGATCTAGGATCTTAACTGAGAGAACAACATGTACAGCAAATCTACAGCATATCAATCATGGACACAATAATGCAAGCACACAAGAGACACAGAGTTTACTTGGGGAAAACCATAAAGGTGAAAAACCCTAATAACTTCCTCAGAGATAGATAGAGCAATGATACAACCAGAATACAAGATATAGTCTTCTCCTAGCAGCAAAGCCTCCTCCTCCACAAGTGCGCCACTCTCCACAGTGTGAGTGAGAGAATAGAATGTGTAAAATGAGAGAGACACGCTCTCTATTTATACACTAACTTGACTTGACCTTTACTCAACTAGGTCGGCCTCAACTTAACCACTTAACATAATGTTGATTGGGCCGACCCCCACTAGGGTGGTCTAATAACCCTTTGAACCACATGGCCGACCCTCAATAGGGTGGTCTAATAACCCATCAAGTATAAGTTACGACACTTACAATATAAATGACGACACTTCCGTATAGAGGAATAATAACATCTCTATAGGAATACAATATACATATATGTAAAATACATTCCGAAGTTACATACACATCAACAAACATCAAGGAAAGTATTGGGGACTTTCAACTCAACTTTCATCACCCTAATCCCCAAGAAGCAGAAAGGCAAAACCTTTGAAGATTTCAGACCTATATCATGCTACAACATTATTTCAAAGGTAATTTCCCAAAGACTAAAACCAGTCCTCAGCAAGGTAATCAGAGAAGAACAATTTGGCTTCCTTTTTAATAGACAAATTCACGATGTTGTGTCACTAGCACAAGAAGCAATACACACCATTAAAAAGGAGAAATTACCAGCTCTTACTTTAAAACTAGACCTCTCCAAGGCTTACGATAGAGTAAATTGGACCTTCCTTCAGCTTCTGTTAATTCAGATAGGAATGCCATTAACATTGGTTGATTGGATAATGGGATGCATACACTCGGCTTCCTATGCTGTTTTGATCAATGGATATCCCTCCCCTTTCTTCTTTCCAACCCAAGGAATTCGATAGGGTTTCCCTTTGTCCCCCTTTCTTTTTCTTCTTATAGTTGATGCCCTCAGACATTTTATTCATAAATCTAAATCAGATGGAGTGATAAAAGGTATTAGGATCTCCAACTCAGTCACCCTGACCCATACATTGTTTGTAGATGATTTTTTACTCATGGGAGAAGGAACTCATGGGAATTTTGCTTCCTTCTCAAGAATTCTGGATTTATACAAGAGTACAATAGGAATGGTAATCAATACGAAAAAATTTAGATTGGCTTTCAACAACATCTCTGAGGAAACAAAAGCAGCCCTGGAATGTTCTTCTTCCTTCCCCATCTCCCTATTTCTAAAGGTCTTAAGTATTTAGGCTTCTCTCTTAAACCCAATGCTTATGCTTTTCAGGACTGGCTTTGGTTATATAAAAAAATTGAAAGTCAAATCTCTCTCTGGGCTAACCATTTTCTTTCTAGAGGAGGCAAGTTAATATTATTAAAATCAATTCTCCAAAGCATCTAGGTATACTAGGCCTCGATAGCATACATTCCAAAAGGGATCTTAGTTAAAATAAGGAAGAAATGTTTCTCATTTCTTTGGACAGCAAGCAAGCAAAGAGAAGGAATTCCTTTGGTCAAATGGACGATTCTCTCCATGCCTAAATATTTTGGAGGTTGAGGGATAAAGAATCTAGATCTCTTCTGCAAATCCTTAGCAGCAAAAACCTTGTGCAGATTAGAAAAATCCCCCAACTCTCTGTGGGGAAGATCTATGATTTCCAAATACTATCACCCCCTCTCTATAATTGACTAGTTCAGACAAACCACCAAAAGTTTCAAAAAAATTTCTATAGGATGGAAAGCGATGGTGTTGGCCTTCCCATTAATAGGGAATTGGGGGGCATGGAGAATCGGGGATGGTCGTAGTGTGCGGATTGGGGAGGACCCGTGAGCTAGAGCCGGTGAAGACTACAGACTCCCTTATGAACTATTCAGGGAACTGAATTCCAAAAGTATTTTCACGCTGGATAATGCTTATGACGAGCAGAACGCATTAAGAAGCAGAGGAGGATGGAAATCGACCTCACAGTTGGGCTTGGCAAGAGAGAAGGAAGAAGAATGGAACCGGTATATAACCCTTTTAAACAAAGACTATATTTTTCTCAGAGAAGGAGAATCAAATAAACTATTATGGGCTAGAAACAATAAAGATGGATCCTTCTTTGCAAAAATTGGATATGAAGCAACAATAAATTTAGTGGAGAGAGTAGAATCCCGTCCATGGTGGGATAAAATTTGGAGAATCTCTGACCCTCTTAAAACCATCATCACTCTCTGGCTGGCCTTAAGTAACAAACTCCTCACTTGGGATAACCTTTGAAAAAGAGGTTTTCAAGGACCTGGTATCTGTGTTCTCTGTAATATTGATGAAGAATCGATCTCACACATCTTCTGCCATTGCACCTATGCAGGATATGTCTGGAAGACCACTGCTGAAAGCCTGAACTGTTCTCTACAACCACACCCAAGCTCGCTGGAAAAGAATGTGCTCGACTGGTGGAACAATCGCAGGGTATGTATGTTCAAAGCCTATCCCACTCTTTTCGTTTTCACTATCTGGGAAGCATGCAACAAGTTGATTTTCCACAACACGTTCATTGCTCCAGACATTTCGGTATTGATTCTATTGCAGAAAACCAGAGAACATAAGTATTTGCCTTCAGAGAAATCTCCAAGAATTTTATCCCACCCGATCATCAATAGAGAGTATCCCTGGGCATATTTTGATGGTGCGAGTCAGGGATCCCCTCCTCTAGGTGGCACTGGAGGAGCTATCAAATTTGCACTGGGACATGCTTCAAATAGTAAAGCTGAACTTGCAGCATTATGGGAAATCCTAATGATTGCCTCGGAAAATCATGTGAAACATTTGCATCTCTTTGGTGATTCCAAGATGGCTATTGATTGGGAAAATGGAAAGATACAAATCGATGCACCACACCTACAGCATCTCCTCCTTTCCATCAAAGATCTTTTATCCAACTTTGAGCAAATGCAGTTCTCACATGTATATAGAGAACTAAACTCTGAAGCTGATAAATTGTCAAAGCTTTCTCTAGCACTACCTCCTGGTCTAATCGAGGTGGAAGGACAAACGAATGACCAAGTGGACTTTCATTATGTAATGAAGGTTTAGCACAAGATGTGAATCAATTTTTGTAGCCTAAATGGCAAGTAAGACAATAATGTGAAACAATTTTTGTAGCCTAAATGGAAATCAAATTTTTGAATATGTAAGACAGTAATGTAACTCTTAACACCTATGATATATAATGAAGTCCCTTAAGGACAATTCATGATCACTCTTTATTTAGAGTGATAGATATTTTCCATTTGGAATATATATATATTCTTATTCTCTTTATATTTTTATTTTTAATATGGAAATTTTGATTTTTCTCATGGTCTCGTTGTCTGGTCATGGTATTTGGTCGTCCATTGTATTGCTTATGAAGAAGCATATCTAAAGGTTTCCAAGATATTAAAAAACAATTGTCATTATGTGTGTGCTTGGCTTAATCATTATTTTTATTATGATTTTTTATTAAATTTTTGTAAATTTTTTTATTTTGTAGTATATATATATATATATATATATATATATATATTATTTTATTTCTATTTTTTGTAATTTTTTTTATTTTTGTATTATATGAGACAACATATGAGAATTCAAGGTTGTATATAGTTATATAAAAGTTATTTAAAAAAAAATCAATTATTATTATGATATGTAAAATGTAAAATTAAGATTTAAAGGTCAAATGAAAGACAATGTTAAAATTAAAACGATTAAAATTTCTTAACGTGCAAGGTAAAACGTCAAGTTTCAACCCTACTTGTGGGTTATCTCAATACCATTAATATAATTAAAATAAACCTTTTCAAAAAACAAGAAAACACAAGTTATGACTGATCATTTCTTCAATTTACACGAGAAGATTAGTCATAGAGAAAGAGAGGATTATGAGTTTACTTTGCTTTATTTACCTAGTGAGAAAATCTAAGGTAGTGTGCATGATACACATAGTAGATAACCCAAAAAAACAAACTTATAAATAATTATTTTTAAAACTTGATATAATGAATAAAGACATAACATAATTTACTAATATATGATTTTTTTAATTTAGAAATAGTTAATAAATGTCTTTATTACAACTTGCAAAAGCTCAAGTGGTCTATGTCTATCTTACACTTTAGAAATTAAAAAACAAAAAGGAAAATTTCTATCACACTAGGTGCTTCACCTTTGAGACTTTTTGTGGTTGTTTCCGGTCATATTTCATGAATTTGAAAGTACTTTGACTTTAAGACTTATAAAATTATTTTTCCATTTTCAAAGTTATTGCATCGAGAGTGAGGTGCTTACAACTCATTATAGGGGAGATCCATGTGACTTATAAAATAAAAAAGTTAAAATTAACATATATGCATTTTAAACCCAAACTTAGGTGTAAATTTTTATGAACATGTAAACAAGTTAGATAATTTTTTATGAACATGTAAAAAAGTTACATAAAAAACAAAATTACACCTTAAGAAATTGGATCCCTCTCGGTGCTTTAGATCCGGGTTTAATATGGATCTATGCTAGGGTATACAAATGTTGGAAATATATACTATATTTTTTAAATGATATTCCTTATATTTTGAGTATTCATTAAGATTTGATACAAAAGATTATTAGCCAAATACTTTTGGAAAAAACATGCACAGTTGTTTTTTTATTGTACTATACTTAATCAATGGATTTCACTTGATTCTCCTCCTCTAATCCTTATGCTCATTGGATTGTGTGCTCCCATAGTAGAATGAATTTGATTTCTTATTGTCAGTTTAGTGGTCCCACACCAAGGAATTCTTGTAAGCATCTACAAATAAACACCTACAATTTTACGGATTTGACTCTTTGTGGTTTTTAAAAGATGTAATCAAATTTTGAACTATAAATAATTAAGAGAACAAAACTCAACAAAACAATGAAACGAAAACTTGAAAATGGTTAGATAACTTTTATGGTAGGGATGCTCCTACATCAGATTCTCCTAGTTGATATTTGGTGAGGGGTTGTTTATGAACAACAATTTTTTTTTTATTTTCTTATTTTGTTTGTAATTAGGAGAACCAACAACTAGAATTGGGCTCATACTTGCATGATGTGGGGCCAATTCCAATCTATTACCACTATACCCCTAGGCGTACCAATGCTACCCCATGCACAACACACATATCTCAGTTGAGGTTTCAACCCCACGACGTCACAAGGAGTGCCTTAACAACTTGCACTATCGCCAACTAGTCTACACCCCAAGGGATATGAACCAAAAACTATTTAATGGATGTTTTTTCCTTTTTCTATTATTCAACCTCTTCCTCACTCCAAGCCACTCATCATTCTACAATTTGCATCTGAATTCCTTTGTCCTCTTTTTATTCACTATTATTGCTAATGCTTTATTGTTGAATATTTCTCATCACAACATTCATATTTGCAACCTTTCCTTGAATGGTTTGTCTTCACCATCATTACCCTTTTTCATTCACGTCTCACTACCATTATTCTATTTATGTTTTTATTACATATTTTTCGTAATGGGGCTCGCTTCCACCAACCACTCTCTCTCAATGGTGCATATTAATTGTTAGAAAAACAGGATCACAGAGCAATAACATAAAATAAAATGTGAAAATAAAACACATAAGATCACAATACAAGAGAGGCACCAATATGCGTGGTTCACCAAATATGTGCTACATCCACAGAGAAACAACCAATAATTGTTGTTATTCCATCCAAAAAATGAAGGGATACAACCCCCTAGCATATCCACTGCAACTTCCTCTTCACTCTCTCATAGTCTCTCTCTCAGACATAATGATCTTCACAATACTACATAGCTGCAACACAATTCCCTCATACATAAAGAGGGTTTCCTTCTAGGGAAAATAACATAACATAACTTCTACCATAAGATCTATGACCTAATGATGAACGGTTCAGATTTAATATGAAATTGCAACTTTTTATAAGGTAATTAATTTTTTTCACATTTCAATGGCCGAAAACAAACCAAAAACGAACCCCCAATTTTTTTTTCTCAGGGGGCCCACAAACCCTCAATCCTAGGGGCTTGAAAAGATCCCCTGGGCCCCCCTTATGTTCATCGGTCGAGAATCCAAACATAGCTGAAACAATCCTCTGACTTCGGAAGATAATCAAGCTCCATAACCAACAATCTCCTACTTGGAAACTAATCACAACAACTTCACCGCTACTGCACTTGCTAGACTATGCTAAAAACCTTGGGCCTGACAAATTTCTCATCTTCTCCTTCATGCTTGAAGGCCAACTAAAATTGAGCAGGAACTCAGTTTCTCCCTAGTTACTACCTTTGTTAACATGTCTGTAAAATTATGGCTAGTATGTATCTTTTCCAACTTCAACTGTCCATCTTCCAAGACGGCTTGTTTGAAATGGTACCTAATATATATATATATATGTTTAGTCTTAGAATGGAAGGTTGAATTCTTTGCAAGAGGAATGGAACTCTAGATATTACAATACAACTTGCTATTATCATGTTTCTTACTCAATTCCTCCATGAACCTTTGTAGCCAAATCATCTCTTTACTAACTTCTCTAGCAACAACATACTATGCTTATGTTGTTGAAAGTGCAACAACCATTTGCAGTTTCGAAATCCAACTTATTGATGTTCCACCTACAGTAAATACATATCATGTAGCACTCTTCTTGCTATCTTTATCACCTACATATCTGAATCAACATATCCCTATAGAGTATTGTTTGAACCTCCAAAACATAATGCATGAGTAGTAGTACCTATCAAATACCAAAGAATCCACTTCACTGCCTTCCAATTCTCTTTACTTGGATTGTTCATATACTACAAGCAAATCCCACTGCATGTGCAATCTATGGTCTTGTGCACACCATTGCATACATCAAACTACCAACTACTGATGAATAAGGGACCTTGGACATGTATTCTATATACTCCTATGTCTTGGGACACATCTCCTTAGTTAGTTTTAAATGGTTGGTCAAAGGTGTACTAGCTGGTTTTTCATCCTGCATTTTAAACCTCAACACCTTCTCTATGTACTCACACCGAGACAATGTCAATTTGCGATTTTTTCTGCCTCATTATTCTAATACCAAATATTTTCTTTGCAACACCCAAATCCTTCATCACAAATGAATTTACTAATTTTCTTTTGAGCACATTTATATCCTGCATGTTAGACCCTACAACAAGCATGTCATTTATAGGCAATAAGAAAATAATATAGCTTCCATTATCTAGACTCTTGAAATAAACACAATGGTCAGAATGACATCTACTATAGCCTTGTTTAGTCATAAAATTGTCAAATTTCAAATACCATTTCCTTGGAGATTTATTTAGTCCATACAATATCTTCTTCAACCTACATACCAAATTATCCTTCCATTTGACCTCATACCCCTATTGTTACTACATATAAATCTCTTCCTCCAAATCCCCATGGAGAAAAACAATTTTTACATCTAACTGTTCAAGATGCAAAGCTTATATTGCCACTAGACTTAAAATAGTCCTAATTAAAGTCATTTTAACAACAAGAGAAAATATTTCATCAAAATCTATATATTTCTTCTATGCAAACCCCTTTACAACAACTCAAGCCTTGTATTGATTTTTTCCTCCATCTTCTTCCTTCAACCTGTAAACCCATTTATTCTTCAATAATATTTTACCTACAGGAAATTGAACCAAGTACCAAGTCTAGTTTCTTACTAAGAAGTCCATCTCCCCTTTCATTCCTTGCTCCCACTTCTTTCTATTGTCTACCTGCACTGCATCTTCATAACTTTATGGTTCACCGGAATCAGTCAACAATAAATAACAAAATGAAGGAGAGTATTGCTCATGGGGTCTACATAACCTAGTAGACCTTCTAGCAACACATTCAGGATTTTGAGGTACATGTTGTTGCTGCTATTGTTCATATTTATTTTCTGGCACCATTGGAATTTCATTTTCTTTGATTTCATTAAGTACTGTGTATTCTATGTTTTATTTTTCCTGTTTCTTTCCCTCGAACTGATCTTTGTACATGACATTTTCATCGAATAACACATCTCTAATCCTAATGATTTTGTGATTTTCATAATCTCATAAGTGATATCATCCAAAATGATCAACTTTGTATCCAATAAAGGTACACTTCTTAGATTTATCCTCAAGATTTGTTTTATTTTCTTTATCAATATGGACAAATGTTTCACAATCAAAAGTCTTCAGAAATGAGTAGTTTACCTTTCTACCTATCCATTCCTCCTCTGGAATGCCACCATCCAAGGAGCTTGAAGGCCTTTTTTTTATTCAATAAACAATAGTGTAACACCCCTTCAACAAATGCATTTTATAGTGCATATTAACTATAAAGTAAGATAGCGGAAGCATGAAATTTTTCAAAAGACCCATTAAATCTTACAACAAATGCATTAAAATTCATAATATTGGAAGCATAGACTAATTTATGAGAAATTTGTTTAATAAATTCATACAAAATAGTTTAATGCACAAATGCAAAGTTAATAGTAACCCCCTACACAATAACAGGGGGGGAGGGGTAAGTTGGTAGGTAATATCCTATCACATCCATTCATATTGGGGAATAAACTATGATACAGAAATGAGAAAATATATTGCCATGTATTAAGGAGACAAGGGGATTAATTATGTTATATGAAAATATAAATATTTAGGGTATATTTTATTACATTTCATGTAGAAGCGGTGGAGGGGAGGTAGAAGGAAAATCATGGGACAATGGAATGAGGTATTGGTTTGATGGACAAGGAATACACAATGAAAATGTAGGATGGTTGATGCTAGTGCTTTATTGAATAGTTTTCATGTTGCTCATGTGCTTGGTTGGTTAATGGAGCTTCAAATTGTTAATGGAATTGGGGTAATGAAGGATTATGCTTTCTATATTTTATGTGATTGTTATCAATTGGAAATGTAGTTTAGGTGCATATTTCATGTCTAGAAATCATGTGTTTTTTTATGCCTATCAATGTAGCTTTCCTCCTTGAGTCTATTTGAATTGTTTTTCTCTAGAAAATTCCTTTTGTATGATATCTAAAATCACCCCATCCACTAAAGAGCATCTAGGTTTGTGCATTGTGACCTTGTGCGTTTCTAATCTTCCTAAAGAAATCCTCATGCAATCCTTGGACGACCTTATTTTCCCATTGTATAAAACACTAGTCTCCAATTCCTTCATGACTCTTATATTTTACAAAAAACAAAACACTTTGTTTTTCTAAAGTTACTCTTCATTTTCACCATGTACTCCATTGTTAAACTCTGGTAATCCTACCCTATGGACTCCACCTTTGAGCTAGAGAAGAGATAGCCTAAAGAGACAAAAAAGGTTAGGTGTGGTGACAATGGTCTCCCTCTTAGGAATTCAATATTAAGATGCTAGTTTGTGTGCTAACATGGAAGGACAAGCATCTCTAAGATGATGGATATATTCTTAATGGTAGAAGAATTGGTGGAGGAGGTTGAAAGATACAACTATTGGGTAGGAAGCAATGGTTTATATGATCATCTACTTATTCTTATACAACTAGAAAAGGAGGATAGAAAAACTCCATTTCCTTTTAAATATAATCATGATTGGTTGGCTAAGGAATATTTTAGACTTCTTATAACAAAAAAATGGAAATTTTATGATCCTTGTTGATGAGATTCAGTTATGCTTCCATTTTATTCCAATATCAAACAAGTTAAGAAGATAGTTGTAGGGAGCATAAAGATGAAAAGGGGATAAAATCAAGTAGATATAGAAAATGTAGAAGAAACATAACCAATATTTTTGAAAATAATTTCAAAGGGTCTACCAATGATGAAGAGTTGCTAAATGTAAATACAATAAAGGATTAAAAAGGAACTCTTAGAAAAAAAGGAGGTAGAGTGAAGGCTCAAAAGTAGATCCATATGGTTGGAAGAGGGGCATATTAACACTAAGTTATTCACAATTATGGCAATTTTAAGAAATGCGTAAATACAATTTGGTCAATTGGTCTTTCTGATGTGTCAAAGGAAAAATAATTTGAAGAGATTGTCAAAGTTAGCAGGTTCATTTTCAAGATATTTTCAAAGATACAAAATATCCAAACATAGAATAATTATGAAGGTGATAAGGATTTTCCTTAGAAGTTTTGAACAAGGGGTGAATGAGAGCATAGAGGCATAAGTTACCAAGGGGAACTATCCACCCTTGGAAAGATAAGGCAATTTATGACTTCACACGAGCTCTATTCTAATATCAACCAAATATCCTAATCTCCAACATGATTTAGGGATTGTATGCATTATTTAGTAAAGAATGATTTAATCTATAAGAAAATTGCAGCAAATTTTATCACCTTTGAAGTAAAACCTCTAAGTTTAGTGTTCTTGGATCTTTTTCTAGCTTGAATAGTCATATCTAGGGTTTTGTTTTGTAAAAGTATTCCATTGGAAGGAATTTGATTGAGATAAAATATTAGGGCAGAGTAGAGCATGTAAGTATTCAACAAAGGCATTGATGGGAGGTCCTCTAGTGCTAAGTAATGATTTACATGACAAGCCATGGGCACTTGGCAGTATGTCATAAACGTTTTTTCATAGTAGTTTGTTTGAAAACCATCAACCAGACATACACTTTCCATAAATGTGCATCATATATATCAATGGAAGATACCATTTTCTATAATTATTCTATAGAATCCATTTAGACCATATAACACCGTTGACATAATAAACATGAGATATGAAATTTTAAGAACACTCTATTCTCAATGATGGGATGTTCTTGCCAAAATCCATGTCATATTTTCTTCATGCAATTTGAAATGCTTGAATGACTTGATATTTTGACCCATAAACCTAAAAAAATTGAGATCGATATCTCTTGGCTCACTGGATTCAAGAAAAGCTAGATCAATCTTTCTTAACTAATTATTTCTTTCAACTTTTTGTGTTCTTCTTTAACATTTTCACATTGCCAGTTAGGAATAGTTGTTAGATTGAGTTATATTTGGCACATTCATAATTGTAATTTCAATTCTTATATGCAAGGAATTCATCTTAATACTGTATTGGAACTAACATGAACATAGGTGAAAATCTAAATCCTTATTTATATACTCTATGTGTTATCGTTACCATTAAATGGTATCATATATGTTTCACCATCTTTGTTTCTTTATAACTATTGCATGCTTGAAACTTAACAATGGATATTTTTCCCTATCCTATAAAGATAAAAAAAAACTAGATATAACCCAAGAAAAGGTAACTAAATGTTTTCAACTCCCTTGATTGCAGGAATAAATGTAGAGGAAGTGGAGGCAATTCATTGCATCTTGTGAATGACCCAAATCCAAGCTATGCACATGATCATATGGTGTTATTGGAAAGTAAGAGGAATTTTTCTATGTTCATTTTTGTTCAAACATCAATGATGTTTGTTTTGATAGGAAGGTAGGGGAGTCCATCCGTGAAAGGGTTTCAATTTTTCATTTTTATGGACTTTAAATTATTAAGCTTATAGAAAACATGACCTATCTATGGCTATACTTGTATTTAAATGATATAAAATTGGTAAATTGGTAGGCTATGGTGTGAACCATCTACAATTCTCATCTTTTCTAAGCATTGCATTGACTATTGGACTATCAGTCTTTTAAATTCTTTGTTACATTGATCTATTGAATAGGTTTCATTTTATGCATTTTTCCTTCCCCATTAGTATTTCATTGGGTCTTCCACTATCAAATGCTACAAATTGATCAGTCGCCCTTGCAATCCCAATGGGATCATTATTAGCATTATACTATTATTTTAGTTAGCATCATGTTTGCTTATACTAATATGCATTAGGACTCCTATTATTTACAACTTGATAATATGATATAAATGGGGTATTAAAAATGGGTTGATAAAAATGGATACCTACAATATCTAGTGAAGCTAAGGTTTTTCTTAATTGGAAAGGTATATCGGGAGGGGGGTTCAACAATATAATTTTAGGAGGAATTTTACAATATTTAGTGAAATTAGGGATATTATTTAATATCATGTGAACAATCATGCTATGTAACAAGTTCAATGAGTGAATCCCCTGTGCATAGTAAGAACTGTATAGTAAAGATTTTTCTTATGGGAAAAACATAAAACTACTCAAGTTTAGAGCATAGACATATTTTAAAAACTTAAATTAACATGCCTATATTTATTTGTCTACCCATTAATTAGGTAACTTCGACTTATCATTTTCCTTTCAAAACTTACTGTAGAGTAAGTTTCACCTTAAATAAAATATTAAGACATATATTAATACACCCAAAATAATAGTAAATTATGGTATTTTTATTAAATAAGTTTACTCGACAATAAGTAAATTTGGTCCAAAAACAATATTTCCAATTCCTTTCTTATAAAATTGATTCTTAGGAATTCCAACCATTTTTCATAAACTATACTAGAAGAGCTTAATCGACTGACCAACTAAGTCCTCTACGGACTACTGTCGATGATATCCGACTATGGTCGAGTTAGTGTAGTTGGTCGGTTAGCCAACTAAACAAATACTTGTCTAACTTTAACCCGACAATTATGAAAAATAAAGAGCTTTTAAATAAAATATATAGTCTACTTCGACTAAAACATATAGTTGTTGGTTGTTGACTAACCCAACAATTATGAAAGAAGAGAGATTATATATATATATATATATATATATATCGACTAAAACAAATAGATGTCGGTTATTCCAAATATATTCATATTTCTATTTCACTAAGTCAAGGAAATATTAATTCAAGAATTCTCTATAAAACTAAAATAAAATTGCCAACCGTAATAATTTAGTCTTTTATCTAACTTAGTCCATTAACCCACTAATTCTTTCACCAAATATGGTCAAATAATATAATTTCAACTCAAACATATTCATATATGTCTAACTTAGACTAAAGCATAAATTTGTAGGTTTTCAAATCAGCAATACTACTTATTACAAAGCTTCTAAAAAAATGCCTTAACTCAAGGTATTGTTTGTCATTTAATTAATAAATACAATTAAAACTTAAACATCTAGTCTCTTCAACTAAACAAATCAACCCAATGTTTTTATTAACCCAAAACAACTTTGGTTTCAATGAATCAAATCACTCTATGGTTTTCAATTTACATATTAAACAAATTGGTTGAACCTTGGTCGAACTGACTACCACTTCATTTATTTTTAATGAACTATTTATTTCTCGACTAATTCCCTAATGAATTGCATACTTATTTTATGGAATTAGGAGCTACATGGTAAAACAGTAAAACTAGCATTATCACAGAGACCTGGGTATATAATTTTATTTTTTCCATAAGATTTTAAGTTAATGAAAAACAATAGAAATGGATAAATTCAAGTTTATTTATCCATCATTTTAAATTTTCCAAACCTTGTGGTCTTCAACATAGTTTAATTAAACATTACAATTTCAAACCTGGAAATTAACAATTTGCACAAGAAATGATTTTGACTTCAAATTAAATAAAAATAGACCGACTTTCATAAAATCAATATCACATAATTAAACTTGTAATTATTTCATGCCCATGAATTAATCCAAATTAATATGAATTCCTACCTTGTATACAAACTCAATAAATTTAACAAGGAATTCATGCAAATATTTAATCGGCAATTAATTAAATAACATATCAGAAATTAAGACAAAATTTGCAGGTATTAAACTTATCTATAAAATATTTGAAATAAGAAATTGGCTTCGCGGCAACCACGATCCACCCAATCGTAGGTATTTATTCCCATTAATCTCTCAGCAGAACACCACCCCCGAGCTGGGACTTGTGAATTCACCAGAAAATTATTCATCCCACCCACTACCATTCCATCACGGGATTATCATGGGTAATTCCTTACAGTTTTCAGAGGTTCACAAAAAATTTCAGGCATCCAGTAAATACATGCTTAAGCCAATTCCATGCCAAAACATACACTTCCCATCTTGGTTTCATTCCATTCACACCACAATGAAAACCGTCATTGCTTAACTAGTGCACAAGAAATCCACCAGAATATTTTATGTACAATTCACCATTTCCTTGACCACAAAACAATAGTAAAAAACAACCTTAAACAATCAAAGGTTCAAGGATAATTTAGGTAGATTCAATTGCCAGAGTCTCCTTTGCTCATGACTCAATTTCTTCACATGCTTGTGCACTCGCAGCTCTGCAATCTCTCATCAAAACTTCTTTCTTTTTCTTTCATACTTTTTCCCAGGCACATATAATTTCTGACCTCCCCCTCCTTCTTTTTCCCATAATGAAGGAATTGAATCCATTTTCCCACTTGCATGCATTACTTTTATGCATGTCAAGATGAAACCACGTGGCTTCTCCAAGAGACCCACATTTCACACTTTATTATTTTTTTATTTAAAAATAAAAACATATAATCTCTCCCCTAATCCCACCTAAATCATAATTAATTGATAATTATTATTTTAAAAGCATAACTAAATTCATTTATATGGAATTATGACTTAGCCAAAACTTTGTATTTGTTTAGGGACTTAAGATTATAAAAGGGTCATAACAAAGGTTTCCCCACCTAAGGCCTTTTAACCCCTTGCTAACTCTAGTGAATACACAAGCCCTGATATTTTCATCGTTCTGCCTCAACCACAAGCAGTTATAATTTCTATTATTAATAATTACAAAATATACATTTGTCCGACCATACAGGCATTTGCATAGCAATATTTACATCATACATATGATCAATTCAGGTGTCTCATCCAGGGTATTACAAATAGTATCTACAACATGTTCCCAAAATTGTAAGGGAAACCCTGCATACAATCTCATACACCTTGCACGCTCCATGATTTTCATGCTCATCATTTCTGACACACTATTTTCTTGTGGTGTTCTTGGAACTGTCTTCGCTCTACAAATCCCATGGTATGAACAATAAATATCAATCTCTGTGTTTTAGTATTCACCTCCATTATCTTATCTGAGACACTTCAACTATTTTCTCATCTCATTCTCAGCCAAAGCTTTCCATTTCTTAAAAGTAGCAAAAACATCATATTTTTATCGAATGCAATATACCCAAGTTTTTTAGTTGCATCATCAATAAAAGTAACATAATAATGAGAGCCACCAAGATATTGCACCTAAGCCAACCCCCATACATATGTATGCACAAGATCTAACTTTTCACTCTTATTTTGCTTCCCATCTCTTACAAATATTACTCTCTTATGTTTTTTGTAAACACGGCTCTCACAAAATTCCAAATTAACATGCTTCAAATCTGGGAACGACTTCCTTGAATGGAGAATCTGCATCCCCTTCTCACTCATGTGGCCAATCCTATGATGCCACAATGTTGTATCCACTCCTTTAGAAGCTAAAGAGATAGAAGATTCAGTATTACCAGTACATGAATTAAATTTACCTACCCTTTCTCCTTTTGCTATTACTAATGATCATTTAGTGACCTTCCATGTTGTTTCTAAAAATGTAGATAAAAAACCTTCATCTTCCAATT
This sequence comes from Larix kaempferi, assembly GCA_027924585.1. Classification (NCBI taxonomy): domain Eukaryota; kingdom Viridiplantae; phylum Streptophyta; class Pinopsida; order Pinales; family Pinaceae; genus Larix; species Larix kaempferi. Next base: position 16,271,895 of record BSBM01000050.1, on the reverse strand, counting down.
GCCCTGTTGAGATTAGATTTATTTTCATAGAAGGAACATGCCTTACATATAATTTCAACAACCATTGTTTTCCATTCTTTAACTTTAATTGTATCATACCCATTCCAAAAATTTTACATGGTTGATCGTCACCCAATAAAACCTGTCCAAAATCACCTTGAACATAATCTTGAAAATATTTCCTATGGGTTGTGCCATGAAATGAATCCCCTGAATCTACTACCCAAAAATCAGTAATATTATCTAACCAGTACATAAATTAAATTTGCCTACCCTCTCTCCTTTTTCTATTACCGATGATCCTTTAGTGACCTTCCATGTTGTTTCTGAAAATGTAGATAAACAACCTTCATCTTCCAACTGCGCTATTGAGATTAGATTTATTCTCATAGAAGGAACATTCCTTACATTAAATTTCGACAACCATTGTTTTCCATTCTTTAACTTTAACTGTATCTTACCCATTCCAAAAATTTTACATGGTTGATCATCAACCAATAAAACCTGTCCAAAATCACCTTGAACATAATCCTGAAAATATTTCCTATGGGTTGTGCCATGAAATGAATCCCCTGAATCTACTACCCAAAAATAAGTAATATTATCTAATGAAAGAATCAAAGCACCTTGTAACACATTACCTGCTATATTTTCTTCTTGATTATTCTCCCATTGTCCATCTTCTTATTTCTTTAGAGATCTGCAATCTTTCTTCATATGTCCTTTATTCCCACAATTCAAGCACTCTATATTTCCCAATCTAGATTTGGATCTTCTCTTCCTAGACTTCCCACAATTACCTATTCTCTTTCCTCTCTCCCTTTTCCCTCCCCTGTTCTCCACGGTCAACGCATTACCTGATGTCTCACCTGTGATTTTCCATCACATTTCCTCGCTAAGGGTAACACCAACAAAATCATCGAATTTTATATTGTTTGAACTAGAGACATAGTTACTTACAAACATGACCAAGTCATTCCAGATTTGTGGGAGTGAGCACAAGATTAGAAGAGCCATAACTTCATCATCAAATTTCACTCCTAAAGAAATTAGTTTATTAGTAATCGTATTAAATTCATTTAAATGGTAGGAAATAGAACCACCTTTTGACATCTTCATATTAAATAATCGCTTCATTAGAAATACCTTGTTTAAGGCTGAGGGTTTTTCATATAGTTTAGGCACCATTTCCTTCATAAGATCCTCCATTGTATTTTCCTTTGAAATGTTGAAATCCAACAATGATTCCAAGAACAGGTGTATCGTTCCTAATTCATTTCTATCAAGAACCTCTCATTCTTCGTCCTTAATAGTCACCAACTTGCTTTTCCGCCTAATGATAGGAATAGATCCTTCTGATATAGATAGTCATCCATTTGCATCTTCCATAACCATTAGTTTTGGCCGTTAAATTTCTCAACCCTGAACTTTCCTTCTTCCGCCATTTCTCCCACTCGAACTAGGAACCCTTCTTTCCTATGATTTTAATAGCCAAAAAGACCTTTAGCTCTGATACCAATTGTTAGAAAAATAGGATCGCAAAGCAATAGCATAAGATAAAATGTGGAAATAAAACACACAAGAACACAATACAAGATAGACACCAATATACTTGGTTCACCCAATATGGCTACGTCCATGGAGAAATAGTCGGTCCTTTTTGTTATTTTGTGTAGCAAATGAAGGGATACAACCCGCAACACACCCACTCCAACTTCCTCTTCACTCTCTCACAGTCTCTCTCTCAAACACATGGATCTTTCACAATATTTCACAACCACAATAAAATTCCCTCATACATAAATAGGGTTTCCATCTAGGAAAAACAACCTAACATAAATTCTACCATCATATCTACAACCTAATGATGAATGGTTCAGATTGACTACAAAATTACAACATTTTACAAGGCAATTTTTTCCCACATTTCAATGACCAAAAACAGACCCACCAAATTTTTGTTTCAGGGGCTCCCACCCCCGAACCATCATGCCAATGGGATTGATGATCCCCCCCGGGCCCCCCTTATGTTCATCAGTTGGGAATCCAAACATGATTGAAGCAATCCTCTAACTTATGAAGATAACCATGCTCCTCAACTAACATATTTGTCGTAAAGGGACTCACTTCCACTAACCACTCTCTCTCAATGGCGTGTACTACCTCTCCATGATCTAACTCATGCACCATCACCACTATCAATTACAACTCACACTCAACTAACAGTATGGACCTAATCCACATTACACTAAATGGCCACCCTACTTATCCTACCATTAACTCTGATTGGTTGATATGCCCCTATTGCACATCTAGGGTGAGTCCCAACATATATATGTAGGTGATACTACCAACTCTTGTTGTTCAAGCATATCTCCATCCACCTATTTCATTGCAACAACTATGATGCTAACATTCCTATAATGCATTTAATCTCATTGATTATCCTCCTCATCTCCACTCTCAAGGTTCAACTTTAGTTGAATCTGTTCATTCTCCACCATAATGATCATAAAGGTACTATGTTCATCTTCTCTAGTTCTCTCCTCTTTCTAATTCTCAATTGTTGAATTGCTAATACCATCACTCTTCATCACTACAACATCTTCATATTTTCTTGCATGTACCACACATTTCTCTATGCTTGTATCATCATCAACACATATTATTATGATAAGGAAATCCCATCTCCATCTCCTCCAAGGTTGCATCTACTACAACTTCATCTTCTTTGAAAATCTCTTTCTATGCCACATTTTTAATTTCATGCACCGCACTCTTACTTTCCTCACTAGTATTCTTAACAACCCTAGGAGAATTTATTTTTCTTTCTCGTCTCATTGCCTACTCTCACATTTTTTATTCATATGGACCTTCTCCATCCTCATGGCCAAATGATAATTTTATTCTAATGACTACATCTACTATGTAATTATATTCCTTCTAATGTATGAGTTCAATATATTCAAAACCAACATGATTTTTTCCTCAATATATCATACAAAACAAATTCTCATGGCCACTCCACAAAATTCAATAATTCTGTACACATCTATCATGTTTATTTAAATTCTCTAACCTTCTATGCAACTTCAAAATATACTCAAAAGTTACAAGCTCACCTCTTAATTTGGTGACCATCTTCTCCCAACATTGGATCTTGGTTTTTCCTCTCCATTTTCTTTCCATCTTTAGATAATGTTCCCACCACACAAATGCATTGTTTCTCAATCTTCCACTGGAAATTTTCATTCTCTAGGGGTATTCAATTACATAGCATTGAAAATATTGTTGCATACCCTCAATAAAATCCATCAATGTTTGTGGGTATGCACTTATAGAAAATCTAAGCATCTCCACCTTCATTTGGTAGTGATTCACCTTCTATACATATTCCACGTCACTCTCATCTTCACTCTATATACCTCTTGGAAATATTCTCAATTAATACAATTATGTGGCCTCCATCCTCTTCATCATCATCATCTTCTCAACATTGCTCCATCTCTTTTCAACAGTGCTCCATATCTTTTTTCCTTGTCATTCTATCTTCTTCAATACCTCATCCCTTATGCACGAACTAATTTTTTCTTACCATACATCACTTTTAATTGAAACACTTCTTAGCGAGCCTCCTTCGACAACTATGACTCGTCAAAACTTCAAAAAATTTCCACTTGAATGATACATGCTCTCTTTGCTCACACAACCTCATACTTGATAAGCCCCCTTTTTAAAATAATTATTTGGGTAAAAATCCATAATTCCAAACCTCTTTATATTCATCCCCATTATCCCATTACCATTTAAATGGAGACTAATCATGTGACACCATTTAAAAAAATGTTCAAGGGCATAAAATATTGTATTCACTTTCACAACATTCACCTTTCATAAATATTTTGAATTCCTCCTCTTCTCACAGGAATGTTGTTGGTTGTGGAGCTAGATCTTCTAGTCTCATAGATGATATTGTATCAGCCATGTTTGTACCCCAGTTCTATATGATATGTAGGTGGACTGTACACTCACCCCAGCGGGGGGGTGTGGGGGGGCATCGCCCCCCCACGGGGTTCCAGGGGGACCCATCCCCCTTGGCTGGGGGGTCCGAGGGCCAATGGTCCCCCGGCAGGGGTTCGAGGGCAGTGCCCTCGAGAAATGGGGGTTCGGGGGCAACGCCCCCGAAGAAAATTTTTGGGGCTGTTTTCGCCAGCTGTTTTGTAGGCCCATGGTTTTGGGTATCCCATGGTATTTTCCCATTGTATTTCCCCTATAAAATAAAGACATTGTAATACGGCTAGGGAAGATGATGTATTAGGTTTTATGCATTGTAAAGATCTCTGAGATCAGGAGAGAGACTGTGAAACAGTGAAGAGGAAGTGCAGCAGTTGTGCTGCAAGTTGTATCCCTTCACCTTGCTGGACGGTAATAATAATAAGGACTGGCAAATTCTATGTGGACGTAGCCCAAGTTGGGTGAACCACAATATATTTGTGTCTCTCTTGTAATGTGTATGTGTGATTATATTTGCATTTCTGTTTATTGTTATTGCTCTGCGATCCTGTTTTTCTAACAATTGGTATCAGAGCCAAAGGTCTATTTGGCAGTTAAACCCGTAGGAAGCTAGGGTTTCTGGTTCGAGTGGGAGCAATGGCAGAAGAAGGAAATTTTAAGGTCGAGAAGTTTAACGGCCAAAACTTTGGGTTATGGAAGATGCAAATGGAGGACTATCTATACCAGAAGGATCTATTCCTACCGTTGGGAAGAAAAGCAAAGGAGCCGATGGCTATGAAGGACGAAGAATGGGAGGTTCTTGATAGAAAGGCTCTGGGAACAATACGGTTGAGCCTGGATTCGTCGGCGGCTTTCAATATCTCAAAAGAAACAACAACAGAGGGTTTGATGAAAGCATTGGGTAAGCTATACGAAAAACCCTCGGCTTCCAACAAGGTATTTCTAATGAAGCGTTTATTTAATATGAAGATGTCTGAAGGTGGATCTGTTACTGATCATTTAAATGAGTTTAATACGGTTACAAATCAGCTAAGTTCTGTAAGTGTGAAATTTGATGATGAGGTTAGGGCTCTTCTAATATTGTGTTCATTGCCAGAAAGCTGGAATAGCTTGGTCATGGCTGTAAGTAACTCTGTCTCTGGTTCAAACACCTTGAAATTTGATGATGTTATTGGTGTTATTCTTAGCGAGGAAATGTGAAGAAAAAGCATAGGTGAGACATCAGGTAATGCGTTGACCATGGAGAGCAGGGGAAGACAAAAGGAGAGAGGAAAGAGCCAAGGTAATCGTGGAAAGTCTAAAATGGGCAAATCCAAGTCTAGAATGGGAAAGATATAGTGCTGGAACTGTGGAAAGAAAGGACATCTGAAGAAAGACTGCAAATCTCTAAAGAAGAAAGGAGATGCACAGAAGGAAACTACCCAGGAAGCAAATGTAGCAGGTGATGTGTTACAAGATGCTTTGATTCTTGCATTAGATAATACTAGTGATTATTGGGTAGTAGATTCAGGAGCTTCATGTCATGCTACATCCCATAGGAAATACTTTCATGAGTATGTTCCTGGCGATTTTGGACATGTTTTATGGGGTGATGATGAGCCATGTAAAATTGTTGGAATGGGTAAGGTATGGATAAAACTTAAGAATGGAACTGATTGGTTGTTGAAAGAAGTTAGGCATATTCCTTCTATGAAAAGAAATCGGATCTCAACAGGGAAGTTGGGAGATGGCGGATGTCTATCTACGTTCGGAGAAAAGTGGTGGAAGATCACTAAAGGATCAATGGTGATAGCAAAAGGAGACAGAGTAGGTACGTTGTATTTATGTCCTCATAATACTGACCATTCTATCTCTTTAGCTTCCACAGGAACAGATACAGCATTGTGGCATCATAGGCTTGGCCACATGAGTGAGAAGGGGATGCAGATTCTCCACTCAAGGAAGTTGCTGCCGGATTTGAAGCAGGTAAGTTTGGAATTCTGTGAAAACTGTGTTTATGGAAAACAGAAGAGAGTCAGATTTCTCAGGGTTGGGAAACAGAAGAAGAATGAAAAATTAGAGCTTGTGCATACAGATGTATGGGGACCAGCTCAGGTACAATCTCTTGGTGGCTCTCATTATTATGTTACATTTATTGATGATGCAACTAGAAAAACTTGGGTTTATTGCATTAGATAGAAATCTGATGTGTTTGCTACTTTTAAGAAGTGGAAAGCTTTGGTTGAGAATGAGACAGGAAAAAGATTGAAGTGTCTCAGATCTGATAATGGAGGTGAGTACTGCGGCAAGGAGTTTGATAGTTACTGTTCATACCATGGGATTCGTAGAGAGAAGACAGTCCCAGGAACACCACAGGAAAATGGTGTGTCAGAAAGGATGAACATAACAATCATGGAGCGTGCAAGGTGTATGAGACTGCATGCAGGGCTGCCCTTACAGTTTTGGGCGGATGCTGTAAATACTGCTGTTTCTTTAATAAATAGAGGACCTTCAAGTGCTTTGGATGGTGGTATTCCAGAGGAAGCATGGACAGATAAAAAGGTAAACTACTCATTTCTGAGAATGTTTGGTTGTGAAGCATTTGTCCATATTGATAAAGAAAATAGAACAAAGCTTGAAGCTAAATCCAAGAAATGTACCTTTATTGGATATGGGGTTGATGAATTTGGTTATCATTTATGTGATTATGAAAATAACAAAATCATCAGGAGTAGAGATGTGATATTCAATGAAAAGGTCATGTATAAAGATCAGTTGCAGGGAAAGAAACAGGAAAAGGAAAACACAGAGTACATAGTGCTTGATGAAATTAAAGAAAATGAAGTTATGAAGGTGCCAAAAAATCAAGAGCAGCAGCAAGTACCTGAAACTCCTGCAACTGTAAGAAGATCTACCAGGTTAAGTAGACTCCCTGAACGATACTCTCCTTCAATGTATTATTTATTGATGACTGATTCTGGTGAACCAGAATGTTATGAAGAAGCAATGCAGGTGGAAACTAGAAAGAAGTGGGAGCAAGGCATGAATGAGGAGATGGACTCATTGGTAGGAAACCAGACTTGGGATTTGGTTCAGTTTCCTGCTGGTAAAAGAGCATTGCAAAACAAATGGATTTATAGGTTGAAGGAATAAGAAGGAGGTAAGAAGCGGTACAAGGCCAGACTTGTTGTAAAGGGGTTTGCACAGAAGAAAGGTATAGATTTTGATGAAATATTTTCTCCTGTTGTTAAGATGACTTCAATTAGGACTATCTTAAGTCTAGTGGCGGTAGAAGATTTGCATCTTGAACAGTTAGATGTAAAAACAGCCTTCCTTCATGGGGATTTGGAGGAAGAAATATATATGCAGCAGCCACAAGGGTATGAGGTCAAAGGTAAGGAGGATCTGGTATGCAGGTTGAAAAAGAGCTTGTATGGCTTGAAGCAAGCTCCAAGGCAGTGGTATCTAAAGTTTGACAGGTTTATGACAGAACAAGGTTATAGTAGATGTCATTCTGACCATTGTGTTTATTTCAAGAAGCTAGATAATGGAAGATATATTATCTTGTTATTGTATGTGGATGACATGCTTGTTGCAGGGTCTGACATGCAGGATATAAATGTACTCAAAAGGAAGCTAGCTAATTCATTTGCGATGAAGGATTTGGGTGTTGCAAAGCAAATCCTAGGTATGAGAATAACAAGAGACAGGAAAAATCGCAAATTGACATTGTCTCAAAGTGAGTACATACAAAAGGTGTTGGAGAGGTTCAGAATGCAAAATGCAAAACCTGTAAGTACACCTTTGGCTAACCATTTTAGTCTAAGTAAGGAAATGTGTCCCAAGACACAAGAAGAGACAGATTACATGTCCAAGATTCCCTATCAATCAGCAGTTGGCAGCTTGATGTATGCCATGGTGTGCACAAGACTAGATATTGCACACGCAGTGGGAGTTGTGAGCAGATATATGAACAATCCAGGTAAAGAACATTGGAAGGCAGTACAGTGGATTCTCAGGTATTTGAGAGGTACTACCACTGAGGCATTATGTTTTGGAGGTTCAGACACTGTTCTACAGGGATATGTTGATGCAGATATGGCAGGTGACAAAGATAGCAGGAGGAGCACCACAGGGTATGTGTTTACTGTAGGTGGAACAACAGTAAGCTAGATTTCGAAACTACAGAAGGTTGTTGCACTTTCAACAACAGAAGCAGAGTATGTTTCCATTACAGAGGCTAGTAAAGAGATGATTTGGTTGTAGATATTTATGGAGGAAGTGGGTAAGAAGCAGAAGGATAGCAGATTGTATAGTGACAGCCAGAGTGCCATTCACCTTGCAAAGAACTCAGCATTCCATTCTAGGACTAAACATATACAGCTCAAGTACCATTTCATACGCTCTATTCTGGAAGATGAATTGTTAAAGTTGGAAAAGATACATACTAGCCAGAATCCTGCAAACATGTTCACAAAGGTAGTGACCAGAGAGAAACTGAGTTCGTGCTCGGTTTCAGTTGGCCTTCTAGCATGAAGTTGAAGAGGAGAAATTTGCCAAGTCCAAGTCCAGCAACTGCAGTAGCGGTGGAGTTGTTGTGATCAGTCTCCAAGTGGGAGATTGTTGGTTGTGGAGCCAAATCTTCTAGTCTCATAGATGATATTGTATCAGCTGTGTTTGTACCCCCAATTCTATATGATATGTAGGTGGACTATACACTCACCCCAGCAGGGGGGCATTGCCCCCCCACGGGGTTCTAGGGGGGTCCGGGGGCCAGCGGTCCCTCGTTGGGGGTTCGGGGGCAGCGCCCCCGAGAAATGGGGGTTCGGGGCCAACACCCCCGAAGAAAATTTTTGGGGCTATTTTCGCCAGCTGTTTTGCGGGCCCATGGTTTTGGGTATCCCGTGGTATTTTCCCATTGTATTTCCCCTATAAAATAAAGACATTATAATACGGCTAGGGAAGATGATGTATTAGGTTTTATGCATTGTAAAGATCTCTGAGATGAGGAGAGAGACTGTGAAATAGTGAAGAGGAAGTGCAGCGGTTGTGCTGCAGGTTGTATCCCTTCACCTTGCTGGACGGTAATAATAATAAGGACTGGCAAATTCAGTGTGGACGTAGCCCAAGTTGGGTGAACCACGATATATCTGTGTCTCTCTTGTAATGTGTATGTGTGATTATATTTGCATTTCTGTTTATTGTTATTGCTCTGTGATCCTGTTTTTCTAACAAATGCGGCTTCTTTCCTCGTTTTTTTATTCAATTTTCCCTCTTGTGTTCTTCAATCAGGTGGTGGATATCCTCAATATTGTTTTTTCTAGGATTATCTTCACTATATGCACAACAGTTCTCTCTAAAACCTTGTTATCAAAAGCATTAGGCTACTTTCAACCAACATAGTTGTATCTTCCTTTTTTTTCCCTAAGAAAAAAATCTTAACTTTATTTATAAAATGACAGTTATATTCTTTAAAATCTAAAAAAAAACTAATCACAAGACTAGGTCCTCTCCTATTTACTCCATACTTAAATTAATAGGAAATATCTAGATTAAGGCGAAACCCAATATGTTTCCAACAAATCTATACTATATATAAGCTATTATTCCTTAGCACATGAATAAATATATCACAATTTAACCCTAAATCAAGTCTTTGTTCACGAAACTGACAATGAATTACTCTACAAATCCAATTTCTTTGCTTCATTGGTGGCTTCTCCTTACCAATGATTTCTTGGGGATACCAATAATATTACCAGCAATCTCACCAATGGTCTTTGTACCAACAATTTTTTAGTTTTATGCCTCTGTGATTTTAATGAATCTTGCATTGTCACACCTCTCTTTAAGCTACCCACGATTGGAATGAAAAAAATGATGTGCATGGTGTTTCAGGTTTCAATTCATGTGGTCATAGTTCTTGTTGTTAGAGTTCTTATGGTCATAGTTCTTGTTGGTCATAATTCCTATGGGTCAAAGTTGTTCTTGACTAGAGTTCTTGAGGTCAAATTTCCTATGGGTCGAAGTTCCTATTGACTAGACTTCTTGAGATCGTAGTTCCAATGGGTCAAAGTTCTTGTTGGCTAGAGTTCATGTTTGGTAGAGTTCTCATTGGTAACTAAAAAGAGACTTTGTACTCTTATCTATAGTTGGATAAAGTTTCTTTCTTTGACCAGATTTTTGATAGGGAAATGTCTCTACTTATGATTCACAAGTCCAAACTGTGAAGAGACAATGTACTTTGGTCAATAGTTGGTTAGAGTTTCTTTCTTTGGATAGAGCTTTGATCTACATGAATTCCAATTGACAAAGCCAAATTTAGAGTTCTTTTATTGGTGAGAGTTCCTATGGTCATAATTACTTCATCATAGTTTATGTTGTCATAGGCCATGTTAGTTAGAGTTCCCATGGGTAAGATTTCCTAAGGTCATAGTTTTGGTCATTCATAGTTCCTGTGGTTCTAGGTTCCAAAGGTCATAGTTCATGTTGGTTAGAGTTCCCCTAGGTCATGGTTCCTATGGCTTTGGGTTCAAAAGGTCATATTTCCTATTGGTTAGAGTTCCTAAGGTCATAGTTCATTTTCTAGTCATAGCTCCAATGGGTAGAGTTGTTGTTGGAAACTATTAAGAGACTAGAGTTGGCTAGAGTTTCTATATTTTCCAAAGGTTTGATAGGGAAGGCTTGGCTTCCTATTAGTTGGAGTTCCCGTGGGTCATAGTTTATGAGGTCATAGTTCTTGAAGTTCCTGTGAATCATAGTTCCTATGGGTTGGATTTCATGTTGGTTAGAGTTCTCATGAGTCACGGTTCCTGAGGTCATAGTTCTTATGGTCATAGTTCTTGTCGATCATAGTTCCTGTCAGTTATATTTCCTCTAGTGCATTGAATGATACCATCATTATCCTTTCAAATTTGTGAGTAGAATAAAAATATCTATCTTGTAGCAGCAATAAATCACATAAAAAAATTGTTTTCATTGGAATCCATTATTCATTAAATAAGTTCTAGTGTGAAACCCCATTTCTTTTACAATCAAATTAAAAGTGTTTAAACAATTCATTGGAGAATACTTTCCTGCAAAAGATAGTCCAACAACAAAATTTAGAGGCAAAAAAAATAGGAAACCCTCACTTGTTTAGCCTCAAACTATGTTTGATCAAAGACTATAACAACAGTCTCTCTAAAAACTACAAACTCTAGTTTTTCCACATCTATGTGCATCGATAGATAATGCCATGGGTAAGAAATATTGTAAAACTAATAAATATTTCCTCGTCCTTATGCCACCCCCACCCCCACCCCTCGATATTTCAGAAATTGACCCAAACTCTATTGGAAAATTATAAAGCAAATATCTAGATTGCAAGTTCTATATTTATAGAGCATACTTGACATCACTTAAATAGCTTAATAGAAGTTGATTAAATAAAGAAGCTATATTCCACCAATTCAAAGGAAAAAGTTGTCCAAGTATTTATGAAGATGGCATCCTAGGTTTTCCTAAGAGAGTATATAGGAATGGGAGAATGAAATGTATGAGCTGCAAGTTATGATATTTAGTTGAAAGAAAGTAATAAAATAGTAAGAAGTAGGAGTTGAAACCAACCACAAAAAGAAGAGAAAGAGAAGGAATATATGAAGCATGTAATGCAACTGTGTATGTACCATGGATTAAAATTTCCAAGAAATATTAAACTGCAAGGAAGAAAAGAATAATTCAAGGGGTAAAATATATTTGCAAAAGGTGAAATAAGTTAACATGGAAGAGAATAAAACTCACAAGAAAAACAATGGTATGCAATGAAAATAGCCTATTCTATTAAAATAGAAGTAGGGAAACAAAGGTAACAGGTGGAGGAAAAAATAAGGTCAAAATGAAGAATGGAATAAGACGAGTGATTACATAAAGAGCATGTATGAGTGCAATGGAACAAAAGAAAAGTAATGGGACCGTGAAAACATTTCAAGGAGCAAGTAGGATGCTAAAAATTTGCAATCCAAAGGAAAGATATCAAGTAAGGAAGGACACAAAAGTGGATGGGACAACAACAAAAGGGAAACATGGATCGAGGGATTGTGGAAAACTTGCACGAGGTGTTAGAACATTATTACACCTTAGGAACTTAGTCATACATCAATTTGTTGATTAAATCGTCCAAAATAAGGTTAATGATGACAATCCAAGGTTGTTAGAAGTTAGTTGGGGCTAATTATGACCATTCCACCACTTCTGGGACAAAATATGGTCAATATAGTTGTTGGGCACCCTATTTATGGCCACCTCCAACATTTATTACCACCTCTTGAGAAAAGGCGCCATGTTTCCTTGTTTTAAGGAAATTGTCTTTGACTTAAGGCACCCATGCAATGAATGTGGACATTTTGGCCCTTTCTTTGTTGTTTTGGCCTATCCTTGGCCACCTAACCTCCACCAAATATTATCCACCACATGTGTGAGCCTCATTTATGTATTCCCATGCTCACCCAAATTTCACATGGACAATTTGTACCTATTTGGGGTGATTTGGGAGCCTATTGGCCAACCTAGGGGGGATTGAGGTCCAATCTAAGCTAGCCACTTGTAGCTTCCTCCAAAGGAAAATGAATTCTTCCAAATGCTATATAAATGTATTCACGACTCATTGTTGGGTTGGACAGATATAATAAACCTGCTATTTGATCATTTGTATCACTAGTTTTTGATCATTTGTTACTGGTTTTTTTATCATTTGTGACTGTTTTTTGATCTTTTGTTTTCCAGAATTCTTTTTACACTGTTTTCTTGCATACTAAGCCAAATTTCTTGATTGCGAGGTAATATTTAGCTACTGGATCCTACTGTGATTAATATTTCACATGGTATCAGAGCTCTTGGAGCTTCTATTCAAACCAAGACTGTTTCATAAGTGCACCAGAAACAATGGAGAAACCACAGGAGTCTTCGAGGCCATTTCCTTGAATCCATTAGAGAAATACTTTGGAGTCTACCCAGGGTATGATGCTGTCCCGAATGTGCCTTCTGTCAAGTAGGGTTCGAATTACCTAGTTAGGATCCCCTCTTGAGTGTTGAGAGTTTGCATTGCAGGTACAAAGTGTTCATTGTCACCAAGTGCACAAGCTACAGAAGATGGAGAAACCTCATGTTAACTTACTCACTCCATTCAACTATTTTGAGTGGAAGGCTGAAATGGTTATCCAGCTGTGATCCAAGGGTCTTGTTATCACCAATCTTGTAGTTTCCCCTATAGGTGGGTCCAATTATGGATGGTAGAGGGGATAGGAAACTAAAGTGGTGAACCAAGAGGGCCTTGGTTCCCAAATGAATGGTTCTCACGCCAACCAAGGCACTCTTCGCTTTAGCTATCAAAGCCAATATAGCAAGGGGGAGACCCGGATCTACTCCTGACAGGAGAGATCAACCCAATCACCAGATCAAGTCAATCTAATGAGGTAAGTAAGGTGACAAGTATGGAATCCTATAAATAAGGAATTAAAACCACTGTGGAGGTTTGGGAAAGGTATAGTATGACAATGAAATATAACACACAGTGATTCAATGATTAGGTATGATTCCAAGATTCAAAGCTAGTTTCAAATGGTCAAAATCAACTGCCCTGGGAAACATGACCCTTAAAACAGGGAAAGTGTCCCAAATCAGAGATCTGACAGTTAGGGCTTTCTAGCTATGCTTGATGAAAGGATATAATAGTTTCAAGGTGTTTCAAGCAACAAGACAAAGATCAAGCCACAAGATAACTCAACAATCCAGGAAAGTCGAATTGACTTGGGGAAGATTAGTGCCTTGGGAATTGGGCCAGATGGAGTTGGATGCCCACCAAATTGTAGATCTGGAATGTTGAGGTATTGAGGTAGTTGGATATTGAAAATTAAGGTCATCCAATGGCTATATCTCAGTAGATCTGAGATTGAAATTTGCCTCAAAGTGACCCAAGTGGGGCTCAACCCTCAAAATGACGAATTGGGCCCACAAGGTGAAAATCACTGAAGTGACACACTAGGGGTAGGTTATCAATTATGGAGATGATGGATCAAGTGGGATCTCACCTTCCCAGGTGCTAGATCCTTGCAAACTAGCCTCTCCTAGGAAGTGCAACCTCCCTTGGAGAGATTGTTTTTCCTTGGGAAAGGGGTCGAATGAAGGCCAAATAACACCAAACTACAGATCCAAATCACCGTGGATACTATAGAGGTGGGTTTTAAATTTTATAGCCAAACACCAAGTGTATCTTACTAGATCTGAGAAAATGTAAACTGAGGGTTTGTAAATTAAGGGTTTTATCAATGAAGTAGCTATGTCAATGGATTGGAGTCAAGACAAGAAGAACAAACCTGGGTAACCTTGTATATGCCTTGATGATGATGATCTATGCAAACCCAATCAATTTAGAGCAATTTGAGATAGTTTTCTATGGAGTCGATTTTCCCAAGGAAGCCAATGCACCCTCTCTCCTACACAATAAGCATCAACAATATCAGATTTACTGCGAACAAGAGATAAGACTAATGCCACAAGAGAAATAACAAAAAGATAGCATATATCACAATGATACTAATGATAAACCCCTGATACAAGCGAATTCCAAGTGGAGCGAGTTGAAGAAGCCTTGCAAAAACGCCCAAGTGAAATCACCCTCTTGTATGCAAGACAAAAGTTTCCAAAAAAGATATATCTTACCACAAATACCCAAATGATAGGATGCAATAGACTTTCCAATCACCATCTAAGAACACCAGATGCAAAGGAGACCAAAAGAATTTCCACAAGAAAGTTTTTCTATATCAAGATTCCAAGAGCCAAAGACCCCTTTACAATGAGAAGCTCTCCCCTTTAAATAGGATGGAGAGAGGCCATAACCTTAACCACTTTTTAAATGAGTGGCTAAGATTAAAAGATCAAAAGGTCTAATCAATGGTTGAGATGAGCTCAACAATACAATACATGGATCACTAATAAAATATAACAATAAGTGGACAAAATCGCCCTAAGAGAGGGGATCCCAACAAATCATGATGATAAAACATAAAATATAGCTCATGGTGGGTACAAGGGGTAATTTCTAATGCCCTTGGTCAATCCCCATGGCACAATATCCAATAATAAAAGATCTAGACACCAAATCGTGCCTCTTTGGGAAAGTCGTGAGCCTTAGGAGGCTCCAGAAATCATCAAAAAGTGTCAAAAGTGATGGATGTGGGTCCCGATGAAGATGAAACTGCTAGAGAAGGTGTGAAGACATCCCAATAATCATCAATGATCATTCCATGCCATAAAATTTTCTTAGTATCCCAAATCGAATTCCTCTTTAGCCATTTCTACCATCTCTAGACTGCCTCGGGAAATGTGAAACTGCCCAAACTTTCTCCTGGAGTGCCTGCACTGTCAAGTTGATATCACCAATGAGTTTGGGAGGGGGTTAATATGGTAATAACAAGTGGCTGGACCACCCCCTCCATGCATATCTCCCTAGGTGAACCAAATAAATATCATCACTGCTCTGACAAGGCCTCCGACAAACCAAAACTACACTAGGATAGCCAACTGAGGCTCAATCATCACTGTAACTGCTCGGAACTGAAAACAGACTATCTCATTGGACTCAAAAGGTCCAAATCCATCTAAGATGTGTACTCATGCACCATATAAACCTCGACATGGTCCAAAATAAATACTCATCATATCCGGTAGACCTAATAATAATAATCTGTAAAAGTGCTGAAAAACACAAATCATCATCATAAGCCTGAAACTACTGCATAATCCCACCATGGTGACCTGTACTAGACCATATATCATCTATCTGTAACATCTAAGGCCTGTCACCTCATGTCCTGTGGTTGAATTTTGGTCAAACTGGGTTTGACCAAGTCACATGACCAAAATATGACTCAAACTATCATCAAGCTGCTGCAAGGTGTCAAAGGTTAAAACATGCTTTACAATCCATTCACATAGCAATTATAACAAGTAGCAATCATTACTGGTGATCTAAATCCAAATATAATATGTCATTAATTATTATTAATTACTCAGACAAGACTTTCAAGGTCATACTCACTTCACAGTTGTGATCAATTTGCTAGTGAAGGGTGAAGGCTAAGAAACAATTGGCTAGGTCAAAGAATGACTTACTGACTTAACACTATGACACTTCGGAAATGGAAAAGGGAATACAAACCATAACATATAGTGGACAAGCAACAACACAAGGAATGGCGGTGTCTCACAAATGGATAAGCTGTTCAAAGAGTGTTTATTCACCTTACATAGATGCGCACAATCCACAATACAAATGAGGCCAACAATCTTTTTGATATATAGTTTAAGTTCCATTGCTTTTTGGGCCTAGAGTTTCAATAGCGTTTTATCTATGTGTGTTTATAAACACATTTCATAGATTTACATTTAATTTAGGCTTCTTGCTGCAGGTGTGTTTTTAAGGCACTTGTTTACGTGAGCACTTCTAGGTGTGTCATAGACAGCTTGTTTACCTAGATATTTACATTTCACAATAGATATAGCATTTGATATTTCATAGCCATTTTCATTTGGCTTTATTTCATTCATACAAGATACAACATTTTATTTCCATACTTTGTATTCATGGCAGCACTAAAAGTTTCAGGTTTAGCCAACAACATCTTTAGTGACTAGGGGGAATTCACAAGGAATACCAACTCACCATAGGCAAGTTTTGTCACCAACTCAGATCTGAGACACAATAAACAGGGAAGCTTATCCAATATAGAGGATACAGTGGGGGAAGGTCCTCCATGCCACTAGTCAAGTAGTAAGTCAAGGTAATGAACAAATTGGGTAAGTCATGGATGGATGAAGACAATGAATAATAAAACCAACACTAGCAAGCCAAAGTATGGCGGGAATGATCACCTCTATTCTCCCTAAGGAGGGTAAAACCAATGAGTATAGGCCAAGAACTTCTAAGTTTGAGTAGGGACAAATATGATATATATATAAGTACAACCAAGTCCACATATCTATATGATCACCAGATCATGATACTAAGTGCTAAGACATGTTAAGAAAATGGAAATAAAAGCAATATAACCATAACACCATAATATACCTGCTGCATCATATACCTGAATGCTCACCATCTGAAACATTGTCTGTCCTCTGAAACTTCTACTATAACTTTGGGCAATACTGACTGCTCTGTACAAATGGCTAAATAGCTACATCGTTCATCTCTCTGATTGTCCTGAGACTCAGTCATGGAATGGAGAATAAAGATTGTTGTCCATAATCTGATAGTGATCCATAATAGATGCTCATCTCAGCATCTCAATGTAAGGGAACTGGCTAAATAGTGTACTGGAATCTGACAAAAAATGTATGGTAGCCCGGCTACTATATATGTGATAACAGGTCTCTTCAGAATCACCATGGGAACTGAGGTTGAGCCAAACTCTACAGTAGATAATTCCAAGTTATTCAACAAAATGGATGAAGTATTTGGCATGCTTTTTGTTAGTATTTGAAGATACCTTCTATTTCATATTGATAGTCTTACTACCCCAAATGAAGTATGGCTCAAGCTTGAGTCTTTGTTTTGGAAGATTGATGAGATGCGGGGCCATCAACTTGAGAATGAGTTGATCTCACTGAGTCCAAGAAAATTTGAATCCATCCAGGACTTCTTGTTAGGAACCCATGTCTTTACTTTGTTAATATATTGTTGTTGGACGCATATGCTTTGTAAGTCGTCCCATAGTATTTGTTGATCAATAGTTTGTGTTATTGTTGTTGGCGCATATGCTTTTTAAGTCGCCCATAGTATTGTTGATCCATAGTTTGTAGTGGCCCATGGTTTTGACCCATAGTATTGGTGCCTAGACTTAGTATATAAGTGTGTGTTGAGACCTATGAAGGCACAGTGAATTTATTTGTATTGAGCTTTCTCATAGGAGGTTTCCCCCTCGAAGTGGCTTGTGATCAATATAAAATTGATTCTAAGTTCTGTCATTTCTGCTATTTCGCATATTCTTATTAATTAATTGTTGCAGGTGCATCACATCTGGTATCAGAGCACTTTCTTGGGCTCGCTGGGTGAAATTTCTGCAAAAAAAAATTTCGCATCTGTTGCAGGTTCGGATTTTGGAATAATCCCTATCCGCTTAACTGTGGGAAGTACTTGGGCATAAGCCCTAAAACTCATTGTGAGGAGTACCACAGGAACCCTGAAGTAGTTGGCCCATTGAGAGGACCTGCCAGTGAAAAGGGCAATGACCCCTACCTGATTGACTAGTTCCCACCCGTGAGGTAAACCAAGAGCTGTCATTTGTGGCAAAGTGGTTATCAGTTTTACCTGAGCCGTGGAGTGAGGAGTACTGCCCCAATACGCAAGCCGTCAGACAACATTAGTGGCCGAGTGAAACCCCTGAACTGTTAGGAAGTTGCACATACCTAGGGTCCATATCTATTTTCAGCTGAACTGTTGTCGATCACTGCTATGCCATTTCAGATCTAGCCATTCAGATCCATTCTGCAAGCCGTTCCAGATCCAGCCGTTTTCAATCCATTCGGCGTCATTTCAGATCTCTCTATTTCCGCTCACTTCTGGGCCGTTGCAGATTTATCTGTTCCAAATCCCTTCCGATTCATAGCCGCTCCAGTATGAAAAAAAATAAAAATAATAATAATAATAATAATAATAAATAAAATAAAAAAATAAAAATAAAATAAAAAATTTCAGTTTTTTCTCCATATCTCCCTTGTTTTCACTCCGTTTCCCTTGAAATTTTCGAGGAAGCTCTATCATCCCATTCTGAATATTTCATTCTTGAGGACCCTATCCCCAATGCCCCTTCCCAAAGCCCGAAATCCCACATTTGTCTATTTTTAGGGTTTGCCATAACTTTCTCAGATTTCACCCAATCACCTTCAAATTTTACCACAGAGTTCCTTTCTGAATTCTGCTTCTTTGTTCCCCTTTGCCAAATTTTCTCATTCTTTCACCCCGCTTCTGAAATCCTCATTTTTGCTTCCATGTCTATTCAACGGTGTCCAAAACCTAGTCAAACCCCAATTACCCTTCAGATTTTTTCCCAAGTCCAGATTTTCCTTTACTGAAGCAGTTTCTGTTTTTGTTTTCCTACCTAGTCAACCAAAAAAAAAAAAAAAATCTCTTGGTTATGGTTGTCACCCATGCAGGAGCAAAAACCATGGAAGACGCACTTGCAGCCATCCAATCCAAACTCCAGGATCTGGATGAAAAATTTCTCGGCCTCCATCTTGAACATTCAGCTATGAACAACAAACGGCAGTCCGAGTCTTCATCAGACAATGGGTTCTCTTCCTCCAGCAATTTCTGTGGTCTGAAGCTTGATTTTCCTCGCTTCAATGGTACCGATCCAACTGGATGGATCTATCATGCAGAACAGTATTTCAGTCTGCATAATACTTTTGATGTCAACAAAGTTCCACTGGCATCCTTTCATTTGGAACAGCAAGCTCTTCAATGGTACTGTTGGTACATCAAGGCTCATGAAGAGCCAAAATGGCCAGACTTTTGCTGGCTCCTTTTGCAACGATTTGGTCCTAGTGCTTTTGATGACTTCACAGGAGCCCTCACTAAACTTCGCCAAATTGGCACTGTGAGAGAGTATCAAACCGAATTTGAGAAACTAGCCAACCACACCAAAGGATTGTCTGATGACTTTTACCAGAGTTGTTTTATTAGTGGTCTAAAGGATGCCATCTGCTCTGAGGTCAAAATGTTCTGTCCCAACACAATGATGGAAGCCCTAGGGTTTGCTAAGTTGGCAGAAGAAAAGATTGCAGCCCAACAACGCTCCAAGCCCACTTTTGTTCCCTTCTGAAATATGGGTTCTCAACGACCACCTATACCGCGGGCTCCTCGACCAACTCCTATCAACGTTTGTCTGAAACAGAGATGCAAGCACACAGACAAAAGGGTCTTTGCTATAATTGTGATGAGAAATTCACTCGGGGACATAGATGTGTTCAGCAAAAGCTCTATCTCTTGGATGTGGATTCTCCGCCTGCCTCTGAAATTGGTGACGAAGATCCAGAAACACTGGATGCTTCGGTCGACATTCAGGAACCGCCTATTGACCCTCCATCTCAGGATGACCAGCCAGAGATATCTCTCCATGCTTTAGCTGGAATCACCACCCCCCAAACAATGCGGGTCAGGGGTTACTTCAAGAAGCTTCCTCTTACAATACTCATTGATTATGGTAGCACTCATAATTTCATTGACCCTCAGATCGCCAAACAAGCTGATTGTTTTATCCATCCTTGCTCCAACTTTGAAGTCATGGTTGCGAATGGGGTCACCTTACCTTGTAAATGGAAGTGTCGAAATTTGCATATCTCTATGGGAGATTATACCTTGCGCTCTGACATGTTTTCCTTGACCTTAGGCGGATGTGATGTGGTTTTGGGTGCTCAATGGCTACGCACACTTGGCCCTATCTTATGGGATTTTGCTGAACTTTGGATGTAGTTTTCCCTCAATGGACAAAAACACACATTGATAGGATTACAACCAGGTTCTCTCAGCATCATCAGTTCACATCACATGGAAAAACTCCTCAATAAGAATTCACATGGTGTCATCGCTCAGCTCCATTCCATTCAGATGCAACCATCAGCGGTCTCCACTAATCCTTTGGATCTACAACAAATTCTGGATCGATCTACAGGTGTCTTTGCTAAACCAGTGGGATTGCCACCTTCAAGGCTAGAAGACCATTGTATTCAGCTCCTTCCTAGCAGCGTTCCTCCCAACATCAAGCCCTATCGCTACCCATTTCACCAAAAAACGGAGATTGAAATGCTCGTTCGGGACTTATTGAAGCAAGGTATTATTTTCCCAAGCACTAGTTCCTTTTCTTCTCCAGTTATTCTTGTCCGCAAAAAAGATGGGTCATGGAACCTCTGCATTGACTTCTGTGTACTTAATCACCTCACCATCAAGGATAAGTTTCCAATTCCTGTTGTTGATGAGCTTCTTGATGAGATTCATGGGGCTCACTTTTTCTCCAAGTTGGATCTTCGTTCTGGGTATCATCAAATTCGGGTTCATGAGGATGATATCCCTAAAACAGCTTTCCACACACATGATGGCCATTATGAGTTTTTGTTCATGCCCTTTGGCCTCACTAATGCTCCTTCCACATTCCAGGCCTTAATGAATAAAATATTTCGACCCTACTTGCGGAAATTCATTCTGGTATTCTTTGATGATATCCTCATCTACAGTAAAACATGGGATGAACATCTCCAGCACCTAGATCTTGTCATGCAACTTTTCTCTAACCATCATCTCCATGCCAAGCAGTCTAAATGTGTTTTTGGACAGAAGGAAGTTGAGTATCTCGGGCACATTATCTCAGCGCAAGGGGTTCACGTGGATCCTGCCAAAATCTATGCCATGAACAATTGGCCGCCTCCTCAGACACTCAAGAGCCTTCATGGTTTTTTGGGGTTGACTGGCTACTACCGCAAGTTTTTCAAGGATTATGGGAATATTGAAGCTCCATTAACTGCTCTATTGAAAAAGGATGCTTTTACATGGACACATGCTACTCAGTGTGCATTTGACAAACTAAAACAAGCTATGTGTACTACACCTGTTCTAGCTATGCCCGATTTTTCCAAGCCCTTCACTATTGAGAATGATGCTTGTGGCAATGGACTTGGTGTTGTTCCCCTTCAAGATGAACACCCCATTGCGTTCACTAGCAAAGCCCTTTCAAGTAAGAATTTAGCTGCCTCTACCTATGAGAAGGAAATGATGGCTATTTTGCATGCAGTACAGAAGTGGCACCCATACCTATTAGGGAATCATTTATGCATCAAGACTGATCACCAGAGTCTGAAATATTTCTTGGAACAGCGTGTCTCCTCCCCAGCACAATAGAAATGGGTTAGCAAACTCATGGGTTATGACTATGAGATCACTTACAAGAAGGGTAAAGACAATATTGTGGCAGATGCTCTTTCTCACACATTTGATGCCCAAGGTTCTCTTTCAACTATTTCTATTCCTATTCAAAATTGGTTGCAATCTGTTCAACAGGGTTATGTCAATGACTCTTCCTTATCTCAAATCATCCAACGCTTGACCAACAACCCTTCTGTTGTACAACATTACTCTTGGGATGGTGCTTCTCTGAGATACAAGGGTCGTCTGGTGCTTCCCCAGAGCACAGATCTTCAACTGGCTGTCATCTATGAACTCCATGCTTCTCCATCGGCAGGGCACTCTGGGTTCCTCAAAACGTATGAACGAGCACGACATAACTTCTTTTTGCAAGGCATGAAAAGAACAATTCAACAGATGGTGGCCGAATGTGATACCTACCAACCCAATAAGGGTGAAACAACACTCCTTCCAGGATTGCTCGAACCCTTGCCCATACCTACACGGATTTGGACAGATATTTCTATGGATTTCATTGAAGGGCTCCCTAAATATGGTGGGAAGACAGTGATTCTCGTTGTGGTTGATCACCTCTCCAAATATAGTCATTTTTGTGCTCTCATCCATCTCTATACAGCCTCCTCAGTCGCTCAAATTTTCCTGGACCAGATCTTTCGTCTTCATGGCATCCCTTCTTCCATTGTCTCGGATCATGATGCGACTTTCACCAGTCATTTTTGGACAGAACTATTTCGCCACACTGGCACCAAACTAAAGATGAGTTCAGGGTATCACCCACAAACAGATGGTCAGACTGAAATTATCAATAAATGCTTGGAAACTTATCTTCGTTGCTTCACCTCTGAACAACAACATCAATGGGCAAAGTAGCTACCTCTCGCTGAATGGTGGTACAACACCTCTTACCATACTGCCTCTAAAATGACCCCATATGAAGCAATCTATGGTCAGGCACCTCCCGTTCTTCTTCCATACACCCCCACCAGTTCACCAGTTTAGGAAGTTGACACGGTCCTTCGAAACCGGGATCAGATTCTTCGCATTTTGCGAGACAATCTTCACATGGCAAGAAATCGCATGAAGCAACAAGCTGATCAGCACCGTTCTGAGCGCACTTTTCAAGTCGGCGATATGGTTTTTCTTCGTCTCCAGCCATACAAGCAATCCTCCTTGAAACACAAAGGGCGTCATAAGCTCGCTCCAAAGTTCTATGGGCCATATCGGATTCTTCAGAATATTGGTTACGTTGCTTATAAATTGGAACTTCCTCCTTCTTCCCGCATTCATCCAGTCTTTCATGTCTCTTGTCTGAAGAAAGTTCTTGGCACCAACATCAGTGGATAAATGATTTTAGCTGAACTGGATAATGAAGGATCCATCCTTTTGGAGCCAGAGGCCATCCTCAATCGGCGCACTCGTCAGCTTCGCTCTCGCTCTATCACAGAGGTCTTAATTCAGTGGCACGGTATGCAACCAGAGGATGCTACATGGGAACCACTCCTTCAGATTCAACAATAATTTCCACATCTAAAGCTTTGAGGACAAAGCTTTTTTTAAGGGGTAGGGGATGTTAGGAACCCATGTCTTTACTTTGTTAGTATATTGTTGTTGGACACATATGCTTTGTAAGTTATCCCATAGTATTTGTTGATCAATAGTTTGTGTTATTGTTGTTGGCGCATATCCTTTGTAAGTCGCCCGTAGTATTGGTGATCCATAGTTTGTAGTGGCCCATGGTTTTGACCCATAGTATTGGTGCCTAGACTTAGTATATAAGTGTGTGTTGAGACCTATGAAGGCATGGTGAATTTATTTGTATTGAGCTTGCTCATAGGAGGTTGCCCCCTCGATGTGGCCTGTGATCAATATAAAAGTGATTCTAGGTTCTGTCATTTCTGCTATTTCGCATATTCTTATTAATTAATTGTTGCAGGTGCATCACACTTCTTCACCAAGTTCAAATCCTTGGTGTTGCAGATCAAGTAGTGTGGCATTGATAAGGAAGAAGAAGAGTTGGTTATGTCCATCATTTCGAAATTGGGTCTTGAGTAATTAGTATTTGTTTCTACATTTCACTCCACCAAGATTACAGTTCGCAATTGGAAGATGTCATCTTTGGCTGATTTCATGGAAATGCTAACTCAAGAACAAGATAAAATGATTCTAATGGGTTCCATTAAGCAAAAGGAGCAAGTTCTTGTAGCAAGAGATTTGAGGCAAGCTAGAGGAAAGCAAAATCCCAAGGGTTCGAAACACCAAGAGAAGAAGAAAGACAAGGAGAGGCCCAAATATTCTGATGGGGGTTTGAATTTTTGTCAAAGAAAAGGGAAAGAATAAAGAAAATACCAAATCCACTTACTGTCAAAAGGGTTGGCACCCTGAAAGTTCATGCATGAATAAAACTATTGATATGATGACCCATATCCTCCAGAATAATAACATTCCTCTTCCAAAAGTTCAAAGAAGAAGGAGGGTGTTTCTGAAGACAAGGAGAGATGCCATACATTGATGGATTTTACCTCATAATATTCTTCTTTCATCATAGATTCAGATGCCTCAAGGAACATGGCTTCTGCAAGAGATTCTTTCTCTACTCTTTCTCCCTACAGTGGTCCTTCCATTCTCATGGGAGATGATTCAGAAATCCCATCTAGAGGTATTGGGAAAATCAATCTAGAAAATGGCTACTTCAATATTGTATTGTATGTGCCAGAACTTGCAGCAAACTTACTCTCTATTTACCAAATGACCCACACTGGTTCAGCCAAGAGAGTGATCTTCACTCAAGATGATGTGGAAATTTGTAATACCCCAATTTTGACCCTTATGAAATATTGGCTTTTAATATAAATATTGTATACATGGGATGTATTTTTTCCTAGCGTGGAGCTCAAGGCCAAGGCCCAACTAGTGTATGTTCGGATTTTATTTAAAATGGACAAATATTTTATATTTTATTACCCATGTACTATTAAGCCATGGAATATTGTAAATTGATGTAAATATTTGATATTGCAATAAAATACCAAAATTGGCTATGGGAGCAACGAATGAGAAGGGGCCATGTGTATTCCACTAGGGAGTGGTGAGAGGGTCGTGGGGATGAACCATATGCTTCCAAATGTCATTGTGAGAACCCATTTGACTTTCCCTGCTGACATTTAATTATGTTGTAAGGAAGTTGTTGAAGAATTCAGTCCATGGCTTCAATGAAGCATGGGCAGCCCAGAAATTTGTATGGCAGAGTATGGGCTTTGTTTTATTATACCACAAGTCACTCTACCTCATGGGAAGGAGTTCTTCCTCATTCTCATTCCATTGTGGAACATCCCAGCATCAATTTTCATCCATTATGAATTCCCAGCAGCGAGAAAAAACAGAAATCGCAACTTTGCAAGAACCCACATTTTGAAGTGCCATAAACACCCAAAATTGGTATTTGACAGTGAAATCCAATGGGGGATCCATAGACATAAACCTTGGGGATAATGTGAAAGTATTAGATACCCCGAAATCCATAGAAAAACCCAGTTTTCATATCTCAGAAGTCCAGTGACGGGATTGAGTATTTTGATGACATAATAGTGAGAAATCCAAGTGTGAATGACTGAGCAGAGGTTGGGTTGCTTGATAAACCCAGTGAAGGATAGAATCTCAAGGAATTAGTAGCTGGAACTTTCTATGCCCACCCTGAAGAGCACTGGAGGGAAGGGACTCCTGAGGGAATGTGCAGCAGAGAAGGGGACCTTCCTTGTGTTAGGTGTGGTAGGTATTGTGGGTGCCATGACTATTGAGTTTAGTTGAGATGCTTGTAGATCTATGGTTGAGCTCACTGGCTTAGCATCCTCCTCTTTGGTCTCTTGTATGCTTGATAAACCCAACTGTGTGTTGGCTTAGCATAGATGTTGAGTGAAACCATGGCTGTGAGTGAGCCTGTCTAGTTCCTCATTAGTGGATACACAACCCAACTCAAGGGTGATCTCTTAGCTGAAAGAATATAAGTTGGAGAGAGATCTATGGTGGGTGGAACGTTGATCTCACATAGATAGTTGTTGGATGGCTTCATCTCAAAGATAAGTGTTCCTTGTGGTTTAATTTATATGAATTATGTGTTCTGCAATGTGTTGATTCTGGATGTTAATTGTTCATGTTAATAAGATGAAATGATTATCTTAATGAAATGGACATGTAGTATGTGCATAGCATGAGGACAAGATTGAATTCTCTGCAAGTTGATCCATCATATGCCTGTGATAGATATGCTAATGCATTACTGTTTATGTGTTTCCAAATATGAATTAATTCCGCTGTGTTTATATTAAGAATGATCTGCACGCACAGAATTTTTATTTATTATGAATTTTTGAAGTAATGTATGGGGCTGAGTTTACCAAATAAGCCCTGGTATGTCAGTCATGTTTCTTCCATTGTTTGGAATGATGGGAGTGGACGTGACAAAATTTCTGAAATTTCTACTGGAAAAGTCATAGCAGTTGGTGTTGCAGATCATGATTCAAGAATGTATAAGTTCTCTCACTTTCTTGAGTACTCCTCTCCAAATGCACTTCTATCACATGCTAATGAAGTCTTAAAAATTTGGCATTATAGGTTTGGACACCTCAACTACAAATATCTTCAAGAATTGATCAAAGAAGGCATGGTTGAAGGCCTTCCAACCATCAAATTTTCCAAAGGCACTTGCAAAGGGTGCATTGTTGGGAAGCATGCAGAGCGCAAGTATGAGAAGGGGAAGGCAAGAAGAGCTGATCAACCTCTTGGTTTGGTCAATTCAGATGTGATAGGGCCTCTTCCTACACCCTCCTATGAAAACTCAAAGTATGTCTTAAATTTCATTGATGACTTCTCAAGATATTGCTGGGTGTTCTTTCTCAAGCAAAACTCTAAAGTTTTCTAATCTTTCAAATTTTTCAAAGCTTCTGTGGAGAACTTCAGTGGGCGGAATATGAAGGTCTTAAGGACTGATAATGGAAGGTAATATTTTAATAAGTACCTACAAGTCCCAAGTGGGAAGAGAAAACCATACAAGCTACTAGTGAGCTTGCAGGTGATCCACGAGATCCTAGGAAGACTAGATCACAATTCCACAATGCCTTATCTTCTTGTGATTCAAATCTTCATGGGAGATATTTTATTATGCTTGGATCTTATCCAAAATCATATGAAGAAGCATCAAAATATCCAATATGGAAAACATCCATGCAAAAAGAGATGAACTCCCTCCATGACAATGAAACTTGGGATTTGGTCCCTCTTACTTCCAAGAGGAAACTGGCGCAATGTTAGTGGGTATATAGGACCAAAATGGCCTCTGATGGTTTAGATATGAAGTATAAGGAAGGGTTGGTGTCTAAATGATTCTCCCAAGTCCATGGAGTGGACTACACAAATACATTTGCACATGTGGAAAATATGGACTCAATCAGGCTAGTTTTGGCCATTGCAGCTTCCAAGCGATGGGAGGTTCATCACATGGATGTGAAGAGTGAATTTATTCATGGGGATATTGATTAGGAAATATATATGCAGAATCCTTAAGGCTTCATTTCATATCCCACACTTGTTTGCAGGTTTAAGAAGTCCCTCTATGGTCTCAAGCAAGCTCCTAGAGCTTGGTATTCCAAGATGGACAATTTTCTGATATCATAAAGGTTTGAGAGATGTAAATATGATCCAAATGTTTACATGCAGCATGTTAGTGATATGATTTTGATTATTTTACTGTATGTTGATGATCTATTGATCACTGGTATTTTCATCAAAGAACTGGGCTCAATTAAAGCTACATTGCATAGTGCATTTGCCATGACAAATCTAGGATTGTTGAAACAATTTATGGGTTTGGAGATTGATCAAACTATTGATGGGATCACTATTTATCAATCAATATATGATTAATATATGCTGCAGAATTTCAAAATGGATGAATTCAAGGATGCAAAATTCCCATTCCTTTCAGGAGTGAATCTCACTGATTGGGGTTCTTCACCATTGGTTGACAGTTCAATGTATAGACAACTAGTTGGGAGTTGTATGTCACACACTCTCGACCATATTTGTATTATTCTATTGGAGTTGTTTCAAGGCACATGCAAAAGCCTCATGGTTTCTATTGGAAGTCTTCCAAAAGGATCTTGCATTATGTGCAAGGTACCAAGCAGTTTGGGATACACTATGAAGCTGGTTCATCTCTTGAACTAGTTGGTTTTACTGATCCTAATTGGGCTAGAGATAGTTCTAATTGGAAGTCTACTTCTAGTTATGTGTTTATGCTTGCACATGGTCCCATTTTCTAGTCTAGTAAGAATCAACACACCATCTCCTTATCTTCAGCTGAGGTCGAATACAGGGGAGCAGTGAATGCAGCTACACAATGTGTGTGGTTGCAAGGCATTCTCGGAGAGTTTGGATTTGTGTTTGATTCATCCACGGTCATTTGGTGTGATAATCAAAGTGCAATCATGATCTCCACTTATCTAGTACAAAGGAATAGAACCAAGCACATAGAGATCCACATGAACTACATTCGACGCATAATGCATGACCAGATTATTGCCTTGCAGTATTGCCCTTCTGCTGAGTAAACTACTGATATCTTCACCGAGAGTTTCACAGAGAAGACTTTCACTTACTTTAGATCACTCCTTGGGGTGAGTGATGCATGGTGAAGACTGATTTATTTTCCAGATATGTTTCATGTCCATTTTAGAGGGTATTTTTTATTTCCCATGTGATTTTCCTCCTTACCTTGGTTACATGGACTAATAAAAATTGTTGTTGTAAAAGGTGACTTGAGCCTTAGTTGCCAAGGCCTTAATTTTGTTTTGACTACATAAGTCTAGCTTATGGGGGGTGTTATAACATTATTACACCTTATGTCCTTATTCATACATCAATTTGTTGATAAAATGGTCCAAAATAAGGTTAATGATGACAATCCAAGGTTTTTAGAAGTTGGTTGGGGCTAATTATGACCATTCCACCACTTCTTTGCCAAAATATGGTCAATATAGCTGTTGGGAGCCCTATTTATGTCCACCTCCAGCATTTATTAACACCCCTTAAGAAAATGCACCTTGTTTCCCTGTTTTAAGGAAATTGTCTTTGACTTAAGGTGCCCATGCAATGAATGTGGACATTTTGGCCCTTTCTTAGATGTTTTGACCTATCCTTGGCCACCTAACATCCACCAAATATTACCCACCACATGTGTGAGCCTCATTTATGTCTTCCCATGCTCACCCAACATTCACATGGACAATTCCTACTTGTTTGGGGTGATTTGGGAGCCTATTGGGCAACCTATGGGGGATTGAGGTCCAATCTAAGCTAGCCACTTGTAGTTGCCTCCAAAGGAAAACGAATTCTTCCAAATGGTATATAAATGTATTCACAACTCATTTTTAGGTTGGAAACTTATACTAAACCTTCTATTTGATCATTTGTATCACTGGCTTTTTATCATTTGTTAATGGTTTTTTATCATTTGTGACCGTTTTTTTATCATTTGTTTTCCAGAATTCTTTTTACACTATTTTCTTGCATACTAAGCCAAATTTCTTGATTGTGAGGTAATATTTAGCTACTAGATACTACTGTGATTAATATTTCACATGAGGTGATATTTTAAAAAAGATGTTCATTGATGGTAGAAGAATAGGACCATTTTTAGGTATTGAAAATAATCTGACAATTTGAATATTGACAGTGTACACTCATTTCTTTTAATATTTGAAACACATCGAAGCCAAATAAAGTTTTATGAACAAACATGAGCCAAAAATAATACAAATTGCAAAATCTCATCCATGAACAAGCCTAGGTTCATAAATGGTTGGATCTAAGGCATTATTATATGTATCTAAGAGGCCATGTTTAATCTGACACAACATAATATGATATTCTACCAACCTTTCCATATTCAATTATTTGAGATCCAACTATCCACTTGGGATGTTCTAAGTCTTTCGAGCAGAGAATATTTTTAGATTGAATGGCCCCCAAGAAATGGTAAAACAATTAATGATTAAGAATGATATTTTTTTCTATTCCTGCATCTATAGCTTCTCCTATATCAGGGGAAAACAAGTTCTTGAGGTTGATTTTCCTTACTTTTGTAGGGAATATAAATGTTGTTTCATTTTGCACTCATATAACACAACTTGTCAATTACAGTTCAATGTATAAACAAGTTAGAGTAAACTATTGGTTTATGAATCTCATATGTTTGTGATACATATTCAGAAAGGGAACAATTACAAAGTGGATTAATTTTAGCCACTCACAATTGTAGCTTGAAGATTGTTTTCAAATGTTTTTTTTTTTTGCAATTGATTTCACATTGTTAATACCACCTATATCTTGTTAAACTTATTTGATATGTCATTAGAAATTTTTATTAAATGGAGGCCACATCGTTTTAAGTACCATACAAAATGGGTAAGTGAAACAAATGGAATATTATAATGGACCATGAGTTCCAAGATCCAAAAGACATGTTGACCTTTTATGTCAAATATTTAGCTTGGATTAAAGTATATAGACTAGATAGTCCTCTATTTGTTCATGTTTCAAAAATCCCTTCAAATAGAATTCTTGATTTTATTAAAGGGGAGGAATCCAATCCTAATGCTCCATGCAATTTCTTATGCACGATGAACAAAGCCCCAACACAAAGGGACAGTTCTCACTTGCAATACGAGTTGTAAGTATTTCATAGTCACATGGCTCTTTCATTTCTAAATTTGTTTTTGTTTTAGTTTGTGCATGTATTTTATGATTTGGAATATATGATCACTAATGGTTACTTGTGAGTGTACATATATGATATTTGCATGAACTAAGATGTCGTAATTTGTATTGCAGGTACTCTGTTCATATGGTCCAGAATAAAAAAGAGGAGAGCATCCAAATAAATGAAATGGTTCATTTGTGAAGAAGAGGAGATATTGTTATAGATCAAATCAACACATCTTTGTCCGTGACAACAATTTAAAAGATGTCATTTAAAAGCGTCATTGTATGTTCACAAAAAGGGACATTTATGGATAGAAGAGCCTTTGATTTGTTGGCCTTTAGAATTATAAGTAAAACCCCATCTTTATTTCAACCCATCCTAGAGAGTTTCAACTTAAAAGAACAAAATCGCACCCTGCAAGACCATTAGGGGCAATTTTCTTAGTAAATTGCACCTTGCTAGTGCATTGGACATGATTTAATCGCACCTTGCCAGTTCATTAGGAGTGATTTTCCCAAAACTGATAAATCACATCTTGAACATTGATAAGAAGCTAATTAATCACTCTTTTCCTATGGATTAAGCACGGTTGACCTCAAAAATATTGAAAAATAAAATAAAATTCAAAAATGAGGGAAGTTGGGAAGTTATGCTAACCAACTTGATCAATTGTAAATCCTCATCACCACTTGGTAACCATCCTAAAATTCTTCCTTCTCATATAAAAAGGAATTGAATGGACCAAGAGGGGTACATTGGACTCCCACTATTGCAAGGAAACGTCGAAGGAATCACTTGTGAGCATACCTCTCATCCCATCCCATCAGTAACCCCTATTGTTGATAATTTTATCCATGTATGTTGACATTACTATCTGCAAGTAGTCTCTCCCTTTTATACATTCAGTGATTTGGAGTGGGATGGTTGGTGTGCTTGAGTAGGAGAGACCCAGATATTAGATTCGTTAAGGTGTTGAAGCAGAGAAGATGTAACATTGTACTTATTTATACTATTTCAATAGATATTTGACATCTTTCCCTTCCCAAATTCTGATTTAATTTCATGTTTGATAAAGAAATTAGCATTTTATATTAAAAGTTGATTCATAGATTCTTGTTCTTTTTTCATATTTCAATTTATCGATAATTTTTATTATTGTCAAGAGCATTTGAGGAAGGTTGTCTTTATCAGTTTTGTAGGTTGAATCTTGGTCAAGTTGGAGAAGATTCTAAGTAGATCAAGGAGTGGCTTGGATTGACCATCTTAAACAAGGTGCATAAATACTCTCTCCTTAATCTCTTTTAATATGAATTTGCTTGGTCTAAATGTGGTCATATGCATGATTATGAGTTTTTTTTTCCTGTTGATAGAGTCTTTTATGTCAATATCTTTTCTTTCAGTATGTCGATGACCTCACCCCAGTGATAGGATTAATTTTCATACAATAGATTCCATTGCCACTTTATTTTAAATGTTTTCAATAAGAACACTAAGATGGAAATATTGATATGCAACACATATGAGCACGAATATGAGGAAGGATGACCTTGTCATGGCCAACATGACACGTTTGGTGAGGCTAGGTCCTTTCTTAAACCTAATATTTCGAGAGACATTGTTTTTTATGTAAAAAATTGTTTCTTTATGGATGTGCCAATTGATGGTGTATATAACAAGCACATTGAGCAACATCTTGACATGGATGTGAGATATCATGGTAGAGATTTCTTCTTAACTAGGAAAGATGTGCAAACATCTATCATCACCTATGACAGGAAAGTATCAACATCATAAAAAATATTAAATGAGTATTAATCTTTGGTATCATAACAACCAGATGACCTTTTCCTTTTTCAAAAGCTCAATGGTCCAAATGTCCCATTTATTATTGGTATCCAAACAAAATGGATGTTGGATATGATGGTCAAACTATTTCATGATAGCATTATAGGAATGGATTCAAATTTCAAAAACAATGAACCATTTTTTAATGATCCATTCAAAAATGATGGTTTGGGTTGACATTCACTATGACTGACATTGTAATCTTTGACTTTGGGTTTTATTGATTATCATAGTATCAATTGTACACACTTGTGTCCTTTGATAACTGGAAAAGTGTGGTACATGTTGCATGGACTGTGGTATCATGAAATACAACATCGAATATTTTGAAGTGGTTGGAGCTACTCATAAAAGGGTGTTATCAACTCCACCAAAATTGGAAAGTCAATGCATTGATTGTTGATGGTGCATTGGCTAAAATCAATGTTTTGAGATAAATTCTATTTGGTCAATTTGTGAATTTCATTTATTGTATGAATATATCACATAAATGCATTAAATCCTACTGGAGGAACACACAATATCAAGTGATATTGTGTATTTGAAGTGTATGGAGGTCATGGAAAAAAATATCTACAAGCTGGCCTCTACTCCAAAGCATGAAAATGGTATGTTTAGTAGGTTATGTTATATCATGAATTTGTGTCCCAATGTTGAATAAATGCCCGATCATGTGGATAATTTCTTCACTGATTTTGCAATTGAGAATAACTTCTTGGATTATTTTCACATCACTTGGGTTGCAGGTGATGACCTTTGTAAGTTCACATACTCTAGTTGTTTTTGTTTTGTATTTTTGTATTCCATATAGATTCTCCTTGCATTAACTCAATTGTTTCAATTTGAGATGTGGGTGAAAGGTTGTTTTGATTTCCCTCATGCAAATCAAGAGACCAATAACTATGTGGAAGTGTAGCATGGCTTATTGAAGTTAAAATTTATGAATGATTGAAGGAAGAAATGTGATTGTAGGATGGACTAGTTGTCATACAAGTTCTTGAAATGCGTAGAACCATATTATTGATTCAAAGAAATTTTGAAAGGAGGATATTTGAATAATTACAAGAAGGAGGAGGAGTTTGAATCCTCATTGGACAAAGCTAGAAAAATTCTAGATTATGATTGTTGACCCCATGAGAGCATATCCCATGCTTCTTAAGTGATGATTTAAACTAATTGTGACAAAAAATACCTTATGATTCAGTATGACATAAATTTTATGGTATGTGAATTCCGATGGTCTATTCGTGGAAACACTTGCAAGCATGAAGTAAATGTAAATTGCTTGTACTTCTCGTTAGGTGGTTCAATGTCATTATTGGATAAGAATGTAAAACCTGATACGTTTGATGATGCAGCACCCAATACATTCAATTCTTCTCTGGATATAATTATGGAGACACCAAACATTGATGCAAATGTTAACACAACACGTGTGGCCACTAGAAGTGTTGATGAAGATGTCAAGACACTTCAATTGGCTTGGGAGGAGTTGTTTGGATACCTAAATGTTCTCCAAAATATTTCTACTGCTACTTTAAGAAACACTCGAGAGATGGTGGGCCTAATTAAAAGGATGTTCAATGAGGCCAATAATCTACACATCATGGATTTTAAATTTGTTAGAAAAATAGGATCACAGAACAATAGCATAAAATAAGATGCAGAAATAAAACACAATACAAGCAGGGTAATGTTTAGGGGCGAAATTTCTCCAATTGGCTATTTTTGGGCACTTTTTCAAAAAATAAATTCATTATTTGGTCATTTTTACTCTCTAATATCGCCTATATTTACATAAAATATGTTTTTTTTGTAATATTCGCCAAAATTTACAAATTTTCGTAGTAAATTGTATGTTTCATATTTAACATCTACGTTCCTATCTATGTTCATATTTAACATCTACGTTCCTATCTATATATATCATTTTTCCAACCCAAAATAATCACCTAGAATACTATACTTAGGTATACTATTAGAATCCTTAAAAAATACCCTGAATGCAAGAGTGATGTTGGACACACTGGGCACACTAAGAGGGGGGGTGAATCAGTGTGTGTAGCTTTTTATTATTTTTTGAATTTTAACAATCATCAGTAGCTTATTCATTAATGCATTATCATAATATCATTATATCATCATAATCATTATTATCAGCATCAACATCACATAGAAAGCACAGTACACAAGAATGTTACGTGGAAACCCAAGTCCTAGGGGGAAAACCATGGAAGCCCTTATAATAATAATTTTCCAACAAAAACTAGAAGTAGGCACCAACCCCCCTTTTGTTACAAAGACTTCTCTTCTCCAGCAACAACCGGAAGGAGGAAACAACCCCCTAGTTTACAGGATACAACCTCGAGGAATACCTAGCTCCCTAAATTTCCTTGCCCTGTCCTGCCACCCTAAATAAGAAGAACATGAACTATAAAATTCATGTGGACCTGTCATACATCAACTGTGAGCCCACTTCTCACCACATTGAACCATTCCTATATCACACTACACAACAACCTGTACAAACAATTTGTATCTGTAACTCAATTTGTATGAATCAACTTGTGCTGTCATCAACATGTGTTATCATCAACCTGTATCCTGTATCAATAACCTGTGCAGTCAACATGTATCTGTGTCTTCAACCTGTGTCTTTCAACCACACCAAATCAACTACTCTAAGTCTAACAACCTGCTCACCAAACTATGTTCTCCTAGATCAAACCAACTATTAATCCAACTCAGCCACTCTGAATCAAACCAACAACACATATAGCACCTAGTGCTAATCTTGCTCAACTAAACCTGTGCCAAATCAAATATATATACCTCTGTTAGATCAATTTTGTACCCCCATCGAAATCATCAAGTACCTATCCCTATTCAATCATCAATGTCATCAAGTGCCTACACCAATCATATTAGGTATCTGTGTATAATTGGCCATGACTTTACTTACCCAACCATACTAGACTCATGAGTTGTCAAAAAACTCATATTGCCAACTTAGTCAAGGAATGCTTTACAAACAATATCAACCTCATGAATCAACTTTGACATACAACATCTCAACCAAATTCATCATCAAACCCTAAGACACTTTCCAATAATCTCAACTTTAACCAACTTCAAAACCTTAGAAACTCAGTCAGCCTCATGAATATGAGAAGAAGGGTCTTTGACTCCAATCAATCAACCCAAACACCATAACAAATATATATCAATTAAACTTAGTCTCGTTCAATTAGGAAGATAGAAAAATCCAACTCAGCATATCAATATGCAATCAAGACTCAATCTTGATCATAAACAAAGGCTTAACACATATCCAAAGGTTTATTCAAGAGGAATACTTACTGTCAATGCTAGTCACTTACAATATATCTTTGTCAAAATAAACACTATCAATTCTAGGAAAAAGGTGTTGCCAATCTCAGTCAAGACAAAACAAGGAGAGGATACAATCAACCTGAATTTGTTAATGGATAATTCAGTCAAATCTTAGTGTCGTATACTACAATCAAGCTTGTCACAACTTGATCTATTGTTCAGACTGATTCTTACAATTAACCAAATCCAACTTAATACATAATCAACTCAATAATTCAGTCAAACATAACCAAAAGGGAAGATCAAAACAACCTACAAGTAAGGTACACAATATAAAAAGGTATAGCCAAAAATAAACATAAACAAAACTGTCAAGGTGAACTTGTCAGCTCAGTCTCTTACAGCATAAAATCATCTTGTCAAATTCATTGGATCAAAAGAACATTGTCAAATCAAGGTACTTATAGTCAAAACCAACCTATAACAGACAGTTTGTCAAGACAAAACTCTTACAATTACTACTGTCAAAACCTATTGTTTACAATTAATCTTAGTCAAAACATTCTTATGATCAACTTATAGTCAACCATGGAGACGTACTATACTTACAAAATAAAAGGGGATAGTCAATAGTCAGCAACAAAGCAAATACAAAACCCTACTTGGATTTTTTTAATGTACTATACAACCTCAGATTGATCAAACTTCTACTTCATCACTGTAATTCCAATGACTATGAAAGAATACCAAAGATTGCCTCAAATGGTTATGCATTCAATACAGGTCACAAAATCCCTTACAGTCGGTGTTTTGACTTGTCAAACAAGTCAAGAAATATAGTCAATCTTGATTAATGATAGATACCATGTAGCTCAGTCCATAACACACTTCATATGGCTTATCAAAAATCAAACATAATGTACCTCTCGTGGATATGCCTGTAGAACCTTCAATTGTCCTTTTTACTCACTGTACAATCATCCTGAATAAACCAAGAAATACACAGCCTAAAATTTGTAGAAGAAAAGGAATGTTGTAGCTGCCTCAGAAGGGACCGAAAATCTCAGAACATCACCAACAATTTTTGTGAGATATCAACCTTAGAAATCAGACCCAGGTACCACAAATTTGACTTCAAACCTTCTGTAAAATTTTCAGTATTCTTCCTTACCCGAATTTCAGACAAGAAAATTTTGCTTATGTCCTTTTTAGAGTGTCAGATATGTTATTTATACACATTTTATTATAAATAATTAAATATGGCCAACCTAACTATGAATAAATCATTTTAAAATTTATTAAATGTAAATAATATTTCTAGCAGGCCGACTTGTCAATTGAAAATTTAATTTTATCATCAATTAAAAAATTCTTTAATATAGTAATTAAATGTTAATAAAAATTCAATCTAATGCCATTAAACAGGGTTTGGGGTTTGTGCCATGTGGGATTTTTAGAGCTTCTTCAAAATCAGTCTTGTGGGCATGTGACCATATTATGTGGGCTTTGAAATTCAACAAGGAAACTAGGGCTTCTTCATCTTGCAAATGTTGGAGGGATGACCCTATAGCAGTAAGGGATTTGTTACCACACATTTGTTGGCTCTATCATCAATTATTCTAGGGCTCCAAAATTATCATAAGGGTTGTGTCAAATAGACTTCAAGGATGTCATAATTATTGCATGAAATGCCTTTTCAATATATCAAGTGAGGGTTTCAGCATAAGGAAATGTCAACACTTTACCAAGCTTATGGGCTTCAACAATCATCATTTGTGTGTGGATCCAACTACCATATACAAGGAACCATGGTCATTTGCATCAAATCATGACCACCAAGAGAAAAATGCCAGCCTTCATCATATTTCAAGTGAAATGCTTAGACTTCTCAACAAGTGTATGGACAAGGATACAAGCTTCAATAAGGGCAAGTTATACCTCAAGGATAAGAGCTTCAAATCCATCATATGTGTATGGGTCCTAAGCCTTATCAAGTGCATGCAAGCTTCATCATAGTCATATCATGAGTGTGGTTGATCCGCATCATAGTTGGCAAGTCATCGATGTCGATACAACTTCGACAAGTTTTGACTCGGCATGACTTCGACAAGTTCCAAATTCAACATAACTCTGACGAGTCTCGACTTCGACATACTGCGACACATTCTGCACCTTTGACATGTTCAGCAACCTCACAGTTCGTGACATGCGACCAGCGACTGTCGAACTTCGACAGACTGTCTCTTTGTCTTCCAGTTGACTGTAACGGTTGAACCGTCGAAACCGTTTTAACTTCTTCTTTGTAACTGAATATAACAGGAAGGCACTCAAGCATCTCAGAATTCTATATAAGCATGTATATTATTGTAACATACAACAAATCTATCTGTTTACATCTAATAAAAGAACAGTTCGCATTCCTGCATATTATCTGTGCATATTTGTATTTATATGTGTTACGTAATCCTGCTTTTGCTCATTCTGTTTATTAAGCTTCCACCATAACAGAGCCGACTCATTCAGTCGAACTGTTGTCCCCCTCATGCTTCTTGGACACGACACAGATCATTGGTATCAGAGCACTCAGTTTTGTTCATGCTTAAGTTTTGCGTATACACTTCTCTCGAAGTTACTTGACTTGTTTCGATTCAAACGCGCTCACAATCTCAGCAATCCATGCAGACGCTAACACCAGAAATGACAGAAGAAATAGACGATAGACATGCAGTCGACGAGACAGCACAGCTTATTGAGCAAGCTCTAGCTCGACAACGAACTGAAATGTTCGCCCAGTTCAACGAGATTCTCTTGCGATTCACTTCAACATCTGAAGGATCCTTGATGAGAACTCACTCCGTAAAATCAGCCCCTTCAAAGTGAAAATGAATCTGGACATACCGAATCTTGAAGGTAAGATTGACGTGGAATTAGTCGACAATTGGGTCCAACAATTGGAATCTTATTATGCTGTAAATCAACTCTCCGAAGCTGAAAAAGTCACCATGGAATCCTTAAAGATGTCAACCTCTGTGCACTGCTGGTGGGAGAACCTCTCGACAAAGATGGATAAAAGTGGAGACCCCATCGACACATGGGATAAATTCGTCGAACACATCCGGAAGGAATTTTACCTACCTAAATACCTCGAGCAACAATATAAGAAGTGGCAGCAACTAAGGCAATGGAAAGACCAATCAGTACAGAGTTACACCGACGAGTTCTACTGACTCATGGCAAGACTTGGCATCCATGAAGAAGAGAAATTGCGTGTTCTGGAGTACATCAGCGGATTGTCCCAGTATATCTAGCAGGAGATGGAATTTATGATTGTCAATATGCTTGCGGATGCATTCCACTATGCCAACAAACTGGAAACCAACAAAAAGGGAAAGCACGCTTCGTGACAAAGCTGACATCAAGATGACCACCCGACAAGAAGATGCTAGCCGACTTCGACAAGTTGAAATCTTCTTAGCCGACACCACCAAAGTCAGAACACGGTAAGAAACCTTTTCACAAAAGGGAACGTAGAAAACAACCGCCGACCAAAAAATGGTGTGATTACCACCACCCAACTTGGCATGATACGTCTAAATGCAAAGCTTGGAAGACATTTTTGGCAAAAGTGTCGACTTTTGACGCGTTCGACAAGATGGTGGAAGAATCTGATCTAGATGCAACAACCCTTTTGACATCGACCACTCCTACATCCTCGACTATCGTCGATGAGGAGGAATAAGAACGCTTATTCCATACACGGATATGGGTCCATAGTAACCCATTACATCTAATTGTGGACCACGATAGCCAGAAGAACTTTGTTTCCGAAGATCTCGTGAAGAAACTAGGTCTTGTTACCACTCCGCATCCTCAGCCTTACAACATTGATTGGATGAAGGATGGACAAGAACTACGGATCACTCGACAATGTAAACTCACCTACTTCATAAAGCCTTTTGAAGATGAAGTACTCTACGATGTGGCACCACTCTCCATAGCCGAAGCCTTGTTTGGGAAACCATACCTCTGGGATAGACATGGAAGTTATCAGTCACGACCTCAGAAGGTGATTGTCAGAATCTGAAATCGATGGTTCAGCATACCAGAGCGTCAACCTACACCAACGGTCACACTGATATCTTCCAAATAGACAAAGAAGCTCATCAATCATGCTCAAAATTTTGCATTAATCATGATCAAGCTGCAACATTCTAAGAAGACTGCAGCAACGAATCGAGTCATCGACCAATGCATCTCCCGACAGAAGCAACAAGTCGATCATATTCTCGATGAGTACCAGAACCTCTTTCAAGCTCCCGATGGAGTACCTCAACATTGTCAGGTAAAACACTCCATTGAACTTGTTCCTGGTTCTTCTTTTTCTAAAGCATCTATTTACAGAAGATACATTCTCGAAAATGAAGAGATTCACAGACAGATCCAAGAATTAATCGACAAAGTACATATTCGCTCCAGCTCCTCTCCTTGTGGAAGTCCAGTCATCCTAGTTCCGAAGAAAGACAAGACTTGGCGCATGTGCATCGACTACAGAGCTCTCAACAAAATTTTAGTAAATAATCTCTACCCTCTGCCACGGATAGACGATCTCATCGACTGTCTTAAAGGTGTTAAATTCTTTACTAAGCTTTACCTAAAGTTGGAATACCATCAGATTCCAATCGAGCCCTTAGATGTGTGGAAAACTGCTTTCAATACCAAGGAAGGATTGTTCGAATGGTTAGTAATGAATTTTGGCATAACCAATGCACATGCGACATATGGATAACCTTCTTTGACCTTTCATCGGCAAATGGGTCATTGTCTATCTCGATGATATATTGGTTTTCAGTCGATCATGGGAAGAACATGTTGGACATCTTCGACAAGTCCTCGACACTCTCCAACAACATCGACTCTATCTGAACATGGACAAGTGCTCTTTTTCGATGACCAGCATCAAATATTTGGGGTATGTAATTGACTTTATAGGCATTCACATCGATCGAGACAAAGTACAGATCCTCAAATATTGGCCCATTCCTAGAAGCATTCAAGAACTAAGAAGTTTTCTTGGTTTGGCGAATTTCTATCGACGGTTCATACTCAGCTTCAATCACATAGCCTGGCCCTTGAATCAGTTGATGAAGGGAAATGGGAAAACTTCCTTCCAATGGACAGCAACACATCAAGCAGCTTTTGAACAGCTTAAACACAAGCTCTGCACTGCACTAGTACTTGTGCTACCTGATTTGCATTAACTCTTTTAGATTGAGATGGATGCATCGGACTATGCCTTGGGCGCAGTGATCACTCAGTCTGGTCACCTAGTCACTTTTCGTTCCGAGACTTTTAATGATACAATTAGAAGATACACGACGTACGAAAAAGAACTATACCCCATTGTGCAAGCTCTCAAGCAATGGAGGCATTACATCCTTGGCAAGGAAACAATCATTCTCACTGATCACAAGCCTCTATAGTTCGCTCTGACACAATCAAAGTTGCAGACAAACTGACAACTCAAGTGGATTAATTACCTACATCAATTCGAATTGGTGATTAAGTATTGGAAAGGTAAAGCTAACTCCGCCGCTGATTGCCTCAGTCGACCACCCATTACTCTCATTTTGACAGTGATGAGTATGCAGGGATATGACATGACCACTTGGCCAGAGTTGTATGAGGACGACATTGACTTCTCAACAGTATACCGAAAGTTACAGACTAACAAGTCATCGACCTCATACTCCGACTACTTCCTGAAAGATACCTTGCTATACAAGCTTGGACAGCTTTATGTACCAACCGATGAGCATCGACAACATCTCATTTGGGATGTGCACTACAGCAAGACCGCGGGACACTTTGGAGTAGCAAAGACACTTGCTAGCAGAAGTATTTCTTCTGGCCTACACTTAAATTCGACGTCAACAAGTATATTCGATCATGTGTGGTTTGTGCCATTGCTAAGCCACCTAATCAATGACAGGGATTGTACACACCTTTTCCAGTTCCTAGTTGACCATAGGAATCTATTTCTATGGACTACTTGATGGGTTATCCTACTACCAGACATCATCATGACGCGATATTAGTAGTATTCGTTTGATTTTCCAATATGGCCATTCTCATACCATGTAAGAAGACCACGACAGCACAGCAGACTGCTCAGCTCTTCTTTAAACATGTTTGGAAACACTTTGGTTTACCCACAACCATCATTTCTGACCAAGATGTCATATTCGTCAGCATCGTTTGGAAGACCCTCTAGAAACAGCTGTACACACGACTCTCATCGTCGACAGCTTTCCATCCTCGGACCGACAGATAGACGAAAGTTGTAAATATCCTTGTAGTACAACTGCTTCGCATGTACAATCACAAGCATCGACACACATGGGATGATAGTCTTCCATGCATTCAGCACAACTACAATCATGCTCAGCACAGCTCTACAGGAAAGA
The DNA here is from genome assembly GCA_027924585.1 of Larix kaempferi. Lineage (NCBI taxonomy): Eukaryota > Viridiplantae > Streptophyta > Pinopsida > Pinales > Pinaceae > Larix > Larix kaempferi. Next base: position 16,229,549 of record BSBM01000050.1, on the reverse strand, counting down.
GTCCATTTGAGGTCTGTTATGGATTTAAACCTTCAGCTCCTATCGACTTGATTAGCTCCTTGACACAGCCGAACTCCGACACCAACTACAGCCAGCGAGAAGTTGATAAAGTAGTCAAGTTTTGAGAACATATTTGAGATATCCAGCGGCAAGCACAGGATATGTTTCACAAAGCAAATGAGAAAGCTAAGGCTCGACACGACAAGCATCGTATTCCTCATTCATTCCAAATTGGGGATAAGGTCTGGCTACATCTTAAGAAGGAGCACTTCGCTGGTCCTTTCAAGAAGTTAAAACCTTTGCGATATGGTTCGTACAATATTCTTCGACAAATTGGCAAGAATGCCTTCCAGCTCGACATTCCTGCATACATGGGTCTGCATCTAGTCTTCAACGTGGATCTACTTCAACCATACCATGCACCCTTGTTGAAATAGAATGACTTACCGATAGCAGAACCTGAAGACATCCATCCAGATGTTCAGGATCCTCTTCCTTGTGACACCATTGTGGGACGACGAGTACACCTTACAAGGATGAACACAATTCCCTTATTTTAGGTTTCCAAAGCTATCCAACTCCCATCTCAAGGAAAGTGGTACTATGTTACTGACATAACCGACAAGTTTCCTCACCTTCACGAGTAAACAATGGAGACCATTGTTTCTTAAGGAAGGAGGTCTGATCCGCATCATAGTTGGCAAGTCATCGATGTCGATACAACTTCAACAAGTTTTGACTCGACATGACTTCGACAACTTCGATAGGTTCCAAATTCGACACAACTCCGACAAGTCCCGACTTTGACATACTGGAACACATTCTACAGCTTTGACATGTTCAGCAACCTCACAGTTCACAACATCGACATGCGACCAGTGACTGTCGAACTTCGACAGACTATCTCTCTATCTTCCAGTCGACTGTAATGGTTGAACTGTTGAAACTGCTCTAATTTCTCCTTTGTAACTGAATGTAACAGGAAAGCACCCAAGCATCTCATAATTCTATATAACCATGTATACTATTGTAACATACAACAAATCTATCTGTTTACATCTAATAGAAACAGTTTGCATTCCTGCATATTGTCTATGCGTATTTGTGTTTATCTGTGTTACGTAATCCTGCTTTTTATCATTCTGTTTATTAATATTCTTCCATAACATAGCCAACTCATTCATTCGAACTGTTGTCCCCCTCGTGCTTCCTAGACACGACACGGATCAGTGGTTTCCAAGAATTCCATGTGTAACCATGTTCATCAAGTAGTAAGGTACTAAGAACCTCTTCATCATTATGTATGTGGGTCATATGTCCTAATCATGACCAAGTGCACAATCAATTATCAACAAGAATCAAGTATGACTATACCATCCGTCAACAATCAATCAAGAGACCAAAACAAGTGCAAACAATCCAGATACCATCAATCAAAGGACAACTAGGAGCAAGGGTACAACAATGGACTCAAATGGGATCAAGATACAACTTAGGGGTACTCAACTAGGTCAATGAGTAACCAGGGATTTTAGCATTGTTCCAAGGACTCCAAGGGATTCAAACTTGGGCTTGGAAAAGGTCAAAAGTACTCTTTTGACACAACCACACAAACAACCATGGACCAAACTCTAACTCATAAGGGCTCCACAAGGGGCACCAAGACACAACAAACCTTATCCCTAGCTAGGGAAATGTTGGCAATAATGACAACTTAATCAACAATATCCCCCTTTATCATTTATGACAACACTCAAGCTCACCTTGAGAACAGGCTCCCGCTGTTCACAACTTCTCTCCCCCTTTGGAATCAATGGAAAAGGGTGATTCCTTTGACAACACTGCTCCCCCTTAGAACATACTCCCTATGTCAATAAATTCTCTTCCTTTTTGCATCAATGGAAACGAGAACTTTCTTTGTCAATACTGCTCCCCCTATCACTAGACATTATTGCTTCTTGATGAACTTGTATTCTTTCATAATGATACTACTGTAACAAATTGTTGTAGGATATTGTTGGTTGTCAAGTCACTAATTGATAGTATTCAAAATAGTATTAAGTTCATCCCAAAAGCTTCATCATTTATGTCTTGCTCAATGGTGCAATCTACTGACTTCCTTTTACATACTTTGGTTGGTTGATTATTGTTCTTAACATTTGATTGGACTTGCTTTCTTCTCCAAACCTTAACCTGTCCCTGCATCCTATAGTATTTTGCAAAATGACCATAATGATGGAAATCATAACACTGTACTGGACATGTACCTTGATTTGGAATGATTTTTATATGAGGTCTACAATGGATGGCTTTGTGACCATAGTTGTTACACTTGTAGCAGTGGCCACTGAAAGTCATATAATATAACCAAAGAATCTTCTTTGTGATGCAACTTCTCTTGATTTTGGCTGATCATGGGATCTTTCGAGAATACCCAGTAGAAATATTAATCTTTTCTTCTTTTTCCATATAGCTTTCACTTTCTTCTATGTTCTTATCGATCTTTGAATTAGTCTTTAACTGAGTAGTTGTCTAGTCCAAATCTTCCTTCAAAGTGAGGATCTTCAATTCTTGCCTTTGACAAATTTCTAGCTTTTCTTGTCGTTGTCTACTTAGGTCTTCTTTAGTTTTCTTGGATTCTTTTACTTGTCTTTTTAGATCAACGATATTGTTTTTTATCTATCCTTCTGGGTTCTAGTCTTCCTTATGATATTTTTGTAGTTGTCCTTTCAGTACTTGATTTTCTTTTCTGATTTCTAAGAGTTCCTTTTCAAATTCAAAATTCATCAGACATACCTTCTGTAATTCTGTCTTCAAGGATTTGATTGCAAGTTCTTGCTTTATCCTTAATTTGACTTGGATCTCTGCACTAGACTGAAACCTCTGATTATTGGTACTTTCCTTCTGCAATTTTTTAAGTAAGGTGTTGATCTCATTGTCCTTGTCTTGCAATTTGTAGGTCAACTCTTTCTCCTTGTCTTCTAGTTGTCTTCTGAGTCTGTTAATTTCTTCTGATTTTCTTTTATATTCAGCGGTTGTCTTCTCAAGCTCATATTTTAGAGATTTGGATATGGATTCTTTGATTTTGGTAGATTCTTCGAATTCTTGATTTCTCTTCTCATATTTGACCAATTGTTCTTGCAGTACCTGTTTCTATTCACAAATATTCTCATCTTCTTGCAAAACATTAGTAATATCATTGTCTAAACACTCATTTCTATCATTTATCAGGGAAAATTGAGATTCATCACATTTTGAAGTATTACAATCTATGAATTCAAAATATCACTTATCTTCTATACCTGATAAACACATTTCTTCAAAAACATTACAAACAGGGGACTTACCTTCATACTTACCATGGTCTTGTACTGACATGTTGATGGAGTTGTCTTCTGCTTCTTGTTCATTATCTGAGTTTAGCTAATTTATCTTAAGCGACAGTTCTTCAACTGAATTCCACTTTCCAGTTTTCTCCTTTTGTAGATCCGTTAGGTCTTCCAGCATTAATTCCAAAACCTCTGCTTCTTGTTCTTCAGTGGAGTAAAGTTGTTCTAATCCGACCCATAATTCCTTAGCTGTGTTTCACTTCCCTATCTTCTTTTTCACGGGATATGACAAGTATTCTTGAATGGATTCCATATCCATTGAATTAGTTTTCTTTACTTCATTATGAGTTGTTGTTTTCACTTTCTTTGGATGATTGTAACCTGTAAGCATTGATTTCCATATACCAATACCTTTTGCTTCAAGATAAGCCCGCATTCTTATTTTCCAAATCAAGTAATTTGTACCACAAAACAATGGTACTCCATTCACTGAGAACCCCATGGTGTGTGAAATATCTCCTTCAAGCTGATAGGGTTTCTTTGAAGGACCCACTATGATACTAATTGTTGGACACATTAGGAAAACTGAGAGGGGGGTGAATCAGTGTGTCTAGATTGTTATTATTTTTTCAATTTTAACAATCATCAGTAGCTTATTCATTAATGCATTATCATACTATCATTATATCATCATCATCATTATTATCAACATCAAAAGCACATAGAATTCACAGTACACAAGAATTTTATGTGGAAACCCAAGTCCTGGAGGAAAAACCACGTAATCATTTATAATAATAATTTTCCAGCAACAACTAGAAGGAGGAACCAACCCCCCTTTTGTTACAAATAATTTTTTTCTCCAGCAACAACTAGAAGGAGGAAACAACCCCCTAGTTTATAGGCTACAATATGAAGGAATCCCTAGCTCCCTAAATTCCTTTCCCTGTCCTGCCACCCTGAAGAAGAACATGAAAAATACAAATCCTGCGAACCTGTCATACATCAACTATGAGCCCATTGCTCACCACATTGCACCATGCATGTATCACACTACACAACAACTTGTACACACAATATGTATATATAACTCAATTTGTATGAATCAACCTGTGGTGCCATCAACCTGCGTTATCATCAACCTGTATCTTGTATCAACAACTTGTGCAGTTAAACTGTATCTGTGTCTTCAACCTGTGTCTTTCAAACACACTAAATCAGCTGCTCTGAGTCTAACAGCCTACTCACCAAATGTTTTCCTCCTAGATCAAACCAACTATTCATGCAACTCAGCTACTCTGAATCAAACCAACTGCGCATATAGAACCTAGTGCTAATCCTGCTCAATTGAACCTGTTCCAAATCATATATATATATATATATATATATATATATATATATATATATATATATATATATATATATTTGTGGTAGATCAATCATGTACCCGCATAAACCTCATCAAGTACCTGCCCCAAATCAATCATCAATATCATCAAGTATCTACACCAATCATATCAGGTATCTGTGTATAATTGACCGTGACTTTACTTACCTAACCATACTGGACTCATGAGTTGTCAAACAACTCAGAATGCCAACTTAATCAAGGAATGCTTGAAAAAAAATATCAACCTTGGGACTCAACTTTGACATACAACATCCCAACCAACTCCATCATCAAACCCTAAGACACACTTTCCAATCATCTCAACTTTAACCAACATCAAAACCTTAGAAACTCAGTAAACCTCATGACTCTTAGAAGAAGGGTCTTTGACTCCATTCAATCATCTCAAACACCAGAACTAGTCTAAATCAAATAAAATTAGTCTCATTCAATTAGGAATATAGAAAACTCAAAATCGGCATATCAATATGCAATCAAGACTCAATATTGATCATAAACAAATTCTTAACACATATACAAGGGTTTATTCAAGAGGAATACGTACATTCAATGCTAGTCACTTACAATCTATCTTTGTCAAAAGCAACATTATCAATTCTAGGCAAAAGGTGATGCCAAACTCAGTCAAGACAAAACAAGGAGAGGATACAATCAACCTGACGTTGTTAATGGATAATTCAGCTAAATCTTAGTGTAGTATACTACAATCAAGATTTTCACAACTTGATCTATTGTTCGGACTGATTCTTACAGTTAACCAAATCCAACTTAATACATAATCAACTCAATCATTCAATCAAACACAACCAAAAGGGAAGATCAAAACAAGCTACAAGTAAGGTACACAATATACAAATGTATAGCCAAAAATACACATAAACAACACTGTCAAGGTGAACTTGTCAGCTTAGTCTCTTACAACATACCGTCATCTTGTCAAATTCACTGGGTCAAAAGAACATTGTCAAATCAAGGTACTTATAGTCAAAACCAACCTATATCAGACAGTATTTCAAGACAAAACTCTTGGTCAAGTAATCCATGAGTTAGAGGCATTGAACCTGGACACTAGCTCTTTCCTTCTAGACTTCTCTCATGAAAATATTAAATTAATAATTAATAATTTTTTTAGGAGAGAATATATTTTGGTGAGTTGGATTCTTCTTTGGTAAGTTTATTTTTCCTTGGACCCACTTTCCTTTATGATTTAGCCCCCATTGGCAAAAATTAGCCTTTGCTAGCTTTCCTAAAGCCTTATGGTCGCTTTCTACTTTTACTATTCCCTCTTGAGTGCAGAAATTAGAAAAATTATGACTTTCTGCTTTGTGCCACTTTTCCTGTGCTTTTTCCTACTTTTCTGCTTCTTCCTACTTTTCCTTTCCCTTTCCTTCTTTTATCTACTTTCTCTACCTTCCTTTGCTTTTCCATGCTTTCTTTGTTTTTCCTTCATTTCCTGCTTTCTTGCCATGTTTTTCTTATGTCCTGCTTTCTTCTAGCTTTCTTCTTTCTTCCATTATCATTTTTGTGGCAACATCTGTCAAGCCAAATAAGCCTTATGCACCTTCTTGGACTCTTGTAATATTATCCATTGATAAAAATTACATGAATAATAATAAAAATAATAATTATATGTGCAATTAGTTATTCCACCCAACTTTATTTAATTCCAAAAACATTTATTAAGTAATTTGTTCCTAATTTATTATTTAATGACCCATGGAACAAATGGGTTAGGAGGGTAATCAAGGATCACTAGGGAGGGTACATGAAACTCCATGGTGATGTCAAAATGGGGACATAACAATCCTCCCCTCCCAAGTTTGTTTTTCCTCAAGCAACAACAATCCATGGTGATGCTTAACCTATTCTTCTTCCAATTGTTGCCTCAAGGTTATTTTTGGAATGAATAGCATTGGGGCCCAAAATCCAAAATACACTTAGGGTTATCCACCATGCTTTCGATGGACTGCTTTGATTATTATCATCTCCCAATGCCCAACTCATCTATCACTGGAACTAAAAATGTAAGTTCCTCCCAATTAAAACAACTGAGAAGAATGCTAGGATACCAAGTAAATATGATGAATACAATGTGACTATGACAACCACCACTGCACTCCAATAACATCCATGACACCCTAGAAATTCCATCATTCGAAGAAATTCCTGCATCCCACTGCCTCCGCTTCACCCTCCAAAACATCAATGGTGTCTGAGATCACCCAGCAATGCCTGGATCCCATGGTCCCCGATGCATACCATCCATCATCATTGCTGCTTGTGACAACCTATCACTCCACGGTATGCCAGGATCCATCCACCACCATGTTGGGATTTCATCACCCCCAAGGAATCTGAAGTTCTTTTTCATGTGTTCCAACAGTGCTTGGATCTCTTCTTGTACAAACTAATTGCTTACATGCTCTATTGTTCCCAAAATGCTTTGTATGCAAGATGATTTTCTCTTGCATGGTAGTTCCAAATATTCCATGTACTTGCACACCCAATCCATGGGGGTATGTGTATTGAACATATCCAAGGGATACCATGCATACCCTTGTTGTTGCTCACATGGTAAAGCAATGTCAGTATAACTAAAAATTTTATCACAAAGGAAAAAATAATTTTTACCTCGATGAATCTTGTTAGCACGGGGCTAGTTCATAGAAGTTTTGGTACAAATAGTTTTTACACCTAAATCTCGTCATCATGAGGCCCATGTTAACTCGGTGCCTCAATGCCTAAAGTTCCCATGATAAAGAAAGTCAGTTAGAGCAATTTGATGCCCTTTGTCCACATTTCTAATTGGGTCAGCGCATGTTGTCTTTGAGCAAGGAGCGTTGGCGCAAGTTGCCTTCATGCAGCTTGTGCCGGAGTTAGTTAAATGGGATAAAGGTAGCTTTCGAGTGATTTCTAGAAGTTGGATGAGGTGGATCTCTATCCCTAACTCCTAGGTGAGTTGTCCTTCAGTTCCCTAACCTTGAGGGAGGATCCCTTAGCCCTCTCCCCATGATCTTCAACCTACTCTATCCACTTGGTCCTATAAATACAAGTCCCCTCTCCATTCCAAAGAGAGGAATTTTATAGAACATACATGTTGGTGAAATTAGCTTAAGAGATCCCTATCCATCTATTGGTAGAATCTCACTTCCTTTGGAGGCATTGGCTTGACTTGTTGGAGGAGGATTGCAGTGTCAAGGCTTGGGATCTGATCATCTCTCTACATTGTATTTTCCCTCTTTTATATAGTAATATAAACTCTTTTCACAAATGTTATTGTGTTAGTAATGTTTGTAGTTTACTTCCTTAACCGTTTACTTAGATCAATTATTGTTTAGACATACTTTACTGCTTGTATTGTTTCCATATTGTATTACAGGTCTTGCAGCTTAAGATCTGACGACCGCGAGACTTGGAGCAACAACAAGGAAGAAGATCTATAATCTAAAGGTAAGATGTCTAAGTACTCGATCTCTAACTAGATCTAGGAAAAGTAGCTTTGTATTTTGTCTCTATTTGTTCTAGATTCGCATTGAACTAGGGAGATCTAGCTCACGTCTGCTCGAGTAGATTGTCCGATAAAAAATACGGTGACTCCACTGGGGATTCACAGATGGCACTAGCCAGCAAACCTGTATCCTTGCTTCGGCAGCCTAGGTACTTTATTCCCCGACCGCCGATCTCATTATCTCAAGAGGAAATTGTCTAGGATTCGCGACCAATAACGCCGCAGAATATCATGCCATGATTGGAACCCTAACCGACACTCTTTCCTTGGGTATGAACCACGTTGTTATCCACCTGGATTCGCAGCTATTGGTTTCTCATATTAACTGGATCTATGCTATCCGCGACCCCACTCTACTCTGTCTCTTCTGATGAGTTCGTCTTTTGGAAAGGTCCTTTGAGTCTATTCAATACCTGCACATTCCACGAGACATGAATACAGTTGTTGACTCGATGGCCAACTTCATTTTGGATTGATACATTGCACACACATAACATATTCATAAAATATAAAGATAGACATAACATGTAAATCATCCATTGTATAAGCAAACATGTAAACAAGATCTCATAAATCACCAATAGAACACAATATGTATAAAACCGCCAATAGTTTATGTATATATAAATCGGTACAAGATACAAAAATGGTAGTGCTGATACAAAAATATGAAGCATGCAAGCTCATAATCTTTTAGAGCTTATAAGCTTTCAGTGTATACATATATCAATTATGACCCTAAGCCCTGCGACGCATGGCCCTAGGCCTCTCTGCCCCAGACTACGCATGGTAGCAGACTACGGCCCTCGCCACCTTCCAGACCAGCATGCCGAAATGAACTGATACTCCAATCGTCAGCCTCTGGTATCGATGGGTTAGGTCATGGACAGTCGGCTCTAGAATGTCCAAGGTCATCCTCTAGAGGTTCTCCTTGACCTCCTCTAGATCCTCTAGAGCATCACGGACCATGGGATCCACCTCTAGTGGTCCTCCTCTCCGCACAAGGCGAGAGACTCCAAGTGGTCTCTCTAGACCCACATCTACAAGAAACATGTAAAATTTATCAACACTACTCCAAAAAAATCATAAAATGCATAAAATATGAAAAAACACAAGCAGTTGTTCTTACCAATGTCATCCCACTGCGCTCCCTCGGGAAGCACCAAGTCTGGGTTTCCTCGAAATTCTGTACCATGGTATGGCTAGTCCTCCACCATAAGGATCTGTCCCTGCAACCACATGAAGAACCCTATACCAAAACTGATGATGGGACCCCCACCACCATGGCGATCCATCACCTCTGCTTACCTAGTCATGTGAGGATCGTGTGCATCTCGATCCTTAAGGTCTACTTGCGGGCACAAGTGGGGCACCGACTCTAGCATAAAGGACACCACCACTGAACCGTACCCAAACTGCTTCAATGCCCCGCACTGGAATTTGGTCAACTGATCACGGAGACTGGTGAGAAGCCCCTCACACCAGTTGAACACAGTAGGATTCATGCACTCCTCGGCATACATCATCTACAATTTGCTTGCCAGATGAGCAGACCGGCTACCAGAAACTCGCACAATAGTAAAGAGTACCGTTCGAAGAGCTCGGTCCCGGACATCCTTGATGGGAATTTTCCCACCAACCATCGACGTACTTGGAATACACTATTGATCTATCATGTCCTCTACTGAATGATCACCACCTCGTGATTCGATCAAAGACACAGGGTTTCCTCATCGGGACAACCTTGTCAAAAAATAGATATCCTCGACATTTATGGTAAGCGTGTGCTCACTAATCTGGAAGTGCTGCTGAATAGGGTCCCAACACTGCACCAAGTGTGTCAATAAAGAAACTGTGGGCTACTCAAGTATTTTCAAGTGTCGGGGATGAGATCCCAAATATCCTTATTGACACACCTGGTCCAGTGTTGGGACCCTATTCAGCAGCACTTCCAGATTGGTGAGCACACGCTTACTAGTGTTGGGAGCTAGATCTCCCTAGTTCAATGCGAATCTAAAACAAATAGAGACAGAATACAAAGATACTTTCCTAGATCTAGTTAGATATCGAGTACTTAGACATCTTACCTTCAGATTGTAGATCTTCTTCCTCGTTATGCTCCAAGTCCCACGGTCATCAAATTTTAAGCTGCAAGACCTGTTAAGACATATGGAAACAATACAAGCAGTAAAATATGTCTAAACAATACCTGATCTAAGTAAACTACAAACATTACTAACACAATAACATTTGTGGAAAGAGTCTATATTACTGTATAAAAGAGAGAAAATACAAAGTAGAGAGATGATCACAACCCAAGCCTTAACGTTGCAATCCTCCTCCAACAAGTCAATCCAATGCCTCCAAAGGAAGTGAGAGTCTCCCAATAGATGGATAGGGATCTCCTAATTTAATTTCACCAGCATGTAAGTGCTATAGACTTCCTCCCTTTGGAATGGATAGGGGCCTTGTATTTATAGGACCAAGTGGATAGAGTAGGTTGAGGATCATGGGGATAGGGCTAAGGGATCCTCCCTCAAGGTTAGGGAACCAAAGGACAACTCACCTAGGAATTAGGGATAGAGATCCACCTCATCCAACTTCCAGAAATCGCTCGAAAGCTACCTTTATCCCATTTAACTAACTCTGGCACACGCTGCATGAAGGCAACCTGCACCGGTGCTTCTTGCTGAAAGACAACATGCACCGGCCCAATTAGAAATGTGGACAAAGGGCATCAACTTGCTCTACATGACTTTACTTGATCATGGGAACTTTAGGGATTGAGGCACTAATTTAACATGGGACTCATGATGACGAGATTTAAGTGTAACAAAATGCCCCCCAAATCATGAAGCTGGAAAAACGAGACAGGTGAAGTGCTTTGAAAGATGAATGGCAAGGACTTGCTGGCTGGAGGATGGTGTTGTAGTACAACTGACTCTGAGATACAAGTCTCACATGACTCACAACATGGTTTCCAACCAATACATTGCATATCCGTGATAGTAAATACCGACTGAACACAATCATGGCTACTAGACACAATTGTAGATCCATGATGAGATGATAACACGGCCACGACCAATACAAAGTGGATCCGTGTAATATGACTCAAACAATCTCCATCGCAACTTGGGTATAATATGACTTCCCCAGGGTCTTCAAGTTGAACCCGCAATGATACGAATCTATCCATGTGATTACAATGTTTTGGAGTCGAACATGGTAGAAACGACTTTGATTGTCGGTCATTAATGTATACCGTTAACAAGCGCGAGGGAAATCACCATTAATGTCGATGATCCCCAAGGTATCATAGTACATATCACCAAGCATGAATAAATGAGTTGAAGTTGAATGCCTGATGAAATCTTTCAATCAAGAGTCAATGATGTAAACTCATGGTGAAAGCGAGGTAACCTGCCATTGAGGCATGCAAGCCCAAGGTACTTGGTTGGTTTCTAGATTCAATCCTTGGATGATGTGTTGAATTCGACAAGGATGAAAACGTCAAAGGAGGGCCATGATGAATCCCCCATCAACAACACGAAACTCGATAACAGATGTTTGGAGTAGATCGAATGGTAGAGTAATGTGCAAGACTAAATCAAGATAGACAGATATGGTAGAAGGTGTACTGACTGCAGATGATGAGCGATGGACATCCCTTGAACATGGGCATGGCATAACTTGGCAGTATTGACATGACGAGAACAGTGTTGACCCCTAATGTAACTGATAGTGGAGACATTCTTCGAATGAACCAAAGGAGTGACATGAATCATGGAATCAATATGACTTGAAGACAAACGATGACCCAAGTACTATATGCAAATGAAAATGAGTGCTATGTTCAAGAGTGACGATGCAGTTTCCGTAAAATAAAGCGTAACACAAAATCTTTCCTTTTTCCTCATCATGACTGATGAGTGCCTCACTTGTTTTTAACAATCTTGAGGAGGGTAAACAGATGTTCGGTATAGCTCATCTCATAGATGAGTCCAATCCCAAACATTTTTCGAAACTAGGAAAGCAGGGGTTCATCCCATGGCGGGCCCTTCAATGGTGAAATTCTAACGAGTCCATAGAAGGTAAACTCGACGTCATTTCATATTTAGAGAGCCTGAAAAGAACTAAAGAAGACTCCAAATGTCATTTTTCGAAAGGTTGGCCTCTTCGCCTAGAAAAGGGTAAAACAACGCGAGAGAAAACTCTTCCAGTCATGATTGGCTGGAGTATTCCTTTTTCATAAGTAATTCCCCCTGGTCCGAAAAAGGGGTAAACTATCACGAGGAAGAATATCATTCAAATACTTTTACAAGCGTGGACGTATCAAGGTTGCTTGGCAATCTTTTCGTATTTAGAGAGCCTGAAAAGAGCTTGAAGAAAAGACTCTGGGGGGTTCATTTTTCGTGGGAGTTTAATGAGCCCAAAAAAGTGATAAACTGGAACTCAGTGACTTATTCTCATTGTTTCACGAGCATGAAAAAGAACAAAGAGTTAGCTCGGTGTCATTAATAATTGAATTTAATGAGAGAAATAATGACAAAAAGACACTCTATGAGTTGTTCATACCTGAGAATATGCACAAAAAGACCACAACGGCGAAAAAATGGATCAAAATGGTACTTAAATTCACCTACACGCTTCGAAACTAGGTCAAAAACAATTAACCAGATGTAAATGAATCGAACTATAGCAAAATAACTCACATTGGAATAAATCAAAAAGGGAATATGCTCTTTTCAATAATAATAAATAGGCGTAAATAGTAAAAAGAATTACTATTTGTCTTTTACCAAGTTGGAGAGGTGAAAAGTGCCCTTTGGAGCCATTCTTCTTTTGCTAATTCCGGGAGCTACGATCCATCATTTCAGGTGCCGTCAGCGACAGGTAAACCTAAACTTGTCTCTTTAACTTTCTAGTGGTTTAGAATTTTTTTTTTCTTGCATTTAGGTAGGTTTTGGGCATGTTGGGTTGGGGGATTTGCGCTCACGGGCCGGCGCAGAACCCGAATGGGAGTTCTGCATCGGCGGCGCACTGTCCAAATGGACATTCTGCACCGGCGCAAACAGCCAATTCAAAACCAAAACCCACTCAAATGCAAACTCTTTTGATGGTTGGGAAAAATTCTAAAGGTGTTAAAAAGTCTTTCTTGACAGGTTTGGAGTGAGCATAATGGTCCTTGAGTGGTGAGAACGTGAGCATGAGCTCAATGATGTGCAACCATATAGAGTCTTTTATGCTGGAGCGGGTGCCCCACTTGCACCCGTAAGTAGACCTCGAGGATCGGGATGCACGTGATCCTCACATGACCAGGTGGGCAGAGGTGATTGAGCGCCATGGTGGTGGGGGTTTGTCACATCCCCATCTTGACCCTATAGCATTAAAATGTAAATGATGTAATATTGTTATAAAATCATGCTAAGGAGCTCAAGGGCAAGGCCCTACCATCGATTTATTGGTGCATATAGTTTGCGTGCTAGCTAGGCACATTGGAATTTCAACATCATGTAAATATGCATTTTAATAAAATACCCACAACTAGATATGCAATGCAACAAAGAGATGGGGGCATGATTTCACAAGGAATTGGAAAGAAAATATTCAAACCCTTGAACCAATCAAGTCAAGCCAAGTGTCAATGAGAGAACCCATCAAACCCTCAACTACCCATGTTGACTTATGTACCCAATCATTGATTTCTCCCAAGAGTTGGTTGAGATAGTTAATGCCTTGGGGAATGGGAGGTATGGCTATCCAAATTTGAGTATGGGAAAGCCACCCTGCATGGAAAAACATGTTTTGCTTCTTGGGAAAGAAAAGAGCCATGAATTGCTCCCCAAGCCATTACCCATCAACCAAGTTTGCTCTCCCACGAGTTTAGAGCTACCTGGGCATTTTCCGCACTGGTTTTGTTGTGTTTCCTTCATTCTCCTAGCTGGGAAGGGCATTTTTGTGTTGTATAACAGTTGGGAAGAAAAGGGAAATGGATTTGGGGACCATAGAGGCTATTTTGGCTCACTGATTGCTTGTATATCTATGAGAGAACACGTTTTCTTCCCTATGGTCGATTTTCCCTCCCACAAATATGTTTTTGGTGTGCCTACGTTTTGGGGAAAACCCATGTCCATCTAGTTCCTAAATCCCATAGTTGAATTATGTATCCATGCCCAGTTTATGATTTGCTATGTGTGAATGAATGGCTGGGTTGAGAGGGGTATCTGTTGTTTTGGCTTGATCTTGAGTGCAAGCATCCAGGGTTCTAATGTAGCCTGATAAACCCAGCTATGGACTGGCTTGGCTCAAATGAAGTGCTTAATTGGCTGTGTATGAGCCGAATGTCCCCTTTTCCTTGTAAGAATCATGCCCAGCTCGGGGGTGGCCTTCGGATGGACTGAGTATATGTCGTCAAAGAGCCTACGGTTGGGTGGAACATTGCAACGACATAGCTAGTCGTTTGGGATAATTGCACAACGAAGATAAGTGTTTTTTGTCTATGTCTTTACTTCTGAAATGTTATAATTTGATGGTTGATTTAATATGTTGAATGCATACCAAAGATGTGTGTGGATGAAGTTTTAATTCCGCTGTGCATATTGATTTAATTTGCATCTGCACACCTCTGAATTTATGTGTATGAATAAGATGAATGGGATGATTTTTTATGAAAATCCCCAGGAATCGACATCACGTTCTCTCCCTTGCTGGGTCTGATGGGAGGGTATGTGACAGAATGGTATCAGAGCTACTGGTTGCAGCATTAGGCCTTCATGGGATACCTATCACAATTGCAGAGGTAAGTATGCTTCCTGCCCAGCATAGACCATTAAGAAAAGTTTCAAAATTTCAAAAATTTTCAAAATTTAGTGTTTTGCCTAATTGATTTGGTGAGTCTCATGGAGTTGAGCCGATGTGTTTCGGAAAACCTCACTGAGTTGCGCCGAAGTTGCCAGCTAGAACTGGCAAGTTTGTGCCAAAGTTAGCAGCGAAACTTGGTGAGTTGTCCCGTAACACGGCAAAAAATCATTAAGTTTGCCGAAAAAGGAAAGAAAATTTCGGCAAAAAGTTATGAGTTTTGGGCCGAAACGGCGGAAAGAGTTGGCAATTTTTCGCCGAAATGGTGGAAGAACTCGGCGAGTTGCTCCGCAACAGATCATCCAGAAATTTTAAGTTCAGCTAAAAAGATGGAAAAATTTCGGAAGGAAAAGCTGAGTTTCGATCGAAAGAACTCGGCGCGTTGGTCCGCAACGGCGGAAGAACTCGACGAGTTGGTCCGCAACGGTGGAAGAACTTGGCGAGTTGGTCCAAAATTGTGACAGAACACAGCAAGTTGGTTCGCAACGGCGTAAGAACTTGACAAGTTGGTCCGAAATTGCGGCAGAACACGGCAAGTTGGTCTACAACGGCGGAAGGACTCTACAAGTTGGCCCAAAAAAATTTCTAAGTGTCTTTCAACGGAAGAACTCAGCGAGTTGGTCCACAACGGCAGAAGAACTCGGCGAGTTGATCCGCAGCAGCGGAAGAACTCGGTGAGTTGGTCTGAAACGGCGGAAAAGATAGATGAGTCCGTCGACCGGCGAAACTCAGCGAGTTGCTCCGCAATAGGTCGGAAGAACTGAACGAGTTGCTTCGAAACAGGGAATTTCAGTTGTTTTCCATGGAGATTTTTTCAGGTGCCGAAAGTTGAAAAATGCCATGGAACTTATGCACCAGACTGTGCCAAATCGAAGGATTTACAACAAAAAAAAAACGAGGGCACTGCCAACCTGCCTTGCAATGGCAAAGCCACAAGGGAGCAAGCCCCCTTGACCCCCATCGTCCCTCAGAGACAGTCGTTGAAAGTGTGAAATGCATTCTCTATGCTTGGGATGAGAAGCAGGAATTGCATAGAAGGTTGTGGAAGCCTTATTAAGAGTAATTGGCTGTAATATGCATTGCGGAAGAGCAATGGGAGCAGCAAGGCAATGTTGATAAGAGGGAAATTCCTCACCTTAGACTATTTCTGTTTATAGCATAAGAATTGCATGTTTGGAAAATAGCAAGAATGAATGTTATACATGTATATATATACTGAATTGCTAATTCCTGAGAAGATCATAGCTAATGAATCCTTGTGTACTTGGTAGGAAATCCAAGAAAAGGATCAGCTATGATGTGGAGGAGGAACTCCATGTCATGATGAGGAATTGGAAAGGGAGAATTCATTAACTCCTCTCTTGCTATTGTGTTTTTATTTCTTGAGTTTTATATACTAAAAATTATGGCATAGGGATGCTAGAAATGCAAGAGAATAATGCATATGAATTAGTGGGCATGATTAGAGAGTCATTGCATAATGCATGTGAATTGCTTATGCATGAGCATGATGTTGCATATTGATAAAATAGTGAAGTTACACATGAAATAGCCCACTGATGGTAGTTCCTATGGTTGATGACAACTAATGTTGTAGGAACCAGACCATAGAAGCATGATTGAAAATGCAAAAGGATAGATAGATGAAGTGAATATGTACTAGCTGGAATACTAACAAACATTACATAGTGCATGTGAAAATGTTTGTACATGTATATGATATTTCATATCAGTAAAATAGTGAGGTTTTACATATGCAATGAGCCACTTAAGATAATTATTGTGGTTGCTGATAATTAGTCGTGTTCGCATTGGTTGTAGGACCAAAGACAATCGAAGCATGGCTGAAGATGTGGATGATGATTGTTGCATATGACCAACAACCTTATGAGGAAATGATGGAGCAACAAGTCTGTGATCATGATGTTGGCAAAAGGACTATGTAGTCTTGGTAAGAGGCCAACTGATCAGGTAACATCAAGCGATGTTAATAAAAGCCATGCAGGAGAAAGACTACATGAAGAAGGTAGACATGTGATGAGCTCCCAGAGCACTCTATTGGAAGGACAAAGTTGCATGGAGTGTGAAGTAATAAGTATTTACAGTTTATTTAAATTGCATGGATAGTGTGACTGTGTCTTGCAATTTTATTAACAATGCATATATAGAAATGTATATATTTCATTGCATTTAAAATGTTAACAGCTAAAGGTGTTTGAATTATTGAGTGTTATAATTCTGAGATCACTTCAGTGACTATTGTGGCAATGAAAGGATTATATGCATAGATACTCACAACATGTTTAGGTGATTGAAGTTTCAGTTTTCAGGTAGAAAAGTATTGCGTATGGCAATAAGGATAAGTCCATAGTAAAGACCAGGATCTACCATGTGCAGAAGCCAAAGGTTATGAGAAGGTTCTCATGGTTGTAAATTATGCATGAAACAAATCTGAAAATTGTCTGATTTAAGTTTATGAGAATAATCTCATGGTTGCAAATCTAATTACTTTAGGAAAACAGATTTGTAAATTTCAGATTTGAGAATTTGCTTATAATTGCTAATGACTGTTTGGCTTATATAGAATTGTGTTAGGAGGACATGTTGTAGGTGGATGTTCATGTATGGTAGAAAGGGTGAAACCATAATGGATAGAGTGATACCACTTATGAGAGCCAAACAATATGAGGATAGCCTCATTGCTAAGCAAATCAATTTCTGTAGGAGACAGAATTGTAAATTCATGTTGAATTTAATTATTAATGCCATTGATTGGTTATGAAGCAATCAAATTTGAAATTATTGTTAAATGTTGCTGACTGTTTGGCTATTGATAAGTGTGCCAGGATGAGACATTGCAGGAAGACCATGTGTGATGGCCTACAGAAGCCAAACTAGATGGGAAGGATCCCATGATTTGGAAATGGGTTTCAAGTGAAACGCCATTGTAAATGTTGATAATGTCTTAGCCGAACTGCATGTTGGTAAAGCATGTGAGTGAAACAGTAAAATTATGCCAAGAAGGCATGTGTGGGTTAAGAAACGTGAAAAGATTGGGGTGGCAACCCGAAGGACTATTGAATTAGAGAAGGGAGCCCCCATTCTTCGCCAATAAAGAAAAGATACATATGTAGAATGGATGAGTATTTTATAACCCCAGCTAAAGAATATGCATGTCTGGTTACTAGAGTTAATATGCAAAACATGTTTTATTATTTCATTATTATTCAAGATTGCTTGAGTATGATTAGGTCCTACATGGCTCACATTGGAAAGGGATGCATACCTTTCAGATGTTGGGTTATGATAAGGTTGTCAATATTGACTACACCCTAAGGGAGTGGATGCATTCCTGGTGTTTCAATACTTGATAGTGACTGTTATGAAATGTGATTACAATTTTAGAGCAGCAATACTGATGAGGTTGCTTATCCTTCTTGTGCTACCAGCTTACACAAATGCAATTTGGTGTTGCACATTAAGAGGAAAAGTGAAGAAAGGGTGCTCAAGAGGACTGTATGGGCAGTGGTAACCTTTCTACACTCACACTAAAGGATACTATAAGAGATGGATAGGCCCGAGGAGTTGTGTTGCAGAAAAGGGGTATCATTCTTGTGTAGTGTGAGTGGGTATTGTGGGGCCATGCTAGCGTGTAGTCAAGTGAGTCACCTATGGAGTTCCTGGAGGGAACAACTGGTTTGCATAAAAGAAGGAGCCACGTAATCATATTATGTTGTTCTTATTGCCTGATAAACCCAGTCAGTGTACTGGCTTGGAAATGGTTGTTGTATGCCTAATAAACCCAGTCGGTGTACTAGCTTGGCATGTTGTTAAATGGATGCCTGACAAACCCAGTCGATGTACTGGCTTGGCATTGGTTATTTGCATGTTGTGGAAGTATTGGTGAAGGGTGTTATTTTCTGACAAACCTAGTCGGAGAACTAGCTTGGAAATAGTTGTTGTATGCTTGATAAACCCAGTCGGCGTACTAGCTTAGCATACTGATTTTTGAAATGCTTGATAAACCCAGTCGGAGTACTCGCTTAGCATACTGATTTTTGAAATACTTGATAAACCCAGTCGGCGTACTGGCTTAGCATACTAATTTTTGAAATGCTTGATAAACCTAATCGGCGTACTGGCTTAGCATACTGATTTTTGAAATGCTTGATAAACCCAGTCGGCATACTAGCTTAGCATATTGATTTTAGGGATGCCTGATAAACCTAGTTGGCGTATTAGCTTGGCATTGCCTATTTGGTGTTAGGGTACACAAGGTACTACCAAAGGACTGAACACCAAGAGAAACCACTTCACACAAATAGATCATAGATCAACACACCGATGCTTTGACATGGTTTAAACCCCTTGAGGGAAACACTCCACGGCCCCGGCCAAATAGTTTCTACGGGACAATTTATTATGCAAAGAAAGAAAGTTACAAATGAGCTTCTCATAATCGATCAACTAAACAATGACCCTCCATGCTCTTTAAATAGAGATCATGGACCAATCAGGTGTTAATCCACGGATCAAGGTTACGTATGATCTAAGTGAAGTTGAGCCGTTGGATCACTCTATGTCGGGAACATATTGTGACCGTCGGATTAAGTATTTACAAATGCATACTAATGCATACTAAAGAAACACACTTTTCCTAACGGATATATTACACAAGTTGATCTTAACTAACTCCTAAGTGTCTAAATATCCTAACATCCCCCCTTAAGAACAACTTGGGATAGGATTCAAGGATTTACAAAAGTGACACTATTAGGAGAAGGAAGGAGGCATTAGAGCCTATCCCCCCTTAATGACAAGTTCCTGAACTCCTAACATAGATCGAAGTTTAGAAAAATTCGCTTCTGTAAGAGACTTGGTGAAGATGTCTGCAACTTGATCATCTGTAGGGAAAAAGAGCACTTCAAGAACACGATCATGAACAAGATTTCTGATGAAGTGCATATGTAGCTCAATGTGTTTGTTACGTTGATGTAGAACTAGATCTTTGGCAAGCTTGATGGCACTTTGATTGTCGCACCAAAGTGGAGTAGGCTGCTACTGCTCGAATCCGAACTCTGAAAGGATCTGTCGAAGCCATAAAGCTTCCTGACTGGCATTAACTATGGCTCGATATTCTGCTTCTGCTGAAGAAAGAGCAAGAGCTTGTTGTTTCTTACAAGCCCAAGTGATAGGTGCAGATCCCAGACTGAAAACATAACCTGCAGTAGACTTTCGATCATTAGGATCGTCGGCCCAATCTGAATCAGTGAAACCAACCAACAAAGGTTTCCCCCCTGTACTGTAATGAATCCCAAACTGAACTGTACCTCGAATATATCGAAGTATTCTTTTAGCTGCTTTCCAGTGACTTTCATGAGGTGTCTGCATATAACGGGCAACATGACCAATGGCAAAGGAAAGGTTAGGATGAGAATGAGTCAAGTATAAGAGACTACCAACAAGCTGACGATAAAAGGTGGCATCGACTTCAGGTGAAGTACAAGTGGCAGAAAGTTTGACTCCAGGCTGGAAGAAAGAAGGGGATGGTGTACAATCTTCCATGTGAAAGCGAGGAAGAAGGTCACAAGCATACTTAGACTGAGAAAGAAAGATTCCTTCTTTGGTTTGTAGGACTTGGAGACCAAGAAAATAATGCAAATGTCCTAAGTCTGACATTTCAAAATTTTGTTTAAGACTGGATTTCACATGGGTTATAAGCTTAGGGTCACTACCAGTAAGAATAAGGTCATCAACATATAGAACAAGTATGATGAGATGGTTTCCTACTTTCTTGGTATAGACATTGGGGTCAGAATGGCATCTAGAAAAACCAGTGTTAAGGAGAAAGTTATCCATTTTGGCATACCAAGCTCTAGGAGCTTGCTTAAGGCCATATAAGGATTTCTTAAGGCAGCAGACAAGGCTAGAGTTATTCTGAACATATCCGGGAGGTTGTTCCATGTAAATTTCCTCCTATAAATCACCATGTAAGAAGGCAAACTTGACATCCATTTGATGGACTTCTTAGTTGTGTAAGGCTGCAAGGGAAAGAACAAGGCGGATGGAGTTCATTTTTGCAATAGGAGCAAAGGTTTCATTGTAGTCAATCCCTTCAACTTGGGAAAAACCTTTGGCAACTAACCTTGCCTTAAGTCTTTCAACACTTCCATGTGATGAATACTTAGTTCTGTAGACCCATTTACATCTGACAAGTTTTCTTCCTTTTGGAAGAGGTACAAGATCCCAAGTATCGTTCGCCATTAAGGAACGATATTCTTCATCCATAGCTACATCCCAATCTGGATTTCTTGAAGCTTCTGCAAAAGTTTCTGAATCATGATTCTTGGAAACTTGAGCCAAAAGAGAAGAGGCTCGTTGAAATTGAGAACGTGTTCGACGTTGATCTCTAGTATCACCAACAAGATCACTAGCTGCTTCACATGTTGAACGGACCCATTGAGGAAGCACTTATGCTGGTGCAACTGGAGGAACATGAGCAGGCGGAGGTGGATTTTCATCCTCACTGTCATCATCAGAAACTAGAGTTGGAAACCTGTCAAGGAAGTTGGAAAAAGAAGAAGAAGGCACAAATGCCGAATCAGGCTCGCAAGCCAAAGATGGCACAGTCATCGAGTTAGGCTCGCAGGCCAAGATATTTTTATCAAATTTAACATCTCTTCTAATGATTATATCATGAGAATGTGGTTTAAGAAGTCTATAACCTTTTACATCTTCAGAATATCCAACAAATATGCACTTTTCACTTTTAGGCTGCAATGCTTTCCGTTTTTCATCCGGAATGTGAGCCCATGCTTCACTACCAAACACACGGAAGTGACTTACATTAGGTTTAGTTTTACTCCATGCTTCTTCCGGTGTGATACCTTGTAATGCATTAGTGGGGGTGCGATTTACTATGTAATTTGCACAATTAATGGCTTCGGCCCAAAATTGAAGACTTAGTCCCTTAGATTGGATCATACAATTAGCCATTTCTTTTAAAGTGCGGTTCTTCCGCTCAGCTACACCATTTTGTTGTAGTGTATATGGAACAGTGTGTTGTTGTTGGATGCCTTGTTCAGTGTAGAAAGTAGTGAACATTTTGTTAACATATTCTCTTCCATTGTCAGATATTAACTTAATAATTTGATGACCATATTGTTTTTCAACAAGGGCCTTGTAGGCCAAGAACATGTTAAATACTTCACTCTTAAGTTTTAGGAAATAAACCCAAGTGCGTCTGGTGCAGGGAAATTTTTAGGGGCGAAATTTCACCAATTGGCTATTTTTTGGACCTTTTTTCAAAAAATAAATTCGCTATTTGGTCATTTTTAGTCTCTAATATCACCTATATTTACATAAAATATGTTTTTTTTATCATAATATTTGCCAAAATTTACAAGTTTCAATAGTAAATTGTATGTTTCATATTTAATATTCGCCTACCAATCTATATTTATTTTTTTCAATCCAAAATAATCGCCTAGAATACTACACTTAAGCATACTTTTATAATCCTTAAAAAATACCCTGGTCTGGTGTAATCATCAATGAAAGTTAAGAAATATTTGAAACCAGAAAAGGAAGCAGATGGAAGAGGACCACACAAGTCACTATGCACAAGCTCCAAGGGAACCGAGGCGTGCCAAGAGGCACGTTTGTCAAAACTGTCCTGATGATGTTTTTCGAGTACACAACCGGAACAAACACCATCTCTGCAAGATACCATTGGAAGACCTGTCACCATATTTTCTTTACATAGTTGTTGCAATGAGTGATAATTTAAGTAACAAAATCGCTCATGCCAAAGTTGCTCAAGTTATCACTATGAGCAACAAAAACTGAAGGAAAAAATGATGACCCAAAGTTATTAAACTTGTACAACCTGGTAATATCACTAACAATTCCGGTAGCTAAGACCTGTTGAGGATCTTTAAAATCCTTGATTACAACTTGGTGAGGTGTAAAGGTCACAGTTTTACCTTCACCATAATGAGTGATATGATAGACTGATAACAAATTGCAGGAAATTCTTGGAACACATAGTACATCACTAAAATGACCATTATCTACTGGAACTGTTCCAGCTCCTACAACACTTAGAGATTTATCATCACCAACAAATATTTGTTTGGTGTTACATTCATGCATAGTAGAAAAGATGGCTTGATCCTTAGCCATATGATAAGATGCTCCAGAATCAATGAGCCATTCATTTGAAGTAGAAGAAGAAGATGCATTATAAGAATAACCAGAAGCACAAAGTGCATGTCCATGAGAGGTAGATTCTGAAAGCGAATTTAGGCTGATGTGGTGCTTCTTCATTGCTGCTTCCAAGGCTGCCATCTTCTTGAAACACTTAGATTAATCATGATTATCTTTCCCACAATAGTTGCAATGATGCTCAGTCTTCTTGCCTTTAGGATTGGATCCTTTGTCATTTTTTAAAGAAGGAGCTGACTGAGAGAGTTTGGGACCTTTGTTTGACTTATTATTGCGAAAATTTTGTTTCTTGGGAGGCTTGGACTTTTCTTTCTGTTGGGACAATTAGGCTTTCCCAGATGTATCTGCATTGTTGATTATTCCAAGATGGATGAATTTATCTTGCTCTCTAGTCAAGGAATCACAAAAGGATTCAAGACTAGGCTCTTGATAGCTAGTTGCATTCAAAGATTCTTTCATGGAGTAAAATGTAGATACAAAAACAGAATATGCAGGTCCAATTTTTGAAAGAATATGATAGATGCATTGTTTGTCTTCCCTCTTAATATTACATTCTGCACATAAGAGTTTAAGAGTTTTGTACTTAGATAAATAATCTTGTATGCATAAAAAATCACTCGGATTTAAAGAAATCAACTCATTTTCAAGTTGATGACCTCGAATTTCATTGTGTTTACCAAACACAGATTCCAACTTGTCTCAAGCAGCATCAGGTTCATCAATTCCAGATATGTGGAATCGCAAATCAGTAGAGATTGACATCCCAATCAATCCACGAGCTTCGTCACATCTATTTGCCCATTTTATTTTATTATAATCATCAGTGGGTTCTATTTCTTTCCCTGAGGTAATTCTGAAAAGTCCCCTACTTCGTAGAACATCCTCCATACGATATTTCCATGAGAAATAGTTGGAACTGTTAAGTAGAATATCACAAGGGATGGCCATATTTGTAAATTAATGGCTATAAAGGCAGAAACCAATAGTTTGGATGCGGAGAGCTCGAAAAAATAGGCAATTTCAAAAAAACTGGCACTGAAACCTGACTTTGGATAATGAAGTTATGCTTGAACAAAGAAACTATTGAAGATGTCCCCAATAGTGATGTGGCACATAGAGAATGACCAGCTAAAAAAAAGAACTCCCCTCTTCCCAAGATGAACCTTTTGACAATCACTCTACAATAAAGTTGCTTTAAGCGAAGCACTTTTGTAAAATAAGTGATTTCACTTTTACAATGATATTACTTTTAAATAGAGCAACAATAAAAAAGAACTTAAGTGACTCACTTTTTATTTTTATTTTTTATTATGTAAGTGAGATGCACTTTTACAATAAAGTAACTTGAAAATAGAAATTGTATGCACTTTCTTTTAAAAGTAACTTCCTAAGACTTGAACTCAAGACCTATTAAGCAATAAAGCAACTTTGAATTTGCAAATCACACCACAAACCGAAACAAGAAAAAATTTTCCACACTTGTGGACTTAGATCTCCTTAGCTTGCCCGAAAAGTCTACGTTTTCTCTCTGTTTTTTATTTTCCGAGATCGCACAAGGTGCACGGCAAAGAGCATACGCAACTGAGAAAAACCCTTCCCCTTTCTGTTTCTGATTTGCCGAGATTGCTGCACGGCAAAGAGCATACGCAGAAAAGGAAAGCAACAATCCGAAACCAAAAAAAATCTTATAGTAAAAAAATGATGAAATATGAGATTTTTTTCTTTTAAAACAGAAAATAAAAAAAGGTGTCAATGTAACATTATAACTTTAGATTTGATGAAATACGCGTTTCTGGAGCAACCGAGAACCGTTTTTGATCAAACGAAAACTATTTCCCAATGGAAACGATGCTCCAAACGCAATGGAACACCTCCCACAGCACAGAAATGCACATAAATACTAGAACCAGAAACCCTTTCGAGTTTCGGCAACAACAGTACAAGATCTAGATCATAACTAGAAGCGGCTTTTCATAAAAGCTCTGATACCATGTTTGGGTACACAGGGTACTACCAAAGGACCGAACACCAAGAGCAACCACTTCACACAAACAGATCACAGATCAACACACTGATTTTTTGACGTGGTTTAAACCCCCTTGAGGGAAACACTCCACGGCCCCGGCCAAATAGCTTCTACAGGACAATTTATTATGCAAAGAAAGAAAGTTACAAATGAGCTTCTCATAATCGATCAACTAAACAATGACCCTCCATGCTCTTTAAATAGAGATCATGGACCAATCGGGTGTTAAGCCACGGATCAAGGTTAGGTATGATCTAAGAGAAGTTGAGCCGTTGGATCAATCTATGTCAGGAACATATCGTGACCGTCGAATTAAGTATTTACAAATGCATACTAATGCATACTAAAGAAATACACTTTCCTTAACGGATATATTACACAATTTGATCTTAATTAACTCCTAAGTGTCTAAATATCCTAACATTTTGATGATGTTATGGAGCAGCATGTGTGCTGGCCAAACATCCACCCCACAAGTGATCCAAGGCTTGTAAAGCAGAGAAGGAAACCTGTGGAGTAACAAAAAAATGCACAATACAGATAAGTATTCATTTTCATTTATTTCTTGTTCGGAATAATGAATATTTCATGTATAAGTCTTCTAACAGCTAAGCTGATACACTATTGTTTCTTGTTGGAAACTTTGGTCATTGCAGGAAAGCAAGGACCCTGAAAGAACTATAAAATTCTTGGTGAACCAGAGAGTAACTGGTTGTGCACTATAAAATTCTTGATAAAACCAGAGAGTAACTGGTTGTGCACTATAAAATTCTTGGTAAATCCAGAGAGTAACTGATGCTCAACAAAATTCAGAGAATAGTTGGTGGGAACATTAACCACTTGATGTTGTGGAGCAGCTGGCATGCTGGCCAAACATTCCTTAATTAATTGATAAAACCCAGTCAGCGTACTGGCCTGGCATTGCCTATTCGAATGGTTGTGGAGTAGCACGCGTGCTAGCCTAACATTTATTATTGTATCCACGGGAAATCCAATGCTTGTAAAGCAAAGAAGGATCATGTGGAATAAAGTGAAGACATCCAATACAGATAAGTATTTGGTTATCTTGCAACTTTTTGATTATGAATATACGTGTGTATATGATTCGATTATGATTTCTTAAACTCTTGTCTAGAGATAAACCCTATGAAAATACACTAAACATGTGAATTGATTCAATGTTTGAGTGTAGGTATTGTTGTAAGCAAGGACTATGAAATCATCTAGAGGATGCATGTGGACATGTGACTATCCTAAAGAGAGCTCAGTATGAGCAGTAATGAAAGATGGTGCTAGTGGACATGTGTGGGTCCTAGCAGCCAAAAGTTATGTAAGCAACAATGGGGAAAGGTTCCCTAGCTAAAGAGCATTAGACAGACCTTAGACACTAAATGTCATAGCCAAGAAAGGGCAAAGCAAGCATTCACATTGAAGTGAAAGAGGCTAAGGAGCATAGAACCACAAGTGATGGTGTAGCTCCAGATTGGAACAAGACTAAGAGGGGGAAACTCTTACTCTTCTCTTTTCTTTTTGACTGATGCATCTCAAAAACAAAGGATTGTTGAGTCCATGTCATAGCTAAAAATATATTGCATTTAATTGCTTGAAATGAATTGTGAATGCTGAAATAGTTATTTTCCTGTGAAAGGATGAACATGAATGAGTTCATGTGTGTGTGGGAAAGCATGAAATGTGTGGAAGTCTCATGAGTAAAGCATGGATGTTCCAAGTCAATTGGGAAAATAATTGGCTAATTTTGATATTGTGTTATGCTTGTTCTAATAGGAATTGCCATGATGAGTCTCATAGGTGAGACATTGAAAGCCATTATTGCGGCTATTAATAGCCAAATGATTACTAGTGAGAAAAGTGAGAGCCAGTTGTACACATTGATCATGGCAGCGGACCAAAAGCTATTTGGCTGGAAAATCTTCCTAAATAGTTGTCAGGACAACAAGAAAGATGGCATCCATAAAATTCCAGACTTGTAGATCAGCTGGAAGGTAAATAAAAGAAAGGGATCGCTGTAGAGCAATGCCCACCTACAGAGATGGTAGATCAAATCCAGCAGGAGCAGTTGTGGAAGCCAAAGGACATGGTCCCAACGGTTCAAAGTAAAGAGATGAACGCAGGACAGACCTACCACCAGTTGTGAATTTTGAGGCATGTGTAGAGTGGGTATATATTCTGAAGTGTTGGAACACCGAGGACGGTGTTATTCCAAGGGGAGGGGTATGTCACATCCCCATCTTGACCCTATAGCATTACAATTTAAATGATGTAATATTTTTATAAAATCATGGTGAGGATCTCAAGGCCAAGGCCCCACCATCGATTTACTGGTGCATACGGTTTGCGTGCTAGCCAGACACATTGGAATTTCAACATCATGTAAATTTGCATTTTAATAAAATACCCACAACTAGCTATGCAATGCAACAAAGAGATGGGGGCATGATTTTACAAAGAATTGGTAGGGAAATATTCAAACCCTTGAGCCAATCAAGTCAATCCAAGCGCCAATGAGAGAACCCATCAAACCCTCAACTACCCATGTTGACTTCTGTACCCAATCATTGATTTCTCCCAAGAGTTGGTTGAGGTAGTTAATTCCTTGGGGAATGGGAGGTATGGTTGTCCAAATTCGAGTATGGGCAAGCCACCCTGCATGGAAAAACGTGTTTTGCTTCTTGCACAAGAAATGAGCCATGAATTGCTTCCCAAACCATTACCCATCAACCAGGTTTTCTCTCCCACAAGTTTAGAGCTACCTGGGCATTTTCCTCACCGATTTTGTTGGGTTTCCTTCATTCTCCTAGCTGGGAAGGGATTTTTTGTGTTGTATAACAGTTGGGAAGAAAAGGGAAATGGATTTGGGGACCATAGAGGCTATTTTGGCTCAGTGATTGCTTGTATATCTGTGTGAGAGAAAAAATTCTTCCCTATGGTCAATTTTCCCTCCCACAAATATGTTTTTGGTGTGCCTACGTTTTGGGGAAAACCCATGTCCATCTAGTTCCTAAATCCCATTGTTGAATTATGTATCCATGCCCAGTTTATGAGTTTTTGTGTGTGAATGAATGTTGGGGTTGAGAGGGGTATCTGTTGTTTTGGCTTGAGCTTGAGTGCAAGCATCCAGGGTTCTAATGTAGCCTGATAAACCCAACTATGGACTAGCTTGCCTCAAATGAAGTGCTTAATTGGCTGTGTATGAGCTGAATGTCCCCTTTTCCTTGTAAGAATCATGCCCAGCTCGGGGGTGGACTTCGGACGGACTGAGTATATGCCGTCGAAGAGCCTACGATTGGGTGGAACATTGCAGTGACATAGCTAGTCGTTTGGGATAATTGCACAACGAAGATAAGTGTTTTTTGTCTATGTATTTACTTATGAAATTTTATAATTTGACGGCTGATTTAATATGTTGAATGCATACAAAAGATGTGTGTGGATGAAGTTTTAATTCCGTTGTGCATATTGATTTAATTTGCATCTGCACACCTCTGAATTTGTGTGTATGAATAAGATGAATGGGATGAATTTTTATGAAAATCCCCAGGAATCGACATCACGTTCTCTCCCTTGCTGGGTCTGATGGGAGGGTATGTGACAGGGTCCCATCATCAGTTTTGGTACAGGGTTCTTCACGTGGTTGAAGGGACAGATCCTCATGGTGGATGATTACCCATACCACGGTACAGACTTTCGAGGATACCCAGACTTGGTGCTTCCCGAGGGAGCACAGTGGGATGACATTAGTGAGAACAATTGCTTGTGTTTTTTCATATTTTATGATTTTTTTTTTGAGTAGTGTTGATAACTTTTACATGTTTCTTGTAGACGTGGGTCCAAAGTGACTACTTGGAGTCTCTCGCCTTTTGCGGAGAGGAGGATCACCAGAGGTGGAGCCTGCGGTCTATGATGCTCTAGAGGAGCTAGAGGAGGTCGAGGAGAACCTCTAGAGGATGACCTCGGACATTCCAGAGCCGGTTGTCCATGACCTACCCCGTCGATATCAGAGGCTGACGGTTGGAGTATCAGTTCGTTTCGGTATGCTGCTCTGGAAGGTGGCGAGGGCCGTAGTCTACTACCATGTGCAGCCTGGGGCTGAGCAGCCTAGGTCCATGCGGCGAAGGGCTTAGGCCCATACTTTATATATGTATACACTGAAAGCTTATGAGCCTTAGATTTTGTAGATATTACTAAAAGCTAGCATGCTTCAGACTTTTGTATCAGCACTTCCATTTTTGTATCTTGTACCGATTTATATATATAGATACTATTGGTAGTTTTATACATCTTGTGTTCTATTGGTGATTTATGAGATCTTGTTTACATGTTTGCTTATACAATGGATAATTTACATGTTATGTTTATCTTTATATTTTATGAATATGTTATGTGTGTGCAATGTACCAATCCAAAATGAATTTGGACATCGTGTCAGCAATTGTATTCATGTCTCGTGGAATGTGCAGGTATTGAATAGACTCAAACGACCTTTCCAGAAGACAAACTCGTCAGAAGAGACAGGGTAGAGTGGGGTCGCGAATAGTGTAGATATGGTTAAGATGAGAAACCGTTAGTTGCGAATCTAGGTGGATAACAACGTGGTTCATACCCAAGGAAAGAGCATCGGTTAGGGTTCCAATCACCTCCTGATACTCTGCGGCGTAATTGGTTGCGTATCCTAGACAATTTCCTCTTGAGCTAATGAGCTCGTCGGTTGAGAAATAAAGTACCTAGGCTGCCAAAGCAAGATTACTGGTATGTCGGCTAGCGCCGTATGCAAATCCATAGCAAGTTGCCATCTGCACATGCAGACAGAACATGGTATAAGTACTGAAACAAGATCTAGACACACTAAAACAAAGCATCACACCACACAAAAACACATGCCATGTACAATATATACAACATACCTATGTGTGAAAAAATTAGGCATAGTACCTCTTCAGGTAGAGTCCATTGCGGGGCTCACCCAAAGATATCCCATCATAATCCTCTAGTTTGTAGGCTCCCTTCTCCAGAACATGCTTCACTATGTACGGTCCATGCCACATGGACTCGAACTTACCTGCCCAACTTATCATTCCTTTGGTCATATGTGAGGACCAAATCACCCTCGTTGTAGACGCGGGGTTTTACCGACTTATCATATTGTTCTTTGATGTGTTTCTTATGTGCTTCGTTGGCAAGAGCATCATCGCGGCGGATCTCATCGAGTTTTGCTAGGTAGAGGAAGTGTTCTTCCTCGGCAATGGTGTTCGGAAGGAGTTCAACTGTGAGTTTGAGAGATGGAATCTCGCACTCTATTGGTAGGATTGCCTCCAATCCATAAACTAATTGGAAAGGTGTAAATCTAGTGGTAGTCTTAATGGAGGTTCAATAAGCCCATAGTGCGGAAAAGAGCATGTTGTGTCAGTTTGATTTGTGCGTGTTAAATTTTCAGAATTTACTTCAATCTAATCTAGGATCTTAACTGAGAGAACAACATGTACAGCATATCAATCATGGAGACAATAATGCAAGCACACAAGAGACACAAAGATTTACTTGGGGAAAACCATAAAGGTGAAAAACCCCAATAACTTCCTCAGAGATAGATAGAGCAATGATACAACCCAACCATAAGAGATAGAAATATCCTAGTAGCAGATCCTCCTCCTCCATAAGTGCGCCACTCCTCCTTGAGTGCATGAGTGAGAAGTGAGTGAACAAATAGAGTGCCTCCTGCACTCTATTTATACTTGACTTGACTTGCCTTTTACATAACTCATGTAGGCTCGAACTTAACCACATAACATAATGCTGACTGGGCCGACCCCCAATAGGGTGGTCTAATAACCCTTCGACCCACATGGCCGACCCCCAATAGGGTGGTCTAATAACCCTTTGACCCACATGACTTATACAGGGCCGACCCCAACAAGGTGGTCTAATAACCCATCAAGTATAAGTTACGACATTTACAATATAAATGATGACACTTCTGTATAGAGGAATAATACCATCTCTATAGGAATACAATATACATATATGTGAAATACATTCCGAAGTTACATATACATCAACACTCCCTCTTAACTAGGAAGGTATTTCTCAGCACAGGTCTTCTAGCACAAGTCATCTTCTCTGGATCATCATCACTGGATAATCGTCATCGAGACATCATCATCGTCACTGCTGCTGCTATCTCAATCAATCTCTGAATCTACTCGTCATAGGAAGTTGTATAGAGCTAGTCCTTTTTCATATTGGATGTAGGCCCACCACCTGCAGGTCTTCATCATCACTGGCCATACTGTGGAAACCTCAGGACTTATTACATGCGTCACAAAACCTGGCTGCAGCATCCCAGGCTATTACGAGCACACAGTTCTACCTGTAGGATCTCCCAGGAGCACATTACATGTGACCCATCACAAAACCTAGCTGAAGCATCCTAGGCTATTACAAGCACATAGCTCTACCTGTCGGATCTCCCAGGAGCACATTACATGTGATCTCACCCTAAAACCTGGATGAAGCATCCCAGGCTGTAACGAGCACACGGCTCTACCTGTCGGATCTCCCAGGAGCACATTACATGTGGTCCACCACAAAACCTGGCTGAAGCATCTGAGGCCTTTTTCATCCTGTCTAGATCTCCCATGAGCAAATTATATGTGGTCATGGAAAAACCTGGCTGAAGCATCTGAGGCCTTTTTCATCCTATCTAGATCTCCCGGGAGCAAATTACATGCCATAGGACAAAACCTCGAAAGAGCATCTGCCAGATATCCCAGGGCACCGAATTACATGCCATAGGAAAAACCTCGAAATACTATCTATGGATCTCCCAGGGCACAAATTATATGTCGTCCCAAGCAAAACCTCGAAAGAGAATTTTCCAGATGTCCCAAGGCACCGAATTACATGCCATAGGCAAAACCTCAAAAGACCATCTGCAAATCTCCCAGGGAAAAAATTACATGCTTACCTGCACAACCTGATCCACGGCCACAAAGTATCATCTGATACTCACCATACATCATCCTGATGTACACATGATCATCATGATCATCATCACTACAACATCCTATTGCATGTTATCTGGAGAAGCTCGTCATCCATGATCATCCTGATCATACAATGCATCCATCTGATGCACACCAAGTATCTACCTGATATATATCATCACACATAGTGTATCCACCTGATACATAGATACATGATCCACATAATGTATCCATCAACATACATGATCTACCTGATCATACCTGATACATATCAATATACATGATCTCCCTGATCATACAATGTATCCACCTGATACATATACAGATACATGGTCCAAGCATCCAACATGATGCATATACAAAATACATACAAATGATCCAACCGATCATATCCAGCATCCAACATGATGCATACATCCATATGAATGATCCAACTAATCATATCTAGCATCCAACATGATGCATACATACATATGAATGATCCAACTGATCATATCCAGCATCCAACATGATGCATACATACATATAAATGATCCAACTAATCATATCCAGCATCCAACATGATGCGTACATACATACATAAAAATGATCCAACTGATCATATACAAGTAGAAACCAGAACATCATCCTGATGCTCATCATCCAGCGCTTACATCCACAGCCATGTGAAGGATCCTCCTTCCAACATGCTTGGAATGGCTTCAGCAAATGTGTCCATCACTTCTTCCTCGAAGTGTCCTCGATCTGAAGAACGCCAAGCCTCTCTCTGAAGTACTCGAACTTCACTTTGGCTAGTGGCTTCATCAGCACATCTACAATCTGCTCATCCGTCGCAACATACAGGAGCTTCACGGCTCCTCTCTGCACCATATCCCTGATATAGTGATATTTGATCTCTATGTGTTTCGACTTGTCATGAAACACTGGGTTCTCGGACAGCTTCACACAACTCTAGTTATCACAGAAGATACCAATAGCATCCAACGGGAGATCAAATAACTCAGACAGTAGCTTTCGTAGCCATACTACCTCACAACTAGCTGAACAGGCTGCAACATACTCTGCCTCAGTTGTACTCAGTGCCACGCAGGACTGCTTCCTGCTAAACCATGAGATCACACCTGATCCCATACTGAAGCAGCACCCAGATGTGCTCTTCCTATCTGTAGCATGGCCAGCCCAATCTGAATCAACATAACCCTACAGGTTAAACTTTTGATTCGCTTCATACTTGATCCCATAATCCACTGTACCCTTCAGGTACCTCAGAACATGCTTTACAGCAACTAGGTGAACACTCCTCGGATCCGTCAGGAACTGGCTCAATGTGTTCACAGCAAAGCAAATATCTGGTCTCGTGTTCGTCAGGTACATCAAGGACCCAATCATCTGACAATACATAGAGACATCAACCGGATCAGATGAAGCATCAGATAGAAGCTTCAGATTCGATGTCATAGGTGTGTCCATGGCCTTGCAATCCATCATCTCGAACCTCTTCAGGATCTCTTACTGCATACTTCCCTTGTCCAAGGAAGATTCCATCTACATTCTACCACACCTCCATGCCAAAAACAAATAGTGCATCATCCTCAAGTTCTTCATCTTGAACTCGGCAACAAGCTTCCGCTGTGTGTCGACAATCAATCTATCTTCACCTGTAACAAACAGGTTATCCTCACACAAAATTAGTATCACTGGATTTCCTTCCTCAACCTTGCAGAAAAGGTTGGAACCCGCTTTACTCTTGGTAAAGACCAAACTGGATAGAAATATGCCTATCCTACCATACCAAGTTCTGCACATATATTATTTCTTGTCATGTGTCTCAAAACCAAGTGGTTGCTCCACATACACTTCTTCTTCAACTACACCATTCAAGAAGGCTGTCTTGAAATCCATCTGGTGTATCTTCTATTTCATCACTTTTATATTTCTCTATGCTACCATCTGTAGCATGCTTGATCTTGATAGATCCATATGAAAGTCACAATAGACTTTCCTTCAGCTCTTGGGACTGCATCCCAAACATCGTTCTTCATGATCGACGGATCATGACATTCTTCCCATATCCTGGGAACTTCAATATCTTCAACAGATAATTTTGTTGCTGAAGAAATGTTGTAGTTCTTCTTTTGTAGGAGATGGCATACGATCTTTCCTACACAACAAATTAAATTGCATGATTAGAAAATATCTCACAGCTTTCAGAACGAATTCTTACACATAACGAAATATGTCATACAGTCATGCAATTATCTTAGCCAATGCTTCAATACAACATTTATCCATATCCTGTAACTTTCTAGATGCCTTCCAATCTCTACCAAAACATTGTTAAGAGTGTGCACAACTCCCAACATGTCAGCAAAGAGGTTTCATTCTAGATAAGTAGCAATGGAATGTTGTACAGTGCCATAGGCCACTTACCCATGCATATTAGTAGTATACTGTCCATCAATGCAATTATTCTAATATGCATAATACACAACCTAATTCTAGGAACATCAGTATATACATTATTGAACAGTATTATTTAAGAAATGACAATTCAAATACTTATCTTTGTTTGTTCGTTGGGTGGACTCCCTCTGAGTCTTCGCTTCCTTGCAGGAGCTACTGGAGTCCTATTCTGAAGTAGCTTCTTCTACACCTTTTTGATGTGGAATGTAGAGAGATGGTCAACTCCCTCTGAATATCTGCATCCTTGCATAAACCACTGGAGTGTACTCCCTCTTGATCTTTGCTTCCTGGATTACTTGTCCTTGAACTTATATTCATTCTCGATCCCTATGCATGCTTGTTAGTATCACCATTGTGTTATCCTCTAGGTCTCATACGTAATCAAACATTCATTAGTATAATCACAATAATCTCAAGCATGTATAGTCAGGATCATTTCAAACACAAACAATAAACATTAGTGTTCAAGGTTTCAGGGAAGTCTTCTTTTACTCATGCATATTCTTATTTGATCATAGGACTCTTTTGGTTAGTTAAATCATCAATCAAGATAAGAGATATAATATGCATAAAATCCATGATTACTCAAACCTATACCTTCATGATTCTTCTGGTTAGTCATATCATCAATTACAATATGCATACAACCATAACTATTCAAACCTATGACTTCATGAATAATCATTATCAACAACACAACAGTATAAGATCCTAACACAAGGTAGGATTCTATCTTGATATAGGAAAAACATACCTGGATTAGCATGCTATCTAGTTATGTCTAACATACTCACATGATGTCTTCTTGTTCTTCTTCAATGACTTGTGCTAGTAACCTGTATATCTCATAGGTTAACCATTATAAAACCAAGTTATACATACCTCGTAAATGGATCTTCTATGAGTTCCATGACAATGGATGAATCTTTGTCCTCATGTCATCATGATCATATGTTCTTGAACCAGAACATGATTTGTCTTTCTTTGTGTACCTTTCATGTTAGTAGACAACATAAACCTCATACAACACCATAATGCATTAGTACAATCATAAGTGTCAACACCCTAATCAGGGAATATTTTCTAGCGTGCATTCATAATTTTATTAAGGTGATATGACAAGTCTAAAATCAAGATTGTACTAACCGTAATAACATGAAGACAAACATACCATA
Source organism: Larix kaempferi (assembly GCA_027924585.1). Taxonomy (NCBI): domain Eukaryota; kingdom Viridiplantae; phylum Streptophyta; class Pinopsida; order Pinales; family Pinaceae; genus Larix; species Larix kaempferi. The sequence goes on along the minus strand of BSBM01000050.1, from coordinate 16,193,549 downwards.
AACTTAATCATGAACAAATCTCAAAACATACCTCGATGAGTCATACCTGTCGAGATCGCTTGTAATCTTCTTATGTAAGGCCTTAGCCTCATCTCCCTCTGAAACAGGAACTTCTTCACTTATGCAGGTGACCAATCCATCTTCTTCTAGGATTAACCCAATCCACTTGATTTGCAAGAACTGGATCTGGAGCTGGATTAGGGTTTGTCAGAGAAACCCCAAAAATTCAAACTTTGAATTTCAAACTTCTAAAAGGATAGAAATATGCGCCTTGATGAGCTGATCACACTGGTATGCTTAGAACAAAGTTTCACTCCTCAATTTTTCCTTTGAAACTTCCGGATTCACTGGACGTGACCCCGAACTGGGGTTTGATGAAGCCAACTCTTCTGCCCCATCAAAAGGTTTGATCCAAATCTCTAAGCTTCTATTTTTATGAGGAGATTCCAGCCGTGGTCACAGATTTCAAAAATTCCCATTTTTGCAGAAGCCCTAATTTTCCACTTTTATGATCAAAGTCCCGAACTAGGGTCTAATCAAGCCCAGCCTTATGCCCAACCAAAAATTATGATATTGGTCTCTAAATTTCGATTTTGATGAGTAGCATCCATCCGTGGTCTCTAATTACAAAAATTCCAACTTTTTTCGAAGCCCTAAATTCCGGAAGCCATGAATGAAGGTACTCAAAAATAATTCTATTTTGACAAAAATATGTACCTGATTGTTTCTAGTCTAACTCTGAACTTTTCACTCCATAGGGTCTAAAAAATCTTCCTGAGATAGCCCAACCTGTTATCTTTCCATCTTGACAGGTCTGACCTCAATTGGATTCTCTGAGAGAGAGTTATGCCAAGTGTCGCAACGTGACCTGTTTATGGGATAATACAGGAGAGTGAACTTGTACGACATTCCACATGTCACTGGGTCAACTTCGGCCTCTGCAAAATTTTCATAAGATAGTACAGTCTGTGTACTACTTGTCACATTTGACGAAATTTCATTTGGAGCTTCCTAGCCCAAGTTATGACCTTTTTCCCAAGGTCACCTGATTTTGACTCAGATCTAGAAGAGACAGAAACCCTATATTGTACAAATCATAAATCACAACGTACAATGAATTAGAGGTTGTCCTTTGGACACAAGGTACATGGGGATTTAATATTTTACCTATAAATATTTCAGATCCGAAAACTTCTCCAAAACGGATTTATAGTGAAAGTGCTACAATGACTGGTTTTTGCTATATCAATCCCTAGCATCGTAAGTGCAACAAGTGTCATACATGCCATATCATGCCTTCTTTCAGGCTAGCTCTGATACCATGTTAAATTTTCAGAATTTACTTCAATTTGATCTAGGATATTAACTGAGAGAACAAAATGTACAGCATATTTATAGCATATCAATCATGGAGACAATAATGCAAGCACACAAGAGACACAAAGATTTACTTGGGGAAAACCATAAAGGTGAAAAACCCCAATAACTTCCTCAGAGATAGATAGAGCAATGATACAACCCAACCATAAGTGATAGACATATCCTAGCAGTAGATCCTCCTCCTCCATAAGTGCGCCACTCCTCCTTGAGTGCATGAGTGAGAAGTGAGTGAACAAATAGAGTGCCTCCCGCACTCTATTTATACTTGACTTGACTTGCCTTTTACATAACTCATGTAGGCTCGAACTTAACCACATAACATAATGCTGACTGGGCCAACCCCCAATAGGGTGGTCTAATAACCCTTCAACCCACATGGCTGACCCCCAACAGGGTGGTCTAATAACCTTTGACCCACATGACTTATATAAGGCCGACCCCAACAAGGTGGTCTAATAACCCATCAAGTATAAGTTACGACATTTACAATATAAATGACGACACTTTCGTATAGAGCAATAATACCATCTCTATAGGAATACAATATACATATATGTGAAATACATTCCGAAGTTACATATACATCAACAGTGCGTACCCACCATGCGTTGGATCATGGTTTTCAAGACATTGTTAAGGGCCTCTACTTGTCCATTGGACTGTGGGTAGTAAGGGGTTGATTTTTCATGATGAAAACCCAGTCTAGCGCTCAATTCATCTACAGTATAGTTCTGGAAATGAGATCCATGATCGGTGACTATGGCTTGTGGAACTCCAAACCGTGAAATAACATGATTAAACATGAAGAGTGCAGCGGTTTTTCTATCTTCGTTGTACGTAGGCATAGCCTCGGCCCATTTAGTAAAGTAATCCACGGCAACTATGACGTAACCATGCCCCTCGGATGAGGTAGGCTTACAGTGCATGAAATCTATGCCCCATTTTGCAAAGGGGCCAACGACAATAACCGGGTGTAAAGGGGTTAGGTGGGTGCGCTTTTTCATTTGAAAATGTTGGAAGGGGGGACATTTTTTAATGGCCTCGACGCAATCTTTAAAGATGGATGGCCAGTAATATCCCGCGCGTAGTATCTTCTGGGTTGTATCCATCCCAGAGAGATGACCTCCACAAGCCCCAGCGTGACAGTCATTCAAGACGTGTTCAACCTCCTCATGTGTCAGACAGCGTCGAAGAACGGAATCAATACCACGACGGTAGTCACTAGATAGTTGGGGGTTGAACCATTGGGTTTGAAGATATAAGATAATATCTCCATACCATGGGTCAGGCGTGCTGATAAGAAACAATGACTTGTCTGGAAGAGAATCGTTGGGCTCAGATCCTGAATTAGCAAGGGGAAGATCACAAATGAGCTCGGCAAACACCAAAGACTTCTTAGACTTGGCCTTCTCTAATAGGAGATCAAATTCCTGAAGTATCACGATCTAGCATGAATACTTACCCCCAAGTACTTGACGTGTCAAAACGTGGTACATGGGATTCGAGTCGGCTATAATGTTGGTGGTGCGGAGCAATATGTAATGACGAAACTTTTGGACGGCAATGGCTACCACGAGAGCGAGCTTCTCGACATGTGAGTAACGAGTTTTGAAGTCAATAAGACCCTTACTTAGGTAGTAGATCACATGTTCCTGGGTATTGTTGTCCTCCTGCACCAAGACCATGGTGATCATGGTGGCAAAAGCGGTGAGATAAAGGATGTAGTCGTTGTAGTAATTGGGCAGTTGGAGCACAGGGGCGTGAGTAATAGCTTGTTTAAGGCTATCGAAGGATTGTTGCGCTTGATCGTCTCATATGAACGGGACGTCCTTCTTGAGTAGTCTCATATAACCCTGTGTCTTCTGAGCGAAATTACAGACAAAACACCATAGATAAGCTGCCTTCCCTTGCAAACTTTGTAGTTTTGTAACTTCAGTAGGAGGTGGGAGAGCGACAATGGCTTCCACCTTCAAGGGATCAATGCGGATCCCATCTTTCGAAATGATAAAACCTAGGAGGCATTCAGACTCGATGCAGAAAATACACTTGTGAGGGTTCAAACGGATGTTATACCATCTGCATCTGAGGAAAAGTGTCGTCAGATGATCGATGTGGAACTCACGCTGCTGCGAATGGGAAGGGAGTTCATCTAGATAGGGTTCCACAAAGTCCTTCACATCATGAAAAGCATACGAGATGGCCTGCTGGAATGTGGCACCAGCATTTTTAAGACCAAAAGGGATTTTATGATACGCAAACATACCCCAAGGGAAGATGAAAGCGGTCTTGTGTTGGTCGGTTGGGTGGATCTCAATTTGGTTATAACTAGAAAATCCATCCAAGAATGAAAAGATGACACTTCCGGCACAATTGTCAATGATCTGATCGATGAAAAGAGTCGGGTAATTGTCCTTAGGACAAACCTTGTTGAGATCCCGATAATCGATGCAGACTCGGATAATGCCCTGCTTTTTAGCCACAGGTACGACATTTGAGACCCATTCTGTTAATGGAATAGGGTAGATAAAGCCATCCTTCAAGAGCTTTTCAATGTCTGCTTTGATTGCCACAGTTTTTCGAGGGTGTACTGGTCGTAAATTTTGGCGGATTGGTTTAGTGTCGGGATAAGTTTTAATTTCATGCGAAACAATAGCAGGGTCTATCCCAGGCATTTCCTCGTAGATACAAGCAAACACATCTCAGAATTGCTTGAATAAGGCCGTGAAAGTAGTAATCTCTTCAGGGGAACATTTCTAGCCTAAACGAATATGTTCCACTACACTAAGGGTAACCGAGATGTCAATCGGAGTGGTGGGTTGAATGTTCGCCAGGTTTCCCTTAGTGTCCGTATGGCATGTGAGTATCGAGGACTGGGGGTAAGGGTAGACATCTGGTTTGAAAAGGGTGGTGATGCTATTCTCTACAGAATCCAATGGGGGAAGGAAAGTCGATAGATGGTGGAGGTCTTCCCATGGAGGGTCATCCGCACTCATGATTTCCATAATGGACTCGTCAGAATGAAAATTATGGAGGAGAGGATCGGGTAAGGATGATGTCTGCTGTAGAGAACATGATGTAGAGGCCACATCCAAGTGGTCCTTGGGTGCTGACTGGATAGCCTCGTAAGTGAGTTTAGTGGGTGAAAGAGGCATGGTATCTCCAATCAAATGCATAGTGGCTTCATCGGGTACAAGCCATTGATCGTTAGAGTTGGGAAAAGATGTAATCCCAGAGGAGATCATGTTCACCGTGGCAACATGGTTAGGGGGATCCGGGGTTAGAAAGACACCCATAAGAGATGAATCTTTTATGAGGCCTCCCATTATCGCTAGGATGAGTAGTGGTGTCCAGTGTACAGAATTCGAGTGGGTTGACAGTGACAATTCGACCTTAATGGGGGAATTGCACGATGTGGAAGACAGATGACGTGACTGCAGTCATGGCATAAAATGAATTATGACCAAGTAAGAGATTATAATCTAAAGGGGCCGTGACTACGTCCACATTAATGGTTGCGGTCTTACCCCCCAACTCAACTGCTAAGGCTTGTAATAGCCCATGGGGTTGAAAGCCACTACCGTCAAATGCTTTCAGGGTGTTGGGAGAATGGTTCAATTCGAGAGAACCAATGGCTCTCCAACAAGATAGGAACATGACTGAGGTAGAAGCCCCTTCATCCAGTACAGTATGATGGACTGTCTTCCCAACAACATTCATAGCAACTTGGAATGCTACTTGGTGGGAAAGCCTCGGTATAAAGTACTCAAGTCGAAACATTATTGTGTTCAAGGAATCTGGATCTACCGCGCCAATAGCAGCAAGAAGTGTCTTGCGTTGATTGGGACAATTCTGCAAGACCTCTAGCGTGGACATGGCACAAGGATCCTGTGCCAAGTCCTCTACAATATTGTAGTTCTAAGCTGCCCGAGCATTAGGATTGAAAACTTCTTTCTGAATCGTGCTCTTAGGTGGATGCAATACTAACTCTAAAGAAGGCTTCTAAATGGTGAGAGAAGCCTGCAGTACGGTAACATCGGGGATAGAAGTGGAAGCTTTTTCAGAATTACTTCCAACGGGTTCCTTTGGAGGGGATGAGTCATATGAGCATGATCGTGTGTTCAAGTTAACTGTCTCACTACACATCATGAGAACATCCACAATAGACGATGTCTCTCCATGTGAAGGAGAGGTTTGAGTGATCAGTTGTTGGTTCTGAGTGGCGAAGGGATCGTTGAGAACTGCGATAGTGGAGTTTCCCTTGAGAAACTTCTACACTTCATCTCAGTGGGGACATTCCTTGTAGAAATGGTCACCACCACACAGTAAACAAGGATACTTTAGCTTCTTCTTCTGTTTGGTGTCTTCAAGGGTGGTCTTGGGCTTCTGCTGGTTAGAAGGTTTCTTGGGTTTACCTTTGTTTTTCTTCTTACCACCGAATTTCTGAGGCAAAGTTGATTGAACAGAATTCACTTCTTCGATGGAGGAAGGAGTGGACGACTTGGTGGTGTTGTTTCCAGCCTGTGGTGGGGATGTAGAAGAACCCTAGGGGTTTTATGGTCCACCAGTTTGAGTAGGAGGTTGGGAGTTAAGGGAACCAATAATGCTGTCGGCCTGAGGTTCCTTGGGTGGTTTTGCAAGGTCATATGTAGGGCGAGGTGCATCAAGAACAATTTCATACAACGTACCGTATTGAGCATAGACCAGGTCTAAGTAATGGGCATGGGAAATAGCCTGTTCCTCAGTGACGAGCCCTCCCATGGCCACGTCTCGAGCTATGGTGGGAAAAAGAGACTTCGTGAACCAGTCAGCTAAGAGTTGGTCTGGAATGTGAGCCTTAATGAGACATCATCTTTGTCGCCACTCATGCATATGATCTGAGATATGAGTTGCGGTATTCTGGCGAAGAGAGGTCAATAAATCTGTACCAATCTCGTAGCGAATGGGCAACTGGAAATGCGTCAAAAAGGACATAGCAAGAGAATGGAAATCTGGAAAGGAGTTCAATGGTAATTCAATATACCACTTGGCAGTTGGGCCGGTGAGAGTCCATTGGAATAACCTAAGATGGATCGAGTCATCCATCAAGGAGTTGGATGAACACCATAAATGGTATGTCATCACATGATTTTTTGGATCTTCACTAGGTTTTCCTTCAAATTTGGGAAAATCAAAGGGTAGTTTGATCGGAATTGGTCGCCAATTATATCCATGGAAGATGGGGTCATTAATCAGACAAGACAAGTTAGGCAGGTCCAAAGTGGCCAAAAATGGCAGCTGTTGATTCGGCTGCGGGTACTGATAGTATTGATATGGCATATATGGACCAGTGGGACCTTGTATCAACTGGTTGTAGGGTCTTCCCGGAGGAAACTAGTCGTAAGGGGGTGTGCCACCTAGGTTGGGTGGTGGACCATATGTAGGTTCTCCGCCATAATAGGGTGGTCCATTACCATAAGGTGGGGGTCTGCCATCGCTGCCGGGAGAGGGTGGGCCTCCTCCAAAAGGTGGAGGTCCTTCGCCACCACTGGAATAAGGTGGTCCTCCACCGCCTCCATCGGCCTCCGTCGGGACGGGGTGGTCCTCCACCTCCTCCACTGGAAGCATGGGGGCCTCCACCACCTCAGCCGAAAGGGTGGGGGCCTCCACCGCCACCTCCACTGGAAGGGTGTGGTCCTCCTCTGCCACCTCCACCAAAATAGGGTGTGCCTCCACCGCCACCACTGGAATAGGGTGGTCCTCCGTCGTCGGGGGGGTGGTCCCCCGCCTCCCCCAGAAGGGGGAGGCCCTCCGCCACCGCCACTAGAGTGGGGTCAGCCATTGGTGCCCAAATGAGGTGGGCCTCCGCCAGAAGGTAGAGGTTCACCTCCTCCGGAAATGTACGGGGGCTCGCCACCTCCAGAGGGAGGTGGGAGGGGACCAAACGGGGGTGGTGGTACTTGAGGGACAGTTTTTGGGGGTCCATTTGGTAAAACATTTTGGTGCTCTCATAGAGTGTATGGATTTCTGGGATAAGGTATCCCATAGAGTGTGTTTCCGGGATTGAATTGTCTCAACACAGGGTTAAGATAACCTAGATACGCTTGACTCTATGGTGGTTGAATTGAATTGGATGGTCCCCCAACATGAGATAATCCCATGGTGGATCCCATAGCAGGTAAGGAAGTTCCAACGGAATGACCGATAGGAAATCCTCCACTCTTGTTATGGCTAGGAAATAGGGGTTGCCCCCTAGTGACAACGTGCTGACCACTAATCGATGGTTGACTCATAATGGGTTGTTGAGGAATTACTACAAGATTAACATTACTCGTAAGAAAATTAGGGGGTAAAGAGTATCCTCCCCACGAGTTTTGGGGTGGGGGAGGGGTGTGTAATGTTCTCATAGAAATAAGAGGGGTGTTGGACTATTTTCCTTCAACATGTTGAGTCACATGGGGTATAGAATCGGTCTCTTGTCTAAGGGGTGTACTTGCAGGAAGTGAGGGTTGACCCAGTTCATAAGTGGTCATGTTGTGGATGGATGGTTCTAGCGAATCATAAGATAAAGAGAAAATTCAGATGTGTCAAAATTTGGGTACCTCCGTGTCTTCAGCCCTTCACAAGAGACTTTGTCTTCGAAGTTCGTCACCGATGGTACGTAATCTATCCAAGCGATTACGAAATGGTGCCAGAAGCACATCAGGAGAAGCCCAACTGGGAATGGGTGAAATGGAAAAATGAGCCACTTGTTGACCTAGAGATGTTTCCCAAAAGGGTATAGCTGGACCAAATGCAACAGATATAGGGTCATCCTAGGATGAATTTAACCATTCTAAAGATCCAGGCTCTCCCGGCAGCACGCTAGGGAGAGATGTATCTTGTAAAGTGGAAGGTTCTTCCTCTTTGCCCCTTGAGGGGTTGGAGGTCAGTGACTCTGGAGGAAACATATGTGCTCTCGACTCCATAGTAGGGTTTTCTACTTTAGGTGACACAACCATGACGTGTGGGTCCATTCTTACCCTCGAAATTACCTCCTAATTAAGGGGATATTCGGGTGGTAAGTTTAAAATTTTGCGGGACCTTCTCCAAGGTAGTTCAGCCAGAGTGACCGAACCAGAATTTCTCCTAAGTGTATTCTAAACAGAAGAAAAGCAGTCCAGAAAAAATATACACAAACTAAGGCCACAAGCAAACTTATGTGATAGGTGTAGATTCAAAAGTTTAGAACCTCACGGGATTGTTAACGCTTCACAACTCGCGATATACTCTAGGGTCCAACAGTTATACTCGGCCCAATATTTCAGAGCACTAACCAGGGAGGATTAGGACCGTACCCCTGACCATATAACCCGACTACCTGATAGTACGTGCGTAGTAGCGCCCCAAGTGTTATTCATGGTGTATTGATCTGCCAAGACGGCCAAATGGTTAGCTCAGTTGGTTTAAGGAAACCTAAGAGTGTCTCCCGATATACTCAAGGTATGTGGGAGGTCAAATCCGTAGTAGTGTTGTCTAATGCATAATCATACGACAAGATCCTTCCGATATACTATCGAGTACGTGAAACACCTTTCGATATACGCCGAGTACGTGAAGTGTCTTTTGATATACCATAAGGTACGTGAAAGAGTCTTCGATATACCGATTGGTACGTGAAAGAGCTTCAATATACCGGTTGGTACGTGGAATAACTACAGTTCCCCCAGAATGTAGTGCAGGAAAATAACGATGGCTGCCACATTTTACGACGTCGGAACATGTCTCTAACTTAACACACAAGTTACTAAAAAATTTAACCTAGTTCTATAGTTAATTTTATCTGGACGGTTAGGTGAATGCATTAGGTGAGTACATAAACGTAAGCATAATGCAATCCCTAACTACATGAAAAAAATGCACTCTTTATTTCGATGACATCTATGTACGGGAAGAAGAAATATTTTTCCAAATGGTTTCACCAAAACAACAAATTTCAACAAATCCCAAATCTACCAAAAATGATAATGAAAGTATTCTTTTCTATTTTTCAAGCAAAACATGAAAATCAACAACACATCAAATCCAAATCAAATCATTTTCTTTTTGTCTTTTTCAATTAGAATGGAACTAAGTGATGAAAAAGGGAGAATTTCTACTTCGAGCACACTAGCTCTTCAATTTTCACTATGATAGCTTAAAAGCATGAAAACCAAAAATGCATATAACTTCTTCAAGCATGGAATCACTTTTGAAAAAATTTGATTTCACTTGGATTTTTCAAGAAAATCAATGGCTCATAATTCGTGAAAAACACAAACAATTAATTTCTTTCTCAAACTTTCCAAAACATTAATGAATGACGAATTCCAATGCATGAAACAAATTTTACAACAATTCTCAAATGAACTTGAAAATGGTCAAAATGAAGCACTTTTAAATTTCCAATGATATGCCAAGATACCTTGATAATAATAATGCTTTTAAATGTAATTTCCTGAAAAGAAGAGACTACTTGCAGCACACTAAATACTTAGAAAATCTCCAAGAAAAATGGCAAGAACTCTAATGACCTAAAGACAAAAATCACTCAGAAATAATCACTAAAAAATGATCGAATGCAAGCCAACAAATAATGACAAAACTCAAAAAAGGTTTGGAAGTGGATCTAGCATGCTGGATAGATCTAGTGAGGTGATTAGGAAGGGTCAAGGTGGAGTGGACGACCGTGGGGGATTGGAATTTCCCACCACTTCAATCAAACTCTCACTTGACCAAAATGACCCAAAAACAATACAAACAAACCAAACGAAACACTGCTGAATAAAAAGACCTCTGCCTAGAAAGTACAGTGCAGAGATGTCTGTTGATCAATCCAAAAATCAAAAAGTTTGGAGCAAGAAACCCAAGCATCAAGTTTGAAAACTCGACGCAGGTTACAGTTAGGCACAAAGTGCCCAACGCAGTCTGCACACAGAGGAGAAGTGGCGGTGGCGCAGGATGTCAAATCGGAAAAAGCGTTGGAGGTGTAGTCTGATCAAAGAAAAAATGTGCTCTGGATGGACAGGCGCACAGGATTCAAAACACAGGTGCATCGAACGAAAATATCAGTGTAAACAAGGAAAAAAATCCAAGGGATGATCAAGGAAATGGACTGAAAATGGCTCAACACACCCAGAGAAAGTCAGCAAACTCTTTAAAGAAAGAATCTGATGGTGAAAATAGGCTCAAGAGGCAAGGCAATGGATCATCAAGAAATCAAAGTATAACACACCCAAACTTGAAATCAAAACAATGTAAAGTCCCCAGTATGGTCTCCATAAAGGTATCTTTCGAGCGATTTCTAGAAGTTGGATGAGGTGGATCTCTATCCCTAACTCCTAGTTAAGTTGTCCTTCAGTTCCCTAACCTTGAGGGAGGATCCCTTATCCCTCTCCCCATGATCCTCAACCTACTCTATCCACTTGGTCCTATAAATACAAGGCCCCTCTCCATTTCAAAGAGAGGAAGTCTATAGCACATACATGCTGGTGAAATTAACTTAGGAGATCCATATCCATCTATTGGGAGACTCTCACTTCCTTTGGAGGCATTGACTTGACTTGTTGGAGGACAATTGCAGCATTAAGGCTTGGGTTGTGATCATCTCTCTACTTTGTATTTTTCCTCTTTTATACAGTAATATAAACTCTTTCCACAAATGTTATTGTGTTAGTAGTGTTTGTAGTTTACTTCCTTAACTGTTTACTTAGATCGGTTATCGTTTAGACATACTTTACTTCTTGTATTGTTTCCATATTGTCTTACAGGTCTTGCAGCTTAAGATCTGACGACAGCGAGACTTGGAGCAGCAACAAGGAAGAAGATCTATAATCTGAAGGTAAGATGTCTAAGTACTCGATCTCTAACTAGATCTAGGAAAAGTATCTTTGTATTCTGTCTCTATTTGTTCTAGATTCGCATTGAACTAGGGAGATCTGGCTCGCGTCCCCTTGAGTAGATTGTTCGATAACAATAGTGACAAGGAAGATAAGTGGACAACGTTGATGTATATGTAACTTCGGAATGTATTTCACCCATGTATTTCATCTATGTATATTGTACTCCTATAGAGATGTTATTATTCCTCTATACGGAAGTGTCATCATTTGTATTGACAAGTGTCACAAGTGTCGTAACTTGCCGATGGGTTATTAGACCACCATGTGTGGGGTCGGCCCTGATTAAGTTAACATTGGGTTATTGTACTAAGATAGACAAGTTGGCCCCATAAGTTTATTAGGCAGTCAGGACAAGTATAAATAAAGATCTCTCGATCTCTATTTGGATCACTTCATAACTCACTCTTCCATCACTCGGAAAGTGGCGCACATGTGAGGAGGAGGATCAGCTGCTAGGAGGAGTCTATCTCTATGTACTTTGGTTGTACTTTGGTTGTACTATTGCTCTATCTATCTCTGAGGAAGTTGTGGGGTTTTTCACCTTAGGGTTTTCCCCACGGAAACTCTGTGTGTCTATTGTCTCCTATGTTTGCATCTTATGATGATTGATATGATTGCTATGATTGATATGCATTGATATACTGTACATGTTATTCTCTCAGTAAAGATCCTAGAGTATATTGAATTAATGCTCGAAAATTAACAAACAATGACAAAGGTAAAGAGCGATCATGAAGTGGAGCAAAGCGGTTAAAGCGAAGTAGGAGTTAGTTAGAATTAGTGGTTAAGGTATGACCAATTTGCAAAGTGGACCAATTTTGTAATGACCACTGAGCCTATAAATATGAGTCACATTGTAAGCCTTGGGGCAGCTTTTTCATTCTTCATGATTGAATTTGATATGAGTTCTTGAGGATGGGTTCTGCGGTTTTGTATCTCTGTCGATTATGTGATTTGTAAGATGGATTTGATGTATGAAGTCTTCTTTTAATGAGAAGTAATGTTTCATCTATGACTTTGTCTCTCATGTGTTTTGTCGCAGTATGAATAGATGTGTTTTGTCGCAATATGAATAGATCTGTTATATTGCAATTATGATATGTATCGAAGATATGTTAAATATGTTTCTAGAATATATTGTTGTGTAGATATTATTAGTATGTCTCTGTATGCGACGATGGTGTTATGATGCGATTGCTAATTATGTCAATTTCTGAGTTATGCTACGGTTAATTGTTAATGATGCATGTCCTCTTATACATGTGGAAGCTTGGTTCCTGCAGCTCCCATAGGTGCCTCGGGTGAGACCTCACTCGCTTTGCGAGTGTTGATGGACAGGCTAAACCCTTTCTTGGTCGATATCTATGGGTATTTGTGTCAAGATTTGTTGACACTGCGTGAAGTGAACCCCTGTCGACATATCTGTGTCAACAAATGGTTTCGTTGCCGGTACCTTAGTACGAGAAGGAGAGGACATGTTGTGGCATCCGACAAAGTCGGAGATCAGGGAATGGTTCATCCAAAAGACACGATAGTTTGCTAAGGAAGAAAATCAGAACCCTGGATGGTCGACAGACGAGTGGTTGTAGAATTACATCTATTTTGATATCCACGAGGTATTATTCTGTGAGTTTCCTATACTAATATATGAATGGTTGGCTAAAATAACTAATCAAAAGACGAATTTCCAAGCAGGTGATCCAGATCATTGGACCCCAAAACTGATCCAGCAATTCAGTTGTGTTAACAATAAAGCTTCAAGGGTTGTCGATGTCTGGGTGGATAGCATTTTGGAAGGGTACATTACTGAGTTTGATGTCAATACAATAAGGTCATATAGTGAGGCAAGAAGGAATTTCTTTAAAGGACCCAAAAGAAGATACATATTGTTGTTACCATTATGGACCAAAATGCTCATTTGTGAAAAAGGAATATTGAAGATGAACTCCGACGAGTAAAGCTCTGGTGTGCAGAGGCTATGGATACTGTGTAGATGCGGTTCTGATAGAATGATGTGGGGTAGATGGAAATAAGATACAAAGAAATTGTAAAGGAAGCTGTGGAATATTGTGGTCGTCTGAGAAGTGGGGCGAGGTTCCAACTGAAGAAGAAGAGAAGGACTGAGATAGAGAGAGAGAGAGTCCTAGTGCGACCGGAACAGAGGACTGCAAAGCGGGGCCACAAGGGACTAAGCAACCCTACAATGATGAAGAGGAAGAGTAGGCTACCCCTGAACCTAAGGAAGGACAAACCCAAGGCTACGACGTACCCACAACCCCATGCACTTTTCTAAACTTTGAAGGAATAAACACAAGCTCTTCATAGGGTTTTCATGTGGGTCACAATAGCAGTAATAGTAGTGGATCTATAAACACCGATAGAAAACTAAGAATGGAGGGAGACAACATAAAGATGCCTCTCTTTTAGGGTAGTGGGATAGAGGATCCCGACCAATATTGGTTCTTGTGCGAAGAAGTGTGGATAGTAAAACAAGTGCAGGATAAAGCTATCAAGAAGGGATAGTTGGAGACGACCCTCAAAGGTTGTGCGTTGGATTGGTACATGAGTTTTATACAAATACCTACAAGGATTCCGCATAAGACTCTGGCAGAAATCAGATTTGGGATGATCGACAGTTTAAGAAGCCTAAATCAGAATCGCAGTACATCAAAGAATTGAAGGAGATAAAGGAATTCCCTAATGAATCAGTATAGGAGTTTGATCATAGGTTCAAAAATCTGATGGATAAAGATAGTTTTGGGTTGAGTGATGTGTAGAACAAGGAATGGTTTATTGCAGCATTGATACTGCACATCTGTATGTCGTTGATGCAGCAAAATATCTTATCTCAAGCATAAGCCTTGGAACTCACGATGAAGCTCGAAACTTCATCGATCGGTGAAACAAGGATTAGCATGAGCCAGATCCAGTCGTAGCTAGAAAACTTGACTATTCCACTGTAGGATATTAAAAAAGGGAAGGAAGTTCGTGAAGAAGTATGGTGTAGTCGATGCAAGTATGAAGGGAATCATAAAGATCAGTGTCATGATTTTTGCGAGTATCTACTATCCGGTGCGGCCAATCCACTCAGTCAAGGAGGGATGCCCTGGTGCCTAATTTTCCAAACAAGAGGACATTTCTCAGAGGAATACGTGAATTTGTAGAAGGTTGTGTCGAAGCCAACTAATCTATATTGTAACTTATGTCAATCTATTATCCATTATGAGAAATATTGTCGAGCATACAACTTGCTTCAAGAAAGGACTGTTGATACTTACTTCATGAAGGGAAATGAGCAACAGCAGGCGGAAAGACATCTGGAGCAATCGCAGTATAATCAGCCGCAATATAATTTACCACAGTATAATCAGTTGCATTACAATCAGTCACAGTTCAACCAACAACGAGGAGGAATGAGAGGAGGATATCATGGTGGTCAAGGAGGAACCTTTGTTCGAGGTTGAGGACCGATCACATTCTATAATTGTGGACATCTCAGACACTATCAAAGGGATTTCCCGAATCTGACCCCTTAATGTACCTATTGCGGCACAGTTGATCATATTGTCGAAGAGTGTCCCCAGCTAATCGTAAAGTGGTGGGCTAAGAATGCGGCACAACTGCAACCGAACCCGAACATGAACCAGAACCAGAATCCCAATCCAAACGTGCAGAAGATATCAGCTGAGGTAAGAGGTCAACCAGTAAATGTCACAGTAGTAACTAGAGGAGGAGCTACGACAAGAGAAGATAGGCTAGTACCAAATGTCCAGACCACGACCTAGAAACAGGTATGATTCAATGTTGAAGCAGAAAAAACAACTTTTTGGGAAGCACAAGATGCATTGATAAAGAATAATGCTCAATCACCACCTATAGTCCACAAAGAACCTGTCTATGAGATGCCAAAAAAAAATTATTCGATAATGTCGCAGACGTCACCGAGGAAGGTCAGTACTCTCAAAAGTTTTCTAGAAAGTTGTTTAACATTGGAAAAGGATCTAGACGCATTAGCAGAGATATCTAGCTTCTTGTATCGACAGAAAGATGGGCGACAGGATCGTGCAGTCAATCATCTGCATAAGAAGAAAACAGGAAGGGAGATGAGGATGAATTCCCATATCAGTGCATATGATATGGATTCCATCATTCTAGATATAGGATCCGATGTGAATATCCTAACCAAGCAAACATGGGAAGCGATGGGAAATCCACAGTTGGTATGGTCCCCTGTGCAGCTCTGTTTAGCAAACCAAATCAAGGTTACACCAATTGTTGGTTGCCTCATCTACCGGTCGAGGTAGAAGGATTGAAGACATATGCATATTTTTACATCATAGAGATAATTGATAACATTAGTCCATATCCTGCGTTGTTGGGGATAGATTGGGAAATGGAAAATCAGACAGTTATCAATTTCAAGAAAAGAACAATGTCTTTTGAGAATTGTGACATGAGGTTCATTGCTCCACTTGATCCACTTGAAGGGCAAATATATGTTGAACTAATAAGAGATGAGCTCATCATAGGATTGGACAACATCTATTATATATCAAAAGATTAAATCAATACCACCGCCGATGGAGAATTGGGGTGGTGAAGTATCAGTTCGGAGTCATCAGACTCTGGCAATGCTCTAGAGAATTGGAAAAATCGATTGCATGAGGTATCAGTCAATAAGTGCACATGGATCACTCAATGACTTAGATGGGTCATGATAAAATTATGTGATCTGCCGACATACGAAGGACTACCTAACCTGGAAATATTCATCAATGAGTTTGAGGACAAAGTATCAAAACTACAACTCCTGCTAGCATTAGATGAAGCATTGAAGGCCACTCCGGCGAGGTGGTGGGTTGCGCACAAGTCGTCGATAACACACTAGAAACAATGTCAACAATTAATGGAAGTAAGATTTGGGTAAAACGACTACTACCAAGGAAATAAGTATGATGGAAGGATTGATCCAAGGGATAATCTAGGAAAATGTGAAGCTACATGGGGGGTGATGCCAAAGCAAGAATGGGTTCATGCATTCATATACACATTAGATGAAGTGTCGTAGAGCTGGTTAGTATCAGTAGAGCTGAGACGAGGAACAACTACGTGGGAGGATATAAACACTAGTTTCAACCACACATTCAGTTTTGCCGATGAGAATCCTCTAATTGATAGCGTGCTGCAAGTAATCCATGAAAAGATATTTGAGACAATTCTGACTGAAAGACCAATGTGACCACAATGGAATGCAACACCAAAGATGATGATGGAAAGTTACAATGTTCCAGGAGGACCTGATGATCACGAAGATCCTAGAGTTGTCTATGTCCCAAAGTCAGAAGGTAGCTACGATGTTGAAGCACCAGGTATGCCATTAGATAGATTCAAGAAACCATTGAAAATTAAGAAAGTAAATATTGGGTCACTGGAGAATCCAAAGTTTTCCAGTATTGGAGACTATTGGAATGAAACAACAATAGGGAAAGTCACTAAATTATTGCATGAATTTCAATATTTGTTCCCGACGAAGTTTTCTGAAATGAAGGGCATTTCCGGGGACTTGGGTGAGATGAAGATCCCCCTTAAACTCGATTCTAAGCTAGTGAAGAAGCGACCATTTAGATTTAATCCCAAAAACAAAGAACGAGTGAAGACCGAGATAGAGCAGATGTTGGACGCAAGGATCATTGATCATGTCGAGGACTCATAATGGATCATCTTGATGGTCATCCAGGATAAGAAGATTGGTGAAGTCCGGATTTGCATCGAATTAAGGAAGTTGAACGATGATGCCTTCATGATCCATTTCCCACACCCTTTATCGAAGAATTACTTGAAGGTTTATGAGGACAGGAAGTATATTCATTCACAGATGGGTTCTCAAGATATCACCAAATCAAGATTGCAAAGGAAGATCGACACAAAACCACCCTTGTAATAGAGTGGGGCTGCTATTAGTACACAGTAATGCCATTTGGTCTCAAGAATGCCCCTACAATTTTCTCAAGGTTAGTTGTCGTTGCTTTCAAATATTTTATTCATGAGATCTTGGCAGTGTATATGGATGACTGGACTATGTATGGATTGGTTAAATACCATGTTGAGAGCCTTAGAATGATGCTTGAAAGATGTCGACATCATCACATCTATTTGAATTTAAAGAAGTGTATCTTTTATGCACCATTTGGTATCTTGTTGGGACATATTTCCTGTAAGGAAGGTATGTTAGTTGACCTAGGCAAGATTGCGATCATTATCGACTTACCAGCACCTACGACAGTAAAGCAGCTGAGGGCCACATTGGGACATACAGGATACTATAGAAAGTTCATAAAAGGATATGCAATGATTACTACGCCCATGGAGAAGCTATTGAAGAACTATGTGAAGTTCGAATGGAACGACGAGTGTCAGAAGAGCCTTGACATATTAAACGAAAAGATGGTTGCAACACTAATATTAGCCTTCCCCGACTGGAAGAAAGAATTCCATGTCCATGTATATTCTTTTCCAGTCGCGCTGGGGGTGATATTGGCCCAACCTAGAGAAGGGTCGATCGACCATCCTATCGCATTAGCTAGCTAAAAGTTGTCTACCGCAGATAAAAATTATACAACGACAAAGAGAAGGCCTCGCGATGGTATATGCATTGCAAAAGTTCTGACATTATATGATAGGATGACACTTAAATATGTTTACCAACCACTCAGCACTGAAGTACCTGGTCAATAATCTTGTGTTGGGGGGGGAAGATCTTTCGGTGGTTGCTTTTTGTTTCAGGAATTTGACTTTGAAATAATCATGAATCCTGGATGATTGAACGCGAGACCTGACCATCTGTTGAGGATTGAATCGGGTGAGGAACCAAGTAGCATCGATGAAGGTCCTCCCAATGAACAGTTATTTCATATTAAAATGGTCGATAACCATTATGAGAAAATTGTTCAGTTTTTTGCGACGAGAAGAGCACCTGAAGGGTTCACCAGTAATCAAAAGAAGCATTTAGTCATCAGAGCTGCTGATTTCCAATTGATTGCATGACAGTTATACAAGATGGGGACAGATGAAATTCTTCATCGATATGTCCTTCCACATGAGCAAGAAAGAGTGTTGGTTGAGGCTCACAGTGGAATCACAGGAGGGAATTGTTAGATTTTTAACATTTAATTCAATATGATCTAGGATCTTATCTGAGAGAATAACAAGCACAGCAAATCAATCACAAGAGACAATTGACACAAAGCATTTCACCGGGGAAACCATAAAGGAGAAAACCCCTCAACTTTCTCAGAGATAGAATGAGCAATAGTGCAAAACCCCAAAATAATAAGATAGACTCCAGCAGCTCCTCCTCCTCCACGTGTGCGAACTCGTCTCTCTCTCACTTATGCGCAATGAGTAAGTGAGTGAATGAGTGATCAAATGAGAGAGTCACACTCTCTATTTATACTTTAATTCACTTGCCTTTTACCCTACTAGGCCGAATTCTCCTAGGAGAGTATAATAACCCATTAACCCCTAACTCTGGGCCGACCCCACTAGAGGAGTCTAATAACCCATCAAATAATAATAATGACTCTTCCGATCGGAGGAATATAACCTCTCTGTCGGGTGTACAATAACAATATAAAATATACAAGTGAAATGCATTCCGAAGTTACAAATACATCAACACTCCCTCTTAACTAGGAAGGTATTCTCTTGACACAGTTCATCGCCACAAGTCTTCATCATCGTCACTGTTGCTGCTATCTCGATCGTCAATATCCAATCTACTCGTCATAGGAAGTTCTATAGAGCCAACCATTTTTCATGTTGGATGTAGGCCTAGCCTCCATGTAGGTCTTCATCATCTCTATGATGAAGCCCTTACATCTGCACCATGGGAGGAATTTCCTACAACCATGTGAGAATGGCCAAGCCCTTACATCTGCATGATGGGAGGACTTTCCTACCACCATGTGAGAATGTCCCTAGCCCTTAAATCTACACCATAGGAGGACTTTCCTACCACTATGTGAGAATGGCCAATGTGCATCTGCGTCTTCCGAACTCATCACTTCCCCTTGAAAGGAAACTTGATATGAAGTACACCAAGCTTCTCTCTGAAGTATTCAAACTTCACTCTGGCCAGCAGCTTGGCCAATACATTGGCTATATGCTCATTCGTCGCAACATACTGGAGCTTCACTGCTCCTCTCTGCACCATATCCTTGATATAGTGGAACTTGATCTCAATGTGCTTCGACTTGTCATGGAACATTGGGTTCTCCGACAACTTCACAAAACTCTGGTTGCCGCAATATATACAAGTAGCATCCAACTGGAGATCAAACAAATAAGACAGTAGCTTCCTTAGCCATACTACCTCACAACTAGCCGAACAAGCTATGACATGCTCTGTTGCGGCTGTACTCAGTGCCACGCAGGACTAATTCTTGCTAAACCAAGAGATCACACCTGATCCGATACTGAAGAAGCACCCTGAAGTGCTCTTTCTATCAATAGCACTGCCTACCCAATCCGAATCAACATAACCCTCTAGGTTAATCTTCTAATTCGCATCATACTTGATCCCATAATCAACCGTAACCCCTCAAGTACCTCAGAATATGCTTTGCAGCAATCACGTGAACATGTCTCGGATACATCAAGAACTCGCTCAATGTGTTTATAGCAAAGAAAATATTTGGTATCGTATTCGTCAGGTACATCAAGGACCCAATCATCTGACAATACATCGTGGCATCAACTGACTCTAATGAAGCATCACTCAATAGCTTCAGGTTCGATGCCATAGGTGTGGCCATGGCCTTGCATTCCATCATCCCGAACCTCTTCAAGATCTCTACTGCATACTTCCCTTGTCCAAGGAAGATTACATCCACACTCTGACACACCTCCATGCCTAGAAAATAGTGCATCATACCCAAGTCCTTCATCTTAAACTCGGCAGCAAGCTTCCTCTTCATGTCAGCAATCAACCCATCCTCACTTGTCACAAACAAGTCATCTACATACAGTAGGAGTATCACTGGAATGCCTTCCTCAACCTTGTAGTAAAGGTTGAAATCTGCTTTACCCTTGGTAAAGCCCAAACTAGTCAGGAATCCATCAATCCTATCGTACCATGTCCTGGGTGCTTGTTTCAAACCATACAAGGTTTTCTTCAATTTGCACACATGAGTCTCACTGTCATGTGTCTCAAACATGAGTGGCTACTCCACATACACTTCCTCTTCTACTACACCATTCAAGAATGTTGTCTTGACATCCATCTGGTATCTTCCATTTCATCACTGTAGCCAGAGCAAGTACTGTTCTGATGGAAGTGTATATGGCTACAGGTGCACATGTCTCCTCATAGTCTATCCCATCTTTCTGGGAGAAGCCACGTGCCACAAATCTTGCCTTGTATTTCTCTATGCTGCCATCTGCAGCATGCTTAATCTTGTAGATCCACTTGGAAGTCACCATAGACTTCCCTTCTGGTCTCAGGACCACATCCCAGACATAATTCTTCATGATTAACTGGTACTCCTCGATCATGGCATCCTTCCATTCCTTTCTTTCTGTTGCTTCTTCATAGTTGGTAGGTTCCTTGTCAATGATGTTACACAGAAGGGCTACATAATTAGAGTATGGCCTCGGTCTCTTGCTTTCTCTGTGCATTCCTTCTAAAGTGCCATATCTCTCTACATCTTGAATTGCTTCCTGTACCCATGTTGGTTTCCTCTTGTGAGAATTCTTCTCACGAGGTGGATCTACAGGTTCCTGTGGTTCTTCTATCTTACAGTCTTCTTCTGGATTTGTTGTATGCTGAGTCTTCGAAAAAAATCTCTCTTGTAGGTAATGGTATAAGGTCTTTCCTACAAAACAAGTTCAATTGCATTATTAGAAACATATCATAGTTTTCAGAACAAATTCTTGAACATAAAGACATATGTGTTAGGATATCTCATCATTCAGTTTTTATACTTTGCATGCATGCATGTATTTACATGCATCCCAGTCATTTGCATGCATCCCAGTCATCAGTTTGGTGACCCCCAACACCTTGTCCCCAGTTTGCTAGCCCCGGGAGCTTCTTTCCATGCAGTTATAGCCCTCTTAGTGAGTAAGGCACCCACCTTTCACCTACCATCTGAGAAAGGCGCACTTATTCACCTACCACTCAGTTACACTTCAGTTAGTTGAGTTATCTATGGATATTTCCTTGATTTAAGGCTAGATTGACTCCTCAACTAACTGTATCACTCTGTTGTGTAAATATTTGATACAAAGATCACTACTCCCTCTGTATCAGTCTGAGACCTCAAGTGGTATGAATCTCTAAATCAATATATGATCATAAAGAAATAAACTCAAACCACTAGATCTGCATCTACCAACAACATATAACAGCAATCAACCACAATAGACAACAGATATACCCTGGAACCCTTTCGGGAGAAACCAGCTAACTATGGGGCTATCTTCTCAATCTCGAGCCTAGAGCACATAGAAGAATAAAGAAGCAGTACAATACAGAATTACCTCAGCTGGTAACTCAATCCCTCTGACTAAGGAGAACCCTAATTTGCATGCATACACTGACAAAGTGTGCCCTAACTTCTAATCTAAATCTGAGTGCTCTGACAGTACCTCTGATGGATCTTCCCTCTACTGATCACCCTGCTCTGATATGCTCACTCTGAAGACTGCCCACTGATGAAATCGGCCCTCTCTGCATGCAAAAGTGCGTCCTCCTCCTCTAGATGTCAAATGCTCGCACTGCTCCAGATCTCATCAGATCTGAGCTCTGATCGTCTCTAACCTTCCTGAAATGTCAAGGCAAAGCTATCCTGAAAGTCTTGTACTCCAACTCGGTCTATCCAGCTCATAACAAGCTTCTCCTCCTCAGGAAAAATGTCCTCCTCCAATCAAACTTGGCCTCCTCCAATATGATCAGTAATCACATTGTGGAGCTCTCATAGCTCACAGTACTGAGGATCTAGTCTCTCTGGAACTGAAGGTCACTAATCTATCTCAGATCTGACCTTTCTAGCTCCTGCAGCAGCTCCTCCCTATCTCAGAAAGTCACCCCACATGGATAGATTCGTCCCCCTCACTCTGGCAGTATCTCTCTCTGATAATGCAACTGAGCAACCCCATCCGGGGACCCCCTACCTCTATAAATAATCTCACCGATGAATTAGGTTTTCCAAAACCCTAATTCCCGGTGCATGCAAAAAGTCACTTTTTGCATGCATGCATGCAAAAGGTCACTTTTGCATGCATTCACTAAATGCTGGCAGGTCATGAAAAACTCATGCATGCATAGGTCAATCTCCCCTAGAGCTCCGCATGCAGCCCCTGCTGGGCTCATGCCACCGAGTAGAGTGTATCTCACTCTCTACTCCATCCTGATGCCTATGCAGACAATGTACCTCCATGTAAGGCATCTGAACCATGGAGGACATCCCAAATTTACCATAATCTAACACGTTGGATCCCCAGTGAGACTAGATTGCCTATTTTGACTCCATTCAGTTCCTCATGCACCCTCCACTGAGCCTCCTTCCCTACATTAGTGCCTCATACGCCAGTTACACTCACCACACTCAGTTAGACTCAGTTTGACACCTGGCTGACAGTTACTTGTGCATTGATGACCACCACTTCTTCATGATGAGGAATCCTAGTTGGAGCCAAGCTATTCCATGTAGCTATTTCGAATAACCTCCTTGGTTAGTTTGAGTTATTCAGTCAGTGTGACTGCACATTGTATTGTATTCTACTTCTGAGTTCAATAGAGTACTATTGCAATTTTCTTGCATAGTTTACACATATTATTCTTTATGCATCTGTTGTAATTGATTTACTTGTTCAATTAGATCTACTATGCTTGATTTCACATGGTATCAAAGCCATGGCAGGGACAAGACTTCTTTTTTTCAAGTGTTCTACATGAAGATTGAGTGATTTTTGCTCAAAAATATCACAGCTGTGGCATGCATTCTTTCTTGTGCATTTGCTATTGCTGAAATTTTCTCTCCAATCCACTCCAAAAGCCGAGAGTTTTCCACATAATTCCTGGATTCGAATCATTGGATCTTCAAGCTTGCTTGATTGTCTTATGCCGGGTGTGAAGCAACTTGAAAAGGGTGGATTGTTCAACCTTATGGTTCTTGTTTTCTTGTGATTTGCAGGTTATTCTTCCTCCATTGCATTCGCCATTCTTGAAAGATGGACACTTCTTCATCAAATCTTCTCACTCCCTTCAACTATTTTCAGTGGAAGGATGATATGGAGATATTGCTATGCTCTAAAGGTTTCTACAGAGTTACCATGGGCCTAGAAGTCGAAGATACATCAGCAGTAGAGAAGGAAAAATATTTCAATAAGCTTGATGAAGCTTATGGTTTCCTTTGTCTTAGCATCTCTAAGGATCTTCTTTTCCATCTCAGTGGATTGACTACTCCGAAAGAGGTATGGGAGAAACTTGCCACACTCTTTGGCAAGTAGGATGATATGAGATATTATCAGCTAGAGAATGAGTTGATTGCCCTCAATCCTAAAAATTTCGAGACCATCAATGACTTATTCACTAAGTTTAAAAGCTTGGTTATGCTATTGAAGCAATGTGGATTTGAAAAAGATGATAAACAATTGATCCTATGCATTCTTTCTAAACTTGGGAAAGATTATTCAGTTTTTGTTTCAACTTTCAATACGGGAAAGCTCACAATTCCGAATTGGAAAATGCCTACCTTAAGTGCCTTCATTGAATCTGTGATGAAGGAACATGATAAACTCATTCAAATGGGGACCATATGCTCCAAAGACCAAGCATTATTTGCTGGAGTATCCAAATCTACGAATGGAAAAGGGAAGCAAAAGAAAGAGAAGCCAAAGTTTGATCCGTCCAAGCAAAGAGAGAAGACAAAACAATCGAATGAGCCATCTGGTTCAAGAAACAAGCAAAAAGGAAAAGAGGGCAAAGAGAAATCTAAATGTTCTTATTGCAGCAAGGGCTATCATCCTGAAAGCTCATGCATGAAGAATCCCATAGATTAGATGGCCCTTATCTTAGAGAAAAACAACATAACCCTTCCTGACGGTGCAAGGAAGAAGGAGAAGAATGATCACCCCGAGAGAGGTCATGCACTCATGGCAACTGTTTCGACTTCCACAACTCTACTCATTGATTCTAGAGCTTCGAACCACATGGATGCAAATAAATATTCTCTATCATCATTTGATCCCAACAGCACCATCTCCATCCACATGGGAGATGACTCTCATATCTCTTCAAGGGGCAAAGGAACCATTCATTTAGAGCATGGCAGTTTTCACAATGTTCTCTATGTACCTTCCTTAGCTTCGAATATTCTTTCCATTTATTAGATGACACACACTGGTTCAGCAAAGAAAGTTGTATTCTTCCCTAACAAAGTTGAAATTTCTGATATTCAAAGTGGAAAAATTATTGCGGTCGGAAAAGCAAATCATGCTTCAAAAGCATATGAATTTTCACACTTTCTGCCGCATGACAAGCCCACCGCTCTTCTAACTCATGGAAATGAGGTTAGTAGGCTATGGAATGAGAGATTTGGACACCTAAATTATAAATATTTGCAGCTGCTACAAAAAAATTCCATGGTTGATGGCCTTCCGACGATCAAATCCTTGAAGGGAATATGCAAAGGTTGCATCATTGGGAAGCACCCCGAGCACAAGTTTGACCGAGGCAAAGCTAGCAGAACTTCTTGCATTTTGGGGCTGATACATTCTAATATCAGTGGTATGCTTCCACATACCTCCATGAATGGCTCAAGGTATGTTTTGACATTCATCGACAACTTCTCCAGATTTACATGGGTTTTCTTTCTAAAAAACAAGTCAGAAGTACTAGAAAAATTCAAGTTTTTTAAGGATTCTATTGAGACTGCCACCAAGAAGAAGATAAAATCTCTTAGATCTGATAATGGAGGTGAATATATCAAATTAGAGCTGCTACAACTTTGTGCTGAAAGCAGAATTCAGATCCAACACCCAATTCCCTACACACCTCAGATGAACGGTGTAGCGGAAAGGAAGAACCGATCACTGAAAGAGATGGCAACCTGTATGATTGAATCAAAAGATTTGGTTGAAAACCTTTGGGCTGAGGCCATGAATGTTGCTGCATACATTCAAAACAGAGTTCCACATTCATCTTTGACTGATATTACACTTTTCGAAGCTTACACTAGTCACAAACCTGATGTGTCCAATTTCAGTGTTTTTGGCTCAACCACTTGGGCTAGAATTCCGACTGAAAAGAGAAAATCTTTGGATCCGCAAAGTGTTGAATGCATCCTATTGGGATATGCTAAAGAATCCAAAGGATACAAACTAATGGATATCATATCCGAAAAGATATTCATTGAGCGAAGTGTCAGATTTGAAGAATCACTTCAAAATCTAGAACTAGTCGAGGAAGAAACTGATGATTTACTGCCTCTACAAGAAGAAGAATTTGAAGAAGACGATGAAAGTATTGGTTCTGATATTTCTGATATTCTATCAGAATTTGATGAACATTATATGTCAGGTTCAAAAGTTGATCCAGTTGTGCCCCAACACTTACCAAAGTGAGCCAAAAATACACTCAATTCTGCTCGTCAAAACATTGGAAATCCTGTCGATCCAAGGAGGAATCGAGCAGACTTTCAAAGAGCAGGTATGGCTCTTTCATTCTCTGATCCTTTGCTATCTGAGAAATTTTTTTTGATTATAGTTTCAGATCCTAAATCATATTATCATTCCCACCGATATCCGTGATGGAAAACCACCGTGGATGAAGAGTACAGTTATCTTCAAAAGAATGCTACATGGGAGGTAGTTTCTCTTCCACCTGGGAGGAAATTAGTCCAATGTAAATGGGCCTACCGCAAAAAGGTTGCTGCTGATGGCTTACAAATACAGAGCTTGGTTGGTTGCAAAATTTTTCTCCCAAGTCCAAGGAGTGGACTACACTGAGACCTTTGCACCGGTTACAAAGATGGATTCTATCCATCTAATTTTGGCCATTGCCGCATCCAAGCACTGGGAAGTGCACCATATGGCCATATGGATGTGAAGAGTGCATTTCTCCATGGAGATCTGAAAGAATAAATATATATGAAGAAACCAAAAGGATATATATCAGATCCAAAGTTAGTATGCAGATTGAAGAAGTCATTGTATGGCGTAAAACAGGCCCCAAGAGCTTGCTATGCTAAGATGGACTCCTTCCTTCTCTCACAAAACTTCGGAAGGTGCAAATTAGATCCAAATGTGTACCTACAGAAAAATGAATGTAATTTTTTTATTATATTTCTTTATGTTGATGATCTTTTGATAACTGGTAGCACTCTCACTTCAATCGATAAGTTAAAAACTGCTTTAAATCTAGCTTTTGACATGAGCGATTTTGGCTTGCTAAAACAATTTCTGGGGCTTGTGATGGCTCAAAATTTTGATGGGATCACTATATATCTGCCAAAATATGTTTCAGATCTATTAAACAAATTCAATATGTCAGATTGTAAGGCATCCCCATTCCCATTCCTCTCAGGAATCAGTCTTGAGGAGGGAGATTCTACACCGCTTGCAGATTCTACATTGTATCGACAGTTGATCGGTTCTCTTCTATACTTGACACACTCAAGGCCTGATATATCTTATGCCATGAGTGTTGTATCAAAATATGTGCAGCAGCCCCATGAGTGTTGATGTATTTGTAACTTCGGAAGATATTCTTCTATGTATTACACTTGTACTTTATTATATTCATGATGGAGATGTATTATTCCTCCAAATAGAAGTGTCGTCATTTGTATTTGTAAGTGTCGCAAGTGTCACAAGTATTATTGTAAGTGCCGCAAGTGTCGCAAGTATTATTTGATGGGTTATTAGACCACCTTGGTGGGGTCGGCCCTGTATGTATCATGTGGATGGGTTATTAGGCTTCCTTAGGAAGTCGGCCCAGCTAGAGTTAAAGGCAGGTTAAGCTGTGTATAAATATAGAGTGAGTGTCTCTTTCTATTCATTCACTCACTCATCCAACTCGCATTAGTTGAGAGAGGAGTGTGCACAAGTGGAGGAGGAGTAGCTGTTGGAGTCATCTATATTTTGGGGATTGATCATTGTGATCTTTATAATGGGGCTTATTCTATCTCTGAGGAAGTTGTGGGATTTTTCACCTTCTTGGTTTTCCCCGAGGAAACTCTGTGTCTCTTTTGTTTATGATTGTTATGTTGTGCATGTGATTCTCTTAGTAGGATCCTAGATAATGTTTGAATGATATTATCGAAAAAATTAACATGGAGTCAAAGCCATGCTAAGAAAAAGACACTGTGCAGCTGTGGAATCTAGGGATTCTTAATATTTGGGTTTCTCTCCTCATATCATCAAAGGAAGGAGGCTAGGATGACTCTCCTTGCAAGGGCACATCTTTCTGTCAAGATAGAATTCAATTCTGAGCACTTTCAGTTTTTGGCCCATCACTTGTTGGCGGGAAATACTACCCTATAGTGAGGAAATAGACACTATAAACTTAAGGGGTTGATAGGTAAACATACTGATTGCATTACAGAAGTGTTTAGAAAGGGGTATAGATCAGAGACCTTGAGGACATACCTTATGAACTAAGTTTGATCCTAGCTTTAGTCCAACCTTGCGCTCGATCCTCCACTCGATCTCCCGTCTGATAAACCTGCAACACAAAGACCTTTCTTAGTGTATCTTGGCCAATATAATAACGATGGAATTGAAAAGTAAGTCAAACATCAAGCATTAACCAACATTGATCCAAACAAATACATAGTCCATTAAGCATTTGATTTGGGACGAGAAAGATGTTTCAACCTTTTATTGTCAAAAACATATGAATGATACAAAGTATACCTGACTTTGCAGCATGCTCATGCAACCTAATCCTAGGCTCTTGATCCTCTATAACTTCAAAGTTCCTCCAGCATAACCACCTTCAACACAAGCTTCTCATATAAGAAGAGTCTCTCTATGGCTCTCTTGTCTAACCCCTCTCTTCAATCCTCCTTGTATTTATATGACAAGGTAGGCAGTTCAGGTCGAGAGGTGGTTGAAGGGGAAGTTGGGGAAGTTGGGGAAGTTGGGAAACCAACTGCAATTAATCCCTATTCGTCAAATTAATATTTTTTTGATCATATTTTAAGATGTGCGCGACTATTTCACAGTGGAGTAGTGCACAGTGCGTGACTACAGTGTTTAACAACTAGCGTTTGCCACTTTTTTATGTTGTGCGCTAGTTTACTAAAGTAGAGTAGCACATACCAGGAGGTGTGCGCTACTATATAGCTTACAGAGTAGGGAATATGCACTAGTTTTCTTAAGAAGAGTAGCGCCCATGCCAAAATATGATATTTTTTAGGGTTTTTTCAACTTGCAGGAAGGTGAGTCAGGTCAAAGTCTCATCTGAGGTTATCATGCTCTTCAATCCAAGTTGTCCTTTTGTGTGATCGACAGATCAAGGTGATCACAGACAGAGAAGTGCAAATTTGACCTATAACAGATTCCCCCTAATGTGTGATGTCAGAGGGAAACGATGGCCGAAATACATTATAATCCAAAGCCAGAGGAGGAGCAAGAAACCACAGGACCAAGTCACAGAAACACCTAAAACAAAGATCAAGGTCAGCGAGCAATTACATTCTTGACATCATATAGATGTGCATTGTGATACAACATGATCTCCGATACATAACTAGAATATGTACATATAGCATGGCCACTTGAAATACAAGCGTGGATCCATGTCAAACTAAGAGATCATAGCCATAACAACAAACTGGATCTATGTCTCATGGAGAGCCGAATATAAGTGAGGCTCAGTCTTGCGCAACTTGGGTGATAACATAATGAGGTAATGTCATCAACATCCCAAGGTCTTCAACCAAAAACAACCCATGGTCCAAACCCTAACCATGTGAATAGATGAGCTGATAGTCGAACATGGGGGGTGTCATTTGATTACCAATCGTTGATGTATACCGTTAACAAACGTGAGGACTTCCACCGATAATGATGATGGGGCCCAAGGTACCTAGTACGATCCAACAAGTGTGAATAAGTGGACTTGGAGTTGAACACTTGAGGATCCTATCAAATAAGAGACATTGACGTATTCTCATGATTCAACAGTGAGGAAAATTACCACTGGTGACTGCAATCTCCAAGGTACTAATCGAAACTCTAAACTTCATTCCCAAAGCAAAATGAGTTGATGTCGATGGGAAGAATTTCGTTGGAAGGGAGGCCTTAAGGCATCTTCCATCATCCAACATGAGGGACACTCAACTGGTATGAGCTGATATGGAGTAATATATGTAACAAGACTGACACTAGGATGGCCGACACATGAGGTCAAGGTAAACTGCACAATGTCCGACACGGGCCATATCCTTGAACAATGAGCACGACACAAAGTGACTTAGGTAGTTTTCAACAAAATGGGGAAAATGATATAAGCCTGTAATGTAGGAGACATTAGCAGACCCTCCATATGGTTGGAATAATAACCAACTGGGGGAGTAAACAACTCAGAGATCAGGTTCACCCTAAGGTCAAAAAATAAACCCAACTGACATGATAGATTCAAGTAGGTGTTGTGTTCAAGGATAGAACTAACTGAACTGCCTTTGACACTGAAGATATGATACATCTTTCTCATCCCTTATACTTTTTAGATAAAAGAATACCTTTCTTGTTGTTTTGATGAGCCCAAGAAAGAATGAAAACTCAATAGATCCAACCATGTAAAAAGTTTAATGAGCCCATGGGAGGAAGACTCAGGACCTTCTTCATTGTTTACAGAGTTCAAAGAAGAGATAGAATATTACTCTATATTACTGATCTCCGGATTTTAATATCGAGCCGAGATCTATTCCTACTCGCCGGTGTTTTCAATTTTAAGGAGTCTGAAAAACTTAAACAATAACTCCATACACCTACTTGTGGATTTTAATATCGAGCCCAAGTAGGTTAATGCTCGCCGGTGTTTTCTTGTTTATAGAGTCTGAAAAACTTAAACAATCCTCTTTACACCTATCCATGGATTTTATATCGAGCCCGGATTGGTCTGTGCTCGGCGGTGTTTTCTTGTTTATAGAGTTGAAAAACTTAAACAATCCTCTATTTACCATCTCGTGGATTTCACATTGATCCCGAGTAGGTGAATGCTCGCTTAGTGTTTTCATGTTTAGAGAGCCTAAAAACCCTAAAGAAAGGCTCTGAAAGGTCCTTTTTTGTAAAGTTAGTCTCCTTCCCTGAAAAGGTATAAAACAATGGAAGAAGAACTCTTCTAGCGCATAAAGAAGTATACCTAGAGTATACATTTTCCGTAATTTATCCACCAAGGCCCGGAAAAGGGGTAATTCTATGCCTGAGTGGATGAGCCTTCAATTACTTTGACGAGCTTGAAGAGGACAAGTTTGCTTGGTGATCTTGTTTAGGTTTAAATAGTCCAAACAAGAGCTTAAAATGACTTAAATGACAGCTTCTAGGATCACGACTCATGATCTGCTAAAACTAAGACTTCAACAAATATGTTAGTAATCGCGACAAAAAATATTAAATGATATGTAATTTTTAACTATGAGCTAGTTGAGAAGGTCTATCATCAAGAAGATTAGTCTTAAAGGATTGATCCTACAAAATTTTAGTGAAAAAATGAAAACCATTGGGTGAAATTATCATAGTACCATATGTAGCTATTAATTGATTAAATAGAACAAATTGCTAGAATTTGCAACTATAGAGATTTTACCAAAGTGGGTAAAAATTTAAAAAAAAATTCATATATGTAATTTCAAAATTAAAACTCAAATTTCATTTTGGCTTTGTAGGGCAAGAAAATTGGGAGCAAACCCTTGGATTTCAATCCTCCGTGGCGATCAACTCAAGCAACCAATCAACATTTTGCCTCCACCAAGTAAGTTGAATTCATCCTAACTTGCATTTCCATTGTTCATTTGTCAATTTTTGAGCTAAAAATCAATTTTAAGGCCATGTTCACATCATGAGAAGCGTGTGCGCTACTCTGCAGTAGTCAAAGTGGCGCATACTATAGGTATGCACTACTCTGCTTCTGCACAGTAGCACCCATGCATGACTGTGTGGCTTATACAGTAGCGCACACCCCTGAACATGAAGAAAAAAGTGTCGAGATGCTAAAATTTGACATTTTTGTGGCAGGATGGTACTTATTTGGAGGAAGAGAGAACATGAGGAGATGGATAGGGTGGCAATGCAAGACCCTGCCACTCTCCATGCACTCCGAAGATGTGGCTTGTTAAAGTTTTACCGAACCGTGAACATGAGGGCACTCAATAGATTGCTTCGAAGACTCGTTCAATACTGGGATGTAGATGCTAATGCATTTGTTATCCGAGGACAAACCTTGGACCTTACCGTCGACGACATATACTCCATCATCGGACTCTCTAGGAGGGGAGATGCGGTAAATTTGAAAGGATATTCTCGCAATGTGGGTGCTACATCGATGCAAGAATATTTGAATGCCTACTGTGTGGTGAGAGCCAAGAAATCAGGCAGTCAAATCCTAATTTCTACTATTGAAAGCCTCCCTCTAAAGGTTATTGTGAGTATGTTGAACCGCATGGCGGGAAGTGCCACACAACACCTAGCTTCGAGGCATTCCATGCATATTGGTGTTAGATGCTTGCAGGGATGTGTATGATTGGTGCACTAGTTTAGTGGCAAATATGAAGCTTCAACTCATGGGTTGCAAATCTGGGAGAATGAAGAACTTTGGATATGGCAGAATTCTATGTACCTTCTTCTTCGAGAGGGTACCTTCTCTTAGCTTGGGGATTACTCTACCTCCATCTAACCCTCGTGAGCCAAGATTGGGCCGTTGGGGTGACATATTTCTCCGCCAGGGTGGTGGTGAAAGTCACTTTTGTTATCATACTGATGATTTCTGGGGGTGGTGGGAAAAACAGGTGTCGGCATTCGAGTAGTTTCTGTATGCTGGATTGGACTTCCGCCATGATCCAGAGCTGGTGCTTCCTCCAGGTGGTGCCTGGGGAGATATTGGTATGTTTTTACTTTGAGAATTATTTAATTTTTTCAAATTTTCAATTATATGATTTTTATGAATGAATTTTGAAGTACTAAACAAGTGTCATATGCAGATATTGGGCCTATTCATCCCGAGGGACATCCTCCTATCTTTGTGAGGCTAGAAGATGTTGGTGCAGCTGATGCTATGTTAGGGACCATAGAGCGGAAAGTGAGTCGGTTGACTCATGATGTTCTTGCATGCCGCATGGATCAGATACCTATTGATATGCAGAAAGATGTAGTTGGGGTGCCCCCAGCATGGCTTAGGGTGCTGCGGAAGATAGCTAGGTTGGTCATATGTTATCGGGATGCAGTAGATGATGATGAGGCCCCTCCTTCTCCATAGGAGATGGATACTTTATGTATATTTTTCAGGCCACCAAGCCCAGTTTTGTACTTTATGACATGACCTGTGATAGACTTGTGATCTAAAACTCATATATTTTTTGATACAGTATCAGATATATATATAGTATCGGTTATTTACATGTGTATGTGTTTGAACTTTATGTGTGAAATGTTGTTTATGGAAGTATATGATACAAATGCCAATCCAAAACATAATTTGCAAATGAATCAACTAATGCATTTAAATTTCTTGGAATGTGTTGATATATAATAGAATCAAACTGTCTTTCCAATAATCTAACTCGCAAAAACTGTCGTAGCAACATAGGATCTCTAATCTGGTAAACACTCGTTAACTGAAATACAACTAGTTGCGAGTCAAGTCTTACCTCCAAATGTGAAATTCCATGAATAAGAGCATCTCGAAGAAGTTCTATAACCGCACTATATTCAGCCATATTGTTCGAAGTGGGACCCAAACAAACCCCCCCCCACCCCGAAGAGATCAATTGGCCAGCTGGTGAGTAAATGACCCAAGCTGCTGAAGCCAACTGTCGGGTGTGGTGATTGGCGCCATCAGCAATCCTAAGAAATGTTCAGTCGACATATGATACACGAAATGAAGACACGCATAAGGTTAACTAAGCAAACACAAGCAAAAACTAGCTCTACAAAATCGACAACTATGTTACAAGAAAAAGCACAACTGCCTAAGCGTAGTACTTCTTCAGGTAGAGCCCATTTCTAGGCTCAGGTAGCTTATTACCCTCGTAGTCTACTAGCTCATAAGCACCCTTCTTCAGTACTTTAGAAATTATGTCAGGCCCGATCCATATGGACTTGAACTTGCCAGGTCCTAGAGGTTCCTTGTCCTGATCCCATAGTAGAACAAGATCCTTCAAGGAACACCCTAGGTCTAACAGACTTTTCATATTTTCCTTTGACTCATTTCTTATGAACTTCGTTTGTTGTGAGCGTGTCGCGGCGCTGCTCATCTAGATGCTCTAAATGCAACAAACATTCTTCCAGTGCTGAAGTATCTGGTAGTAATTGAACAGCCAGTTTTAACGAAGGAATCTCACATTCAATCGGAACAACTGCTTCTATCCCATGGACAAGCTAGAAAGGAGAAAACCTGGTAGCAGTCTTTACATTCGCTTGATAAGCCCAAAGAGCAGGGTATAGCATGATGTGCCAGTTATTTCCACTGGCATTAATAGTTCTTTGCAGAATTACCTTTAAAGTTTTGTTAACTGCTTCGACTTGTCCATTCGCCTGTGGATAATATGAAGACGAATGTTCTTGCCGAAAACCTAACATTGTGTATAGATCAGTCATCATGCTATTCTGAAAATGACTGCCGTGATCAGTCACAATTTCTTTGGGTATGCCAAACCTTGCAATAATCTGATTGAATACAAAATAAGCGACAGTTTCTCCATCTGCCTTGATAGTAGGCATTTCCTCGACCCACTTGGTGAATTAGTCGATGGCAATGATGATATAATGATGTCCTCCAGCCGAAACTGGATTGCAAGTCATATAATCAACCCCCCATTTTGTGAAGGGACCTGCTGTAATCACAAGATGAAGAGGAGCTAGATGTGCTCTCATTTCCTGGTGAAAAACTGACACAGACGGCAGCGTTTCACAATTTCCACACAATCTTTAAAGATTGTGGTCCAAAAATACCCGGCACGCAGTATTTTCTGGGCTGTTGCCAACCCAAAAAGATGACCCCCACAAGCTCCACTATGGGCATCATTCAATACTGATTCAGCTTCTTCCAAAGTCAAACAACGTCGTAAGATGGAATCTATCCCATGTCTATACAAAGTATCAGAGATGATGAGATAGTTTTTCGCATGACTTTTCTGTTTGCGTCATTCTTCTCTAGAAAAATTGGTAGGACACCTCAAAGTCTGGAGATATACTAAGATATCCCCGTACCATGGGTCAGAGGAGGCAATAAGGAAGATATGTTCATCCGAGAATGATGATTCTTCCTCGATATGCTCTAAGTCACTCAGAAACTCTGAGATTAGCTCAGCGAACACTAGTGATTTCTTCGACTTGGCCGATTGAAAGACCAAATCGAACTCTTGTAAGATTACAATCCATTTATTTTACTTCCCACCGATGATGCGTAGAGTGAGAACATACTAAAAATGATTGACTTCTGCTATCACAGTAGTTGTTCATAAAAGTATGTAATGACGAAGCCTCTGTACCGTATAGACCGCAGCAAGTGCTAACTTCTCAACATGCGAATATTTAACCTTGGGAGCTATCAATGCGCGAAAACGATAGTAAACAACATGCTCTTGGAGCGTGTCGTCCTCCTGAACTAGTACTATTCCAATTGTATTAAGAGATGCCGCCAGATATAAAATAAAATCTTTTGCATAGTCCGATGGGCTCAACAAGGGGGATGAAAGTAGTGCCTTTTTCAAGGCCTCAAATGATGCTTGAGCAGCCTCATCCCATAAGAAGTAGGTATCTTGTTTAAGCAGTCTCATAAAACCCTTCGTGATCTTAGCATAGTTTATGATAAAGCGTCGCAAGAAGTTAGACATGCCTTGTAGACTTTGGAGTTGTCGCAAGGTGCGAGGAGGAGGCAGATTTACAATCACCTCAACTTTTAATGGGTCGACCATTATACCACGACTGGATACAATAAAACCCAGTAAACATCCCAATTCGATGCAGAATACGCACTTATTAGGATTCAAACGAATCTTATATTGTCTGCATCTTTCAAACACAAGTCTCAAATGAGCTGGATGATCCCGTCTCTTTCGAGATCACGTCGAGAGGTCATCCAAGTAAGGTTCAACTATGTGTTTGATATCGTGAAAAGAAAAATTCATAGCTCACTGGAATGTAGCTCCAGCATTCTTTAAGCCAAATGTCATCTTCTGATATGCAAAGGTTCCCCACGGGAAAATGAGGCTGTTTTGTGTTGATCTTCAGGTTTCATTTGGATTTGATTATATCCCAAAAATCCATCCATGAAAGAAAACATCTCGTGTCCCGCACATGCATCTATGATCTGGTCGATAAATGGTGTGGGATAATTATCTTTTGGACAAGATTTATTCAAGTCCCGGAAGTCAGTACAAACTCAAATGGTACCTTGCTTTTTATCAACCGGAACGGGGTTTGAAACCCATTCTGTCATGTCAATCAGGTAGATAAATCCGGCTCTAAGCAATTTTTCAACTTCCGCCTTAATGGCGACCACTTTTCGAGGATTCACAGGACGGAGCTTCTGTCTCATAGGTTTTGCATTAAGGTATGTAGTGATGACGTGCTCAACGATGGCTGGATCGATACCTGGCATCTCCTCATACAACCAAGAAAATATGTCGCGGAATTCTTTAAAAAGCTTGGTATACAGAGTGATCTCTTCTGGAGAACAGTCTGCACCAATAAAAATGTTTTCCATGACCCCAGGTTTGGTGGAAATGTTAATCGGGATTGTTCTCGATATATTAGCCATATTCCCTTCATCATAAATAGCTCTTTAAGTAAAAGGAAAAGATGACAAATCAACAAATCCACCGGTCCTCATAGAGAATTCTCCTCTCTCTATCCTATCTAAGTTTGGAAGTAGGTAAGACCTGTGATGCATATGTTCCCATGGCTAGTCTAGGCCCATCATGGCTTCCAAAATGGCTTCATCAGATGGTAAGACCATATCTAAACAGTCAAAAGAGTGGGTATAATTCAATGACCATGCAAGAGCATAGTCCATATCCGACTCAGCAGAGACTAGTGGAATCATGATATGTTCCATTGCAGCATGTTGTGCTTCCATGTATGCTATCTCTACAATGGTTAAAGGCACTGAAGGTTCTGATACAGTAGGAAGGATCCACGGATCAGTCCTAAGACCAACCGTGAAAGTTTCAGTAGAAGTACCTACATCAAAACGCATGAAAAGAACCAGGGAGGGTAGGTCGAAAGTGCCTATTAACAACTCGTAAAGCCCTACTCCTAAACTCTCGATTACTGGGGCAGATTGATCAAGTAAAGGAATAGTGGTATCCGATGAATTCTGGTTGTTTTGCCGAGAGAACGAAAGTTGATCGACCATGACGATCTTGCCTTCGTGAGGGAACATAACAACTCCGAAAACTATCGATGCAATGGCTCACATGGCATATGTCCAGCTCCTGCCTAATAACATATTGTAATCAAGCGGAGCGTCCAGAACTTCGATCTCTACAGCAACAGTCTTACCGTTAAGTGTAATTTCAAATGATGGTAGAACTACATGTGGACGGAAAGTCCTGCCATCGAACGCAGTAAGAAGTGTGTTAGAGGGGGCTAGCTCAGGACAACCTAAAGCTTTCCAGCAAGAAATGGACATCACGCACGTCGACACGCCCTCATCTACGACAGCCCGTCTAATGGTCATAGGACCATGGACCACTTCTATCTATAGGGAAATGTGGTACAAAAACCGATATTTGATATCAGACATATCAAAGCGCACAGTCATGTTAGATGATTCCATACTTCCAATCGCTGCCAAAAGTGCGTTTCGTTGTAACGGACAACTTTGCAAAACTTCTAAGGTGGACATAGCACAAGGGGTCTGGGCTAGATCTTCAACCACATTGTAGTTGGAAGCAGCCCGAGCATTGGGATTGTGCGAGGCCCATTTCAAGACACCTTTCAGGATCTTGGGCAGTGAATCCACTGGAATGTGGAGAGGAATGGAAGATTCAGGAATCTCTTTATCCTTGTTCTGCACATCCGGGGTATAATTTCTTGCATGCGTTTGCAAAAGTGCATCCACACTAACCATGTTAATGAAAGTTTGATCAATTGAAGCATGAGTAGTGCCCCTAGCTTTGGAGGTGCCAGAAGTTGAACCCTGCCCCTTAGGAAATGGGTCTTTAAGTATGGCAGGTTTCTTTTCTTGAAGCAGCTTCTGGGCTTCTTCGAGTAAAGGGAATTGATGATTGAGGTGATCCTGCTTGCAAAGCTTACAAGGGAACTTAACCTTCTTCTTTTCTTTGTTACCCTCCTCGGCATTCTCTTTGTTATTGGGCTTTTGCTGGTTCCCCTCTCCTTTCTTGCCCTTCTTTTTGTTGTTGGGTTGATGAGGGCCCTTTTAATTATTCTAAACCTGGTTCACAGATTCAGAAGTAGAAGGAGAGGTTGTGACGGAGGTTACTTCTGCAGTCGATTGTTTGACGGATAAGGCATGAACCTGCTTGGTCAATGCTTCGAAAGCTGCAGAATCTACTGAACCCACTATGTCGTTAGCGTCTGGTCCAGGTTTAGGTATGCCAAGATCATTGTTTGATCGCGGTGCGTCCGGTATAATCTCATAAAGTAGCCCAGACTGTGCATAAACAAAGTCTAGCTGCTAGGTCCATAAAATGGCTTCTTCTTCTGTATACACTCCAGAAGTAGCTACTTCCTTAGAAATTTAAGGAAGGAGTGATTTCAGATACCACTCAAGAAGAAATTCTGGAGGTATATTGGCTTTAATGAGCCTCTTTCGTCTTCTCCACTCTTGAATGTGATCGGATAAGTGAGTGGCTGCTACGAATATTATATGCATGTTAATTATAGTTATTAATTATTAAGTGAAAGGGTGTAACCCTTCACTATACACGCTCAAGCCTATAAAAGCGAGCCTCATTGTAAATTATTAATCATCCATTTATCAATCATTTTATCATATATATTTTTATATTCAATTATGTGAAGTCGGATTCGCTTCTCAATGGAGACAACCGGATTCGGTTGTAGCTTTTGGTATCAGATACTCTCAGCCCTCCCTGATCTGGCCTTTGGCCACCAACTTTAGAGTTTCTGTGTGCACTTGGTCTTTGACCAGCCTTAGGTTTTTGACCTATAAATTTCCGACTTTCAACTTTTGTTGAAGAACAGTCCGCCGGATTCCACAAGAAAAATTTAAAAAATTTCCAAAGGAAAGACTGTGTGTTCTCCACAAATATCCACAGATCACTACGTTCCCCCTCACCTATCATCAATCCATCCTTTTCCCTCCGTCCACTTGCTTACACAACACCCTCCAGCCCAGCGCTCTGCCACTCCACTCCAACACAACCCACCGCCCTCTCAATCACCCAGCCACTCTTTGTGTTGTTTCCATCTGCGCCCTCTGCGTCCATCCTACATTGCGGCACTCCCATTCCATTTCACCCCAGCTAAACTCGATCTGTGCCATTGTTCACTGTCCCTTCATTCTCCCCACGCCATCGTTCACTATCCTTGCTCTCCCGCGTTCCCAATATTCCACACCACCACATGCTCCAGCCACACTTACCATAGTCCTTCCCCATGCCATCTTGCTACATCCACGCACCCTCTTCACACTCATTCCTCCAGCGCTCCTCAATTGTGTCCTCGATTCCCTTCACTCCCTCACATATTATCTCGCAGCTAGCTCCTTCACGTCCCTCCCTCTCTCCCTTTTCGTTCCGCCATCTCCTGCGTAGGCTCCTCCATCCCTGTGCCCTCCCATCTCCTCCTCCTTCTATCCCTCTCATTCCGCCAGCCATCTCCCAGGAAGACTCCTCCATCCCTGCTCCCTCCCATCTCCTCCTCCCTCTTCCCGCACAGGTTCCTCCCCCACCACGCCGGCACATCCTTCTGCTGCGTTTCTTACCCCCGCGCTACCACCACCGTCGCCTCTTCCACCCTGCACAAACCAAACCAAAACAAACAAAAAAAAATTATTATTATTAATATAATATTATATTATTATATTATAAAATTAAAAATAAAAAAAAATAAAAAAAAACTTATTTTTGGAAAATAAAGAGGAGCACCAAAAAAAATAAAAAATAAAAAAAAAGAGTCAAAAGGAGTAATAAAAAAAATCTATTATTTTGGAAAAAAATTATAATAATTACTATTATTATATTTTCAAAAAAATACTACTGTAAAATATATAATATTGTATAATAATATTATTAATTTTTAGTAATACTTATTATCAATATTGCTCAAATTATTATTTTATAAAAAAAAAAAAGGAAAGAAAAGCATCCCTCGTCAAAGAAGACAAAATTGAAGAAGTCAAAGTCAATTCAAAGGAAGACTCCTTCGTTAAAAGAATTGAGGCTATCTATCACCAGAGAAGTCAAAATCAAAGACATTCTATCATCGAAAAAGTCGAATACTATCTATATCCAAAGAAGTCGAGACCATGGAAGTTGGTTTGCGATTACAAATAGAGGAATTAGAAACCACGTTAAAATGTTATTGAAAAGACAATGAAAGATTGCATGACATAAATAACAGTTCAGAAATAAGAATTGAATTACAAGAAAGGTGCAATGAAATAAAAATATCTGACCAGGAAAGGTGTATAGAAAAATTGTATGCGCAAATTGATGAATTAAAAGCTGAAAATGAATTCAATCAGAGGTTAGGAAATCAAGATATAAAGAAGGAGATAAATAATTACGAAGCAGAAATAATACGGTTCAACAAAATTGTTAGCGACAAAGATGAAGAACTAACTCAGATACGACATAAATTAGAAAGTCAAGAATCAGAGGTCGGCCAATGTCGACAACAAATAAAAGTTCTTCAACAACAAAATGACGACTCTAAAAAGGCACACAAACTGGAGATCGCAAAGAGTAGTAAAACACTATCCAACAATTCCGAAAAATTTTCAGATTAAGAAATCATAACAAGACACTAGTCACAAAAATTAAGAAGTTGAAAAATAGTCGGAAGACAGAACAATCTACGGAAGACATTGAAGGAAAACTTCTAGACAAGCAGGAAGGAAATAGCTACATCAAAAGTCATAATGAAGATCTTAAGGAACAACTTAAGAAGTCTGAAGATGACAGAAAATTACAGGTCGAATTGATCAAGAAGTTTCAAAATGATAACAGGCAGTTAGGAAACAAGTTGGAAAAGATACATAATGAAACCTTAAAATCTCAAGAGACGAAAATAAAAATCCCAGCTCAAATCAATGCTCAAAAGACGACACTCGTAAAAGAAAATGACATTGTGAAAATTCCCTATCGACACCCCAACCATAAAAATCGATATTCTGAAAAGAGGGAAATGTCGAAAGACGATGGTACTAATGTGATCAAAGCTCTTAACGACAGATCAATGGGGAATCCCAACAGTCAGCAACAAATCAATTTGGGATGGATTGACCCATCCACATATCGGAAGTTATGCTCTACACTTAGCAGTTCGTATCGACATGTTTCATCAGCCATGACATCACAAAGAACAATGCAACAAAATTATAAGGCTTTGAGGACAAAGCCTTTCTAAGAGA
The DNA here is from genome assembly GCA_027924585.1 of Larix kaempferi. Taxonomy (NCBI): domain Eukaryota; kingdom Viridiplantae; phylum Streptophyta; class Pinopsida; order Pinales; family Pinaceae; genus Larix; species Larix kaempferi. The sequence goes on along the minus strand of BSBM01000050.1, from coordinate 16,152,485 downwards.
GTGGCAATGCTACGAATATTATATGTATGTTAATTATAGTTATTAATTATTAAGTGAAAGGGTGTAACCCTTCACTATACACGCTCAAGCCTATAAAAGCGTGCCTTATTGTAAATTAGTAATCATCCATTTATCAATCATTTTATCATATATATTTTTATATTCAATTATGTGAAGTCGGATTCCCTTCTCAATGGAGACAACCGGATTCGGTTGTAGCTTTAAAAGGAGAGGTTGTGATGGAGGTTACTTCTGCAGTCAATTGTTTGATGGATAAGGCATGAACCTGCTTGGTCAATGCTTCGAAAGCTGCAGAATCTACTAAACCCACTATGTCGTCAACGTGTGGTCCAGGTTTAGGTATGCCAAGATCATTGTTTGATCGTGGTGCATCCGGTATAATCTCATAAAGTAGCCCAGACTATGCATAAACAAGGTCTAGTTGTTGGGTCTGTAAAATGGCTTCTTCTTCTGTAGACACTCCAGAAGTAGCTACTTCCTTATAAATTTAAGGAAGGAGTGATTTCAGATACCACTCAAGAAGAAATTCTGTAGGTATATTGGCTTTAATGAGCCTCTTCCGTCTTCGCCACTCCTGAATGTGATCAGATAAGTGAGTGGACTTTTTTTGTCTAAATGTAGATAGAAGATCTGTCCCGGCATCGTACCAAACAGGAAGCTGGAAGTGCTTCAGAAAAATAGTCGCGAGATCCCGAAAGTTAAAAAAATGTAGTTGTAGGTAACTCAATGTACCATTTAGCCGAAGCGTCGATTAAGGTTCTTTGGAAAAGTCTCAACCTAACAGAATCTTCGTTCAATGAGTTCAAAGAACACCATAAATGGAAAGTGGTGACATGATCACTAGGGTCTTCACCAGTATTTTCTTCGAATTTTGGAATGTCCGAAGGTAATTTAGTAGGAACTGGTGGCCAAGTCGCGTTATGGCATACCGGATCATTTGTTAACTTAGAAAAGTCTGGCAAATTCAGAGTTGCCAGAAATGGTAAACGAGGTCTACAAGATGGCATTTGATAAGCTGGGGTCATAAAGGGGGAACCACCCATAGTTTGACCCATAAACTACCGGTAGGGATTGCCCCTAGCCACTTGTTTGTAGGGGTTTCCCCCGGCCATCTGCTGGTAGGGGTTACCCCCAGCCACTTGCTGTTGTGTGAAAGTATTGTTAAAATTTCCCCATCCAAATGCAAGTGGGTTAGTACTCTAAACGTTTATCCATTGAGGCTGGGTGTTAGCCCCGCCATATTGTTGATTAAGGATGTTACCCCCTCCTCTAGAAAACAAAGAAAAAGGGGCGTTTCCTACAGGTAAATTACCTTGATTCATATTGTAACCTGCAAAGGCATTAAAACCATAGGTAATCGAGTTGGACGGCGCGGTCATGGTACTCATGACGGGCATAGTTGCAGAGGCATTTGGCCCTACATTTGGTGTGGAAATCCAAGTACTAGGTACAGGATATGGTTGTTGAGTTGTAGGAGGTGGAACAAGATTCACTGTACTACTAGGTCCAAAAGTGGGCGTAGAGGCAGATGTCGTAGTTGTTGAACTCAGCATGCCTAAGGTACCGGCATTAAAGCTGAAGGACGGAGTCGAAACAGAATTTGGTTGTGCCAAACTCGGTGTAGCAGTGGGAGGAGGATTTACAGTATTTGTGTTCATACCTAAAGTGGGAGTCTGTGGGACTCCCTGTTCGCCTCCTGTATTAGTCATAATATGCCCAGGCGTGAACAAATATGCATTATAATCAGGTTGCTGGAAACCAACAGGTAACAAAAGTGGATTGTTAAGATTAGTCAGAGGAGGATTAAAAGGAGTATTAAACTCACCAGAGGTGAGATCCTCAAGCTCAATTGTATTAAAAGCTTGTTGATCTGGAGTCCGGGTTGTGGTTCCTCAGGAACCTCTATTTCACCAGTAGTTTCCAAAGGAACACTGGAGTCTGTCCTCTGTCATCTGGGTGGCGGTAGTGGTTCCACTCTAAGTGGGAGAAGGTTTTGCAACCTTCTAGACCTACGAAGCTGTTGGTCTTCCACGATTATATAAAAATAAAACTAAGAAAAAACCTAGTGGCCACTAAGACTAAGGAGCAAACAGCACACCACTAAAAAAATCCTAAGTATTCAAACCAGTCAAACAAGATTCCTTCCAGAGAAGAGTCTGGGATGATAAGGGCCCAGAACAGATCAACGAAGGATGAAGAACAGTTACCCGGGGTCCACATTACAATGACTAAGGGTGCAAGCGCTGGAATCACCCAACCGCCCTCCCAAAGACCTGCAAGGGATTTCCTCCCACGTCTGTCCTAGGTACAGCAAATTTACCATCCACTGTCACTTGTGTATGATCCTATGGTCAGATACTAAGGCTACCATACATACGAAATATCCTGGGGGGACAGTCATCAGCCTGATCAAAACGCGTGGGCAGGGTAGCAAAGCCCAAAGTTCGGATGGACCCCCGTATGCGAATCGACCTTGGTTTATGGTCAAAAGGAACGTGAGGGAGGTATCCTCAATGATTCTGGTCTTCCACGGCCTCGTGCTTAGCTCTGGTTTCAGTATATTTTCCCAGGAATATTTGATATATATGGGTTTACCTATATGATAGTCGCACTACGATTTTTGAGTAGTGAAACAAGCTTCGAGCAGTTTAAGGTGTTTTAAGCTCAAAACTCTAGCCTAGACTTGTTGGTGTCATGTATCCCTAGAAAGAAAATCGTTTCTAATTGATTTTATTAAGATTCTTTTTAAGGTTACTTTGTACTCAATGGGGCAATGCTTTGTGTGATGTGGTTGCGATAGAAAGTAAAGTGCATAAAATGAAACAACTTTCAACAACAAAAAGACTTTTTATTTTTCATTTTATATCCTTTAGAAACTGAAGAGTAAGCAAACCTAAATAAAGATTTCTTTTTGTTTTCTTTTCAAATTCTGAACAAAGTAAACTATGCTCTTGTGCAAAGATAATAAGCCTCACTATTCTAAGCTACCAAACTTATTTTTCTTTTTCTATTATATATGAACGAAAAAGAACTTGAAAGCGGAAGCAAGTAAGACCTATAAAAGATGTGCAAGTATGGCGAAATGACTCTAAAGTTCACAACAATCGAATCAATGATCCGACAAAGACTTGTCCTACGAGTTTTTTCAAAGGAAAAAGCTCTTGATCTTGGAAACAAAGTGGGGAGAAAACAAGGATGAAAGATGCTTATGACTGGAAATCAAACTTAAAAGAATGCTCCAAAGCACCAAACCCTAAACAAGAACACTAAGCCAAGTAGTAGGTAGGCAAGCGAACTAAAGACAACCTTACTAGCACAAAGGTTCAAAGGTGAAACGAACTAAAGTACTTAAAACTCACTTAATACTGGAAATGACAACGAGGTCAAGAAATGTCGGGACTCAAAACTTTGGAAGACACTCCAAAGGCTCCAAAAAATGGGTCAATACCCTAAATCAAAGGATGAGGCACCCAAAGATCATACAAGTGTTGCAACAAACAGCAAATGCTAAGCACAAAGGTTTGTAGGTCAGCAACACACTACTAGGGTATGGATAAGCAGTTGCGTTCACTAAGGAACAAAGCACAATCTCCAAAAAGAGTCACAAATGAACCAAACACTTCAAAAGTAAACAAGTGACCAAAAGATGACCTAAAGGAATCAAAAGAGGCTAATGAGGCTCAATGAAGGATTACAGACCTCAAAGACCAGTCAAGAAGACCAAAAACAAAGTTAGAAACCCACCCAAACAAGAAAAAAACTCAACCCTACTTCAAACAGAGAGCTACAGGAAAGTGCCCTACTGTGCAGTAGGCAAACTAGCGCATTTGGGGATGTGTGCGCTATTGTGTAGAGGAAAACTGGCGCATATGCGCTAAAGTATGTACAGTAGAGTAGCACACAAGTCTTAAAAAGTCAAAAACTAACTTTGTAGAGGTGTAAAAAGACTGAGTCAAACAAAGGGAAGTAGGTAGGGGAAACCTACAGGGCTTCTCAGAAGATTAAAAGGGTTAAGAAGTACTAGAAAGACAACAAGAAGGGTTTCCTAGAGAAAAAATACAACCTCCCCAGCGGAGTCGCCAGTCTGTTGGCGGGAAATACTACCCTATAGTGAGGAAATAGACACTATCAACTTAAGGGGGTGACAGGTAAACATACTGATTGTATTACAGAAGCATTTATAAAGGGGGATAGATCAGAGACCTTGAGGACATACCTTATGAATGAAGTTTGATCCTAGATTTAGTCCAACCTTGCACTCGATCCTCCACTCGATCTCCTGTATGATAAACCTGCAACACAAAGACCTTTCTCAGCGTATCTTGGCCAATATAATAATGATGGAATTGAAAAGTAATTCAAACATCAAGCATTAACCAACACTAATCCAAACAAATACATAGTCCATTAAGCATTTGATTTGGGACGAGAAAGATGTTTCAACCTTTTATTGTCAAAAACATATGAATGATACAAAGTATACCTGACTTTGTAGCATGCTCATGCAACCTGATCCTAGGCTCCTGCTCCTCTCTGACTTCAAAGTTCCTCCAGCATAACCACCTTCAACACAAGCTTCTCATATAAGAAGAGTCTCTATATGGCTCTCTTATCTAACCCCTCTCTTCAATCCTCCTTGTATTTATATGACAAGGTAGGCAGTTCAGGTCGAGAGGTGATTGAAGGGGAAGTTGGGGAAGTTGGGAAACCAACTGCAACTAATTCCTATTCGTCAAATTAATATTTTTTTGATCATATTTTAAGATGTGCACAACTATTTCACAGTGGAGTAGCGCATAGTGTGTGACTACAGCGTTTAACAACTAGCGTTTGCCACTTTTTTATGTTGTACGCTATTTTACTGAAGTAGAGTAGCGCATACCAGGAGGTGTGCGCTACTATATAGCTTACAGAGTAGGGCATATGCGCTGGTTTGCTTAAGAAGAGTAGCGCCCATGCCAAAATATGATATTTTTTATTGTTTTGTCAGCTTGCAGGAAGGTGAGTCAGGTCAAAGTCTCATCTAAGGTTATCATGCTCCTCAATCCAAGTTGTCCTTTTGTGTGATCGATAGCTCAAGGTGATCACGGACGGAGAAGTGCAGATTTGACCTATAACATCACTACTGCAGGAAATTAGGTTTTCGGAGAAAGTTGGAATTTTTGGAATCCGATACCATGGCTGGATGATCCTCAATAAAATTGAAGTTTAGAGACCAAGATCAAATTTTTTGGTCGGGCAGAACCCTCGGTATCATCAAACCCTAGTTCAGGATTTTGATCGGAAAGGTGGAAAATTAGGGTTTCTGCAAAAGTTGAAATTTTTGGAATCTGTGACCACAGCTGAATGCTCCTCAGAAAAATTGAAGTTTAGAGCACAAGATCGAACTTTTTGGCTAGGAAGAATCCCAGGCATTATCAAATCCTAGTTCAAGATTTTGACCAGAAAACCAAAAATTGCAGATCCAAAAGTTTCAAAGGTAATTTTGAGGGGTCAAATTTTGCATATTTCAAAATTGAAGTATACCAGCTTGATCAGCTCAACAAGGCGCATCTTTCCATCCATTCAGAAGTTTGTAATTTGAAGTTTGAATTTTTAGGGTTTCTTTGACAAACCTTAATCCGGCTCCAGATCCAGTTTTCAGCAAATCAAGTGGTAAGACCTAAATCTTCTATTTCCATTTGAGTTTCTCATTAAGATGTCTCACCACACTAAGCTTGAAGGAGCTAACAACTTCCGAGCATGAAAGTATAGGATTGGGTTAATCCTAGAAGAGAATGATTTGGACACCTACATAAAAGAAGAGGTTCCAGTTCCAGAGGGAGATGAGGCTAAGGCCTTACACAAGAAGAACTTGGTCAAAGCCAAGAGAATCATTGTTGATTCTATAAAAGACCATCTCATACCCCATGTGTCTTTTCTAAAGACACCCAAGGAGATGTTTGACTCCTTGACCAAGTTGTTTGAAGGAAAGAATATAAATCGAAAGATGACTTTACGGAATCAATTGAAAGGGGTAAAGTTCTAGAATGGGGAGACCATCCAATCCTACTTTACTAAGGTCTCTAAAATCAAACAACAACTTGAAGTTGTGGATGAAGTAGTGGAGAATGGAGAAATTTTCATGACCACATTGAATGGCCTGCCTAGGTCATGGGACTCCTTCATCCAAGGTATCTGTGCAAGAAAGAAGTTGATCTCCTTCAGTAGACTATGGGAGGAATGTTCACAAGAAGAAGCTAATCTTGTGGCCCAAGAAGAAAAGATGGGAAATGAAGATCAAGCTCTCACAGCACACACCATGAAAGGTAAGCCTAGGAGGGAGTAATATTTTCACAAGAGATCTTCACACCACCATCATCAAAGAGATAAGAAAGATCTGAGATGCTTCCTTGTAATGAGAAGCGAGACTTTGCCTCAGAATGTCCCAAGAACAAAAGGAACTCCAACAACAACAACAACAACAAGAGCAACAAGAAGAGATATCATGCTCATGTTGCTGAGGATGATGAACCTCCCAGGAAGAAGACTAAGGTAGAAAGTGAAGACTCTTCAAGTGACGATGAATATGTTCTAATCTCTGCTCTCACAGGTACTATTACACATGGATGTAATGATTGGCTTATTGATAGTGGGGCTTCTAAACATATGACGGGATTCAAAGAATCTCTTATGGACCTATCTGAACATGAGTCACCTCATAAGGTGAAACTTGGAGATGACTATCAATACCCTATAAAAGGAAGTGGTGAAGCCTCTTACAAGTTAGACTCTGGGAAGCCTTTAAAGATGCAAGATGTTCTATATGTACCTGGACTCAAGAAGAATCTTCTCTCCATATCATCTTTAGATGCAAAAGGGATGAGAGTTTCATTTGTGGATGCCAAGTACTTATGTGGCCAAAAGGTAAGAACATAGATGATGCAGTAGTGATTGGAGAACAAGAGGGAGGATTGTACAAATTGAAGGGGAAACCTGAACATGCCATGGTACATGAATCCATGGAACCAAGTGAACTTTGGCATAGAAGGCTTGCTCATGTGTACTATAGGGCACTACCAATTGCAAGCAAAGCAGTAGAAGGTCTTCCTGAAATCCAGTCAAAGCATGAAGGTGTTTTCCAAGGATGTGCAAAAGGAAAGAACACAAAGAAGGCATTTCCAAGCAGTGAAAGCAAAGCAAAAGGAATCTTGGAGATTGTCCACTCCAATGTATGCGGACCAATGTCATCCAGTTCTCTGAGTGGGTATGTATATTATGTTTCTTTCATTGATGATTTTTCTAGGAAGACTTGGGTTTATTTCTTGAAGAACGAAGATGAAGTGTTTGAAAATTTCAAGGAATTCAAAGCCTTGATAGAAAATCAAACTGATAAGAAGATCAAGACATTTAGATCCGACAATGGCGGAGAATTCACTTCAGGGGACTTCAAGAAGCTATGCAGTGATTCAGGGATAAAGAGGGAGTTGACCACTCCCTACAATCCACAACAGAATGGGGTTGCAGAGAGGAAGAATAGAACAATCATGGAAGTAGCACGGGCAATGCTACATGACCAAGATCTACCCATGCACCTATGGGCAGAAGCAGCAAGGACAGCTGTATATGTACAAAATAGAACACCACACAAGATACTTAACAACAAGACACCATAAGAATTTTTTTTTGGTAAGAGACCAGAAGTTAGCCATCTCAAAATATTTGGCTGTCCAGTATATACACATGTTCCAAAAGAAAAGAGGATAAAGTTAGATCCTTCAGGAAAGAAGGGTATATTTGTGGGGTACAGTGAAAGGTCAAAGGCATACAGAATCTACTTTCCAGGGTTCAAGAAGATTGACATCAGCAGGGATGTGACTTCTGATGAAAACTCAGCATACATCAAATCAAGGAAAACACCTGTTGAAGACTATGAAGAACCAGGGGTACCAAAAACACAAGACACCACCATGAATGAATTAATACCAGAAGTGGATCGTGAAATAGAAGATCCACAAGAACCTGTAGATCCACCCCGTGAGAAGAAATCTCACAAGAGGAAACCTGCATGGGCTAGAGAGCTCATCCAAGATGCAGAAAGGTATGGTATTCCAGAGGAGGAACACAGAGAAAGAAAGAGTACAAGATCACATGCCAGCTATGTTGCCTTACTCTCTGACATTATGAACAAAGAACCTTCCAGTTATGAAGAAGCAGCGGAAAAGAAATAATGGAAGGATGCCATGGTCGAGGAATACTAGTCGATCATGAAGAATGATGTTTTGGATGTGGTGCCAAGACCAGAAGGGAAGTCTATTATGACTTCCAAGTGGATCTATAAGATCAAGCATGCTACAGATGGTAGCATAGAGAAATACAAAGCAAGATTTTTAGCTCGTGGCTTCTCCTAGAAAGAGGGGATAGATTATGAAGAGACTTTTTCTCATGTAGCCAGATACACTTCCATTAGAACAATACTTGCTCTGGCTGCAATGATGAAATGGAAGATACACCAGATGGATGTCAAGACAGGTTTCTTGAATGGTGTAGTCAAAGAGGAAGTGTATATGGAGCAACACTTGGTTTTGAGACACATGATAGGGAGTCATATCTGTGCAGATTGAAGAAATCCTTGTACGGCTTGAAGCAAGAACCTAGGACATGGTACGACAAGATAGACAACCTCCTGTCCAGTTTGAGCTTTACTAAGAGTAAAGCAGATTCCAACCTTTACTACAAGGTTGAGGAAGGCAATCCAGTGATACTCCTATTGTATGTGGATGACCTGTTTTTGACAGGAGAGGATAGGTTGATTGTCGATACGAAGAGGAAGCTTGCTACCGAGTTAGAGATGAAGGACTTGGGTATGATGCTTTACTTTCTAGGTATGGAGGTGTGGCAAAGCGCAGATGGAATCTTCCTTGGACAAGGGAAGTATGCAATAGAGATCCTCAAGTGGTTCGGGATGATGGACTGCAAGGCCATGGCCACACCTATGGAATCGAACCTGAAGCTATTGAGTGATGCTTCATCAGAGTCGGTTGATGCCATGATGTATCGTCAGATGATTGGGTCCTTAATGTACCTGACGAACACAAGACCAGATATTTGCTTTACGATGAACACCTTGAGTCAGTTTCCAACAGATCCTAGACATGTTCACCTGATTGTTGTAAAGCATATTCTGAGGTACCTGAAGGGTACAATTGATTATAGGATCAAGTATGATGTGAATCAAAAGTTTAACCTAGAGGGTTATGTTGATTCAGATTGGGTAGGAAGTGCTGCAGATAGGAAGAGCACTTCGGGTGTTGCTTCAGTATGGGATCAGGTGTGATGTCTTGGTTTAGCAGGAAGCAATCCTGCGTAGCACTGAGTACAGCCAAAGAAGAGTATGTCACAGCTTGTTCAGCTAGTTGTGAGGCAGTATGGCTAAGGAAGCTACTGTCTGATTTATTTAATCTCCAGTTGGATGCTACTTGTAACTATTGTGACAACCAGAGTTGTGTGAAGTTGTCAGAGAACCCGGTGTTCCATGACAGGTCAAAGCACATCAAGATCAAATATCACTATATCAGGGATATGGTGTAGAGAGGAGCAGTGAAGCTCCAGTATGTTGCGACAGATGAGCAGATTGCAGATGTATTGACCAAACCACTAGCCAGAGTGAAGTTCGAGTACTTCAGAGAGAGGCTTGGTGTTCTTCATATAGAAGATACTTCAAGGAAGAAGTGATGGGACACATTTGCAGGAGCCATTCCAAGAATGGTGGTAGGAGGATACTTCCCATGGCTGTGGATGTAAGCGTTGTGTGATGAGCATCAGGACGATGCTCCGGATGATGTTCTACATGATGATGATCAGGGTGATCATGTGTGATGATATGCATCAGGACGATGTTGTGACGATGATCAGGATGATCATGCAATGATGATATGCATTAGGACGATTCTATGATGATGATCAGGATGATCATCTGATGATGATGTGCATCAGGATGATGTACCTGTTATCACCTAAACTATAGTTGCCCCTATGGATGTATCCACTCATGGATGGAAATAGGGACCTAAGTGGACCACAATCCCCAAGGCAAGATTTGACAAGGTGACCTACTAGACCTAGGTTTTGAATTATGCTCATTCCAAATCCACTGAAATCTCAAGTACCCACGTCCTAGAAGTGGACCAACTCCCTTCTCCAAGGTGGTGCGACTTTACCGAAGGAGGCTAAAAAGGGTGATAAATGGATCAAGACAAGTCCAATGGCATCCAAATTTTAGATCCAAGTAGTTTAAGCAAGTGATAGTATGGATCTACAATTTCACATCAATATGATGGCTAGATCTTACTAGATCTGAGTTTAAAGATACCAAGTGGTCCAAAATGGGGATTAAATCCCTTAAAATATGGAATAGGGCCCACAAGGTAGAAATCAGAAAAGTGACAATCTGGGGATAGGTTATTGGAGGTGTAGATCATGAAACAAGCGGGATCTCAACTACCCATCAACTAGATCTAGGTCAACTCACCCTCACCACGAAGTGTGCCCTTGCTTGGAGAAGCTAGGTTGGCTTGGGAAGAGGGTCAAATGGAAGCCAATCCTCACCAAACTATAGATCCGGGATGCCATGGATACTATAGAGGTTGGTTTTAAATATATTACCCAAGAAGCCACTAGATCTTAGTAGATCTGAAAAAATGTAAAAATTGGGGTTTGAAGAAATAAGGGTTTTATCAATTTATGAGTTATGTCAATGGATTGGATCAAGATAAGAGAAACAAACCTGTGGATCTTACCTGGGTAACCTTGTAGATGCCTTGATGATGATGATCTATACAAACCCGATCAATTTGAGAAGCTTTGAGGTATTTTTCTATGCAATCGATTTAGTCCAAGAAGCCAATGCGTCCTCCCTCCTGCACAACAAACGTCAACAATATCATATTTGATGTAATCAAGAGATAAGACTAATGCCACAAGAGAAGTAACAGAAAGATAGCATAGATCACAATGATACTAATGATAACCCCATGATACAAGCAAATGCCAAGAAAGTCGATTTGAAGAAGCCTTGCAAAATCGCCCTTGTTGAAGTCGCCCTCCTGTAGACAAGACAATGATTTCCAAAATAGATAGATCTTACCCCAAATTCTAAATGTTAGGTTGCAATAGACTTTCCAATCACCATCTAAGAACACCAGATGCAAAGGAGACCACAAGAATTTCCACAGGAAAGTTTTTCTATACCAATAATCCAAGAGCCAAAGACCCCTTACAATGAGAAGCTCTCTCCTTTAAATAGGAAGGAGAGGCATAAAAATCCTAACCACTTTTTGAATGAGTGGCTAAGATTAAAAGATACAAATTTCTAATCAATGTTTGAGATGAGCTCAACAATAAAATACATGGATCACTCATAAAATATAACATAAGTGAACAAAATCGCCCTAGAAGAGAGGAATCTCACCAAATCATGATGACAAAATATAATAAGAAGCTTATGGTGGGTCCAAGGGGTAATTTTAGCCACCCTTGGTCAATCCCCATAGCACAATAATAATAAAATAGTCATCAATATACCAAATCATGCCTCTATGGTCAAATCGTAGGCCCCAAAAGACCTCAAAAATCATCAGAAAGTGCCATAAGTGATGGATGCGGGCCCCAATGAAGCTGAAACTGCTGGAGGAGGTGTGGAAGACATCAATCCATCATCACTAACCATCCCATGTCAAAACATTGCCTCAGTAGCCCAAATCGAATTCCTCAATAGCCATTTCTACTGTGATGAACCTGCAATAATTAGTTAATGCAAATACACGAGATATCAGAAATAATATAACAGAATCACTTTTATATTGATCACGGGCCACTTTGAGGGGGCAACCTCCTTTGAGCAAGCTCAATACAATTAACTTCACGGTGCCTTCAATGACCTCAACACACACTTATATACTAAGTCTATGCCCAATACCATGAGTCAAAACCATGGGACATATAATACTACGGGACGACTTACAAAGCATATGCGTCCAATACTATGGGCTAATATAAACTACGGATCAACAAATACTACGGGACGACTTACAAAGCATATGCATCCAACAACAATAAACTAACATAGTAAAGAGAAAGGTTTACATAGGTTCCTACATCCCCTCTCCCTTAGAAAAAGCTTTGTCCTCAAAGCTTTGGTTGGAGAAATTGCTGCAGAAGCTGAAGGAGTGGTTCCCCGGTAGCATCCTCGGGGTGCATTTCAGGCCACTGACGCCTTTGGAGTGTCAAGGAGGATTGCTTGGAAGGCTGTAGATGAAGAAGAACCCTGTCAGCTGCGTGGAAAATGCGCTCAGAACAGTGTTGATCGGCTTGTTGATTCAGGCGAATTCTGGCCATGTGAAGATGGTCCTACAGAATGAGAAGAATCTGATCGCGGTTTCGAAGAACCGAGTCAATTGCCTGAACTAGGGAGCTACTAAGGGTGTATGGAAGAAGAACTGGCGGTGTTTTTCCATAGACCGCTTTATATGGTGTTCTGTGAGATGTGGTATTGTACCACCAGAGCGCTGCTAGGAAATCCATAGAAATAGTTGGCCAAAACTATTTAGGGATGGGCAAGGGTTTGAGAAATCCCGAAAGGAGTGTCGTTTCACCCTTGTTGACTTGGAAAGTATCATCGTCAGCCACCATCTATTGAATTGTCATTTTTAGTCCCGGCCAAAAGAAGTTACATTGTTCCTGGTCATACATTTTGCAGAACCCAGAGTGCCCTATTGATGAAGAAGCATGGAGTTCATAGAAGAGATAGCCCGGTTGAACATATTGCAACCAATTTGGAACAAGCAGAGAAAGAGCTGTAAGAGAAACTGGGTCATCAATTGTGCGAGAAGGAGCATCTTCCACCATATTGTCCTTACTCTTCTTGTAAGTGATCACATAGGGATAACCCATTTCAGGTGTGTTGGGGAGGAGACCCATTGTTCCAAAAAAAATTCCAGACTCGGGAGATCAGTCTTGATGCCGAAATAATTCCCTAATAGGTATGGCTGCCACTTCTGTACTGCATGCAAAATAGCCATCATTTCCTGCTAAGAGGTAGATGTGGCTAAATTCTTACCGGAAAGGTCTCGTGAAGGTAGCAAGCGCATTGGTTCAGCAAAGATACCTGCATATCTATCCAAGGAAGTAGTGGAGACTGTTGATGGGTGCATCTGAATGGAATTGAGCTGAGCGATGACACCATGTGAATTCTTCTTAAGGATTTTTTCCAAGCGATGTGAACTGATGATGCAGAGAGACCCTGGTTGTAAGCCCATAAATTTGTGTTGTGCCCCATTGACTTTAAATTGCATCCAAAGTTCAGCAAAATCCCATAAGATGGGGCCAAGTGTGCATAACCATTGAACGCCCAAAACCACATCACATCCGCCTAAGGACAAGGCAAACATGTCGGAGCGTAGGTTATAATCTTCCATAGAGATACGCACATTGTGACACTTCCCCTTGCAAGGTAAGGTGCCCCCATTGGCAACCATGACTTCAAATTTGGAGCAAGGATGGACAAAACAATCAGCCTGTTTGGTAATTCGAGGGTCAATGAAGTTATGAGTGCTACCAGAATCAATGAGTATGGTAAGAGGGAGCTTCTTGAAGTATCCCCTGACCCGCATTGTTTGTGGGGTGGTGACGCCGATTACAACATGGAGATAGATCTTGGGTGGGTCGTCCTGAGATGGGGTGTCAACAGGCGGGTGTTGCATGTCGAACGGATCATCTACTGTATCTGTAGCTTCTTCACCAAGTTCTAAGGCAGGCGGAGAATCCACATCCAAGAGATAGAGCTTTTGTTGAACACATCTATGTCCCCAAGTGAATTTCTCATCACAATTATAGCAAAGCCCTTTTTCCCGGCGTGCCGGCATTTCTATTTCAGACAAATGCTTGATAGGAGTTGGTTGAGGAGCAGGCGTGATGGGAGGTCGTTGGGAACCCATATTTCTGAAGGGAACAAAGGTGGTTTTGGAGTGTTGTTGAGCTGTGATCTTGTCCTCAGCCAGCTTAGCCAACCCTAGGACTTCCATCATTGTGTTGGGACAAAACATTTTGACCTCTACGCGGATTTCATCCTTGAGACCACTGATAAAACAACTCCTGTAAAATTCATCAGACAATCCTTCTGTGTGATTGGCCAGTTTCTCAAATTCCATCTGATACTCTCTCACTGTGCCAGTTTGGTGAAGTTTAGTGAGTGCTCCTGTGAAGTCGTCAAAAGCACTGGGACCAAATCGTGGCAAAATGAGTTGGCAAAAATCTGTCCAGTTTGGCTCGGGATGAGCTTTGATGTACCAACGGTACCATTGAAGGGCTTCCTGTTCCAAATGAAAGGATGCAAGTGGAACTTTCTGAACATCAAAAGTATTATGCAGACTGAAATATTGTTCTGCTCGGTATATCCATCCAGTCGGATCAGTACCATTGAAGCGAGGAAAATCAAGCTTCGGCCCACGAAAATTGCTAGAAGCAAAGAACCCGGTGGCTGCAAAAGATTCCGGCTGTCTGGTATTGTTCATGGCTGAATGCTGAAGATGGAGGCCGAGAAATTTTTCATCCAGATCTTGGAGTTTGGTTTGGATGGCTGCAAGTGCTTCCTCCATGGTGTGTGCTCCTGCACGGGTGACAACCATAACCCGGTTTATTTTTTTAACAGACTGGAGCGGCTATGGCTCATAAGGAATCTAGAAAAACGCCGAACGGCTGGATCTGGAACGGCTTGCAAAATGGATCTGAAACGGCGCAGCAGTGACCGACAATAGTTCAGTTGAAAGTAGATATGCACCCCAGGTATGTGCGGCTTCCTAACAGTTCAGGGGTTTCACTCAGCCACCAATGCTGTCTGACGGCTTGCGTATTGGGGCAGTACCCCTCACTCCACGGCTCAGGTAAAACTAATAACCGATTTGCCACAAACGACAGCCCTTGGTTTACCTCACGGGTGGGAACTAGTCAATCAGGTAGGGGTCGTTGCCCTTTTCGCTAGCAGGTCCTCTCAATGGGCCAGCTACTTCGAGGTTCCTGTGGTACTCCTCACAATGATTTTTAGGGCTTATGCCCAAGTACTTCCCACAGTTAAGCGGATAGGGATTATTCCCAAATCCGAACCTGCAACAGAAAAAATTTGGGTAGAAATTCCACCCAATGTTCAAAAACTGGATCTATATTGCTCAGAATCACTATTATAGCATGTTTCCGGAACTGGAACAACCACTCTGCTTCTACCCATGAAAGCAGAATAGAAATCTGGGCACTCGGTCAAAATATTTTCTCGCCACAATTTCCACGACCGTCACCGAAATTCTGAAAAATTGCTGATTTTAAATCCGCGATATCTCCACTTTTAGAACTCCAAATGAGATGATTTTTTTTTGAAACTGCGTATTTTTGAAAGAGGAATTCAGATATGCAATCAGTTTCTTCTGATTTTGTGTAAAAAGTTTCAGAAATGGATCTGAAAGTCGCCACCCAAAAAAAGAAAAAAAAATTCCCACTTGTGCCAAGGAAAGTGCTCTGATACCAGATGTGATGAACCTGCAATAATTAGTTAATGCAAATACACGAGATATCAGAAATAATATAACAGAATCACTTTTATATTGATCACGGGCCACTCTTCAGCAGAGGCAGAGTATCGGGGTGCAGTCAATGCTTGCATTCAGGTAGTTTGGTTGCAGGATATTTTGTCAGAGTTTGATATTGGTAGCACTACTTCGACTGTCATATTTTGTGGCAATCAAAGTGCTATCAAGATCTTGACGGATCCAGTTCAGAGATAGAGGACCAAGCACATTGAGATCCACATGCACTACATCCGAGAGCTTGTGCATGACAATACCATTGTTTTGCAATATTTCCCTACCGACGAACAAATTGCAGACATCTTCACCAAGAGCTTCACTGAGAAGAATTTCTCTTACCTTCGTTCACTGTTGGGGCTGAGTTCCATCATGGTGGAGACAGATTAGATCCTTCTATGTTCAGCTTGAGGGGGGGATTTCTTCCCATTAGGTTTTCCCTCTTTCCTCACTTAGATTTATTTCTAGCATTTTTGGATTATTATATCGGGGTGACCTTTGGCCTCAATAACCAGGGCCCTATTCTTTATTTTTTACATCATAGTATAGCTTGAGGGGGGGTGTTAGGATATATCATCATTCATTTTTTATACTTTGCATGCATGCATGTATTTGCATGCATCCCAATCATTTGCATGCATCTCAGTCATCAGTTTGGTGACCCCTAGCACCTTGTCCCCAGTTTGCTGGCCCCGGGAGCTTCTTTCCATGCAGTTATAGCCCTCCTAGTCAGTAAGGTGCCCACCATTCACCTACAACTTGAGAAAGGCACACTTCTTCACCTACCACTCAATTACACTTCAGTTAGTTGAGTTATCTATGGATCTTTCCTTGATTTAAGGCTAGATTGACTCCTCAACTGACTGTATCACTCTGTTGGACCCCTAGTGAGACTAGATTGCCTATTTTGACTCCAGTGAGATCCTCATGTGCCCTCCACTAGGCCTCCTTCCCTACATTAGTGCCTCATGTGCCAGTTACACTCACCACACTCAGTTAGACTCAGT
This sequence comes from Larix kaempferi, assembly GCA_027924585.1. Classification (NCBI taxonomy): domain Eukaryota; kingdom Viridiplantae; phylum Streptophyta; class Pinopsida; order Pinales; family Pinaceae; genus Larix; species Larix kaempferi. The sequence continues at coordinate 16,135,849 of BSBM01000050.1, read as the reverse complement.
TTGACATCTAGAAAACAGTTACTTGTGCATTGATGACCACCACTGATTGATGATGAGGACTCCTAGTTGGAGCCAAGCTATTCCATATAGCTATTTCGAATGACCTCCTTGGTTAATTCAAGTTATTCAGTCATTGTGACTGCACATTGTATTATATTCTACTTCTGAGTTCAATAGAGTACTGCTGCAATTCTCTTGCACAGTTTACACATATTATTCTTTATGCATCTGTTGTAATTGATTTACTTGTTCAATTAGATCTGTTGTGCTTGATTTCACAATATGTCATACAGTCATGCAATTATCTTAGCCAATGCTTCAATACAACATTCATCCATATCTTGTAACTTTCTAGATGCCTTCCATTTCTACTAGAACATTGCTAAGAGTGTGCACTACTCCCAACTTGTCAGGAAAAAGGTTTCATACTACATAAGTAGCAATGGAATGTTGTACAATGCCATAGGCCACTTACCCATCACATGCATATTAGTAGTATACTGTTCATTAATGCAAATATCCTAATATGCATAATACATTGCCTAAATCTAGGAACATAAGTATGAACGATATTATTTAAATAATCAGATATACAAAAAATGACAATTCAAATACTTATCTTTGTTTGTTTGTTGAGTGGACTACCTCTCAATCTTTGATTCCTTGCAAGAACTACTGGACATCACTACTGCATCATTTATGGTCTTTCCCTTTGGCCACATTAGAATTTGGCCATCTACAAATGCAACCCTCATACTTTTTGCATTCAATGAATATATGGAGAGAAGGTTCTTCTTTAGTCCTACTACAAACAAGACATCCTTCATCTTCATAGACTTTCCAGAGTCTAGGTTATAAGAGACTTCACCACTTCCTTTTATAGGATATTGGTAGTCATCCCCAACTTTCACTTTGTGGGGTGACTCAAGTTCGGATAGGTTCATAAAGGATTCCTTGAATCCTGTCATATGCTTGGAAGCCCCACTATCAGAAAGCCAATCATTGCTTCCATGAGTAATAGTACCTGTGAGGGCAGAAATCAAAACATACTCTTCATCGCTTGAAGAATCTTCACTTTCTTCTATGGCTCTCTTCCTGGGAGGTTCATCATCCTCTACAATGTGAGCATGATGCCTTCTTTTGTTTCTCTTCTTCTTGTGAGATCCACCTTTATTATTTTTGGGACAATCCCTGGAGTAGTGTCCCCTTTCATCACATGTATAGCATTGAATGGTGGACATATCTCTTTGGGGTTTGAATTTACCCCTCCAATTCTGGTGCTGGTGCTTTTCTTTCTTACTATGGTGGTGCACCCTTTTGTCATCATTCCTTTTGGAGTGTGTTGTGAGAGCTTGGTCTTCATTACCCATCTTCTCTTCTCAAGCCACAAGTCGAGCTTCTTGTTGTGAGCATTCCTCCCACAACCTACTCAATGAGATGAGCTTCTTCCTAGCACAAATTCCTTGAATGAAGGAATCCCATGACCTAGGGAGACCATTCAAGGTGGTCATCACAATTTCACCATTCTCTATATCTTCTCCCATAGCTTCAAGTTGTTCTTTTATCTGAGAGACCCTTGTGGAGTAAGATTGCATGGTCTCTGCATTTTGTACCTTGACATTCTTCAATTGGTTCCGCAAAGTCATCTTTTGATTTATGTTATTCCCTTCAAATAGCTTGGTCAAGGAATCAAACATCTCCTTGGGTGTCTTTAGAGAAGACACATGAGGTATGAGATGGTCTTTGATAGAATCTGCAATAATCCTCTTGGCCTTGACCAAGTTCTTCTTATGTAAGGCCTTAGCCTCATATCCCTCTAGGAATCGAACCTCTTCACCTATGTAGGTGTCCAATTCATTCTCTTCTAGGATTAACCCAATCCTATACTTCCATGCTCAGAAGTTATCATCCCCTTCAAGTGTATCCTCAAGCTTGGTGTGATGAGACATATTAATGAGAAACTCAAATGGAAATAAAAGATTTAGATCTTACCACTTGATTTGTTGAAACTGGATCTGGAGCTGGCTAGGGTTTGACAGAGAAACCCTAAAAATTCAAACTTGGAATTTCAAACTTCTGTACGGACAAGGAGATGCAATTGACTGAGGCGAGCAAGCTGGTGTGCTCATATTTTGAAAATTCCAAAAATTGACCCCTCAAAAGTGACATGCGAATTTCAGATCTGCAATTTCTATCAAATTCTGGTTTTCTGGTTTTTCTGGTTTTCTTGTCCAAAAGTCAAATTAGGGTTTGACTTTCCCGGATATTCACCCAACCAAAAAGTTCTATCTTGGTCTCTAAATTTTGATTTTGTTGAGGAGAGAAATCCTATGCTGAGAGCACTCCAAAATTCCGCTTTTGTAAAAAGCCCTAATTTCCTGCAGCAGTGACAGGCCAAAAACTGAAAATGCTCGGAATCAAATTCTGTCTCGAGAGAAAGATGCACCTTCCTTACGAGAGTCATCCTAGCCTCCTGCCTTTGATGATCTGTGGAAAGAGACCCGAAAATTAAGAAGCCCTAGCTTCTGCAGCTGCAAAGTGTCTTCTTCTCAGGTTAGCTCTGATACCATGTTAGATTTTTAACATTTAATTCAATATGATCTAGGATCTTATTTGAGAGAATAACAAGCACAACAAATCAATCAGAAGAGACAATAGACACAAAGCATTTCACCGGGGAAACCATAAAGGAGAAAACCCTGCAACTTCCTCAAAGATAGAATGAGCAATAGTACAAAACCCCAAAACAATAAGATAGACTCCAGCAGCTCCTCCTCCACTTGTGCGAACTTTTCTCTGTCTCACTTATGCGCAATGAGTAAGTGAGTGAATGAGTGATCAAATGAGAGTCACACTCTCTATTTATACTTTACTTCACTTTCCTTTTTACCCTACTGGGTCGACTTCTCCTAGGAGAGTCAAATAACCCATTAATCCCTAACTCTGGGCCGACCCCACTAGAGGAGTCTAATAACCCATCAAATAATAATAATGACTCTTCTGATCGGAGGAATATAACCTCTATGTCAGGTGTACAATAACAATATAAAATATACAAGTGAAATACATTCTGAAGTTACAAATAAATCAACAAGAATTATGGAGGACGTTCAACCGCTGGAAAGATACTTAGAGCTGGCTTATGGTGGCCAACATTGCATGGCGACGCAGTAGATTACTCCAAGAGATGTGATGTATGTTAGAGGATGAGGAAACCATCGCGACGAGATGAGATTCCTTTGGTGCCCCAGTTGACATTACAACCTTTTGAAAAATGGGCAGTAAACTTTGTGGGACCTATTAACCTACCAGGAAAGACGACGGGTGCGAGGTACAACATTACTGCGACAGAATACCCAACACGATGGGTCGAAGCAGCACCAGTGAAATATTGTACAGCTGCGATAGCAGCAATATTTCTTTTCAACAATGTGGTAACCAAGTTTGGGTGTGCAAAGATCTTGATGAGAAACCAAGGTATGCATTTTGTAAATCATACCATCAAATCAATGTTGGCACGGGGTTAGAGAGCAGAAGATGCGGAGCCGACAACAATGAAGGGGTCATCAGCAAAGGGAAAGGACCATTCGCGAAGGATAAGGAGACAACGGAAGCAGAAGATTTGGTCCAAATTAGTTAGAATTGGTCATTTGGACCATTTTGTAACCGCCATAGGCGTCTATAAATAGCAACACAATTGTAATAGATAGGCATCGAAGTAAGATTGAATAATCATCAGATAAGTCGATCAAGTCTGATGTATTTTGTCTTCCTGTGGTAACTTTTGCTTGGAACTATTTCTGTGAAGTTCATTCTGTAGTCTTTTTTATGAGTTAATGAATGAGGATGTTCGGCTATGTCTCTATTTTTTGTTTTCTATTTGTCAACATGATTTATACTCTGTACTTTCCATTTATCATTATGAATGATATCTTGTGATTATGCAATTTTGCTGCTTTGTCGATTATGTTGGTTGATATGAGTTATATTGCACATTCGAATTGATAGTATAATGCAAAGACAAATCTCTGGTTTATGTGGCAAATGAGTAAGAGTTAACACATGTCTTCTCCCTATTGCGGAAACTTGGTTCCTGCAGGCCCCCTTAAACATCTCGGGTGAGACTTCACTCGCTCTACGAGTGTTGCTGGAAAGGGTAAAACCTTTATGGGCCAATGCTTAAGGGTGTCTGGTTGGTGTTTGTTGACAACAGTGCGAAGTGAACCCTTGTCGACAGAACTATGTCAACAAATGGTTCAATTGTCGGGACCGTAGTGCGAAGAGAAAAAGAGAGGACTTGCTGTGGCATCCGACGAAATCAGAGATCGAGGAGTGGTTCAACAAGAAGGCATGAGAGTTGCTGAAGAAGAAAATCGCAAACCTGGATGATCGATGACTGACTGGTTATAGAAATATATCTACTCTGACATTCACGAGATATTCTTCTGTGAATTCCCGATACTACTGCATGAGTGGTTGGCACAATTGACATTCCAAAAGAAGAATTTCCAAGTTGGTGAACCTGAACATTGGACACCTGAATTGATCCAGCAATTGAAGCGAGTGGATAACAAGGCATCTAGAGTTGTCGAAGTCTGGGTAGATAGTATTTTGGAGGGATACATCACTGAATTCGCCATCGACACAATCAAGTCATATAGCGATGCGGAAAGGAATTTTTTCAAGGGAACCAGAGGAATATTTCTATTGTCATTGAAATTGTAGATTAAGGTGCTTATCTGCGAACAAGGTATACTAGAGATGAATTCTGATGAGTAAAGCTCAATGTGTGGAGGATCTAGGTACTACGTGGATGTGGGTCTAGTAGAATGATGTGAGGTAGATGGATATAAGCTATGATGAAATTCTAAGGGAAGCTACGGAAGAGTGTGGTACCCTTTGAAGTGGGGTGAGGTTCTAGTCGGAGAAGAAGAGGAGGACTGAGGTTGAGAGAGAGTCTCCTAGAGTGACCGGAACAGAGGAGTGAGAAATGGGACCACAAGGGACTAAGCGACCTTACTGTGACAAAGGAAGCGACCAGGCTACCCCTAAAGCCGACGAAGGGTAGACCCAAAGCTACAATGTACCCACAAATCCGCGCACTACACCCAATTTCAGAGAAAGATACATAAGTTCTTCCTAATGTTGTCCGAAGTGTCAGAACAACGGTAGGAGTAGTGGGTCTGTAAATAATATTAGAAACCCAAGGATGGTAGATGACAACGTGAAAATACTAATTTTCCAGGGTAACGAGACCGAGGATCCTGGTCAGTATTGGTTTTTATGCGAAGCGGTATGGACGGTAAAGCAGGTCCAAGATGACGATATCAAGAAGGGACAACTAGCGATGACCTTTAAGGGTCGTGCACTAGATTGGTTCATGAAATTCATACAAGTACCTACAGGGAGTCTAGAGAAAACACTATCGGAGATCAAGGCAGGATTGATTGATGAGTTCAGGAAGCCGAAATCTGAGTCGCAATATATCATGGAAATGAAAGAGATCAAGCAATTTCCAAATTAATCGGTGTGGGAGTTCGACCAAAGGTATAAAATCTTGATGGAAAAATTAAGCTTTGGGATGAACGACATACAACACAAGGAATTAATCATCACAAGAGTAGTACCACACATTCGTATGCCGCTGATGCAACAGAAAATCGCATCCCAAGTAGAAGCACTGGAAATCACAATGAATTTGGAAGCTTCACCAATTGGAGAAACAGGGTTAGGTATGAACCACATTCAAGCACAGCTAGCAAACCTGGTGATCTAGCTCCAAGACATAAAGAAGGGAAAAGAAGTGCACGAGGAAATATGGTGCACCCGCTGCAAATTAGAAGGCACCATAAGGACCAGTTCTCGGAGTTTCACGAATATTTACAATTTGGCGCACCGAATCCACTTAGTCAGGGAGGAATGTCGTGGTGTCGAATCTTTTAGAGAAGGGGGCATCGGTCGGAAGAATGCGTATATTTACATAAAATGGTGTCGAAACTGGCCAATCTTTTCTGCAATTTCTGTCAATTGGTCGAGAACGAAGAGAAGGCTTTTAGGGCGTATGACTTGCTCCAAGAAAGGGCCGCAAATATGTATTTTATGAAAGGGGAAGAGAAACCCCCTGTATAACAGCAACAACAGTACAATCAACAGCAGCCGCACTACAATCAGCAGTATAACCAGTCGTAGCTCCACTATAGCCAACCACAGTTGTTGTACAATCAACCCCCACTGCAATATGGCCAACCACAGTATCAGCCTGCGCAATATAACCAACAGCCATATGGCTAGCCACGAGGAGGATTCAAAGGAGGATTCCACGGAGGTCGAGGTGGAGAAGTTGGTCGAGAAGGAGCTTTTAGATGAGGTAGAGGGCCAGTTATATGCTATAATTGTGGTCAAGTTGGACATTATCAAAGAGATTTCCCAAACTCAGTTGCGTAGTGTAATTATTGTAGAACACTAGACCATAGTGTTGAGGATTGTCCCCAACTGATTACAAAATGGAAAACTAAAAATCCACCCCAACCTCAACCGAATCCAAATCAAAATCAAAACCCACCTCCAAACGTACAAAAGATTTCAGCAGAGATAAGAAGTCGACCTGTGAACGTCGCAGTAGTGACCAAAGGAGGGGCTGTGACAGGGGAAGGCAAGCCACAGTTGAGTGTTTGACCGACAATGAGAAAACAAGTCCAACTTGATGTGGAAGCGAAAATGGATACCTTTTTAGAAGCACAAGAGACAATGAGATGGATGAGGAAACCACCAATTGGCCAGAAAGAACCCACCTATGAGATGTCGCCAGTATTCAATACAACGAACTCACAGAAAAATATTAACACCTTGAGGGCCTCCCTAGAAATCTGTTTGGAAATGGCGAAAGATCATGATGCGCTAGCAAAGACAGCCAGCCTACTACATCGACAGGAGGACGGACGATAGATTCGAATAGTAAATCGATTGCACAAGAAGAAGACAGGAAAAGAAATGAGAATGAATGCGCAGATTGGTGGATTCGATGTCGACTCTATTATTTTGGACTTGGGATCATATGTAAATATCTTGACGAAACAAACATGGGAGACAATGTGGAAACCACAGCTAGCATGGTCCCCTATACAACTTCAACTAGTGAACCAGAGCAGGGTCACGCCCATCGGCTGATTATGTCATATCCCAGTCGAGATAGAGGAACTAAAAACTTATGCAGATTTTGACGTGATAGAAATAGTTGATAACACAAGCACCTATCTAGTGTTGTTAGAAATAGAATGGGCAATGGAGAATCAAGTTGTGATCAACTTTAGGAAACGAACAATGTCGTTTGAGAACCATGACATGAGGGTCGTTGCCCCATTGGATCCATCAGAAGGACAGAGGTATGTCGAGTCGATGCGGGATGAATTCACAGAAGGATGGGACAATGTTTACAACATCTCGGAGGACTACATTAATCCCACCATCGATGGAGAATTGGGGTGGAAAAGCGTTAGCTCGCCATCATCAGATTCCGATGAAGCACTTGATAATTGGCAGAATCGACTACATGAAGTATCATTCAGGAGGTGTGTGCACATCACCCAGTCACTGAGATGGGTGGCAACAGAAGTCTGTGAACTACCAACATACGAAGGATTTCCTAATCTGACTAAATTCATCACCGAGTTTAAAGAAAGAGTAGTAGAACCGCAGAGACTGTTGGAAATAGAGGAAGCACTCAAGGCTACACCGGCGCGATGGTGGGAAACGCACAAGTCGATGATAACAAGTTGGCCGCTATGTCGACAACTAATGGAAGTCAGGTTCGGAGAAACTGAAGGGTACGGTGGAAGGAAATACAGTAGAAGGAGTGACCCAAGGGATCACTTGGAGGAATGTCAAAGCGCATGGAGAGTGAGACCACAACAAGAATGGGTCCATGCATTCATCCATACATTGGATGAGGTACCGCAAAACTGGTACATCGCAGCTGAACTACGACATGGAACGAATATGTGGGAAGAGCTAACTATTAACTTTAGCCAGACTTTTAACTTCTCGAATGAAAACCCCTTCATCCATAGCGCACTGCAGGAGATTCGGGAGAAGGTACTTGAAGTAGTCCCGATGGAAAAACCAATGGGATTACAGTGGAATACGATGCCAAAAATGTTGTTGGAGTGTTACAACATGACGAGATGACCAGATGATCCACGAGCTGTTTATATACCAGAGTCGAAAGGAAGCTGGGATTTCAAAGCACCAGATATGCCCTTCAACAAGTTTCAACAACTATTGCGCATCAAGAAGGTTAATATTGGGTAGGAGGCAAAGCCCAAGTTAGCAAGCATAGGAGAGTATTGAGATGATGTGACAATCGCAAAAGTCACTGATCTACTACACGAGTTTCAAGATCTGTTCCCAACGAAAGTTTCAGAAATCAAAGGCATTTCTAGGGAACTGGGCAAAATGAAGATTCCACTAAAACCTGATGCAAAGCCGGTAAAGCAACGACCTTATCGATTGAATCCCAGCTACAAGGAGCGTGTGAAAGCCGAAATAGAGCGAATGTTGGATGTAGGCATCATAGAGCCGGTAGAAGAATCTGAATGGATCAATATGATGGTTGTCCAAGATAAGAAGACTAGCAAAATCAGGATTTGTGTCGATCTAAGGAAACTGAATGACACATGTCTGCATGATCCATTCCTGACAACATTCACAGACGAAGTGCTAGAAGGAGTGGGAGGTCAAGAGATATATTCGTTAACAAACAGATTCTCAGGATATCATCCAATAAAGATTGCGAAGTAGGATCAACATAAGACAACCTTCGTAACAGAATGGGGTTGCTTTCAATACACAGTAATGCCATTCGGTCTCAAAAACGCCCTGACAATCTTTTCAAGATTAGTTGTTGCTGCATTCAAGGATTTCATTCATAAATTCCTTGAAGTATATATGGATGATTGGACCATGTATGGCCTGGTGAACGACCATGTTGCGAATCTAAGGTTGATGCTGGAGAGATGTAGGCAGCATCAAATTTCGTTAAACTTGAAGAAGTGCATATTCTATGCTCCATTCAGGATTCTGTTAAGACACATTGTATGCAAGAAAGGGATGTTGGTTGACCCAACAAAGATTTAAATTATTGTCGACTTACCATCTCCAACAACAGTAAAGCAGTTAAGGGCAACATTGGGGCATACTGGGTATTCCAGAAAGTTTATCAGAGGGTACGTGGCGATCACAGAGCCAATGGAAAAAATGTTCAAAAATGATGCAAAGTTCGAGTGGAATGAAGAGTGCCAGAAGAGCCTCGATGTACTGGAAGCAAATATGGTCGCAGCACCAATATTAGTTTTTATCGATTGGACAAAATAATTCCATGTTCACGTGGACGCGTCATCAGTCGCACTAGGGGTAGTATTGGCCCAGCCAGGAGAAGGAGCGATCGATCATCCAATTGCATTCGCAACTAGGAAGCTATCCACTACGGAGAAAAACTACACGACGAAAAAAGGGAAGGGCTAGCAATGGTCTACGTGCTACAGAAATTTTGCCACTACATATTTGGAGTCCATTTCAAGATGTTTATTGACCACTCGGCATTGAAATATTTGGTCAACAAGCTTGTGTTGGGGGGGGGGATATGTCGCTGGTTGCTGCTATTTGAAGAATTTGACTTTGATATCATTGTGAAACCAGGATGACTGAATGTAGTACCTGATCACCTATCCTGAATTGAGTCAGAAGAAGAACCTAGAAGCATCGACGAGGGATTACCAGATGCGCAATTATTTCGGATTGGAATGGTCGATGACCATTACGAGCAAATCATTCAGTTCTTAACTACAGGATGCACAGTAGAAGGATTAAATACCATTCAGAAAAAGAAGCTAGTTGTGAGGGTTGCTAAATTTCAGCTAATTGCAAGTCAACTTTACAAAATGGGGCCAGACGAAATCCTTCATTGATATGTCCTTCTGCATGAACAGGAAAGGATACTAGCAGAAGCTCATGACGGGATCGCAGGAGGACACTATCGAGGGCATGCCGCTGCTAGGAAGATACTAAGAGCTAGACTATGGTGGCCGACAATGCATGTAGATGATGCAAATTACGCCAAGAGATGCAATGTATGCAAAAGAACAAGAAAACCATCACGCATGGATGAAATGCCGCTAGTACCTCAGCTAACGATACAAGATTTCAACAAATGGCTAGTTGACTTCGTAGGACCTATCAACCCACCAGGAAAAAGAACAGGTTCGCAATATATAATTACTGCAATTGATTATTTGACACGATGGGTTGAAGCTGCAGCGGTAAAAGATTGCACAACTGCGACGACAACAATATTTCGCTTTGATAATGTGGTCACCGGGTTTGGGTGTCCAAAGATACTGATGAGTGACCAAGGTACTCACTTCATCAACCAAACTATCAGGGAAATGACAGAAGAATTCCAAATTCAACATCGACGGAGTACCCCATATCACCCACAGGCGAATGGTGCGGTGGAGGCACTGAACAAAGTATTGGAGCACACCCTCACCAAGCTATGTAACACGAACCACGATGACTGGGATTTGAATATTCCAGCGATACTATGGGCCTACCGAATGACTTGTAAACGCTTGACAGGACAGACTCCATTCAAGTTAGTTTACGGACAAGAAGCGATGATGCTAATGGAATATATTGTCCCGAGTTTGTGCATCGCAGCAGAACAGGAATGAGTGATGACGGAGCAGTCGAAGAATGGTTGGCGCTGTTAGTACAACTTGACGAGGACAGGTTTATCGTAGGGTTCCACCAACAGGTAGAAAAGGATCGCCAGAAAGCTTGGCATGATCTCCATTTCAAAGCAAAGCACTTCCAGCGTGGAGATATGGTGCTGTTATACAACAGTAAGTTTGCAAAGCACCCAGGGAAGCTGCAGATGCATTGGTTGGGTCCCTATATTATAAATTGTATTACTGATGGAGGTGCAGTGCAATTACAAAATCTAGACGAGACACTGTTGACAAACCTAGTGAATGGAAGTCGACTGAAGCCCTATCGCCATAGTCAGTCGCATAGCGACTAAGACAAAGTTCAGAAAAAAAAAAATGATGATGATGATCAAAGATTGGAAATTTGTCGACAACGTTGGATCTAGCGATGAAACAATAGCAGGATAAGAAGTGACAAGGCTCGACGCTTGTCGGCGTTTAGTATGTGGCAGTCAAATTAGATCATAATTACAGCATTTAAGCATCGATGGAAGGCGACGGAGGTGGATAATGACACACTCGATGACAGAATTTGGCAAATCAATGAAAGATTGAATGAACGATTTGGTAATTATGGCTCAAGAATGACAAGATGGATAGGGAACGAGCAAATTAAGCTAGAAATGGATAGAGGGGTAAGAAAGTTGCAGATTAAAGAAGTAAGGGTAGAGGGGTAAGAAAGTTGCAGAATAAAGACGTGAGGGTAGAGGGATAAGATGGTCCATTTTTTTTCCAATGGAAGCACCCAAGGTGCACTAAGGGAAAGGACAACAAGTGTTCACGAGAAACCGACAGATGCGTACGCGCCAACAATTAGGAAGAAAAGAGGTGAAGTATCCCCTGAGATGTCTAAGCAAATTTCATTTGTTGGAAGAAAAGCATAACTGTCAACCGCGGAAGCACCAAGAACAAGGGCACTCTGGGTCCAGCGAAGGATGATCAAATTCGCAAAATGGATGTGATGGAACCAGAGTCGGCAGCACAATGCCCAGCGAAGGATGATCAAATTCGCAAAATGGATGTGATGGAACCAGAGTCGGCAGCACAATGCCTAGCGAAGGATGATCAAATTCGTGAAACGGATGTGTCGGAACTAGAGTCGCCAGCACAATGCCCAGCTTAGGATGATCAAATCCGTGAAACGGATGTGCCGAAAGCAGAGTCATCAGCAAGATGTCCAACAAAGGATGATCAAATTGGTGAAACAGAGTCGTAGCAGAGGTGTCCAGTTGAGGTGGCTCGAGGGCGAGCCATAAGTTTGTGTTGGGGGCCTGTTGGCACGGGGTTAGAGCGTAGAAGATGCGGAGCTCACAGCAACGAAGGGGTCATCAACAAAGGGAAAGGACCATTCATGAAGGAGCCAACAAAAGCAAAAGTTTTGGTCCAAATTAGTTGGAATTTGTCATTTGGACCATTTTGTAACCACCATAGGCATCTATAAATAGAGACACAATTTTAATAGATAGGCATCGAAGTAAGATTGAAGAATCATTGGATAAGTCAATCAAGTCTGATGTATTTTGTCTTCCTGCGGTGGCTTTTGCTTGGAACTATTTCTGCGAAGTTCATTCCACAGTCCTTTTGATGAGTTAATGAATGAGGATGTTCGGCTACATCTCTATTTTGTGTTTTCTATTTGTCGACATGAGTTATACTCTGTGCTTTCCATTTATCGTTATGAAAGATTTCTTGTGATGATGCAATTTTGTTGCTTTATCGATTATGTTGGTTGATATGAGTTATATTGCACATTCGAATTGCTAGTATAATGCGAAGACAAATCTCTAGTTTTTGTAGAGAATGAGTAAGAGTTAACACATGTCTTCTCCCTACTGCAAAAACTTGGTTCCTGCATCCCCCCTTAAACATCTCGGGTGAGACCTCACTCGCTCTGCGGGTGTTTCTTGAAATGGTAAAACCTTTCTGGGCCAAGGCTTAACGGTGTCTGGTTGGTGTTTGTTTCCAACAGTGCGAAGTGAACCCATGTCGACAGAACTATGTCAACAAGCAATGAATGAGGAGTTTCAGATTGAGCATAGAATAAGTACTCCATACCACCCACAGGACAATGGAGCAGTTGAAGCGTTGAACAAAATTCTGGAGAATGCGCTCACTAAGGTGTGCAATACAAATTGCAACGACTAGGACTTGAAGATTCCCGCAGTATTATGGGCCTATAGAACAACATGCAAAAGATTGACAGTCCAAACCCCCTTCAAGCTGGTATATGGACAAGATAAGTAATTCCTATGGAGTATATTGTCCCCATTCTGCGCATAGCAACAGCGACAGGCATGAGCGACGATGGGGCTATTGAAGAAAGATTGGCACAATTATTGCAACTAGATGAAGATAGCTTTATTGGGGGGTTTCAAGAGCAAGTGGAAAAATATCGACAGAAGGCATGGCATGATCACCATGTAAAGAAGAAGCACTTTCAGCACAAAGACATGGTACTCCTATATGAAAATAAGTTCGCAAAACACCCAAGTAAGCTCCAAATGCATTGGCTTGGTCCATACATCATAAATTTCATTATTGATGGGGGCACAGTTCAATTGCAAAAGTTGGATGGAACACTTTTGACGCGCTTAGTGAATGGGAGTCGATTAAAGCCCTATCAGTATAGCCCGACGCACCTCCACTTAGGAATATAGGAGGTTAAAAAACAAATAGGTACACCACGCAGTTCGGGAGTCTGTCGACATAACCGCTACAAGGGTTGAGTTCATGAAACGTCAACGAGGTTTGGGCCCTGTCGATGTCCAAACCGGTGAGCGAAGTGGTCATATTGGGAAATAAATGAAGCAGTGAAGATGCGGGGGACGGCGGCGGAAGTGGACGGAGATGCATTTAATGCCGCATCATTGATCCAGATTGGGTAAATCGACGATGGATTTGGGTAATCATTGTCCAAATCAATTCGACGAGTGAAGAGTGGGAAGCCAAAGTTATAAAGGAATGTGCACAAAAACATTCTAACCCATTTCATTTTGAGAGTGTTGAAGGTGAGAGTGTTGAAGAAATCAAAGAATGAAGTTAAGAATATTGCAGTCGAAGAGTTGTGATGGATCACATGGTATCCATCACCAGTACACAGGAGCCACCCGCTACAAGGGCACCCATTGTCTAGGAGAAACCAGATATTGTATCAGCATCGGCGTAGAGTTTTCGAAAGAAGAGAGGATCTAATCGGTCGGTGGATGCGGAGAGAAGAACAAAAACCATCCACAGCATGATGCGGGTTGCAGCTACAGGAGGGGAAGCAGGCACTTCAGGGGCCACAGAAGAAGAGGCGACAACAGCTAGGGGAAAGGAAAAGCAACAGCAAGGTCCATCTGTGGCGGACATTCCAGGATATGTGTCATCAAGGAGGGAACGGGCTCCACTAGTAAGACTTGGAAAGAACGCCAAGTATATGATAGTGGAACCGGTGACACCAAAAGGTGTCCACATTACCAGCAGGATATTGCAGTGGCTACGTAAGTTGCAATACAATGACCATGACATTTTGGCATATGCCGAATGCACCCCACAGATGTTTATGGAGAAAGTTCAGGAGGGAAGAGACCCAATTACATTAGAACCAATGCCATGGGCGTTGGGACTACAACGATCGGGATTGTTGTCGATCATAAACATGTCACATTTTGGGCGCTCGGCGGAGGTCTGCATGCATCAAAAAACTTCTCCTCTATCTCCACGACGGCTACTTATGGCTCGACAGAAATATCCCAATCAATGTGGATCTTATTGCGAGGATTAGTGGGTTACCCAAGATGGGGGTAGACCCGTCGCAGTACTTTCAAGGTAAAGACAACAACAAGAAGTTGGAAGCAAATGAAATCCAAATACAGGGTATTCAAAAACATCCATGGTTACTTAATCAACACAATTAATGACCGAGATGTCAAGCTCGCGGAAAAGTTGTTGGCAATCAAGTTAATTCAGAAAATCCACCCCAACCAATGCACAGCAAGGGTGATCGCATCAACAGAGCAATGTGCGGTCGGGGTTCAGATGAACTAGTCGTTGTTCCTATTGAATGAACTGATGGAGGATGCAGTCGCAACACAGGAAAAGGGTAATCTCTTTACTTATTCATGGCTCTTGTTGTTGATTGCTTTGGTCCCATGGATAGAACCACCATAGTACCAAGGAGTGGAGACGCAAACTGTCAAAGTGTGCCGAGGGGCACGATATAAAAATTTATGGGCGTTGAATGACAAGAACAGGCAGCGAGATAACAACATATAGTTCTACATCTACGTGGAAGAGCTACAAATGCAAGCATTAAAGATCCTGCATGTTAACACTGAAATTGACCCCCAAGGCTGAAAGAGGGTAATTCTGGGTAACCACTAACCAATCTTTGGCCTGCGCTACTGACCCAACACAGACAGAGAGGGCTCTCTCTAAAATCTCATGAAAAGACTGGAATAATCAAGATTGTCAATAATGAAAAAGAAACACCAGCATTCACGGCCAAAATATTCAATTACAACAATTATACAGAAGATCAAATTTATGTTTGGAACGAAAATGATTCAATCATTGTTTGGTCGAAAACATATGAACTTCGTTTGGGCAATGGATTCATATTTAACAAACTCTGAAAACATCATTCACAAAGGTTCTGCAAACGCATTTAAAAGGACAAGGTAGCAAGCAGCTAGTAATCAAAGAGATTTAATTTGTGGAACAGAAGAGGAAAGAAACAGTCCATCAATGTAAGGCATACCAAGATGAATCCTACATCAACTTTAGTAGAATATGTTGGTGAAATACTTGGAAAAAGCTAAGCAGAGCATAACTCCTATGAATTCCACTTAACCACTACCTCGATCCAAGCATGAAAGAAATAACACAGAATCGAATAACAAAGAGAGACACACAATTTCACATGGGAAAAAGGAAAATATAGACTACCAGACCAATTACACTGGAATCCTTGTCAAAACGCAGGCTTTGGCTCTGCAAACTTTATTAAAATAGCTCAAAAATGTCTTACAGACTAATCCTCAAAATACCAAAAGCTTTCAAATAAGATTTTCAACCCTTGTGCCTTCGATTGCAAATGTATTTATAGATGTCTTCGAGCTCTAGGCTCGGCTCCTTCTGAACAGAAAACAGTTACAACCATATGACACCTATCTAACAGCCAAATCGAGGCATTGTTCGTTGTCACTATTACAAAACAAAATATCTATGAGGCATGCTTAACTGCCATTTACAATTGCGTGGTCGTTTCATTACATGGCCAAATTACTTTTAAACAAAATACAAAATACAAAAATTGCAGTTATGTAGCTACTTTCAGCTGAATTGCTTTCACTGCTCATCAAATCCTGGATGCGTCCATGTTGGATGCTTTCTGACTTCACTACATCCTTTCACGCTCCCATCTTTAACTTTTCTTTCCCATACTTCTCTACCAGCTTCCATTGCTCGGGCGAGGGTAAATCCTGGGAGGCGAGCTCTTTGAGTAATATCCTCAGCTCAGTGTGTTCAGTGTACGAATAGCCAACATGAAGAGTTCTGGCTTCTCTAAAAGTTGATGCTAGCTCGAAGTCACCTTTCAGTGTATCAACCACTGTGCCTCCTATTAAGGGCGTATTTATGCTAATGAAGTCCTCTTCATTCATCCTGCAGTCCCACAACTTAGACTTGTATTCATCTCTTGTAAGCATGACTTCATTCTCACCCGAGAAGGTAGGCAGGCCCTTTTTGAACAGAGGATCAAAGGCCTCTTTAAAGAGTTGTGTCTGCTTCGATATGATATCTATCCCTAATTGGACAACTTGCATTTGTTGATATCTACTAATTATCTTCTTAGCTCCTATGATTATGGATACCCTGTCCTGGATGTTTGTAGTTGTAGCTTGTTCCTCTGAAAGGCCACCTAAGAACTCAACTGCATTCTGCGCATGCTCCAAAGGCTTTTTGTTCAATCTCTCCTTCACCACTGCTACACCTTACTGGGCCAATTTCACCACTACTCCTTTATCCATTATAAAATTTAAGTAAGGCCTTAGATCTTCAGCCTGTTTTATGATATCATCCCATATGATTTTCTTGGCTTCCGGTAACACCTTCTACCCAATCACATGTTCCTTCAAACTATCAAGCTCTGACTACGTCTCCTAGTACTTGGTTTCCCAAGCCTCCTTTTGGCCTTTTGCAATATCCTTCAAACTTTGCAAATTGGCAACTTGCTTCTTTAATCGAATCACCTCAGCATCCTCCAACATGGCATTAGTTATTTACCCTATCAAGGAAAAATCTCCAGCTGCAATGGAGGCTGAGGCCTCTTGTTCTATTTCCTTTTCCTTTTTCTTCACTTTCCTATCCAAATCTTCAAACTGGGCTTTCCACGAGTTTGCACTAGCCTCCACAAAGGTCATGTCAAACTTCAGCTTCTTTTCCCTATCTCCAAACTCCACCAATTTGTCTTTACAGTCTAACAACTCCCCTTTCAACTTTTCCTTCTCTTCTTCCAGCTATGCTATTTCAGAACTATTTGCCAACTGAGTGGTGGGGATCTTTAGCTTTTTTTTTAATGACAAGATCTCTTGATCTTTTTCATTCAGCAACTCTTGGATTTTTTTCTTTTTATCCTCTTCGGTCTCATTTTCCAGCAACTATGTTTGATGTTTCTTTGCCTACACTTTCAGAGACTTATTTTCTGCTTTCTCAAGCCCCAACTGTTTCTGGACTCTGGACTTATTTGTCTACACTTTTGATAGTTCTATTGCAAGCTTCAGCAGCCTATTATAGATGACTTCCCCTGTCTCTTTGTGTAGATTGATTATATCAGGGATAGGGATGTCTTCCAGGTTAAACTTTACCTCTGTAGCTTTTCTCTTGGTGGCCATGGCCAGGCTCAATGTGTTATGGGTCAGATTTCAGCTAGTAACCAAGGCCACTTCTTTCTTGGATATCTTCCTTACCTCATAATACAACCTAGCTTCTGCTGCTATGTTATCAGCATTTTCATCATATTCTTCCAACAGCTGGGCCCTACTGATACTTGATCCTGTAGGTCCTTTGGGTGGTTTTCCAAATACATGCTCTTTTACTTCATAATGAGGCATGAGAAACCTGACCTGCTTTTTCTTAGTTTTCTCTTCTTGTATTTTCACTATTTGTTGATCATCACCCTCCATCTTTTGCCTCTTTGCAGCTCTTTCAGAGTCACTATCTACCTCCATAGGGCTAATAACCCCTGAAGTACTGGTTTTTTCTGGAATATTGTCAAGAGATAAGTCTGTTGTCCATGTAGGAGCTTTACCAGGTGATCTGCTTGGTGAAGGTGTGCCTCCCTGAAAAAGGAATCTCAAAGTTTGAGAGTCCTCCGAAGCATCAATGTCCATTGGTCCTTGATCAATATATTCTAACCAATTGGCTCTCTCCGTCATTCCATCCATCTCAAAATTCTCATATCCCTTTCTGTCAACTGCCTTCCTTCTTTCTGAGATTATGTGATGTGGATCATAGTTCATTGCAACCTTGGAAGGGAGTCCTAGGTCTATCATCATCCTTTCAATTCCTAAGAGGGTTGTTTTGTGTTTGATTACAAAAGAACCTATTGTCCAAGGGAAAGCTAAGTCAGATAACTTCTTGATATCTATAACATGTTCACGTTCAACTGTCAGTTTCTACCTTATGAACTCCAAATGGAACAACCTGGGTGTCAAAAATGCAAGGAGTACATATGGCGGGTATGAAAATCCATACACTCTAATTACAATTCCCTGTTTTAGCAAAAACCAATCCCCAATCCCTCTCTCCATAGGGGGATGTAGCAAATCCTTCATTTCTAGGAGTACTCGAGGCAAATTCTCCTGGAAAAAGATGTGATAAACCTGTTCCATCAAGTTATTCATGAAAAGTATGTAATCTAAATACATCTCTCTTGTAATTTTTAGCCCAAGTACCTGTAGGTTGTCTTCAATGGCTGTTAAGAACATCAAAAGTAAATCAGACTGGAATCTAAAGGTCCTTGTCTTAGGGAACTCAATTAACTAGGAGTGAATACTTTCAGCTAGGGAATCATCAAACCTTAGACATGCAGTCTGGACAAATGAATCTAGGTCTGTTTGTTCTACTGGACAGGTACTTAAGACAAACATCAGACTGATCAATGTTTCTGGAACGTATTGGTCACTATCTAACCCTAAAAACTGGGATATCATGGAGATTATCCATTTAGACTCATCTCTGAACAAACTGGCCTCATCAGGGAAAACTGAACCTGGGAAGGACGCATTTGGTAATAGGGCATCATGGTAAAAGCTCTGTTTGAGTTCATTTGAGGCTAGGCGAAAGTATTGAACCAGGTCCTCCATTCGATACCCAAGGGCTTTCTAACCGAATTCATGGGGAATGGCTAAGGCCTTTCTAACAGTCGGGGTTTTCACCGAATAGAGGGTCTTAGAGCCTGAGGCGTCTAGGATCGCTTTCTGTTCTGAGGAATAATTTGTGGCACACCACTCAATGAATTCAGGGCAACTTGGGGTCTGGGTGGTGGTGAACAGATGAAAGAAGGATTGATAGACCTTATGGACGTCTATTCTTCTGCCTCTTATAACCTCCAACCTCTCCTTGGCCATATCTATGGAGATGTTGATCAGTATGGTGTCAAAAATGTCACCATCCTTGTCTTCCAACCGGGGACCGGTGATTGGAGATTCAGCACCAAGGGAATCTCTTACTTCAACCATTCAATCAACTTCACGAGAAAAGAGAAGAACAAACCAACCTGGTGATCTGACACCTGGACAATCTTCCTGAGCTTCTAGTCGGCTAGTCTACTCTGCGGGATCAGGTTCTTTCGCTTTCCAATGCATCCGATACAGGTGGAGTTCAAGTCTTTGTACATACCCGGTTTTTATAATGCTAAATACCATATCACCCCTCCAGTTGTGACGGTGGTGAAGCCACATCAGTCGTCCCTCCTGGTTGGCCTTTCTCCGCCATAGATCTACTTTTCGATCTCCCACTGCTCCCGATCAAGTCGTACACGACTTCAATATCCATTTAGATCTTCGAAATACTTCAGCCGTTGATCTCCTTTTTTGCTCAAATCCTGATCGTATGATGGCCTTAACTTTACCGACTGCGGTGATTTGAGACACGGTTAACTTACCCATGATAAAAATCAGCGCAGTCATCTTTAGGCTGTTGATTTGCCTTCGGTAGATCTGCACCATTGACAGATGCACGGTGCTTACTCCGACCATAGCGATTTGAAACATAACATATTTCGTGCAAGTTAGATCAGCGCAGTGGCTGTACACCGTAGATCTTTCCTCCCACTGATATTCGCTGTCAATTGCTTTAAGAACTTGCCCGTCGGCTCACGCCCGCCCATGTGTTAGATCGCCCACAACTTCATTTGCGTCGTGCGCTCAAGGCCGTCGATCTTCGGGGCATTTGATCTGAACCATCCATACATATCTTCATTTGTTTCTGGCTCATTAGCCCCCTAATCATCATGGACCTCTGGATTTTCCCCCGAATCTTCTATTTCTTGAACTGATTCTCCTTAGAACTATGATTCCTCTGTTCGTGGGGATGTGGTCCGAGAGCTGGTTCTCCTTTCGGGGATTTTGACGACCATGAAGCACCTTCATTCCCACGAAATCTGCCATAGAACTTAGCACAATTTGAGTGCTAACACCATGATTGAAAGAGGTCGCGGAAAATAAATATAGACGGATCATGAGGCTTACTCCGGGGCCTCATGAAATTTTTATCCAAGAACGCGCAGACCCATCGAGGCAGTGGTTAACCATGCAGTAAAAGATGACTGAAGAGCTGGACGCAATCGTAGAGGAATGGCCAAGTGAATGGAAGACCCAGGTCGACAATGACCAATTATTGGATCTAAAGGATGGAAAGCCGACGGACGTGCCAAAGACACAAACTGAGACAAAGGACTCAGAGGACGAAGATGAAGGCGAGGATGACCAGTCAGGACAAGTGAGCGAAAGTCATGATGTGTCAAAAGACACTCCGACATATTTGGAGTTGGAAGCACAGCTACAAGAATAAAGAACGAAGAATAAAAGGGACAAAGGAGAAGGGAGTACCACTACTGGTCTCCCTGATGAGTAGATGAACATGTTGCTTGACATGATTACAACTGTGGCAAAAGAAAACCAAGCAAAAGTGACACAACATTCGACAGAGTATTTCCACCAAGTGTCGAATTTGTTACAAACATTGATTAATACTATTATGGAGACCGGGGTGAAGCCAAGGCTTGAAGAGGCAAGTCAGTCAAAGGTACGACAAGAAGAGGTTGATATCGGTACTCAACAGTGAATCATATAGGTTCTACCTGGTGTGATCACGATTGGTAACAAATATTTAGACCTCGCCCTACGCAGGCTCGACACTATAAGTATAGACCTGAACATGTTACCTATGTTCATGCTTCATCACACCCATATTGGGACTACTGAAGAAATGTGAGAGCGAGAAGCATCAACACATGACCAAATGATCAATTACAAAAAGCAGGAAAGAAGTGTTGAGGCAGAGGTGAATAACTCCACGAGGAAAAAGAGACAACAACAAAGGAAAAGGAGAAAGTGATGGATGACAGGAAGCAACTAGAACATGCCATCTCTATGGCATGCACGGATGCGCCAGAAATATCCAAGGAGATGGTCGCGGAGGACAAGGAATTGAAGTTGGGCGCAGTCCTTTCGGATCTTAGGAAGGTCAATGAGGAGTTTAAAATGAGGGTAGCGTCGAGCATACCACCAGAACAAGTAGAATCACAGAAGACCAGTATCAAGGATGTTGTGACAGAGATAGCAGAGTTGGAAAAAGGAGCACAACACATCGTAGAGGAGGTATTACAATTTTGGGGAAGCCTCGTACAAGACGAGCAGTTGCACTAGTTCAATGAACTACTTGGGGAAGCAGAAGCGCAGCTGGAGACATTGAGGGGATTGCTAAAGGAAATGCCCCTACTTGTACAAATAACTAAAGCAACAGAGTTGAAGGACTCGCAGCAACAGGTCAACAAGGCGTGACAAAGACAACGGAGGAGGATAACGTAATTGGACGATTTGCAGTCTAAGGTGGACCAGCTAGCAATTGAAGCAATGCCAGTATTGACACAAATCAAGGAAAACTTGGAGAAAGTGTAGCAAAAATAAAGTGAGTATCCAACGGAGCAAGAGGTCGAGGAATGCACAACAATCAAAGTAGTAATTAGGGAAGAAGTCGACAGAATTAAGACAGTGTACGAAGAGTTTAAGGCGCAAGTAAACACACCAGCAGCATCTGGATGAAGTGGCTCGACGGAGAGCCATAGGTTTGTGTTGGGGGCTTGTTGTCACAGGGCTAGTTCATAGAAATTTTGGTATAAGCAGCGACAAGGAAGATAAGCAGACAGTGACGAGTGGAAAACGGCAAAGGTAAAGAGTGATCATGGAGCGGAGCAAAGCAGTTAAAGCGGAGTAGGAGTTAGTTAGACTTAGTGATTGAGATATGTCCACTTTGCGAAGTGGACCAATTTTGTAACGACCATTGAGCCTATAAATATGAGTCACGTTGTAATCCTTGGGCATCTTTTTCATTCTTCATGATTGACTTTGATCTGAGTTCTTGAGGACAGGTTCTGCAGATCTGTATCTCTGTCGATTCTGTGATTTGTAAGATGGATTTGATGTATGAAGTCTGCTTTTAATGAGAAGGAATGTTTCATCTATGACTTTGTCTCTCATGTGTTTTGTCGCAATATGAATAGATGTGTTATGTCGCAGTATGAATAGATCTGTTATGTCGCAGTTATGATATGTATCGCAGATCTATTAAATATGTTTCTAGAATATATTATTGTGTAGATCTGATTAGTATGTCTCTGTATGCAACGATGGTGTTATGATGCGATTGCTAATTATGTCAATTTCTGAGTTATGCTGCGATTAATTGTTAATGATGCATGTCCTCTTATATCTGCAGAAGATTGGTTCCTGCATCTCCCTTAGGTGCCTTGGATGAGACCTAACTCGCTTTGCGAGTGTTGCTGGAAAGGATAAACCCTTTCTGGGCCGTTATCTATGTGTGTTTGTGTCAAGCTTTGTTGAACTGCGTGAAGTGAACCCCTGTCGACATATATGTGTCAAAAAATCTCCATCCTTGCAGTGTAGTTATCCACCAAACCAAAGGATGAACAAACACTCCAACAAAAAGATCCAAATGGATGCAAGTTTTAAACCTGTGTGGAGAAGCAAAGCATACATCCTCTTAAGCAAAACAAAGATTACACCACATCATTCACACATAATACACTGAGATTTACCCCAGAAACCCTCAACCGGGAAAACCAACAAAACTTAGAGCCGCACCTCTTATTTTCTCATTCTCATTATGAATCACTCACAATACAATATAGGTATTCCACAACATCCAATACCCTAATCTGATAACCTAGATTATAAAATAGACCCCAATCCCTTAATCGAGATTAAATTACATATTTTTAGAAAATTCCACCAAAATAGACGAAAACAACCCAAAATATTTGAAGGTGTCGGAGGGAATTCCAGGTGCGCCACTAACATGCACCCCCCCCCAATATATATGAAAAGAATATAACACATACCTAACATTCTCCCACTTGTTTTTTTCTCTGCATAACAATGATTCATGTACTCATAAATTCATAGGTTCAGGGCATCAATGCCCATAGATTCTCCACACCAAGAGAACTTCTCTGTACTGACAGACTTTGTTAATGAGTCTGCAACATTCTTCAAGGTGTCAACCTTCTCCAACAACACCTTCTTTTCTTCAACCATATCTCTGACAAAGTGATATTGCACATAAATATTCTATCTTAGCATGATAAGCAAGGTTCTTTTCTAGGAAGATTTCACTTTGGCTATCAAAATCTAACCTTACAGCTCTCTGTACAAACCCAACACCTGAACATAATCTCTACAACCATACAACTTCTTTACTTGGATGAGTGGCTTCCATATATTAAACTTCTATAATTGAGAGTGCAACTACAACCTGTCTCGTGCTCATCCAACTCATAGCTCCTCCAAATAGGTTAAACACATACCCACTTGTATATATTCTATGATCAATATCTCCAGCCCAGTTTGCATCAACAAATCCATGTACATATATTACTCTCTCTAGTCCAGGTCTTCCTTGGTAGTAGATTGCATAATCTATAATGCCACACAAATATATGAAGACTCTCTTTATGGTTGTCCAATGCTCCTTCCCTAATTTTGACATATATCTACTGAATAATCCCACTGCATGAGCAATGTTCGGTCTGGTACAAACCATTGCATACATCAAACTGCCAACTGCACTAGCATATGGAACTCGTGCCATATCTTCTTCCTCTTCCAGTGTCTTGGGTCACTGATCTATAGATAACTTTACACCTACATGTATAGGGACTTTGGCAGGATTACTTTCCTGCATGTTAAATCTTTGTAGTGTTTTCTCAACATATTTTCTTTGATTTAACCATATCTTCATGTTTGCACGATCTCTTTTAATCTCCATTCCTAGTATGAAGTTTGCAGCACTGAGATCCTTCATTTCAAATTTGGAGGATAGTTGATACTTCACCTCCTTTGTGACATCTTTGTTGTTTCCAATCAACAACATGTCATCAACATACAGTACTATGTTAATGAAGTGATCACCAACTTGTTTGGAGTATACACAGTGATCAACCTTGCTTCTCACAAACCCAAATCCAAGTATGTATGTGTCAAACTTTTGGTACCACATCCTTGGAGATTCCTTTAGACCATAAAGGGACTTCTTTAGTTTACATACCAACTTTTTCTTTCCCTTTACTGTGAACCCTTCTAGTTGTTTCATGTAGATTTCTTCTTCTAGATCTCCATGTAAGAACGTTGTCTTCATATCCATCTGCTCTACTTCAAGATCAAAAGCATCAATAATAGAAAGAAGAAATCTAATGGAAGTTAATTTTGCAATGGGAGAAAATATTTCTCCAAGATAAATTCCCTCTACTTGAGAATATCCCTTTGTTACCAAGCGGGATTTGTACTTCTCCACTTTACCTTATGCATTTAACTTCATTTTAAATATCCATTTGCTACCAACAACTTTTCTTCCAGCAGGTAACTGAACTAGATCCCAAGCTTCATTTTTGTCCAAGGCTTCCATTTCTTCAAGCATGGCCTTCATATTTGCAGACTTAAATTGCTTGATTATAGCAATATTGAAGCTATGTTAAATTTTCACCCTAACTTTTGGTACGTTAATGATTGTAACCTTGAGCTAAATGTACTAATGTTCAGTGGCCACCTTCAACCCCCTATTTATTTGTTTAATTGATAGAAACAAGGTACTCTACAGCCCAGTGGAGGTACATCTTCAACACTTTATGCATGTATGCATGCATATATTGCTAAAGAAATTATAATAAATGAATATTAAAAAAATAGGAGCTTCTTTATTAATTATTGCGATAACATTTTTAATAAATCACATTATTTATCCTACTTACCATACCATATTTAAACAACTATAAGTTAACTAGCAGTTATCCATCTAATCCTTGCATTTATTACACATTGAGAGGAATCAAAAAGAATTGAGATTCGCACATCAAAATATTTCACCCTGTTCAATGCTTAAAAATTTGGGGCTAAGATAGATCTATGTTGCATTGTTTTTCATCTCCGTCTCCATCAAGTCCAAAAATTGTTTAACAAAAAATTACTATCTACCTAAGAAATAAAATTAGGCAACCCCAAATGTTTGTTAGACACAATGGCACACTGAGAGGGGGGGGTGAATCAGTCGGCCAACACTTTTGACAATTTCAACTTCTTAAATACTTAACATATATATCATTTAACAATTTCACTTCAATGCTTTCATCAATCACTAAACATGTTGTTCATAATATCAAATCACACCATTAGGAACACATCACAATATAAACTTTGTAATCTTTTTATATTTGATTCAATTGGCTACAATTGTTAGGTGTCATCAGCTACAACTGATTGAGAAGCACCACCTCCTATTCCAAGACTCAGCTTGGTCTTTTCTTAGATCCAACTAAGAAAAATATGTACAAGACCCAGCTTGTATTACATGCAAGTTCTTGTCAAATCACATTTCATAAATTCAACCTAGTTATGTCAATCAAGTCACTGTTACTTCATTTTCATGTCAAATCAAACCTAGATTAAAGACTATGATGTCATGAACATGTGTTTACAGTGTCATTGTCATCAACTCTTTCACTGCCAATCGACTACTGCAACATCATCAATCTTCTTCAACCAACAGCCAACAACTTGTCACCGTCATACTGTTGTCATGACATTTCAAGTCATCACGAAGTTTTCCCAAGCATCAATGTTGCTCATGTCTTCATAAAGTTCTTTGCATGCACTCCTTATCTAAGATAACCAGCAGTCTAAGGTCTGTCTACCAATCAACTGGAAGTCTACTCACATGCTGCTCATCAAAGGTCTGCTCATGCCCATCCAAACAACTACTACTGATTGTCTCTATCATCATTTGGTCATTGTCATCATGGTTGTCAAAATAATACTGCCAAGCAAGTAATCACTGTCATGTAAGCCAATGTCAATCACTCACACATGTCATTGTCAAGTTGTCACTCTTTTATTCTCTCTATCATCATTTGGTATTCTATTAATTCACATTTTGTCCAGCTGCCTCAGAGTACCTCAAAAATCAGAGCTAAAAAAAAAACTTTTCTTAAAAAAAAATTATGTCTGCTGTAGCTGCTACAATACCTGAATTTCCTCACTAAATGCCTCAGACTGATCCAAATTTCAGAGCTCTCTTCTCCAGTAAATTTCTCCACAAGGAATGAGGTGTCAAGCTGCTATTTATACACATTTTTCATTATATTTACTGGGTCGATCTGCTATGGGGTTATATAATTAAAAAATTCCCTTAATTTCTAGCTGAGCCGACTTCCTTAATTGGATTTTTTAATTTTAAAATTCTTTTTTTATGGAGTCGACCTAGTATGCCATATTTTTTTTAATGTTTTTATTGAATAATTAAAAGTTGTCTTCTGAAGCTCTTTACACTTGGTTAATTAAATTAGCAGGCTGATTTTCGATATTAAACTTAATTCATGTTTGGGGCAGTGGGTAGCCGGCTTACTTCTTTAAGTTTTATTAACTTATGTATCCATCAAGGTAAATGACCACAGTATGGGTCATTTACTTCCTTATCTCTCCACTTCAAGGAAACTCTCTAAGAACCATGCCCAAACCACGTCAAGACACAATGTTTAAGGATTTAAGGAGTTTGCCTTTAGGGCTTGTGCAAATGTTGTACATGGGCTTCTTCAAATCTTATGGGCTTCAACATATCAACCAAGACTTCTTCAAACCTTCATAAGTGCTTCAATATTTCTTCAAGTGCTTCAAGGGCTTTTTCAAAGGCTTCTTGGGCTTCAAACCACCATCAAGTGGGAACATGGACCATCAAACCATCTAAGGGTTCTATGACCCCATCAAGCCACAAATGACCACAGAATGGGTCATTTGGACCATTTGGTGTTCCAATGCCCATATTATGCCATGTCATCAATATTTATGACTCCTTAGTCATTCATGGCTTCAATGCCCAAGCTACCATGTCCTCCTTGTCATATTCTTCTTGCCATGTCATCTGTTGAGGGGGCCACTTAGCCTCCCGATAATCATCATGTGTATTTAGTAAACTATATGATAATACATGAACATCAACGAATGGATGGTTAGAGTAACGACCTCAACCTCCTTCTTGATGTATAAATATACCATCTCTTGGTGAATGTAATCGACTGAACGTTTCGTCCATATCGTGTCTTCTTGATGGTTTATATGTGTGTATTCTTATGTTAATCTATGTTTGAATATGGGTTGAACCTACACGTTCAACATCTGGCGTTGTTGTCGTTCTTCAAGTGGTCTGGGTGACAGCAGCAGCACTTGAAGACGGTTCGAACCTACAAAGATCGTGAGGAGAAATAAGCCCTACAAGAAACAAGAAAAACTCATAATGATAAATGTTGCTCGATTGCTGATGTGCTACTGAAAAATTTCCTACCTGCAAGAGAAAAGAACTTGATGGGAGCGTTTTGAACGTACAAGATGTGCTAAATCAGTAAAGTAACCTGCAATAAGGAAGAAATTCTCAGATGTTGCTTAGAGGTATTGTTTCCCTCAATTCGTTGAAGATCAATTAATATTTGTATTTTATTATTTTGCTGGCGTGGATTGAACCTGAAACAAAAGGAAGAAATCTGTATGAGAAAAAGAAATGTTGCTCGAGGATGGTGTTGTCCGTAGCGTGCCCAAAGAGATGAAAGAGTCTGCTCTAGATGCGTGTTCTGTCGGGACGAGTTCTTCATGCACACAGAAGACAAAGATCGTTAGCCTACTAAATCATGAGGATGCTCTGAAAAGAAGCCTACAAGAAAGAATGATATGCATTGATGAAGGAAGATTCTCCTGCAAAGAAATAGAAGTCTCCTGGTTGATGCACACTCGAAGCAAGCCAACCTCTGAGCCATATTTATGGAGCAGTCTTTGACCAACGTCGGACGAATATTTTATCCACCTGGAGTCGACCATTCGCTATCTGCCTAATAACAAGCCGGTCTAGTCGATGGTGTCTTCTGCCTACAACGCAAGTTCTAGTTGACACATTGGCCAAGTTGTCATCGAGCTCTCGACCAAGCATTCACCGATTGCATTCTTTTGATTTCTCGTTGCATTGTCTTCAATACAATATGCTCGACCAATTTAACCTGACTGCATCAGTCCACTCATCGAACAATATAGTCAGCTGGAAAAAGTTTATTGCACAATCGTTTTGTGGACATGTTTTACAGACTAATGGAGAATGTCAATTGATGGAGAATGTTGACTGAGCCGTCGACCAACCACTGAAAAGCAAATTCTGTCGAAACCCTAATAGTCTTTTGACTAAAGTAATTTTCCCGTCGATCAGTATACTCATCGAAATTACAAACGAATGCATGTCGTTGACTAGCATCATGTTTTCAGCATAATCAGTCGGCCATCGACAATAGTCCGCCGACCATTCTTCATCGACTTGTGCAGTCACCTGTCGACTATGGATATATTGATCACATATGGAGAGTTCAACAGTTATGTCTTGACTTTAGCATGAAGGCAAAAGATTGTACGTCAAGATTTTTCTACCACCGACTTACTAAATACACAACAAAATTTATGGGGAGATGTCGACTACTCCAGCCTTCTCATCTACACGGAATACTGGCAAGAATGTAAGAAAGCAAAACTATACACCGTTGACCGAAGCAGTCAGTGGATCATAGTTGGTTGCTCATTCTATCGGCCTGCGATTGCAAGGTTATGTGCTTAAATCGAATTGCTTTTATAGCAATCATTTACATGGGCTTTGACCGACTGTGCGAGAATTAACCAACGAATTAAGCTATTGTGAAAACCTGGGGAGAACGACGGATTCGCCTCCATCTATCAAGGAACCTGCTTGTGAATTATATCGCCAAAAACTCAATGACTACAAAATGAAGTCGACACTCGACCATATGTATTGACTATTTTATTTTCCTTTTGACCAGCAGTCGTCTAAAGGGTTAAGTCGACGAGTCCCTTTTAAAAACATAAGGTTGATATTATTGGTTAAAAGTGGGTCAATGTTGAAAGGAAGTTGATGAAGTCATAAGTGTTGTTTTGTGGTCAATATGTTGGAATTATAAATAGTGAACACATATTGTCAAAGTAAATAAATTTAGTCAAGTCAATATGTGGTTGAAAGATGAAGCCCTTGTTGATGTTCAAATATGGTCGGGCCCACATTATGGTCAATTTGTATATTTAGGTCGACATATTCTATTGCTTTGGTCGGTTGTAAATGGTCGATGGTCAGAATTCCCCTTTGGTCGAGGTCGACATCTTAGTAAAGTTACTTGGTATTTTGGTCGATGTAATATGCAAAATGGTCGGTCCCATATTTTCCATATAGCTCTAATTTGGTCAAAATGATAAATATGGTTGGGTCACTTTACTTTTAAATATGGTCGAGAGTTCAGTCGATCTCTAGTCGACTAAAGCGTCATGTCGAGTCGAGTCGTGACGAATCGAGTCAAGTCAGTCAACCATGACGAAGATCAAATATCAGTCTGTATCAACCACAAGAAGCAAACCTTTCATAAACTTGCAGGAAGCCTCACGACATAAACTGTCGATGAAAATCATATTCAAGCAGCAGCCATCTTACATCACACACAAGAAAGAACTTAATGATCACATGATGATGCCACAAAGAACACTTGAACTGATTGAGCCTCCTGGTGCTGAGATACAGAGACATCTCTTCAGTGTGATTTCAAAAGTTTGAAGGTAGTTGGTGAGCTGGTGTAAAGGTAGAGCGTGGAAGCCCAAAAGTTCTTGGACCGATGGAGATGAAAGTCGGCAGGAAGGTGAAAGGGTGAGGCTTGATTGACCACTACCAAACTGCTGACAAAGGATAAAGAATTCACGACTCATGGTTGTTTTTGCATGTCTTCTTTGGGACAAAGAAGTGCTTTGTTGATGGGGGAGAAGTTGAGGGGGCCACTTAGCCACACAATAATCATCATGTGTATTTAGTAAACTATATGATAATACATGAACCTTAACAAATGGATGGTTAGAGTAACTACTTCAACCTCCTTCTTGATGTATAAATATACCATCTCTTGATGAATGTCATCGACTGAACATTCTGTCCATATCATTAGAGAAATTTTGAGGTCAAAAAATGGCCTCAA
Source organism: Larix kaempferi (assembly GCA_027924585.1). NCBI lineage: Eukaryota > Viridiplantae > Streptophyta > Pinopsida > Pinales > Pinaceae > Larix > Larix kaempferi. The sequence continues at coordinate 16,105,258 of BSBM01000050.1, read as the reverse complement.
AACAAAGAAAATGTACTATAAAAAACAACCAATCACATTCTAGTAGATGACATCATCCCCCTTGGTTGAGGTGGCATTGCATGAGTTAAGAATGCTTATTTGTCAAATTTTCTATGGTGGATGAAAACACATAGTTAACCAAGGTATTGGTGTAAGTACTTTTCAATCATAAAGTAAAGTACTCATAATGATAGTCTTTTCATAAAATAATATTATTGTCATTTTCAAGTAAAGTACTCATAATAAATGTATTTTCACACTTTCTCATAAAATAATATTATTGTCATTTTCAAGTGAAGTACTCTTAATTCATAAAGAAAGTCCTTTCACATTTTTTTATAAAATAATATATTATCATTTTTATGTTTTTAATTTTAAATTATATATTCACTCCATTCTATTTAATAACATAATGTCAAACTAATAAAGAATAATAATATATTTAATAAATAATCATAATAATAATAATAATAATGCAACGTGGATTATAATAATATTATTAACATTTTACATGTAAATAAATTCTCAATTAAATTACATTATATTAAATTCATAAGAAAAGTACTAAATATAAAAAGTCAACATAAAATTAAAAAAATAGCTCTTAAAAATATTTTTTATTATTTAATTTCATTTGCAAGTTCAAGACAAATAAATGTTAAAGGACAATAAATTTTTGGAAATTTACAAGGAATCTCAATCACATCAATGTAGACTTATTTTATTAATTTTATTTCTAGTGAATTTTGAAAAGCAACTCAACCATGGTTATTTATATTGTGCATAGAAAATAGTGTGGGAGGTGACTTGTCATATATACCTACCCCATAAAACCCTCAATTCATAATATTTTAATATATCTCATATTTTTGTAGTACATCTCTTAGGAGGCCATTTTTTGACCTCAAAATCTCTCTAATGTGTGTCTTCTTGATGGTTTATATGCATGTATTCTTATGTTGATCTCTACTTGAATATGGGTTGAACCTGCACGTTCAACATCCGAATTTCAGAGCTCTCTTCTCCACCGAATTTCTCCACAAGGAATGAGGTGTGAAGCTGCTATTTATACACATTTTTCATTATATTTACTGGGTCGACCTGCTATGGGGTTATATAATTAAAAAATGCCCTTAATTTCTAGCTAAGCCGACTTCCTTGATTGGATTTTTTAATTTTTTTTTAAAAAAAAATTATGGAGCTGACCTAGTATGCCATGTAATTTTTTAATGTTTTTATTGAATAATTAAAAGTTTTCTTCTAAAGCTCTTTACACTTGGTTAATTAAATTAGCACGTTGATTTTCGATATTAAACTTAATTCATGTTTTGGGGCAGTTGGCAGCCAGCTTACTTCTTTAAGTTTTATTAACTTATGTATCCATCAAGGTAAATGACCACAGTATGGGTCATTTACTTCCTTAGCTCTCCACTTCAAGGAAACTCTCTAAGAACCATGCCCAAACCACGTCAAGACACAATGTTTAAGGATGTAAAGAGTTTGCCTTTAGGGCTTGTGCAAATGTTGTACATGGGCTTCTTCAAATCTTGTGGGCTTCAACATATCAACCAAGACTTCTTCAAACCTTCATAAGTGCTTCAAGATTTCTTCAAGTGCTTCAAGGGCTTTTTCAAAGGCTTCTTGGGCTTCAAACCACCATCAAGTGGGAACATGGACCATCAAACCATCTACAGGTTCTATGACCCCATCAAGCCACAAATGACCACAGAATGGGTCATTTGGACCATTTGGTGTTCCAATGCCCATATTATGCCATGCCATCAATATTTATGACTCCTTAGTCATTCATGGCTTCAATGCCCAAGCTGCCATGTCCTCCTTGTCATATTCTTCTTGCCATGTCATCTAATGCCCATATCATCAATCTTTGACTTTCTTTGTCATTAATGGTTTGTCATCAATGACAACCTTGCTCATCAATGTTTATCTATACATGAGTGATAAAGTTTTTGCACAATGACCAGCACATCATTTCCACAACAGATCTTTGACAAGCCTCCTAGGATATCTGTGGAAATTATTTCCTAGGTTCTTGAACTAGCAGAAAGTGAAGTGTAAAATACCAGCTTCCAATTTGTTAGTTTTAAAATATTGCATAACAAACAACCACATATAATCCGTGGCCAATTTATGTACCTCTATTAATTAGCGAAGGTTTTGTTTTGCTCACTCCAGAGTGTAACAACTCTGGAATAATCTTAAGTCTTTACATAAGACTTAGTCTTGGGTCCCCTTTTGGTACACAAACATTGTTGAATCTATATGACAATTCTTCTTCAAAGCTATAGTCTTTAAAGCAACTTTTTGTGCATACCTCTGTCAGGTCTGTAAGGCGTTCAATACTTGACCTAAAACTTAGCTCTTTAGCTCTTCAGTGTAGTGTACACATCAGAAACATTTCCTATGTGGGAGAACCAAGTCAGAAGTTTCAATTTCATTGTGTATCCGAGATCAATGCAAGTTTGGGCCCCTGCATGTGCTTGTGTCAAGTTCTCCATGTTTATGTCCCACTGGCATTTAAAATTTGAAACAAATCCAACATAAACGTTTTAACAATAAAGCATTACGTGTTCTGCTCAATGTTATATTTCCATCCTTCTAATTAAATACAAGCTGTTGCCTCTAGCCCGCCTCTCCCACCAACAATTCTCGGTTCTTCATCATTCAACCACTCGAACAACTCTAATCATCACAAGATTCCGTGATTGTAAATATACTTAAATAATTTACACTTATGATAAAAGAAAAAAAAGTTGCTTGATCCAAAAAGAAACAATCATCTTTCCAAATTGTCCTGAACTGAACCTAATCTCTGAGAAAGGATTGCTTATAAAGCTCGAACAAAATAATCAAAAGACAACTTAACATGGGAAAAAATAATTTAAAACCAGCATGTACATCAAGATGCTCTTATGATAATGTATCAAAATCTCATACGCATAAATCCCATGGCATCTCCAGATAAGAAGAGCACTTCAACAAGGTAATATGAATGAAAGTAAGTTAAATAAGGTAATCAATAGAATACTAGTCATTGATACAACAATGAAACTGAAGAACCAATACATATAATGAAATATTTTTACAATAATCAAATCAAAAACCTTCAGTGAGTGTGAAAACTCTTCCTAACAAAGTTTGAGGTAACTTTGCCACTGCTGCTTCAATCTCCTGCAGATTTTTATGGATCAGTAATGTCATTGTTTTAATTGCATAAAGCACCAAATACAACTGTAATATGAGGTTGGAACAGTAAAACAGCAGACCTCTATTCTATAACGAGCTGAGAAATGGATTAACAAAATTGCCTTGTTTTGAAATCGATCTGCAAAAGCTGCAACCTATAGATATACAGCACCAGTCATTCAATTAATACAAAGCAAAGTATTGAAATGGGAGGTAGATAATAATTACACTACAGCCTTAATGGAAACAAAAATCACTCATCTACCCTCTAAAACCTCTGCCCAGCCAATGGAATCACCTTTCAGCTTCTATACTTACATCGTGGTTTTTCTTCTATGTTCATTAAACCCAGATAATAAACAGATAATAAACAGATTGCGAGAATGCACTCAAACAGTACTACATAAAAGTATAGCAAAAGACTGAAACAAAGAAATCAGAAATGTATCACGTTTCCTCGTCTACCAGCTCAAATCAAATGATGAGAACTAAGGATCTATATGGAGTACAATTTCTACCAGGGATCACCTAAATAAAATACCTTCATATATGGTCCACAGTAACAAATTTGATCCTTGTCCTACCCCAAAGGAAAAATAAACACCAAGAAGTCAAGAAAAAGCATGGTAGAACGACATTTAACCTGCTAAATTTAGACTCACCTCAGACAAATGGGTATGACCATACTCCCGTGCATGCTCGATGGTCATTGCATCATCCACAAATGTAGTCTACAACCAAGAAAACAGATTGTATTATATAAACATCCCTAAAAGTAAAGTTGCATAACATGGAAATACAAAAATTACATGCTATAACACCATGAGTAATGGTACACAGAATTTTTATCCTGCACAGATCTTGAATTAAGTAATGCAAGTTACATAAACAGGCCTCTTCTTACTTTATCAAAAAATTTGCACCAGAGAATAGTACATTGTACTGTAACTTGTGGAATGGAAGAAACAGAAATCAGTATAGAATTTCACATTTTATTTAATGTTTTTGCATTAACATTGATAGAGAATATAAAGCATCAATAACACATGTAGAATGAGCTCTAGACAACAATTAGCGAAGCTTCCAAACCATCATGATTCAAAATATTTTCAGAATTGACACCAAAGACACTTATTCCGCCTTTTAGCAGCCCTTAAGTGATGTATGTATGTGTTACCACGCTAGTTCTCATCTTATGGGAAAGTCCCAACCATAGAATATTAGAACCCAATGGAAACTTTAGATAAGTCACCCACCATCACTTCAGCGGCCTTATCCTTCTCTCTTCCAGCTAGTTCTTTTCTAGCTAAGGGGGGAAACCCTAATGGAAAAATTAAGTCCAAATATGAGAGATTGAATTGGTAAATATGGACTCGGGATAGATGAAGATCTGATTTAAATAATATTCAATCATGAACAGTTTAGATCTACTTTAATGAACATAAATCTGGCCTATTAAGGGATATCAGGGAACCAATTAGAGGCCAAACTAACTCTGGTTAATTGGGTTAATTGCCTATGGAATTTGTAGCAGTTTAACCAGAAATTACAACCCCTTAAATAAGAAAGTAATTAGGGTTTTTTGGACTGAAAGTGAAATCTGGAATGTAGACTTAGATGACTGAAATTTCCAGATTTCATAACAGAAAATTAAATATTTCTTTTAGGTAATCAACGAGGGCTTAAAAGATTTAATTTAGTAATCTGAAATTATGATTTATTCACTGTTACTATTTCAGATTGCAAACAGAAAATTAAAACATGTATTTTTATATTTTTTGGGTGGTGGAAGAAAAGCGAAACTAGTGCCTTTTCCAGATTGGGCTGAATGCGGTCGAACGGGCTACTAGAGGGCTGAAAATTTTATAAGCATTGAGGGGAAAATAAGAGCAAAACATGTCACTTTCACCTTAAATTTGGTTGGAAATCAGTATGAAATATGTGGAAAGAAAGAGTAACTTGATCCTACTTTCAGCTATTATTCAAGTTTACATTCCATTGGGCTATTCACTAAGCAGGAACTTGACCAATTACATGCATAATTCGTTTCCTCAACAAAATAAGTAGATTAAGGGGAGAAAGAGATCTACAAACCTAATCCACTTTAAGGATAGCAATTCAACTCTTCACCTTATTCTGAATATCATAGCCTTTATCCATAAGAATTCAAAGATTCATACATCATCAATTTAGATCCATAAAGCCACACATATAGAAGGAACACTAAACTTTATTCATCAATCCAAACACAAGAAGGTCGAGCAAATAGTTCCCAAAAATTACATGCACTTTCAACAACCATTAAAAATAGAAGAGCATTGCTTAAATAGAGTTCTAGGCTCAAAACCTCCATGAATAAAATAATAATATCTTGTCCAAAACCCTGGATTTATTCTAGGAATGAATAAAGTACTATTATTCTTCTAACCTCCTAAATGGACTAGATCAGCAATGCATAAAACAATAGCTGCTTGCTCAACAAGGAAGATGCTCTCAACAACTTGAGCCATGCACCCCCCTTCAAGGTTCAACTACCTTCTCAAATCCTTGTCAAAGTGGTCAACAATTTATAAAGAACATGATCTCCATGAACACTCCTCCAGAAGTTGGTTAAATAATGAATATATGTAACCCCCTTTTGGTGTGCCCTCCTAGAAAAGATGATGAAGAGGTCCAAGCTCTAATGCCCTTGTGAATTTGACTTGTGCCAAGGTGATGACCATGCATGGACCTCCCCTTCAGACAAGAAATCTCTCCAAGGATATTGGGATAAAACATGTTTTGACCACCTCCAATAGTAATGCACACCCTAGAAAATGAGATCCACACGTGTGGCCTTAGTCAACTTTGTCTCCAATGTTCCCTTCTTTATGAGCCTTCCAATGTGTGCAAGTGGATAAATAAGGCCTCACGACCATGGAGTTTGAGTAGAGGGATCAAAGGGTGACCTCTTGCATGAACAAGTGTGCCAACCAATGATTTTCTTCATTAGACCTTAGTGTGCTCCCTTTCTAACATGATGGAGAGGTGATTAAACCATAATAAAGAGCCAATGAGCTAAGCACTTTGCATAATTGCACATGTATCACCCTCATGGACACATCCTAAGGGGGAAAAGACACCCCTCTCCTATGATGCTAGGAATACAACCTGTGAAACATGTCAATGGTCATAATTACATGGGTTAATAATCATAAATCAACAAATGCTAAGACATATAATAGTCATGAAATGTCCCCCCAATCAACAAATGCTCTAGGGAATACATGAGGTGATGCCATGAGAGAGCATATGGCCACAAAGTACATCAAATCACATCCCTGTAACAATAAAACCATGGGAACATATGCTTTGTAACCTGTATGCCACCAAAGTGCAATCAATACACCCTCATAATAAACACCTATCCATGTATCAACTACAAGTGCTGAAGGAATTCATCAGCTTGGACTTTCCCAAATAGGCCAAGATGTGATATATGCATAGATCCATGATAATGAATAAAAGGGAAGTGTGCTCTATGTCTATAACCTTACAATAACATAGCACAACTTTTACAGAAGGTAAAGTGAAAAAACCTAGGGTAACTCTAAGTCATGTGTCCCTATACAACTATCCCCAAACCCCTACACACCCACCTCGGTCATAAACGATCTATAGAGAATGGTTAGAATGAGCCACGAATGCATCATTAGGAGAATACATGAGAACTCCAAAATCTTGATCAACACTTGACACAACTCAAGAGAGGAGATCAAATACACCACAGGGAAAAGCTATCACGCTGGTCCATCAAAAATAAACAATCCAATACATAAATGCAATGAAGAAAATCTACTGCAGTAATGTCAAAAGTGGCTCTAGATAAGATGGGACCCTCATAGTTGTTAAGTTTATATGTTGCAATAACTTAGATTCCTACTTCATTAGCATTTAATACATTTTCACAATAACAACAACATAAATAGGATCTCTGAAAGACACACAATCACAAGGTACACAACAATTTATCCTGGGAAACCCTCAAGGGGAAGAAAACCCAGCAAGAACTTCCTCAATATAGATTACCAAAGTATAATGCCCAAAGAAATAAGTCTCATAAAGAATAGAGACAAAAGCAAACTCTAGAGCCAAGAGTAATCCTCCTCCTCCTTCGCAATCTTCCTCTCTCCTCTAATGTGCAATGCTTGAGTGAGTGAATGGTACAAATGAGAGGAAACACTCTCTATTTATACTTTACCTTTTACTTGACATTTAACCTAACTAGGTTGGCCTCACTAACTTAATTGGGCTGACCTCTCTAGGGAGACTCAAATAATATTTATATTACATTCTTTTGGGTACTAATGACCCGACTTACAATGGAGGTTTCACCTCATGAATTTTACATGACCTTTTACATTAAAGACATCCCCCGAAGGAGGAATAATACAAGTAGAATATTCTTCTAAGTTACATTATTTCAATAAGAGTTGATCAAAACATGAATGCAACAACTACTCCAACGAGCTTAGTCATTGCATAATTTATCACATTATGGCAATTAGTTCCCATTAGCATAATATAACTTCAGAATTTTCCCATGGGCAATTGCACCATTTCCCCATAAATGTGACTGAGGAAGAATGAATTGATACTAGTGGATCCCTCAAATCTATAGAGGTCAAGCCATAAATTGTCGAACTTGCCATGTTTGCCTAGTTTTTCATTTCGTTGTCCCACTAGAATAAGATCCCTTTTATAAAATACCCTCTGACAAACACTCTTGTAGAATACTCCTTTGGTTTTCTCTTGACTTTGAACCAACTGATCAAATTCCTTTCATTTATTTTCATCCAACTCCACCAATTGACTTAGCCATGCTTGAACTACTTCTTGATCAATAGTAAAATGTTGGAGCAAATAGTATACAACAATTTTCAATCAATTGGCAATGTAACTTCAACTCCATATATCTAAGTTGCACGAAACGGGGAAACGAGGAAACGTTAGAAACGCGCCCCCCCCCCAAATTTTGGAAACAGGGAAACGCAATATATATATATATGAGCAAGGACAAAATTATCATAAAACATAAACCATAAATTATTAATTACATTTAGCTGCAAGCAACAGTGCCAACCGATAAATGTTAAATGATACAGATAAAATTTAAATCATACATGTAATATCACATTTTACTCATGAACCCAAGTCTATATCATTTCATTCATGCAAGTAGTAATATCCAAAAACAACCTTTATAAACGAGGCTATATACTATATATCCAAAATTAGCCTTTGTGTACAAGGCTACAAGTACAATGCATCAAACTGTGAACAATGAACATACTAACATAGAAATAAAAGTATAACATGCGCTCATACTAATAGTTATCCTCAGCTTCATAGTCTTCCTAAAACATAGAACAAGAAGCACGCTCAGCAACAGAATGTAGAGTGGAATAAGTATTTCCAATTCCACTTCTAAGTTCTGTTATCACACCATAGTAGCTGGGCTACTATATCTGCTAAGTAGATATCTGCACTTTTCAGAGCTTTGCCTTTACAGAGATCAGCTACGATGAGCAGATTCATTTATGATCACTTACACATCAGAGCAGTTTATATCAGACATTGTGTAGACCTTGTGCCAAGGCTGAGCCTTGAGAGCTTAGATTTGATGACCGATATGACCTTTTGTTCCATACAGTTTCAGTTCAGTGCCCAGAGTTCCAGTTGAATTATTGCAGCATTGTTTCAGTGGTTCTAGATAATCGTTATTTATGATATGCAGTGATATGACCATTAGACTTGTGATTGTTAGCATTGGACTATTATCTTGTTGTTTTAGTCATCTTCATAGCATTAACTTGGTATATAACTCATGATGTGGCAGTATTATTTAATAAATGAAATGAACTATCTTGGTTGGATGAAAATAATGAATTGGATGTATTACTTGCACTTTAAGGTTTACTGACTACACTCATTGGTTTCATTAGCCTCCTGTGAGCATGGACATGGTCTTTCCTGACTTTTATGTTTGCTAGCTTAGGCACGGGCACCACATTCACTTGACTCCATCCATCCATGACCTTCCCTATATTGGTTTTCACCTTAACTTGCCTTTTTGACTTTTGATATGGAGGACTTCCCCATTTCTACCTCTGTGTTGGATAGCATCCACGTTTGTTTTGTGTCTCGGCTCTGAGTTGGTGATAGAACTTGCCTTTGGTGAGTTGGATTTTATGCCTAGATCATTCTAGTCGATTGCCCCGATGTGTGGCTTAGTGCGGAATTCCCTCTAGTCACATGAGTTGTTGTTGGCTAAAACTGGAAGCACATGCACTACTTATGGAAATTATTGGAAATCTCTTATGAAAGCCTATTGAAATTAAATTCTAGAATGTGTTTCTAAACACACGATGAATTAAGGGCTAAAGCAATGAAATGCTAAAGTACCCCTCGAAGGGTCCAAAAAGGTCTAAAAAGCAATGGTTAAATAAATGCTAAATCTAAAGATTGTTGACCTCATAAATGTAAATATACCCCAGATGCAAGTTGCGATTAGTTGTGCTTTTAAGTGCATGCAAAATCCCAGAGGGGTCATGTTATCACATTTATAGTAGTCGGGCTACCATACATTATTTTTCTGATTCCAGTACACTATTCAGCCAGTTCCCTTACATTTGAGATGCTGAGATGAGCATCTATATTGGATCACTATCAGATTGTGGACAGCAGTGTATATTCCCCATGCCATGACTAAGTCTCAGGACACTCAGAGAGATGACCGATGTAGCCATTATACCATCGGTACAGAGCAGTCAGTAGTGCCCAGATCCACAGCAGCAGTTTCAGAGGACAGATGGTGGTATAGGTTGATGAGCATTCAAGTATATGACTCAGCAGGTATATCATTGTGTTATGGTTATATTGCTTTTATACTTATTCTTATAGCATGTCTTAGCACTTAGTGTCATGATCTAGCGATCATATAGATATGTGGACCTGGTTGATCTTATTATATATATTACATTGTCCCTACTCAAACTTAGAAGTTCATTATTCATACTCATTGGTATTACCCTCCTTAGGGAGAATAGAGGTGATCATTCCACCATACCTTGGCTTGCTAGTGTCGGCTCCATTATTCATTGTCTTCATCCATCCATTGCCTACCTTTTAGTTTATCACCCTGACTTACTACTTGACTAGTGACATGGAGGATCTTTTCCCCACTGTAGCCTCTGTAGTGGATGAGCTTCCCTGTTTATTGTGTCTCGGCTCTGAGTTGGTGACAAAACTTGCCTATGGTGAGTTGGAGTTCCTTGTGAATTCCCCCTAGTCACTAAAGTTGTGTTGGATAAACCTGAAACTTTTAGTGCTGCCATGAATACAAAATCTGGAAAAATGAAATGCTATATCTTGTATGAAAAGCCCATTCATGCAATGTGTTTCTAAACACGCATGAATGAAAGGCATGCCAAATGAAAATGGCCATGAAAATAAAATGTTATATCTTTTGGAAATGTAAATACCTAGGTAAACAAGCTGTCCATGACACACCTAAAAGTGCTCAAGTAAACAAGTGCCTTAAAAACACACCTGCAGCAGAAAGCCTAAAATAAATGTAAATCTATGCAATGTGTTTCTAAACACACATAGACCAAGGCTATGGAAACTTCAGGCCCAAAAAGCAATGGAACTTAAATGCTATATCAAAACAATTGCTGGCCTTATTTGTATTATGGATTGTGCGCATCTGTTAAAGGTGAATAAACCCTCTTTGAACAACTCATCCATTTGTGAGACACCGCCATTCCCTGTGTTGTTGCTCATTCAGTATATACTACGGTGTGTTTTCCCTCTCCCTTTGCCAAAGTGTCACAAAGTTAAGTCAGTCAAGTCATCCCTTAGCCTAGCCAGTTATTTTAGCCTTCACCCTTCACTAGCAAATTGATCACAGCTATGAAGTGAGTATGATCCTGAAAGTCTAACCTGAGTAATAATAATAATTAATGACATTATATATTTGGACTTAGATCACCAGTAATGATTGCTTTGTGTTATAATTGTTATTTGAATAAGTTGTAGAGCATGCATTAACCTTGGACACTTTGCAGCAGTTTCTGATGATGGTATGAGTTATATTTGGTCATGTTGACTTGGTTAGACCAAGGTCAACCATAGGACATGAGATGGTTGGACCTTATGATGATATGGATAGATGATATATGGTCTATGTACATGTACATGATGATTCTATGCAGCAGCTACAGGGTTATGATGATGATTCTTGGTTTACAGCAGTGTTTGATCATTTACAGATTATTATTATTGGGCCCTGTTCCGGTATATTGGATATATATTTTGATCATGCAGAGAAGCATATGGTGTATGAGTACACATCTTGGATGGATTTGGACCTTCTGAGTCCAATGAGACAGTTTGTTTTCAGTTCCGGGCACTTACAGTGATGATTTTGCCTCAGTAGGCTGTCCTAGTGCAGTTTTGGTCTGTCGGAGGCCTTGTCAGAGCAGATGTGATTTTTATCCGGTTGACCTAGGGCGCTGTACTTGGAGGGGGTGGTCCAGCCACTTGTTTTTACCATATTACCCCCCTCCCGGACACATTGGTGCCCTCACATTGACAGCGCAGGCACTCCAGGAGGCAGTTTGGGGCAATTTCATGCTTCCCGAGGCATTTCGGGATTGGTAGAAATGGCTATTGAGGAAATCGATTTGGGCTACTGAGGCAATGTTATGGCATGTGATGATCAGTGATGATAGATCGGGGTCCTCCACACCTCCTCCAGCAGTTTCAGCTTCATCGAGGCCCGCATCCATCATTTCTGGCACTTTTTGAGGATTTCTGAGGTCTTTTTGAGGCCTACAATTTGACCATAGAGGCACGATTTGGTACATTGAGGATTATTTTATGATTATTGTTCTATGGGGATTGACCAAGGAGGGATAAAATTACCCCTTGGACCCACCATAAGCCTTTTATTATATTTTGTCATCATGATTTGGTGGGATTCCCCTCTTCTAGGGCGATTTTGTCCACTCATATAATATTTTATTAGTGATCCATGTATTTTATTGTTGAGCTCATCTCAACCATTGATTAGACATTTGTATCTTTTAATCTTAGCCACTCATTCAAAAAGTGGTTAGGGTTTTGGTGCCTCTCCTTCCTATTTAAAGGAGACTGCCTCTCATTGTAAAGGGGACTAGTGGCTCTGGATTATGGGAATAGAAAATTATTATTGCATCTATCTCCAGTGTTGTGGTGAATGTTTTTGGTGTTCGTTCGTTGGTTCTTCCTTTGCACTGAGTTATTGGAGATCTTGCTTGCCATATCTTTTGTACCTCGTTTTTGCATCTACAGGTGGAGGCCGATTTGCTTTGAGGAGGAGGTATTGGTAGGGGAAGACTCTCCCTACTTCTTTGGATCTCTTCGTTGGTAATAGGGAGTATTACTGTCCCAGGACCTTCTATTCTATGTTATCATTGCATTTTACTTGTATTTCCTCCATACTTGACCTCTCTGATTGAAATCGATTTTCCTTGTATTGACAGGTAGAGGAGGGCACACTTGTGGGCTAGGGCATCAATTTGGCAAGCAAAATCAACAATCTTTCATTTGATCTCTGCGGGAATCTTCCTCAACATCAAGGCATCTCATTCACATCACTCGGGTATGATCTCAAGGTAATTTCTTTCCATGATCTATCCACTTGTCTAAAACATTTAAAACCCTAATTAATCAAAACCCCCATTTTTACAATTTTTCAAATCTACTAAGATCTAGTGGCTTTTTGGGTAAGATATTTAAAACCCACCTCTATAGTATCCACGGCATCCCGGATCTATAGTTTGGTGAGGATTGGCCTCCATTTGACCCTCTTCCCAAGGCATTTAGCCTTCTCCACGCAAGGGCACACTTCCTAGTTTAGGTGGGTTGACCTAGATCTAGTACGTGGGTAGTTGAGATTCCACTTGATTCGTGATCTACACATCCATTAACCTACCCCCAGATCGCCACTTCTCTGATTTCTACCTTGTGGGCCCTATTCCACATTTTAAGGGATTTAATCCCCATTTTGGACCACTTGGTATCCTCAAACTCAGATCTAGTAAGATCTAGCCATCGGATTGCCGTGAAATTATAGATCCATACTCCTACTTGACTAACCTACCCGGATCTAAAGTTTGGATGTCATCGGACTTGTCTTGACCCCACTTACCCCACTTTTAGGCCTCCTTGGGTAAAGTCGCACCACCTTGGAGAAGTGAGTTGACTCACTTCTAGGACGTGGGTACTTGAGATTTTCAGGGATTTGGAACGGGAATAATTCAAAACCTAGGTCTAATAGGTCACCTTGTTAAATCTTGCCTTGGGGATAGCATTCCTTGTTTTAAGGAATTGTGGTCCACTTTGGTCAAACCTAGATCTAAACCTATTCATCCATCAAGACTTTAATTGCCCACTTGTCTCATGCAATAGGAGTCCTTAACCACAAGTTAACCTTACTTTGACTCCATTATCCCAATTCCCAAGGCACTAGTCTCTCTCCAAGTCAATTCAACTTTCCTAGATTGTTGGATTAACTTGTGGTTTGACTTTAGCATGGTGAACTAAACCCTTAAAGCCATCATGTATCATGATCAAGCTTGTCACTTGTACTAGTTAGCCCCAATTCAACCCATAAACTACCCTGCATTGGACACGGTTCCCAAGGCAGTGGATTTTCTAACATTGAACTAGTACTCTAATCCTAGATCTCATTTCAAATATCATAAGTCACTCTCACATCAACAATGAACCAAAGCCACACTCTTTGAATCCCTCACTTGTCTTGTGACTTCGTCTTAAGGTCTAAGATAAACCATACACCTTACTTCACTTAGAAATAACCTGATTTGGTGTCTTGGTTTTGATCTCTCCTGTCGGGAGTAGATCGGGTCTCCCCCTTTGTTGTCTGGGCTAGATAACATAAAGTGAAGGTTGCCTCAACTGGCGTGACAACCATATATTGGAGGTCGAGGTGATCGTGGTTGCACCTTTGAGTTGCCCTTCCCTATTGCCATCCATGAGTGGATACATCCATAGGGGTAACTACAGCTTAGGTGAAAACAGGTCATATAGGCCAAAAAGGCCATGGAAATTAAATGAATGATCCTAATGAACTTGGATCAACTTGATGTACACATGATGCCAAGGTTGAATAAGCACTCTCTTAACAAATTATCCATTTGTGAGGCACTGCCATTCCCTTCGTTTATCTTGTCCGGCATAGTGTGTAGCTCCCCCCACTCCCCGTCCAAAGTATCACTTAGTTGAGTTGGTCAAGTCATCCCTTCTACCTAACCTTGTCCTTAGCCTTCACCCTTTGCTAGCAGTTAGGCCATGTCCATTGGATGAAGTATGTCTTTAAAGCTTTGGTGCAAGTAAGTTATAAATAACATTAAATACCTATGTATTAACTGCCACTTGACTGATGTTTATACTTTAAGTTAAGTTGTGAATATGGTTAAAGGAACATGTCTTAGTCATTTGTTATAATCTAGTCTTTGGTTGTATTTTGGCCTCGTCAAACATAGTTTGACCATGGTCCTTCTTGGGATCCGTGATGAGATGGACCACTTATGCTTTATGATGTTGATCTATGGTCCCACATACACCTGTTGATGATTCCATATGTTGGACATATGCTCCAGATGATGATTGATGCAGTTGGTCATTTTTATTATTATTCCCAGATCATCATATTTTACATTGTCCAGGTATGGTGGACCCTACAGATGACCCCACAGGTTATCATGAGGTGTATGAGTACTCATCTCTAGTGGATTTGGGTCTTTTGGATCCATTGATACACTTATCTGTCAGTTACGGGTACTCATGGGCATGATATTAGCAATTTTCCACCTGTTGACCAGTTTGGGCATGCTGATGAGGCTTGTCCAGCAGGAGCATTGCAGGCAAGTCATTTCCTAGGGCGCTACAGAGGAAGGGGGTGGTCCAGCCACTTTTTTTACCATTATACCCCCCTTCCATACATGATGGCACCTTCAATTTGACAGTGCAGGCACCCTAGAGGTAGTTTTGGGCACTTTCAAGGTTTTCAAGAGGATTAAAAAATGGAATAAAAAGGTCATTGAGGATTTCGATTTGAGCAATTGAGGCAAGGTTTTGGCACTTGGTCTACTCAGAGGTCATGCATGGTGTATCCCCCTTCTTCCAGATCATTTTGCACCAGTCAGTGGGGTCCACATGGCCTACAGTAGCTCTTTTATTGTATTTCTCTCTCTGATGATGGGGACAGGATTTGATCATTTGTATACTTGGACATGTCATAGACTCATATTTTATATTATTGTGCCATGGGGTCATGCTAGTGAAGGGGATTAATACCTCCTAGCCCCACCATGTGCTCCTAGTGACTTGTCTTGGTCCTATTGTTGTAGCACACATGTTATTAGCCACCCCCATGTATGATGTCACCCCTCATTGAGCTTTTTAGGCTATGACGTCATCACTTAGTGAGTGATCCATGTCTTATATTGTATTGGCTCATCTTAGCCATTGATTAGATTGTTATATCTTTTGATCTCAACCACTAGTTTTCAAAAGTGGTTTAGGGTTTTGGTATTTCTCTCCTATAAAAGGAGGAGACCCCCTCATTGTAAAGACTATCTAGAGATTTTTAGCTCTTGGCTATTGGAATAAAATTCTATCTTTTGGAGTAATGCTTGGATCTTGGAGTGGATGTTCGTTGTGATGATTGTAAATGCTTTTGTCCATTGCACTGGAGGATATCTTGTAGTTATCTTGCATCTTTTGCCATACTTTTGATTTATAGGTGGAGAAGACGTCTTGGGAGGAATGCGCATTGGTAGGGAGGCTTGCCCTGCAACTTCTTTTCAAATCGTGGATCAAACAGGGAGTGGTTTTGTCTTTGTACCAATCATGCTTTGTCATTTATTTCTTGCTTGTATCTACCCTCATTCTGTTTGACTGATTGATGCTTTGTCTCCTTGGTTTGACAGGTATACAGGGGCACACGTGTGGGCTTGGACAAGTCGTTTTGGCAAGAGGGCTTCAAAATATTCCATTTGATCTTTGGCAAAGTAATCCTCATCTCAACTAGCATTCATCTCATTATCCAGGTATGCTCTAAAGGCTAGTATTTTTCCTCCTTGGATATCCATGGTTTCTAAATCATAAAACCCTCATAATCAAAACCCTTGTAAATTTTATTTTTCAAATCTACTTGAATCTAGCATGCTTTTGGGGATGAAATTTAAAACCCACCTCTATAGTATCCACGGCAATTCAAATCTATAGTTTGGTGGTGATTGGCCTTCATTTGACCCATTTCCCAAAGGCATATTGGTCTCTCCAAGGGAAGTCGCATTCCTTGAGAAAGGCTAATTTGTTGGTTCCAAGACGTGGGTAGGAGAGATTGTTGCTTCATTGAAAAGATCATCCCCTAAAACCTACCTCTAGTGCTTCACCTTGTAGGCCCTAATTTTCACCTTGTAGGCCCTATTTCTCATTTTGAGGGTTGTGCCCCACTTGGGTCACGACGTGATGCATTAGATCTATGGAGATCTAGCCATGGCATGTGCTTGACATTGAAAACTCACCTTGATATTCATATTAACTATCTCGATCTATAATTTGGTGGACATCCGACTCCATTTGCCCCTTCATCCAAGGCACTAGTCCTCCTTGAGGCAATTCGCACTCCTTGGGTAGGTGGGCTTTTGTTAGATCCCATACTTGGCTATTGCTATTTCTTTGCCTAATCCATAGATCCATGCCATAGCATACCCCTAGTGCCATTTTACTTCAACTTTGACCTTGTGGGGCCTATTGGACCATTTTCCACTTTTTAAGGGGTAGGCCCCACTTGGGTAATTTTCATGGCATTAGCCCTTCTTTAGATCTACTTACTTAACCCCATAAGTGACCTTAATCAAACACTTGGTTGAAACATTTGTCCTTTTCTTAAGCCTTTCAACCAAGCCATAACCATCTTGGGTCCAGTTAGCTAGTCTTCATAGATTGGCTAGGGTCTCCCCCTTGATCTTAATTCTTCTTGATCTAAAGTGAAGGTTTCCTCGGTTATTGTGACACCCACTTGTATTGGGAAGCGTGGCAAGCCTTGGGTCACCTCTTTAGTTGTCCAACACCTCTACCATCCCGGATGGGATACCTTTAGGGACAACTACAAGTTGTGTGATAACAGGTTCCTCAATACTTAGTGCAACAAGAGAGAGGTCCAAGTCAACAAATTATGACTCGACATCCCAATCTGCACAAGGCCTATTGCTATATTCTAGGACCTGAGTGCTCAAGTCGCTTGTGTGAGGAGAGAATGAAGCGATGTTCTCTTTATAATTTTCTTCAACCTAACTAGAAGCATCTAGAATTAAATTTTATTTTAAAATTTAATGTATTATAATTAACCCTTATTTACTAAAATCCGTGGGCGGAAAGAGACTTTACGGGCTGGTTTTTTAAGTGACGGACTTTTATTTGACAGGAAACGCATAGTACAAGAGAGGAAACGTGACAGAAAAGCATTTCCGATTGTACAGATGCGTTTCCCATACAAGAAACGTGTTTTGAACAGACGGAAACGAGTTTTCGTCAAGTACCATACGGGTTTCCGAGTTTCAGCGAGTTTCCGAGGGTGAAACGGGTGCTAGACCTGAGTTTCCTGCAACTTAGCCATATATCAATTCAAATGGGTTCTTCCTGGTAGCTTGTTTCTTTGTTATATTAACAACACAGCATACTTAATGTTTCCATCCCAACTCTTCTTATTTTCACCCAAAGTTTTCTTGGTGATTTCCATTAAATTTTTATTGTTGGACTACGCTAGACCATTTCCTTGTGGATAAAAGTTTGATGAATGGGGCAAGACAATGCCATAATTGAAACAAATAGCTAATAACTCGGTTGAACTAAAAGCTTTAGCATTATCAATTGTTATTTTTGTTGGAACTCCAAACTTGGTAATGATTTTATCCTCCAAGAATTCCATAACCACTTTATTAGTTGCCTTTTTGTAGGTATTGCCCCAACCCATATGGAGAAGTAATTAATCGTTGTGATAATCCATTTAAATCCATAGATTGAATGCTCTATCCAATGATGTCCAAACCCCACTGCTAAAAGGGTGCTTCGACCACCACAAGATGCAAGGAAAAGATGCCAAGTGTTTCCTCCCTGTGAACACTTGACAAGGCTCACATGATCTAACAAATTTGTGCACATCTGCAAACATAGTAGGCCAATATTATCCCACTCTTAAGATCTTAATGTCCCCCACACTAACCTAAATGCAACTCTATCATTAACCTTTAGCTTCAACCTTGTCCACACATCTTAGGATCAAACCATCTGGATTTCTCCAACCTAGGCCACCATGGAAAATACAATACTTAGCTACTTTGAGTCTTAAAGCTCTTCTTTAATGGTCAATCAAGTGATTAGGTAACATCCAATTCTTCAAGTAATAAATAATATGCATGCACCACTCATGTTGTTCAAGGCTATCTGATATTGCAAATACAATCTCAAGGGCCCTTTCATGTCCCATGCTTAACACCTTTTCATTTCCCTCAGTGAGCATCTTGGCCAGACCCTGTCCCTTCACCAATTTGGTCATCCTGATTTCCATATCATACTCTTGGGTACTCAACACCCACTTTCTTCTAATTCCTCGACAGTCTTGTTGAGTCAAGATATCTTTAACCGCAACATGAGGAACATACGCTATAATGTTGGAGTACCCAACATACCTTTTGAAATGCTTTAATGATTGTACCAAGGCATAGACTTTTTTTTCAATAGTGGTATATTTCAACTCAAAATCCCTAAGAACCTTACTCATAAATGCAATAGGATGCTCCACATTTTCTGTTGGAGTAGTAGTTGCGTGAGGTATCACCTCATAGGTCAACCCAAGAAAGAGAATACCTTCCTTGTTGAGAGGGAGTGTTGGAAATAGTGCAACTTCGGAAGCTATTCTTATTATATAATTGTTGTACCTCCTATGGGAGAAGATATTGATGTATTTGATCGTGTAAACCCTTGAAAGAATTAATGTAAACCTTGGGGTGAAAATCACACAAAGAAAAGTATCTTTAAATGTTATTTTAACTTCCCCCAAGACAAGTCGGCCCTTTCAGTTAGACAGGTGGGGCCAGTGGGTAAGCTGCCCCAAAACAGTGGGTAGTCTGCCCTAGACAATGGGCAGAACTGCCCCAATTAGGTTGGCCCAATTAGGGCAAGTTAGGTCGTCCTAGTAAGGGGAAAAGTCACTTTTGATGTGTAGAAATAGAGAGGTCAAACCTCTCATTTGGACATTCACTCAAGCAAGTTTGCTCTAGTCAAGGAAGGTTCGCTACTACAGCTAGAAGACTGATTTTTTAGGTTCTCCACTTTGGAGAAGTTTCTCTCTTGTTTTTCTTGGGTTTGCGCTACTACTATCTGGATGTACATCGTTCTCTATTGGAAGATGTGAGCTTGGGGGAGACAAATAGCTTTGTCTATTGTTGGGAGTGTTGATTTTTCTGAGCAGCATCGAGTGCCATTCTCTGGGAGAATGGAGGCACCTGGTCAGTTACCAGGATATTGACCCAGTCTGGGACTGGAAACTCAGCCTGGGGCTGAATGCCATTCTCTGGGAGAATGGAGGCACCTGGTCAGTTACCAGGATATTGACCCAGTCTGGGACTGGGAACTAAGCCTGGGGCTGAGTGCCATTCTCTGGGAGAATGGAGGCACCTGGTCAGTTACCAGGATATTAATCCAGTCTGGGACTGGAAGCTCAGCCTGGGGCTGAGAGCCATTCTCTGGGAGAATGGAGGCACTTGGTCAGTTACCAGGATTTCACTGTAAGCCCTAGATCGGGTCTGGGCAAGTGGTGTACTTCTCCACTTGGACTTGTTGACCACATATGGGTGAAGTAAAGAAATTAAATATCTTCCTATGATGATGTACTTGGAGTGGACATGAAGACCCTGAAGAACACCTGGATGATTTATTATAGAACCCAAGCACCACTTGACTTGGTCCATGTACCCACCAGCTAGAAGAAGGAGAAGGAAAATAAATATGTATTTATTTATGTATTTTTGGTCAACTTATTATTGGAGGAAAGGCCAATTAAAAGATGAATGATGAAAAGAAATTTATATATGTTATATATATATTTATTGAAGGTCGGCCTCAATGGTTAAATAAAAATTCAATGGCAAATAAGCAAGTCGGCCTCATGACTTAATGGGCATTCAATGCAAGTCGGCCTCATTCATTTTGTGTGGAATTATTCCACTATTAATACAAAAGAAAACTCATCATTCTATCCATCCATTCGTGTGAGTGTGAGAACAGCTTTGCAATAGTTCGGTGATATCAAGTCTAACAGTTCGGTGGTGTTTGCTAACAGCTCTCTAACAGTTCGGTGGTTATTGCTGGGTTATCTCCTCATTGCTAGTTCTCTCCATTGTATACTGGGTTATATATTTCTGGTTATTATTATTAGTGTGCATACCCGAGCCTGCTGTGCATTCAAAAGTGCTGGTTATCTCCACGATTTGCTGGGTTCTCTACATTGTAATACTGGGTTATATATCTTCTTACTGTTGGCTGCTACCTGAGCCCTGTTAAGGGTGTTCTTACTGCTGGTTACTGTTGATACTCGGCCCCTGTCAAGGGTGACTTCTCATACTGGCTGTTGTGATACTCGGGCCCTGTCAAGGGTGGTTTCTCACTGTTGGGTATACTGCTGTTACAGCTGGGTTCTATCATTGGTTCATGTTAGCTGAGTTTTCAGGGTCTGTCCCTAACTTCTTGACAGCCATTACAGTCCCTGAAAAAGGCCACAACAGACAGTGAACAGTACAGGATTGTTGTACAAGCTTGAAATTACCTCAGCTACAGCAGAACAGGTTCTTCTTGCTGGGGTTTTTATACCTTAAAAGGTTTTCCCCAGGGTAAACAGCTGTGTTCTTGTGATTGCATTTTTATCTACAGTTAGCTATCTCTGCAATTTTTTATTTTACAGTCTGCTACTGCTATCAGTTTTGAATTTTTAATAGTGAGATGATTGTTCTTATCATCATGGTTAAACGAGCTCCACACTCGTTTTGTTTCTGTGCTTTGCCATTCTTTTAGTGATCTTGGTTATACTGCTATAAAATCTAACATGGTATCAGAGCAGTACTAGAAGAAGCCATTGTTGGAAACTAGGGTTTCAATTTTCGGGGCCTTCCCTTATCAATTTGGCTTGAAATGAGCATTGGAAACTTCGCCCTAGGGAAGGTGCATCTTTTGGTGAAGGAAAAATCCAGTTTTGAGAAGTTTAATTTTTGACCTAATTCTGCAGTTACTGTAGAAATTAGGGTTTCAAGTTTTGGATTGCCCAGTCCACAGTTTTGGCTCGATCTTACCTTCTCTCAACTCGCCTTAATAGGGTGCATCTATCTGTGGAATCAGTTTTCCATGAAACCCAACTTCAAAAATTGACCTAGCTCCTGCTAGGGTTTATGATCCAATTGTAGTCAAGATGACTGGCATGAAGATTAAGGATAGGTTGGATGGGGCTTCCAACTTTCAGCTCTTGGAAATCTAGAGTTCTTCTAAGTGACCTATTAAAGGTTGTAATTGAGAAGGTTCCAGGATCAACAGAAGAAGAAAGATCTCTCTCATATTCAATGCTTCAAATGCAATAAGTATGGCCACTATGCCAGATATTGCCAAAGTTCAAACAAAAGGAAGCATGAAGCCTCAACCGTTGATGTTGATGAAGACACTCCTCACAAGAAGTCAAGGAATGATGATCATACGAAGTTCTTCTTCTATGTTGAGGTGATGATATGAAGATCCAAACCGCGATGATCTCCCAACAAGAAAAGGAAGAACAGAGGTCTCTCATGATTCCGACAAGGAGGCAATAGGAGCCCACCCACAAAAACAATAAAAGATAAGTATTTGGATTTATTGCTCACATAGATCTGTTTTGTTTTATATGTTTTCATGACAAGTTGTATGCAAATCTATTAGGAAGTTTGTTGGGCATTTGATATAGTCCACTTATTGATGTACCATAGGCTCTGGTTGTATTTGTTATGCATATGAGCTGCACAACATTCCATGAACACTTGATGGGGCTAGTATAGATGATATCTCCTTGCATGCTTAGAGTAGTGCACACTCTTGATGGCATGTTCTAGTGGAGATAACAGACATCTAGTTAGTTACCATATGTGTTTGAACGACATGGTTATGATTGTTGTACTGAAGCATTAGCCAAGATACCTAGTGTAAACTATTGCCATTGCATAGAAATAGAATTATATAAATTTAATTATGCAACGTCACTAATCATCTGAGGGGATTTGACTTGTAGGGAAAAGACCATATGATATGGCCTACAAGAGAAGGATGATGAGACTTGTTCCGATGAACATGTGATGGACACATGAATCCCGTTGATGTTCAGATTAATCAAAAGCAGAAAGCTTCTAGGAGCATGACTCTCAACCTAGAAGGATGACTCCTAGACAAAGCAGTTAGATGGAAGTCATGACCATACAACAACGGACAGACGAGGATCTAATACATCCATCTATATTTGATACATGACCCACAAGCCCAGAAGATCTGATCTGAAGATCAAGGATGAGGAGTTGATAGATCATAAGGAGATGAGAACATCTCCCCCTCCAGCAATTCAGAGAGAGTTAGCCCTTGAATTGAGGATCTTGATCAGTTGAGATCTAGAGCAAATCCTGCATAGCGTTGCTGATAGATTCAGACTGACAGTTGAGAGGATCCTTGATGTACCTGGTCATCACCAGGATGGAGGATGGAGAGATCCAAAGAGGGAGCAAGATGTTCAGATACAAAGGGAGCAGGACACTCCAACACAGAGGGAGTTGATTATGATGAGACATTTGCTCTTGTGGCTCGATATACTTCCATCAAGACGATCATTTCTATAGCTTTAGCTATGGTATGGAAGCTGCATCAGATGGATGTCAAGACCACCTTCCTCAATGGTGTTATCGAGGAAGAAGTGTCTATTGAACAACCAAAAGGGTTTGTTGTCCATGGAAAGGAGTCCCGCATATGTAAGCTAAAAAAGGCCCTATATGGACTCAAGCAAGCACCACGTTTTTGGTATGGACGGATAGACGGATACTTGGTGAGCTTGGGATTCACCAAGAGTGATGCAGACCCCAACCTTTACTACAAGGTTGTGGATGATGAGCCACTGATTTTGGTACTCTATGTTGATGATTTGCTTCTCACTGGGAATGAGAAACTTATTGTATGGTGTAAGAAGAAGCTTGCCTCTAAGTTTGAAATGAAATATCTCGAAATGATACATTACTTCTTGGGATTATAAGTATGGCAGAGGCAAAAGGAGATTTTCCTAATTCAAGGAAAATACACCATTGATATTCTAAAGAGATTTGGAACGTTGGATTGCAAGTCCATGCCCACTCCGATGGATGCAAATCTGAAGAAGCTGAGGGACTCTACTTCAGATTCAGATTTGATTGATCCCACTGTGTATCGCCCACTATGTATCCCACTATGTACTCTATGTTGATGATTTGTTTCTCATTGGGAATGAGAAACTTATTGTATGGTGTAAGAAGAAGCTTGCCTCTAAGTTTGAAATGAAATATCTCAGAATGATGCATTACTTCTTGGGATTAGAAGTATGGCAGAGGCAAAAGGAGATTTTCCTGAGTCAAGGAAAATACACCATTGATATTCTTAAGAGATTCGGAATGTTGGACTGCAAGTCCATGGCCACTCCGATGGATGCAAATCTGAAGAAGTTGAGGGACTCTGCTTCAGATTCAGATTTGATTGATCCCACTATGTATCGCCAGCTGATTGAATCTTTGATGTATCTGACAAACACCAGACCAAATATGTGTTTTGCTGTGAATGCTCTCAGCCAGTTTATGTGCGAGCCGAGATAGATTCACTGGGTTGCTGCAAAACATGTGTTGAGGTACTTGCATGGCACTGTGGGATATGGCCTAAGATATGCTTCAGAATGTGACTTGAGATTGCAGGTATTTTTAGACTTAGATTGGGTCGGATGTGTTGTAGATAGAAACAACACCTATGGGTGTTGCTTCAGCTTGGGTTCTGCAGTGATTTCCTGGTGCAGCGGGAAGCAGACCTTAATAGCACTTAGCACTGCAGAGGTTGAGTATATGGCTGCTAGTACAGTAGCTCAGTAAGCTGTATGGCTTCAAAAACTCCTTACGGGATTGTTTGGCCAGATTCTAGATCCAACTGTGATTCACTGTGATAACCAGAGCTGTATACAGATGTCAATGAATCTCCTTTTCCATGACAAGTCAAAGCATATAGAGATTTAGTATCGCTACATTCGTGATATGGTGCAGAAAGGTGCGGTCGAGTTACAATATGTTTCGACAGATGACCAAACTACAAATGTTCTTACCAAGCCTCTTCCCAGGATAAAGTTTGATACTTTCATGAAAGACTTGGAGTGGAAGAGAAGGTGTCCCTCCTTGAGAGGGAAAGATGACATGGAGACAGATGTTTACCTTGCTTCCACACAAGTACCTCTACTCATGCAGGTTCTCAGCTAGGTATGGGAGGATCCCATCGGCAGTAGAGACGGACAGGTAGTAGATGGTCGTGTGAAGCTTGTTCCCACACAGGTACCTCTACTCGTCAAGGTTCTTAGCCAGGTATGGGAGGATCCCATCGGCAATAGAGACAGACAGGTAGTAGATGGTCGTGTGAAGCTTGTTCTCACATAGGTACCTCTATTCGTCTAGGTTCTCAGCTAGGCATGGGAGGATCGCATCAGCAGCAGAGACGGACAGGTAGTAGATGGTCATGTGAAACTTGTACCTCTCCTCATCTAGGTTCTCAGCCAGGCATGGGAGGATCCCATCAGCAGTAGAGACGGACAAGTAGTAGAAGGTCGTGTGAAGCTTATAGGAGATCTCTCGGACATCCAAATAGGATGGAGAGGTCATTGCATTCTCTGGATCACTTTAGGATGGAGTGAGGAGATCTCTCAGACATCCAGATAGGATGGAGAGGCCACTGCATTCTCCAAATCACTCTAGGATAGAGTGAGGAGATCTCTCGGACATCCAGATAGGATGGACAGACCACTGCATTCTCCGGATCACTCTAGGATAAAGTGAGGAGATCTCTCAGACATCCTGATATGATGGAGAGGCCAGCGCACACTCCGAGACACTCAGTAGAGTGGGGAGATCTCTCGGACATCATAGGACATGATGGAGAGATTTAGTGCATTCTCCAGATCACTCTGAAAAGAATGAGGAGATTTCTAAGACATCCTGGGACGAGATGGGGAGGTTGGTGCACACTAGCGCACACTGGTAATCTTGACTCACCGAAGGACTGGTTGAGTTGGTGCATATTCTCTGAAGGACTAGGTTGAGATGAGGGATGTTGTCCTTGTGCATGTTCCCTGAAGGATTGGGTTGAGCTGAGGCACATTGTATTGATTCCCGATGGATTGGGATGAGATGATGTTTGTTGGACTCTCCAATGGAATGTGTAGAGTTGTTGAGTTGATGCATGAAGGATTGTCTGATGGATTGTGTAGATTCATGGAGCTATTGCATGTTCTCCGATGGACTAGATTGAGCTGATGCACGAAGATTGATTTGTTGACAGTTCTCAATTGACTGAGATTGTGTTGGAAGACCTTCCTTATGATATAGAGAGGTTAGAGATAACCGTGATGTACAGATGATATCCAGATACCGATGATGCCTCCTTGGCTAAGAGGGAGTGTTGGAGTAGTAGCTGCGTGAGGCATCACCTCATAGGTCAACCCAAGAAAGAGAATACCTTGTTGAGAGGGAATGTTGGAAATAGTGCATCTTTGGAATCTATTCTTATTATATTATTGTTGTACCTCCTACGAGAGAAGATATTGATGTATTTGATCATGTAAATCCTTGAAAGAATTAATGTAAACCTTGGGGTGAAAATCACACATAGAAAAGTATCTTTAAATGTTATTTTATCTTCCCCCAAGACAAGTCAGCCATGTCAATTAGACAGGTCGGCCCAGTGGGTAAACTGCACCAAAACAGTGGGCAGTCTACCCCAAACAATGGGCAGAACTGGCCCAGTTAGGGCAAGTCAGGTCAACCCAGTAAGGGAAAAAGTCACTTTTGATGTGTATAAATAGAGAGGTCCAACCTCTCATTTGGACATTCACTCAAGCAAATTCGCTCTAGTTAAGGAAGGTTTGCTACTACTGCTAGATTCTAGAAGACTGATTTTTGAGGTTCTCCATTTTGGAGAAGTTTCTCTCTTGTTTTTCTTGGGTTTGCGCTACTACTATTTGGATGTACATCGTTCTCTATTGGAAGGTGTGAGCTCGGGGGAGACAAATAGCTTTGTCTATGGTTGGGAGATGATTGTTCTTATCATCATGGTTAAACGAGCTCCACACTCATTTTGTTTCTGTGCTTTGCCATTCTTTTAGTGATCTTGGTTACGCTGCTATAAAATCTAACATTTTCAACACATTTTTGCAATAGTACACTTGCGATGGTGTCCTCAAATGCAAATGAAAATACTTGAAATTCTTTAGTATAATCTGGAGTCTGGACTTACAATACAGGTGATGATGCAATGGCCTTCTTAATCAATCCAATAGCATTCTTGCTTTCGTCGTTCCATTTCAACTCTTGGTCTTTCTTTAGCATATTGGAAATAGGCTTAGCGATTTCAACAAAGTTTTGAATAATTGCCTAACAAAGTTAATTTTCCCAAAGAACAATTGCATTGCTTTCTTGTTTCTTGGTAGAGGTGTTTATCGAATTGCCTCACTCTTTCAGGATCAATCTTGACACCATCCTTTGAGATAACATGCCCAAGGAGTTTTCCTTCATCCACTCTGAAAACTAATTTCTTTGGGTTTAGAGATATACCATATTTTCTGCATCTTTCAAAAACCTACCTAAGATGTTGCACATTATGACTTATTTCCTTTGAAAATACTATAAGGTTATCCTGGTATATTTCTATTATTTTCTCGATCAATTCTCTAAATGTGAAATCCATCACCCTTTGAAATGTGGACCCCGGCGTTCAACAACCTAGATGACATTTTCAAGTACGCATAAGTCCTCCATGGGGTGGTGAAGGTGGTCCTGTGTTGATCTTCTTTCTTTACTAACACCCGGTTGTACCTAGAGAATCCATCTAACGTGGATAACATTCCATATCCAATGACTCTTTACAACAACTTCTCCATGTTTGGGAGTGGGTAATTATCTTTTAAAGATATTGATTTAAATTCCTAAAATCCACACATAACCAGATCTCCCCATTTTTCTTTCTCACCACAACTAGATTAGCAACCCAAGATGAATTCCCAGTAGGAGCAATGATCTTTGCTGCCAGCATCTTCTACAATTCCTTTTGAATTAGAGGGGCCGATTTCGGGTTTATCCATCTCAAGTTTTGTCTGAAAGGCTTCACATATGGTTTCCAAGGTATTGTATGTTGAATTATGTCCCTTTTGTAGGTCTTCAAATCATCATACGACCATGTGAAAATATCCCTGAATTCTTTGATGAGAGTTTCTATTTGTTTTCTTTCTTCGGGTTAGGTGTTCTTGCCAATCCTAATAAGTTTCGGGCTGATTTCTGATCCAATGTTTATTTCAATCCATTCTTCAAGCTTGCTTCTCTCCTTCCTCTACTTGTACATACCATGTCTACAGAAAATCCTCTCTATAGGAATCAATCCTTTCAAAACTTTATTATCTTTCAAGTGTTGAAAGCCATAAGAGCCCTCTTCTTTATCGTCTTGACTCCTCCAATCAACTTATTTTGTGCAAAATCTTGCAAATTGTTCATGAATCTTATAATTTGCACATCACCATTGGACACTCACCAATGTTCAAAGTTATCATGCACCAAAGGTCTGAAAATAATCTCCATCCTGCTTTGTCCCAACTGAAGAATATCACAGGGATGCAAAGTGGAAGCAAACACTGCCAAAGAATTTGCAGGCAAATTCTGATCTCTTGGAATTGCTTTAATAGAGAAAGCATCAAACAACTCTATAACATCCCATGTTGCATGGCTATAACATTTTGGTCTCTCGTTCTTTGCTTCAAACTAGCTTCTAACCTGGGACACGCCAATGTTCAAAGATATCATGCACCGAAGGTCTGAAAATAATCTCCATCCTGCTTTGTCCCAACTGAAGACTATTACAGGGATGCAAAGTGGAAGAAAACACTGTCAAAGAATTTGCAGGCACATTCTGATCTCTTGGAATTCTTTAATAGAGAAAGCATCAAACAACTCTATAACATCCCATGTTGCATGGCTATAACGTTTTGGTCTCTCGTTCTTTGCTTCAAACTGGCTTCTAACCTGGGACACCACAAGGTCCGAAACTCCAGTAGCTACCAATATCTCGATGCCCATGTCTCTAGCCAATTCAAGTCCCAATATTAAGGCTTCGTATTCAACAACATTATTTGTAGCCTGGAATTCCAATCTATAGGCAAAATTAATGGTTTCACCTTGCAGGGACATGAACATAATACCAGCTCCTGCGCCAAATTGTGATTTAGCATGTCAAAGTACATTTTCCAACATTTTGCACCACTTAGCTTCACCTCCTCCTTGCTATATTTTGGGACCAAATAATAGAACAAAATGGCATAATTCGCCAATTCATCATCCACAATGCATACAAAATCATTCATTGGTTCACTCAAGTCTTCTACATGATGCTTTCTTAGTTGCTCCCTGTACAATGTTACAAACATATCCTCACAAGTGGGAATGATTTTGTACGAGATATCCATTTGAATACTACCCCCAAGATTTGCAGCCCGCTTTCTTGATAATAGCATTCCCCAAGCATCAGGAACATCAATGACAACCACATCCATTAACACAGATATATCTAGATACACTGCTAAGTGCTAACTTGACCTGCAAATCTTTGATCAAACCATATACCTTTATTTCTCTCGAATGTATGGCACAAACATTTTTGTAAGTTCTGGTGGTTTTAAGTCCCAATTTGTTCATTTCTTTGAGCAACATGACATTTCTTGACACACCAAAGTTGATCATACAGCTATGTAACAATAAGTCATTGACAATAAATTTGATGAAGAAAGGATTAAGAACACCATTCCGTCTTCCCTAGTTAATTGACTGGAGGATTATCAGATAGTCTTCATTCACTTCCTTTACTTCTTCACATTCTAAAAATCAATTTACCTTTTCGAACTGAGAAGGGATTTTCATCAACTCCCTTATCCGACTGACATCTTTATCTTAGCCAATTCACTTGTTATGTCAATGTTCAGATCCACATCTGTATTCACCTGCTTTACCTCAAAGGAAGAGCTTTGGCGGCTTTAGCTGTAACATTTGCCTTGGCCCACTCTTGAGCCTTTGGAAAGACTCACTGATTTATATCATTTCAATGCTTATTTCCAGTATCTTACATTCATATTCCTGCCAACCCTTATCAAGCATTCCATATTCCTGCCAACCCTTATCAAGCATTTCCTTCCTAGATGGCTTAGGGCAAAACAATTAGTAACTTTATCCACTTCCAGACTATTTTGCTTGATCTGTTGGACATCATCGTTGGATATTCTATAAGTTTGTCCCTGAGCCATGCAAATATACAAACCATGATCAACAAAATTTAGATCTCTAAGTGGATTATGATCTTGCTGTGCCCAAACCATCCCCTGTTCTGAACTAGCATGGTAGACTGGGCACGATGCTTCATCATGATAATCTTGGCAGCAATGGCACCACACATGTTCATTTTGATTCACTACGTTAATAGGATTCAAAAGGTTGGGAACCCTTGGTTCATTTGGAGGCCTGTTTCTTTTGAAATATCTTTTGGGTGGAGGGGGCTGATTCGGCTGTGATATTTCTATTCTTACAATTCTATTCTATTCTACATGGATGGTTGCATGTTAGCCAATGATACCTGTAATTCCTTCATGCCTTCAGTGATCACTGTTAGGGGATCAAGAGCAGGGTCTGTTGTATTTACCACCCTATTACGAGGCTCTCTCGTAGAGGTTGATGAACTTGAAGAACCAGGTAGGTTAGACTTGCTTGATTGCATCATATTTTTTCTATCTTGATTGCCACCTCATGTGCACCCTTGATATTTTGCAGGTCGTTTTGCCTTAAATGAAAATCAAGGTCACCACTAAAGGGATCAATATAGTGGATTAATATAGCAACTGGCGGAGGTTTGACATCTACATGCACATTTTGTACTATCTGATTCAATCTCTTGTTAAGGTCTTCTATAGTCTCATTTTTGTTTATTTTCAGTGTTTAATACTGCCAGTGGATGCCTGTTATATTTACATTCACCCCTTTTCTCCAAAAAGCCTTCTCAAGTTAGTTTGTGTTATGGATAATATTATCGGGTATTCTAAAGAACTAATCTATAGCATCTTCTTCTAATGAAAGGAAAAATAGCTTCATAAACACATCTGCATGTTCTACA
Organism: Larix kaempferi; assembly: GCA_027924585.1. Classification (NCBI taxonomy): domain Eukaryota; kingdom Viridiplantae; phylum Streptophyta; class Pinopsida; order Pinales; family Pinaceae; genus Larix; species Larix kaempferi. The sequence continues at coordinate 16,074,463 of BSBM01000050.1, read as the reverse complement.
CTATTTCTTTGGACCATATGGATAAACGCCCTCCAGTGATTTTTAGCAGTTAGAACGTTATTTCCTTGGACTGTGGGTAACTTATTCATGGCTTTCTCAGGGAAATCCTGTGGGTATCCATTATTATTGAAGAAATACAATGGCTTGTATAAAATATTTAACCATGGTACATTGTTGGCCATATTATTCTATTGGACTGGATGCCCTGGTCTACTTGAAAAAACATGGATCATTGCTTCACTGAATTCAAAGTTTTGAGGCTCACGGGGTCTTTCGTTCGCCCTCCGTTTATAATTTCTTTCCTGTTACAGGATATATCGAACAAGCCCCTCAAAAGAACTCTGTGGGAAATACCTCTTTGATGTGGGTTCAGGTTCTTCAAATGGAGTCGCCAAATGAGCTTCCTTTAAACAACCAGTAACTTTGGGCTCATCAAATTTTTTGTGAAGCCATGACTCCTGAATCTGGGAGATTGGACTTCATCCCTGACAATGGAGTCAAAATGTTACCACCCAAGTTCTCACCTTATGCAAAAGTCCCAACCATAGAATGTGAGAACCCAATGGAAACTTTGGATAAGCCACCCACTATCACTCCAGTGGCCTTATCCTTCTCTGTTCTGGCTAGATCTTCTCTAGCTCAAGGGGGGGAAAGTTGAATGTTTAAAAATCGGAATTGGTCGAGGGTCAACTCAGAATCTGTAATGAATCGGTCATAAATCGGCTGATTTGAATTTAATGAATCAGTTTACTCAAAAATACATAAAATATTTAAATTTTAAAGAAAAACAACATTTTCAAGATTTTAGAACTGTTGTTATGACCCAGACCTGTTGTTTGAATGCCAAAGAGCACCCATACTTGTTGTTTAGGGTTGCTTTCATCCAGAGAACTGCCCACAATTTATTTTAAGCCTTTAAGGTGATTTTCGTGACTTTTTACCTAAGTTGCCAGGAAACTTGGGTACGGGGACACGGACTGGGACGCCACTTTTTGAAACAGGGTACTTGGGTACGCCGGGGGTACTATATATATATATATATATATATATATTATAAAAATAAAATATGTCATAGTCACATTATACATGCATATTTTAGATTTCTTCATAAATTATGAATCATGATTCATAATTCTAAATTTATTGATTCATTGAACAATCAACATTCACATTGAAAATTTGAAAAATCATAGACTCATAGTAGATATCAAGTGGAAGACTGGAAGTTATATAAAATTTGATAAATTACTATACTAGGCAGTTGTAACAAACAGTAAAACTATAATATGAAGATGCACTTGAAATCTGATTTTAAACACCTATTTGTACTGCTGTTACAGGTAATCAAAAGTTGCAAATGTAATACTGGGTTGATGTGAGTGTATTTCTTAGTATTAAACACATATGTATATACTATATTTTTTATGTGCACATTTGGTAGCCAAATTATGTTCCATGATTGTTGAACACAAAACCATAAAAACATTCCTTGTAAATCAATGCAAAATCAGTCTACCAGATTTGGACAATATTCAGTGGAATTTGAACAGTGTTGCAAAGTGCTTGACATGGGGTACGGAGTACCCAAACGCCGTACCATTTAGCCTATAAGTGCCCCTTTTTTTATAACGGCGCCTCGGCTACGTGGAGCCAGTATGGGGTAGGGCAGGAGACGTACCTTGCGAGTACCCAAGTACCCAGTACGGGTACGTGTACCCTATCCCCGGGTACAAGTACCCATGCTACATAGCTTTTTACTGCTGCAAAGGTCATACCAGCCACATGTTTGCTTCAAAATTGTTGTACGAGGGTTTGAACAGCTTCAACCTAAGTTGCATTAAACGGGGAAACGAGGACGAAACAGGGAAACTTTGAAACAGGGGAAATGTAACCCCCCAAAATTTTGGAAATGAGGAAATGCAATATATATATATATATATATATATATATATATATATATTAAATTAATAAATTAGCAAAAACATTTACGAAAATGAATGTGAAATATAAATCATCAATCATACATGTCAACGAATCATTGCCTATATTGGGATCCTATTCATCAATAGCACCCTATGCTTCCCTCCTCTAGGCTCTAGCCCTTGCCTCTAAGTTCTAACTCGAATTTCAAAGTTGATCCTCCAAAGATATTAGTCAGCGGCTCAGCACAATACAATTTTGATGAAACTTCCTAATCCAATCGCTAAAATAACGTAGAAAAAGCTTCCCATGATTGATAAGTGATTGTGCATGAGTGAAGAGTACATTTTTATTAAGGTCATGACAAAGGAATTCAACAATCAACACCACCAACATCAAGGTACATATAGGGGTTGATGTGCCTGTTTAAATGCCAATTCCATACCCTCATACATGATAGAATATGGTGGAAACCTTGGAATCCTAAAATCCTGAAAACTATCAAGTCTGCTGAATTTTGAATGGGATCTAAAAATCTACTTTTTGCATATGAAGTCCGATGAGGTTGGAACCACTCTCAAACATCCTGAAACAATTAATGGTAACGTTAAAAATTTAAGTAAAAGTGGCAAAATAATGTCACATTTACAGTTTAACATCACCATTAATATCACCAAGTACTACTGCACCATGGGGATATTGCATTGTTTTTTTGAGTCCGCGAGCACCCACACAAAATTCCAGACAAATCGGCCGATTAGACTGGTTCGGTACCGAACCGGCCGATTCATTGTTCAGATCGGCCGGTTCGGTACTGAACCGGTCGACGGAACCGATTTGCGGACCGAGTTGATTCGGTTCCTTATCAAACCGGTAGATCGGTCGATTCCGAAACCGATTTGGCCGATTTTTAAAACATAGGGGGAAACCCTAATGGAAAAACTAAGTCCAAATATGATAGATTGAATTGGTAAAGATGGACTCGGGATAGATTTGATTTGGAATAATATTCAATCATGAACAGTTCAGATCTACTTTAGTGAACATAAATCTGGCCTATTAAGGGATATCAGGGAAAGAATTGGAGGCCAAACTAACTCTGGTTAATTGGGTTAATTGCCTTAGGAATTTGCAGCAGCTTAACCAGAAATTACAGCCCATTCAATAAAAAGTAAGAGTTTTCTGGGCTGAAAGTGAAATCTGGAATGTAGATTTAGATGACTGAAATTTCCAGATTTCACAACAGAAATATAAATCCCTCTTTTAGGTAATCAATGAGGGCTTATAGGACTTAATTTAACAATCTGAAATTATGATTTGCTCACTGATACTATTTCAGATTGCAAACAGAAAAATAAAAACATGTATTTTTATATTTTTTGGGTGGTGGAAAAAAAGGGAAATTCGCGCTTTTTCCAGATTGGGCTGAATGGGGTCGAATGGGCTGGAAATCAGTATGAAATATGTGGAAAGAAAGAGTAACTTGATCCTACTCTCAGCTATTATTCAAGATCACATTCCATTGGACCATTCACTAAGTAGGAACTTGAACAATTACATGCACAATTTGTTTCATCAATGAATTAAGTAGATTAAGGGGAGAAAGAATTCTAGAGTACCAATTCAACTCTTCACCCTATCTTGAATATCATAGCCTTTATCCACAAGCATTCAAAGATCATAGAGCATCAATTTAGATCCATAAAACCACACATATAGAAGAAATACCAAACTTTATTCATCAAGCCCAGCACTAGAAGGTAGAGAAAATAGTTCCCCAAAAAATTATATGCACTCTCAACAACCGTTACAAATGGAGGAGCCTTACTTAAATAGAGTTCTAAGCCAAAAACTCCATGAATAAAATAATAATATATTGTCCAAAACCCTAGCTCTATTCTAGGAATGCATGAAGTATTATTATTCTTATAACTTCCTAAATGAACTAGATCAACAATGCATAAAATAATAGCTGCTTGCTCAACAAGGAAGATGCTCTTAACAACTTGAGCCACACACACCCCTTCAAATGGAGAAGCCTTACTTAAATAGAGTTCTAAGCCAAAACCACCATAAATAAAATAATAATATATTGTCCAAAACCCTAGATCTATTCTAGGAATGCATGAAGTATTATTATTCTTCTGACTTCCTAAATGGGCTAGATCAACGATGCATAAAATAATAGCTGCTTGCTCAACAAGGAAGGTGCTCTTCACAACTTGAGCCACACCCCACCCTTCTAAGTGGACAAATAAGCATGTGAGGTTCAACTACCTCCTCAAATCCTTATTACATATGTCAAAGTAGTCAACAATATATAAAGAACAAGATATCCTTGAAAACTCCTCTAAAGATTGCTTAAATAATGAATATATGTAAGTTCATCATGGTGCGCCCTCCTAGAAAGGATGATGAAGAGGTCCAAGTTCTAATGTCCTTGTGAATGACTTGGAAAAGTGTGCCAAGGTGATGACCATGAATGGAACTCCGCTTTAGACAAGAACGCTCTACAAGGATAGTGGGATAAAACATGTTTTGAACACCTCCAATAGTAATGCACCCCCTAGGAAACGAGATCCACATGTGTGGTCTTAGTCAACGAGTTTCCAACGTTCCCTTCTTTATGAACCTTCCAATGTGTGCAAGTGGATAAATAAGGCCCCACAACCATAGAGTTTGAAAGGGGGGATCAAAAGGTGACCTTTTGCATGAACATCTGTGCCAACAAATGATATTCTTCATTAGACCATAGTGCACCCCCTTTCTAATATGATGGAGACGTGATTAAACCATAATAAAGAGTCAATGAGCTAGGCACTTTGCATATTTGCACACATATCACCCTCATCGACACATCCCAAGGGGGGAAAGACACCCCTCTCCTAGGGAACTAGGTATACAACCTATGAAACATGTCAATGGTCATTATTACATGGGTTAATCATCATAAATCAACAAAGTATAGACTACAACATAGGGCACTCCCATCAATAATGTAATGCACCCTGCTAGGACATAGAATAGTCATGAAATGTCCCCCCAATCAACAAATGCTCTAGGGAATACATGAGGGGATGCCATGAGAGAACATCTGGCCACAAAGTACATAAAATCATATCCCTACACCAATAAATCCATGGGAACATATGCTTTGTAACCCAGATGCCACCAAAGTGTAATCCAATACACATTAATAATAAACACCTATCCATGTATCAACTCTAGAAGCGCTAGAGGAATTCATCACCTGGACCAAGATGTGATATACATATCTAAAAGGGAAGTGTGCTCTATGTGTATAACCTTTACAATAACATAGCACAACTTTTACAAAAGGTAAAGTGCAAAAAACCTAGGGGAACTCTAAGTCATGTGTCCCAATAGACTTATACCTATACCCAGCACGCCCACCGTGATCTTAAACGATTTATAGAGTGGTTAGAACGAGCCATAAGGGCAGGATCAACCTAGACACAGAACATAGAGGGACCTTCCATGACAAACCACAAGGGTTTAGAGAACCACCAAAGTATACAAAAAAACACTTTACATAGTTCATCACACATGGTCTAGTGGAAGATATAACTAATCCAACATCACCACATTTGACCCATCATATAACCAAACACTCATCTCGCATCTGACATCACAAAGGAAACACTAATCAAGGATCATCTAGCAATTTGATGGTGTAACCAGTATCAACTGGACTATCAGGTCGTACAGCAGGACATACAAGACTGTACCAACCAACAGAATCATACCAGGGTTGTACGGATCAAGCCGTACAAGTGCCAAGGGGAAACGAGCAGGGCAATAAAGATTTTTGGGGGCAAAATAGCAGGAGGAAGAAATTTCTCAGTGAGGCATTTTACCAAGTTTGTTGTAGTGTCTTTTTCTCAGGCCATTTTCACAGTAAGGTAGCCCTTCTAAGCTTGGAAGTTATTTGAATGAAAAGCTGATTTGAAGGGCAGAAATTCTATGCATGTGCTTTTTATTGAGTAGATCTGTTTCCATTGCCGTTGCTTCAACTAGAAAATTATATTAATTAATCCCAGCGGTGTAAATAAATTAGTGAGCTGCAAATTTATATTTTCATGAAGGAAATCACTAGAAATTTGTTTATCTAGATTTGAGATTTAGAAAATTAACATTGTATCAAAGCTCACACTTTGAAAAGGAAGAAGATATGAAAACTACAGCGGTAGATCTTTGTGGGTGCTTGAGGGAACAAGTGTTGAGATTTGTATCTTGAGATGTCTTTCATGCACTCATGCCTTGCATGGAGGGACATTAGCTGACTAGGCATGGATGTAGAGTATGAGAGATACTCGACCAGTCAGCATGGCTTCAATGGTAGAAGCATGTAGAAGTTCCAGAGACTTTTTCCTTGTGCATGCAAGATATTTTTAATGTGGAATGTTAGTTTTGCATGCATTTCAAATCAGGGATTTAGAAACACTAATCAGTTATTGAGGTCTTAAAAGGAGGCAGGGGGCAAAGGAAAAAGGTGACTCGACACAAGTGACTTATAGGTTTAAATGAAAGATCCAGGATCAAGGCACTAGCAAATTATGAGAATTTCTTAGTTTTGCATGCATTTCAAATCAGGGATTTAGAAACACTAATCAGTTATTGAGGTCTTAAAAGGAGGCAGGGGGCAAAGGAAAAAGGTGACTTGACACAAGTGACTTATAGGTTTAAATGAAAGATCCAGGATCAAGGCACTAGCAAATTATGAGAATTTCTTCTGCCTTGGGAAATGTGTCCAAGGTAGAAGGGTTAAGATTAGGATTGGGGCTATCGAGTACCTTTAGTTAGACTTGATTAGGGGTATGACAGTATCTTAGCACACAAGTCACGGAAACAGCATCAAACAACTCAGAAACAGGCCAAACCAAGAAGTGTGCATGGGTAAAGAGATCAGTGTCTAGGGAAATGGGCCACAAGGAATCCCTCAAGGGTGACGCCCTTGAGAACCCACCTTGGGTTAAGCTTAAGGTGGAAAAACCAAAAAAATTTTGCCAAGATTTTAAGTTGTTTGAGCTAGGGAATTTTTCTAAGGAAAAGTAGCTTAGGGTTTGAACAGAAAATGAAATGACCAATGGATTGGAATCCAAAACAAATGAATTAAGCATAGATCTTCCCTGGATAATCTTGCAGATGCCTTGATGATGATGATCTATGCCTTCTCGATCAATTTGAGGTGATTTGAGTGAGTGTCCAAGTGAAATCGGTTTTCCCAGAGAAGCAAGTGCGCCCTCCTCTCCTACACAACAAACTACATAAGTTAGATTTGATGCATCAAGAGAAAATGACTGTAACAACAAAAGACATATCAAATGGAAATCAAAGATCACAATGATACTATTGAAAACCCCCTAATATTAGTAGCTTCAAGAGAGACGAGTTGAGGAGCCCCCTGCAAAAACGTCCCAAGTGAAATCGCCCTCCTGTAGATAAACACTGTTTCCACAATATATTTGAATTCACCACAAAATCTCAAATGCTAGGTGAAAATAGACTTTCCAATCAACATCTAAGAACATCAAATCAAAGAAGATTAAAGAGTCTCTGCAAATAATTCTTCTATTATCAAATTCCAAGAGCCAAAGTCCCTCTACAATGAGGGGGATCTCTCCTTTAAATAGCAATGGGAGAGACCAAAACCCTAACCTCTTTAACGAGTGGTTGGGATCAAAAGATACATAAGTTATAATCAACGACTGAGATGAGCCCAAATATAAAGTACATGGATCAACCTAAAAATAGAGAGGGCGCACTAGCTAAGTCACCCTAGGGGGACGTACCACATAAAAAGTGACTTTAAGTCACAAGATAAGCTCATGGTGGGTCTAGGAGATGAAATATTCCTTGTAGTGTGTCCCCATGGCACAATAACATAAAATAATATCCTCAAGGTACAATACTGTGACCACATGGCCAAATCATGCCCCCTCAGAGACACCATAAATCATGAAATATAAGCCCGGAGAGTTTGTGGGCCCCACTGGAGAACCTACTCTAGAAGGTGTGGGAAGCATCACACACATCATCAAAATCAACCTCATGCCATTTCCTTTCCTCGGTGGCCCAAATCGAATTCCTCTATAGCCATTTAACCATTTTTTATTCCTCTGTAAATCACCTGTAAAAGATAAAAATGTTTGTATCTCACTACCTGGTCACCCGAAGCCAAATCTGACTGCACCAAAATGTCTGGGAGTATGGCAATATGGTAAAACCAAGTGGTTGGACCCCATACTCCCTCTATAGCACCCTAGGTGAACCAAATATAAAGTCAAACTGCTATGCCAGACCATTTTTAATGGCAAATCTGCACTGAAGTGATAAACTGAAAAACATCTCAACTGAAAATGCCTGAAATTGCAAACTGAGTATCCCAATGGACTCATAAGATCCAAATGCACTAGGATTGAGTACCAATACATCATGTGGATAACTGTATCATCATCTATAACCACAACCATGCTCAAACAGATAAAAAATAATAATTTGTAAATGATCAAAATCATAAAAATATCACAAATCACCATCTGACACCTGTAAGTGTTGCATGGAACCACCTGGTGGGAAATGAAAGACCATATATAATCAATCTATAGCATCACTGGTCTAACTCATCTCATGTCCTATGGTTGACTTGGTCAAACTAAGTTTGACCAAGTCAAAATTGACCAAAATATGACCCAGGCTAAAACATCAAAATGCTGCAAGTGTAATTGGATAAGACATGCTCTGTTAGTCATTCAAATAGCAAGACTTTAATTATAAAGTAGCATTTCACTGGCGGTTTAAACACAATAGATATTCAATACAAATTTATAAATAATAATAATAGCTCAGAACAGAACCTCAAGAATATACTCACTTCATGGTTGTGATCAATTTGCCAGTAATGGGTGAAGGTGGATAAATGGAAAGCAAGACTAAGGGATGATTGTGCTAACTGAACACCGTGATACTTTGGATGTATGAAAGGGAATACACACTGAAGCATATGTTGGATAAAGATAACACATGGGATGGCAGTGTCTCACAAATGGAATAAGTTGTTTGGGAAGTGCTTATTCAACCTTGGCAGAAGTCTACAACTCACATCCAAGTTGACTCAGCTTCGTGAGGATCGTTTCTAGAGCCGCCATGACTAGGTTCCCGAAAAACCGTAACTCGAGACTCTAGGGGACACTTAGAATTAGTTGTCCCTTACTCCATCTCACATCACAACCCATAGGCTCCGTGAGGAATTAATCATTATATTCAAACGCTAAGGCCAGCAGTCATTGGGTATAGCATATGTTTAACCACTGCTTTCTTTGGGCCTTTAATTTCATTTCATTTCACTGGCCAGCAATCTTTAGGTTTGGCATACATTTAACCATTGCTTTTATTAGGCCTTTCATGTCCCTTCATTGGGGATTTTACATTTCATAGCCCTTCTTTCATTGTGTTTAAAACACAGTTTTGAATTTCATTGCAATGGGCTTTCACAATAGATATACAATCATTTCCACATACATGTAATGATGGTAGTCTTATTTGCTTCAGGTTTTAGCCAACACAACTTACACAACTCAGAGCCGAGACACAACTAAACAGGGATGATATCCAACAAAGAGGCTAGAGTGGGGGAGTCCTCCATATCACAGGGTAAGGTGTAAGTCAAGGTAAAAATGAAACTGGATGATGACGAATAGATGAGGAAAGTGAGAAGTGGTGCCAATACTAGCAAGCCATATAATGGTGGGAATGATCACCTCCATTCTCCTAAGGAGGGTGAAATCAATGAGTATAAACAAGAACTTCATAATTATGAGCAAGCTAGACCATATAGATATAATTTAACAACCATGTCCATAATATATAGATATATCACCAGATCATGACCACTAAATGCTAAATCAAGCTACCAAAATGACCAAAAGAGCAATACACATCCATATACTTGTTGGGTCTTATATCTGTACCAATCACCTGAACCATCATCTGTCAACTAGAAAACTGCTGCTGCATATCTGGGCACTGCATACTGCTCTATATGGAGAAAATGGCTACATCAGTCATCAAATCTGAGTTCCTGAGACTCAGTCATGGCATAAGGCTGAAAAAATTGCTCATGGGCTGCTCTGAAATCATAAGTGATCCTGGAATGAATGCTCATCTGATGCTGATCTCAAGCATCTCAATGTAAAGGACTGGCTGAAAAAAGGACTAGAATCTGATCTGAAGATATGGTAGCCCCAGCTACTATAAATGTGATAACAGTGTGATTTGAAGCTAATTTATATTTCAAGGTTGTGTTTTTATGCAGTCAAGGTGAACCAGAAATATCATTGGCCTCAAATCCATCCATGGTCCTCCTGGGTAACCTTGGATTTGACTCAAACTTCCTCAAACCTCTAAGATTTGACTTTGCCCTTGAGATGAACCTGCAATAACAAAATAGCCAGATCCGAAACAACCCTTTGGGGATGATGTCACCTAACCCTAGGATGACGTCACCTCCTTTACGACAACTTTAGGACTAAAAAATTATTTTTTTGGAAGTTTTTCTAACTTTTTTGGATTTTTATGATAATTTATCAAGATCTTAAATATACTATTGCAATTAACTACTTCAGAAAATCAAAATGAAATTAATCTAGGGCAAAAAGTAAATATTTTTGGAATCTTTTGCAAAAATATACAATTTTAGGGTTTTTCACAATATCTAATTTTTTGTTATTTTTAACAATATGCAATATAGAAATTTGATAAAAAAGATTCCAAGTGAAGATGAGAGAAATAAAGACTTAAGTCTCTTCCCTTCAAGGCCACTAAGGAATCGTGGTTAGCGTTCCTCTCGAGAATTGGCAATCCAATTTGGTGAATTGGGGCAAACCAAGAAACCCTAGTGTTGTGATGGATTTGACCTAATTAGGGAAAATAAAGGTGCCAAAGGCCTAACAAGAGAGACCCTCTAGGGAGGGATGTCTCACTTACAAGACAGAGCTATTATGCATAAAAACCCTAATTAACTCTTACCTTGGATGTCTTCCACAGTGCAAGAGAGAGAACTAGACATTTCACCATAAACAAAGAAAAATGAAGAAATGAGTAACCTCCTAAGAATCCATTTCCTTAGACAAGCCTTGCAAGATTAAGTCTCAACCTCAAAACACTAAAAGATACCACAATGAAGCTTCAAGTGTGCCAAGAAGAGAGTGTGCACCACTTTCCCTAGACAAGAAGAAAAATGAAAAGAACTTTATTTGATCCCATGATCTTGAGTTACAAATGAGGAGATGCCATATTTATATGCTTGCTAGGCTGACTTAACCTCTTTTTAAGCTGACCAACCTAAATGACTTAAAATTACTTAAAATTAATTGTTTAGGGTTTGTCATCCACAAGTCGGGGACTCAACCACATAATACATAAAATAATGACAAAAATGATGAACCATTGCAACTTGATGAAACGGCGAGCATGGAAGGAGGACGTCATGCCCCAACTAACCCCAACGATGTGCTTTTTCCCTCAACGCCCTCCTCCTTTAGATGGTACGGCCTCTTCAAAAAGATGACATCATCATCAATTTGGCATGCTTGACCCAAGAGAAGGATTTACACATGACAAAATAGGTCCAAGTGGGTGTAAATGAGGTGTGCTAAGATGGGTACGACAACCCTTACATGCACAATCACCTTCTACAAAGCATAAACATGAGTATGGCTAGGAGCTCCTAAGCCATGTGTCCAAATGGAGTCATCCCAAGAAGCAATGGACACCAACCCAAGGCACAAATAGCCCAACATGACTGGGGACTTTCATCCATCAAGGGGCGGTCAGCAATGCCACTAATCCAACACTACCTGGAATGAAAACCAAGAGGACCTGCCATGACCAAACGACGAGTCTTGAGTCTTACCAGACCAGCAATTTTACATAAACAAGCCGCAAACTTGTCCTTTACAATGAAAAAAGACCCCTCCTCTTCGGCATTATTAATATGGCACACTGCAAAACATCCAGAGGGTAACAGATCCCACAATGATTTACTATGATAATCAAATTTTTATCAAACTCTTTGAGAATCTGATGTTTCATGAAAGTTCCAAGCTTATCGAGATCATATATCACTTCATTCTAGACAAGATTTAGAGGGGAGAGGTAAAGCTCCAATGCATACCCAGTCCCACAAATCAGCAAGTTGTTGACATTCTAACCAAGCCCTTAGCAAAAGGGAAGTCTTAAGCATTCAGAGACAAACTTGGATTGGTGGGAAATTCATTCCTTGCTAAAAGGGAGTGTTGAAAAATATAGCTCAAACAGGAACTTCCACATAGGTTCAGTGTGAACATGCTAGAAATCATTTGAGATAATTCTATTTTGTAATTCACTTTAGGAAAAAGTGAAATACCTCATATTTTGTTGAGTCCAATAAAGTGTATTTAAGAAATTAGTGACTTAAATTTAATCTCAGCCATACATCTCACTGAGAAATTAGGGTTTCGGTAGATCAAGGTTTCAGCTCAAGCATAAAGACAAGTCAAGATAGAGAGTTTAGACATAGTTTTGTCGGACAGGGGCAACAAAGAGCATAGCACATTTCTCAAGAGGAAGTTTTGTAGCAACAAGCCATACAACACAGGTCGTATTGAAGATCCGCACGGTATTGTAGAATCATACAGTACCAGTTGTTGTTTCTCGATAGATTGTGTAGGTCGTACTCTCTTCAACAAGCCTTACACCTCAGGTTGGGACGGTTTTGTTTACTGTGTAACTGTTAGTTTTAAGAAGTTGTGGAGGTTTCCTTGTAAGCTTTGATTACTTGAATGGCAACTTAATTGAAGGACAAATGTCCTATGTACATGTGTAATTGTTTTATGCTTCCACTATTTACTTTCCAGCTATTGTGATTGTTGCTATGTGAAGAAATTATATTTTTACAATTAAATAACAGATTTGTTTAGTTGAGAACATAAGGACTTCAGTGACCTAGGGTTTGCAACTTCCACAAGAATATGATCCAATGGATTGGTGAGAACAAGAGGATCAATTATTGTGGGTTAAACTGATTTAGACCAAAAAGCTTTAAGTTTGAACATCAGCCTCATATTAGATTTCATCTCAAGTTCACCAAAGCATTGTTGGCAATACCTCCATTAAAAAGGCAGGATAAAGGGTATGTTATACAGTTTTATATTGATACAAGTGATTTAATCTTCCTTTTTCTTGAAAAGAATGTGCATTGATAATATGAAATCAGCATACTTGGCTGCCCTAGAAATACAAAAAGTCCTTAATAATCTTAAGAAGAAATACGGAATTAAGGTTCTGGAAAAACCGCTGAAATCTAAGGTGTTGGAGTACTCCAAATCGGTTGTATTGGAGGATTCTATTTGCTGTAGGGAATGTGAATGTCCTCATGAAGAAAGAGGATGTTATTATTTTAGAAGGGAAGCCCCTTTATATGAAGATGATGAATACGTGGAGGCATATGCCATGGAGGAGAGGTGCCATACAATAGAAAGGGAATATGATGATTTCGTGCCTATATATCAAAATGACCTTTTTAATGTTGTGTTGGATAAGAAAAATTATTATGCATTATAATCTTTGGTTTCTGTGTAGAAGGGAAATACATAAAAGCAACCCATTTAATGCAGGAAGATAAGCCTCGAGATAATCCTTTGGTAAGGGACCAGCCTATTATTTTATCAAATCAGTTATTAACTCTTGACATTGCAGATAGCAAATGGGGTGGTCCTACTGCACCTCAAGAAAAAAATCCTACTGAAAATTAGAAGAAAGAAAAGTTGGAAGACAGTATGACAAAAGACATTGCAGCTGTTGAGAATAACAGTGAATTCAAGCAAAGATGATGTATTCTCTTGTTTCCGAAGAAGCACCTCGTGATGCTATTATATACTTGCATGATGAAGATATTCAAGCATTCACTTCATCCACCTTTCAAGACTCTATAGAAAAACTCTTGGAAGATTGAGATCTTTCAGTTGATGAAGCACATGGCAGCCAAAATCACAAAGACATTGACTCTCCTTTATGGGATTCGAAGGTGTAAATGGGATAGGGATTGTTGGTGTTTTCAAGGAGATCCCATCTGCAATATTGATAGTGAGAGCTTCAACCCTGAAGATTCAGATTTCATGTCTAATGGATAGCCAAAGAACATGGACGTATGTAATGCATTGTCTTCTATTGATCAACATCCTTACATTTTCAGCGAAGGGAAAAGTTTGTTACACAAGGACATTCACCATGAATTAATGGCTCATCAAGAAAATTTCCAGCCTTTGCATCCTCCATTTGTACCCTTTTTATGCACATGAAATCAACAAGGGAATGCATTTTTGAAGCTGCCACATAATTCGGACAGCAGCATCGACAAGTTGTGAAATGTGGCAACATTTTTCAGGCATTTAAGGAGGTGGCAACAAGCCCTAGAATCTGATTTGATTTAATTTTTCAGATTTGATCTCATTTGCTATATGACATGTGGAAGATTGATTCATGGCAGCCAAGTTATTGCAGATTTATTTTGGAGCCGCTTTCTAACCCTTTATTGCTTGAAGACATGATGGGGGGATTTCATAGCAGTAGCAGATAGAAGACATGGAAGTTTTCAAAAAATGCTTTTGGGGACCCCTTTTGCAGGGTTTGGCTATGATGAATTGTTTGATAATGGGCTATCCTATTCTCCTACAGATCACTTTTATACCAGTCTATTCAATGGTGGATCGACCTTGCATGTAGCATCACACATCAACCATGGTGTGATTTTGATATCTTCTCACATCTTCAAGAGTTCACTTTTATTTCCAGCCACACCATGATGAAATTTCCAGCTTATGCTCGAATGGTACTTGATGTCTCCTTGTTTTGGTTCATAACCAAACACAAGGAAAGATTTTATACATTCCATAAGCACGTCGCATAGCTACATTGGCTCTTTGACTATACTAAACAATATATCTTCCTTTTTGTCGAATAGGGTAGGAAGAATAAGCTCGATTGTTTCTGAGAATTAATTTTTACTTTTAGTTATGTTCCATTTGGCATCTTAGCTTGTGCCTTATTTGTAGAGCCTCTTGAAAGTGAGTTGTTACATATCAGCACTCTCAAGTCTTCTTTGTAATAAATCTCAATTGGACACTTGTACTAGGGGTGACGGAGATGTGAAGGTTTGGAATCTTGAATCCATCACATCACTTGTTTCCAACATTTCTTTATCTTCTTCACAAATACATCATGCACATCAATAGCCCTCAAAGATTCTATAGTTCTCTTGCACCCTACAAGAGTATGCAGCTCACATATGGAGCCAAATGTTACCACCTCATTATGCATGAGATCTTGAACATTTTGAGTAGTTGAGATTGATTCCATGGTTTCAGTAGACAACCTTGCCTTGGAGGAAAGTTCTTCATATTTTGAAGCATATTCTTCTATTGAGGAGCACCTTTTGAGGCATTTCACACTCCCCAAGGAAAAACTACGGAGACATTTCTCACCACTTGGGGTCATCTCACATTACACAAGGCACTTCTACATATGTTGAGGCATGAATGCATGGTCAAAAGATAAAATGCTTTATTTAAGGAATGCTCTAGCTAGAGAGAAGAAAAGTGGCAATGACGCATGATTTGAGGAAGGATTGTGGCTTACTTTGAGGAGCACCCCACCTTTCAAGTTCCACAGGAAAGGTTCATGCCGTATTACATAGAGGAAATGGTCAAACAATGCATTCTAAGAGGAGCATTCCACCTTTTTGGAGTATGTTGTCGGAAGAATCTACTAGAGGGTCCCTCTTGGAGAACGTCTGAGCTAAAAATGATACATGTGGCATGTAGCACTTAAGGACAAGTTTAAACATGCGTAATTTAAGGGAGCTCTCTCCTTACTTGACTTAGACTCGACCAAGTACGCCTACCTCTCATCCACCATTTGGGAAGAATCCCTTAAGTCCTACCCTCACTCCACCCAATCCACTCCCACAACCCCAAAACCCGACACTTGTCCCATGAACTAGTGGTACGATGAGGAGTGCAAAGATCTCCATTGCTAGCTTTGGCACGTATTCACCCATGCTCACCCCTCCTACCCCAAAATTAAAGCTTCCTGTGGTCGCCTCCTCCACCACAAGAAACACCTCTTCATCTCTCTCAGGAGACGGTTTTTATGTGCTTCCCTCATCCACTCTCCCAAAAACTTATGGAGCACCATCTTCTCCTACCACTCCACCCTCCCAACTGATCTTAACCTTAGATCCATGTTCTCTCATACCTCCATTCTCTATGATGTCCCTTGACAGCCCTAGATTCAAGTTACCTCACCACCCCCTTCATGCTACTTATTCTCATGCTTAGACAATAGAGAGGTTGTTTGGATAATGAACACCAATAAACTAGCTAATGAGGAAGGTTTTTAGGCAGCGTTCTTCAAGCACGTTCTTCACACTTTGGATCATCACTTGGTCGATCTCTTCAACCATGTGGTTCGTGCAGGTTTCCCCCCAACTTGGTCACATCACACCATTCACCCAATACACAAATCGAGATTCCGGCTCAGATCCTGACAACTATAGGACAATCATGGTAGGCCACACATTCTCGAAGCTCTATGCTACAATACTCCATGTGAAGCTTTCTAGAGAGCTTCAGAAGAGACACGTTAGAGCTAGAGGGCAGGCAGATTTTCGACCTGCTCATCAAACCATTGACCACATCATTACCCTTCCTGCCATCATTGAGGAGGCTCGACATCACTCTTTGAAATTATATTGTTGCTTTGTCGATTTTCGTAAAGCTTTTGATTTTGTCCCTCGAGAGGCCCCTATTCCAAAGGCTTAGAAACATTTGCATCTTTGAGACCCTATTGATTGCCATCGTGCACCTATACAAAGCAGTCCTTAGTAGTCTCTGCAAAGCTCATTGGGTATCGGATTGAATTAGGACTACCATTGGGGTTAAATAGCGTGTAAATATTTGATCTAGAGATCACTACTCCCTCTGGATTGCCCTGAGATCTCAAGCAGTATGAGTCTCGATATCAATACAACATTAATATAAACTCAAACTACTAGATCTGCATTTACCAAATTGTGGGGCTATCTTCTCTCTCGAGCCCAGAGCATATAGGAAATGAGACAAGTACAATACAAGGTTACCTCATAAATTTCTTCAGGAAAAACCTAGATTTGCATGCATCTAGCTGATGCATGCACTGAAGGAATAAGCCCTAACTGCAAAACTGGATCTGAGTATCCCTACATCCGCCTTTGTCTGATCTGTCTCTCTCTATCCTCTGCTCGCTCTGAAGACTACCCTCTGACTGAAAACGTCCTCCTCTGCATGCACAAGTGCACCCTCCCTCAAATGATGAATGACTCGTACTGAATCAGATCTCAGCAGATATGAGCTCTGATCGTCACTGATCTTCCTCAATATCTGAGGCGAAGATACTCTGCAAGTTACAGATACTCAAACACTCTACCGGATGCGGTACGAGCTTCTTCCTCCTTGAGGAATGCGCCCTCATTCTCAAGGAAAGTCGTCCTCCTCTCTCATGATCTATCTCAGATCAATAGTCTCTCTGATGAAGACAGTCACCTCCTGTCTTCCTTGTAACGTCTCACTGTGAAGTTAGGTTTACCAAAAACCTAAAAATAGTAGCATGCAAAACTCACTTTTGCATGCATGCATGCATTTCTCTCTGATCATTTTCCTGGATAATATTTTAACACAGCAGTGCCCCTGATCCCCCATCTTGTTTGGGATCTATATTAATGAGTTGGAGGCCTTCCTTCACAAGCATATCCAGGACAACAATGGGCGTGTTACCTCCAAAACTGGCATGTGTGATTTAAGTCCCAAAGATGCATGCTAGACCAAGGGGAACCAAGGAAAACAGGCCAACGTCACCACACCTATCCCCTCTCACTTTAGGTTGGCTCTTCTCCAACTCAAGGGGGAGTGTTCCCTAGGGTTAAGGTTTACTAGGGAAAGGCAACGAAAAGCAAGGTGATTCCAAAAGGGTTTCCCTAGCAAAGATTTGTAGTATAGAGATATACAATGGAATGATGGGAGGATAAGGGAACCCACCCCAAAGGACCAATGCCAATCCAACCTACAGCAAATAGAGTCAATGGATCGCTAACTTAGAGGGCCTTGCTTCAAAGATCATCCAAGAAATAAGAGAGCTCTAGGAAACCCTACCATCAATGGATTTATTGGAGGGTTCAATTTTCAATAACAAGAGGAAGGACCAATCCCTCCTTTACTTCTTTCTTGAGTGAAAGCCTACACTAGGAGGGGTTAGAATTACACCATCCAAATGAAAGACAATGTAAAGAAAAACCTCCCTCTGTGCAAGAACTTCAGTTGAATCCAAAATCCAATCCACTTAGACAATATTGCCCCTATAATGGCTTAAGGGAAGTAACATGGACAATGCTAGCAAATATGATCTCCAATAGATAAGCACAATACCAAGGGATATGCCACACATTAACAAGAAAGAAACCCTTAGACAAAATTTGCTCCAAAGAAAGATATATCAATTAAGCTCCAAAAGAGAGAAAGCTCCAAAAACCCAACCATGAGTTCAAATGAGGAAGTGGCTCCCTTTATACAGAAGTGGCTCAAACTTGACTATAAAATATTCATTATTCCCTTAGATTTAGCCTAGGGTGGGGTAAAATAGGACAAAACCCCACTTAATAACTAACTTCTAACAAGTTACAATAAAATAAAGTGGTCAAAGCCACATGTACAATACAAGACATACATAAGGCCCCAAAATGAGGGGGCTCCTCCATCAAGCAAGGGAACAAATGATAAGATGATGATGCCATGTGGCCCTACATGATCCAACAAGCAATGTCCACAAGACAACAAAATCAGGCCTTATGCCCCATCCAACCTAAAACATCTTCATAAAGTGATGACGAATGATCACAAGAAAGACCCCAAGCAACCCTCAACACCTAACACTCCAATGGATAGGTCTCCAACTCAATCAAAGGCTTCAAGGTTGGACATCCTCTCCAAGTGGGAAATACAGCCAAGGAAACGTCCTAGAATAGGGATAGACTCATCAACAAGTAACCAAATGTTGCTTCCAAGTGGATGGCACCCAAAAGCAAAGTAAGAGACCTTCCAAACGGTGGTTGCTCCACCAAATCGGCTAACAAAATATGGATAGCCCTCTTCCAAGTGGACAAACCCAATGAGTAACCACCAAGTGAGTGGAACGCTTCCTCTATAAGTGACATAAAGATGTGGACGGTCCACATGAAATAGCAAGTGGCGTCATTGAATGCACCATTCAATGTAACGTTCCATTGAGAAATTAAATGACCATGTCTTGGCACAACTCATACAACAAAAGTCTTCAAATAGGCTAAGCAACTTCTCCAAGGTGGTTGTTGATTCAAAGTAACGCCCAACTTTACATAAGACAATGGTCTACTATTGATTGGGGTCTGAAACAGTCCACAAACTCCATGAACAGTTGTCATTATCGCTAGGGCATCACCATAAAACTCAGCAAAACATTACTTTGAACAGTGTCACCCCCTTCTCAAGAGTGTGATCAAAATCACACGTGAACACCCATACAAAATTGGGGGTAACAAGGTGCCTCCTTCACCAAGTTCTAATATCTATCCTACTTTTTGTTGATGATGTGGTCCTCCTGGCCCCATCTCCTTAGGGATTGCAAAGACAGTTGTGTACCTTAGCTCTTTATGAGATCTTCAACAGTTGACAGTCAATCTGGGTAAAACCAGGGTTATGACCTTCAATGGGACAAAGAGGACTTTATCAAACATTCATTTCTTGTTCAGAAGGGAGGAGGTCGAGATCACTAACACCTACACATACTTAGGGTGCAATTTTTAACACCATGTTTCAATTTGCAACATGCCCTTCAACCTCCGGTTAACAAGGGCTACAAGTTATTAGCCCTCCTCGAGAGACAATGCTTCCAACACCACTTTCAAGACATCTTGTCCAAAACCTCCTTCATGGACTCCCTTATTCAACCCACTGTCCTCTCTGTCTCAGAGATTTGGGGGCCTTGGTTACTTGACTCTAAATGGGCCTCAATCGAGAGAGACCAGACCCTTCTTCTCTAGTGCATCATCAGATGCAAACAAACAGTCCCTCAACACATCATCCTAGCAGAGTTTGGTGCCCGACCCTTCCGCTTGAAACAGTGTTCAGTCTGGTCGATTTTCTGCATCGCTTCCAGAGCTTCACCAACTCAGCAAAACAACAGGACCGATATCCGTACTTAATCTATTGTTCTTCAGAGACTATTGCATCATCTAGCCTTCTGAGCCTAGCTCGCAGTTTGTTTGCAAGGGTCTCAAATCTTTTGGAGTCCGTGGGCATTCAGATGGATTGACTCCCTTAGTTTAGACATTCCTTGGAAACACCTAGCCATCTCGTACCTATAAGATAGGAGTTGGACAATATCGTCAAAGATGACATTTATAGGCAATTTATCTAGATTACTTGGGTTAACCCTCAAGGTGGGTTACGCCCAAAGATGGCCTTCTATGCTGAGCACTTCCTAGAGCTGAGAAACGGTCTCATCATTTCACCTTAGGCACACTCTTCACATCCCCTTAGGCAAATGCAGAGTGGGTTCTCACAGACTTCGGGTAGAGAGGAACCACTAGATTGACCATTTTGACAGGATTTGCCAGTTATGCTATCTTCAAGAGGTCAAGACAGAGGAGCATTTCTTCTTCTACTGCCCCATCTACTACAATATTAGAGAAAGGTTTCACTGCCTTTTCAAGGGGATCCAGACCCTCATTAGCTTCTTCAGATACCTCGACCAAAGATGCTTGCCCCTATACATGCAGATGGCCCACAAGTTTCAAGCCCATATTCTTCAACCTTCTACTCAACCAAATTCTACACAATAGGTCAGCTCCTTTTTCACGGTGCTACTCTTAGGAAGGGGCACTAAGAGACAAACTGATATCAACACAGCCTCAACTCTCAATGCAGACCCATGGGACCTTCCTCCATCCCCCCAGATGGCATGACCTAACCAAATCTCTCCCCATGAGGCAGACGAGACCCCCCAGGCCTCAACGGCGGGCTACCTCCTCTAGACAGAAGCGCAGTGGGCGGTCCAAACCTTCCACCAATTCTTCCTCTGGACATCATACTATTTTTAGTTTCCTTCATTCGGCCTCAAATGTTAGGAGAGATGGGTCTATTCCATAATAGACCTCCCTCATTACTTTTGGATTTTCTTGCTCATAGATCTTTTTCTCATGTACATCTCCTCCCTCGTGTAATTTCTCATGCTTGGGGTCGGGTTTTTCATGCCTCATCATAGACTTCACACTCTATTCTACTTTACTTAAGTTTACTTACTACATCTTGTCTTTTATAGGAGAACTTTTGGTACTCCTGCTTTGTAATGACATCATTGTACTCAGCAGTCCCATTGACCTGTTTTGTGGTCATTAGTCAAATATTAATTAAATTATCGTATCTTCCAGTTTACCTTATCTCCATTAGAGGATGACACTTGGCAAACAAAACACCTTTCAAGGGAGCACCTTGCATGCAATGATCTAGAAGACCCTTATTATATCATTTATTCAAACAATAAATCAATTATCAAGGGAGCATTGCACTAGGAAAGTTCTAGATCAGCTCATATGTCAAGAAAAAGGCTCATTTTAATGGAGCACTTGGCTAAGGAGAGGACAAGTAGCTTTTCTAGACTTTCTCATGTATTTTATTATATCTTTTGGAGAAAAGGTGGAAGTAGGGATCTCTAGAATTTCGTTAATAATATTTTATTTCAAATTAGTTGATGAGGAGCTCTATAAAAGGCAGATGTTTAAGTAGTGGAAATCCCCCTAGAAGGCCAAGGACGTTGTCATTTGCAGGTAAAAGGGGACAAAAGGATTTGGTGAAGTATGATTTTCTCGGCTAGGTTGTAGACCACATTGAGGCTTAGGCTGTCAGGTTATCTTCTGTTGGCATATCTTGTATTTCAGATTTGTTACACATATTTCTGTGGACCATTTTGGCATTTAGAGAAGGTTTCATGAAAGGCTTTTAGCCTTCTAGATCTCTTCATGTAACCAAAATTGTTAATGAAGATAAAGGCTACTATTCATTCATGTTTTGATGACTGTTTGTTGTTTTCTTTACTTGAATGGTATTACCATAAGTGATCCAGAACTTGGGGGCTAAGATCCAGAAGGCCTGAATGCCGAGAGAGGAAGAGATCCATAATCGAGATCGAGGTGAGGCTCCAGAGAGCCTCACCTCTCAGAACAACAACTTAAATGGATTAACCTAGAAAAACTCACAGTATTAACACACAGTGATAAGATCCAATGTAAGATGCAAGAAATAATAGATTGTTTTATTGAGAAGGCATAAAGCCTTTATATAACATTACATTCACCTCCGTATTTGATACGGTCAAAACAACCTATGCATGGAATATGTCAACATGCATGGTATTTAATATT
This sequence comes from Larix kaempferi, assembly GCA_027924585.1. Lineage (NCBI taxonomy): Eukaryota > Viridiplantae > Streptophyta > Pinopsida > Pinales > Pinaceae > Larix > Larix kaempferi. The sequence goes on along the minus strand of BSBM01000050.1, from coordinate 16,051,998 downwards.
AAATATTCTAAACTATGGGCTTCCAAAATTGCCTAGAAGATTCCAAAACCATGAATGGGAGTGGGTGGCCGCTCCATTTAATGCTTTTATGATGAGTGGGAATGTAATATCCCAAATTGATATTTTTCTCTTTTTATGATGTTCTGTTTGTTTGCTAGTAGTCTTATGCCTCAGTATAGGAATAGAGTATGAAAGTATGCACTGATCTAAGCATGCATGCACTTGTATGCAGATCTATGACCCAGATAATCAGAAATACTATAAAATAGGAAGGAAAGCTATGCATGTACGTACCATCAGATAGATCGGGAGATGTACGTCAATATAAAACCAGCATGCAAGACTTTGGACAATGGACGGAAGAGAATCCTGAAATTACTGAAGAATAATATCCGATGATGAAGCAATGCTGAATTTGGATGATCCAACCTGATGATGAACTAGGGCAGATAGATTTCATTGCCGAAATACACCAATTAGCTGAGCATGCACTCAACCCCAACTTAGCTTGCTGAGCTCTCCAATTCGAATCACAAATCAATAATCAATAATGTGTCTTCTCCATTCACTTTACCTTTCTTTTATAACATTCAACTGCCAAAAACCTAACTTCTGACCTAACTAGGTCACTTTATCTTCTAATTCGCAGTTGACTTGCATGCAGGTGCATGGAGACTCAATCAAGTGCATGCATCATGAAATAATGCTCAGATGTCATGCATGCAGGTGGCCTTTGGCTCTGATGGCCCCTGTCTATCTACTGGTGATCTAATAATCATGCTAAAGATCCTCTGAAGGTGTATATGGCATCAATCCTCAATAAATTCCACTATAATAAAAAAGGGAACATTACAGTCCTCCCTTGCCAAGATTGCTTGTCCTCAAGCAATACCAGCACAATTCCATAATCAATTGAACTGAACCAACTGAATTCCAGGGTCCCAAATCGTCCTAGCAGATCTGTAGTACCTTCTACTCAAGGTATGGTCCTGCGAGGTACCATGATATGAAACCTCCTAAAAGTGATAGTCGACTCTCGTCCTCATACTAAATGTTGTATCGTCCACTACTGCAATCTCGGGGTTCCCCACTACCCAAAAGAAGAGACCATCATGTAGTCGTTGAGCCGTTCTGACCATCATCAATTGTTTGTCATGCTCTATCAACATCCACCTCTCCTATAACTCCAAGTAGAAAGATCTGTAAGAGTTGGCCACCTCACTATGAATGGTGTAGTGTATAGGAAACCAAGTGAAGTCTGCCATTATGCCGTCATCCTTGACCTCGAGTATCAACAAAGGAAATTTGCTCCAATCACTGATAACGACTTTGGGCTGCTCATGAACTCTAATCATCTCCTCAATAGATAGCTCTATCCCTCGTGTTGTCCCATACTCTGAGGAAATCACTGCAAGAATTCTGATAACAGGTGAGTCTCTGCACATATATACTCGACCCTCTGCATCCTCAATATACCTATGAGGCAATCTAACAACAGGCTTCCCCATGGTTGCTCATGATCTGTCGAAGGTTGCATCAATGCAAGTTCTGAAGTACCCTGTTGACCTGACATAAGATCCATTTCGTATCTCCATGCATAACTATCTCGAGTCTGTCTAAAAAAGGTGAAGTCATCTGAGTCCCCCACTGGTGATGTGAAGCACTCTCTACCCCGAGCGTTGGTCCGCCTAGTGCTAACACCAAAATACATCTGACTACCCCTGAAGAACCAAGCAATCATAAACTGCACAAACTCCTCCGTAGTGGCTCCACTGTCAATCTCAATCCTGAATACCAAGAAAGAAAGTCGGCCCTACCATAAAGAAGTCTCAATCTCTCCTGCTCTATATCCCATAAATATAGCAGACTGATCATCCTCACAACTCTGTCGATCACCTCTACCATATGAAACAACCCATCGTGTAGATGAATACCTAGATCCCACCACCAACTAAGGGGTCCGCCACACCCAACTCCAACGAACTGCTGCTGCATCAGGCTGATAGTCATCGAGGTCTCCCTGTAATCCTCTGGTAGATCCCAAGTGCTAATAACTGACTCTGCTCCTGCTAATGTAATCAACTCCCACCAAACTGCATCTATACATCTGTTAACCCACTCACTGCCTATGTCCTCCAATAATCTATGGAGTCTAAGCCTCTCTCTAGAGAACAGCTCCGTCTGCTGCAGTGCCTCGTACTCATGCAGATACCAATAATAATCCACCAACTGCAAATCTCGGATAGCCCTCATGATCCTCTACAACTCTGAGTGCTCCTCATGTTTTACAACTGCCCTGTAGCCTGTGTGTGCTGCGGTATCCTCCTGTGCACTCACTCTACTAGTGTCACCAGAGCCTGGATCCCACACACCTGTGCTATACTGGAGTGTGTCTCCCGTCAACACATCCACAACTACAACCGGAACCATTAATGGCTCCTCCACAGTAAGTGACTCGTAACCTCCATACTGCCCTATATGTATAGAATCAACCATCCCTCAGTCATGTCTCTCCTCATGGATGTCTCGACTCTTGCAGCAGATGATGAAGATTGTGTCCCCTCCAACTCCTCTACATGCATATCTAATTCTTGAAGAGCAATCTGAGTGTTGTTCAAGGAATCTCTAGTAACCATAGGCTCATCTTGTATGCTCGAATCACTCCATATTGCATCCATGTCACAGCTAGGTGCTAACACCCCTTGATCCTCACAATCATCACCACTAAGGAGAGATGATGAATCCTCGACGATGGATGACCAGATAACTGCATCATGTGTACTATCCTCCTCATGTATTGCCAACTCCATTTCAAGTTTACTATCAACCTGTATATCATGCTCATCTCTCTCTGCTCCACCAACTATGCTTTTAAGGAGATCCTCGTCCAAATCCTTGGGCTGGCTCCCAAACTTGATGGAGTAATAGTCTCTGAAAGGCAATGCTGCACATACCTCCTTCCCCTCGGCTAGATATTTCTGATATCGAGGCAAGTATCTAAGCACTGCTAATTTCCCAAATTTTCCAGTCAAGATCCTTCCCAGTGTCTCCATGATCTCACTGGATGGCAAGAAACTTGTGCTTACAGGGATGCACTTCACCAAAATTGCACTGTAAGATTCCAAGTAGGAGAAATCTGATTTCTTTACTGTCTCTATTTCATTTGGCTGTAAGATTCCTACTCAAATCTGATATAAAAGTTCCATTTCACTGGTTGTGCAATTCTGACTTCTTGGGTACTGTAAGATTCCTAATAGGAATTATCTACTGTATGTGTCTTTTCCTTTCTATTTCTGTAGCTGCTAGTTGAATTTGCCTCATGCCACTGTAAGATTCCAAGTAGAGGAATTTTGACTTTGACTGAGTTTGTTCCACTTGATGTCAGTAGTTGCTGATCTTGTAGTTTATTGGTTGTTTTGCATGGGTTTGCATGAGGGATAATTTCTTATAGGTTAATTGCATGCCATATTAATAAACATCATAACCCAATATCATCAAACTTAACAGTTGATATGCATGTATATGTATTCAAACCTTGAAGCCCAAGGAGATAAGCTAAAACCCACTTATTCAATTCATAGATGGAATTTTACTCAATCACAAGTAATAATCAGATATCAAAAATAGAATAATTCTGACCTTTAATCAGTTATGACAGTGACCAAAATATGATTGTAGCAGCTGATAATTCGTGTTGATGAATTTTAAGAAGTAATCTCCAAACAGTGATATTCTTGGATTGTTGATGGCTGCAGCTGTTCATGCATAAATCGTGTGCCCTTTTCAGTGTCTCAATCTTGAGATATATAACACGCTACTCTTGACAGTCATACGAATCTCCATGGAAACTTGTGAAGGTAAATCTGAAGATGTTGCCAATGATAGACAGCCAAAATATCTCTTTATTGCAGATCTGTTTTTTTCAATTCTGAGATAGATAAATATTTCAATCCATACAATGGCGATCAGATCTATGATGGAAGGCATGCACCCACAATAATGGAACAGATCTGACATAAATAATTGGACGGCTTAAACAATGATGAAAGTGGACTGTTGATGACTGTAACAGCTGCAATAGATAATCAACAATGTGTATACAGTGTGATGGGACGGAGTTTGCATCAGATAATTGCCCAGCTGGAAGATCCACGCTAAGAGGGATAGATCACTCCCAGATTTGAAGGATGCAGCCCTTAGAGAGTGAACGCAACTTTCTTTCCACTTCAGACTTTCCCTATGCAAGTAGTTGTGAGCCTTCTCATGTGATATGACCTTTGCTTAGGTATCACACCCCTATTAAAGATAATAGAGACCCCTTCTCAATAGATTTCTGCTATTATGGTGATTCGCTGCCAAATGGAACAAAGACTTCCCTATCAGTGATTCGCTTCCCTTTCCTTGACTGGAGTATAGCAGATTTCTCTTTATTATAAGTCTGGAAATGGATGTTGCCGTCAACATTCTTTATATGCCCATTCTGAACTTCTCTGCGTTTCCTGATTTATGACTGTTATAGCATTGGATCACTGTAGCAGCAGCACTGTAGCGTATTACGGGTCACTGTAGCATCAGTACTGTAGCGTCCGTATGGATAACTGTAGTCGTAATACGGATCACTGTAGCAATAGTACGAATTCCTGTAGCAGTGGTACGGATTACTGTAGCAGCTTCCAAAATTCATAAAATATTTGGATTCTTCAAATTGTCTCTGCAACAAGTTATTCTTTGAACCTTAAATCCTCCATAAACTAATAAAATGAACCCAAATGTGAATTTGAAGTGAATCCAATGCTTGGTTTGAGACTTCGTCAATCTTTCTTTCTTTTGAAGTATTATGATAGATCTAGGTGATCTATCCTTGGAGATGTCTAGGGCAGATAGATTTCGCTACCAAAGTCAACTTTTTGGCTAGGGCAGTGTGCCCTAAATCCTAAACGGCTCTCAGAGCTCTCACACAAATCTCAACAATGGTCAATAATAATAATAGTTGCATGATCCCACCGCTGGTGAGGAACATGCTCTGATACCAATGTAATATACCAAATTGATATTTTTCTGTTTTTATGATGTTCTGTTTGTTTGCTAGTAGTCTTATGCCTCAGTATAGGAATAGAGTATGAAAGTATGCACTGATCTAAGCATGCATGCACTTGCATGCAGATCTATGACCCAGTTAATCAGAAATACTATAAAATAGGAAGGAAAGCTATGCATGTACATACCATCAGATAGATCGGGAGATGTACGTCAATATAAAACCAGCATGCAAGACTTTGGACGGTGGACGGAAGAGAATCCTGAAATAACTGAAGAATAATATCCGATGATGAAGCAATGCTGAATCTGGATGATCCAACCTGATGATGAACTAGGGCAGATAGATTTCACTGCCAAAATACACCAGTTAGCTGAGCATGCACTCAACCCCAACTTAGATCGTTGAGCTCTCCAATTCGAATCACAAATCAATAATCAATAATGTGTCTTCTCCATTCACTTTACCTTTCTTTTATAACATTCAACTGCCAAAAACCTAACTTCTGACCTAACTAGGTCACTTTATCTTCTAATTTGCAGTTGACTTGCATGCAGGTGCATGGAGACTCAATCAAGTGCATGCATCATGAAATAATGCTCAGATGTCATGCATGCAGGTGGCCTTTGGCTCTGGTGGCCCCTATCTATCTACTAGTGATCTAATAATCATGCTAAAGATCCTCTAAAAGTGTATATGGCATCAATCCTCAGTAAATTCCACTATAATAAAAAACGGAACATTACAGGGAAAGGGTGGCTTCTCCATTTAATGCTTTTATGACTTATACATCCGATGTTAGACCATATGCCCCCTAAAATTCGAATCATTCCTCCTCCCTTAAAAATGATGGTCCCCATCATTTCACCCATGCTAAAAAGGACCCATTATGTTCATTGTACCTTGCAAATTTCCAATGAAGAAAAGGGTTTTTTGTGGTTAACCCATAACTGTGAGTTTTGTGTGGTTGACCCATAACCTTGTGGGAAATAGCATGCTTGCTGCTGATAATAATTACAATGGGTAAATATCAATAGATTTAATAAAATCCAAAAATTTGAAAATTCATAGGGAAAATTTGTGATTTGGAGGCAATTGATGTCTTGCCACAAATCCATTCATAACTTATGTTGTAGGTGATGAAATTGAATTCCGTCGAAGACCCATTTGAGATATTGAAAAAACCTTTCCACTCATATAACATACTTGCTCTATGGTTTCCTATGGAAAGAGAAAAACCTTTCTAAAGTTGAAGGGATGCGCCGCGCATTGTATTAGAGACATGTGCTACTTCAAACAAGCATATCTCACAAACCAGAAAACGAAATGAGATTCCATGAAATACCCATTTGAGATGACAAAAAAACCTTTTAACTGAGCTATGGTAGACCCTCTAAAATGTTCTTTGTAGTCCATGGAACCTGTTTAAAGTTGTTGTACACGCGGTTGCACTATGTACAAACATGTGTTACTTCAAACAAGCATATCTCACAAACCAGGAAACGAAATGAGATTCCGTGAAATACCCATTTGAGCTAACGGAAAAACCTTTCAAATGAGCTATGGTAGACGACCCTCTAAAACATCCTGTAGAGTCTGCGACATCTCTCTAAAGTTTGCAAAAGTGAGTCATCCTCCATAGAGTGATGAGTGTAGAGGGCCACAAAAAAATGGCAAGGGTTTGTAGAGCAACATGGGTTGTTGTAGAGGTTGTGGAACCTTCGTGGACAGCATGGAAACACTGCAAAAATTTTGAAAATATTGCAAACCAATGGATGTAGTGGATCCATGTATGGATTCTCCTGCAATGGTGAACGAAGATCCGTGGGTAGAAAAGCCCTGTAGTGCCCAACCGTGATGCTTACAATGTATGGTCCAGCAAATGGATTTCAATAGTAACAAAAGGAGGTTGCTGATTGTTGCAAATCTTTGAGCCCGCAGTATGCTTCAAACCATTGTTCCGATGGAGTGCTTACTTGCTCTGATACCACTAATCCGGATCTTAGGGGCTAAGATCCAGAAGGCCTGAATGCCGAGGTAGGAAGAGATTAAACCTGCAAATTGCTACTATTTGATCCATAATCGAGATCGGAGGTCAAGCTCAAAGAGCCTCGCCTCTCAGAACAATATTAACACACATTGATAAGACCCAATGTAAGATGCCAGAAATAATAGATTGCTTTATTGAGAAGGCATAAAGCCTTTATATAACATTGCATTCACCTCCATATTTGATATGGTCAAAACAACCTATGCATGGAATATGTCAACATGCATGGTATTTAATATTAAATATTCTAAATTGCGGGCTTCTAGAATTGCCTGGAAGATTCCAAAACCATAAATGAGAGAGGGTGGCATCTCCATTTAATGCTTTTATGATGAGTGGGAGAGGGTGGCCTCTCCATTTAATGCATTTATGACTTTACATCCGAATTTAGACCATATGCCCTGTTATCAACTGATTTGTACAATAGTTGAAACCTTATTGAGCCGCCAGTGTTGGAACACATCAGTGTTCACTTCCAAAGTATCTGGGTTTCAGATATTTGGGTCTAGCCAGTTTTAGCTAACCAGTTTTGCTTTTTGAGTCGACATGACCTTGGCCCCATGGGGGTTTGTAATAAAGTGTGCTAGTAGGGTCTGAGTGGCTCGGTTCCCCATGACTGGATTAAACAACTAAGGTATTCCAGGGAGTTTTTTCACCGTCAGATTATACTTTGCTTCAGGCGAGATATAATCTCTTGGTTTTTCTCCCGCTTCCTCCAAAGCTGGGATGCCCGATTTTGGAAATTTTTGCCATGGGGGGTTATTAGAGTCCAACTATAATGTATAAACCTACTAGACACTATTAGAATAGGTTCTGGTCATGTCCTAAGTCTCTAAGACCCTCAGAAAAAATTTCGAAAAAATTTTACCGGGTCCGTCTAATTTGGGTTTTTAATTATTTTTTAAATTTTAATAAATTTCTCTATAGTTTAAATAGAGAAATTTCAATTTGTAATATGTCAATCATCCAGGATCCGATTTCAGTGATTGAAGGCTCCAGACTTAAGCCAAAAATCATTCATGATCCCCGGACCAGCTAACCCTAAGTTTCAGACAATTATTTGGCCTCATAATTAATATTTTCTCAAAAAATCAAAAAATGAGAAATATTAATTAAAATATTCAAAAGATAATAAATTGGAGATAATTTAAATCTCTCCAAAAAAGGCCAAATTGAATAAAGTAAAAGTCAAAATGACATGGCAAAAAGCATTTATGATAATTGGAATCTTCACCCACCTGATTCAGATCAGTTTCGGAGCACTGGGAGTGATCTACAGTTGAGAAATTCACCCACCTTCATGCAAATTCGTTTTTGTGATTTGGCAATTGATTAATGGGTTGTTGGATTATGAAATCAATGCATGTGGGGCTCCTTCCTCAAATTATGGGCTCCAAACTCAAGCTCAATGTTGAGTTAAGACTCCAAGCTCGATTTGGTTGGTGTTGACATGGTTTTGATTGGATTATGATGGAGTTTTTGGCTCTCTTCATGCCAAATTCGAATTAGGGTTTTAGGCTAGTGTTTTGCTATTTAAGAGAAGCCATTTGGGCTTTCTCTTCATGGAGAATTATTGTAAACTTACTCTGCAGAGATTGTAATAGCTATTGGCTATCATTGGAAATAAAGTTGGCTTTGGAGGCAAATTTGTGTACACTTCTATTGGTTCATGAGTTACTACTTTATTTTGAGGTAATATCTGTAATGTTTTCTTGATTTATGCAATTTCAAAGTTTGATTTAAATACATGCTTAGATCTCTTTCTTAAGAGCGTAGGGCAAGCATTTGATGGTCCCAATTTGTTTGCTAGGCTTAGGCTTGAATAGTATAAAGAGTGCAACTTGTAATCTGTCTTACTACCTTGTCTCTTTATGCATTTTTGTCTAACTCTCTATATTTGATCAAGCTTTGTTTGTGTAAGTTTTTGTGCATTGCAGATCTTCAAAACGGTTGAGATGAGATGAACTCGGTTGTATCTCCCTCTTTTCCACCAACAAAAACCTTTACTAATAGTGTGTTTGCAAGATACTTCCAAGGAGCAAGATCTTAAGATTGGCATCAAAGCAGAGAGGGTTTCCTCTTCCATCAACAAAGTTTTCATCTTTCAAACTTGGTTACAAAAGGGTTCTTTCTTCAAACCCATCTTATTTGCTCTTTGTTTCCCTTTTCTCATTGGTTTGCTAGCCCTTGCCTCTTAAAACCCTCCTCCCTAGCTTTCGCTTGGCCATAGTTACTCTTCTTTCTTCCCTTTCGTTTTGGCTCTAGTCTCTTTGCCTTCCCCTCTCCATCTAGCTCTTGATTTACCTTCCCTTCCACCTTTCGTCTTTCCCTCTTTTATCCTCTCGTTCCCCATCTTCTAGCTTCCATCTCTCCCCCTCGTTTTCTCCAAAAAGAGCCCTAAATTATCCCAAAAGATCAAAAACGAATTGTTAAGTTAGTTTATTTTTTGTTAGAGTATTAGCTTCTCTTTTTGCAAGATAGCTTGTCATAGTTAGATCTTAGGTCTTACTTGCATCTTGTAGATCAATTTCATGCATTGAAAAGTAAGTGTTAGAAGCATTCTAGATTTCTCTTTTCACACTAGTATAGTTTGCATTTTTTAAAACCCTAGTTGCAAGTTTAAAAGATAGAATTTGTTTTTACAAAAATATTTCAAAAATTTTACATTCTAGATCTCTTTCTCATCATTTTTAAGCATATGTTGTTCGCTGGTCCGTTTTTTCTTTTATGCATTTTTGAAATAAAAAATCTCATAAATTAATTTTTTGAAGTCTTTTGTAGACTCTAGTTTAAATAGCTTCAAGATTTTGTCTTGTTCTAATGATTAATGGGTGCCTTGGTTGAGAATTTCTAAGACTTGTGTAGATGTTTTGAAAGGAGGAAACTTGAAGGAGCTTTGAAGAAGTAAGATCTAAGCAAAAGAAACAAAGTGAAGAAACCATGAGAATGATCAAAACTTGACGTACTTATCCTTTGTAAAAGCAAGCAAAGACTTGTTTCTTCTTTATTTTTTCCAAGTATTATCTATCTCTCAAAAGTCCTTCAAGGGTTTCAAACCCAAGGCATTTGTAATCAAGTTAATAAAAGTTCAAGTGGAGGAGGCCTCCACTTTTTGGGTTTTTTTTTCCCATTTGGGGAAGAGTGTGGTGATTTGTTAGGTTAGATCTTTCAATTTTTTCTTTAGAGTAGTCTTTTGTTTCATCTTGTATTTCTCTTCCAAAACCTTTGACCGGAAGTTGTATCCTTGAGATTTCGTCTCAAGGGCAGGACCACATAATTTGTGGTTACTCTTCCTTCCCCGTCGGTTTCCTTGGCAGAGCTTTCAGCTAGTTGGAAGTTCTCAAGTGCAGGCGGTTCTAGTGGTTGATCCTGTTTCGGGGATCAATCCCACCTAGTAGATTAAATTTTGTGTGGTAGAACACTAGATTTGTTTATCTTGCAAAGCATTATTGTTAGTGGCAATTTATATCTTGTGATCAATACTATTGCTTAAAATATGTTCCAAGTTAAGATATACTGCTACTACTTTCTTTCTGCTTCATAAAATAAACCAAAGTCTCTTGAACTTGGCCAAATCCAAGTCAAGAGCACCCTCTATCGGAGGGCATTTTAGTTTCTTGCATTTCCCTGCATTAGGCATTGTTAATCTAGCAAGTCTCTTGAACTGTGGTCATAAGACCGAGTCAAGAGCGCTCTCTGTCGGAGAGTTGAACAAGGCTTTCTAATAATAAAAATTTTCCACTCACACACCCTTTAATTAATTTATCTTGGTTTCTGTCCTACACCCGTATGCTCTGCCAACCGGAAACGGTTGGGCTAGTACTCAGAAAGGTGGAAGACTTGTTAATTTACAAGTGAAAATCTAATTAAAACTTTCACCCCCATAACCAACGAACCGGCGTTGACATAAAGTATTTTAATCAGTTCTCAGGGGAGGCGCCGGACCGCCGAATCTGCGACACGGTGGCTGGTTAGCATTGCGCACCTCGCCGTGATTCCAGACAGGCCCCGACAGGTCTCTTAAAGGAGCTGCTTAAAACTACTTTCCGGACACTTTTTGAATACCCTTGGTTTTAGCCATAATAATCAAGACAATTAAAACTTTGAATTTACCAAGATAAGCTGCATAACGTTCTCACAAACTTTCAATTCAAGCACTTGTATCAAGTTTTCACAATTCACATTTAATTCTTGACTCCATAAGGCACTGGTCCTTTATCTCATATTTTGCTTGCTTAAATATCTACATTGGAGTTATCTGTTATATTTCGTGAAAAGTGATTTACTTATTGCCCAAGTGTATCTTTCATCTTGTGTTTGCAACGTGGATTGCATTATCTTGTCTTATATTAAAGTTTTATAATTGTTTTTCATCTCAAAAAACTCCTAAAAAACACCCATCCGCATCACTACATCAAAAACACATAAATACACAAAGAGCCTTAGACAACTCTTTTTTAGGGACTACCCCCCTTGGCTTCGTTAGGAGTTTTGCCTAAACGGAGGAGCTGGGATTCAGGTGACAGTACCTGGCTCATTGCTTGCCCCCAAGGCCACACCTCTCTCACTTGTAGTGAAGAGACAGCTTTCGAAAGATTTCCGCTGCTGGTGTGCATATTGGCGGACAACATGCCCCCTAAAATTCGGATCAATATGCTGGTTGATAATGAGCTGAAGACTAATGACATCTTTGTGAGCTTTTCATGCAGTCCTAAGTATCAATGTCGTTGATTTAATTAGTAATTTTCATGTGTTACATAAGTTGTTGATTTCTCCTTCGCATTCCAAGTTTCTTCATCAAGTAATGCTTTGATTCCATTCACCCAAAGGACAAGCCACTGGGTCTTGCTTCTCTTCTCATCCTTTTTTCACCTAAAGAAAGTAATAAAACACACCAAATCACTAATCTAATTTTCAGATCTGTGTCAATAGAACAGATTAATCTAAGGGAATCCCCCTTTGTGACAAACTAGATCCAGCCTAAAGTGTCTTCAGGACTAAAGTGAGGAGGATGACCAAGGTGACAGTGGTTGGTGTCCTCAAGTTCTTCTGAGGTTTGTACTTGGACATTTAGACTTATCATTTGAAGTGCAGATTTTAGAAGTAACAAAAGAGCACATACCAAGGGGATCAAATACTTATATTGTCTAAATCTAATACACAAATTTTTAACTTCTATTGAAATCAAAAACGAAAAATAAAGGACAATATGAGTTAATGTTCTCAAAGGAGAATGTGCATGAATGGATAAAAATTAAAAATACATGTTTTCGTACAGAAGCTAATCTTTGTAAACTCTTTCCTATTCCAACCTGGTAAAAGTTAAAACACATGAAATGGGGGAATGCTACCTCCATGATAAGAAGCTTTGCTCTCATTGCATCAGCATTGTTCGGATCAACTATAAATTCAGCCATTGTATCTCCAGTGAAAGCAATTTCTGGCGATATTAAAGTGTCTGTGATCTGCCATTCAATTGAAACTCAATAACTATATCAATATGAAAATATTAAAATAATGGAAATAAACCATGTCATTCTAGTGAATAAAATGACTGTTGACCATGAATGCAAGAACTACAACATTCCAACACAACAGAGATGTTTCAAGTAAACTGACTGCACAGACACACCTCCACACCTGAGAACTTCAAATTCTTGATATCATTTGCTGCACAACCAAGATACTCCTTCTTTAGTTTCTGCTTTACAGAATAGATGATATATCCCTAAATTCGTTCAACATAAAGAGCTTAGAAATTCTCCATGGTGCTGCATTGTAATAGGAAAGGGAAATAATAGATAGAAATCACACCAAACAGTGTGTCTGGAGAATAAGCAAAACCTTACCTGGCTTGGTATAACATGATAGGTCTTAAATGGCCTGACTATAAGGTCCTTCCTTATCTGATACTCCTCTCCTGCAGACAGGACTTATAACTGAGAAGCTACCCATTGTTAAACCACTTTGCTTTAACTAATTTTGGGTTATAGGAAAGGGAAAATGTCCAGATCATACCAACATTCAACCCTACTAGATTGTGATTCAGCTCTGAATGATCCATTGCTCTGTGAACTTCAAACAACTTCTCTACATGCCCTTTTATGTCTTCTGGCACAAAAATCGTCGGGGGCCTCATTTTGTATAAACCCCGAGTTGCAACGTACATTGGAAGTCCACCCTAATATTTTATCAAACATACGAAGTGGTTATCTAAAACCTGGGTCATTAAAAACACGAGAAATGAATTTATAATAGCTCTTGAATCATTTATTTGGGAATTTATATTACAATCATGAATACAGCCAACAATCCCAATTAACAGCACAAAAAACAAATTGTACATTGGAACACTGGGACCGCACAAAATACATTAAACCTTTGTCAACCAAAGAGCTAAACATCGCCAGCATGTGATCCAAGTGCAACCACAGATATCCAGCACACAACCTCCATGCGCCAGAAAGGACCCACTCTGTGCTGACCTTCTCCAACAGACCAACCGTTGTACCCCAATAGCAAGGCCTGCACTGACCCAAAGCCTCGCATTTGGTGCAGAATATACTAGGGGTGCCAGGTTTTAGCCTGTGTGTGCACTTCAGCAGCCTACATGTGCCCACCTCACAGCACTGCACACAGACTTCAGTAGCCTACGTGCACCCACCTCACTGGTCTACACACTCACACTTCATCAGCCTACACAAACCCACCTCACCAGTCTTCATGTGCACCAGGAATGCTAACCGTTGTCATGGCCATTACACATGCACACCAACAACAGCATGTGGTGCACCAAAAAGACGAACAGTTATGAAACCAAACCACCTTCAGCAACCAAAAGGACATTCTTGTAAGTGGAATGTATTTCTATGTATAGTATGTATGATAGGAAGGATAGCAACAGAGCATCTTTTCTTTCTTGCTCTCTTTCACAGAGCATTGTTCTAAATTGTTTTGTGCACATTTTTGTTCATGCTTTTGCACCCATAACTTCATTAGTCCAACCTGTTTGAGTTGTCCTCTGATTTGCATCCTGGAATCCGATCACCATGAACTACAAAAGCAAACCCCCTGGGATACATAACCTTGCTTATTGGCAAAGGAATTTGATTGAATAAGTATCCACATTAACAGACAAAAAGTAGGAAAATGTCTTTCCTTTCCTTTTTAGCATTTCCTTCCTTCCAATTCTAGACTCTTACAAACAATGAAGTTTCAACGGATTCAAAAATCAATAGATTAAATGCAACTTGTAAAGAGAGACAAAGAAGGGTTGATCGAGTGGTTCCAACTTCCTAGAATCATTTGCAGGCTAAATACAAGACAGAGTTCATGTTTTGTCAATCCACATTACTTCTACATAGAGCAGTATGTTGTATATAGCCTCAAGAGTCAATCAGGATAGCATGGAAATATCAATCCAAGGAACCAGACCTCTCCACCTCCAAATACCATCAAATCATGACCATGTTTGAAAGTAATAGCAAGAGAAAGAAAAACACACAAAGTAATCATACACAAGATACTGAATATGGGTAGACTGACCACTGCAAATAAAATGTCAATTCTTAGTCGCCAGAAAGACAAGTCTAGAGTGGCATTAGGAATATATCTGTATTAGAAATATCAGGGTTTTACACTTATGAAGGCTGGGCTGACCAGGTCAAACAATCTTATCCCTAAATGCCACATCATTGGTCCATAGACTAACCACGAATTAACTGCTTATCACCGACATCCCTGCATAATGTTTATTTGGGGCCAATTACAAGTTACATCACAAATGAACATTATGTCATAAAAATTTCCAGACCCAAATTATCTCCAAATTTTACAAATTTGACCTCACATAAAGTCTTCACTTTTAAAATATTCAAGCTGGATCTCTCCATTCTGAATTAATTCCTGGATATGATGATGATGGATCTCAATATGCTTCGTCCTGGCATGATAAAGTGGATTCTTTGACAGGTGTATACTACTTTGGTTGTCACAAAAGATAGTGGTCAACCCTTGTGGAAGATTCATTTCACCAAGTATGCTCTTCAACCAATGCATTCACAGGCTGCTCCAACTACTCCTTTATATTATGCTTCTGTAAAGAGGATTGCTTCTTGTTACCCCCAATTTTTGTCATGGGCATCCACATGTGATTTTTATCACATTTCAGCAGGGTTTACAGGTTGATGGTATTGATGCTTGCCTTTGTGATGATGCCTTGGATAGTTTGAGTGATGGATCTTCATGCTAGTAGCTATGGGATGTGTCCCCTCATGATGTATTGGCCATTGATGTGCACTCACATGATGATGTTGCATTTATTTATGACACATTGATCACCTCTTATGGAGCACCCTAGCACTTTGGGTTTGATTTGGCATCAAGACCACATGGATTATCTTTTCTCATGGAGCGCTCTAGCTTATTTATAGCTATTGTTCATTTTTATGTGCAGTCCATACCTTCTCAGTAAGCATTATAGCTCAGTTCTAGGGTGATTTGTTTACCATGCTACAGCTGGTTTTAAGCAAATTATGGAGATTACCTTGTAAGCTTTGATTAGTTGAATGATAAGTTGATTTGAAGGATAAATTCCCTGTGTACATGTGTGATTATTTTATGCTTCCGCTATTTACTTTCCAGCGATTGTGTGATTGTTGCCATGCGAAGAAGCTATATTTCTGCAATTAAATAACAGACTTTTTTGATTGATAACATAAGGACAGCACTCACCTGGGGCTTGGAATTTTAACAGGAAATAGATTAAGGAACCTCAATTTTTGAGGTGAAATTTCTGAATTTGCCTAGAGAGGCTATTCTCAAAATTTCAACATGGTATTAGAGCTGATTTGATTGAGATCACTCTCTTGGTGAAGAGGGGGGTTGGTATTTCAGCTCTGTATCTAGGAGAGGTGCTTATCTATTACAACCTGTTGGGTGTGAAACCCTAGTGCATTTTGGAGAAAGAGCTAGAACCTTATAAGGGTTTCTACTTGATTTTTCCTTGATCTTGCGAGCCCACTTAGTAGCTTACGTGGAGACTTGTGCTTGACATGAGGACACTTGGGTTGAGGAGTGTCCATGTAGTTTTGGTGGACCCAAAGGAGCACATGGCTTAGGAAATAGCATTGGAGGGTTGGAGACCTTTGGAGGAGAGCGTTGGACATTGTCTTGTGGAGCACTCTTGTGGAACACTCACCTTAGGACCCTTGCTTGATGGACATGCTTAAATTGGAACTTGACATGTGTCACCTTGGAGTTGTAGTGCTACACATGTGGACCTATTTAGTGATTAGTTAGGTTGCTTGAGATGGTCGTTAGTGGACCTTGTCCACTTTACTCTTGTTGGCCTCCCTCACCTATCATATGTGAATGGATGAGGGGCTTTTGTTATATTCACATTCATTCACACATCATGCATTAGAGATGTCAGAGAGTAGTGAACCTACATCTTTCATATGCATTTCTTCTTCATTGTACTTTACACTCTTGTCTAGTACGCTAGGATTCTTTTGTTGATGTAAGGAAGGCATCAAGGTTAGGGTTTACCCTAGGAAGACAAATAGATCTAGGGTTTGGGAGAAACCCTAGAAGAGCACAGGGAGCACTTGCTCTTGTGAGAGAAGACTAAGGTTTTGTGACATTGGAAACCCTAAGACAATTTGGGTTGCTTGATCTGTAGAAGACAATGGAAGACTATCTTGTTTTCTCTTCTACACTTGTGTGGCACAAGTATAGGTGCCAAAAAGGACTTGTCGATGAGCTCATTATGGATCTTTGGAAGCGTGACCAGCTTTGGTTGAGAGAAATTCGTAGCTACGAGTTAGTGTGATGCTAATTTGTGGTTGCCCTAGCAAGGGTTTGAAGAGCAACGGAGAATCCTAGCTTGTGATAAGCTTGAAGAACTATCTTGTAACAACTTGGGATAAGTTGTTGGTATGTACTTGTAACTTCATTCTTATGTATGTATGAAGTATGCTTTGTTGTCAAAAGCCTATGTATTTGCAACTCTAATCTTCAACTTATAATCTCATGGTGAATGAGTAGTTTTTAGGGTTGTTTGGTATGCAGACTTATCATCAACAACTAGAGGTTCTTGGGCAGTGGCCAATCCAATATGGCTTGGATCTTCTCCAAATGTACCTATGCACCTTGCGCACTGATCACATGGCCCAAATACAGGATCTTTGTCATGCCAAATTCACACTTTGAAGCCTTGGCATACAACGACTGCTCCTCCATGATGCCCAATATCTCATCCAAATGCCTCAAGTACTCCTCCCATGTCCTGCTGTAAATAAGGTCATCAAAAACCAACAGAAACTTCCTCAATTGCTTGTTGAAGATGTGGTTCATGCAAGACTGGAAAGTGGCTTGTGCATTGGTTAATCCAAATAGCATGACCAAAAACTCATAGTACCCATAATGGCATAATGACACATAAAAGCAGTCTTGTGAATATCCTGCTCCCTAACATTGATCTAGTGATATCCCGATCGAAGATCAATCTTCGAAAAGTACACTGCTCCATGCAACTCATCCAACAGCTCATTGATCCTGGGAATGGGATACCTATTTTTATTGTTTTCTTATTCATGGCCTGATAATCAATAATACACATCCTCATGGTTCCATCCTTCTTCTTGACCAAGACAACTAAAGAAGAAAATGGACTGGAACTAGGTCTGATATGCCCCATCATTAACAACTCCTTTATTGCCTTATCTATCTCATCTTTGAACTTCTTTGGGTGCTTGTACGGAGTAGTGATCACGGGCTTGGCCCCTTCTAACTCAATGGTGTGCTCAAAGCCCCTGTCAGGAGGTCTCCCTAGAGGGATCTCTCTGAAAACCCGGTCATG
The DNA here is from genome assembly GCA_027924585.1 of Larix kaempferi. Classification (NCBI taxonomy): domain Eukaryota; kingdom Viridiplantae; phylum Streptophyta; class Pinopsida; order Pinales; family Pinaceae; genus Larix; species Larix kaempferi. The sequence goes on along the minus strand of BSBM01000050.1, from coordinate 16,034,049 downwards.
TTTGCTCAACAATGATTGAATGTCTACATGATACGATAGGCCGTTATCTGAAGATTTATGAGTTGTAATCAAACACTCTGTTGTGTATGCTATATCCCCATGCTTGAATAAGGCTTCCATCTACTTGGCTAAAACAATCCTTGGAGCACAATTGGACATGCCCCTCAGAACTACCCTATTTCCATCTGTTGTATTGAATCCCATCTCTATTGTTTGATAGTTTTGCAAAATTGTTCCCAGAGTACTAAGCCACTGGACACCCAAGACTACATTAGTGTTCGCTAGCTCAACCACATTAAAATCATCGATCATACTGTAGTTACCCATCGTCACAATCTACCGGGGAACCTTTTACATGGATGCCATAGTGCGCCCATCGGCTACCACAACACTGAATCCCTCTTTTTTTTCCCGGTCCACTCTTTCTAAAAGAGTTTCTTGCCTTTGTTTTTCCGAGGAATGAAAGGTTTGGACTGGGGTTTATTCTTTGGTACTGCGTCCTCCATGTCTCGTGCTCTAGTGATGGCATCCTATAGAGTCTTGGTTTGAAGACCTTAACCCAACCACGCAGTGGCTCGGATAATCCTTCAATGAAAAGCATAATGAGCCTATGCTCAGACACATCTATCACCATGACTGCAATCCTCTGAAACTCTGAAATGTAAGCATTTGCTGCACCTCACTGCTTGAACGGTGCCAACTCTCTGAAATGCAACTCTAGGTCCTTCTTATCAAATCTATCAATCAGTCTCTATGTGAAGTCCAGGTAAGAGGTAATACTGGCATGCCCTAGAGTGACCAATCCATGGTACCACCACTCATGAGTCCCTGCAAATGCAATGTAGCAAACTTGATGGCCTCTGTCTCCCTCAAGGGGTTGAGTTGGAAATAAGTGTCCAACTTCTGAACCCAACCTCTGGCAAGGCATTTGTTAGAGTCGTCAAAGGAAGGGATAGACAGCTTCCCAACCTTCCACTGAAGATCCAGATTTTGTTGGCCCCTATTGAAGTCCCTTGGTCTATTCTTGTACTTGATGGTACAAAACTCCTGTAATGACATCACTGTTAGATTTTCTACTTTAAATCAATATTTATCTAGGATCTTAACTGAAAGAATAACATGCACAGCATAACACTATAGACACAAAGAATTTCCTTGGGGAAACCATAAAGGAGAAAACCCCGCAACTTCCTCAGAGATAGAATCGTCACCAATACAATATCACAAAAGTAAAACCCCAAAACAAAGATGGTCTTCTGCAACTCCTCTTCTTTTCCTCCTATGCGAACTTGTCCTCTCTCTCACTAATGTGAACTTGTGAGTGAGTGTGTTGTTCAAATGAGAGAGCTCCACTCTCTATTTATACTTTATCTTTCAATTGACCTTTTCACTTACTAGGTTGGCCCCAGTTGTACCTGACTGGGCCGACTTCTCTAGGGGACTCAATAACCCTAATCCAATTGACTTTAGGGGGATCTATTGCCCCAACTTACAATGGAAGATTTACCTCAATGACTTTACATGACCAAATGTAATAATGACATCTCCGACCGGAGGAATAAACATCTCTGTCGGAGGTACAAATAAAATACAATAATAATACAATATAAAATACAAGTGAATATCTTCTGAAGTTACAATTACATTAACACTCCCTCTTAACTAGGAAGGTATTCTCTTAACACAGTCATCAACACATTTGGACACAAGTCTTTGTCGTTGGATCATCATTAATGCTGGAACATCATCAACACTGGATCATCATGTCGATCATTGATTGGTGACATCCTCGAATCTACTCGTCGTAGGAAGTTCTACAGAGCCAGCTCTTTTTCATGTTGGATGTAGGCCTAGCCCTCATGTAGGTCTTCATCATCTCTGCGAGCAAGCCATCAAGTAGGTATAACCCAGGACCAGTCATTACATTGCCTCTGCAAACACCTGCATCTCCTATTGTCGCCTCATCGTCTTCAGATCATCTCATCATCACACGGAGCACAGACCAGATGCACATCACATGTCCCACAACAGTCATCCCACGTCTACCAGCATGGGAGGACAAACCTGCCACCATGCGAGATCCTGCCTAGGCACACACACAATGTCTTATGACCGGTGGACGTCTCCAGTATGGGAGGCACAAACCTACCACCATATGAGACCTCGTCTACCCACATGGGAGGACTTTCCTACCACCATGCGAGACCCAGCCCTTACATCTACCAACATGGGAGGACTTTCCTACCACCATGCGAAATGGCTCAGCCCTTACATCTACCAACATGGGAGGACTTTCCTACCACCATGCGAGAATGGCTCGGCCCTTACATCTACCAACATAGGAGGACTTTCCTACCACTATGCGAGAATGGCTCGGCCCTTACATCTACCCACATAGGAGGACTTTCCTACCACTATGCGAGAATGGCCCACGTGCATCTGCATCTTCCGGACTCATCACTTCCTCTTGGAAGGAACCTCGATCTGGAGAACACCAAGCTTCTGCTGAAGTACTCGAACTTCACTCTCGCTAACGGCTTGGTCAATACATCGGCTATCTGCTCGTCTGTCACTTCATACTGGAGCTTCACTGCTCCTCTCTGCACCATATCCTTGATATAGCGGTACTTGATCTCAATGTGCTTCGACTTGTCATGGAACACTGGGTTCTCGAACAACTTCACACAACTCTGGTTATCACCAAATATACAAGTCGCCTCTAACTGGAGATCAAACAAATCAGACAGTAGCTTCCTACGCCATACTGCCTCACAACTAGCCGAACAAGCTGCAACATACTTTGCTTCGGCTGTACTCAGTGCCACGCACGACTGCTTCATGCTAAACCAGGAGATCATACCGGATCCCATACTGAAGCAGCATCCCAAAGTGCTCTTCCTATCTGTGGCACTGCTTGCCCAATCCGAATCAACATAACCCTGCAGGTTAATCTTCTGATTCGCGTCATACTTGAGCCCATAATCAACTGTACCCTTCAGGTACCTCAATATATGCTTTGCAGCAATCAGGTGAACATGTCTCGGATCCGTCAGGAATTGGCTCAATGTGTTCACAGCAAAGCATATGTCTGGTCTTGTATTTGTCAAGTACATCAATGACCCAATCATCTGACGATACATCGTGGCATCAACTGACTCTGATGAAGCATCACATAGTAGCTTCAAGTTCGATGCCATGGGTGTGGCCATAGCCTTGCAATCCGTCATTCCGAACCTCTTCAGAATCTCCATTGCATACTTCCCTTGTCCAAGGAAGATACCATCCGCATTCTGCCACACCTCCATGCCTAGGAAATAGTGCATCATACCCAGGTCCTTCATCTTGAACTATGCAGCTAGTTTCCTCTTTGTATCTGCAATGAGCCCATCCTCCCCTGTTACAAACAGGTCATCTACATAGAGTAGAAGTATTACTAGATTTCCCACTTCAACCTTGTAGTAAAGGTTGGCATCTGCTTTACTCTTGGTAAAGCCCAAGCTCATCAGGAAACTATCCATCCTGCTGTACCACGTCCTGAGTGCCTGTTTCAATCTGTACAAGGCCTTCTTCAATTTGCACACATGAGTCTGCCTGTCATGTGTCTCAAATCCCAGTGGCTGCTCCACGTACACTTCCTCTTCTACTACACCATTCAAGAACGTTGTCTTGACATCCATCTGATGTACCTTCCATTTCATTGCTGCAACCAATGCTAGTATTGATCTGATGGAAGTGTATCTGGCTACAGGTGCAAATATCTCCTCATAATATATGCCTTCCTTCTAGGAGAAGCCACGTGCCACAAACCTCACCTTGTGTTTCTCTATGCTGCCATCTGCAGCATGCTTGATCTTGTAGATCCACTTAGAAGTCACAACAGACTTGCCTTCTGGTCTCGAAACTACCTCCCAGACATCATTCTTCATGATCGACTGGTACTCCTCAATCATGGCATCCTTCCATTCTTTCTTCTCTGTTGCTTCCTCATAGTTGGCAGGTTCTTTGTCAATGATGTCACACAACAGGGCTACATAACTGGAGTATGGCCTAGGTCTCTTGCTTTCTCTGTGCATCCCCTCTGGAGTGCCATACTTCTCTATGTCTTGTATTACTTCTCCTACCCATGTTGGTTTCCTCTTGTGGGAGTTCTTCTCACGAGGTCGATCTACAGGTTCTTGTGGTTCTTCCATCTCGCGGTCTTTGTGATCTTCTGGAATCTCTTCTTCTATTGTTGTATCTTTGATCCTGGGAACTTTAGGTTCTTCAGTTTCTTCAATAGTTAGTTTTCTTGATTGTTGAGTCTTCGTCGCTTGTTCTTCGAAACAAGTTTCTCTTGTAGGTTATGGTACATGATCTTTCCTACAAGTCAAATTCAATTACATGATTAGAAACATCTCATAGTTTTCAGAACAAATTCTTATGCATAAAGACATAGGTCATACAGTCATGCAATTATCTTAGCCAATGCTTCAATACAACATTCATACATATCCCATAACTTTCTAGATGCCTTCCATCTCTACCAGAACATCATGTCAGCAAAAAGGTTTCATTCTAGATAAGTAGCAATGGAATGTTGTATAGTACCATAGGCCACTTACGCATTACTTACATATTAGTATTATTTTGTTCATTAATGCAACTTTTCTAACATGCATAATACACATCCTAAATCTAGGAACATAAGTATGTATATGACTAAACAATATCATTTAAATAATTTGATATACAAGAAATGACAATTCAAATACTTATCTTTGTTTAGTTGTTGGGTGGACTCCCTCTTGATCTTTGCTTCCTTGCAGGAACTCCTGGAGTCTCTGACAATATGCTCCCTCTTTATCGTCTGATTCTGAGGTCATGCGCCTTTCTTGCTTATGATCGAAAATGTTGAGCAAGTATTCTACATTGTAGATCACTTGTTCTTTGTACTAGATCAGACTCTGTGTTCTCCTTCTTCTGCATCTTAACCAATGCCAAAATGGATGAGAGGTTCTTCCATAGAGCATTGATCCTTATTTGTTTCTGGAGTCCAACTTTATAGGAGCTTTTCCTACTCCTTTCATGTAATACTGAAAGTCATCTCTAGCTTAACCTTATGAGGTGGAACCTTCTAAATGAACCCTTGTAATTGGTTACCTCCATTATAATACATATTCTTTATCACTTGAAGAATCATTTTTTTCTTCTTCTCTGGTTCTCTTCCTTGGAGGTTCATCATCTTCTGCGGTGTGGGCATGGTGTCTTTTCTTGTTGTTCTTCTTGTTGTGGGAGCCATTTCTATTTCTGGAGTAGTGTCCCTTCTCATCACAAGTATAACATCTAACGTTAGATAGATCTCTCCTGGATTTTCTAAAGTTCTCCCTCGGACTTTGGTGGTGGTGTTTCTCCCTCTTACTGTGATGATGGTGCTCCCTCTTGTTATTATTCCTACTGGTGTGTGTTGTGAGAGCTTGATCATCATTTGCTCCCATCTTCTCTTCTCAAGCTGCAAGTCGAGCTTCGTCTTGTGAACATTATTCCCATAGTCTACTGAATGTGATCAACTTCTTTCTGCCACATATCCCTTGAATAAATGAGTCCTATGATCTTGGGAGACCATTCAAGCTGGTCATCACAATCTCTCCTTCTTCTACCTTTTCTTCAACAGCTTCAAGTTGCTCCTTGATCTGAGAGACCCCTGTAAAGTAAGATTGCATGGTCTCTACATTTTGTATCTTCACATTCTTCAACTGGTTTCTCAAGGTCATCTTCCGGTTTATATTCTTCCCTTCAAACAGCTTGGTCAAAGCATCAAACATCTCTTTAGGTGTCTTCAAAGATGACACATGTGGGATGAGATGATCCTTAATAGAATCTGCAATGATCCTTTTGGCCTAAACCAAGTTCTTCTTGTGTAAGGCTCTAGCCTCATCTCCCTCTAGTGCTAGAATCTCCTCATTTGCATATGTGTCCAATTCATTCTCTTCAAGGACAAGTGCAATCCTATACTTCCATGCTCAGAAGTTATCAACCCCTCAAGCTTATCCTCAAGCTTGGTGTGGTGAGAAAAGCTTTTAGGTCTTACCACTTTGAGATGCCAAAAGTGGTTCTGGAGCTGGCTGGCCCCAGGGTTTGTTAGAGAAACCCTAATTTTTCAAACTTGGAATTTGGAACTTCTGATTAGACAGATAGATGCGCCTCCTCAAGGCAAGTTGCCCAATGTACTCACTTCCCCAAATCAATGAACAAATACACAAAAATGTTGATGCCCTAGTTTTCCTCTAGCAGTAGTGATGGGCCAAAAAATGAAAATTCTCAGAATCAACTTCTGCTTTGGCAGAAAGATGTGCCCTCCTTAGGGGAGTTAGCCTAGCCTCTTTTCGTTAATGATCTGTGGAGAGAAAACCAAAAATTAAGAAGCCCTAGCTTTCACAGTTGCACAGAGTCTTCTTTTTAGGTTAGCTCTAATACCATGTTAGATTTTCTACTTTTAATCAATATTTATCTAGGATATTAACTGAAAGAATAACATGCACAGCATAACACAATAGACACAGAATTTCCTCGGGGAAACCATAAAGGAGAAAACCCCGCAACTTCCTCCGATATAGAATCATCACCAATACAATATCACAAAAGTAAAACCCCAAAACAAAGATGGTCTTCTGCAGCTCCTCTACTTTTCCTCCTATGCGAACTTGTCCTCTCTCTCACTAATGTGGACTTGTGAGTGAGTGTTGTTCAAATGAGAGAGCTCCACTCTCTATTTATACTTTATCTTTCACTTTACCTTTTCACTTACTAGGTCGGCCCCAGTTATACCTGACTAGGCCGACTTCTCTAGGGGACTCAATAACCCTAATCTAACTAACTCTAGGGGGATCTATTGCCCCGACTTACAATGGAGGATTTACCTCAATGACTTTACATGACCAAATGTAATAATGACATCTCCGACCGGAGGAATGAACATCTCCGTCGGAGGTACAAATAAAATACAATAATAATACAATATAAAATACAAGTGAATATATTCCGAAGTTACAATTACATTAACAATCACTGCATGAAACTCCGCACCAAGACTTTGATACTCCCTCAAATAATCATTAAACCTGTCAGCTTGTCCTAGCTGACCCTGATTTCTTATTTGTTGCTCTTCTAAGAACTGAGGTAAAAGAGGTCTAGGAATCACTCTATTGGTGGTCTTGGTGTTGTTTTGTGTGGGAACATTAGTGTTACTTCCTTCTTCATGATTCCCATTGTTGCCATTATTGTTTTGGTTGGCTTGAGTACTGGTGATAAGTTGAGTCATAAGTTGGACCAACTGTTGTTGCCCCCCTTTCCAGATCATTCAAAATGTTCATAGTACTTCCCTCAGGTGGCTCATTCCTATCCCCCATGTCTTCCTCTTCTTCTGATTCTGGTTGACCATCTTCCTCTGATTCTGCTTGAACTATGTTTTCAACCCCCTATGCCTTCTTCTCATGTAACTGATATATGTATATATATGTATATATCGTCCTTTGGATTCATAAAAGGGCATGCTGTTAATTTTTCAGAATTTACTTCAATCTGATCTAGGATATTAACTGAGAGAACAACATGTATAGCATATCAAACATGAACACAATAATGCAAGAACACAAGAGACACAGAGTTTACTTGGGGAAAACCATAAAAGTGAAAAACCCCAATAACTTCCTCAGAGATAGATAGAGCAATGATACAACCCAAGCATAAGAGATAGACATCTCCTAGCAGCAGCTTCTCCTCCTCCACAAGTGCGCCACTCTCCCGAGAGTGTGAGAGAGAATAGAATGATAAAATAGAGTGCCTCTCGCACTCTATTTATACTTGACTTGACTTGCTTAATAACCTTTACTAGGTCGGCCTTAACTTAACCACATAACATAATGCTGACTAGGCCGACACCCAATAGGGTGGTCTAATAACCCTTCGACCCACATGACTTATACAGGGCCGACCCTAACAAGGTGGTCTAATAACCCATCAAGTATAAGTTACAACACTTACAATATAAATGACGACACTTCCGTATAGAGGAATAATAACATCTCTATAGGAATACAAACACTTCCGTATAGAGGAATAATACCATCTCTATAGGAGTACAATATACATATATGAAATACATGGGTGAAATACATTATGAAGTTACATATACATCAACACTCCCTCTTAACTAGTAAGGTATTTCTCGACACAGGTCTTCCAGCACAAGTCTTCTTCTCTGGATCATTGTCACTGAATAATTGTCATCGAGTCATTGTCATCGTCACTGCTGCTGCTATCTCAATCAATCTCTGAATCTACTCGTCATAGGAAATTCTACAGAGCCAGTGCTTTTTCACACTGGATGTAGGTCCACCACCTATAGGTCTTCATCATCTGTGCAAACGGTCTGATAGAGGTGGTCTCTCAAGACTAATTTTATGTGTTGATGCAATACCTGTCAAGAGCATCCCAGGAACATTTATGTGCCTAAACACGACCTGCAAGATCTCCTAGGACTGATTACATGCATCCCCTTCACAATATCTTTAAAGAGCATCCCAGGAACATTTATGTGCCGCAGCATGACCGGCAAGATCTCTAAAGAGCATCCCAGGACTTATTACGAGCACACAGCTCAACCTCTCAGATCTCCAAGACTGATTACATGTGAATAAACAATACCTTTAAAGAGCATCCCAGGAACATTTATGTGCCGCAGCACGACCGACAAGATCTCTAAAGAGCATCCCAGGACTTATTACGAGCACACAGCTCAACCTCTCGGATCTCCAGGACTGATTACATGTCTCCATAGTAATACCTCATCCCAGGACTGATTACGAGCACACAGCTCAACCTATCGGATTTTTGAGGACTGATTACATGCTATTTGCACAACCTGCCACATATCATCTCTGACCTCCAAGTATCAACCTAATACTCATGATCTAACTGATCGTCATCGCACGAAGCATCAACTTGATGCTCATGATCATACTGATCATCATCACTGTACCGTCCTCATACATATCATCTGGACCAACATCCTGAAGCTCGTCATAATGATCATCCTGATCATACAATGCATCCACCTGATGCATATCAAGTATCTGTCTGATACATATCACCATACATGATCCACCTGATCATACAATGTATCCACCTGATACATAGATACATGATCCACACAATGTATCCACCTGATATATATCAACATACATGAGCTACCTGATCATACATAGTATCCACCTGATACAGATACATGGTCCAAGCATCCAGCATGATGCATATACAAATACATATAAATGATCCAACTGATCATATCCAGCATCCAACATGATGCGTACATATATATACATATAAATGATCCAACTAATCATATCCAGCATCATCCTGATGCATATACAGAGCAATAACTTGAGTATCGTCCTGATGCTCATCATCCAACGCTTACATCCACAGCCATGTGAAGGATCCCCCTTCCACCATGCTAAGAATGGCTACAACAAATGTCTCCATCACTTTTTCCTCGAAGTGTCGTCGATCTGAAGAACACCAAGCCTCTCTCTGAAGTACTCGAACTTCACTCTGGCTAGTGGCTTCGTCAACACATCTACAATCTGCTCAGATGAAGCATCACACAGAAGCTTCAGGTTTGATGCCATAGGTGTGGCCATGGCCTTGCAGTCCATCATCCCGAACCTCTTCAGGATCTCTACTGCATACTTCCCTTGTCCAAGGAAGATTCCATCTACACTCTGCCACACCTCAATACCTAGAAAATAGTGTATCATCCACAAGTTCTTCATCTCGAACTCGGTAGCAAGCTTCCGTTGCGTGTCGGCAATCAATCTATCTTCACCTGTAATAAACAGGTCATCCATATACAAAAGTAGTATCACTGGATTGCCTTCCTCAACCTTGTAGTAAAGGTTGGAATCCGCTTTACTCTTCGTAAAGCCCAAACTGGATAGAAAGTTGTCTATCCTACCATACCAAGTTTTGCATGTATATGACTCCCTGTCATGTGTCTCAGAACCAAGTGGCTACTTCACATACACTTCTTCTTCAACTACACCATTCAAGAAAGCTATCTTGAAATCCATCTGGTGTATCTTCCATTTCATCACTGCAGCCAGAGCAAGTATGGATCTAATGGAAGTGTATCTGGCTACAAAAGCAAAAGTCTCTATGCTACCACCTGCAGCATGCTTGATCTTGTAGATCCTCTTGGAAGTCACTACAGACTCCCCTTTAGGTCTTGGGATTGCATCCCAGACATCTTCATGATCGACTAGTACTCCTTGATCATGGCATTCTTCCCAGATCCTGGGAACTTCAATATCTTCAATATTTTCAATAGATAACTTTGTTGCTGAGCAAATGTTGTAGTCCTTCTTTTGTAGGTGATGGTATACGATCTTTCCTACACAACAAGTTAAATTGCATGATTAGAAAACATCTCATAGTTTTCAGAACAAATTCTTACACACAAAGAAATATGTCATACAGTCATGCAATTATCTTAGCCAATGCTTCAATACAACATTTATCCATATCCCGTAACTTTCTAGATGCCTTCCAATCTCTACCAGAATATTGTTAAAAGTGTGCACAACTCCCAACATGTCAGCAAAGAGGTTTCATTCTAGATAAGTAGCAATGGAATGTTGTACAGTGCCATAGGCCACTTCCCATGTATATTAGTAGTATACTGTTCATCAATGCAACTATGCATAATACACAACCTAATTCTAGGAACATGAGTATATACATTATTGAACAGTATTATTTAAACAATAAAATATGCAAGGACTTATCTTTGTTTGTTTGTTGGGTTGACTCCCTCTCAGTCTTTGCTTCTTTTCTGCAACTCCATTCTGATGTGGATTGTGAGAAATGGTCAACTCCCTCTGAATATCTGCATCCTTGCAGAAACTACTGAAGTGTGCTCCTTCTTGATCTTTGCTTCCTTGCAAGAAACAACTGGAGTGTGCTCCCTCTTGATATTTGCTTCCTTGCAGGCACAACTAGAGTGTGCTCCCTCTTGATCTTTGCTTCCTTGATTATCTGTCCTTGAACTTATATCCATCACTATGCATGCTTATTAGTATCATCATTGTGTTATCCTCGAGGTCTCATACATAATCACACATTCATTAGTATAATCTTAATACTATCAAAACACAATAATCTTAAACATGTATAGTCATGATCATTTCAAACACAGATAATAAACATTAGTATTCAAGGTTTCATGGAAGTCTTCTTTTACTCATGCATATCCTTATTTGATCATAGGACTCTTCTGGTTAGTTAAATCATCAATCAAGATAAGAGACATAAAATGCATAAACCCTTGATTACTTACACTTCTAACTTTATGAATAAACATAATCAATCATACCAAGTATACTTATATAAGGGATCCTAACACAAGGTAGGATTCTAACTTGATATAGGAAAAACATACCTGGATTGGTATGTTAGCTAGTTATGTCTAACATACCCACATGATGTCTTCTTGTTCTCTTCGATGACTTGTGCTAGTAACCTGCATATCTCATAGGTTAACCATTATAAAACCAAGTTATACATACCTCGCAAATAGATCTTCTAAGTGATTTATGACAATGGATGAATCTTTGTCCTCATGTCATCATGATCATATGTTCTTGAACTAGAACATGATTTGCCTGTCTTGGTGTACCTTTCATGTTAGCGGGCAACATAAACCTCATACAACACCATAATGCATTAGTACAATCATAAGTGTCAACACCCTAATCAATGGATATCTTCTATCATGCATTCATAATTTTATTAAGCTGATACGACAAGTCTAAATTTAATCAAGATTTGTACTAACCGTAATAACATGAAGACAAACATACCATAAACTTAATCATGAACAAATCTCGAAACATACCTGGATGAGTCATACCTGTCGAGATTGCTTGTAATCTTCTTATGTAAGGCCTTAGCCTCATCTCCCTCTGAAACAAGAACTTCTTTACTTATGCAGGTGACCAATCCATTCTCTTCTAGGATTAACCCAATCCACTTGATTTGCAAGAACTAGATCTGGAGCTGGATTAGGGTTTGTCAGAGAAACCCTAAAAATTCAAACTTTGAATTTCAAACTTCCGAAAGGATAGAAATATGCGCCTTGATGAGCTGATCAAGCTGGTATACTCATAATTTGAAAACTGCAAAGTTTCACCCCTCAAATTTGCCTTTGAAACTTTTGGATTCACTGGACATGACCCCAAACTAGGGTTTGATAAACCCCACCCTTCTGCCCAATCAAAAGGTTCAATACAAAGCTCTAAGCTTCTATTTTTCTAATGAGCTTCCAGCTGTGGTCACAGATTTCAAAACTTTCCATTTTTGCAGAAGCCATAATTTTCCACTTTTCCGATCAAAGTCCCGAACTAGGGTCTGATCAAGCCCGACCTTCTGCCCAACCAAAAATTATGATCTTGGTCTCTAAATTTCGATTTTGATGAGTAGCATTCAGACGTAGTCTTCAATTACAAAAATTCCAACTTTCTCCGAAACCCTAAATTCCGGAAGCCATGAATGAAGGTGTTCAAAAATAATTCTGTTTTGACAGAAATATGTACCTGATTGTTTCTAGTGTAACTCCGAACTTTTCGATCCACAGGGTCTGAAAAAGTTTCCTGTGATATCCTGACCTGTCATCTTTCCAACCCCACGGGTTTGACCTCAAATGGATTCTCTGAGAGAGAGTTATGCCAAGTGTCGCAACGTGACCTGTTTATGGGATAAAACAGGAGAGCGAACTTGTACGGCATGCCACGTGTCACTGGTTCAATTTCGGCCTCTGAAAAAGTTACCTGAGAAAGTATAGTCCGTGCACTACCTGTCACTTTTTACGAAATTTCATTTGGAGCTTCCTAGCCCAAGTTATGACCTTTTTTCCAAGGTCACCTGTTTATGACTAAAAGATCTCGAAAAGGCAGAAACCCTATATTGTACAGATCATAAATCACAAAGTACAACGAATTAGAGGTTGTCCTTTGGACACAAGGTACATGGGGATCTTAGCTTCGCCCTGTACGATTTTCAGACCCTGAAACCTTACCGAAATTTATTTATAGCGAAAGTGCTAAGATGACTGGTTTTTTCTATATCAAGCCCTAACTTCACAATTGCAACAAATGTCATACATGCCATACCATGCCTTCTTTCAGGCTAGCTCTGATACCATGTTAATTTTTCAGAATTTACTTCAATCTGATATAGGATATTAACTAAGAGAACAACATGTACAGCATATCAAACATGAACACAATAATGCAAGCACACAAGAGACACAGAGTTTACTTGGGGAAAACCATAAAGGTGAAAAACCCCAATAACTTCCTCAGAGATAGATAGAGTAATGATACAACCCAAGCATAAGAGATGGACATCTCCTAGCAGCAGCTTCTCCTCCACAAGTGCGCCACTCTCCCGAGAGTGTGAGAGAGAATAGAATGATAAAATAGAATGCCTCTCGCACTCTATTTATACTTGACTTGACTTGCCTAATAACCTTTACTAGGTCAGCCTTAACTTAACCACATAACATAATGTTGACTGGGCCGACACCCAATAGGGTGGTCTAATAACCCTTCGACCCACATGACTTATACAGGGCCGACTCCAACAAGGTGGTCTAATAACCCATCAAGTATAAGTTACGACACTTACAGTATAAATGACGACACTTCCGTATAGAGGAATAATAACATCTCTATAGGAATACAAACACTTCCGTATAGAGGAATAATACCATCTCTATAGGAGTACAATATACATTTATGAAATACATGGGTGAAATACATTATGAAGTTTGCCCCCTTTCCAGATCATTCAAAATGTTCATAGTACTTCCCTCAGGTGGCTCGGTGACTCATTCCTATCCCCCATGTCTTCCTCTTCTTTTGATTCTGGTTGACCATCTTCCTTTGATTCTACTTGAACTATGTTTTCAACCCCCTTTGCCTTCTTCTCATGTAAGTGATATATATATATATATATCGTCCTTTGGATTCATAAAAGGGCATGCAACTCACAGGCTGGCAAAGTCACCATCTCTAATACCATTGTAAAGTCCCCAACTAGATCTGGACTGATTTTTGAGTTATTTGCTTGTGTATTTTGGTTTGAGAATTTCATCAAACAGTTTGGTAACAGTCCCTTTTTACACTATTGTAGAGTTCCAACTCCACCTTGGTTGATGTTTGCCTTTGATTTATAGCTGGTATATTCTAGTATATAATTTTATCTTGTCTTGCCATTTTTAGATCTCGAAGATAAGACTTTCCACAGTACATATTGAGTAGAAATGAGAGGTATTTTGGCATTAATTCAGAGGGAAATGCAACAGGTATTACTCATTCAAACAACAGTGAAAATACACAACTGTAACAGTGGTTTCGTAAGCAAACTGAAGACTGGAAATTATTGTCTTCCTGACCTGTAGGCTTCCTGTAGCTTGCAACACCCCTTTTTGAGCAAAGAACACCCCTTCCAAGGTCACGATTTAGCTGGTTTCTGATTGGGACAGTTGGTAGATGTTAAATAAGGCACCCAACAGTACTATACGACCTTATTCTAACTAATAACACCAGTGAATAGCAGTGATCTATTCCTCAAACTAGTCCGCCCTCTCTTTGAAGGCTGAGGTTCCCTCTTTTCCCACAAGTCGCCCTTCAAATGGTATGCCCCTCTTCACAATAGTCCCACGATTTCAACTAAATGCAACGCCTTCCTTTTGACAGTAAACTCAACAAGTGTAGAGAAAATTGCACCCTTTTTCCTCAATTGTAAGTGGGTATGAAGTGCATGAAGATGAAGATGCCCACGTCCTCCTAAACAAGGACGCCCCCCTCTCAAAAGTGACTGAAACTCAAGAAAACTCCTCAAACTTGCAAATATTGTTTCTCTTCCATGGCAATGAAGCACAATGAAAGATCTGAGTGATCTTTCCTCTCACAATCAGCTAGGGTGGATAATTTCATCACCGAAACCAAATTTCTCTTAGGCTTTCCATCCCAAGAGCTCTCAAATTCTCTTTTTCAAAAATAAGTCATGAATGAATGAGAGAATAGGTCGATTTGGTCTTTCATCCCCTTTTTTTACATGTTTTCGACCTTTTTACCTTTTTCCACTTAATTATTCAATTAAAGTGACTTTATAAAGTCAATGTCACTTTATAACACCTCTTTTATTTAATTACTCAATGTCACCCTTTAATGTTGTTTTTTCGCCTTTGACATCAAATAATCATTTAATTCCCTTTTTTTCTGACTATAGCCTACGAGAATCTAATAGGCTAATAAGTCATTCGCCTAGAGTGTTCATTTGGAAGGGGACATTACATTCTCCTCAAATTGACAATAGGGTAAAAACTAAAGAGAAATAAAGTTGGGGGCAACTCAATGTTCCCTACAAATCTCCTCATCAAGCTAAGAACAAACACATGGTTATATATGTATTTTGTCATGTTCCTGGCCCGATCAGTGACCTCCTTGATAAAAGAGATTTTCCCCACATCCTCAAGTTCATCAACAAAACGATTGAGGTGTCACAATACTTGAAAGAATTCACGTTGTGCATAGCATTTAACAAATCTTTGAGCTCTTAAGATAATCCAGCTTAGAGAGGGCTCTTGAGGAACTGAGTTGAAATTCATTGAACGAGTTATCACAGATCAATCCTTAATCACCAAAAATTTACGAATTCCATGCTACTTGAGATGCATTAGCCCTTGAAATAATGCTAATGCTTATGCTTGGTTGCAATGGGGTCACCCCAATCCCAAGGGAAATGATATTTCTTGTTTTCCTCCGAGATCAAGAATCCCCCCTCCCCCACGCACCTGCCACACCAACTCAAATATGCAATTACATAGTTAATCTATGTGTTATTTTTTTGTTCAGGGCCTAAACTCAACCTTCACTCTTATCACATTAAGAAATGCCCAAAATAAAGCAATTAACTATAAAAGCAAACCTTCAAGGATGGTTACATTTTGCCACAAACAATTTAGAATTGAAAAGAGTAAAATATCTTTGACACACTACCATCTAATAAAACTTTTGACGTAAGTTTGCACCTAAAATGTGAATTTATGGATTATAACATTTTAACCTGCAAAAATAATTTCGTATAGCAAAGGTTTATGATAACTTGCAAAAACAATTTTGTATGCAAAGTGTCTATGATCACTTCTCACTAGTTGTAGCATTTCCAAAGCTATCTACAAATGAAATCCTATAAGTTATTATTAATTTATTGTTGCAATAAAATTGTTATCACACAACTTGTAGTTGTCCCAAAAGGTGATCCTATCCAGGATGGTAGAGGCGTCGAACAACTAAAGAGGTGACCCATGAGATGCCACGGTTCCCAATGCAATTGGTTGTCATGCTAACCAAGGCACACTTCACTTTAGATCTAGCCTGAGTAAGACCAAGTGGGAGACCCTAGCTAACCAATGAAGGCTAGCGAACCTACTCAAGACCTCCTAGGGAAATGTGAGTAAAATAGGAGAAGATCAAGAATGGATAGATCTAGATCTAGGATGGATAAGTGGACCCAAGGAGTTCGGGCTTGGTTGAAGAGGCTTATAGAATGGACAAATGTTCAACCAAGGAAAGATTAGGCCACTTATGAGTTAAGATTAGTAGATCTAGATAGATCTAATGCCAAATAGAAAGAACCAAGTGGGGCCCACCCTTAAAATATGGAAAATGATCGAAATGGGGTCCACAGGGAGAAGATCAAAGTGAAATGGCACTAGAGGGATTGCTACTCAATCGATCTATGGATTTGATGAGGAACAAGCAATACCCCCATGATGGATCTAGCAAAATCCCACCTACCCAGGAAGTGCGACCTCCCTTGGAGAGACCCAGTGCCTTAGATTGAGGGGTAAATGGAGTCAGATGCCCACCAAATTTTAGATCCAAGGTTGATTAATTATTATTGAGGTGGGTTTTAATTATTAAGCCCAAGCAATTCCCAAATCTCACCAGATCTAAAACATTAAAAAAATGAGGATTTTGAAATATAAAGGTTTGAAGTGACCAATGGGTGAAACACATGAAAAATGAATACGTACCTTGTAGATCTTACCTCAAATGCTTGCGGTTGCCTTATACATCGATGATCCTTGCATTTAGTTACAATTCCAAGCTAGATCCAAGTGATTCCAAGCAAATCGTCCAAGTCCAAGGAGGAAAAACGTCCTACTTCACCTGCAAAACAAACTACAAAATGTGAGATTCGATCCACAGGTAAGTAAGATCTAAGCATGGGATATCAAAAGACGTAAATCAATGGACAAAGCACAATTGAAAAACTCCCTTCAAGATGAAAACGTCTTGCCCGAGGGGGATGTGAGAAACCCCTACAATCTTCCCTCCAAGCAATTCGAAACCCTGCAACAGTTCAATTCGGCCTCCCTCTGTAGTTGTCGAAATCACTTGTAAATAACCCAAATGTCTAAAGCAAAAGATGTATAATCATGTACAAGAACATTCATCAAAGCATGAGAAGCATATCTACAAAAATAGTATTTTATTCCAGTATTTCCAAATCCCAAAGGTGCCTTTACAATAGGGGGGGCTCTTCCTTAAATAGGAGGAGAGAGACCAAAACCCTAACCACTTTATGAATGAGTGGTTGAGATCAAAAAATAAATACAATACAATCAACGGCTAAGATGAGCCGATACAATATAACATGGATCCACTCACATGAGGGGGTGCACACTCACTAAAAGAAGCCCTAGGGGGGTGCGCATCACATAAAATGGACAAATACAAGTGTGTACCACATAAGATGACAAGGAAAAGTGACTAAAAGCACATGGTGGGGCTATGAGGCTTTATTATCCTTCACTAGCATCACACCATGGCACAATAATATAACATATGACTCAAAAACATGTCCAAGTGACTAAATGATCAAATCGTGGCCCCCTCAACTGAGAGAAGAATGCATCAAATCACAACCCAGAGAGTGTGTGGACCCCACTGAATGCTGCAAGCTGATCTGGAAGGAGTGGGATACATCACATATGACCTCTGAACAAACCTCATGCCAAAACCTTGCCTCAATAGCCCAAATCGATTTCCTCAAATGACCTTTTTATCCCATTTTTATCCAACCTGAAAAACACCAAAATGCCTGTCACTCACTGTTTGGTGCCTGGGCACAAAATCTGACTGTACCATCATGTATGGAGAGGAGGTAATATGGTGATAACAAGTGGCTGGACCTCCCCTCTCCTTTGTAGTGCCATAGGAAAACATGCAAGCTCAAAGCAACTGCTGGGCAGGCCATTTCTGCATGGCAAAATTGGCCAAAAGTGGAAATATACCTCTAATATCATTGGGAGTGCCTGAAACTAATAACTAAATGTCTCAATGGACTTAGAAGGCCCAAATCTATAGAGATGAGTACCCATACACCCTGTGGCAACCTCTAAGATCATATGTAGCCTCAGCCATACCCGAACAATAATAAAATAAATGATCTGAAAATAATAATAACCATAAAAGGTGCATCAATCATCATCTGAAACCTGTGTCCACTGTATGGGGTCATCAAAGGTGTACCAAAAGACCATATATCATCATCATACATCATCACTGGCCCAACTTGTTATCACTCAAGATTCTCCTAGGTTGCAGCAGAAGGGGAGGTAACTGTTTCAAACCAGGCTTTGGTGGATGGAAACTAGCCTTTCCAACCACAAGAGGGCTCTCTCTTTCAAAATTCACTCAGCACTTAGGATATTATTTGCATAAGCTGGTTATAGGTAAAAATGGTGGCTAGACCTTCAGATAATGACTTATAGGGCTTTTTCAGCTGGTTGGAGTTAAGGACAAGAGCACCATTGGGCATGGAGTCAAACTTCAGTGGATTTATAGTCACAAATGACTGATTTATACCACAATTCAACAGGCAAAGCCAAGGTAGGTGAGGTTTTTTCAAGCCAAAGATGTCAGCAGATGAAGGCAGAAAAGCAAACAAATTCCCATTTATAAATGAATTCTAACCTACAACTTCAAGAAGAAAGGGTGGAATACCTAGTCATATGCATCTGAAACATAAAATATGAATTTCAGACCATGTAGTCTTGATCTAGATACTGCAGAAGCAAACAATCAATGGAAATACAAATGAAGAACACATGCACAGGAAATAACAGACATCAAAACACTCATCACAAGAATCTATGCTCCAGAATCGGGTCTTCTCATGAATTGAAAGGCTGAGTTTGATACATACGCATAGCTTTTAATCTCTTAGAATCCAGAAACATCCAACCCTTAGGTTTAATTTTGAATCTACCTTTATAGGCTTACAAAATATCAAACAACTTCTAGCTAACTCAACCATAAATGGTCGTTTACTGACAACAGTCTTGAACTAGAAAGGATGAGACCGTTCATGCCAAATTGCTCAAACCAACTGCCTCTAAGTCTGTTAGACGCGCCGATGGGAAACTCTGTGCGCTGTCAGTGTGCATTTGGGCCTTAGAAGCCACCTGTTTGTCCTTCGGATTGGGCCATTTTAGGTTGATTTGGACGGATAACCAGGTTGTGCTTCTCTTTTGCCTCCAAATCAGCTCCCAATCGTGCCATTTCCCTGTGAAATTCTTCATTTTTCGCGGCTGAAATTTACCCTATTCTTCTAAACAATATTCCATCCGCAATGTGGGTTTTGGGACTCGGAATTGCTGAGAGGACCTTGCCAAATTTCACTTCCGCAATCCGCAATGTGGGATTCGGAAAGTCGGAAAAACTATTGTATAATTCCGTAGAAATTTGACTTCCGCAATGCGGGATTTGGAAAGACGGAAACACAAATCGGGCTTCCTGAAAAATCATGCCCCCGCAATCCACATTCCACAATGCGAGACTCGGAACTCGAAAAGTCGAACTTGCTTCTTTGGAGAAATCGCGCTTCTGCAATCTGCATTCCGCAATGCGGGTTTCGAAACTCGGAACGCCATCGCACAACCTCGTGGAAATCACCTTCGCAATCCGCATTCCGCAATGCGGGTTGCGGAAATCAAAAACTTGAATTTGCACCTCCTGAAAAAATATCGTTCCGACTTCCGCAATCCGCAATGCGGATGTGGAAAGTCGGAACTTCGGAAAGTCGAAAAAGCGGAAAGCCTCCTGATCGGATGAGTTGCAAATCGCTTCTCAACCGTAGATTTGGGTTTGCTTTTTCAATCCTGACCGTTCAACCTCTGTAGATTGCGGAAGCATTCCACTGCCTTGTCTTTCCCATTTTTCTCACTGTGGCTTGATCATTTGGCTAGGAATTCGTTGGGACTTAGCCATTTTTAGGTTTTCTAAGTCTTTTTGTGGCATAAGAGGTCAATGGGCGTGCTTGGTGATTCGGTAGGGGGATGCCCTTTCCTTCTTTGGTGGGAACATTGATAGGGGTGTTAACAACGTCTCCAACTGGGGATGCTATCCTCCCTGTGAAGTAGCAAGAATAGTAGACTAGTTGCCCTTTTCTTTTTCTTTTTTCCTTTTTGTAAAACGAGACTAAAACAAAGCTAATTGAAGCTAAAACAAAATGATAATGTACAGTGAGGACGGGCTAACGAGCTTGTTTCTCACTGGAGATAGTGCTTCAGGAAAGGCCCATTGACAGGCCTCTTCCCAACTGGTTCGTCATCCCCATCCTACAAGAAGAAAGCATTGTTTCCATGGCAGGCAATGACTGTATAGGGCCCTTGCCAAAGGTTATCAAACTTTTGGGCTTGGTCCTCTCTTCTAGCATCCCATTTCAATATCAGATCTCCCACTTGGAAATCATCAGTCTTGGTCCTTCTGTCAAAAGTCTTTTTGACCCTATCTTGAGCTAGCATAGCTTCAGCATGTACTCTGTCTCTGACTTCCTGTATCTCAACCAGTTGGTTAGTTCTCCTTAGCTGAGGGTTTGGCTCTTCTTCCTACTCCTGTAGCAGCCTCATAGCAGGCCCTCTGAGGGAACCAGGAAATATCACTTATGTTCCATATACTAATTTGAAAGGAGAAGTTCCAATGGATCTTTTAGAGGTTATCCTATCAGCCCACACAGCAAAGGTCAGCTTGGTGTGCCAAGCCCTTTTGTTTTCTTGCAGCAGCTTCTTGATGATCCTAACCAGACTTTTGTTGGACGACTCAGCTAGTCCATTTTCCTGGGGGTAGTAAGCAGTAGAATGGCCCAATTTTATGTGGAATTTGTCACAGAATTTGACCATTTTCTTGGATTTGAAGGCTTGAGCATTGTCAGTGATTATTTTAACAGGGCAACCAAACCTGGACATGATATTTTCCTCTAGGAATTTGATGATGAGTGTGTCTGTGGCTTGCCTGGTTGATATTGCCTCAATCCATTTAGTGAAATAATCAATGGCAATCAATATCCATTTGTGTTGTCCAGAGGAGTTAGGGAAAATTTCACCAATGAAGTCAAGCACCCACTGTTGGAAAGGGGCTTCTACAGAGATTGGCTTCAAAGGCAAGGATAAGAGCTTCCTCTTCCCTTCAAAGATTTGGCATTGATGGCAAGTAGCTACTTCCTTGTATGCATCTTTAAACATGGTGGGCCAATAAAACACTGCCCTGAGAATTTTGTTGACAGTGGCATTCAAATAATGATGCCCCCCACAGACACCTTTGTGAAATTCTTTCAAGGTTATTTTGGCTTCATCTTCCACTATACAGTTCAATAGAACACCTACAAGGTCTTTCCAATAAAGGCAACCATTCAATATGCAAAACTTTGCATCCTTCATCTTGGTTTACCTAACTTTGCTTTTACCCATCTCAGGGGGTGCTTGTAAGTTCTGCAAAACATATTTAACATCAGAATACCAAGGAGAAGACAAGAATTTGTTTGTTACCTGTGACAGTGGGTCTTGGGCAGTTTCTTCCAGCATGTGTGAAAGCAAGTTCACACTTAGTGAATCCCAATTTGATTCATCCATGAGCCTGGCCAATCCTTGTCCTTTGATAAGCTTTGTAGGTTTGATCTCCAAGTCATATTCCAAGAGCACAACTATCCACTTAGCCCTTCTACCCTCTGGATCAGGTTGTGTCAATATATCTTTCACAGCAGCATTAGGGACATAAGCCACAACATGGGAATGCAAAACATAGACTCTGAAATCTTTCAAAGTTTTAATCATGGCATATGCTTGCTTCTCCATGATGTTGTACTTGAGCTCAGCATCTCTAATAGCTCTGCTAAAGAAGGCTAGGGGCTGCTCATCTCCTTCTTGATTTTTCTGTAAAAGCACTCCAGCTATGGAATGCTGAGAGGCAAAAGAAAACATAAGAAACTCTTCGTTAAAATCGGGACTGATTAGTACAGGTGCTTCAACAATTACCCTTTTTATGTCTCCAAATGCTTGTTTGGCTTCAGCAGTCCACCTGATATGAGTGTCCTTAAGCATGTTTGTGATTGACCTCATGATCTCTGCAAAATTGGGGATGAACCTTCTTAAGAAATTCACTGTGCCTACAAAGGATTGAACCTCTTTCTTACTCCTGGGGAGTTCAATTTTTTGTATTGTATCAACTCTGTCTGGTTCAATTTTGATCCCATCATTAGATATTATGTGACCTAGCAGCTTGCCTTCTTGCATGGCAAAGTTTGACTTTTTGGGGTTCAAAGAGATCCCAAATTTTATGCACTTGGCAAACACTTGATGCAAATGTTTCAAATGCTCTGTATCAGACTTAGAATACACAGTGATGTCATCCATGTATATGACTACAAATTTGTCTTTCTCTTCTGCAAGGCTATGTCCATAACTCTTTGGAAGGTTGCTCCTTCATTCAACAGACCAAAGGGCATCTTTGCATACATGAAGGTCCCCTAAGGCATGGTAAAGGTTGTCTTGTCTTGGTCTTTTGGTTGTACCCTCATGGACATTCTTTCTACCCCTACAACCTTCTGTAAAATGTGGTCCATTTTGGGCAAGGGGTAGTTGTCCTTTAGAGACACTTTGTTCAGATTCCTAAAGTCAATACACAGCCTGATTTCACCATTTTCTTCCTCACTAGGACTATGTTGGCTACCCACTTTGAAAACCTTAAGGAGATTATGATTTTGGCTTCATGCATCGTCTTCACTTCTTTTTCTATCAATGGGAGCAGCATAGGATTCATCCTTCTCAGCTTCTGCCTGAATGTTTTCTCCCCTGTTTTGATCGGTATGGTATGCTGGATGATAGTAGTGTCATATTCTTTCAAGTCTTCATAGCACCATGCAAACACATCAGAAAACTTTCTCATTAAATCCACATAGTCATCTCTAGTGCCTGGGGTTAAAGACTTTCACAGTTTGACAATTTTGGGCTCTTCATCATTCCCAATGTTACAGTCTTCCACTTCACTCTAGTTTGGAGCAACCTTGTGATTTTTGGCCACATCATTTTCATCAAAAAGTTTTTCCAGTGGCACCAATCCTTTGGGTATATAATTTCTCTTCAGCTGCAGTATCTCTTTGTCTCCCAAAGTGGTTAGGGGCTCTAGTGGGTCAGGTTCCCATTCATCACATGAACAGTTCTCTTGATCAATCTGGGTGTTGGCGAATTCTTCAGTCATATCTAGGAATTTCTTGATCTATTGATCATCTTCAAATATTTGCCAATGTTTGGTATTGTTTGGAACAGAGGGTCTATGCCTTATATTGATCATGTAAGCTTTGGTAGGATAAGCAGGGAGTTGAAATCTGCTAACAGAGCTGACCAAAATGTCTGCTATTGTATTTTGCTCTCTAGGGATGAAAGAAATATCATGCTCTATGAAGAAATTATCAAACATATCCCAAACAGCATTTCTGTAAGCCCTCATTTTGGGATGTTTAGTCTCATAATTGCCATTCACTTGTTGGATTATCTGCATCTCCATAAACTTTGATCTTTTTAGCTCTTAGATCTTTGAGTGTATTCAGACCCAACAGTAGGGCTCCATATTCTGACATGTTATTCGAACAGTCAAACATTAATTTGAAGGTATGCAATCTGGTGCATTCACTTCCTTCATCAGCAGGGATGATCCATACTCCTGCCCTAGCTCCTTTATTCACAACTCCATCAAACCTCATAGTCCAGTGCTCTTCTCTTTGGACTGTGGCTGTAGCTTCCATTTCTAATTCTGATTTTTCATCACTGCCTTTCTCGATTTACTGACTACTGCCTTCTAGGTTTGTTGAGCTGTCAATGTATGATATCTCTTGCTTATTAGTAGACTTATCATTAGTTTCAGGCAGATCAGTAATTTTCACACCTTTCTCTTCTGAACCAAGATCATAACAGAAAATTGAGGTGCCTATATCAGTGTCTACAGCAAAAATGGGATGGTTGTCAGGCTTACTCTTACTGCTTACTACATAGGACAGTCTATGCTCTCTGTATAATCTTATGTTTTCTCCAAAAACAGGGATGGTAGCATAAGACATGTCCATCTATAGAGTTCCTTTTAATTTTGATGCCCAAGACCTAGATAATAACATCCCAAATTTAGGTGGAATATCAACCACTGCCACATCCATGATTACATTCTTCTGAGGTATTTGAGTTAGTGAGACTACCATGTATTTAATCAGCCCTAAACATTGGACTCTTCTGGAATCAAAGGAGAACAGATCTTTATAGGGCCTTGTGATTTATAACCCCAGACTTTCCACCACCGATCTTGGCATGAGGTTATGTCAAGCTCCAGAATCTAACATAGCATTGTGTAATATATGATCATGTATGTTTAGGCTGATATAGAAGGGAGGAACATCATCCTCTGGAGCACTTTCAACATGGGGACCAAACAGAAGAGTGGCTTTGTCATCATGCAAATTGAGAGTATCAGGTTGCTTTCCTTCTTCTCCATTCACTACTTTCAAAATCTGATCTTTGTACTCTGAGTTTTTGACCAACTCATTTAAAGGAATTGAGATTTTAATCTTAGATATTTCATTCTCTAAACTGAAAGCAGAATGGATCTTATCCCTCCCTTTTGGACCCTTTTTAGGAGCTTCTGCCCCCTTCTCAAGTGCCTTATCAAAGGTTACATATTTTGGGTCACCCTTCCTAGAAGTTTCTTTTCTTTGTGGCATCTTCTCAGTAGTAGTCTTTCCTTGGTCTACTGTTACCTTCCTACCTCTTAAATTGTGTTGCCTCTAAAATTCATAGATTGCATTTTGGAAGCCTCTTTGGTATTGATCAGATTCTAATTCTTCTTGGCTACTATCTAACTGCAAGGAGTATTGGTCATGTTCCTCTTTAGTTAAATAGAACTGGGGTTGGATCTGATCAAAAAGGTGGATTTGATCATCAGGGTGTCCATCTTCTTCTCCTGCTATCAAGTTCTCAGCAAAAGGTGGTATGATTGGTTGATTCTCAACATTTCTAGGATCCCTTGGCTCTCTTGGTCTTCCCTGTGGGGCAGAAGGTCTTCTGTAATTGTTATTTCGAGCTTGAGGCTCGGGGTTTTCTCTGGCAGGAGGCCTATTGTCAAGCGAGATCCTATCCACCAGCCTTTCCATAGTCCTCATCATCTGCTCCCATCTAGTATCAATGGATTGGGATATGGAAGGTTGGGATGCCTCATTAGATCTCTTTTTCCCAGCTTCATCTATGTGCTTCATTTTACCCGAGGCCATCAAATTAGCTTCTACTTCTACAGCATATTTTAACATATTAGGTAGAGTGGCAGATCTCCTTTCTCTCAACATGAGAGCAAAGTCACTGCCAAAACAATTAGCATAATGAAGCTCGGTTGCTCCCACAGGAGGCTTGATGTCCACAAGGATAGAATTATACATTCTCATGAATCTAGTTGAAAACTCTTGGACAGTCTCAACATTGGTTTTCTTTGTGTTTTCATACTGAGTGAGAATTTGGAGAGGATTTTGTTTATCCTTCCATCTGGCCAGGAAAGCTTGTTCAAATCTCTCATAGGTAGCAATTCCCCCATTTGGAAGGGCTTTGAACCACTTCTTCACTTCTCCTGCAAAACTTTGGGCAAATAACCTCATCTTGACATCATCTTCATCCACCTCTTCTAGGTCTATAAAATCAGTAAAGTGGTCTACATGCTGTTGTGCAGAACCATTTCCTTCCCCATCAAATCTCATGAGGCATTGGGCATAGCCCACAAGTAAGTCATGGAGATTAGCAGAGAGAGCTAAAGGGGCAAATCTGGCAGCCATTGCTCTTAGATTTTGCCTAGGAGCAAGAGTAACAGTAGGTACTACAAAAGTATGGCTTGGAACAGCAGGAGGAGTAATCAGGACTTGGGTGTTTTTACTATCACCTTTAGTGAAGAGAAATAAATCACAGTTTCCTTCTTTAGCTCGTGAATTTTCCCACAAAGCATTCAAACAATGTGTCTGGAATTTTCTTTGGTCAAACAGGGTTTTCTTTAGATCTGATTCAGATTTAGACCTAAATGAGGACTATTCAATTTTTAAATCCCAAGAGACAATCTGTATAGCCTGTGCCTCTTCTTTAGGTAGAGAAAAAGACCTAGTTAATGGGGAAATACCTGTTTGTTCTTTCTTTGCTTTCCTAATGATCTTC
The DNA here is from genome assembly GCA_027924585.1 of Larix kaempferi. Taxonomy (NCBI): domain Eukaryota; kingdom Viridiplantae; phylum Streptophyta; class Pinopsida; order Pinales; family Pinaceae; genus Larix; species Larix kaempferi. The sequence goes on along the minus strand of BSBM01000050.1, from coordinate 16,007,435 downwards.
TCAGGATCTGATACAAACTTTGCTAGTTCAAGATTTGGCTGACTTTCGGTAGGTATTCTTCTGGAAGCCAGAATTCTTCCAAGAAATTCACCAATCTGAAAGTTGGAGTCGCCAGGTCAAATGTTACAACCTTGAAATTTTTGATCCTTTGTTTGCCCTCAGAGATCTTATTGATGCTTTGAAATTCTTATTCTGGGAAAGAAGTCTTTCGAATCCCTAGTATGGTCGCCAGAATGTTATCACTCAAGATTCTCCTGGGTTGCAGCGGAAGGGATCATGAGGTAACTGTTTCAAACCAACCTTTGGTGGATGGAAACTAGCCTTTCCAACCACAGAGAGGGCTCTCCCTTTCACAATTCACTCAGCACTTAGGATATTATTTGCACAAGCTGTTTATAGGTAAAAGTGGTGGCTAGACCTTCAAATAATGACTTATAGGGCTTTTTCAGCTGGTTAGAGTTAAGGACAAGAGCACCATTGGGCATGGAGTCAAACTTCAATGGACTTATAGTCACAAATAACTGATTTAGACCACAATTCAAGAGCCAGAGACAAGGTAGATGAGGTTTTTTCAAGCCAAATAATCAGCAGATGAAGGCAAAAAAGGAAACAAATTCCATCACAGAGTTAGAGCATTTATAAATGAATTCTAACCTGCAACTTCAAGAAGAAATGGTGGAATACCTAGTCATATGCATCTGAAGCATAAAATATGAATTTCAGACCATGTAGCCTTGATCTAGATACTGCAGAAGCAAACAATCAATGGAAATACAAATGAAGAACACATGCACAGGAAATAACAGACATCAATACACTCATCACAAGAATCTATGCTCCAAAATCGGGTCTTCTCATGAATTGAAAGGCTGAGTTTGATACATACATAGAGCTTTTAATCTCTTAGAATCCAGAAACATCCAACCCTTAGGTTTAATTCAAAATCTGCCTTTATAGACTTACAAAATATCAAACAACTTCTAGTTAACTCAACCATAAATGGTCGTTTACTGACAACAGTCTTGAACTGGAAAGGATGAGACTGTTCATGCCGAACTGCTCGAACCAACTGCCTCTGAGTCTGTTAGACACACCAGTGGGAAACTCTGTGCGCCGTCAGTGTGCATTTGGGCCTTGGAAGCCACCTATTTGTCCTTCGGATTGGGTCGTTTTAGGTTGATTTGGACGGATAACCAGGTTGTGCTTCTCTTTTGCTTCCAAATCGGCTCCCAATCGTGCCATATCCATGTGAAATTCTTCATTTTCCGCGGCCGAAATTTACCCTGTTCTGCTAAACAATCTTCAATTTGCAATGCGAGTTCCGGGACTCAGAATTGCTGAGCAGACCTTGCCAAATTTCACTTCCACAATGCGGGATTTGGAAAGTCGGAAAACTGCTGTATAATTCCGCAAAAATTTTAATTCTGCAACCACAATGCAGGATTCGAAAAGGCGGAAACACAAATCGCGCTTCCTAAAAAATCATGCCCCCGCAATCCGCATGCCGCAATGCGGGACTCGGCATTCGAAAAGTCGAACCTGCTTCTTTGGAGAAATCGCGCTTCCGCAATCCGCATTCCGCAATGCGGGTTTCGGAACTCAGAACGCCATCACACAACCTCGCAGAAATCACCTCCGCAATCCGCATTCTGCAATGTGGGTTGCGAAAATCGGAAACTTAAATCTGCGCCTCCTGAAAAAATACCGTTCCAACTTCGGCAATCCGCAATGCAGATGCGCAAAGTCGGAAAAGCGAAAAGCCTCCTTATCGGATGAGTTGCGGATCGCTTCTCAACCGTAGATCTGGCTTTGCTTTTTCAATCCTGACCGTTCAACCTCTGTAGATTGCGGAAGAATTCCACTGCCTTGTCTTTCCCAACTGCGGCTCGATCATTTGGCTCGGAATTCGTTGATACTTAGCCATTTTTGGGTTTTCTGACTCTTTCTGTGGCGTAAGAGGTCAATGGGCGTGCTTGGGGCTTCAGTAGGGGGATGCCCTTTCCTTCTTTGGCGGGAACATTGCTAGGGGTGTTAACACAACTCATCACGGATCCCAAGGTTGACCTGATCAAACTGGGTTTGACCAGGTCCAGAATGATCAAAATATGACCCAAGCTAGAAAAGCTTGTTGCTAAAAGTGCAAATGGTTAAGACATGCTCTTTTAATCATTCTCATAGCAAGACTTAAAGTATTAAGCATCATTTCACTTGCAGAAAATAGATAATAGCATAAAGCATATGTTCAAATAATCATTTACTTACAATAAAACCTCAAGGATATACTCATTTTGCAAACATGATCAATTTGCTAGCAAATGGTGAAGGTGAAGAATGCAAGGCTAGGACAAGGGGATGACTTAACTGACTCAACACTGTGATACTTTGGATAAGGGAAAGGGAATACACACTTAAGCATATGTCAAATAATAAACACACAGGGAATGGCAGTATCTCACAAATGGAATAAATTGTATAGAGGATTCAACCTTGGCAAATGTCTACAAATCATATCATTACATTTCATTTCCTTGGCCAGCAGTCTTTGGCTTTAGCATATATTTAACCACTGCTTTCTTTAGGCCTATACGACCCTTTTGGGGATTTTGCATGTGCTTAGAAGCACAACTACTAAAGCTTTCATCCAGGGTGCTTTTAGTTTCCAATTAATTTCATTTCATAACCCTTTTGGGGATTTTGCATGTGCTTAGAAGCACAACTACTAAAGCTTTCATCCAGGGTGCTTTTAGTTTCCAATTCATTTCATTTCATAACCCTTTTGGGGATTTTGCATGTGCTTAGAAGCACAACTACTAAAGCTTTCATCTAAGGTGCTTTTAGTTTCCAATTTATTTCATTTCATAACCCTTTTGGGGATTTTGCATGTGTTTAGAAACACAACTACTCAAGCTTTCATCCAGGGTGTTTATTCATTTAAGTTTACATAAATGATGGTAGTATAATTTGCTTCAGGTTTTAGCCAACACAACTGAGGCAACTAGGGGGACTCTCTACAATCAAGACCAAACATCGAGGCAACCGACTAGAGTGATCAAGGTATCAAATCCAACTCACCAAAGGGTAAGTTCTGTTGCCAACTCAGAGCCGAGACACAAACTAACAGGGTGTTATCCAACACAGAGGCAAAAGTGGGGAAGTCCTCCATATCACAGGCTGAGGTGTAAGTCAAGGTAAAAACCAAAAATGGGAAAGATAATGGATGGATGAGGAAAGTGAAAGTGATGCCTAAGCTAGCAAGCCATAAAAGGTGGGAATGATCATGTCCACACTCCTAAGAGGGTAAAACCAACGAGTATAAAACAAGAGCTTCTAAGTGTAAGTAATACAACCATTTAGATAATCAATAACAACCATATTCATTTTATAAAGATATACTACCAGATCATGATTACTATATACTAAGTCAAGCTATCAAAATGACCAAACGAGCAAGATAATAAAACCATATACCTGTATCTACTATCCGGATCACCTGTAACCATTGAAACACTGTTGCTGAAACTTTGGGCACTGCACTGCTCTGTATGGGATAATAGGTCATCTCGGTCATCAAATCTGAGGTCAAGAGGCTCAACCTTGGCATAAGGTCTACTGCATGTCTGATCTGGAGCTGCTCTGATGTGTGAGTGTTCATAAATAATACTGCTCATCATAGCTTATCTCACTAAAACTGTGTAAAGGCAAAGCTCAAAAATATATACTAAACTACTCTGCAATCATGGTAGCCCGGCTACTACGGATGTAATAACAAAAACCTTCCAATCAATTTCACACATTTGTCAATCATCATTGAAGCTAGAACCTGCACACATAACCTCGACAAAAAATTTAAAAATGCCCTTTCATGTTAGCACCAATCACACAGATGAACTCAAGTCCATCAAGCAAACAATCTTCTTGCATAAGCACTGCCACACACAGCCCATTTTATGTTGTTTCAAACTACAACTTGACATCTTATGGTATCTCAATTCCGATTTCTAAATTCAGATCCACACAACCTTTGTTGCCTCCACGGAATTTAGAATTAAAATAATATTATCCACAAGCATTATTAAAACAATAAAAAATAAAATTCTTCACACAAAATTTAAACAAGTTTAAAAAAATTGAAGGAAAATTACCTAAGATAATAGCCATTCAAGATTGGATTTCAGGGTAAGCCACAGAAATTCTATTTGTATAGTCAACATTCCAAATCATGTGTTAGAACACCAAGATTAGTTAAGGAGAAAACCAATCTTAACTTACTATTAATCCCGACACGAAAACAAAACACAACCTAAGGCGCACATGTTGGCCCAAAGGTTCCTCACCAAACAACAAACCTAAGAAAACTAAATTAAATTTAATAGCCCTAAAAATATTACAAAAAAATCCATCATCAAGGCACCTATATTAGTAAAGGAGAAAATTGATCTTAACCTTAAATTGATAGTAATCCCAACATGAAAACAAAACACAACCTAAGGCAAAACAAGGTTCCTCACTGCACCTCGAGAGATTGGAGTAGCATGGGCATCTTAAAACCCACACTCATGTCAATGGTTTATGTGCTAAGTGGCTGATTCAAGCTTTGGAAGGAAAGCAAGCCAGATTTTAAAATACTTTGGCATCCCCTTTACCTTTCAAACTTCTCCTAAAGAGCCTTTGGCCTTGGTAACCAAACTTCTAATTTGCACCGAAGTGCTTGCGAGCACTCATTTCTATTGTTCATCCTACTAGTTACTCCATGAGTGCATATTAGAAATTAGTAAAAGCCTTAGGAAGTTTTCTTCAGGCCAACAATTCTAGAGGTAAAGGTTTTCATAAGGTTAACTAGGCATTGTGTTGCACCTCAAGAGATTGGGATGGCATGGGAATAATAAAAACCTATACTCATCTCCACACTTTATGTGCTAAGTGGGTCGTTTGATTTTTAGAAGGGAACGAAGCCTGAGAGGTCCTTATGAGAAACTGCATCTCCTTGGGAGCCTCTCTATGCAAGAAATATTGGCAAGGCCTCAACTTTCAAAGTATTGTAATTTGTCACCACTCTTGTTGTGGTTAATCAAAGGCTCTTTTGTAGCCCGGAGCATCTAGAATTTTGAAAGTATGGAAAGCAATCAAACCATTTCTATGTTGCAAGGACCAATGTGAGAGCTAGAAACTCCTTCAATGACCACTCCATATGGTCATCCATGTATCTTGGTGCTCAAGATCCCTTGGTTCTTGGCCCTTGGGGTCTTTAGGAAAGGCATAATCCTTGTTGAGGATTTGTTTAATAACTTCGAAAAGGATTGGTTGCCATGGCTAAACCTAAAGGCAATGTACGCTTTAACCAATCCAAACAAGATTATCCTTGATTGGGTAAAAATATTGATTTGGACTCACTCTTCGTCAATTGGGCCTTTAGGCTCCCCAAGCTTGGTGGCATGATTGGAAATAGAACAGATACAAGAATTTTACCAATTACAAGCCTACAAATGGATACATGGAGTTGTGCTCGAGGCCCGATCTTGATTACCAATTGAACGCATTATGGAGACTTGAGTCGAAGCAAAAGCAAGTTTATTCAGGTTACTGTGGAAGCATGTTGTGGAACCTAAAAAAGCTTTCTTTGCATTGTCATTAATTATGGTTGGCCTACCTGTAAGCACAAGACTTACACACATAGATTTCAGAGACCTAGTTGTCCTTAATGTGGTTGAGTTGAAACATTCAACCATTTGTTTTGGTTTTGTCCTTTTTCCAAGTCTACCTAGGTCTAGGTTGATTATTCTACGATCAATTTCTCCATGTCTCCATTTCTTGGAAAGTAGCTCTATTGGGTGACAAGCTCACCTAGGCTATGGAACATCAAGATTCCCAATAGCTCTAGCAGGAATTTTTTTTCATTTAGAAGAAGAGGAATCATGTCCTATGCAATAATTCACAACTAGCTATAAGTTTATCTCAATGTGATAGTTCCCTAATACATGCAAGCTTATCTTGCAGATTATTGTTTAAGTGCAGAAGGTAAAGATGGGGATGGCCCACCACCAACAGTAGTTGGATTTTCACAAAGGCTCCCCATGCACCATGAGTAGGGAGCCAACTAGCACCACCCTTCCTCGTTTTGTATGCTCTCAATAGTCAAAAATCCAAAGGCTGACAATGACACTAAGCTGGCGAAGGAATTAAAGAAAGGAGGCTGAGAAGACCTAACTAGCCACATGAGCCTCCGTAGCAAAAGGACAACTTTCCAACACTAGCACTTGCTATGTTTGAGGTGGAAATGCACTTGATTCTAGCAACAATGGATGGGAACTAATTATCATAGAGCCTGAACATGCTAGAATCGATTGGGGGCCAACCCCCAAAGATACAATGACCTACCCCAGATGTTGGTCTCCTTCTTGCTGTAGCTTGATGACCCAATCTATAATATCCCCAATGAAAATATAGGCAATGTTTGCGGTTTGATTGTGAGATTTTGTCAAACAGTTCGCAAGTTACATTGATTTATAACTTTCTTTGAGTAGTTTGCATATATTCTAGTAGAGTCATTTCGTCAACACATTGCACAATATTCCGACACACAAGAAATGGAGAGACAACAAGAACAATTTATTTACAAATGCAGATCTCTAATGGCTGCTATAGTAGCTTCAGTACATCACTAAAACAAATATCAAATACCGGGGCTATTGCCATGGCTCTTCTCTAATTGAAGTGTTCTCTCCACGGGCTCTCCTAGTCTCCAAAATTCATACCAAGTGATAGCTCTTGGCCCGAGGAAGAAGTCCTCCTTCTCCGGTACTCATGACTCTCCTCAAGGGTTAATCGCATTCCTCCAAAATAGTCACAGCCTAGTTGGACACAATGGCACACTAAGAGGGGGGGGGGGGTGAATCAGTGTGCTAGCACTTCTAGCAATTTTCACTTCTCAAAAATTAGACATAGTTCATCATTTGCATAAAACTATCAAGTACATTATCATTCATCAACTAATCAACAAATGTCATAAATCTACATAAGCATGTCATCAACATAGATCATAACAAGAGACACATCACAAGACAGGTATACTAAACTTTGTTTATAATTTTATATGAAGTACAATGGAAGACTTCAATCTTCGCGATTACATTAGCACCAACTGACTAAAGAGCACCAACTCTAACAACAGGGCCCAGCCTGGTTTTCTTAAGCTCCAACTAAGAAGGGTTGAGGTATCCAAACCTCAGACGTGCAAGGCTTATCTTTCCATAGGAATCATTCTCTCACTGTCATACCACCACTGTACAATTCATTGTCATGTCACATGTCATCACTTTGTCAATGTCATCATCTAGATATCTCTGTCACTGTCAACTCAAAGTTGATATTACTGTCTTCAAATGCTCTTCTACCCACTGATCATGCCAAGTCACCTGCCTCGTGTCTGCTGCTATACTTCATTATATTGCTTGTGTATCAAACTGGTTCACCTGTTGCTTCAATACTCTAGTAATTCGTTGCTTCCTTAATATATGTCAGAAAGCAGTCTTTGAATTGTTCACCTTGGAGCTTGATAAACACTAGTGCAATGCCTTCAAACATTCTGCGGTTGTTGATCTTGGACATACTGTTCTTGCTTGTACGAATTTGTATGCTTGACAGTAGCCTGAGTTTATACTGATCAATGGAGAGTACCCTGAATTGTAGCTCGAAATTATGTTGACTGTGGCACAAGGTTCTGTACAGCCCAAATTTTCTAGCTTGATTTCTGCACATGCAACAACTTCACCATCTTTTACTGTGGCTGCCTTAGACTTCAAATACTCCACCGAGATCAGAGAGAAGAATAATTTTTTTGCTTCTTGACTGCAGTTGCCACAGTAGACTATCTTCTCCACCGAATTTCAGAGCTACAACGATTTCAAGTTTTGAGTGAATGACAAGTGTATATATATGTATTTCAACGTGGACCAGATTCTTGAAGTCGATTTGTCATTAAATTTCAAGTAATAAGAATATTTCTTTTGACTGGGCCAACTTCACCATTTAAATTTTATTTTAGAGTTTGTTACAAGGTTTCACAATTTTTGCTTCATTGGCTCCATAGTTAGGGTTGTTGGTCCCACTAAGTTAGAAAGGGATCATAAGAGCTTCAAACATTAAATGCCACTTTAATCTTTTACTCCTTTTGACTGGGCTGCCATGTCACATGTTTAAGGGCTGCAACATCATGACAAGGTCTCATCATCATCATAGAGAACAAGTAAGGGCTTCAACGCCATATTCATCAAGTGGTTCAAACACCATGCAAGATTTGTGTGTTTGTTGACAAGGGCTGCCATGTCAACCACCGTGGGACTCTCCATATCTTCAACTCTTCAAGGAATTCTTTTCATATGGAATTTAACAATAACATGATCACCAAAGTCTTTATCAAGCTTGTGGGCATGAGTGCAAGAGTCCCACACACCCTTCAAGGGCTTCAAGGGCTTCATTATGTCAACCAAGACTTCTTCAACAAACGCGTGGCCTTCATCGTCCATGCATCAAACTATGACCATCATGAGCAAATCCCAAGCTCCATCATAGGCAAACATCTATGACAAGATCAAGAAGGATTTCATCAAAGGCTTCAAGCAACATGTACATAAACTGTTAAATTTTGAGCATTAATTCACAATACTCTTGGATCTTTATTGAGAGAATAACATATACAGTATATCAATGCATAACAATCACAATAAGCATGACAAGCATCACAAGAATCAAAAGCATGAGAGACAAGAGACACAAAGTTTTCGTGGGGAAAACCCTAAGGTGAAAAACCCCACAACTTCCTCAGAGATAGAGAGAGCAATGGCTCAACCAAAGTACAACCAAAATACACTTGAGATAGTCTCCTAGAGCAGATGATCCTCCTCCTCACTAGTGCGCCACTTTCTGAGTGAGAGAGATATAACTTTCTGAATGATGAAAATAGAGATCTCCCGATCTCTATTTATACTAACCTGTTTGCCCAGTTACACTATGGGGCCGACTTGTCTATCTAGATACATCCACAATATAATATATATTTCAGGGCCGACCCCACACATGGTGGTCTAATAACCCATCGGCAAGTACACACACTTGCAACACTTGTCAATCCACATGACGACACTTCCTTATAGAGGAATAACACATCTCTTATAAGGGTACAATAAATATATATAAAATACATAGATGAAATACATTCCGAAGTTACATATACATCAACATCAACAAGGCAAGAGGGCTCCATGTTTAAGGTCTCCATATCATGCATATGTACATCAAGCCACCATATGCCAAGGTCCAAAATCCCACCATGTGTATGGGTTCCAATACCCAAACCTTCACTTGCATTTCTCCAAGATATTTTCCACATCATCAATACCATGTCATCATACATGCCATGTCATCAAGTCTTTGTCCTAGTCATTCACCGAGTTTGCCATGTCATCATGTCCTTTGTTACTCCTTTGTCATTAATGGCTTGACATCAATGACAACCATGCTCAACAAGCCTGTCTAGATCTTTGGCCTCTTCCAAAAAGGTTTGCAACCTGCTAAATTGTCCCACGGCTCCTTTATGGTTATGGCCCTACAACAAAAGACTCACAGCTTGCTCCCCAAGCTCTAGGCACTCTCATCTCCTTCACAAGGCCTCAACCCCTTCTTCGACCTTTCCCAAACACCTCAGCTCTATAAAGGAAGCAGATCGGGCCCTTCAACAGAACGCCCAAGTGCCCCTGCCTCTCCAAGCTCGCATCCTCCTCTAAAAATGGCACGTCTCTCTCTCTTCTAATCCGTGGGTCAATATGCAAAGCGGTTAGCCCCTCTAAACCATAGATCCACAAGACTCGGCCCTTTTCCAATTCCAACAACTCCAAGGGACACGATTTCTTCCACACGGCTTCTTCTTATGCCAATCGAACCCTCGCACCCTGCGGTCTACTTCTATGCTCTCGATCTGCTACATTTGATTGTGGTTTCCTCCCAAACTGATGGCTCATGCCACACTCTTCCTCTTGTGTCTTTATCTCACAGCTCTCGGCTACAAGCCTGCGGCCTCAACTCTATGGCTCTTACCCTTGGAGGATCAACTCCTCTATAGCCACGACCCCACAAGAAAAGAAATCGTCCACCTTTAGTGCCATGAATCTCTTGATGCCATGACTTTTCCTCCACAAGTGCCACGGTTCTGTCAAGAAGAGAATTCAGACTCTCATAAGGAAATTCCCAACAAATCAATGCTCCACAAAATTGAAGATAAAATTGCCAAATTACTCTCAATTGCAAATCCTGGATGGATTTCCCGTCGTTCAGCTAGGGTGGATCTCACACAACCGAAACCAAACAAGTGATGGAAGGGTTTTTCCAAACCTAACAAAAACCATGGTTCACCAAGATACTCCCCATGAGATCAAATACAGAATACATGATGCCCAGATGAGGCGTTGCCCCTCTTATCTTCCTCTAAAGCTCCATACCATGGGCAATACCATGGAACGCCCAATACCATCTAAAATGTCACTTTTAATAATATAACAATTTAGGCCTAAGTGACATCAAATAACTGCCTGGAATGATCACTTGGAAAGGGACATCACAGTCCTCCCTTCCCAAGATTGCTTGTCCTCAAGCAATGCCACTGCAACCCGACGCTCCATCGATAAAACCGGATTGAAACTGGAAATGATACCAAGGTCCAAACCAACCGGAAAAAGGTGAAGCATTCTCCACAAGATGCGTGATCCAGCAAAGTACTATCATAAGAATCCTCCCAAACACTGTCGATAAGTAGAGCATCTTGATGTTGCAACAGCTCAATCAACCCCTCAAAGAACTCCTTGATTAGGGAACCAATCTCATGGAAGCAATAACTAGCTCTCACCTCTATGGTAGCTGTAGAACTGTCTAATATGGAAAACCCAGGGTCCCAAGCTAGTCTCAGAAAGAGACCACCATGCTAACGCTGCGCCACTCTGCTCATAACCATCCAACTGTCCTGCTGCATCTACATCCTCAGTAAACCTGTGATATAACCTAACAACATGCTCTCCCACTCCTACCCAGAAGTGGTCGATGACTACATCAACCCTGCTGAATGAGTGTGGCCTGACTTGCTCTGCTGACAAATCGTACTCTACCCCATATGCCTCCGCACAATGTTCGCAAAGTCCCACCATGCAAACCTTTCTCGGATCTTCCCATAAGTGGTAAAGTCACCAGGGTCCCACACTATCCTCTAAGGTGTGAAGCACCCACTACCTATCGCATCGGTCTGTCAAGTGCTAACACAAGACTCCATCTATCTGCCCCTGAAGAGCCAAGCAATCATAAGCTACACAAACACCTCAAAAGACGACTCCTCTATGCATCCAAGTCTAAGCAACTAAAGAACAGACTCTGGAAAACGAAGATTGGCTGTCTCATCTGTATCGGCTCCACTGTCAAACTCGATCCTAAATGCCAAAAAAGATATCCTGCCCTGCCATAAAGAAGAAGTCTCAACCTCTCCTCCACTGACCTCCCAAAAATATAGCAGATCGATCACCATCACAACTCTGTCAACCCTCTCTACCATCTGAAGCAATCCATCGCTCGGATGAATGCCTAGATCCCACCACCAAATAGGAAGTCCATCAAAACCAACTCCTACAGACCATTATTGTGCCATGCTAATAATCATCAGAGTCCCAATGAAAGCCTCTAGTGGAAACCAAGTACTAAGAATCAACTCTGAGCCTGCTAATCTGTTCAGCTTCTACCAAACTGCATCAAGAAATCTGTTATCCCAATCATGATCAATATGCTCAAGTAACCCATGGGGTCTAATCTCCCCCCTGGAGTATAGTTCTGCCACTTGTGGGACCTCATACTCGTGCAAGTACTGAGAATGCCCTGCCAAATGTGAGCCACACCTAACCCTCATAATCTTCTCCCTAAGCAAGGACTCAAGGACTAAGCATGCACGAACTATGTAGCGGATAATGTCATCCCTTACTCTGTCACCTGCAGTCTCTGTGAACCAATCCAATACACCCTGGATCTCCTCCTGTGCACCAATCTCATGGTCCAAATGAAGGACATCTGTCATGGCCAAAATGTCATTAGTCTCATCCAATTGACTCAGGTAAACCTCCCAAGTCTTGTTGTATAACAGCAATAGGTATCTCCGCCTATGCATATGCGACTGGTAAGTAGCTAGTGTGTTAGTCAACCCTATGGGCATGACCAAGAAATCATAATGAAATCTGGTAGCAAACCTGTGAGTATCATGCTACCTATCCTTCCTCTAGCGATATCTCAGATGAAGATCGATCATCGAGGGATATGTTGCATCTTGAGGATCACCCATCCACTCTTCGATCCAGGGTAACCTCAGATCAGCGATATGCTCAATGACTCTGTCAGGAGGTCTCCCTGGAGGAAACGCTCTGAAACTCCAATGTACACCCCCATGTGTCCGTGTACCCCTCTGTATACTGCTGCATACAACTATCACCGCTTGTGCCATCCGGTATCCTGCATGCGCTACTACATCCAACACTCTACTAATGTAAGCCGAGCCTGTATCCCAACGTGACTCCATAACTGTCATATACCTATCCACCCAATCCATGGATGCATATACTCCCATTATGGCTGGTCCACACAGAATGTGCTCAACTACCTCCTCCGTGGCTATGCCTCTCTCCCACTAAGGCAGCTCGTGATCCTCATGATGCGAAGCATGCGCCTGATCCAAACCCCCTGTGTCAAATCTCTCCTCAAGCACCTGCAACTCTGAATGTTCCTCATGCAAGATCGTCATGAGAGGCTCCTCCCTCAGACCATGAGTGCCACTCATGCCCTCATGTTTCATGGCAGCCAAAGATAATGGAGTCTCTGCTCCTGCCAATGGTGAAGAGTGTGCCAAACTCAGCTAGTAACCAAGCTCCTCAATCCCCCTTTCCTTGTCTTTAGCGAACTTAAGAGCAAGATCCCTATCCATGAACAACTGCAAGTAATCTGATTTCATTTGTTCTAAGGCATCTCTGATGATGCGTAATTGCGTACTAGTCACCCCTTCTACAACTCCCTTGTGCCTCTCCTCCAACTGGGTCTTCCAAATAAGGCCTTCAATAAACTTATGAGCACCATTTGCTCTCGTTAATCCCTACACAATCTACTTGCCTGTGACCAATAGTTGGCTCTCCAAATCATGCAATGTCATCTCATCAGCATGGTGTGGGATGTCACACAAAGGATCAACGGTCTCACTAGTCAACATCGTGCAGTGATGGGACTCATGTGGACTATCATCCTCATTCAAGTTTCCATCCTCAAAAGGTAACTCATCCTGGGCTAAGTTCTCATCATGCTCAGGTGCACCCTCTCCCAACTCGTTATATCCAAGTACAATCATGTCTGCATCATCGTACATGTCATAAATAGGATGAGGTGTGGAGTCCATGTCATCGTCAGCATCATACATAGGGAAAGAAGTTGGCTCCTCCATATCCCTATAGTCATCATAAGTAGGACAAGTTGTTGCATCTTCATTTTCTGTTGATTTGGACCCTGCATCATAGGTATGCCCACCCACTATACTGGTGCCATTGTCCTCATATGCTATTGTTTGGTCTTCCTTTCTGCACAAATCCTCAATATGGCTAGATGCCTGCTTCTTCTTTTGTTCTACATGCTCATCTTTCTTCAATTTATGCCCTATGCTTTTAAGATAATCCTCATCCCACTTTGGCCAGCTTTTGTACTTGGCTTTATGATATTCACGAAAAGGTATGACTGCACATGTCTCCCCAACAATTGCTAGATATTCTTGATATCGAAGCATATATAGATCTTCCCAAATCTCAGCAAGCATTTCTTCATGTTTTTTATTTAACTGCTCCTATCCCTTGACTAGTTGATTTAGTACCCTGAAGACATTCTTCTTTGTAGGATCTCACCTATCACTCATATCTACCTCTTTCTTCATCTTTCCTGACACAATTGAAATAGCTCCTTACTGATTTTCCCCTCAGGCTGGCAAGAAAACTAGCTCTAATACCATTATAATATCCCCAATGAAAATATAGGCAATGTCTACGGTTTGATTGTGAGATTTTGTCAAACAGTTTGCAAGTTACATTGATTCGTAACTTTCTTTGAGTAGTTTGCATAAATTCTAGTAGAGTCATTTTGTCAACACATTGCACAATATTCCAACACACAAGAAATGGAGAGACAATAAGAACAATTTATTTCCAAATGAAGATCTCTAATGGTTGCTATAGTAGCTTCAATACATCACTAAAACAAATATCAAATACCGGGGTTATCGCCACGACTCTTCTCTAACTGAAGTGTTCTCTCCATAGGCTCTCCTAGTCTCTAAAATTCATGCCAAGTGATAGCTCTTGGCCCGAGGAAGAAGTATTCCTTCTCTGGTGCTCACGGCCCTCCTTAAGGGTTAATCGCATTCCTCCAAAACAACCACAGCCTGTCCAAATCTCGCGGCCTCTTCTAGAAAGGTTTGCGGCTTGCCAAATTGTCCCACAGCTCCCTTACGGTTACGGCCCTCCAACAGAAGCCTCACGGCTTGCTCCCCATGGTCTAGGAACTCTCGACTCCTTCACAAGCCCTCGGCCTCTTCTTCGACCTCTCCCAAACACCCGGGCTCTGTAAAGGAAGAAGATCAAGCCCTTCAACAGAACACCCAAGTGCCCCTGCCTCTCCAAGCTCACATCCTCCTCTAAAAACGCCATGTCTCTCTCTTCTAATCTGCGGGTCAATACGCAAAGGGGTCATCCAATCTAAACCACAGATCCACAAGACTCAGCCCTTCTCCAATTCCAACGACTCCAAGGGCCACGATTTCTTCCACACAACTTCTTCTTATGCCAATCAAACCCTCGCACCCCACGGTCTACTTCTATGCTCTCGACCTGCTACATTTAATTGTGGTTTCCTCCCAAACTGATGGCCTGTGCCACAGCTCTCCCACCAAGTGCCACACTCTTCCTCTTATGGCTTTATCTCACAGCTTTCGGCTACACGCCTGCGGCCTCAACTCTATGGCTCTTGCCCTTGGTGAATCGACTCCTCTATAGCCACGACCCCACAAGAAAAGAACTCGTCCACCTTTAGTGTCGTGAATCTCTTGGTGCCATGACTCTTCCTCCACAAGTGCCACGATTTCAAGAAGAGAATTCAGACTCTCGTAGGGAAATTCCCAACAAATCAATGCCCCACAAATGGAAGATAAAATTGCCAAATTATGCTCAATTAGAAATCCCAGATGGATTTCCCGTCATTCAGCTAAGGTGGATCTTGCACCACCGAAACCAAACAAGTGATGGAAGGGTTTTGCCAAACCCTAACTAAAACCCTAGTTCACGAGGCTACTCCCCAAGAGATCAAATCCAGAATACATGATGCCCAAATGAGGCGTTTCTCCTCCTCTTATTTTTCTCTGAAGCTCCATAGCATGGGCAATACCACGGAACGCCCAATACCATCTAAAATGTCACTTTTGATAATATAACAATGTAGGCCTAAGTGACATCAAATACCAGCCTAGACTGATCACTTGGATAGGGACATCACACAATCACTATGAAAATGCTTGGGCCAAGAGTCATGTTTAGGTCTTGTTGTTATATAGACTTTCAAAAAAATTCCTCATGGTTGTGTTTAGGGCTAATGGGAATTTTTTGTAAGTAACCAACTTGATTTTGAGTCTAGCCATTAGACTTTCAAGTTACTCCAAAAGTGTTTACACTATTTTTGGGGTGCTTCATGAGATTTGGGGTACATGGTGTATGTTCATCCCCCCGATGGTCTAAGATGGATTGTAGCATGAGAGATGGTCTGTGATGGATATGCACACTTGAGATAGCTTACTCAAAAAACACCAGACTGCAAATGATCAATGGCTCAATGTTCTTCCCTAAGGTGTTGGAGATCTTTTGCCTAGATAGTGGACACCTAATATGATGGCCACATGGAGGATTCACCTGGTGGGAGACCGCCCTACAGGATATGAGGAGTGTTGTGCATTGTGGAGGTGGGCTAAAATCCCTAGATGGCATGTGGTAGCTTGGTTTCATGTTCGGAGGATTCAAGATGGCTCAAGGACACCTAGGGCTTCAACAATGTTCTTACAGGGCATAGCTGCCCCAATGGAGTACTTGGTTGAGGATGGATGGAGTCCATGGAGGCTCAAGATGGAGTGGTGTGGACTTGCCTTGCATAGCTACATCACCTCAGGTCACTATTGTGTACGATATCATCATTAGAGTTTGACACTTGTTCTCTAGGAGTGAAGAAATTCACTTGTGTGTGGCTTACTTATGTTTAGTAGGCTTCCTTGTAAGGCTTAGGCCGACATGTGTTATATTGTAGTCCTCCCTTACCTCACATAAATAGAGGAAGGAGAGAGCCTTTCCAAACAACACATCACATCACACATTCATTTGTAACTCTTCTTTGGAGTGCTCTCTTAGTGATGTGCTAGGGTTCATGAGGAAACCCTAGTGGAGCATATGAGGTGGAGGTGGATGATTTCTCTCTTGAGATTCTTCTTTGTACATTTGATCTCTCTCTTGGGCACCAAGGTTTCTTGGTATATTGGAGCATCTTGGATTCTAGGGTTAGGGTTTCATCCCTTGGGGGCTAAAGATTAGGGTTTGGATACACTTGGGTGTATTTGGGAAAGAAGAGGAGGACGTCTTGCCTTGGAGATAGTGTTGGAGGGATTCTTGCACTTGGAGGAGCTAGAGTTTGTTGACTAACCCTAGCTAGGGCATCTTAGGTGGTTGGATTTTGCCCTAGCCTTGAGAGGAGGCTATGGTATGTATGTACTTCATTCACTGAGCATATTGTGTATATTGCAGATTTGATTTCAGCATTTTATCTTCTTGGAATGGTTATTTCCAGCTCTTAACTGTCTTGCTGATTTGACACACTTAAGAGAAAACTGCTAAGGGACTTAACACTAAGATTGTAGATAATAGTACAGTCATCTATCGCTGTTGTGTTTGTTGTTATATCTGTTGTATAAGAAGAGTTTCAGATCTGGTTTGTGCATGTGAAGATGCCCTAGAGGGTTGGAAACTCATTGGAATGATTAGTATATTTTTGCTTTGAATTGCCATGAATTTTGGGGATGCTAGAAGTGAATTACTGTTATTGCTCCGCTGCTATGTTACACATTAATTTACAGTAGTCCTTGAGGTTTTTTTTTTTGGTTTGAGAATTGCCTTGATAGGCCTCAGTCCAGTTTTTCAGTTCTTTTAATAAAGTTTAAACTGAATTTTGTGATTTTGGTCCTAGTGGGTTACTATCTTCTTCATGGAGTTTAATTGGTAATGATGGCCTGGGTTGTGTCACTATGTGACCCATTTCCTTTTGCCAGGGCATGTAACTTTAATTAAAGAGAGTTTTGCAATTTAAAGAAAAAAGTTGAAACAAATGACTTCGGGGTTTCTTAAACTAATAAGCTCAGTTCAATTTCTACATTTCACGTTACTTCCACACAAAACAGTCAACAGCCACATCATGGGAGCATAGAAGTTACCCTATCTAGCAAAACAACGGCAAATAATTCCGAGCAGCTAGATAACCTTCAATTAATCAATCAGGGCATCACCAATTCCTTCAGGGTTTCGTAAACCAATCAGCTTGACCAAATTAAATGAAAATAAGACTGCAACGGAAGCCAAGACCATGAATAAGTACTTGCTACCTAGGGTCTCATCCGGTATTAGCAGACCTTTTTTTGTAAAAGTAACTCTAAACTAATGCAGTGTATCCCTAAACTGATTTTTTCAAACAAAAACTCTAAAAACTATGTTACTTCAAAGAAACACGCCACAGAAACTGCACCACATAGAGCGGTCTTCCTTCAGCTTGGGTGCCACCAATCTGAAAAGTAAATATTCTGTCGAAATCGCATGGGATTTGCACTCAACCTCATCCCTTTTGAAACCCATGTCATTTGAGTGGAGGAGACCAGCGTGAGAATAGAACCCGATGACTGGCTTCACACTTTGTCTAACCTCACCAGTGAACGAACGCCCATATGACAACTCTAAACGTTATTAGAAGAAATCCCCCACCACAGAATATGTTAATAGCATTCAAGGCATTGCCAGCGCCAAAACCTTTGCCAAGCTGGCTTTTCAGGTTTGAGGTGCAAGTTCGGAGCTGATGTAATAGCATCCTCCCCCACTCCATAATAACATCGCCAGCAGTTTGAGTATCATGCTTGTGCTTTGCGGGCTGTATATGGCTTGGCTCGTTGTTGTTATCTATGTTGCAAGCTATATTACTACAACAATAACATATCCATCCGTCTGTTTGAATTTCGCTTACATCAATATTCCCCTTCAACATTTCAATTCAATTCTTAGTTACAGACTATTAAGTACCCATTTGAGTCCAATCATAAAAATAGCGGGGTGCGTAGAATATTAAGGAGGAACTTACGATGTGATCCATGTGACCGTGGGAAATGAAGAGGAAATCCTGAGCGATGGCCCTCTGAGGGCAGCGTCCAATGTCGAAGACCATCTTCAGGGTGGGCACAATAACGCAGGTTTCCTGCCCTCCGATGGATAGACCTTCAATAGAATATCCTGCGATCTGCCGCCCTCTGTTCTTTGCCTTCTCCACTTCCACTTCTGCTCCCACTGCCTTCTGTTGTTCCATGACGCCAATCCTAGACACGCAGCACAATTTCTTAAAATTTGTCGTTGGAAAAGTTTGTAATGTAAAGACCTTCAGAACTGCTCTATGGATGAAATGATTGTGCCGATGAATATGAAGAAAAATGTGACAAAGCTCACTGTAAATTTTGAAATTTGAAGGGATGCGTTTATGGTGCGGAAACTTGGTGAGGTATAGTCACGTAAGAGGAAGAAGCTATTAATGTGGAAGGCAATGTGGAAAGCAAGTCATTGTAGTAAGTGAGTAGTGATCAAAATTGTTGTAGTGAGTGACTAATGATCAAAATTGTTTTTCCCCAAGGGTTGATAATTTATTTTTTAATAATAAAACAATTGATTATCATTCGGAGAATTTCGTTTCATATCTAAGAATTGCTTAGCAACAATTAAATAGAGGAGAATAAGAATTGCTCAGCAACAATTAAATAGAGGAGAAGATAGATTTCTATGGAAGGATACAAACATAATCCCATACCTAAACAGTAGGAAAAAAGTTTTTAGGCTAATTGGTTTTTGCGTCGAGAGGCGCTCTATAGCTCAGTATGAGGGAGATCTTGTAACGTGTGTCCAATAACGTTACACGAGTATGAGGGAGATGTATACGAGTATGAGGGAGATGTTGTAACGTTTGTCGAGTAACGTTACACGAGTATGAGGGAAATCTTGTAACGTTTGTGGAGTAACATTTGTCGGCCATTAATAAAATGTAATAAAAAGTAAAAAGTAATAATATGAGGGAGATCTTGTAACATTTGTCGATATTATTGTTGGCCATTAATAAAATGTAATAATAAAAAGTAAAAAGTAATAAATATTTTGTAGGTCATTAATAAAGGAGTAGGCTAACGAGGCGACGTTTTTGACACGCCGGCAACGTGAAATCACCATCTCCAGTCGGGTTTCTAGCGCGGGTTCCAGTGAGCAGTGAACACTATTCACCCAGCAGCAGTCGCAGAAAAACATTATGGCAACCATCTCATCTCCATGCCTATCATGCATGCACATGCCATCACCTCTAAAATGTCTCATCCGCCATTGTGACTCAAATTTAAATTTTGAAACGTCCGCACTCCATGACCCGCCGAGATCAATATGGAAGAGTCTGGAGAAGCTTGAAAATAGTGGACAGCTCACAAATTTTTACTGGAGAATTCTTCATATTTGTATTCTTCCAGACAATATTTCCCAGGATCCTGTTCAATCCAGATTTCTGGCAATATTTCCCAAGATCCTGTTCAATCCAGATATTTGTAAAATGTAAAATGTAGACTTAAATAAGCTTATTAAATTGTTGATATGAACTAAGAAAACTACATTCGGAGACTGTTTTGGTGTAATGCATAAGAGCCATATCATGATTGACTGTTGTTGGGTGAAGAGTGTTCACCGCCCACTGGGACCCGTGCTGGACAGTAACGATAACCGAAACAGAGTGAGGAAGAGGTGTCGGACACCGAACTGGAGATGGTGATTTCACATCGCCGGCGAGTCAAAAACGTCACCTCGTTAGGAGTACTACTCCATTAATAAACGTTTGTTGAGTAACATTTGTCGATTATGAGGGAGATGTTGTAATGTTTGTTCCTAACATGTAGGTCATAAAAACTATAAATATAAGAAGTAAAAATGATAAAGAAGTAAAAAAATATTAGAAAATAAGAAGTAAAAAAGATAAAGAATACTGACATAAAAAATAGAAACATAAGAAATAAAAGAAAGAAGTAAAAAAAATATTATAATAGCCATAAGAAGTAGAAACAAAAGAAGTAAAATAAATAATATAGCTGACATTAGAAATAGAAAAAATAAAAGGGATTTGAACTTTAATAAAAAAACAAATAGAATGCTCTGTCAAAAAAATACCAAAAATAGAAGTAGAAACAAAAGAAATAAAAAAAATACTTTAACCCACATAAGAAATAGAAAAAATAGAAAGGATTTGACTCTTAATAAAAAAAACATGGTTGCATTGATTTCAACAATGCGTAAAACAAATATTAGAAATATAAGAAGTAAAAAAGATAAAGAATAGTTGTTTCGTTGCGTGAGCCCAAGCTCGCACCTCTGCGCATCTAGGGTCTTCACGTCCTGCTACAGAGATGGATCCACCTCCGGACCCGAGTCCGGAGGCTCGTAGGCTACTGCTGGACGAGGCATTTCGTGCCCTTGTGACTACCTCACCTCCTCCTCCTCACGCGTCGGCCTCTTCTGGCGATGGGTTTATCAAACGAGCTAAAGCTCCTAAGATCCAAATAATGTCGGTTGCTTCTCGTCTAAAAGCTCTCGCTTTGAGTGAAAAGGGTTTGATCAGTCAGTTCACGAGGATCTGGCCATCACCGAAGACAATGGACAACTAGGTAAAGAAAAATTGGATGCCGTTGATTTCAGGCGGTTTGCAGCATTGCTTCTGTGGAAAAGGCTTTTTCACCTTCCTATTTGAAAATAAAGAAGATCGTGACCTGATTTTTCGAAGTGGTCCATATTTCATGGGCTCGAGGGGGCTTTACCTCAATCGATGGACGCTCTCTTTCGACCCTGAAAAGGATGTCCCTTCTGTTGTCCCTATCTGGGTCCATTTACCCCACCTTCCCTTGCATTGTTGGAATGATGAATCCCTCCAGGAAATCGGGAACTCATTTGGAAAATATATTGATAAAGCCGAACCAAAAGGCCCATTGTTCTCGTGTGCCAGAATCTGTGTAGAGGTTGACCTAGAGAAGGGGCTACCAGAAATAGTCAATCTATGTATGGACGATTGGGAACATATTCAGAAAGTCGACTACGAACAGTTGCCTTTCAAGTGTAAGAAGTGCCACGAGTACAGTCACTTTGTCAAAAATTGCCCTAAAGCTATCCAGAAGACCCAGGAGAAACTCCAAGAGGAGGAATGGCAACAGGTGAAAAAAGGAAGAAGAATGAACAATGCAAATCCAAATCCAAAAGAACCCCAGCAAGATAAAGGTAAAGCCCAATCCCAACCCGAAAAGGAAACCAACACCAGCAATCAATTTTCTGCCTTGAATATGGAAGAAGGTGAGATTAATGAACCAGATCCCCATCTAGATGACCCAGGCTCAGACCCTCGAATCACCTTAATCCCCAATCCCACTCCCCCAACCTTCGGCGAAGGAAGCTCGGTTACAGCTTTTATGGGTTCCCCTCCCCCAGGAAGCTCCTCTTGGGCGGATATGGTTAAGCAAAGCAAAGCCCCTTCCCGCTCCTCGTCACCCGAATCATCTTCCAAAGAATCCCAAGAACCGATTGATATTGGCCCCCCACAAAATACCAGAGGAAGAAAGTCACATAGATTCCACTGTGAGCAAGAAGCAGAAACGGAAATGGAACTAGGGAGACAAAGAAGTATCAAAGAGACCAAACTTCTTCAAAACCCTAAGAATCCAGGGAAAGCAGAAGGCAAGGCTAGAGTAGCCCTTCAATCCGGAAAGAAGTAATGAAACTGGTCTCTTGGAACTGCAGGGGTCTAGGCGGAGCACATAAAGTTGACGCTATGAAATACATCATCAAAACTTAAAGACCGGACATCCTTCTAATCCAAGAGACAAAAATGAGTGATGTGGAGGTCATGGCCCTCTCACATCTCTTTTGGAAGACCTGCCATGGCTCAACGAATAGTTCCAGAGGAGCCTCTGGGGGAATTGCTACCTTTTTCTCAAGTAAGTATGATTCTAAAGTTGTAAAAGAATGTCAAAATTGGATTTTGATTGAATTCCATGAAAAGGATGACCCGAATCTCTTTTATATATGTAATGTTTATGGCCCAACTCATTACAAAGACAAACATGCATTTTGGAATAGCCTTTCAGCTTTGAAAGAATCTATAGAAGGAAAGGACATCATTATCGCTGGAGATTTTAATGTCACCATGGTTCATGGTGAAAAAAGGGGTGGCTCTAGTGTAAGGGATCCCTTCGGGGAGAATCTTATGGATCTGATCTTTGATTTAGATCTACTGGATCCCATGCCTAAGAATGGAAAATATACGTGGAATAACCGGAGAATGGGCATTGGCCACATTGCTGCCGGGATTGACCGCTTTCTGGTCAGTTCTTCCTTTCTGTTTAAAGACCTTATTCCTTTTGTCTCTGTTGTCCCTTCGGCTATTTCTGATCACAAACCCATAACCTTGTCTCTTGCTCCACCTGCAAATTTAGGTCCCATTCCTTTCCGCTTTAATCTCATCTGGTTTCTAGATGCCAAAGTTTTTGACCTTATTAAAATTGCCTGGAGTATCCCCTGTTTTGGATCGCCGAGCTATAGATGGGAATGCAAGCTCATAAATGTTAGATATTCCCTCAAAAGTTGGGCAAAGCTGGAGTTTAAAAAACCAGGTCACTCGAAAAAACAATTACAATTTGATCTTTCGAATCTGCAAGCTAATATGGAGACCTCCGAGATCTCCCCATCCCTCATTTGGCAAGAACAAGACTTGAGCAGGAAAATCATAAATGCTAGCAGAATTGAAGAAGCGGAATGGAGAATTAAATCGAGGCAGCTTTGGTTAAAAGAAGGGGACAGTAATTCAAGCTATTTTCACAAACAAACAAAAATCAAAATCAGACATAATATGATTAAGGAAATAAAAAATAATGATGGTTTGAGAATAACAAATCCGGAGGAGATTAAGTCTCACATCTACCAGCACTTCCAAGAACTCTTTTCTGATTCCGCGGACACCGATCCCTTAGCACAAGCCGACCTGCTGCATGGTATTCCATCCCTCATTTCCGATTCTAAAAATAGAGACCTTACCAAACCAATCTTGGAATTTGAAATCAAAAAAGCCATTTGGTCCTTGCAGGAGGACAAGGTTCCCAGACCGGATGGATTTACCATCAATTTTTACAGGGATGCTTGGGATATCATCAAAGATGATCTGAAAAATATGCTCAATTGGATGAGAAATAAGGATAAGATTGGAGGGGCTACCAATTCCACCTTCCTTGCTCTCATTCCTAGGGATAAAAATCCACAAGCTATAGATCACTTTAGATCTATTTCGCTTTGTAACACATCTTACAAAATTCTTTCTAAAATTCTGGCAAATAGAATGAAAAAATTTATGGGACATCTCATCTCAAAAACTCAAGGTGGATTCATAGTCGGGCAGCATATCATAGACAACATAATTGTAGTTCAAGAGGCCATTCACTCCAGTCTGGAGCGTAAGCAGTAAGATATGGCTATTAAACTCGATATGGCAAATACTTTTGATAGGGTCAATCATTTTTTCCTATTTGAAGTTATGTCAAAATCTGGGTTTTCTAAAAGATTTGTAAGGTGGATTAAGGCATGCATCAACAACCCTTGGATTGCTCCATTGGTCAATGGAAGACCTTCTAATTTTTTTCAGGCCTCAAGGGGAATCCGTCAGGGATGCCCTCTCTCTCCCTTCCTGTATATTATGGTCGTTGACACTTTGAGCATAAAGCTTCAGTCTCTCCAAGACAATGGGGAACTTAAAGGTTTGGCAATAGCCAGAGGTGTCTGTGCTGCAAACAATGCTCAATTTGTTGATGACACCATCCTTTTGGGGGGTGCATCTTCTATAATCGCTAGAAGATTCAAAGAAGTTCTTTCCATCTTTCAAAAAGCCACGGATGGGAAGGTCAATGACAATAAATCAAAGATCTATGGGTGGAATTGTCCTCCTAGAGTTATGGCCAAAATCGCAAGAATTCTTGGGTTTGAGGGAGTCACAAGCTGGAACTCCTTTTCTTATTTGGGGGGTCCCTATCTTCAAAGGAAAAAAGAAGTCTGATTGGCAAGGCTTGATAGATCAAATAAAAAAGAAAATTTCCTATTGGGGATTTAGGTGGCTAAACCCCGCTGGCAAGTTGATCCTCATTAAGTCTATCCTGGCAGCCTATCCAATTTATGCCTACTCTATATCTTTAGCTCCTGTTTATGTCATCCATGAGATCAGCAAAGAACTTAAAAAATTTATGTGGCAAGGTGGGAAGACTAACAGCACTAGGAAGTATCATCTGATCAATTGGGAAACCGTATGCAGTCCTAAATACAATGGTGGAGCTGGTTTGAGAGACCCTTTAATCATGAACCTTGCTCTTGGAGCAAAGATATTATGGAAAGTTTCTTCTAGGGAGAGCGCTTGGTGGAAAAGAATTCTACAGAAAAAATACATGGCTGGCTCCAGACTTAGATGCATTGAAGGAATCGACAACAATAAAAAAGGGTCACCGATTTGGGATATTTGCAAGAAAGCAACACATGTCATTCAGGAGAAGCTCCATTGGATTGCCGGGAATGGCAAGAAAATCAAAATCTGGTATGATAATTTTGGGAAAAAATCTCTAGCAAATTTTCAGCTGGAACTAAGAGAATTAAAGGATTGCCTTGATAGCAATAATATCTATTCATTGTATGACTTATCAAAGTGGAACTCTTCCGGAAGATGGATCGGATGGAAGAACCTCAATCCCCCAGATCATTTGCTTCCAGACTTCTCAGTTTTTCTTTCCTTGCTCTAGGAGAAGAGCCCTATTCATAGAAACCTCAAAGATCGACGGGATTGGGGTAAGACAGGCAGCTATACAATTAAAGAAGGACATCAACAACTCTACAACAGCAAGCACAAAAAGGATAAAGACTCCATTTGGAAAAAGGTCTGGCATAGGGATGGCCTGCCTAAGATTAATGTCTTTTTTTGGCTTCTTACTCACAGAAAAATTCTAACTGCTGAGAATTTGAGGAAGCGTGGGATTATTGGCCCCCTGTGGTGTACCCTTTGCAGAAATTCTGAGGAATCCCTGGAGCACATCTTTCTTGAATGTCCTTTCTCTCTGGAGGTATGGAATCTTGCCCTCCATAGTCTTAATTCTCTTATAATCATGCCAACAAATTGGACCGACCTGTTTAAGAATTGGAAGAATTATTATCATGGTTCATTCTATCACAAGCCGGACTTTCTCAGAGCGTGGGAATCCCTCCCTAGATTTATTTGCTGGAAAATTTGGACTAGCAAAAACAAAGATATCTTCAAAGGAATCCATCGTACTTCTGGAAGGGTCTCTGCCTCAGCCAAAACTCTTTGGATTGAAACCTTGTCCTCCAAAGGTATGCAGAATATTCACAAAGAACCATTAACTGTTGAAGAAAGAGATTGGATGTCTGAATTTTTCATTCCCTCTCATTCGAATATATGGATCAAGCCTATTAAGAATATGAGATATTCGATTTGGCAGCTAAGAATGAGCAGGGATGATCTCCAGAACTAGAGAGTCAATCTGAATTGCAAAGTCCTCTTCTTCGATGGTGCTTCGAAGGGAAACCCCAGGATGGCCGGTGTGGGCGGAGTTATTGTTGATTCTTTGGGAAACAAACAAAGATCGTTCTCTTGGGGAATAAGAAGGAAAACTAATAATGAAGTTGAATGGTTAGGAGTCATAAAAGGCCTAGAACTTGCCAGAGATATGGAGATTGATTCATTGATTGTTGTTGGAGATTCCCTCATCATCATCAGGGAAGCTAGATCACTAGCCAATAAAAGAAAGAGTCCCTCCTTCAAAATCCAATTTCTGCTTCTCAGCCTCATTAATGAGTTTAAAGAAATCAAATTTTACCACATACTGAGAAATTTCAATGAACAAGCTGATACTATGGAAAATCTGGGTGTGCAGTTGAGCTATGGAATTTTGGAATGTGACCATGTCACCACTGAAAACTCTTTGGTTTATTAAGTTTGATCTTTGTGGGCTTGAACAACACAAAAATCTATGGTGATAGCATACATCTGGCTCTCTATCAATGGCCTCGGGATTTCCTACCAAATCCATCTACAGGAACCTCTTATGAATTATGTATCAAATCTCATAAAAAATGCCAGGATTTTACACTGCTCAATGGTTGGATTGAGTAGAAAGGGCGTTGCCACAAATTTCTCAAGACATGAAGACCATTCAACACACGTTGAAAATCGCTGGAATTTTCTGTCTACCATTTGTGTCTGCGTTTTCTTCAACTATAGACTGGCATGTTCTTCTAGCTTGATCCACCTGCAAAAAGTTAGCTCAATTCAACACTTTGAGAACATCAGTCCAAAGATCAAGAATGACTCGGTTCAAGTTGGTGCGCACAGAGATAAAAATGATGGAAAGCTCGTGCAAATGAAGGCCCGAAATCAAATTCTGATGAATTTTGGTAATCACTGTTCTTTAAGTCTGGACAACTCTGCATTTCTGGAAATCTATTGGTATATAGGAATCATCATACATATAATTTAGTGTCAGTTTAGAACAGAGACATGTACTTCTTTTGCTCATTTCTTCTGGGCCAATTTGTAAGATGCTATGGCACTCATAGATTAGGAAAATATCACTACAGTTATAAGCCTGTCAAAGATGAACAAGGAGTGACGGATGCCTCCCTGCTATGGGAATAATCCATCAGTCTTCTTATGTAAAATTTTCTGCTCTTTTTTAATTAAAGCTCCTCATCCGTTCCCGTGAAAAAAAAAAAAAAAAAAAACTAACATAAAAAGTAGAAACATGGTTGCATTGATTTCAACAATGCGTAGAACAAATATTATAAATATAAGAAGTAAACAAGATAAAGAATAGCTGACATAAAAGTAAAAACATAATAATTAAAAGAAATAAGTAAAAAATATATTATAGTAGCCATAAGAAGTAGAAACAAAATAAGTAAAATAAATACTATAGCCGACATAAGAAATAAAAAAAAATAGAAGAGATTTGAACCTTAATAAAAAAACAAATGGAAGACTCTATCAAAAAAATACCAAAAATAGAAGTAGAAACAAAAAAAATAAAAATAAAAATTACTATAACCCACATAAGAAATAGAAAAAATAGAAGGGATTTAAATCTTAATAAAAAAACATGGTTGCATTGATTTCAACAATGAGTAAAAATATAAAAAATAAAAAGATAAAGAATAGTTGACATAAAAAGTAGAAACATGGTTGCATTGATTTCAACAATGCGTAAAACAAATATTATAAATATAAGAAGTAGAAACATAGTTGCATTGATTTCAAAAAAATTATTATAGTCGACATAAAAAATAGAAAAAATAGAAATGATTTGAACCTTAATAAAAAAAACATGGTTGCATTGATTTCAACAATGCGTAAAACAAATATTATAAATATAAGAAGTAAAAAATATAAAGAATAGCTGACATAAAAAGTAGAAACATGGTGGCATTGGTTTCAACAATGCGTAAAACAAATATTAGAAATATAAGAAGTAAAAAATATAAAGAATAGCTGACATAAAAAGTAGAAACATGGTGGCATTGGTTTCAACAATACGTAAAACAAATATTAGAAATATAAGAAGTAAAAAAAATAAAGAATAGCTAACATAAAAAGTAAAAACATAAGAAATAAAATAAAGAAGTAAAAAATATATCATAGTAGCCATAAGAAGTAGAAACAAAATAAATACTATAGCCCACATAAGAAATAGAAAAAATAGAAGGAATTTGAACCTTAATAAAAAAACATGATTGCATTGATTTCAACAATGCTTAAAAAATAAAGAAGTAAAAAATATCATAGTTGACATGGGATTTGAACCTTAAGTCCAATCATCTCACTACTTATTAATAGACAACAAACAAATGTTCTTAAAAAACACAAGATGTATGTTGATTTGATTAGTTGCATTGATTTTTGTTTTTTACATAAATGCATTGAATTTATCAATTTAATAAAAGAACATTGTTGCATTGATTTCAACAATGCATTGTTTAATAAACCACAAACAAATGTTATTCAAAAACACAAAATGCATATTGATTTGATTCGTTGAATCGATTTCAACAATGTCAGCCATAGTAATAGTTAGATTTGATAACTAAATATAACTCCAAGCCAAAAACGTTTTGAACCTTGGGCTCTAGGTTAACACAAGCCCAATAACCTTACTGCATACCAATAGACCACACACAAATGTTGTTAAATAACACAAGATGCATATTTATTTAATTCGTTGCATTGATTTTAGCAATGCATATTTTGTTTTGTTTTTTACATGTATGTATTTAATTTATCAATTTAATAAAAAGAAAAAAAATTGCATTGATTTCAACAATGCATTGTTTTTTGTTATTTACATTTATACATTGAATTTATCTATTTAATAGAAAAACTATTTAACCCATAGGGAGATAAACAATAGCGCACGGCCGCTCTGCAACTAGGGTTAGGGTTTTGATTGGCGGCCACTGAAGTCGGTTTGGCGGCCATGGCTCCTCCCATGGCCGCCTTCCTCTCTCTCTCCTGAGTTTTGCTTCCGTTAATGGCAGACTCGGGTCTTTTTCCGCTCTGGGATGATAGACAGACTTAGCGTGGCGACCCATTGGGCAGCTGGTTCAGCGGCTCCCCAGTGGCGGCGACGGTGGCTCAGCATTCGCGACTGGTGGCTTCTGGAGTCGGTTCTCTCTGTAGGCTAGCCGGCGGCTGCGTGGACTGTCGAGCTCGTGCTCCAGTCTCCTCGTTGGCGTGGCGGATCCGCAGAGGAGGATGCGCAGGGAGTCCACCCCTGGTTCGTTGATGGCAGGCGAGCTCCCCGGTGGCTTGAGGTCGGTGGAGCCGCAGAGGAAGATGCGCAGGGCTTATGGCGGGAACGGCTGCAAGACGGCCGCAAGATCCCCTCGGTGTTACTCTTTCTTGGGCGGTCGAGGAGAGGCCTCCTGTCATTGTTTCTATTGGCCGCTGAATGCAGATGCTAGTGGATTTGTTCTTATTTTTCTGGGGTTTCTGGAACGTTCTTCTCCCTGTCTCTTTTACCTCGCTTCTTCGGCATCTTGATGCTGGTTCTTGTAGTGCCATCATGGCTGCTCGGGTGGTGGTTTTTAGCTGTAGTAATTTTTCGAAGTTTTCTTTAAATTAGTTTGTTAAAGCGGATAAGCTTGTAGTCTCTATAAATCTTCTCGGTACTGCTTCGCAGTTTAGACACTCTTCAAGAGTGACGCAGATCAATGTAATTTTGTACTCGCAAGATGAAATAAAATTACGCTTTTTTCTCGAGGAAAAAAAATAGAAAAACTATTTGCAATGATTTCAACATATTAAAGTTTTTTTTTTATTCTCTATTTTAGGTTATATTGTGGATCCTCATGATAATATGTAACAGCTCCAAAAATCCATTAAAATTTAAGATTTTTCGAAGCAGTATAATTGCTACTATTTATTATGCAGAAAGTATATTTGTCAACTTTTATCTCTTTATCAACCGCTTAACTACATTTGTATAGGCGACACTTATTTGTTTACAAACATGCATTTATTATTTAATGTGTCTTAGCGACATTAATAATGAATATGTGATCATTTGTCTGTAGTTAAATAAGTAACTGATTACTTGTATCGTCGTGGATATTTTAAATTATCATTCTTATGTCGTATTATGTTTTCTTAATATTTGATTCTGATTTATTTCTTTTGTTTGGCAAAGGGGTTCTCGAGTAGCCCTGAGGATTACTTAGCTAATGAAGCAAATGCATACTGTCATTACCTTGTCCAGGTTATAAGTAGGGCTCTCATTCAAGGGTTGGTTAAATGCTTTTATGGTTTACAAGGGTTATGGTTATTGATTAAGTGTGATAACAAGTTATGACCTTAACTATACTATAAGCATGGTTCGTATTTAGCCTAAAGTGGCCCCTAGCCAAAGTGATAGCAATATGTTTGAAATATTTCAACGACCATAGTTTTTGGGCGCATCCATATTGAAATACGATAACAACAAAGGCATGCACATAACTATATGGAAATGGTTAAAATTAAAATTGTAGTGGTGGCCAGACAAGATTCATTTATGAAGCCACGTGATTGTTTGGTGAACGAACTCCCTGTAGGGTAAAACCCTATCTCCATGCCGAGGGTTTGGTATTGTCACTTGATGCTTGTTAAGGGTTTGGAGAGCCGAGCTCTCTTGGCCTCCATGGCCATTTGGGCGCACCTTGCATAGTTCCAATAATAGACTTAAAAGCAGAGGTGGCCTTTTAGGGTTTCAGGTTTGACGATGTATCGAGTTATCACCGTGAACTTGGTTGTTTTGGAGAGCTATGCTCTCGGCACTTCGACTTCTTTGTCAACAAAGGTATGGTTTGACACCAACGTAAATTTGTTTTGTTTCCATTCCAATTTTGTTTATAAAATAACATTCATCACTTAATAACTGGTTTGCGTGCATTGGCAGGAGGATTCCACACTTCCCAGTTGCTCTCAGGTCTCGACTGGTGCTCTCGGCTGCAACAATGTTGAGGAATGGCAACCCCAGTGGTTTGAATAACCACGGTAAGCCTCGGGTCCTCCACGACGATTCCTCTGCCAACATGTTTGATTTTAGCGTTGATGTTTATCTTGTGTAAGCCATTGGCATTTGGAGTGATATTGGTAGTTTGTAAAAGACTCCTGGTTTCATATCTAGAGTTGGGGTGTCGACCCATATCTCGTTAATAAAAAGATACAATGTTTATTTATCTAACTTCGATAGTGTTTGGTACCTCCATCGTGTCTGTTACTACTTGGTTTCTATGTTAATGTAACTTCTTCTTAATTAAAGAATGGTAACTGCGTAAATATATGGGCATAAGCCCTAACATGGAAACTCTGTTATTTTTGCCGATTTGTAGACAAAAGAGGATTTAAGTTGTAACAGGGTTCCACCCTGAACCACGCTCTTTCATTGTGATAGCCATTTGTACAGAGTTTACATTTGTCGATTTTGGGAACCAAAATGGTAACCTCGAACAGTATACTGTGCTTGAAATCTTTTTAATGAAACATAGAGTTACTGCTTTCGACATTTTGCATTTTATTGAAATGTTTTAGTTACTGGTTGCTCTTGGCCTATTCGACAATTTAAAGACTTTTGTTCTTAGAAGGATAGTGAATGTATAATTAATTTTGGGCCAAGCCTTTGAATGGTGAATCGTATTTAGTATAGTTGTTGGTTCTATATTGTAATGTTATTTGAATTTGGTTACAACAGGGTTAAACCCTAAACCCTACCATGTATCGGATTTGTGTAGGATCTATTTGTAGATTGTTTATAATATATATATATATATATATATATATACATATAAAACGAAGCGAGTTCTAATGAGACTCGAACCCTTAATTTATTATTTGGACCAGTTCGTGGTTACCTAACAGTTTGTTAATATGATTATTTCAACTGTATACTATTTATATTTGTTCTTAAAAGAACTTGGGAAAAGTCCTGAACATGATTTTGATACCCAAGGTCTCAACATTCTGATGATGCCATTACGGCTCTGTCGAAGTTACTGATGTAACTCAAACTATGTAAAATGATCCTGTTTATAGTTCTGTCTTTAAATGATAATGTTTCCAAAATTGGAAATTGTATTTGGTATTGATTGGATATCAAAGAAATTGCGACTAGCCTTCTGTTATGATATTGATTTTATTTTAATAATAATAATAACATATTGTCTATCTTTTTATATAGAGTGTTCTCTAGAGATTCGTAGACGATTCTGGGCAAAGCCCTAACATATAATTCGTATTCTGTTTGCCATAGTTTTCATAACATTTTGACTGTGATTTGTATATTCATTATGATGATGTTTATATCTAGGGTTTGCACCCACGACATAAGTTTATAATTGTGATGAAGGGTTTGTACCCAATATTTTGGTTATAGTTCTATGTAATCATTTTATATATGATTATTATAAGTTAATCCTGTACATTGTTATAGAAATTTCGAAACAGTACCAGAATAAATGCATAGTTGGTTTATTGGTTCTTATATTCAAAGATTATTTGTTTTATGCATCTAAATGTTTCGAACCCTAGTTTACAAGGTAGATTTGTAAACTATCTAGGAAAGTAATGAGTTACAATACTGATCTATATGATAATTCTAATGTTTTAAACAATCATACTTTTTATATTCATTTATAAATATGTGCTTCAAAATATCAATCATAAGAACAAATTTCTACTTATAGTACTATGATCATTTGTAATCTCATTTAAACAAAACTCTCTGTATTAGAGTACATCACTTCGGTGAAAGGAAAAATACAGAGAAAATTTACAAAATCAGCATTTAAAAATTTGAATCTTAATCATTCCATCATTTATACAGAAACAAATTATCAGTTCAATACTCTGTTAAATCTAACTGCTTATTTAGATATCTAGGCAGCATTACAGTCTGATAAGAAACTTTCAGAAATATATATAAACTAAAATACTAAACCAAAACAAATGCAAAACCTGTTTAACTGTGTAGATGGACAAACACCCAAAGAAGACCGTTCCTCCCAACCGTCTCCTGAAAGAAGCCAAGCTTACTTACTTTAGGACCCCCGAGCCTGTTCACTGAACCACCGGGATGAAGATACTGTGTAGAAGTATATGACAATCACTTTGTATCTCAGCAATCATGAAGACTTGCATACAAAATCCTCTCTACAAAACTCAGCAGAATAATCTGATAGTCTTACTCTGCAACTCATTCTAGCATCCCCTCATCGAATCCTCTTATGTGCTCAACATAGCAGTTTCCATCAAATCACAAGGAAAGAGTAGTGAGACTCCTGCCCCATTCGATGGATATAAGTTTGCCTAGGTCTTTGGGTCAGTTAATTCATTTAATGAGCCACCTGCACAATTCCACCTTCCTTGGGGAACATGACCACATTTTTAGGGAGCTTGCCTCCTGCAACAGATAGTAAGTGAGTGCAGATGCAACCACTTGTCAATTTCCTTCTACACCAGTTCATTCCTCCTAGTGGGTCAGTGAACACTCTTCAACAATCCTCTTTGGATAAGTGTCTCCTATTTTAATTTATTAAATAATAATAATATTCAATTATAGACATCCTTGACCATCCTTGGTCAATAACATAAAACTTTACAATAACTTTTAATGTAATGTTTTTTCACAACATAACATGTTTCAAGTTCTAGGTAGGTTACATAATATTGCAAATAATGAAGATATTGATGATCAAAAAAGAAAAATACGACAAATGTATAGAAGAGAAAGAGAAAAAGAATCATTAGAACATATAGAAGAACCTAGAAAACATGACCGTGAACTAAAGAGATCATGAAGAAGTGTTATTTGTGCAAAGGGATTCTCAAAAGCATGAATGGGAGATAATTTCAGGGTTATATAGGAATCATTATATAACTACCAATGAATATGACATACTTGGATACATGGAATGTGATAACAAGGAAAATTGGAACTCTAATTTTGTTGATATGAAAACTTCCAATCGTGCACTACAGTTCATATCTGAAAACCGACAATTGAATGCCATTGTTCATAATAATCATACTCAAAATTATTCAATTGAAATCTTAGCGTAGAAGCAAAGAAAATCATTTGAGATTATTCTTGAGAATTACAGAGGTGGGAACAATTAACCACTACGAATGATTATCCAAGGAACTGCAGGTACAAGAAAATCTTACTTGATTGGAGCTATTAGACAAACACTAGAAATTGATTATTTTCCAGATAAGTCACCATTACTTCTTTTTGGCCCTAACCAGTGTTGCAACATTTAATATATCTACATCAACAATGCAAAAAAAAAATGGGGATTAACATTGGAGAATGAAACTATAAATATTGGAAACAAAGAATGACGGGGACTCCCATTTACAACAATATCATTAGTAAAAGGTTTGGATGGTCTTCCTCCTTTCACATATGATCGATACGAGAAGATTCCAAAGGGAGCAGGAGTGGAATCAAGAAAAAATAAAGAAGAAATATCAAAGTTGATCACATTGTAATATATTTGATCAAATCCCTTGAGGTGAAAACCTTTGCTTTCCTTCACTAAATAAGATGCAAACCTTTGCTTTAACAATTTACTCAATCCTTAATACTTATTACTTACATTATGATAATCGTCATAATTTTATCTATGTTTTCAACTTAACCTATTCCTTACAATGCTTATCAAACTGCAGTTTTGTGTCACTGCCCACAACTGGAACCAGCTTAGATCCAAATCCTAGGCTCTATCAAGTGCCGAGAGGGATCAAATCTCTTGAGGTGCAAACCTCTCCTCGAATAGCTCCTTGAATGCAATACCTGAGAAGAGGTTTGCACCTCAGGATATTTGATCCCTCTTGGCGCTTGATAGAGCCTAGGATTTGGATCTAGGCTGGATTATGTTATGTAGAAAGATTTGGAGTTATTCTTTTTCG
The DNA here is from genome assembly GCA_027924585.1 of Larix kaempferi. NCBI lineage: Eukaryota > Viridiplantae > Streptophyta > Pinopsida > Pinales > Pinaceae > Larix > Larix kaempferi. Next base: position 15,972,497 of record BSBM01000050.1, on the reverse strand, counting down.
GGATCAATGGTGACGGAATGGAATGGGAATTTATTTTTCTTAAGAAAATAAATTATATAAAATTTTGAAAGGAATATAATTGAGAAGAAGATGTCACATTAAGGAGTTTAACGGTTTGAGATTGGTAGCCTTCATTGAGGGGTAAATAGTTCAATTGGTTGGGAGGATAGTTTTGCACTCTCCCCACCCCAAGCTCAAATCCTTAATGAGACATTGGCATATTGCCTTTTACTTGAAAGGTATGTGCCCCATAGGTGGTACATCTCGAACCTAGGTTAAGTCCCAAGATCTTTGTCTTATGTCTTAGTTGAAAGGGCATGTGCCTCATAGGTGGGACATCTCAGCCCTAGGTTAAGTCCCAAGATTTGTTTAGGTGTGGCTTGTAGGTTGTTGCACCTAAGCTAGGGTTTATAGTGGTAGCCAATCATATTGAACCTTGGCCTTGTCTAGGTAATCTCAACCAATTATTGATTTCCCTATAACTAAAAAAGAAAAATAGCCCTCAAGAGTATTTGTGTATTTGGTGGTTTAGGCATGTACTTATAATAATATAATTCCACAACAATCAATATGAATGTGAAGAATTACAAAAACAAAACATTACCTTGTCCCTCCATCATTCACTTTCACAAATATCCATGCTTCAATCTTTATGTTCTTTGGAGTCCAAATGGGGCAAAATTGTCCATCTCATTGCCTTCCTCTTCCTCTATATTTCCATAAATAAAACTTTGTATTTTGTTAATATTATAGTTCATAGATTTTAATAGTTTCGATTTAATTAACATTTTCATGTTATCTTTTGACTTTGTATTATTGTTTATGAAGGAGGAAGTGGTATTTATACTATGATGATGATGTTGTTGAACAAATGCAAGCACTCGGTATGACTGGGTATCCAACTAAGTGCTTGAAAGACATTAGCCACCAATGGCAAATTTTGCATAATGCCTCAACAAGCCTTGTCAATTGTCACAAGCTCAATATGGTCAAGTTGAGTGTGGGGTTGCCAAGGTTGGGGCCTTTCACCCATGGGTGATTTTGAAGACCAACTCTCCTATGATTGTGCCAAAGGCATGGCACTCACCACACTCACTAAGTTCATCCTGAGAGCCTAGGATTTCTACACCCTTATCCTCATGGATGTATACAATCTCCCATCGCCATATTTCCTTGTAGAAGCTTGGGAAAATGCATGTACATGGCTTGCACCATTGATTTGACTCTAAGTTGCACATTGCCTCCTTGCATGAAGAACAAACATGAATATGTAATATCTTGAAAGAGGGTGCATTTTTTCTTTAACATGCCTCAACATCATTGCATGGGCTCCTATGGCAATTATTAGGTGTGCAAACCCACTACTCTCTCTCACATCTCAAGAATGTATGTTCCTTAACTTACAATAGATCTATAGTTATCTTGTCAATTAGGTCTACCCCTAGCAGTTGTGAGGTGTAGTGTATCCTCCCTACCCAAGTTCTATTCTCATAAGTGGCATGTTGAGCTCATAATGAGCATATTGTTGTAATGGCTTGGACCCTTGTTGTTGACTTGGCTTATGCCCTAAAGGATCTAGGGTTAACCTTGGGTACCATCCTTGAAATGAGGGTAAGTGCTCAGGGGTTTGCTCAAAGATAATTACCTAGAAAAAAGATCTATGGTTATCCTACTATCATCATACACGCTCTAAATCCAATTATCTCATCAACCTCTACCCTCATTGCAGCAATGGAGACTTGTTTTATTGCACACCTTCAAAGTTTAAATACCACTAAGCACTACACTCCTCTAGTATTTAGGATCATATCAATTGATGAAAGTGTAATAGTAACTTGTAGACCATAGTTTTTGTGTAGTGATATACATTACTTGTAGTCACATGATCATATACACTAAAACATTTGATATGTATTTCAACCGGGTTGTAGCATAACTACTGTTAATCTGAATGAAGGTATTTGTAGGTATGCTTAACTAGAATATTATTATTTGGTTTGGATAATGTATGCACTGGAATTGTTTGTTGTGTTATGCTAAAGGTGTAATTGTGCATGATAAAATAGTGTGTTTATAATGATTTATTTTGTAATCGCGGCAAATGGCTACAATTGGGAAGGATAATATATTGACAATGCTTATTGGTCAGATAATAAAATCCCTCGACATTTAAATGAGAGGAGTTACTATCCCTTCAAAGAGTACAATATTATCTTCTAATTTTAAATGTTTAAGTTATTTAATGGTAATACCTTAAATCTTTGTTTATTTAAATGGAAGGAAGTAATCCTAATAACTATACAAAATATTTTGAATGCTAGGTAATGAGGGTTGGGGCCTCCAAATACATGTGGTGCATTATCTCTTGTAAGTAATAAAAAAACATTCTCGTTTATTTCATGCAAAACTCCAATTTCAAAAACATCATTTATCCAATAATACTTTGTTTGACTAGTGCTTCCAAGGGGTTCAAACTTGTATTAAAAGTTGACGTCTGTAAAAATTTGAAGAGAAATATTTATTTAGCATATTTTTTAATGAAGTTTGTACATAATTTACTCCTATCATTTGACGTAAAACTATTTCTTGTAACTTTTCATCATGGAAGGGTTTTATGAATATATAACCTTCAATTTAAAATTAAGATCAACCCTTCAAAATTGATTATTGGTACTGGAACTTAAAATTGCTGACTTCCATCTTCCTTAAAAGCTTTCACTTATGGACTAAGTTTCAAGGGAGAATGAGTAGATAATGGGGTCTTGGAGATTGGTGATGGATACCTAGAAATTTTTTGGGAGGATCCTTGAAACCAATTGCCATGCCTCAAATCTAACATTGCCTCTCATGAAATACCTTCCCAAGATGAGCTCTTCTTGGATTGACAATTAATCATTTTTTAAACTAGGGACACCCAAAGCTACTCTAAGATGATCTACTAAATTTTGAGAAATGTAAAGACCCACTTTAATGTCAATATGATGTTCCTATTATACTTATCTGAGTTATGTGTGTCAAACTCCAAAAATGAACAGTATTCTTCGATGGGGAAAACAAGGTTATAGTCACTTTTCATTGTACCAAGCCTACAACCCATTGATGGAACAAACATAAATAGGTACAAAATATATGTTGTTAGGGAAAATATCCAAATGACTAAGGTAGTATCACCGACATACTAGGTTAACTTAGGTAGACATCTAAGGGTTTTAATGCAAGCATTTTGGACTTTTAACTCTAAATTAATATCAAGCAAGTCTAAATTCAAGGATTTAAAAGGAAGAAAGCTTATGTACCTTGTTTATGAAGGTTGGTCCTAGATTTCTTTGCTCCTCAGATTTGCTCCTTGAACTTGATCCAAGAACTTGCAAAACAACCACAATACCCTCCCCAAACGAATTTGGCCATAAAAAGATTATTGAAATCAAAATAGATAATATAGAATTGAAACTAGTAAATTCAATTTCACGTTAATCATCAACCAAATCCGAGACAATAAATTGGGAAGGGAAAGATGTCTAATCTATATTAAATAGCAACAAATAGTACAATCCATACCATATCCTGCTTGGCACCTTGTCAAAAACTGGATCTCGAGGTCTTTCCTGCTCTAGTTCTCCACAAATCCCACCAACTCTCCACATGCCTAAAGGTAGAAAGTGTTTGAGGGCAACGACTTCAACATACATGGATATGAGATCAAAGATGATGATCTACTATGGTGAGGGAAAAGGGATAATATCTTAGTAAATCCTCCAAGATAATAATACTCTCAAAAGGGTCCCCCATTTCGTCTAACTCACTTTCTTTTATAGTTAGTGAAGATAGGTTGGGGAAGTTGTAATAGAGTAGGTGGTTTCCAAAACCACCATAACTTCCTCAGTTTCAAAATTTTATTTATTTTTCATATTTTTTAGAGGAATTCGCCCTTAAAACAAGAGCAACAAGCGAGTGATTCGCTGGCAAAGCATGTGCAACATGCGAGTGCAAATTTTGATTGATTTCGTTGGCAAACCAAATGTTAGGGGCTAATAAGTCGCATCATGCATGACCTTTGGAAGCGGATATACTCTAGTGAAGGATTACAACTTTCGAGGTAAATGGGAATGGCTGAGGGATGGTTGACCTGAATAATCAAGACCATAGAAACTTAAGTCAAATCAAGGCTTTTCAATCCATAATTGTCATTTTGTGTAAACGAATAGTCGACTTTTGAATGTCATCTTTAAATTGTCGTCACAGACAAAGAAATGTCGATTTGGGTTATAAAAGATGCCCCCTGATGTATGAGGTAAAAAAGGGAACATGATGGCCAAAACACATTATAATAATCAATGGAATGGGATATGGAAAAACATGGTAGGATATTTCAAGAGTTCCAGCCCCAAAAATATAACTAAAACATAAAAAGTATGTTAAATAATCATTTCCTTGGGGTAGATATGTCCATGATCAAGATGATAGAACACGACCACCAAAAAGATACATTGTGGATCCATGACATATATATAACTGACGTAACAATCATAGCCACAAAAAATACAAATTGGATCCATGTGATATATAAATATGACATGGCCACGAATGAACACAGTGGATCCATTCCCATCAAATGATCATAGCCACAAAGAGATACAAGGTGGATCTATGCCAATCTAGAGATCATAGCCACGAATGAACAAAGTGGATCTATGTCTCATCGTGCATCGAGAGACCAATATACAAGTAAGTTGAATATGGGTTCTCCCAATGGTACCAATGTCATATGAGGTATGGTATAGTCTTGCACAACTCATGCAATAACAAAATGTGAGAATGCTACTATTGACCCAAGGTCTTCCATCCAAACCACCGAAAAGTATGAATAATTCCCATTTGAATAGATGAGGGAACCCACCGATAATGATAATGGGCCCAAGGTACCTAGTACATTCTAATAGGTGTGAATATATGTAGTTGAAGTCGAACACCTGGAGAATCTATTAAGTAGGAGACATTGATGAATTCCCACTACCTAATAATGAGGGAACTTTCCAGTGATGACTGCAAGCCCCGAGGTACTATCAAAACTCTAGATCTCATTCCCAGGGCAAAATGAGTTGAAGTCTATGGGAAGAGACTTGTTAGATAAGAGGCATTAAGGCATCCTCCATCATGAAACACAAGGAAGTATTAGGGATTGAATTGATTTGGGAAGGATTGGGACAAAGTTTTGCAGAATGAACCACTGAGTATGTCTCTTGCATGCACCAAATTTAAATAACGCATGGAAGAGACCCCCTAAGAAACAACTTATAATGAAAGCTATTGACAGGGGAGAGGACTTCCACCAATGATGAAAATGGAATCCAAGGTACATCACGAATCCCAAAATGTGAATAGATTTCTTGACGTCGAACAGTAAGGGAAACCACTCAATTGATAACCAATGATGAAATGTCAGAATTGAGTGCAAGGTTACCTTTCAATGATGTAAACAGGGCTAGAGTGCTATGAGTCTAGGTTAATGCCTCAAAATAGATGAGTTGTCGTCGATTATACATTAACCTACCTAGAAGAAGTCAATGGGGACCTTCTACATAAGCACGAGTCCGAACACTAAGGACAATGATACATGATGAGAACAACCGACACCATGGAATGGCCGACTTATGAGGTCAAGGAAACTATAGAATGGTTGAAACAAGTTTTATCCTTGAACATTGAGCACGACACAAAAAGTGACTTGGACAACTTTTGACAAAAGGGACCAATGATATAAATCCACAATGTAAGAGACATTGACAAATTATCTATGTGATTGGAAGAGTAACCAATTGGAGAAGACCTAACCCTATGATCAAGGTATAAATCCTACGGCCAAATACGATAATCCCAAATTGTTGATAGACTCCAAATTGGTCCTATGTTAAAGGAACTACTATCTACCACTAGTAAACATACATTAGAGATCTTTCCCTTCCCTCTATTTTTAAAATATTGAATTTTTTTGGTCTTTTTCATATTTTGAAATCCTTAAAAGGAATAAAAGAATGCTATGATACATGGGAGAAAACGAGTGTCGAGGAAAGTGGAACTAGTTCCAAGCGCAAGGAACCAACCTATGCATAATGCGGGGAACATGAGAAAGATAGTGACATTGGGGGTGTGTTTCCTCCCGGTAAATGGGTGTCAAGTTGCAAAGGAAAAGTGTTGTAGGGTTTAACAATAATGAGATAAATAATTGAGGGCTTATGTATAGTTGTAAGCTTGGAAGCCGACATTAGGGTCAAAAGCGCAAGCAGGGAAAATGCAAATGCAATTACAACTTAAACAAAAATTTGGGAGCCTTATAGGTGATGGCAAGAAATATATGAGACAGAGAGGCATGTGGCTTCTTCTCAAAGTCATGGATAAACTAAAAAGGCTCTCGAGCCTAAGAGAGAAACTCAGCATGGGCACCAAAATGGCATAAATGATCTAACTATGGTGACCCATGTTAGTTAGGCTTTAACATGGAAAATAACGATTTTACTAAGGTTAGAGGGATAATATCGTACTTCCATGAGGGGTGATCCTAAGGTTTGAAAAAGAATGGCCAGGTTAGATGCAATATACAAGATGGATATGATCAAGCCTATATGCCAAGTTTAGAGAGAAAACCTCCACAAAAGGACCACCATTGAAAAATAAACCCTTAGCTTGAGTTAACCTATCAAAAACAACCAATTACTAGGCAACAAGTGATATTACTATTAACCATAGTGCAAAAATAGGGTAAAAAACTATAGGAAACGGGTAAAAATTAAAAAGTAATATATATATATATATATGAATGAAATAAAATTGTAAAAATTCATTGAATTTGCATTTTTACCTCTTGTAGTACATAGAAGCCCTAAATCTTTGCAAGGTGAATACAGGCTCTACAGGACATCAAATCAACTGTCGTCACTTCCAACTAGGATCTTCATCTCTCTTATAGCATTTCAATCGTTTATTTCATGATTTTAGCTTGAAAATTGATTGTGTTTTGACATTCTAAAACCATTACGATGGATTCACGAGCAATGGTATGTCGGGTAGCAATTTCACTAGGAAATCACTATTGTATAGTGGATTGTTCACGAGTAACTTGCTGTTGATATAATCATTGCTATCGATTTCGCCGTGAAGGTATGAAAACATTACACCATTACTAAAATATGCAAACTTGGCAGGCATGGATTTTATATGGAGAGAGCATGAACACCAGGAGATGGATAGAGATGCACTTGGAGATTGATGCAGGGGCATCGGGGCCTAGGCAAAATAGTCGAAGTTGATCGACAGAAGGAGTTCGACCAGGGGGATTACCGATGACTACTGGTGTGAAGGAGACTGGAAGTCGAAGCCAGGAAGTCGAGCGGAAGTTGTTGAAGTATAGTCGAAAAGATGCGGAAGTCGACAAGATGGTCGAGATGTGACATCGACAGGAAAGCAACATAGGCAAAGCGTGGAGGATGGAGTGGATTAAACTAGAAGCTGTGGAGATTAAGTGAATCTGACAAGTTACGTCGAGGATTGACAAAGCACAGGATGGTCGACATGTCAAGAGGACAGTGATAATACCGACCATTGTAGCAAAGTCAGAGAGGTGCAGAATTCAAAGGCGACATACCTTCAGCCGTTGAGGGTTGTTGGGGAAGTTATGGCAGTTAAGAAGGTGGTTGAAACCAGGCCAGCTGTCACCATGGGAGGAGGTTGTGTAGAGTGGTCAGGTATGCTGACAACTACAGGATCTGTCGGGTCAGGGAGAAGAGCAACGGACAGGGAAGGATGTCTCGGGGAATCCAACAGGGTGGACCTCAGGAAGCGTGGTGGAGCAGAGTAGAAGACTGGGGAGGCACATAGGAAGGGATTGAGGATCAATATCTCTTTCGTTGTTCAGAGGATCGGAAGACTGAGAGGATCACACATAGAGGAAAGAAGCACACTGATAGAACAAAGTTTTGTTTATGTATATTGTAACAGGCTAAGGGCGACTTGTTTTATTTTGCTTTGTATGTAACATTGAATTTGATTCAAGTAATTGAAGCCAACTTCTTGTCATTTCCAGTTCACATATAGTCTTTGTGAGTGCATTGTGTGTTTACAGTGTGTTATTTTTAAGCAAGAGGGTGCGACCGTCCTGCCCTTGAACCAGAGACCCTTTAAAACTCAATACCCTACATCGATGTGGATTAATAAAATTCTTTAGAACATCCAACATGAGGGTGCAGAAGGGTCTATTATAGACACTTATCCAATATTGGGATCCATCTCAAGGGGTCTTTGTGACTCTCGAAGGAGAGATTCTGGAGTTGACAGTGGAATACATATACTTTCTGATGGGGATTTCACGAAGAGGACAACCAGTGAATTTTAAAGGGACACACCAAGGAGGTGGTGCCCTTATTGTTTAGGATTATGTCAACACATACTATGCACTTGGTACATAGAAATTAGGAACTTAGATTCTCATCTCTATTGTGTCTAGATTTCCCTTAAAGGTAACTATCTCTATGATCATCGGAGTGGTTGGATCATTAGCTTTGAACCTAGCTTCTAGATGATTTATGCAGATCGGAGAAGAGTGCTTGATAGGTACTTTATTTGATTGGTGCACTTGTTTGTTGGTTAACATGAAAAGCCAACTCATGGATTGCAAGACATGGAAGAACAAAGACTTTGGATATGGAAGCATTTTAGTATATTTCTTCTTTGAGAGCCTTCCAAGGGTGAGCCCAAGGGTATCGCTACCTCCCTTGGATTCGAGAGAGCTGAGGATGGATCGGTGGAACGACTTGCTCTTCCAACTAGGAGGAGGATCAACTACCAGCTCATTTGATGATGAGTATCATGCATGGTGTAGCAATCAATTACCAGCTATTGACTCGACTTTCGAGGTGATCCTGACTTAGTGCTTCCTCTTGGAGGAGCATGGGGACCTATAGGTGAGCCTATGTATTTTGTTATATTTCATTTTTAATTTTTTGAAATAATTAATCATGAAATAGAAAATGTTTTTCATGTATGGGTACTAATACCAAAATTAAACCATGATGTAGATATTGGACCAGTGTGGCCTGCCGGCTACCCTCATCTACAAGTACGCAAGCCACGACCGGAAGAAGGGCCAGGAGCTACCTTGATTGCATTCGAAGAGAACCTGACTAGCCTTATTGAGGGCATACCAACTTTCTGGATTGAGCGGACGTCGGAGGTGATTCAAAGCCAGGTGGTAGGAGTAACTACCCCCTTGTTCAAATTGCTCTGACTATTGGCTACATGTGCCATGTGCTACTGGGAGGCTACAATACCTAGAGAGTGACTACAGTCCAATTTTCCACATTTTGTACTTATCGAATGTATTGGAATCATGGAGGGTTATAAGCCCTTTTTGTACTCTATGTCACCTATGTGATGTTAAACTCATAGTTTTGTCTTTTGGACTTGGACTCACACTTTTTGTATATGGACCTACTTTTATATATACATGACGACTTTTATCGTTTATATTTATGTTGTGTACATGCTCTTTATTCCTTTTATATGTGTTTTGTTTTTAGTCATGGAATAAATGTCGATCTAGAATATAGTTAGCCAATGTATCTGAAATGATATTGAATCTTCTAGGCACATGAAAATTTGTAATAAATTCAAAATGCCTTTCAAGTAATCGTACCCTTGTGAAGCAAAATAGGATGATGGATTCTATACATACCATTCAGTTGCGATATGACCCATTGTGAGTCCAAAAGCATAGTAAACCTTGGGATGCCTATTGAGATGGCTACCAATAGTAACTCAATCATGACACTATACTCAACAATGTTATTAGTGGTCGCCTAGAGATACTCCTCCAGAACTCACAAGTTGACCATTTATACCATAGATCACCCAAGCTGTCAAAGCAATATTCCGATTATGACGGCAAGCTCTATCAACAAACCTAAAAAACATAGGTGAATCCAATGACATATGTTAATCGAAAAAGCACAATGAGTGACATCTGATACTAATCGAGACATAAAAACAAAAATAAGTCTAAGTTATCTATAGTACAATAATTACAAGAAGTCCTGCCCAGACAAGAAATTCTAGGCGAAGTACTTCTTCAAATAGAGTCCATTTTTGGACCCTAGGGCATTCTCTTCAAACTCTTCAAGCTCATAAGCCCCTTTTTGTAGGAATTTCCTCACAATGTACGGACCAATCCACATCGAAACAAGTTTCCAAGACCCTGGCTCGTTATGATTTAGATCATAGACTAACACCATATCTCCTTCTGAGAAGATGCAAGGGTGGACTGACTTATCATACTATGCCTTAACATGCTTTTTGTTTGCTTTAATGGCAACAATAGCATCCCTCCTATGCTTGTCCAATTATTCCAAATATAACAGACGTTCTTCGAGATCAGTAGTGCTGGGTAAGAGCTCTATAGGTAACTTCAAAGATGGAATCTCACACTCTATAGATAACACATCTTCAACTCCGTGTACAAACTAGAAAGGAGTAAATCCTATCATAGTCTTGATAGAGGTTCAATAGGCCCAAAGAGTTGGATAAATCATGATATTCCAATTAATTTTGGTTTTGTTCACCATCCTCTAAATCATGGTTATTGAAGACTTATTGATTGATTCAACCTGTCCATTTTCCTGAGGATAATATGGTGAAGATAAGTCTTGATGAAAGCCAAGCTTCTCAACCAAATTAGACATCATTTTTTTTTAAAGTGATTACCATTGTTAGTGACAATCTCTCTTGGGAATGAAACAAGCAATGATCTGGTTAAACACAAAGTGTGTTGCAGTTTCACCATCGCAACGGAAAGTAGGCATAGCCTCGAATCACTTATAAAGTAATCAACGACCACAATAATATATTTATGACCATTAGTAGATGTCGGATTACAAGTTGTGAAATCAATCCCCCACTTGGTGAAAGGACCGACGATGAAAATGGATATAATGGAGTGGGGTACACACAGACTCTTTTAGTAAAATTTTGACACAAATGACATCTCTTGACCGCTTCAATACAGTCTTTGAAGATCGAATGCCAGAAATATCCAACACGCACGATTTTTTGGGCTGTAGCAAGCTCGTATAAGTGACTTCCACAGGTTCCTCAATGGAAATCATTTAAGACTCTCTCAGCTTCTTCGTGAACTAGGAAACGCCTAAGGATAGTATCAATTTATCAATGATAAAGAGTATCACCAATAATGACATAATGTCGAGATTGATAACGAATTTTACGCCTTTCTTCGTGAGAAGGTTGAGGTGGGACCCTCTGGGTTTGCATGTAAATTATAATATTTTCATACTAGGGGTCATCCTAGCTGATGAGGAATATATGTTCATCAGCAAATGAATCACTTTCAATTGTTCCTTCATCCTCTCAAGGTAAATCGAGCATTAGCTCAACAAAGGATAAAGACTTCTTTGATTTAGTAGAGGGAAACCCTAAGTCGAACTCTTGAAGGATGACTATCCATTTATTGTATTTGCCTCTAATGATCCGATGAGACAAAATATGTTGAAAAGGATTTACATCAGTTATGACATTAGTTCATCTAAGGATGATGTAATGTCGAAGTCTTTGCATTGCATGCATAGTAGCTGGTGCCAATTTCTCACGTGCGAATACCTTAACTCGGGGCCTACTAAATTCTTGCTCAAGTAGTAAATGGCATGTTCCTTGGGGGGATTATCTTATTGTACCAGAACCATCCCTATAGTAGATTCTGATGCTGCTATATATAAAAGGAAATCTTTGCTATAATCAGGAAGGCTTAGTAATGGGGCAGACATGAAAGTCTTCTTCAATGCATCGAAAGACTTCTTAGCATTGTCATCCCATATAAATGGGATCCCTTTCCTTAACATATGCATGAAACCTTTTGTGATTTCAACATAGTTTGCTATGAATCATCGCAAGAAGTTAGGTTTCCCTTGAAGGATTTGCAATTGATTTAAGTTTTGTGGGGGAGGCAACTACAATATTACCTCAACCTTGAACGGATCTACCATGATACCATCCTTTGAAATAATGAAACCTAGCAATCTACTTGATTCCACGTAGAAAATACACTTATGAGGATTCAATCGAATCCTATAATGTCTACACCTATCGAAGATAACTCACAAATGTTTAGGGTGATCCACTCTCTTCCCTAATTTGGCTATCATATCATCCAAATAGGCTTCAACAATTTTCTTAATATTATGGAATGCATAAGACATAGTACGTTGAAAGGTTGCTCCACTCCAGCATTCTTTAAGCTAAAAGGCATCTTTCTATATGCAAAAGTCCCACAAGTACATATAAAGGCATTATTATGTTGATTTTTAGACGATATCTGCATTTGATTATATCCAGAAAAGCCATCCATAAATGAGAAAATCTCATTACCAGCACATTCATCGATAATCTGATTAATGAATGGGATAGGATAATTACCTTAGTACAAGCTATATTAATATCTCGAAAATCAGTACATACACTAATGTTTCCTTGTTTTTTATCAACGGGTACCAAGTTGGACACACATTCCGTCAAAGGGACGGGATAGATAAAATTTGCACGGAGTAACTTCTCAACTTCTGCTTTAACAACAACAACCTTTTGAGGGTTTACTAATCTTATCTTCTATCGAACATGTTTGACATGAGGGTAAGTTTTAATCTCGTGTTCAAAAATCGCTAGGTCTATTCCTGGCATTTCTTCATAGGACCAGGAAAAAAAATCTCTATATTCCTTAAATGGTGTTATATAAGTTTCAATTCCATCAGGAGAACAATCAACACCAGTGAAGACATTTTCGATAACACCTAGGTTCTTTGAGATATTGATGGGAATAGTTTTGGATATGTTTTCCATATTCCCCTCAGCATAAACTTTGGAAGAGGCAAGAGGAATCCCATACCACTCCATAGATCCCGGTTTGATAGTTTTGTCATTATCAATTCTCAAATAAGTTTCATTTGGAAGAAACATTGCATTTTGATGCATGTCTTCCCAAGGTCTATCTCCTAAAGAGATTGCCTCAATGATAGATTTATTGGAGGGAAAAACGGTATCTAAAGGATAATGATAGGGTAAAGAACTAACAACCCAAACAAGCATCGAGTATTTGTCGCCAGGTTCCAAAATGGAATGTAGACCATCATGGTTTGCTTCTTTTGAAATTCTTTCATGTAAGCAATTTCAGCTACAGACAAAGCCGAAGTCTTCCGATTACACCTAATTTTGTTCGAAGGTTCTGCAGCTTCCAAAGGTCATTAAAATAAGAAGTCTTAAATTGAGACACCTTAGGTGTGGAAGTTGTGGCAACTATGGAAATTGAATGTATTGGAGATGCAGTTGAATCTAGGTCAAGTGGGGGTAAGTTAAAATTCCCATCAATGTAGGATACATCCCAACACCGACATTTTTCGCAATTTGTCGCATAATGGATTACAAAGGAGATATTAGATCCATTATGATGGTCAAACTCAATTTTGCTTAATGATAGCTAATCAATTGTAACAATATTTCCATCGTGAGGAAATTTGATGACACGAAAGATATAGGATACCACTGCCATCATAGCTCGGGTCCAACTCCTTCCTAGTATCAGGTTATAGTCGAGTGGAGAATCAACAACTTCCACATCAACCTTTATTGTTTCCCCCCCCTAGCTCCACTGGGAAAGTAGAGATAATTCCATCAGGTTGGAAAAGATGGCCATCAAAATCTTTCAACATGGTTACAGGTGCAACTACTTATGGTGAACCTATAACCTTCCAACATGACAAATATATGACACATGTGGTAGCACCTTCATCTACAATAGTGCGATGTATTTTGGATTTTCCATATGAAACTTGGATCTAAAATTATGCATGATGGCGTAAGTGAGGATGCCAACCTTTAAAATAAAAGGTGATGACTTGATTGTCGGTAGGATCTATAGCTACTAAATTTAAAAGTAGGGACTTCCATTAAGTTGGACATATATGGAGGACTTCAAGAATGGACATTGCACAAGGATCATATGCTAGATCTTCAACAATACTATAGTTTTAGGAAGCATGTGCATTAGGATTGTATGTGGCCTTTTTCATAACACCTTTCGGTATTTGAGACATAGTATAATTAGTTGGATTCTTATTGTGTAATGGGGAAACTACTTCAGATTCAAGACTGTCCTTTCCTTTGGACCTAGATTTAGTTTTTTCATAAGTCTTATTTCTAGTCTGAATATTTACATCTTGTTGACACATGAAAACTTTGTTTTGGCTCATATTGTCCCCTTCTGAGGAGGTACCCTAATTTCCCCCTTGTGGAGGTGTAGGGTTATGGTGAGTAGTAGCAACCATATGTTGTTGTTGTTGCGAAAATGGATTAGTTAACACAGTAGGTTGGGACTTGCCTTCCTATTGTGGTAATAATCTCTGAGTTGTTTCTATCTTGGGGCATTTATAGGTTAGGTGGTCTTTGTTGCACAACTGGAAAGGAAACTTGACCTTACCTTTTTCCTTTTTAGCCCCACCAACATTTTTTTATTATTGTTATTTACATTATTATTCCCTTGGTTCCCAGTTTTCTTATTTTTGTTTTTCTCCCCTCCAAGCTGTTGGTTTCCCTTTGCATTGGAGTTTTGCACTAACAAAACATTTGAGTGAGGGTTGGGTTTGGGATTTTGTGAGTTGTTATGGCAAGCTCCGAAGAATTTTAACCAGCAAGGTTCATACCTTGGTTAGATAAGTTATTTTCAATTGAACCAATCACACCATCAACATGGGGTCTAGGGGTAAGTTTAGTTGGATCAACTTCTGCTCTAGGAGTAATGGGAAAAATTTCATACATAATTCTAGATTGAGAGTAGACCAAATCCAGTTGCCAGGCTTTGATAATAGCTAACCACATCCTTTTCTATAAAGGGTTGTAAGGACTTAATAAACTAACTAGTGAGAAATTCGTCTGGAATATGAGATTTAATAAGGCTTCTTCTCCTTTGCCACTCATGGATGTGATCAGAATTGTGAAGTATATTTATCTTTCCTAAATGAAATCAATAATTATGTACCAATCTCATAATGAACTAGTAACTGAAAGTGGTTCAAAATTGTCATCACAACTGAGTTAAATGTTGGGAAATATGCTATTGGTAATTCAATGTACCACTTAGCTGCCATCCCAGTTAAAGTTCTTTGTAAAAGTCACAATCGAATGGAATCATCCATCAGACAGTTAGAAGATCACCATAGATGAAAATTCATCACATGGTTTGTCGGGTCTTCCTTATGTTTCCATTCAAATTGAGGAATGTCTAAAGGGAGTTTAGTAGGGAGGGTTGGCCATCTAGGTTCATGTAAAACTAGATCATTTGTTAGCTTTGTAAGGTATGGAAAGTTCAAAGTGACAAAAAATGGCAACTTTGTCTGAGGTATAGAGTTCGATGGTATTGGAGCATTGGCTTCCCATTGGTTTGTGTTCATAAAAGATTGTCCTGGAATATAAGGGAGTCCAGGATTCATGAAAAGTTGATTATTTAGCCCAAAATTCTGACTCATTTGGGTTTGTACAAAATATGGAAAAGCAAATCCAAAAATGATTCCCATTCCACCTAATGGTTGGCTACTATGTAAGGTATTCACCAATGCAGGGTTACCCAAAATTGTGCTTCCTATCTCAAAAAGGAATTATTTCCTTGTGGAGTTTGCCTCCATGGAAATCTAGTATTAGTGCCCCCTGGTCCAAATTGATTACCTTGCAGTATCTTTGATGTAAAGGGATTTCTAATACTCATGACTCCAAGTGAATAGAAACGAAAGATGATCTGGGGTACACTAGAGCTGCTAAAAGTTCCAGTTATGTTGGATGGGTTAGGCATGGACATTTGTCCAGTATAGGGTGTGAAATTTTGGAAAGGAACTAATGGGACACTACCTGAAGCAATGGTAAAAATTGATGTAGGAGTGATAGATGCAGGTATCGATTGAAAATATGGAAATGTTAACACAAAAGAAAAAGGATTTGTGCTTTGTGGAGTTAAGGAAGCTCCACCAGTAAGTATCATAGAGGATTATGGGTACCATCCTTATCCTATTGTGGATGACATGTTTAAACTAACTCCTCCTACAAGGGTTGAACTAGATGGGGGAGTTAACTCCCCAATAGCAGATACTTATCTAATATTTTCCATATTAAATAACTGGGACAAAGGATTGTTATTCCTAGGTATGTGAAAATAAACTTCTCAGTTGAAAATAGGGCTTTGAGGTGGGTTCAAATTTCTCGACAGATCTGTAAAATCTTCTATTAAGGTAGGAATTGAATTATCCTTGGAATGGGGAGAAATAACTCTATGGGAGTTGTTCAACTGAACCTCAACGTCACTAAAATGTCCTTCTCTGGACGAAGTCGTAGACTCACTAGAACTAGAACTGCTTTCTTCTTCTACTTGTTCTATTTTCAATTCTTGATTTTCTTCCTCTGCTCCCTGAGGAAGTGGATTATTTTAATCCAGTCTTCTCCTTGGCGTAGGGTATTTTCTTTGTTCAGGAGAGTGTCCTTGAATTCTTCTAGACATGTGAAAAGGTTGATCAACCACGATGGTTCACAGAAGAGACAAGCAATAAGTCTACAAAAAATAAAAACAAACAATACACACCAGAAATTTTTTGAAAATATTACAACAAGGAGAGAAACTCTTCCAATGACAAGCTTTTGGTTGTTCAGAACCAAACACTATTCAATGAAGAATCGTATTTGGGGGTCTTCCGGAGATCATCCTAGGATGACTAGGGCCCAAGTCCAACCAACAAAGATCGAGAGACAATCACCCTACTCTCATGAACCAATCACCAAGGGTGCAAGCACTTCCATTTGGAAAATACCCTCCCAAGGAGATGGTACATAAATTCTACGTTTGTCTTCAGGTGACCTAGGAGGAACCTAGGATAAGCAACTAAGGCTACCACTTCCCGTTAGTTAGTCGGGCGGAATGGTTGCTGGAAAGGGATTATGCGAATGGGTAGGGAACATAGGACACAAGTCCTAGACCTGAAGCTTTCAGTGAGTAGTGGTGTCACCATGAGGACTTGCCACACCTGAAAAACCCCCAGACATGCATAACCCCACTAATCCAAGCACTAGGGGACAATTTGTCCACTTGGACTAGCTTTACCTACTGCTTGATGCTTGTTTGAGAGGCGCTTTCTTGACAAGTACTTCACGCTACTAATGGGTTTTGACTCTTTTTATTGGTTCCTATTTTCCAATCTTTTGTGACTTTGGAGGAGTTTTCTCACAACACCTATCCCCAAAGTCTTAAACCTTAGACTATTATGTGAGTTTCTTACTAAAAGAAAAAACCTCCTAGTCTTTTCTAATTACTTCTTACTTATTCAAAATGAAATTTCAATTTTCTTTCAAGAGAAGAAAGTTAAATGCACCTAAAGACTTTTCAAATGCAAAGAAACACTTGTTCACACTCCTTAAAATGACATATGAAGCACTATTACATGAAACTAAAGGTATTCAAGTGAAAATGCATTTGTTGTTATTCTTTACAATGAAAATATGGAGCACTTATAAACCCACTAAATCAACTTTTCACAATGCAATTGTTTTAAAATGCAAATTTTCCTTTTGAATGCAAAAGCAAGTACTTAAGATCTTTCAAATCATACATACAAGACTTTTTAGATTTCAATGCACATGCAAACTTTTAATGCAAAATGCAATGTTCTTAAATGCAGATGCAAACTCAAACTTTTAAATTTTGAACAACAAATGCAATCTTAATCTCTCATATGCACATGTAAATTCAATCCCAAATATATATGCAACCCAACTTTTGAATGCAAATGAAGACTGAATCCTAGATGCAAGTGCAACTAAACAAACCAAATACAATTTTTTATATCATGAATGCAACATGCAAACTTGCTTTTCAAAAGAAAACTTGTAATCCACACAAATCAAAATGTACAACTTTGTTTTTGCTATGAATATAGATTCAAATTTTCAACTGAAAAACTTACAAATTACATAAACCAAAATGCACAATTTAAAAATGATCCAACTTTTTTATTTTTCAATCTAATGAAAATAAAATATTTGATGAACAACCACCCTAATGCAAAGAAATAACAAAGTTTGATATACCTATCAGTAACAATGAAGGCATCCACAACCATAAGAACTTTTAACCATACAAGTTTGACCAATTTAAGGACAATCCAATCACGAGTTTTTTAAGTTCTAACACTCAATCTGGTTTACTGAGCAACAAGGTTTGGTAAATCTTGAATCTTGCATACAAATGATGCAATAAAAAACATAAACATACATGAATACATTTTGGGCCTCCACTTTCAAAGTCTGTCAAACCACAAGCAGTTAAAAGGACTGTAAATAAATGCACTTTTTAAAATACCTTTCACCCTAAGTTGATTTGGAAAGGCAAGTTGAAACTAATGAAAAAACGCCCATATTTATCTCGATGGGTGTTAGAGGAACCCAACACACTCAAACACTTTCAAACAGACTTAGTTGATCCAACTAGATAGAGAAAAATGTGAAAAACTCACAATTTCTGGGAATTTGCACATGTGTTTAAGGTTTCTAGCAATGAATCACTAATGTGCACACTATTGCACTCGAATTTCCAGGGAAATCGCTATTGTAAGTGCCATAGACAACGAATAAGTCCCGAGAAGTTTCAAAATCAAGAATGCAAACTCATAAAAAATCAAATTAAGAAGCTTATTCGGGTATCAGAGGTAGGTTCCAACTTAACAAAGGTTAAATCAACTCAAAAACACTAGAGGAAATTACCAGGAAACCCTACAACGGATGGTTCCCTAGTGAAGATGTCAATTCTGTTGTGAAGGAAACTATCTGAATGATTGGGGAAACATCACCAACATCTTGGGTTAACTTAGGCAAACATCTAAGGGTTTTAACGCAAGCAATTCAAATTTTTAACTCTAAATTAATATCAAGCAAGAGTACATTCAAGGATTTAAAAGGAAGAAAGCTTATGTACCTTTTTTATGAAGGTTGGTCCTAACTTTCTTTGCTCCTCATATCTACTCCTTGAACTTGATCCAAGAACCTGCAAAACAACCACAACACTCTCCTCAAACGAATTTGTCTATACAGAGATTATTGAAATCAAAATACATAATATAGAATTGAAACTAGTAAATTCAATTTCACATTAATCATCAACCAAATCCGAGACAATAAATTGGGAAGGGAAAGATGTCCAATATATATTAAATAACAACAAATAGTACAATCCATACCATATCCTGTTTTGTACCTTGTGAAAACCGGATCTCAAGGTCTCTCTTGCTCTAGTTCTCCACAAATCCCACCAACTCTCCACATGCCCAAAGGTAGAAACTGTTTAAGGGCAATAACTTCAACATACATGGATATGAGATTAGAGGTAATGATATACTATGGTGAGGGGAAAGTGATAATATCTTAGTAAATCCTACAACATAACAATACTCTTAAAAGGGTCCCCCATTTGGTCTAACTCACTTTCTTTTATAATTAGTGAAGATAGGTTGGAGAAGTTGTAACCGAGCAGGTGGTTTCCAAAACCACCATAACTTCCTCGATTTCAAAATTTTATTTATTTATCATATTTTTTAGAGGAATCCACCCTTAAAACAGGAGCAACAAGCAAGTGATTCGCTAGCAAAGCATGTGCAACATGCAAGTGCAACTTTTTATTGAATTCGCTAGCAAACCAAAGGTTAGGGGTGAATAAGTCGCATCCTGCATGACCTTTGGGAGCGAATATACTCTTGTGAAGGATTACAACTTTCAAGGTAAATAGGAATGGTTGAGGGTTGACTTGAATGACCAAGGCCACAACAACTTAAGTCAAATCAAGTCTTTTCAATCCATAATTGTACTTTTGTGTGAATGAACAATTGACTTTTGAAGTGTCATCTTTAAATTGTCATCACGGACATGGAAGTGTCGATTTGGTTTATAACAATATCAAATTTCAACAAAGGTTTGGAACTCTAACCAATGGCTAAAGATCTTGACCTTTTATGGCAACGAGGTAGAAAAAACAACCTTACTCGGGATAATATAAAAAAAAGATGTCTAAGGACTATCTCGGCATGTAATGTGCTTACTCAACACTAAGGCTATTGATAATATCTTTAAGCATGTATGTACACTTGAGGTATATGGAATTGGATCCACATTGTTATGAGAATTAATATTTAATGTCAACAAGATATAATATAGTTCCTTCGAACATGGCTTCTAGGTCCCTTTACATATGAAATTGAGGCTCGATTTTGGGGCATTATTCCTAGATTTATGCTATGGACATTTAACTTGAGATAAAAAGACATTTTTTATGGAAAAAACATTCTTACAAAGCTTACCCCAATGAAGGTAACTCAACAAATTTCAAAATTTATTCCAGCAAAGCGCTAGTCTTTGGAGGACTGTAAGTGTATTGAAGAGGATCCAGCTAGATTAACATTTTGGAGTATCCTAATCAATCCCTTTATCCTACAATTCTGTATCATCATCTTAAGTTAAAACCTCTCTAAAACCCAATTTCAATGGAGCTTCTTAGGGTAATCCACATCGAGTCAGTTTTGGAGGTCTCTAAAGTAGTGAGAAGCAGGTTCCAATTATCATTATGCCCAATATATTGGACTTTGTCTCAATAATCATGTAGAACTACTTGCTCTTGATTATGGCCTTAAGCAAGCTCATTTATTACAGGTGATTTATTTTATTATAGAGGGTGACGCACATATCATCATTAATAAATTGGACAAGTTTACTCTTGGATGGAAGTTTGAATGAATCCATTGCATTGTAGGCTCTTTCCTTCACTTCTAAGCATCTACCATGTGCTCCATTATTTTTTGACTATCAGTTTATCATTTTCGATGGAATCAAAATATAGAAATAGATGCTTTACCCAACATTGGAGCTTATTTAGATTAGGGTACAATGAAAACGTGGTGGATAAAGATCTTGACCTTCAAAATTAGTTCTTGTATTCATGTAAACAATCGAGCCAAAAAGGATTAAGCCGAAGCCCTTCTGTAACAAAAAGGCTAATTGATTGATGTATAGACAAAGTACACCTCCCTCATCATGATCACAAAGTGGAGAACTTGAACTATAAATATCATTGGAGACTTGGATCTCTAAGTACTAGCCCAATTATTCTTCATTGTAGATGGTCCTACCATTTGGTTATCATAAGTATTATGGATATCCTTGGTTATCCTATTATGTGTGCCTTTAGCCCTTGTCATGCGTTAACAAGGTTTGAGACTCCCTTTACAAGTCCATATCCAAAGAGATAACATTTTAACCTCAATGAGATATATACCATTAGACATATCTTCAAACATTGGTTAATCATTGTAAAAAATTCACCATCAACACTATTGGGGATGAGGAGCATGCACATTAATCACAGAGAGTTCAAGTGGAATAAAGATAAGATAGAGGCATTTACATTTTCATGCGTTCCTAGGATGCATTTAGTATTGAGGTACTCAATGAAAGTAGCAGCGTCGACAATGGATTATTCATCCAAGTTGTGGAAAAATGGTGTGTCACATCAATAGAGACATTAATCATTATTTTTATATAGAGACAAATGTGCTCATTCATGCATGAATGCATCAACTCATTCCACAAGCTTCACTGTGCTACCAATGGTGGAGGACTAAGCATGAATTAGATGATTGGACATATCGGTTTAATGACGGGACAATAAGTAATGATTGGGAAAATTGATGTTAGATTTCAATCTCATTCAATATTCCTTCATCATGGAAATAGAATATGTATCTCATTTCAATTGTCAGGAATGAAAAATCATGGGAAACTCCTCTATTTATGATCCATTACCTAGGATGTTGTTATCAATATGACCATATAAAAGATCCAAGCTATCATGGTGTGTAAAGTTTGTATTCTTACATAATACCTTTCATTGGATTTTCTAAATGGGTTATTTTGACAAGATATATTGGCACCTCTTTGCATTACCACCCACCAAGTGAGTGTGTATAGTCTTTGCAATGTATATTATTTGTGAAATTCCTTGATGGTTTGTTTTAATTTCTTCTTTGAGTTAATGTTGGGTTCATATTGGGGGTTTCTATATGTTGACTCCCAAGTTGTACCTTTCACAAAACCTTCCTCTATATATCTTTGTGTAGAGGAATAGGATGGGTGGGAATACAAGGCCAAGGCATACTGTGTGGGATGCACCTTCCCGTGCCACTCTAGGCCAACGAGCCAATCCTCGAGCTCGAGGGGGGGATACCCTCATTGTTTCTAAGCCAATCATCCTTGTCTATCACCCACTAAAAACCTATTTATACATGGAATTCTGTTTAAATTTACAACAAAAACTGGTGGTGCATGAGGTTAACTTCTGCTACTGAAAGGGGCTTAGAATGATAATATTTTAGAATGAAAGGGAATCACACACCACATACCAAAAACTCAATTGAACAATGTTTATAGGGTTCCTTAATAAGAGCTTTATCATTAGAAGAAAGTGTAATATTGCCAACATATCACAAATAAGAGATCAAATCATTCATTCTATAAAGACTATGTATATAACATACATAAAATCAATGGCCAAGATGAGGATAGATCCATTGATTCATTCAATATAATAGAAGACATTCGTTCAAGGAAAAGAACCATAAGAATATGTACAAGATTTGTTGCTTCAATCTAGTGACAAAATTGCCTCGGTCATGATCTTATTCAACGAATTCATGATAGTTTTCTAATACAATAGAAATACACCAGAAGGGATCCTTCAATCTTAGTCCTGGGTCTATTGTTCATCTTTCCAATGAGGGACTTCAAGTCATGCTTACAATAAGAGGAGAAATAAGAAAACAAGAGAATTATAGAGCTCATGTTACAAATCCCAAAAATCCAATTGAATTTTGATATCCTTACAGTATCAAAAATTGCTCGTTCCTAATTTCTAAAAACAATCCTTCTTTTATAAGCTTTGATTCTCTTGTGATGATTAATCCGTGATCAAACTAGCATGTATGGGAGAAGCGACTAGTGAGCTTGAGGCTATGCATTGTCGAGGGAGAGTTAGCATTTCTCAATGATCAAATGGTTAAAATTGTTGGGTTGTCCCTATCCTTCATGCCCCATTTGATTCCTTGATTTGTTGTTAGGGGCCCTTGAAAATGATTGAAACTTGGATAATCCTCGTTTCCTGCCTCTTGATCCTCATCATGATCCTTTATTATTTTCCCTTTCTATGAATCATTACTTTTTTGTCTTTCTGGCGCCTTTTGTTTTTGGGGGAGGAAGTTGGGAAGTCTTCAATTGACCTGGAGGTCTCTAGGCCAATGGTACAATTGCCTCTAGGTCTCTACTTTGATCTCTTTTTACCACGAAATCATTCAAGATGCTCATGTATCTTATACCATGTTAATTAATATTCCTTCCTCCCTTTACATTCATGAAGGCCTTACCTAATTCATAATAAGGGGTATAGTCAATATATTTGAGGTTTTGGATCAATCTCTTTAGTAAGGCCTAAGTGGCAATGGATGGTCTTAACTGATTATATATCTCCACAATAGTAGGGATGGTATTCTTATCATAAACAAGTCACCAACCTAGGCATATCTTCTTTGAATATTCTTTTATAGATGTCCTCCTCGTGTAGATTTGACTTATCATCCGAAGGGTAGGGTAGACCATGATTGATCATTGTGCTAAGATCTACCAGGAATGGTTGTGAGCTTCTCTAAATCCACCACTTTAGTCTTAATTATCCTCAAGCTAATGAACTTGCTTATGCATGTTTGTATATCCATATAGACCGAAGTCCAATCCCTAATGCCCAACATGCCTAGTTCTTGAGTAGAAAGCGTGTTGATGACCCCTTTTGACACTTTTGTTGTCTCGTACCTAGACTGAATATCTTACTCCATGTTACTTAGGCACTTGATCACTTCTTTATACAAAATGTTATACTCCAAATAGAATTGGAGGTTATTTCTTATGGAAGGGAAGTTCCGTGAGACATGTTCCCAAACTGAATCGTTTGTGCTTTGGAGGTTCTTAATCATCCTTGCTTCGTTAAGAGCTTATTCATGACTGGATTTCCATGCTTTTTATCTCCTCCCTTGGCCCAACAATTTCTTTCTTATCTTTGTGGAGAATCTTCTTTGTTACATCAAGTTTTTTTCCTTAAGCCTTGAATTTCTCTTTCCTCTTCTCAGTGATATTGTTAGCTTTTATTGTGTTCGTGGTGTTGTTCCCAACCTTAGCTCTCATTTTGTCACCTCTCAATTGAGCTGCTCAATCACCATCTCTAGTCATGATATCGATTTAGTAGAAGTAACTTGTTGGGCGTTCGAAGATGTTAAGGTTAGATCCTTACATACCTTTGCAATCTCAGGTCTGGTGGTATTGGCTTCTTCTAATTTAAACACTAGCTCTCCTACCATGCCACAATCATCTTCTAGCTCCTCAATTATGCTCTCTATTATTTACTCTTGAGCCGCTAAGGATGCATTATCCCTTCTCAAGAAGTTCACTTTGTTGTAACATGAGAAGTTACATCAAAAACATTTCCTTCTCATTTCACAAAAAATTGCAAAGCTAGCTTATTCCTTACTCCATCATCCTAAACTATTCACCAATTTTATTAGTAGGTCCAAAACCATTTGGTTTAATATTAAAGTATGGGTTTTTGATGTCACTCATCTTTTATTGCAAGTCATCCAAGCTCTAAACCACTATTGAGTCCAACTAAATTATATCACAAGTTATAAGCCTTCCAAAGTTAAAAATATCCTTCATTGTAAATAACATTCTTGTTTATTAATTTTGCAAAAAAAGTTGTGTTTTATTCTAAATCCAATATTTTGTCCAACTATCCCAAATTGAACCTTGGGTTAAAGTTATCCCAAATCGAACCGGCTTTTTCTTTGCCCCATCATCCTAAACTATTCACCAATTATATTGATAGGTCCAAAGACATTTAATTTTATATTAAAGTATGAGGTTTCAATGTCACTTGTATTTTATTTATTTTGAAAGTCATCCAAGCTCTAAACCCCCATGGGGTCCAACTAAATCATGTCATAATAAGACTAACAAAGCTAAAAATATTCTTGCTAATTAATGTTTGCAAAAAAAATTGGATTTTATTCTAAACCCAATATTTTGTCCAATTATCCCAAATTGAACTGTGGGTTAAAGTTATTACGAATAGCTTTGAGAGCATCAAAGTTATTATGAATAGATTTTATTTATTTTGCAAGTCATCCAAGCTCTAAATCCCAATGGAGTCCAAGTAAATCATGTCATAAGTTATAAGCCTACCAAAGGTAAACATATTCTCGTTAATTAATGTTTGCAGAAAAAAATTGGTTTTCATTCTAAACCCAATATTTTGTCCAACTACCCCTCATCGAACTGTGGCGAATAACTTTGACAACATACATACAAGTTATCCCAAATCGAACCGTGGTGAATAGCTTTGAGAGCATAAAAGTTATTATGAATAGCTTTTGAATAGCTTTGAGAGTATAAGGTTTTCATCAAATCCACTCCACATACATATTTCTAAGTTTACCATGGGTTAAAGTTATTACAAATAGCTTCATGGGTGAAAGTTATTACGAATAGCTTTAAGAGCATAAAAGTTATTATGAATAGCTTTAAAAGCATAAGGTTTTCATCAAATCCACTCGACATTCATATTTTTAAGTTGACCATGGGTTAAATTTATTACAAATATAGACATCTCTGTGGGTTAAAGTTATTACAAATAGCTTTCATCAAATCCACTCCACATTCATATTTCTAAGTTGACCATGGGTTAAAGTTATTACGAATAACTTCTCGATTAAAGTTAATACGAATCACATTCATATTTCTAAGTTAACCAAGTGTTAAAATTATTACGAATCACATTCATATTTCTAAGTTGACCATGGATTAAAGTTATTAAGAATACAAATAGCTTCATGGATAAAAGTCATGTAATAGCCCAATACAATAATGTACACACTTGTTATTCAATACAATGGGTGGAGGGTGCCATATTTTTCAATTGCAGGGTGCCATATTTTTCAATTTTTTGATAAATGAATGGTTAGATTTCAAAGATGCTAGCATATTCTTCATTGTGTCCATAAATGGAGCATTCATATTTAATGAATTAACTTGGATGCATATTTAAATCGAATCGTTGCTTATAGTTATTAAAAAAGTAGGATTATTTGATTGGTTTCATATCACCAAGCGTCTATTCCAGGTGTTTTTTGTGATCTCTGAAAAGAAGGTGGAACGCAAAAATGTGGATATAAAAAAATAGGGTTATTTTATTGGTTTCATATCACCACGCGTCTATTCCACTAGTTTTGAGTTCTTCTTAAATTTTTTGGGTTTTTTTGAATGGTTTCATATCAAACTTTTTTTTGTGTGTTTTTCTTTCCATTGAGATCGATAAAGAATCTAGAATGGGAGGGCTAAAGAAAGCCTTCAATTTCCTGCCCCGTAGACGACCATAACAGTGAGGATCCTCCCCTCCTAGAAATGCACAAAAGATTTGATAATGTACTCGGGTTTTTTTTTTTGTTAAGTAAAACATCCAATTGTAGTTTACAAATACTCAAGCTTAATGATTACTTCTTTATGCGATGATGATATTGTTTGAAGCAATAGATTAAATATGTGTGCAGAACATAGACGACATGTTAAAATCAAAATCAAATTCTAGGACACCGTGGGAAATGCATTTGTGGTTGCAGTGAAGTGAAAAAATCAGAACAAAAATGCATTTGTTTTGTTATCTGGTGTAGAATCTTGGGTTTGTTATACCATATTACCAAGTGAAGAGTCGTTTTAACCACATCCAATGCAGTCGTTTTGATTTTATGCCAGAAATATTCGTAGGGTGTTTACGTGTATATGATGTAATATGTTAACAAATTCTTTAATTTAATTAAAATATGCTGCACCTCCCATGAAGTGAAGAAAAGGGTTACAACCACCATGATGGCCATCAATGTCCTTCCGTCCTCTTAGTTCTTTTTTTTAATGTGTCATGGGTATGATCATTGAAAACCATTAAGGGATTGCAAAGATTGTAAGCTGAAAGTTTAGATTAATTTTGATTTTTATTTCAAAGCAAAAATAGAGTACTTTTACATTTTTTTTGTAAGGCTCGTATCTACGGAGTTTCAAACTAGTGACCTTATGTAAAGAGTGCCTTAACAATACACCCATTCACCATCTATTATACACCCTATGGGTGACTACTTTGGCAATTTTCAATATGTATTTTCAATTTTATTTTTCCAAAGCATATGAAGAGCAGTTTACTATTTCATTATATCATTGCAAGATTTGATACGTTATTGTTTTGTATTTTTTTTTGTAATTTAGATCTTACATTATGTCTTCACAAAATTTACATATGCATCCAAGGAAACTGAGCCTCCTACTAGGAGAAAACTACTCGGGCAAAGAGCCAAAAAACCTTAAGGAAAATACTGATGACAGTCTCCAATTTTTTTTTTAATTGCCACTACTGGGCCCCATACAAAAAGACTGGTAGAGTCCAACATTCTTCCATGCTATCTATCCAAGACATATAACAAAAAACTACAGACATAAAACATTGAGAAGACCCAAGAGAGATAAACCATGCCGAACCATCTAAGTGCAGGGAAGTCGTCGCAGCTGAAGCTACTTCGAGGAGCTGCGATCCTGGAGGTGTCGCAGGTGTTGCAGTGACTCTTCACTGGCCAAGCTGGGGACCGAAGCTTCATGCTTTCAGCGTCCAGTAGAGGGCACTTTGGGCTTCACCTCCTTCGTTGAATTCTCCATTGGCGGATGATTTTCTTCCTCCTTGATATCGGTCCCGCCGATTTGGGCAAGCTTGTCCTCCACCACCGCTTCCTGGGCATAATTCACCACCTCCAACTCCATAACCACCACAATAATCAAAGGGGAGGTGGAAGAGCTATGCTATATTTGCACAACACTCCATCATCACTTGAACTCGGTGACCGAGCTCCTGAATCCTGGCTTGCGCGTCTTCATCCATATCATGAATGTCATTTCTAATGTCTAGCAACGTATCTGTCATGGAGGCTAAGTGCTGAGCTATGCCAAACCCACTTGTCTCTCGGTCTACACATGACGAGAACGACCTTGCTAACTTGGGACTCTATGATGCTCATGCACCATCGTCAATTCTCCTCCACCATCTTCGCACTAGAACACCTGTTGCAGATCAGCGTTCAGGATGTTTTAAGTAAATAAACTATCACTGGAGCTTGGATAGATGGGGGACGAAGGCCCAAATGGATCCCTCCCAACGTTAACAAGTGGCTTGGCTGCCATCACCTCAGATCCTCTCTCCTCCATTAACGCACATTGAATGACGCTAGTGGTGTTGTATGTGCCTACGCTTGGGAATGGAGGGCGTTGAATGCCGCACATAAGTCGATGTTGCCTCCGGATCGCCTACTGTCATGTCGTCATGAATACCCCTAACTTGCCTTAATGCCACCCCATCCAAGAGTTATTGTTTGTATTTAAACAAAAGTGTTTATAAGAATTCTATTTAAAAAATAATAATTAAATTTAAATTTGATTAAAATTTGTTTGAACAATCATATTAAAAATTATACGATATCCATTTATATAACTATTGATTTTAAATAATTAATATAATTGTATATATTTTAAATATTTGAAATAATTAATATAATTTTCATTCGAAGGAGTTTTTTTAATTTTTTAACTATTTCAATATATATATATTTTAAATTGTTTTATATTGCAAAAAAATGTTTTTAATTATATATATATATATATATATATATATATATATATATATATATATATATCATGGATTTAGTTTAAAATTATTATTTTACATAATTTAAAATAGATTTCTATATTTATTATTATTTTACATAATTAATTATATAATATATATTTTTTAAAGTGAATTTTAATAATAACAAAAATGAAGTGTTAATATTATTGATGCAAATATAATTAGGTATGAAAAAATTAATTAACTAGTATATTCACAATTTTAAAAGTGGTTGATATAGGTGATCACCGTTATTTCTGATCTTTTTTAAATACAATGGGGTTGATCAATGTATATAACCACTTTTAAAAATATGATTGAATTAAGCACTATTTCTTCTCTTTTACGAATGTAATAAATAGGCCATAAGAAAAATAAAATAGCGGAAGGTTGTTATTTTGTTATTACAAAATTGATTTGGGGATTTTGATGGTTTCCTCCAAAGAAGATGGCATTGGTTGGTATGGAGAAGATTCATGACCAGGGACAAAGCTTGTGTTCAAATAGAATTCCTAGATGATTAAAGAACAGGTCAAGGGTTCAAAAATAAGTTTGGTTGAATAAGGAATCAAATGTCTCTACAACTCAAAAGTTGCATCAAATAATATGAAGATTTGACTTCATTTTTTCAAAATTTTCTTTCGATTTTGTTTAAGATCTTCATGTCACATCCCCAATACAAATATGAATATCTGCAGGCTAGTATTACAAATATAGCTTGTGTATCAGACAAGGACATAATCAAACAATATCTTATCAGTGCAATGCAAAATCTTTTCACGAATAAATAGAAGAAGCTAAATATGAGCATTCAAGAAGATCTTCTATGCAAGTTGATAGTCCAAATAATGAAGAGGTTGGAGCGGCAACAAACACCCAACTCTTAGATCTGGCAATATCATTTCTGCAGAATATGCTTTTTGTTGTTACAAAGCCAGTTTTGTAGAATGATGAGGATCTAGTCTAGGAGAAGGCATATAATGTTCTTATAAGCATACTTAAGGAATACAAGGATTTTCTGACAAAAAATGGAATGACATATTTGAACTTACATTTGCAACAATGCCATCTGGCCATTTTTCGGTCAATCGACACTGGCTTGATTGCTTGCACTATTTAATCATCCATATTTTGATGACTGGTGAGGAGAAGAAAATATTCAATTGACGAAGGAAGGTATTGATATGTTTCAATTTTTAAATAAAACTCTGTGTTGCAGAAGGCCGGGTTCATGACAAGCTTTAATGAAAAATTGTGAAAATAACCGTACATCAAAGATGGCAGTTTCCACTCCTCCAAGAAATGGTTTGTGAAAACTACTTCTTCGAACCGCAATAGATGAAATATTGCATGTCAAAACCATTGTTTTGATTTTTCTGGCTCACCAGGCAAGATTACAATACGGCTATGTTGTCGAGCTGCAATGCTTGGCACACCTGGATCTGGGATGGAACGTAGAAGGCTCAATTTACGGCTATGTTTCTGTGCCGTCTGGTTCTTGTTTGATACTCGCACAGCATAGGTTGGGAAAGTTGTCTTCATCTTGTAAATTAAAGTCCATGAATTTCATAGTTGGCACTTTGCCTAGCATTGGCCCCTTGATATCCACTCTGGTGTCGATTTCAGCCATCGATATCTCTGATTCCTTCACTACCTTGGCCTTGGTACACGCTTTGGGTGCGGTGGAGGTCGACATGGTAGGGATTTTCTATAAAAATTCTGGGCTCTCCTCTCTGATATTGTGCTTCCTCATGACAACACAGTTGCAATGGCTCTTCTATCTCTTTGCTCTCACACTTGGACATAAATGAAATGCTTATGCTGTCGTTGTATTTAAGCCCAATGTGGCTCGTTGATGTCACCTCGTGATGCATGATGGTACGTTGTTCTTGTTATAACTGTTGATGTATCCCCTGTGATCCATGGAAGTCATATTTTTGGAGTGTGATCCATCCTTTCCATGAGTAATGATTGCTCGAATTTGATAGTGGGTTGATCTTCTGGAATGATCGTTGATTCCTTCATAAATGCAGTGAGACGCTTGAATTTATTCTTTTGCTTTCTCAAAATTTCAAAATTACCTACCCACCTAACTCTTCTAGTCAACCAAAATCACACATAAATGACTCTCTAGGACCTATCGAATCAGACAACTGTTAATTACTTTCCTAACGCGACTGTTATGCTAGGTGATTAATGTTGCAATCTACCCATTCCTACTTTGGCTATGACACCGACCTTTACCACCTGTAGTTTTATTTGCAAACCCAACAGGGACACTTCCTAAAATTATGTGCTAGATGTACTTTGAAAGGCTTATTCGACATTGACTCCTACACCCTACACTACTTTATTGCTAATGACACATACATACAAACTGCCATGCCCTTGTGGACCATGATATGGCTTTAGCAAACTTCCATTAACGAGGCTTTTCATTGGCTGACCTGTGAGAGTGGCTAGCTTAGCTGTGCCTATCTCTATGATGAATAAGATCTGAAATGGACCCAACCATCTCAGTCTTAACTTACTTGGATTCTTCAAAAACTTATTGTCATACATAAGAACAAGTGCGCCTAGTTCTAGGATCTTGCTTTTAATGTTCCGATCATGCCATGTTTTTTGTCGCTTCTTTTCAACCAATTGACTGAACCATGTGATGAATCGATCTTCCTTTAGCTCCATCAACTCATCCAACATGCGCTGGACTGATTCGTCGTATGTCATGTTTGTTGCAATAGTTATGCGCAAGTTGGGGATGAAAAATTCCATGATCAGTGGCATAACGACTTCTTTTCCATAAACTAGCCTAAATGGCATGTGCTTAATGAGTCCTTTTCTTTTTGTTCTATATGCCCACAACACTACTGGAATGCGGTGATCCCATTTGTCGCGCTATACATTGCAGACCTTCGTTAGCGCCCGCTTCAATATCTTGTTGAATGCCTCCACTATGCCATTCGCCCAAGGATGGTAAGGCGTACTCCTTTGATGATATATCGTGAGCTGTTCAGTTAGCACACGGATGGTGGAATTCAGGAAATGAGTCCCCTTATTGCTTGTTAACACCTTCGAGCATCCAAACCTGGTGATGATGTGTTCGAATATAAACCATGCAACGGTCTCCAATGTTTAGTTTTTTACTGGTGCAACCTCTGACCATCTTGTCAAGTATTCTGTTGCGGTAATGATATACCGCATGCTAGTCCTTTGTGCAGGTGGGTTTATGGGGCCCACAAAATCAATAGCCCATTTCTCAAAGGGATCGAACGCAGTCATTGGGAAAAGGAGCATCTCATCACTGCGCGAAAACTTCTAGACTTGCTCATAGACATCACATTGTTTGCAATATACCTTGTCTTCTTGAAATAACAAAGGCCACCACAATCATGCGCATAGCACTATATGTGCTTAAGCCTTCCTTGCATTATGTCCACCTGCAATGCCTTCGTGCACCTCCTATAAGATATATAATCGTCCAAGCTCTAGTACACACTTGCGCAAGATGCCATTAGCTCCCAATTTATAAAGTTGTCCCATGATCAATTGGAAATCAACACTTCTTATCACCAGATGCCTGTGCTACGCAATTGTGTAATATTCTAGCACACATCCTATTGCCAGAAACACTACTATTTTGTTACACTAGTTGAGTACTTCCTTAATCCAGAACATTGCACATCGAGGAGATCATTGTACAGACTCCCCATAGTTTCACCTGATTCAATTATGAATAGATGGTCCGACCCAACATTGTACTTCCCAGGCTTGACCACGAATTTGAATTCAAACTCCTGGAATAGGATAAACCATCTATAGATGCACCCCCAACAATGGCTTGTTGACGAAGTACTTCAACACTTAATGATCTATGTAAAAAATTGAATGGACCGCCAAAGAGATAGGGTTGAAACTTCGGTAGCGCATATACCATTGCCAATCCTTTGCACTCAGTCGTCGTATAATTCTTCTCCGTAGGGGACAAATTCCTGCTGGAAAAGTACACAGGGTGATCGCTGTTTCCTTCTCCTCGTTGGGCTAGCACTGCTCCCTGCGCTACTAATGATGCATCCAAATGCACATGAAACATGTGCACCCAATCTAGAAAGATCAGAATCGCCACTATAACCAACTTCTCCTTCAAAACATCCAGTGCTTGCTAGCACTCCTGTGTCTAGATGTATTCGATATCCTTCTTCAATAGTTCTTCCAATGGTGTTGTGATACTTGCATAATTCCTGATGAACTTCCTGTCATACTTACTATGTAACAATATTGCAACCCTTTTGCATGTGTTGGGGATGACAGATTGACTATGATTGCAATCTTGTTTGGGTCGACTAATAAACCTTCCTTGCACACAATGCAACCTAAGAGGATTCCGAATGGAGTGCAAAAAATACACTTCTTCAGATTCAGAGATATTTGCATTTGCCTACACCTATCCAAAATCAGTCTTAATACTTGCAAAAGATCCTTCAACAGATTGAACACTGTCCATCCATCCAAGTATACCTAAAGGATCTTATGCATGAAATCCCTGAACGCAACTACCACTATTCTTGAGAACACAGTCGACACAATCTTTACTACCTGAAGGGCATCACGTTGTAAGAAAAGGAGCCCCATTATGTCACGAAAGAGGTCTTCTTTCGATCCTCCTCTGCTATGCGCACCTTATGGTATCTATAGAATATGTCAGTGAAAGAATATGCTTCTCGTTCTCCCACATTCTCTAGTACTTCATCGTTGAATGGTGTGGGGGAAGGGTCATGCACACATGCTGCATTCAAGCTTCTCACGTCTACGCAGATTTGGATTTTCCCTATCTTTTTGTCTTGGACCACCATCGGGCTGATCCATTCAGACTCTTCAACTGAAAAAATAATTCCCACATCCAACATGCGGTCTCGCTTCTTGCACACTTTCTCTTTATATTTGGGGTTCAATCTATATGGTCTTCTCTTTACTGGCCTGGCCCTTTCCTTGAGTTCAATGCTCATTTCCCCCAAGGAACCTGCGATCCCCTTCATTTAAAAAAAACTTCGTTGGAAAAGATCTTCATATTCTTTTAATAGGCCCACTATCCGGGTGACCATCTCTTGGTCCCAATAGTCTCCTATAACTTCCATCTTGGGTGCCTCTTCTATTCCTACACCGCGCACTTACCAACAATCTCTTTGATCTGTATATTGTGTGGATCTTCTTATCCATCCATCTCTGTACTTCCTACTTTCCAACAATATACCAGTTGATTCAACCATGCCAAATCCTTGTGATATCACTACAACAAATCCCTATGATTACCTTCTTGTTTAGCTCCCTTTTTTGCTTGCACAAATTGTTTTAATGTATTTTTATCCATTTCCTTGAAAACGTAGGTACTATTCATCGAGTTGGCGCTATTTATGGTGTTTTATGTGCCGTGTATGCCAAGTCAGTGCTACTTGGTGCTGACTTTAGCTTCCAGTTTAATTTCTTCTTTAGTTTCCTTTTTTGCTCCTTGTTTAGCTTCTAGTGTAACTTCCTCTTTAGCTTCCTGTTTTATGCCCTATTTTAGCTTCCAGTTTAGCTTCCTTTTTACCTTCCTTATTTTCTCCCGTTTTAGATTCCATTTTAGCTCCCTTGTTAGCTTCTAGGTTCGCTTCCTATTTGGATTCCAATTTAACGCCTATTGTGCATAAATAATTAAGTTGTTGAGGTCTTGGGGGTTAAGGCGATAGGGGAATTAGAGATTAGGGGATTTAGGGATTAGGGGTTTATGGATTAAGGGTTAAGGGATTAGGGATTAGGGGTTAAGGGATTAAGGGTCAAGGGCTAAGGGGTTAGGGGTTATGTAGTTTAATGGTTAATGGCCTAGGGATTATGGGTTAAGGGCTTAATGTTTGACATCTTAAGGGTTAGGGTTTAGGGGTTAAGGTATTAAGGCTTAAGGGATTAATGGTCAAGGGATTAGGGGTTAGGGGATTTAGGGATTAGGGGTTAGGGGATTCATGGATTAAGGGTTAAGGGCTAAGGGGTTAGGGGATAGGTATTTTAATGGTTAATGGCTTAGGGATTATGGGTTAATGGCTTAATATTTAAGGGGTTAGAGGTTAGAGGTTTAGGGGTTGAGGGATTAGGGATTATGGCTTAAGGGATTAAAGGTCAAGGGCTTAGGGGTTAGGGGATTCAGGGCTATGGGTCAAGGGATTAGGGATTAGGGGTTTAGGGCTTAAGGGTTAAGGGATTAATGATGAAGGGATTAAAGGTTAAGGGATTAGGAATTAAGGGATTAGGGTTTTAAAGGGTAAGGGATTAGTGATTATGCGTTAAGGGCTTAGGGGTTAGGTGTTAGGGTGTTCAGGGTATAAGGCCTTCAAGAGTTAAGGGCTTAGGGGTATGGGGTTTATGGTTTAGGGGATTTAGGGGTTAGGGGCTTATGGGGTTATCATTTAAGGTGTTAGGGGTAGAGGGTTAAGGGTATAGGGGTTTAAGTATTAAGGTCTTAGGGATTAATAGTTAAGGGGTTAGGGATTAGGGTATTAGGGGTTAAGGGATCAAGGGTCAGGGGATAAGGGGGTAGGGGATCAAGTGTTAGGTAGTTTAATGGTTAATGGCTCAGGGATTATGGGTTAAGGGATTAATGTTTAAGGGCTTTTGGGTTAGGGGTTAATGGTTTATGGGTTGAAGGATTAGGGATTAGGGCATAAGGGATTAAGGGTCAAGGGGTTAGGGTTTAGGGGATTCAAGGCTTATGGGTTAAAGGATTAGGGATTAGGGGTTTAGGGATTAAGGGTTAAGGGATTAGGGATTAGGGGTTCAGGGCTTAAAGGTTAAAGGATTGGGGATTTAGGGGTTAAGGGATAAAGGGTTAAGGGCTAAGGGGTTAGGGGCTAGGTAGTTTAGTGGTTAATGGCTTAGCGATTATGGGTTATGGGCTTAATGTTTAAGGGCTTTGGGGTTAAGGGATTAAGGATTAGGGCTTAAAGGTTTAAGGGTCAAGGGATTATGGGTTAAGGGATTATGAATTAGAGATTAGGTGTCCATGGATTAAGGGTTAAGGGTTAAGGGATTGGGTGTTGAGGGATTAAAGGTCATGGGCTTAGGCATTAGGGGATTAGAGGGTTTAAAGGGTAAGGGATTAGTGATTATGGGTTAAGGGCTTAAGGGTTAGGGATTAGGGGATAAGGCCTTTAGGGGTTAAGGGTTTAGGGGATAAGGCCTTTAGGGTTTAAGGGTTAGGGGGTTTAGGGGTTAATGGATTATGGGTATGGGATTTATCATTTAGGGGATTTAGGGGTTAGGGGATTATATGGTTACTGTTTAAGGTGTTAGGGGTAAAGGGTTAAGGGTCTAGGGGTTTAAGGGTTAAGGTCTTAGAGATTAACGGTTAAGAGGTTATTGGTTAATGGGTTAGGGATTGGGGGATTAAGGGTTTATGGCTTAAGGGTTAAGGGATTAGGGATTAGGGGTTAAGGGATTAATTGTCAAGGGATACAGGGTTATGGGCTTAGGGGTTAGGCATTTTAATGGTTAATGGCTTAGGTATTATGGGTTAAGGGATTAATGTTTAAGGACTTAGAGGTTAGGGGTGTAGGGGTTAAGGTATTAGGGATTAGGGCTTAATGGAGTAAGGGTTAAGGGATTAGGGGTTAGGGGATTCAAGGCTTATGTGTTAAGGTATTAGGGATTATGAGTTTAGGGCTTAAGGGTTAAGGGATTAGGGATTAGGGGATTAGGGCTTAAGGGTTAAGGGATTGGGGAGTAGGTGGTAAGGGATTAATGGTCAAAATCTAAGGGGTTAGGGGCTTAGGGGTATGGGGTAGGGATTATATGACACTTATGACACACCTCATATGCAGAACACTTATAATTCTACAACGAGTATATACTCTTATTTTATACATGAAATTTTATATTATAATTTTGTAGTGTTATACAAGATATATTCTTAATGTTATATAGATTTCTTGTGCTTATGTTTTTTTGTCTTGTATAGGTGAATGCAGAAACTAGAAAACCACAAAAAGGAACCTTGAAACACACAAAGCTTACACCTAAAAATCTAAGTCAAGTTGGATTTAGAAATAGACTTGCTTGGTTGAGTTATATGCAATCCAACCACATTGCCAGGAGGAGGCCAATTATAATAATTGCTATCCATGGAAATAATCAATGTTAAAGGTAGCATAACTACTACTAAACTATTGTGTCTGGATGATCTCTAAACCATATTTATTTTAATAATTAATGTAGATCTCTATACTATGTGTTTATGAATAATTAATCTTCCTTTTTTTAATGGTGGTTGACCGTTTGTTAGAGGGCTAGTCCATCGGAGAAATGCCAACACTTGATATTCCAAGTAGAGAATCAAGGTATGACTAGAAATACAATCATTACATTAAGGGCTCAACAAGAACAAGATGTCACTTACAAGAATTGAACCTGGGTGGGGAGTGCTACAATCATTCCTCCCAACCACCCATGCTACAATCAATGGACCATATAATTAATCTTCCTTTTAGTATTTCCTCTTATCACTATTTTTTTGAAATATAAAATCTTATTTATTTTGTAACAATTTAGCTGTAATTATATGAATATTTTATCATCATTTATAATAAATTATCATAAATAAAATTTGTTAAAGTCTTTTGCATTTTTTTTTAAAATTTATAATTATTTTTCTATTTTAAATTTGATTTTACATTATGTGATCAAATGTTTTATATTTTCTTTTAGTTTAGTGTAATTTAGATTATTATTTATGTCAATTTAAAACATATTAATAATATTGAATATTCATGTTTTGAATATACAATTTTTTTTCTTTTAATTTATTGTAATTTAAATTATTATTTATGTCAATTTAAAACATATTAATAAAGTTGAATATACAAATTTTTATATTAATTTGTATTGAATAAATAAATAATATTTTTCTTAATGTTAACTACAAAAGGTACCATATTATTAATATTTAGTGTATTAATATTAAAAATACCAAATATATCAATTTAAGTTTCAAATTGCCTTGTGATAATATGTGAATTTATTTTATATAGGCTTTTTATCATTTTTAAACTTTCTAGTCATAATGTAAATATAACTAAGGCAAAAAGAAATTAATTAAAAGTTTCCAATTCATAGTGATCAATTACAAAATATATTTATGTGGCTTATTTAAATATTTTATAATAAAATGTAAAAATATATTTAATTATATATTTATATATATATATATATATATTTTAAGATATGAAATAGAAAACTAAAATTTAGCTTTAAATTAAATTTTCACCTAATTTTAGGCAATTAAACATTTTTCTTTCATTTAAGGATTTTATTTTAAGTTTTTAATAAAACATACTATATAAATTATGTTCAACATAAATAGGGAAGCAATATAAAAATAATGAAGTTAACAAAGTGACTTATTTAAATTATTGTGAGATATGTGCATTATTTTTTTTAAAGTTTTGTGTGTTCACAAACATGTTGATACAAAGTGAATGGAAGAAGCATATGAAATTGAAAATTGGGGTTAGGTAGTTTAATGGTTAATGGCTTATGGATTATGGGGTAAGGTATTAATGTTTGAGGGATTACAGGTTAAGGGATTAGGGATTAGGGATTAAGGGATTAAGGGTCGAGGGCTTAGGGATTAGGGATTAAGGGATTAAGGGTCGAGGGCTTAGGGGTTAGGGGATTTAGGGATGATGGGTTAATGGATTAGGGATTAGGGGTTTAGGGCTTAAGAGTTAACGGATTAAGGATTAGGGGTTAAGGGATTAAAGGTCAAGGGATTAGGCATTAGGGGCTTATGGGGTTTAAAGGGTAAGGTCTTAGGGATTATGCATTAAGGGCTTAGGGGTTGGGGGTTTAGGGGATGATGCCTTTAGGGGTTCAGGGATTAGGGGTATGGGGTTTATGGTTTAGGGGATTTAGGGGTTATCGTTTAAGGCTTTAGGGGTTTTGGGGTTAAGAGTTTAGGGGTTTCAGGGTTAAGGTCTTAAGTATTAGCGGTTAAGAGGTTAGGGTTAGCGCCTTGCGGTTAGGGGATTAGGGGTTTAGGGATTAAGGGTTAAGGGATCAAGGATTAGGGGTTAAGGGATTAAGGGTCAAGGGTTAATGGGTTTGGGGCTTAGGGGCTAGGTAGTTTAATGGTTAATGGATTAACTATTATCGGTTAAGGCCTTAGGGGTCAGGGGTTTAGGGGTTAAGGTATTAGGGGTGAAGCCCTTAGGGATTAGGGCTTAATGGATTAAGGGTTAAGGTATTAGGGGTTAGATGATTCAAGGATTATGGGTTAAGGGATTAGGTATTAGGGGTTAAGGGATTATGGATTAGGGTTTTAGGGCTTAAGGGTTAAGGGATTAGGGAGCAGGGGTTAAGGGATTAAGGGTCAAAGGATAAGGGGTTAGTGGCTTAGGTGTATGGGGTTTATGGTTTAGGGGCTTTAGGGGTTAGGGGGTTATCACTTAAGGTGTTAGGGGTAAAGGGTTAAGGGTCTAGGGGTTTAAGGGTTAAGGTCTTAGGGATTATCGATTAAGTGGTGGTTAACAGGTTACAAATTAATGGATTAAGGGTTTAGAGCTTAAGGGTTAAGGGATTAGGGATTGTGGGTCAATGAATAAATGGTTATGGGCTTACAGGTTAGGTAGTTTAATAGTTAATGGCTTAGGTATTATGGGTTAGGGATTAATGTTTAAGGGATTATGGGTTAGGGGTTTAGGGTAGTATGTCATCATTATAATGCACTTGACATGAAGTAAACTTGTACAATATTAGAATACCCAGGACACTAAATATTTGGACCATAAACATGATCCTTACACATCAAAAGGGAATTTAATATGGAATCAATGTCCCATGATTTCAATCTGGTGGCTATTTCAAGGTTATGTGCATTTTCTATGGTTCTTATGAATTAAACCATGGTAAAAGGATAAAAGACCATGTGTTCCCTCCATACTATCACATTATGCCCCTATGCACACTGAACCCTCCCACCCCTTACACAATATCCCCCAACCCTTGGGATCTTAAACAAGGCAATAGACCCCTAAATCCCTTTATCGATACAACATTAATCACACATCTCACCATTATCACGACACACTTAGCCTTGACACATCATGGTGAAGGGATTACGGGTCACGAGGTTAGGGGTTAGGGGATGAGGGGTTATATGGTTTAAAGTTTAAGGGCTTAGGCTTTGGATTAGTGAAATATTTCAATATGTTTTTTAATATAAATTAATGAACAAACTTTGCATACATTGTGCTTAATGGTTTGGATTTACATTGTTTTACATATACAATATATGTAATTATATTTTTTAAAAATTGCATATTTAATGTATTGTTATTTAATAGGCTCTTCATCCTAGTTCAATCTTAGTCTAATCAATAACCTGACAACACCTCTAAACCATTATCAACCAATAAATGACCACTACCCATGCTAACTCTTATCCAACTAATCCTAATTTTTTCTGCCAACAATTCATATTAAAGATTGAACACTTTAAGTAGATTGCAATATGTAATTTCTATCGAGACAAATAATAATGAAGCATTTCAAATTTTGGGCCATAAAAAAATCATTTTTTAAACATGGATTATGAATTCTGTAAATTTAGAAGTCTTGATCATTTAAATTATTGTCTGCAACAATGTCATCCAGTGTATCCTTGTCAATGTTCATATGTTCTTGCAAGTATTTAATATTATTCTTGCGACACCATCCTGCTAAAGTGGTATTATAATCATCCTCGTCTTCGCCTTCATCATCTTCAACATCAATGAAATTTGTTTGTAGACCATCTATATTATTACTAGATGTATTTGGATCATCATTTTCTATATCATCCATATTGTTGTCTTATATAAGATTATCTAACTATGGATTTTGTTGATTGTCATGACCAAGGGTGTCATCTAACTGATCATTCTGTGTGATGCACCTTTGAACCTACTTCTCCACATTGTTAAGGGAAAATTCTCATCATTATCAACTTCACATTCTTTTGCCTCAACATAATCATCTTCAACATCATCATGGATGTCAATTTCTTCACTGTTATCTAATCCCCCACCCATATTTTGTTGTCCATCGTTGTTATGATCCATATTCATTGAGGCATTGCCAAATACATGCCTTAATATTGGGTCATAATGTATGACAAGTATCCATTTCGGTCCAAAATATCTTCATAGAAAAATACCCGCACATGAACCACATACACATATTAGACCTATGTTATAACATTTTTATCGATCAATAAACACACACATATATACATTTGCAATAAACTATGAATTAACATATTATTGATCACTACCGCTTCTTGTTTGAGTTAAAGAAATACCCGCTCACAATGAATTGGTAGAACATAAGGATATTTATTGTCCAGTAGGAACCTTGAGGAATATATTTGACGGACAATCTACCGAGAGCGGACTCAAGGCCTGATCTCCCTAGCTCAATGTGAGTCTAGAACAAATTGGACAGAACATAAAATACTTTCCTAGATCATATGGAAATACAAACGTAAGGATAAATCATTTACCTTAGATTTGTAGATTCCTTTCTCCTTCGTTGATCCGATGCTCCAGCGCTACCAGATTGCAAGTAGCTAAACCTTGTTGAACATGTGACATACTACGAGAGGTGAAAGCATATATCTCATATGATAGATCTAAGTTAACATTTAAGGAGGAAAACTCTAAACATCATCCAAGAGACAACATTTATGGAAAGCAATTATATTAACTGTATTGAAGAGTGAGGAGTACAATAGAAAAGAGGATTACAACCATTGCCTTAATGGTGCAGGCTCCTTTCGACAAGCCATGCCAAAGCTCCTAGAGAGAAGTGGATGTTCTCCAAGCTAGAGTATTAGATCTATTGGGATTGATTTCACCAGCATGAGAGTACCATAGACTTCCTCCTTTTGGAGAGGGGTAGAGCTTCACTTAAATAGGACTAAGTGGATAGGGTATGGATAGGATAGGTTAAGATATGGTAGGAGAGAGATAGGGGATCCTCCCTAGAGGTTAGGAACCGAAGTCCAGCTCCCCCAACAGGTCAGGGATAGGGATCCAAGTCAGCAACCTTCGAGAATGAGCTCGAAGAAGCTATTTTTTCCCATTAACTGACTTCATCTCAACTTGTAATGGAGCAAGGTGCGACGTCGCATGTTGCATGAGTGCAACCTGCGACGACCTCTCAAAACCTAGTATAATTGGGTACAAATCCTTCCAGGTTAACCACTTAGCCAGGATGACCCCAGGGGTGTATACACAAAATCTCATGATGGGAAGATTTTAGGTGTAACAGAATGCCCCCCAAAGCATGAAGCTGTTGAAAAATAGATAGGTGAAATGCTTTGATAGAAGGAATGGCAATAGGCTTGTCGGACGAAGGACATTGCTGCAGTACAACTGAATCTGAATTGACAATCTCGTACAACATGGTTGCCGACTAATACATTCCATATCCATGGTAGTAATGACTGACTGAACACAATCATGGCTACTAGACACAAGCATATATCCATGATGAAATGATAACACAGCCACGACCAATACAAATGTGGATCCGTGTAATATGACTCAATACAAATTCCATCGCAACCTGGGTGAAACATGATTCCCTAGGGTCTTCAACCTGAACCTGCAATGATACGAATCTATCCATGTGATTACAAATGTCTTGACATCGAACATGGTAGAAACCGCTTGATTACCGGTCATTGAGATAAACCGTTAACAAGCACGAGGGAGATCACCATTAATGTTAATGATTCCCAAGGTATCACATTACATATCACCAAGCGTGAATAAGTGAGTTGAAGTTGAACGCAAGATGAAATCTTTCAATCAAGAGTCAATGATGTAAACTCATGTTGAAAGCGAGGTAACCTGCCATTGAGGCATGTAGGGCCAAGGTACTTGGTTGGTTTCTGGATTCAATCTTTGGATGATGTGTTGAAGTCGACAAAGATGAACCCGTCGAAGGAGGGCCATGATGAATCCCTCATCATTGACACGAAACACAACAAAAGATGTGTAGAGTAGATCGGTGGTACAATAACATGTGAGACTGACTCAGAGTAGACCGACATGATTGAAGGTTTACTGACTGCAAATAGTGAAAATGTTCTTAAACATGGGCATGGCATGTCTTGGCAGTATTGACTTGACGAGTACGACACCAACTCCTAATGCAATTGATGATGTAAGCTTTCTTTGAATGACTCAAAGGAGTAACAAGACCCAGAAAGTAAGTGAGACTCGAGGACAAACAGATGATTCAAGTACTGTATGCAAATGCAGATGAGTGCCATGCTCAAGAACGACTAGGTACTGCCACTGATAAAGGTGTAAATACAAAAGCTTTCCTTTTTCCCCATCATGAATGATGAGTGCCTGATGTGTTTTTTACGAGCTTGATGAGGGTAACCAGATGCTCGGTATAGCTCATCTCACAGATGAGTCCAATCCCAAACATTTTTCGAACTTGGGATAGGAGGCGTCCCATGATGGGCCCTTCAATGTAAAAATTTAACGAGTCCATAGAAGGTAAAATCGGTCGTCATT
Source organism: Larix kaempferi (assembly GCA_027924585.1). Lineage (NCBI taxonomy): Eukaryota > Viridiplantae > Streptophyta > Pinopsida > Pinales > Pinaceae > Larix > Larix kaempferi. Next base: position 15,928,991 of record BSBM01000050.1, on the reverse strand, counting down.
TCATGTTTAGAGAGTCTGAAAAGAACTAAAGAAGACTCCAACAGTCCTCTTTTGTAAATTTAGCCTCATCGCCTGAAAAAGGGTAAAACAATGCGAGAGAGGACTCTTCCAGTCATGATTGGTTGGAGTATACCTTTTTCGTAATTAGTGCCCCCTGGTCCGAAAAAGGGGTAAATTATCACCAGGAAGACGACCATTCAAATACTTTAACAAGCGTGAACGCGACAAGTTCGCTTGGCAATCTTTTCATTTTTCGAGAGCTTGAAAAGAGCTTAACGGTAGACTCCGGGGGTGTCCTTTTCCGTGGGAGTTTAACGAGCCTGGAAAAGTGATAAATCGCAACTCGGTACTTATTCTCATAGTTTCAAGAGCACGAGAACAAACGAAGAGTAAGCTCATCACCACAAAATAATTACAATTTAACCGTTGCAAAAATAACGACAAAACATTCAAGGGAGTGTTCATACCTGAAATGACCGTTGTAATGAGAGAAACGACATGAAAAGACCACTTACAACTCCTGCATACTTGGAAACTAGGTCAAATAGCCAAACAATATCCCAAATATGATAAAAAATGATGAATAACATGGAAAATGACCCTAGAGCATCAAATATTTGAAAAAGGAATATTCTATTTTATTTATAAATAGAAAAATGGGCCAAGAATAGTCACCATTGTTTCATTTGCCAATTTGGGAGCAGAAGTGCCAATTTGGAGCCAAAACTTCTCTTGCCGGTTCCGGGAGCTACGAGCCACCATTTCACCCAACGTCAGGAGCAGGTAAGCCTAAACTTCATCCAGCAAACTTCTAGTGGATTATATTTTGATTTTAGGTTCAAATTTTGGATTTTTTTGATGGATTTATGGAGGGCTATTGCGCCCTCGGCTCGTTGCAGTTTGCCCTTTCGGGAACTGCGACGAGACCGACTCGGCGCAAGTCCCGAATAAATGGGGTGCGACGTCATCGCACTGTATTCATTGACACAGTGCGACAACGTAGATGCATTTCCCAACCATCAAATTAAACCCAAAAAAGGAACTTCTTGTGGTTGAAGTGAGGTTTAACAGTGTTTAAATGCCCATTTTGGCAGGTTACTGGCAAGCAAACATAGTTTTAGAGTGGTGGGAAAGAGAACACGAGGTGGAAGACGTACAAGCTGCCAATGATCCAGAATGCGTGAATGCTTTGAGAAACTGCGGTTTGCTCAAGTTCTTTAAGATTCAGGGGATGAGGTCTCAAATCCCGCTATTGTCACATATGCTCCGGTGTTGGGATGCGGCCCAACAAAAATTTGTGATCGGTGAGCACATTCTCACTATAGATGTTGAGGACATATATTTTCTTACTGGTCTGTCCCGGAGAGGGGACCCTGTAGCTCTCACCGGATCACGGGCTAGTGACCGCACTGTCGATGACATGGTGTCACAACATTGTATTGCTCTTGCTCGATCTTCCAGTGGGAAGATTCCCATTAGGGATGTTGTGAACCACCCACTACGTACCATATTGTTCACTATTACTAGAGTGGCGGGGAGCCAAGCCCCACACATGGCCACTCGGGCTCAAATGCTTTATGTGGAGGACTGTATGTCCCCCAGGATCTTCAACTGGTGCGAGGGTCTCCTCGCAAACGTCCGAGCTCAACTGACCAAGTGTCGGCGGGAAGAGCTCAAGTAGTTTGGATATGGATCGATCGTGGTATCGTTCCTCTTGGAGCGGATCCCCCTCTTGTGCCCACAGGTACAACTGGATGACAGGGAGCCTAGGGATCCCCACAAGCTTAGATGGGCAGAGGTGATGGCCCGCCATGGTGGGGGTCCTATCATCAGCTTTGGGGGCGAGTTCTTTAGTTGGCTGGAAGGCCAGTTACTCATGGTTGAGGACTACGCGTACGGTGGTACAGATTATAGAGAGGATCCTGACTTGGTGCTGCCCGAGGGTGCAACATGGGGAGATATGGGTAAGAACAAAACCCTTGTACTATTTAGTTTTGTATATTTATAATTTTTTTTGATGCAGTGTTGACAAGTATATGACATGTGTGTGCAGATGTGGGTCCCATACGGCCGGTAGGATTCTCTCTTTTGGAGAGGAGAGATAGAGGTGGGGAAGTAGTTGTGCCCCTAGGTGTTCATGCTTCCATCGTGGAGATGGAGGAGGTGTACAGGAACTTGTCCCAGCTGACAGTAGATGTTCCTGAGCCAGCAGTGGATGATTTACTGAGACCTATGCAGAGGTTTGGAGTTGGAGCATCAGTATGCTTCAACGCTTTACTCCACAAGGTAGCGAGGACTATGGATTGCTTCCACACTCAGAGATAGAGAGTTGTCCGTCCTAGGGGTGTACGGGCCAGGCGTCAGGCCTGATGACGTTATTATACTTGTACTGAGAGCTTAGAGGCCTCATATTTTGTACTACGAAAAGCTACGGGGCTTCAGATTTTTGTAGAGACTCACTGAAAGCCTTTGTGCTTCAGATTTTTGTACCAGCACTACTTTTGATGATATATATATACAGACATTCTCGGTGATTTATACATTATGTGTTTTAAAATGATGAATGATGTGACCTTGTTCATATGTTTTCTTTTTATACAATATATTATTTACATGTTGTGAATGCTTTTACATATTATGAGTGTTATGTGTGTGAGATGTACCAATCCAAAATGAAGTTGGCCATCAAGTCAGCAACTGTGTTTAACTCTCGTGGAATGTGCAGGTATTGAATGGATTCAAATGACCTCTCCAGGAGATGGAGCAAGGTAGGATCACGGATAGCATAGACCTGGTTAAGGTGGGAAACCACTAATTGAGAATCCGTGTGGATGACAATGTGGTTCATATCCAGGGAGATAGCACTGGTTAGGGTTCCAATTACCGCCTGATACTCTGCGGCATTGTTGGTTGCAAATCCAAGGAAAATCCCTCTTGAGATGATGAGCTCACCTGTTGGGGAATATAGTACCCAGGCTGCTGAGACAAGGTTACGGGTATGCCAGCTGGTGCCGTTCGTGAATCCGTAGCATGTTTCTATCTGCACACGCAGACAGGACATGGTATAAGAAGCGGAAACAAGATCTAAAGAAACAAAAATAAGTGCGTCACACCACACAAAAACATAAAAACACAAAAACACACCATGTACAGTATATACAAGAAAATCTATGCATGACAGGTTCAGGCATAGTACCTCTTCAGGTAAATCCCATTACGGGGTTCACCCAAAGAGATTTTGTCATAGTCTTCAAGCTCGTAAGCTCCCTTTTCCAAAACACGTTTGACAATGTAAGGTCCATGCCACATGGACTCGAACTTTCCTGCTCCTAGTTTATCATGCTTCTGGTCATATGTGAGGACCAGGTCACCCTTGTTGAAGATACGAGGTTCAACTGACTTGTCGTATTGAGCTTTGATGCGTTTCTTATGCACTTCATTAGCGCGAGCAGCATCTCGGCGGGACTCGTCGAGTTTTGCTAAGTGGAGGAGACGTTCTTCCTCGGTAGTGGTGTTAGGAAGAAGTTCGACAACGAGTTGTAGAGACGGAATTTCTCACTTTATAGGTAGGACAACCTCCAATCCATACACCAATTGGAAAGGAGTGAAACTTGTGGCGGTTTTAACGGAGGTTCCGTAGGCCCATAACGCTGAAAAGAGCATATTATGCTAGTTGGACTTATGCGTACCTACCATCCTTTGGACCATGGTTTTCAAGACTTTGTTAATGGCCTCGACCTGTCCATTGGACTGCGGGTAGTAGGGTGTTGAATTTTCATGGCGAAAACCCAACCTATCGCTCAGTTCATCACCCATGTGGTTCTGAAAGTGAGAACCATGATGGGTAACTATCGCCTGAGGAACTCCGAACTGCGCTATTACATGATTGAACATGAAGAGTGCGGCGGTTTTGCCGTCGTTTTGGTATGTAGGCATAGCCTCGGCCCACTTTGTGAAGTAATCTACAGCTACAATGATGTAACTATGCCCCTCGGCCGAGGTAGGCTTACAATGCATAAAATCGATGCCCCATTTTGCGAAGGGGCCCACGGAAATAACTAGGTGTAACGGGGCGGGATGGGTGCGCTTCTTCGTATGGAAGTGTTGGCATGGAGGACATTTTTTCACGGCCTTAATACAATCTTTGAAGATAGTAGGCCAAAAATATCCTGCGCATAAGATCTTCTGGGCTGTAGCCATCCCAGAGAGGTGACCGCCACACGCCCCAGCGTGACAGTCATTTAGAACGCGTTCAGCCTCATCGTGAGTTAGACAACGTCGAAGAATTGAATCGATGCCACGACGGTACAAAGTATCATTGATGATCAGATAATACTTCGCATGGTGACGTATTCTACGACGGTCGTCGCGAGACAGTTGAGGGTTGAAGCATTGGGTTTGAAGATATAATGAAATATATCCATACCACGGATCAGTCGTACTGATGAGAAACAATGATTCATCTGGAAAAGTGTCATTGTGCTCAATTTCTGCATCAGGACGGGGAAGGTCACAGATAAGCTCAGCAAACACCAAAGACTTTTTAGACTTGTCTTTCTCGAAAGAAGGTTAAATTCTTGCAGTATCATGATCCAGCGTGAATACCCTCCCCCAAGCACCTGACGTGTCAGTACGTGGTACATGGGGTTCGGGTCTGCGATGATGGTGGTGGTGCGGAGCAAGATATAGTGTCAGAACTTTTGGATGGTGATGACCGCCGCGAAAGCAAGTTTTTCGACATGTGAATATCTAGTTTCAGTGTCAGTGAGACCCTTACTCGCATAGTATATTACATGTTCCTGGGCGTTTTGATCCCTGTACCAAGACCATGGCGATAATGGTAATAGAAGCAGCGAGATATAAGATATAATCTCAATAATAATTGGGTGGTTGGAGCATGTGGCCATGCATGATGGCATGTTTGATATTGTCGAAGGATTTTTGAGCTTGATCATCCCAAATGAATGGGACGTCCTTCTTAAGCAGTTTCATATACCCCTGAGTCTTTTCCGCAAAATTGCAAACAAAACGTCTTAAATAAGTCGCCTTCCCTTGGAGACTTTGAAGTTCCGTCACATCAGTCGGGGGTGGTAGGTTGATGATGGCCTCCACCTTTAAGGGATCAATACGGATCCCATCCTTCGAGACAATAAATCCTATGAGGCATCCAGACTCAACGCAAAAGATACACTTATGAGGATTCAGACGGATATTGTACCGTCTGTATTTGAGGAAAATGGCCGTCAGATGATCCATGTGGGACTCACGCTGCTTTGAATGAGCAGGTAGATCATCCAGGTAAGGTTCCACAAAGTCCTTAATGTCATGGAAGCCATACGACATGGCCCGCTGAAACGTGGCGCCAGTGTTTTTAAGGCCAAATGGGAGTTTGCGGTATGCAAACATTACCCACGAGTAGATGAAAGCCGTCTTATGTTGGTCGGCTGGGTTGATCTCAATCTAGTTGTAACCAGAAAATCCATCCATGAATGAAAAGATGATGCTTCCGGCACAATTGTCGATAATCTGGTCAATGAACGGGGTCGGGTAGTTGTCCTTAGGACAAGCTTTGTTGAGGTCCCGATAATCGACACAGGCGTGAATGGTACCCTGCTTTTTGTTCACAGGGACGACGTTTGAGACCCAATCTGTCAACGGGACAAGATAGATGAAGCTAGCTTTTAAGAGATTTTCAATCTCTGCCTTGATTGCTACAGTCTTCCGGGGGTGTACCGGTCGCAACTTTTGACGTACATGTTTGATGTCGGGATAGGTTTTTATTTCATGAGAAACAATTGCGGGGTCTATCCCAGGAATCTCCTCATAGGGCCAAGCAAATACATCTCAGAATCGCTTAAATAAGGCTGTACCAATAGCTATTTCTTCATGGGAACACTTCTGGCCTATGCGAATGTGTTCCACTATACCAGGTTTCACCAAAATGTCTACCGGGGTGGTAGGCTCAATGTTGGCCAGGTTGCACTCAGTGTCTGAAAGACATGTAAGTATGGGGGAATGAGGGAATGGGTAGATGTCCAGTGAGAAAATGGTGCTAATGTTGTCCTCTATGTACTCCAAAGGCGGGAGAAAAGATGATCTATGGTGGAGGTCATCCCACGACCATCATCAACATTCATAATTTCCATGATGGACTCGTCTGAATGAAAAGTCCGAAGTAAGAGATGAGGTAGAGATGATGCCCATTGTAGAGAACAAGATGGGGAGGCCATAGTGAAGTGGTCCTCCGGTGCTGATTGGATAGCCTCGTAAATGTGTTCAGCGGGTGAAAGAGGCATTGCGTTTCCAATCAGGCGTGTTGTGGTTTCGTCCGGTACAAGCCAAGTATCAGTGAGGTGAGATGAAATCTCTGTGGAGATCATGTTCACCGAGGCAACATGATTAGGGGGGTCCAAAATCGGAAAAACGCCCATGAGAGATGAATCTTTCAACAGGCCAACCCCTATACTCTCATACTATTTTGACATTTGTCCAATGGAAGGAATGTGGTCACCAGTATGAGTAGTAGTGTCTGGTGTGCACAAATCTAATTGGTCAACAATAAAAATTCATCCTTGGTGGGGGAATTGTACTATGCGGAAGACTGAAGAGGCTACCGCCTACATGGCGTAAAACCAATTGCGACCAAGCAAGAGATTATAATATATTGGGGTTGAGACCACTTCCACATTAATGGTTACGGTCTTTCCGCCCAAATCAACTACAAGAGTTTGTAAGAGCCCATGAGGTTGAAAGCCACATCCGTCGAATGCTTTCAACGTGGTAGGGGAACGATTCAATTCGGGAGAGCCTATGGCTCTCCAACAGGTGATCGACATGACAATAGTAGAGGCGCCTTCATCCAAACGGGTACGTTGGACAATCTTCCCAGGAACGTTCGCAGCAACTTGGAATGCGAGCTGTTGGGAAAGCCTCGGCTTGAAGTAGTCAAGTCGGAACATGATGGTATTCAAAGAATCGGGGTCAACTGCATTGATGGCTGCAAGGAGAGTTTTGCGTTGATTAGGACAATTCTGCAAAACTTCCAGGGTAGACATGGCGCAAGGAGCTTGTGCCAAGTCTTCTACGATATTGTAATTTTGTGCCGCCCGAGCATTAGGATTGAAAACGGATTTTCGAATCGTGCTCTTGGGTGGTCGGAATATGGAGTCTAAAGACGGCTTCTCAATGGTGAGAGAAGCTGATGGTACAGTGACATCAAGTAAGGAGTTGGAAGCTTGTTCAGAATTACTTCCAGCAGGTTCCTTCGAAGGGACCGAGTCGTATGATCGCGAGCATGTGTTCAAATTGATCATCTTGTTACGCACCATGAGAACATGCGTGGTATTGGATGTTTCCCCCTGGGCTGGGCGGGGGTTGAGCAATCATTTGCTGATTCTGAGTGGGAAACAGATTGTTGAGGATTGGGGGAGTGGGTTTACCTCTAAGAAACTTTTGGACTTCGTCTCTATGGGGACACTCTTTAGAGAAGTGATCATCTCCGCACAGTAAACAAGGATACTTTAATTTTCATTTTTGTTTGGTATCATCAGGAGTGCTCTTTTGTTCCTGCTGGGCAGAAGACTTCTTGGATTTCCCTTTGTTCTTCTTCTTACCGCCAGATTTCTGAGACGAAGATGATTGGACAGAATTCACCTCTTCAGTTACAGCAGGAACAATTGATTTGGTGGTGCTGTGGCCAGCCGAAGTTGGTGATGGGGAGGAACCATGAAGGTTCGATGGTCCAAGAGTGCTGGCAGCAGGCTGGGTGTTAAGGGATCCAATGATGCCATTAGTTTGGGGTCCCTTAGGAGGTTTCGTGGGGTCATAAGTGTTGCGGGGTGCGTTGGGAAGAATCTCAAACAACGTGCCCGATTGAGTGTAGACTAAATCTAAGTAATGGGCACGAGCGATAGCTTGCTCTTCGGTGACAGCACCGCCCATGGCGACATCTCGAGCTATGTGAGGAATGAGAGACTTTGTAAACCAATATGCTAGGAGTTGGTCTGGAATGGGAGCCTTAATCAAACGTCTTCTCCTTCACCACTCATGTATATGAGTAGAGATATGAGTAGCGGTATTTTGGGGGAGAGAGGTGAGAAGGTTCGTACCAGTTTCGTACTATATAGGCAGTTGGAAATGGGTAAAAAAGTTCATAGCAAGAGACCCGAAATCACGAAAAGAATGAGGTGGTAATTCAAAGTACCACTTTGCAGCCGAACCAGTGAGAGTCCGTTGAAATAATCTCATACGGATCGAGTCATCCATCAGAGAGTTGGATGAACACCATAAATGGTATGTCATCACATGGTGCTTAGGATCCTCATCCGACTTGCCGTCAAACTTGGGGATATCCGATGAAAGTTTCACCGGAATCGGGGGGCAGTTAGTCCCATGGTAAATGGGGTCGTTCGTGAGTCGAGATAGATCAGGTAGGTACAAAGTAGCCAAAAGAGGCAGTTGTTGATTAAGATGCGGGTACTGGTAGTACTGATAAGGCATGTAAGGATCGGTAGGGCCTCGTATTGACTGATTAAAGGGTGACCACGGAGGAAACTAACTGTAGGGGGGTGTGCCGCCCGGAACATAAAGGGGTCCTCCACCATAAGGTGGTCCATTCCAATAAGGTGGGGTTCCACCTCCACCATCGGGAGGAGGTGGAGGTCCGCCGCCACCGCCGGGGGGAGGTGGAGGTCCATAACCATAATAAGGTGGCTCGCCACCACCTCCTCCGGGAGGGGGTGGTGGACCACCTCCAACGCCAGAAGGATGGAGGCCCCCACCACCTCCACCGTCGGAAGGATGAGGGTCTCCACCACCACCACCACCATAATAATTAGGTCCGCCACTGCCTCTGCCTGGAGGGGGTGGTGTACCACCTCCACCACCCGAAGGGAAATGTCCTCCCCCACCATAATAGAGTGGTCCTTTGCCGTCTCCGCCTAGGGGGGTGGTGGATCATTCCCACCACTACTGGAAGGGTGGGGGCCATTGTTGGTAGGATGAGTTGGACCTCCGCCAGAAGGTCGAGGTCCAACTCCTCCAAAGTTAGGTGGGGGCCCGCCGCCTCCGGCAGGAGGTGGGGGTGGACCGATTGGTGGTGGTGGTGCTTGAGGGATAGTTGGTTGGTGTCTATGTTGTAAAACGGGCTGCTTCCCCCATAGAGTGTATGGGTTTCCTAGATAAGGTATCCCGTATGGTGCGTTTCCGGGATTAGATTGGCCCAGCGTAGGGTTAAAGGACCCTGGATACGCTTGACTCCATGAGGGTTGAGTTACATTGGATGGCCCCCCAACATGAGATAATCCCATGGTGGATGGTCTAACGGGTTGGGAAGGTCCAATGGGAGGTCCGTTGGGGATTCTGCCCCCTACGTTCTGGTTAGGAAATGGGGGTTTCCCCCCAGCCACAATAGACTGACCACTAAACAAAGGTTGAACCAACATAGGTTATTGACTATCTACCGTAGTAGTAATGTTACCAATGAGATAATCCGGGGGAATGGAGTATCCTCCCCTTGAATTTTGAGGTGGGGGAGTAACTGGTAAAGTAACCGCGGTAGTGACAGGTGTGTTGGACTATTGTTGTTCAACAGGTTGGGTAGTAGGAAGTACTGAATTGGTCTCCTGTCTAGGAGGTACATGTGCAGGGATGGATGGTTGACTAGTTTCAGTAGTGTTCACGTGTTGTGTGGATGATTCTAGTGACTCGAAAGATAAAGAGCGACCTGGGATTGGTTGATAAGGGGGTGACGATGGGTCTTCAACCCTTCGTTGGAGACTTGAATTCCGACACCTCTCAGCCATAGACCGAAAGTGAGCCAATTGGCTACGGTAATAAGCCAAAGGATCATCCAGAGTAGTCTCATTAGGCAGGGGTGCAATGGAAAAATGGGCCACTAGGTGACCGGTAGAAGATGTCCAATAAGCTGCTGAAGGACCAACAGCTGCTGTGGGGTCATCCTGGGGTTGATTTATCCATTCCAACGATCCAGGCTCTCCCGACATAATGGGAGATAGGTCTTGTGAAGTGGGGATTTGTGCTTCTTCATCCCGCGGAGGATGAGAGGCAGGTGAATCTGGAGGAGTATGTGGAAACAAATGTCCTCCAATATCCAAAGTGGGGTTTTCCACTTCTTGTGACCCGACCCTGGCTTGAGGATCCATCCTTACCCTCAAAATTACCTCCTGGTTAAGGGGATATTCGGGTGGCAAGTTTTGGATTCCATGGGACCTTCTCTAAGGAAAGTCATCTAGAGTGACTGAAACAGAAAAGTTTCTCCTAAGGAAAGCTAAAAGAAAAGTAGACCAGACAAAACCCTACGCAAATAAGGCCACAAGCAAACTCATGTGATAAGAGTGGATTCAAAGTCTGGAACCTCACGGGATTATCAAGGCATCGCAAACCGCTATATATTGCAGGGTCCAACAATATGACGCGACAAGGAGGATTGGGACCATACCCTTGCCTGCATACCCGATTACCTGGACAGTACATGCGTGCTAATCTCCTCGAGTGCTGTTCTCGGTGTATTGCTTTGCCAAGACGGCCAAATGGTTAACTCAGTTGGTTTCAGGAATCCTAGTGGTGTCTCCCGATATACGCAAGGTACGTGGGAGCTCAAATCCATAGTTGTGCTGTCTAATGCACAACCGTTTGGCAAGAGACCTTCCGATATACTACTGAGTACATGATACACCCTTCGAAATACGCCAAGTACGGATTATGGTACTTGGTGGGTACGTGAAGGAGCTCGATATATCGATAAGTACGTGGAAGACTACAATACCCCCGTGATACAGTGCTGGCAAATAACGACAGCTACCACGCTTAACGACGCCGGAACACGTCTCTAACTTACACACAAGTTGCTATAAAATTTTACCTAGTTCTACCGTTAATTTTAACTGGACGATTAGGTGATTGCATGAGGTGAGTACATAATTAGAAGCATAATGCAAGTCCTAGCTACATGCATGAAATATTCTTTTCTTTTGATGAATTCTAACTATGGGAAGGAAATTTTTTTTTCCAATAGTATTGCTAAAACAAACTCAATGCAACCTAATTCCCAATTCAATCAAGTTTGACTACAATAGCATTCTTTTCATTTTGTGCGAAACAAAAAAAGTCACAACACTACTAATCCAAATCACAACATTTTTTCCTTTTTCTTTTCTTTTCAAAGCAAAATAACACTAGACAATGAAAATAGAGAATTCTAAGATGGAGAATGCAAGCTTTTCAATAATGACCTAAAAGCAATAAAAATTAAAAATGCATCTATCTTTCCTTAGCATGGGATCACTCTTGCAAAAATTGAAGTACACTTTGAGTCTTTCAAGAAGATGAGCGATTCACAATTCAAGAAAAACACAACTGATCACATATTCATTCAACTTTTCCAAAAGATATACAAGCAAATCATTCCAATGCACAAACAATTTCCTTCAACAAAGCTCGAGAAATGATGGGAAAGAAGCACTTTTAACTTTTCAATGGATGCATCAAAGGGTTAACTTGATAACAACTACGCTTTCAGATGGAAATGACTGAAAATAAAACACTACTTGCAGCACTCAGTACACTCAGAAAACTCAGGAAAAGACAAGCACTCAGTCGAGTTGACAGACACACAAGACTCAAAATCATAGTAGCAAGCAAAGCCCAAAACATGATGTGAATGAGGTCCGGGAGATGATCTAATGCAGTGGCCAGATCAGTCAAGGAGAGGAGTGAATGCAAGGGTGAGCGGATGAAGGTGGAGGAGACAAGAGTGTCCACCACTACCGGATCTCAGACTTGTTTAAGATGAAACCCAAAATCAATCCAAGCAAAACCAAACACTCAACACACGATTCAAGGATGGGATCTCTGGCTGGATCTTGCAGCAGAGAGGGAGTTCATGCAGCAAACCAAAACTCAGATTGACAGATGGAGAGGAGATGCCCACATGCCAAATTTGACAAATCGGCACACTCTGTGCTTGTACACAGTGTGACGTCACACTTTACCAATGCGGGGGGTGCGACGCTGTCATAGTATACCAATGAAAGGACTGCGACGAGTGACTAATAGGAAAAGAACAAAGACCAAAAATGACACAGTGTTGCTCTATCTTCACTAACCAGTTGCAACAGGCGAGATCTAAGTTCAAAAATGGATCAAATCTCCAAGCAATGAACCATGAAATTGTTTGGGATGAGTAGCATGAACTCATAGGAAGTAGATCAGAGTCTTCGAGATGAAGATCTGATAGTGAAATCAACTTAAGAAGCAAATGACAAACAAAAGGCTTGTGTCAAGCAATCAACTGAAAATGACTCTCAGATTGACAACTACAAAACAAGACAAGTAACTCCCCAATATGGTCGCCAGATTTGTTTGACGGACAATCTACCGAGAGCGGACTCAAGGCCTGATCTCCCTATCTCAATGTGAGTCTAGAAAAAATAGGACATAACATAAAATACTTTCCTAGATCATATGGAAATACAAACGTAAGGATAGATCATTTACCGTAGATTTGTAGATCCCTTTCTCCTTCATTGATCCGATGCTCCAGCGCTGCCAGATTGCAAGTAGCTAAACCCTGTTGAACACGTGATAGACTACGAGAGGTGAAAGAATATATCTCATATGATAGATCTAAGTTAACAGTTAAGGAGGAAAACTCTAAACATCATCCAAGAGACAACATTTATGGAAAGCAATTATATTAACTGTATTGAAGAGTGAGGAGTACAATAGAAAAGAGGATTACAACCATTGACTTAACGCTACAGGCTCCTTCCGACAAGCCATTCCAAAGCTCATAGAGAGAAGTGGATGTTCTCCAAGCTAGAGTATTAGATCTATTGGGCTTGATTTCACCAGCATGAGAGTACCATAGACTTCCTCCTTTTGGAGAGGGGTAGAGCTTCACTTAAATAGGACTAAGTGGATAGGGTATGGATAGGATAGGTTAAGATATGGTAGGAGAGAGATAAGGGATCCTCCCTAGAGGTTAGGAACCGAAGTCCAGCTCCCCCAACAGGTCAGGGATAGGGATCCAAGTCAGCAACCTTCGAGAATGAGCTCGAAGAATCTATTTTTTCCCATTAACTGACTTCGTCGCAACTTGTAATGGAGAAAGGTGCGACGTTGCATGTTGCATGAGTGCAACCTGCGATTACCTCTCAAAACCTAGTATAATTGGGTACAAATCCTTCCAGGTTAACCACTTAGCCAGGATGACCCCAGGGGTGTATACACTGAATCTCATGTTGGGAAGATTTTAGGTGTAACAAAATCTATAGAAAACAATCCACTATAGGTATCATGTCTTCATGTCCTCTCAAATGCTTCATACCATCTACACTTAAAAATGCAACATTTAAAAGTGCGGTAATCCAATTCAATAATTTCTTGGATTTTCCCAACATATTGAAGATTCCTTTCAATAATATTCCTATCTTTTGAACTTTCTCCACCGGATTGCTTGAAATCAACCATGATCCCACAATCAAAGGATTGTCTCTTTACATTTTCACTTTATACACAATAATGTTGACCATATGCCCCATTCCCTAAGCATATCAGTGGGAAGTGGAGTATTCTTTGGGTTCAATCTCTTAAACTATCTCCTTGCTTCCAACACTTCTTCTCTCTTTTTTTATCACACAAATCAATCCATTTGTTCATACAATCCTTGTGGTATAGAACGAACTTGTCGAGCAGAACACTTGTCTCACCTTCATAAAATTATGGAAATCATATGTTTTAAATCCTTTGATATGTCCATCAACTCTAAAATATTTATTCAATGATGACCCTTATCCAGTAGGTGTCCTTATTGAATGTATGAATTTTTTTAGTTGTTCTAGATCTTTCATTTTCAAATTCCACGGAGCTTCTGCATATGTTTCATTTTCCCTGTTTGGCCACAAATGTCTTCTATCGAATTTGGTACTCTTTTGAGCAATATCGCTCCTTGAAGACAAGGTGTCCATGTATCTTTTCCTGATATATGTTGAAATATAGAATCTGGGACATTTTTGATGATGTGCATAGGATCTAATAGATGAGATATTAATAGATCCTTCCAGTAAGAGAGCTCATAAAATATGGATTTCCTTTTCATTCCTTCTTGCATTTTAACTACAACTTGTTCTGGTTCTTCAATTGAGGCACCCCGATCAACAAAATAATCCCAAGATTTCGATTCAACATCTTCATACTTCTTAATCCAATCACATGGACCCATAACCATGGGAGGGCCTCTATTTTCAAATTTTCCATCAAATTGATTCTTAGGCGATTTCTAAACTTATGATCTGGTGGTAGAAAAACCTTGTTGTTTGCATAAATAATTTTATTTAGATATTTAGAGTAACACCCCTCAAATTTTTCTACACATATTGGACATGCAAATATCCCCTTTGTTTGAAGCCCTGCAATTCAATAAGTAATGTTAATATCATCAAAATAATAGTATAAAGTAAGTATGAAAGTTGGGCTGAAAATAAATTATGATGTGTAAATATGTAAGTCATTTTTCTTGCTAGGACAAACACCAAGTCTCGGGAAACAATGAATAGTCCAACATAGCACACCATAAAACATGAAGGACCTATTTGATGGAGTACATGATATGCCATACATTATTATTCCTTTCCATAAAAATTGCATCTCGTCAATAAAAGGTGCAATATAAACATCCATTTTTTTATTTGATGTTTTCTTGGAAAAATGAGAGTCAACATAAGGTGTTCCTTTCTAACACTCATCCGTGGGGGATATTTTATACTATCAATCGAATTGTCCAAACACTATACTTTGATCTCAGGAAAGAGTATGGGCACACTCACTCTATCTATTGCAAGACCAAACCTAATGCTACAAGGTTCATCTTTGAATTTTCTTGGCCATTTTCCCTTTGTTTCATTGCTTTGGAGTTTGCTGAAATTTTCATGAATTCATATTTACTCATGTTCTTTGCATGCCAGTCCATCTATTGTGCAAGTGATTTGCAATGAAACATTCGTTAAAGTCTAGGTATAATTGGCATGTGTCGTAAAACCTTATTTGGAACCGTAGGACCTAGTTCTACATATGTATGATATCTCTTCTCTTTGCATACAGGGAATTCTACCTTGTTTTGATATTCATATTTGTATAAAATGCAATCATTTTTACATGAATGAATTTACTTATATTCAATCCCCAACTCGACCAACAACTGATGTGCTTCTCTACAAGTTGATGGTAACACATTCTCTTCAAGGAATATTTTAGTTTTTAGTGCCCTGTAATATTGTCAAACATTAAATCAATTGAATGTTTGAATTATGATGAAGATGTTTGATATGCCATTCTATACTAGCATTGTTTATATACAATATATGGTTTGAAAATCCACTTAAAGAAATATAAATGACTTAGATGAATATTTACGAATTAGGTACACCAATTGACAATGCAAAGTAAGAAATAGAATTCAACTCACTTTAATAGGGTAGTGAATCCTTTGTCCGACCAACCAAATAATGAATTGATTTCTAATGATATTAGTGTTCATGCAAATTTTGAGGTTCTACTTGCACCTGATCTGAACACGGGTGTCTTCATTGCTTGCTTAATTGATTCATTCAGGTTGTTATAATCAAGATTACATTGGAGGTAATTACCCCTTCTATCATCATTACCATCAACCATAGGATCATTATCCTCATCATTGTTTCCATCCCCAAAGAAACATGTGGCATTTCATTCAATCCTTCTTCATGCACTGCATTTTCACCATCATCATCATCGTGAAGGCTTGGTGGCGTGTCATCAATGTATGCTAATCTCATCAGCTCTTGAAATTTCTCAGGTGGTAGTATTCTCTTCAATGCTACTCTTTTCACCTTGGTATGATTTAAAGGATGGTTTGGATCATCCCGTCCAAATATTAATAACCCAATTGGATATTGAGTATTAGTAGGTGTATCATCAATATCTTCGACCTATCAATAAATGCAAGCATTAATTAATGGTAGCCAACAATTGGATAAATCATTAATGTATCCATTTCAAAGAAATATAATCAAATACTTAATAGATCGATATAAAATGTATGAATATGTATACATCTTGAATAATGGAACATTATATTCTATAGTACATACTTTTATACACTAATTTAAAGTAAAATGCATTTTTGATAACATAGTTTGAAAAACAAGCCACACTCATTGATTATTCTATGGTTTTCTACCCTTAGGAACATCCTTAGGGAGACCTTGTTCTTCTCTTCTCTTTCACACAACAGTGAGTTTTCCGAATGGGTAATTAATCATTGAATCAATAACTCATCCCCAATAGTAATATCCACAATAGCATCAACCATTATCAATATATCAACCGATCTTTCCATATCTCCATCCTTATCATTTATAACCTCAACAAATTGACAATTCGGTCTTACATTGGGATCCCTTCTCTTAATTCTATTTATAGATCATGTAATATTTTTGTGTGTGTATGCACGACCATCTATATACATAATTTGACCTCTATTCGTTTCTTTCCACTTTCCAATTGGAGATGATGCATATACATATTCAAATTTAGAGCATGTGCTGACATGCTATTTTTATATTCTGCTAGCCTCCCCCATTTTCCATTGTAATATGATGGACCATAATATGGCATTAATCTCCTAGTGGTTTGTTGTGAAGTGTTTCTATGTTTTGATCCCACATGGACATTTTGGACAATAAAAAGGCCCAGATTTACTCCATGAATGTTGGAGGGTCGTATCATGTAGCTGTAACCCCAAAATTGAAACACCTCATATACTCTAGGTAGTTGTTGATCCCCAGGCAAAGCACAATATAGTCGATGATCAAATGTGTCTTTGTAAATTGATCTCAAATTCAAGGGAAAGTCATCATATCCATCACATTCCTTCTCATAGGGTATGTAGTCCACCTTCCCCTTGTATTTAAGTAAATTATGCATCTTTAAACAAGTTCTTGTTCCGTTACTTGTTTTCATCAATTCCTCATCTTCCGAGCTAGTATATGTGCACATATTATTGTTAGATATATCATTTGATAAATGTTCATTGCCCTCTAGGATGGAAGTCAGTGCTCCAAGAAACTTTAAACCAAGAAATTTCTCCTGCAAGTATTTATCATGAAAATTTTTAATTGTTCAAATAATATAAAATTATGATTAAAATAAGTATACATATTCAGTATATCAAATTAGAAAATTCCTTACCACAATTCCTATTGGATTCAAATTGATTGTAGGAGGCATGCTACCCACTGGAAGCTCATCATTTATGTAATGTCTTTGTACAATTCCACGTTTGAATTGTTTCTTTCCATGACATACATAACATACACAAACAACAATTTTCTCAAAGTATTCATCCCATGTAGTATATTCCTGACCAACCTCTTGTTCAATGCACTCATTTGTTGTGTCTACAAGACCCATTTTCATCTCCTCTTCCACCCACTATCCTGTACTTGATTTAACAGTTTTAGGTCCACGCCCATGCACATATTTTCTTCTTTTACTAGTAGAACACTCAGGCTCTGCATTTGCTCCAATTTCCATCTAAAATAATAAAAAACACACATTAATTTATGCCAACATTGGATAATACAATATAAAATTTAATAATATTGTGAAAAAATATATATAGCACAAAATGCCATCTGATCAAATTTTCGTTAGTTAATTTAAAATTTGTGTACCTAATGTCCCACATCATGTGTTGTGTCATCATCTGATATAACATGATCTATGGCCATGGCCTCATTTGGATCCTGTAATACACAACAATGACAATTTTTAGCACACCAATTAAATCATTTCAAAGAATATGCTAACCAACACAAAACTACACTTTAGTCATATATTCGACATATTGATTTCATGTTTTAGAGTTGAAAAAAACAATTTTATGATACAAGGTATATACATCGAGCCAAAATTTCAACACAAAAAGGATCCAACTTCCGTATCCCACATGGCCATCCTAATTTACAAACTTTTCCCCTGATCCTAGAATTACAGTTAATCACCATTCATGTGCATTTTCAAGCATTAAGTTTGACCTCAAATGCCACAAAGAGAAACAAATGACTTCGAGAACCAATTTTCTTCATGCATTACATTTTGATAACTTGCACATTCTAGACTTTATTTCCTCTATGTTGTAACATTTATGAATTCTTGAAGAACTTCCTCCTTTGATTGAGGTTGCTTTGTCTTCTTCCCTTTGTTGTATCTATATATTTCGTTGTCATATCCTCTTCCACCCGCTTTCCTCTATGTGATTTAGCAGTTCTAGGCCATCCATGTCCTCTATACATGGCCTCCTCTGGATACTGTAATACACAACAATGACAATAATGTTTAGTACACCAATCAAATCATTCCAAAGAAGATTCTATCTAACACAAAACTTCCCCTTCATGTTCATTAAAATCATTGCTACCAAACCCTAAGGAGATTCACTGTTAAACACCATAATCAAATATTAAACCAACACTTAAGTAACGAATCCATGGTATGATATAATTCAAGAAATATTTAAGCATTATATTGAGAATATTGAAAATGAAAAATCCATGTAAAGTATTGATCATAAAGTGGCATACACTACAATGAAACAAAAGGTGTGGTTCTTATTCATTGTTTTTATATATTTCTCCCATGGTTTTGTTTAATTTTTCCTACCATTTTAGAATTGATATAATATTATGTCTATACATACATTAATGTGAATCATGTAGGTAGAATCAAATAGATATATCTTAGATTCTTTTGACAACAATGATAGTTTTAACAGAAGAGGGGAAGGAGGTCTAAGTATGAGATCAACTAGAGGTGATTTTGTTAAGGAGAAATTTGAAAGATGTATGGTCTATTTTCATACTCAAGGGAGGGGATTCTATTATGAGAATGAGATTAAGGATGATGTTGAGGTGTCAACAAAGTTCAAGCAACTTGTCAAGAAAATAGTAGAAAATTATAATTGTAGAAAATAAAATTGTAATTGTGTGTTTGAGGAGCGCAAAGGAACTTACATTGTGGTCTATGCAATGGGAACGATACGTGCAAGGGATGAATTATTGATAAACAGTATTTTGAATAGATTATAATTTGACATTGTTTGAGTTATTACACAATAAATATTGATATTTATAATTATATGCATTTATCTTTCCAGTGCTTGAATTTTCCTTTTGTGTTGGACAAATTTTCCATCATGACAACATATCCATTTTCACGAATTTCCTCTTACACATGAAACTTCCATGTCACTAGTAAAATTGATGTGTGGTCACCTACTATTAACTCCTCATGTCTTCTAGTCAATAGTACCCTATGTATATCATATATTTCACATGTGCTCAAAGGGGAAATGGTTTCCTAGACTATCCATTATTCCCAGAATTAGGGAAAAGTTCCCTTCTTAGATGTAACTTAGGTTCTTAGGATCCTCTACAAGTTCCTTCCATAGACCTATGTCTAGGGAAATAGAGTCATTATAGCCCAAATAACCGTTTCTTGTGCAAACAATTCACTAAATGGCATAGTCAAGGTTCTTTAGGTATACAAAACAAAAGAGCCCAAGTTCCAAAATGGACACAAAGAAGGATCGCAATAGCCTAGATAGATAACCATGATAGACCCAATCTCAAGAGGGTAATTATTTGAAAATTTTATCATCATTTATAATCAATTATCATAATGAAATATGTTAGTCTTTTGCATTTTCTTTTTAATTTTATAATTTTTTTCTATTTTAAATTTTATTTTACATTATGTGATATCAATGAATGGCATAACAATAAATAAGAGTGATATCAATGAATAGCATAACAATAAATAAGAGTGAGGCTATGGTTTTGAATCCTTTAATAAGCCGACTCTAGGGATAATACTATAAATCTTAAGGCTTGCTTATTAGATAATTGAATTAAATTTTTCATCAAATTATTATTTTTTTCATCAAATTATTTTTTTAATACTAAACCCTAACAATATTAAGGTTAACCCTATTCTAAATGATTACAATAATTTAATATTTAATTAAATATTCAACTAGGTTAAGAAAAAATAAGTTTATAGGATTAAAGATTTAATTTAAATCTTTTTGTTTTAGCTTAAATTGTTACCAAAATTTATTATTATTATTGTTACTTATATATATATATATATATATAATCCCGAATTACTTATAAAAGACTAAACTCTTATGACCTAAATTAATTCTAAGAGACCCCATGAAGCCTAAATTATAAGAGACCCCTATTTTTACTAAACCCTAAATATTAGATCCAATTCTATTAAAGATTATTTAAATCCAACCAAAAGGTTTGGATTATATGTCTTTAGAAATCTAGAGAATTCAAGCTTATCATTGTGATTTATCTTATTATCATTAACCCATTTCCAACTTTCACGTTTGGTGGCATAAAAAGGGGTGCAATTTGCACTGACGGTAGCGCCCTAAATAGATTATATTTGGTGAGTTAATTCGGTGCTAAAGTATGCGCATAAAGTGCCAACTTTAGCGTCAACTGGTGTCAAAAGCAAAAAAAAAAACCCGCGTGGGTGTTGCATGCACACCACCAAATCAAATGCAAAATGGGGAGGCTAGTGCGCATAAAAAATTCACTAAACAATTCACAAATAGAGAGAGATACTCCACCAAAATCCTCGGTCATTTAATGCTTTTCCTCCAAGCCTCCAATGTTTGAGAGAGCTTCAAGTTCAAATTCTCTATTCACTGAACAAATCAAAAGTGGAGAGAGCTGCTCCACCAATTTCCTCACTCATTCAATGCTTTCCCTCTAAGCCTCCAACACTAGAATGAGTTACAAGTTCGAATTTCTCATTCATTCAATGCTAGCCCTCCAATACAAGTTTGAATTTCTCATTCATTCAATGATTTCCCTCCAAGACACTGATGACATTCGCTCGCCTAGCCACCGAGGGGTTTTCAGTGCTAGCATTCGAGGGGATTTTCTCTCCCAGCTACTGAGGGGATTTGCTTGCCTCCACTGATGGTGTTTGCTCACCCATCCACAAAATGTCAAGCAGAGGGAAAGGAATAGCCAGTGGGAAAAATGAGGTAAGTGAATGTGTATTTATAGATTTTTTAATTGTTTCAAATTTCTCTTTGAGGTTATAGCTTTTTGTTTTTTATTCCAATTTTTAAAAATAAAACATTATTTTTATATTTCTAGGGAAATGTTACTGATATGGAGAAAGAGGTCTTGTCATCAATATTGGGGGTAGAGGAAATAAACAAACTTGATGGTTTGGACTTGAAAATGCTTGCTAGATATGTAGAAAAACGATCAGCTAAAATCAATGAACCATCACAAGGACAAGAACCATTACCAAGGGAATCAATTGATTCTTTAACCACTCCTGGATCGAGCAAAAGATCCGGGAGAAAATCATTAACCATAATCTCAAAGAATTGGGAATAGGGTACCAAGACTTCCAATGTCTTGGCCACTCCTAGGACACAAAACTCATCTTCCACTATGCCATATTATGGACCTTGCATGGGTAGCTATGATACAAGGATAGAATATGACCTGATTTCAAGTGAAATCCGTTGAACGAATGCTGGAAAATTATTTGTAAATAGGTTGAAGGAATCCTTCCTTAAATGGTTTAAAGACCATCTCCATCTGCCATTCACCAAGACACCCATGTACCTACAAAAAATGGTAATTCATGATATGGAGACAAAATTCAGTGTAGGTTGGTCCGTTAAGAAGGTGAAACTACATATGTCACAGAATTGCAAGAGATTTATATGCAACAACAAAAAAGATTAAAAAATCCCGCCTGAGCAAAGGCTAAAAAAATGCTATTGGACGTAATGTTAAAAGTATGGAAAGAATTTGTCAAATTGTACGAGAAGTTGGATGCATAGAGAAAGTTTGGTGAGAAGAGAACACATGTATTTAATTTTGCTCGCAACATTATTTCAAATTTCTTAATAGATTTTTATATTTTATTTGTGCAGAATTGAATTGAATTAGTTTATGTTTTAGGACAAGGCCTCAAAGGCTATGCTGACAAAGAGAAGTGCCACACATCACAGTGTCTAAAAGGGATACATGCCTTGGTTTGTACATTCGTAAGTATATTTAATATGTAAAATGATATTTTTTTTTATTTCTAGGAAGAAAATAAATCATTTCATATTAATTTGTCCATGTGCCATCTTTTGATAGGAGGACAACTATGGCCGGCATCCAACACATTTTGAAAAAGAAATGTTACAAAACAAAAAATGGACAGATTTTGTTATATGGGTGGATAATGAGGTGACAATATTCCATCTATTTCTTACTTTTGTTTTGGTGATAGAAACTTTGTTCTCAAATGCTTCTACCTACTTATTCATTAATCAAATTAAAAACGAGGAATTCAAAATGTTTAGGTCAATTAGCAAGATTTCCATTTGGTCGCAACCTACATGTGTTGGTTGTAGATACCTTGAGCTACATTATCCACTACTAGTTTAATCAAGGGAACACTAGAGGTATTTGGATATTCGTCATTGGATAACAAGCCAAGGATATTCTACATACATCCTAGACAAGTTTTCAAGTCTCAAAAGGTCCTCTTTAGCTTTCAAGCCTCACTAAAATCCCTTTGGGATAGTGTTGCAATGAATAACTTATAAAGTTGACAAGTGGAAATTTGGTTGACTTGCAAGGGAAGGGAGGTTTCCATTAGGTTAACTAGGAGATTACTATAATCCCATATAATGGGTAGTTTAGGGATGATTGGTTCATTCCATAAAGCGTAGGCCTTTTGTGTGAAATTGTTGATTGGGCACGGAGACGTGGAAAGTGCTCTTGCATAACTAATTTTCATGAGGGGGCATACTAGGTAAAAAGTGTTGGAGAAATGAGCATTCCCAATTTTGGCTAATAAATCCATGCAAGGCTATCAATGAATGATTGGAAATCCATTTCAGCTAAGAAATCCATTGGGTCCTATTGGGTGTTGTAAAAGTTTCAACACACTGAGACTTTGCAAGGGGATAGTAAAAAAAATGTTACAGTAAGGTGGGCCTCAAGGGTGAAGTATAGTTATAGTAAATCATCCCTCAAGGGGTGAATACTTATTTCTAGGATTTGAACCCTGTATTCTCACTGGTTGAGGCATTCTATTAAGGCTATGAAAAGCCCATTCTAGGTCAACCATCCATATATCACTTTATCAATGCTTAGCTAAGGAAACAAAGAAATTAACCTTCCATGTCCTTAGAAACTCTTTGCTAATGAAGAGATCAATTTGATGTCAGCCCTCCATATATGTTCTTAAAATCCATTAGCTTATGTAGTGAAGAAGTTAACAGTCCATCTCCTTATCAACCCTTAGATAACCACATATCAAGTCATCAAGGTGAATAAATAATTCTAGAAAGGCATTGAAAGGCCCTATCAGTGGGGGTTTTGAGGGTAAATACTTCGTTATGGTAAGGCTTTGAAAGGCCTCCAAGGGGTAAATACTAAATACTTCAATAAATAATTCCCTAGTAGGTCATTAGAAGTAAATATTTCGTTGAAGTATGGTGTCGTTTAAAAAAATTTGAAACACCACTCCTCGAAATTGAAATGGAAAACCCACATTTTGTGTGGTAGTGGAAACGTTTCACAAAAATCAAGAGACATTTTGGTTTTCTTTCTAAAAAGGGTAGAGTTACTATTTTAGCTGAAAAAATGACTTTATGGGATATGGAAAAAACCCAAAAAAATCCCTAATAGATAATGTTGAAACCCTAACCCTAAAAGTGAGCCTCAAAACTTATAATTGACGCCTCTTAGACCTCCCTTACGTACACCAATACTCAATACTTTCAAGTGTTTTTCTTGTTGGAGAGGGAAGTTGGTGCTCGATAGTGCTCTACTTTGATGGTTTCAAGCTTGGAGCTTGGAAGCTAGAGTTTTGCTTGAGATTTTGAAGCTTGATGCTTGGAAATATTTAGAACTATAGGTTGATGTTGATACCATAAGGTTGTAGCAGGAAAACAATGTTGAAGACAAGGCACATAAGGCTTAATTTTAGATATTGTTTGGAACATTTTATCTATTGCTACACGAGGAAGATGATCTCACGCGATGTGCACAACTTGATATTGATCACACAACAACAACGTTGTTTGGCTCGCTTTGGAAAATAAGTAGGCCAAATGTGAAATGGCCCGAGGTTTATGTGGCTATGATTTTGTAGCTACACTGGCCATACATTACTTGCTTATATGTTTCTAGATGTAAGAGAAGAGAGATGGCCTAAACTTTTGATAATAGCTTCTAAGCAATCCTTTGCTATAAATCTTTATATGTGTTGGGGGAGTGGTGGAGAACATGGGATAAGGTTTGTTGCTTTCCAATTGTTCCTTTAGACTGTTATAACTATTTAATATGATTGTATGTTTCCAATTGAGTCATGTCGACCATTTGAAAAGGATTAGTATTATATGATACTTCTACTATTCTACTATGTACTTCGCTCTATCTTCATATATTATACCAAGTACTTGGCAATGATTTAAAAAAATAGTACAAGTGCATGTTTTCATTTAGAACATTGCTTCCTAACTAGGAAGTTGAACATTGAATATGATAGTAAGCCACTCATGTTGAAATTTGCAGATATTCATTAATGTATGTTTACATTGAACTTATACAACATTGATCTTGCAAAGTATGGTTAACGATACTAGATCTACAATGATGAGTTTTAGGATTCTAAATCTAATTGATGAATGATCATCTGAATTTTTTATGCCTCATGTCATTTTTGCATATATATATATCTATATATATATATATATGTTTTTCCTTTTCCTATCATATCATATTCAACATTTCTGAATTTTTTTATATGCATTCCTACCCAGTCTCCATATCCATTTCCGTTTTTGTATTCGTTTTCATTTCAATGAAATTTAGTTTGAAAGGTATTCTCTTCACAATTTGGATACTTTTTTTGGTAAGGCATCGATTGAAAGGTATGTCTTAATTAAGGGCTATATACTTTGTTCCATAGAGACTTTCAAAGGCCCTAATAGATAGGTTATAGGGTATTCCAAGAATAGGTATCAACCTTCATTATAATAATGAGATAACAACCCTTTTCCTAAAAAATAGGAACTGAGTTGTTGGAATAGACTAGAGTCGAGTTGTGTGTGAAGGGTCGGTTTTAGAACTATGTGAAGGGTAGAGCTAGAATAGACCCAAAATTGTGTGTGAAGAGAAAAGTTAGAAGAGACTCAGAACTACATGTGAAGGGTTGAACCTAAACAATGTGTCAAAGGTTAATCTAGAATACACTTGGAACCGTGTGGGATGGGTTAGAATTAGAATTGTATAAATTTTTGATCCCAAAAATATGTGAAGGGGTTGGTAAAGTATGATGCAACAATAGTGTATTTCCGATGGATAACTTGTACTAATGAAATATTAATTGTCCTAATGAAAGGACATAGAGGATAACTTGTACTATTGAAGTCTTACTGGTCCTAACAGAAGGCTAGAGAGGATCTCAAGTAATGTTTCCAGTTAGTTAATACATTGATATTTAATGAATTTACATTGTCATGATGGATATATTAAAAGATATTAACCATAAGAAAAAGGACTTTTGCACTGAACTATATTTGTTTTATTGTGAATGGTCCACTTTGTTAGTTAATCTTGACTTAGTGGACATTTATGTGGGCATGTGTGACATTGTACTTAATCCTAGTAGTTACTGTTCTTCATTAATGAGGTTGTTAAGGATTTGTTTTACTCAATAATGAGGAGGTTAGTGGTCCTCATTTATGAGGCAGTAAGGGCTAGTGGTCCTCATATTTTAAGAAGTTAGAGGCTAGCGGTCCTCATTTTTGAAGGAGTTATGACTAATCCCTCTATAATGGGATATTGTGCCATTTCATAAGAGCATAGTGCACACAAGAATACATGATTATTTATTAATGGAGTTTTTGCCTTCGAGACTTTCTATATATACATATGGATTTTCTTATTTATGTCTATTGTGATTTAGTTCTTAAGGTGTTTAATCTTATGAGAATGCCCAAAATTTAACATCACCAGGTCAAATATTGGCAGCGCTTCCATGTCCCTTTTTCTAATTAGCATTTGTGCCATTTTAACAGATAGTTAGTAGTAGCACTACCACATAAGCACCATGACAACATTTTCAAAATAATCATCACCACATCAACAACAAGCAACATGCACAATCCGCATAATGTTGCCACTTGTCAGGGCATCGCTTTGTTGAGTTATTGAATTTAGTACTTTGATTTGAAACATTATTATTTTAGACATCTAAAATTCCTTTTCAATGATCTTTTACCATTGCATAGAGATTTCACAAGATCCCTCTTCTAACACCAACCCTTTCTTAATGTGGCTAGTAAGCTTGCAAGCCATACTTTTCTTCTGTAAAGAAGCACCATGGAGAAGATAGATAACAAGATTGCATTCACTATCCATGAATATACCAAAACTATCATTTTCATGCGATGCTTAAGAAAGTACTGACTCCCATCATTAGTATAAAGGGATGAATGTTCATAGCACCGAATTTCCTTGTGGCGCCATTTTGACAAAACAGTAGCATCAAAATATCGCAAAATAATTTTTTATGTGCCTTTACCATCCTATTCATGTTACAAATTTTATCAACTATTATAGAAACATAAGCAGGGAACTTGGATAAATATATCACTTCCTACATCCAAATATAAGAGCTCCAAAAGAGTCAACAACTCTCTCATAGATCAATAGAAACTTCAAAATCAATTCCATTTAGGGATTTAGTTTAAAATCCATATATGAATAATAGTGGCAATATTCTACAAGAATAAAAGTTATAGTTTTGAGGCCATGTAAAGAAAATGAAAATTTACATTGCATTTCAACACTGTTCAAGACATAAAAAGAGGAGATATGAAAGCATACTTTCAAATGGGTGAATTGGGAATCCAATGACCCCCAATCTTACTCTAAGAAATTTCAGCTAAGAAATCCATGCAAGCCTATCAATGAACGAGTAAAAGAGTTAGTAGATGACCTTTCATAGGGGGGGTGCTTGATCCCGCTACATGATAGAAATATTGAAGGTATAATTTCTCAAAAGTATTGTACAAGTATAATTTAGTTGATTGATATTAGTGGTTAAATCCCATGCCAATCATCAATGTTGATTTAAACAAAATCTAAAGGATGGCATAAGAAAAATACCAATGACCCCCAATCTTACTCCAAGAAATTTCAGCTAAGAAATCCATGCAAGCCTATCAATGAACGAGTAAAAGAGTTAGTAGATGACCTTTCATAGGGGGGGTGCTTGATCTTGCTACATGATAGAAATATTGAAGGTATAATTTCTCAAAAGTATTGTACAAGTATAATCTAGTTGATTGATATTAGTGGCTAAACCCCATGCCAATCATCAATGTTGATTTAAACAAAATCTAAAGGATGGCATAAGAAAAATACCTAGTTGTTTCAAATCCAATGTGTGGTAGGATTTTATTGAGCCCCAAAACATGTTTTCTTAGTAAGTGCTTATGAGAAGCCTGGTAAATGATCATATCTTGAAGTACCTTGGAGTATCCCAACCCAAATGATCTTTATTCAACAAAGAATTCAAACATTTGTTCTTGTATTGTCCCTATTCTAAATGAGTGTAGGAATGGTACTCAATCATGTGTTGTCCATTCCTCCATGTGTTCATAACATAGAATGTATCATATCCTTGATTGTAAGTGTTAACACCCAAAATTGTTCACCTATCTCATCCCACTAGTCACATAACCCATTTATCCCCTTTTCCCACATTTTTGGCCTCCAAAAACCCCAAAATCCCTAAGTTGGTAACCAAATGGGAAAAAAATCAATTATTTCCCTAAAAAATGATTAAATTGCTCCAAAAAAGTGAAAATCCCCGCAAAAGAAAATAAAATAAAAAATAAAAAGGGGAAATTATTCAAAATAAAGGAAAAAGGAGGGAAAACTCAAAATACCACAAACCAATACTAGTGGTTTCCCAATACCACGGGTCAATACTCCACCACCCAAAATTGCTATAAAAAGGTGACGGAGGCCCCCCATTTCACATCCATCATTCACTCTTCCCTACCCAAACGCTGCCGAAATTCCTATTGAACTCTAGCCTACCTCTTTGAGCTTTTGTTCCCAT
This sequence comes from Larix kaempferi, assembly GCA_027924585.1. Lineage (NCBI taxonomy): Eukaryota > Viridiplantae > Streptophyta > Pinopsida > Pinales > Pinaceae > Larix > Larix kaempferi. Next base: position 15,900,749 of record BSBM01000050.1, on the reverse strand, counting down.
TTAGTTGAGTTTTGGCCACCATTTGAGCATTTGGAGAAGAGTAAGGAACCTTGGAGACCTGAAGCACTACTCTTCGTACAGTTGCAAGGGCCCCCACCTACTCAACTTTTGAGGTAAATATCCATTGTAAACCATTTTTACAGAGTAATACAAAATAAATATTTGATTCATGGGTTCCTATTTGTTTGTTATGTTACTACAATAATTATTTAGATTAGTTTTTTACTTTTATTTGCATTCGCACATTATACATTCACGAGCTGTTACTAAGGGTTCCATAATCCTTAACAGGTTCCCTTTTGCACTAGTTGGTGTGACTCCAAAGTCATCGAAGCACTCTGCTTCCGCCGATTCCCATGGCTGGGAGGATCCACTCCCTCCACTCGACCCCTCTGCGCCCGATACCCTGTTAATGGCCTCGACCCCACATTCGCACACATAAGCATATCATCAGTGCAGTATCATAGAAATCCTCTAGTTATCATATATGCTATGAAGTATAAACAACATAATATTGCAAAATAAGTATAACCATACCATCTGGTCCCCATGCCTGGTTGGGAGGTCGTGGTAGATCTGCATCCCCCCTGTAGTCCATCCCTACATATGGATAGTCCTCGATCACCACTGGCAGCTGCCGCTGCTGAGAAAACAACTCTCGTGTAAACAACCAATCCACCAATCCCCCATCACCACAAGTCATCATCTCTCCCATCGCCGCATCCTCGGCTCAGTGGGTCCACCGTCGCATATTGCTCTGTGTTGCCGCAACGTCAGAACCCGCTCAAAGAAAAATATCATATGAATGAAGGGAAACAAAAATTCCCTGCCGTATGACTCACCTTGTTCAGCTCTCACCGAACCACTGTCAGATACATCTGCTCCCAACCAAAGTATGTCCCTACTAGATCCTGCTCCACTAGCATTATTTGACCTCCAGAAACCTTGTAGGGCACTTTCGACCCCAATATCCGCACTACCAATGCTGCTATGGCTCGTGTCTCCAGACTCTCTATGTCACAAATCAATATAGCATTTTTATGCACATAGGCCAATGCATAAAAGTGCCGCTCCAATAGATCCTCCATCGAGACATCACTAGGATTCCTCAGTTGTGTGTCCATAATCACACATAACCGAGGAATCCTTGTCAGAAAGTACACATCCGTCAATATAATCTCTAGCCGCTCCCCCTGTATCACAAATCCCCCAACATCAGCATCCCAAAATTCTACCAACTTGTTCAACAATAACTTTGCCACACACATTGGGGGCACCTTAGAAAACTTCAGCAACCCACACCAGGCCAAAGTATCCTGTACATCCTCATCATCAGTAATGTCATACAAAAACCTCTCGAGATCTCGCTCTCGCTAGCTCACCCTCGACATCCTATACATGCATGACAAAACCCCTAATTAGTACTGTGCAACACCAAAATGTCCCCCCAGGGCCATGGCGAAAATGTTGGGAAGAAAACCGTGCCCAGAGCACTCCTTTTTGCCTCACATATGTGCTCTAGAGTGCACTTTTCCTGTCTAAATGCGCACTCCTCGAGCGTTCCGGTCGGTCCCACAGCTGCGCTTGAAGCACACTTTTCTTAGAGAAAGGCACGCTCCAGAGCGCGGCTGTATGGCCCACAGTCGCGCTCTAGAAGCGCGACTGTTTGGATCACATCCACGCCCAGGGTGCATATTTTCCCTTGAAAATCACGCTTCGATGCAGTTTTTCCCTAGCCAAGTTCATCGGGGCTCCCCAGAGCACCAAATCCAATAAAATAACCATGAAAAATGACAAAAACAGTCTTAAGAGTTATTGACAAGTCACATAGGTCGATTCTGCCTGACATATTGAAAGAAATCACAATTTCCTTTTCTGGGACCCTCCACACTCCTCCAAATTTGAATAGTGAAAATGACATGTGGAGGTGGGCTCCCTATCTATTTATAGCTCATTTTGACCCCTTTCTGTCTTTGACCATTCCGAAGTCATCCGACCTCCGTTTTTTGTGCCGCTTGCACCACCAAATTCAGAATTTTGTGCCCGTGATGATGCTTGAGATCATTTATCGCTCTCACTCACTCCTTGTTCGAGATTTTTTTCCACGCCCCACCTCGATTTTCATGGCATCAGGGATGTAGGCATTTTTCTCCCCACTTAGACAATTTTTTCTATTGCAACCTCTTCACGAGCCCTCCGCTCCCTCCATACTGCAGTTATTGCGTTATTTTGCCACCATTCATCTACCCGCAAGGAGACCCCATCAATGTCCCCCCCCCACCTTTTTTTATTCTCATACTTGTCCCTTGTTTGAACATGTCCTCCTTGCTTGGATTTTTCATCTGTTCGATATACTTTTATCCCTTTTTGGGGTCGAGCAACTCCTTTACGAAAAAGGCACTTCAGGAGTTTTTGTTAAGCTATTTTATGACTCCTTAAAGAATGAAAATATCACCGAGCAATCTTTCTTCCTTTCATGCTCCTTAAAGTATCTGAAAGGGCATCTATCTGTTATAAGTTTAACCCTTTTCCGGACCTCGTAGACTAATTACGAAAAATGAATACTCTAGTCACATTGACTAGAAGAGTTCTCCATTGCATACTTTTATGCCTTTTCAGGATTTGGGGACTAACACACGAGAAAGAACCCCCTCAGAGTCTTCTTATTGTTTTCAGACTCTCTAAAATTGAAAGGGACCACAAGCATTCACCCTCCTGGGCTCGTATAAATACACACGATGGTGTATTCTCACCATTTCAGAGTCTTCTTATCGCTTTTAGACTCCTTAAAAGTGAAAGCACCTACGAGCATGCACCATCCTAGGCTTGTACAAATCCACACGACGATATCCTTTAGAGCACACTTTTATCCCTTCTTTGAGCTCCTTAAACCATGATGAATGCCCAAACGGTGCCTCTCGGTGCCACAACCGATCACAGCTAGTCCTACCATTATGGAATCATCCCCAGTATGGTCACCTTTGTTCAAAGTATTCTGCGATGTGTTACCCTTGGAGTCTCCTAATATCACTCATCAGTTTCTCCCCCTGAGTCTCCCCCATTGCAGCCACAATCCTTGATCCCTTAAGCTATGATCCCCTTCCCCGACGTCAGTTTCATATGCTTCCTGGTCAGCCCTGCCGTCATACTTTGAACAAAGGAAGTTTGAGTCCCATCACTCTTCAACCTTCGTATCCCCCCACAGTATGTCAGTCTCATGTCCAGTACTATCCCATCTTGGTTGTACACCTCGCGCTCCTATCAAGGAAACATCATTGCCTTGGTAGTTTCAAGTCTCCCTCTATCGATGCTAGAACATCTATTCTAGAGGATAGACCTAGAGGTCCCTGTACCTTGGAATCATCTCCATCAGTGGTGAGTACCTACAGACCATCTAAGAGGAGTCCTTAATGCCTCTTAGAATGGTTTTTTCTTACGTGCTCGACTTCAGCTCCATCATCGCATTGTTGAGATTCGTACAAGGTGTTGGTCCCTTCAATTATTGGTTGAAGACCCCGGATGTCCCCTAAATCTAGCACATTAGTGAGTATATTTGGAACCCCCCAGTTGTTTGTTCCCGCGGATATCCGGGCTGTGTGGCAACAGTGTTCAGAATCCCTCAAGTTATATGCTTCCTCGAGTATCCAGTTTAGATGCAGTTCCGTGTACCTTCGAGATTCTGACTCTTAGTCGACGAGTCCATATAGTTGTTGGACATCTTCAGATCTAGCAGAGCACCAGATGGTATGGTACCGCATTCAAGATGGATGCCATTGTTTCCATGTATCAGTCCTTCAGATAAAAAATGGTTTGTCAATGAGTATGTCCCAGATTTGTGTCCCCTCTGGACCATTATGATGTACACAACAATTTTCTATGTATTTTTTAGGTCCCCTTTGGGATTCACCATTATTTGAATATCTTGATATGAGCATGGGTATGCCGGCCTTGTACATATATTTGAGATTATGTTCCTCATTCATTATTGAGGTGATATATTTCCAGTGTTCGCCCTTACAGTTTGTATGTAGCACATGTTCTGGTCTCCAACCAATTTTTTCTCTCCACCATCACAATGCTCACACCCCTGGAAAAAGTTAGAAACTATGATGTCTATCGGCCATACGATGAGCTCTTGCCCTCACACATTAGGGGGCAATCTGTTAACACCCAAAAATTGTTCACCTAGCTCATTTCCCTAGTCACATAACCCATTTATCCTTTTTCCCCACATTTTTGGCCTCCAACATGTTGATGTATATGTAACTTTGGAATGCATTTCATATATATTTATTGTACCCTTATTAGAGATGTGTTATTCCTCTATAAGGAAGTGTCATCATGTGGATTGACAAGTGTCGCAAGTGTGTGTACTTGCCGATGGGTTATTAGACCACCATGTGTGGGGTCGGCCCTGAAATATATATTATATTATGGATGTATCTAGATAGACAAGTCGGCCCCATAGTGTAACTGGGCAAACAGGTTAAGTATAAATAGAGATCGGGAGATCTCTATTTGGATCATTCGGATAGTCACACTTCTCTCACTCAGAAAGTGGCGCAGTAGTGAGGAGGAGGATCATCTGCTCTAGGAGACTATCTCAAGTGTATTTTGGTTGAGCCATTGCTCTCTCTATCTCTGAGGAAGTTGTGGGGTTTTTCACCTTAGGGTTTTCCCCACGGAAACTCTGTGTCTCTTGTCTCTCATGCTTTTGATTCTTGTGATGCTTGTGATGCTTATTGTGATTGTTATGCATTGATATACTATATATGTTATTCTCTTAGTAAAGATCCATGATTATTGTGAATTAATGCTCAAAATTTAACATGGTATCAAAGCTAGCCTGAGAAGAAGACATTTTACAGTGACAGAAACTTGAGTTTCTTGTTTATTGGGTTTCTCTCCACAGATTTTGGAAAAGTAGCATAGTAGATTGACTCTACTCATCAAGGAGAATCTATCTGTCCAATCAGAATTCAATTCCGAGCATTTTCAGATTTGGCCCTAAAATTAGGGTTTCCATAAAAATAGGAATTTCTGGAATATGAAGACATAGCTGGAAGCTCCTTGCAAAAATCGAAGTTTAGAGCTTTGGATTGAGATTTTTGGCTGGGTAGATCTCTCGGAAATTCAAACCCTAATTCAGGGCTCTCCCGAGTGAACCCAGGAGGACAAAAAGGCAAATTTGAAGGGTAAAACTTTGCTGATCTCAAATTCTGAATGCACCAGGTTGATCAGCTCATCAAGGCGCATCTTTCTATCCTTTCAGAAAGTTGAAATTCACATTTTGAATTTTTAGGGTATTTCTGACAAACCCTAATCCGGGACCAGATCTAGTTTTTAGCATTTCAAGTGGTAAGACCTAAATCTTTTCTATTTCCATTTCAAGTACTCTTTAAGATGTCTCACCACACCAAGCTTGAGGATAAGCTTGAAGGGGCTGATAACTTCCGAGCTTGGAAGTATAGGATTGGGTTAATCCTGGAAGAGAATGAGGTGGACTCATATATAAAAGAATACATCCCTATCCTAGAGGATGAAGAGGCCAACTTATTGCATAAGAAGAACTTGGTCAAGGCAAAGATAATCATTGTTGATTCTATTAAAGACCATCTCATACCCCATGTGTCTTCTCTAAAGACACCCAAGGATATGTTTGACTCTTTGACCAAGCTATTTGAAGGGAAGAACATAAATCGGAAGATGACCCTACGGAACCAATTGAAAGGAGTAAAGTTTCAGAATGGAGAAACCATTCAATCTTATTTTTCTAGGGTCTCCCAGATTAAGGAACAAACTGAAGCAGTAGATGAAATAGTGGAGAATGGTGAAGTTGTCATGACCACTCTGAATGGCCTACCTAGGTCATGGGACTCCTTTATTCAAGGATTCTGTGCAAGAAAGAAGTTGGTATCCTTCAACAAACTACAGGAAGAATGCTCACAAGAAGAAGCAAGGCTTGTGGCACGAGAAGAAAAGATGGGGATTGAAGATCAATCTCTTGCAGCTCACACCAAAAGAAGCAAGCCCAAGAAGGAGCACTCTCGCTACAAGAGATCCTATCAAAAGAATAAGAAGGATCTAAGATGCTTCACATGCAATGCGAAGGGTCACTTTGCTTCAGATTGTCCCAAGAACAAAAGGGATAATAACAACAACTCCAGCAAGAAGAAGAAGGGCAGCAAAAGAAAGTTCCATGCTCATGCTGCCGAGGATGATGAACCTCCAAAGAAGAAAGAAGGCTAGGGTAGAAAGTGATGATAGTAATGATGACTCATCAAGTGAAGAAGAGTATGTTCTAATCTCTGCTCTCACAGGTACTATCTCCCATGGTTGTAATGATTGGTTGATTGATAGTGGGGCTTCCAAACACATGACTGGGTTTAAGGAATATTTTGTGAATCTATCTGAACATGAATCACCCCATAAGGTGAAACTTGGGGATGATTATCAATACCCAATCAAAGGAAGTGGTGAAGCCTCCTACAACCTAGATTCTGGAAAATATTTGAAGATGAAAGAAGTCCTTTATGTACCTGGGCTCAAGAAGAACTTACTCTCCATCTCTGCTTTGGATGCAAAAGGTATGAGGGTTGCATTTGTGGATGGCCAAGTCCTAATGTGGCCAAAGGGAAAGACCATAGATGATGCAGTAGTGATTGGAGAGCAAGAGGGAGGTTTGTATAAATTGAAGGGACAACCTAAACATGCCATGGTGCATGAATCCATGGAGCCAAGTGAACTTTGACATAGAAGACTTGCTCATATGCACTATAGGGCACTTCCAATTGCAAGCAAGGCTGTAGAGGGTCTTCCTGAAATCAAGACCAAACGTGAAGGTGTTTGCAAAGGATTTGTAAAAGGTAAGAATATTAAGAAGGCTTTCCCAAGCAGTGAAAGCAAGGCAAAAGATATCCTGGAAATCATCCACTCAGATGTATGTGGTCCTATGTCATCCAGTTCTCTTAGTGGGTATGTTTACTATGTCTCATTTATTGATGACTTCTCCATGAAGACTTGGGTATACTTCTTGAAGAACAAAGATGAGGTGTTTGATAAGTTCAAGGAATTCAAAACCTTGATGGAGAATCAAACTTACAAGAAGATTAAAACATTCAGATCCGACAATGGTGGAGAATTCACCTCAGGTGACTTCAAGAAGCTTTGTAGTGATTCAGGGATTAAGAGGGAGTTGACTGCTTCTTATAATCCTCAACATAATGGAGTTGCAGAAAGGAAGAACAGAACTATCATGGAAGTAGCAAGGGCAATGCTGCATGACCAGGATCTACCTATGCATCTATGGGCAGAAGCAACTAGAACAACTGTATATGTGCAGAACAGAACACCCCACAAGATATTGGACAACAAGACACCATAAGAGGTCTTTTATGGTAAGAAACCTGAAGTCAACCATCTCAGAATATTTGGTTGTCCAGTATACACTCATGTCCCAGAGGAAAAGAGGACTAAACTAGATCCTTTAGGAACGAAGGGTATCTTTGTGGGTTACAGTGAAAGCTCGAAGGCTTACATAATATACTTTCCCTGGTTCAAGAAGATTGATGTCAGCAGGGATGTAACATTTGATGAAAACTCAGCATTCATCAAATCAAGGAAGGCACCTATCGAAGTTTATGAAGAACCTAGGGAAACTAGATTTCAAGACACTCCCATGACTGAAGCAGTTCCAAAAGTTGTTCGTGAGTTTGAAGATCCGCAAGAACCTGTAGATCCACCCCGTGAGGATAACTCTCACAAGAGGAAACCTGCATGGGCTAGAGAGCTCATTCAAGATGCAGAAATATTTGGCATTCCAGAAGAAGAACACAGAGCAAAGAAGAGAACCAGATCACATACCAGCTATGTTGCTTTACTCTGTGACATTATGAACAAAGAGCCTTCCAGTTATGAAAAAGCAGCGAAAAAGAAAGAATGGAAGGATGCCATGGTTGAGGAATACCAATCAATAATGAAGAATGATGTTTGGGATGTTGTCCCAAGACCTAAAGAGAAGTCTGTTGTGACTTCCAAATGGATCTACAAAATCAAGCATGCTGCAGATGGCAGTGTAGAGAAATACAAGGAAAGATTCATAGCTCATGGCTTCTCTCAGAAAGAGGGAATAGATTATGAAGAAAATTTTGCACCTGTAGCCAGGTATACTTCCATCAGAACAGTACTTGCCCTGGCTGCAGCAATGAAATGGAAAATACACCAGATGGATGTCAAGACTGCTTTCTTGAATGGTGTAGTTGAAGAGGAAGTATATGTGGAGCAACCACTCGGTTTTGAAATACATGACAGGGAGTCATATGTGTGCAGATTGAAGAAAGCCTTGTATGGCTTGAAACAAGCTCCCAGAACCTGGTATGGTAGGATGGACAGTTTCCTATCTAGTTTGGGCTTTACCAAGAGTAAAGCGGATTCCAACCTTTACTACAAGGTTGAGGAAGGGAATCCTATGATTCTACTCCTGTATGTGGATGACTTATTTGTAACAGGAGATGACAGATTGATTGCAGATACTAAGAGGAAGCTTGCTATCGAGTTCGATATGAAAGATTTGGGAATGATGCATTATTTCCTAGGTATGGAGGTGTGGTAGAGTGCAGGTGGGATCTTCCTTGGTCAAGGAAAGTACACAGTAGATATCCTGAAGAGATTCGGGATGATGGATTGCAAGGCCATGGCCACACCTATGGCATCGAATCTGAAGCTTCTATGTGATGCTTCATCTGAGCCGGTTGATGTCTCTATGTATCGTCAGATGATTGGGTCCTTGATGTACCTGACGAACACGAGACCAGATATTTGCTTTGATGTGAACACATTGAGCCAGTTCCTGACGGATCCGAGGAGTGTTCACCTGGTTGTTGTAAAGCATGTTCTGAGGTACCTGAAGGGTACAGTGGATTATGGGCTCAAGTATGAAGCGAATCAAAAGTTTAACCTGCAGGGTTATGTTGATTCAGATTGGGATGGAAGTGCTGCAGATAGGAAGAGCACATCTGGATGCTGCTTCAGTATGGGATCAGGTGTGATCTCTTGGTTTAGCAGGAAGCAGTTCTACGTAGCACTAAGTACAACTGAGGCAGAGTATGTTGCAGCCTGTTCAGCTAGTTGTGAGGCAGTATGGCTACGGAAGATACTGTCTGAGTTATTTGATCTCCCGTTGGATGCTACTGGTATCTTTTGTGATAACCAGAGTTTTGTGAAGCTGTCCGAGAACCCAGTGTTTCATGATAAGTCGAAACACATAGAGATCAAATATCACTATATCAGGGATATGGTGCAGATAGGAGCTGTGAAGCTCCTGTACATTGCGACAGACGAGCAGATTGCAGATGTGCTGACGAAGCCACTAGCCAGGGTGAAGTTTGAGTACTTCAGGGAGAGGCTTGGCGTTCTTCATATTGATGACACTTCGAGGAAGAAGTGATGGACACATTTGCTGAAGCCATTCAAAGCATGTTGGAAGGAGGATCCTTCACATGGCTGTGGATGTAAGCGCTGGATGATGAGCATCAGGATGATGTTTTGGTTTCTGCTTTGTATGATCAGTTGGATCATTTTTATATGTATGTATGCATAATGTTGGATGCTGGATATGATTAGTTGGATGATTTATATGTATATACGCATCATGTTGGATGCTGGATATGATCAGTTGGATCATTTATATGTATGTATGCATCATGTTGGATGCTGGATATGGTCAGTTGGATCATTTATATGTATGTACGCATCATGTTGGATGCTGGATATGATCAATAGGATCATTTGTATGTATTTTGTATATGCATCATGTTGGATGCTTGGACCATGTATCTGTATATGTATCAGGTGGATACATTGTATGATCTGATGGATCATGTATGGTGATATGTATCATGTATTTGTATTTGTATCAGGTGGATACACTGTATGATCTGGTGGATCATGTATCAGGTGGATACACTGTATGATCAGGTGGATCATGTATGATGATATGTATCAGGTAGATACTTGGTATGCATCAGGTAGATGCATTGTATGATCAGGATGATCATGGATGACGAGCTTCAGGATGTTGCTCCAGATGACATGCAGCAGGATTTTGCAGTGATGATGATCAGGATGATCATGTGTACATCAGGATGATGTATGGTGAGTATCAGGTTGATACTCTATGGCCGTGGATCAGGTTGTGCAGATGAGCATATAATTTGGCCCTAGGAGATTTGCAGATAGTCTTTCGAGGTTTTTCCTATGGCATATAATTTGGCCCTGGGATATTTGGCAAATGCTCTTTCGAGGTTTTGTTCTGGGAGGACATATAATTTGGCCCTGGGAGATCTGCAGATAGTCTTTCGAGGTTTTGCCTATGTCATATAATCTGGCCCTGGGATATCTGGTAGATGCTCTTTTGAGGTTTTGTCCTATGGCATATAATATGTCCCTGGGAGATCCGATAGGTTGAGCTGTGTGCTCGTAATAAGTCCTGAGATGCTCTTGCGAGGTTTTTCCATGACCACATATAATCTGTGCCTGGGAGATCCTATAGGTAGAGCTGTGTGCTCGTAACAGCCTGGGATGCTCTTGCGAGGTTTTGTGGTGACCACATATAATCTGTCCCTGGGAGATCCTATAGGTAGAGCTGTGTGCTCGTAATAGCCTGGGATTCTCTTGCGAGGTTTTGTGGTGAGGTCACATATAATATGGCCCTGGGAGATCCTATAGGTAGAGCCGTGTGCTCGTAACAGCCTGGGATGCTCTTTCGAGGTTTTGTGACGCATGTAATAAGTCTTGAGGATTCCACAGTATGGCCAGTGATGACGAAGACCTGCAGGTGGTGGGCCTACATCCAGTATGAAAAAGGATTGGCTCTGTATAACTTCCTATGACGAGTAGAGTTAGAGATTGGTTGAGATAGCAACATCAGTGACGATGATGATGACGATGCATCGATGACGATGATCCCGAGAAGAAGACTTGTCTAGCAGATCTGTGTCGAGAAATACCTTCCTAGTTAAGAGGGAGTGTTGATGTATATGTAACTTCGGAATGTATTTCATATATATTTATTGTACCCTTATTAGAGATGTGTTATTCCTCTATAAGGAAGTGTCATCATGTGGATTGACAAGTGTTGCAAGTGTGTGTACTTGCCGATGGGTTATTAGACCACCATGTGTGGGGTCAGCCCTGAAATATATATTATATTATGGATGTATCTAGATAGACAAGTCGGCCCCATAGTGTAACTGGGTAAACAGGTTAAGTATAAATAGAGATCGGGAGATCTCTATTTGGATCATTCGGAAAGTCACACTTCTCTCACTCAGAAATTGGCGCACTAGTGAGGAGGAGGATCATCTGCTCTAGGAGACTATATCAAGTGTATTTTGGTTGTACTTTGGTTGAACCATTGCTCTCTCTATCTATGAGGAAGTTGTGGGGTTTTTCACCTTAGGGTTTTCCCCATAGAAACTCTGTGTCTCTTGTCTCTCATGCTTTTGATTCTTGTGATGCTTATTGTGATTGTTATGCATTGATATACTATATATGTTATTCTCTCAGTAAATATCCATGAGTATTGTGAATTAATGCTCAAAATTTAGCACAAAATCCAAAAAATCCCTAAGTTGGTAACCAAATAGGAAAAAAATCTATTATTTCCCTAAAAAGTGATTAAATTCCTCCAAAAAAGTCAAAATCCCCAAAAAAGAGAATAAAATAAAAAAGAAAAAGGGGAAATTATTCAAAATAAAGGAAAAAGGAGGGGAAACTCAAAATACCACAAACCAATACTAGTGGTTTCCCAAAACCATGGTTCAATACTCCACCACCCAAAATTGCTATAAAAAGGTGATGGAGGCCCCCCATTTCACATCCATCATTCACTCTTCCCTACCGAAACTCTATCGAAATTCCTATTGAACTCTAGCCTACCTCTTTGAGCTTTTGTTCCCATTTAGTTGAGTTTTGGACACCATTTGAGCATTTGGAGAAGAGAAATGAACATTGGAGACCCGGAGCACTACTCTTTGTACAGCTGCGAGGGCCCCCACCTACTCACCTTTTGAGGTAAATATCCATTGTAAACCATTTTTACAGAGTAATACAAAATCAATATTTGATTCATGGGTTCGTGTTTGTTTGTTATGTTATTGCAATAATTATTTAGATTAGTTTTTTACTTTTATTTTCATTCACACATTATACATTCACGAGCTACTACTAAGGGTTCCATAATCCTTAGCAGGTGCCCTTTTGCACTAGCTGGTGTGAAAACGCTAGCTACAGTAAGTGCCCATGGGTAGTGGAGTTGCATGCAACATGGTAGCTTGTTAGAATAGAGGATTTATTTATAATTTGGAAGAGATGAAATGAATGGATTTTTAGGAATGTTCATTTCAATAAGTTCACCAAGTATGATGGATCTATAATTGCTCCAATATTACTTGTGAATCCAAGTGAAATATCAAAAGGAAAACCTCAAGTTAAATCTTAGGCAGCTTCTAGAGTACTAGAGGGTAGATCCATGGACAATGAGTTGAGTTCCCACATATGTGCATTCCCCTTGGCTCAACTCGCTCCCACATATATGGAAAAAAAAACCATGCCATAGAGAAGGTTGTTTAGTCTTTTTGCTTGGGTGATTCAGGGTTCCCAATTATCTCACATACTTTTTTGCTTGAGCAATTTTATCAACAAGTCGAATTAGGGTCTTTTTGCTCGACAAGTCTGTGAAATATACAAAGGGTGGATACACGAAAACTAGTGGCAATAATATTAACCAGGAATAACATACTTGACACTGTGTGAAGTGGTCCAAACTAGACTTTTAGGTTGGAAACATTAGCAATGATGGTATACTAATTAATATAAGAAGGTGAACTAGGGTAAAAGAAAAAATTCCAATTCCGGGAAGCCAATCTATTTAATGTCTCTCAAGGCATCAAACACAACCAACTACAAACCTTATGGATGATTGTCACATGTCACACTACTAAGGTAATTCACTTTCCCATCATTGTTCTTGACTCATCACTCTTCACCTACTGGACCTTGAACCACTCCACCATTGCAAGCTTGGAACCATGATATCCAACATGTACCTACTATTAATAAAACTTTTATTGAAGTGATGAATGGCCTAAACACAAGTGCAAACTTGAGGAAACTAATAGGGATTCCAATATCAACACACAAATCCTCTTTTATCTTTAGGCCATGTAATGCCGCATACTGTATTGTCATACTAGTACTTATTCTCCAAGACAGGTAGAAAGTCCTCATTGGCTTCAACAATAAGCTTATGTCACTCAAGCTATCCCCACTAACATGAGTGTATTTCTTAGGGTTTTCAAACCCTATCCATGTCACATCACACAAGTACATTGCAAGAGAACTCTAGTGCTAACATCCAAGTCTACATTTCCATCTTGATATTTCAATCCTCAAGCCCTAGGTCTTATACTCTTGCATCACACAAGAGAAATATCTCCAAGAATATCCAAGATGTCTTTCTTTCCCCTTATCTTATCCCGTGGTTATATCTTCATGATCCATAGCATCTAAATCCTAGGGTTTCCCCATGAACCCTATAATATCTAAGACAGATAGGAAGTGCTCATTGGCTTCAACAACACACTTATGTCAATCAAGATCTCCCCACTAGCATGATTGTCTTTCTTAAAAACCCTATCCATGTTACATCACACAAGTACATGGCAAGACAACTCTAGTGATATCATCCAAAATCATGTTAGGCGTTATCTCCACTCTCCATGTCTTCTACTAGGGAAGTGACCTCAGTGTTAGAATAATATGCCCTACTTTCGACCTAATTTGTCACTTTCTCAAGATTACTTGGAATTTCCCTTTACGAGGTATTTTACTTGGCAAAAATTGGAAAAAATTAGGGAAATATAGGCCAGTGAACTTGTTGCATTTGGTTAGAGGAAAAACCAAGGTGAGTCAGGGTTCCCAATGCTTGAGCAATTTAAGCAACAAGTCGAATTAGGGTCTTTTTGCTTGACAAGTTTGTGAAATATAACAACGATGGATACAAGGAAACTAGTGGCAATAATATTAACCATGAATAACATACTTCACACTGTGTGAAGTGGTCCAAACTAGACTTCGAGGTTGGCAACCTTAGCAAGGATGGTATACTAATTAATATAAGAAGGTGAATTAGGGTAAAAGAACAAATGCTAATTCTGGGAAGCCAATCTATCTAATGTCTCTCAAGGAATCAAACACAACCAACTACAAACCTTATGGATGTATGTCACATGTCACACTACTAGGTAATTCACTTTCCCTTCATTGTTCTTGACTCATCACTCTTCACCCACCAGACCTTGAACCAGTCCACCATTGCATTCTTGGAACCATGATATCCAAAATGTACCTACTATTACTAAAACTTTCATTGAAGTGATGAATTCCCTAAACACAAGTGCAACCTTGAGGAAACTAAGAGGGATGCCAATATAATCACACAAATCCTCTTTTCTATTTAGACCATGTTATGCCACATACTGTATTGGCATACTATTACTTATTCTTGCTTCATTATGTTGACATATTCTAAATTATTATGGTCTATTTTTTATTGCTTTTGGGATGTTACTGGAATTTGCAGTTGCCCAAGTTATTAGATTCAGAGGATAAAACACAACCTTCAAATGGGAATCATGTCAAATTAAGAGTGCCTACAATGATCTACAATTTTCCTCTTTACATGTATAGTGTTATGCAAACTGCAATATTGTAACTAGTGTTAAGGAATACTTTTGGAGAATCAAGCACATATGTAGCTGGTGACCAATAGTTCTTCAAATTTCATAATATTCATTAGTAGTATTACCTATAAATATTGTTGTTGATGGGAGCAGTCTAGGAGTTGATACTCTTCCTTTTAGTGAAGGACATTTGTTTTCCACATGATCTTCAGTTTTATAGACTATGCACCAAACCCAATCTCTTGTATACTTGGTCTTAGCTAACTCTTGGATTTTTTCTATTAATGATGATTTTGTAATTGCATCATTTATAGGGTTGAGTTAGTAGTGGATATCCTAAAGAACGATGAGCCAATCAAGGAAGTCCCTTTGGCACAAAGAAGGTATCCATTTTTTGCTTCTATCTTCATGACTCATGTAAATGCTTCCCTAGGAGTGTTGATTGCCTACTGCATCAAGGGAATCCTCATCATGGTTATCATCCCTTCCATAAACCATTCTTTATGTTGCAATGGATGAATCGGATGTGAAAAATTGCTCATTAGGTTGCGAAACTATTGATCATAGTCCAAAGCACTTTCTCCCCAAATTTGTTGAATGTCTTTTAGTTCAACATAATTATGGGATTCTAGATCTGGATTTTGGAACTCTATGATGAACCTATTATTCACCTCTCCCAAGGCCTTAATTACGTTCCTTGTGGGGACTTGAATGAATTTCATGTGCCCCTAAATATTTTTTCCTCTTAATGTGGTTTGAAATCCCACTAGATGATCATCATTTCTACCGAGGACGTGTTTAGCTTTCTATATTGATTTGCACAAGAACTATTGTTGTTTCACATCACATTAGCCCTTACCCAAGAACTCGAGCAGGCACATAGGGTTCCTTTCTGATCCATATTCATGATATAACCCTTGGATCATGGTTGACTTATCCAAATGCATATATAACACTATTAAACAAATGGATGATTTATCCCCAACCCTAATCCTATGTATTTACATTACAATTATAGGTGGGGGAAAAGGGATATAACCTTCCACACCATGAAAAAATTTAACCATATCAAAATCTCCTTCATAAAATTTCCATGAAGACCTTTACCAAACTATTGTTCATCCCTCACCTGGAATACCTTATTTATATCATGGTTATCATGTAGTAACTTTTCTTAGTTAATCTAGGGGCGTTGAAATACAAACAGGCCTATTTTCCTAAACCACCAGTCTTCCACAAACTCCTTCATCATTGCAGTCATCATACTACCCATATGCCACACTCATTGAGATGGATTCCCAACTACAAAACCATTTGTTGGCTCAATTTAATACCACGGTCCACAAGGTTTTCAACAAAGGGGTCTTTATAGTCTGCAATGACATTTTCAATCAGGCCTCATGAGAGAAAATATCTCACACAAAATGCTTGCCAAGACATATGGGACATGCAAGGCTTGGGTAGTACAACAAATGCATCAACCACATGCTCAACTTACTTATTAACCTTTTGATAAACTAAATGTTGCTTCCAAATTTACTCATCAACACCATAAAACTTTGTCCATTCATATAAAAGTAACAACAATTAATCTACAAGCAAAAATCCATATGGAACATACACAACTTTTTATGTAACAACAATTAAGCTATAAGAAAAAAGGAATATGGAACATACACAACCTAGCTTAAGTAAGTAAAATCGACTAGTTAAACAAAGTAGATGAGAAAATAATGAAGGGGTAGATCCAATTATAATAAGTTTAAGCTCAAGAAACATCATGATCACAACATAATTGTCTCTGGGTCTTTGTTTGTAACCCTAGACAACAATCATAAAGATGAACATTCATGATCAGTTACAAGGAGGATGAAAACTATTGGTGGTAATGATTACCTTGAATTTCAAGGAAGATTATATTCCATACCAATGGAATATAATACTCAAACAAATGTGGAATAAGTTTAAGAGGTTGTTCGACAAGATCAATAAAACCTAGGTTATGCAACTTGACCATAATTGATTTCTAAATAAACTGTTCTCATTTTACATAGTTGAAAAATGTACCTCGTGTAGAAGAGTTGCATTTGAATTTTGGAGAGTGTAGGAAATGCTTCCCAAACAAGGAAGGACAACTAATAAAATTATCTTGTTGAAACAAAAAACACCAAATGTTTTTTTTTGTTCCACAAACATGCAAATTGGGATTTAAGGAAAGAGGATGGCAAGGATTATATGTTTGACTACTTTTGCATTTTGTTGCTTATTGCATAAGCGAAACTTCTTGATGAAAGAAATATTAGTAATAAGTAGGAAGCTCATTTCACTAAAGGAAAGGGACAACAATTACAAAGAAAAAGATCAAGAAGTAAATCAAGAAAGAACTCATGGACGATACCATGATAAGGGTCATCAAGATCACAATGAAATAAGAGAGGATGCAGGTGACATTCAAAACAAATATACTAATACTAGAAGTAGATTTTGGCATGAGAGGCTATGGCATATGAACTTCAAAAGTATGCAATTGATGATTTTGTTAAATATGGTCCATGGCCTACTTAGAGTATCTAATCACCAAAAGGGAATCATGTCAAATTAATAGCAAGAGTTGTACATGAATTGATTGGATTTATGTTTTAAAAATGAGTGTATGTTACCATAAACCCTAAACCAAAAATTTATCACAAAGCTGGTAGATTCTTCGAGCTTTGTGAAACCCTAGCTAGGGAAACCATGAAAATCCTAGCCAACACCAAAAATATCCATCAAGTAAGCATCAACACCAACAAGTACTCCTTGGATTCATCAACAAGATTGTATCACTCAAGATCTCCATACTAGCGTAAATGTCTTCCTTAGGGCTTGCAAACCCTGGCCATGTTATATCACACAAGTACATGGCAAGACAAGTCTAGTTTTGGCATCCAACTCTACATGGTCATCATAGCGTTTGAATCCTCCAACCCCATGTCTTCCGCTCTTGAATCATCACAAGCACAAAAAACCCCATGGATCATCAAGAATACAAGAACTCCATGATCTTTCCCTAGGCTCACATCCCGAAAGAACAAGGATCCAAAGTCATGAATGGTGTTTTCTCCACTTTACATGTTTTCTACTAGGGTAGAAACCATAGTGCTAAGACAATATCCGTAAGAACTATCATCATTTTTAGCACCATGTTATTTCCTAAGGTTTACTTGTATAACTTCAACATCAAGCTTATGTCACTCAAGCTGATCCCATTAGCATGATTTCCTTTCTTAGGGTTTGCAAACCCTAGCCATGTTACATCACACAAGTACATTGCAAGAGATCTCTAGTGCTAGCATCCAATCTACATGTCAATACTGGTATTTCACTCATCTAGGGGTTCCTCATAAACCCTATCATCATCAAGACAAGTACAAAGAAGAGTATAATGATGATAATGAACATAAGATCTCTCTCCTCCCTTATATAGACTAGTAGGTGAGGGGGGACAACTTGTGAATTTTCTCTGGGGGCACAAAATATGAACTAGACAACATAAATGGGTTCCGTCTGCTACCACAAATGTGTTTGGACATTGTGGATGGGGTCTCCCTGCTGACATCCTCCAAATCCTACATAATTTATGTTCCAGGATAAAGAAAAATTGAATTAAGTAGAGATGTAACATTTCATGAAGAGGCTTCCTTCAAGCGCTCCAAAGAACTTCAGTGTGATTCAGATATGGAGGAGCATGATACTCCTATGATGGAGGATCTAGTTTCTGATTATCCCCTTTCAGATGGTGAGAGGGAGAATTCAGATGAGTCTGTGGATCTGCTTGATCCTGAAGAACTAGTAGAACTGATAGAAAGATCTCTTGATGAACCTCCTACTAAGAGGAGATATGCATGGTGTCGAGACATTCCACAAGAGGTATAAAAGCATGGTGCACCACTAGTCTCATCAAGAGAGCAGAAGATACCTTAAATATTTTCAGGATATATAGCATATATGAGTCACATCAGTGATTCATAACCCTCTACCTATGAGGAAGCCTCTAAGCAACAAGTATGGATATATGCCATGGTATAAGAATACAAATCTATCATGAAGAATGATGTGCGAGAAGTGGTCCGTAAACTTAACGGGAAGTCAATAGTAACTTCCAAGTGGCTTTACAAAATCAAGCATGCAATTGATGGAAGTATTGAAAAGTATAAAGCAAGATTTGTGGCCCTTGGTTTCTCACAGAAACAAGGGATAGGCTATGATGAGACACTCTCTCCTGTGGCCAAGTACACTACTATCCGAACCATAATTTCCCTTGCTTCTATTTTTGGTTTGAAACTTCACGAGATGGATGTGAAGACTGCCTTCCTCAATGGTGAGGTTGAGGAAGAGGTTTACATACAACAACATGATGGGTTTGTACTTCATGGGAAGGAGTACCATGTATGCAAACTTAATAAATCCTTGTATGGTATTAAGTAGGCCCCAAGGACTTGGTATTCATGGATTGATAGCTATCTTATGATATTGGGATTCTCCAAAAGCGAAGCTGACCCCAACCTATACTTCAAGGTTATAAAGAACCAACCATTGATCTTGGTTCTCTATGTTGAAGACTTGTTCCTTATCAGAGAGGAGAAATAGATAGCTCAGTGCAAGAGGATGCTCACTTTTGAGTTCAAAATGAAAGACTTAGATCTTATGCACTATTTTCTTGGTTTAGAATTTTGGCAAAGGAAAGTACACAGTTGATGTATTATGAAGATTTGGTATGATGGACTGTAAGTCCATGTCTAAGAAAATGGTGTCTAATATAAAGAATCTACATGAGTCAGATTTCGGATCGGATCTACTGGATCCTACCATGTACAGACATCTCATTGGTTCCCTGATGTATTTGATACATAGTAGACCAGACATATGTTATGAGTGAGTGTCTTGAGTAAGTTCATGTCTGAACCAAGACATAGACATTGGGTTGCAACCAAACATGTGCTTAGATACCTTTGAGGTACTATTGCCTATGGAATCAAATATTCTTCCAATGGTGGAGTGATGTTACTTGGATATTCTGACTCCGACTGGGGTTGTAGTATTGTGGACCAAAAGAGTACATCGAGATTTTGTTTTAGCTCGGGATCAACTATGATCTCTTGGTCCAACAGGAAGCAGGGCTCTGTATCCCAAAGTACTAAAGAAATAGAGTATATTGAAGCTATTACCGCCCGACGAGAAGCTATGTTGCTTAGGAAGCTACTTACTGGGTTTTTTGGTGAGAAGCTTGAGACTACTGTCATTCCTTCTAACAATCAGAGTTGCAATAAGCTCTTAGAAAACAGTGTCTTTCATGACAGACCGAAACACATTGAGATGAAGTATCACTACATCAGAGACATGGTCCATAGAGGTTCCGTAAGACTTTAGTACATTGCTACTGGTGAGTTAACTAAGCCTCTGTTTATGATGAACTATAGGTACTTCCGAGACAAGATTGGCATGGCATAGAATGCCTCCCTCGCTGAGAGGGAGTGTTAAAGTTACAACATCATGAATCATTCTCCATGTCAATATTGTGTGTCAATATTGATCCTCGTGTGTTGAGGTAGTGCCTTATAGGAGCCTGATTTGGACTCAAGAAACTTGGAGAAGAAGCTTGAGTTGGACTCAGGAAACTTGGAGAAGAAGCTTGAGTTGGACTCAATAATGGTTAAGATTCATGTGTTGAGGCAAGTGCTTTGTATGTCAAAGTGATGATGTTGTACAATCTTGTTAATCAAGGCTAAGGTCTTATGTGTCAAGACAGATACTCATGTGTTGAGGTGATGCTTTGCATGTCGAAGCATGTATGGTGTGTGATGTACTACTAACCATGTTTGAGATATTAAGTCTCCCCTAGGGATTTTACACCCCTAGAGTGAATTACTTTAGCATATAACCACTTGGAACGATAGTATAACAACATGATCACATCATTGGGAAAATATCCTTAATATATTTGATATGATAATTAAGCCAACACAAGTGTACCATGCAGATAAGACAAGAGATATAGATACGATGTGATAAGATATGAGAGGATTTGAAAATAAAAGAATAAATTAAGAGAGAATCCGAATTGTTAAACTTCAGTAAATCAAAGGAGAGCTCAAACTGATCACTACAGTAATGTTAACAAGAAAGAATCAGTTAAGAAAGTTAACAAAGTGATAACAAAGAAGATCTAGTTAACTAAGTGTTATTGCATGATGACACTTATGTTGAACTTTTGTTGTCATTGATGTCAACTAATGTCAAAGAGGATGTCAAGTGTATTTGGTATCCTCATGATAGCTTGAAGAAATATAGAAACGCTTCTTAGAAGAGGTATATGCACAAGCAAGATGCTGAAGTAGATGGATGCCAGTATGAAGAAGTATATCTAGAAGTGCATCCAGTCTGAAGAAGTATATTTCATAGGTACATCATGCATATCCAGTTTCAAGAAGTATATAAGGAATGCATATCCAGTTTGAAGAAGTACATAAGGCACATGTACATGATAAAATCAAGCATGTAATGGATGGATATCATGAGTGCACAAGCAACATGAAACAAGAAATGGTTGAACAATTATGCAATTCCAGAAAGCGCGCAACTCTCACCAATCAAAAGAAGCTTTCAGTTGTTGAAGCACGCACAAGTTCTAAGAAGGGTGTAGCGGTTGAAGTCAACATATGCTCAAATTCCACAACTGATGACACAACAAGTGCGCAAGAACCACAAGTGATTGTACCACAAGGGTCAAAGTCCCACTAAGTCGAATATCATGTATGCACAAGTTCTGCAAGTCAACGATACATCAAGTGTGCAAGAGCCACAAGTGATGGTACCACAAGGGTGAAAGTCCCACCAATCTAAGGACCATGTATGCACAAAACCCACAAAGAAAGGACACATCTGCAGCGCAGAACATGCCATGTGGTAGAAGATCAAACTGTGAAGCAAGGAAGAAGGAAAGCCACAACCAAATTGTGGACATACAATCCATGCAAGACATGTATAAATAAAGAAGCAAGTTGGAGATTTGAAGTAAGATTGATGGCAAGGATGAAGAGATTGTAGCGGAAGATACATATTTATATTTGGGGCATCAATGGATCGTGGAACAAGAACAACAATGATCTAGCAGAGATCCGAGTGTGCACAAGCAGAGGTATGATATAACTGACGGTGCAAAGAATGGTGCTGTAGATATGTGACGATTGCGCTAAGATAGAAAAGGCAGAATGCAGAGTATGCACAAGTGTGTGAGCACTGAATTACCATGTTGCAGGCATCATGCATAGAGTCATATATGTTCTAAGTTAGAAGCGCAGAGACATACATGAAGTATATCAGAGCATGCGCGAAGTGAAGAAGTTTTACTAATGTATGGAGACTTAGTTGAAGTGTGATAAGAAGATCATCATATGTGCAGAAGCCGAGTAGAAACATAATCAAGGATGCTCACCGTGATGAAGATGATCTGAGGGAAGTGCGTTAAACCAAAAGGACAAACCATTTGATGCAGAACATGTCACAGATTGTCTGAAATACTATGGCACTTAAACCGAACGGACACATCTCAGTAAGAGCACAGTTCCATCTGATACTATTGCACCACATCAGAACAACAAGCCATTAGTTGTTGCACAGTATTAGTTGACCGTGCAGTTGCGCAGTAGCAAAAAAACATTGTGAATATTGGCATAGATTGTAGGATAAGTTGAAGTAGCACAAATCACAAGAAGCGTGACATCAGTTAAAGAGAAGTGTTGAGTGGAATGAGAAATCAAGTGATGTATGCAGGTAAGTGACAACAATACATTTTCATACGGAAGGTGCACAAAACATAACTAACATCAAAAGATCATAAATGTGTGCTTGTTAGAAGTACATCAAGGAAATATCTTATAATTTTGTATATCTGGGCATCTTGATGGGGCAAGGAACATGAGGTCGTAGCCAGCGCCTCCTAGTTGGTGCTAGAGAACAGAGGGATTTGGTGCTTCCTTCAGGTCGGTACCTGTAAAACCAGGGGGTCGGTGCCTCCTTCCCGTTGGTACTGGTAAACATAGGAAGTCGGTGCTTCCTCGAATGCAATATTTTCATCATAAAATATAATTCCATGGTTTTCTCCTGTTTGGGTTTCCACGTCAAAATTATGTGTGTTTTTTGTTCTTTGTCTTGGTGCATATGTGGATGAATGTTTTATTTATGATGAATGCATAATTGAAGATCAAGATTAACTTCAGACTAATATGTTAAAGAAGTTAAAAAATGCTCATAATTGCACTAATACTGATTCACCCCCCCTCTCTGTCTTAAATAGATTCCAACAATTGGTGTCATAGTGGGTGTCTTCAGTAACATATTAACATCTAGAAGATATATCTGTGCACATATATGGACAAACAGGAAGGTCTTTCCACCAAAAGAGCACCAATCTTTGATGGCACCAACTACACCTTCTGGAAGGGACAAACAGGAAGGTCTTTCCACCAAAAGAGCACCAATCTTTGATGGCACCAACTACACCTTCTGGAAGGTTAGGATGAAATTATATCTGCAATCACTAGGGGCAGATGTTTGGCAGTCCATTTTTGATGGTTACAATGTCCCATTAGTTGTGCCAGCTGATCCAACTGAGAGGAGAATATATGAATGCAATGCAAGATCCATAAACACACTTTTATGTGGTTTGGCAGATACTAAATTCATCAAGGTTATGCACTGTGCCTCAACCAAGGAAGTTTGGGACAAACTCAGAGGTGTCTATGAAGGTGATGAAAAGGTAGAGAAGGAAAAGTTGCATAACTACTCTGGGTTATTTGAACCCTTGAAAATGAAATATGAAGAGAACATTATCTCTACTTCATAAGAGTTGATGATATAGTTAATTCTATCAAGAGTCTTGGGGTCACTCTGGAAGAAGAATCTATAGTTCAAAAGATACTAAGAACTCTACCCTGAAGATTTGATGCAAATGTGTCTGTATTGGAAGATAGAGTGAATCTTGAAGACCTGGAAAAGGATGAGATTCAGGTGATTTTGACAGCATATGAGACATTAGAGGAAATTTCAATTTAAAATGGGCCTTCCAAAAATAATACAAATTCCATGTCATCATGTATTAGCCAATCAAAATGCTTTAAAATTTAAAAAGGAAGCACCTAAAAAAATTGGAGGGAAAAAATAAAAACTACTTTTTTGGATCGTATTTTCAACTTATCTCCTTGTAGGTTTACTCAAATTTGACGTGAGAAGACTCGTTGGATGCATAATGAGTACCCATGTTGGATACTTTTAACAACATCCACACCATGAAAAAATTAAAATACATTAAAAAACGTGTTTGTGCGAGAAAACATGTTTTTAATGTATTTTTGATTTTTCACAGTGTGGATGTTGTTAAAAGTATGCAACATGGGTACTCGTTGGATGCATAATTTAATTATGCATCCAATGAGTCCTCTCGCGTCAAATTTGAGTAAACTTACAAGGAGATAAGTTAAAAATATGATCCAAAAAAGTAGTTTTTTACTCTCTCACTACTATTATTTTATTGTTTTTTTATTATTTTCCTTAGGAAGCCCATTTTTTACCCAAATTTCCTCTAATGTGAACTGAGAAAGAAATTCCCATTAGAAAGGAAGCTGTTTTTAAAGCCACTGGAAAGGATAAGTACGATCATGACAAAGAATCTTGCAATGAATCATATGATGAGGATTCAAAATTTGTAAGGAATCTCAAAAGAGGATGAGGTAAGTACAAAAAAAAATTGCCTTTCAAATGTTTCAAATGCGGGGGAATATGCCATTTCGCTTCTAAGTGTCCTTACAACGAATATGGAGACATCGACAATGAGGAAGAACCTAGTTTTCATGAATGAAGAACTGCGCGCACTCAGCACAAACCTGAAAATAAAAGGAGGATTCCAAAACAAAAGAAAATTCTGTATGCTGAGGAAGATAGCAATGTGTATGAAGAAAGTGACTGCGACGAAAAGCCAAAAGAGGTACTTTTCATGGAATTTATGGAAGAAGAAAGCAGTGATGAAAAGAAGAAGAACAATTTGTCTTCCAATAAGAATACTCCAGTTGCGCAAAGCAAACCAGGATCACTAGACTAATAATTCTTTAGTGGGTCCTTCAAAACACCTCCAAAGCTAGTTACACCTCTAGATCCAGTTGCAGAAGTTAAGACCAATGATCAATTTGGAAAAGAATAAGAAGCTTCAGAATTTGACTGGGAGGTGAATTGATCAGTGCCCTAGACAAATTAAAGACGTAAAAAAAGGAGTAAAATCTTGCAGGAGAAGCTGTCGAAGTATGAAGAATAGGAAAAGATATTTCAAGAGTCTCTTAATACAAATGCCCGTGAAAAGGTGACAAACTATGAGAAATGACTGATTTGCGCACAAGACAAGGTCAAAGTGCTTGAAGAAGAGAAACTTGCATTGAAAGCTTCTTTGGAGGAATTAGTGCAGAAAATTAAGATATCGACTAGTCAACTTGAGTCGAAGGACATAGAAATATCTTGCTTGGAACACAAGATGGTTGAGATGAAGGGAAAGAAATAAGTCCAGGATCCTATAGTAAATTGTGCACATCCAGAAATCAACAAGACTAGTTTTGAAGATGAAGTGAAGAACAAGTTCAAAGGAAGCCCATCAATTTTGAAAAAAATCCTGAATGATCAGAGATTACCTGAAGACAAATCATGTCTTTGTTATGAAAAAACATCTAAGAAGGTCTGCGACAGTGAACATTTCCCAAATCATGTTAATTCTTTCAGGTATGACATTTACTTCAACAACTACAACTCTTTTCAATATACTAACCATAGAAGGATCAATAGGACAAAGTGCACAAGATGCAATCGGTTGGGTGATGCAAAGTATTGTCAAACTGTGAAATGCTATGTGTGTGATGGTTTTGGACATAAGGCCATGTATTGTCGAAGAGTTGTAAACTGTCCCGATGAAGACTCCTTGCGTAAAAGCAATCATATTGCAAGGAATCATAGTGAAAATATTCAAGTGTAGAATCAAGATAGAAGTGCGCACATGAAAACTTGGGTAAGGAAATCTCCTAAAAAATGCGCAGAAGAAGCAGACAATCCAGGTACATCTAAAGCAACAAGCAATTACTGGCCCTTTTGCCGATATCAAGAAGATCAGGTGAGACCCTTGAATTCAACACAATGCATCTTAGGAATTCAAGGAGTATGTTAGAGAAGGTTATGGTTAGAAGGTGTCTATCGCAGTATTTATCAAAGTTGCAAAAAGTTATGTGTTGTCGTAGAAAATAATTTTGAAAAAATGCATGCATTCAGTTTTTTACTAAGTTATGATTATTACATAAAAAGGTCTTTGCATGTGATAGAATGCAGAACAATTAGTTGCTGAGTTAAGTGTTATGGCACAAAAAGGGAAAACTCTTGCACATAATTGAATGAAGAAAAAATACAAACATTGCTGAAAGATAGAAATGAGTCTACACAAAAGGTATGATTTGTATTACATTCAAAATCAATGTTTTTACAAAATGCACGAGTCTTCTACAATAGGAACATTCGAAGGGAATCCATGCCGAGGCCAAAAAGGCATGTACAAGAAAATGATTGTAGATGACAAAATTGAGAATTGCAGGATAGTCTATAGCCGCAATTCGAGGTCCGACTCCAAGTCTGGCTAGTGTGCGAGTCGAAGCTCCAAATCTATTGGAACCAACATGATGCACTCAGAGGATGGGTGCACAAGTTGCAGAGTTGTAGACAACGACTGTTTAGAATTTTGAGACCGAAGTGAAGAAAATTCATCTAGAATTATTTGTCATTGTTGCTCCATGTTTTCGACCCGATGGATCAGATGAGTCAATTGCTCAGTGTGCTCGTAATTCACCTAAGACTGAGCATATTGGTGTTGGAACTCTGTTTCCTCCATTCAACGTTGCTAGGCTCCCATGTCAACTCTCAGGTGAGTAAATTCAGACTGACTGAGAAACAAGGCACACATTCTCAAGAGAATTATTCATCCTTTGGTAAAAGGAATCCATTGGCAAGAAATTTGAGAAATCAGGAAGCAATACGACACAGAAGGGTAGGAGTGAAAAAGGTGATGAACCAAGATTTTCATAGATCTCTTATAGAATCGAATGGATGATTTTCTCATGCATGGAGTTAAGTTGAAGAGATGTGCATTCAATACTGCGGGATTCGAAGAAGGTGGTGGAGTTCCCAAAACGTAATATTGGAATTAATGATCTCATGAATTAGTACAAAAAGCGGTAATCTATTTCATTGCTCCATGCGACGAATGATGTTTCCCCAAAAAGTTTGAGTATGAATGCGACACGTCATTATTTCCGCACGAACTGAGTGTCATATCCGCTTTAATGCCGAGTTGGATGATAAGTGAAAAATGTGCCAAATATTTGGTTGTCATGGCAAGAGATGTGATGAAAATAAATGTGACAAGGCATGGTGACAACACAATAAATGTGACAGATGAAACAATCACACGCAAAAATGATATCAACAGAAAAGACAGTGCAAAATCAGTGAAGGATTGATTTCGGAACTGCGTAGTTGACATGAAAGGATGATTGCATCAATCACTACACAAAGAATGACAAAGCATTATGAAAGGAACAAGATATCAAGATACAAAAGTAATACAACACCTATACAAGGGGATCACAATCAAAGATAATTATGAAATAGATTGCAGCATATCAGCGTAGAAAATTCAACAAAAGAAATGAACCATGAAGACAGGGGAAGTTATCCCTATAAGTAGATAAGTAAAGGATATCGCAAAACAAAAAGAAGAAGAACCAATAAATTGTGCAAGTAATGCCACCTCTTTGCCATTGAATTCAAAGAGTAAGAAAGAACATGAAGCTGATGGATGAAGTAACGACATGAAGTAATGAAGCTGATCATAAATCTTGCAGCAACAAAGGAAGAACATGAAGCAAATGCGTGAAGATAATCAAGGAGAAATAGCACAAAGTTAATGAAGTTGAGCATAAAGACTATATGAGAAACAACTAAAGCCAAGTCATTACATGATCATGCAGCAACACATGAGAATGATCATAAAGCATGCGATATGTGCAGAGGTAAAAGGAAGCAGAATAAGCACTAACAACATAATGCTAAGATGTCAAAGGTTCAAACTGGAAAAGAACTCAGGGGAGTACTGTGACAACCACATATGAAGCATACAAGTTCAAGAAGATGATTATGCACAACTTCATAAGGTGTTGACATCAATGCCAAAGGCAGAGATTGTTGAACTTTGGTTGTCATTGATGTCAACTAATGTCAAAGAGGATGTCAAATGATTCAGTTTGAGTCATTGATGTCAACTGATTTCAAGTGGATTTAGTATTCCCATGATAGATTGAAGAAATATATAAAAGCTACTTAGAAGAAGTATATGTGCAAGCAAGATGGTGAAGTATATGAATACCAGTATGAAGAAGTATATCTAGAAGTGCATCCAATCTGAAGAAGTATATTTCAGAGGTAAACCATGCATATCCAGTTTCAAGAAGTATAGAAGGAATGCATATCTAATTTGAAGAAGTACATAAGGCACTTGTACATGAGCAAGTCAAGCGTGTAATGGATGAAGATTGTCACTATGCAAGCAACATGGAATAAGAAATGGTTGAACAATTATGAAAGTCCTGAAAGCATGTAAGTCTCACCAATCAAAGAAGCTTTCAGTTGTTGAAGCGTGCACAACTTCCAAGAAGGGTGTACCACTTGGAGTTAGTATATGTGCAAATTCCACAGCCAATGACACATCAAGTGCGCAATACCCACAAATGATTGTACCGCAAGAGTCAAAGTCCCACTAAGTCGAAGATCATGTATGTGTAAGTTCTACAAGTCAATGATACATCAAGTGCGCAAGAACCACAAGTGATGGTACCGCAAGGGTAAAAGCCCCACCAAGTCAAGGACCATGTATGTGCAGAACCCACAAATAAAGGACACATCAGCAGCACAGAATATTTCATGTGGCAGAAGCTCAAACCGTGAAGCAAGGAAGAAGGAAAGCCACAACCAACTTGTGGACATACAATCCATGAAAGACATGTATAAATAAGGAAGTAAGTTGTATATTTGAAGTAAGCTTGATGTAAAGGATGAAGATCTTGTAAGTGGAAGATACAAATTTATATTCAGGGCATCAAGGGCTCATGGAACAAGAACAACCATGATCGAGCAGAGAGTCGAGTGCACACAAGTAGATGAATGATATAACTGATGGTGCGTAGAATGATGCTATAGATCTGTGACGATTGTGCTAAGACAGAAAATGAAGAATGCAGAGTATGCACAAGTGCGTGAGGACCGAATGAACTTGTTGCAGGAAACACGCAGAGAGTCACAAATGTTCTAAGTTAGAAGCGTAGATACATACATGAAGTATACTAGAACATGGGAGAAGTGAAGAAGTTTGACTAATGTATGAAGAATGAGTTGAAGTGTGATAATAAGATCATCAGATGTGCAGAAGCCGAGTAGCAATAGAATCAAGGATGCACATCGTGATGAAGATGATCCGAGGCAAGTGCGTTAAACCGAAAGGATGAATCATTTGATGCACAACATGTCGTAGATTGTTTGAAATATTGTGGAACTTAAACCGAACGGACACATCTTAGTAAGTGCATAGTTCCATCTGATACTATTGCACTACATCATAACAATGAGTCCTCATTTGATGCACAATATCAGCTGAATGTGCAGTTGCGCAGTAGCAGGTAAACATAGTGAATCTTGGTGCAGACTACAAGATCAGTTGAATTAGCCCACAACACAAGAAGAACAACATCGGTTAAAGAGAAGTATTGAGTGGAATGAGATATCAAGTGATGCATGTAGGAAGTGACAAAAATACGTCTGCATACGAAAGGTGCACACAACAGAATGGACATAAGAAGATCCGAAGTGTGCACTTTTAAGAATTACAGCAAGGTAATATCTTATTTGGTATATCATGGAAGCAAGACGGGGCAAGGAAAAAGAGGTTGGATCCTCCTTCCAGTTAGTGCTGGAGAACACAGGGAGTTGGTGCTTCCTTCAAGTCGGTGCTAGTAAAACCAGGGTGTCAGTGCCTCCTTCCAGTTGGTGCTGGTAAACACAAGAAGACGGTGCTTCCTCGAATGTAATATTTTCATCATAAAAGAGCATTATGTGGTTTTCTCCCATTTGGGTTTCCACGTCAAAATTCTGTGTGATATGTGTTCTTTGTCTTGGTGCATATGTGGATGAATGTTTTATTTATGATAGATGCATAATTGAAGATTAAGATTAAGTTCATACTAAGCTGCTAAAGAAGTTAAAAAATACTCATAACTGCACTAATACTGATTCACACCCCCTCTCAGTATTAAATATATTCCAACAACTTATCTTAAACTAAAATATGACACTTGATTTGCGGCACTTAAGTTAGCCACCTAACTAAGTGGGAAAGCTTTCAGTTAAGGGGTAAGTTCATACTAAGACTTAGTTCAATGAGTTAATGCACTACATGAGAAGCGGGGCACTCTTCTTTATGCAAGATTGATACTTCCAGATGGAGGGCGAGTTCATCATGAAATAAAAATATAAAAATAGAATCCAATGCATGTGAAGAATATATAAATATGTTATACAAGATTGATGAAATCAATGTGAAGTGAATTCTCTTCTCCCTTGAAGGCAAGGCACTTCTCTTTGTGAAGGATATTGTTTTGAGTCTCTCTTCTTTAACTTTTTTCTTTCTTTGTAATTGCACCGAGGGTTCTTGATGTAAAATACATTCTTTTCTATCTATCAATATACTAAGGAATGTTTTGCTGGGGTTTTCTCCCTCAAGTCATAGAGGGTTTCTCGAGGGTAAATTCATGTGTCAAATGTGATTGAATGTGATTGCTTATGTTCATGATTATTATTTGATTTCAAGTACTATTGTGTTTTCAAATTATGATCAAATATTAACATAGTATCAGAGATCAGGGAGTGAATGTAATATCCCTTCTATGAAAGTTGCTCAAATTCACCCAATTTCGATTATAGGAATGTTGTACACAAACTATTCCAAACACCTACAAATGTTTTTGAGATGTGGAATGAGGGACTTAGGAGGATATATGACACTCTAATACACCATTTAGACACCCAACCATTTGTTATAAACATGCATGGTCTACAATTTTTAAGGAGAGAAGACTTGGGACAAAACTAGTCAATTGGATTGGTGAAAATCCCCCCTAGGTATGCCACTATTTTCCCTTCCAAAAACTATACGGTCTTCCATAATATTCAATATGAGAATTGGCTCTATTATAGGGAATCAAGGAAAACATGTGTGCAACACTATATTAGGTTTTAGGGTCGGATAAGTCTCCCAAAGGACAACAACTTCTAATGAATACAATTTATGTGAAAATGGTGAACAAGGGAGCATGAATTAATGTTGCAAACTATAGTATGAATTGAGGGATATGAATACAATATTTTGGACATCCATTTAAATTACATATTCAGCTTAAATAATAGGAAACACCTCCATAAAATTCTGATATCAGATTGATACAAAACATGCTACAATCACCATGAGAATATAGTGAGGAAACTAGCTCGAATATCAATGTTACTTGGAGAAATAGTACATGAAGTGCTTAGTATTTCGAGATTTGGATCTCATGATATATCCATTATAGAATTATGCATGCATTAAAATGTTCATATGGTTGAAACATTGGCCTTACATTATCTCTATGCAACAAAGAGTGCGCTATCTCACTTTACATGAACATTGAGAGAAAGATAGTAGAATGAGAGAAGAGAAGAAAGAATGAATATGAAATTGAAATCAGATGGGGGTTGAACCTGCACCAAAAAATATCCATGAATAACTTTTTAAAGG
The DNA here is from genome assembly GCA_027924585.1 of Larix kaempferi. NCBI lineage: Eukaryota > Viridiplantae > Streptophyta > Pinopsida > Pinales > Pinaceae > Larix > Larix kaempferi. Next base: position 15,869,066 of record BSBM01000050.1, on the reverse strand, counting down.
TCGGAATGGCCTCTCCATCAACCAACTTGAATGGGAATCTTGCACCCTCGAAATTGGTTCTAAGGCAGGGAGGATGAACATCCACCGTGCAAGGACAAGCTTGAAGATTTCCCAAATTGCAAAGATGCAAATAAAAAATGACCAAAATCTTCTCCATTTAGACTTGGACTCCTTTTAATAACTTTATTTGACTCATTTACCTCCTTAGAACTCAAATTATCTCCTAATTACTCATGAAATTTGAATTAGTGGGGGTTATGACCCTTCATTGGCTCCACATGACACTTGGCTCATCTTTTGTCTCCAACTCCTTCATGAATTCGATTTGGGGAATCTTTTGGATGCTTTGGAGATGTGTAACTCCTCTCATGCACCCTCTTGGTCTATTTTTAGCTCTTACATTGTCATAGATGTCATAGAATCTGTCATAAGTGTCATAGTTGTCATAGAATCTGTCATAAGTGTCATAATGCTTGTCATAGTTGTCATAGAATATGTCATTGCCTATTTTTAGCCGTATGATTCTTCCTCTTACTTCATGAATGTTACCTCTTCCCTCCAACTCGAATTTGGGGATGGCTCCATGTTTAAAGGAGGAATATTCTCTCATGTGAACCCCACATGTCCACTTATGTGCCCCCTAGTCCAACTAGGACCTAATGCCACTTAATTTTGGAGCATTTAACATTTATTCCATAATTTATTGGCCTATTTTTCCACCATCAATTTAGAATATTGAATTTTCATGAGAAACTATAGGCCTTAGGGTTAAATGTCAATATTTTAATTTTTCCACATAACCCTTACGAATTGGGTAGGCCAACTTAATTATTTATTTGAAAATCATTTAATTGGGGACATGACAGTCCTCCCATCCCAATATTGCTTGTCCTCAAGGAATTTCAAATATGGAAGTTGAAGAACCCGCTTTCTTTCCAAAACTTTGCTTCCAAAACTCTGAGTAGTGGCATTAATGTACTGCAATTGCGTGTTTCCAAAAATAAGGAGATGTGTGTTTTATTTTTCATATTGATATCTCCCGTGAAATCACCACTAAACACCAAAATATTAATTAAATCTATCAAAACAAAGTGTGCACATTTAATCTTTACCTCATTCATATTTTGGAAACCCTTTCTGAACTTTCAACCCTTTTTCTCATTGTATAATTCTTTGAAGTTGCCATTGAGTTTCCCAACTTTGAGTCTTCAAGATTCCAAGAAAATTTTAGAGAGGAACCACCATGCTTATTGCTGCACTACTATGATTACAATCACCTTCTCAAGTGGGGACTCAATTTCCCATACTACTTGTTGCCCCCAAAAATTGAAACCAAGGAGACCAAAAATGATCCCAGGTTCCCAAATGATCCTGATACATGCATGGTGTGAAATTTCTAGTATAAATGCCATGAAAAATAAGCATGTGAAGATTGAATCCATCTCTCAAAAGGTCTCCCACATAGTAAACTGGAACACTGATCTGTAAAGATGAACTCAAACAACTGAAGGTTGGCTTTCTCTCTCAAACCAACAATCGAACTGCTACTCCAAGTGAGCTGAAACCAAGCAACACCAAGATCCCATTGCTTGTATTTAATCTTTCCAAAAATCATAAGTACAAAATATAGATCATCAAGGTACATAAAAACATCATACTAATGTACATCAAATAGGTGTCTCATCAAAGAATCATGAAAGTTCTTGTACATCCAAGTAAGTAGATCATCATGTGCCCCATACACACAAACATCAAGTATTATATCAAATATGATCCGATGACATAGGTGAGGATCCCATGTCCTATAATGCTGCTCCAAAAGAATGTAAGATACATCAAAACAATCATCCACGTGTTCTTTCATCCAAGAAGTGGATGAAGAACCTCCACTAAAATATAGACCAAGTAAAGAGCAAAGAAAACAATGAGCCTTCAAGGGGCTCAAAGGAGTACCATATGTGCATCCATGAGTATGTGTATCATCAAGAAATAAAAAAGGATGGTTCTTCCAATAAGAATGTGCTCCACTCATATATATATTCACCTAAGTATTGGATGAGGTTCCTCCAACATCAAATGAACTAAGAAAGGAGCAAGGAAAATCATGAGTCTTCAAGTGACTCAAGTGAACATCATAGATACATCCATGTAGATGTGTATCATCATAAGGTAATGTAGGATTCTGCTGAAAATGTAAAGAATAATTTTCTCTAGTCATGTCATCATCAAAAGGAGAGATAGGAATTTCACACTCCTCATGTGACACCATTAGAAATAACCCTTTCACCCATACTTCATTAGGATGAATGTTGCAAAATATGGAAGTGTAGGATGTAGGAGAATGAACCAACTCACCCAAATGATCAGAATGTAGAATTTTCATCATGTGAAGGCTCCATATGGGGAGGATCATGCACCTCCCTCAAAAGTGTGAAACTTTTCTCATAAGTTGGTTCCAAGGTAGAGGAATCATGCACTTCTTCAAAAAGTGCATAACCATCATCAAGAGGCAACTCAAGTTCCTCTTCCACCACAACAAGTGATTGGATCTCATCAAGATCATCTTCAAATACATCAAGCACATGAAAATTTCCATGTTTCTCATGATCCACCATGTCATGAGAATCCTCCAAGCAATCTACCATATGACAATTTGAAACATAGGAGGAAGAACAAATATCTTGCAACCTCTCAAGAAGTTGCTCATTTTGAATTTTGAGCTTATGAATATCCTCATTATTGTTCAAGTATGCCTCATGTAACCATTAATTAAGGTCAACCAAATTATTTCTATCAAAAAGAAAAGACATGAAATTATCTTTGATGTTGCACATTGCTCGTTGAATCTTCTCCATGTCTTCAAGGAAGGATGGCTCCTCCAACGAAGAAGCTATCCAAGAAGAATTTGACACCAATGTTTGAGTGTCATGGAGTATGTTAAGGGAATAATAGATATTCCTTTAACTCATATTCAAAGACCCTCCAATTAAGGATGGTTCATGAGAGAGAACCTCCTCTTCTTCTTTTTTCTTGGGATCAACTTCACATGGAAGCTCAAGTGGTGACTGGGAAGCCGATCTTGGTTCATATTTTGTTGCTACATGGTATTATTCTTCGTGCTCAATGGAGTTGTTACTTGAATCAACCTCATCAAGTATTATTCTTAGTAGATGTTTCTTCTCCTTTACTTTGATTGGTACTTTGTTTGTGCTCCTCCAAGAAAGATGATGCATATTTACCCTTAGTTTCCTTAGGATCAATATATTTGAAGCCTCTTTTCGAAGAATATCCAAAAATTCTCTTCAAGAAGGAAACACATGCATCCCATGAAGCTTCATATATTTCATTGCTCTTTTCACAAGTGGGATGCTTTTTTACTATGGAACATGCATATTATCCATACACATGGCTATAATAATAACCATAATTTCTTATTCCAAATGTGATTTTATGGGATATACTTGTAGAAGGTACGTCCTGGACATTTATTCCTCATACTGTCCGCAGTACTCTTCATATTGCTCATCATAGTCATCATCATACTGCTCATAGAAGTCATTTTCCTTTGAGGCATAGAAAGAATACTCCTCCTCATACTTTGAATATGAATAATATATGGATGAAATTTTATTATTCAATGGATGAATCAATGCACAGGTGCAAGGACCATGCTCTGATACCACTGTAATATCCCTTCTAAGAAAGTTGCTCAAATTCACCCAATTTCGATTCTAGGAATGTTCTACACAAACTGTTCCAAACACCTCCAAATGTTTTCGAATTGTGGAAGGAGGGACTTAGGATGATATAGGAAAATATAATACACCTTTAGACACCCATCCCTCTATTATAAACATTCATTGTCTGCAATTTTAATGAGAGAAGACTTGGGACAAAACTAGTCAATTGGATTGGTGAAAACCCCCCTAGGTATGCCACTATCTGCCCTTCCAAACACTGTACTATTTTCCCTTCCAAAAACTGTACGAACTTACCTAATATTCAATATGAGAATTGGTTCTGTTATAGGACATCAAATACAACATGTGTGTAGCACTACAACAGGTTTTAGGGTCGGATAAGTTTCCCAAAGGACAACAACTTCTACGACATACAATTTATGTGAAAATGGTGAACAAGGGAGCGTTAATTAATGTTGCAAACTATAGTATGAATTGAGGGGTATGAATAAAATATTTTGGACATACATTTAACTTCCATATGAAGCTTAAATAATAGACAAAACCTCCATAAAATTATGATATCAGACTGATACAAAACATGCTACAATCACCATGAGAATATAGTGAGGAAACTAGCTCGAATATCAATGTTACTTGGATAAATAGGACATGAAGTGCTTAGTATTTTGAGTTGTGGCACTCGTGATCTATCCATTACAAATTTATGCATCCATTAAAAAGTTCATAATGTCGAAACAACAACCTTCCATTATCTATATGCAACAAAGAGTGTGCTATGTCACTTTACATGAACATTGAGAGAAATATAGTAGAATGAGAGAAGAGAAGAAAGAACGAATATGAAATCGAAATCAGATGGGGGTTGAACCTGCACCAAAACATATCCATGAATCTTTGTTGAAAGTTCTGAATGGCCTCTCCATCAACCAACTTGTATGGGAATCTTGCACCCTCGAAATTGGTTCTAAGGCAGGGAGGATGAACATCCACTGTGCAAGGACAAGCTTGCAGCTCTCCCAAATTGCAAAGATGAAAAAAAAAATGACCAAAATCTGCTCCATTTCAACTTGGCCTCCTTTTAATAACTTTATTTGACTCATTTACCACCTCAGAACTCAAATTATCTCCTAATTACTCATGAAATTTGAATTAGTGGGGGTTATTACCCTTCATTGGCCTCACATGACACTTGGCTCATCTTTTGTCTCAAACTCCTTCATGAATTCGAATTGGGTAATATTTTGTATGCTTTGGAGATGTGTAACTCATCTCATGCGCCCTCTTGGTCTATTTTTATCTCTTACATTGTCATAGATGTCACATAATCTGTCATAAGTGTCATAGGTGTCACATAATCTGTCATAAGTGTCATAATGATTGTCATAGTTGTCATAGAATCTGTCATTGCCTATTTTTATCTCTATGACTCTTCCTCTTCCTTCATGAATGTTACCTCTTCCCTACAACTCGAATTTGGGGATGGATCCATGTTTAAAGGAGGAATATTCTCTCATGTGAACCCCACATGTCCACTTATGTGCCCCCATGTCCAACTAGCACCTAATGCCACTTAATTTTGGAGCATTTAACATTTATTCCATAATTTGTTGGCCTATTTTTCCACCATCAATTTAGAATATTGAATTTTCATAAGAAACTATAGACCTTGGGGTTAAATGTCAATATTTTAATTTTTCCACATAACCCTTAGAAATTGGGTAGGCCAACTTAGTTATTTATGTGAAAATCATTTATTGGGGACATGACAGTGAAAGATCTAAGTTTAGCAATCAAGCTCGAGCCTACGTATATCCAAAGTGTGCACAATACTTGAAGAATTATGGCTTAAATCTTAGTAAGACCAGAAGACCATCTTGAAGGAAATTTGAACTTCAATACTTGGAAGGATATTTCATAGCTCTTTTCACAAGTGGGCTACTTTTTTACTGTGGAACATGCATCTTCTCCATACACATGGCTATAATAATAACCATCATTTCTTATTCCAAATTTGATTTTATGGGATATACTTGTAGAAGCTACCTCCTGGACATTTTATTCCTCATACTGTTTGCAGTACTCTTCATATTTCTCATCATAGTCATCATCATACTACTAATAGAAGTCATTTTCCTCTGAGGCATAGAAAGAATACTCCTACTCATACTCTGAATATGAATAAGACATGGATTCAATTTTCTTCTTAAATGGATGAATCAATGCACAGGTGCAAGGACCATGCTCTGATACCACTGTAATATCCCTTCTATGAAAGTTTCTCAAATTCACCCAATTTCGATTCTAGGAATGTTGTACACAAACTGTTCCAAACACCTCCAATTGTTTTAGAATTTTGGAAGGAGGGAATTAGGAGGATATAGGACACTCTAATACACCCTTTATACACCCAAACCTCTGTTATAAACATTCATGGTCTGCAATTTTTAAGGAGAGAAGACTTGGGACAAAACTAGTCAATTGGATTGGTGAAAATCCCCCTAGGTCTGCCACTATTTTCCCTTCCAAACACTGTACAAACTTCCCTAATATTGGATATGATAATTGGTTATGCTAGAGGACATCAAGAACAACATGTGTGCAACACTATATCAGGTTTTAGGGTCAGATAAGTCTCCCAAAGGACAACAACTTCTAAGGCATACAATTTAAGTGAAAATGGTGAACAAGGGAGCATGAATTAATGTTGCAAAATATAGTATGACTTGATGGGTATGAATACAATATTTTGGACATACATTTAACTTCCATATGCATCTTAAATAATAGGCAAAACCTCCATAAAATTATGATATCAAACTGATACAAAACATGCTACAATCACCAAGAGAATATAGTGAGGAAACTAGCTTGAATATCAATGTTACTTGGAGAAATAGTACATGAAGTGCTTAGTATTTAGAGTTGTGGCTCTCATGTTCTATCCATTACAGATTTATGCATACATTAACAAGTTCATAAGTTCGAAACAACAACCTTCCATTATATATATGCAACAAAGAGTGCGCTATCTCACTTTACATGAACATTGAGAGAAAGATAATAGAATGAGAGAAGAGAAGAAATAATGAATATGAACTCGAACTCAGATGGCGGTTGAACCTGCACCAAAAAATATCCATGAAGATCTGTTGAAATTTTTGAATGGCCTCTCCATCAACCAAATTGGATGGGAATCTTTCACCCTTGAAATTGGTTCTAAGGCAGGGAGGATGAACATCCACCGTGCAAGGACAAGTTTGAAGCTCTCCCAAATTGCAAAGATGCAAATAAAAAATGACCAAAAGCTGCTCCATTTAGACTTGGAATCCTTTTAATAAATTTATTTGACTCATTTACCTCCTTATAACTCAAATTATCTCCTAATTACTCATGAAATTCGAATTAGTGGGGGTTATGACCCTTCATTGGCCCCACATGACACTTGCCTCATCTTTTGTCTCCAACTCCTTCATGAATTAGAATTGGGGAATCTTTTGGATGATTTGGAGATGTGTAACTCATCTCATGAGCCCTCTTAGTCTATTTTTAGCTCTTACATTGTCATAGATGTCACATAATCTGTCATAAGTGTCATAGGTGTCATAGAATCTGTCATTAGTGTCATAATGATTGTCATAGTTGTCATTGTTAGGGTTAACCTTGACTCGGGAATGAGTCAAAGGTGGTTAGGTCCAGCACATGGTTTTTGGCACATGGTTTATTGTATCCCATGGTATTGGCCCAAGGTATAGCATGAAAAGAAGCCTTTATAAGGCTTGTAGAGGCTCCATTGTAAAGTGGCCTGGAGGTGAGCGGTGGCTACATCACTTGGCCCGGATGGCCGGTTTGGCCGTGTAATGAAGATCTTCATTGGGTGCTGGTTTTCCCCGTATGGGGTTTCCAGGGTATATTGTGTGTCTCAAGTGTATGCTTGTTATTTTGTTTATTTCTCTCGCAAGTTAAAATATGTATGCTTGTATAACCTAACAATTGGTATCAGAGCCAGAGGTCTATTTGGCAGATAAATCCATAGGAAACTAGGGTTTCTTGTTCAAGTGGGAGCAATGGCGGAAGAAAGAAAGTTTAAGTTCAAGAAATTTAATGGCCAAAACTACCAGTTATGGAAGATGAAAATGGAGGACTATCTGTACCAGAAGGATCTATTCCTACCATTGGGAGGAAGATCAAAGCAACCGGCGACTATGAAGGACGAAGAATGGGAGGTTCTTGACAGAAAGGCACTGGGAACAATACGACTGTCCCTGGCTTCATCGGTGGCTTTCAATATCTCAAAATAAAAGAAAACATAGGGTTTTATGAGCGCATTGGGTAAGCTGTATGAAAAACCCTCGGCCTCCAACAAGGTATTTCTTATGAAGCGTTTATTTAATATGAAGATGTCTGAAGGTGGATCTGTTGCTGATCATTTAAATGAATTTAATACGGTTACAAATCAACTAAGTTCTATAAGTGTGAACTTTGATGATGAGGTTAGGGCTCTTCTAATCTTGTGTTCATTGCTAGAAAGTTGGAATGGCTTGGTCATAGCTGTAAATAAATTTGCCTCTGGTTCAAACACCTTGATATTTGATGATGTTGTTAGTGTTATTCTTAGCGAGGAAATGCGAAGAAAAAACACATGTGAGACATTAGGTAATGCATTGACCATGGAGAGAAGGGGAAGACAAAGGGAGAAAGGAAAGAGCCAAGGTAATCGTGGCAAGTCTAAAATGGGAAGATCCAAGTCCAGACTGGGAAAGATAGAGTGTTGGAACTGTGGAAAGAAAGGACATCTGAAGAAAGACTGCAGATCTCTAAAGAAGAAAGGAGATGGACAATAGGAAAATACCAAGGAAGCAAATGTAGCAGGTGATGTGTTACAAGATGCTTTGATTGTTGCATTAGATAATACTAGTGATTATTGGGTAGTAGATTCAGGTGCTTCATGTCATGCTACACCCCATAGGAAATATTTTCATGATTACGTTCCAAGCGATTTTGGACATGTTTTATTGGGTGATGATGAGCCATGTAAAATTGTTGGAATGGGTAAGGTGTGGATAAAATTTAAGAATGGAACTGATTGGCTGCTGAAAGATGTAAGGCATATTCCTGCTATGAAAAGAAATCTGATCTCAATAGGGCAGTTGGGAGATGGCGACTGTCTATCTACATTTGGAGAAACGTGGTGGAAGATCACTAAAGGATAAATGGTGATAGCAAAAGGAGACAGGGTAGGTACGTTGTATTTATGTCCTAATAATACTGAGCATTCTATCTCTTTAGCTTCCACAGGAACATATACAGCATTGTGGCATCATAGGCTTAGCCACATGAGTGAGAAGGCGATGCAGATTCTCCACTCAAGGAAGTTGCTGCCATATTTGAAGCAGGTAAGTTTGGAATTCTGTGAGAACTGTGTTTATGGAAAACATAAGAGAGTCATATTTCTCAGGGTTGGGAAACATAAGAAGAATGAAAAGTTAGAGCTTGTGCATACAGATGTATGGGGACCGGCTCAGGTACAATCTCTTGGTGGATCTCATTATTATGTTACATTCATTGATGATGCAACTAGAAAAACTTGGGTTTATTGCATTAGACATAAATATGAAGTGTTTGCTACTTTTAAGAAGTGGAAAGCTTTGGTTAAAAGAAAATGAGCAAGAAAGAAAGCATGGAAAAGCGAGAGGATGAAGAAATGGATGGTGATGGTGTAGTCACCATGAAGACACATGAAAAAAAAAGTTAAAATATGTAGCCGTTTGCATGTAAAAGGGCATATGGCTGTAAGACCTGGTAAGGCATGCATACCCTTGGTAACTCACCAGTAAAGTCGGAGAAAGACCTATGTGATAGGGGGTGTATGTAAGATTCCTCGGTTAAAACTTTGAGGGGGGTTGGTGATTACTCCAAGTCAAGTTTAAAGGGGGGACTGTTAGGGTTAACCTTGACTCGGGAATGAGTCAAAGGTAGATAGGTCTAGCACATGGTTTTGGGCACATGGTTTGTTGTAGCCCATGGTATTGGCCCAAGGTATTGCATGCAAAGGATCTTTTATAAGGCTTGGAGAGGCTCCATTGTAAAGTGGCCTGGAGGTGAGCGGTGGCTAGATCACTTGTCCTGGATGGCCGGTTTGTCCATGTAATGAAGATATTCATTGGGTGTTGGTTTTCCCCATATGGGGTTTCCAGGGTATATTGTGTGTCTCAATTGTATGCTTGTTATTTCTGTTTATTTCTCTTGCAAGTTAAAATATGTATGCTCATATAACCTAACAGTCATAGAATCTGTCATTGCCTATTTTTATCCCTATGACTCTTCCTCTTCCTTCATAAATGTTACCTCTTCCATCCAAATCGAATTTGGGGATGGATCCATGTTTAAAGGAGGAATATTATCTCATGTGGACCCCACATGTCCACTTATGCACCCCCAAGTCCAACTAGGACCTAATGCCACTTCGTTTTGGAGCATTTAACATTTATTCCATAATTTATTGGCCTATTTTTCCACCATCAATTTAGAATATTGAATTTTCATGAGAAACTATAGACCTTGGGGTTAAATGTCAATATTTTAATTTTTCCACATAACCCTAAGGAATTGGGTATGCCAACTTAATTATTTATCTGAAGATCATTTAATTGGGGACATGACAATGAAAGAGCTAAGTTTAGCAATCAAGCTCAAGTCTACATAGATCCCAAGTGTGCACACTACTTGAATAATTATGGATTAAACCTTAGTAATACCGGAAGACCGTCTTGAAGGAAATTTGAACTTCAATACTTTAAAGGATAGGATCCTGAATATCCTGAAACAACATGATTTGGATGGCTATGTATCCAGTTTTATTGAAGAGACTACTACTAATGCAGGGTGCACCAACTTCAAGAAGAATCAAGCCAAGGAAAAGAGGATTATTTATGATTCAGTGATAGACAACTTCTTTGAAGACTGCAAAGGAATGCTATGACACTTTGACAAATATTTATGAGAAGAAGGCACCGGGTCAAAAGAGGGAATTGAAGAACAAGATTCGAAATATGAATATGGAAAGGGACGAATCTATGGCTTCCTTCTTCATAAATATATCTCAAGTAAAAGATCAACTCATGAGCATTGGTGAGACGGTCGATGATGATGATCTCATTCAGGCCGTTGTCTATGGTCTTCCATCTTCATGGGAGACATTCTTGGCTGTAGTAAATGGTCAAGAAGTGCAACCTAACTTTGAGAGAACGTGGCATGATTTCCTAGAAGAATTAGGGTGAATACAGAGCAAGTATACTTCCTCTAAAGAAGAGAACCTTGCTCTTGCAGCACAAATGAAAAGATGTAAGAAATATCACAATAAGTTCTCTCATCAAAAGGAGAATGATTTCAAGAAATTTGATAATTCTAAATTTAAATGTTTCAATTGCAATAAGAAGGGCCATTATGGAAGAGAATAGCGTGTAAATCAAAGAGGAAAGTTCAAGGGTAGGTTTCATGCTTCCACTGCTACAAAAGATGAACCTACAAGAAAGAATTCATCCAAGGATAAAGAGACAAAGAAGGACTACTATCTTGTCTCAACCCTTTCTGGATCCATTACCACTAGTGCTGAGACATGGCTAGTAGACAATGGCACATACAAGCACATGACTGGATATAGGAGAGCTATCACATATATGAAGGAAAATAAGTTTTCCTGTAAGGTGGAGCTTGGAGATAATACCACCTATTCGATCCAATTCATTGGATCCACTTCTTTTCAGTTGGATTCATGAGATGTATTGCATGTGGATAAAATTTTGTTTTTCCCCATATTGAAGAAGAACCTCCTATCTGTTTCAGATCTAGAGGATAAAGGATTCAAATTTATCTTTATGGACAACAAAGCGTTCACGTGTCCTAAGAATGCATAATTGAACTTTTTATTAGTAATTGGAGTTCCTGGAAAGCTCATTCAAGCCATGATATATGACACAGTTAGTACTCGTGACCCGTGGCATAGAAGGCTTGGTCATCTCCAATTCAAAGCGCTACCCAGATTTCAAAAGATGGTGAAATGTATGCCCATGTTTAAATCTTATTTTGATAGTGTTTGTAGAGGTTGCGCTCTTGGAAATAATATTAAGAAGAGTTTTACAAGTAGTACCAAAAGATCCAAGTGGATCCTTGAATTGATTCATTCTGATATATGTGGTCCTATGTATGCACCCTCATTGAGTGGTTAGTTGTATTATGCGATTTTCATAGATGACTTCTCTCTCAAGTCATGGGTTTATTTTCTAAAAGAAAAGAGTGAAAATTTCAACAAGTTTTAAGAGTTTAAATCACTGGTTGGGAATTAGATTGGAAATCATATTCGTGCTTTGAGATCTGATAAGGGAGGACAACTTGAGTCCCATGACTTCAATGACTTCTATCGAGATGCAGGAATACAAATATAGTTGATTGTATCCTACAAGCCCCAACAAAAGTCATATTTATATTCAAAATAGAATCCTTGATGCTATCTTGGGAGAAAATAATCTTGAAGAGATTTTCACCGATGAAAAACTAGATATTGGACACTTGAAGATTTTCGGTTGTCTTGTTTACATTAACATACCAAAAGAGAAGAGGAAAAATATGGAGCCATTCAGAAAGAAATGAACATTTGTTGGATATAGTGAATCCTCCAAAGCCTACAGAATCTATGTTCCAAGACAAAGAAACATTGAAGTCAGCAAAGATGTAACATTTCACGAAGAGGCTTCCTTCAAGCACTCCAAAGAACTTCAGTGTGATTCAGATATGGAGGAGCATGATACTCCTACTATGGAGGATCCATTTTCTAATTCTCCCCTTTCAGATGGTGAGAGGAAGAATATAAATGATTCTGTGGATCCTCTTGATTCTGAAGAATTAGTAGCATTGATAGAAATATCCCTTGATGAACCTCCTGCTCAGAGGAGTTTTGCATGGTGTCGAGACATTCTGCAAGAGACAGAAAAGCATGGTGCACCACCAGGCTCATCCAAAGAGCGAAAGAGACCTGGAATAATTTCATGATATGTAGCACAAATGAGTCACATCAGTGATTCAAAACCCTCTACCTATGAGGAAGCCTCTAAGAAGCAAGTATGGAAATATGCCATGGTAGAAGGATACAAATATCTCATGAATAATGATGTGTGGTAAGTGGTTCCTAAACTTGACGGGAAGTCAATAGTAACTTCCAAGTGGATTTATAAAAGCAAGCATGTAGTTGATGGAAGTACTGAAAAGATGATAAAGCAATATTTGTGGCCCATGGTTTCTCACATAAAGAAGGGATAAAATATGATGAGAGATTCGCTCTCGTGGCCAGGTACACTACCATATGAACCATAATTTCCCTTGCTTCAGTTTTGGGTTGGAAACTTCACCAGATGGATGTAAAGACTGCCTTCCTTAATGGTGAGGTTAAGGAAGAGGTTTACATAAAACAACCTAAGGGGTTTGTAGTCCAGGGGAAGGAGTCCCATGTATGCAAAATTAAGAAATCCTTGTATGGGATTCAGCTGGCCCCAAGGGCTTGGTATCCGAGGATTGACAACTATCTTATGAGCTTGTGTTTCTCCAAAAGCGAAGCTGACCCTTATTGAAATTTGGCTGTCATTGATGTCAAATAATTTCAAAGAGGATGTCAAATGATTTAGTTTGAGTCATTGATGTCAATTGAAGTCAACTAGATTCAGTATTCCCATGCTAGCTTGAAGAAGTATAGAAAAGACACATTGAAGATGTATATGCGCAAGCAAGATGGTGAAGTATATGGATGCCCGGTATGAAGAAGTATATTTTGAAATTGCATCCATTCTGAAGAAGTGTGTCCAGGGGTACATCATGCATATCCAGTTTGAATAAGTACATAAGGCACATGTACTTGAGCAGGTCACAAGTCCATCCAGTCATATTCCTTCAAGGTACAATCTAAAGTGTTGGTTGGACAAGAGGTTTGAAGAGTGCGAAAGAAAGCCAAATAATATATGGGACAAAGTCTAGTGTGTGCAAGCAAGTCAAGAGAATATACTAGAGTGTGCAAGCAAGTCAAGCGGAGTGCGCAAGCATCATGGAACAAGAGATGGTTGAATAGTTATGCAGAGTCCTGATAGCACGCAAGTCTCTCCAATTAGAAGAAGATTTCAGTTGTTGAAGCACACACAAGTTCCAAGAAGGGTGAAGAGGTTGATGCCAACATATGCGCAAATTCCATAGTCGATGACACAACAAGTGCACAAGACCCACAAGTGATTGTACCGCTAGGGTCAAAGTCCCACCAAGTTGAAGATCATGCATGCGCAAGTTCCTCAAAGTATTGAAACATAAAGTGCACAAGACCCACAAGTGATGGTACAACAAGCGTGAAAGTACCACCAAGTTGAGGATCATGTATGCGCATAACCCAAAAAGAAAGGACACATTAGCGGTGCAGAACATGCCAGGTGGCAGAAGCACAATCTATGAAGCAAGGAAGAAGGAATGCAACAACCAAATTGTGGACATACAATTCATGCATGACATGTATATAAAGTAAAGCAATTTGGAGATTTGAAGTAAGCTTGATGGCGAGGATGAAGAGATTCTAAGTGGAAGATACGGATTTATATTTGGGGCATCAAGGGCTCGAGATACAGAACAAGATGATCTAGTGAGGAGCCGAGTGTGCACAAGCAAAGGAATGATTTAATTGATGGTGCACATAATGATTCTGTAGATCTGTGACGATTGCGCTAAGACAAAAAAGGTAGAATGTGGAGGGTGTGCAAGTGCGTGAGGACTGAATGACCATGTTGCAGAAAACACACAGACAGTCACAGATGTTCTAAGGTGGATCCACGCAGAGACATACATGAAGTATATCATAACATCCACGAAGTGAAGAATTTTGACTGATGTATGAGGATTGAGTTGAAGTGTGCTAAGTAAAGAAGACCATCAGATGCACAGAGACCGAGTAGTAGCAGAATTTTGTATGCGCGTCATGATGAGGATGATATGAGGCAAGTGCATTAAACCGAAAGGATGAATCATATGATGCACAATATGTCACAAATTCTCTGAAAGGCCGTGTCACTTAAATATAATGAACACATCTTAGCAAGTGCGCAGTTCGATCTGATATTGGTGCACGACATCAAAAAAACAAGTCATCGGTTGATGCAAAGTATCAGTTGAGAGAGTAGTTGCATTTTAGAAGAATGACACAGTAAATCAATGTCCCATACTACAGTAGATGAAGTAACACACAACGTCAGGCGCAACATCAATTGAAGTGAATAATTGAGTGGAATGAGAATTCAAGTGATGTATGCAAGGAAGTGATAGAAATACGACTGCATACAGAAGGTGCGCACAACAGAACAAACATCAGAAGATTAGAAGTGTGTGCATGTTGGAAGTTCAGTAAGGAAACATATTAATTTTTATATCTGGGTGGTAGGATGGGGAAAGGAATAAGGGGTTGTAGCCTCCTTCCAGTTGGTGTTGGAGAACATAGGGAGTTGTTTCTTCCTTCACGCTGGTTCCTGTAAAACCAGGGGGTTGGTGCCTCCTTCTAGTTGGTGCCGGTAAACATAGGAAGTCGGTGCTTCCTAGAATGTAATCTTTTCATCACAAAAGAGCATTCCGTGGTTTTCTCCCATTTGATTTTCCACGACAAAATTCTATGTGTCCTGTGTTCTTTGTCTTGGTGCATATGTGGATGAATGTTTTATTTATGTTGGATGCATAATTGAAGTTTAAGATTAAGTTTAGACTAATATGTTAAAGAAGTTAAAAACTGATCATAATTGCGCTAATACTGGTTCACCCCCCTCTCAATATTAAATCGATTCCAACAATTGGTATCAGAGCGGGTGTTTTCAGTAACAACTTAACATCTGGAAGATCGATACCTATGCATAATTGAATTAATCCTTGCCTAAGAATTCAACATACATGGACTCAAAGTATGAACAGATGGCTGAAGTAGAATTCGAGGGATAAATGATCGGTGCTCTGGACGAATTGAAGAAATCAAGAAAGAAAAACAAGCTTTTGCAGGAATCACTTATGATATTGGAGGAAGATACCACCAGGAAGTTGAAATTAAGAGAAGACAAGTTTGAAAGATTGGAAGCCAAAATTGTCTCTCTGAGAGACGAACTACAAAAGGTAAGCTCTAAACTGGAGAGTGAGCAAAAATGTAGAAACACCATTGATGAAGAAGCACATTTTGTTAGAGCTACGCAGACGTGCTCAAGACTCCACTCTCAAGGATGAATCAAAAGTGTGAAGAAGAGAATAGGAATCCAAGTCATACGATAACCGAGCCTGTGCAATTACAAAGAGCCTATCCTATCAGGTATCAAAATATTTTTCTGGGTAATTGTTATTACTGTCACACTTTTGGTCAGAAAGCAATAAATTGCAGAGCTAATGCACTAGCTTATACTAGGAGGAATGGTTCGTACAATCAAATAAATCCTAAACAGAAAAATCTCGGGGAAACAATTGAAACCTCAAAAAAAGAACTCAATCCCTTCAGTATTTTGAGCTTAGATAATGAGTGTGATAAATGTCACAATCATGGTCATGATAGTCAGAATCGTGAAAATCAGTTGCAACCTAAATCAGCTGAATATCGGGAGGATTGAGTCTATCAGGAAGCCTATAGTGTATCTCTACATGCACAAAGTAAATGGGGGCAATGGTATATAGAAAACGGTTTCTCTAAGCATATGATATGATACAAAAAAAGTTTTCTAAAGTATAGAGAAGATAAGGGAGGCCGTGTCTACTTTGGGGATAATGGCTCGGCCAAAATCTTAGGTAAAGGCTTAGCAATTTTAGGAAACAAACGAACCAAGGAAGAAAATGTTTTACTAGTCGAGAACATGAAGCACAATATTCTGAGTGTCAGTCAGATGCGCGACCAAGGACACAACTTACTTTTGACTCAGAAAAATGCAAAATTAGAATCAAAGATATAGGAAGAGTAGTAGAAACAACCTCTAGAAATCCTAACAATGTCTACATGTTGGATGAGGAAAAGGAAGAGAAATGGTGTATGGGACAGACTGATGAAAGTTGGCTCTGGCATAGAATATTGGGACACATCAATTTTGACAATCTGATCAGAATCAACAGAAAGCAATCTGTGAGGGACATTCCAAGAATTACCAAGCCATCAAATTCATTCTGCAAACACCATGTACATGGGAAACAAACAATGATTACATTCAAGACAAAAGAGTACACTACTTATAAACCTTTGGAAATCGTTCATTCAAATATTTGCGGTCTAATGAGAACTAAGGGGATGAATGGTGAATTATACTTTCTTATTTTCATTGACGATTACACCCGAATGCCGCGGGTGTTCTTTCTCAAAGAAAAATCAGAAACATTCAAATGTTTCAAAACATTTAAGGAGGTGGTTGAAAATGAAGCTGATTGAAGAATAATGTGTCTGAGATCTAATAATGGAGGAGAATATACTTTGAACAAGTTTGACAAAAAATGTGATAGACATGGAATCAGAAGACATTTTTCAACAGCCAAAACTCCACAACAAAATGGAGTGGCAGAAAGAAAAAATAGAACGATACAAGAAATGGACAGAACAATGTTAAATGAATCAAAATTATTAGATATGTTTTGTACACATGCCATTCATACGGTTGTCCATATTCTCAACATGTGCCAGATCAAGACAAACATTTGTTCTACACCATATGAACTATGGAAAGGAAGACCAACTACAGTTAAGCATTTCAGGATATTTGGAAGCAAATGCTACATCAAAATAAATGATGAGAATCTTGGAAAATTTGATTCCAGATAAGATGAAGGAATTTTTCTTGGTTATTCCACCAGAAGAAAATCCTATAAGTGCTACAATCTGTGACCTATAAAGATAGTTGAAAGTCTAGACATGAAAGTTGATGAAGTACTAACCCATAGAAGAATAGATGAAGATGATGATCCGCCCATGCTAGAACAGTATTATGAGGAGCTACCAGGAAATCAAGAAGCAGAAGTTCTACATGATATAAGATATCAATGCGAATTGGATGGCAGAAGACAGGACACAAAGGCACCTTCTAGGTTTGTCCAAAATAATCATTCAGAAAACTTGATTATTGGAGACAAAAATGATGGAGTAAGAACCATAAGAATCCTAGGAGATCCAACTAAGGAAGTTCATTTTTTGTTGTTATCTCAAATAGAACCAGAAGGATTTGAAGAGGCTAGAGTTGATGAAAGTTGGATGAAGGCCATGAATGAAGAGCTAGATCAAATTGAAAAGAATGAAACTTGGGAAATTGTTCCAAGACCGAAAAACAAGAATGTTATAGGTACAAAGTGAGTATTCAGAAACAAACTAAACGAAGAAGGACATGTTGTCAGAAATAAGGAAAGACTGGTGTGCAAAGGTTATGTGCAGATTGAGGGAATAGACTTTGAATAAACATTTGCTCCTGTTGGGCGAATGGAAGCAATTAGATTATTCTTGGCCTATGCTTGTGCAGAAAATGTCATAGTGTATCAAATGGATGTGAAATCAACCTTTCTAAATGGAGATCTTGAAGAAGAAGTGTACATTGAAAATCATATGGTTTTTCACTTTCAGGCAACAAAGATTATGTTTGCGAACTATAGAAAGCTTTATATGGACTTAAACAAGCTCCCAGGGCCTGGTATTCAAGATTGGACAAATATCTTCAACAAAAAGATTTCAGAAGGGGTAGTGTAGACAACAATCTTTATATAAAAATTGAGAATGAAAAAATGATAGTTGTTGAAGTATATGTTGATGTCATTATTTTTGGAAGTAATGATGAAAAAATGAGTCAGCAATTTGTCAAAGATATGTAGAAGGAATTTGAATGTCAATGCTTGGAGAACTATCCTTTTTCCTTGGATTGTAGATATCCCAATTGGATAATGGAATTTTCATCTCTCAATATAAGTATGTGAAGGAGATGCTGAAGAAATTCAACATGGAAGATTGCAAGTCAGTTTGTACACCTATGGTCACTGGGTGCAAGTTGAGTAAAGAAGTTGAAGCTGAAGAACTTGATAAGAGGATTTACAGATCTATGATTGGAAGCCTACTAAATGTAACTACATCAAGACAAGACATCATGCAAGCTGTCAGACTTGTTGCAAGGTTTCAAGCATCACCTAAGGAAACACACGTTCAAGCGATCAAGAGAATCTTCAGATATCTGAAAGGAACTATGGACTTTGGTTTGTGGTATCCTCGAAGCAAAGACTTAAAATTAGTGTCATACATTGATGTATACTGGGAAGGTAGTGTAGATGACAGAAGAAGTACTATTGGAGTTGCATTTTTCTTAGGAAATTGTCTTGTATCTTGGATCACAAAAAACAACCATCAGTTGCATTATCTACGGCAGAAGCTGAATATATTGCAGCAATAGCTTGTGTCTCACAATTTCTATGGATGAAACAAACCCTTAAGGATCCGTGAGTATATATTGATCAACCAATACACATTCTATGCGACAATACAAGCACAGTTAGTATCTCCAAAAATCATGTTATGAACCGCATAACTAAACACATTCCCATCAAATATCACTTTGTGAGAGAGCAAGTTACTGAAAATGTTATTAAGTTAGAATATGTTAAGACTAAAGAGAAAATAGCGAATATATTCACAAAGCCTCTTCCATGAAGTGCGTTTGAATATCTCAGAGAAAAATTGGATGTGGTCCTAAACCCGCAACATAATGAGAACATAAAAAGGAGGCATGAATACAAATTGATTACAACATTGCGTAGTAGGAACTAAAGGATGATTGCATGAATAACTGCGCAAATAATGATGAAGTGTTGTGACAGGAACATGATATCAAGATATAAAAGTAATATAGCACATGTACAGGGAAAAATAAGAGATAATTATGAAAGCAATCAAAGATAATTATGAAATAAATATACAGATTGAAGGATATCAACGCAGAAGAAATGAAGCATGAAGACATGAGGAGTTATCCCTGTAAGGATATAGGTAAAGGTAAACACAAAGCCAAATAAATAGAGAATCAATGAATTGTGCAAGTAATGGCTCCTATTTTCCATCGATGTCAAAGGGGGAGAAAGAATATGAAGCTGCTGGATGAAGTAGCAGAGAAGATGTTACAACGTAATTTTCCATCTTGTGAACATCAACACTCTTTGGCCTTCAGGATCCATTTCACTGACTCAGATGCACTTTATGTCCTTCAGACACATTATTTCCCTATTTTTCTTCCTATACGCTAGTTGTTCCACTTTAGCGGGAGTACCCACGAGCTGTCCCACTATAGCTCGTAGGTGACAAGTAAAATGGTAAAAGTCACTAGTAAATTACTTTTTACTCCCAAAAAGCGGTCTTAGGGTCACCTTTGGACCTCCATTTGCCCCGAAACGCCTCGATGTGTCCTTTCACTTACCTTTGGAAGGCTATATATTGAGGACATATGGCATATGGAAGGGAAGAGAAAGAGAGAGCAAGAGAACTCTAGTGGATTTTTGCCGTGACTTGAGTCTACACTCATTGATCCTTGTTGTTGTGAACTCCTTATGTTCACCTACCAAAATCCTATCCTAGTTTGATTTTGCCATTACATGGAGGATTGAAGTGGTGGAGGCACAAGTGGAGAGACCCAGTTCTTGGTTCAGATTGGTTGTCGGCAAGAGGTCGTATCACATTGTACATCTTGTTATTCATTAATAGAAATACTCATATTCTCGTCCATTAATGTTGTGAATGTTGTTTATATTACATTGGATTGCATTTACTTATGATATAATGGACCATTGTTATTGATGATGTTAATGTCTTTCATACATTATATGCTCTTGTTGTGTATTGGCTGTCAAGACTAATTTGCAGGTTCAAGTGCATAGATTGAAAGCTTCAACGGGGATCTACATCGAACGTCCGGTTTAAGGTTGGTTATATTCTCCGTTATCTTAGCATTGTCATTTATATAGCATTGCATTGGGAATTGAGTCATTTTCTGGTAGTCAGCTATCTGTTGTGGTCTGCCGCAAGACATAGGAAGTTTTCTCCGTAATAGAAATGGCGACTCCGCTGGGGAGAACATCCATTTTTGGGGATTTTTAGGCATTAGTGCTCATTTATAGTTGATGTGTGTTGAGTCTCTGTGTCATTGATTGGCCGTTGGGATACACTATAGAAAACAGGATTTTTCTGAGTCATTGGACTCTTTTTCTGCTCATTTGAATTTCCCTGTACGCGGGTCAAGTTAGTTTTGCCCGCGTCTACCCTCCTCTGTCTGCACTATAGCCCATGGGTACCCGTAGTTATTCCTTCGACAGTAGCGTACAACTCTGAGTTTGATTGGTTTATGGCCTTGGGTTGTTTCTGGTTTGGTTTTGAGTGTTCTCGAGTCTTATTTGGCCTTGTTCCTGATTGTTCCATGCCTTGTTTGTGACCAGAAAATATTCTTTCTCTTTGTTTTGAGTCTTGTTAGTTTATCACCATTTTTTATTTTCTAGCTCATTACATTGGCTGAATCTCACTATTTGGGAATTGTTGGGTGTCTTAGTGATCTGCTCTGCATTTCTTTAACTGAATAGGTAGATTTCGCTTGCATTTTTCATTTCATTATATTGAAAAATACAAAAACATAGTTTTGCATTTTCCTTTTGCTTATAAGTGAAAATACAAAAAAAAAAAATTACTTTTATGTACTGCATTTTTGCATCAGAGTGCTTGTGCTTTCATCTAGGATATGCTTGTGCAATTAAAATATAAAAGAGTTGCATTTTTTATTTCGAAATCGTTGGATTGATTTTCATTCTAGTGGCATTGTTTTTATTGGATATATGAGTCTAGAGTTTGATGATTGTGCATACTATTGAGTCATATACATCATTAGTTTCACAACCATATCCTTTGAGTAATCACATCCACCTAAAATTAACGCTTAATCTTAAAATTGATTAGAACAATTTTTATTTATAGGGTACACCAACTAGCATAGGTTTAGAGTCTTGGAATAGATAATTGTGAGTTAACAATCCAAGACTACTAGACAAAACATTATGTGTTTGACCACGGAGTGGTGAAATCCATGGTATACATTGGTGTTCTTAGGAAGCTCTACTCAAACCAGAGTTAAGCACGAGGTCACATAAGGTTGGTTGCGGAGATAACCCTCCAATACTGGTTGAATGTGGGAGATATTTCCAGAATTTGTTCGTATCTGGGGGTACCGGAGGTTCGTCCTCTTGTGCTTCGGGCTTAGCTACCTTGCCCATACAATGGATCCCACCTGCGACTGTCCCCCTGAGCATTGGTTATATTTCGGTGACCATAGTTTCCTTACCTAGGTATCACATAGGGTGCTTGTAGTGGTTATGCTGTACGTATCCTGAGTCAGATAGGGGTTGGACAACACAGTTGTTGTTGTATAGGGACTTGACCCTATGCATGCAGTGAAGCCTGGGAACCTTTATAATTGATTCTATTACCTCCGGCTATAGTTAGGGAGTCTCAAGCCTCTCCTAGGTGAGACATACTGGATGTAGTGTCGAGAGCTCATTTAGCCACTCTGTTTGTGTGCATTTGGCTATAGTTTCTCTAGGTGCATGCTCTTGATTTTTTGTGTTTGATTGATAATTTGGACATTAGGGGACGCTTTGATTTTATAGTCTCTTCAGAGATATCATTGCGAGAATTCCTTCTCTCCGTCGATCTCGTCAGTTGGCTGGTTTACCAGCCTCCGAGGTTACACACCGTGTTAATAGGGGACGCGGGAAGGCCCTCTCCGAGTCTTTGGATTCTTACGAAGTGTATCATACCGACTTCATGACTGCACATTCAGGCACGAGAGAAATATCTACGACTCCATCGGGTAGAGTCGAACACACTTTAGACATCTCTACTCCTAGAGAGGTGTGGGGGGGTGATCCACCGGAGACCCAACCTAGTTTGTTTGGTCCGCATCCACCCGAGACCCAACCTAGTTTGTTTGGTCTGGATCCACCCGAGGACGACCGGTTTGATCCTTTGAATCCACATGATTTCCGATATGGGATGCCAGAGTTACATGATAACATAGGTCCTACGACCAACGCTACCCCGTTCTCTTTTGGTATGCCTGATTACAACACAATTGATCCTTCTACTATATTTGGTAGTCATGCTGGCACTAGTCATGGTGTTAGCAACACTGCACCCACTGGGGGCAATACCCTCGCCGGGGGAACCACATTTTCCACTCACACACATAGTATGGGGACTGGTCACATCCCTCCGAACAATGAAAATGTTGGAGGAAGGCCGCCTCCTAGGACTACCCATCCTAATAGGAACACTGTTTGCAACACGACTCGCCATCCACAGTTCAATACACATGCCTCTACCCATCAACCGAGGACCACTTTTGCTAATGTTAACAATCCTCCCAATAACGGGGGTGGACACATACCATATAATTTTACGTCTGCTACCGCTACTAGTAATGCTAATGTAGGAGGTGGGAATATACCTTATACCTATGGTCACAACACCACCATTCATGCTACTAGTAATGCCAATGTTGGGGTTGGGAATATACCTTATACTCATAGTCAACACACGACTGCTCATGCTACTAATAATGCTTACATAGGGGGTGGGAACATACCTTATAATCATGGTCATTACAACACGGTTCCCGCTACAAGTAACACTTATATGCCCCATAATTATGGTGGTAACCCTTACTATAATACAGTCGGTGCTGGTTCTCATTACAACCCACCTCAATACGGTGCTCAAAATGCATATATACCTGCTTACCCTCACATGGGTCAGGTTGGAGGAGGTTATCAACCTTATGGCCATGGTCAAGCTTATGGTCCATCAGGTCTGTATAATCAACATTTTAATGGTCATGGTCAAGCTTATGGTCCATCTTATCCTTCGGGTTTGTACAATCAACATTTTATGGGAGCTTACAATCAAGCTTTCCAGCCGCAGCTCCCGTTCCTTGCTCGAATGAATATTTTGGATCTTTCGAAGCTCAAGAATGATCCGGTGTGTCATGATCCTAATTGGCCTTCGGTCCCTACCAAGCTCCCTTCAGACATTCCCAAGTTTGAGGGGAAGAGTGGTGAGGATCTAGGTGACAATGTCACGACCTTTCACCTTTGGTGCTCATATAACTTGTTGAATCACGATTCCATTCGTTTGAGACTATTTCAACGCACCCTCACAGGGGTAGCCACGAAGTGGTATGTTGAGTTTCCTGGGGGTACTTATAGGGGTTTCAATGAAATAGCTTTGGTTTTCTTGGATCATTTCCAGTTTTCGGTTCGTTACGATACTGGTACTGAACTTTTGTCTACCTTCCGCCAGAATAAGGCCACATGCATTTCTGACCACGTTCAAGAGTGGCGTTGACGAAAGAGGTTAATGAAATCCAACATGTAACACACCCACCCATCCATACAAGGCAAGGGAGGGAACATGATGCCAATCTCTGGGGCTTTTACATAAGCTCAACCCATTCATTAGATTCACAACAATAAAGATGATGTGTGCAGATGCAAATCACTTAAACATGCACAGCGGAATAAAACATATTCATCCACACACTCTTCATATGCATTCAACATATCAATAACAGTCATTAATTTAAGCATTGCAGAAGTAAATACATAGACAGAAAAACAACACTTATCTTCATTGTGCAATTGTCCCAAACAACTAGCTATGTCGCTGCAACGTTCCACCCAACCATAGGTCTCTGCCCAGCCTGTATTCTTTCAGCACTCAGAGACCACCCCCGAGTTGGGCATGATTTCTACAAGGAAAAGGGGACATTCAAGCTCATGCAAAGCCAATTAATTATTTCATCCAAGCCAAGCCAGTCCATAGTTGGGTTTATCAGGCTACATTTGAACCCTGGATGCTTGCACTCAAGCTCAAGCCAAAACAATGGATACCCATCTCAACCCAAACATTCTCTTACACTCAACAAACTCAAAAACTGGGCACGGGTACACATTTCTAGCAATGTGGTTTACAACCAGGATGGCCATGGGTTTTCCCCAAAACATAGGCACACCAAAATGGACTGTGGAAAGGGGAATTCGACCACAGGGAGCAAACCTGATTTCTCCCACAGGTTATGAGCATTTCAAATTTCCAAAACGACCTCATTGAAACCCCAAATCGAGCTCCCTCTTCTTCCAGTAGCTCTGCAACACAAAACCGCCCTCTTCCCCACTAAAAACAAGGAAACATAGGAAAACATGGAGGAAAAACGCCTAGGCAGCTCCAAAAACGTGAGAGGGGAAAAATTGGTTGATGGGTAATGGCTTGGGGAGCAATTCATGGCTCTTTTCTTTCCCAAGAATCCAAACACATTTTTCCATGCAGGGTGGCTTGCCCGTACTCGAATTTGGACAGCCATACCTCCCATTCCCCAAGGCATTAACTACCTCAACCAAGTCTTGGGAGAAATCAATGATTGGGTACAAAAGTCAACATGGGTAGTTGAGGGTTTGATGGGTTCTTTCATTGACACTTGTCTTGACTTGATTGGCTCCAAGGGTTTGGATGTTTCCCCCCAATTCCTTGTAAAATCATGCCCCCATCTCTTTGTTGCATTGCATAGCTAGTTGTGGGTATTCTATTAAAATGCATATTTACATAATATCCGCAATTCCACTGTGCCTGGCTAGCACGTAAACCATATGCATCAATAAATCGATGGCGGGGCCTTGGCCTTGAGCTCCTCACCGTGATTTCATAAAAATATTACATCATTTACAATTTTAAATTCCATGGGGTTAAGATGGGGACGCTACACAACATTCCTCCAGAGTTTCTGTTGGAATGGTTTCTCAAGTCTTTGCTTCCATATATTTCTAAGGATGTTTCGATGTTCGACATTGTGACTGAGGAATAAGCCATCTTAAAATTCCAGTAGCTAGATTTACTATATTCTCAATCTGGCATCTTGTATGACATTATTCCTGATGCACTGCGAACAGGACATGAGCCCAAGTCAGTTCCTGGACCACATGCCGATGGCATTGTGGGATCCGCAAGTACTCGACCTGTAGATTTGGTTGCTAATCAAATGCAAAATTTGTCGCTTAACCAGTCTACTCCCGGACAAGTTCACACCTTGTCCACTTCCACCCCATCGTCCGATGTACACGCTGTGCAATTGACGAACCCATCGGGTAACCAATAGCCTGGTGGTAAGAAGAAGGGGAGAAAAAACCGTAAGGGTGGAAACAATGGGAACAATGGTAGTAATCGCAAGACCCCTCAGAAAGAGAATGCCAACCCTTCTTAGGACGGCGTAAATGTTGGTGGGGACCGTAAACCTAGGCGTAAAGTGAAATTCCCTTGCAAGATTTGTGGGGAAGATCATCTTACTCACTTATGTCCTCGAGTTGAAGAAGCATCGAAGCATCTGGCACGGAGCCCAGCTGTGTTAAAAGATCCCCTTCCTCACCATCAGAACATGGCTTTACATGCTCCCGCTATTGGTTATGTACCTAATGAGACTACAACGTCTTCCTCCAATTCCAGTGGCTATGGATGTGTGAATATGGTCAAATAAGAGGTTAGTGTTGCTACTCGCCAACGTGATTAAGGAGCACCACAACCGAATACGAGGAATGAGCCTCCTCCTCCTGACAACTCTTTGCATATTGAGAAGCCCTATACTATGCCGTGGATACTGAAAGGTGTTCTCAAGCACTCTATGCATAATCCCAATGCTCGAGCCACCCGGAACGACTCTATTGTAGAAGATTTGGGTCAAAATCCGTGTGCCATGTCGGCTCTTGAAGTTTTACAGGCATGTCCTTCTCAAAGGCATGCCCTTTTGAGTGCTTTAGGAGTTCAGGATGGGGGAAGTCCCAACGTTATCAAGTTTGATACTACTGACGTTCAACCTCACTTACCTTACCATGTGTCTTTTCAAATCCATGTGGAGTGCCTTCAGAATTTTGTCAAAAGAATGGTGGTTGACGAAGGTGCTTCTACGTCAGTAATGTCTATATCTTGTTGGGAAGTTCTTGGATCTCCTCCCTTGTCCAAGTCTATGACCATGCTCACTGCATTTGATGGTCGTTCATTTAATCTGCATGGGATTCTTCCGTCCCTTGTTGTCCGCTTGGGTGGGAAATACGTGCCTATTGAAGTCGAGGTGGTTGATGCGCCCATCGACTACAACCTTCTCCTGGGTAGGAATTGGATGTACGCTATGAAAGTTGTTGCGTCCACTGTGTTCAGAGTTATTTGCTTTCCACACGAAGGCAAGATTGTGACAATCAACCAACTGGATTTCGTTATTCCTTATTCCATAGCATCCATGGGATCAGTGGTCCCCCAAGTTACAGATTCTCAGCCAACAACTGGGAACATAGGTGTCGGATTGTACCCCTCATTGTTGGGATCTTATGATTTTCCTTCGCCCATTAATTTTATTGGAACCATTTCCGACGATGCGTCTCCTCCATTGAATAATGTACCGTTCCGGACTTCGTATTTTGATGATCCATGGACCTTACCGTCCACGAGTTCCACATCTGGAGACATTGCACATGTTGGAATGGCTATGCCACTGTCTGCTTCTGAGCTTGCATATCAATATATTCAACAAGCCATTGCAGATCCGGATCTCTCTTCTTCATGGATAGGAGAGGAAGATCCCGTTATGCTGCTCGCATAAGTAGTCGACCCATCTTGTTCACACGGATGCCTTGATGATACCCTACCTTCAGATGAAGATTTTATCGCATCCATGCATGGTAATGACGAGCCTTGGAGGGATTCCTATCATAGATCTCATTCCTTTCCCACCCTCGGTCTTATTAAACGAGATGAGACTATAATACAATCTGCCACCCATTTGGATTTGGATCTAGTCACAGTCTCGTCCAGCCCTGGTTTGACATTTGAGTCTAATGAGTCTTTGAGCTCTCCTATAGATCCACAAATTAGCGCTCCTGAAGAGTTTGATTCTATTTCTAGAATTTCCAACTCCCGTGATGATGAATTTGCTCTTGCAGATTCCTTCACATCCTTTAGCTTTGCTCTTCATTTTGAAGATGATCATTTTGATCCCTAAGGTATTGGTACTATGGAACCTTCAGTGGTTAGCTCTACCCACGTTATGTATGAGGTTAACGATAGTGAAGTTGAAAATGTTTCTACTGCAGTGACTTGTATCAGATCTTTCTTTACGTACGTTTTAGAGATGATCTTGGTACTTATGTTTCTTGGAGACATGATTCTTAGATGGACTTATACTTGTTTACTGGTCCTTTTCGACATTTGCTTCGGTCATGGAAGGCATATTCAGAACCCCTCGTATAGGTTTAGGCCTCCCCATTGCTATGATGCATTTGAACCTATTGCCATCTGAATTCGCAGACACCCCCTGAGTGTCCTTATCTTTCTCATGTTCCTTGCATTATGCATAGCTTTTTTCCATGCGCTTGGAACTAGTCTCGCATGTCCCTGACATTCGTCTGCTCCCATTACGAGCATTCTTCCATCTCTCCTTTGAGCTTGTTAAAAACAGTAAGGAGGTCACGAGTTTACTTTTTCGGGCTCGTTAAAACTTTATGGAAAAGATTTTTATAAAGTATTTTTTAAGTCCTTGTTAGACTTTTTCAAATCAAACAAGATTGCCGAGTATACTTGTCATTTCAGATTCATTAAAGGATTTGAAGCGACATCCACTTAGGTATACGTTTACCCCTTTTCCCGACCTTGTGGATTAATTATGAAAAAGGTATACTCTAGTCATACGTGACTAGAGGATTTCTTCTCTCATTGTTTTACACTTTTTCGGGTGAGGAGACTAACTTTACGAAAAATGACTCCCATTTTATGTCGAGTTGTGATTGCATTGCATTATCCTGCTTGTCGCTTGAGCCTTGTGCCAGCTCCTGCTTACTCACTTATTAGCCATGTGCCTGAGCACTTTACCTTCTGAGCCAAGCAGAGCCTTAATTTATCTTTCACAGCTTGATGACCCTTTACCTCGAGGGAACATTCCCCCGAGTGTCCACATCCTGCACATGCTTCCTTGCATTGATCATAGGTATGTTCCACTGCTTGGGACTAGTTTTCTCGCTATATGACACTTGTTCCCTCACCTGTTGTACTGTAAGAAATTTTATTCTTTTTCAAGCTTTTCCAAATATGAAAAAGACAAAAAAATCAAATATTCGAAAAAATCGAGACGTGATTATGGTTACTACTTCTAGTTGGCAGCTGTTGTGTCGCCTTTGAACAGAGCATTCATTCCACTCCATACATTATGAGTCAGGACTATTGTAGGACCTTAAGGAGCTATACTCGTTTCTTAGTTCTACTCCACCGATTTGTTAGGCTTCCAGTCACTATGGAGCCCTTTGTTGATGCCTCCTACATCACACAGTCTATGTCGAGTCTATGCTTCCTGAGTCTATCCATCTGCTCATGCTCTTGTTCAAAGGAAGTCCTGAAACCAGAGTCGGCCACTCCTCAGATCTCTTGACTATTGCATGTCAGCCATCCTTATTGAGTCAGTCCGTTTCACCTGAGTTTTTCCAAATCTTTCAGCATAACTGTTACCTCGTGCTGGTTGATGTGGGATGCCTTAATGCCCTCCTTCTAGCGAGCTTCGTTCCATTGACATCAACCCATTTATTCTGGAATTTGAGACTTAGAGTTTGGTTGAGTACCTTGAGGCTTGCAGTCATTAGTGGTAGGTTCTCTCGCCATTGATAGTTTTGGGAATACATCAATGTCCCCTGATCGATGGATTCATCTTAGTGTTCGACTTCAACACATCTATTCACACTCTGATGATTATACTCTATGCCTTGATGCCCATTTTCATTATTGGTGGGTTATCTCGCGTCTGTTAACGGTATACATCATTGACCGGTAATCAGACGATGTCACATCAGGTTCAACCTCAACACCTTTATTCACTTGATGGGACTTGCATCGTAGATGATTTGTGTAGAAGACCCCAGGCGATAGTGGCATTCAGTATGCTATTTATGATCGTGACTTTACATCTGAGATATCATCTCTTAGATATCAGCAGTTTGTACCTCTAGTTTGCACTAGTTGTTTCCTTTTCAGCAGGGAACCATATCTTACTGTAGAGGGATCATGTCTATGATCACTTATGACATATATTCACTATGTATTTCCTATTCAGGGCTATTGTATCAGATTGTTGTACTATACCGACATGTATTCAGAGATATTATTATATTGTGACGAGTGAGCTGCTCCTTCCACTTGTGTCTCCATCACTCCACTTCTGAGATTTATAATGTATTTCGGCCATCGTAGCATCAGTCTCTGACCTCACACATTAGGGGGAATCTGTTACAACTTAATTTTACACCTTGTGAGCATCAACACTCTTTGGTCTTTAGGATCCATTTTATTGACTCATATGCACTTTATGTCCTTCAGACACATTATTTCCCTATTTTTCTTCCTGTATGCTAGCTGTTCCACTTTAGTGGGCGTACCCGCGAGTTGTCCCACTATAGCCCGCGAGTGACAAGTAAAATGGTAAAAGTCACTAGTAAATTACTTTTTACTCCCAAAAAGCGGTCTTAGGGTCACCTTTGGCCCTCCATTTTCCCTGAAACGCCTCAATTTGTCCTTTCACTTACCTTTTGAAGGCTATATATTGAGCAAATATGGCATATGGAAGGGAAGAGAAAGAGAGAGCAAGAGAACTCTAGTGGATTTTTGCCGTGACTTGAGTCTACACTCATTGATCCTTGTTGTTGTGAACTCCTTATGTTCACCTACCAAACTCCTATCCTATTTTGAGTTTTCCATTACATGGAGGATTGAAGTGGTGGAGGCACAAGTGGAGAGACCCAGTTCTTGGTTCAGATTGGTTGTCGGCAAGAGGTCGTATCACATTGTACTTCTTGTTATTCATTAATAGAAATACTCATATTCTCGTCCATTAATGTTGTGAATGTTGTTTATATTACATCGGGTTGCATTTACTTAGGATATCATGGACCATTTATATTGATGATGTTAATGTCTTTCATACATTATATGCTCTTGTTGTGTATTGGCTGCCAAGACTAATTTGCAGGTTCAAGTGCATAGATTGAAAGCTTCAACGGGGATCTACATCAAACGTCCATTTCAAGGTTGGTTATATTCTCTGTTATCTTAGCATTGTCATTTATATAGCATTGCATTGGGAATTGAGTCATTTTCTGGTAGTCAGCTGTCTGTTGTGGTCTGCCCCAAGCCACAGGAAGTTTTCTCCGTAACAAAAGAAGCATTTAGCGGAGAATTAGCACAGCTGCGAAGAAGAAGCATGAAGCTAAATGCATCTGAAGAGAAACTGTATGAAGCTAAGAATAAACGGAATAAGCAAGAGCATGCAGCATCACAGGAGAATAATCATAAAAGCATGCGATCTGTGCAGATATAACAAACATCAGAAGAAGCACTAACAACAGAATGCCCAAATTTTAAAGGTTTAAAGTGGTAAAGAACTCAGGGGGAGTACTACTACAAGAATAGATGAAGAATACAAGTTCAAGAAGATGATTATGCACAACTTCATAAGGTGTTGAAATCAATGCCAAAGGGGGATATTGTTGAACTTTGGTTGTCATTGATGTCAACTAATGTCAAAGACGAATTCAACTGATTCAATTTGATTCATTGATGCCAATTGAAGTCAAGTGGATTCAGTATTCCCATGCCAACTTGAAGAAGTATAGAAAAACCACATTGAAGATGTATATGAGCAAGCAATATGGTGAAGTATATGGATGCCAGTATGAAGAAGTATATTTTGAAGTTGCATGCAGTCTGAAGAAGTGTGTCTAGGGGTACATCATGCATATCCAGTTTGAAGAAGTACATAAGGCACATATACTTGAGCAGGTCACAAGTCAATCCAGTCATAGTCCTTCAAGGTGCAATCTAAAGTGTTGGTTGGACAAGAGGTTTGAAGATTGTGCAAGCGATCCAAATAATACATGGGACAAAGTCTAGTGTGCGCAAGCAAGTCAAGAGATTATAGAGTGTGCAAGCAAGTCAAGATGAGTGCGCAATCAACATGGAACAATAGATGGTTGAACATTTATGTAGAGTCCTGAAAGAACGCAAGTCTCTTCAATCAGAAGAAGCTTTCAGTTGTTTAAGCACGCACAAGTTACAAGAAGGGTGAAGAGGTTGAAGTTAGCATATGTCATAACCCGAAATTTCTGAAAAATTTAAATTTTTTAAAATAACATGTAATATGATTAAATGCAGTCTTTTAACTGTTTTGATTAGATTAAAAGAACATAAATGTGTCTGAAGTATCTGTTATTGTACTTAAATTTTAATATGAGTTTTATTTACAGTTACTGATTGTTTTCTGTTCTGCAATCTCAAGGGGGAATTGCCATAGCAGACTGGGCTTACTTAGCTTCCGAGCTAATGCATCAAATTGTCTTTCTCTTACAGATATACAGGTAATGTGCGGGTCGCTACATTTAAATCTTTAAAGTATTATAAATCAGATAGTTGTACCAATTCATTCCGTAAAAAGTCTAAGCATGCTATCCAGATTATCAAGTGTTTAAAGGTAGAACCTTTCCTGTGATCTTCTTATAATCATACTTATAGAGGGTTAGAAATGACTAATTAATATGACAGCTATGTTTCTGGAGAATCAATGAATTAAACAACTTTGTGGAATAATTGTTCTTTGATGATATTACTGTATTGCAAATATGCTTCATAATTAGCACTATGGAATACAACTGGGTGACCATACTCAGACCAGTTTTTACTCGCTCAGTTATCGCATGTCAATGGTTTAGGAATTATAAGCTATCTTGAGTAAACCCATCTACTTGTTATAAGGAATCTAAAACAATTAAGTGATTGTTATTGTATCGTAACAATAAGTGAAACGGTTTTAAGTAACCCTGATCCAAAGTTAAGAACTATGAAACTGGAATCCTAAAAGTGGAATTCACCTAAGAAGGACTGGCAAGTCCTAAACCATCTGTGTACAGCGAACGCATTTATCATCAAGGTAGCATAATTGTAACAGCTAAATCCAAAATCAATTCGTTATCTCATAGTCTTAAGGAAAAGATCTATGTCTTATCACATGAGATAAGGGTGATTGGAAATGTCGTGGTAGGTGTTTATGAACCACATATATCTTACATTACACCCTTATCTTTATAACTTTTCTAATGCCAATAAATTTTCTTTCTGTCTTAGAATGCTTCAAGACTAAATTTTAAATGATATTTATATTGCATGGTTTAGTAAGTCCAAGTTTGGACCGATACTAGGCAAGAATTAAAGGCATTTTTGTAATGTTTTGATTGTTTAAAGGATAATAGGTAAGCTATGGTAAGGCAACCATTACGGATAACCATGCAATAATCATGCTATGGTTTTTAATTATCAAACAAGGATAAGAATCTCATCGTAATATTGAACAATATTGACATTGCATAATTTTTGTTGTTTGTAGGGTAAAGTACTAATGTGCACTAGGCAAGGTTCGAAGGCATTGTTTTTATCATGGAATATATGGTGTCTTTACCATATTAGAATATCCATGCTATGATTTTTATTTGGATTAATAGTTGATGGGAATCTCGTTGTGAAACTTTAGCCCGTCGACCCACTGTATAACAAATATTAAAATGATACGTGGTGTTTTCAGAACCAAGTGTTGATGGTATAAAACGTTGATTCAACCCTAACTTGGCATTTCTCCTTCGCCTGCGGGCTTGGTTGCTCTGAGAACCCTCCTGTCCAAACCTCCTTGTCACAGTGTTTGGTGGCAGCTTCTATGCTGTTTCGTTCCTTCGTGCTTGTCAATTGCTATGAGTGGGGGTCATTATACATTGCTAATGGCGACTGAATGGTTGTTGGGAACCTAGGGTTCTCTCTTTACTACCATCACTGTCTTTGTCACGGCATGTCTGCAATTTCTTGATTTGGTTCTGTTAAAGCTTCCTTGATGGAAGATACTCCATGCTTCTGTCAGCTCGTTTGCTCATTCGGTAGTAAGGGTGGGGTTTTACACTTTCTTTTCTCGTGAGTAACAGGCTTTTCATGGTGATCGAAAATCCTTTAGCTTGATGGTAAGTTACTAGTTTTCTCCTTCGTTATTTCAGTTAAAAGATTTAGTTTAACAAAATAAAGTTTGAAGCTGATACCATTCTGTGGTTGCAGGTTCTGGCCCTTTCAAAGGCGTGGATGGCATAGGCTTCGTCGAATGGCTTTACCGGGTAAGCCTGGTTTCCACCATGGCATTTCCTCCTTGCTGGTTGTTAGGTTGGTTAGGGTTTGGTCTCGGAATAATACGGTTCTGAGATGACTCTAACTCTAAACAGTTTTTCAGCTGTGTTTTAAGTGGAATCTAGACAGATTTAAGCCTGCGTTGTGTAATGATGATACAGCATCAGTTAATGTTGTTATTATTCGTCTTCTGTTGGTATTTAGGGTTTTGCGGAAGAAAAAAAATCATTGTATAGATAGGAAGATAACGGAGACTGTAACCTGTCTGTAAATAGGGTTACGGCCTCGTTACTTTGATTTTATCACTGTGCTTGTAAATTTTACTCAGGGTTTTACCCAAGTTTTTGATATTAAGGTTTATTAAAACTCTTATATATATTCGGCTTGTTTAACGCCCGCGTTTTAAATTCGATGCTATGTACAGTAATATTTAAACGTAAGTTATTAAACCAATCATACTGTGAATTTATAAAGCGGCTACAGGTGAAATCGTGGTCTTAATTTCTAATTTTTGTTTTACTTGTAAATTCTAAAATGATAGGGTTTAAGCCGAAATTTACAGTGGCGATTCTGTTTGGTTGCTAAATCTGTCATTTCGATTAGGACTTTGTCACTAATTGAGAGTTTTAATGAAGGTTAATACTATGATGTTTTTAAGCTCGACATTGAGCTAAAATACTGTTCTGCTAACCTTACGGTTTTAAAATTAAGAGCTAAGTTATTTAAACTATTGATATTTAGGAGCTGAATAATTGATAAGGCTCGATCCAAAATTTACAATGGTGATTTTATTTGATTACTGGTTCTGTCATTTCGATTATGATTCTGTTGATAAATGAAAATTTACAGGATGGATAATACTATATTGTTTAAGTTCGATATCGAACTAGCTAATGTTCTGTTAAAATCTTTTGTTTTTAAAACAGTAACCAGTTTATTTAACTGTTAATAAATTCTTTGTAATGAATTTCTGTTAGGGTTTTGCATAATGATTTAGATGTCATGAGATGACTGTTTAAAAGTTCTGTCTTAGGGTTTGTACCCTGACATGAATATTCTAACTATGGTTACTATTCTTCTGCAAGGTTATCAATATTGAAATCAATATTGTAAATTATGTGGTCATGTTTATTGCTGTTCCTATGATTGTTTAAATGAGTTTATATTTCCAAAGAATAATACTGTATACTAAAACCCTACTTATCTATTTAACTATTATAATTAAACTAGGTTTAAAATTTACAATAGAAAAACTATTGCTTACAATATTACTATTGTATAGCATGCATTAATAATACCTTATCAGTAAGAAAATAATGAGATTAAGAATGCTGAAACACAATAACTATACCAAATATTTCTACTGCTACTCTGATATTCTATTTTACTAACTAATTACTCTTCAGACATATAGAACTAAACTTATCATACATTTACTCAGACTTGACAAACATAAGGAAATAAATGACCGAACCTGTTTCTGTGGAAAACAACAGCAATGGGAGGCTGTTCCTCCCTACCAACTCCTGGAGAGTGCCCAGACAGCACTTCTCAGGACCCCCGAGCTTGCTCTGGTCTCCCTGGCTGGAACTAGGTGCAGCAAAGTAATTCTCTCAGCCCAAATCAGCTATAATGGAACCAAGTTACTATAGCATTCCTCTCAAACAACTTCCTTACTGTATA
Source organism: Larix kaempferi (assembly GCA_027924585.1). NCBI lineage: Eukaryota > Viridiplantae > Streptophyta > Pinopsida > Pinales > Pinaceae > Larix > Larix kaempferi. Next base: position 15,833,369 of record BSBM01000050.1, on the reverse strand, counting down.
TTTCCCTCTTCCTCAATGGGACTTCTGAATAACATTCACCTGAATGTATTCTCCCTCCAGAACAATTCGAACCCCTAGCTCAGTTCATTGAGTACTATTTAAAAGATTGCCTAGGTCTTTGTTGGGTTAACTGTCATTAATGAGCCACCTGCTCAGATTCCACTTTCTTGGGGAATCATGACCCCAAATATAGGGAAGTTGCCACCTGCAACTTAGGAAGTGTTTGAGGATGCTGCCACTTGTCTTTTTCCTTTCCACCTAGTTCCATCCACCAGTTTGACCAGTAACCTCTTTTTAACAGCTCTCCCATGCTGTTGTCTCCATAATTTATTTATTAATAATAAAATATTCTGAATTACATTCCATTTCTAGTGACTCTGCTGAGTCATCAATTCCTACTTAGCATTAAATTTAACATAATGTCTCAGAAATATAATAAAATAATTACATAATTTTTACAAAATTGGGGTATGTGACAGCATATGCGCAAATTCCATAGCCAATGACACAACAAGTTCGCAAGACCCACAAGTGATTGTTCCGCAAGGGTAAAAGTCCCACCAAGTTGAAGATCATGTATGTGCAAGTTCCACGAAGCATTGAAACATCAAGTGCACAAGACCCACAAGTGATGTTACATCAAGGGTGAAAGTCCCATCAAGTTGAGGATCATGTATGTGCATAACCCACAAAGAAAGGACACATCAGCGACGCAAAACATACCAAGTGGCAGAAGCACAATCCATGAAGCAAGGAAGAAGGAATGCCACAACCAACTTGTGGACATACAATTCATGCAGGACATGTATAAAATGGAAAGCAAGTTGGAGATTTGAAGTAATCTTTATGGAGATGATGAAAAGATTCTAAGTGGAAGATACATATTTATATTTAGGGCAGGAAGGGCTCGAGATACATAATAGTATGATATAGCGAGGAGATGAGTGCGCACAAGTAGAGGAATGATTTAAGTGATGGTGCGCATAATGATGCTATAGATCTGTGACGATTTCACTAAGATATAAAAGGTAGAATGTAGAGGATGCGCAATTGCATGAGGACCGAATGACCATGTTGCAGACAACGTGCAAAAAGTTACAGATGTTATAAGGTGGATCCGCGCAGAGACATACATGAAGTATATCAGAACATGCATGATGAATAATTTTGAATGATGTATGAGGATTGAGTTCAAGTGTGCTAAGTAAAGAAGACCATGAGATGCGCAGAGACCAAGTAGTAGTAGAATATTGTATGCGTGTAATGATGAGGATGATCTGAGGCAAGTGCGTTAAACCGAAAGGATGAATCATATGATGCACAACATGTCACATATTGTTTGAAAGACTGCCGAACTTAAACAAAATGGACATATCTTAGTAAGTGCGCAGTTCCATCTGATATTGGCGGCATCATAACAACAAGTCATTAGTTTATGGATAATATTAGTTGAGAGAGCAGTTGCGCAGTAAAAAAATGACATAGTAAATCAATGGCGTAGACTGCAGCATATGAAGTAGCACACAATGTCAAGTGCGACATAAGTTGAAGTGAAGAAATGAGTGGAATGAGAAGTCAAGTGATGTATGCAGGGAAGTGACATCAATTCGACTGCATACAAAAGGTGCGCACAACTGAACGAACATTAGAAGATCAAAAGTGTGTGCATGTTGGAAGTTCAGTAAGCCAACATATTATTTTGTATATCTGGGTGGTAGGACGAGGCAAGGAACAGGGGGTCGTAGCCTCCTTCTAGTTGGTGCTGGAGAACATAGGGAGTTGTTGCTTCCTTCAATTCGGTGCTTGTAAAACCAGGGGGTCGGTGCCTCATTCTAGTCGGTGTTGGTAAACACAGGAAGTTGGTGCTTCCTTGAATGTAATATTTTCATCACAAAAGAGAATTCTATGGTTTTCTCCCATTTGGGTTTCCACATTAAAATTCTGTGTGTCCTGTGTGCTTTGTCTTGGTGCATGTGTGGATGAATGTTTTATTTATGTTGGATACATAATTGAATATTAAGATTAAGTTCAAAATAATCTGTTAAAGAAGTTAAAAACTGATTATAATTGTGCTAATACTAATTCATCCCCCCTCTTAGTATTAAATCGATTCCAACAACCCCAACCTGCACTTCAAGGTTATGAAGAACCAACAATTGATATTGTTTCTCTATGTTGATGACTTGTTCCTTAATGGATAGGAGCAACAAATATATCAGTGAAAGAGGGAGCTCAATTCTGAGTTTGAAATGAAATACTAAGGTCTGATGCACTGTTTTCTTGGTCTAGAAGTTTGGAAAAGAAAATATGAGATCTTTCTTTCTCAGGTAAAGTACACAATTGATGTATTATGGATATTTGGTATGATAGATTGTAAGTCCATGTCTACTCCAATGGTGTCTAATATAAAGAAGCTACATGAGTTATATTTCGGATTGGATCTAGTAGATACTGCCATTTGCAGAAAGCTCATTGGTTCCTTGATGCATTTGATACATAGTAGACCAGACATATGTTATGTATTGAGTATCTTGAGTCAATTCATGTCTGAGCCAAGACATAGACTTTAGGTTGCTGCCAAACATGTGCTTAGATACCTTCGAGGTACCATTTCTTATGGACTCAGATATGCTTCCGATGGTGGAGTGATGTTACTTGTTTATGCCGACTCCAACTGGGGTGGTATTATTGTGGACCAAAAGAGCAAATCCAGATTTTGTTTAGCTTGGGATCAGCTATGATCTCTTGGTCTAGCAAGAAGTAGGGATATGTATCCCAGAGTACTATAAAAGCAGAGTATATTACAGCTAGTACCGCCTATCGAGAAGCTGTGTGGATTAGGAAGCTACTTGTTGGGTTTTTCAATGAGAAGCTTGAGACTACTGTCATTCGCTTTGACAATTAGAGTTGCATTAAGTTCTTAGAAAACCATGTGTTTCATGATAGATCGAGATACATTGAGATGAATTATCACTACATCAGAGACATGGTCCATATAGGTATAGTAAGAATTCAATACATTGCTACTAGTGATAATATTGCATATATGTTGACTAAGCCTCTGTCCGTGACAAAGTATAGGTAATTTCGAGACAATCTTGGCATGGTAGATAATTCCTCCCTTGTTGAGAGGGAGTGTTAAATTTACAGCATCATGAGTCATTCCCCAGGTCAATCTTGTGTGTCAATATTGAGCCTCGTGTATCAAGGTAGTGCTTTATGGGAGCCTGAGTTGGACTCATGAAACTTGGAGAAGAATCTTGAGTTGGAATCATGAAACTTGGAGAAGAATCTTGAGTTGGACTCAAGAATGGTTAAGCTTCATGTATTGAGGAAAGTGATTTGTATGTTGATGATGTTGTATAGTCTTGCTAGTCAAGGCTAAAGTCTTGTGTGTCAAGACAAATCCTGATGTGTTGAGGTGATGCTTTGCATGTCGAAGCATGTATGGTGTGTGATGTACTACTAACCATGGTTGAGATATTAAGTCTTCCCTAGGGACTGGCCATCCCTAGAGTGAATTACTTTAGCATATAACCACTTGGAATGATAGTAGAACAATATGATCACATCATTGGGAAAATATACTTAGTATATTTGATATGATAATTAAGCTGGAACATGTGGACCATACAGAAAAGACAAGAGATAAAGGTAAGATGTGATAAGATATGAGAGAATTCAAAAATAAAAGAATTAATTAAGAGATAATTCGAATTGCTAAAATTTAGTGAAGAATTTAGTAAATCAAAGGAGAACTCGAATTGATCACTACAATAATGTTAACAAGAAAGAATCAATTAAGAGAGTTAACTAAGTGATAACAACAGAGATCTAATTAACTAAGTGTTATTGCATGGAGAAACTTATGTTAAACTAAAATACGACACTTGAGTTGCGACACTTGCATGATGACACTTAAGTTATCCACCTAACTAAGTGGGGAAGTTTTCAGTTAAGTGGAAAGTTCATCCTAAGACTCAGTTCAGTGAGTTAATGCACTGCATGATAAGTTGGGCGCTCTTATTCATGCAATATTGATACATCCACATGGAGGGAGAGTTCATCATGAAGTTAGAAGATAAAAATAGAAGCTGATGCATTGAAGAATATATAAATATGTTATACAGGATTGATGAAATCAATGTGAAGCGAATTCTCTTCTCCCTTGAAGGAAAGGCACTTCTCTTTGTGCAGGATATTATTCTGAGTCTCTCTTCTTTATATTTCTATTTCTCTGGAATTGCACCAAGGGTGCTTGATGTAAAAGAAATTCTCTGATATCTATCAATATACTAAGGAAGTTTTTGCTATGGTTTTCTCCCTCAAGTCATAGAAGGTTTCCCCAGGGTAAATTCATGTGTCAAATGTGATTGATTATCTTCAGGATTATTATTTGGTTTCAAGTACTATTGTGTTTCCGAATTAAATATAAAAAATTAACATGGTATCAGATATCAGGGCGTGGAAGAGATAAGTTTAGAAATCAAGATTGAGCCTACATAGATCCTGAGTGTGCATAGTACTTGAAGAATTATGGATCCAATCTTAGTAATACCGGAAGACTATCTTGAAGGAACTTCGAACTTCAATACTTGGAAGGCTAGGATCCTGAATATCCTGAAAAAGCATGATTTGGATGGCTATGTATCCAGTGTTATTGAAGAGCCTAGTACTAATGTAGGGTGCACAATCTTCAAGAAGAATCAAGCCAAGGAAAAGAGGATTATTTATGATTCCGTGAAAGAAAACTTGATGCCCGTGATTACTCCTTTGAAAACCGCTAAGGAATGCTTCGACACTTTGAAAAATATTTATGAGAAGAAGGTGCCCAGTCAAAATAGGGCATTGAAGAACAAGCTTCAAAATTTGAAGATGGAAAAGGACGAAGCTATGGCTTCCTTATTCACACATATCTCTCAAGTAAGAGATCAACTCATGGGCATTGGTGTGACGGTCGATGATGATGATCTCATTCAGACCACTGTCGACGGTATTCCATCTTCATGGAGACATTCTTGGCTGCAATAAATGGTCGATAAGTGCAACCTAAATTTGAGTGTCTGTGGCATGATTTCCTACAAGAAGAAGGGTGAATCCAGAGCAAGTATACTACCTCCAAAGAAGAGAACCTCGCTCTTGTGACACAAATGAAAAGAGGTAAGAAATCTCACAAGAAATTCTCTCATCAAAAGGAGAATGATTTACAGAACTTTGATAAGTCTAAATTTAAATGTTTCAATTGCAATTAGAAGGGACATTATGTAAGAGAATGATGTGCAAAGCAAAGAGGAAATTTCAAGGGTAGGTTTCATGCTTCCACTGCTACAGCAGATGAACTTACAAGAAAGAATTCATCTGATGATCAAGAGGCAAAGAAGGAGTACTATATTGTCTGAGCCCTTTATGTATCCATTACCACTAGCGCAGAGACATGGTTGGTCGACAATGGCACATCCAAGAACATGACTGGATATAGGAGCGCTATCACAGATTTGAAGGAAAACAAGTTTTCTTGTAAGGTGGAGCTTGGAGATATTACCACCTATTCGATCCAAGGCATTGGATCCACTTCTTTTCAGTTGGATTCAAGAGATGTAATCCATGTGGATGATTTTTTTTTTGTCCCCGGATTGAAGAAGAACCTCCTATCTGTTTCGGTTCTAGAAGATAAATTATTTAGAGTTATCTTTATGAACAACAAAGTGCTCCTGTGGCCTAAGCATGCAGACTTGAACTCTACATCAATAATTGGAGTTAGAGAGGGAGGTCTAAATAAAGTTCCTAGAATTATCATGAAAGCCATGATCCATGAAATAGTTAGTCCCTGTGACCTGTGGCATAGAATGGTTGGTCATATCCATTTCAAAGCGCTACCCGGATTGCAAAAGATGGTGAAAGGTATTCCCATTTTTAAATCTGATTTTGATAATGTTTGTAGAGGTTGCGCTCTCGAAAAAAAAATTAAGAAGAGTTTTCCAAGTAGTACCAAAAGATCCAAGGGGATCCTTGACTTAATTCATATTGATATATGTGGTCCTATGTCTACACCCTCATTGGGTGTTTACTTGTATTATGTGCTTTTAATAGATGACTTCTCTCGCAAGTCATGGATTTATTTTTTGAAAGCAAAGAGTGAAAATTTCAACAAGTTTCAAGAGTTTAAAGCACTAGTTGAGAATTAGTCTGGAAAGCACTTTCATGCTTTGATATTTTATAATGGACGAGATTTTGAGTCCCATGAATTCAATGAATTCTGTTGAGATGCAGGAATCAAAATACAACTGACTGTACCTTACAACCCCTAACAAAATGGGGTTGCTGAAAGAAATAACATAACAATATGTGAGGCTGCAAAATCCATGATGTGTGATTAGGATCTACCCACATACTTATGGGAAGAATCCTCCAACACTGCTTTTTATATTTAGAAACATAATCCCTCATGCTATTATGGGAGAAAAGACTCCTGAAGAGGTTTTCACTGGTGAAAAACCATATATTAGACACTTGGATATTTTCGGTTGTCCTGTTTACATTCACATACCAAAAGAGAAGAGGACAAAGATGGAGCCATTCAGAAATAAAGGAACATTTGTTGGATATAGTGAATCCTCTAAAGCCTACAAAATCTATGTTCCGGGACAAAGAAACATTGAAGTTAGCAGAGATGTAACATTTCATGAAGAGGATGCCTTCAAGCGCTCCAAAGAATTTCAATGTGATTTAGATATGGAGGAGCATGATACTCCTATGATGGAGTATCCAGTTTCTGATACTCCCCTTTTAGATGGTTACGGGGAAAATCTAGATGAGTCCGTTGATCCGCTTGATCCTAAAGAATTAGTAGAACTGATAGAAATATCCCTTGATGAACCTCCTTCTAAGATGAGATCTGTATGGTGTCGAGACATTCTGCAAGAGGCAAAAAATATTGGTGCACCACTAGACTCATCTAGAGAGCGAAAGAGACCTGAAATATTTTTAGGACATGTAGCACAGATGAGCCACATCAGTGATTCATAACCCTCTACCTACGAGGAATCCTCTAAGCAACAAGTATGGAAAGATGCCATGGTAGAAGAATAAAAATATATCATGAAGAATGATGTGTGGAAAGTAGTTCCTAAACCTAACAGGAAGTCAATAGTAACTTCCAAGTGGATTTATAAAATCAAGCATGAAGCTGATGGAAGTATTGAAAAGTATAAATAAATATCTATGGGCTGTGGTTTCTCACAGAAAGAGGGGATAGACTATGATAAGACATTCACTCCTGTGTCCAGGTACACTACTATCCAAACCATAATTTCCCTTGCTTCAGTTTTGGGTTAGAAACTTCACTAGATGGATGTGAAGATTTCCTTCCTCAATGGTGAGGTTGAGGAAGAGGTTTAGATACAAAAACCTAAGGGGTATGTAGTTCCTGGGAAGGAGTCCCATGTATGAAAACTTAAGAAATCCTTGTATGGGATTAAGCAGGCCCCGAGGGCTTGGTATTAGAGGATTGACAACTATCTTATGAGCTTGGGCTTCTCCAAAAGCGAAGCTGACCCCAACCTATACTTCAAGGTTGTTATGCAATGAGTATCTTGAGTCAGTTCATGTTTGAGCCAAGACATCGACTTTGGGTTGCTTCCAAACATGTGCTTAGATACCTTCGAGTTACTATTTCTTATGGACTCATATATGATTCCAGTGGTGGAGTGATGCCACTTGGATATGCCGACTCTGACTGGGGTGGTAGTATTGTGGACCGAAAGAGTACGTACATATTTTTTTATAGCTTGGATCAACTATGATCTCTTGGTCTAGCAGGAAGTATGGATTCATAGCCCAAAGTACTAAAGAAGCAGAGTATATTGCAGCTAGTACGACCTACCAAGAAGCTGTGTGTCTTAGGAAGCTATTTGCTGGGTTGTTTCGTGAAAATATTGAGAACATTGTCATTCGCTCTGACAATCAGAGCTGCATTAAGCTCTCATAAAACCCTGTGTTTCATGACAGATCGAAACACATTGAGATGAAGTATCAATACATCAGAGACATGGTTCAGGGAGGTGCCGTAAGACTTCAATACATTACTACTGGTGAGCAGATTGCAAATATGTTGACTAAGCCTCTGTTTCTGATGAAGTATAGGTACTTTTGAGACAAGCTTGGCATGGAAGAGAATTCCCCCCTCCCTAAGAGGGAGTGTTAAAGTTACAACATCATGGGTCATTCTCCAAGTCAATCTTGTATGTCAATATTGAGCTTCGTGTGTCGAGGTAGTGACTTATAGGAGCATGAGTTGGAATCAGGAATCTTGAGTTGGACTCAAGAATGGTTAAGATTCATGTGTTGAGGAAATTTCTTTGTATATAAAAGTGATGATGTTGTATAGTCTTGCCAGTCAAGGCTAAGGTATTGTGTGTCAAGACAGATCCTCATGTGTTGAGGTGGTGCCTCATGTGTTGAGGTGATGATTTGCATGTCGAAGCATGTATGGTGTGTGATGTACTACTAACCATGGTTGAGATATTAACTCTCCCCTAGGGACAAGCCACCCCTAGAGTGAATTAGTTTAGCATATAACCACTTGGAACGATAGTAGAACAATATGATCACATCATTGGGAAAATATCCTTATTATATTTGATATGATAATTAAACTGGCACATGTGGACCATGCAGATAAGACAAAAGATAAATATAAAATATGATAAGATATGAAATAATTCGAAAATAAAAGAATTAATTAAGAGAGAATTTGAATTGTTAAATTTCATTCAATACTTCGATAAATCAAAGGAGAACTCAAATTGATCACTACAGTAATGTTAACAAGAAAGAATCGGTTAAAAGAATTAATTAAGTGACAATAGAGAAGATCTAGTTAACTAAGTGTTATTGCATGACGACTCTTATGTTAAACTAAAAGATGACACTTATGTTATACTAAAATATGACACTTGATTTGTGAAACTGCATGCTGACACTTAAGTTAGCCACATAACTAAGTGGGAAATATTTTAATTAAGGGGCGAGTTCATCCTAAGACTCATTTCAGTGAGTTAATACACTACATGAGAAGTGGGGCGCCCTTCTTCATTCAAGACTGATACATCTAGATGGAAGGCGATTTCATCATGAAGTTAGAAGATAAAAATAAAAGCCGATGCATGTGAAGAATATATAAATATGTTATACAAGATTGATGAAATCAATGTGAAGCGAATTCTATTCTCCCTTGAAGGCAAGGCACTTCTCTTTATGCAGGATATTATTCTAAGTCTCTCTTATTTATATTTCTCTTGATTTGTAATTGCACCGTGGGTGCTTGATGTAAAAGTCATTTTGTGCTATCTATAAATATACTAAGGAAGGGTTTGCTGGTGTTTTCTCCCTTAAGTCATAGAGGGTTTTCCTAGGGTAAATTCATGTGTCGAATGTGATTTCTTATGTTCATGATTTTTATTTAATTTCAAGTACTATTGTGTTTCCGCATTAAAGATAAAAAATTAACACTCGCTGCCCACGGTCGCCTGGGATATTTCAATTCAAAATTGACATTGGCCCTCACTGAGAAAAACCCTACTTTCAGAGATGGTATGATATGAACAATTTCGGTCAATTGAAACATCGTACATGGCTTCTTGTGGGTGAAACCCGACATCCCGAATCCATCGAAATCAATGGTTTCACGATCTAATTTAATGTTTTTTGTTCTATGGATAATTGCAAGTAGCCACATAGGGTCATTCGAGGACAACTTGTGAATTTGCTCCGTGGCACAAAATATGAACTGGAAGCATAATCGGCTCCCGTCAGATCCCACAGATGTGTTTGGACATCATGGACATGGTCTCACTACCCACATTCTCTCTGTATATTTCAATTCGAAATTGACTCCATTGTGCAAAATTGACATTGGCCCTCACTGAGAAAAACCCTACTTCCGGAGATGGTATAATATGGCCATATCCAGGCAGTTGAAACATGGTATATGGGTTCCCCTAGGTGAAATCCGACATCCTGAATCCATTGGAATTGACAGTTTCACTATCCGATTTATGGCTTTTGTTCTGTGGCTAGTTGCAAGTAGCCACTTGGGGCCATTTAAGGACAACTTATGAATGTGCTTCGAGGGCACATAATGCAAACTGGGTTTCATCAACTCCCACATATGTGTTTGTCCATTGTGGACGTGGTCTCACTACCCATGATTTCCTGAGATATTTCAATTCAAAATTGACCCCCTTGTGCAAAATTAGCATTGGTCCTCATTGAGGAAAAATCTACTGTAGGAGATGGTATAATATGACCGTTTTCGAACAATTGAAACATGGTAGAGGGATTTCCCTAGGTGAAACTTGGAATCCTTAATCCATCCTTGTTCAATGGCCAGTTGCAAGTAGCCCCTTGAGTCAATTTAGGGACAACTTGTAAATTTGCTCCGGGGGCATGAAGTCCAAGCCGAGAAGCATAACTGGGTTCCGTTAGCTTCAAAAAATGTGTTTGGCCATTGTGGATGTGGTCGTGCTACCACCTTGTGCAAAATTGACATTGGCCCTCACTGAGAAAAACCTTAGTTTCAGAGATGGTATAGTACGACCATTTACAAGAAATTGAAACACGGTGGAGGGATTTCCCAGGGTGAAACATAGCTTCCTAAATCCATCAGTGTTATAGCTTGAAATGACACCTCTCCGTCCGTGCCGACACTTGCTTCCCTTGGTCGCATGACGAGACTTCTTGAGAACAATTTCAGTCACACAATAGGACATTTGTGGATGTAGGAGTCATTTGGGACATTAAAAATGGTTGAAATTACCTCATTCTTGACCCATTTGATGTATATGACCCTTAGGAACATTTTTCCAGACCAAACCATCTCCTGAAAATGAGCAGAAAAGCCTGTTTTTGGCCATTTTTCAACATGAGCGCGACTCCACTGTTATAATAGTAGCGTGTGTACGCGACTTTACCTCATTCAAAGTAGCGCCCATTTCCATGTGTAAGCGACTTTGTCTACTATAGAGTAGAGTACACACCTGTTTTGGTCAAAATCTCGAAATTTGAGTAAGTTAAGTTGGTTGGGAAACCTCTTGAGTGGTTGTAACTTCTTTTCCTCTTCCTCATTGAATATATAAGGAGGGTAGAAGGGCCATGTGATGGGACCAAGACCAATTACAAAGTTATGCTGGAGGAATGGAGACCCTCATCCCCCTCTCTTGTGCTTCAGTTTTGGTAAACCCTAGTACAATTGCTTAGAGGCTGGGATCCTTGGAGAACGGAAGCAGGAGACCTTGAATCTAGGTTTCGTGAAGTGCCAAGCTTGAAGGAAGGTATAATTGTATGTACTTGCTTTCATTCATTAATAAAGATCAGACGTTCTCCTCTTTCCAAATATGACCTATTAATGTGTCTCGGATTTGATTACTGTTTGATTATAGTTTGATGTCTCTTTATATTATGGATATCAGTATTAGATATGTAGTCAAATGTATTTGAGAAAGGTATCAAGTTGTTTTGCAGGTCTGGGCATTGCAATATTGGATAAGCAATGAAGAGCGAGGGAGGCAAAGCTAGGATCAACCTTATGAATAAGGTGCCTACATCTCTAAACCCTAATCTCTTCATTTATTTATTGTACTTGCAGAATGCTTGTAAGTCTATCTTTATCACCGTAAGTTGGTAGTTTCTCCCCTTAACTATAGGTGCATTTTCCCCACAACAATCGGAATCAACAGTTTCATGATCTGAGTTATGGTTTTTTTTCTGTGTCTAGTTGCAAGTAGCCACCTAGGGCCATTTAGGGACAACTTGTGAATTTGCTCCGGGGGCACAAAATACGAACTTGGTAGCATAATTGGGTCACGTGAGATACCACATATGTGTTTCTCCATTGTGTGCATGGTATCTCTACCCATGATCTTCTGAGAGATTTCAATTCAAAATTGACCCCATTGTGCAAAATTGACATTGGCCCTCACTGAGCAAAACTCTACTTCCAGAGATGGTATAATACGTTCGTTTTAGAGCAATTGAAACATGATATAGGGGTTCCTTGGGTGAAACCTAACATCTTGAATCCATCAGAATCGACAGTTTGATGATCCAAGTTATGGTTTTTTTTTCTATGTCTTGTTGCAGGTAATGCCTTGGGGCCATTCAAGCACAACTTGTGAATTTGTTCCGGGGGCATGAAATCCAAACCGAGCAGCATAAATGGGTCTCGTCAGATCCCATAGATTTTCTTTTTCATTATGGACATAGTCTTACTGCCCATGATCACTAGGGATATTTCAATTCAAAATTGACCCCATTGTGTAAAATTAACATTGGCCCTCATTGAGCAAAACCCTACTTCTGGAGATGGTATAAAACAACTGTATTCAGGAAATTGAAACATGGTATATGGGTTAACCTAGGTGAAATCCAACATCCTGTATCCATTGGAATTGATAGTTTCATGATCCGAGTTACGGTTTTTGTTCTATGGCCAGTTGTAAGTAACCACCTAGGGACATTCAGTGACAACTTGTGAATTTGCTCTAGGGCACGAAATCCAAACCTGGTAGCATAACTTGGTCCTGTGAGATACCACATATGTGTTTGGCCATTGTGTATGTGGTATCGTTACCCATGATATCCTGATATATTTCAATTCAAAATTGAACCCATTGTGCAAAATTGACATTGGCCCTCATTGAGCAAAACCTTAGTTTCAGAGATGGTATAGTACAACCATTTTTGGGCAATTGAAACACAATAGAGGGGTTCCTTTAGGTGAAACTCAACATCCTAATTCCATTGTAATCGAAGGTTTCATGATCCGAGTTATGGTTTTTATTCTATGGCTAGTTGTAAGTAGCCACCTAGGGCCATTTCAAGGACAACTAATGAATTTTATCAGGGGGCACGAAATCCGAACTAGGAAACATAACTGGGTCCTGTTAGCTCCCACATATGTGTTTGGCCATTTTGGATGTGGTCTCACTGCCCATGGTATCCTGTGAGATTTCAATTCAAAATTGACCCCATTGTACAAAATTGACATTGGCCCTCACTGAGAAAAACCATACTTCCGGAGATGGTATATTACGACAGTATTCGAAATATTGAAACATAGTAGAGGGGTTCCTCTAGGTGAAACCCAATATCCTGATCCCATCGGAATTGATGGTTTCACAATACGAGATACACTTTTTGTTCTATGGCCAATTGCAAGTATCCACCTAGTGACATTCAAAGACAACTTGTGAATTTGCTTCAAGGGCATGAAATCCGAATTGCATAGCATAATTCGGTTTTGTCAGATCCCAAAGATGTGTTTCAACATTGTGGAATGGTCTCACTACCCACAGTTGTCCGAGATATTTCAATTCAAAATTGACCACCTTGTGCAAAATTGACATTGGCCCTCACTATGCAAAACCCTACTTCCGAAGATGGTATAAATATGACTGTTTTCAGGAAATTGAAACATGGTAGATGGGTTCCCCTGGGTGAAACCCGACATACTGAATCCATCAAAATTTGTGAAGAACCTACAACAATTAATTAATGAAAATACACGAGATAGCAGTAATAACAGAACTCAGAATCACTTTATTGATCATAGGCCACTTTGAGGGGGCAACCTCCTTTGAGCAAGCTCAATACAAATAACTTCACAGTGCCTTCCTTGGCCTCAACACACACTTATATACTAAGTCTAGGAGCCAATACTATGGGTCAAAACCATGGGCCAATACAAACTATGGGTCAACAATTACTATGGGTGACTTACAAAGCATATGTGCCCAACAACAATAACACAAACTATGGATCAACAAATCTACGGAACATCTTACAAAACATATGTGTCCAACAAAAATATACTAACAAAGTAAAGACATGGGTTCCTAACATCCCCTCTCCATTAGAAAAATATTTGTCCTCAAATATTTAGATGTGGAAATTGATGCTGAATCTGAAGGAGTGGTTCCCATGTAGTAGCCTCTGGTTGCATGCCGTGCCACTGAATGAATACCTCTATGGTAGAGCGAGAGATAAGAAGACGCCCTTTGAGTGTCATGGAGGATTGCTTGGAAGGCTATAGACAAAGAAAAACCATATCAACTTCTTGAAAAGTGTGCTCAGAACGGTGCTGATAGGCTTGTTGTTCATTCAAATTATGGCCATGTGAAGAGTGTCCTGCAAAATGCGAAGAATCTGATTGCGGTTTCGAAGAACCGTGCCAATTTCCTGAATTGGTGCACTGTTGAGGGTGTATGCAAGAAGAAATGGTGGTGCCTGACCATAGATTGCTTCATATGGAGTAATTTTAGATGTAGTAGGGTACCACCATTTAGCGAGAGGGAGCCACTTTTCCCACGGAGGTTGTTGTTCGGAGGTGAAGCAATGAAGATAAGTTTCCAAACATTTATGGGTAATGTCATCCTTCCCTCCAGATTTAGGGAGCCCTTCAATGAATTCCAGAGACATATCTGTCCAGATCCGTGGAAGGATGGGTACGGGTTCGAGCAATCCCGGAAGGAGATGGAAGGTATCATATGCAGCCACCATCTGTTGAATTGTCCTTTTCATTCCCTACCAAAAGAAGGTATGTTGTGCCTGCTCATTAGAGGAACCCAGAGTACCTGACCAATGGAGACACATGCAGTTCAGAGAAGACATAGCCCTGTTGAACAAATTGCAACCAATTTGGAGCAAGCAGAGAAATAGCTGAAGAGAAACTGAGGCATCAATTGTGCGAGAAAGAGCATCTGCCACCAAATTGTCTTGACCCTTCATGTAAGTGATCTCATTGGAATAACCCAGGAGTTGGAGAATCCATTTTAGTTGTGTGGGTGAGGAGACCCGTTGTTCCAGGAAATGTTTTAGACTCTGGTGAGCAGTCTTGATGCAGAAAGAATTCTCGAATAGGTATGGCTGCCATGTTTGTACTGCATGTAAAATAGCCATCATTTCCTTCGCAGATGTAGAGGCAGCTAAATTCTTACCGGAAAGGTCTTGTGAAGGCGACAATCCCATTGGTTCAACAAAGGCACCGACATATCTATCCAAAATTGGTTGGAGATCCAAGGGAGTAGTGGAGACCATTGATGGGTGCATCTGAATGGAATGGAGTTGAGCGATGAAACCATGTGAATTCTTCTTAAGGAGTTTTTCCAGGCGATGTGAACTGATGATGCGGAGATACCCTGGTTGTAAGCTTGTAAATTTGTGTTTTTTCCCATTGACTAAAAACTGCATCCAAAGTTCAGCAAAATCCCATAAGATGGGTCCAAGTGTGCGTAACCATTGAACACCCAAAACCACATCACATCCTCCTAAGGCCAAGGCAAACATGTTAGAGCGCAGGTTATAATATTCCAGAGAGATATGCACATTGTGACACTTCCCCTTGCAAGGTAAGGTGCCCCCATTGGCAACCATGACTTCAAAGTTGGAGCAAGGATGGACAAAACAATCAGCCTATTTGGCGATCCGAGGGTCAATGAAGTTATGAGTGCTACCAGAATCAATGAGTATTGTAAGAGGAAGCTTCTTGAAGTAACCCCTGACTCGCATTGTTTGGGGGGTGGTGATTTCGGCTAAATCATGGAGAGATATCCCTAGGTGGTCTTCTTGAGACGGGGGGTCAATAGGTGGCTCCTGAATGTCGACCTGATCATCCATTGTATCTGGAGCTTCTTCACCAATTTTAGAGGCAGGCGGAGAATCCACATCCAAGATATAGAGCTTTTGTTGAACACATCTATGTCCCCAAGTGAATTTTTCATCACAATGATAACAAATCCCTTTTTCTCTGCGTGCCTACATATCTGTTTCAGACAAATGCTTGATAGGAGTTGGCCGAGGAGCTGGTGGGATGGGAGGTCATTGAGAACCCATATTTCAGAAGGGAACAAAAGTGGGTTTGGAGTGCTGTTGGGATGCAATCTTGTCTTCTGCCAACTTAGCCAACCCCAGGGCTTCCATAATTGTGTTGGGACATAACATTTTAACCTCTGAGCGGATTTCATCCTTAAGACCACTGATAAAATAACTCCTGTAGAATTCATCAGACAATCCTTCTATGTGATTGGCTAGTTTCTCAAATTCTGTCTGATACTCTCTCACAGTGCCAATTTGGAGAAGTTTAGTGAGGGCTCCTGTGAAGTCATCAAAAGCACTAGGACCAAATCGTTGCAAAAGTAGCTGAAAAAAATCTGACCATTTTGGCTCTTCATGAGCCTTGATGTACCAACGGTGCCATTGAAGAGCTTCTTGTTCCAAATGAAAGGATGCAAGTGGAACTTGGTTGAAATCAAAAGTATTATGCAGATTGAAATACTGTTCGGCACGATAGATCCAACCAGTCGGATCAGTACCATTGAAGTGAGGAAAATCAAGCTTCGAACCAAGGAAATTGTTGGAAGAAGAGAACCCATTGTCTGATGAAGACTCAGACTGTCGTTTGTTGTTCATTGCTGAATGCTCAAGATGGAGGCCGAGAAAATTTTCATCTAGATCTTGGAGTTTGGCTTGGATGGTTGCAAGTGCTTCCTCCATGGTTTTTGCTCCTACGCGGGTGACAACCATAACCAGGAGTTTTTTTCTTTTTCTTTTGAATGGGTAGAAAACACTAACAAAAGCTTATTTAGTAAGGGGAAATTTGGATTCTAGAAAAAACTTGGATGGGTAATTGGGGTTTGACCAGGTTTTGGACACTTTCGAAGGGACAAGGAAGCATAAAATGAGGATTTCAGAAGCGGGGTGAAAGAATGGGAAAATTTGTCAGAGAGGGACAAAGAGGCAGAAATAGGGAATGAACACGGTGGCAAAATTTGAAGGCGATTGGGTGAAAAATAAAGAAGTTATGGCATACCATAAAAATAGAGAAATGTGAGATTTCTGGCTTTGGGAAGTGGAATTTGGGATAGGGTCCTCAGGAATGAAAGATGCAGAATGGGATTACAGGGGTGTCAGGGAATTTTCAAGGGAAACATAGTGGATTTGCAACAACGCGGAAGGGATTGACAACAGATGGATCTAAAACGGTGCGGAAGGGATCGAAAATAGATAGATTTGAAATGGTGCGGAAGGGATCGACAACAGAGAGATCTGAAACGACACGGAAGTGATCGAAAACAGTTCTGGACAGAAGAAATCTGTGATTTATTAGCTTAAAATAGATATGGACCCCATATGCTTGGCTTCCTAACGGTTCAAGGGATTCACTCGGCCACCAATGCTGTCTGACGACTTGCGTATTGGGGCAGTACCCCTCACTCGACGACTGAGGTAAAAATGATAACCGCTTGTCCACAAACGACAACTCTTGGTTTACCTCATGGGTGGGAACTAGTCAATCAGGTAGGGATCATTGCCCTTTTTGCTAGCAGGTCCTCTCAATGGGCCAACTACTTTGGGGTTCCTGTGGTACTCCTCACAATGAGTTTTAGGGATTATGCCCAAGTAATCCCACAATTAAGCGGATAGGGATTATTCCCAGATCCAAACCTGCAACAGATGTGAAAATTTTTTTTGGCAGAAATTTCACTCAACAAGCCCAGGAAAGTGCTCTGATACCAGATGTGAAAAACCTGCTATTGATGTATATGTAACTTTGGAATGTATTTCACCCATGTATTTCATCTATGTATATTGTACTCCTATAGAGATGTTATTATTCCTCTATATGTAAGTGTCGTCATTTGTATTGACAAGTCTCGCAAGTGTCGTAATTTGCCGATGGGTTATTAGACCACCATGTGTGGGGTCGACCCTGATTAAGTTAACATTGGGTTATTGTACTAAACTAGACAAGTTGGCCCCATAAGTTTATTGGGCAGTCAGGACAGGTATAAATAGAGATCTCCCGATCTCTATTTGGATCACTTCATAACTCACTCTTCCATCACTCGGAAAGTGGCACACATGTGAGGAGGAGGATCAGCTGCTAGGAGGAGTCTATCTCTGTGTACTTTGTTTGTACTATTTCTCTATCTATCTCTGAGGAAGTTGTGGGGTTTTTCACCTTAGGGTTTTCCCCACGGAAACTCTGTGTGTCTATTGTCTCTTATGATTGCATCTTATGATGATTGATATGCTTGCTATGATTGATATGCATTGATATACTGTACATGTTATTCTCTCAGTAAAGATCCTAGAGTATATTGAATTAATGCTCCAAAATTAATATGGTATCAGAGCTAACCTGAGAAGAAGACATTGTGCAGTGGTGGAAACCAGGGTTTCTTGTTTATTGGGTTTCTCTCCACAGATTTTGGAAAAGCAATATGATAGATTGAATCTCCTCAGCAAGGTGAATCTTTCTGTCCAATCAGAATTTAGTTCTGAGCACTTTCAGTTTTGGCCCTAACAATTAGGGTTTCCACAAAAATAGGAAATTCTGAAATATGAAGACATAGCTAGAAGCTCCTTGGAAAAATAGAATTTTAGATCTTTGGATCGAGATTTTTGGCTGGGTAAATCTCCGGTAAACTCAAACCCTAATTCAGGGTCCTCCCTAGTGAACCCGAGAAGACTAAAAGGAATTTCTGAAGGGTGAAGCTTTGCAGATCTCAAATTTTGAATACACCCTGGCTGATCATCTTATCAAGGCACATCTTTCTATCCTTTCAGAAAGTTGAAATTCACATTTTGAATTTTTAGGGTTTCTCTGACAAACCCTAATCCGGGACCAGATCCAGTTTTCAGCAAATCAAGTGGTAAGACCTAAATATTTTCTGTTTCCATTTGAATTACTCTTTAAGATGTCTCACCACACCAAGCTTGAGGATAATCTTGAAGTGGATGATAACTTCCGAGCACGGAAGTATAAGATTGGGTTAATCCTGGAAGAAAATGAGTTGGACTCTTACATAAGGGAAGAGGTCCCTGTCCCAGAGGAAGAAGAGGCTAAAGCCCTCCACAAGAAGAACTTGGTCAAGGAAAAGAGGATCATTGCAAATTCTATCAAGGACCATCTCATCCCACATGTGTCATCTCTAAAGACACCCAAAGAGATGTTTGATTTCCTGACCAAGCTATTTGAAGGGAAGAACATAAATCAGAAGATGACCCTGCAGAACCAATTGAAAGGGTTAAAGTTTCAGAATGGAGAAACCATTCAATCTTATTTTTCTAGGGTCTCTCAGATCAAGGAACAACTAGAAGCAGTGGATGAAATGGCGGAGAATAGTGAAGTTGTCATGACCACTCTGAATGGCCTACCCAGGTCACGGGATTCCTTTATTCAAGGAATTTGTGTAAGAAAGAAGTTGATCTCCTTCAGCAGACTGTAGGAGGAATGCTCTCAAGAAGAAGCTAGGCTTGTGGCCCGAGAAGAAAAGATGGGAAATGAAGATCAAGCACTCACAGCACATGCCAAGAAAGGAAAGTCCAAGAAGGAATCACCTCATAACAGGAAATGTTCACACCGCCATTACCATAAAGATAAGAAAGATCTCAAGTGTTTCACATGCAATGAGAAGGGACACTTTGTTGCAGATTGTCCCAAGAAGAAGAAAGACAACAACTTGAATAAGAAGAAGAAGAATAACAAAAGAAGATATCATGCTCATGCTGTTGAGGATGATGAACTTCCCAGGAAGAAAGCTAGAGCAGAAAGTGATGATGATGACTCATCAAGCGAAGAAGAGTATGTTCTAATCTCTGCTCTCACAGGTACTATTTCTCATGGTTGTAATGATTGGCTAATTGAGAGTGGGGCTTCTAAACACATGATTGGGTTTAAAGAATCTTTTGTAAATCTGTTTGAACATGAATCACCCCATAAAGTGAAACTTGGGGATGATTATCAATACCCTATCAAAGGAAGTGGGGAAGCCTCCTACAACCTAGAATCTGGAAAGTCCTTGAAGATGAAAGATTGTTATTTGTACCTGGGTTCAAGAAGAACCTACTCTCCATCTCTGCATTGGATGCAAAAGGCATGAGGGTTGCATTTGTAGATGGCCAAGTCCTAATGTGGCCAAAGGGTAAAACTATTGATGATGCAGTGGTGATTGGAGAGCAAGAGGGAGGATTGTACAAATTGAAGGGACAACCTGAACATGCCATGGTACATGAATCCATGGAATCAAATGAACTTTGGCATCGTAGGATTGCACATGTGCACTACAGAGCACTACCAATTGCAAGCAAAGCTGTAGAAGGTCTTCCTGAAATCAAGACCAAGCATGAAGGTTTTTGCAAGGGCTGTGCAAAAGGAAAGAACATAAAGAAGGCATTTCCAAGCAGTGAAAGAAAATCAAAAGGAATCTTGGAAATTATCCACTCCGATGTCATCCAGTTCTCTGATTGGGTATGTTTACTATGTCTCTTTCATTGATGACTTCTCCAGGAAGACTTGGGTTTATTTCTTGAAGAACAAAGATGAAGTGCTTGACAAGTTCAAGGAATTCAAAGCCTTGATGGAAAATCAAACTAATAATAAAATAAAGACATTCGGATCAGACAATGGTGGAGAATTCACTTCAGGTGACTTCAAGAAGCTATGCAGTGATTTAGGGATTAAAAGGGAATTGAATGCTCCCTACAATCCACAACATAATAGAGTTGCATAAAGGAAGAATAGAACAATCATGGAAGCAACACGAGCAATGCTACATGACCATGTTAATTTTTCAGAATTTACTTCAATTTGATCTAGGATCTTAACTGAGAGAACAACATGTACAACATATCTGCAGCATATCAATCATGGACATAGTAATGCAAGCACACAAGAGACACAAAGTTTACTTGGGGAAAACCATAAAGGTGAAAAACCCCAATAACTTGCTCAGAGATAGATAGAGCAATGATACAACCCAAGCATAAGAGATAGACATCTCCTAGCAGCAACTTCTCCTCCTCCACAAGTGTGCCACTCTCTCGAGAGTGTGAGAGAGAATAGAATGATCAAATTGAGTGCCTCCCGCACTCTATTTATACTTGACTTGACTTGCCTAATAACCTTTACTAGGTCGGCCTTAACTTAACAACATAACATAATGCTGACTGGGCTGACACCCAATAGGGTGGTCTAATAACCCTTTGAACCACATGGATGACCCCCAATAGGGTGGTCTAATAACCCTTCGACCCACATGACTTATACAGGGCCAACCCCAACAAGGTGGTCTAATAACCCATCAAGTATAAGTTACAACATTTACAATATAAATGATGACACTTCTGTATAGAGGAATAATAACATCTCTATAGGAATACAAACACTTCCGTATAGAGGAATAATACCATCTCTATAGGCGTACAATATACATATATGAAATACATTCCGAAGTTACATATACATCAACACTCCCTCTTAACTAGGAAGGTATTTATCGACACAGGTCTTCTAGCACAAGTCTTCTTCTCTGAATCATCGTCACTGGATAATCGTCATCGAGTCATCGTCATCGCCACTACTGCTGCTATCTCAATCAATTTCTGAATCTACTCGTCATAGGAAGTTCTACAGAGCCAGTCCTTTTTCATACTGGATGTAGGCCCACCACCTGCAGGTCTTCATCATCACTGGTCATACTGTGGAATACTCAGAACTTATTACGTGTGTCTACAAAACCTCGCAAGAGCATTCCAGGCATTTTACGAGCACACAACCCAACCTATCAAATCTCCCAGGATGCCACTGCACAACCTGTCCACGACCACAGAGTATCAACCTGATACTCACCATACATCAACCTGATGTACATCATCACATGATCATCCTCATCATCATCATCTCTGCGAGCAAGCCAACAAGTAGGTACACCTCAGGACTGATTACACTGCCTCTACAAAACCTGCAAGATCTCTCAGGACTGATTACACTGCCACTGCAAAACCTGCAAGAGCATCTCAGTACTGATCATATGCCTCTGCAAAACCTGTGTACCAAACTGTCACATCAATGTCTTCAGATCACCACACAGTCCACAAAGCACAACCCAGATGCACACACACATAGCAATTACACTCACCAGCATGTGAGGACCAACCTACTACCATCTAGGAAAGGCTCACAACACTTACATCAATGACCATGGGAGGACCAAACTACCACCATGTTAGAATGGTACAACACTTACATCAACGACCATGGTAGGACCAACCTATCACCAGGTCGAAATGGCACAACAATTACATCAACGACCATGGGAGGACCAACCTACTACCATGTCGGAAAAGCTCGACAATTACATAAACGACCATGGGAGGACCAACCTATTACCATGTTGGAAAATCCCATCAGCCCTTATAACTCACCATGGGAGGACCAACCTACCACCATGTGAGAATGGCCCAGCCCTTACATCTCACGATAGGAGGACCAACCTACCACTATGTGAGAATGGCTCAGCCCTTACATCTTATCATGGGAGGACTGTTATGTGGAATTCTGCCCTACGGATAAGTCAAAATTCCCTTAGGCTAAAGTAGACTCTAACTAACTCTAGGCTAAGAACAGACAAAACAAATGCTACCTTGAATCCCTAGATCTAACAAATATCTTAGGATTAAAATGCTGAAGAGAATAGAAGGAGTTTAACTGACCTTATATCCAAACGCTTGTTTTTGGTATTTGCTCCAAGCTCCAAGTCCTCACAAGTAAACCTGTTAAAATGGAACCAAAACACAAGTATGCACTATTCTCTAGCAACCTGAAACATGAGTTAAGATCTAAATCTATGAAAGACACAAATCATATGATCAAAACAAGATTAACACAAATGATTTGGGAAAACAAGACAAGTTATTCCATTACAACTTGAAGATTACTTACAAAGGGTGCTTGATGTCCAAGCCAATCCTCCAACTCCAAGTGTCTTCTCCTCTAGCTATCTCCACAATGCTGCAAGACCATAAGTTTGGTGCTCTCAAGAGTCCTCCCCTTTTCCAATGGCATGCCTCTCTTTTATAGTGAATGGTGAGGTTAACCAACAAGAGAGATGGGTGGATCTAAGGAGAGATAAGTGGATCAGGGTTTCTAATCGAAGGAGATGAGCTGAGATCGAATCAAGGAACCCAATCTTCCATTATCTTCGAAAATCCAAAATCCCACAAGCCAAGGGCAAAAAACTATTAAAAGGGTACCGCGTTTTGCAAAGTCTGCAGAACGCGGCACTGCCGCGCTTTGAGGAAAAAACAGAACGCGGTAGTGCCTAGTACCGCGTTTTGAGATGATAGCAAGGCGCGGTAGTGTGTAAAAATAAAGTCCAAGGTGGGTCAAAACTTGCCAGGGTGGATTCACCTTCAAGGTTGACTCATCATCTGTCTCTTCCGGATGGTTTAAAACAGTAGGGAAAGTGTCGTCAACTTGTTTTGTGATGGGGATGCGACACCGTGAAATATAGAGGTATAACAGATGCCCCCTAAAGTGTGAGGTCAGAAGGGACTGATGGCCGAAAGACTTTACGAATATAATGTGCAGAGATAGCATCGAGGAGAGCGACACGGAGCTGAAATAGAAACCAAGTGTTAGATAGACCACCGAGGCGGGCATTCCCATGCTCGGAAACAAATGACTCAAAGCATGGCTGCCGACCAATACATTGCAGATCCATGAGTACTGAGATAATGTAAACTGTGGACAGATCATGGCTACTATGAACAATCGTAGATCCATGAGACAATAATAACACAGCCACGACCAATACAATAAGTGGATCTGTGTGACAATACAAGAGACATCTCCATCGCAGCCTGGACGCAGTCAAGATACAGTGATGCGCCCAGGGTCTTATACCCGATCGCATAAAGATACGAATCTAACCATGTGATTACAAGATGTTGAAGTCGAACATGGAAGAAACCATTTGATTACCGGTCAATGATGTGGACCATTAACAAATGCGAGGGAGATCACCAATAATGACAATGATTCCCAAGGTATCAATAATACATCTCAACGAAATGCGAATGAATGAGTTGATGTCGAGCATCCGAGAGATCGCTCGATCAGAGGTCAATGATGTGAACCTACTGTCAAACGCGAGGAAACCTGCCATTGAGGCATGCAGGTACCAAGGTACTAATGGTTGATCTCTAGGTCTAATTCCCGGATAGTGATTTGGTGTTGACAGGAATAGACTCGTCGAAGGTGGGCCATGATGATTCCCACATCATCGACACGAAATCGGCAAGGATGATGAAGCAATGGAGTATGTACTGACACAGCGGAGGCCTGACACAATGAACGACTCGATACAATGCAACCCTTTGAACATATAACGGCATGTGACAAGACTTGGCAGCAGGGATTATTGATAAATAGAGGATAGACACCGGATGAGTGGACTCGTGGCCAGGGAGATGACCCATGATGATGACTATGACTCAATGAAAGACGGATACCCAAATATAGACAAGAGATGGACACATGCCATGTTCAAAGGTAATGACTGACAAGCTGCCATAGATAAACTTGACTTGTTTCCCCATATTTCCCCGACATGATGGATGAGTACCTCTTTCTTGTTTTACGAGCTTGAAGAGGATAACAGATGCTCGGTATAGCTCATCTTGTGGATGAGTCCAATCTCACATGTTTTACGAACCTGAGAAAGGAGGGGTTCGTCCCAAAGTGGGTCCTTCGATGTTAATATTTTAACGAGCCCAAGGAAGGAAAACTCGGTAGTTTTTCATATTTAGAGAGCCTAAAAAACTTAAAGGAGGCTCCATGATGTACTTTTTCGTAAAATTTAGTCCCTCGATCCCGAAAAAGTGTAAAACAATTCCCGAGAGAACTCTCCCAGCCGAGATTGACTGAGGTATACCTTTCTCGTAAATAGTCTAGACGGGCCGAAAAAGGGGTAACCTATCACCGAATAGACGACCTTTCAAATACTTTTACAAGTGTGAAAGCGTCAAGATCACTTGGCAATCTTTTCAATTTTAAGGAGTCTGAAAAGAGCTTAACTATGGACTCCTGTGATCTTTTTCGTAAATTTTAAATTATTCTGGTCCGAAAAAAGAATAAAATACAACCAGGATAATACTTTCCTCATCGTTTAACGAGCATGAGTAAAGCTGACCGTACTCGACACCGTTTACTTGCGTTTGACAAGCACGACACGGGTGTGAAAGCGCTTGGAATCTTTTTCAAGTTTTAAATCCAGAGCACGAAAAAAATAAAGTGGGCTCAATATGAAGGTCAAACTACGAACAAATACCAGTATGAATGCATCCCATTTCTACCGCAGATCCTGTCAATGAATGCTAAAAAATCGGGCATTAGCAATATGAATAAGGGTTTATTAATTTGAGATAGTAATTAATTAAAAAATATGAAAAAAATTCTATATAAGGCATGGTAAAAATAGAAATTACTATTCATTTGTGTTTTTTACCCAAAGGAGGCATTTTTACCCATTTTGGAGCAAAATTTCAAGGATCGATACCGAGAGTTCTGGGACACCATTTCGACCGCCGTCTGCGCCAGGTAAGAGTGCTTGAGCCCCTCTTTCAATTCATGCAAGAAATTTTTACTTTCACCAGGGGAAAATTAATTTTTTGGGGAGCCCTTTTGGGCAAAAATCGCCTGCCGTACTGCCGCGCGGGTCCCCTATCGAAAAACGCGGCACTGTTGAACAGTGCCGCGCTATAACCTCAAAATGAGGCGCGGCACTGTGGACTGCCGCGCGGCAGGGTGCCCTCCAGGCGCGGCACGTGCGAAATTTGAGTTCAAAAAATCAAATTTTCCTCAATTTTTTGCTGGAAGCAAGTTGTTAAATAGTTACTAATTACTTTGTTTGCCCTTTTGCAGGGATTTGCAACTTATTTGGAGCAAAATGGTGAGTTGGAAAGAGAGGGAGCATGAAGAGGATGATTTTGCAGCCGAAAATGACCTACCAACCGTGACCGCATTGCGAGAATGTGGTTTGCTAAAGTTTTTCAAGACCAAAGGGATCCGCCAACAACCTAAACTCCTTACTCACCTTGTCCAATTGTGGGACCCCGATATCGAAGCTTTCCGAGTGGGAGAGCATGTGCTTGAAATCCAACTCGAAGACATCTACTTCCTCACGGGCCTCTCGAAAAGAGGGGCCCGGCCGAATTTTACCGGGTACAGCGCTTCAGAATCAAGCACGGATGATTTGATTGCTCGATATTGTCAGGCGGGTTCAAGTAAGAAGAGTGGGAAAGTGGCCATAAAAGCGGTCACAAATATTCCTTTCAAAACTTTGCTATTCACTATTACACGTGTAGCAGGAAGCGTGAGTCCACATCAGGCAACCCGCACACAGGTAAATCTCGCAGCAGAGTGCATGGGAGGAACGGTTTTCAACTGGTGTGATGCAGTGTTGTCCAACATGAAGGAACAGGTGCACAAATGTAGAACTGGGAAAAATACCCAGTTTGGGTATGGGAGCATCCTGGTTACTTTCTTTCTGGCAAGAGTGCCATTACTGCGTCCACAGATATCTATGCGTCCTCGTCCACCTACTGAGCCATGGATGGCTCGATGGAGTGACTACGCTGGGCGCCTCGGGGGACCTCAGCGGCTAGCTTTTGGAGAGGACTTCTTCTCTTGGCTAGAGGAGCAGATAGTCATGATTGACGACTATCCCTATTCGGGGGTAGATTTCCGTGAGGATATCGACTTGGCTTTGCCAGAAGATGATGACTGGGACAACTCTGGTATGACCTTCATGGATATGTATTTTTTGCTTTTAAATATTTAATTTTTAATGCTTTTTTAGAATGTGTAAAAGACTTCTAATGTATATTCGCATGTATGTTGCAGATCGTGGACCACAGAGGCCAGCTGGATACTCTCCACTACGTCGTGGCGGTGTAGACCGTCAAGCTGATCCTGTCGAAGAAGAAGATGAAGACGAGGCAGGAGGTGTCCGGGACATTGAGAGGAACCTGCAGGGATTGACTCATGGTATCCCTGCTATGCGGATGGATGACGTCCCTTACCCCCTCCAGCGTCATACTGTAGGTGTACCTGGTCGTATCAGTCGACTTCTTCGCAAGGTGGTTCGAGCTGTGATGTGTTACCATCAGTAGCGGGAGGAGTCCGATGAGGGACGTGATAGGTCTCCTAGATCTCCATAGATGGTCTTTCGATCTTTTTGCGGCATGTACACGATATGTAGGTTTTGAGGGCCAATTTTTGTATATGGGATTTGATCCCCAATTTTGTCTTTGACACAAACTTTATGTATTTTGGAAAAACACTTTTATATACAGTGATATGGACCTATTTATGATCTAAATATTTACAATGACTTGTGCATTTTCATTTTTTATGATGTGTTTATGTATGGGCGAGATGCCAATCTAAAATGTAATTAGCCAATGAATCGGCAATACAATTGAATTCTCTCGGTATGTGTTGATATGTGATCAAATCAAATGACCGTTCCAAGAGACGTACTCTTCGAAATAAACGAAGTAATGTAGGATCGCGAACTGTGTAAACACGGTTTAGATGAGAAACCACGAGTTGGGAGTCTAAAAAGACCGATAAGGAGTCAATCCCGAGTGAGACAACCTCTGTTAAGAGACCAATGACTGCATGGTACTTTGCGATATTATTGGTTGCGGGACCTAAACAAATGGCTCCTGAATAAATCAACTCGCCAGTGGGGGAATAGATCACCCATGCTGCGGAAGCGAGATTCCGGGTATGTCGGCTTGCACCGTCGGCGAATCCAAAGTAGGTAGACATCTGCGCATAAAGGCACGAGTCAAAGTAAGAGTAGATACATCAGATCCACGCGCACATTAAAAATAAAGCAAAAAGCAAACTAAGTACATTATGTACAAGAAGTAACCTGCGTGGGGTAACCTCACGCGTAGAAACGCTTGAGGTATAGCCCGTTGCGGGGTCGTGCCAATGGCGTACCATCACAATCGACTAGTTCATAGGCTCCTTTTTCTAAGACACGTTTTACAATGAAGGGGCCGTACCACATAGATTCAAGTTTACCTTTACCAAGCTTATCATGCATCTGATCATATGTAAGTACGAGGTCACCCTCATTGAAGATCCGAGGTTGAACGGATTTGTCGTATTGAGCTTTGACGTGTTTTTTGTGAGCTTCATTAGCCAAAGCGGCGTCGTGGCGGGTTTCATCTAGCTTGGCTAGGTATAGAAACCGTTCTTCTTCGGAAGTAGTGTGTGGAAGTAGCTCTATGGCTATCTTGAGTGATGGAATTTCACATTCAATCGGGAGAATGGCTTCCAGGCCGTACACCAATTGAAATGGTGTAAACCCAGTCGCACTTTTCACTGAGGTTCGGTATGCCCACAGTGCTGAGAACAGAGCTGAGTGCCAATTGGATTTTTGGGTACCCACAATGCGCTGAATCATTCGTTTCAGGACCTTATTGATGGCTTCAACTTGGCCATTAGCTTGTGGGTAATACGGGGTTGAGTTTTCGTGGCGAAAACCCAGTTTGGCACTTAGTTCTTCGATCATATGGTTCCTAAAATGGGAACCATGATCGGTCACAATAGACTGTGGGACACCGAATCTAGCTATGATATGATTGAATATGAACTGCGCTGCTGTTTTGCCGTCTTCAGCATATGTAGGCATCGCTTCAGCCCATTTTGTAAAATAGTCCACAGCTACTATGACATAGCTATGCCCCCCGGCTGAAGTGGGCTTACAGTGCATAAAATCAATGCCCCATTTGGAGAAGGGGCCGACGGCAATGACAGGATGGAGTGGAGCAGGGTGCGAGCGTGCTTTACTATGAAAGAATTGACATGGCGGACACTTCTTGACTGTTTCAATGCAGTCTTTGAAAATCGAGGGCCAGAAGTATCCCGCTCGCAGTATTTTCTGGGCCGTAGCCATCCCAGAGAGATGACCGCCACATGCTCCAGCGTGGCAGTCATTGAGAACGCGTTCCGCTTCATCTAAGGTCAAACAGCGTCGAAGGACAGTGTCGACACCACGTCGATACAGAGTATCGTTCACTATAAGGTAATATTTTGCGTGATGTCTGATACGTCGTCGTTCATCGCGGGTGAGATCGGGCCGGAAGCGTTGGGTTTGGAGATATAAGAGAATATCCCCATACCATGGATCAGACGTGCTAATGAGGAACAATGATTCGTCGGGAAGAGAATCAATGGGTTCGGATTGTTCAGTAGCACGGGGCAGGTGACAAATTAACTCAGCAAAGACCAGAGATTTCTTAGACTTGGCTTTGACAAATTCCAAGTCAAACTCTTGAAGGATGACAATCCAACGGGAGTACTTGCCCCCAAGCACTTGTCGTGTGAGAATATAGTACATTGGATTGAAATCGGCGATAACGGTGGTCCGGCGGAGTAAGATGTAGTGACGGAACCTCTGGACAGCAAATACTGTTGCCAGAGCCAGCTTTTCAACATGTGAGTAGCGAGTTTCAGAGTCGAGAAGACTCTTGCTGAGATAGTACACCACATGTTCTATGCCGTTGTGGTCTTCCTGGACTAACACCATACCAATGGTGGAAATCGAGGCTGCGAGATAAAGGATGTAGTCCTGTGTGTAATTGGGGGGTTGAATCACAGGATCTTTGGTTAAGGCTGCTTTTAAATTGTCAAAGGAGCGTTGGGCTTCATCATCCCATATAAAGGGGACATTCTTCTTGAGAAGCCGCATGTAGCCTTTTGTTATCTCGGACAGATTGCAGATAAAACGGCGTAGAAAGTTTGCATGCCCTTGCAAACATTGAAGTTCTGGAATATTGGTAGGTGAAGGTAGGGCTATGATAGCTGCTACCTTTGCGGGATCTAGACGTATCCCGTCTTTGGAGACTATGAAGCCCAACAGTTTTCCGGCTTCTACACAGAAGACGCACTTATGCGGGTTCAAACGTATATTGTAGCGCCGGCACCTTTCGAAAATGGCACTCAAGTGATCTGGATGTTCTTCCCGGGTTCGAGAATGAGTGGGAAGGTCATCGAGATATGGCTCTATGATATGTTTGATGTCATGGAATGCGTAGGACATCGCCCGTTGGAAAGTTGCCCCGGCATTTTTGAGGCCAAAAGGTAACTTCCGATATGCAAAGATCCCCCAAGGGCAGATAAAGGCCGTTTTGTGCTGGTCGGCTGGGAGGATATCGATCTGATTATAGCCAGAAAAGCCATCCATAAATGAAAAAATAACACTTCCGGCACAGTTATCGATAATCTGGTCAATAAACGGAGTTGGGTAGTTGTCCTTGGGACAAGCTTTGTTCAAATCACGGTAATCAACACAGACTCTGATCGTTCCTTGTTTCTTGGCTACAGGGACGATGTTGGATACCCATTCTGTCAATGGGACAGGATAGATAAAACCAGCACGCAAAAGTTTTTCAACTTCTGCTTTAATGGCGGCTGCCTTACGAGGATGAACGGGTCGAAGTTTTTGCCGAATAGGTCGGGCGCCAGGGAAAGTTGGAATTTCGTGGACCACAATCGACGGGTCGATTCCTGGCATCTCTTCATAACTCCAAGCGAAAACATCGCGGAAAGTTTTAAAGTAGGCATTATAGAACTCCGTCTCGAGAGGAGTACATGTTTTGCCAATGTGTACATTTTCCACGATACCAGGCTTTACTGAAATGTCGATGGGAGTGGTTGCCATAAGATTGGCCAAGTTGCCTTCAGAAAATACTTCGTCGAGGGAAGTGGGGAACTTGGTTTGAACCATCCCAAGTGAAGCACTGGATTTGGTGTCAGGCTCAAGTGACTGAATGGTGGGGAATGAAGATCGATGATGAAAATCTCCCCATGGTGGCTCATTACCGCACATAACCTCTATGATTGATTCGTCGGTGGGAAAAATCAAGTTGAGAGGATCAAACAATGGTGGGTGTGTATGAGTTTCATTCGAGAGCTGTGCCACTGTGTGATCAGTAGAACAGTCGACCCAATCTGTGGCTGATTGGATCGCGTCATATGCTGCAAGGTTTCTGTTCAAAGGCATGGAATTGCCATAGCCTTGGATCTGAGTAGGACTCGGGATCACCCATGAATCATCGGATGTGGTAACATGCGATGAAATCATGTTGACTGGTTGAAGATGGGTTCCCAGCTCTGGAAAAACTCCAATGAGGGATGAATCCTTCATGAGACCAACACCTATGTCTTGGAACCGGTACCGTGGTTGATCCAATAACGGAACGGTATTGGCGGAGTTCGGATGGGAGTCTGGGATACAGTAATCCAATTGATCGATAGTGACAATTTTCCCTTCGTGAGGAAATTGTACAATCCGGAAGACTGTAGATGCTATGGCAGTCATGGCATAGAACCAATTCTGACCAAGTAGGAGGTTGTAATCCAAAGGTGCATCTATGACTTCGATGTGTACGGATACTGTTTTGCCCCCCAGTTCAACACCGATTGAGGGGATGAGTCCATATGGTTGAAAACCATGTCCATCAAACGCTCTAAGGGTAGTGGGAGAAGTTGTGACCTCAGGTGAGCCGAGGGCTCTCCAGCAGTTCAAAGACATAATCGACGTGGAAGCACCCTCATCTAACACTGTGCGGTGGATAACATTTCCACGGATTTTCGTATGCACCTGGAAGGCTAACTGGTGAGAAAGCCTAGGTTTGGCGTGCTCCAAGTTAAACATGATGGAGTTTGAAGTATCTGGGTCCAATGCCCCCAGTGCTGAAAGTAGGGTTCTACGCTGCGTGGGGCAGTGTTGGAGAACCTCGAGAGTTGACATAGCGCAAGGTGCTTGAGCCAAATCTTCAACAATGTTGTAGTTTTGGGCAGCTCGTGCATTCAGATTGAATGTCGCCTTTCGTATGGTGCCCTTGGGTGGGCGTAGCACTGTATCTGTAAGTGGTATCTCGATATGGAGATGACCATTAGGGGGGGGAATAGGAATCGGATCTTCAACAGGAGACTTGCCTTTGGCTGTCTCCGATTGTTTGTTTGAACCTGGAGGATTGTCATACGTCTTTGAACGAGTGGTGATATTAATCTCCTCATTACTTGTCATTAGGATTTCGCGGTTTGTGGACGTCTCTCCACGGGAAGTATTGGTCGGGTTGCCCCCTTGTGGGGATTCTTGGGCAACCATTTGCTGTTGCTGTTGGGGGAAAGGGTCAGTTAGCACTGCCGGTCGAGAGGATCCTTTAACGAACTTATGGACCTCGTCCTTGTAGGGACATTCACGCGTATAATGATCATCTTGACAAATCAAGCAGGGAAACTTAGCTTTCCGACGTGGTTTTTGGTCATTCTGGGTAGTTTTTGGTTTGGGGTTCTCCTGCTGGTTCTTCTTGGGTTTACCACGATTGTTTTTCTTCTTTCCTCCGGATGGTTGTGATGTAGATTGGACTGCATTCACTTCGGAGGAGACAGCAGGAGAGGTGGAAGCTTTTGAAGCGGCCTGGGTAAAAGCGGGGGAAGCAGAAGCTTGTTGCCCCGTCGAGTTGGTAGCAGGCTGAGCTTTGACTGAACCAACAATACCATCAATGGGTGGTTCAGTGGTAGGCTTTGTAGGATCAGTGTGAACGCGGGAGGCATGTGGAAGAAGTTCATGTAAAGTACCGGATTGAGTATATACTAAATCCATGTATTGTGCTGCCGAGATGGCTTGTTCTTCCGTAACTGGTCCGCGCATAGCAATATCTCTGGCTATGGGAGGCAAAAAGGATTTTGTAAACCAATCAGCAAGTAGCTGATCTGGAATAGGTGCCTTTATTAGCCTACGGCGTCTTCGCCACTCGTGGATGTGATCCGAGATGTGTGTGGAAGTGGTTTGACGCAGTGAAGTTAGCAGTTCTGTTCCAGTCTCATACCGGATGGGAAGCTGGAAATGTGTCAGAAACTGCATAGCCAAAGTGTTGAAATCACGAAAAGAGTGCTGTGGCAGCTCGATGTACCATTTTGCTGCCGTTCCGGTAAGCGTACGTTGGAAGAGCCGAAGTCGGATGGAATCATCCATCAAGGAGTTGGATGAACACCAAAGATGGAAGGTCATCACGTGGTTCTTGGGGTCTTCCCCGGGCTTAGCATCGAACTTGGGAATGTCCGATGGTAGTTTGGCTGGGATAGGTGGCCAGTGAGGTTCGTGCCATATAGGATCGTTAATAAGCCTCGACAAATCAGGTAGATCAAGTGTGGCCAAGAAGGGAAGTTGACGGTTGGTCTGCGGGTATGAGTAATAACCATGCGGTGCAGAGAACCCTGGAGGGCCCTGCATAGCATGCTGTTGTGTGTTATACCCATATGTATTTCCCGCGGGATACTGCTGGAAGTTCTGCGGATAGTAAGCCATCTGGTTAACCGGTTGATTGTAAGCAACTGGTTGGTAAGTGTTCTGCTGAGTGGGTATAGTACACTGAGGCTGTTGAAACCCAGGAATGGTTGCTATTCCTTGTTGGGGAAAAGTTCCTTGGAATTGTTGTGTTCCAGGGATGTTGCCACCATACTGTGTAAGTGGAGGATTTACCATAGCAGGGTTGGGGGGTGGCTGCGACGGTGGTGTCCATGGAAGACTCGTTCCTGCTTGAGGAACGAGTGGAAATTGAAGTGACGGGTTCCATGGAGTTGTAGCAGCCGAAGGGTAGGGGAAACCAGCATTCAAGTTGGGGGGAATCTGAGATTGCCCCCCAGCTTGGTTCCAGTTTCCAAAAAGTGAGTACCCCCCACTCTGTGGGATTTGATGATCCCAGGAAGGAAGCATGCCTGAAGGGGGAGATTGAGAAGAAAGTCCGGTTGGAATACCGGCATAAGGTTGCCCACTGCCAGGTGTGCTGTACATGCCGTACTGAGCAGAAGCTGCTGGTTGGGAAGTTTGTTGGATCGAGCCAATAGGTTGTCCGCCAGCAGTTGGGTTGGATGGCCCTATATGAGGAGGCTGTAGACTGGGAACTGGGTTCCCAGCAAAAAGTTGTCCTCCAACTGGTTGGGTTGATGACCCACCAGTTGGAGGTTGTTGACTGACAATGGGGTTTCCAACAAAAGGTTGTCCCCCAGCTGGTTGGGTTGATGGCCCACCAGGGAGGGTTTGTATGTTGGAGTTAGGGACCATTGCAGTCGGTTGTCCACCTCCTGAAATAGTATAAATGGTGGCTGAAGGTGATCCTCCGGTTGAAACGGAAGATCCAGCAGTATGACTAGGTGTTCTTCCGCCGCTAGCCAAATATGATAGCATGGATTGGCCAATGGCGCCAAAAGTACCGATTAGCGGAGGAGGTCGTCCGTATTGGACAGGTGAGGACGGAGAAAAAACTGGGTTATCCCTCATAGAATGTGCACCAAAAATTGGTGATGACAGCAAATGTGGGGAATTTAGCCCAGGGGTATCGGCATCGTCCATAACATGTTCAATAATAGGAGGACCAACGAGAACTGGGTCCGAATTCATATCCTGAAAAAGATTTTGGGGATCCGGCAGGAACCTAGGTGTAGTAAAGTCCGAAGGTCCTGAGCCGTCTGCAAAAGAGTGATGAAATTCTGTGCTAGACGGGACGTTGGGATCCCTATAGTCAGAAGGACGAGAAACAGGGGGGTATCTAGACGCTGTCGAAAGCATTTGCTCTGTGTTGCGTCTAAATTGTGCCGATGCTAACGGAGAGTTCGCTAGGCTAACCATGCTAGACTGGATGGAAGTCATGATTTCGTGTCCCGGTGGGATGTTGGGTAGATGTAAAGTGCGAGGTACGTTGCTAGAAGAACTTGTCTCCTGAGGATGAACACTGGGTGACGTAGTAATAACAGGCAGAAGTTCCGTCTGGGAAGTAATGAAGCCATAATCAGGTTCAAAAGGTGTGTCGGGTAGACGAGTATCTTCAACGATCTCAACATATCCGCATGGGACTGAAATTAAGCCAGGTATATCCTGGTCGGACCCTTCCGTGGTGCCAATAGATCCGTCTATATCATCGTGAAAAGTGTCTGATGGACGGGAAGTGTTGGCATCCGGTAGAAGGATGACCTCTGGTCTAGCACTCTGGGTTGTGCTAGGTTCAGCTGCTGTAACTGTGTCCACTGTTACAGATAAATCTGGAATGACAGTGGGTGAGGTGACAGTGGAAGTCTCAGACATGCTAGTGGTTATGGAAGCTGTAATAGATTCTGAGACTGTGCTGTGTGTGGCAGTTACGGGCGTAACTGAAGATGTTGTACGTATCGGCAGTGGGATGTTGCCTCGACCAACACCGCGGCCAGGAGGAGCAGGAATGCGTGATGCAGGCGGACCAGAAGTCCGTGGTGGTGGTGGTGGTGGAGGGCTTAGGCCCTGTTGTCTTCGTGATCTTCGTGGTTGATCTGACATAATGACAGGAAAATGAAAATCGGGGGCAGTACCGTAGACAAAAGAACTCAAAAACTCTAATGCAGCCGAGTGTGCAAAAGAGGAGCTAGAAAAAGCAAGGCTCACAGGCCAAAAAGCAAGCTCTAAAATCTATACTGAGACCGGTGTCTCAATAAGCGAGCTAATCAACAAAATGGCCAGAATGCCAACAAGCAGTCCCTACAAAGAAAAAATGACCCTCTACAAAGATGAGACGCCAAGCAAACTCCTAACTAAGAGCTGGAGACCTCAACAGGCTGTATCCTTCGCAAGGTGATGAAATCCAAGTCGAACAATACAACATGAGAGACCGATATAAGAAGGATATCCCTCTACCGAAAGGGATCCTGGGTAAAAGAGCCCTAGTAGAATAGATACTAAGCCACCTCGTTCATGACACGTCGGAAAAGGTTTTGGGCACTTCAGCCTTCCGAAGAAGACAGCGATCGATGTTGCCTTAGGGCTAAGTGGAGTGCGGTATTCCACAGAGTCCGTCCGGTTCTCAATCTCGCGGCCGTTTAACCCCTGAACAGTTGGAAACAGTCAGGAGGCCCCTCCACAAACTAGCTGTGACCGTGTCAATAAGTACTAGAGGATTTTAGTTCCCTAAAGACAACGACTATGTCTCAGATGAAAAATGACAAGGGGGAATTATTTTGATGCCTATCCCCGGTGTCCTACCTAACTACCAAATTCTTTTGATTTCCTCAAGTGAGGTTAAAGTTGGTTTAATTAGGGTGGTTAATTTTAGTGGCTGTCTTTACTCAATCGGGTAGTGGACGTGAAACTTGATGGTGTTATGACAACTCAAACCATGCAAAATGAGAATGAATCACAAACAAGCCTTTGTCTTCGATGAAATCTAGCTAAGGTAAGGATAGAGGTTCTTCGATCAAATATGCATAACAATTTTCACAAGCAATCAAAGTAAAAGATTTTTCTTTTCTTTTCGATTTATAAACAAAGCCAAACTGAAGTAAATACTCTTTTCAATGCACTGATTTTACAATCTACAATGCTTCTATAATGAGAATTTCTATGGCAAAACTAATGGTTCATTTCTCTATGCAAAATACCACTAGACTTTTTCAATTTAAACAACAAAATTTGCTCTCAACCAATGATCTTTTAAATTTACTGAAAATGATAATGACAATATGACTGTAAAACTACAGTGTTCAGTAACAGAAGACAGTGGTGTTGAGGTGGTTGTGGGGAAAAAGTCAAGTCAAATGCAATCAAATTGAAAAATGACCAATAAGTCAAAAGTGCCACTTAATTCAATCAATCAATCAAACTCACAAACTAGGTGATAAGCAGACCATACAGACTGGAAATTAACAGGCAACAGTAAAGACTATCTGAGGCAGGGAGAAACTCAGGAAACCAAGCAAAAATTAAAAAAAAATTTACACACTTGCAGACACTACCGCGGGCTATAGCCTGACTGAAGCGCGGCACTGTGTAACTGTCGCTCTGGTATTAATGCTTAGGGCGCGGTACTACCGCGCTGGAAGTGGTTATGAGGGCGCGGCACTGTGGCAAGAGATGGAAAAAGCGCAACTGGAAAAGAAAAAATAAAGTTTTCAGGGTTGTTGCTAACCCAGGGGACTCAGTAATTAAACAGGGAGATAAATCCTGCGAGGAGGGATGAATGATGGTCAAACAGGACCAAGATTCGAACTGGTTTGAAGTGCAACAAAAACTCACAATTCAAAGATAAATGACTGTGAATTGAACCAATCAAGCAGTAATCAAACCCAGCGGAGTCGCCATTCTTGTTATGTGGAATTCTGCCCTACGGATAAGTCAAAATTCCCTTAGGCTAAAGTAGACTCTAACTAACTCTAGGCTAAGAACAGACAAAACAAATGCTACCTTGAATCCCTAGATCTAACAAATATCTTAGGATTAAAATGATGAAGAGAATAGAAGGAGTTTAACTGACCTTATATCCAAACGCTTGTTTTTGGTATTTGCTCCAAGCTCCAAGTCCTCACAAGTAAACCTGTTAAAATGGAACCAAAACACAAGTATGCACTATTCTCTAGCAACCTGAAACATGAGTTAAGATCTAAATCTATGAAAGACACAAATCATATGATCAAAACAAGATTAACACAAATGATTTGGGAAAACAAGACAAGTTATTCCATTACAACTTGAAGATTACTTACAAAGGGTGCTTGATGTCCAAGCCAATCCTCCAACTCCAAGTGTCTTCTCCTCTAGCTATCTCCACAATGCTGCAAGACCATAAGTTTGGTGCTCTCAAGAGTCCTCCCCTTTTCCAATGGCATGCCTCTCTTTTATAGTGAATGGTGAGGTTAACCAACAAGAGAGATGGGTGGATCTAAGGAGAGATAAGTGGATCAGGGTTTCTAATCGAAGGAGATGAGGTGAGATCGAATCAAGGAACCCAATCTTCCATTATCTTCGAAAATCCAAAATCCCACAAGCCAAGGGCAAAAAACTATTAAAAGGGTACCGCGTTTTGCAAAGTCTGCAGAACGCGGCACTGCCGCGCTTTGAGGAAAAAACAGAACGCGGTAGTGCCTAGTACCGCGTTTTGAGATGATAGCAAGGCGCGGTAGTGTGTAAAAATAAAGTCCAAGGTGGGTCAAAACTTGCCAGGGTGGATTCACCTTCAAGGTTGACTCATCATCTGTCTCTTCCGGATGGTTTAAAACAGTAGGGAAAGTGTCGTCAACTTGTTTTGTGATGGGGATGCGACACCGTGAAATATAGAGGTATAACAGATGCCCCCTAAAGTGTGAGGTCAGAAGGGACTGATGGCCGAAAGACTTTACGAATATAATGTGCAGAGATAGCATCGAGGAGAGCGACACAGAGCTGAAATAGAAACCAAGTGTTAGATAGACCACCGAGGCGGGCATTCCCATGCTCGGAAACAAATGACTCAAAGCATGGCTGCCGACCAATACATTGCAGATCCATGAGTACTGAGATAATGTAAACTGTGGACAGATCATGGCTACTATGAACAATCGTAGATCCATGAGACAATAATAACACAGCCACGACCAATACAATAAGTGGATCTGTGTGACAATACAAGAGACATCTCCATCACAGCCTGGACGCAGTCAAGATACAGTGATGCGCCCAGGGTCTTCTACCCG
The DNA here is from genome assembly GCA_027924585.1 of Larix kaempferi. NCBI lineage: Eukaryota > Viridiplantae > Streptophyta > Pinopsida > Pinales > Pinaceae > Larix > Larix kaempferi. Next base: position 15,794,971 of record BSBM01000050.1, on the reverse strand, counting down.
ATCGCATAAAGATACGAATCTAACCATGTGATTACAAGATGTTGAAGTCGAACATGGAAGAAACCATTTGATTACCGGTCAATGATGTGGACCGTTAACAAATGCGAGGGAGATCACCAATAATGACAATGATTCCCAAGGTATCAATAATACATATCAACGAAATGCGAATGAATGAGTTGATGTCGAGCATCCGAGAGATCGCTCGATCAGAGGTCAATGATGTGAACCTACTGTCAAACGCGAGGAAACCTGCCATTGAGGCATGCAGGTACCAAGGTACTAATGGTTGATCTCTAGGTCTAATTCCCGGATAGTGATTTGGTGTCGACAGGAATAGACTCGTCGAAGGTGGGCCATGATGATTCCCACATCATCGACACAAAATCGGCAAGGATGATGAAGCAATGGAGTATGTACTGACACAGCGGAGGCCTGACACAATGAACGACTCGATACAATGCAACCCTTTGAACATATAACGGCATGTGACAAGACTTGGCAGCAGGGATTATTGATAAATAGAGGATAGACACCGGATGAGTGGACTCGTGGCCAGGGAGATGACCCATGATGATGACTATGACTCAATGAAAGACGGATACCCAAATATAGACAAGAGATGGACACATGCCATGTTCAAAGGTAATGACTGACAAGCTGCCATAGATAAACTTGACTTGTTTCCCCATATTTCCCCGACATGATGGACGAGTACCTCTTTCTTGTTTTACGAGCTTGAAGAATGGCTCGGTGTGCATCTGTGTCTCCAGACTCATCACTTCCCTCTGGAAGGCATCTAGATTTGAAGTACACCAAGTCTCCCTATGAAGTATTCAAACTTCAGTCTGGCAAGCAGCTTGGTCAACACATCGGCTATTTGCTCGTTTGTTGCAACATACAGGAGCTTCACTGTTCCTCTCTACACCATATCCCTGATATAGTGGAACTTGATCTCAATGTGCTTTGACTTGTCATGGAACACTGGGTTCTCTGACAACTTCACACAAATCTGGTTGTCGCAATATATACAAGTAGCACTCAACTGGAGATCAAACAAATCAGACAGTAGCTTCCTAAGCCATACTGCCTCACAACTAGCTGAACAAGCTGTGACATACTCTGATTCAGCTGTACTCAGTGCCACACAGGACCGCTTCCTGCTAAACCAAGAGATCACACCTGATCCCATACTGAAGCAGCACCCCGAAGTGCTCTTCTGATCAATGGAACTACCTGCCCAATCCGAATCAACATAACCCTCCAGGTTAAACTTTTGATTCACCTCATACTTGAGCCCATAATCAACTGTACCCTTCAGGTACCTCAGAATATGCTTTACAGCAACCAGGTGAACACTCCTTGGATCCGTCAGGAACTAGCTCAATGTGTTCATCGCAAAGCAAATATCTGGTCTCGTGTTCGTCAGGTATAGCAAGGACCCAATCTTCTGACGATACATAGTGACATCAACCGGCTCAGATGAAGCATCACACAGAAGCTTCAGGTTCGATGCCATAGGTGTGGCCATGGCCTTGCAGTCCATCATCCCGAACCTCTTCAGGATCTCTACTGCATACTTCCCTTGTCCAAGGAAGATTCCATCTGCACTCTACCACACCTCCATGCCTAGAAAGTAGTGCATCATCTCCAAGTTCTTCATCTCGAACTCGGCAGCAAGCTTTCGCTGCGTGTCGACAGTCAATCTATCCTCACCTGTAACAAACAGGTCATCCACATACAAAATTAGTATCACTGGATTGCCTTCCTCAACCTCGTACTAAAGGTTGGAATCTGCTTTACTCTTGGTAAATCCTAAACTGGATAGAAAGCCATCTATCCTGCCATACCAAGTCTTGGTTTCCTGTTTCAAACCATACAGGGATTTATTCATTTTGCACACATTTGACTCTCGTTCATGTGTCTCAAACCCGAGTGGTTGCTCCACATACAATTCCTCTTTGACTACATCATTCAAGAAAGCTGTCTTGACATCCATCTGGTGTATCTTCTATTTCATTACTGCAGCTAGAGAAATGACTGATATGATGGAAGTGGATCTGGCTACAGGAGCAAAAGTCTCTATGCTACCACCTGCAGCATGCTTGATCTTGTAGATCCTCTTGGAAGTCACTACAGACTCCCCTTCAGGTCTTGGGACTGCATCCCAAACATCTTTATGATCGACTAGTACTCCTCGATCATGGCATTCTTCCCAGATCCTGGGAACTTCAATATCTTCAATATTTTCAATAGATAACTTTGTTGCTGAACAAATGTTGTAGTCCTTCTTTTGTAGGTGATGGTATATGATCTTTCCTACAAAACAAGTTAAATTTCATGATTAGAAACATCTCATAGTTTTCATAACAAGTTCTTACTCATAAATAAATATGTCATATAGTCATGCAATTAATTTATCCAATGCTTCAATACAACATTTATCCATATCCTGTGACTTTCTAGATGCCTTCCAATCTCTACCAGAACATTGTTAAGAGTGTGCACAACTCCCAACATGTCAGCAAAGAGGTTTCGTTCTAGATAAGTAGGAATGGAATGTTGTACAGTTCCATAGGCCAATTACCCATTATATGCATATTAGTGGTATGCTGTTCATTAATGCAATTATTCTAATATTCCAAAATACACAGCCTAATTCTAGGAACATCAATATATATGTCATTGAACAATATTATTTAAACAATCAACTATGCAAGAAATGAGAATTCAAATACTTATCTTTGTTTGGTTGTTGGGTGGACTCCCTCTGAATCTTTGCAACCTTTCTACAATTCCATTCTGATGTGGATTGTGAGAAGTGGTCGACTCCCTTTGAATATCTGCATCCTTGCAGAACTACTGGAGTGTGCTCCCTCTTGATCTTTTCTTCCTGGATTACCTGTCCTTGAACTTATATTCATCCTCGATCACTATGCATTCTTACAAGTATCATTATTGTGATATCCTCGAGATCTCATACATAATCATAAATTTATTAGTATATTCTCAATGCTATCAAAATACAATAATCTTAAGCATGTATAGTCATGATCATTTCAAACAGAAATAATAAGCATTAGTATTCAAGGACTCTTATGGTTAGTCATATCATAAATTAAAGTAAGAAACATAATATGCCTCAACCCGTGATTACTCAAACCTATACTTTCATGACTCTTCTGGTTAGTCATATCATCAATTAAGGTAAGAAACATAATATGCATACACCCATGATTATTCAAACCTATGAATAATCATTATCAATCATGCCATGTATACTTATATAAGAGATCCTATCACAAGGTAGGATTCTAACTTGATATAGGAAAAACATACCTGGATTAGTATTTTAGCTAGTTATGTCTAACATACCCACATGATGTATTCTTGTTCTCTTCAATTACTTGTGCTAGTAACCTGCATATCTCGTAAGTTAACCATTATAGAACCAAGTTATACATACCTCGTAAATAGATCTTCTATGTGATCCATGACAATGGATGAATCTTTGTCTTCATGTCACCATGATCATATGTTCTTGAACTAGAACATGATTTGTCTTTCTTGTTGTACCTTTCATGTTAGCGGACAACATAAACCTCATACAACACCATAATGCATTAGTACAATCATAAGTGTCAACACCCTAATCAATGAATATCTTCTATCATGCATTCATAATTTTATTAAGGTGATATGACTAGTCTAAATTTAATCAAGATTGTACTAACCATAATAACATGAAGACAAATATACCATAAACTTAATCATGAACAAATCTTGAAACATACCTGGATAAGTCATACCTGTCGAGATTGCTTGTAATCTTCTTATGTAAGGCCTTAGCCTCATTTCTCTCTGAAACAGGAACTTATGCAGGTGACCAATCCATTCTCTTCTAGGATTAACCCAATCCACTTGATTTGTAGGAACTGGATCTGGAGCTGGATTAGAGTTTGTCAGGGAAACCCTAAAAATTCAAACTTTGAATTTCAAACTTCAAAGGATAGAAAGATACACCTTGATGAGCTGATGAACCTGGTATACTCAGAATTTGAAAACTGCAAAGTTTCACCCCTCAAATTTGCCTTTGAAACTTCTGGATTCACTGGACATGACCTCGAACTAGGGTTTGATAAAGCCCGCCCTTTTTCCTAATCAAAAGGTTCGATCCAAAGCTCTAAGCTTCTATTTTTCTGAGGAGCTTGCAGCCGTGGTCACAGATTTAAAAAATTTCCATTTTTGCAGAAGCCCTAATTTTCCACTTTTCCGATCAAAGTCCCAAACTAGGGTCTGATCAAGCCCGGCCTTTTTCCCAACCAAAAATTCTGATCTTGGTCTCTAAATTTTGATTTTGATGAGTAGCATTCAACCGTAGTCTTCGATTACAAAAATTCCAACTTTCTCTGAAACCCTAAATTCTGGAAGCCATGAATGAAGGTGCTAAAAAATAATATTGTTTTGGCAGAAATATGTACTTGATTGTTTCTGGTGTAACTCCAAACTTTTTGATCCACAGGGTTTGAAAAATTTCCTATGGTAGCCCGACCTGTCATCTTTCCAACCCCATAGGTCTGACCTCAAATGGATTCTCTGAGACAGAGTTATGCCAAGTGTCGCAACGTGACCTGTTTATGGGATAAAACAGGAGACCGAACTTGTACGGAGTGCCACGTGTCACTGGTTTAGTTTCAGCCTTTGAAAAAGTTACTTGAGAAAGTACAGTCCGTGCACTACCTGTCACTTTTTACGAAATTTCATTTGGATCTTCCTATCCCAATTTATGACCTTTTTTCCAAGGTCACCTGTTTATGAATGAGATCTGGAAGAGGCAGAAACCCTATATTGTATAGATCATAAATCACAAAGTATAACGAATTAGAGGTTGTCCTTTGGACACAAGGTACATGTGGATCTTAGCTTCTCCTTGTATGATTTTCATGTAAAATTAGTCACATCAGATCTAATGAACAAGTAAATCAATCACAACAGATGAACATAGAAAATATTGTGTAAAACTGTGCAAAACATGCATCAATGCTCTATATTCCCAAATAGGGTGAAAATACAATACAATACTGTCCCAATGAGTGAGAAATTTTAATTGACTAAGGAGGCCATTCGAATTACTGAATGGTGTATCTTGGCTCCAACTAGGAGTCCTCATCATCAATCAGTGGTGGTCATTAATGCACAAGAAATAGTCATCCATGTGTCAATCTAAGTCTAACTGAGTGTAACTAGTGTAACTGAAGTGTGTAGCACTGATATAGGGAAGAAGGCTCAGTGGAGGGTGCATGGGAGGCTTAATTGAAGTCATAACAAGTCATCTAGTCAATCTGAAGGTCCAACAGAGTGAAACAGTCATTCAGGAGTGAAACTAGCCTCAAATCAAGGAGAATCGGAGCTAATTGAGTGTAAACTGAGTGGGTAGGTGAGGAAGTGCGCATTTCTCTGGCAGTAGGTGAGATGTGGGCACCTTCATGACTAGGAGGGATAAAACTCTGAGGAAAGAAGCTCCCGAGTTCTAGAAGGAAGTGGATAAGGTGCTGGAGGCATCAACCTGGTGACTGGGATGCATGCAAACCCTAGAAATTGCATGCAAACCCTAATTGCATGCAAAACCCTAAAAGTGATGATGTGGATATACGAACATTTCAGACCCTGAAACCTTTCCAAAATTTATATATAGTGAAAGTGCTACAATGAATAGTTTTTGCTATATCAAGCCCTAGCTTTGCAATTGCAACAAGTGTCATACATGCTATACCATGCCTTCTTTCAGGCTAGCTCTGATACCATGTTAATTTTTCAGAATTTACTTCAATCTGATCTAGGATCTTAACTGAGAGAACAACATGTACAGCATATGTACAACATATCAATCATGGACACAATAATGCAAGCACACAAGAGACACAGAGTTTACTTGGGGAAAACCATAAAGGTGAAAAACCCCAATAACTTCCTCAGAGATAGATAGAGCAATGATACAACCCAAGCATAAGAGATAGACATCTCCTAGCATCAACTTCTCCTCCTCCACAAGTGCGCCACTCTCCCGAGAGTGTGAGAGAGAATAGAATGATCAAATAGAGTGCCTCCCACACTCTATTTATACTTGACTTGACTTGCCTTATAACCTTTACTAGGTCGGCCTTAACTTAAACACATAACATAACGCTGACTGGGTCGACACCCAATAGGGTGGTCTAATAACCCTTTGACCCACATGGCCAACCCCTAATAGGGTGGCCTAATAACCCTTCAACCCACATGACTTATATAGGGCCGACCCCAACAAGGTGGTCTAAGAACCCATCAAGTATAAGTTACAACACTTACAATTTAAATGACGACACTTCCGTATAGAGGAATAATAACATCTCTATAGGAATACAAACTCTTCCGTATAGAGGAATAATACCATCTCTATAGGAGTAAAATATACATATATGAAATACATTCCAAAGTTACATATACATCAACAGACCAGGATCTACCTATGCATCTATGGGCAGAAGAAGCTAGGACAACTGTATATGTACAGAACATAACTCCCCACAAGATATTGGACAACAAGACACCATAAGAGGTCTTCTCTGGTAAGAAATCTGAAGTCAACCAACTTAGAATATTTGGTTGTCTAGTATACACTCATGTCCTAAAGGAAAAGAGGACTATGTTAGATCCTTCAGGAAAGAAGGGTATTTTTGTGGGTTACAGTGAAAACTCGAAGGCTTACAAAATATACTTTCCAGGGTTTAAGAAGATTGATGTCAGTAGGGATGTAACATTTGATGAAAACTCAACATTTATCAAATCAAGGAAGACACCTATTGAAGATCATGAAGAACCAAAGGAAACCAGATTTCAAGACACTACTATGACTGAGGCAATTCCAGATGTTGATTGTGAAATTGAAGATCCACAAGAACTTGTAGATCCACCTCGTGAGAAGGACTCTCACAAGAGGAAATCTGCATGGGCTAGAGAGCTCATTCAAGATGCAAAAAGATATGGCATTCCAGAAGAAGAACATAGAGCAAAGAAGAGAACTAGATCACATACCAGCTATGTTGCTTTACTCTGTGATATCATGAACAAAGAACCTTCCAGTTATGAAGAGGCAGCGGAAAAGAAAGAATGGAAGGATGGCATGGTTGAGGAATACCAATCAATAATGAAAAATGATGTTTGGGATGTGGTCCCAAGACCTGAAGGGAAGTCTGTGGTGACTTCCAAATGGATCTACAAGATCAAGCATGCTGCAGATGGCAGCATAGAAAAATACAAGGCAAGGTTTGTAGCTCGTGGCTTCTCCTAGAAATAGGGAATTGACTATGAAGAAACTTATTATCCTGTAGCCAGATACCCTTCCATCAGAACAGTACTTGCTCTGGCTCCAGTGATGAAATGGAAGATACACCAGATGGATGTCAAGACAACCTTCTTGAATGGTGTAGTCGAGGAGGAAGTGTATGTGGAGCAGCCACTTGGTTTTGAGACACAAGACATGAATTCATATGTGTGTAGGTTGAAGAAAGCCTTGTATGGCTTAAAGAAAGCTCCTAGGACTTGGTATGGTAGGATGGACAGTTTTCTATCCAGTTTGGGCTTTACCAAGGGTAAAGAAAATTCCAACCTTTACTACAAGGTTGAGGAAGACAATCCTGTGATACTACTGTTGTATGCAGATGATGTGTTTGTAACAGGTAATGATAGTTTGATTGCCGATACCAAAAGGAAGCTTGCAGCCGAGTTTGAGATGAAGGACTTGGGGATGATGCACTATTTTCTAGGCATGGAGGTGTGGCAGAGTGTAGATGGGATCTTCCTTGGACAAGGGAAGTATGCAGTAGATATCCTAAAGAGGTTTGGGATGATGGACTGCAAGGCCATGGCCACACCTATGGCATCGAACCTGAAGCTTCTGTGTGATGCTTCATCTGATCCAGTTGATGTCACTGTGTATCATCAGATGATTGGGTCCTTGATGTGCTTGACGAACAGGAGGCCAGATATTTGCTTTGTGGTGAACACATTGATCCAGTTCCTGATGGATCCCAGAGGTGTTCACCTGGTTGCTGTAAAGCATATTCTGAGGTATCTGAAGGGTACGGTTGACTATGGGCTCAAGTATGATGCAAATCAAAAGTTTAACCTGTAGGGTTATGTTGATTCGGATTGGGCAGACAGTGCTGCAGATAGGAAGAGAACTTCTGGGTGTTGCTTTAGTATGGGATCAGGTGTGATCTCTTGGTTTAGTAGGAAGCAGTCCTGCGTAGCACTGAGTACAACTGAAGCAGAGTATTTTGCTGCTTGTTCAGCTAGTTGTGAGGTAGTATGGCTTCAGAAGCTACTGTCTGAGTTATTTGATCTCCTGCTGGAGGCTACTGGTATCCTTTACGACAACCAGAGTTGTGTGAAGCTGTCTGAGAATCCGGTGTTCCACGGCAGGTCAAAACACATTGAGATCGAATATCACAGTATCAGGGATATGGTGCAGAGAGGAGCAGTGAAGCTCCTGTATGTTGCGACGGATGAGCAGGTTGCAAATGTACTGACGAAACCACTAGCCAGAGTGAAGTTTGAGTACTTCAGAGAGAGGCTTGGTGTTCTTCAGATTGATGACACTTCGAGAAAGAAGTGATGGAGACATTTTCTAGAGCCATTCCAAGCATGACGAGAGGAGGATCCTTCCCATGGCTGTGGATGTAAGCGCTAGATGATGAGCATCAGGAGATGCTCCAGTTACTGCTCTATGTATGTATGCATCATGTTGGATGCTGGATATGATCAGTGGATCATTTATATGTATGTATGCATCATGTTGGATGGTGGATATGATCAGTGGATCATTTAGATGTATGTATGCATCATGTTGGATGCTGGATATGATCAGTGGATCATTTATATGTATGTATGCATCATGTTGGATGCTAGATATGATCAGTAGGATCATTTATATGTATATGTATGTACGCATCATGTTGGATGCTGGATATGATCAGTTGGATCATGTGTATGTATCTGTAGATGTAACAGATGGATACATGGTATGATCAGGTAGATCATGTATGTTGATATGTATCAGGTATGATCAGGTGGATCATGTATTTGTATGTGTATCAAGTGGATACATTGTATGATCAGGTAGATCATGTATGATGATATGTATCAGGCAGATACTGTGTATGCATCAGGTGGATGCATTGTATGATCAAGATGATCATGGATGACGAGCTTCAGGATGTTGCTCCAGATGACACGCATCAGGACGATGCAGTGTTGATGATCAGGATGATCATGTGTACATCAGGATGATGTATGGTGAGTATTAGGTTGATACTCTGTGGCCGTGGAACAGGTTGTGCAGATAAGCATATAATGTGTGCCCTGGGAGATTTGTAGATACTCTTTCGAGGTTTTTCCTATGGCATGTAATTTGTGCCTTGGGATATCTGGCAAATGCTCTTTCGAGGTTTTGCTTAGGAGGACATATAATTTGTGCCCTGGGAGATTTGCAGATACTCTTTTGAGGTTTTTCCTATGGCATGTAATTTGTGCCCTGGGATATCTGGAAAATGCTCTCAAGGTTTTTTCCTATGGCATGTAATTTGTGCCCTGGGAGATCCGATAGGTTGAGCCGTGTGCTCATAATCAGTCATGGGATGCTCTTTCAAGGTTTTACCATGACCACATGTAATTTGTTCCCTGGGAGATCCGATAGGTTGAGCCGTGTGCTCATAATCAGTCCCGGGATGCTCTTTCGAGGTTTTGTGGAGACCACATGTAATTTGTGCCCTGAGAGATCCGATAGGTTGAGCCATGTGCTCATAATCAATCCTGGGATTCTCTTTCGAGGTTTTGTGGTGGGGTCACATATAATAGCGCCCTGGGAGATCCGACAAGTAGAGCCGTGCGCTCGTAACAGCCTGGATGCTCTTGAGAGGTTTTGTGACGCACGTAATAAGTCCTGAGAATTCCACAGTATGGCCAGTGATGATGAAGACCTGCAGGTGGTGGGCCTACATCCAGTATGAAAAAGGACTGGCTCTGTAGAACTTCCTATGACGAGTATATTCAGAGATTGATTGAGATAGTAGCAGCTGTGACAATGATGATGATTCGAGGATGATGATTCGCTGATGATGATCCAGAGAAGAATACTTGTGCTAGCAGATCTGTGTCAAGAAATACCTTCCTAGTTAAGAGGGAGTGTTGATGTATATGTAACTTCGGAATGTATTTCACCCATGTATTTCATCTATGTATATTGTACTCCTATAGAGATGTTATTATTCCTCTATATGGAAGTGTCTTCATTTGTATTGACAAGTGTTGCAAGTGTCATAACTTGCCGATGGGTTATTAGACCACCATGTGTGGGGTCAGCCCTGATTAAGTTAACATTGGGTTATTGTACTAAGCTAGACAAGTCGGCCCCATAAGATTATTGGGCAGTCATGACAAGTATAAATAGAGATCTCTCGATCTCTATTTGGATCACTTCATAACTCACTCTTCCATCACTCGGAAAGTGGCACACATGTGAGGAGGAGGATCAGCTGCTAGGAGGAGTCTATCTCTGTGTACTTTGGTTGTACTATTGTTCTATCTATCTCTGAGAAAGTTGTGGGGTTTTTCACTTAGGGTTTTCCCCACGGAAACTCTGTGTGTCTATTGTCTCTTATGTTTGCATCTTATGATGATTGATATGCTTGCTATGATTGATATGCATTGATATACTGTACATGTTATTCTCTCAGTAAATATCCTAGAGTATATTGAAGTAATGCTCGAAAATTAACACCAGCAACAATTAATTAATGAAAATACACGAGATAGCAGTAATAACAGAACTCAGAATCACATTATTGATCACAGGCCACTTCGAGGGGGAAACCTCCTTTGAGCAAGCTCAATAAAAAAACTTCACGGTGCCTTCCTTGGCCTCAACACACACTTATATACTAAGTCTAGGAGCCAATACTATGGGTCAAAACCATGGGACAATAAAAAATATGGGTCAACAATTACTACAGACGACTTACAAAGCATATGTGCCCAACAACAATAACACAAACTATGGATCAAAAAATACTACGGGACGTCTTGCAAAGCATATGCATCCAACAACAATATACTAACAAAGTAAAGACATGGGTTCCTAACAAAATTGATAGTTTCATGATCCGTGTTACAATTTTTGTTCTTTGGCCAGTTGCAAGAAGCCCCTTAGGGCCATTAAGGTACAACTTGTGAATTTGCTTCGAAGGCACGGAATCCAAACTAGGTAGCATAATTGGGTTTCATTAGCTTCCATAGATGTGTTTGTCCATTTTCGACATGGTCTCATTGCCCTCGGTAACCTGGCATATTTCAATTCAAAATTGATCCCCATGTGCAAAATTGACATTGGCACTCACTTAGCAAAACACTAGTTCCAGAGATGGTATAATATGACCATTTACAGGAAATTGAAACATGGTAGAGGGGTTCCCTTGGGTGAAATTCGACATCTTGAATCCATCAGAATCAATAATTTCATGATCCTATCTATGATTTTTTTGTATGGCCAGTTGCAAGTAGCCCCATAGCTCCATTTAGGGACAACTTGTGAATTTTCTCCAAGGGCACAAAATCCAATCCGGTAAGCATAATTGAGTTCCTTCAACTCCCACATATTTGTTTGGTAATTGTGGATAATGTAACATTGGCCACAATTTCCTGAGAGAATTCGATTCAAAATATAATTGCTTGTGCAAAACTAGCATTGGCCCTTATTGAGAAAAACCCTAGTTCTAGAGATTGTATAATAAGACTGTTTCCTGGAAATTGAAACACGATAGAGGGGTTCCCCTAAGTGAAAATTGACATCCTAAATCCATCGGAATCGACAATTTCAAGATACAAGTTATGGTTTCTTTTCTATGGGCAGTTGCAAGAACCCCCCTAGGTCCATTCATGAACAACTTGTGAATTTGCTCATGGGGCATGAAATCCGAACCGAGAAGCATAACTAGGTTCCGTCAGCTCACACAAATGTGTTTTTTCATTGTGGACGTGGTCTCACTTCCCATGGTTTCTTGGGATATTTCAATTCAAAATCCACCCCCTTGTGCAAAATTGACATTGGTCCTCACTGAGCAAAACCCTACTTCCGGAGATCAAAACCCTACTTTCTGATATGGCATATTACGAGTGCTTTCGGTAAATTGAAGAATGAAATAAGGAGTCTTTGATACCATGAGAATAGGATCAATCCCAAAAATGAATGATTCAACCGTCAAATTGGAGGACCAAAACAATGCCCAAAATAGTAACATAGGTTAGGGCGTTTTTTCGAAAAAAGCCACCAAGATCCTCCACCAAGAGAAAAGTGTGCAAGGGATCATATTCTTAACCATTATAACCACCTTTATGAATAGAACTGACCTTAATCTGTCCATGTTCTAGGGTTAATTGAGATAAAATATAAATAATAGCCGAAGAACATAAGAACTGCTAAAATAAAAAACATTCTTTGTGGAAAACTAGAATTGTTAAAACTTATATAGTGTCAATGCCTCAAAATAGTCCCAAGTATATCAGTGTTTAATGAACTAGTATCATTTGATGAAGGAGTCTAGCAATTGTGTGATTATACTTGGAAGACATAAGTGAATTATGACATCTAGTCAATTGAATTATGGCATGCATAATTCTATTTGATTGTAGACTTTTATATATTGCAAAGTCAATGTTGAAAAACAAAATACTTTTATATATTGAAACAAGAGGGTTGAGACTTAAGTTTATGTAATACACTTTCCAATTGATAGTGTTAAGTCAGTAAATTTTTCCCCATTTTTGATTTATTTTCTCCAGTTTTGGTTTGTTTTTGAATCTACTTCAGTTAAATTTTTGATTTTAAGTTTCAGTTTTAGCCATCTTAGAAACTTCATGGGTGATTGAATAAGTTTGGAGCCCAGTCTTTTCAGATTTTATTTGATTTTGGTGATTTTTTATATTGTAAAGGGGGTCAATGAGAGTCATATTTTCAAAAGTAGAATCATTAATGTCTTAGAGAACAGTTAAACTTATTTCTTAAACTAAATAACTGCCAGAACCTCCGACAACTTAGCAAAAAGTTAAAAAACTGCTAAATTTTGGCCTAAAAGTTATTCTTGTAGCGCTATACAAAAGTTTAACAAAGGGCGCGCTACAGGAATATCGCGGCCTGTGTTTTTTTTAATTTTCGAACTGATTTCAATCATGATGCAGAATGGGAGTGTCTAATCGCCTTGTGTGAGTGTTTTAACATGTGTTTGCAGCAGTTTGAGCATGATTTTAGTTGGTTGCTAGTCACGAAGTAAAACAGCCTCATCATTGCATGGTATGCGGGATCAGTTGCACAGAAACCAGCAAATCCCGGTTTAGCTGTCAAATTTCTCTTGTTACACGCATCATTGCAGGAGAGTAGTGTTTGTGAAGGAGAGCTCACTGCTAAACGATGGATTATGTTGCTGTGGAGAGGAGACAGGTGTGTTTTATCGCCAGCGAAAATTAGGGCTTCTGAATTCATTCACCAGCAGTTAAAGAAACGATAGGAGGACACCTATGCTCATAAGAGGAGACCGTTGACAGCCCAAAACGAAGCTGTAAGCCATGATAGACGGGTAGCTGACAGGTATTCCGATATAAACCCTTATAGCTGGAAAATTTGGGTCTTTTTCGCTGCACGATTATCTGGAGAAATTGGTTGCTGAAGAGGATAGAATAGATCATAAAATAAGAAATTCACCACAGAAATAGCTATCTGAATCCGGTATGAGGAATGTGCATGAACTGGTTTATCTCATGACCTAATGCCATTAAACATCAGAATATACAGGAAATAGCATCGAAAAGACTCACAAATCTATCTGTAATGCTCAGTTTTTACACAGAAGGTGTTTTGTTAGTTTATGCAAGTGGTTTAAACATTGCTGAAAATTGTTATGACCTGTAAAATCACTTGCTCGGAGAACATATGAAATTTCTTATACAGAATTTGTTGTATGGTCGAGAGGAGAGAACATTGAATTGAAGGTCTGTCCAAGAGTGTGTAGCATAGTTCAAAGGAGCTCAAAACATCAGAAAACAGCTTATAAAATATATTTTGAAACCTGAAATCAGACTGTTCCTGTTTCCTAAAAAGAAGAATATGGGGAAAAGTGGCAAAAGTGGTAAGGTCAACAGGGCTGAGCCTACAGACTTAACATGGATTCAGAAGCTTCTTGACTGTGCAGAGCTGTTTCAGCAGGCAGGCTGGTTGAAATTTTTCAAAAGGATAGATGGTTTTGATGCTCAGGTGTCCTGCAATTTTGCTGAGGGACTTAAAAATGAGATGATTATAATGGATACTTTGAGATTCAAGCTGACTGTGGAATTAATAGCAGAAGCTACTGAGATTAATAATGAGGGTGAGCACTGGTTTAAGAAGTCACCTTTCGAGTTTGATCCCCAAAGGTACTTGTTGCCTAATGTGACTCCTGACTGGAACAAGGGTATTCTCATTCAAAATTTCAGGAAAGAGTGGATTGAGCCCATAAGGATACTTCAGAGTTATGTGACTTGTGAAGGAAGATATTCATTAGTGTTCAAATATCATCTCAGGTTCCTTCAACACATGGCAGGGATTTCTAAAATGAATCTGCCCTTCTTTTTCTTTAAAAGCCTGCAGAAAATGTCAAGCAAGATAAAACAGCATGATGATCACACTTCTCAGTCACTTTTTCACCATGGTCTCATTAAACTGATCATCACTACAGTGTTGCAGCATGAGGGAAGGACTTGGGACTTCTTTTTGTTCTGGTCAGGTGTTCATTCTAAAGGAGAAGATCAACAACCAAAAAGACAGATTGACAAGGGGAAGGTAATGATGCAAAAGTTAGGCCACTCAGTCAAACCTACAAGCAAACATGATATTAAAGCTAAGAAGGTGACAAAACAGGTAGCAGAAGGAAGACAGGATGACAGTCAGCCCCAAGAAATTCCAGATCACACTAAAAACAAGTTCACACTATTTGAAGACAAAGAGGAATTGCTTGAAAAGAAATCATCACCTCTAGCAGATCCTCAGGATGAAAGGAAAGTTGATATCAAAATAGTTCCTGTAGCTAAAGAAGAAATCCATATTCAGCCAAGAAGCCCCATCACAATCCTTTCGAATGATGAAGGATATATGTTAGAAGAAGAGCAGTTTATTCCTGAGATTGAAGTTAAAACTGAAATTAAAGAAGATCAAGTTTTAGATGGCAAAACCACAAAGCCTAAGAAGAAAATCAAAAAGCTGGAAGTGGTAGAATTAGCATCTATTCAGAACCAAGGGAAGGAATTAAAGATGATGGGAGAGGCAGCTACTCTCTGGAGACCTAAAACTAGGTCGAAAAACAAACTAAGGTTAAACATGAAAAAGCTGTTAAATCCAAAATTGAAGACTGATAAGGTGACTATCTCTGATGAAGAATCCATGGAGGATGATAAATCAAAGATAGATAAACTGCAACCAGGTAAAAAAGAGGAGATTAAGTCAGTGCAGGTAGCAGATGAAGGAAACCCAAACCCTATCATTGAAGATACTTCTGAGAAACTGTTGACAGAGGAAGCAGAAATATTTAAGAAGTTTGACATGTTTTGGAAACCTAATGAAGAGCAAGATGTTGCAATAGAGAAATTGGTTAATTCTGACAAAGAAAATTTAAAGAAGACTGTCAAACAGTATAAGCATCAAATGAATTACATGCAGGAAGTTAATGATGGTTTAATGATGACAAATAGAAGATTAAGAGAGGATCTTCAGGATGTTCATGACAATTTTCAGGAATTAATGGTTGATGCAAAGGAAGCACTCAGAAGGAAAAGGGCTGCTGAAAGGCACTGTTCAGAACTGGAAAAGACAGTTGAAACTTTGCAGCAGGAAAATGAACACCTTCAGAAAAAGATAGCTGATCTGGAGAAGAAGCATAAAAGAATGAAGAAAAGGTCCTCAAGTCCAGATGGTATATCTCTTCTTGTGGAGGCAGCGAAAGGGATATGAGGCAGTTATTAGTTAAGGGTCATTTAAGATAAACATTTTGTTTTTTTTAAAGAATTTGCTATTTTTAGCAAACTTGTAATTTTGTAAAAATGTAAATTTTACTTTACCTAATCTAGTGATTCGATGGAGAGTTAGGAGGGAAAAACCCTAACTGTTTTTGGGAAGAAAACTATTTAGAGAGGAAAGAAAAACATTGTAAGGGTTCTGATTTTGGAGAGCATCAGGAGGTCTTCTAGCTGCTTGTACTTTCAGACTTGTTCAGTGATAGGTACTGTAAACTCTTATATGCATTTATTGATGAAACTATGAATATATGACTCTTTACCCTACATTTGATCTGTGTTGGCTTCATTTTGAACTTATTTAGTTTCATGAATGACAAATTCATTTCTGGTTGATGTGTAATCTCTAGTGGTGCTTTTCCTTTATGTGTGAACTTCATTACAGTCTTTTGTTGGATTCCTGTGATATATATGCATCTTTATTGATATATGTGTATGATTTAGTTGTTGCATATCTGCTGAATGTATTCCCTTATGCTCTTGAAGTCTATGACCAAAAACATATAAAACAAAACCCTAAACCCTAGTTTGATTTGAGTTTTACTCTTGAGATTGTGTTGGTTGTTACCCTAGCCTTAGTAACAATTTCTGACACAAACAGATAGTTAACTTGTATAACAAATTTTTTTATGATCTTTACTATGTTTATTAAAATTGTTGCATGTTTTACATAACTGGAATGCCATCTTAGCTATAACTTATCTCATATTTGATTATGGTATGTCCACTTTGATATTATGTAATATGATTATGGTTCAGATTCATATGTTGTAATATTAGCAATATAACAAAAATATGAATTATTGCATGAAATAAATACTATCTTTTCATTTTCATTTTTTTTTGCAGAACATGGGTCTGCCAAAGATCCAATCGATGCTTATCACGATCCAAATTATGTTTAGTCTAGTTTAAATATGGGAGTTGATGATGATGAGGATGGATATGGAGATGATACCTAGGATGAGTATGATGATGATGATGATGATGATGATGAGGCAGTTGCTAGTGGTAGCCAATGATGCTGATCATATTGAATCTATCATGGATTATTGTTCAAATATCATTATGATACCTATATCATTTTGTATTTTATATGTATCATTTTGAGTTGTGTCATATTGAATTATGTCATTTTGACATGTATCATATTGACTTGTATCATTTTGACATGTTATTTATCTACTGGCATATTTGACTTTCACTTCTTTTAGTTATATATGATGATGATATTATCAGTATTATCTTGTTAATTTATATATATTGTAAGTGGTCGATGTTTTTTGGATGGATATTTACTATGTATGAAGATATTGCTACTTTGGATGGATGTTATCAATTTCTATTGAATTTATTCATAAATGTTATGATATAAATTTGAAATGCGATATCAGTTTTTTTAGATCTTCATAAATATTATTATATAATTTTGAAATGTTATATCTACTTTTTTTAAGATATATGTTATTTGACACGATATTTATCTAATATTGGTATATTTGACTCAGTTGTTTTTATTATAGACGATAATGATGTTATAACAATTATCTTGTTAATTTATATATACTGGAAGTTGTAGAGTTTTTGTTTATGGAGATTTAATAAGTATAATGATTTTGCTAGTTTATATGGATGTTGTCCATTTCCCTAAAAATTCCTTATAAATGTTATGCTATAAAATATTTGAAATGCAATATCAATTTCCCTATAATCATATATGTTATTTAAGAGCCATGATATATTTAACTAATTTAATTGAAATTAAAAATATTAAATTAATAAAGTGGGAGCTATAAAGGAAGTAACATGAGGTGTTAAAATGGAAGCAAAATGTGGCTCTAAAATGGAAGAAAAACCCGACATTAAAATGGAAGCCATACTTGGTGTTATTTCTGGTTCTAAATAGGAAGTTAAATTGGTTTCTTAATAGGATGTAAAACTAGGTCCTAATTAGGAGGCAAACCCCAACACTAAAAGAAAACAAACCCTGGAGCTAAAAAAGAAGCAAAACGAAGCGCTAAATAGGAAGCCAAGTTTGGTACTAAAAGGAAGCAAACCCTAGAGATAAAAAAGAAGCAAAACCAGGTGATAAATAGGAAGCAAACCTTGGAATTGAAAGGAAGCAAACTCTGGAGCTAAAAATGAAGCAATTCTAGAAGTGAAATTTGGTGCCAATTAAGAAGAAAAATCCAATGTCACTCAAGAAGAAAGAAAGAATCAATTCTGGAAGCAAATGTGGAAGCAATAATGGAAGAAAAAAAGGAATCAATAATGGAAGAAATACTAGAAGACAAAAAGGAAGCAATAATGGAAGCAAAACTTGGCATTTATAAGGAAGCAAAACCTAGCAATGAAAAGAAGCAACACTCAACGCCAAAGAGAAGAAACACCTGACACTAACAAGGAAGTTAAGATTGAAGCAACACTGGAAGCTAAATTGGACGCCAAATAAGAAACAATACTAGAAGGAAAATTGGAAGCTAAAACTAGATTTAATTTGGGTTCTAATCATGAAACAATTCTCAAATTCATTCCGGGCGCTGAAATAGGCATAAAGATCAACACAATTTCCACTCTCGGATCCATTCCTAGTGCCACTCCTGGTGCTAAATAGGGAGAAAAATTTGACGCTATTCGTGGTGCAAAAAAGGAAGCAATTCAAACATGTAGCATGGAACTGAATTTAATGCCTTCCATTGAGCTCAACTCATGGAAACAAATACACTAAATTCTGACGCAATTTCTATCACTAATAGCCTATTTTGTTGCAATGCATGCGCAAACTGTCTTCTGCATTAGATCCTGCTTTAGTTTTTCTCCAAAGATGAAATGCTTCATCCGATGGAGAATTTTGTCAAGGTTAGGATCCATGGTACTAAATCTAAATGTGGTAGTGAATTAGGTAGAAATATTCTCCCAACTTCGTGTTTACCTTCTTTGTTCCTACTGTATGCTCTAGATATGTGGTACCATGTCTAGAGTATGGAAAAATCAATGTACTGATTGGTTTCACGGTACGTTCTTCATAATCCATCTCTGCTGACATAGCTGAATATGATCCCAAAGACCCTCAGTCCCTTTGAACCTATTCATAAGTTCCAAGTCCGTGCCACATTGGAACATCACCTTGATGCACGTCTCGACTTCCTCCCAGTGATTCAAATATTCTCTATGAGTCACCCACCACGGGTTACTGCATCCATTTACTTCACTCGCTGGTCCTCTGGGAATCATTCTTCCATTTTCTACAGAAAAGTATCCACCCTTTCCATCCTGTTGAATTTTGAATGGGTTGCGTAGCTCCGACCCAATTTAGTGGACTGATTTTGTGACCAACATGCATCTTCTTGAGGATACTTTGTATAACCTATTATTCCACCATTCCAAATATTATTGTGAATCCGTATCAAAAGAACATACACTGCACTAGCTTATCTCCCCATCAACTGCGAGATTCACATAATCCTCCTCTTTCCCTGTCACATTATAGATGTTTTCAATATTGATACTACTGGTATCATATTTGATTGGATATGTATACCTTACTCATTATGGACCATCAATAGGAACCATTACCCGCAAATCCTCCTTCTCAAATGGAATAAACATTTATTTCAAATTCAAAATGGTATTTTTTTCGAATTCCTAGTTGATACCCAACAGTGCTGGGTACGGATCGATGTTTTCCATGATCTCAATGACCTTGAAATATGCCACTATCTTCACTCCATTAGTGTTTACTAATAAATTGGTTATCCTCCCGATAGGGTAGGTCTTGTATTCGTTTTCCATCTTGAGTTGTAGAGGAGACCATACCCGCTTCAACTTCCCTATCAACTCCCATGATTTTTTAGGAAGGATGTCAACATCTGACCCCAGGTCGAGCACCACATCCTTCATATCACATCCCCTTATCTCCAAGGACAAATTAAACTCTTTCCTGATTATCCTTCTCTTTCCCACCCTGTGCACTCCTCTCGAGAAGTGGTGTAGAGATGGGTTCCTCCACTTCATTTATCATTACCAATTTTTTACGCATGTTGGTTAATTTGCTGGTAGCTATAGGATTGTTCAATATTCATAAAAATTTGCAGAAATATACTCACTTGATTTTGATATTCATTAACTTGTACCTTCCTATGCCACTCTTCCTCCTTCTGTTGCGCAACTCTTTGTTGGTCCTTGATATGCCTATGGTGCAACAGTTCTTCCTCGCACAGTCTTCGCATGCAGTCCTCATCCTCGTGTAGTCTACGCAGCTGGTCCTCTTTGCATAACCTTTTCCTGACGGAGGTCCTCTTCATGATGGGAAACCTCTTCTACCGCATTTTACGCATCATGTAGAAACTGTTGATTGTGAGCAACATCAAAATTGGGTAGAGGTTGTGCAACCTTCCTTATCTTCTACTCAATTGGTATTTCTAGACTGCGTTCTCCAAAAATATTGTCACTAGTTCTAGAACCTCCACGAGTAACTATGTTCACATGTTGGGGCACCCATTCATCATAATCATCTCGAGGATTAGGGATCACCATGTTTCAATGCCCTTTCTTTTCTTTATACTTGGTGACCAAGTTCGGATAATCCTCTATAAAGTGTTTTGTACCATGTAATTATGCTCATAAGGTACGAGGATTAGTGCAAAATATTTCCATATGGCCTGGATTGCCACAGCTAAAGCATATAACCCGTTGACCTCATTCACCATGGCATCTTCCATGGCCCCGATAGCCACTGCGTACTACTCGCTGATGCCCTCCTTGATCAGGTCCCTTGTTCTCTTCTACTCCTTGGACCCGAAAGGAGTCTACCCTATTGTACTTCATCAACTATAGAGCACAAAAATTATTCACATCATGCCCCACTGATTTACAGAACTCAAAAAATTGGGCATGCGCCAAAATTTGGTACTTTTTCAAAGTTGGGAAATTAGGAGGTGAGTGGCCCCATACTCTACAAATATTGCACCACTCTACTTTAGGTCCCTCCATAAATGGACTCGGTGCACTGGTACCAATGTAGTTATTTGGCACTGTCGGACATTCATTTTTGTGATGGCCTTATGTTCTGCAGAAGCTACACCACACGTTTTCTCTGACTGCTTGTTGGCAGGCGGTTTGGCAAGTTAGCATTGCAGCATCGCGGATGCTGCGACAAGTCAAAAGATACCCCAGAAGGTGGAAATTTGGGCGCAAAGGAGAATATTTTATGTAATTTTGGGTCAAATGTACCGCATTGCGGGTTTTTGGGTCATTTGGACCATGACAGCTAGATTTTGGGTCAATTGCTCAAAGTGTCGGTTAGGAAGTTGTTAGTAAGTGGACAAGCAATGTAAAGGAGGAAGCCTATAAATAGTCATAGATTTGTAGATCTTGAATAATCTTGGATTATGCGTCTTTTGGTTGTGTATTTGAGATCGAGAGTTATCTGTGAGATCTGTACTTTGCAGAGACATTGTATCTGGGTTTTGCGGGATTAATATGATATGAAGGAACTATTTTGCGGGATCCTTGCATCTCTTCTATTCATTTGTGGTAATGCATGTTGTGATATATGAATGATGCTATGTTTTCTTGCTGCAATTAATGCTTTACTATTCTATTTGTTGTGGTAATGAATGTTGAGTGATGCTATGAATATAAATGATGTCTGAGTTAAATGCATAGATCCGTTCCTGAAATGTTGCAATAAGTTTAAGTGATTGAGCCGCAGAACATCCTCCTTCATTCAGAGGAAACATGGTTCCGTCGACTCTCCCTTAAACATCTTGGGTTAGACCTCATATGCTTCGCAGGTGTTGCTGAACGGGGTAAAACCTGTCTGAGCCGGTGCTCAGGGAGATCACAGTGGTTTGGGTGTTGACAGTGAGTGGAACCCCTGTCAACAGGGTCTAATTCAACACTGCCTTTCCTCTTGACAGTTTTTGTTACTGTGAGTTCATCTCATCAAGATGCGTCTGAACCTGCACCATTCCAGCTGAGGAATCCCCTCCTAGGGTTGCTTCCAATCACATTGCGATTTATAATGATTATGATTGAGTAGTCACCTTCTGTTGTGTTAGTGGAACTCTTATGTGGGACAACAAGCCCATGATGAACCATTTGAGGTGTTGTATGTCTTGGATTTGGAAACTCAGTCTATCCAAAAGGATATTAAACCATTGGTCATAGTCCCAAACAGAGTCACCAAATTTCTACTTGATTTCCTTAATCTCAGTGATGCACCGAGACTCTAACTTTAGCTTCTAAAATTATTTCAAGAGGTCTACTTTTATATTTTCTAATGGTTTAACCTGACCTAGGGCTAGGGTGGTATTGTATTTCATGTACCACATCAGATCCTAGTCTCTAAATGTGGTTTCTAGTTATGCAATATTGGAATCCTCATCAATGATCTATTTCAATGATCATATTGCCTCGCAAGTGAACCAATGATTATCACTGTCATCCTTTCCTATCCCATGAAAAACAAATAATCTCAATGTAGAGTCCAATGTTGTCGCCATGCTTGGAATTACTAGCATACTAGGTCTTCTGGTCGAATATGGAGGATTAGGAATTGTATTTCTTGCTTCTGCAACTGGTGTCTCTGATTGAGTCTCTGAGGTAGAACTAGCTTCTACCCCCCTGATTTATTCTACTTCGTGACTTGCCTCCTATTCAATCCACGGTAATAAGTTGTCTTCCTTATTTGCTAAAGGGAACTAGTGGGTTGGGTTGAATAGTGGGTTTCTTCTCGGTATGTTTCTCCTCATAGCAATGAATCCAGAAGAAGATAGACCTAACTGCATAGTCTCCCCATTCTTCATCCAAGTGCCTCCTTTGAAGTACACTTCCTCTTCTTCCGTATCATCTGGATCTCTTCCTCTACTCTACCTCCGTGGGTTGTGCTCAGCGTCTTCGTCTAAACTATTTCTATCCTCTATTCCACGTTGTTATGGGGCTCTCTCATCCATTGCACACTCTTCTTGCACATGCAATGCACACCCTTCTAGTGCATCTAACCCATCTATGCACCCTCTTGGAATAGTCTCTTCCTTGGTTTTCTTCCTTCCTCTTCATTCATAAATATCCTCCCCTATCGATCTCTTTTCTGTTCTTCCTCTCCTAACATACTACCTTATTTAATCTCTTTGTGCATACAACTCCTCCCTCTGGAGTCACAACTCTTATGGATCCATTACTGTTCCAACCTTATCCCTCTTGTTCATACCCCACCCCCACATCATGGGGTTTATGCTACCATCCTATCAGTCTCCATTCCCATTAGCCCTTTCTCAATGAAAAACATCTTTACCCACATTGGTATCTCCACCAAAATTCTCTTTCTAGGGACCTCCTATAACCTTGCTTCCATGCAACTATAAGAGTCACTTCATTCTACAAAAAATTCTACACTATACCCTTCTTTTACCCACAGAAACCAAAATTCAAATGCCCTAGACCATTTATTATCTATGTTCTTCAATTCCTCTACCTTCTCCTCAGTCTAGGTTCCCTCTAGATATTGTTAATTTCAAACTACCTTTTGGCCCATTCATACAATAAAATAGGAAACTCACAAAATAAAATTTCTTGGATGTCTAAATAGATGTACCTTTCTTTCTAATGATGCAAATCGATCAATAGGCCCTGGGTCTCCCTTCACGCAAACTTGTGCTCCTTTTTCTCCAACCATTCCTCGATCTCAACTATGGTTAGTTTCCATCTCGCCTCTTCATCCTCCCTATATAGTCCCTATACATGTCTTGGAAATGGAACCAATTTATTGGCTGGTGTTAGTCAAACTTAGGGTTCAATAGGCATCGCCAATAAAACACAATATATGCACCGACATTATCAGTACCATGCAAGTAGAATAAGGTCTCACCCGAGATGCATGCAGGAATTGAAAAGACCATTAGAGGGGTTGCGTAGAGGAGGATGGGTTAATGTTTTCCATAACCTTATGCATACATTAACTTATTCACGCATTCCTCACAATGGACCATTTAACATTCATTCTTTATAACAACTAGATATTCATCAGTAAACATACGTAGAGACATAAATAAAACTATACTGCGCAAGGTAGGACAAAACTAACTTCATATTATTACTTGGAAAAACTCAGTGTATATTAAAACCATAATATGAAATAACACCAGGTCTTTCCTCTAGCTCACTAGCATACAAAATACAACCAAAATATCATTACAATAAAAACCCTATTACATTCGAAAAAACCTCTTATCATTTGAACCCAACCCATTACAAAAATGCCTATAAATAGGTTCAAGACCCCTTCTGGCCGTTAGTCCATGCGTGGACTTAGTAGCATTGAAAAATGCCATGCGTGGATCACCATTGATGCATGTCGTGTGAATCTCTCTCGCTGGTCACCTCAGTGTGGCTCTTGCTGCCAGTTGTTTTCTTTGGTGCCCGAACTTTTTCCTCAAAACTTGGGTGCGAACAACATGAAAAATGGATGAATATGTTAATAATATCCATGTATTAGCTACCTATGTTGATGACAAATCTAATAAGTTCCTTCTATAAATTGTGATCCATAAATTGCCATGGATATTCCACCAGAACAATTTTTCACAATAGATCTTACAACTTAATTCATTGTGTTAGTTGAATTCCACAAAATGATAATTAAACTAGGACTGAAAGGAAAATAACTAGAGAAAAATAAAATATCCACTCAGATAACGCAAGATATACCTTGGGAAAACCCACTATGGGGAAAATCCTAGCCAAAAGTGAGGACTATGCCTTGCTCTTTTCTTCTCCATTATGTAATGCAAATACACATAAAGTGGTACTCACTATGTAGTTACCTCTGGCACTATGGTTTTCACGGCTACTACATGATCTCCTACTTCATCCGTTCTGCTCTAATATCCACTCCCTTATTGTTTCTTAGATATGGAACAATATAATAACATCATTAGATTGGAATCCCTTCTCCTCCTAATGGTCCAGTATTTAACATAGCTCAATAGTTATCTAGGGTTAGTTTTAGTGTTTGTACATGCCTTAAATCCCGATTAGGCTTGGGGTTTTGGACCCTCTAGAATGTCCTTGAAAGTCCACACACGAATAGCTTCACATGTGTGGTTAATGAGAGCTTACGTGGAATCCACTCAGTACCATGGTGGTCAACTGGATAGGTAAACTTTTGGGTGGCATATCTTCCTCATACGAACTTTGATTAAGGTTCTTTTTGCACCATTGGAATGATTCCATAGTGTAGAATAATGTCGTGGGGGTCATAGATGCAATTTGTGAATTTTGGACCTCAAAAAACATCGTTTAATCCTTCAAACAGGGTTATGGACCCCAAATCTGCAAAGTAAGACCTACACATAAAATAGGCCATTCAAGCCAATTCATCCAATTATTCCACCCATAAAACACCAAAATAGATGACAAATTATATATTGATCCAATTGGGATCATACCTTCCCATTTTAGGATCTTTTTTGTCCCAAAAATATTTTACTAAATGAGGTGAGGAAACTTATCCTATACCTTCTCTGTGGAGAACCATTTAGCCTTGCATGGAAGTTGTCTTCTCAACCCAATCTTCCAAAGGTCATGCTACCCCTCTCTAGTAGTTATGGACTTCTTTTGAAAAACTGTGTCTTCTGCCAACTTTTCTTGAGCATTAGGTGCCAGGTCATATATGGTAGGTAGGGCCTTCTACTCCTCCTGATCTAACATGGAAAGCTCATAGAGTTTCAAAATGTTCACATTCACTACTAAGTAAGTGTGCATGTATGGGGGTATACTGAGTCTATATGAATGATCTCCCACCTTCTGCAATACCTCAAGAGTTCCATACCACAAAGCCTTGATATTCTCACTAGGACCTTGTAGTCTTTCCTTGTTTAGCTATAACCAAACTCTATCCCTGACTTTGAATGATTTCTCAACTCTATGTTGGTTATGTCCAGCCTTGTACTTTTCTTGTGACTTCTTCAATGCCTCATGTATTTGCAAATGGATTTGATTGATCTTATCAATGAATTTTCCAAATCTTAATGCTTCACCTGTGGTGTCTTACCTCACTCCCCCTTGCTATCCATATACAACATATAGGGCTGAAGGTGGTGGATATCCAAAATAAGTTTCAAAATGGGACCTACCAATGGAAGTGTGGATTTCTCTATTATAAGAGTTTTGAATATAGATCATATTTTCATGCCAAGTCTTCTCATGCTTATGATTGTAATCCCTCAAAAGATGCACCAAGTCTTGTTCACTACTTATGTTTTCCCATTTTTCTATGGATGGAATGTTGTAGATCTCTTCAACATAATGTCCATCTTCTCCCAAAGTGTAGTCCAAAAGTAATTGATAAATATGGTATCCTTGTTTGAGATGATGCTCCTTGGTATCCCAAAGTGCACCCATACATGCGCAAAGAACATGTACATTTCTTCTTGTCCTTTGATGGCCTTTTTACAAGGCACAAACATGAACATCTTGCTCAATCTATCAACTACCACAAGTAAATATTCATGTCACTTCCTAGTGGTTGGTAACCCACCCAAAATATTCATGGAAATTCTTTCCCATGGTCGAGTGGGTACATGTAAGGGATGGTATAGACCTTTCTCTCTATTACTGGGCTTGTTGGTACAACAAAGTATGCATCCCCTAGTATATTGTGCTACATATTCTTGCATTCTGGATCAATATAGATACCTTTGTAAGTTAACAACTAGCTTCCCAACACCAAAATGACCTACGACTTTGGAAGTGTGTGCCTTTTTTATAAGCTGCAATATTTCACCTTTAGGAATGAAAAGCTTGTCTAGCTTGTAGAATAAACCATTCTGGAGATGATAGTCAACCACAATATCAACTTCTTCTACATGAAATTGTATCTATTGAAACACCTCCTTGAACTCCTCATCTTCTACGTATTCCTCTTTGTATGCATCATGGATAAAAGGTTCCATGTGAATAAGAGTTCCCAAAGATGTAATCTTGGATGTGGGTGGCCTTGAGAGCATGCTTACCAACTTATTAGTGTTTCCATTCTTATACTTGATGTCTATATGAAACTATTGCAAAAAACCCATCTACTTGTAATGTCTGGATTGTTGCAGCTTACCCTTGGCTTGTAAATACTACAACGGCTAGTGATCTGTGTGGATAATGGTTTCCATTCCCACCATATAGTTCTTCAAATTTTTAACATATTGAACCAATGAATAGAGTTCCTTATCCTATGTAGGTTAGTTGAGAGTCCCCCATGAAACATTTTAGAATGATAACATATTGGATTACCTCCTTGCATAAAAAATCTCCCATGGAATACCCACTTACATTTGTCTCCACTTCGAAAGCCTTCCACAAGTTAGGAAATGCAAACAATGGTGCTTGACTAATATTTTAGCTCATTGAAAACTTTCTGTCAATTCTTTCCCTACTAGAAACTCATACCACTCACTGTTATGGCTTGGAATGGTGTGAGCACCATTGAAAAGGAAGCGATAAACTTCCTTAGGTAATTTTACATCCTAACAAAGCTCCTAACTTCAGTGATCTATTCTTTTGGAATAGTTCGTCATAATGGATATTACAACTTAGTTCTTTTTATTAGCTTATTTTCACTGGATGCTCAATAAACTGGAGCTAAAAGAAAAATAAATAGAGCAAAGAAATACAAAATCCACACAATAACACAATATATACCCTAATAAAAACCACTACGGGTAAAAACCCAACCATAAATGAGGACTATGCCTTGCTCTTTTATATAGAATGCAAATACAAAGGAATGGGTACTCTCTATGGAGTTACTTATGACTTTGTGACCATAATGACTATTGTAGGATCTCTTATCTCCTCTGTTCTACTCTAATATCCACTCCCGTGTTTTTGCTCAACTATGGAACAATACAATAACATCATAAGAATGGAACCCCTTCTTCTCCTAACGACACAATATATAAGATAGACCGATAGATGCCTAGGTTTAGTTATAGGTTTTTTTGCATGCCCCAACTCCTGATTAGGGTTAGGGTTTTGAACCTTCTACAATGTTCTTGAAATTCCACACATGACTAGATATGCATGTGTGAAATGAGATTTGACGTGGAATCCACTCAGTAACATGGTGCTCAACTAGATAGGTCAACTTGGGAGGCATAACTTCTTCATACATACTCACTTTGAGGAGCTTATTGGACCATTTGAAAGATCCCAGAGTGTAGAATCACACGAAGGGGCATAACATAAGTGATGAAATTTTAACCCCAAAAAAACATGATTTAGACCCTCAAATAATCCATGAAAGGTTCTAGACCCCAAATATGCAAAGTGAGAACTTCCCCTAAAATGGGACCTACAAGCCAATTCATCAAATATCTCCACCTAGTAAGCACCAAAATAGATGACAAATTATTTATTCATCCATTTTGAATAGTTTAGTGACATTAGTAGGAACTAGCCATCTTATAATGGCATCCATGTTTGCAGGGTCTATCTTGAGTTCCCCTCCACCGATATCATACCCCAAATACACCAATGGTTGCTGAGCAAACTCACATTTCTTGAGATTATCCAACAACTGGTATTTTTTCAGAGTTTCTAACAGGTCCTGCTTAAGATGTGAAATGTGCTCCTCCTAGGTAGAGGTATAAACTAGTATATTATCCAAATACACTATAAGAAATGAATCTAAATATGGCCACAAAACATCATTCATCAGTCTCATAAATGTAGATAATGCATTACATACACAAAAAACATGACCAACCATTCATACAAACATTGCCTTGTATTAAAGGTGGTCTTCCATGTGTCTTCTTCATTGACACTACCTAGTGGTATCCTGATTTGAGATCTAACTTGGTGAATTACTTGGCATGCTGCAACTGGTATAACAAATCGTCAATCCTGGGCAAAGGGTATCGATTCTTAAGTGTAATATTGTCCAAATATCTATAGTCGACACACATCTGCCAAGTACCACCCTTCTTGGGTACGATGATGATAGGTGACCCACAAGGTGAGGTGCTTGGTTGAATTACCCCTTGCTCCAACAAATTTTGTAGCTGCTTCTTCATTTCATTTGATTCCATAAAAAGTTGTTTATATAGCTCAAAATTTGGTAATAGGGAGTCATGCAACAACTATATCTCATGTTTTTCTTCCCTGTTAGGTGGTATCCCTTTAGGATCTCAGACCACTCCTTTGTTTTCCTGTAGACACTCCTCCAACTGATGTTTTTTTCCTCTCTAGTACACCCCTATAGAGATGCTTTTACTCTTACCAATTCATCACCTAACTGATTCTCTCGTATATAAAGCAAAACACATTTCTTACTTGTGCTAATCAATTTTTTGGCTTAGTTGGCACTTACCAGTGATATATTTGATTTACCTTTATGTGCATCGATGATGAAAAATTTCCCATCCTTGATCAAGCGATATTAGTTTTCTCTCCTCATGAAGCTGCATTTGTCATATACATGTAAGGGCTTCCAAACACTACACCACACACACCAAGGAGTACTACATCTAACTCCATTTCATCAATAAAATATGCACTTACAACACATTTAATATTACATTGTTTCATAAACTTTATCTATGTATCCTTGTTTACCCATCCAAATGGATAAGAGATAGGATGATCATGAACCTCCAACCCAAGCTTGTTGAACATATTGGTTTCTACGATATTGGCCTATGAACCATAATTGAATAGAGAATCTACCTTGGTATTCTTGATGTGGATCTTGACATGTAAGAGTTTTGTCACCTCCTTCTCTTGTGATGAAGGATACTTAGATTCACCTCCTTTTGCAATGAATTGCATACAATATTCTCATCCACATATGAGCTGCTCTCTGCCTATTGGCATGAACTCGTGTCTATAAGGTTCTTCTTCTTGGAATCCTTCTTGTGTTTCTTAGGGTTCAAATCTAGATGTAATTTCAAACACTTTTCTTTAATGTGACCATTGATGTTAAAATGATTATAGTGGTTTTTTGTATCCTTGCAATGATGTGCCATGGTTTTAGTTTTTTTCTCTTTACCTTTCCACTTCTCCTTCCTATCCTTGGAAGTGTCTTGGTTCTCTTTCTATTTGGAACCACTTAGTTGTCCTTGCTTGTGTCCTATATTCTCCAAGTACTGTGCTTGCACATAGGCCTCATCCATTGTATTGGGATTGAAGAGCATCACTTGCTTTCATAAATGACTATGTAGACCCCCAAGATACTTGAAATTTGGATTCCTGGGTGAGATACCCAACATAATAGACATCTTCCTGAATTCAGTGGTGTAGTCTTGCATACTCTACCCTTTCCTTTTCCTAAAGTAATGCTAATGGATCCATTGTCCCTCTACATACCTAATAGGTGTTGGAGGATCCTAGGTCAGACTGTTGACTAGGTCCTGTGCTCGACCTCTTGTAAAACATGTCGACAGTTGCGTCGACCAGTGGGTGTCGGGTCGGTCAGTTTAACCGACAAGCAGTTATATAACTGTATGTAAAACATATATATAAGCTGGTGAGCCGAATCATAGATTAGATTGGATCTGTTCTTATGTATTGTTTTGCATATCTTGCTGAGTTTCCTCTCCATCTCTTGTCTATTGTATCTGTATCTTTGTGTTGTTTGCTTATATATAATATGTATCACTGGTAACAATGTAACCCCCTCGAATACAACAATAGGGTAGAATTAAAACTTTATGAGGGTTTTGAAATCCTCCCACTTAGTTACTAGTGAATCACCCTACAACTTAAGTGCCTCCATGTAGATTTCCTAACAGTTTAATGCATGGCCCTCTAATTTCAATCGAGCAAATGAAATATTCTGCTCCTCATCTATGTTGGATACTAAAATAGACCTCTAATTTCCACAACCAATGATTCAACTTTAATGCATTGATATCACCTTTGTAGGGATTGATATCAACTTTTCACTTCCATCTTAAATAATGACTGGGAAGTGGTAATGGAACTGGAACTTGGTTGTTCTTTCTTGGCTCTTTCCTTGGCTCCTTTTTTGGATCACTTTTGTCTCCGAATTTCCCCTCTAATCCAATCTTTGAGTTATAGCCTCCAAAACCACCAAAATGTCCAATCGTTCTCTCTAGATCCACCACGAGGATTAACATATTGTGCGAGATGTGAACAAATTGTATTTCTAGCTTTGTAAATCGTTGTTCATAGTTGCCCCTTGATTCTTATATGGACTCATATGCCATGTATAGGGTTTGAATTTTTTTTCATTATTCCACCAATTCCTAGATCCTGCAATTTCGTACAAAACCCAAAAGAAAATTGCTCTTCTACCAACATGATCTGTAAAATTCCATGGATATTCCATAGGAACATTTCATCAAAAGAGATATTAAAACTTAATTCATTGTGTTAGCTGAATTCCACAGAATAATAAACAAACTAGAATTGGAAGGAAAATCACTAGAGAAGAATAACACATCCACATAGATAACACAAGATATACCCTTGGAAAAATCAGTACGAGGAACAAAACAACGAAAAGTGAGGACTATGTATTGCTCTTTTCTTCTCCAATATGTAATGCAAATACAAATAATGTGGTACCCACTATGGAATTACCTCTAGCACTATGGCCTACATGGATACTACATGATCTCCTACTTCCTATGTTCTGCTCTAATATTTACTCCCTTACTATTGCTCATCTATGAAATAATACAATAACATCATTAGAATGGAATTCCTTCTCCTCCTAACGATCCGATATTTAACATAGCTTGATATCCATCTAGGGATAGTTTTAGGGTTTGTACATGCCTTAGCTCTCAATTAAGGTTAGGGTTTTGGACCCTCTATGTCACGTCCCCTCCCATCATACCAGCTAGATGGAGAGGATCGTGATGTTAAACCGGGCATCTAGCCCCCATGATCTTATTAAGCAAGTTTTCACACGATATAAAAGACATATGAAGATGTATAAATATTTTAAAACATGTAAAAGACATATGGAATGTATGATTATAAGAAAAAACACAGCAGAATTAATTTCAATAGCACATCCATCATTCATTCCAATATTCATCAAATGATAATTGCCAATTTAACACAAGAGAATACTTATCTCAATAAGGCAGCCCCAAGCAACTGGCTATGCAACTGCAACGTTCCACCCAAACATAGGCCAGTTGGGCTTATCAACCTCTTGATTCAACTGCCACCCCCGAGTTGGGCATGATCTCTACAAGGAACCAGGGAACAACAGACTCACACATAGCCAAGCATACACCAAGATGAGCCAAGCCAATCTGCAATTCGGTTTATCAGGCTGCTAGGACATGGAAGGGAATAATTGCTAAGCTAGTGAGATCAACCATAGAGCTATGGGTACCTCTCCCAGATCTATTCAGCTTGGCACTCACAATGCCTACACACCCAATCACAAGGAAGTATTCTCTTCATTGCCACACAGTCCCTCAAGCCATACCTTCCTTTCTAGTGCTCTCAGGGTGTGCATAGAAAAGTAGCCAACCCTCTTGATCTTCTTGAGAGGTTACTCCCTACACTAGGTTTATCAAGCCAATTCTGTCCACTACCACTCCAGTTTCTTGCTCACAAGTTCACATCAAAACAAGGATGCACATAACAGCAAAACTACACTTGCTGAGCATGAGAAAAACGTTTCAACAGTGGGATGCATGAGATGGGGTTTCCTGAGCTTCAGAAAAACGTGGGTAGACTCAAAAACGTATGGGCACTTGGGAAATTCGACTGGGAGAGCAAAATCCATTCCAGAAAAAATGACCCAAGGGCAAAAACGACCTCTCCCTCAGTCCCAATTTGCGTCCCTCCTTCCCCAGCTATTGCACAATACAAAAAACGAGTTCCTGGGCATGGAAAAATGCAGGGCTATGGTGAAAAACGTGAGGATAAATTCCAGTGAGCTCAGTCTGCATGAGAGGAAGAACATAATGGATGAGGAATTGCCTTAGGTAGCATTTCGTGGGGGTTTTCTTGCCCAGCAAGCCAAAAATATGATTTTCAGGTTGATGGCTTGCCCATGCACGAAAATCTGACTGCCATACTTCTCCAATCCCAAGACATTAACTGCCCCAACCAATCTTTGGAAGAATTAAATGATTGGGTGCATGAGACAAAAATGGATAGTTAAGAGTTCATGGGTTTTCTCATTGACACATGGGCTGACCCTAGTGGGTCAAGGGTTTGGTTATTTCCCTTCCCTATTCCTTGGAGAATCATGCCCCATCTCTTTGTTGCATTGCATAGCTAGTTGTGGGTATTTTTCATTAAAATTTGTATTTACATGATGTCTCATTTACATTGTGCCCATCTAGCACAAGAGTCATAAGCATCTATTTTAATTGCCGATACATAAACGCTAAATCAATGGTGGGGCCTTGGCCTTGAGCTCCTCACCATGATTAAATATCAATATTTACATCATTTACGATTTAATACAAAGGGGGTCAAAATGGGGACGTGACATTCCCCTCCCCTTACATTAGCACTGTCCTCAGTGCTCATCAACATTGAACAAAAATGGATATGCCACCCTCATGGCATCCTCCAGTTCCCATGTAGTCTCATCGGGACCGTCGTGCTTCCATTGCACCTTTACCTATCCGATGGCTCGATTCCGGAGCAATGTTAACTTCTTGTCTAGGATGCACAATGGATCGGTTTGGAATTCTCCCTCGGGTTCCACCTGGATCACATCCCAATTAATCACATGGTTAGGATCATGTACATATTTCTTAAGCAAAGAGACATGAAAAACATTATGAGCTTTAGTGCTAGCAGGCAATGCAAGTCTATATGCAACTGGCCCTATTCTTTCAAGTACTTCAAATGGCCCACAATATCTAGGTGATAGCTTGGCACAACTCCCAAGCTTCAAGGAACTCTTCCTTGATCTTACTCTAAGGTACACATGATCCCCAACATTGAATTCCCTATGCATTCTATGTTTATCTGCATAGCTCTTGTGTCTATCCTGGGCTGCTTTTAAATTTTGCCGGATCTTTGCAACCTCTTGTTCCATTTCCTTAAGCAATTCTGGCCCAAGTACAATTCTGTTCACTGGATTGTCCCAAGTCACTGGTGTCCTACACCTTCTGCCGTACAAAGCCTCATATGGACTCATTCCCAGTGATTCTTGCTGCCCATTATTATATGCAAACTCTACCAGGTGTAGATAATCCTCCCACCTGGATGGCTTGTCCATGACATACATGCGAAGCATGTCTTCAAGCACCTGATTTACTCTTTCTGTTTGCCCGTCTGTTTGAAAATGGTACGTGGTGCTAAAGTTCAACTGTGTACCCAAATATGCAAAGAGACCTTTCCAAAAATTGGAAGTGAACTTGGTATCCCTGTCCGAAATTATTTCCTTAGGCAACCCATGTAATCTGAAAATTTCCTTCATGAAAATAGTTGCAATGGCATCAGCTTTATGTGTGGACTTAACCGGTATGAAATGTGCTGCCTTTGTTAACTTGTCCACCACAACCATGATGGAATCATGTTGTCTCCTAGTCATTGGCAATCCTGTAATAAAATCCATGGAAATTATTTCCCATTTCCATTCTGGGATTGGCACTGGGTGCATTAAACCTGCGGGGTGTTGGTGTTCAACCTTCACCTGCTGACATTTCATGCACTTAGAAATGTATTCAGCAACATCCTTCTTCATGCCTGGCCAGAAATAATATTTTCTTGCTGTAGCAATTGTTTTCTGATATCCTGGGTGACCAGAGTATAGAGCTTTATGGGTCTCATCCATAACCATTCTCCTTAAATCTGCCGCATTTGGAATATAGACTCTATTCTTATAAGTAAGAAGTCTGCCTTCTTCCATGTGATAGCCTTCATTCTTCCTGCCGCAATTTTCCCTTTATCTGCTCATACACTTCATCCTCAACCATATGGTTAACAATCTGCTACCTCAAATCTGGTTGGCAAGTACTAAGCGCTGACACATGCATTTCATGTGCCTTCCTACTGAGTGCATCGACCACCTTGTTTTCTTTCCCTTTTAAGTGTTTGATTTCAAAATCAAATTCACACAAAAATTCCAACCATCTAGCTTTCCTAGCATTTAACGTTGGCTGATCAAACAAGTATTTCAGTCCACAATGGTCTGTCCTTAACTCAAATTTTCTTCCCATTAAGTAATGCCTCCACATCTTTAAAGCATGTACTATGGCTGCAAGCTCTATATCATGAGTAGTGTAGTTCTTCTCATGCTCCTTCAACTTTCTTGACTCATAGCATATCACGTGGTTGTCTTGCATAAGAACTCCTCCAAGTCCTTGATTGCATGCATCGGTACACACCACAAAGTCTTTTTCTGGGTCTACAATTTTCAAAATTGGTGCACTTGTAAGAAGATTCTTCAACTGTTGAAAACTTTCCTCACATCTTGGTGACCATTCAAAAATTATCCCCTTCTTTTGCAAAGAAGTGATCGGGTTTGCAACCTTGGAGAATCCCTCGATAAACCTCCTGTAGTAACCAGCAAGGCCCATAAAAGATCTCACATCAGTCACATTCCTTGGAGTTGGCCAATTCATAATGGTTTCAATCTTCTCAGGGTCTACAGATATCCCTTCATCGGAGATGATGTGACCCAAATAATGAATTCTATCTTTATAAAAGTCACATTTACTCAATTTTGCATACAGCTTATGCTCCCTTAGTAATTGCATTGTCATTCTCAAATGTTCTTCATGTTCTTCTTCATTCTTAGAATAGATGAGAATGTCGTCTAGGAATACAAGAACAAACTTGTCCAAATATTTGCTAAAAACATTATTCATGAGACACATGAATGTAGCTGGTGCATTTGTAAGACCGAATGGTACCACTACAAACTCATAGTGTCCATACCTTGTTCCAAAGGTTGTCTTATGAATATATTCTTCTTTGATTGTTACCTGATGGTAACTAGACCTCAAGTCAATCTTTGAAAATACCTTTGCTCCTCTCATTTGGTCAAAAAGGTCATCAATTCGGGGCAATGGGTATTTGTTCTTCACAGTGACTTTGTTCAACTGCCTGTAGTCAATACATAACTTGAGTGTTCCATCTTTCTTTTTCACAAATAGAACAGGTGCTCCCCACGGGGACACACTTGGCCTAATATATTTCTTTTCCAGCAACTCTTGTAATTTCATTTTCAATTCTATCAATTCTGGTGTACTCATCCTATAGGGTGTCTTAGACACTGGTGCCACTCCTGGCACAAGCTCAATTGTAAAGTCAATGTCTCTCTTTGGAGGGAGTCCTGGAATCTCATAAGGAAAAACATCCCTGAATTCTTGCAATACACGATAGTCCTCCAATTTAAGAGTTTTATTCTTTGCTGCCTCTAAAATGTGGGCTGCATACAATTGACATCCCTTCCTACAGAACTTCTTCAGCTGCATGGCTGAAATCTGTCTAACAGAAGTCACCTTTGGAATGCCTTTTACAACCCTCGAGTTTCCTTCTTCGTCCATGCATTCAAATGTCTTATTGTAGCAGTCAAGTTTAACCCTATGTGCTTCTAACCAATCCATTCCAATGAGAATATCATAGGAACCAAGTGGCAAAATATTCGGATCTGCATAAGTGAATAGCCCATCCATCTCTAATGGACATTTCTCTACTATTTCGCTAACTTTTCTCTTGGTTCCAGTGGCTAGTTGAACTAACCATGATTTACTATGCTTTAATTTCTTGAAGGCACAAATCTCAACAATTCTAGGAGTGACATAATTGTGAGTAGATCCAGGATCAATCAAAATAGAAACAGATTGCTTAGCAATCTTACCTTCAACTTCAACCACAGTTGACTGATGATCTGCCTGGCGGTCTTCTATTGCTGCATAGATTCTAGGGATTGCTCTCGCCACTTGACCTACAGTTCCAGCTCCTTGGATGTTGTGAACTTGATTTGCATTCCCATTCCGATGTGGACAGTTCCTAAGCATGTGCTCTCCTCCACAACCCCAACATTGAAGTGGTTCTCTTGGCTCCTTTGGATCTCTTAGCTTGTCTCCCATCATCCTAGTTGGCTTAGTCGCGACCTGTAATGGCTGCCTTTGCTGATTCCTGAATTGAGGAGGCTTGAACCCCTTCTTCCTTTGATCAAAATTTTCGTTTTTCCTATCCTTCCATGCCTTATGGAATTCTGGTTTGCTTCTGTTTTGATCAAAGCAATACTTGGCCTTTCTTATGGCCTCCTCTAGAGTTCAAGGTTCATCGAACTCAATTCTATCTTTATATGACTGGGGTAGTCCACTTAGGAAACGCTGAATTTTCACCTTATCATCTCGAATGTACTTGACATACCTCAGCAGCTACAAGAACTTGTTTGCATATTCTTCCATGGTCAATTGTCCCAATCTCAGCTCATGGAACTCTTTGATCTTATCATCATAGTACCTATCAGAGAGGTACTTCTGCTTGAAGTATTTCTTTAACTGCTTCCACACAATCTTCCTTTCATTGATCTTCTTCACTTTCCTGGTGTGTTCCCACCATATAGATGCTCTTCCATTCAAGTTGAAGATGGAAACCCTTGCCTTCATATTCCCGGAGTAGTCTTGGACTTGGAAATATTTTCTAATCCCAAGAAGCCAAGCTTCAGCTTCTTTACCAGACTTTACTTCTCCATCAAATGTAGGAGGTTTTACCTTCTTAAATTCCCCATGCGAACTGTTCTTGTGGTGTTTCTTCCTCTTGCTCCTGTGAGATGAAGAGCTTGAACCCTCAATGGATTCTTCAGAGTCAGATGATTCATTAGAAGATATTTCTGGACTATATGTTCTGTCTGTAGAAACTCTTCTTGGGCTACTGGCCCTCTTGCGGGAATTCCTTCTAGAGCTACTCCCACCCCTTTCTAGATTTGATGTCTGATGCCCAGAGTTTATTTGCCTTTGGATATCTGTCAAACTCTGTAGCATGGCTGCATTCAACTGATTTTGCTCTTCCTGAGCTTTAATCATCCTTTCATTTTCCCTACAGCTTTGCAACTCCACCCTTAGGCTTCTCATGGTGGCTGCAATACCTGGAGGAGTCTCTTGATATCTTCTCCCATTAGATTTTGTTTCGGAATTCTCAACATGTATGTTCTCCCCCATGGAATCTGGCTCAGGCTCATAGGGATCCTATGCATCATCCATGTTGATTTTCTTGGCCCAACCAAGATTCAAAACTCTCTGACTGTATTATCTAGAGTGCTACCCTGCTGTAACTGTGACTCTGTGAAATGTGTTCATCAACACGATTGTTAGCTGCATTACATTCTTAGGAATTCATAACTTCATGCACGTGGAAAAATGCCATACTGACAATTCGTCAAATCACAAACAACGACATATGAGGGGGAAAAAGAAAAAGGGGGTCAAGGGGGCTTGCCCCCTTGTGGCCGCCACTGCAGGGTGGGTCGAGGGCAGCGCCCTCGTTTTTTTTTTTTTTTAGGAATCTCTCCGCAGCCTCGGGCAACTTGCCGAACGCTTCCGCAATTGCAGAGCGATTCACGAAATGCTTCCGCAGTTGCAGAGCAATTCAGCGAATGCTTCCGCAGTTGCGGAGCAATTCACCGAACGCTTCCGTGGTTTCGGGCGGTTTGGTGAACACTTCCGCAATTGCGGGGCGATTTGCTGAAGCCTTCCGAAATTTTGGGGCGATTTGGTGAAAGCTTCCGCAATTGCGGGGCGACTTGCGGAATGCTTCCTTAATTGCGGAACGACTCGCCGAAGTCTTCCACAATTGCGGAACGATTCAGCGAAGTCTTCCGCAGTTGCGGAACGATTCGGCAAAGTCTTCCACAGTTGCCGAACGATTTGGCAAAGTCTTCCGCAATTGCGGAACGATTCGCCGAATTCTTCTGCAATTTCGGAACGACTCGCCGAACTCTTCTGCGTTGCAGAACGATTCGCGGAATCCTTCCGCAATTTCGGAAGAGAATTCCTTCCGAAATTTTCCTTTCGACGTCGAACACTTAGAAAAAATTTCCTCCGTTTCGGAGTAGTTCACCGAATTCTTCCGCGTTGCGGAAAAACTCGCGGAATGCTTCCGCAGTTTCGGAGCAATTCGTCGAATGCTTCTGCAGTTGCAGAAGACATTCGGGAATTCTTTCCAAAATAGTCTTAAACAGTCTTAAACAAAAAATTTCAAAAACACTTAGGAGAAATTTGAAATTTTCCCTACTTTTAGTGATGACTACTGCTCATCAGGAGGTGACTTTACCCCTGCAAACTATCCAACTTGGCTAGTTTATGCCCTATGGCGATCTGTGGTGATCAGGAAGGAATATTCCCTTGTAACTTCTATCAGATTTGGCCCATAGAGGTCCAATGCTGCAACCAGCAACTTTGATACCATTCTGTCACGTCCCCTCCCATCATACCAGCTAGATGGAGAGGATCGTGATGTTAAACCAGGCATCTAGCCCCCATGATCTTATTAAGCAAGTTTTCACATGATATAAAAGACATATGAAGATGTATAAATATTTTAAAACATATAAAAGACATATGGAATGTATGATTATAAGAAAAAACACAGCGGAATTAATTTCAATAGCACATCCATCATTCATTCCAATATTCATCAAATGATAATTGCCAATTTAACACAAGAGAATACTTATCTCAATAAGGCAGTCCCAAGCAACTAGCTATGCAACTGCAACGTTCCACCCAACCATAGGCCAGTTGTGCTTATCAACCTCTTGATACAACTGCCACCCCCGAGCTGGGCATGATCTCTACAAGGAACCAGGGAACAACAGACTCACACATAGCCAAGCATACACCAAGATGAGCCAAGCCAATCTGCAATTGGGTTTATCACGCTGCTAGGACATGGAAGGGAAGAATTGCTAAGCTAGTGAGCTCAACCACAAAGCTATGGGTACCTATTCCAGATCTATTCAGCTTGGCACTCACAATGCCTACACACCCAATCACAAGGAAGTATTCTCTTCACTGCCACACAGTCCCTCAAGCCATACCTTCCTTTCTAGTGCTCTCAGGGTGTGCATAGAAAAGTATCCAGCCCTCTTGATCTTCTTGAGAGGTTACTCCCTACACTAGGTTTATCAAGCCAATTCTGTCCACTACCACTCCAGTTTCTTGCTCACAGGTTCACATCAAAACAAGGATGAACATAACAGCAAAACTACACTTGCTGAGCATGGGAAAAACGTTTCAACAGTGGGATGCATGAGATGGGGTTTCCTGAGCTTCAGAAAAACGTGGGTAGACTCAAAAACGTATGGGCACTTGGGAAATTCGACTGGGAGAGAAAAACCCATTCCAGAAAAAATTCCCCAGGGGAAAAAATGACCTCTCCCTCAGTCGCAATTCGCGTCCCTCCTTCCCCAGCTATTGCACAATACCAAAAACGAGTTCCTGGGCATGGAAAAACGCAGGGTTATGGTGAAAAACATGAGGATAAATTCCAGTGAGATCAGTCTGCATGAGAGGAAGAACGTAATGGATGAGGAATTTACTTAGGCAGCATTTCGTGGGGGTTTTCTTTTCCAGCAAGCCAAAAATACGATTTTCAGGTTGATGG
Organism: Larix kaempferi; assembly: GCA_027924585.1. Lineage (NCBI taxonomy): Eukaryota > Viridiplantae > Streptophyta > Pinopsida > Pinales > Pinaceae > Larix > Larix kaempferi. The sequence goes on along the minus strand of BSBM01000050.1, from coordinate 15,754,273 downwards.
CTTGCCCATGCACGAAAATCTGACTGCCATACTTCTCCAATCCCAAGACATTAACTGCCCCAACCAATCTTTGGAAGAATTAAATGATTGGGTGCATGAGACAAAAACAGATAGTTAAGAGTTCATGGGTTTTCTCATTGACACATGGGATGACCCTAGTGGCTCAAGGGTTTGGTTATTTCCCTTCCCTATTCCTTGGAGAATCATGTCCCATCTCTTTGTTGCATTGCATAGCTAGTTGTGGGTATTTTTCATTAAAATTCATATTTACATGATGTCTCATTTACATTGTGCCCATATAGCACAAGAGTCATAAGCATCTATTTTAATTGCCGATACATAAACGCTAAATCAATGGTGGGGCCTTGGCCTTGAGCTCCTCACCATGATTAAATATCAATATTTACATCATTTACGATTTAATACAAAGGGGGTCAAAATGGGGACGTGACACTCTAGAATGTTCTTGAAATTCCACACGTGACTATCTCCACATGTGTCGGTAATGAGAGATAAGGTGGAATCCTTTCGGTACCATGGTGGTCAACTGGATATGTCAACTTGTGGGAGGGATAACTTCCTCACACAAACTATGATTGTTGAGGTTCTCTTTGCATCATTGGAAGGGTCTAGAAGTGTAGAATAAAATCAAGTGGAGTCACTAACATAGTTTATGAAGTTTGGACCCCAAAAATCATTGTTTAAGCCCTCAAATGGGCCCCAGAAGGTTATGGACCTCAAATATGCAAACTAATACCTTCCCTTAAAATGGGCACTACAAGCCAATTCCTCCAATTATTCCACCTAGAAAACACCAAAACAGATGATAAATTATATATTGATCCAATTCGGATCAAATTTCCATACTAGGTTGAAACCAAATATATAGAATGAAATTAAGGTACTAGATGTCAAAGATGTTGAACAAGCACATCAAAAAGCTAAATGCATTGAAACTAAATATATGTCTTTTAAAAAAACTCCTTATTCCAATTTCCTAGTTAGAAAAATCAAGTCCAAAATATATTCCTCCTCACCAAAGGATATCACCATCAGATGCAAAGAAGTAGAAGAATAATTTTTTTAGATGTAATGCTCCTAATTGGTGTCCAGGACATATATATGTAAGTACAAAAATGTATACCTATCTGAAAAAATTAACAATAGAGTGATAACGACAATGATGAAGAAGTTGGGGATGCATATTCTTTGGACATAGAAATAGAAATTGATGGATCCAACATTCAAAATCTAGGAATCCAACAATAATCCAACACTCTATGTTGCCACAACGACTGGTATTTCTCAACCCCAAACTCTTTAAATATTTGGTTGCATTAAGAAAAATAAAGTGACAATTCTTTGGATAGTGGAATTTCACACAATTTTATAGATACAAGGATAACAAAGCAATTAAACATATTCATTTACCCTACCTCTAACTTTCAAGCCTCAATATCGGATAACAAGACTACTTCATGTGACTAGAAATGCCATAAGGTAGAAGTAGCTATTAATGGCTACAAATTAAAGTCTCCTATGTATGCTATGGCAATTGGAGGTGCCAGACATTGTCCTAGGAGCCCAATGGTTAGACACACTTGGTACAATGGGGTTAAATTTACAATATCCTTTTGAAAATGGAAGGAAGTATAAGTTTCATGGAATCAAATCCCCCCTCCAAATAGTTTCATCCAATAGAATGGAAAAAAAATGATTAAGAAGGGAGCCCACGACTATTTTTTTACACTGCTATTTTATAGAGGGAACTACTTATGAAAGTAAAAATAATGATCCAAATAAACTAGATAAAGTTATTAGGACATTATATATAGTACCATATTTAAAGAACATCCTCGTTCTATTCCCTCACCACATTCTAGAGATGACATCATAGAGTTGACCATTGGTTATTCCCCAATTAGAATAAAATATTATAGGTAGTCTCTAAAACATAACTCAAAAATTGAATGCTTGGTTCAAAAATTATTGGTCTGTGGTGTTATTACCCAATGTAAGAGTCCCTTCTCAACACCGATCATACTTTTAGAAAACAGGATCGGTAATATAGACTTTGTATTGATTTTCGAGCATTAAATAAATTTACCATATAGGATAAATTTCCCATTCCATTTTTGGATGAACTATTGGATGAGCTCCATGGTGCCAAATATTTCACCAATCTAGAACTAAAGTCAGGCTATTACCAAATAATAATATGAGAGGACGATATTCCCAAAACTGCCTTTTGCACCCACAAAGGCTTGTATGAACCCCGAGCCATGCCTTTGACTATCCAATGCTCATGCAACTTTCCAAGCAGTGATGAATGACTTATTTTGTTTGTACTTGTGGAAGTTTCTACTTGTTTTCTATGATTATATCCTTGTTTACAACAAAAACTAAAACTTACACCTCGAGCACATAGAGGCAACATTAACACTCCTAAAAGAGAACAATTTATATGCTAACAAATCTAAATGCAAATTTGGGAAAAGGGAGATAAATTTTTGGGTCACATCGGATCAACAGAGGGAACCAAGGTATACCTAAAGAAAATTGTCGCAATTACTCAATGGTCTATCCCCAAAACAATCACATCATTAAGAGGATTCCTATGTCTTACAGGTTACTATAGAATATTTGTTCAAAACTATGCACATATTGTGGCCCCACTAACAACATGGAAAAAATATGACTTTAAATGGAATGAAGAAGTTGAAGCCTATTTTAAAAATATGAAAACCTTAATGATATCCACTCCTGTTTTGGCAGCTCCAGATTTCACAAAAACATTTGTCCTTGAATGTGATGAATCAAGAATAGGAATATGAGTCATGCTAATGAAATGTAATCACCCCATTTCCTTCGAAAGTCAAATATTAAAACCAAAGGAGAAAAAAAAATCTACAGATGACAAAGAAATGTTGGCAATAATGTATGCCTTGGTCAAATGGAGACAATACTTGCCGGGAGACAAATTTCTCGTCAAAACAAATCACACCAATTTGAGGTATTTCCTAACCTAGAAGAACCTTTCATCATAACAACAAAACTGGGTGATAAAAATACAAGGTTTTGACTTTAACATTCTTTATAAAAAGAGTAAGGAAAATTTGGTTGTAGACGGAGTATCAAGAAAACATGAAAGTGATGCTACACTATGCACTATTTCCATAGTCATTCCCGAATGGATCTTTGAGGTTCAAATTGAGTATGTCAAAATCCCAAAGATAAGGAATCTAATAGAGGAAGTTGAAAGCAACAAGCCAACAAATTCTAATTTTATGCGGGAGATTGACGTACTATGGTACAAATGAAGGATATATTTTCCCAACTCGTCTAGATTCAAAATTTAAATCTTAAAACATAATCATGATTCTTTAACGATAGGTCATGTGGGGTTTTCAATCATACTATAATATATGAAAACCCTTCTTTTGGAAAGGTATGAACATTGATATTTAGAAATATGTGGCAAAATGTGATACCTGTCAATGGAAAAAGTTTTAAATCACCACTCCTCTGGGACTTCTTCAACCCCTTCACATCCCAGTTCATAAATGGTTTGAAATATCTATGGACTTGATCACTAGCATTCCTACATATGAAGGGAAAGATAGTATATTTATAATAATAGATCAATATACAAATGTGCCCACTTCATTGGAATTTCATCAAAAGACAAACCAAGTCAAGTCATTGATAGATATGTAAAACATATCTTTAAACTCCACGGGCTCCCCAAGGTTATCACTAGTGATATGGATCCCAAGTTTACTAACAAATTTTGGAAATAATTGTTCCATCGATTTGGGGCCTATTTAACCATGGGTACTTCATACCATACCCAAACATATGGATATCCTGAAGTGATTAATAAATGACTTGAAGGGTACCTAAGGAATTTCATGAATGATCTCTAGACATAATGTCTCAATTGGTTACATCTTGCAGAATGGTGGTACAATAGTAAATATGATACCTAATAAAAAATGACCCCTTTTGAAGGCTTGTATGTTTATACACCTCTTCCAGTTAAATAATATGTTGTCAACAATTACAAGGTTCCTTCCATGAAAGAATATCTAACTAATTCTGATGAAGTCTTGCGTAGTTTGAAAAATCATCTCGAACAAGCAAGAAATTGAATCAAACAACAGGATGACAAGCAAAGAATTGATTATGAATTTGTGGGAGGAGATTGGTTGTTTGTATGAATCCAACCTTACAAGCATATCTCACTGAAAAACTACAAGAAACATAAACTTGCACCCAATTTTCATGGCACATATCAAATTTGGAAGAGAGTGGGCCAAGTTGCCTATGTCCTTGATATCCAAACAAGTGAAAGATTGCATGATGTTTTTCATGTTTGTTGTTTAAAACAAATTTGGGCCTACAATTAAACAAAACTACCCATTTTAGATGAAGAAAGGAATTTAGTATTAATTCTTGAAGGTATCGTAAATTTTGAACTAAATTCTTTCCTTCCAAAAGTGCCAATGAATATCTTATTAAATGGGAGAATATTCCCAAATATGAGGCTACTTAGGAGAATGAAGAATTTATATCAAGGCACTATTCCTTACCCTAGCTTTGTGAACAATGCATTTTAGGAGGGGATGACTTGTAATAAATCTAAATCAATTATTAGTTAATAGGGTTAATGATCATATCCATTCAATTCAAAGGGTTGCAATCATTAGTCATTCTCATGTATTTATATTGTATAGTACTCATTGTAAGAACATCAAATTATTATAAAACATTAAAAAATATATTTTTTGGAAAGTTATCTTCCAAACTTGGCAAGACTCATATATATAGTGGATGACTCAAAGTGGCAAAGGCATTCAATATTGGAAAGTGATTGAGACACAAGTTCAAAGTGAGCTATGTGATTGTGCTATGCTATGGGGTTTACATACTAATGCATAGTAGAGTGAATTTGGATTGGCTATGTGAAAAAAAAGAATTGAACATGAATTGTGGGAGGTAGGCCTACAATAACAACAAGGGTTGGATTGATAGTTATGGGAAAGAGTTTCGTATTAGAATTGTAGTATGTAAAAAGAGTCGTATGCAGTTGTCTGGATCCTCTATTGTACATTTTAACATATTTCATCTAATACAAATTAAGGCATTTTCCTTGGGTACCAGTTTCACATGTGACTTGTGTTTTTTTGTTTGGATGGATGTTGTTACATTTCCTTTGATGCGAAGCATGGCTAAAGTGTTGTAATATTGACTAAGTATTGTTGGGATGTTTGAAGGCCATGGTTGGACGCGTGCCTGTTCTGTTGGATAAATTATTAAATAAGAACTTAAGTTGCACATCTAACATATTGTAGTCTAAGTCAAAGTTATGGGAAGACCTTAGGTGAAGAGGCATAGTCTAGTTGCAGTAGGCATGTGTTGATTGCACCCTTGTGGTTGAGGAAAGGCAGTGTCGCATGACTAGAGATGATGGAAATAAAACTTTTGGGAAAGAATCCTATGTCCATTACAGTTGGTATCAAATCACTTCTTCACTCTTTCTTTGGTCAAAAGGTGGAAATAAGGCACAATTTTTACTGGAAATTGGTTTCAGGACCTTGTTGGGTGTTGAAATATTGTAACTTCGAAGAATATTCTATTGTATTTTATTATTGTAATTTATTCGAAGATGTTTTATTCCTCCGTCGAGATGTCATTATTGTATTTGATTATGTAAAGTCATTGAGGTAAATCCTCCCTTGTAAGTTGGGACAATAGATCCCCCTTGAGTCAATTGTAATGGGGTGTTTAAGTCCCCTAGAGAAGCTGGCCCAGTCAACATTAGGTTACGTTGTTAGGGGCCGACCTAGTTAGGGAAAAAGTCAAGTGGAAGATAAAGTATAAATAGGAGTGATGTGCTCCTCATTTGGACACACACACTCACTTGTGTAATTCAAATAGGAGAGATAGAGAGAGATATATGCAAGGAGAAGGAGCACTTTTTTGGGTTCTGTCTTTGTAATTTTGATCATCTATATTGAGGAAGTTTTGCTGATTTTTCTTACCCTAGAGGGTTTCCCAGGATAAATGTGTGTCTCTTGTGTTTATGTTGTGCTTGTTATTCTTTCAGTGATCCTGTATATGCTATTGTTGTGAAATTGAATTGAATACTGATGTTATCTATATTAGCATATTGAATCTTAACATGGTATCGGAGCTATCCTGAAAGAAGGAAATGTATGGAATTTACGACACTTGTTTCACTTGCGACAATTTGAAAGTTAGGGCTTTGTATAGCAAAAAATAGTCATATTGGAATTTTTGCTATAAATCACTTTTGGAGAAGGTTCAGGATCTAAAACTTGGAAATGCCGAATATGAAATGTTCATGTACCTTGTGTCCGAGTTTTAGCCTCAAATTCGTTGTACTTTGTGATATATGATCCATACAAGTTAGGGTTTCTGCCTCTTCCAGAATTCAGCCCTAAACATGTGACCTAGGAAAAAAGGTCATATATCGGAATAGGAATATTCAAATGGAATTCCGTAAAAAAAGACAGTTGTTCATGAAGTTTAGTTTAACAGGTCTGAGTATCAGAGGCCGAAGTTGAAATAGTGACACGTGGAACTCCGTACAAGTTCGCTATGCTGTTTCAAATAGGTCATGTTGGGAAACTTTAGCATATCTCTCTGATGGAGAATCCCATGAAGCTAAAACATATGGGGTTGGAAAGATGACAGGTCAGGCTACCAGAGGCCGAAGTTTCCGACCCCGAGGATGCGAAATTTCAGAGATACACCAGAAACAATATTGCACATCTAAAATGGCTCAACGAAGGAAATCAAAGAAGAGGAGGAAGAAGTTCTCACTTAGGGTTTTCATTTTTTTAGGTATGGAATGACCTAATACAATGTTGGAGACACCTTATGCAACATTGGAAACTTTGAAAATGGATTGGAATCCATTCATCATAGATATTAATCTTCCATCAAAATGTTGTGGGAGGAAGGATATTGAAAATTAGGGTTTCCAAGTAAGAAGAAACCCTAGCAAAGTTGGGAGACTCATAGGGAAGCAATGAAGGAGGTTTAAATGGCACTGATATTCTATCATCCTAGAACCATGAAACTATATAAGATGTCTACAAGTGATCTACCTTGGATGATTAGGGTTTTACCCTTATAGAGAAGACTACAAGCTGCAATCTCGATAGGTATGACTTGAGGAGATGCAAGTATGTTTTGAAATTTGTTTTATTTATCTGATGATTAAGTTCATGATATGTTTGTCTTCATATTATTGAGTTTAGTGTTGAATATAATTGTCACTGATGACAAAAGTATTCATTAATGACAAAATATATGATGACATGGCATGTATAATGATGTGGCATAGTTGATGAAGTTGAAAATCCACCTAATGGTGCTCTAGTACCTTCATGATTTCATTGTTACAATTTGACCCAGTCATATAGAGATTTGTTAGTTTGGAGAAATTATGAAAAATAACTAAGTGTTGGAAAATTGGTCCAGGTAGCCTTGGGAAAATGCCCATCGTACCTCATAGGAGAATGATAATTATATGAAACTATCATGCTATAGCTTGTTGAAGAGGATATCTCACCATGGTCTTATTTCTCAAAGCAGATGTTTGATGACAAAGATAATGGTTTGCCAAAACATGGTTTCAGGCTGTTTTGCACCAGATTGAGTAAAATTGCCTAAGTGGCCTAAGGAAAATGCCTGCCATAATTCATGGATTAAAGTAAATTCCCGCACCATATGTTTAGGATGTATTTTTTTGATTGGTATACCTAACCATGATCTCATTTTGTCTTGAAAGTGTTTGAGGAGGAAGTTATAGGTCTGCCAAAACAAGGTTTTAGGCGGTTTTGCACCAAGCTTAGTAAAATGTCCGCCTAGGGAAAATGAAGGCGATTCTGAGAGTGATATCAGCATAGGTGTGATCAGTGAGGTGTAATACATCATATAGTGGCATTGGTTCAGGATTTTGGTGAAATAAAAAATCCACCTTAGAAGTTGCAAAAATTGTCTAAGTATAGAATTACTGGTAAAAACTATTTGAGTGACCTCAGTAAAATGCCCACCATATTTTGTGGTTGATGTCTTAAATAATTTTGAGAGTATGGATATATATAATTTTTTTTGGTGCATCCAACCATGGTCTCAGATTGTCCAAAGAGTCTCTGAGGAGAAAGATATGGATATGCAAAAAGTGCCTCCTAGCCAGATTTGCACTACTCCAGGAAAATGCCCGCCGAGGAGAGAGAAAGAAGTTTTCAAAGGATGAAATTGGTCTGGATGGAATCACCTTGTTGGCCTCTATCCATTGGGTGTCTCACACTTCCAATTTGATGAAAATAAAAATCTCATGTTACCCTAGGGTTTGACAATTTTTTGATCTAAGTGTTGAATTAGCAGTTTAAAAGGCCATTTGGAAATGCCCGCAAGGAGGTGTCCTTGTGCTAATAAAATTCATAGGGTGACATATATCTGTTCCTTGTTGAAGTGCTTATCCACCCATGCTTTCATGTTTCCTTGTGATGGTCACATGTGCAAGAAATCAATCTGCCAAAGTAGGAAAAATATTGTTTTGCATATTCAAATATTTGGCTAAGTGTTGAATTCACAAGGCTAAGGGGCCATTTGGAAATGCCCGCAAAGAAGTGTCCTTCTACTAATAAAATCCATCAGTTAGCATGGTCTCATTCCTTGATGAACTGGATATCCATCCATGTAGTTAGATTTATAATTGGTGCTCACACGTGCAAAATATCAATCTACCAAGAGTAAGAAAAATATTATTTTGCAATAGAAAACTGGCTAAGTGTCAAAATCAGAAATTTGAAAAGGCATTTGGAAATGCCCTCCAAAGAGTGTCCTTGTGTTGATAATTTCTCCAGATGACATGGGCATCCTACTTGGTGATCTGGTCATCCTGCTATGGTATCAGTTTCCTCATTGATGCTCGCACGTGCAAATTATTGATCTGCCCAAACGAAGGAAAAACATATGATTCACTGTTTAAAATTAATAAACAGGAAATTAATTTTTTGAAGAGGCACAATGATGAAAAGGCATGGAATCAGTTTGAAGAGATGCAATGATTGGAGGGTAAGTTATATAATATATAAACACACATTTTAGATGGAAGTAAAGTGTCTCGGGTGTCCAGGTTGAAGGAGCAGCAAGAACAGGCCGAGACCAATGAATTTCTAGAGTTGAAGAAAAGAAGTTCAGGAAAATATGAAGAAGACAGAATAGGGAGGAAGGGTGGTTCTAGGGCAGGTTGCATCCTGCTAAGGGTGTTGGTGCATCTAGTCAGTTGTAGCTGACAAAATAGGGTGTTGGTGCATCCTTTAGTTGTAGCTGAAAAATTGGGTGTTGGTGCATCCAACAAGTTGGAGCTTGCAAATTGATTGTAAATATAATTTTACAGTAATAGAAAGTATTGGTGGTTTTCCCAATTGGGCTTCCATGATAAAATTGTGTCTTCTATCTTATTGATTCATTTTTTAATTGTGATAAAATTTAAAATAGTGTAATACTAATTCACCTCCCCCTCTCAGTATTGCTTGATATTCCAACAATTAGTACAATCATTTTAGACTTGTCTGATCACCTTAGTAAAAGTATGAATGCATGTGAATGATAGAAGAAATTCATTGATTAGGGTTATGACACTTATGATTGTACTAATGCACTTGTGGTGTTGTATGAGGATGATGGTGTTTGCTAACATGAAAGGTACATGAAGAAAGACAAATCAAGTTATAGATAAAGAATATATGACCATGATGACATGAAGACAAAGACTCATCCATAGTATTTTATCACATAGAATCTCTACTTACGAGGTATGTACGGATTTGGTTGTACTATGATTAACTTATGATATATGCAGGTTACTACCACAAGGTCTCTAAATCATTGAAGATAACAAAGAAGATATTGTTTGGGTATGTTAGACATAACTAGCAAACATTCTAATCCAGGTATGTTTTCCTATATCAAGTTAGAATCCTACTTTGTGTTAGGATCTTAGATAAATATACTTTCATATGGTTGATAATGATTATTCCTGAAGATAGAGTTTAACTAATCAAGATTTATACATATTGTGTTTCTTAGTTTGATTAATGATATGACAAACTAGAAGAGTCCTATGGTCAAATCTGAGTAAAATACGTACTCCATAAAACCTTGAATATTAACGCTCATGATAAATTACCTTTGTATGAAATGATTATGATCGTACGCATTTAAGATTATTTAGGGTTATAATGTTTTAATCTTATTGAGATTATACTAATGAATGTTTGATTGTGTATGAGATCTTGAGGATGACACAATGATGAAACTAGTGCACATTTAAGGGTGCATAGTAATCCAGGATGGATAAAAGCTCAAAGACACAAAATCATGATACTATCATGACATGGAAGGGAAGTAGAGATCCAGAGGGAGGAAACCCCACAAAACATAAAAAGATAAGTATTTGAATTACTTCTTGAATCTTTGAATAATTAATGATATTAATAGTTGTATGCATATTTTTATTCCTAGAATCGGGAAATGTATCATGCATAGGGTAAGCATTCATATAGAATTGAACAATGTACTACTATATGGATATGATGGGTAAGTATCCAATAGCGTTGGATAACATTCCATTGTTGCTTGTCTAGAATGAAACTTCTTTGCTAACATGCTGGGAGAAGTGCACACTCTTGATAGTATGTTTTGGTAGAGATGGAAGGCATCTAGATAGTCACCGTATGCATATGGGATATGGAAAAGTGTTGTGCCGAAGCATTGGCCAAGATAGTTGCATAACTATGTGAATCATATCAGTATGCATAAAAGGTTATCATTGAAATGATTTGATGATTATGAAGTGTTACTAATCTTATAATTGAATTTTATTTGTAAGAAAGATCGTGTGCTATGATCTACAAGAGAAGGATGATGAAAACTTGTTCCGAAGAAAAAGTGATGACTGTTCAACAAGAATTCTTACAGATCAAACATACTAAAGAGGTACAAGGAAGGTTCATGACTTGCAGTTTCTCACATGAAGAGGGAATTGATTATGAAGAGACATTTGCGCCAGCAGAAAGGTACACTTCCATTAGAACCATCATGGCACTTGCATCCATGATGAAGTGGAGTTTACACCGGATGGATGTGAAGACAAATTTCCTTAATGGTGTAATTGAAGAAGAATTGCATATAGAGCAAACTCCCAAGATCTGAAAGAGAATCACATGATTGAAGAAGGCTTTGTACAGGTACCAAGGATCGATAGTCATTTGAAAAGATTGATGATCACCACAGGTGATGTGGATTTCAAAATTTGCTACAAGGTTGAATATGGTTTCCATATACAGATGACATGCTTCTCTCAGATGGATGCAAGAAGGAACTCACCATATAGTTTGAGTGATCTTGAGGCTCATATCAGTAGACCCATCTGACGGGAGATGGCACAGATAGATATGTAGAAGATCACTCAATGCAGAGTGTGAATGATGTTCAGTCACAGAGGGAGGACAATACTAATATGTAGAAAAATACACTTTAGAGGGAGTAGATCTTAGAGTTAAAGAATCTTGGGATGATTCTTGTGATTAACTATGTGGTTGAGATCAGATGAGATTTTTCTTTAGCCAAGGAAACTGTGAAGTAGAGATCTTGGATGATGGACAATAGTTTCTATAGTTTACAGATAGATGAATGGTTCATTGATGTATTTGAAGAATACCAGGCCAGATATATGATTTGTTGTGAACACCCTGAGTCGGTATCTAGTTGAGCCTAGACGTGTTCACTTGGTAGTTGCAAAGCATGTGATGAGGTACCTGAAAGGTACGATAGACTTTGGTCTATATTATGTTGGAGATCATGACTACAGATTGTATGGTTATACAGATGCAGATTGGGCCGGAAGTGTCTCAGACAGGAAGAGCACCTCAAGTGGATGTTATTGTTTGGGATTCACCATGATCTCATGGTTTAGCAGGAAGTAGTCCAGTGTTTCTCTCAGCACAAGATGAAGCAGAGTATATAGCAGCTTGTTTTGCTAAGTTGTGGAGCCATATGGCTCCGAAAGTTGATGTTAGGTCTATTTGACCGGGAGTTGGATACCATGGTGATTCTATGTGACAACCAGAGTTGTATAAAGATGACGGAGGACCCAACTTTCCATGAAAAGTCAAAGCACATAGAAATACAGTATTTTTACATATAGGATATGGTACAAAAGGGAGCTATAAAGCTCTAGTATGTGAGCATTGATGAGCAAGTTGTTGATGTGTTGACTAAGCCTCTGTCTTGAGTGAAGTTTGAGTACTTCCGTGACAAGCTTGGTGTGGTTCGAAAGGACCTTCCTCGAAAGGGGGAGCAGTGATGATGATGTTGCAGTGGGATTGTATCATCCCTGGAATCCAATCCAGAATTGATTCGGAGACTTCTATCCTCGAGAATGTAGTGGGATTGTGGACATGAGTCCTAAAGTGATCCACAGAATTTTGTCTCCATGATGTAGATGATGGTGATGTTACAGTGGGATTGTATCATCCCTGGACTCTAGTCTAGAACTAATCCGGAGACTTCTGTCCTTGAGAATGTGGTGGGATTGTATCATCCCTGGACTTCCATCCAGAACTGATCCGGAGACTTCTGTCCTCAAGAATGTGGTGGGATTGTATCATCCATGGACATTAGTCCAGAACTGATCCAGATACTTCTGTCCTCGAGAATATGGTGGGATTGTATCATCCCTGGACTTTAGTCCAGAACTGATCCAAAGACTTCTGTCCTCGAGAATGTGGTGGGATTGTATCATCCCTGGACTTCAGTCTAGAACTGATCCAGAGACTTCTGTCATCGAGAATGTGGTGGTATTGTATCATCCCTGGACTTCAGTCCAGAACTGCTCTGGAGACTTCTGTCCTTGAGAATGTGGTGGGATTGTATCATCCCTGGACTTTAGTCCAGAACTGATCCAGAGACTTATGTCCTCGAGAATGTGGTGGGATTGTATCATCCATGGAATTCAATCCAGAACTGATCGAGATAATTTTGTCCTCAAGAATGTGGATAGGATTGCATCATCCTGGGAATTATGTCCTAAAGTGAGAGGGATTGATCATCCCGTAATTGGATCATGTGTGTTGCAGGTTATATTGTTGATCGAAAGATCAAGATGATGTTGCTGCTAATCGAAAGATCAAGATGATGTTGCTGCTGATCGAAATATCAAGATGTTGTTTCTGATCGATATATCAAATGTTGTTGTAGACGATCAAGCGATCGAGTGCTGCAAAATATGAAGAAATATGAAGACTCAGTGCTGTAGAAGATGATTCTCCAGTACTGAATATGTTGAAGATGTTCCAGTAACTGTTCCAGTTGTTGTTGAAGAAAAATTCCAATGATTTATAGATGTATCACCTTGATGTTGTTGATGATTCTCTCTCTCCTTGCTCCTATAGTTGATGTTGATGTTGTCAGTAGAATACCCTTCTCTTTAAGAAGGAGTGTTGAAATATTGTAACTTCGAAGAATATTCTATTGTATTTTATTATTGTAATTTATTCAGAGATGTTTTGTTCCTCCGTCAGGATGTCATTATTGTATTTGACTATGTAAAGTCATTGAGGTAAATCCTCCATTGTAAGTTGGGACAGTAGATCCCCCTTGAGTCAATTGTAATGGGGTGTTTATGTCCCCTAGAGAAGTTGACCCAGTCAACATTAGGTTAAGTTGTTAGTGTCCGACCTAGTTAGGGAAAAATTCAAGTGGAAGATAAAGTATAAATAGGAGTGATGTGCTACTCATTTGGACACACACACTCACTTGTGTAATTCGCATAGGAGAGAGAGAGAGATATCTGCAAGGAGAAGGAGCACTTGTTTGGGGTTTTGTCTTTGTACTTTTGATCATCTATATTGAGGAAGTTTTGCTGGGTTTTCTTCCCCTAGAGGGTTTCCTAGGATAAATTTGTGTCTCTTGTGTTTATGTTGTGCTTTCTATTCTTTTAGTGATCCTGTATATGCTATTGTTGTGAAATTGAATTGAATAATGATGTTATCTATCTTAGCATATTGAATCTTAACATTGGGAACCATTCATCATGTCCTAGATGGGAGAAATAGGTTTGGAGGGTGGTTTAATCAACACAAAACAACCTTGCAATCCTCTCTCCATGAAGGACTTGCTTGGGAAGGTTGGGCACAAGTTGAGGAAACACTTGGCACATGTACTGCAATATGCTCTCTTTCAACAATTTTCTAGTGTGTTTCCTATGATGGAAAGAGATCTGATGAGGGTGGAGGATGATCCAGAGCTATTTTTGCATGTCACTATCAGTTTGTGATCAACTTGAATGAGTGTCTCATCGTGACACAAGGTGAATTTTAACCAAGTCAAGATGCATGCAATTGTTATAGAGGACACACTCATGACTATATTAGGTGCAAGATAATATGCAACAAACATTTTGAAGTCAACACTATTTGTTACCCAGGGTTAGGCCAGAAGGCCACTTTAGGTAGAGGAAAGTTTTGGATTCTTCTTTTGATAGTTCATTTCCTCTAACTAGTTGGGTGTAACAAAGTTGTCTGATAGATTAAAGGGAGAAGCCCCTATTCAAGAATTCCATGTGAAGGATTGGCGCCTTAGACAACAACCAAAGATGAAACCACAATAAATTGTGTTATGTGGATATGATAGTCAACAAAAATCCATTGTAGGTATTGGTGGATTTTGATCCCTCTCACAACTTCATGAAGGATTTTGGAAAGTGAACTTGGTGTTGGAATATCAATTAATACTGAGAGGGGGGGAGTGAATTAGTATTAGGCTATCTTTTAACAATTTTTATCACTTTAAAAAATAAAAAATGAAGACATAACACACAATATTATCGTGGAATCCCAATTGGGAAAACCATCAATACTTTCTATTAATGCAAAATTATATTTACAAATAGTTTGCAAGCACCGACTTGCTATATGCACCAACACCCAAATTTTCAGCAACGACTGAAGGATGCACCAACACCCTGTTTACTAGCAACAACTGGAAGGAGGCTATGTCCCCCTACAGGCTTGAAGCCTGTCCTTGCACCTCCCAAACACCCTTATTTGTTTTTATCAGATTTATAGATCTTCTTATTTCTTCAATTCTGTCACTGGTTATTCTTCATTTTCTTGTTTCTATTTCGATCTGGACTGCAGAGACATTCTTCCTTCAATTAAATCTTCTGTTTATATATTATTCTATGAGATAGAACCATTGTGTATTTTTATCCATCATGTCCATTCACCTTCGTGTCCTTCTAATTGAGAATGGTGTCTCCTTTTTAGCATCGCGTCCCTTCCATCATCACACCCTTTCACACAGGGTTAATTAATTCCTGGTTTATTGACTAATTTTTGATCAAGCATGATTAAACCCCTCTACGCATTTATTAACTTCTCACATATTAGTTTTCACCTTCACACTACTAAATTAATATTGATCTCTGTTTGGAATGCTCGACAATCCACCAATATTATTTAAATGCACAACTGCCTCAGATTATAGCCTTCTGCGGGCATGTATTAATGCCTTTGTGAGCATATATTATAAAATCTTGTGTGAGCATATTATTAATGCCTTTGTGGGCATATATAAACCCCTGTGTGGGAATATATTAATTCCTTATGTGGGGATATATTATAATATTCCTTGTGCGGGCATATCCCATGCCCCTTGCAGGCATATCCATACACTGTGTAGACATGGTTTTTCTTCAACTTGGCAGGTCCATTTCTCACACGTGTGACCACCAGAGGTAAAAATGAGAACATGACTGGATGGAAAATTCAACAAAGAACAAATCCATATCATTTGTTGAATTTATTGACACAAAGAGAGCATCTGGTGTGCATTTGCAAATGGCCTCTTAAACCCCTGATTTAACACTTAGACAATTTTATCAAACCCTAAGTCAACATGAGGTGATTTTTATTTTCAGCAATATAGGAAATATGAAGCATCCATAGCATGGGGGACATCATGCATATTCCATCCATGTAAATTTCATCCTCTGTAACCTCATCCTCTCTCCTTAGCGGGCATTTTACTAGGACAGTGTAAATCATGCCAGAGGGCATTTTTGGCAAGCCAACATCTTCACCTCAATGATTGTTTTGGAAACCTAATCATATGGTTAGATGAAAAAACCAACAATCTACATTCCTATATCCTCATAATTAATTAATCAATCAAATACAGAAGGTGGCGGGCATTTTCTTGAGGCTACTTAGGCAGTTTTACTGGAAGAGTTTATACTTAGCCAAATCCTTCAATTTTCAAGGTGAACTTTTATTTCACCAAAACACTGAAAATATGATACCATAAAATAGTATCCATCTAATTGAGCTCATCACAATTGGTTTCACCTTCAGATTCATCATCCTATGACCTGGGCGGGCATTTTATTGAACTAGATTCCCAACCAGTAAAACAACTTGAACCCTTGTTTTGGAAGACTTGTATCTTTCTCCTCAAACACTCTTAAATACTTAGTCAATTTCCAGAGTTTCACCAAAGTGTCAACCTTTATATAATGATTTCAAATTGTAACAATGACATCATGAAGGTACTAGAACACCATCAGATGTATTTTCACACTCATCACACATGCCACATCATCATATATTCCATATCATCATATCCTTTGTCATTAATGAATACTTTTGGCATCAATGAATATTATACTCAACATTCTCCCCCTTTGTCATTGATGACAACAAATTCAAGTTTTTCTCCCCCTTTTTGACATTAATGACAAAGATTCATAAATCTCCCCTTTCCACCATTTCTCCCCCTGTCAACTATGTCCCTTTTGTGACAGGGTTACAATCTTCATTTTATCTTAATGAAGAGAGCTAATTCCCAGTTTTTGCCTAAGATAGGCAAATGGCTCTCTAGGCAGTGGTTTAGTGAAAATATCAGCTATTTGTTCCTTTGTGTCAACATACTCCAGTTTGAAAACCTTTTGTGACACTTGCTCTCTTAAAAATGATATTTGATTGGAATGTGTTTTGTCTTAGAGTGCATAACATGATTTTTGGATATGTTTATAGCACTTGTATTGTCACAATGTATAGCAATGGGATCCTCATATTTTACAAGTAAATATTCCAATGTTTGCTTCATCCAAATGACTTGTGTACAACATGATGCAACATCAATATACTCAGCTTATGTTGTAGATAGTGAGATGGGAGACTGCTTTTTGCTTAGCCATGACACCAAGCAATCTCCTAAGTAAAATGCTGCTCCACTAGTGCTTTTTCTGTCATCAATACTTCTTGCCCAATCTGCATCAGTGAATGCCCTTAGAGTGAAGTTATTTCTTTTTGGATACCATAATCCATAATCCATAGTACCTTTTAGATATCTAAGAATTATTTTTACTGTAGCCACATGTGTTTCTTTTGGGGCTGATTGAAATATGGCAACCAAACCTATAGCCTGCATTACATATGGTCATGTAGCTGTTACATATAATAAACTACTAATCATTGACCTATACATAGTATGATCTACTTCTAAGGATTCATTATCCTTGCTCAATTTACAACCGATGACCATAGGAGTACCAACAGGTTTGGATTCTTCCATTTTGAACTTTCTCAACATCTCTTTGATATACTTAGTTTGAGAGATGAAGATCCCTTTTTTCTGATTGAGATACTTGTAAACCAAGAAAGAATGTTATTTCCCCCAACATTGACATTTCAAATTCCTTCTTCATTTCTGAAGCAAAGTTTACACTCAGAATACATCTTGTCTCTAAGAGCCATTGTCCCCTTCCCAATTATTTTAGAGGATAGATTATCTCCAAAAGTGACTTTTCCTTTTTTATTTATTTTTAGGTTTATAAATTTGTGTGGGTCTCCTGTCATATGTTTTGAGCATCCACTTTCTACATTCCATATATTTTGTTTTTCTGTTGCACATAGAGCTATTGAACATTCCATATCTTCCTTCTTCTTCCAAACCTTCTTTTCCTCATTGCCTTGATATTTTGTGGTGTCATTCTTCATAGGAATCACTAGTTTACAATTTCTAGCTATGTGTCCTAAGTTACCACATTTGTAACATTCTATACTATAATTCTGTAGAGGAGCAAAGGAGTTATAGCTTCTTCCTTTTGGATTGCTTCTAGTGACATTCTTCTTATACAACAAAGATTGTGATGTAATTCCTTTCCCAATAGGAGCATTTAGTTTACAATTTATAGCTATATGTTCAAAATTGTTACATGCATAACAATTTCCCCAAAAGAGTTGTTGATGTCTGCTTGGCACATTATCTGTCCTGCTTTCATTTTGAGAGTGAGCTAATTTTTTACTGTATTCCTTTACAACTGATTTCATAAGTGCATCAACATAACTTCTTTGTTTTCCTTCTTTATTTCTGAAAGAGGATTGTTTTGACTTCTTTCCTATGTCATAGCCTAGTCCAGTTTTATTATCGAATGATATTTGACAACTTAGGATGTCATCTAGAGTTTTTGAGCTACTCTTAAATTTTGATTGAAAGGATTCTTCATCGATATTTTTTCTAAGAAAGATCATTTCAGCTTCAAACTTTCCTAATTCTTCCTCTCGTTTCTTGAGTTGTTGTTCTAGATTTCCTTCAACCTTTTTGGCTTCTTGAAGCTGATTTTTTAAGTCAACAATAATTCTTTCTACATCATTGTTTTTCTCCTCAAATTCTGTCATATGACTTTTTAGTTTTTTGTACATCTTTTTATACTTTCCTAATTCTTCAAGAGCACTTACAAGTTCTGCTTCAAGATCTATGACACCTTCTACCTCTTCTTCAGAGATTTTATTTTCTATTCCCATGAATAGAACTTCTACTTCTTGATCTTCACTAAACTCAATTGAGCAGCTATCATCCATGGTATAAAATTTCTTCTTTTTGTTTTTCTTAAAAAACTTTGTGTTCTTCTTGAAGTTGTCAAGGCACTCATCATCGTCTTCTTGTTTGGGATAAGGGCATTTGGAAGCAAAGTGACCAATTCCCCCACAGTTAAAACATTTTAAGGGCAATTTCCCTTTGAACCTTCTGGTACTTCTCTTAATATTTTTAACAAGAAGTGCTTCTTCATCATTGGAGTCTTCTGATTGAAACTTCGTTTTAGATTTCTTATCTACTTTTGATGCTTTAAAAGTTGCTTCCTTCTTTTGAGAATTGTCTTTCCCAATCCTCATTTCATAAGCTATGAGAATTCCATCATTAGTTATTCCATGGTGAGTTGTCAAGATTTCATCTATCTTCTAGTGTGGAAATATTAGGATTGTAAATAATTGGAAGTGATCTTAGTACTTTTTCAACTATTTCTTTTTCTTCCAATTCTTCTCCTATCCCTTGAATTGCATTCACAATTTCATCAATTCTCTCAAATTATTTTGAAATGCTTTCTTCTTCCTTCATTTTTAGCCTTTAAAATTGGATTTTAAAAGTTTGGAGTTTTTCCCTTTTTACCTTGTGTCTCCTTCATAGATAGTTTGCAATTTGTCCCAGATCTCCTTTGTTGTTTTGCAATGCATCACTTTGGCAAAGACTGTTCTGGCTAATCCATCCAAGATTGCATTAACAACTTTGGCATTGCTTCCAATTTTTTTATTCCTTCAAGATTCGTGGGAGGGGTTTTGGGATATGTGTACCCTTTTTATATAGACATCCAAACATCTAATCCAAGAAACATTATATAGATTCTCATCTTGATGCTCCAAAATGCATAATCTTCTCCATTGAATATTGGAACCTTGGAGGACATTTTTACTTGTTGATCCATAGTGATCATTTTTTTTTTCTCTTCAAGTGTTTTAAAATTTTATTGAAGAGCCTGCTCTGATACCAATTGTTGGAATATCAAGTAATACTGAGAGGGGGGGGGTGAATCAGTATTAGGCTATCTTTTAACAATTTTTATCACTTTAAAACATAATCAATAATGAAGACATAACACACAATATTATCGTGGAATCCCAATCGAGAAAACCACCAATACTTTCTATTACTGCAAAATTATATTTACAAATAGTTTGAAAGCACCAACACCCAAATTTTCAGCAACGACTGAAGGATGCACCGACACCCTGTTTACCAGCAACAACTGGAAGGAGGCTATGACTCCCTACAAGCTTGCAGCATGTCCTTGCACCTCCCAATCACCCTTATTTTTTTTATCAGATTTCCAGATCTTCTTATTTCTTCAATTCTATCACTGGTTATTCTTCATTTTCGTGGTCTCTGTCTTTTCTTGCTGCTACTTCGATTTGGACTGCAGAGACATTCTTCCTTCAATTCAATCTTATGTTTGTATATTCTTCTATGAGATCGAACCATTGTGTATTTTCATCCATTATGTCCATTCACCTTCACGTCCTTCCAATTGAGAATGGTGTCTCCTTTTTATCATCGCGTCCCTTCCATCATCACACCCTTTCACACAGGGTTAATTAATTCCTAGTTTATTGACTAATTTTTTATCAAGCATGATTAAAATCCTCTGCGCATTTCTTAACTTCTCGCATCTTAGTTTGAACCTTCACACTACTAAATTAATCTTGATCTCTGTCTGGAATGCTTGAAAATCTACCAAGATTATTTAAATGCACAACTGCCTCAGATTATAGCCTTGTGTGGGCATGTATTAATGCCTTTGTGAACGTATATTATTAAACCTTGTGCGGGCATATTATTAATGCCTTTGCGGGAATATATAAACCCCTATGCCGGCATATATTAATGCCTTGTGTGGGAATATTTAAATCCCCTTACGGGCATATCCATACACTGTGTAGACATGGTTTTTCTTCAACTTGGCAAGTCCATTTCTCACACGTGTGACCACCAGAGGGAAAAATGAGAACATGAATAGATGGAAAATTCAACAAAGAACAAATCTATATCATTTTTTGAATTTATTGACACAAATAGAGTATCTGGCGTGCATTTTCAAATGGCCTCTTAAACCCCTGATTTAACACAGACAATTTTATCAAACCCTAAGTCAACATGAGGTGATTTTTATTTTCACCAATATTGGAAATATGAAGCATCCACAACATGGGGGACATCATGCAGATTCCATGCATGTAAATTTCATCCTCTGCAACCTCGTCCTCTCTCCTTGGCGAGCATTTTACTGGGACAATGTAAATCATGCCATAGGGAATTTTTGGAAAGCCGACATCTTCACCCTCAATGATTGTTTTGGAAAACTAATCATATGGTTAGATGCACAAACCAACAATATACATTCCTATATCCTTAGAATTAATTTATCAATCAAATACATAAGGTGGCGGGCATTTTCCTAAGGCTACTTAGGAAATTTTACTGGAAGAGTTTATACTTAGCCAAATTCTTCAATTTTCAAGGTGAATTTTCATTTCACCAAAACACTAAAAATATGATATTAGAAAATAGTATCCATCTAACCGAGCTCATCACAATTGGTTTCACCTTCAGATTCATCATCCTCTGACCTGGGCGGGCATTTTATTGAACTAGGTTCCCAACCAGTAAAACAACCTGAACCCTTGTTTTGGCATACCTGTATCTTTCTACTCAAACACTCTTAAAGAAAACTGATACCATGTTTAGATGCACAAGTCAAAAAGATACATCCTAATACTCTTAGATATTTTTTTGTTAACCTATGAGATATGGCGAGCATTTTCCTAGAGCAAATTCGACTAATTTTCCAATACTTAGTCAATTTCCAGAGTTTCACCAAAGTGTCAAACCTTTATATAATGATGTCAAATTGTAACAATGACATCATGAAGGTACTGGAAGACCATCATATGGATTTTCACACTCATCACACATTCCACATCATCATATATTCCATATCATCATATCCTTTGTCATTAATGAATACTTTTGGAATCAATGGCAATTATACTCAACACTTGGGCTTAGATTTGGACCGTAAAAAGATTTGGTGAAGGAAATCAACTCTAATGAGAAGGAAACAAATGGGGTTGCAACCATGATTCACATAGAGTTGGACAAGTGGAAGTGCCTTGTAAAATTCATAGTGGTGCAGATGGATTCCTTTCAAATCATTCTTGGGAAGGATTTCCTAAGGAGAATGCAATCAATTCTTATGCCATTTGTGAACAAGTTGGTGATACTTGGTGGGAAGAATACTTGTGCTATGTGCACACAAAAAAATCTAGACAAAAAGGTGGAACTAGTGTCTGCACTGAGCATGGAGAGGGCATCAAAGCCTCTAGAATCATAGGCTTTTGAAATGATCATTAGGGAAGTGGATGGAGGTGGAGTTGGGACGTCTATTCCGCTAGCACTTGCCAATGTGTTGGAAGAGTTTGCTGATAGGTTTCCTAAATATTTTCCAAAAGAGCTCCTACCTAGGCACATTGCTGGCCACCATATTGAGCTTGAATTGGGGATACAACCTTTGGAAAGGGATCCTTACTAATTTTCAAGGCCTGATTTAGAAGTGTTGCAAAGACATTTGAAAGAGTTTCTTGATGTTGGATTTATAAAACCTTCTAGGTCCCCATATGGCCACACACCTATTCTCTTCCAAAAGAATAAGGAAACCTCAAAGTTGAATATGTGCTTGGAATACTACGCGTTGAAGAAGTAAACCATAAAAAATTAGTACTCCTTACCTTTGGAAACATATTGCTTTGACAAAGTTGGATATAAAAAAGTCTTCAGAAAGTTGGACTTGGGGCATGGATACTACCAAGTAAGGATCACATAAGGGAATGATCCAAACACAACCTATGTGACAAGGTATGGCAGTTATGTGTTTATGATTATGCCTTTTGAGTTGTTCAACACTCTAGCCACCTTTTTTACTTTGATGAACATTGTGTTCAGACCATTCTTGGACAAATTGATTGTTGCCTATCTTGATGAAATTATGGGGTTCAATGAGAATATGGAGGACTGTAAGAGGCACTTGGCATAATATTTGAGGCATTGAGGCATAATAAATTGTACTTGAAGAAGTCCAAGTGTCTCTTTGTCTATACCAAAATTTCATTCTTGGGAAATTGGATTGGACAAGGATGCATCTTCATGGATCCTATGAAGATTAGGGTGATTGAGGATTGGTAGGATCCTAGAACAATTCATATTTGTTGGATTGGCTAACTATTATTGCATATTTGTTGAAGGGTTCTCTAAGATTTGGAATCACCACTTAGTGATTTTTTGAAAGGATAGACCATGGAATGGCCCATAGAGAAGTGTTCAAATTTTTTTTGGAAACTCAAATGTAGATTTTGTATGGTTGTGCTAAAGATACCAAACTTTAAGAAGTTGTTTGAAGTACATACAGATGCCTTAGACTTTTCCATTGGAGGAGTTTTTTCACAGGAGGGTCATCTGGTATCCTATGAGAGCATACATCTACAAGATTGTGAGAAGAGGTACCCTGTTCATGACAAAGAGATGACCATGATTGTGTATTGCATACACGCATGTAGTCATTACTTGTTGGGCAAGTTGTTTGTTTTGAAGATGAACAATGTCGTGACAAGCTACTTTACAATGCAACTGAAGTTGTCACTTAAGCATGCACGATGGTTTGATTTCTTGGAAAAAATTTACATGACCATTGTCACAATGTATTTTCCCACAAAATATATTCATGTACTTTGTTCAAATCCCATGAGGTATTCATTGCATATTGTATTAAGACACTAAGAATAAGCATGCCCGATTGTCACGATGTATTGTTCCACATAAGATATTCATGTACTTTGTTCAAATCCCATGAGGTATTCATCCCATATTGTATTAAGACAATAAGAATAAGCATGCCCATCTCATTTGAATTTGAGAATATATACACACCTTACCTCTTCGGTTGGTTGTTTGTAGGTGGGTCTCCATGGTTAATTCAGGGGTGGGGGGGATTCTTTCTCTTTTCCCACTCCTAATCCTTGATCAAATGGTTTATTTTTTTCTATATGTTGAAGAGACAAACAAATTTGATGTATTTTGGCCATATGATATGCTCCTAGCCTTATACATTAAGAGGCAATTGCTAATAGTATAATTTTTCTCACTCACTTTGTCATGAGCATCATCACCTTTGTACATCACTTTTAGAAGAATTATCCCCATGTTCATCACCTCCATCATCATATAACCTCAATATTGTGACAAAAAACTGACCTAAAAGACAAGTTTGACCATGAAAGTCAGTTTGCATATTTTGGAAAAAAATATGCAAATATGTCACACTTATTCCCTAAAATCCACAAAGTGGTCCTAAAATAGAAGAATGGTTATTCATTAGTATTTTTCACCTTACAAAAATGTGTAGTGGCTGAAAGTGTGCATCACCAATCCATTATTATTAAAAATATCCTTTGATATGGTCTCCAATACCTATCAGTATCCCTCTACTTCATCAATGAAAATGGATTATTCATATTGGAGCTAGTTATGAGATATGTTCACATACTTTTCTATAAATAAATACCTTATGGTAATTAACTCATAAATCACCAAAAGTAAGATTATGATGTTGGATTTCCTATGTAGAGTGAAAGAGAGCTTTCACATTTTCCCTCTTCTTTCTACCATCAAATTCCATACTACACCATCAATAGGTTGGAATGGAGCACTAGAGCAGAAGAAAAATGCCCCTTTGGTTTGGTTGTGGAGTCCCCATCTTCATCAATCAATACCAAGGTGTTTTACTCTTATTCCTTTCTTTTCATTATTAATACCAACAAGCTCATTCTTTATTGCATGCTTTGTATGTTATGTTTTAGCCCATCTTTTATCATTTCTACATAGCATATAATAGTATAGAATGTTAACATTTTCTTTGGATTTTTCTTTTACCATTGATCTAGTAATCAAGAAACACAACCCTTAACTAAGTGGATTTTGGCATTGGTTGGTGAAAAAACACCAACACTAGCTTACATGTTCTTGGTGCAGCAAGATGTGCATGGGTTGGTACTCCTAGCCTAATCTGGGAGTGGTTAATCGAATAAATTGTCTGCTTTGCAAATAGATGCTTCATTTTCTTCTTGTCACAAATTTCAACTCGCATGTCGAAGTAGTGTAGGGACACATTCTTTGAATTCTTTAGGAGAAGAAAAAAGGTACATGCAATGAAATAACGAGTCATCAGCTCTTGCACATGTACTCAGACATCACTATAATGGGTGTTCCCACTTATCCCGTAGGATCTCAATCCCCAACATTGGCTTATTTGTGAAACATGCACAAGTTTTCATAATAAAGAAATGTTGCTTCTAAAAAATCATTGCGTTACACATTCTTAGGGCAAACAAATGTGCAATGGTTGGTAATTATAGCCTAATTTGGTCATGGAGAATCCAACATAACTAACTTTTGGGCCAATTAAGGCTCTATTTTATTCTTCTCGTGAGTTTCAACTTTCCTATTATAGAAGTAATGGACACACTCCCTAATCCTTCGAGGGAAAAACATGACCATGCGTAAAATTAGTAAGTTTCCATGTCTTGCATGTCTACTTATGCAATACCAAGGTGGGTGCACCCATTGTGATCGCCCCTCAACCTTAAGCATCACCAAGTTAAATTACCTAAGTTGGATAACCACCTTACAATACTTGATGAGCATACTTTGTGTTTGGGTTTTCAACAAATTGTGTTTGTTGTATTACAAGCCATTTGTTTAAGAAACACTAAGAAATTCGTGGTAGCTACAATTGTTTTCTCACGTGGAAATATTGACTAATACAAACAAACTCAAGCATACCAATGTGGATACATTTATTGTGTTTAGAGCTCTATATCCACTTCTTTGTGTTCATTGTTGATACTACATTTAGGTATCATCCATGTCCTTCTAAGTATTCTTTTATGAACATAGTGGTTACATTGGAGGGAATAGTTGGGTATGTTAGAATATTGAGAAATACGCATAAAGATACAACAATACATTTACTAACATGTAAATCAATAAAAGGAATCAACTATTATAGTCTCATATCCATACAAGAACCAAATAATCAAATAGTAAGAGAGGGACAAGAGAAAACGTGATAGTACACCTGATATACGTGGTAAAACCCCAAATGGGGAAACATCCATGGGAAGGTATGATCTTCTTTATTCTTAATAAATATACACTCTTACACTTGAGCACTCCCGCATATGCTTATCACAACTTTACAATATTGTTCACAATAGATTTCAACATATATTACTGAGAGGGTCTCCTTCACCTCTATTATATAACTAGATGTATGGAAGAATAACATCCCATATTAAATGTGGGATAAATGATTTTATACCTCCTTATGTAATGAATTATAATAGGAGAATATTACTCCATGATGCATGTGGGATAAATCCTTTTACATAACATAGAGAAAATTATGCCTTCCGTTGCTAGATAAGACATCATAATATCTTACGACACCACACTAGACATCATTATACTTACAAAATTGACATTACACATTACAACACTCCCTCTTAATGATGACTAGGGAGAAAGAACACACATGGAGGAGGACGACATTACATTAACATTCCACCTTGATGACAACATCCCTCTTTCTCAACAAATTTTGAAGATGCACAAACTTTGCTTCTGTCATGGATTTGGTGAAGATATCTGCTACTTGATGTTCTTGGGACAATACTTTAAATAAATACACTCCGGAAAAAGATCTTGAATATAATGAGTATAAAGGTCAATGTGTTTGGTATTTTAGTGATACACTGGATTATATGCAAGCTAAATTGCACTCTGATTTTCACATCTTAACTCAGTAGGAGAATTTTGAACTAGGTCCAAGATCTGTAAGAACATTCTGGATCCAATTGCTTCTTTAGATGCTTCCTTAGTTGCCTGCATGTACTCTAATTTACAAGAAGAAAGATAAAGAGTTCTCAACTTCTTACTAGACCATGACATCATACTTGACCCAAGCTGAAAGATGTACACTACAATATACCTTCTATTTGAATTATCTCCCGCCCAATCAGAATTTGTATAACCAAGAAGAGAAAGTGTAGCCATGCTAGATTAGAAAACACCATAATGTAATATCCCCTATAAATATCTAAGAATTGTCTTTGCTACCTTCCAATGGATTTCATGAGGATTTTGCATAAATATGGAGACCATGCTAACAAAAAAAGAGAGATCAAGATTGATGTGCGTCAAATATATCAAACTCCCCACAAGTTAATGATAAAGACTAGCATCAACAAGAGGAGTATCACAATCAACAATTAACTTTACGCCGGACTGAAATGCTATTGGTGAAGGCTGCAATCACTCATATGAAACTGTGCTATTAAATCCATAACATACTTAGGTTGAGAAAGAAACATACCATCAGTCATATGCCAAATATAAAGACCTAGAAAATAATGCAATAGGCCTAAATATGTCATTTCAAATTGATGCTTAAGATTGTTCTTTGATTCCCGTATTAATGCAAGTTGGTTTCCAGTAAGGATTATATCATCCACATAAAGTACCACAATAAGGACATCATAATAAAAATTCTTATAATACAAATTTGGATAAGTTTCACACTGTTTGAATCCATTCTTCAATAAATAGTATCAATTTTCTCATACCAAGCTCTTGGTGCCTATTTAAGACCATATAAAAACTTGTTTAATTTGCATCCCAAACTTAAAGTTTCAGTAGTGCTAAAACTAGGTGGTTGTTGCATATAAATTTCTTCACGAACATAAACATTTAAAAAGGCACTCTTGACAGCCATTTGGTGGATTTCCCATTTATAAGATGTAACAATAGAAAGTGTGTTTGTTTTTATGTTCATTTTAGCAACGAGATAACAAATCTCAGTATAATATATGCCTTCTTGTTGAGAATTATTTTTTTCTACAACTAGGATTTATATTTTTCAATCCTTCCTTCTGCAGTAAACATTGTTTTATAGATCCATTTGCAACCAACTAAATTCTTTCCACGACGAAGGGGAACAAGAGTCCAAGTCTTGTTCTTCTTCAATCAGTCATACTCAATAGTAATTATTTTTTCCCATTCAGGTTTGTATTTATCTTGAGCATATGTGGAGGGATCATATGTGGCCAATGCTTTTTTCATGAGACAAAATTCAGATCTAGTCCATCGAGTATTGAATGGAAGACCAATCTCAGAAATTGTGAATTTAGGCATTTTTTGGGCCCAAACAGGAATAGAAGTAGAGGAAGGGGTAACAAATATATGGGAAACAAAATATGAAGGGAAATTTAAGGTGACATGAGGTTCAACATACTCAAGAGGAGGAGAGACTTCATAAAATTGAACATCTCACTGTTTGATAACACATTGGGTAGATGAATCAAATAACCTTGTGAGGTTTCAGATCTGAAATTTTCCATTTCTCATCGGGAACATGGGCCCAACATTCATGGACAAATACCTTAAATTTACTAATATCAAGTTTCCTTCCACTCCATTTTTCTTTGGGAGTAACCTATAAAATTGATTCAGTAGGGACTATGTTCAAAATATGATTATCACAAAAAATAGATTGTAATAAACCTAAATGGTTATTACAACTATTAATTATTAGTTTACTATTTAGTCATTAATAGGTCAATTAATTATAAATTATTAGTTATTATACGACATTTATATTAATAAATAGACATGTCTATTCCCTATCAACCATATTTAAACATGGCCTATTATCTGTATTCATCATCATTCAATTATTCAAAATATATATTTATTAAATAAGATTCCATCATGTAAGGTTTTACCCTTACAAGTGGTATCAGATCCTTGTCTACGTTAGTCACTCTCCATTGTCCATCATTCCCATTCGCTCCCTCATTCATTTTTTCTCCCGTCGTATCTCCTTCTTCCGTTGCTCAATTCTTTCCGCATACATGCCAACTCCTCTTACCTATGCACCCACTCGTGTCCTCTCCATCTTTGGCCCACACCAATCCCTTCTACCATGGCCTCCCTTCACAACACCCTCATTAACCCTAAATCCCTCCATATCCAAACCTTTCTCTCCTTGTCCTCCTCACTCCCACTGTGCACACTCCACGTACTCCCTTCACACCCCTAGCACCATCATCCACACTCCCCACCTCCTGCACTCCATTCTTCCTTCAAGTCCACTCCATTCATTCCCACATATTGAAAATACCCTACCCTCCATCCGCATTCTGCATTCACTACACGGTTGCAATTTCCATCCAAGCTTTGCTGCACTAGCGCCCTCACACCATCATCCCATCCTCCTTTCGCTATCTGCACTCCATATCACATTGCTCCTTATCCCTGGTCACACGCCTTTTCATCGCTGCTCTCTGGTCACCTACGCATCTTCTCCACAGTGTCCACTCCATTACCTCGGTGCCAGCATCCAACCCATTCACTTCCCTTCAATCCACCAGCTCCCTCCCTCTACACTTCCCCATCCTCTCCACACTGTTACCCCCCCACACCACCTCTATAGCTCATCCCCCACCCACATACCCCTTGCTCCCTACAAACTTCATCCACCAAACACCCCTCACCCATCTCCACACGCCAACTCTCTACTACAGGACCGTCCACATTCCACTCTAGAGATGCTCCACTCCAATCCACGCTTCCAACACCATTCCATGCTGCTCGCGCTCCCTTGATCCATCCACACCCTATGCATCTCCACCAGTACGCCTAAGTAACTCCTTGTGCCAGCCTTATCTCCACACCCAATCCTCTCTCTAGGTGACCTCCTCCTCAGCTAGCACTCTCTCCTCTACCTCCAATGTCGACACGACCCCCAACCCCATCCCCATCTCCTACCTCAAGTTCTCCTCACTTTCAATTCTCCCATGTCCAACCACACGCTATCATTTTCGTCGTCTCCACTAGTCCTCTCCTCTTAATTACCTTCCACTACCCAATACAAACACTACCCATCCTCCATCACCTAGGGTTAAAACCCTAATTCAAATCCAATTCTAAATTTTTATACTAATAATATTATTAAAAGTAATAATACTTATTATTTTAATATTAATATTTTAAAGCTCCCTTAAAACTATTAAAATTTTATAATAATATTATTATTATCATTTTAATAATAAATTATTATTATAATTAATATTTTAATAGTTAAAATTTTACAAATAATTTTTTAGGCTAGACAAAAATTCTTTTGGAATCACCATGTTTCCCTATTTTAATAAGATTATTATTAGACTATTCCAAAAACCTAAAAGAGATGAAAAAAGTGAAGTCAAAGACATAAAAAGAGGTCAGCTTGAAGAAAAAGAACTATATGCATAACTGAAAACAATGCTATTACAAATAAAAGAAGAAATATCTAAGAGGAAAGAAGAAGAAGAAGCTATTGTCTCTGAAGTCTCAAGTAAAGAAGAGTAGGGAACTGCTACAACAAAATAAGTGGTTACGACATATCACTTCTCAAGCGAGGGAAAGCAGGAAACTGCTATGGAACCTACGATAGAAAAAGTGGATATGACCCCTAAATTTTCAATTAATGAAGAGCTGGAAACTGTTTATGCACCCACGGCAGAAAAAGTACGAAAATTACATACATTGACACCTTACATTCCCCCTCACAGAAGGTCCAGTGAATCATACACAGGATAATATAAGAACCATTGTTTGAAATACAAGGAGAAAAAAGCAATGCCTAGCCATAAACATACACATATGCTAGAAATGAACCACCGTTCGAAATACAAGATGAAAAAATCAATGCCTAGCCATAAACATACACATATGCTAGAAATGAACCACCGTTCGAAATACAAGATGAAAAAATCAATGCCTAGCCATAAACATACACATATTCCAACAATTTGTTGCAACTTCATTCAAGGAATAGAAAATAATCACATGAAGGGTCCAATTTACACAACTACAAAATCAATAAAATTGGCTCATGAAACTCAAGAACAAAGTCAAATTGGAAACCCTGCTCAGAATCCAAACCAAAGCCAAGGACTAGATAAAGAAGATGATAAGGATGATGAAACATAAGATGTAGCGGATGAGGATAAATTCCATCGTATGGAAGATCAAGATGAACCTAAAGAAAAATCAGTTGAAAATACCAATGACAAAGAGGTAGATACATCAAATAATGACAATCATGATGTCAATATCAATTGTAAATAAAATGACGATCACATAGATTGTAATAATGTAGCACCAAATACTGATGAATATGAAGTTGGAGATAATGACAATTACAAAATAATTGAAGTTGTAGAAGGATACAACGATGAAAATAAAATCATAGAAGATGATCCTAATCATGAGAACATAGAAGAAGAAAACCCAGAAGATTCTTCGACACACGAATATATAAATCTTCTATAGGTTTTTGCAACTCAAAATGTACGAGAACCTCAAGATCAAAAGGTTCTCAAGGAACAACTGTAGTCAAGCTTGTTAGTTAAAGATAAGGAAATAAATCATCTGAAAAATCATAATCAAACCCCAATTAATGAAACATAAACATTAAAGGGATTTTCAACCTTAAAAGTACGTGATGAAACTGCAAAGGAAGACACTTTAACCAAACAAATTGAATTAAGTAAGTCGTTAGTCATTGCCACTACAATTAAGGAGACCATAAAAAATGTAACTGGAGGTCCAAACATGTTTGAAGATCCATTTATAAACACTAAAGAAGTTATATATCACATAGAAATCAATGTCACATCAAAGCATGCAAAAATATCGGATATCAACGTGGAATCGCAATTTCTTCAGGAAGACATTAGTTTGGAAACTCAGAATACCCCCTATAATCATTAGGTTTTTATCTACATAATCATATGCATAAAGCAATTTGAATGGAAATGTGACTGATTGTTTCAAGAAATACTAAATCGTGGTACTGTTATCCAAAACAATTCGCTAAAGAAGGATTGTCTATCATCAAGCTTGGAAGCCTCTCTAATGCCACAGTTGCTTATGCAGAATCGAAGATTCATGGACGAACCTTTTCAAGGAAGGATGACTTGCAATAAAACTAAATGGTTATTACAACTATTAATTATTAGTTTACTATTTAGTCATTAATTGGTCAATTAATGATAAATGATTAGTTATTATACAACCTGTCTATTAATAAATAGACATGTCTATTCCCTATCAGCCATATTTAAACATGGTCTACTCTCTGTATTCATCATCATTAAATTATTCAAAATATATATGCATTAAATAAGATTCCATCATGTAAGGTTTTACCCTTGCATATATTCAACCCAAAATCTTTTATGTAATCCTTTAGAGTAAAGCATACATCTAGCCATTTCAACCAAAGTTCTATTTTTCATTTCAGCTACCCCATTTTGTTGAGGTGTATAAGGAACATTCTTTTGATGTTGAATTCCATGTTTAGATAAGTATGCATTAAATTCTATTTTAGTAAATTCTCCCCATTATCATTTCTCAAAGTCTTAATACTTTTACCGTATTCATCTTCAACAAAAATTTAAATTTTTAAAATATACCAAAGGTTTCACTTTTATGTTTTAAAAAATAAACCCAAGTTATTCTACTATAATCATTAGTAAAAGTAAGAAAATAGACAACATGAGACAAAGGAGTTTCAAGAGGACCACATTTATCACGATGAATTAATTTCAGTTGTTCTTTAGCATGCCAAGCTTTACCTTTATCAAACACTTCCTTGTGATGTTTACCGAGCACACAACCTTCACAGACACCTTTAGTGGAAGAAATTGTAGGTAAGCCAAGTACAATTTTAGATTAAAATTTGCAAGTTTACCATAATTTAAGTGACCTAATCTTTCATGCCATAATTTACTTTGTTCATCAGCGTGAACAACTTAGGAATAAAATGGTTGATTTTTAATTGAATTAAAACCAATAAACTTATATAAACCAACTTCATTATCAATAGGACTCAAAGAAACAACTTTGAATTTATGTTTGATATCTTTAATAACATATTTACCTATCCATGCTTCAAACTTATAACCTTTTTGACAAGAACGATAAATAGAAAGAAAATTGATGGGCATGTATTGAACATGAAAAACATCTTCCAATGTACCATTAGGAACTTTAACATCACCAAAACCTACTACAAGAATTTGTTTACCATCACTAATTGAAACTTTATGTGTTGTGTGCTTATTAGTGTCATAAGATGAAAATAAAGAAGTTATACCATTCATATGATTAGAAGCACCATAATCCATAATCCATTCCACAAAATAACAGGATGTACCTGGGTGAACATAATAGGAACAAATATATGCATGTTGTTCCTCAGAGGATTTCATCTTGGCTTTAGCAATTTCACGTCTCCATTTAAAGCAAATATTCTCAGGGTGGTTGGTTTTACCACAATACTTACAAGGATTAAACACTTTATTTTTAGGAGCATCATCAGAGGCATCATTAGAAGAGTGATGGGTTGGTCCTTTAGTATGTGGTTTAGAGTTTTTATTAAGAACTTTATTAGGACTATTTTTACTATTTGCCATTAGATTTTTACCATTAGTTAATTGACTTGAAAAAATTAATCTATCTTGCTCACATATCAAACCTTTACAAAAATATTCAAAGGAGGGTGTTATAGATCCCTTAGAAATCTCAATGGCCATATTCTTATTTTGGATGAACAAATCAAAGGAAAAATATAATTTTTTCTCTACAAGAATAACAAGAGCAATATTTGTTTTCTTGTAATCTTTACCACAATTGTTTAGTTTTTCATATAGGTTTTTACTTCGGAAAGAAATTAATCAATTCTATCAAAATATTTAGGATTTAGCTGATTAATCTTATTTTCAAGATAATAAGTAGAAACATCATCAAAATTATCAAATAAAGAAGCTAAAGTTTTCCATACCTCAACTAGTTGTTTATCTTCAGCCTCAATATGTACCTATAAATTATTTAAAACAATTTGACCAATGAGTCATCTTGCTTGATCGCATCGATCTTCCAATATATCTAAGGCTTTAACATCGTTAGGTTTCTTGTGTTCACTATTAACTAAACACTAGAGATTCTTACTCTTGAGAATATCAATCATCTTTCTCTTCCAAGAAATATAGTTAGTACCATTTAACTTAGGAACAAAAGCTACTTCTGAACTCATAATGATGAACAAGAAACTAAACCCTAATGCAACAAGGAAATAAGTTATAACTTAGAAGAACTAGTGAATAAAACAAATTTTTTGCATCAATGATGAAACCCTACAGTACCTAACCGATAGATATGCAAACTCTCTACAAGAAACAATGAAAATAATCGACTTACAATGATGTTTTTAATTCGGAAGTAGGTGTATGCACCTTCTGTGGAGGTTGATCATAGGGATGGACACCTTCTGTGAAGGTTGGTTATAGGGATAGGCACCTTTTCTGAAGGCAGGTCTTGTATGTATGCACTTTCTTTACATACAACCTGCGTACCTATCTTTTAAGGCACTGTAACTACAAAACCACAAAAGTTGAACTCGTTTAGACAAAAACCTACAAAAACACGATCCTAAAATAGACAAACAACTAGATCTGCAACTAGATAGGTAGATCCTTGCTAATAGGTCAGTAAACAATACATTTCAAATTAGATCTACAAAAAAACTAAGTGAAACTTGAAAAATTATGAAAAATAAATGGTGAAGGTTAGGGTTTTGAGGAAAAAATATCAAACATGTAGAAAAATGCCTAGATCTGAAGAAAAAACTAATGGTTGTCCAGATCTTATGGAAAATCTACTAGAGAAGGAGGACCCAAAAAAAATTGAAGAACTTGATGCTTGAAAAAATTAAAAAAAAACATTGAAGAAGGTAGAGCTTAGTAACCAACTACAATACTATGTTAGAATATTGAGAAATATGCATAAACATACAACAATACATTTACTAAAATGTAAATCAATATCAATAATCAACTAGTCTAATCTCATATCCATACATGCACCAAATAATCAAATAATAAGAGAGGGACAAGAGAAAAAGAGATAGTATGCCAAATATACATGGTAAAACCCCAAATGGGGAAACATCCATGAGAAGGTGTGATCTTCTTTATTCTTCAGAAATATCCACTCTTACACTTGAAAACCACCCACATATGCTTATCACAACTTTACAATATCATTCACAATAGCTTTCAATATATATTATCCAAAGGGTCTCCTTCACCTCTGTTGCATAGCTAGAGGTATGGAAAAATAACATCCCATAATACATGTGGGATAAACGACTTTCCACATCCTTATATAATGAATGGTAATAGGAGAATATTAATCCATGATGCATGTTTGATAACTCCTTTTACATAAGATAGAGAGAATTATGCCTTCCCTTGCTAGATAAGACATCATAATATTTTACGAAATCACACTAGACATCATTACACCTTCCCAAATTAACATTACACATTCCAACAGGGTACATTGAAACTAATTTGGGCATACATAACTAACTTAATATTGATGTTATTTTTCTTATCTAAACACCATTGTTGTAGAGATGTTTTACATCAAAAACATTGTTACAAATCTAGGTCTATATACATAGGGGTTTGTGTTATATAACAATTGGTTTCATTTGATATTGGCATAGTGTCTTGGATTTTTAATAGAATTAATGTTTATAATTATAATGGTTTTCATGCCAGTGATGGCAATACTTTTAACTATGTCTTATATTTTAGTGACTTGTATGGTTTGAAGGTGCATATATCTTAGTTCCATTGTTTGTTATTTTATTGTTTCCCATATGCTAAAATCTTTATGAGCAATTAGTTCTTGTATTATTTTACATATCATAATGAGGATAAATGTAACATGATCCCATATACTTATTTTGAGGTATGTTAGCTCTATAACTTGTCTATTTTATGTCATGGAAAATAACTAGAATACAACGTAGTAAAATTATTTTTCTTATGACGTTAATGGGTGCATGTTATATTGTTTCCAATCCCTTATGAGTTAGATATTCGATAATTTTTCGATTTAGGTTCCCTTCAATGATTGTAAAAATATACCCTTGTTTTGTGTTATTTCTATTTCAATCCAAAATATTTATTAATACTCTTTTGGCATAATTTTTTTTCTTTTTATATCAATGAGAAGTATCATTATATAAAAATGAACTTAATACTTTAGGCCGAGGCCTTTGGATTTGAGGATGAAGATGAGGATGATTTAATATGTTGAGATAGGTGATTAAAGATTGACATATGCAGGAGATGTTTGCGCGAACCTGGAACTATGTTTTGCTTATATGTTCTTGACATTTTGATCCCTACTCTGGGATAATCTTTAGGATAAAATTAAGCCCAATTATCATAGCAAACCAACCATCTTCATAAATATAAGTGCATTGTGTGATGAACTTCATGTTAGTTATATTATGCATGATTTTTGAAGATTGTGTAAAAGCAAAGTCCAAATATTTCTTATGTTTGTGCCTTCATCTTTGTTCAGACAATATTGGTTCATTTTTATTTCAATCTTCTCTCTTATTTTTATTTTAGTTAGG
This sequence comes from Larix kaempferi, assembly GCA_027924585.1. Classification (NCBI taxonomy): domain Eukaryota; kingdom Viridiplantae; phylum Streptophyta; class Pinopsida; order Pinales; family Pinaceae; genus Larix; species Larix kaempferi. Next base: position 15,717,684 of record BSBM01000050.1, on the reverse strand, counting down.
TTTTCTACCTTTGTAATGATTGCAGCCTTTTCCATATAGATCTGGTGTTTTGTGAGATGGGAATGTTCAGTGAGGGATAAATTTTTAAACCTACCGTATCTTAAGTCCACATTATGCTCTTTAAATCTTACATACGCGCATATACCTATTTCCCCTATGTATACTTTACCACATGAACACGATATGGAATAAACTCCTTTGAATGATCCAGGATTGATCGGGTCTTTTAATGAGTCCACCATATTTCTAATCGATATTGGGAGGTGTGAAGGTAATCCTATTGTCTCTTTTTCTCATGATCCTCGCTATTTTGTTCATGGTGCATTTTATGTAAGGAAGGGATATCTTTAATCCATTGTTTTCATCATATGATTCTTCTTGTGTTGAGGTCTTTTGGCATTTATGACAACCTTATTGAATTGTTTGCTATCATATCCATTATCCTTAAATACTTGTGATAAATGTTCCATCTCTTTTTCTAAGTTCTCCTTATCAGAGATCCTTAGTGCTCTGGTCACCAAGGTGTTGATAACACAAGTCTTATGTGGAGGAAAATGATGAGCGTTAGCATACCTTTCTGTGTGTCTTTTTCTTGTAAACTTGGTGAGCGATTGAACCATATTATTTTCTGGCGATCAATATATCAAGGAAGGGAATGCTCTTTTCTTTTTCAACTTCCATTGTAAACTTTATGTTGCCATTTAGACTATTAAGATGAATTAGGGGACAAGGATTTGAATGGTTAACCTGTAGAGCGGGGTTAGGTAGGCATGATATTTCTAGCTACATTTATTACTTTATCTTTGATGTTGCTTACATTATGAAATGGACATCATATTAATGTGTTTCATCAATTGGTGTTGACATATGATGATATGGACGTCATTTTGAATTGTTTATATATGGGAATCATATTCACTTGTTTAATATGATGGTAATGATATCAAGGTGACTTTTTATTTTTAGTTTTCTAAGATGTCTATGACATGATGATATTGACACCATATTGACTTGTTTTATATGATGGTGATTATATATGATGATGATGTATTACTTTGATTATATATGGTCATTCTTAATATTGCTTTGGTGGATGCTGATTTTATTTTAGTTTGGATGGATGATGTTCATTTCCCTTTATATGTGTTAATTATTGTCATTTTGTAGAACCCCTCCTTTAGGGTCCTCCTTAACTGGACCTGAATCTTTAACAACTTCATACAAACAGATTAACTATCATAATTACTAGAAAAATAAAATAAATTAAGTAAATAACTTAACAAATATAGACAAAACTATAACCTGTCAACCGATCCATCTTTTCCACTGTTGTCCGCGTCTTCCGTAGGATCCCTCCAGCAAAGCTCGTTTGAACCATAGGTGAAGCAAACGTTAGCTTCGCCACCCAACCATAGGCTCATGCTTTCAGTCGCATGGCCACCCCCGAGCTTTGGGTAATAGAGCTCACACACAATAATTCGAGAAAATCAGCTTGGGTTCCCCCCCCACCAGAATTTCTAGCCAAACCCCAATAGCAGCAAGTCACTCATTTTTTTTCACAATTATGATAACCATCCAAATCTAGGTCCTTTACCCATTCCCAAGGCCTTCTTTATATAGGAAAATCCCATGCGACACATGTCGCTTCATGCAAAATACCCAATTTATTAATATTCAAAAAGTAATTTATCTCACAAATCCAAGTGCCAAGCTTTCTAGAAGAATGCACGTACTTTCCTATATTTAATCAAGTTCGTCTCTTAGATGCTCACTCTAAATTCTATTTTTGTGGGTGCATGTGTGCTAACTAAAACCTCATGCCTAGGATTCCATTTTGCTCCTAAATATAATTATTCTCATTATTTTAAATACTAAAATGTATTTTCATGTGCAATTGCCTAAAATAATCATTTCTATTATTTTTAATACTGAAATGCATTTTTATGAGCAAGTGTTCTAAATGCAATTTATATGTTTTTGATTTTTATGCAAAAAGTTTAACGATTTATCCTTTCTAGGACCTAGGTGCCACACCGTTGGGCCCATCTATCCTTTATGCTCATCTTTCGTCATGGTACCACTCCGTCAGGTCCATTCATCCGTCGTTTCCATTTCTCGGCAAGGTACCACATCGTCGGGTCCTTGCGTCCATCCTTTCCATTTCTCGGCAAGGTACCACACTGCCGGGTCCTTCTGTCGATATCTTTTCATTTGACTTGCAGTAACTTCATGTAGGGATTTAGGATCCCTTACCTTCAATCCTCCATCTACACGCTATTGGCGACTAATGGCGCTGAGGAGTAAGTCCATTCTTACTGCGCGCTCCCCAACTCGTACGTGACCAACTCCGTCGTGGTCCACATCGCACGAATTCACGCAACCCCGAGTAAGCGAATAAGGGATTTTGAACTCGACCGTGGGATTCCGTAGGAAGTCGACACCGTCGTCGTTCTTCCGCGTGTGATTTATCCGTACTCTACGACCCTTTAATTTCTTGGTGTGTCCATCGATGAACTGTTTCACCTGTCGCTACACACATCTCAGAAACATATATTACTAGTCCTATTCTCATTCGTCATATTTCAATCCATAAACCTACTAATCGTTAAGCAACTTACAATTTACTCATAACATCATACAATTATTCGTTAAGCATCATATTCACATAACACATTTTTCACAATCGAGGCTAATCATTAAGCAAGATGTAATCAATCAATTATCCCACTCCACACATATCATTTTAATTCATTAATTCAATTATCAATTATTATCGTCATTCACCTCTTCAGGTTTTCCTTAATCAATTAAGACATATCAAGGTTCCAGAGATCACCTTATCGAAGTTGTTCAGCCGGGTCACTTGACAGGTTCCCTCAAGGTCCACAGTTATTTAGGGGCATTACACATCTTAATATTAATTGAGATATTTTTTAATATTGCTATTTAGATCGGGGTTCTAATATAATCCATTAACCTAATTTTAATTAATAAAATGAATTTAATACCATTGACATAAACTATAATATGCTATTTAATTGTTATTTATAATAATTAAATAAATGCTCAATTAGTATATACAATTGACCATAAACTTGACACAATTTGCAACTCTACTAACAATGAACACTAATTACATTTTCATACCAAATCGAGATGCTAAAACCTGACTATTATTTAGACTAGTCTAGAGGCTAACCCGAAACCTCTATCAGATGCTAAATAGTAGGTTAAAAAGGAGGCAAAATTGAGGTTAACCTAAATGCTTTCTCAAACAATAAATTGAAGACTAAATTTGAAAGTAACATGGACACTAAAATAGACTCTACACTTGATTGATGCTAAATAGAAACCTGATGCTAAATTATATGTTATTATTGTTTCTAACCATAAAATATGTTTTAAATTATATGTTATTATTGTTTCTAACCATAAAATATGTTTTAAAGTTGAGGTTATACCCATTGAAACCACTATAAACCACAAGGTCAATGATAAACAAAACATCGTGCCTATTGAAGACCATGAAGTTGGTTCTATATTGGATGGTATAACTATTGCATACAATAACTTATCTGCATAAATTGATGTTAAATGCAGTACACCCACACTTAAAGGACACTAAAGTGGATAGCAAACCCAATGCTAAAGACGCTGGAAACCATTATCCAACACTAAAGAGAGGCTAAACTCTAAAAAAAAAAAAAAGGGAAGCTAAAGTAAATGTAAATTTCACAATTTTGTTTAGCCTCCACTTTTTCACCGGGAAAATGCCACAATTAGAACAAGGTTATGCTGAAACTGGACTCTAATTGTTTGTTTTGTTGTAATGTGATACCTTTAATGTTGCTACTGATGAATCAAGTAGCAACAAGAGATTTCCTAAATGGGTTGCAAAAACCATTCATGTTGTAGGTAATCCTTTTGAGCCAAGCACTATATGTAAAAGCCATCATATGCTCATGGTTAAGGCACTGGATGCAAACGGAGAATGTGTAAATACTATGAAATAAGAATATAATGCATTAAAGAAAAATAAAAATTGGATTTCTTATGAATGGATGTATAAAAGTAAATATAATTCAAATTTGCAAGTTGATAAACATAAAACAAGGCTATTTGCTATGGATTTCTCACAAGTAGAAGGCACCGACTTTCAATATTTTTTAGATTTTTTCAACAGTAAACACCATATAAATAATATTTTCATTAGAAGTAAGTTTAAAGTGTTTAATATATCAAATGGATATAAAAATGATTTTTTGAATGGCGATCTTCATGAGGAAATGTATATGTAGTAGCTACCTAGTTTTATTAATGAGGAAAATCCTTATACATACAAGTTCAAAAAATATTTATATGGTTTAAAACATGGGCATAGAGCATGGAATGATAAAATTCAGGAGCAATTGTTTAAGATTAGTTTTAAAATGTATATTAGATCTGAATATTTATATAAAGAGGGGAAATGGTGAAATCTTGGTTGTGATTATTTATGCAAATGATTTGGTGATTATTGGTAGTAATGTTGGAATAAAAAGATATAAACACCAACTTGAAGAAAAAAATCAAAATGACTAATCTTGGTCTACCTTATTAGTTTCTTAAGATGTGAATTTAATAACTCGAGGATGGTATTTTTTTTTGTCTCAATCTAAATATGCTTTTAAGGTACTTGAGAAATTTAGAATGAGTGATTATAAAAGTGACACTACACCTTTTTAGTCTAGTGTGAAGTAATTATCATTTTATGCTTAAAATGAAGTTGATCCTACTTTAAATTGGGCTTGTTGGAAGTTTTCTTTATTTGACTCATTCTAAGACATATATATGCTTTGTGCTTCATTTCATTGTTAGATATATGCCACATCCAAACTTGGAAGGTAGCTAAAATAAATTTGGCATATGTTAGAGTTATCATTAGTTATGGGATCCATTATACATATACCGAAAAATTTGCACTTATTAGTCATATTGACTCAGATTAGGGTGGTGGTTCAATGTAAATTTGAGATACTAACTTTATTTGAAATTTAGAAATTTAACCTCATCCTTGTGGTTTCCTAGACCTCTTTCATGTGAACTTTCAGTCTTCTGGTTGAATTTAAAATATTAAATTACAGTAGCAAATACTTCACTTCTCTTCAACCCAATTCACAAGGAAACCAAAGAAAACAAATACCATTCAAGTGTACTTCAATACAACAATGTTTCATCCCTTAGGGAACACTTCTCAAGCATATAACATATTTTTAAATATTATATTACAGTAGCAATGTGCCACTTTAGCTTCTATATATTTGTTATATCACTTAAAACTTTCTGCTAGTTGTTCATGATAAATCAACATACCAAATGACCCTAGAAACTACTCATTCATTGTGAAAATATAAGTTGAAAATCAAATTTACAAATACACAAATATTGGACAACAAAGTAACAAATATTATTATAAGAAAGGTATCTCACCAAACTCAAAAATCCTCCACTCATCAAGCAAAGCTACTCATTTAGTGCTCCATGGTCTTTCCCTAGCCTCCATGCATCACACAATTACAAGGATACAATATCACCCAAGGTGTTATCTCTCTTCTTCATATCCTTTCTAGGGTTGGAACATTAGTTCTACCTCCTATTGCTTTACAAAAAAACCCAAAACCTCTACAAGACTATACAGAGCATGAGTAACTCAAGCCAACAAGTAGTCCTATCACGATCAACTCCTCTAGTCCTGTGTTCTCCTAGCATCATCTCCCATCTCATAAGAGAAAAATCTCCAAGAACACCCAAACAGTAGCATCCATCCCAATGTATCCTCTAGGGTTTACATCACAAATCCTATTTCTTTCTCCCTAGATTATCTAAGACAATTAAAAAATACAACCAATAAGTACATCAATAGTGCATAATGACAAATCCTCTCTCCTCCTTTATATATAATAGGTGAGGGTTTCCAACATAAAATATGATATAGATCCATACAAGTAACCCAAGACCCAAGTCAACAAGGAAACGCCACATGGTATGCTATACAATATAAGGAAAAAAATGCCACACTAGGGTTTTTCCAAAACCTAAGGTGGTGCACCCTCCAAGAATTATCCTCCTTGGGATCAACACATTTCCTCCAAGATGGTGTGTTATCCAACAAGTTGTTGGCCTAATTATCCCTCTTCCATTGTGGTTCACTGTTAGTTTTATTATGCAAGACACTCCTTATCTAGTTGTGTGCCACATGCCCTATTTTCCTAATGTTATTCAAAATGTGCGTCGATGAAGTTAGTAAGATCCGATTCTCCTCCTCAACATGTGTCAGAGTCCATAATAAATCTTTTTGAAGTATGCTTCTAAAAACAAATGCCATCAAGTCCAACATCCAATCTTTGAGATGTATATCATGCAATCTCATGGGAGTATTTTAAGGAGTTAGTTATGTCATCCCAAGGTACCTTACTATACTTCTAAATTTACCCAAAAAGTTTATTAACAATTTAGTGGATGCCTCTAAAGGATAATGTGTACAAATAGACAAACATTTTCCCTCATTTATACATATAGGCATACATAGATAGATACATAATGATATGATGTGCCAACACTATAATTGAGCTTAATGATAAATATTAGAACATAGAATCCACCATTCAATCTTTTCTAAGTTTTAATTATATTTCTTCGTCTTGATTATGTTTTCATAAATTATTTTTTTGTGTGTGCTTATTAAAAAAAACATGGTTATGGAAATATTTTATACATACTTTCTGAGGGGGATTTTTAAGACATGGTTATGGAAATATTTTATACATACTTTCTATAGGGGGTATTTTTAATAACCTACCCTTTAATATATTGTAAATATTATAAAAACAGTGTACTTATTTTAATAATCAATCACGAGCGTGAAAAAATAAACTCTTTATTAACTTTATTGGTAAAAGAGGAATCCTGAGAGTTGATTTGAGACTTCTCAGATGGGAGAAAATAAGATCATTTCCACTTGCATTATAAGGAAATTAAAAGTATTAATGAGTAGGCACTCATGATACATCTATTCTCTATTCATGATTAAATTGACACTCAGGAATGTGAAGAAAAACCATGTGGGAGTATGTATATTCTCAAAAGGATGAGGAACTCTCTTAGTATTCATTGAAGGATTCTAAGAATCGTTAGGTTCATTGGAATGCATCTAAAACATTCAATTAATCCCCACTAATGGTGAAGTATGTTTTCACTATATTTGTTGGCGGAGTTAATAAAAATTTGGAGCCTTTCAATCCATGAAAGCTCTTGATACAAAGGGTGATTGTATCATTCTTGTGGAAAACATGGAATTCATTAATTAAATATAACTTTACTACAAGAATTTACAATCTATATAAGTTTATGTTTGAATTTTCTACTTCAGAAAACAAGCATTAATATTCTTTTAGAAAACAAGCATTAATATTCTTTTATAAAAAAGAAGAAGGAAAAGATATAACATCTAGGAAAATGGAGGTTAATACTCTTAGCAATATTGAAATTTTGTAATTTTAAATGTATTGTTTTAAACTTACAATTCTTGTATTTTTTGTTGCTTGATAGGGTTTATTTATTTGACTATTCTTCAAGTTAGCCTTGCCTGTGTGCACAATGTTATTGTATTTATATAGTATTATTGGGCTATCATACCTCAACACTTTTCCCCCGATGATGAGTCAAACTTAGTGGCTTGAAACATTGAGAGCTAAAATCTATCGAATGTAGAGTTCCTTCCATTTGTCTAAAATATATAAGGTTTTGGATAATGAAGGTTGATATTCTTTTGAAATATTGAAAATTTGAATTACATCTAAATAATTTGTTAAATCCCAACTAATAGTGAAAGGTTTCTCATTGGATTTGTTAGTGAAATTAATATGAATTTGGAGGCTTTTCTCTCAATCCATGAAACTTCTTGATACAAAAGGCTATCATATCATTCTGGTATAAAACATGGAATTCATTAGGAAAAAGATAACATTGCTAGAAGAATATTAAATTGATGTAAAGCTAGTAGAATATTAAATTGATGTAAGCTTATGTTTGAATTTTCTACTTTAGAATATGAGTATTAATCTTATTTAAAAAAATGGAGTGAAAAAGATATAAAGATTTGGGAAATGGAGGTTAATACTCTTTGAAATATTGAAAAATTAAAATGTGAAAATGTATTGTTTTAAAATTAAGATTGTATTTTTTGTTTAAGGGGGCATAAATACTTTATACTAACACAATTTTTAGAGAATTTTATATATTTTATTTTTTGAAGGGACTAGCATTTTGTGCACCCTTAAAAAACACATCACCACACAAGCCCACCACATTGAGAGTTGAATAATAAATCTATCCTTCCAAAATTGATAACCTTGATGAAGAGGAACTTTGAAAAATATGTAAGAAATAAGGAATCCTAGAAAAACATTTTGAATTAAGAGAATGAATAAACCAAGTTTTTTCTTTGTAAAAATCTAATACCCGACTCCATAATCAAGTTGCTTCTTCTCAAGATATTAATATCATTCAACAAGATACTATTGTTGAGTTACAAAATGCTAATAGATAACTTATAGAACATATTGGTCAAGCCACATATTTTCATCTCTAACAAAAGTTCATGATGATGTCAATTCCTTGTACAATAATCAAGCTAGTTAATGGGATACCATCACTATATATAATAAGTAAATTGTCTTATCGACCACATATTTTCATTGCAATAAACTAATCTCTAGTTTCATGTTAGTGTGAAGTTCTTTGAGGAACATTTTTCACAACTTCACATTGATCACTTGGAAGAGAATAATAAGTCCATCCATGACCCACACACCTTAATAAGAACCTTGTGCAAGAACTAAGCACATTAATAAATACTAAATTTCTCTTAAAGGATGCATTAACAAACTATAAAATTTTGTTTTCTTCTATTTTTGAGAGGTATGATAGACCCTCTATATTAATGAGCTCAAATAAGCCCAAGTTTCTTACCTTCAAAATCACTTGGATTAATTAAAGGGGAAGGAAAATGTTCTTCACAATTTCATGACAATGTTCACCACTTAATAGTGAAAAATCCATCCTAGGAATACAATCTTGCATTTATGTATGCATCTACCACTACATTTCTAACCACCCATGAGAAATATTATCTTGACATTGGTTATTCTAATATAAGGGAGAGGGAAAAGTACTTGATATGTTGCAAGAGGACATATTGTCTTTATCACAAAGCATCCCTTCCTCTTCTTTTGATGCATATTCACATGCACTAATGGCTTCCCATGAAGAAGATGCATATTCTCATGCACTAGTGGCTTCCCATGAGTTGTTGTATCCTAACTTTAAGCAACATACTAGAAACATAGTCCCAAATTAGTTTAATATATGGGATATACATTGACCATCTTAAACAAGTACTAAATAATTTTTTCTATCTCACTAAGGTACTTTAGGGTACCTAGGCTAATGTCATCCACATTGAGATGAAGTCCTTCGCAAGATGTGTTTCCAAAATGGTTTCAATGTTAGTCTTTCATGCCATTCCTAACCTCTAGCCTATTTTAGTGTAGATTTCGAGAATAGTTTCCCCACAATCTCATAAAACATCATGGCACTCACATGCATACAAATCAATAATTCAAGCTTCTCTTGAGCATAATGCACCATAAGTAACAACAAACATAATGCACCATGTGCATATTTAAACTCAAAATAATATCATTATCCGTATGCAAGTAAAATATCACATCAACATCAATATAATGGATTTAGCTAAAAAAAAAAAAGGTCAGTCGATCAATGTACATGCATATATGAAAGACTAGGTAAAATCCTAAAAATTGGATAATATATTGAGAATACGTCCTCATAACAACAACAAAAGTATATGCCAAAACAAGGAAGCAAAGTGGATTGTTACGTCTTTTAAATTGATTGGTCATTGCGATGTCTTCTCAATAGATTTTGGTGACAACTTTTTTTGTGTGTTTTTTTTCATGCACATATATGAGTGAAAGATAATTTTATGATGGGAAGATCATTTTGTTGCATGTGGTGTTTTGAGTACGTGTTGAATGTTTTTACCCCCTTTGCTAGAATGCACATGAACAATGCTTCTTTTCCTTGTTTAAATCATTCTTATTGATATTTGATAGCTATTTTAGTTGCACCTTTGTTATATCACTCGCAAATTCAACATAACTCTTGATTTGCATGGTCGAAGAATGCATGTTGATCTTCAATTCTTGCCTATAGCTTCGTAGAATCATTTTTAGCTTCAATTTTCTCTTTGCCATATTTATGTCATTTTTTTGACATTGTTCTTTTATACCATGGGAATTGATTCACCATTCTAGTTAGTCGTGCATATGTTCTTTTACACTTCACTATTTTTGAAAAGGTTCATGTGAAGAAAATTTGAAAGGTTATAATTTGAACCAAAGACTGTCTACCTAAACACATTTTTTCTTCACCAATTATAAAAAAGGTGTGTGTAGGTATTTTGGAGGCTATTTTTTATAGGAAGACTCTTTGTTAAAATCTTCCCTGTACCTCGTCATGGTCAAGATGTAGTCAACATTGGTCTATTATATTTTTGGGTTATTTTAAAAGTGTTTAAACCATGTCTCGGGATGCTTCATGACATTTGGGGCACATGGTGTATGTTTAGCCCTTGGATTATTTGAGATGATAGATTACAACATGAAAGATGGTCTATGATAGTTGTGCACAATTGAGATAGCTTTCTTAGTGGATGCTTGACCTCAAAATGATGCTAGTTTGGATTTCATCCCCGTAGGTGTTGGAGATCTCTTGCTTAGATGATGGATGCCCTTCATTGTGGCCACATGGAGGGAACACTTGATTGGATAGTGCCCTACAAGATATGTGGAGCATTGTGCATCATGGTGGAGGGATTCAATTCCTAGTTGGCATTGGTAGCTTGGATTCGTATTCAAAGGATTGGAGATGGATCTGAATGCTTGGGATTTAACAATGTTCTTGCAAGGGGTAGATAACCAAGTGAAATATATTGCTTTGGAGGATAAATGGATTCCATAGAGGCCCATGATGGAGTGGTGTGGACCTGCCTTGTGTAGCTACATCACCTTGGACTCATTATTGTGTATGACGTCACCATGGGGCATGAAACATGTACTTAGAGTGGACATATCACTTTTGTTAGCCTTCAAAGGATCATGTAGGTTGTTTGTACGGACATTGGTCCACATGCTATTGTTGTCCTTCCTTACCTATCATATAAATAAAGGAAGGAGAGAGTATTTCCAAAATCGTATTCATTCACTCACTTGATTTTACATGTGTGTAGAGATGTGACTTAGAGAAGAGTGCTCTCTCTCTCTCTCTCTCTCTCCCTCTCTCTCTTGGCACTAAGGTTTATTAGTATTCTTGGAGCAATATATTAGAGGATGGAATGGTGAAGAACAAGAGAAGAGGAGGATGTATTTCCTTGGATATTATGTTGGAGAGATTATTACACTTGGATATTCTTGGTTGAGCTAGGGTTTGATGATTTTCCCAGGCAATAGATTTTTGGGTAGTTGGAAGTTTTGTACTAGCCTTGAGAGAAGGATATGGTATGTAAATGTGCTTCATCTAGAGCTAATAAATGAAGTTTCCAGCATTCCATATCTTGTGCAATTTTTAGAATTGAATTTCATCTATGTATGTTCTTTATGCATTGCTATTTACAACCATTTATGTCTTGTTGATTTGACATAAAGGGATAAGTGTAAGTGTTTTGACATCTAAGGAAGAAATAAAAGGGACTCATTTTACTATTGCAATTACTATTTTAAAAATAAATTTTCAAAAATGATTATTGGCTAATAAGTTTCCCTAGAAGGGGTTGAAAAATATCTCTTTGTTTGGTATCCTTACTCCTTGAATTGTTGAGAAGTTTGGGGTTATTTTAAGTGAATTGTTGTCATCTTCCTAATATTTTTTTATGCTATAATTTATAGTAGTCATGAGGCAGAAAATTCTAGAGCTAAGATCTGAGAAACCTTCTAGAAAGAAGGTGAAATTTCAGTTTTGCATTGATTGCCCAAGTGCATGAAATTTCAGCATGGTCAAATCTTGTTATGGTTGAGATCACTCGAGTAAGATAGAGTTTGTAATTGAATTGGAGATTAACTGGGATAAGTGCTTGGCCTAGTTGAGGTCAATGGGTGTGAAAGCCTAGGTTGCTTGTGATAATCTCCTTCACCCTTGGAAATGTTTAGTCTACTTCACATACTATTGATTTTTATGCACTTAAGACTCTTTTAGGATGCGAAAGGTTACTCTCAGTTTAAGAGAGTATAATAGAATGGATGCAGCTTCCAACTTTATTCCATGGAATCTCAAGCTTTAGGTTCTTATGAAGGAGGTCAATATTTGGGAACATGTTGAGAAGGACATTCCAAAACCTATTGATCTAGCACGACTGGCCATCCATTAGAAGAAGGAAGGAAAGGTGAAGAGAATAATTCTAGATTCCATGAAGGATCATTTTATTTCACATATTTCTGATAAGAAGTCAGGTAAGATCACATTGATGCATTGTTTAAGTTATTTCATAATCCTTTGGATTCTCGATAGATGCTCTTGTGAAACCAACTTTAAACCATTTGCATGAGAAAGATAGACACTATGGTGAGATACTTGACCAAGATTAGTGAATTGAAGGATCATTTGCCACAATTGGAACTAAAATGTAGGGTGGGGAATTAATGACCATTAAAGATAAGTTTCCTATTCCGGTCATTGATGAATTATAAAATGAATCACAAGGAGAAAAAATATTTACCAAATTGGATCTTCGTTCTAGATATCATCAGATCAGAATGAGGAAAGAAGACATTCCAAAAACATCCTTCAGGACACATCAAGGTCATTATGAAATTTTGGTGATGTCATTTGGCCTTACCAATGCACCTTCCACATTTCAAAGTTTGATGAATTCTATATTTAAACCATTCCTAAAAAAATTTGTGTTAGTATTTTTTGACGACATACTTATCTATAGCAAATCTTGGGAAGAGCATGTACAACATGTTGATAGGATCTTAAAACTATTGGAGGAGCACCAACTATATGCCAATCCTTCTAAGTGTTCCTTCGGCATTCAGGAAATGGAATATTTGGGTCATATTGTATCTCACGAAAGCATCAAATTCAATCCTAACAAAATTAAGGCTATCATGGAATGGCCAATTCCTAGGACATTGAAGAGTCTTAGAGGATTTGTAGGATTGAAAGGCTACTACTGCAAGTTTGTCAAGAATTATGGTCAAATAGAAGCACATCTAACAAGGTTATTGAAAAAAGAGGCATGCTCTTGGACTCAAGAAGAAACCAAATATTTTGAAAATATCAAAGTGACTATGTGTACAACTCTTGTATTAGCCACACCCAACTCCAAAAAAACCTTTATTGTGGAATGTGATGCCTCAGGGAATGTAATGGTACAATTTTAATTCAAGAAGGAAGGCCCCTTGTCTTTGAAAATTGTCAAATTAAAGGAAAAAACCTACTCAAAATAATTTATGAAAAGGAAATGTTGGCCATACTACATGTAATTAAGAAATGACTCCCTTACCTAATAGGAAGACAATTCAAGGTAAGAACATATCAGGATAGCCTTAAGTACTTCCTGGAACAATAGTTATCATCAGAAGAGCAACAAAAATGGGTTACAAAGTTGTTAGATTATGACTTTGAAATTATATACAAAAATGGAAAACAAAATGTGGTGGCTGATGCACTTTCAAGAAAATAAGATGACACCGAGGGCTTACTTTGTGTTATTTCCATTATGCAATATGATTGAGTAAAAAAGCAAGGAAAAAATGGAAACAAGATAAAAAGGCATGCAAGATTATCTAACAACTGCAAGAGGAAAATTGTGTGGAAGAATGATTCACTATGGTACCAAGATCACCTATATTTATGTAAAAATTATCAACTCAAACAGAAGATACTTTTGGAATTGCACACTTCTCCTATAGGAGGACATTTAGGGTTCTTGAAAACATACCATAGGATCAAAAAAGATTTCTTCTAAGAAGGTCTTCAAAATGATGTCCAAAATTTCATGAAAGAATGTTTGATTTGTTAACAAAATAAAGGAGAGACAATCAAGATACCTGGTCTTTTATAGAAATTAGCCATACCAAGTTAGCATTGGGAAGAGGTCTCAATGGAATTTATCACAGGTCTACCAAAGTCAGAGGGAAGGACTATCATAATGGTAGTGGTGGATTGAATCACAAAGTATATGCCCATTTATGCTCTCTTTCTCGTCCTTTTAAATCAAGTGAAGTAGCTACGACATTCATGGATACAATTTAGAAGATACATGAAACCCCTAATATTATTGTAAGCGATAGAGATCCAATTTTTATTGGTAATTTTTGGAAGGAATTATTTTCTTGTTTTCGCACTCAGTTGGCTCATAGCTCATCTTACCATCCTCAATCTAATGGGAAAACTGAGATTGTGAATAAATGCTTAGATGGGTATATTCGTTGCTTTGCATATGATAAACAGAAAAAATGGGTCAAGCAGGTTCCCTTAACAGAATGTTGGTCCAACACATCTTTCCATACTTCATAAAAATTATCACCATTTATGGCACTTTATGGCTATCATCCTCCTTCCATCAAATCAGCCTTGAAATAGAAAGCTAAGGTTCAAGCAATGGAGGATCACATAGAGCACCATAAAAGTTCTCCAATTATTGAAGGATAACTTGGTTATAGTACAAAATAGGATGAAACAACAAGCAAATCAACATCGTAGTGAAAGGGAATTTGAAGTGGGAGATTGGGTATTTTTAGGCTACAACTTGTTGTAGGCACAACAGATCCCATTTTTTTACTGATAAAAATGGGAGCCCCACTTTTATTTTGAATGTAATTTGAAGTTCCTTTGTATGTTTTTTTGGGTATTATTGTTGTTGTCTTCATCCCTATCTCTTTCTCATGCTTTGTATATGATAAAAGTGTGCTGAAAAACCTTTTTTCTTCTTTTTTTTATGCGTTTTGTAAGTTGCGGAAAACATACTTTTTCTTGAAATTTTGTTGTTTCCGCAACCCCTGATCCGCAATCCGCAACTCGCAATGCGGATTGCAGATGTTGAAATTTTTTGAGTTTTAAATCTTTCCTTTCCTTTCCGCAACCCACAATTGTGGATTGCGGATGTCAAGAAACATTTTTTTTAATAAAACCGAATTTTCGGCTCCGCATTCTGCAACCCACAAATTGCGCATTGCGGAACGCAGAAAGAACTTAGTTTTAGAAATAAAATTGACGTTTCCACAACCTGCAACCCGAAAATTGCGGATTGTGGAAATCAGAAATCACAATAAACAAATTGAAATTGCAAACTCGCAACCCGCAACCCACATTGCAGATTGCGGGAAGATTGATTTTCCTATGAATTTACACCGCTCCATTCTCCGATTGCGGATTGCAGAAACATTAAACTATTTAAGTTCAAATTTTCACTTCCCCAACCCGCAACCCATATTGCGGATTACAGATTGTGGAAACCCAAAACTAAAACTACAAAAAACCGCTCCCGCAATTTCTTTTTCACTCTTCGTTTTTTAATCTTAGCCGTCGATTTCCTTCAAAATCTACGATCAGGATTCATCCCATGGTCGGTTAAATATTTCGAATTTTCACTGTTTTTCTGCCATTTTTGAATTGTGAATTTTACTTGGGCGAAATATTTTTACTGTGGATTTCTACCAGCTTTACAATTTCATCTTCCTTCTTCGATACATGTTGGTTTTCCGGTGCTTCTGTGATTTCTTTACGATAATTCAGGGTTAAAATAAGTTTATTAATTGTTTTCCTCATTATTAGATTTTTCAAAGTTTCTCAACCATGTCTAAGACCACCCGCTCGAAAACTGCCCTAAAGGAGCTTAAGAAAAAATACTCGAACAATCGTATCCTTTCAGACACAAATGGGAGGGTGTCCGAGACCCTTTACCTGGATTGGTCACGGATTTATTCCATTTTCGAAAACAATGAATTCTTCGAGATTCAACATAACCGGTCCTTTTACATGAACATTAGCAAATCCCAATTGCACGCCATTGCGACTAGACTAGCACTCATGCCCTACACCGATGCAATTAAATGGATAATTGACTATTCCCACCCGCAAGACCACTCTTTTAATGATAATTATGGGGCTCAATTAACTTCTTTCTGGCCTAAGGTATTTACCAGAATCTATGCCCTTAGGAAATTAGACCAACCGCTCCAAAAAACGTTCCTAGACTCCATTGCGACCCTATTCAACTTTGATGAAATGTTCATGTCGTGGATGGAAAACCCTGCAAGCTTTACACCCAAGGCTGACAAGTCCTATCCCATTTCCTTGTTCAAGGAACCATTCTCTTTATTGGAAGCCAAGTTCTGCAGATTATATGGGTTTCCAAATTGCTCACTATTCAAAGCCGAATGGGAACCCCTTGCTCACCATGTCCTCACTACAGGGGAGTCTTTCAATTGGGCTCAAATCTTATCAATGGAACTCAAGACAGTGATAAAAAAATATCAGAAGACCCCAGCTTCGGAAACCTACATTTTATTACTCAGCATATGTGATGGTTGTTTTCTGATCGACCTTTCAATTCCATCCTATGGGATGGAACTGGACTCTTTCTGCACCCCCGGTTCATATTTATTGCTCTGCACTATGGGAGGAAAATTTGTGACCATTTCATTGGTTCAATTTAGCTGATGATATTCAAGGAGGATGCTCCTACCTTCTCTGATCATGCCAAGACACATATCTCTACCATGGGTGACTGGTATGTAGGGGAATACTTCTCATATATCGGGATTTGGGGCAGTGATACATCCCATTTGTTACCTAGAGTTGTACCAGATAGGTTGGTTCTTGAGGAAGTATCCTTCCAAACAATCGTTGACGGTGTGTTTCCTAAACTGACTGGAGCCAAAAGAAGAGGATGGACCAAGTTCCCACTTAACCTTGGACCTCTATTAATTCATAATTCAACTCATGCTGCATTGCTTGGTAAGAGGATTGTCACCCTGAAGCTTCGGAAATCTCCTAAAAGGATGCATCATCCCAAGTCATTTTTGGCAAATCATTTTTCACAAGAACATATGAAAAGTACCTATGTTCATCAGACTGCTCCAGATGACTCCATGTACCAAGGTGCTAATTCATTTGTTGAAGTACTGAACATAACTGCTACCCTGGAGGAGAAGAATTTCATCTTCCAGTATCAACAAGAACTCAAGACCAAAGTCTTGCAATATAGGAAATTGAAGCTATCACTTGAGGAAAAAGCTCAGAAATATTTGGCAGAGAAGGAAGCACTAAAAGAAAGCGCCCCTTTGATGTTGACCTATGAAACTGATGATAAAGATAAGGCACTTGTTGAGGACACACCATTGCCGAAACCTTTGGCCACTCTCAATTCCCTAATTAAATCAGCTGCTGATATGAAAAGAGAACTTGCAGTGATGAGCTCAGTAGTGGAAACTCAATCTCTTGCTGCAACTACTCCAGCAAACGGGCAAAATATGGAGGGTTTTGTACCTAAAGTAACTATGCTGCATATTGAGGATAGTGATGTGGAGGATGAAGTCCTTCCTTCCAAATTTTGATGCCCAATTACTTTTCCTGTCACCCTGCTAGGTGTTATTTCAGCTACCCAGACTCCTTCCGATTCTTTGGAGGGAATAGTAATTGATGACCATGTCCCTGACATCCACTTCCCAGAGGTCACTATTTCCACAGCTGTAACACCTCCCACATCATTATACACTTCAAATGTTTCATCCTCCATCCCACCATCAGATGCAATGAATCTAGCGTCCAGATCAGCTGAGTCTCTTGTCATCCCTATTGTAACTTCCCAAGAGTCAGTTGTAACTCCAACCTTTGTCCCATCTACATAGTCTGCTGAAATCCAAGTGTCTGTTGTATCTTCAAAAATACCTATCATCCTAGTTTCTATCTCACTTCCAGAAATCATTACTTTGTCTTTTGTTTCCACCTCTTCACCATCACTCTCCAATATCATAACTCCTTTCATATCCACCAACCAAATCACCATGCCTATTCCAACTTATGTCGTATCCCAAACTGCACCTTTGGTCACAACATCTAATGTGTCCACATCCACAGCAGAAATAGTGTCAGATTTTGGAGAAGATGCAGTGGTTTCTTTAAGGGAATTTTTCTATAGCAAGTCAGAGAAGGCAGTGGTAAAAAGGGGCACCAAAAGGCATAGGGAAGGAACTGTTATGTAGGGCCCGTTCCCTAACCAAGTTATCTGGAAAAAAAATCTAATGATGTTCAGTAGGAAGCACTTGAAACTGCTGCAACAATGGGATCCTTTGCAGGGGCTAATTATGATTATGTTACTTCATTAAACAAGGAGATCGGGGTGAAGCAACCGGAATTGTAGAAGCTCGAGAAGGAGCAGATTCAAATCAATGAACAACATCATTCTCAACTGCAAGAGTTGAGAACTGAACATGACAATCAACTGAAGGACCTGCAAGCACAGAATGCAACTCTTCAACAACAGCTCCAGGATGCACAAGTGTTGAATGTGGGTTATGCTGAAAAGATTACAACACTTGAGCAACAGTTGAGAGACTCAATGGCTATAGCAATTGCTCCTTCTTTCTCAATATTTTCGAAAGAAGAATTTAAGGAGCTGGCCTTAAAGGTAAACGAAGATCACATGAACCTGTTGGTCAAGCTATTTAAATTCCTGGCCCTAAGATTCTGGATACATACAATACCTTTGAACGTCAGTCCGATGTCCTCTTTGAACACAATGAAAGAAGAGAAGAAGCAACCAGAGCTATGGAAGATGTAACAGACTGGAAAAAGTATATCAAAGATAAACTTGAAGCTATAACCAGGTCCTGGACAGTATTAAATTCAAAAGGATTAAAATCTCTTTGGAGTCACGGGAACATGCATGCGAGATAGTTGAGGCTACAATTTGAGAATCCCAGGCTGTTTGTAGCAGGAGGTGGTTCACGATTAACAATTTATTGACCATCTTGGAATTCCCAACCTTGGAATTAATTGAAAAATATTCCCCACCCAGGATTATGATCCAGCAGGTTGAAGAAAGATGTTCAAAGTCCAAAGAGCAGATAGAACAACTTGACCACATTTATATTTCTGAAATCAAACAACTAATTGAGTTACCCCTCAGTTTAGGGATGAAGATCAATTTTTTCCTGCGTGAATGGCAGAAGCTGAAGAAAAGAGAAGTTGAATCTTTTTCTTGTAATACGAAGCTATCACTTGAACTTGCCAAGTATCAGGATATCGGATATTTGTTAGATGTGTCTGCCAAGTGGCGAGTTGTTCTTGGAAGGCCTTAGATTAGTAATATTTTGTAATCCACATTTTTTGGGGGGATCTGTCCTTTTGTTATTTGATGTAAATTATTATTTAAGGGGGCTTAGATCTCATAGAAAGGGGAGAAAAAGATCACCAAAAGAGAACAAGGGATACTCTGTTTCCTTGAGGACTTGTAATTTGTTGCAGACTTAATGAAATCTAGTCAGTTTCTCTTAGCCATCTCTTTTGCAATATTTGTCAAATTTCTTTGATAAGTTCTGATTTCTCACTTCAAATTATTGGATGAACTCTATTTTGTGTTGCAAGTTTAATAAATGAATTGATCTACATGTCAGATTTCTCTTTACATATGATCCATGTGTTTTTATGTGTTAAGTAAATTTCTTTATTTAACTCATGCGATTTATTTCTGCAGCTGATAAACAATATTATTTATATTGATGCCAATTTGTCAATTAGCATGTCATAACGGAACAATCTTATGTATTCAAATTCTTTGGATAAAATTTATTCAATTTTCATTGTCTGATTTTTTTTAAAGCTGATAAGCTCAGATCCAATTTATATGTATATCGTTTGGTGATGCACTTATTGAACAATCAGATCTGACTATTCTGCAAATTCAAATCACATTTCTTAACTCCAGTCTAACTTAAATTAGTTATTTTCCAATTAACATTACTTACACTTTAGACATAATTTTTTTTCCTATCTTCCCTAACAGGAAGACAAATCCATTAGGATCCATCCACATAAGTTCCAACGGAATCCTGATATCCGTAGGAGTCAGTCACACCAAATAATTTGGGGATATAACCACTCTCGTGTAGGGTTGTTTGAAGCCTTTCAGATTGGGATGTCACCTTATGTTGATTACCTTGGAAAATATTCCAGCATCACACTCGAGGCTTCAACAAATGGCGCTAGAAGGAGGTACATGACTAGTCATGCCTAAAAAAACATTAGTAGACCTCCTCCAGCAATATTACCAATTTTTACCAGGATCCATACTCAAGCATCCACATCCTTGGATCAACCAGTGCAAGATTCAACTACAATACCTACTACCCCTATAACAGGACAAGAAGTTAGAAGGCCTGCGATTATCTTTGTATCACCAACTAGAGGGCCTCTCACCCTTGAGCAACTAAGGAAAAGTACTCAAGATATTACTGCTTGGGTGGAGCAGAGGATTGAAGAGCACGGGAACCTGAAACAGTTAATATTCCAACAACGTCAAGCTAACGATCCACATACTGAAATAGATAACACCGAGTCAGATAGTCAAAACATACATAATCAGAACACAAATCGACAATAACTGTTTCATGACTTTCAAATCGGATCACTATTTGAAGAAACATGTCAAGACCAAAATATACCACAACCCAACGTAGCATCCGATGGACCACCACCAACCCCTCCTTCATCATCTTCATCCTCATCTGAGGAATCATCAGACAGTGAGTCATCTACAAGTTCTTCTTCTGAGGAAGATATACCAATGGAAGATCGACAAAATAGACCTTGGTTAGACCAAGATGATGTGTTCATACCTGGAGAACAACATAGACTCCCTAAAAACCCAGAAAAATGGCTTCCCAAATTTAATCTAGATGATCAGTCTCCTGCAGAAGACCAAATCAAAACCTTCATGCAAGCTATTACATTGAGAAGTGTAACACATGAAGATGTAGTTTGTAGGTTGTTCCCTTATACCTTTTAATGGAAAGCATCCACTTGGTATTTTTCTCTAGAGGCCCGGTCTTTCGTTTCTTGGAATGATTTCGAAGCCCTATTTATCCAAAAATTTGGAGATGATAAAACTCCTGAGGATCTAGTCATTGATCTATCCTAAATGGAAATAAAAGGAAAAGAAAGGGTTAAATATTTCAACCAGATATTCTCCTACCTCAAAAATAGAATTCCCATCCATGTTCTTCCTGGAGAGGAATTATTAGTGGCCTACTACATTAAAGGTATTCCTATCCCTATTGCCATGTGGATGAAGAGAGATCATAAGGACAACTTGCAAGAGGCTTTTGCAGAAGCCATCCAGGTAGAGAAGGACATGTTTTGTTTAAAATATAATCCTGATACTCAATTTGATCAACCTTCTACCTCTCGCAAGAAACAAGAGAATACTCCTAAACCCACTGTACAAAATAAGGATCCCTTTGTAATGAATGACATGAATTTTTTTTGCATAAGATTTCTAATTACATGGAGGACTTGAAAAAGACCAACTCATAAAATCAAACTAATAACAAGGGTTTTGTAAGGCCACCTTTTAGGAGACCTTACCAGCCCCCTCATAATCAAACTCCACCTAATCATGATGAGGGGTTAACTGCTGAAGAATTTTATTCTATTTTCAGAGCTCTGGCTACTAAACCCCGTAATGCTCCTGATCATCCTATTGAGGGTCCTAAAGAGATTCAGAATCCAAAACCACCCGATGAACAAGAAGACCAACAAGTAAACACCATTAGTTATTTTTCAGAACTCCCTATGGTTGAAGAGGAGGAATGTGAGCATGAAACTTTTTTCAATGTTCAACACCCTTACAACACTAGGAGTAAAGGGAAACCTTCCCAAGAATCTTCAACATCAACATCCATTCCCAATAAAAGAAACACAGTAAAACAGAAGGAGACTATCATTCCTGAGATCGAATACAATTTAGCTGATGACTTGAAGAGAGTGAAGGATAACATATCTATGTTTGAGCTTTTGAAAATTCCCTCTATGAGAGACAGTCTTCCTAAAAGCATGATTGTAAATAAATCCAAGGAAGTTCAAAACAACAACCTAGAGACTTATTCTAAGCCCGGTAATCAAAATCCTAGTGGAAAGAAAACACCTCCTTTCTTGCTCACCTTTGAAATTTTTAACATGAATGTATATAAATGCATGATAGAAACAAGTGCTTCATATAATGTAATGCCATTGTTTGTCTGCAAAAAAATGAATGCATCTTGGGAACCCTTCCCTACCCAAATTTTTCAACTTGACCAATCAAGATTTAGGGTAGTAGGGGAATTGAAAAATATTCTTTTGACATTATTTGCTGACCCAAGGATCCACCAGACTATTGATATAGTCGTTGATAATATCCCTGAAACATCTGGAATGTGGCTGAGTAGAGAAAGGTCATAAAATATTAAAGGTTATTTTTCTACTGATTGGTCCCATTTATGGCTCCCTTACAATGGAAGACCTAATAAAATTAATATTATTAGAGAGCCATACATGAAACAAATAATCAATGGCCTGAATGATTCTAGTGAGCATGCTGCTTATTTTAGCTCACACATTGAACACTACACTTCTGACACATTCCTCGAGGATTTACCTGTTGACTCATCACCTATTGGGGATCTGCATAATCAATCTAAAATTGTATATTTTACCTCTGTCCCATTTTCTGGTTCCATTGTTCATAATGTTTATAATGTGAATACGAATTTTAGAGTATATTTAGATGCATGGACTTTGTCCTTTGATGGGTCAAAATATAAAGAGGGAGCTGGTGTTGGGTGTGTGTTAATAGATCCAAAGGGCACCAAGAGAATGATTGCTTGCATATTAGAGTTTGAGTGCACTAACAATATTGTTGAGTATGAAGCTCTGGTTCAAGGACTCAAGAAGGAAATTGATCTGGGCGCTCAGGTAATCGAGTGTTACAAGGATTCTGAAATCATTGTCAAACATGTAAGGAATAAAATCCACTGTATATATCCCCGTTTAGTAAATTATCAGAAACTTGTTAGGGATCTGACCAATTCTTTCAATGCATTCAATATTAAATCAGTCCCTAGATCCCAAAACTTTGATGCAGACTTATTGACTAATATTTCCTCTAGGTTGATCCCTCCTGAAGGTTTGTCTCCTGATACTTTCTCTATTGAGTTAGTGTACATACCGCTGATCCCTAATAATGTCACAAGTTGGAAAGTTTTTGACGATGATCAACAGATATTAGACTTCCTCACAGCTCAAGATACCTTCCAAGATGTGGCCATAGATGAGGTTGATCATGAAAAATATTTTTCTGACCCTAATTTTCCCTCCAACATCATTCCTAAGTCAACCATTAATTTGGAGAAGTACTATGACTTGCAGGAAAAATTCAAGCATAAAACTAACTGCAAAACACATAGTTCCTCCCTAAACTATCAACCTGTCAATCTAGGAACCGATCAAAACCCTCAGTTAATTAATTTAGGGATTGATTGTTCTCCTGACGGAAGAAAAGATTTTATTAAGCTGTGCAGAGAATTTAAAGATGTGTTTGCTTGGACCTATGATGATCTCAAGACTTTTGATACCCATATCATGCACCACAACATCCCCATGAAACCCAATGCTAAACCCTACCATCATAAACTAAGGAAGATGCATCCCGGTTTGGAGCCATCTGTTAAGAAAGCACTGGAGAAATGGTTAGCAGCCATGATTGTTTTTCCTATGAGGCACACGCAATGGATTGAAAATTTAGTTCATGTTCGAAAAAGAATGGGGAAATTAGATTGTGTGTAGATTTCAGAAATCTCAATAAAGCATCTGAGAAGGATAACTATCATGTCCCTCCTATGGAACAGATATTATAGAAAGTTGCAGGTGCTGAAATTTTTTTCCTGTTAGATGGTTTCTCAGGATACAATCAGGTACTAGTTTCCCCTGCGGACCAACTAAAAAATGCTTCCCGAACACCTTGGGGAACATTTTCTTACAGAAGAATTCCTTTTGGACTAATAAATGAAGGTGCTACTTTTCAGAGAGCTATGGATATAGCTTTCAAGGGTTTAATGCACAACTCTGTTATTATCTATCTTGATGATATTACAATCTATTCTAAAAAGAGGCATGATCATCTGTTTTCTCTTAAGTAGGTATTTGAACAATGTGAAAATCAGATCACATCCAAGAACTCTCCAAGAAATTACACTCTCTCATATGAAAAATCTCACACAACTAGTCAAAAGACACAAAAATAATGCACAAGAATGGATTTCTGTATTACTTCTCATGAATAATAATTACATCAGCCAACATATGAATGTTGTAGGCTGTTATTAAATAAAATTACAGCAATAATTCGAATGGCTAAAGATGCCAAAAGAATCTTCTATCCATCATACTTTCTAGAAATTGCCCATCCCCCGTAGGTGGCAAGTTGGCTTTCCAAATCTGCTCAAAAGCTCACGAATTGCTAAATTAGTGAGCTAAAGGTGAAATATAGGTAAAAGAAATGCCAAATACAAAATTGGAGTGGAAACGGTGTTAAGGAAAGTTTTTGGTGAGAAAAACACTTTCCTAGGTTGACTAGCTCTTTCCTTTGGGGGAAAAAGCAGTAAAAGCGGAAACTTTCTTCACAAATGCGCCCTCCTTCCTAAATGTTATCCAAAAATGTTTAGGAATGTGCCCAAGTGGCCTAGGATACTTGTAGAACACACCTTGCATGGAATCTTATCCTCCCATATTGCCTTGTGGGCCACACAATGGCAATTTCCTCAATTATTACATAGAATTAACCAACAAGTGATTAATTAATGCATCTTATGTAATTTAAATAAATTGTAGGAAGGATTAAATATTCCAACACCCCCTCTTAAGTCTGACTTAAATGATCTAAATATCAGAATATATAAAAAATGCTAAGGGCCCAGTAACAAGACTTGGTCATCCCGTACAAAATACTGTCGGTCCACAAAACAAGGATAGAAGGAAAACCTCATGGGAAAAACCTTCCCTCAAAACACAGACATAAAAAAATTGAAAGGTTGTTGATCAACCCTTAACTCCACCACATGTCCAACCATCCCAAGCAGTGATCTAAGATAGCTGAGTGTCTTCTCTGTGAAAGCCTTGGTGAAGATATCTGTAGTTTGCTCACCTGTGGGGCAATACTGCAAATCTATGATCTGGTCATGCACTAGTCCTCTGATGTAGGGCATATGAATCTCTATGTGCTTGGTCCTCTGCCTCTTTATTGGATCACATGAAACTCTAATGGAACTCTGGTTGTCACAATAAATGACAGTAGGAGTACTGAAAGAAATCTCAAACTCAGACAAAATCCCCTGCAACCAGACACACTGTGTAGTAGCATTCACTACTCTTTTGTACTCTTCCTCCGTTGAAGATAGTGCTATGGAATCATGTTTCTTACTGGACCAGAAAACAAGGCCACCTCCAAGCATGAAAACAAATCCTGATGTGGATTTCCTGTCAAGGCTATCACCAGCCCAATCCGAATATGTGAAACCCAAGAGATCTAAGCTCGAATCTGCCACATAGTGAATCCCATCACTCTTTGTGCCTTGCACATAATGAAGGATTCTTTTTGCAGCCCTCCAATGTAGCTCATGTGGCGGCTCCATGTATCTAGATGCCACACTCACAGCATATGCAAGATCTGGACGAGTGTGAGTCAAGTAGAGTAAGCTGCCAATCAACTGCCTGTAGAGTGTACTGTCAAAAAGCGGTGTAGATTATGCTTCTTCCATTCCGACTCCAGAAAGGAATGGAGTCTTAGAAGGCTTGCAATCAGTCATCTTAAACTTTTTCAACAGATCAGAAACATACTTTGACTGACATACCTTGGTACCTTCTTTTGTTTGTGAAATTTCAGGCCCCAAAAATTGCTTGAGAATTCCCAAGTCACTCATGGAGAATGCTTGGTGCATTGCGGTCTTAAGAGCTGCTATTTGTTCGGTGCTATCACCTATGATAAGCAAATCATCAACATACAACACTATTAACATAATAAAACCATTATCAAACTTCATATAGACATTTGGATCAGATTTACACCGAACATAGGATTGTGACAGCAAAAAACTGTCCATCTTCGCATACCAAGCCCTGGGGGCTTGCTTGAGTCCATACAAATATTTTTTAAACCTGCAAACAAGGTTTGGATCTGATGTGTGCCCCTGTGGCTGCTTCATATATATATCCTCCTCGAGTTCCCCATGGAGGAAAGCACTTTTCACATCCATGTGATGTACTTCCCACCGCTTGGAAGCTGCCACTGCCAAAACTAGTCTAATGGAGTCTTTCTGAGCTACCGGTGAAAATGTTTCATTATAATCAAGTCCTTGGACCTGAGAATAGCCCTTTTCTACCAGCCTTTCCTTGTACTTAATGGTTGTACCATCCTCTGCACATTTAGTCTTATAAATCCATTTGCATCTTACCAACTTTCTGCCTGCGGGGAGCTTGACTAGCTCCCAAGTTTCATTCTTCTGCAATGACTGAAACTCCTCATCCATAGCAATATTCCATCTAGGATCATGTGAGTCATCCTCATATGTTTGTGGATCAGAATCTATCATCATATAGCACTTCTCAGAAAGATAGGGATCATTCACATTGAGAGCAGTCTCAAACTGTGATCTAGTCCTCCTTTGGTCCTAAGGGTTGCCTGCTAGTTCACCTGCTGCTTGCAAATTTTTTGCAGCCCACTTAGGCCTTGTAGGTGAATTTATATCTGCAATAAATTAATCCTCATCATCGTAAATATCAGAATAAAAAATATCAGCAACATCACTTACTTCTTCTTCAGTCGGCGGTGAAGATGAGTCTCCAATTTCTGCGCTCTGAGAGGGCTCTTCCTCAAACTGCACACTTCTTTCGATGAATGCTTTATGAGTTGTCATGTTCAGAAAATTATATGCTTTGGAGTCCTCTGAATATACCACAAACAAACATGGTTGGCTTTGGGGCTGCATAGCCCTCCTCTTCTCAATCGGAATCCTAGCCCAAGCCTTTGAGCCAAAAATCCTGAAATGAGAGATATCCGATTTTTTACCTGTCCAAGCCTCGAAAGGAGTGATACCTTTGAGAGATTTGTGTGGCACTCTATTCTAAGTATAGGTGGCACAATTTATTGCTTCATCCCATATCTTAGGAGACAAACCTTTTGCCTCAAGCATTCATGTGGCCATCTCCTTAAGAGATCTGTTCTTTCTCTCAGCAACCCCATTCTGCTGAGGTGTATATGGAACTGTATGTTGCATCTGTATGCCTGATGAAGCACAAAATTGCTGAAACTCTGATTTCACATACTTGCCACCATTATCAGACCTTAACACTTTAATATTCCTACCAGACAGATTCTCAACTGAGGCTTTGAATAGCTTGAAAAACCCAAAGACTTCTGATTTAAGCTTGATGAAATAAACCCAACAGTACTTGCTAAAATCATCTATGAATGTGAGAATGTATTTTGCTTAATTCAATGACTCATGAGGAAATGGACCTGATATATCAGTGTGTATAAGTTCCAATGGTGCAGTGGTTCTCTCAGTGGTAGATCTCCCATACTTGTGCTCAGGGTGTTTTCCTAGGATGCAGGATTGACAGACACCTTTGGAAAATTTGATATTGGGCATCCCTATAACCATCTCTTTATCATGAAGTTGGGAAAGGTATTTGTAGTTTAGGTGGCCAAATATTTCATGCCATAGCTTGCTGGACTCATTGGCATGGGTCAGTAGAGCAGAAGGTGAAGAGTTTGGCACAAAATGAGAAAACTTGTAAATTCTAGAACAGTGGTCAGCAGTACCAAATGCAATAATTTTTCCTGTTGAAATTTCTGCTATCTCAACATCATTGGGGGTAAAGGTGACTCTCTTGGGAAGCCCTATATGGGTCATCTGATAGACTGACAATAGGTTTGCAGCAAGTCTAGAGACATATAAAACATTATTGAATGACCCAAAATCGAGATCTATACTATTTTTGCCTTTGCTAGAAGTTTCAGAATTGTCTCCCAATACAATATTCGGACCACTGGAAGAGTCAAGTGAAGTAAAATACTTACTTGCAGACACCATGTGTCTTGAAGCACCAGAATCAATGATGAATGATGAAGATTGGGAAGTGCCGTCCATCAGTGCATGAACTCTCTCTTTGTGATCAAAATTTGATCCTCCATCTTTTCTTCTTGCGCTCTTTGGGAGAGGGATGTTGGCTTTCTCCAATGCCTGAGTTAATTGGTCGATGGTATTCTTCATACAAGAGATTTCGGGATGAAAACCCTTGCTGCAATATGTGCACTTTGTCCTCTCATTCTTCTGTTCGGATTCTTCTTGAATTTTGATGGCTCTCCATTAAAATTCTGCTTGTCTTTCCACTCACCGGTGGGCTTCTTGAAGTTGCCTTTCTTCTTTCCTTTCGAATTCTTTGAGTCTCCAACATTTAGACAATGGTCTTTGGATGGATTTTTAATGGCTCCCATTAAGACCAGCTTGTCTTGTTCTTGAGTTAATGACTACATGAATTCTAAAAGTGACGGGCTCTTCCAATTTTTAATTGATTTCCGGGTGGAATGGAAGGTGGAAACAAAAATTGAATAGTCCGGGCCAAGCTTGGAGAGAATGGCCAAAACTAATTGCTCATATTTCTTTTCTATTCCACATTGCTTCAACTGCAATACAAGAGACTTGAATTTGGAGAAGAAGTCTTGTAGATTATCGAAATTCTGTGGGCTCAAAGAGACTAGCTCGTTATCCAATTGGTGGCCTCTCAATTCATCGATTTTATCGAACAATTCTTGAAGTTTCAGCCATACTTCATTGGGTGAAGTGAGGCCATCAAGATGAAATAAGAGTTCTCTGGATGTAGTGAGACATAACAGCCCATAGGCTTCATCTCTTCTATTATGCCATTTTGTTAGGAACCCATGTCTTTACTTTGTTAGTATGTTGTTGTTGGACGCATATGCTTTGTAAGTCGTCCCGTAGTATTTGTTAATCAATAGTTTATGTTATTGTTGTTGGCGCATATGCTTTGTAAGCCGCCCGTAGTATTGTTAATCCATAGTTTGTAACGGCCCATGGTTTCGACCCATAGTATTGGCGCCTAGAATTAGTATATAAGTGTGTGTTGAGACCTATGAAGGCACGGTGAAGTTATTTGTATTGAGCTTGCTCAAAGGAGGTTGCCCCCTCGAAGTGGCCTGTGATCAATACAAAAGTGATTCTGAGTTCTGTCATTTCTGCTATTTCGCGTATTCTTGTTAATTAATTGTTGCAGGTGCCTTACATCTAGTATCAGAGCACTTTCTTGGGCTCGTTGGGTGAAATTTCTGCCAAAAATTTTTTTTCACATCTGTTGCAGGTTCGGATTTGGGAATAATCCCCATCCGCTTAACTGTGGGAAGTACTTGGGCATAAGCCCTAAAACTCATTGTGAGGAGTACCACAGGAACCCCGAAGTAGCTGGCCCATTGAGAGGACCTGCCGGCGAAAAGGGAAACGACCCCTACCTGATTGACTAGTTTCCACCAGTGAGGTAAACCAAGAGCTGTCGTTTGTGGCAAAGCGGTTATCAGTTTTACCTGAGCCATGGAGTGAGGGGTATTGCCCCAATACGCAAGCCGTCAGACAGCATTGGTGGCCGAGTGAAACCCCTGAACTGTTAGGAAGCCGCACATACCTGGGGTCCATATCTACTTTCAGCTAAACTATTGTCGATCACTGCTGCGCCGTTTCAGATCTATTTTCCAAGCCGTTCCAGATTCAGCCGTTCTCAGTCCAATCGGCGCTGTTCCAGATTTCTTTCGAGCCGTAGCTGCTCCAGTCTGAGATAAAAAAAATAAAAATAAAAAATAAATAAAATAAATAAAAATAAATAAATAAATCCTGGTTATGGTTGTCACCCGTGCAGGAGCAAAAACCATGGAGGAAGCACTTGCAGCCATCCAAGCCAAACTCCAGGATCTGGATGAAACATTTCTCGGTCTCCATCTTGAACATTCAGCTATGAACAACAAACGGCAGTCCGAGTCTTCAGTAGACAATGGGTTCTCTGCTTCCAGCAATTTCCGTGGTCCGAAGCTTGATTTTCCTCGCTTCAATGGTACCGATCCAACTGGATGGATCTATCGTGCAGAACAGTATTTCAGTCTGCATAATACTTTTGATGCCAACAAAGTTCCACTGGCATCCTTTCATTTGGAACAGGAAGCTCTTCAATGGTACCACTGGTACATCAAGGCTCATCCAGAGCCCAACTGGCCAAACTTTTGCCAGCTCCTTTTGCAACGATTTGGTCCTAGTGCTTTTGATGACTTCACAGGAGCCCTCACTAAACTTCGCCAAACTGGCACTGTGAGAGAGTATCAGACGGAATTTGAGAATCTAGCCAACCACACCGAAGGATTGTCTGATGAATTTTACCGGAGTTGTTTTATCAGTGGTCTAAAGGATGCCATTCGCTCTGAGGTCAAAATGTTCTTCCCCAACACAATGATGGAAGCACTCGGGTTGGCTAAGTTGGAAGAAGACAAGCTTGCAGCCCAACAACGCTCCAAGCCCACTTTTGTTCCCTTCCGAAATATGGGTTCTCAGCGACCACCTATACCGCAGGCTCCTCGACCGACTCCTATCAAGCGTTTGTCTGAAACAGAGATGCAAGCACACAGAGAAAAGGGGCTTTGCTATAATTGTGATGAGAAATTCACTCGGGGACATAGATGTGTTCAGAAAAAGCTCTATCTCCTGGATGTGGAGTCTCCGCCTGCCTCGGAAATGGGTGACGAAGATCCAGAAACCTTGGATGCTCCGGTCGACAGTCAGGAACCGCCTATTGACCCTCCGTCTCAGGATGACCAGCCAGAGATATCTCTCCATGCTTTAGCTGGAATCACCACCCCCCAAACAATGCGGGTCAGGGGATACTTCAAGAAGCTTCCTCTTACAATCCTCATTGATTCTGGTAGCACTCATAATTTCATTGACCCTCGGATCGCCAAACAAGCTGATTGTTTTATCCATCCTTGCTCCAACTTTGAAGTCATGATTGCCAATGGGGGCACCTTACCTTGCAAAGGGAAGTGTCGAAATGTGCGTATCTCCATGGGAGATTATATCTTGCGCTCGGACATGTTTGCCTTGCCCTTAGGCGGATGTGATGTGGTTTTGGGTGCTCAATGGCTACGCACACTCGGCCCTATCTTATGGGATTTTGCCGAACTTTGGATGCAGTTTTCCCTCAATGGACACAAACACACATTGACAGGATTACAACCAGGTTCTCTCAGCATCATCAGTTCACATCGCATGGAAAAACTCCTCAAGAAGAGTTCACATGGTGTCATCGCTCAGATCCATTCCATCCAGATGCAACCATCAGCGGTCTCCACTACTCCTTTGGATCTACAACAAATTCTGGATCGATATACAGGTGTCTTTGCTGAACCAGTGGGATTACCACCTTCCAGGCCAGAAGACCATCGTATTCAGCTCCTTCCTGGCAGCGTTCCTCCCAACATCAGGCCCTATCGCTACCCATTTCACCAAAAAACGAAGATTGAAATGCTCGTTCGGGACTTATTGAAGCAAGGTATTATTCGCCCAAGCACTAGTTCCTTTTCTTCTCCAGTTATTCTTGTCCGCAAAAAAGATGGGTCATGGCGCCTCTGCATTGACTTCCGAGCACTTAATCACCTCACCATCAAGGATAAGTTTCCAATTCCTATTGTTGATGAGCTTCTTGATGAGCTTCATGGGGCTCACTTTTTCTCCAAGTTGGATATTCGTTCTGGGTATCATCAAATTCGGGTTCATGAGGATGATATTCCTAAAACAACTTTTCGCACACATGATGGCCATTATGAGTTTTTGGTCATGCCCTTTGGCCTCACTAATGCTCCTTCCACATTCCAGGCCGTAATGAATAAAATATTTCGACCCTACTTGCGGAAATTCATTCTGGTATTCTTTGATGATATCCTCATCTACAGTAAAACATGGGATGAACATCTCCAGCATCTGGATCTTGTCATGCAACTTTTCTCTGACCATCATCTCCATGCCAAGCAGTCTAAATGTGTTTTTGGACAAAAGGAAGTTGAGTATCTCGGGCATATTATCTCAGCACAAGGGGTTCGCGTGGATCCTGCCAAAATCGAGGCCATGAACAATTGGCCACATCCTCAGACACTCAAGAGCCTTCGTGGTTTTTTGGGGTTGACTGGCTACTACCGTAAGTTTGTCAAGGATTATGGGAAGATTGCAGCTCCATTAACTGCTCTATTAAAAAAAGATGCTTTTACATGGACACCTGATGCTCAGTGTGCATTTGACAAACTAAAACAAGCTATGTGTACTACACCTGTGCTAGCTATGCCCGATTTTTCCAAGCCCTTCACTATTGAGAGTGACGCTTGCGGCAATGGAATTGGTGCTGTTCTCCTTCAAGATGAACACCCCATCGCGTTCACCATCAAAGCCCTTTCAGGTAAGAATTTAGCTGCCTCTACCTATGAGAAGGAAATGATGGCTATTTTGCATGCAGTACAGAAGTGGCATCCATACCTATTAGGGAATCATTTCTGCATCAAGACTGATCACCAGAGTCTGAAATATTTCTTGGACCAGCGTGTCTCCTCCCCGACACAACAGAAATGGGTTAGCAAACTCATGGGTTATGACTATGAGATCACTTACAAGAAGGGTAAAGACAATATTGTGGCAGATGCTCTTTCTCGCACATTTGATGCCCAAGGTTCTCTTTCAGCTATTTCTATGCCTGTTCCAAATTGGTTACAATCTGTTCAACAGGGTTACGTCAATGACTCTTCCTTATCTCATATCATCCAACGCTTGACCAACAATCCTTCGGATGTCCCACATTACTCTTGGGATGGTGCTTCTCTGCGATACAAGGGTCGTCTGGTGCTTCCCCAAAACACAGATCTTCAACAGGCTGTCTTCTATGAACTCCATGCTTCTCCATCGGCCGAACACTCTGGGTTCCTCAAAACATATGAACGAGCACGGCGTAACTTATTTTGGCAGGGCATGAAAAGGACAATTCAACAGATGGTGGCCGAATGTGATATTCGTCAGCGCAATAAGGGTGAAACAACACTCCTTCCAGGATTGCTTGAACCCTTGCCCATACCTACACGGATTTGGACAGATATTTCTATGGATTTCATTGAAGGGCTCCCTAAATCTGGCGGGAAGACAGTGATTCTTGTTGTGGTTGATCGTCTCTCCAAATATAGTCATTTTTGCGCTCTCATCCATCCTTATACAGCCTCCTCTGTCGCTCAAATTTTTATGGACCAGATCTTTCGTCTTCATGGCATCCCTTCTTCCATTGTCTCGCATCGTGATGCGACTTTCACTAGTCATTTTTGGACAGAACTATTTCACCACACTGGCACCAAACTGAAGATGAGTTCAGGGTATCACCCACAAACAAATGGTCAGACTGAAATTGTCAATAAATGCTTGGAAACTTATCTTCGTTGCTTCACCTCAGAACAACAACATCAGTGGGCAAAGTGGCTCCCTCTCGCTGAATGGTGGTACAATACCTCTTACCATACTGCCTCTAAAATGACCCCATATGAAGCAGTCTACGGTCAGGCACCTCCAGCTCTTCTTTCATACACCCCCACCAGTTCACCAGTTCAGGAAGTTGACAAGGTCCTTCGCAACCGCGATCAGATTCTTCACATTTTGCGGGACAATCTTCACATGGCAAGAAATTGCATGAAGCAACAAGCTGATCAGCACCATTCGGAGCGCACTTTTCAAGTCGGCAATATGGTTTTTCTTCGTCTCCAGCCGTACAAACAATCCTCCTTGAAACTCAAAGGGCGTCATAAGCTCGCTCCAAAGTTCTATGGGCCATATCGGATCCTTCAGAGGATTGGGTCCGTTGCTTATAAATTGGAACTTCCTCCTTCTTCCCGCATTCATCCAGTCTTTCATGTCTCTTGTCTGAAGAAAGTTCTTGGCACCAACATCAGCGGCCAAACGATTTTACCCGAACTGGATAATGAAGGATCCATCCTTTTGGAGCCAGAGGCCATCCTCAATCGGCGCACGCGTCAGCTTCGCTCTCGTTCTATCACAGAGGTCTTAATTCAGTGGCACGGCATGCAACCAGAGGATGCTACATGGGAACCACTCCTTCAAATTCAACAACAATTTCCACATCTAAAGCTTTGAGGACAAAGCTTTTTTTTAAGGGGGAGGGGATGTTAGGAACCCATGTCTTTACTTTGTTAGTATGTTGTTGTTGGACGCATATGCTTTGTAAGTCGTCCCGTAGTATTTGTTAATCAATAGTTTATGTTATTGTTGTTGGTGCATATGCTTTGTAAGCCGCCCGTAGTATTGTTAATCCATAGTTTGTAACGGCCCATGGTTTCGACCCATAGTATTGGCGCCTAGAATTAGTATATAAGTGTGTGTTGAGACCTATGAAGGCACGGTGAAGTTATTTGTATTGAGCTTGCTCAAAGGAGGTTGCCCCCTCGAAGTGGCCTGTGATCAATACAAAAGTGATTCTGAGTTCTGTCATTTCTGCTATTTCGCGTATTCTTGTTAATTAATTGTTGCAGGTGCCTTACACATTTAGATTTCTCCACTGCTGAGGTTGGCTCAACTACTGTTGACATGGTCACCCTATAGATCCCTTTGCTCCTCAGTAGAATCTCCATCTGTGCTTTCCAATCAAAATAATTGAAAGGAGTGAGGATGATTTGCTGTGTATGATCCATTGCTGCAACTGATATAAATTTTGGACTGAAATTAGAAATTTCAAAATGCGCCCTGCAAAGAATAGAATTCACCCGGTGAATTGATCAATGCGCCCTTCCTGAGACTGTTGGATCCTGCAAGACAATCAATAGATGAAAGGAATAGCTTGATGGCTCTGATACCATGTGAAAATCAGATCACATCTAAGAACTCTCCAAGAAATTACACTCTCTCATATGAAAAATCTCACACAACTAGTCAAAAGACACAAAAATAATGCACAAGAATATATTTATGTATTACTTCTCATGAATAATAATTACATCAGCCAACATATGAATGTTGTAGGATGTTATTAAATAACATTATATCAATAATTTGAACGGCTAAATATGCCAAAAGAATCTTCTATCCATCAGACTTTCTAAAACTGCCCATCCCCCCTAGGTGGCAAGTTGGATTTCCAAATCTTCTCAAAAGCTCACGAATTGCTAAATTAGTGAGATGAAGGTGAAATATAGGTCAAAGCAATTCCGAATACGAAATTGGAGTGGAAATGGTGTTAAGGAAATTTTTTGGTGAGAAAAACACTTTCCTAGGTTGACTAGCTCTTTCCTTTGGGGGAAAAAGCAGTAAAAGCGGCAGCTTTCTTCACAAATGCGCCCTCCTTCCTAAATATTATCCAAAAATGTTTAGGAATGTGCCCAAGTGGCCTAGGATACTTGTAGAACACACCTTGCATGGAATCTTATCCGCCCATATTGCCTTGTGGGCCACACAATGGCAATTTCCTTAATTATTACATAGAATTAACCAACAAGTGATTAATTAATGCATCTTATGTAATTTAAATAAATGGTAGGAAAGCTTAAATATTCCAACAAACAATGTAGAAAGTATGGGATCTCACTGAATCCAAAGAAATCCATTTTCACAGTTACTGAAGGTAAGCTTTTAGGATTCATTGTTTCAAAACACAGAATGATTATTGACCCTGAAAGGACAGACGCCATTACCAAAATTGGACTCCCTGCTTCGAGAAAATCCATGCAGTCTTTCTTAGGTAAGATTAACTTTGTTAGAATTTTTGTGCCTAATTTTGCACAGATTGTTAAACCTTTACAAGATTTAATTAAGAAGGATATACAATTCAAATGGTGTGATACTCAAAGAAACGCCTTTGCTGAAATTCAGAAAACCATCGTTGAAGCTCCTACTCTAATGTCTCCTGATTTCACTAAAGATTTTATTTTGTATACATTTGCTACATATTTCTCATATGTTGTTGTCCTGACACAGAAACATGATGATGACGTTGATATTCCTATTTCTTTCATGAGTTCTACCTTCAAAGGGGTTGAGTTGAATTACTCCCATATTGATAAGCATGCTTATGCGGTTTATAAGTCTGTAAAACATTTTAGACCCTATATTTTGAAATCTAAGACTAAAGTAATTGTCCCTTATGCAACAATAAGGAATGTTTTGGTTCAGAAGGAACTTGGAGAAAAACGTGCCCACTGGATGACAACTCTTCAGGAATACGACCTCGAAATTAATCCTGCTAAAATTGTAAAGGGACAAGGTTTGTGCTTACTTACTGCCTAGTCTAATGAGCCTGTACAGGAACAACTTGAATGGAATCAGGAGGAAAGTACATCTGAAAGTTCTGTAAATGTTATTTCTACACCAACATCTGAATGGTATGACGATATCGGGTTTTTTCTTACACATGGGTTTGCTCCTCAAACCCTAGATTTCAAAAAGCATAGGGCTTTAAGATTGAAAGCTGCACCATATTAGTTGATTGATGATGTGATTTTTAGAAGAAATTATGATGGGGTTTTTCTTAGATGTTTGGAAAAAACTGAAACTGACAACATCTTGTTGGAATTTCATGCAGGACCCGCAAGAGGACACTTTTCAAGATAAACCACCGCCCATAAAATTCTCAGAGCAGATTATTACTGGCCAACCCTATTCAGAGATGCATATGCCTTTGCCAGAAAATGTGAATCTTTCCAAAAATGTGTTGGTAAAGTCAAGAAGCCTTCCTTTCCCCTTCAACCAGTCACAGTCCAATTTCCATTCCAACAATGGGGACTGGATTTTGTTGGTCCTATCGCCCCTGCCTCCTCTTTGCAACATAGATACATATTGACAGCCACATACTACTTCACTAGGTGGGTAGAAGCAACTCCCCTTAGGGTGGCCAATACAAACTCAGTAATATCCTTTTTGGAAAGAAATATAGTCACTAGGTTTGGGGCCCTCGAGTTTCTGGTTTTTGATAATGCTTCCTACTTCTCCTCTATGGATCTTACTTAGTATGCCCTTGAGAAAGGGATTAAGCTTAAATATTTTGCCAACTATTATCCACGGGGTAATGGGATTGTCAAGTCTTCGAACAAGAACCTGATTAACATATTGAAGAAGACTACAGCTACCCATCATAAGAATTGGAACACTCAACTATTTAATGCTCTTTGGGAAGACCGTGTAACCCCAAAGGCTGCCATTGGGAATTCCCCTTACTATTTGGTTTATGGTAAGGAGTCCATTTTACCATCTAATCTTTTGATCCCTTCCTTGCAATTAGCTCATTCAATACAACATGATGGCTCTTCTCCCCTTCAACAAAGGATTGACTCATTACTAAAATTAGAAGAGGAGAGGGAGAAGTCTAAGAATAATCTATATCAACATCAACAATTGGTGAAAAGATGGTTTGACGAAAAATCCTCATTGATACGGATTTCAAAGTGGGAGATTTGGTTTTGAAATGGGACAAACAACATAAGGATAAAAATGACTATACCAAATTCCAATGCTTGTGGCTAGGGCCATTCATTCTTACAAAAAAGCTTGGCCCTAGTACTGTCCGGTTACAAACACTAGAAGGTGTCTCTGAAACCTATCCAGTTAATATCCAACTGCTCAAGAAGTATTTTATTTAAGATAAGCATTAGCTTATCTGTACACAGGTGTGGTTTGTTTATTTTCCCTCTTCTTTGGTTTGTTTTTCTTTGAGTTTGCTTTCCTCCAAAGTATGATAATGATAAGACATTTGGCAGAGGCTGCTGATCAGTGCATCCCAGATCAATCCAATTTGAAAATTTGGGATGGTTATGTTAGATCCACTATACACAGTCTATACGCCAAGGTGTACTTTCATGAGATATAACAACCAATATACACAGATCTCTAATTGATGCTTCCCCACCCGAATCATCATTTTTTTAATGTTTTCGTTTTGAAAATTGAAGCTATAGGAGTGACTAGGTTTTTTTGCCTTATGTTCCATTAGTGATTGGCAGTAAATCTTTATATCCCGATCAATCTTTCTTTGTTTTGGACCTCACCATGATCATCTTGAAATTAAGTACACTTAAATAACTGTGGATTGCAAGATGGGGGGTCTTATCACAAGCCAACCCATTATGTTCATAGATGCTTGGTGGAATGACATCTCCATATATGGTCATCAAGCTAGGGAGGTGAATTTCAGTTGTTGCTGGAAGGTGGAAGATCCTATCACAGGTCGGTCCATTCTTGATCTACAAGTATCAATGAGTAACACTACTGATATGTGGTCATCAAGCCATGGTAGTGTCTTGCAATTCACATCTATAATAAGCCTTGTTTTTCTCTTTTATGTTGCTAAGACAACCTGTTGCATTCAAGGACAGGGGGTCTTATTTCAAGCCATCCTGCCCATGATCGTGAATTTTATTTTGGACTGAAATTACTTCTATATGGTCACCAAGCCATAGTAATTGCTTTTGGTGTCAAAATTAAAAGACAAGGAGTCTCCTTACAGAGCTAGCTTGTTCAGTTTCCAGGTAAGGTTTGTGAATGGAATTGCCAAAACTTGATCACCAAATCAGGGCAGTGGCCTTGTTTCAACATATTCCTAGTAATTATAATAAAAAATAAAAATTTGAGCGACGAAGTTAATAATTCTGTGAATAAATGGTTAAATAATTCAAGATGACAAGATGATCTGGTGATATGGAATAGTTGTAAGGTTGTTTCCAAGGTTGATCACAAACTACCCTCTCATGTTTACATAATGGATCAAGGATTACCTCTTTGCTGCTAAGTTCTTTTTTCGAATGGACTTCATCATAAATGATTTCAGTTGGTGATATATCAATAATATGAAATTAACTCTGTTGTTTTGTTTGTGATCTTATGAAAACATCTTCTAGTTGCAGACTGAAGCATCTTTTATGCTTGTATGGCCTTTTCTCGAATTTGAAGACTATGTTTGCAGAGATAACTGCTTCGCCTAGCCAGTCGCCATTTGTTGTAGGCACAACAGATCCCATTTTTTTACTGATAAAAATGGGAGCCCCACTTTTAATTTGAAGGTAATTTGAAGTTCCTTTGTATGGTTTTTTGGGTATTAGTGTTGTTGTCTTCATCCCTATCTCTTTCTCATGCTTTGGATTTGATAAAAGTGTGCTGAAAATTACTTTTTTATGTGTTTTGTATGTTGCGGAAAACATACTTTTTCTTGAAATTTTGTTGTTTCCGCAACCCCCGATCCGCAATCCGCAACCTGCAATGCGGATTGCGGATGTTGAATTTTTTTTGAGTTTTAAATCTTTTCTTTCCGCAACCCGCAATTGCGGATTAAGGACGTCGGGAAATGATTTTTCAATAAAATCGAATTTTTAGTTCCGCATTCCGCAACCCGAAAATTGCGCATTACGGAACGCGGAAAGAACTTAGTTTTAGAAATAAAATTGATGTTTCTACAACTCGCAACCCGCAAATTGTGGATTGCGGAAATCAGAAATCACAATAAACGAATTGAAATTGCAAACCCGCAACCCGCATTGCGGATTGCGGGAAGATTGATTTTCCTATGAATTTTCACCACTCCGTTCTCTGATTGCGGATTGTAGAAACATTAAACTATTTAAGTTCAAATTTGCACTTCTGCAACCCGCATTGCGGAAACCCAAAACTAAAACTACAAAAAATCGCTCCCACAATTTATTTTCCGCTATTCGTTTTTTAATCTTAGTCATCGATTTCCTTCAAAATCTACGATCGGGATTCATCCCACGGTCGGTTAAATAATTCGAATTTTCACTATTTTTCTACCATTTTCAAATTGTGAATTTTACTTGGGCGAAAGATTTTTACTGCCAATTTCTACCAGTTTTACCATTTCATCTTCCTTCTTCGATACAGGTTGGTTTTCCGGTGCTTCTATGATTTATTTACGATAATTCAAGGTTAAAATCAATTTATTAATTGTTTTCCTCATTATCATATTTTTCAAAGTTTCCTAACCATGTCTAAGAACACCCGCTCGAAAACATCCCTAAAGGAGCTTAAGAACAAAGACCCGAACAGTGGCATCCTTTCAGACACAAATGGCAGGGTGTCCGAGACCCTTTACTTGGATTGGTCACAGATTTATTCCATTTTCAACAACGATGACTTCTCTGAGATTCAACATAACCGGTCCTTTTACATGAACATTAGCAAATCCCAGTTGCACGCCATTATGGCTAGACCAACACTCATGCCCTACATCGATTCTATTAAATGGATAATTGATTATTCCCACCCGCAAGACTGCTCTTTTAATGATAAGGCTGGGGCTCAATTAACTTCTTTCCATCCTAAGGTATTTACCAGAATCTATGCCCTTAGGAAATCAGACCAGCTACTCAACAAAAATTTCCTAGAATCCGCTGCGACCCAATTCAACTTTGATGAAATGCTCAAGTCGTGGATGGAAAACCATGCAAGCTTTACATGCAAGGCCGACAAGTCCTATCCCATTTTCTGGTTCAAGGAACCATTCTCTTTATTGGAAGCCATGTTCTGCAGATTATATGGGTTGCCAAATTGCTCACTATTCAAAGTCAAATGGGCACCCCTTGCTCACCATGTCCTCACTACAAAGGATTCTTTCAATTGGGCTCAAATATTATCAGTGGAACTCAAGACAACGATAAAAAAATATCAGAAGACCTCAGCTTCCAGGAAACCTACATTTTATTACTCAGCATATGTGATGGATTTTTTCTGCTCGGCCTTTCAATTCCATCATATGGGATGGAATTGGACTCTGTCTGCACCCCCAGTTCATATTTACTGCTCTGCACTATGGGAGGACAATTTTGTACCTCTTATATATGATATTGGTGACCATTTCATTGGTTCAATTTACCTGATGATCTTCAAGGAGGATGCCCCTACCTTCTACGATCATGCCAAGACACTTATATCTACCATGGGTGACTGGAATGTAGGGGAAAAATTCTCATATATCAGGATTTGGGGCAGTGATACAGCCCATTTGTTACCTAGAGTTGTACCAAACAGGTTGGTGCTTGAGGAAGTATCCTTCCAGGCAGTTGTTGATGGTGTGTTTCCTAAACTGACTGGAGCCAAAAGAAGAGGATGGCCCAAGTTCCCACTTAACCTTGGACCTCTAGTAATCCAAAATTCAAATCATGCTGCATTGCTTGGTAAGAAGATTGACACCCTGAAGCTTAGGAAAGCTCCTAAAAGGATGCATGCTCCCAAGTCATTTTTGGCAAATCATTTTGCACAAGAACATATGAAAAGTACCTATGTTTATCAGACTGCTCCAAATGACTCCATGTACCAAGGTGCTAATTCATTTGCTGAAGTATTGAACAGAACTGCTACCCTGGAGGAGAAGAATTTGATCTTCTAGTATCAACAAGAACTCAAGACCAAAGTCTTGCAGTACAGGAAATTGGAGCTATCACTTGAGGAAAAAGCTCAGAAATATTTGGCAGAGAAGGAAGCACTGAAATCAAACGCCCATTTGATGCTAACCTATGAAATTGATGATAAAGGTAAGGCACTTGCTGAGGACATACCACAGCCGAAACCTTTGGCCACTCTCAATGCCCTAATTCAATTAGCTGCTGAGATTAAAAGAGAACTTGCAGTGATGAGATCAGTAGTGGAAACTCAGGCTGTTGTTGCAACTACTCCAACAAAAGGGAAAAATATGGAGGGTTATGTACCTAAAGTAACTATGTTGCATATTGAGGATAGTGATGTGGAGGATGAATTCCTTCCTTCTAAATTTTCATGCCCAGTTACTTTTCTTGTCACCCTACCAGATGTTATTTCAGTTACCCAGACTCCTTCCTATTCTTTGGAGGGAATAGTAATTGATGACCATCTCCTTGACATCCACTTCCCAGAGGTCACTATTGCCACAGCTGTAACACCTCCCACATCATTAGACACTTCAAATGTTTCATCCTCCATCCCACCATCATATGTCACGACTCTAGCGTCCACATCAGCTGAGTCTCTTGTCATCCCTGTTGTAACTTCCAGGAGTTAGTTGTAACTCCAACCTCTTCCCCATCTACACAATCTGCTAAAATACAAGTGTCTTCTATATCTTCAGAAATACCTGTCATCTCACTTCCAGAAATCATTACTTTGTCTTATGTTTCCACCTCTTCACCATCAATCTCCAATATCATGACTCCTTTCGTATCCACCACCCAAATCACCATGCCTATTCCAACTTCTGTCGTATCCCAAACTGCACCTTTGGTCACAACATCTGATGTGTCCACATCGATAGCAGAAATAGTGTCAAATTTTGGAGAAGATGCAGTGGTTTCTTTAGGGGATTTTTTTCTATAGCAAGTCAAAGAAGGCAGTGGTAAAAAGGGGCACCAAAAGGCATAAGGAGGGATTTGTTATGCAGGGCCCAATCCCTAACCATGTTATCTCGATAAAAAAATCTAATGATGTTCAACATGAAGCACTTGAAACTACTACAGCAATGGGAGCCTTTGCAGGGGCTAATTATGACTCTATTACTTCATTAAACAATTAT
Source organism: Larix kaempferi (assembly GCA_027924585.1). Lineage (NCBI taxonomy): Eukaryota > Viridiplantae > Streptophyta > Pinopsida > Pinales > Pinaceae > Larix > Larix kaempferi. The sequence continues at coordinate 15,674,898 of BSBM01000050.1, read as the reverse complement.
ATCAGGGTGAAGCAGCAAGAATTGCAGAAGCTCAAGCAGGAGAAGATTCAAATCAATGAATAACATCATTCTCAATTACAAGAGTTGAGAATTGAACATGACAATCAACTAAACGACCTGCAAGAACATAATACAACTCTTCAACAACAGCTCAAGGATGCACAAGTGTTGAATGTGGGTTATGTTGAAAAGATTACATCGCTTGACCAACAATTGAGAGACTCAATGGCTATAGCAATTGCTCCTTCTTTCTCAATATTTTCCAATGAAGAATTTAAGGAGCTGGCCTTAAAGGTAAACGAAGATCACATGAACATGTTGGTCAAGCTATTGGAATGCCTGGATGAGATTTGGGATACCTACAATACCTTTGAACATAAGTCCGAAGTCCTCTTTGAACACAATGAAACAAGAGAAGAAGCAACCAGAGCTATGGAAGATTAAACAGACTGGAAAAAGTATATCAAAGATAAACCTGGAGATATACTAGTCCTGGATAGTATTAAACTTAAAAGCATTAAAATCTCTTTGGAGTCATGGGAACATCCATGCGAGATAGTTGAGGCTACAATTCAATAATATCAGGATGTTTATAGCAGGAGGTGGTTCACGACCGACAATTTATTGACCATATTGGAATTCCCAACCTTGGAATTAATTGAAAAATCTTCCCCACCCAGGATTATGATCTAGGAGGTTGAAGAAAGATGTTCAAATTCCACAGAGCAGATAGAACAACTGTACCACATTTATATTTCTGAAATCAAACAGCTAATTGAGTTACCCCTCAGTTTAGGGATGAAGATCAATTTTTTCCTGCGTGAATGGGAGAAGCTAAAGAAAAGAAAAGTTGAATCTTTTTCATGTAAGACACAGCTATCACTTGAACTTTCCAAGTATCAGGATATCGAAGATTTGTTAGATGTGTCTACCAAGTGGCGAGTTGTTCTTAGCAGGCCTTAGATTAGTAATATTTTGTAATCCCCATTTTTGTGGGGATCTTTCCTTCTGTTATTTGATGTAAATTATTATTTAAGGGGGCTTAGATCTCATAGAAAGGGGAGAAAAAGATCACCAAAAGAGAACTAGGGATACTCTGTTTCCTTGAGGACTTGTAATTTATTGCAGACTTAATGAAATCTAGTCAGTTTCTCTTGGCCATCTCTTTTGCAATATTTATCAAATTTCTTTGACAAGTTCTGATTTCTCACTTCAAATTATTGGATGAACTCTGTTTTGTGTTGTAAGTTTAATAAATGCATTGATCTATGTGTCAGATTTCTCTTTACATATGATCCATGTGTTGTTATGTGTTAAGAAAATTTCTTTATTTAACTCATGCAATTTATTTCTGCAGCTGATAAACAATCTTATTTATATTGATGCTAATTTGTCAATTAGCATGTCATAACATAACAGTCTTATGTATTCAAATTATTTGGATAAAATATATTCAATTTTCATTGTCTGATTTTGTTTAAAGTTGATAAGCTCAAATCCTATTTATATGTATATCGATTGGTGATGCACTTATTGAACAATCAGATCTAACTATTCTGCAAATTCAAATCACATTTCTTAACTCCAATCTAAATTAAATTAGTTATTTTTCAATTAACATTACTTACACTTTAGACATAAAAAAATTTCATATCTTCCCTAACAGGAAGATAGATCCATTAGGATCCATCCACATTAGTGCCGGTGAAGGCCTGATATTCGTAGGAGTCAGTCACACCAAACAATTTGGGGATAGAACCACTCTTGCATAGGGTTGTTTGAAGCATTTCAGATTGGGCTGTCACCTTCTGTTGATTGCCTTGGAAAATATTCCAGCATCACACCCGAGGCTTCAACACAACCATACAAACATAAGTCTCTCAAGCAACAAAATAAGGACAACAAATTAGCACCAAAAAACTATGGTCCCTATAAGGTGTTGCAAAGGATTGGAAGTATGGCTTATAAATTGGAGTTACCACCAACTTCATGTGTACACCCAGTCTTCCATGTTTCTTGCCTAAAAAAGGTATTGGTGACAAGATCCCAGTCCAAACTATTTTACCAGAGATTGATTAATACTAGAGCCTAAAATAATAATTGATAAATGATCAAGCCACTACAGAATCGAGCAATTACTGAGTACCTCATCAAGTGGAAGAAATTTCCAATAGAAGAGGAAACATGGGAAGATGAGTTCTTCATGAAGAAACATCCAGAGTTAATCAAGTGTTGAGGACAACAGTTATTTGAAGGGGAGGGGCATGTTAAGCCCTATATTTTGTGACATTACATCATATTAGTATTATCATTATTGCTCGTCTAGGACCCTAATTGTAATTATGTAGGCTCTAGAATTGTAATTGTACTCTTTATCTCCTATATATATATATATATATATACCAAAGAGATCTAGTTTAAATTATGCCATCTCATCTAGTCTTGTGTATTTAGTACAATGTTTAAGGAGGTTTCCCCCTAGAAGAGGATTTTTATTCATATATTTTCTTCTTTATTAAGGTATGGATTACTCTTTCTCAGTTATTTATGCTCTTCTGGGGAATTTGTTGCATAATATGGTCATTGTTCATTGGATGGTTGAGATATGATATCATGGTTGACAACCTTGTTGTAGATGACAGTGGTTGATCCAAGGACCACAACCTAATTTGTAGATAACATATTTGGTGCAATTACAAAGGAGGTCAATAGTTGTCAGTGTTAACACTTTCCTCGTAAAGAGGGAGTGTTAAGTTTTTGGGCTACTTCGAAAGTGTTTACACCATGTTTGGGGGTGCTTCAAGATATTTGGAGTACATGGTGTATGTTCAACCCCTGGATGGTTTGACATAGATTGCAACATGAGAGATGGTCTATGATGGATATGTACAATTGAGATAGTTTCTTGAATCGATGCTTCACCTCAAGATGATGATAGCTTGGATTTCTTCCCTTAGATGTTTTAGATCTCTTGTTTATATGGTAGATACCTTTGATTGTGACCCCATGGAGATAACACTTGATTAGAGAGTTCTCTCCAGGGGATGTGGAGAATTGTGCATCGCAAAGGATGGATCCAAGCCCTAGTTTGCATGCGGAAACTTGGAATACTACTCAGAGGATTGGATATGACTTGAGGACACATGGGCCTTTGAAAATGTTCTTGCAAGAGGTAGATGACCCAATGGAGTACATTGCTTTGGATTATAAATGGAGTTTGTGGAGGCTTGTGATGAAGTGGTGTGGACTTTCCTTGCGTTGCTACATCACTTGGAGTCATTCTTGTGCACTCCATCACGTTGGATCATGACACATATACTTTAGAGTTGATGTCTTACTTGTGTTTCCCTATAAGGACTCATGTAGGTTGCTTGTAAGGGAATTCCCCCCCATAGTATTGTTGGCCTCCCTTACCTCTGTTAGACTTTGCACTTTAATTCAATTTATTTAGATCTTTAGACTGAAAGATAGACAAGAACAACAAAACAAAAAAGACACAAGAATTTTCCTCAGGGAAACCATAAAGGAGAAAACCTTGCAACTTCCTCAAAAATAGATTAGTCACTAGTACAATATCAAGCAAAGATGGAAAACCCAAAATATAAGATGTCTTCTCCAGCTCTCTCTCTTTCTCCTCCAACAAACTTGTATTTTCTCTCACTTGATGCGAACTTACTTGAGTGAGTTTGATGTCAAATGAGAGAGTGTTCCTCTCTATTTATACTTTAAGTGTGAGTGACCTTTTTCCTAATGGGACCGACCTCTCTAATTGAATGGGCCTACATGTCCTAGGGAGACTCAAAAATACAATTTACAGTTATCTTTTGGGGAGCTATTGCCTCGACTTACAATGGAGGTTTTACCTCGATATTCTAGCATGACCAAATACAATAATGACATCCCCGAACAGAGTAAAAACATCTCGATGGAGGTACAATAAAAGTACAATAATAATATACAAAGAATATTTTTCAAAGTTACATTTCAAAAAACACTCCCTCTTAACTAGGAAGGTATTCTCTTGCCACAGTCATCATCATAGCTGGACACAAGCTCTGGACAACGTCATCATCATCGCTAGAACATCATCAATGTCATTGCTGCAGCAATCCTAATATTGTTGATCATTGACTAGTGACATCTCTCGAATCCATCTGTCATGAGAATTTCTACAGAGCCAACCTTTTTTCATGCTAGATGTAGGACTAGCTCCCATATAGGTCTTCATCATCTCTGTGAGCAATCCATCAAGTAGGTATAGCCCAGGGCCACACATTACATTTCCACAACAATCACCTGTGTCTCCTACTATCATCTCATCGTATCCAGATAATCTCATCATCGCACACGGAGAACAACCCAAGTGCATACATCATGTCCATCAGACAACTTGCGTCTTCCACCTAGTGGATACAACCCAGGAACATCTGCGTCTTCCACCAAGTGGATACAACCCAGATGTATTACTTCTCTCTCTCAGTCAACCCGTGTCTCCCACCTAGTGGGTACATCCCAGGGACATATGCGTCTTCCACCCCGTGGATATAACCCAGATGTATTACGACTCTCTCGATCAACCTGCATCTTCAAACATGTGGATACATCCCAGGAGCACCCCAGGTGCATTACATACTTGCGGACCACCTGCGTCTTCCACCATGTAAGATACACCCCAGGCACATCCCATATGCTTTATGACCTGTGGACCTACCAACATCTTCAAACATGTGGATACAACCGAGGAGAATCCTATAGGCATTACGTCTTTGTGAACCATCTGCATCTTCCACCATGTAAGATACAACCCTGGTGCACCTACGTCTTCCGGTCACATCACTCCCTCTTTCGAGGAACCTCGATCTAGATAACACCAAGCTTCTCTTGGAAGTACTCGAACTTCAATATTGATGACGACTTGGTCATCACATGGGCTATCTACTCGTCTGTCGCCACATACTGGAGTTTCACTACTCCTCTCTGCACCATATCCCGAATATAGTGGTACTTGATCTCAATATGCTTTGACTTGTCATGGAACACCGAGTTCTCAGACAACTTTACGCAACTCTGGTTGTCACAAAAGATACAAGTCGCTTCTAGCTCGAAAAAAATCTGACGGTAGCTTTCGAAGCCATACTCCCTCATAACTAGCCAAACAAGTTGCAACATACTCTACTTCGGTTGTACTCAGTGCCACACATGACTGCTTTCTGCTAAACCAAGAGATCATACCAGATCCCAAATTGAAGTAGCATGTTGAAGTGCTCTTCCTGTCTGTGGCACTGCTTTCCCAATCCGAATCAACATAACCATGCAGGTTAATCTTATGATTCGTCTAATATTTGAGCCCATACTCAATTGTACCCTTTAGGTACCTCAATATATGTTTTGCAGCCGTCAGATGAACCTGCTTCATATTTGTTAGGAACTGGATCAGGGTGTTCACAGCGAAGCATATGTCTAGTCTCGTGTTCGTTAAGTACATTAACGAACCAATCATCTGCATGTACATCATGACATCAACTGTCTCTAATGAATCATCACACAGTAGCTTCAATTTTGATGTCATTGGTGTGGCCATTGCCTTGCAATCCATCATTTCGAACCTCTTCAGAATATCCATTGCATATATTTCTTGACCAAGGAAAATCCCATCTGCATTCTACCACACCTCCATGCCTAAGAAGTGGTGCATCATTCCCAGGTCCTTCATCTTGAACTCTACGTCAATCCTTCTCTTTGTATCTGCAATGAGCTTATCCTCCCATGTTACAAATAGGTGATCTACATATAGTAGTAATATCACCGGTCTTCTTCTCTCAACCTTGAAGTAAAATTTGGAATCTGCTTTACTCTTGGTAAATCCTAAGCTCATCAGAAAGTTTTCCATCATGTCGTACCATGTCCTGGGTGCCTACTTCAAACCATACAAGGCTTTCTTTTACTTTCGCACATGAGTATGTCTGTCATGTGTCTCGAATCCCAGTGGTTGCTCCACACACACTTCTTCTTCAACTACACCATTCAAGAATGTTGTCTTGACATCCATCTGGTGTACCTTCCATTTCATTACTACATGCAATGCGAGTATAGATCTGATGGAAGTGTATCTTGCTACAGGTGCAAATGTCTCCTCGTAGTCTATGCCTTCTTTCTGGGAGAAGCCATGTGCCACAAATCTTGCCTTTTGTTTTTCGATGCTACCATCTACAACATGCTTGATATTATAGATCCATTTCGAAGTCACAAAATACTTCCCTATTGGTCTTGGAACTATCTCCCAGACATCATTCTTCATAATCGACTGGTACTCTTTGATAATGGCATCCTTCTATTCCTTCTTTTATGCTGCTTCGTCATAGTTGGAAGGTTCTTTATCAATGATGTCACATAGTAGGGCCACATAGCTGGAATATGGTCTGGGTCTCTTACTTTCTCTAAGTGTCCCATCCAGAGCACCATACTTCTCTGCATCTTGTATTGCTTCATGTGCCCATGATGGTCTTCTCTTGTGGGAGTTCTTCTCATGAGGTGGATCTACAGGTTCTTATGGTTCTGTCATGCCATAGTCTTCATGATCTTCTTGAATTGTCTCCTTCATAACTATGTCTCTGGTTTTGAGAACTTTAGGTTCTTCAGTTTCTTCAATAGGTAATTTTCTTGAATTGTTGTAGGCTGAGAACAAGTCTCAATATTATTCTCTTGTAGGTGATGGTACATGATATTTCCTACAAGTCAAATTCAGTTGTGTGATTAGAAACATTTCTTAATTTTCAGAACAAATTCTTATGCATAAAGACATAGGTCACACAGTCATGCACCTATCTTAGCCAATGCTTCAACACAACATTCATCCATATCCCATATTCATATGGTAACTTTCTAGATGTATTCCATCTCTACCAGAACATTATTAAGACCGTGCACTACTCCCAACATGTCAGCAAAGAGGTTTCATTCTAGATAAGTAGTAATGGAATGTTGTACAGTACCATATGCCACTTACCCATTGCTTGCATATTAGTAGTATTATGTTCATCAATGCAAACTTCTCTAACATGCATAATAAACATCCTAAATCTAGGAACATAAGTATGTACACAACTGAACAATATCATTTAAGTAGTTAGATACACAAGAAATGACAATTCAAATACTTATCTTTGTTTGGTTGTTGGGTGGACTCCCTCTTGATCTTTGATTCCTTGCAAGAACTACTGGAGTGTGTTCTACTTCATCGTCTGATTCTGAGGATCTGTGCCTTTCTTGCTTATGATCGGAATTGTTGAGCAAGTATTCTACACCGTAGATCACTTGTTCTTTGTACTGGAGTAGAATCGATGTCTCCCTACTTCTTTAAGGCTTAATCAATGCTGAGTTGGATGAGAGGTTCTTCCTTATTGATCTTTATTTGTTTTCCGGAGTCCAACTTTGTAGGAGCTTCTCCTACTCCTTTCATGTAATACTAAAAGTCATCTCTAGCTTCACCTTATAAGGTGGAACCTTCTGAATGAACCCTGGTTACCTTCATTTATTACAATACATATTCTTCATCACTTGAAGAATCATCCATTTCTTCTCTGGTTATTTTCATTGTTGGTTCATCATCTTCAGTGGTGTGAGCATGATGCCTCTTCTTGTTGGTTTTCCTGGAGGATCCTTGGTTTCTAGGACAATTTCTTGAGTAATGTCCCTTCTCATCATAGGTGAAACATCTAATACTAGAGAGATCTCTTCTAGGTCCATGATTCCTATTAGGCCTTCTGGATCTTTTGTGATGATGGTCCTCCCTGTTGTTATGATTTCTCTCTGTGTGAGCAGTTAGAGCTTGATCATCATTAGCTCCCATCTTCTCTTCTCTTACTACTAGTCGAGCTTCTTCTTGGGTGCATTCTTCCCATAATCTGTTGAATGTGATTAACTTCGTTCTGGCACATATTCCTTGAATGAATGAGTCCCATGATCTTGGGAGACCATTCAAAGTGGTCATTACAATCTCTCCTTCTTCTACTCTGTCTTCAATTGCTTCAAGTTGCTCCTTGATTTGAGAGACCCTTGTGACGTAAGATTGCATGGTCTTTGAGTGTTGGATATTTACATTCTTGAGTTGGTTCCTTAGAGTCATCTTCCGATATATGTTCTTCCCTTCGAATATCTTCGTTAAAGCATCGAACATATCCTTGGGAGTCTTCAAGGATGATACATAAGGGATGGGATGATATTTGATGGAGTCTGCAATAATCCTCTTGGCTTTGACTAAGTTCTTCTTGTGGATTTATTTTGCCTCTTCTCCCTTTGGTTCTGGAACCTCCCCATTGACATATTTGTCCAAGTCATTCTCTTCTAGGTCAAGAGAGATTCTATACTTCCATGCTCAGAATTTATCAGCTCCTTCAAACTTATCCTCAAGCTTGGTGTAATTTGTCATTTTGAAATGAGAACCTCAAATGGAAATAGCAAAGAATTAGAAATTACCAATTTGAGATGCCCAACCTGGTTTTGGAACTGGCTGATCCAGGGTTTGTTAGAGAAACCCTAATTTTCCAAACTTGGAATTTTGAACTTCTGTTTGGACATAAAGATGTGCCTCCTCAAGGCAAGTTTTCTAGTGTACTCCTTTGTCCGGATTGATGGAGGAAAACCCCAAAAGTTTGATGCCCTAGTTTTCTCCCGGCATTAGTGGTTGGCTCAAAAATGAAAATTCTTCAAATTGAATTATGCTTCCTCCAAAATATGCGCCCTCCTTGGGAGAGTTAGCCTAGCCCTCTTTTCTTGATAATCTGTGGAGAGAAGACCTTGAACTAGGAAGCTCTAGTTTCCCGCTGCTGCACAGTGCCTTCTTTCAAAATGGCTCTAATACCATGTTAGAGTTTTCACTTTAATTCAATTTAGTTATATATTTAGACTAAAATATAGACAAGCACAACAAAACACAAAAGACACAAGAATTTTCCTTGGGGAAACCACAAAGGAGAAAACCCCGCAACTTCCTCAGAAATAGATTCATCACTAGTACAATAATGACATCCTCGAGTAGAGGAAAAACATCTCCGACGGAGGTACAATAAAAGTACAATAATAATATAATAATAATATACAAAGAATATCTTCCAAAGTTACATTTACAACAACAACCTCTCATATAAATAGAGGAAGGAGAAAGTATTTCCAGAATCATATTCATCCTCTCCCTTGATTTCACTCTTGTGTAAAGATGTGACATAGAGAAGAGCGAACACTTCCTCTTTCTACCTCTTAGGTCTTTACATATACTCTCTCTCTCTCTCTCTCTCTCTCTCTCTCTCTCTCTCTCTCTCTCTCAAGACGGTAGGGTTCTTGGTCTTCTTGGAGTTTCCTTGGGGGATATTGGAGGTTTAGGATTAGGGTTTTGGGATAAAACCCTAAGGAAAATTGTTGAAGAAGAAGAGAAAAGGAGGGCATCTTTCCTTGGAGGTTGTGCTGGAGAGATTCTTGCACTTGGATCTTCTTGGTTGAGCTAGGGTTTGATTATTTACCCCAGCTAGGGATTTTTTTATAGTTGGGAGTTTTGTACTAGCCTTGAGAGAAGGATATGGTATGCAATTCTACTTCATCTTGAACTAATAAATGAAATTTTCGACTACCCATATATTGTGCAATTTTCATATTTGAATTTCAACTATATATGTTCTTTACTTATTGTTATTTACAACAATTTATGTCTTGCTAATTTGACATAAGTAAAGGGGCAAATAGTTAAGTGTTTTGACATCTAAGGAATAATATAAGGGTATGATTTTAGTGTTGTTATTGAGAGATTTGGAACCAATGGATTTAGAAAGTAAATGGATAAGCATACAATTGGCAATCCATAGAAGAGAAGAGAATAAAAGAAACAAAGCAATGCAATATTTACTAATCAATTGAATGTTCAAATTGAATACATCAATGAATGCTCCATTAATGAGATGCAAGCCTTCATATATAGGTAACCAGGCTAGGCTTAATTACATGCACAAGCATAAGAGAGTGAAAAATCAGGAGTAATCTCCTTGAATAGCTAAGTGCACCCTTGTGAGGTAGTTATCTTGGTCGTGCGTGAGCAATCTTGTCTATAACTAGACTAGAATAGCCAAGTGCATTCTTGTGAGGTAGTTAACTAGGCTATGCATGAGCATTCTAGAGTTAACTAGCACAGAATAGTCAAGTGTGCTTTTGTGAGGAAATTAACTAGCCCATGCATGAGTTAGCTAGCCTAGAATACCCAAGTGAGGCTTTATTAGGTAGTTAACTAGGCCATGCATGTGCAATTAGGGCTAACTATCCCTAGAACTACCAAAGGAACTGACTAAACCGTAAAATAGGGTGCAACTCAAGTAAGTGTGCCCTGGTCCCCAAAAAGGGAGAGCAACTCAAGTTGGAGTGCTCTAATTCCTAGAAAGCGGAGAGATATGCAGTCAAGAGTGCCCTTATCCCTAAAAAGGGGAAGGCCTGCAATAAGAGCATCTTTGACCCTAAAAAAGAGGAAAGAACTCCAACAGGAGCAATCTTGTCCCTAGAAATGGACAATAATATTGCATGTACATCAATTGTTACATTGTTGTAATTACTGTTGTAAATGTGTATATTTAGATCCGATTATTGATTGATAAGTTTCCCTAGAAGGGGTTGAAACTCATCTCTTTGCTTGATATATTTTCTCCTTTAATTGTTGGGACATTTGGGGTTGTTTGAAGTGAATTATTGTGATATTTCCGTTGCGGGTTTGTATTCTGATTTATAGCAATATTAAGGCTAAAATCTAAGAAACCTTCTAGGAAGAAGGTGAAATTTCAGTTTTGCATTTATTGCTTGGGTGCATGAAATTTCAACATGTCATCATTATATCCCCAACCTAAAACGTTGAGGAATTATTGTCATGTTGATTTCACCATTTTGTCCTATCTATCATATCTAAGTGTATATTAAGGAGGGATGTTAGGGTGTAATATTTACTTCGTCAAATATACAATGAGTACATTGATCCTATAGTTAGTACATGTGGTATCAAGGGTGTTTGCTATGCCAACTTTCCTTGTGTCCTAAGTCAGTTTTTAGGGGATGTTGAACTTTTTTCTCGGAGGAAAATCTTTCAAGGAAACCTAATGGATGTTTCCCCACATTTGTGGATGGCATCCCTTTTAAACATGCCAACATAGACTACTGTACCTAACCCAAAGGGGGTTCAAACTGAGAACCTACTGGTACAAAACTAGCCAAATGCCCAATGCCATTGGTGATACCTAATTGAACTAACCTCTTAGGCTTGGGATGTTGAAGTTATGTTGGTTAAACTTAAATTATGGCATAACATGTTAAGGTGCATCATTGTAATCTTATTAGGTTACATTCACACCAAGTGTAGTCGACTCGTGACCACACATGGTGTTAGACAGGATCCCCCCAAAAGGGTACATCACCTAAGGTTAGAGGCCACATCAATGTGACCCTATCATTTATTTATAATAGGTTTCTAACCTCATTTGTATACATAAGGGCATCAAGTCATTTTATTTATTGCCACTTATTAATCTATCTTTAAGGTACTTATTGTTCCCACAAACAGTTCTTGTGTTGTGAGTTATATTTATGATGTGTGATTATATTCAATTAAGTTTATGAATTATTACTATGTCTATATCTTAATACTAACACGTCATATGAATCATTGTTCATATATTATACTTTGCAATTATTTCAAGACCAGGGGATTTCAAATTTTTGTTTAAAAAAATTAGTAATGCTAAAAGAAAGGCCAAAGTGAACAATAACACTAGAGCTAGGATGTGATGTATGGCTAACTATTTTGTTATATATAAGTGTGACATGAAGTAGGGTCAAAACATATTATCTTTATTTGGAGGAAAAATACAAACTTGTAAAAATTTGAAAATTATAATAAAATATTTGTTTAAACATGGTTCGTGGAGTAGGGACATTAAATTTTATTGTTACACACACACACACGAAAACCACAATGGAATATCCAAATGGAGAGCAACTCAAGTGTCAACCACAATAACAACTAATAACCTCTAGGGTCTAGACCAGATTTCAACATGTAACCTACAAACTCCTAGCTGGCAACATGCTATGGGTGGGTGATTCCATTGATTAAGCTAGTCCTTGGGGCTTACTATATATATATATATATATATATATATATGTTCGCCCTTATTTTACAAACACATTTCGATAATCTTTAATGCTCTAAAGAAACACATTAAAAATTCTCTAACTAGTTTTAGATTAATAACAAATTAATTGATACCACAATTATTAGCCTTATTATACTCATGTGAAGAAAAACATTGAAAATGTAGAAAACTTATGAGGCGGAAATAAAAATAAACTTAAAACATTTTTAAGTGTGAAAATATTGCTTCCTCAAACTTAGAAACATAAACAATTATACAAAACTATGATTCTAAAAAATGAGATGCAATGGTTTTAAACTTGATTTTCCACCTTTTTTTTAATAAAATCTAAACAACATCAACTTTGTTATGTATTTGGAAGGGTGATGGCTCAAAAGATATGTGAACACAATATATCCACAATATCTAAATATTATGCAAAATATTACATACAAAACCATGAACATAATTGTGATGAGAGTATAAAATGCAGCTACAAGTGCATGCAAGTATTAAACTTTTACATAATGGGATTGCCTAATAAGAAGTCCAAAAATTACTGCTCTTAAAAATAAAAGATTGTAATCATCCAACTAATATTTTAATTACACAATAATCTTAGATCTATTGTATTAAACTTTAGGATGTTATATGAGCAAATAAGATCACCAATAACAAATAATAAGATATGACTAGTATTAAAGTTTTAATTTCAAACTCTCCATAAATCCATTAGGGAGATGAATGGACTTAGCATCAAAATTAAATGCATCTTTATTGCTAGATATACTAATATATATGACTAGGATTAAGGTTTCAATTTGAAACATTCTCTAAACCTTTTACAAGGAACAATGAACTTCCCATCAAAATTATACTTGCTCTCATTTACTAGTTATACCCATCAATAGTCCAAATCACAATTATATATCACATGAATAACCATATGTAGAGATTTCTAATTATGGAAAGAGTCTATTTCAATAAGAATGAATGAGCTCAATTAGATGCACAACATCAATACATTAAATATAAACAAATGTAGATGTGGGGAATGTTTAACAAGAAATAATGGTGAAAAAGACATTTATTGTACCCTATCTAGTTTTAGCAATTAGTATATTGTTAATCCCATGATTGCTAAATCTTAAGTATATCATAAACATTATGTCACATGTAACTACTTTTTAAATGCTTATATTAAATGCTTTTATAAGCACTCTAACTTATAACTTTTTATACATACTCACTGAGTATTATATAACTTCACATCTCCTCTTAACCATAGTTTTGCAACTTACCTTACTTGTTTTCTTTACATTATTTTAAACTTAATGAAGGTAGACAACTTGCTAAAATGCTTTATTTTACATTATTTTAAACTTAATGAGGTAGACAACTTGCTAAAATGCTTTATAGGGAAAAGTAAATATCCATGATAAAAGCTCATTTAACATGGCAAATGAAATGAGTTTAAGTTAACCTATTTCTCCCTAATGCATAATACTAATTAAAATAATTTGATACTTAAAAATTAATCATAATCATGTTACAACACATTACTCTCATTAATGGATTTAGAAAGTGTTCAAAATTGAGACTTTAATATTGACCATATCTTGGTATTCATCCCAAATTTGCTCATGTAGCATCTCAAAGTTTAATAAAATACATCTAAGATTAATGTGTATTAAAATATTAGTTGGATGATTGTAATTTAGTTTTTTTTTGGTAGTCATTGTTGAATCTCTTAGGAATAAATCCTATTATGTAACAGTTTAATATTTATATTCAGAGACTGCTTTTCATTCTTTTATTGCAATTATATTCATGATTTTGTATGGAATGAAATATTAATGGAAATATTTTACATAAAGTCTATATATTGCAAAAATATTGTGCTCACTTATTTTTGAGCCAACCCCATCCAAAATACATAACAAAGTTGAAGCAATTTTGCTTAGATTTTATAATAACAAACAATAAAAAACCAAAAGTTTAATACATTGCATCTTATTCTTTAGAAACACATTTTTTTATAATTTATAATCTATAATATTTCTAAGTTCAATAAACCAATATTTTCATAATTAAAAAATGTTAAATTAATTTTTTTAATGAATATCAGCCAAATCAAATTTCTATATTTTAAATATTTTTGTTCATGTCAATATCAATAAAATTAGTAAATGTTGAATATCAATGAATTTGTTCTTTTATTTAAAATTAATTAGAATATTTTTAATGTGTTTATTTAGAGCATTAGAGGTCATCCAAATGTTGTCCATAAAATAGATACATATATTTTCCCAAGCAGAAACTCACGGGATCCCCCTCTTCCCTGAAATAGCCCAACGGGGGCTGGTTCAATCACCAGCACTCTGCCACAGGTTGCTTAGAGGCTGCCTTCCGCAATCCTCTAATGCTTTATTCCCACTTTGGTTATTAAAATGATACAAACTTAAAAGAAAAAAAAGAAAAAAATCTGTTGGCATTGTTCACCAGAGAGCTATACAACAGGACAGCTACAGTACAACACGCACTAATTATGAAATGGACATTTAAACTAGTCTAAGTCATCTAGAGAAAGTGATTATGGAACTATAGTTAGACAAAACTAAAGAACATGTTGACTTAAATGTTAACCAATCCGAAAGATGAAGGCCTCACATCCGAGTTTCCCAGACATCCTTAAATGGAGTTGGAGTTGGAGTTGGGAATAATGATAAGCAAGCAAATTAGCCATCCTTTTTGGCTGCGAACTGATAGCAAGCAATGTTCCCACCGAGTGATATGCAGAGTGAACAATCAATGTGGATGATTTGCATTCTATTATGACCGTAGTAGGATGGAACAGGTATCCTAGAGTAAGCAAGGAAGAGGTACTTTGGAATGAAACCGATCCTACGTTTCCAGAAAAATAAAATTAAAAAAATTGACTATAGTGACCATTGTCGGTGCACAAGATGAGATCGTCACCTTGAAGACAAGACAAGCAAACCGTTTCAAAAAAGTATTGACACATCGAAGATTGTATCTTATTCTTCCTTTTCTTTAAGGTTGAGATCAGTATTTTGAACGTTGAGATGCATTCAGCAATATCTTCATTTGGTGAAAATCGAAATTAAAATATTGAAGAAATGATGACAAATGAGTAATGGCAACTATAAACATGAAAGAACATGCTATCTGTAATGCAGATTGAATTTGTAATTCTAAAAAAAGGAAAAATATAAACTGTTGAAAAAGGAGCCATGGCAAGTACAGATGAAGTCTGAGTTCCCAAAACACAAAAATAAGCAAGAAAAGATAATGTATATAATAATGACCATTAAATTTCCAATATATTGAAACGGACAGCAGAAAAGAAACCAACAGACAAAAAAGGGTTAAGGCTATATGGCCCCATTTTTACAAGCAAGATATATAACTTATACAGGAAGTTCCACTTATGCACACCGAGGAGGCTTTCCATTGAATTTCTATTATTGAATGCAGTTGCATTGCACATAATTTATGTGACTTCAGGCTGATAGATAAATGATTAAGCCCTTCGCCTCCCCCTCCGTTTCTTTTTTACCTTGTTACCGAGCAGTAGTGCTAAATTATTATTATCCTCAAGTGAGGGACCCCCTTCGCTCCCATAGGTGCCAGAGACACCCGTTAGCCAGCTTAATGCTTCTACTGCTGCATCTCTTTCTGCTAGCTGTTTGTTTTTACAGACTTTGCCAATAAACTGCATTCCCTTAAATTCCACTACGGATTTAAACTCATTAGTTTTTAGATGCTTTGTTTTATATTTGGGAGGACTATATCCAGCCCTCATCAATAGAGTCTGCAATAAGGATTTGGGATTTTTGCCATCTTTGCTATATGGATCTTCAATGTCTACCTTGGGTTTCTTAATCTCACGACCAAAGACAAATCTTCCATCACATCGATCTCCTGATACGAGTTCTTGAACAGCTAGCAATAAATGCTGCCCATCCCTATGGATATCCAAACCTGGATTCTCAAGCTGGTAGAGATAAGAGTATAAATTAGTCTTGAAGCTATCAAAGAAGAACCGCTTTAATTAAAAAGATATGCTAAGTACTTACTTTCTTCTGAATTAGTTTTTCAAGCTCCTCCTTGAGTTTCAAATAAGTCTCGGCTAAATCAGGTTGCATAAAGAACTCCAAGTAGCCTTCTAACATTTTCAATTGACCGTCCTGAAGAGAAAATGCAAATGAAGAGCTCCAAATTATGTTTCTAGACGATATTACATACTATCCAGTAAGCCTTAAATTGATCTATAATATTAAATCTATAACATTAAAGGGTATACAAAATGCCCAAGTATGAATATCTTACAATCCGTCCGTGAGAAAGAGCACCACCAAAAAGAAGCAGAATGGAATCTGAGATCCCTGTTGAATCACGAATATATACTGTATTCACTTTAACTTTTTCACTGAAGACCAGCCAGGGATAGGGGATTTGTTGCTCTCGGGCATTAACAGAATTCTGAAATCAAATAAAACATCATATAAGTTAAAAAAATGGCTACTTAGGAACAACAGCGCTTCATATAAAATGACTTAATTTCATGAAAATCTCTCACAGATTTGGTGTGAAATTAAAGAGAATACTCTTTCTAGCAGAGCCAGAAACATTATACAAGTCGCCTATCCACATGAATACAACAATTAGAGAAGGACACTGGGTTACAAACTTACAGCATAAAGCATAACCTGCCCATCATCCATGGTCTTCATTGACATTGACCTCTCTCTGTG
This sequence comes from Larix kaempferi, assembly GCA_027924585.1. Classification (NCBI taxonomy): domain Eukaryota; kingdom Viridiplantae; phylum Streptophyta; class Pinopsida; order Pinales; family Pinaceae; genus Larix; species Larix kaempferi. The sequence goes on along the minus strand of BSBM01000050.1, from coordinate 15,657,965 downwards.
CTGCATACAAAATAACGAGGGATTTTAGCATATTCATACTAACAAACTAAAGTGACACATGAAAATATAATGCACAACACCAGAAAGCCAATGAAATCAGTGAAATATCAGTGTGCCCTCTCATATCATTTATGTACAAGTAATCTCCCACTCCAACTGACTTCCTACTTTGGTTTGATTGCTTCATTTGTTTGTCTTGAAAAACACCCTTCTGAGCCCTGACCCATTGTCAGGAGTTAGTGTTTCTTGAAAAGATCTGATTCTTTCCAAATTATATGGGCATACATCACCTGGCCCTTTTTAATGAATCTACATGGTTATTGACGGCTTCCTCTCCAGAGCCCATGCAACACAAACCCCCAGGAGGCATTATATCTACTCATCAATCAAAACATTGCCAGCTCTCCCTTGGCTCCCCAGTAATGTCCACCAGAATCTCCAAAATTCCCCATCCGAGGAATACACAATTCACCCCTGGAAAGTAAACATATTTCTACACAAATTAAAAACTCTTACCACAATGGAAACTATGCCTGGAAAAAGGCCAGCACATGTAATTGCTCGAACTAATGACTGATTATGAGATAGCTGATTAGAGGTACTTGCATCGGCATCCACTAAACCAGCTTCTTTCAGCAGAAAGCTGAACTGTTTCCGAACAGAATTTATGGCCTGCAATGTTTGAGATGACAGAAAATTCCTCCAACAGTATTCATAGCCTGATCCTACTCTTTCAGCATCTTTCCAGCCTTCATAAGCACGGACAAGGGCCATATGGTCACTGTAATCCTTTGCAGAAAAGCGTGATTTTGCTGCATCCGCGAGCTGGGAAATATGCCAGAAGTCATGTAAGCACCAATCCTTTAATGCAGCCTTTTGATCACCGCTATCTAGTTAAGATTAAAAATTAGTATCACTGCAATGCTCAACATCAAAAGGAAATAAGAGAATTACATCCCAACACAGAAATATGGCCATAACAAACCATCATAATCACCATTCGAAGAGATGAATTAAAGGTTATAATAAAATCTAGCCAAAACCTGTCAGATAGTGCTCCAACACAGGAGATTGAAGAAATAAATAGATGCCTGAAACTAATATTTATTATGTTCTGCAAGGACAAAAATTGATCCCCACTCTCACCAACCTTTAAATGAAAGGACGAAACAAACTTAAACAACTTGATCATAACGTAGAATTACTTACAGAGAAAATACATGCAGTAAAACTTCCAGGCAAATATGATTTACAGCTATAGTGAAATCTACATTGAAACTTACCCTACTTCCAACAATAAAATCTGCACCTCACATGTAAAATATTTGAAGTTTTAATAAAAGAACAAAACTGTCACTGATGGAACACCTTTTGAGTATCTATATTCTCTTCCATGTTTTAATTGAATGGACTTGATTGCAAATCTAATAACTTTAGAGACCAAAAGACAACCTACATGTTTGAAAGGTGAAACTGTATCTGTCATTGGATCTTAATTGAGATGCTGGGATGAATAACAAAGAGAGGTTGTAATGGCACTTACGGATGTTTCTTGTGAATGTGAGAATTCAAGCTCCAATGTTGGTAACACATTAACTGACAAGAGATGATCATAATAGGATAGTATTCATATTATTCTATTAGTTATATACATATTGATATATTACATGTCCTATCCTCTAGGAAGGCATCATCCTCAAAGCATAAGAGCAAACATGACGAAAAGATTGTTGAAGCTCGAAACTTGAAACTGTACTTATACATTGTAGACACATTGATCCAACCAATCTCAACATTAATTGGAGTTACTTGTTGATAAGTCTTCTAAATGGAGATTCCATCATTACGACTCTAGGTGTGCCATCATTAATAAGGCTTTTCAATTAAAACTGTGTTGGGCAAGTCCCAGGCTTCAAAATGTGGAAATTTCTGTGTTTTAATAATTTAATGCAAAATATAAATTTCACCTCTTTGACAAGAGGTCTCCCAGATCATAACCCTATGAATTTCAAGCCTTAGGGCTGTTATGAAATATAGAACAAAACAGCAAAAAGTGAAAAAGTGAACAATATTTAAATCCTTAACAGTCAATTAGGTGTAACCCGAGTGGTTGTGGGATGGAGTGTTATCTTCCCCACTCAGGTTCTATTCCCGTAAGTGGCATGTGGAGCTCATAATGAGAAAATATTGTTGTAATGTCTTCGTGCCCTTGTTGACTTTGACTTGGCCTTGTGCCCTGAAGAATCTAGGGTTTACCTTGGGTACCACCCTCTAAATGAGGGGAAGTACTTGGGGCTTGTCCCTAGTCTTTGTTTCCTGGAAAAATAAATTAAATCCTTAACAACCCAATCTTCTAGTCAATCAAAGGAGAAAAGATACCAAAGTGTTCGAATAAATTTCAGCCCTCTAGGGCATTAACATGCAAAAATCAGATCTTAAAACAACAGTAAAACAGCCCTCAACTTCTACAATTATGATGTTAAATCACTTTACATAAATTCCCTTTATTTTTATTTTCTTAGGAACAACCTCGTGAAAAGCCCTCCGAGTACATCCCCATGATTCATGGATGGTAAACGGAGTAAACCGTTGGCTCTGATTATGGAGCCTAACCCCAATGGGATCAAGAGAGTTGAACCCTTGACCTCCCCAACTTTAGGGGGACAGATCTCGTGTATGGCTCATGACCAATTGAATTAACCCTTAAGGTTGTATAATTTCCCTTTACTTATGTCAAATCAATAAGACATATATAGTTGTAAATAACAAATCATGAAGAACATAGATGATTGAAAATCAAATCTGCAATTTACACAAGTATTGGACAACTGAAAACTTCATTAATATATATAGGATGAAATTGTTGTACATACCATAGTCTTATCACAAGGCTAATACAATCCATTAGCTCTTTTAAACCCTGGTTAGGGAAAATCAAGAAAACCCTAGCTCAAACAAGGAGTTCCAACATGCATGAATAACTCAAACAAGTCCTCCAAGGCAAGATGTCTTCTTCTCTTATTCATCTTCAACACACATAGAGTTTCATATCAAAACCCTAATCTCAAACCTCCAAGCGATGAAACCCTAATCTCAACTTGCTGCAAAATATCAGCTTCCTCCATAACTATCTTAAGGTTAAAGCTTCCATGGGATGAAATTGGAAGTTCCATCGAACCCGTCACACTCTCTAAGACCAAGAGTCACCCTACAAATCCTGAACAAATCTCAAGTGCACAAAATTAGCAATATATGAAGTAGACAAAACCCTTGTATGGTCCAAGTGCTTCTCCAAAGCAACTTCAGGTATCACACCCAATGACCTCAAAGAAGGTCAATCACCTCTCCCAGGTAATCTTCAACTGAAAAACAAACTCCCTCTTACACCTAGAGTGATCTCAGCCACAAAAGCTCTGATACCATGTGGAATTTTCTGCATTATAATAGTTAATGCAAAACAGAAATTTCACCTCTTTGACTAGAGGTTTTCTGGATGTTAACACTGAGTTTTAACAATCTTAGCGATGTTATGAAATATATAACAAAACAACAGTGGAAAGTGAACAATATTTCAATCCTTAACAACCCAATCTTCTAGGCAATCCAAGGAGAAAAATATACCAAAGTGTTCTGATAAATTTCAGCCCTCTAGGGAAATCTTATCATGCATAAATAACATTTGAAAACTCTCTTTTACAGCAGTAAACTAGCCTTTAACTTCTTCAATTATGGTGTTAAATCACTTAACATATTTTCCCTTTATGTCAAATCAGCAAGATATATATAGCTGTAATGGCAAATCAAGAAGAACATAGATGGCTGAAAATCAAATCTGTGATTTATACAAGTATTGGACAGTTGAAAACTTCATTAATATGTATAATATGAAGTTGTTGTACATACCATAGCCTTATCGCAAGGCTACGACAATCTACTAGCTCTCCAAAACCCTAGCTAGGGAACACCAAGAAAACCTCCACTCAACCAAGTAGATCCAACAAGCATGAATCACTCAAGCAAATCCTCCAAGGCAAGACATCTCTTCTCCAATTAAAACCAAGGGTTTCATCTCAAAACCTAATATCCAAATATCCAAGGGATGAAACCCTAACCCTAGACTTCAAGATGCTTCAACATGATCAAGAAATCCTACCGACTCCAAGGAAAGGAGAGACAAGTACATCAGAAAATCCAAGAGAGAGAGAGAGAGAGAGAGAGAGAGAGAAGACTAGTACGTTCCACTTGATCACATCTCTAACACGTGTGATAATTATAAATGAGCTATGATGTTATTTTCTCTCAAAAGGACTCTCTTTCCACCTCTATATATATTATAGATGATAAGTAAGGGAGGCCAACACATATGCACAATCCATCTCAGACCATCTAGGGGCTGAACATACACCACGTACCCCAAATCACATGAAGCACCCCAAACATGGTATAAACACTTTCGAAGTAACCCGAAAGCTCACAATGAATAGAATTAGTTTTGATGACCCCGAAAACACCTTAAGATCCTTTTTTATCCACAGTTCATGCACATTAAGCTTCAAGGTGTTGAGATGCACAAATAAAAGCAACGATTCAAATGGAACCTATTGCTACTGGGTTAGCACACCTGGTTAATGCAGCAAAGATCTATGTTGTTGCTCGGTGTGCCCTTGGGGGCAAGTCTCGAGTCAAGGCTGTCACCTGATCTTGACTCCTCCGTTTAGGAAAAACTCCCAATGAAGCCAAGGCGGGGTAGTCCCTAAAGAATGTTTCTAAGGTTGTTAGAGCTTCCAGTGAAATGGTTAAAAGTGTTTGTATTTTTAGGATTTTTTTGGGTATTGATTAGAAGGGTTCCAAAATAGATTTGCAACGAGGTTTAAAGATACTTTCACCAGCATTAATTAAAATAACTGCCAAAATAGATGCACAATTCTTGAGATGATATTAAGCAAATGAAAAGTGCAAAGGACCAGTGCCTTATGGAGTCAATACAGTATATAAGTAGTGTTGAATGAAAGGGAAATGTTGTGCAATGTCTCTTGGTTACTTTTAGATTATTATGGAATGAATATGTTTTAGGGAAAAAGGGGGACTACCAAGATACTGTGAGGTACAACGAAGAATGTCCGGAAATCAAAGTTTGGTGGCTCCTCACGAGAACATGTGGGCTAGAATGGAGTCTCTAAGGCAGTGTTCAACACTATACCAAACGAAGGTATAGCTTAACTGTGCCTTGAGGTCGCCTCCCAATTGGTCCCGCTTCCTCTGAAGAATTTCCCCACAAAAATTGTCGAAGTGCCGGATTTTCACTTCGGTTGAGGGTGGTTGATTTTATTAAATGAGTATTAGTTAAGTGTAAATTCAAGTTGGTTTGAACAATTGTAATTGTGGAAAGGTGGAGAACTTAACCAAGTAAATTGTAAGATATGGTTCACCAAGTCTATGCATCACTTTCTGGTCAGCCACCACTAATCGACAATGCCTTTAGGTGGAGGTGAGAGCATACTTCGTTGCGACGAAACTGGTATTATTAAACAGTTAACTTAGCAAAATGATTAAAGAAAAACAAGAAAAGGAACACACCTATGTGTCACTTTCTGATCATCCACCACTAATCGGCAAAGCCTTTGTGTGGTGGAGAGAGCATACTTCGTGGCAACGAGGTATGTGTTATCTCTACTTTACGCTTGCAAAAATTTAACTCAAATCAAAACTTGTTAAAAAATATCAAAGTATACACCCTGCACTATCAAAGTGAGTGTGTGAACTTTGTGGGGTTAGAAAAAATCAATCACGGAAATTTTACAAAAAAGCAAATCAGAGGGGATGGGGTGTGGGCGCTGGGTATCCCACTACTCTCGTTTAATAATTACAAATGAAACTGAAAGAATAAGTGCTCCTTAGTCCATTTTACTTGGATCTAAGGGCTTACAATGAAATACAGGTAAAGTAAATTGAGTTGGGTGTCCACCGGGGTGTTTTTTGCAGTTTCTTGTGGCCTTGGTCACTCAAATCTTTCACTATTATGCGCAGACCTGCTAATTTCTAGTGAGCTAAAGCGCTGCAAAAAGTGATTAGAATGCACAAATATACAATAAAAATTACAATTTCCAACTTGCAAAAATTATGGAAAAAATTGACATAAACAAGCATGGAAATGGAAACTAGATCTAGCTCTTTCGAGTATGAAAACTTAAGCACTTCTAGATCTGATTTTGAAACAAATCTAAAACAAATTTAACTTTCAGATCTGAAACTTGTTTCAATATAAACAAAAATTAAAAGGTTTGCTTGTAAATTTTTTGAGAAGATAGATGGAAGAAGAAAGACCAAAGCTTGTTAGCTTATAAGAGTTGGAGAAGAAGTTTGGTGCCTGCAAAAATATTAGATATGCACTTTGAAATGAAGTGATTCCATTACCAAGTCAAGAGAAGAGTCAAGCCAAGATCAACCCTTGAGCTTAAGCACCGAATCCTATGATCTCAAAAACACTACTCATACAAGAAAGAGGTTAAATCTAGTAAATCTAATGCAAAGAAACAAGAAGAGCAAATGTATAACCAAATACTATTTGCTACTCCTAAATCTCTATACACCAAATGTAAATAAACAAATCAAACAACTGTGAATGCTTACCCTACTAGGATCCAAGATCCTTGCCAAGCTAGAAAAACTACTCAGTATGCAAAGCAAAAATGGAAATACACAGTTTACCTCTAACCAAATTTGCATGCATGAAGAACAAAGCCACCATTGACCTCCAAAGTCCTCCAACAATATATTAATCAAATGATAGTTACAAATCTCAGAAGCAGAGGTTCAATGCAAAATCCACCATATGCAAATGGGGTGCAAAGCCTTGCTTTTATAACCTCAAGAGAGGAGAAGTTGAATAGGTGAGGGAAGGCGAATAGGTTGAGAAAGGAGACACATGTGGGATGGGATCCCATGACTTGTGGTGATTGACGCATTGAGATCCCATAACTCGTGGTGTGAGGGGTGAGGTGGCTGCCACCTCACAAGAGGGGCACCCCTCTCCCTTGTAATCAATGCTCACCATCTTGGAACAATCGCCCACGTGAACCTTCGCTCACCCTCTTGGAACAATCGCCCACGTGAACCTTCGCTCACCCTCTTAGAACCCACGTGGATAAGGGAGGGCGCATTTCTCATTTGAAATAATCCAACGCTATTCCAAAGTTGAATTAAAACATGTGCTTTTAATCATATGCATGGTCGTATACCTTAACAAACCATATGCAACCCGTTTCACATCAAATTTTATTCACTTTTGTCCTTTTTTTATTTTTGTCATATGTGCATTTTGGGTTTTTTAACATTAAAGTGCCCTTTTGTCGCATCTTTAATAAAAAATGCTCCCAGAGGCGATGTAATCGCCCGGAACATGGAGAAAGTGGGCACCAGGGCAAAGAGGACACTCTGAGCGTCAAAACGAGCCTCCCCACACCAAATTCCGCCTCCAAACGACACTTTTATTACATTTTGAATTTTTCCAATTAAACCATTAAAAATGGTCTAATTTACGAAAAAAAAAAAAAAAAAAATATATATTTTTGTCGGAATCGACTCAAACTCCTAGGGGACCTAATGCATGTCCATACGACTTATTATTGATGGCTAGCATGTTAAAAATACATAGACACATAGGCTTTAATAACCTCCCTAAGATCGACCACCATGGAAAATACTCCAGCTTTGGAGGTATGAGTGAAAAACTAAAGAATTATACACCACTGAAGCACAATGCATAATTCCTAAGGAAAAAACACTCTAGAGTATCCCCTTGACGGAAAACCCTAAGGTAGGCCAAGTCTTTTACAAGATAATCATGCTTAGACCAACTTATTACAATTCCCCCAAGGGGGTTTGGACATGCAAATTTTACAAAGGGCCAAATTTTTTTGGCTTGATGAATCTCGGAACACTGGCAATGAACAATGTAAGTTGTTCAAGTCTTCAACGGTTCACTTGGAATCTACTAAGTGCAATTTAGTGGATAACAGAACCAAAACAAACCCAAATTCTACAATAGCTCAATCACAAGTGTGCTAAAGGAAGATAACCCTAGTACACTAAAGAGAGATAAATATGCCCAGGTATAGGTGTGCTACACCAAAAATGCACAAGCACACATTGAAGAAAGAAGTGCCAAGCACAAAGGAATGCCAAAGATATGCCTCTAGGCATAAAAAACTTTATAAGAGATCAGGAAAATCAGAAGATGAGATGATACACATGAGAGCTCGAGTTGTGTATTTATACACAACTAAAGTGATGTATCCCTTCAAGTTGGGTTATGGGCCCACAAAAGAAGGGGACACACCCAAAGAGGGTTATTGATCCTACATATCAAATTTGACTAGGTCAGCCTTAACCATACCTAGTGATACAGTAAAAAAATAAAGAATATGGATTTAACAATAACTACAAGTAATAATACATGAGTCATGCCCATATGTACAAATTACACTAACAATTCTAGCACAAGGAAGGAAGACAATAAGGATTATAACTTTGACTCCTTTTATATTTTGTTGATTAGCGCACAAAAGGCACTATTTGATGAAGGAAAGCTTAGTGATAAGCCATTGGCTGATTTCACAAAGGGAAAAGGATGACATAACTATAAGGAAGAGATCAAGTGGAAATCAAGAGAGAAGCCATGGAGGAGAACATTATTGGAATAATCAATAATGAAGATCAAGTCGATAGAAGAAGTAGATCGTTGATAGTGAAAAATCAACTACAAAGGTCAAGAATAAGAAGACTTGTTGATATTGTGGCAAGCCAATGCATATTGAGAAGAAATGTTGGAAGAAGACCAGTGACCTTGAAGAAAAGGATAAAAGACTTGAAGGCAACCAGTAGCGATGCTCTCAAGAAAGTAAAGGTGATGGTACTCATTCTATATTTTTTGTTAGTTCTTCTCAAGCATTTCATGCTCATACTTCTCAAAAATAATGGATAGTGGACTTTGGGTGTTCACATCACATGGCTAAGGACGCCTCTCTATTTTCTTCTTTAGGTAAGGCCAAAGAGAAGATCTTTGTTGCAGATAATTCTGCACTTCCCATTGATGGCAATAGTAGGGTTGAGCGTGAACTCTCTCCGACTAGATAGAAATTCAGTTTTGTCCTAATAAATTTGTTGTGAAGATTTCAAAAACAATTTCTCTATTGTTGCTATGGGTATTCTTGACCCCACAAAGAGACTACAAGTTTTGTGAATTTAAGGATTTAAAAAAGGAAGTTGTACCATTTGTTCTTGTGGCCAAAGCTAATGATAAAAGCAAGATTTAGCATGAAATATTAGGGCATCTAAACTTCAAGACAATGAAGGTGATGGTTCAACTAAATATAGTTCATGACTTTCCTAGAGTGGTGTGTCATGAAGGTGTGTGAGAGGGATATCTTCTTGGAAAACATCACTGAGAATAGTTTGAGAAAGGGAAGGCATGGAGGGTAGAGATGTATATGGACCTTGTCAACAATGATCTACACACAACAAATATTTATTCTCTCACTGGTGCAAGGTATATTTTAACCTTCATGACCTCTGTTGTTGTAAGGAAATCCTTGTCAAGGTCAGCAACCCTTGAATGAACCACTCTCGGTGATGAGTTTCAGGATGGGAAATGTGAGCTTCCCCATAAAATCCTTAAATCTCTGGCGATTGTCCCACACAGATTCTCTTTATCTCTGCTGGATCTCCTTCAATGCTGTAATTCCTTATTTTTCTGACTGTGGTAAAAGAAACTCAACTAGGAACAAGTGTTTAACGTCAACTAAGGTAGGAGCCGGTGCAATGCTCAAGAGACAATTGGACCAATTGCAGAAATGCTGCTTCTTTCTTTGGAGGTCGATTGAATCGTCCTGTATCTTGTTCTTTTTTTAAATCCTTGAACTTCTGAGGTCTCATCTCTGTAGTAGACCAATTAGTTAACATACCACCAAGCCATTTTCTATTTACATAATGACATCAAGCTTCTGTAGCAGCTGATGCTACTGATTTTCTCAAGTTTGCTTGGGTATATTTCTTAAAGACAAGAATATGGTTTTCGAGAAATTCAAGGAAATTAAGGCATTAGCAAAAAATCAATGTGGACAATTTATTAAGTGCTTAGGATTTGATAATGGAGGAGAAGATGTGGTCATTCTTCTGAAGGATACCTGTCTTAGAATGGTGTTTCATGGCAGAGAATTGTACCTTACACACCTCAATAGTTGGAGTTGTTGAGAGGAAGAACAAGGCCTTCACTAAGATAGCTCGATCATTAATGTAAGCCAAAAGGAAAACCAACCAGTATTTGGGTAAATGCTATTGCATGTTCAAATTACATTCTAAACAAAGTTTTGACTATAATAGTAGTATGGAATGTCACTCCTCTTGAAACATGGAGTGGACAAAAACCATCAGTTGGACATCAAGGAACCTTTGGATGCATGAATTGGGTTCATATTCTGAAATAGAAGCAGAAGAGGTTGGATCCCAAGAGTCATTCAACATTCATGCATCATGGTAGACTATTTTGAAGAATCTAAAGCCTATCGACTATTTTATCCCATCAAACAAGAAGTGCTCAGTCAACAGGATGTTATTTTTTATGAGAAGATTTCAAGTATTGCTCAACTAAAATCTTGTATCATTTCAAGTAATGATTTAGTTGAATTTTTTCAGATTGCTAAATCAATGAACCTGAATTGAGGATTGACTTGCCTCAATTTTGAATTGACTAGTCTAAAGCTCGGACCAAATAGTCCACATTTTGAATCTACTATCCCAACTTCTATTCTGATTTTTATTGATGAATCATTTGCATGCCATACTTTTTTATGATTGATGTCATAGTGAGAACGATATGACTCATATGAGATATGAATTGATTGACAATGTCGTTGAGTTTATTCATGATGAATGTGTTGCAAACACACTTCTTGCAAGAGATTCGTTAACCTAAGTGATTAACAAAGACCATTGAAGATATTGGTAATTTGGTATTGATGTAGGTGATGCTTATGGTTTGAGGAAGATTCCCAATCAAAGGCAAAAGGCCAATGTTGCATTCATGGCACATGTGCTAATAACATATGATCCTGAGACATAAACAGATGCACATGGCATGCTAGAATGGAAGAAAGAAATGACTAGGGGATACTATTCCAGTATTCCTTAAGACAAATAAGACTTGGGAAATGGTGTTCATCCACAAGGGAAGACCGTGGTGAAATGCAAATTGGTCTAGAAGACCAAATTCACTTCAGGCGGTATTTTTTTGAGACATAAGGTTCATCTAGCAGCAAAGGGTTTTTCTCAATAGGAAAATATCAACTACATGGAGACTTTTGCTCATGCAGTGAAGTCAACTCTATCCAAGTGGTTCTTTCTCTTGCTACAAGTTTTGGTTGGGAGGTGTTGAATTTTAACTTAGCAGTATAATTTTCATCTCTTTCAACTTTATTTCATTATTCATTTCATCCCACAATTATAACATCATTAATTTGAAGTGGAAATAAAACAAGGATCACTGAAAGATAACCATGCACAAGAGACACAAAGATTTTATCCTAGGAAGCCCAATAGGGAGAAAACCCAACAAACTTTCCACAGAAGAAATCAATCCAATACAAGTACAATACCAATCATGAAAATGAACCTTAGCACAAGAGAGGTTCACCCTCCTTCACAAGAAACCCTAGAAAGGGTAGCGAATCTTCCAAGAGAATAAGAGAACCCCAAGATTATACTTCTTGCCTTAGCTAGGCCTTCCTAGGAGGTGCACACAAGTGGAGAGAGAAGAATGTGTGATGAGTGAGTGTGAAAATGAAGTGTGGAAGCAATTTACTTATATTCTTTTTTTCACTAGAAGATTCCTCAATGGGGCCGACTTGCTAGTTTTAATCTTTTTAATTTATTTATCTTCAAGTCGGCTTGTCTTCTTGTCTTCATTTTCGTTTGGAACTTCTTCAATGTTATTTGGGACTTCTTCAATGGTTTGTCTTGACTTCTTGGATATTTCTTCATTATAGACAAGTTGGATGATATGAAGCAGCATGGGTAGAAGATGCAATACAACTACCGCTATACCCACCAACAACAAAGTTGGAAGGACCTACCACAGTTGAGCTAGACCTATGCATGGATGCCTCATCTAGATCCCCAACACCAAAAGGATATTAAAAAATGAAGAGTTTGATCAACCTAGTAAGGAAAGCAATACCAAAAGTCACTCTATCATCCTTAATCCAATAGGATAGTAACACAAGGTGGAGTGGTATGAATAAGATCGAAAGGTCAAGTGCAGATCCAAAGAAGAGGGGTAATCCTTGTAAATACCAAGAGTCACAATAATCTCTTATCTTCACTAGCCTATGACCACTACTACCAGCTACACTATCAAAACAAATCATTGTAGTGCAACATGAGACATGGGAAAGTACAACCTCAATAGAAAGCATAACCATAATGAATCCTCAATGGTGGCATGGCAACATATCATGGCATGAAATGGCATCATCTCTTGGCATTTCTATCACTGACATCTTCTGGGGGCATAGGCACCTGGACTTTGACATCACAGCTAAAGCAAAAATGGGTGCAAAAATCCCCACACTTTATGTGGTACAACAAGTAATATTCTGACATCCCTTTCAAAATGCCAGAAGCCATTACAAGCAATCTATGATTGTTGTAATTGCTATTGTAGGTTCGAGGTTCAAAGCCCCTATATCTGAGAGCCTTAGGGTAGATCTACCGTTAGCAAGTGTTGATGACCTCAACCTTGTACTTGCTAAGTTTGTGCATAATGGGCAGAAACAGGGTGCACCATCATGAGTGATGTATGGACAGATCAAAGGAACGGAACTTTGATCAATTGCCTCGTATCTTGTCCAAATGAAACAATGTTTCTCAAATCAATTAATGCCTGAGACAATGTTAAGAGTGCCCAACTCATTTGTGAAATGATGGAGAAAGTTGTTCATCAAGTGGGAGAAGAAAATATTGTACAAATTTTTACAAACAATGCAGCAAATTATATGGTTGTTGGTAGATTTTTTGAGCTTAAGCACCCCACCATATTTTGGACCTCTTGTGTTGCACATTGCATAGATTTAATGATTAAGGACATTGGTAGACTTGCCTGGATACAGGAGGTTGTAAATAAGGAAAAAATCATAACCATAACCATAACCAAATACAAATGTCCTCAACACCATGAGAATATTCCTTGAAGGCAAGGAACTTGTTCAGCCTAAGGTGATGAGATTTGCAACAAAATTCATTTCCTTGCAATCCATGGTTGACCAAAAGTTAAATCTCAAAATGACGTTTTTGGGACTCAAGGGGATGGCTTCTAAACATGCCAAAACCCTTGAAAGCATTGAAATTATTGCTCTTGTATTTAATTATGGTTTTTGGAAAAATGTTGAAGAGATTATTGCTTGGGTACTTAATTCTAATTTGTTAAACTTTTCCTATTTTAACTTTTTCAATGTTCAAATTAAAAGTCAAAGTTTAAACTTCAAATTTCATTTCATTTTAAAATTTACTTTAAAGTTTATATCAAAATGCAATTCTTTAACAAGTCACAATTGGCTTTAATATTTTAAGATGGTTGATGGTGACAAACCCACTATGGGTTGTATTTATGAGATGATGGATCTCGCCAAAGAGGCCATCCAAAAGAAATATAGGGATAAAAGAGGTCAAGTGTATGCCTCTTTGAGATATTATTGATGAGCGTTGGGATATACAATTGTATTCCCCCTTACAAGTTGTTGGTTACTGTTATCACCAAACTTGTAGTTGCCCCTAAAGATGGATCCATAAGGATGGTAGAGGGGATGGGCAACCAAAGAGGTGAACCAAGAGGGCCTAGACTCCAAAATGGATGGTTGTCACGCCAATCGAGGCACTCTTCACTCAATGTTATCTAAGCCCTAGACAACAAAGGGCGAGACCCAGATCAACTCCTGACAAGAGAGATCAAACCAAGATACCAGATCAAATCAAACACAGTGAAGTACGTAAGGTGTTAGGTGTAGTAAACCCTAGATCTATGGATAAAGTCACAAGGTGAGTTATGGTTTGGATCAAGAGGCTTATGAGATATGAAATTGATCCAATATGATTAAACAAGTGACTTAGAAGCTTAATGATCAGATCCAGGATCAAGGTACTAGCAAATGATGAAAAAATCCACTACCTTGGGAACCGTGTCCCATGCTGGGAGGTTAGGAACAGGATTGGGGCTATCTAGTACCTTTGGATAGACTTGAATAACGGGTATGACAGTGTTTATGCATCACAAGTCGGAAACCAAGGTCAAACAAACCAAAATCAGGCTAAGTCTGGGAATGCGCATAAGTTAGGGGAACAGTGCCTAGGAAATTGGACCACAAGGAGTCCTCCAAGGGTGACACCCTTGAGAACCCACCTTGGGTTAGGCTTGAAACAGAAAACCCAGAAATCTTTTGCCAAGATTCCAACTAGTTTGAGACAGGGAATTCTTAGATTATTTTTACTTAGGGTTTGAAGATTTTAATTAACAGTAGACAATTGGAATAGAAGCTTAACCCAAGAAAATTCAAAGTACTTACCTCCTGTGACTTGCAGATGCCAAATGTCATGATGTTCTAACTCCCTCGAAGCACCTTCAACGTAATTTGATAACCCCCAAGATGAAATCGGCCTCCTCAGAGCAAGTGCGCCCTCCCTCCTGCAAGACGTCAACCTCTATGAGAGTTGGTTTACAAAAGTGAAAGTAAATGATGCAAGAAGAATCAGTAAGCATAAATATTGATCAAAGATACAATAAGAACTACTCCCTGATTAATTTACTCCCTTGGTGAAACGATCCGGAGAGACCCCCACGAAATCCCTTCAACAAAGTCGCCCTCTTGCAGAGCACGCATCAAGCAAAATTGTATAGCATGGAAGATCACCAAACAATGAAGATGCGACAGGCTATCAGAGCTACAATCAAGCACAAGAACAATCTATAACAAAGGCACAAGAGTTTTCCCAAAAATATTTCTTTATTCTGAAAAATCCAGAGCCAAAAAGTCCCTTTACAATGAGAACCTCTCTCCTTTAAATAGGATGGAGAGATACCAAAACCCTAACCACCTTTTTAATGGATGGCTAAGATTAAAAGATACATAAGTTCTAATCTACAGTTGAGATGAGCTCAACATAAAGTACATGGATCAACTCAAAAATATAACACATACATGGACAAAATCGCCCTAAGAAAGGGGGTCCCACTCAATGTGACAAAATAAACATGATAACCCGCTCATAGTGGGTCTAGGGTGCAATATCTAACACCACTAGTGTGTCCCCATGGCATAATGGCATAACATGACTCATGAAAGTATCAAAAAAACCTCCATAGAGAAAGTCGTGAGCCTCCAAGGAGACAAATAAACCATATAAAATGCCCTCAAGAAGTGTGTAGGGCCCACTGGATGTTGCAACTGCTGTGGAAGATGTGGGAGACATCACACTCATCATAGAAACTTATCCCATGCCATTTCCTTGCCCTAGTGGCCCAAATTGAATTCCTTTGTAGCCAATTTTGTCATTTTTTATGCCTCTGTAAATCACCTGAAAATCATCAAAATGCCTGTAACTCACTGCCTGGTCACCTGGGGCCAAATCTGACTGCACTAGAGTGTCTGGGAATACAACAATGTAGTAAAAACAAGTGGCTACACTCCATACTCCCTCTGTAGCGCCATAGGTAAACCAATCACATCATGACACTACTCCGACAGGCCATTTTTAATAGCAAATCTGAACTGAAGTGATAAACTGACATAAATATCAATTGAAACTGCCCGGAACTGAAAAATGGCTGTCCCCATGGACTCAGAGAGCCCAAATGTACTAAAGGTGCATACTCATACATCATATCGATGACTGCATAATCATATAATATCATCACCATGCTCGGACAAATAAAAATAATAATAATCTGCAAATGATAAAAAATCCTCCGAATCACTACAGATCACTATCTAAACCTGTGACTGCTGCATGGAACCATCTGGTGACCAAATAAGGATCACATATCATCTGTAGCTGTCATCCAGGGTTTAACACCCTCATGTCCCGTAGTTGACTTTGGTCAAACTAGGTTTGACCAAGTCAACATGACCCGTAAAATGACCCAGGCTAACATCAAACTGCTGCAAGTGTTAGAGGTTAAGAAATGCTTTACAAATCATTCAAGTAGCAGCATAACATATAGTAATCAATTCTCTGGCGATCTAAAACCAAAAATTAAATGTTTTCAATATTATTATTATGACTCAGACTAGACTTTCAAGACCATACTCGTTTTATAGTTGTGATCAATTTGCAAGTGATGGGTGAAGGCTAAAACTTATAAGGCTAGGCTAAAGGATGACCTACTGACTTGACACTGTGACACTTTGGCAATGGAAAGGGGACTAAAGGATGACCTACTGACTTGACACTGTGACACTTTGGAAATGGAAAGGGGAATCACACTCTAGCGTATGCTAGACAAGCAGTAACACAGGAGATGGCAGTGTCTCACAAATGGGTAAGTTGTTTCAGAACTGCTTATTCAACCTTGACAGACGCCTACAACTCACATCCAAGTTGATACAACTCCATGAGGATCTTTTCTAGAGCCACCATGACTAGGTGTCCGACAAACCGTAACTCAAGACTCTAGGGGACACTTAGAATTAGTTGTCCCTTACTCCATCTCACATGATAACTCGCAAGCTAGTGAGTAATAAATCAATACAAGTGAGGCCAGCAATCATTAAATATAGCATTTTGATAAACCATTGCTTTTTAGGCCTTAAATACATTTCCACAGCCTTGATCCGTGTGTGTTAAGAAAACACATTCTTGGATTTACATTTCACATTTAACTTTCAAAGTCAATTTCATTAGGCTTGCCTTTCATTCACATGTGTTAAGAAACACATTCTAGAATGGGCTTTCACTTAAGATATACATTTCATTTCCATACACATTGTATTGATGGTAGCACTATCTGTTTCAAGTTTAGCCAACACAACTTAGGCAACTCAGAGCCGAGACACAATACAACAGGGAAGCTCATCCAACAAAGAGGCCAAAGTGGGGGAAGGTCCAAAATGCCACTAGTCAAGTAGTAAGTCAGGGTAACAACAATAACTGGAAGGTAATGGATGGGTGGAGAAAGTGAATAATGAAACCAACACTAGCAAGCCAAAAGATGGTGGGAATGATCACCTCTATTCGCCCTAAGGAGGGTAAAACCAATGAGTATAACCAGGAACTTCTAAGTCTGAGTGAGGACATATATAAATAAATAATACAACTAGGTCCACATATCTATATGATCGCCAGATCATGATACTAAGTGCTAAAACATGCCACAAGAATGATTATAAAAGCAATAATAACCAAAACATATGATAATACCTGCTGGGTCATATACATGTACATAAACAATCTGAACCATCATATGTCCACTGAGAACCCACTGCTACAACTTTGGGCAATACATACTGCTCTGTAAATGGCTAAATGGCTACATCGGTCATCAAACCTGAGTTTCCTGAGACTTAGATATGGCATAGGAATATATTGTTGTCCATAATCATAATAGTGATCCAACATAGATGCTCATCTCTAGCATCTCAATGTAAGAGAACTGGCTGAAAAATGTACTGGAATTTGACAATAAAGATATGGTAGCCCAACTACTATATATGTGATAACAGTTACCTTTTAAACCTATATATTTTTATGATAAGAGTAGATTTAATGGGGATGGCAAGGTTGGTAGAGGGCTTGTGACATGCATTGAAAGGTGCATCCCGAATCTAGATACCCAAAGTCATGTAATTTCCCAACTACGAGATTATAGGACACCTGCCAAATTGTTTACCTATGCTAGTGCTATATGTGAAGGCATTAGAATGTTGCTAGTTAACCTTGAAGGCTGATCAAAATTCATTAAGCTTTCCTTATTTTATTTGTTATATGTTTTATTAAATTTTATTATCTTGATTATTTTAAGTTCTTAACTTTTAATATTTATCTCTTCAATATTGACTCTTGAAACCTTGCCATTTGTTAGGTCTTCTTATCAAAAAGTTAGTAGTTGCCACGAAAGGTATCCTATCCAAGACGGTAGAGGTGGGCATCTAAGCCAGTGACACTCGCAAGGGCCTCGTTCACCGCTTGATTCAAGCGTTGTCACACCCAACGGGCTCTTGTCGCTTTAGATAAAGCTGAAAGCAAGATCAAGGGGGAGACCCTAGCCATCCTATGAGGGCCAGCGAACCAACTCAATACACTCTAAGGGGTACGAATGGGAAATGAGAGTGAGATCTTAAGTGGATAGATCTAGATCTAAGAAGAATATGTGGTATATCGAAGTTAGGGATTGGTTGAGGAGGCTTAGGAAACGAGTAAATACTCAACCTTAAAGAAAAAGAACCACAATGAGGTTTAGATCAATAGATCTAGATAGATATAGTGCCAACAGAAAATACCCAAATGAGATCCACCTAGCGTTTATGCAATAAAATGTGAGATGGACAAAATCGAGGAGTTTAGGGGATCAAAAGGCACTAGAAAGATTGCTCGAGGTTAAATCGAGAGATTAGATGTCAATCAAGCAATGCCCAACTGATAGATCTGGAAAAATAACCAATAACCCAAGGAGGGTGAATTGCCTAGAGGAGACTGTTATCACATATATAGTAGTCGGGCTACCAAACATTTTTTGTCAGATTCCAGTACACTATCCAGCCAGTTCCCTTACATTGAGATGCTGAGATGAGCATCTATATTGGATCACTATCAGATTTTGGACAGTATATCTATTCCCCAATGCCATGACTGAGTCTCACGACACTCAGAGAGATGACTAATATAGCCATTATACCATTTGTACAGAGCAGTCAGTAGTGCCTAGAGTTACAGCAGCAGTTTCAGAGGACAGATGATAGTTCAGGTGATGAGCATTCAGGTATATGACTCAGCAGGTATATCATTGTGTTATGGTTATATTGCTTTTATACTTATTCTTATAGCGTGTCTTAGCACTTAGTGTCATGATCTGGCGATCATATAGATATGTGGACCTGGTTTATCTTATTATATATATTTTATTGTCCCTACTCAGACTTAGAATTTCACTATTCATACTCATTGGTTTTACCCTCCCTAGGGAGAATAGAGGTGATCATTCCACCATACCATGGCTTGCTAGTGTTGGCTCCATTATTCATTGTCTTCATCCATCCATTGCCTACCTTTTAGTTTATCACCCTGACTTACTACTTGACTAGTGACATGGAGGATCTTTTCCCCACTGTAGACTCTGTATTGGATGAGCTTCCCTGTTTATTGTGTCTCGGCTCTGAGTTGGAGACAAAACTTACCTATGGTGAGTTGGAGTTCCTTGTGAAGTCCCCCTAGTCACTAAAGTTGTGTTGGCTAAACCTGAAACTTTTAGTGCTGCCAGGAATACAAAATCTGGAAAATGAAATGCTATATCTTGTATGAAAGCCCACTCATGCAATGTGTTTCTAAACACACATGAATGAAAGGCATGCCAAATGAAAATGGCCATGAAAATAAAATGTTATATCTTTTGGAAATGTAAATACCTAGGTAAACAAGCTGTCTGTGACACACCTAGAAGTGCTCAGGTAAACAAGTGCCTTAAAAACACACCTGCAGCAGAAACCCTAAAATAAATGTAAATCTATGCAATGTGTTTATAAACACACATAGATCAAAGGCTAAACTTCAGGCCCAAAAAGCAATTGAACTTAAATGCTATATCTAAATAATTGCTGGCCTCATTTGTATTATGGATTGTGCGCATCTGTTAAAGGTGAATAAACCCTCTTTGAACAACTCATCCATTTGTGAGACACCGCCATTCCTTGTGTTGTTGTTCATTCAGTATATACTATGGTGTGTATTCCCTTTCCCTGTTCCAAAGTGTCACAATGTTAAGTCAGTCAAGTCATCCCTTAGCCTAGCCATGTTATTTTAGCCTTCACCCTTCACTAGCAAATTGATCATAGCTATGAAGTGAGTATGGTCTTGAAAGTATAGTCTGAGTCTTAATATTAATTAATGACATTATATATTTGGATTTAGATCGCTAGTAATGATTACTTTGTGTTATAATTGCTCTTTGATCAAGTTGTAGAGCATGCATTAACCTTTGACACTTTGTAGCAGCTTCTGATGATAGTCTGAGTTATATTTGGTCATGTTGACTTGGTCAAACCTAGTTTGACCAAGGTCAACCACAGGACATGAGATGGTTGGACCTTGTGATGATATATGGTCTATCTACATGTACATGATGATTCTATGCATCAAATATAGGTTTATGATGATGATTCATGGTTTACGGCATTATTTGATCATTTAAAGATTATTATTATTTCACTTGTTCCGGTATATTGGATATATTTTATGATCATGCAGAGACTCATATGGTGTATGGATACACATCTTGGATGGATTTGGACCTTCTGAGTGCAATGAGACAGTCTGTTTTCAGTTCCGGGCACTTATAGTGATGATTGAGCCTCAGTAGGCTAACCCAGTGCAGTTTTGGTCTGTCGGAGACCCTGTCAGAGCAGAGAGGATTTTTATTTGGTTGACCTAGGGTGTTGTGCTTGGAGGGGGTGTTCCAGCCACTTGTTTTTACCATATTACACCCCTCCTGGACACACTAGTGCCCTCACCTTGACAGCGCAGGCACTCCAGGATGCAATTTAGGGCAGTTTCACGCTTCCCGAGGCATTTCAGGATTGGAGAAATGGCTATTGAGGAATTCGATTTGGGCTACTGAGGCAATGTCTTGGCATGGGATGATTAGTGATGATGGGTTGATGTCTTCCACACCTCCTCCAGCAGTTTCAGCTTCATCGGGATCCGCATCCATCACTTATGGCACTTTCTGATGATTTCTGAGGCCTTTTGAGGCCCACGATTTGTCCATAGAGGCACGATTTGGTATATTGATGACTATTTTATTATTATTGTGCTATAGGGATTGACCAAGGGTGGCTAAAATTACCCCTTGGACCCACCATAAGCTTCTTATTATATTTTGTCATCATGATATGGTGGGATTCCCCTCTCCTAGGGCGATTTTGTTCACTTATGTTATATTTTATTAGTGATCCATGTATTTTATTGTTGAGCTCATCTCAACCATTGATTAGACATTTGTATCTTTTAATCTTAGCCACTCATTCAAAAAGTGGTTAGGATTTTGATGCCTCTCCTTCCTATTTAAAGGAGAGAGCTTCTCATTGTAAGAGGTCTTTGGCTCTTGGATTATTGGTATAGAAAAACTTTCTTGTGGTCTCCTTTGCATCTGGTGTTCTTAGATGGTGATTGAAAAATCTATTGCAACCTAGCATTTGGAATTTGTGGTAAGATCTATCTTTTTTTGAAATCATTGTCTTGTCCACAGGAGGGTGACTTCAAGAAGGGCGATTTTGCAAGGCTTCTTCAAATCGATCTTCTTGGCATTTGCTTGTATCAAGGGGTTATCATTAGTATCATTGTGATCTATGTTATCTTTATGTTACTTCCCTTGTGGCATTAGTCTTATCTCTTGATTGCATCAAATCTGATATTGTTGACATTTGTTGTGCAGGAGAGAGGGCGCATTGGCTTCTTGGACTAAATCGATTTCATAGAAAACTACCTCAAAGCTTCTCAAATTGATCGGGTTTGCATAGATCATCATCATCAAGGCATCTACAAGGTTACCCAGGTAAGATCCACAGGTTTGTTTCTCTTATCTTGATCCAATCCATTGGCACAACACATAATTGAAAACCTAATTAATTCAAACCCTCATTGTTACATTTTCTCAGATCTACTAAGATCTTGTGGGTTGTTGGATATAATATTAAAAACCCACCTCTATAGTATCCACGGCATCCCGGATCTATAGTTTGGTAAGGATTGGCCTCCATTTGACCCTCTTCCCAAGCCAACCTAGCTTCTCCAAGCAAGGGCGCACTTCTTGGTGAGGGTGAGTTGACCTAGATCTAGTTGATGGGTAGTTGAGATTTCAATTGATTCATGATCTACATGCCCTAAAACCTAACCCTAGACTCTTACTTTGGCAATTTCTACCTTGTGGGCCCTATTCCACATTTCAAGGGATTTAATCCCCATTTTGGACCACTTGGTATCTTCAAACTTAGATCTAGTAAGATCTAGCCATCAGATTGCCTTGAAATTTTAGATCCACACTCTCACTTGATCAACCTACTTGGATCTAAAATTTGGATGTCATTGGACTTGTCTTGATTCATCTATCCCACATTTTACCCTCCTTGGGCAAAGTCGCACTTCCTTGGGAGACTGAGTTGGTCCACTTCTAGGACGTGGGTACATGAGATTTTAGTAGATTTGGAACGAGCATAATTCAAAGCCTAGGTCTAGTTGGTCACTTCATCAAATCTTGCCTTAGGGATAGCATTCCTTGTTTTAAGGGATTGTGGTCCACTTAGGCCAAACCTTGAATCTCTAGATCTAGACCTATTCATCCATCAAACCTTTAATTGCCCACTTGTCTCATGCAATAGGATTCATCAACCATGCAATAGGAGTCATCAACCACAAGTTAATTTCATTTGACTCCATTATCCCAATTCCCAAGGCACTGGTCTCTCTCCAAGTCAATTCGACTTTCCTAGATTGTTGGATTAACTTGTGGTTTGACCCTTGTGTGGTGGACTAAACCCTTTGATGTCATCATACTTCATGATCAAGCTTGTCACTTGTACTAGTTAGCCCCAATTCAACCCCTAAACTACCCTGCATTGGACACGGTTCCCAAGGCAGTGGATTTTCTCACATTGACTAGTACTTTAATCCTGGATCCTATTTCAAATATCATAAGTCACTCTCACATCAACAATGAACCAAAGCTATACTCATTGAACCCCTCACTTATCTTGTGACTTCATCCTAAGGTCTAGGATAAACCATACACCTTACTTCATTTAGAATTAACTTGATTTGGTGTCTTGGTTTTGATCTCTCCTGTCGGGAGTAGATCGGGTCTCCCCCTTTGTTGTCTGGGCTAGATAACATAAAGCGAAGGTTGCCTCGACTGACGTGACAACCATCTATTGGAGGTCGAGGTGATCGTGGTTGCACCTTTTGAGTTGCCCTTCCCTATTGTCATCCATGAGTGGATACATCCATAGGGGTAACTACAGTTTACGTGATAACATTTTGGCGCCGTTGCCAAGGAAGGCATAGGCTTACCCTGGTTTGACATATAATTTTTCAAGCCCTACTCCCATTCTCTTTGCCTAACATTTTGGCACCGGAGAAGGCATAGGCTTACCTTGGATAAATCTAGTAGTCATTATTCACTCTCTCCTGCATATACAACGACACATATCTTGGTAGAAGAGTTTAATAAATCTACCTGGCGACTCCCAACCGTGACTCTGCTGAGGAGCAAGCTCATTTACATCCCTATAACACTAGAATTTAGACAGATCTTATCGTTATCTAGAACCCATGCAGTGCATCATTTTGTTTTCAGGTTCTTGAATTTAAAAATAAATATAAAAATAAAAAAAAATCATTATCCATGGCTGCTTCTGAGCGACCTAGATCTTTCGGTCGTTTAAAAGTTTTTGACTTTTCAAAAATTGTTGGGTATCCTCATCATGTTCCTCATCAAGCATGTGCAAGGTTGCCTATTTCGATGGAAGTTATGAAATCTCCGCTAAAAGACACCTTGAACTTTTTAGGGAAATTATTAAAGAGTTATCCATAACCCATGAAGATGTGTGTATGAGACTATTGGCTTCATCTTCCAAAGAAAGAGTTGGACTCTGGCTTTCGAATTTGAAACCCAATAGCATTTATGGTTATGACATGTTTGAAAATAAATTCCTAGAAGAATGGGGAAGTGAATTCGATGATATGTATCTTTCGAATCAAATCCAAGATCAAAACCTTCCCCTTTCCGATCCTATTGTGGAATCATTTAACAATCAAATATCAAGTGATTTGTCAACATCCGAAGATGACCTTTCCTGCCCAATTTCTTTTGATGATAAGTCTTCTACTTTTGAGTCAATCGAAAGTCAAATCTTTAATCATTGTACAAACCATAAGTTTTCAAATTGCTTTTTAGGTATAGCCCTAGTCCTAATCCTGAGGGAATTTCTAAGGATGAGCTTTTAGTTAACAGGTCTACTGAAGTTCCTCCCTCAAAGAGACTCGTTAGTCATTCTGTCTTTAGTGATCATTCAATTCCTTATCAACTTACTGAAGAAGAAGAAAGTGGAGACATTAACCAAGATCATTTAGTAGTGCTTTCACATGATCATTGTGCAAATAATCATGATGTTTTAGATGAGCCTGTTAATTTTATCCCTGACAAATTGAATAAAAATGATCATTTATCCTCGTACAAATTTAATGATGAATCAATAAGTCAATCTCAAGGTGAGGATGAATTAGTGAATCATACTAGATATTCTAATCTTTGCTCCACTTCTTATAATGAATCTTTAAATTTTCATTTTTTTTATCCTTAATCAAGATAGCTTAGAGTTAGATAGCTATGGTCAATCTTGTCCTCAGATTGTAAATATTAAACTTGATCAAAAGCTTGAAATAATTCCTAGAGTAAAGAGTGTTTTCTTTTTTCAAAATCTAAGGTCGAACTTGTCTATCTATTTGGGAGAATTTTCATATTTACAATCCACCCTCCCGTCCCAACTCTTTCAATCATCTTTGGGTTGGTGCTATAGTCAATCTTTTGCCTTTGGAATTTTCAGAAGGAAGTATATGCATGATTACATGTTTGGAGAAAAAACACTTCATTCCCCTTTTTGGTCATTTTGGAACCATAATGCTTGTTGTCAAGTTATCAATCACTCTTGGTGGCTAGGAAAGTTGTTTAAAGATCAATTCCATTTTTTCTCC
This sequence comes from Larix kaempferi, assembly GCA_027924585.1. Classification (NCBI taxonomy): domain Eukaryota; kingdom Viridiplantae; phylum Streptophyta; class Pinopsida; order Pinales; family Pinaceae; genus Larix; species Larix kaempferi. The sequence goes on along the minus strand of BSBM01000050.1, from coordinate 15,632,963 downwards.
ATTTCTGAGCATCAAATGGGTTTGACTTTGTTTTTCTGTCTGTTATCACACAACTTGTAGTTGCCCCTAGTGGTATCCCATCCGAGACGGTAGAGGAGATGGGCAACTAAAGAGGTGACCCAAGAGATGCCATGGTTCCCAATGCAAGGTGGGAGTCACGTCAACCGAGGCACTCTTCGCTTTAGGTCAAGGTGTAACAAGACCTAGGGGGAGACCCTATACCCAATCACAGTTGATTGGACCCAAGCAAAGGTTTCTAAGGATAAGTAAATGAAGAGTTATGGAAACCAATGCAAGGTTGAGTGGACCAAGAAGTTAAAGTATGGTTGAAGGTGGTTTGGGAGATTGTTAGTGTTTCAACCACTGTATGATTTAGGCCACATAATTAGGTATAATGATAAGGTCTAGTACCATATGCTATACAAGTGGATCCTACTTTCTTGGGATATGTGAAATGGCTTGAAGTGGACCCACAAGGTGAAGCTAAGGGATGCAATTGGTACTAGATGTTATGTAATGAGTAGTTCTATGGATCTAAGTTGATTTTAGGAGTACCCATGTACCGGATCTAGGGTTTGACACAATTCCCAAGGAGTGTGACTTGCTTTGAGGAGGACTAGTGCCTTGTTGGATGGGCTAATGGAGTCAAAAGGTATGTCAAAGTGTAGATCGGGACACCTAGGAGCCAAGTCAAGTGGGCTAATTGAGATAGAAAGATTGGATCATGCTAGATCTAGGTTTTCATGAAATGACCCTAAGTGGACAACAATCCCTTGAAACAAGGAATGCTACCCCCAAGGCAGATACCCCCAAGGCAGATCGTCACAAAATGATACTCTAGACGTAGGTTTCAAGGTATGGCCGTTCCAAATCCACAAAAATCTCAACCACCCACTTCCTCAAAGTGGGCAAACTCACTCTCCCAAGGGAGTGCGACCTTGCTCAAGGAGGGCTAAAAGAGGGGTTAAGTGGACCAAATCAAGTCCAATGGCCACCAAACTGTAGATCTAAGTAGCTTATGCACCGATCTATGTGGATCTAGAAAATCATGTCAATCCAAGGGTTAGATCTTACTAGATCTAAGTTTTAAGGTGCCAAGAAATTCAAAAGGGGGTTTTAATCCCTTAAAACGTGGAATGATGCCCACAAGGTAGAAATCACCAAAGTAACAATCTGGGGGTAGGTTATCAAATGTGTAGATTGCAAATCAAGTGGGATCTCACCTACCCATGTGTTAGATCTAACCAAACAAGCCTCTCTTAGGGAAGTGCGATTTGGTTCAAGAGGGCTTTTTGCCTCGAAAAGTGTGTCAATTTTAACCCAATCACCACCAAACTATAGATCCCACTAGGGGTGGATACTATAGAGGTGGGTTCTTAATATCTCTTCAAAAGCAAGGCTAGATCTAAGTAGATCTAAGAAAAACCAAAAACAAGGGTTTTAATCAATTAGGGTTTTTATGATCTAGAAATTATGGATGATTCAAGGAAGAAGAAGATCGTACCTTTGGAGCATACCTGGATGAAGAGATGAATGCTAGTTGAGACGAGGATTACTTTTGCCAAAGATCAAATGGAGAATTGTTGAAGCCCTCTTGCCAAATCGATTTTTCCAAGCCACATATGAGTCCCTCTAACCTGTCAAAACCAAGGAGCAAAGCATCAATCAGTTTAACATGTTGAAGGTAGATACAAGCAAGAGAGAGAGATAAGCATAGAATAGTTGGCACAAAGACAAAACTACTCCCTGTTTAACCAAAACGTCTTCCTCCAAGCTTGAAGGGCAAGCCTCCCCACCAATTCACACTTGTCAAAAAACGTCCTCTTAACCTGTAAAAAGATATGGCAAATATGCAAGATAGCTATAATTGATCCTCCAGTGCAATGGACAAAAGCATTTACAATCGAAACAACCAGCATCCACTCCAATCCAAGCATGTACTCCAAAAGATAGAAATTTTATTCCAAGAGCCAAGAGCCAAAAATCTCTAGATGATCTTACAATGAGAGGCTCCCTCCTTAAATAGGATGGGGAGAGAGTACAATCCTAACCACTTTTTACATGAGTGGCTAAGATTAAAAGATCAAAAGATCTAATCAGCGGCTAACAATAAATCATAACAATACATCACATGGATCACCCAATATAATGATGATGTCCCCACTAAACGGTACAAAAGGAGGATGACGTCATCCACTAGAGGGGTAAAGGTACAAAGATCCACCTCATAATGACTAGGACATGATAAAATAAGCACATGGTGGGGCTAGGAGGCATCAATCCTTACTAGCTCATCCCCAAGGCATAATAAAATAATAAAATATGTCCAAGATAATATAAATGATCAAATCTGTCCTCAAAATCTGTGACAGACAAGCAGTAAAAGGCCTCCTGTGATCGATGTGGGCATACCCACATGGTGAAATCTGGCTGGAAGATAGTGAGATCACCCTGGAAGACCTCTGTGAAAACCAAATGCCAAAACCTTGCCTCAATTGCCCAAATCGAATTTCTCAGTGACCACTTTATCCCATTTTTTAACTGCCTCGGTAACTGTGAAAGTGCCAAAACTGCCTCCCAGGGCATCTGTGCTGTCCATCTGAGCCCACCAGGCTCTCTAGAAGGGGGGGTAAATGGTAAAAACAAGTGGCTGGACCACCCCCTCCTCATACAGCGCCCTAGGTGAACTGGCCTCTCATGGCCCCTGCTGCTCAGGCTGGGAAATCAGCCCCAAATCTGGTCAACAAGTGTAAAACTGCATCAATCACTGTCAGAAGTGCCCGAAACTGAAAGATAAGTATCTCACTGGATCCAGAAGACCCAAATCCACTAGGAATGTGTACTCATACACCATGGGTTGCCCTAATGGGCCAGCTGTAGGGTCCACCATATATGGACAATGCATAATCTGCTGATCTGAAGTAATAAATAAAACTACTGAACTGCATCAATCATCATCTGCATCATATGTCCATCATATGATCTCATCATCAAGTATGTGGGACCATGAATCATCATCAATAAGCATATATATATGGCCCACATCATCACGGATCCCAAGAATATACAACCAAGGATAAATCACATCAGTAGACTAAGACATGCTTCTCTAATCATTCTCATAGCCAAGCTCAAAGTATAACATCCATTCAGTGGCATTAATCAAGTTAGCATATTCCTTTGTTTATATAAAATTACTTGCACAATAGTTCAAATGACAAACTCACCCATTGGACATGGTCAAACTGCTAGTGAAGGATGAAGGCTAGGAACAAGGTTGGGCCAAGGGGTTGACTTGTCTAACTTAACTCAAAAATACTTTGGACTGGGAGAAGGGGGAAGCTACAAACTCTGTGCTGGACAAAATAACACGGAGGATGGCTGTGCCTCACAAATGGATAAGTTGTTCAGAGAGTGTTTATTCGACTTAGGCATCATGTCTACATCAAGTTGATCCAGGGTCATTTGGATCATTCAATTTCATTTCATGAACTTTTTGGCCTACATAACCCCTCGGATCTCAGGTGTGTTGATAAGCACAACTAGTTGCAGCTTGCATCCAGGGCATGTTTTCAAATACATATAAGATCAGCAATTGTTTAGATATAACTTTTAAGAACCATTGCTTTTTGGACCTTTCTTATACTCTTCGAGGAGTATTTTTTTAGCTGTTCATCGATCTTGCCCTTTTTAGTTTCCATGGGCGAATTTATAAGTTTCCATAGGTAGAACATGAGCTTTCAGTTTTAGCCAACAACATCTCAAGTGACTAGGGGGAGTTCGAGCCAATGCCAAACATCGGGACAACCGACCAGAATGATTTAGGCCTACAATCCAACTCACCAAAGGCAAGTTTTGTCACCAACTCAGAGCCGAGATACTGAATATACAGGGATGCGGTCCAAACACAAAGGTAGAAAAATGGGGAAGTCCTCAGTATTAGAAAGTCAAATGAGATAGGTCAAGGTATAAAGTCAAATAGGAAAGTCATGTATGGATGGAGTCAAGTGAATATGGAGCCTACACTAGCAGACAACTGGTGTCAAGAAAGACCATATCTATGTAAGGTGAAAAAACCAGTGGGTTTTGTTAAATGACCTAAATGTGCAAGCAATTGTCGATTTTATCATTTATAGTTCATTTTAAACAGTTTGCCACATCAGGAATAATATACCAAGCAAATGCTGTGAACATGACTAAATTAACAAAATAATAATCCACAGTCATTGATAACATATCCATAGATCATACAACATCATCATAGTAATAATCATGATGTACCATCTAAAACACTGCTGCAATACATCTCTAAGCACTGAACTGAAACTGTATGGGATAAAGGGTCACATCGGTCATCAAATCTGAACTCTCAAGGCTCACTCTTGACACAAGGTCTAACATAAGTCTGAATAATATACTGCTCTGATCATGAGTGATCCAAAATATACAATCATCATAGCCATGCTCTGAATAATGGAAGCTCTGGAATGTGCAGATATCTGCTAAGCAAGAATAGTAGCCCTGCTACTATGGTGTGATAACACCGTCCTTTAAACTTTAAGTTATCTCCACTTGGTTTCTATTTGATCATTAATCCCAGGGAGAACCAAATTGAATATGTAAGAGAAGTAAATGAGGAAGTTATGTTCTGTGAAAAAGAATTGAGTTACAAGCCTTATATTTTTCCTCCATCAATCTTAAGCAATAACTTGCATGAATTTTATGATCCTATCAATTCTTGGGGAGGATGTTTGCATCAGTCAATCTTTTCCTTGGCATGATTTCATTTTGCACCATTCAAACCTTTATTCAATTTTTTAACAAACCTGGAAGATTGCATTATCAAATTCTCTGATCTTTAATCCAATCATGACTTGTTTCATTACCAGAAATCAAAGAAGAATCACTAATATGTTTGATGAATGGTTGCACTGGATTTATGATTTTACCTAGCATTTGTGATGACTGGTTAGATTAGAGTAGGTAGGAAACCAAATAAGCCTACTTGGGCAGTAGTTAGTCTTTTCAGCCATTGAGTCTGGCACCTTTTTGTTTTTCTTTTCCTAAGCTCCTTTGTAAGCTCCTAGTTTAACTGAGTACTTGTCATTTTCTTTTTCTTGCACAATAAATTTCAAACTTTGCAAGTTATGTTAGTGATTTAATCTACTTTCTGCATTTATATTTTTGTCTTCGAATAGATTTTATTTCAGTTGGATTTTATACTTTTCCCATACATGCTGCATGAGGTATATTGATGTTTGTGAATGCAGAAATAGGTTGCAAAAATAAAAAGCTAGAAGCAAAATGGTAGAGTGCTGGATCGTGGATTCGAGTAGCAGAGTTCGAGGACCAGAGATTCCGAGGTTCTCAAGCGCTCTTTTCAGCAGAGCACTTGTCCCAGCCGGAGCCAGATGTTATCACATATATAGTAGCCGGGCTACCATACATTTTTTGTCACATTCCAGTACACTATCCAGCCAGTTCCCTTACATTGAGATGCTGAGATGAGCATCTATATTGGATCACTATAAGATTTTGGACAGTATATCTATTCCCCAGTGCCATGACTGAGTCTCAGGACACTCAAAGAGATGACTGATATAGCCATTATACCATTTGTATAGAGCAATCAGTAGTGCCTAGAGTTACAGCAGCAGTTTCAGAGGACAGATGATGGTTCGGGTGATGAGCATTCGGGTATATGACTCAGCAGGTATATCATTGTGTTATGGTTATATTGCTTTTATACTTATTCTTATAGCGTGTCTTAGCACTTAGTGTCATGATCTGGCGATCATATAGATATGTGGACCTGGTTGATCTTCTTATATATATTTTATTGTCCCTACTCAGACTTAGAAGTTCACTATTCATACTCATTGGTTTTACCCTCCCTAGGGAGAATAGAGGTGATCATTCCACCATACCTTGGCTTGCTAGTGTTGGCTCCATTATTCATTGTCTTCATCCATCCATTGCCTACCTTTTAGTTTATCACCCTGACTTACTACTTGACTAGTGACATGGAGAATCTTTTCCCCACTGTAGCCTCTGTATTGGATGAGCTTCCCTGTTTATTGTGTCTCGGCTCTGAGTTGGTGACAAAACTTACCTATGGTGAGTTGGAGTTCCTTGTGAAGTCCCCTAGTCACTAAAGTTGTGTTGGCTAAACCTGAAACTTTTAGTGCTGCCATGAATACAAAATCTGGAAAATGAAATGTTATATCTTGTATTAAAAGCCCATTCATGCAATGTGTTTCTATACACATGAATGAAAGGCATGCCAAATGAAAATGGCCATGAAAATAAAATGTTATATCTTTCGGAAATGTAAATACCTAAGTAAACAAGCTGTCTGTGACACACCTAGAAGTGCTCAGGTAAACAAGTGCCTTAAAAACAAACCTGCAGCAGAAACCCTAAAATAAATGTAAATCTATGCAATGTGTTTATAAACACACATACATCAAAGGCTATGAAAACTTCAGGCCCAAAAAGCAATTGAACTTAAATGCTATATCTAAATAATTGCTGGCCTCATTTGTATTATGGATTGTGCGCATCTGTTAAAGGTGAATAAACCATTTTTGAACAACTCATCCATTTGTGAGACACCGCCATTCCCTGTGTTGTTGCTCATTCAGTATATACTATGGTGTGTATTCCCTTTCCCTGTTCCAAAGTGTCACAATGTTAAGTCAGTCAAGTCATCCCTTAGCCTAGCCATGTTATTTTAGCCTTCACCCTTCACTAGCAAATTGATCACAGCTATGAAGTGAGTATGGTCTTGAAAGTCTAGTCTGAGTCTTAATATTAATTAATGACATTATATATTTGGATTTAGATCGCCAGTAATGATTACTTTTTGTTATAATTGCTATTTGATTAAATTGTAGAGCATGCATTAACCTTTGACACTTTGTAGCAGCTTCTGATGATAGTCTGAGTTATATTTCGTCATGTTGACTTGGTCAAACCTAGTTTGACCAAGGTCAACCACATGACATGAGATGGTTGGACCTTGTGATGATATATGGTCTATCTACATGTACATGATGATTCTAGGCATCAAATACAGGTTTATGATGATGATTCATGGTTTACAGCATTATTTGATCATTTACAGATTATTATTATTTCACCTGTTCCGATATATTGGATATATTTTATGATCATGCAGAGACTCATATGGTGTATGGGTACACATCTTGGATCGATTTGGACCTTCTAAGTCCAATGAGACAGTTTGTTTTCAGTTCTGGGCACTTACAGTGATGATTGAGCCTCAGTAGGCTAACCCAGTGCATTTTTTGTCTGTCGGAGACCCTGTCAGAGCAGAGAGGATTTTTATTTGGTTGACCTAGGGCGCTGTGCTTGGAGGGGGTGGTCCAGCCACTTGTTTTTACCATATTACCCCCCTCCCGGACACACTGATGCCCTCACCTTGACAGCGCAGGCACTCCAGGAGGTAGTATGGGGCGGTTTCACGCTTCCCGAGGCATTTCAGGATTGGAGAAATGGCTATTAAGGAATTCGATTTGGGCTACTGAGGCAATGTCTTGGCATGGGATGATCAGTGATGATGGGTTGATGTCTTCCACACCTCTCCAGCAGTTTCAGCTTCATCGGGACCCGCATCCATCACTTATGGCACTTTCTGATGATTTCTGAGGCCTTTTGAGGCCCACGATTTGTCCATAGAGGCACGATTTGGTATATTGATGACTATTTTATTATTATTGTGCTATGGGGATTGACCAAGGGTGGCTAAAATTACCCCTTGGACCCACCATAAGCTTCTTATTATATTTTGTCATCATGATATGGTGGGATTCCCCTCTCCTAGGGCGATTTTGTCCACTTATGTTATATTTTCTTAGTGATCCATGTATTTTATTATTGATCTCACCTCAACCATTGATTAGACATTTGTATCTTTTAATCTTAGCCACTCATTCAAAAAGTGGTTAGGATTTTGATGCCTCTCCTTCCTATTTAAAGGAGAGAGCTTCTCATTGTAAGAGGTCTTTGGCTCTTGGATTATTGGTATAGAAAAACTTTCTTGTGGAAATTCTTGTGGTCTTCTTTGCATCTAGTGTTCTTAGATGGTGATTGGAAAATCTATTGCAACCTAGCATTTGGAATTTGTGGTAAGATCTATCTTTTTTTGAAATCATTGTCTTGTCTACAGGAGGGCGACTTCAACAAGGGCGATTTTGCAAGGCTTCTTCAAATCGATCTTCTTGGCATTTGCTTGTATCAGGGGGTTATCATTAGTATCATTGTGATCTATGCTATCTTTCTGTTACTTCTCTTGTGGCATTAGTCTTATCTCTTGATTGCATCAAATCTGATATTGTTGACGTTTGTTATGCAGGAGAGAGGGCGCATTGGCTTCTTGGACTAAATCGATTTCATAGAAAACTACCTCAAAGCTTCTCAAATTGATCGGGTTTGCATAGATCATCATCATTTAGGCATCTACAAGGTTACCCAGGTAAGATCCACAGGTTTGTTTCTCTTATCTTGATCCAATCCATTGGCACAACACATAATTGAAAACCTAATTAATTCAAACCCTCATTGTTACATTTTCTCAGATCTACTAAGATCTTGTGGGTTGTTGGGTATAATATTAAAAACCCACCTCTATAGTATCCACGGCATCCCGGATCTATAGTTTGGTGAAGATTGGCCTCCATTTGACCCTCTTCCCAAGCCAACCTAGCTTCTTCAACCAAGGGCGCACTTCTTGGTGAGGGTGAGTTGACCTAGATCTAGTTGATGGGTAGTTGAGATTTCAATTGATTCATGATCTACATGCCCTAAAACCTACCTCTAGACTCTTACTTTGGCAATTTCTACCTTGTGGGCCCTATTCCACATTTCAAGGGATTTAATCCCCATTTTGGACCACTTGGTATCTTCAAACTCAGATCTAGTAAGATCTAGCCATTGGATTGCCTTGAAATTGTAGATACACACTCTCACTTGATCAACCTACTTGGATCTAAAATTTGGATGTCATTGGACTTGTCTTGATTCATCTATCCCACATTTTACCCTCCTTGGGCAAAGTCGCACTTCCTTGGGAGACTGAGTTGGTCCACTTCTAGGACGTGGGTACATGAGATTTTAGTAGATTTGGAACGAGCATAATTCAAAATCTAGGTCTAGTTGGTCACTTCATCAAATCTTGCCTTGGGGATAGCATTCCTTGTTTTAAGGGATTGTGGTCCACTTAGGCCAAACCTTGAATCTCTAGATCTAGACCTATTCATCCATCAAACCTTTAATTGCCCACTTGTCTCATGCAATAGGAGTCATCAACCACAAGTTAATTTCATTTGACTCCATTATCCCAATTCCCAAGGCACTAGTCTCTCTCCAAGTCAATTCGACTTTCCTAGATTGTTGGATTAACTTGTGGTTTTACCCTTGTGTGGTGGACTAAACCCTTTGATGTCATCATACTTCATGATCAAGCTTGTCACTTGTACTAGTTAGACCCAATTCAACCCCTAAACTACCCTGCATTGGACACGGTTCCCAAGGCAGTGGATTTTCTCACATTGACTAGTACTTTAATCCTGGATCCTATTTCAAATATCATAAGTCACTCTCACATCAACAATGAACCAAAGCTATACTCATTGAACCCCTCACTTATCTTGTGACTTCATCCTAAGGTCTAGGATAAACCATACACCTTACTTCATTTAGAATTAACTTGATTTGGTGTCTTGGTTTTGATCTCTCCTGTCGGGAGTAGATCGGGTCTCCCCCTTTGTTGTCTGGGCTAGATAACATAAAGCGAAGGTTGCCTCGACTGGCGTGACAACCATCTATTGGAGGTCGAGGTGATCGTGGTTGCACCTTTTGAGTTGCCCTTCCCTATTGCCATCCATGAGTGGATACATCCATAGGGGTAACTACAGTTTACGTGATAACAGAGACCAGTGCTAGATCAATGGGTAAATGGAGTAGGTTTTGGCCCAAACATGGTCTCTAGGGGTTTTCAATGATTTTAGACTTGGGTTTTGGTTTATAAGCCCAAATGATCGTCGTATTTATCAGATCTACAAAACAAGGGTTTTAAACTTTTAGATCTAAATGACAAATGGAATAGAAACATGAAAATCAAAACAAACCTTGTAGATCTTACCTGGAAATGGAATTACTTGTGACCGCCAAGCACATTGATGATCATTTCACCTAGCTACAATTCCGAGTGAGATCCAAGTGGTTCTGAACTAAAACGTGTAGATCCAAGGAGGAAATGCACCCTCTTCACTTGCAAATTCAAACAACACAAGCTAGATTTGATCCAAAAATGAAAGAAGAACTATGCAAGACATCTAAAGAATATAACTCAATGGATGAAATCACAATTGGTTACTCCCCAAAAGATGAAACGATTTTCCCAAGAAGAGATAAAGAAATCCTCACAATCACCCCTGCAAGCAAGTCACACCTTGCAAAAAAAAAACAATTTGGCCTCCACAAAAACAGTGTCGAAATCATATGAAACTCACTAAGATGTCTAAGAGAGAGGCATTCCAATCATGTACAAGAACATTCATCAAAGCATTCCAAGAGATCTGTAAAAAATTGTCTTTTTTCCAATATTTTCCAAATCCAAAAGTCCCTTTACAAATGGTGAGAGATCATATAAATAGATCCTCACAATCCAAAACCCTAAACCCCAAAAGTATGAAGGGCTAGGATCAAAAGATAATACATCAAGATCAACGGCTAACAAGTATAAACTGGCATACTTTAACTCAAGATTGGATTTTAAGGAAATTTACATGGTATCAGAGCTCTTTTGAGCATATCTAAGAGAAAGCAGCAGTTGTGGAATAGATCAGGGACAGATCTATTCTAGGGTTTACAAGTACACTTCATTATGGCCATATAGTTGAGAGTTGAGGATAGACTCCAGGGGGCTCAGAACTTTCCTACTTGGAAAGAGAGGATCACCAAGATCCTGGATGTTAGTGATGCAGAGGAGCAAAATGACAACCAGAAGGTTGCTCCCACAGATCCGACAGAGTTGACAAGATGGAAGAAGGTAGATTCCAGAGCTATGTTAATCATCTTGGATTGGGTGAAGGACCACATAGTCCCTCATCTTTTCGGGAAGAAGACCACATAGGAAATGTGGAAGGCTTTGGAAAGCCTTCACCAGAGCACAAACGAAAACCAGAAGATGGTGCTGCAAAAGAGGTTGCGTAGTACCAAGATGGCCAAGGGTGAAGGAGTGGTGCCTTATCTCACAAGGCTCACACAGATCAGAGATGAGCTTGCAACAGTGGGCTCTAAGACTGAGGATGAGGACATAGTTCAGATAGCTCTCAATGGCTTCTCTAAGCCATGGGACGTCTTTGTCAAAGGCGTGGTGGCTAGGGAGAAGCTCCCTGACTGGCAAAGATTGTGGGATGACTTCGTACAGGAAGTGATCCATATGGGTCAAGATACAGGATCATCCAGCGATGCCCCACAAATCGTGGATGAAGAGGCTCTAGCCCTAACAAGCAAAGGCAAGGGGAAGGCAAAGAAGAAGAAGGGTGGTGTTACCGAGCAAATTAGCAGGGCTAATTCCCAGTAAGCAAAACTAAGAATAGTGATCCAATGTCACCCCGATCACCGTTCTAACTTCTTAGGAAGTTGAAACCTTCAAGGAGAAGTATCCTTATGGAGTCCTGTAGGAACACTTAGACAACCACAAACTATATTTCTATGCAATTGTTATGATTAGATCAGTGCCTAGATGGAGTCAATGTATTCAACTTAGGTCGATGAACCAATGAAATGCATATCAAAATAATCGATATTGGATCAAAAGACTATATCGCCAATAATCATTAAAACCCAAAATGCAATGTATGTATTAAGATGTATTTAAAAATGCTAATGAAGGTAATGTTCAACAATGATATGCAACCTTTAGGTCATTCAATACAATGCAAGCACATAACAAACTAAGTAATTACCATTTATCAAGTTGTTATCACCCAAATTAACCCCCAAGGTTGTGAGAGCAGGCAATTCGAAGTAACCACTAACCAATCTTTAGCTTGTGCTACTGACCCAACACAAACAGAGAGGGCTCTCTCTATAACTCATGAAAACTGGAAATAATCAAAGGCGTCAACAGTGAAAACGTACACCAGCATTCATCATTCAAGATATTCAATTACAACATACACAGAAGATCAGATTTCTGCAGGAACAAAATGATTTAAACGTCATTTGGTTGAAACACATGAATCTCTATTGGGCAATGGAGTCACATTAAACAAACTCTAAACATTTATTTACAAATGCTTTGCGAATGCATTTAAACAGGGGCAAGGTAGCAAACAGGTTGTAGTCAAACTGATTTTAATTGGTGAAACAGAAGAGAAAGAAACAATCCATCGATACAAGGCATACAATAATGAATCTTGTACCAACTTTAGTAGAAATCTTTTGTGCAATACTTGGAATGAGATAAACAGAGCATAATTTGTATGAATTCTGCTTAACTATAACACTGCACCAAGTATGAAGAGATATTACAGACTGGAAATAACAATGAAAGATACACAATACATAGGAGAAGAAGAAAGGACAGACTACAGGACCAATTACACAAGAATCCCTGAAAAATACCGGCTCGGCTCTACAAAACTTTATTCAAAATAGCTCATAAGCGTCTTACAGAACAACAAACAGTTTCAAAAAGTTTTCAACCTGTCTGTCTTCAATTACAATGAATTTATAGATGCCCTTCGAGCTCTAGGCTCGGCTCTCTCCTGAACAAAAAGCAGTTGCAATTACTTGACACCTAATTGACAGCTAACCAAGGCGTTTCGCCGTTACAATTTTAAAACAGACACAGGCGGTATAGGCCTAACCGCTTTTTTACATTTACTGGCCTATTTTACTGTATGACCAACTACTTGAACAAAAAACAAAACAAAAAGATAACAACTCCAGCTTGCTGCCTCTACTCTAGCTGAATGCTTAGCTGATACCTTTGAGCTCTTAGCATGAACATCGGAAATATCTAAGACCGAACTGCTGCCCACCGGGTGTGTTTCACTATTCGTGACAGCACACTGTAGAAATGAAAATTACAAATAACAAACCAGCCACGGCCATACCGGCTTCCAAAAATAGGTTTACAGACCGTCTAAGTCTTTCAAAATTGGAGATAAGGAGTATACTTATGTAGCCAAAAAAAGACTTTGTTGGGTGGTGAGATGCAAATAATGTAAAAAACACTGCCACCTTAGTCCTGGGCTTTCACCTGACCATACCAATCAAGAAAATCACCTACGTCGAAGGAAACCTTTGTTTGGGCTTCTTTCGGTGGGGGAGCAGGGGACATCTCTTTAGTAGGGAGTATTAAGTCCTTGATAATGTCCACACTCTGGCGGGCTTTCTACTCGTCCTCTTCATGGGCTTCTTTCCTTCTTTTCTGCTGCTGAAAACTCCACCACACCCGTCGTTTCTTGGGATCTTTTGATTTGCGAATGGAACTGTCTTCCACATGGTCGAAAACTACAGGAGGTAGAGGAATATGTTCCTCCTCTATCTCATACAACACATGCTCTGGTACCACTACTACTTCGCATCCTTGATCTCTCTCGATGCTTTGATACTAACTGCAAAATATCCGAATAGATGAACTCACCACCTTTTCATAATTGGACGTGAGTTGAGAGTCCAGGGAATTAGGTTTATAATGATTGATAATGACGACGTCCCCATGCGAATTATTCTGCTATGATTCTCTGACTAGACCCTCCAAATGATTCAGCATGATGATCGAGGCTAGAACTGACGCAAGACATGTTTGACAGTGCTTTTCGGGCCAGATAGAAAGGACCTCTGACGACACTGAGGTGGCTCAGCCCATGCGGCAATCATTGATTTGCAGCGAAGATGTCTTTCACCTATGAAAACTCGTGATTGGATCAGGACCGTAGATTTCAGCCTCCGTGGCTTCCAATTTTAGCGACACACAGCTCCAAATTTGACCATCGAATGATGTGCCTTTACCGACCGCGGCGATTTTGGGTGTGCTTAACATGCCGACGATTAAAATCACCGCCGTTGTTCTGGACCATTGATCTATCTCCGTTAGATCTACGCCGTTGAAAAGAGCGCGACGCTTAGTCCAATCACGGTGATTTGGAGCGGAATCTTTTTTCCGCACACGTTATATTAGCGCCATCACTTTTTCACCGTAGATCTTCGTTTCCGTCGATCTATGTCGTTGATTTCTTTAGGAACCTGCCTATTGGCTAACACTTCCCCCGCGCTTATAACATTTCCACTTAACTTTGCGCAAAAAGCTCAGGGCCGTAGATCTATGGGGCAATTTAATCTGTGTCGTCCATACATACTTCTATCTACTGCTGGCGTACTAGCCTGCCATTAGTCCCCTGATCACCATGGAAACTTGGATCTTTTGAATATTCTCTCTCTTTTTACCAAATCCACCGTATTTTGCTCTGATCATCCACCCTGGGGGATGCGACCCCGGAGTTTGGCTTCTTTTAAGGATTTATCCTGATCCTGCAACTCTTTTTCTTCAAAAAAACCCTCTTCAAAGCTTACCAAACCTAGGGCATCAATGAGGAAAACCCTCCTTGCGATGGTACTTGGCAAGCTTAGCTAACTAGGGCTTGCTTCCACAACCTCTAAGATTCGTGGAGAAAACCTAGCTTAAGCAAGACTTGAAGACCTAAAGCTCAAGCTTGAATGCTATGGTGACCAATGACGAAAATGGCATGCAAATCAAGAGAAAATGAAGCAACAATGGCTTCCATCAAACCCTAACAAGCATCACTTTCATACAATTGACATAGAGACATCAAACAAAAAAGTATAGATACCTCCAAGTGCATGTGTAAAGCAAACAACTCTAGCCTCACCTTAGCAATGGCATGAACAATACTAAATCTTCCAAGAAATGCTTCAAACTTGCAAAATAACCTTCATCAACGAGTGCATCCCTTCAAAGAGCCCTAGTTAGGGCAAATAACAGACATAATGAAATATCCCCCGAAAGTTGATGTCTAAAAATGAAGCGAAGAGATCTAATGTATATGAACTCACACTCGCTTTTACATAAAGTAAGGTAATTTTAACATTAAAAATGTCAACTTAAAATTATAATTAAAATAATATAAAAATAATCAAAGTAGTGGGTAAATTGGGTGTTTTCCTATATTTGACCCCTACTTGAGTAAAAATGGCTAAACAAGGCCAAATTCGACGAAACTGAAGGCTGAGACGCGGAGGAAGGGTCGTCATACCCCAACTAACCCCAAAAAATAGTGAAAATCCCTCAATGCCCCCCTCTCAGAGCAAACATCTTATAGCCAAAAGAGAGTGACGTCATCCTCTGTGGAAGGCCAGGGAGGCATGGCGCTGGATCTCAGGAGTAGCAGGAGGGTGCAGAAGGAAGCCTAGGTCAATGACATAGGCCCCAGTACTAAAAGAAAACATGCCACTAGTGTAAAAGTGCTTGGGGAATCATGTGGTCCAATGACCCATCCCTGAGGGCCCCAGACACCAACTTCAGGGTTTCAAACCCTTTTATGAGGCAGTCAGCAATGCCATTAAGCCATAGTACCCCCAGGGGGAAGCAAGAGAACCTAGCCATGATCCCATCCATAAACTGTGGCTATAACGCACCCTCCAAGTCAAAAAATAGGCTGCCATCTCCCTGGGGTGCATCTGGAACATGCGTTAGTACTGGTACCACGTAACAGGTGGTAAGAAGAACATTGACATGTCGAAGGTCAAGTGTTTCATCTGCCACAAGCATGGACAATTTGCCTCCCAATGCCCAGATAGGAAGAAGAAGAACAACACACAGATGGCACGTTCAGCAGAGGTGGATGAGTTCAGCAAGAGTTTTGATGAGAACTTTTGTTTGATAGCTTGCATGGCAAGTTTCATCAATAACAACATTTGGTATGTTGATAGCGGTGCATCTTGTCATATGACAGGACATAGCTCGTTCTTCAAGAGCTTGCAGGAGGGTGGAGTAAATCTCCACATTGAGTTAGGAGATGATGCACGGTATCAAGCGCAAGGAGTTGGTACTGTTTCATTTCAGAGGGAGTCTAGCACGCCCATCAACTTTCCTAATGTATTATATGTTCTGGGGATGACGAAGAATCTCATATCTGTTTCCACACTGGAAGACAAGGGTTTTCTAGTGACTTTCAGGGATAGGAAAGTGTATATCAGGCCCAAGGGGTCAAATCTGAGGTTGGATCGGATGATTGGGGTCCAAAGCGGGAAGGTGTACAGACTACAATTCGAACCTGCAAAGGCTCTGGTCAATAGCAACAGCAATGAGAGTGAGTTGTGGCATAGGAGGATGGCGCACTTACATCGTGGATCACTGAGGCCTCTGAGACAGACAGTTATTGGAGTCCCTCCAGTACAGGAGGAGAAGCATAACCACTGCAAGGGTTGTGCGTTGGGGAAGAACATTAGGAGACCTTTCCCACAAAGTGGGCACAATTCTAAGGGGACCTTGGACTTGGTGCATTCGGATGTATGCAGACCGGTGAGTGTTCATTCTTTCAGTGGTTACAGTTACTGCGTCACTTTCATTGATGACTATTCCAGGAATACCTGGATCTATTTCTTGAAGGCCAAGTCAGAGATCTTCGAGCAGTTCCGAGAATTCAAGACTCGTGGAGAACCAAACAGGGAGAAGGATTCAGATATTGAGGACGGACATGGGGGTGAGTATACCTCCAAGGAGTTCTTGGAGTTCTGTTCATCAGAGGGGATTAAGAAGGAACACACTGTTCGTCAAACCCCGAAGCAAAATGGAGTGGTAGAGAGGAAGAACAAGACACTGGTGAGTGCAGCCAAAGCCATGCTATTTAATCAGGGATTACCATTATTCCTATGGGCCGAGGCATTTCGAACTGCAGTATGTCCAGAACAGGTGTCCTCACTTAGTTTTGGGGAGGAAAACACCTGAGGAGGTATTCACAGGTACTAGACCAGATGTGAGTCATTTACGCATATTTGGGAGTATCTGCTATTGTCACATTCATGCTGACACTAGGAAGAAGCTGGACCCTTTTGGTGAACAGGAAGAAGCTGGACCCTTCTGGTGAGAAGGGGCTTCTAGTTGGTTACAATGAGAGTTCTAAGGCATACAAAGTTTATGTCCCGGCTCGCAAGAGGATCATTGTGAGCAGGGATGTCCAGTTTGATGAGGACAGAGCCTTAAGAAGATCTATGGACTTACCAGCACAAGAGCAGCCATCAGAGGACTCAGGAGTCAAGTTGTAGGAGCCATGGGTACAGGTACAGACACACGGCACAGGTTCTAATAGTAAGAGGAAGTCAGGTGGACAGGATCTTCCTATCAATGATGTGGAGGATGAGCAGCAGCAGCAACGGGATATTCAGCAGCCGTAGCAAGTAGACACTAGGCCACGACCTAGGTGGTACATGTCAACAGTTCAGGATTCCAGGCAGGTGAGTCTTCCACGGAGCTCCATGAGGCGGAGCAAACCACCAAATAGACTTAGCTATTTGGCATTGATGACAGAGTTGATTACCTCCGAGCCTTCCAGTTTCCAGGAGGCTGCACAACATGATGTGTGGCAAGAAGCCATGGTTGAGGAGTATGACTCGATCATGAAGAACCAGGTATGGGAGGTTGTGCTGCGGCCTGAAGGTAAAAAGGTGGTAGGATCCAGGTGGATCTACAAGGTAAAGCATGCAACAGACGAAAGTGTGGAGAAGTGCAAGGCACGCTTCGTGGCTAAGGGATAATCACAGAAGGAAGGCATTGACTATGAGGAGACCTCCGCCCCTGTCGCCAGATACTCTTCTATTCGAACTATACTATCATTGGCAGTAGAGATGGGTTGGCGCATTCATCAGATGGACATGAAGATTGCCTTCCTCAACGGAGTTATAGAGGAAGAAGTGTATATTGAGCAACCAAAGGGATTCAAGGTGGAGAGCAGGGAATCACGTGTATGCAGGTTGCATAGAGCTCTTTACGGGCTCAAGAAGGCACCTCGAGCATGGTACTCGAGGATCGACAGCTATCTACGGGAGATGGGATTCCAGCGGAGTGAGGCAGACCATAACCTGTACTTCTTGTCAAGTGAGGTACCTCTCATACTGGTGTTATATCTAGATGATCTCTTTCTTACAGGAGATGAGAGGCTGATCGAGGACTGCAAGTCCAATCTTTTAGTAGAGTTTCAGATGAAAGACCTTGGGTTGATGCATTAATGCCTAGGTCTGGAGGTTTGGCAGAGAGATGGGTGCTGGGTGCTTCTTCATTGGTCAGGGGAAGTATGCAGTGGAGATCTTGAGAAGATTCAGGTTGGAGAACTGTAGATCCATGTCCATGCCTCTAGTTACCAACTGGAGGAAGATTGATGCATCGGTCAGAGGAGTTTGATCCTACATTGTATTGCCAGCTTATCGGGTCACTTATGTATCTGGTCAACACTAAACCAAACATTAGCTTTGCAGTTAACTCTTTGAGTCAGTTCACGGTGAACCCTCGAAGAGTGCATTGGACAGCTACGAAGCACATACTTCGCTATATCAGATACACAGTGGAGTATGGATTGGTGTATGAGCGCAGTGGGAGTATATAGTTAGCAGGCTTCACAGATGTTGACTGGGCAAGATGTGTAGAAGACCGGAAGAGCACTTCAGGTTGTTGTTTCAACATTGGATCAGGAGATGTCTCTTGTTTCAGCAGGAAGCAGAAGTCAGTTGCATTGAGCTCGGGAGGCTGAGTACATGGCAGCCAGTATGGCAGCATGTGAGGGGATGTGGCTGAGGAAGTTGCTCTCGGGGTTATTCGATAGTGAGTTGGAGACAATCAGAGTGGCATTAACCTTTCTGAGAATCTAGTGTTCCATGACAGGAGCAAACACATAGACATCCGGTATCACTTCCTCAAAGATTGTGTTCAAAGAGGAACCATTCAATTGGAGTATATTCAGACAGATAAGCAGGTGGTGGACATATTCACCAAGGCACTTTGCAAACTCAAGTTTGTGAAGTTCAGAGACAAGTTGGGGTTTGTAATATCCCAAACTGCTATTTTTTCTTTTTTTGTTGTACTTTAGATGGCTAGTAGGCTTATGTCTCAATAGAATATGAAAGTAAAACCAGATCTTTGCATGCAGATCTGTAACCCAAATAATACTGAAATGCTAGAAAGTAGAAGGAATTAATGCATGTACATACCAGTATGTAGATCTGCTGATGTCGATGAAGATGATCCCCGCATGCAAGAATTGTGCCATAGGAATAGGAAGATAATCCAAGTAATCCTCCAATAGATAAGTGCGCCCTCCTCCAAGCTATGATGGCTCCTCAATAAATAATACTTCACTGCTGAAGGCTGAGATAAGGTGCAATAGGGTTATAATGCCCTTCTGGAGATGATGGAAGAAGTGATGGCTCAATAGCCCAAAACGTGAATATCCTTCCAAAGAGATTCGCCCCCAGGCATGCAAACGTCCTCCAATAATGGTAAGTGTTGATAACTCTCTCAAAGGTCCAACTGAGAAGCCCCTCTTCCAGGGAAAGGGTAATAGGGGTGCTCTGAGAAGAATGGGAGCAGCATGCAGAAGTTCTGCTCCCTGCAGACTGGAAAACGAATTAGTATGTCTTTGAGCAATGGGCCCAAGCAAGGAGAGCAAATTCCCCCAATCCAGTAAATAACTCAATCTCCTGAAGCAACTGAAGGATAGAACCTGATGATGAAGCAATGTTGAATCTGGATGATCCAACCTGATGATGAACTAGGGCAGATAGATTTTGCTGACGAAATACACCAGTTAGCTGAGCATGCACTCAACCCCAACTTAGCTCTCTGAGCTCTCCAATTCGAATCCTCAAATCAATAATCATATAAGTGTGTTTCTCCATTCGCTTTACCTCTCTTTTATAACTCTCAACTGCAAATAGCCTAACTTTTGACCTAATTAGGTCACTTTACCTTCTAATTCGCAGTTGACTTGCATGCAGGTGCTTGGAGACTTAATCAGGTGCATGCATCATGAAATAATGCTTAGAGGTCATGCATGCAGGTGGCCTTTGGCTCTGGTGGCCCCTGTCTACCTACTGATGATATAATATCAATGCCCCAGATCTTCTTATATGGCATCAATCCTTAGCTGATTCCCTGACTGTCAGTGCCCGCTCGAACCTATGGGAATCATTAAGGTTAGCAGGATGGTCCTCAATGCTTAAGCAGAAGAGGACATTACAGGGTTGCTACCGAATCCCTTCCTCGTTGAGAGGGAGTGTTAGAAAGTGGCAACAAGGAAGGTCTTCTATCATTGCATGTGTCCTTGCATGCTAGAAGACATAAAACAGGAAGCCAAAAGTATTAATGTACTTTCCAAAGTTTAGACTTAAGAAAAGTGCATTAAGTGATCTAATTATTAATTGACTTAATGGAGTCACTTTTATAAAGTTCAAGTGAAAATAATTTAAGTGATGGCTAATCTAATCTTAGCCATTGATCTCACCGGAGGATCTCATCCATTGATCCATAGTGAGAAGTTAAGGTTTTCGCTTGGCTATTGAGTTAAAAAGAGGATTGATTTGGTGGAGAGGACACACAAACATATAGAGAGATTTCTTACTCATGGCTTTTAGCCGGAGAGTGAGAAAGACAAGTTTGCAAAAGAATTTTACAAAGAAGAAGACGTACGAACTTTCATCCCGAGGATTGACAGGGCGACTTGAGCAAGAGAGAGAGAGGTCGTAAGGATTCGCAAAGGGGTCGTACAGACACACAGGTCATACAGCAATTGCAGAGGGCCGTACGAGTGACGCAAGGCCATATGGATATGTTCGTACGCTGACGCAGAGGTCGTACGGATTCCGTACAGTGACGCAGGAGGATCGTACAGTTTGTGTGGTTGTCTCAGTGAAGTTCGGTGGCTCAATTTTGCCAGGTTGGGTAAAAAATCGATTTTCTGGATTGTATTGTTCTATATCTTCATAATAAAATATCTTCTCAGACTCCTGCACCGGTTTTCCCATCTTGGGTTTTTCCGGGGGTTTATACCCAAAAATATTGGTGTCTCTATTTGATGTGATTGATATTATATTCCTCTCGATATTTATTTTCCGCTACATTGTGAAGAAATCCATTTGTGGTTAAAAGTAATATTTGGGGTTTAATTAAAAATAAACTGGCATACTTTAACTCAAGTTTGGATTTTAAGGAAATTTACAAAAGTGACCAAGGACACTAGGATGTGTGCCCCTCAATAATAAAAGATGATGGCCCCAATGATAGAGGATGAGGACGTGTGGAGCCCACAAGTGACGAAAACCGTGCCGGAAGGTGAATGAAGCACCAACCACAAGTCTTGGACCAATTTCATGCCATTTCTTTGCCTCATTGAGCCAAATCGATTTCCTTGTAAGCCATTCTTCCATTAATTTCCTACTGGAACATCAACCTGAAAAGGTAAAAATGTCTATAACTCACTGCCAAGTGCTCCGGGGCCTCAACTGAGTACAAAAATGAGTCTGAAGACATAGGAATATGATAATGATGAGTACCCATACCCAAAATCTCCTCTGTAGTTCCCTAGGAGAAAATAAATGATCTCTATGAATCATCTACAAGCCATTTTTACATGGCAATCTGTCGTTGGATGATGAACTGACAATAACATCAAGTACCTGTACCCAGAACTGAAAATTGAGTGTACCAATGGACTAAGAACGTCCAAATCAACTAGGAATGAGTACTCATACACCATGTGTCCATCAAGAGATGCATCTGTAAGCTCATCCATGCCCGAATAATAAAAAAATATGGCATGTAACTGTTGCTAATAATAAAAATAATACAAGATATCATATAAGACCACTGCCTGGAGCATGGAACCATCTAACGGACATCAAGGGGCCATGAATAACAAAGATCGAACACTGTTGGCCAAACTCATCCCGGAACCTGCTGTTGAGTTGGTCAAACTGGGTTGACCAGGTAAAAAAGATCAAAATAATAACCCAAACTGAAAATCACTGATGCTGCATGTACAAATGGATAAAATATGCTCCCTTATTTATATTAGCAGCAAGACTGAGGCATAAAGTGGCATTTAACTGGCAATCATGAATATAAAACATAAATAATAAGTCTAGATCAAAGCAACCAATCACTTTAAACAAGAGCCTCAAGTGTATACTCATTTACAGACTTAGCCATTTTGCTAGCAATGGCTAAAGGTAGAAAAAAAAAGGTAGGCTAAGGGATTTGACTTGACAACCTCAACACTGTGACCTCTTAGATAAAGGATAAAGGGGAAACCACCTATACATATGTTGGATAGAGAGACGCTAGGGGATGGTGGTGCCTCACAAATGGGTACAGTGATGAGAGTGTTTCCAATAAACTCTAGAGAAGCAACCTTTATTTGATTCATGGTCAGCTTTGCACACTTTAAGATTTACATTAACATTTAACTTTTGGATCAACTTTCGCTAGCCATCCTCCAAGAGTAGGTGCCCTGAATAGCCTTGCGGGCCTCAAATAATGACTCGGTATGACCTCCATTGCCCGCCACCGTCCATAGGTGCAATGGAGTGACCACCTTGTTTCCATGTAGGAGCAAACGACCTTACATCATACAAAGGATGAGTGCTCGTCCCTTGGCAACTGACTAGCTACAGAAGACATTTTATTTATTTGTAGTGTTTAGCAACACTATTTTTGCGGACTTTAGCATCCATTTAGATATGACATTTAAGCTCTAATGCTTTAGTGTCTAAAGACACTTTGTTAGGAATACTTGGTTTCGAGGACTAAAGGAGAACATCCCTGTGACTAAAATCACACACTCTAGAGCCGAGACACAAGGTATACATGGAGTCTATCCAATATAGAGGCATAAGTGGGGGAGTCCTCGATATCACTGCTTAAGGTGTCACTCGGGATCATATAAAAAATGGAAGATAGCTAATGGATGGGGAAAATGACAAGGTGATGCCATGACTAGTAAAGACCCTATGGGGAATCACCAAGTCCATACTATGGTAAGGGCATGACCAACGAGTATACACAAGAACCTCTCAATTAAAGCAACTGAATCACTTCTACTATAAACCAACAAATAAGAGCAACATAGAATATCACCAATGCATAACCACCATACACCAAGTCAAGCTACCAAGATAAGTAAACGAGCACAATAAGCATCCAAGTGCAAAAACCATATACCTGTTGGGTCATATACCTGCATCTATAACCCGTAACATCTTAATGGCACTGGAACACTGCTACTGTATATACCATGGGCATTGTCATCATATCTGCTCTGAATGATGAAGAATGGCTAACTCAATCATCAACCTGGGGTCATGAGGCTCAGTCCTGACATAAAACTGAAAATGTAAATGCTCTGGGTCCACTGAATGTAAGAGTGATCATCAATAAACTGCTCATCAACTGCTGATCTCGTGCATAGCATAGCAAAGGAATGGCTCAGGAATATGCTCAAAACCAACACTCAATACATCGATCCACGAACATGCACTCAAGCATCTGCACCATCTTCAGATATGCACGTGTAATCTGCACAATGCAAACGCTATACCAATCTCACAGACCGATCGTCACTAGCCCGCATATATATCATGCATAAATAAAGTACTGAAAGTAAAATGCTAAAAGAAACATGTTAGAAATAAAATGATATTCTAATAATAGAAAAGTTTTATTAAACTGCAAAAAGTGAAATAAACAAACAACGAAGGAAAACTGTCAGACTCAATGGCAAAGACAACTAACTACTGCTCAAGTGAGCTTATTTGGTTTCCTACCTACCCTAAGCTACCAGAAAAGGGAGTTAGATTACGTCCACTACCCACGTAGGGTTCACGTCCCCGCACCGGGCTCACGAACCCACATCTCTGATTCGGGTTCTGGTTTTTGGTTGGCGAACCCATATGAACTGGGTTCTTGACTGAAGAACCCGAGACGTCGGCTTGAAAAAATGGGTTCGTTTGGCTTAGAGGGGACGACGTACCCTGATTTTTTAAGAAGTGAAATAAATAAAATGAAGAAGGGAAAGGTGCCCTTCCTCCCAAACCTAAAATGACGACCCCCAAACTCTTTAAACATCACAATTTTCCATTCAAACATCTCATAATCATTTCATTCAACAACGGGAGTGCTTGGTGAAGGGATTTCCACGGCAACAATGTTTGGTGAAACCGTGAAGGGATTTCCACGTTGAATACAACGACAAGGTTACACTATTACAACAAGGAGAATCATTGAAAGAAATCATTGTTGAGTGTTTTCTGAATTTTGTATTTTCTATTTCATGTCTGGAAATGCCATTGGCCCATTAGACAAATTTTGAATGTAGTATGACAATGGAATCATAATATAACTTCCACTTGATATCAAATTTTATGTTCCAATGTGAATGTTGAATGAATGATGAATCATTGAATTGTGAAGAAATATGTGTTATCACATCCATGTTAGCTGGAGCTACCATGTTGCCGATTGTGTGGTCCGGGACCATACTATACTTTTTTTTTTAGATCAGAGATCGGATGCCTTCAGAGGAGGCACATAGTTTTGCTCAGATTGCCCCAAGCAGACATATCAGTGGGGGCAGATGGTTTATTGCAACGCCGCTGGGAATCGACCCCCCCCCCCTCGAATCGATCCCAAATCGCACTCCGGACGGAATCGATGAGGGATCGATTTTGGAATTGTGATTCCTCATCGATTCCGTCTGGAATCGATTTGGCAATTCGCGAATTGGTGGAAAACAAAACGATCCCTACCATTTGGTAATTCGACTCGGAATCGTAGCTTCCAGGTCGATCCCGAATCGAACCCGAGCAATAAAATCGAACCCTAAATCGATTCCGCGAACAGGGCGGATTTTTGAAAATAAAAATTGATTTTTGGAATTTTTTTGGAGGTTGTTTTTGGTGGGATAGGTCACTTTGGGCCAATAAAGGGTGAATGAGTCCATTTGGACTCATTCCATTACTCATTTGCTTGATTGGGAAGAGCTTAAGCTTGGAGTGAGTTTGCTAGTTGTTTGAGAGCTTTGAGCATTGAGTGGGAGATTAAAGGGGAGAGCTTGCAACGGAGATTGAAGCTTCCATAGAGACATTCAACCACGATTGAAGAGCTAAAAGGTAGGCTCTAAAAACTCATCTTTGTTTGTTTTTGCAATTTTTTTTCACTATGTTAAAAAATGGAAAACTTGCAATGTTCTCTTCTCCTACTCTTTCCAATTGCTTCTTCTCCATCATTCTATTGCAGGGAACAAGTGACTCTCATCTTGAATCAAGAAACATGATGGGTATGTGGTTTTGGTTTTTCATTCCACTTCTTCTCATTATGATGGTGTTGGGAAGTAGATGTGGTGGTGGTAGTGATGAGGGGGAAGAGGTAGAGAGTGATGCATACCAAGGAGAAGAGGAGGAAGGGGAAGAGGGTGATGATGATGAGGATGAGGGTGATGTGGGGCAAAAACAAAAAGACACAACACCTTTGTGGAAGTATGTGACAAGGCAAGGGGGAGGTAGAGGGGGTGGAACCACAAAGTTTGGATGCCCCCATTGTGGGAAAACATACACAGATTCATATACCCAGGTGAGAAAGCATTTGTGTGGGGTTATGCCATGCGATGTAGGTAAGTCTCATGGAGTCAAAACTTGTGACAAAGTGGGAGCTAAAGAGAGAAGCAAATACAAGATGGAAGAAGACGCCGCTCAAAACAACTCCAAGAGATCGAGGGTTGATTCTGAATCCCCACAGAGAATGTTTGGTAGTGGAGCTGCTGCTGGATCATCATCGGCTAGAACGGGAGCCTCATCTCCCCATGGAGTCTCGCCTATACGAAGAACATTATCCGATTTCCTTGACCAAGGTTGTAGAGATGATGTGGATTCAAAAGTTTATAGGTTTCTCTATGCATGTGGTGTGCCATTCAATGTTCTTCGCTCACCCTCTTGGCATGAAATGGTACAAGCCATCAATGGTGGCCCTCAAGGATACAGAACCCCTGGGTATGACAAAGCTAGAACCGTGGGAGTTGACAGGGAAAGAGCCAAAATCAATAGTGCTCTTGGAAAGTTCACAAATGATTGGTCCAACTATGGGGTATCCATTGTATCTGATGGGTGGACAAATGTTAAAGGCAAGCCGTTGATAAATATTCTTGGTGTTTCTGCTAGCGGTGCGGTCTTCCTTTCAGCCCATGACTACTCAGATCGCTACAAGACCGCTATTAATATTGCACAACCTTTACTTAAAACCATTCAAGAGATTGGGCCATACAATGTCATTCAAGTCATCACTGATAATGCTGCTAATTGTAAGGCAGTAGGAGCAATCATTATGGATAAGTATCCCAACATATTTTGGTCAGGGTGTTTGGTTCACACACTGAACCTTTTGATGCGTGATATTGTTAAGATGAAGGACAATAATTACCGATGGATTGGTGCCTTGTACAAGAGAGGTAAGAAAATGATCAAATTTATTACCAATCATAGCATGGCCCAACACATTTTTCGCAATCACTCTAAGTTGGAGCTATTGAAGATTGCAAACACTAGATTTGCTAGCTACTACCTCACCTTCAGGAGGCTTTTGAAGGTAAGAGAGGCATTGGCAAGTATAGTCTCAAGTGATCCATGGCAGGAATTGAAAGACAGAGTTGCAAGTGCATTAGATAGAAGTGACTTTCAGGAGGTGGAGGACACCGTTCTTGAAGGTCATTTTTGGTCACAAGTTAGGTATGTTCTACAGTTCACCAAGCCAGTTTATAACATGATTCGTTTTGCAGATACAGATCATCCGGTGATTGGGGAGGTATATGAGCAGATGGCTAGCATGCTTGGTCAAATCAAAGACATTGTTGAGCAAAGAGATGCAATCTTGTATGACCATATTCATAAACATGTGGTCAAAAGGTGGGATAATCTAAATGTTCCACTCCATGCCCTTGCATATGTCCTCACCCCAAAATACTATTCTCCAATTTGGTTGGCCCAACCTGCACCTGGGGGTGGAGTCAGGAAAAAACCCCACACAGATCCAGAGCTTGCTGCTGGGTATATGCTTGCATTAGAGAAGTTGGTCCCTGATGAGGAAGAGTGTGCTCAAGTACGGAGTGAATTGAGCATATACATAAGTGAGCATGGATGCTTTGGTTCCCTGTTTGCAACCAAAGATCGAGACAGATTGGATCTATCCATTGGTGGAACATGCATGGCTCTGGAGCCACATATTTGCATAAATTGGCGTTGAGGGTGCTATCACAAGTTGTTAATAGCTCTTTTGCAGAGAGGTGTTGGAGCACCTACAACTTCATCCACAATGTAAAGAGAAACAGTCTGAATGTAGATCGCGCAGAAAGCTTGGTTTATGTGCACTACAACTTGAGGTTGTTGTCCCATTATTGTGAGGCGGCCAAGAATGATAGAACATATTTGACTTGGGACAACAATCCAGAGGAGGCTAATGTGGAGAATGGAGCCATAGCATTAGAGCGCTTGGAGGCTGAACTATTGGGTGATCATGATGATCCAATTCAGACTACCCATACAGAGATGCCACCCCCAAGCAGAAGCAGCTTTCCGAATGCAAGAGTTTTGCCTTTAGCTTCACAACGTCCAATTTCAGCCCACGGGGGCCATTCATCTTCTTCTCATGTTCCACGATCACTTCCACCAGCACCTATTCCACCTAGAACACGAGAAAAGAAATTGGAAGTTACTCGTGGCAAGCAGAAAGCTTAGTAGATTCATAGTACTTTGTAGTTTGTATTTCATTTTCGTGTTTATTTTGGCGATTGGCCTATTTTGTCAACATTATGGCCTAGTTTGATGGCAAATATTATATGTTGAAATTTGAAGGTTGATGTTGTTGATGATTGATGAGTGATGATTTGATGATGATCATTTAATGACAATGTTATAAGTTATAGCTCCTAGAATCTAGAAGACGAGATGATTAATGTGTACTAAATGGTTATATGAATATCTAGATTCTATGTTTTGATGTTTTCTATAGCTAATTTGGCGTAATACATGTTTTTTTTAATTTATATGCATCAAAATATATTAAAATATATATTATATAAAAAACGCTCCCAAAATGGAAGCTTTTGAAAATTTCGCTTTTTGCTCCCGCTCCCGCTCCCCGCTCCCAACAGCGTTGGTTTATTGTATTGTCCAGACATGTATACATTATTGCCTACAGAGCCACCCTTCCTTGCCAGGCTTTGCATAAGCCCATTGAGACAGTTGCCTAGCCATATTTTGATAGAGTGCAACAGACTATTGTTCGTTTACCACTTGTTGCCCGGATTCAGTTGAGATCCAGTTCAGAGTCAACTTCAGCAGCAGGTATATGGTGCAACAGGTATAGCATTTGATGTTCTATTGCTTATGTTGTTGATTAGACTTGTTTATACATGATAGTACACTAACTTTACATATTATGTTGATGTGGTGATCTAGTTGTTATTATGATGTGTTTGGCCCCTGGTGATGTCAGTCCACCCCTTTCAGTAGGCTCCTGTCTATGCACACTGGGTCATATCCCCTTTTATTGGTATAGACTTGGTCACTTAGTCCCCCTAGGCAGCTGACTTTGGATAAGCATTCACTTCCTCCACCCATCCGACCCATTCATGATTGGTCTTTCCCGACTTGGATTCTGATTTTGTGACCTTGAGGATCCCCTTCCCCACTGATCTCTGAGTATGCCATGATTCCCTGTCTTTTGTGCCTCGGCTCTTTAGTGTGTGAGATGCACTCTCAAACCTGGGATTTGCTCTTGTCGATTGCCCCCGATAATGCTATGCAGTATAGGATTGTGTAGCCTCACCGGGTGTTCCCTGTTGGTCATCGAAGCATTTATGTTCACCCCTATTACTCTACAGTATGAGCACCTTGATTATATCTATTGAGATATGTATGTAGCCCAAAAAGGGCCTTGATGTAAATGAAGAACTGAAGAAATGTAAAGCAAGCCAAAAAGGCTATTGTAAATGTAAAATCTAGCAAAAAAAGGCTAAGTATGAAATTCGTTGTAAAATCCATGCAATGTGTTTGTAAACACACATGGACACAGGTCAACCGTACATATCAGCTTTGTAGTGGTTATTTCCTCACCTAGTCCTGCGGGGCAAGGAGGTGAGAGGGAGCAAGCGACAAGCTCAAGATTGTCCCCTAGACTCTCAAGTTACGGTTTGCCGGACACCCAGTTTGGTGGCTCTAGAAAAGATTCTCACGGAGTCTTATTAAGGCACGGATGTGAGTTAAGAGGTACTTGTTAGATGACCAGTGGCGGTTTCCCTGCACTATACCCATTTGTGAGGCACCGCCCTTCCCCGTGTTTTGTCATGGTATGCTTATCTTAGTGGACCCCGCTTTCCCGAGTTATCCAAAGGGTCACATGATCTTAGCCCTTGTCATCCCTTATCCTTCACCTTATTTTCCACCTCACCCAAAGTCAGCTAGATGGTCAAGTCTATAGGTTGTGCATAGCAGTTTGAGTCTTTTGGATGTGGTGGGCCCACCTCACCAGGGGCCTCGTGTTTTTGAGATATTATGTATTTTTTATCACCATATTGACATTTTATTGTTCAGTAATGTACTAACATGTATAAGGAAGCCTATCGCTTCATATTGCATACAGGTATTCAGCCAGCACCATGTTGACCAGATTTGACTTGGTCAAACTAGGTTGACCAGGCCAAAATGGGCCCGAAAAAATATTGCGATCGAAATTTCGATTTTGGTCATTTGTATTCTATTGGGGTCCCATATGAACCTCCAAGCATCAGAATTTGAAAATGTTGAGGCAGTGATGAGATTTTTAATTATTATGGGTCATTAATGACCTGTTTTAATTAAAAATCATGGATTTTGGGCAAACAGTGCTTAAGTGATGGATCGTGGTCGTTCAAGTGACCATATCTACTATTTATGGGGTCCACGATCGCATTGCAACAGATGGTTCGACAATCCGGGCACTATAAGTGGGTCAAAAGCCCAAATTACATCTTCAGCAATAAAAACCAGCAATAAATTAAAGTGGAAAATCAAATATGGCAAATGTAACTATTGAAAAATGGCAAATGCAAAGGTTGGCTAACATAAGGGGGTCTCTTAAGGTAATATTGGTTATGTTTGGACATTATATTCATGTTGTGGGGCCCTCATTTGTCCCAGCTCATCACAAGGGGCGAATTGGCCCATTTTTGGACATTTTTCACTATGTAGAACTTCACATTTTGCAAATATAATGTATTAAGACTTTGGCTAAGTGGTATGGGGGGCTAAAACAGTCCATAGGCACCCCCCAACCACTCATTTGATTGTTGTATGGCCCCACGAAGGGCCCCTCTATCCACTTGGGCGTTTTTTAGGGTAGCTCGCCCCCCCTCTAGAGATGATCCCATCCATCGATTTGGGCAAGGAGAGAGTCAATCTCGGCCCTTGGTTTTGGAGGGAATAGGGTTTGAGAGTGGTCTTTCTCTATAAGAGAAGACACTCACCCATTGTATACTCCTGCTTGGCATTGTAAAAACTTGAGATTGGAGCAATATAGAGATTTTTATCCCGATTTCTTGAGTGGACTTGTATGGATTGTTGATGGTGTTGATTGTAAGCTAGTCTTCATAGCTTTGTTGAGCATTTTAGTGAGTTTTCTGTCCATTATTTGGCTAAAACGAATTGCAGGGAAGATGGCCATTTGAAGGGAGGCGCTACACTTGGAGTGGGAGCTCCATTCTAGCAAATTTCTTCAAAGTTGTTCACAAGGGAGTTGCCTTTGCTTTCAGCTTATCAATTTCTTTACTTTCAGCCATCTATTTGTTGTTCTTATTTGGTTATTTGCTGCACCTATTGATTCTCTCTTGTTTGTGGCAGGTACCTAGGTCGCTATTGGTCATCCGGTTGCTCGAAAACACTCATAGAATTCGCTGGTTGCTCAACAATTGGACGTGAAGCTGGTCTTCAACTCATTTCTTCCATATATTTCTATCCCAGGTACTCCTCATTGCTGATCTCATAGAGTTCCAATTTCATTGCATATATGTTAAGCTACAAAAACACTAGATAAACCCCAAATATTAAAAACTAAAAATTTGACCGTAAAAACTTAAATTTCTTTCCAAACCCGCTTATGATTTGTTCTTAAACGCCTAAATCCAAAGTTTCATAGCTTTTTGACTCCATCTACCCATAGAACTAGCACTGGTCTTTTTGCCAAAAATGCCCCTCTTGGGCGTTTTTCTCTTTCAGCTGGTTTGGGTCACTTTGGGGTTCTGGGTAGTTTAGATTTGGTTTTAAATCATCATCTTACCTTAAGAAATCAAACTACTGTGTGTTGGAAGTGTGCTTAAATCTTGATTATTCGCTGCCTTAGGTTTGTTAATCCATTGTTTAAACCCCTTTCCTGGGCAGCTTACTTCACCATTCCACTTCCATTTCATTTGCATCCTTAGACTATTTTCAGCTATTAAATCACTAATCTAATCTCGTTATTTAATTACGTTTGATTGTTGGTCACCTGTTGCATCACTCTCAGTCTACCATTTGTGTCCATCAGTTGGTTGAAAATAGACTTAGGAGTTCATCTACACTCAATCTCTTGTTTGATCTCTTTATCTTGTGTGGGATTTGGGTGTATTTTTGTCTCTCAACCATCACCAGTTGAGCGGGGTCTCCCCTCTGACTTGGCTACGTGCCTCGTCTGAAGTGACAATAGCCTTGTCCAGTGTGACTTTCGTTCCCTGAACGGAGGACTTGGCCATTGCTGGTCACACCTTCCTAGCTGCTCACCCTCTACCATCCGTGTTGGGACACCTTACATCAGCAGCTAGAGTTTGTGTGATAACAATGTGCATGTGACATGTTTTTAATTTTTAAATTTTGTTTCAAATTTTCAATGTTTAAATTTTTAATTTTTTGTTGTTGTGTATGCTAACAGCATACACAACAACAAACACTAAACAACATATTGTTCTGTATGTTGTTAGCATACACAGCAAAGCAAGCTTGCTTTGCTGTGTATGCTAACAGCATACAGAACAGCAAGCATGCTTAGTCTTACAGCAAGCATGTTGTTGTTCTGTATGCTGTTAGCATACATATGCTTAGTCTTACAGCAAGCTTGCTTGCTGTGTATGCTAACAGCATACAGAACAGCAAGCATGCTTGTTGTACTTGTTTTGTATGCTGTTAGCATACACAGTAAGCAAGCTTGCTTTGTTGTGTATGCTATAGAGAAAGTACAACATTAAAGTTTTACTGTTTTTAGTTTTAGTATTTTAATTTTAGTCAATTCTAAATTAGTAAATTTAAATTACTAAATTCTAATTTCATTGTTTGAAATTTGATTTTTTTTTCCACTTGATATCAAATTTTAGTTATGTAACTACTAACTTATGTTCCAATTTGAATGTTGAGTGAATGATCATTGACATTGATGAATCGTTGAATTATGAACTTGAAGAAATCTGAAATATCAAATATGTTTTTATTTTTTTTGTTAAAAGTTACAACTACTTATAAAATTTATAATTTTATAATATATATATATACAGTACCCAGATGAACCCAAGTACCCTGTTTCAAAAAGTGGCGTACCTGCCCCCCGCACTCGTCCCCAAGTACTCGCACCCGTGCCCGTCCCCTGGCAACTTAAATTAGACATGATTACTTTATCGCCACTATAGAATCTATGGCGATTTAAAGATGAAGGGATGGATTCAATGTCACGGATAGGGATAAGAGAAATCTCGACATTATTTCGCGTACGTGAACAAATTCTTCTTAAGTTCCTTTGAGGAGGAACTACATCAAATTGAGGGGGACCTCCATCTATCAAAATAGCTACCCTACCAATCAGAAGTTCCCTAATTTCTCTTCTCATCTCTTGGTGATTTTCATTTGGTTCATTATTCTATGGGTAAATAACATACTTGGGTGTTTCCCCACAGTCCAAAAATCTTTGACAACTTCTTCAATGTCTCCTTCCAAGGGGGATGACATAACAAGATTTCCACTGCTTCGGCTACTTCCTTCTCTGGATGGGATCGAAACAACCATACCTTCAGCCTTGCGGCTGAGGACACTGGTGGTGTGGGAGGATTCAAAGACATGTCTCTGAATCTCTGGGCCTCTGACTCTAAGAAAGTTAGAGAGGAAGTAGGAATATGAGATGGATCACTATGATATATTTCTTCCTCACCACTAGGTAACTCATGGGGCAACAAAAAGATTGGGACATTTCTCAAGTGAGGATATAACGTTAAAGGCTCAATCTCATTGGTTGTGTTAACGATAGAAGGAGGTTGTTGGAATATAACAAGGTTATTTAATGAAACCTCTCCTTCAGGGGCATCATATACCAAGGCATACTATTGCCAACTCATATCATCATCGTTGATTTTCCTAGGTGCATTTTCTTCCATGGACTGATGCGATAAATGGTCAGGAACATCAGAATAATGAGAATCATTTGCTTCATCATCACTACCCTCATTAGGGGGAGGATGTGTCCCTTCATTGTTGTTTTCCCATGGAAGGATATGAGGAAGCCCCTCTCTTTCACTTTCCAAATTGTTGTCAACCAACTCAAGAAACTCCCTTACAGTTCTAGAAACACGTTCACCTCGTCTAACTTGCCCTAAACTGTTAACAGAGTCATGTGCTTCAGTGACAAGATTAGATTAAACACTTTGAGGTCCCATGTCACTGGACTGATTTATATCTTGAATTTCTTCAGACACTTCACCACGATGCATCTCAAGATTTATCTCTGCGGCAAATTCAACTTGATCATTCTCTTCCTCCGAGGAGTCAGCATCTCTAAAAGACCTCCAAATCTCTTCTCTTTCATTACTATGTTGATCCTCTCCTTGACCAACCATGACCATAAAAATCCCCTCAAGAAGCAATTCTCCCTGACCATACGAATTTCTGACACCATCCTCGAAACTCTCAAGGAGACCATCATAAAATGGTTCCTGATAAATCCTAACCATTGCACCATGAATTAGGAATGGTGGCATAAGATAAATCCATCTGAAGATGGCCTCCTGTAAGATTATATGCTACTATAGACTAAATTCCAACTTCATTAGTATTCAATACATTATTCACAATAGCAACATAATAAGGATCTCTGAAAGATACACAATCACAAAGCACAAAACAATATACCCTGGGAAACCATCAAGGGGAAGAAAACCCAGCAAGAACTTCCTCAATATAGATAATCAAAGTACAATGCCCAAAATAGGTCTCACAAATAAGAGAGACAAAAAGATCAAACTCTAGACCCAAGCCAATCATCCTCCTCCTTCGTAGATATCTCTCTCTCTCCTCTAATGTGAATTGCACAAGTGAGTGAGTGAATAAATGAGGGAAACACTCCCTCTATTTATACTTTACTTTTCATTGGCCTTTAACCCTAACAGTATATAACATTATAACATGTTCTTGTGGGTGCTAACGATCCGGCTTACAATGGAAGTTTAACCTCATGACCTTTACATGATCAAATGTAATAATAACATCCCTGAACGGAGGTAAAACATCCCCGAATGGAGGTACAATAATAAAATACAAGTAGAATATTCTTTGAAGCTACATTAATTTAACACCTCCCAATCCGGAGGACCACTTCTTGCATAGAAGCATCCCATAAATAGGATATAAAAAAGCTAGGCTAAGGGGTTTGACTTGACAACCTCAACACTGTGACCTCTCGGATAAAGGATAAAGGGGAAACCACCTATACATATGCTGGATAGAGAGACACTAGGAGATGGTGGTTCCTCACAAATGGATAGAGTGATGAGAGTGTTTCCAATAGACTCTAGACAAGCAACCTTTATTTGATTCATGGTAAGTTTTGCACACTTTAAGATTTACATTAACATTTAACTTTTGGATCAACTTTCACTAGCCATCCTCCAAGAGAAGGTGCCTTGATTAGCCTTGCGGGCCTCAGATAATGACTCGGTATGAACTCCATTGCCCGCCACCGTCCATAGGTGCGATGGAGTGACCACCATGTTTCCCTGTAGGGGAAAACGACCTTACACCATACAAAGGATGAGTGCTCATCCCTTGGCAACTGACTAGCTACGGAAGACATTTTATTTATTTGTAGTAGTGTTTAGCAACACTATTTTTGTTGACTTAGCATCCATTTAGATATGATATTTAAGTACCGATGCTTTAATGTCTCAAGACAATTTGTTAGGAATACTTGGTTTCGAGGACTAAAGGAGAACATCCCTGTGACTAAAATCACACACTCCAAAGCCGAAACATAAGGTAAACATGGAGTCTATCCAACATAGAGGCATAAGTGGGGGGGGTCCTTGATATCACTGGTTCAGGTATAAGTTGGGATCATATAAAAAATGGAAGATAATAGATGGATGGGGAAAATGACAAGGTGATGCCATGACTAGCAAAGACCCTATGGAGAATGACAAAGTCCATACTATTATAAGGGCATGACCAACGAGTATACACAAGAACCTCTCAATTAAAGCAACTGAATCACTTCTACTCTAAACCAACAAATAAGAGCAACATAGAATATCACCAATGCATAACCACCATACACCAAGTCAAGCTACCAAGATAAGTAAACGAGCACAATAAACATCCAAGTGCACAAACCATATACTTGCATCTGTAACATGTAACATCTGAATGGCACTGGAACACTGCTACTGTATATACCATGGGCACTGTCATCATATGTGCTCTGAATGAGGAAGAATGGCTAACTCCGTCATCAACCTGGGGTCATGAGACTCAGTCCTGACATGAAATTGAAAATGTATATGCTCTAGGTCCACTGAATGTAAGAGTGATCATCAATAAACTTCTCATCAACTGTTGATCTCGTGCACATCATAGCAAAGGACTAGTTCAGGAATATGCTCAAAATTGGTCTGCAAATCATGGTAGCCCTGCCTACTATAGATGTGACACCAGGTCTTTAGTGGCAAAACTTTGACAATGATACACTAAATCTAAAGAGATTTGTCATTAAAATATTAAATTAGACCAACAGTGCTTCAAGTTGCAAGCACAACTAGAGCATGTTTAAGAAAACACAATTCAAGAAGCACAACTGAATGACACATACGTGCTTAAATAGCATTTTTTTTCCATTACAATCTTCGGTTTTGCAACAGGCAATTACTTGGTGAGAGTCGAGACATTGAAAAAAAAAAGACATACTTAGCTCATTTTATCTAGATTCTAGATTCTAAGGCTTAATCATTTGAATTTGAGTTTTGAACAATTGATTTAAAATTTTAATTTTAATTCACATTTCAATGTATCATGATGACGATAGGTTTGGATCATTCTCCTATTGACCTGAACATGGAAGAGCCAAAGCTAGAACCTACATTTGATTGGTTTCAATTGGAGGAGGCTCCTCTTTTTTGCCTTGAGTGTTAGTGTTCATACATTCATAGCATAATAATTCAATTGCATAAATAGGATCACTAGAAGAAAGACAAAGCACAAAACAATAACAACAGAGTTTATCCTGGGAAACCCAAATGGGAGAAAACCCAGCAACCTTCGTATAGAGATGATAATCCCGATATTAGAGTACAATCATAAAAGAGAAAATATGGAAATGCTTTCCAAAAGTAGAAACCCCAAAACAGTCTTCTTCTCTAGCAGATGCAAACTTCTCTCTCCCAAGTGATGCGAACTTGAGTGAATGAGTGAGTGTAATAATGAGGTGACTTTACCTCTTATTTATACAAGTACAAAAGTGACTTTTACCCTAGGTGAGCCGACTTCTCTATTTGAATGGGCCAACTACACTTGGGGGGAAATTATAATTTAAATTTAATCTTTTACTTTGCTTCTTTTCTCCCCAAGGTTTACATTGATTATTTCAAGGGTTTACATAGTCAATTACATCAAGTTCATTGTAATGTCTTCTTCTGCTTAGGCATTGAGGACCGTCCCGCTAACCTATTTGATTCCCATAGGTTCGAGCGGGCACTGACAGTCAGGGGATCAGTTGAGGACTTATGCCATATCAGAATATCTAGGGCATAGATTTTATATCATCATTAGATGGACAGGGGCCATCTGAGCCCAAAGCCACCTGCATGCATGACATCCGAGCATTATTTAATGATGCATGCACCTTATTGAGTCTCCAGACACCTGCATGCAAGTCAACTGCAAATTAGAAGATAAAGTAACCTAATTAGGGTGAAATTAGGGTTTTGAGCAGTTGAATGTTATAAAAGAAGGTAAAGCGAATGGAGAAGGCACCATTTTTTATTATTGATTTGTGATCTCGATTTGGAGAAGCTCAGCAAGCTAAGTTGGGGTTGAGGCTTGTACTCAACTAACTGGTGTATTTCGGCAGTGAAAGCTATTTGCCCTAGTTCATCATTCAAGTTAGATCATCCAGATTCAGCATTGATTCAGTATCAAGTTTCAGTCAGCAGTGAGATTGAGTTATTCAGTATTGGGGCATTCGCTATCCCTACTTGAGAGAATTGATCCAAGACATATCCATTCGCATAGCATCTTCTAGTGATCAGAATTGCTGCATGCAGCTTCCATCAGTCTCAGAGCATAGGTATTACCCTTTCCCTGGAAGAACAACCTCTCACATTGCTTCTTTCATTATTTATCAGCAATTCCTCCTTTAGGAATACGTATCCTCTTCTTGGACGCATTATTCAGGGAGAGATCATCACGTTTTTGGTTTGGAAGAGGTGTTTCCTCTTGCATAAAGTCTCCATTGTCTTCAGAAGGGCATTATAACCCTAGACTACCTCATCAGGGATTCATTCCGCCTCTTATTTATTATCTAGGGGCATCTATAGCTGGAGGAGGGCGCCTTCCACTCAGAAACACGATTTGGTGTAGCTGCTTATTGGTTCATCCTTACTCTTGCATGCGGACTTCATCTTCATCAGCAATAGCAGATCTACATACTGGTATGTGCATGCATTAATTCCTCCTACTTTCTAGCATTCCTATATTTTCTAGGGTACAATTCTGCATGCAACCGCATGCATGCAGGGATCAGGGTTTACTTTCATATTCTGTTGAGATATAAGCCTACTAGTCATCTACAGTACACAAAAAAGAAAAAAATATCAGTTTGGGATACTACAGTGGTATCAGAGCATGTTCCTTGCCAGTTGTGGGGCATGCATAGTATAAGCAGTCAATGAATTCAGAAGATCCATACAACATTACCTATAGGAGACAGAAGTCTAGAGATTGTGGTAGAAGAGAAGAAGAGTTAGAGGATATAGATTTGGAAGATAAAGGGTATCAGTTTGACAGAAATAAAGGTAAAGAAACGATGGAAGACGAGGAGAAGACAGCCTTCAATAATCTCATCTCAGCTATCAATGCACTCACCACTGGCCAAAAAGAAATGGCAAGTGCCATTAAACAGATGACAGAGAAGAATGGACCCCCCCCACCACATAGTCCTTTATTTCCCCATAGTGATAGGGTGTCCACCAGTAGTAGTGGAGAACACTTGCATACCAACATGCACAGCCATCCCCACCTATACAGCAGACCCTCTCGTCCTACCATGCCTCATTTCCTGGATAGCCCAGCTGCAGTGCCTCTAGCACAGGTAGAACCCGAAGAAAATATGACTGCCTATTTGAGAGAATATAGGGCCTTGGGAGATGACTTCCAGTCAGCCATGTCCTTCACTGACTTCTGCCATTTTAAAAGTAAAAACAAACCCAGAGCTTACACTAGGCCATTCACCTAGAACTATGAGTTACAGCACACCATAGGGAAACTGACTATCCCTACCTTTGAGGGTTCCCGGGGAGGTCCAGCATGGAATTGGGTGCAGAAGTTGGATACATATTTCCAGCTAAACCCCATGCTTGAGACAGATGCCATTAAATTGGCTACATTACATTTGGACGGGGAGGCCCATGAGTGGTGGTACCACGGATTGGTGACATTGGGTCACAATACCATTACTTCCTACTCAGATTTCACACAGAGGCTCATTGAGCGATTTGATAGGAAGGACCCTAAGGTGCATTTCAGAGAGCTGACACAGCTCAAGCAGACAGGTAGTGCAGATGCATTCATTTCAGAGTTTCAGAGGGTGGCAGTCATGGTGACAGATATTTCAGAGAGCAGGTTGATTATGCTTTTTACTGAGGCTCTCACAGAGCCCTTACGGGGATGGGTCAAGTCTTATAGACTCACTACCCTAGCTGATGCCATCAGACGGACTAGAGACTTACAGGAAGCAGTACCCAAGAGTAGGTTTCCCCCCAGAACCAACTTTCCGATTAAAGATAAAGAAAAGAAACCTTTCCAGAAAGAGTGGCCAAAGAAAGAATGGATGGATAATGATGTCCACCAAGACCTGAGGAGGAAAAAATTATGTATCACTTGTAGAGACCCATGGGAGCCAAGTCACAGATGTTCTAGAAAGGGAAAGGCCTACTACATAGAGGCTTATTCCGACAGTGGGGAGGAGGAGGATGACCAGGAGCAGGAACAGAGGGATACCCATGAGACAGCTGAGGAGGGACCGCCATCGGGTGATTCCATTGCTACCATGACAGGAGTTCCAAGATTCCACACCCTCTGGATCAGAGGTGCAGTACAGGGCCACAGAGTGGGAGTACTAGTAGATGGTGGGGCATCCCACAATTTTATTGACGCTGCTTGGGTTAAAAGGAAAGGCATTCAGAAAGAGACTTTTGATGGATTTTCAATAGCTGCAGCAGGTCACACCATGGAGTGTAATCAGTGGATTCCAAAACTCAAGATAACACTTGGGAATTATACAGTGATAGAGACATTCTATGTAGTAGATGTACCTGACATGCATGTGGTATTAGGAGTTCAGTGGCTTTATTCCATAGGGAAGTATTCCACGAACTACCAGACCATGGAGATGGAGTTTATGGGAGCAGAGAAACAGAAGGTAGTTCTAAGAGGGATGAACACCTACCCTCCTACAGCAGTCTCATCACACAGGATGGAGGCAGTACTCCGACAGGGAGATATCGAGTGGGCAGCCGAGTGCATGGTTACCTTCAGGAAACCACCAGATAAGGCCACACAACATCCAGCAGATATAGAGGCCTTACTGCAGAAGCACAAAGCAGTATTCGGAGACCTTCCAACAGGTCGACCTCCTGATAGGGGATTTGAGCACATCATTGAGTTAGAGGAGGGGACTCAAGCAGTTATCACCACTCCTTACAGACACCCCAAAAGATACAAGGACGAGATAGAGAACACTATCAAAGAACTGCTCAAGCTGGGGTACATCAAGCCCAGTTCCAGTCCTTTTGTATCTTCAGTTGTGCTGGTTAAGAAAAAAGATGGCACCTTAAGCATGTGTATTGACTACAGGGCTCTGAATAAAAAGACTATCAAGACCAGGTACCCAATTCCCAGGATTGATGAGTTGATGGATGAGCTAAAGGGGGCAAAGTACTTCTCAAAGATTGATCTCCGCTCGGGCTACCATCAGATTCAAGTTAGGGAACAAGATGTTCCAAAGACCGCCTTTCGTTGTCACTACGGACACTATGAGTTTCTAGTGATGCCATTCGGGCTCACTAATGCACCAGCTACCTTCCAGTCTTGCATGAATAATATTTTCAAAGGTCAGTTACGCAAGTATCTTCTGGTATTTTTTCATGACATATTGATATACAATAGAACTTGGGAGGAGCACTTGAAACATTTGGATGAGGTACTTGGAATTTTACAAGAGCAGTCACTTTATGCCAAGATGTCCAAATGTGAGTTCGGCATGCAGGAGATGTTGTATTTAGGGCATGTGATAGGTACCAACGGGGTACAAGTTCACTTAGAGAAGATTCAAGCCATACTGGATTGGCCCACACCCAAGAATGTGACAGAACTGAAGGGTTTTTTAGGGCTTTGCACTTACTACAGGAGGTACGTCAGTGGGTTTTGAC
Organism: Larix kaempferi; assembly: GCA_027924585.1. Taxonomy (NCBI): domain Eukaryota; kingdom Viridiplantae; phylum Streptophyta; class Pinopsida; order Pinales; family Pinaceae; genus Larix; species Larix kaempferi. The sequence continues at coordinate 15,591,912 of BSBM01000050.1, read as the reverse complement.
AGATGACAGCACCCCTCACCGATCTCACCAAGAAAGGGGCTTTCAATTGGTCAGAGACAACACAACAGACATTTGAAAAGATGAAAAAGGTAATGAGTTCATGCCACGTACTAGCTCTACCAGACTTTTCTCTACCCTTTGTGTTAGAGTGTGATGCCTCCGGAGAGGGGATCGGAGCAGTTAGCCACTACTCGATTTATGACAAAGAGATGTTAGCCATTCTTCATGCGCTAACAAAGTTCCGACAGTACTTAGTAGGTGGCAGGTTCAAGGTTAAAATAGATCATAACAGTTTGAAATACTTCCTTGAGCAGAAAGAGCTAAACGAGAGGCAGCAAAAATGGGTAAGCAAAATTCAAGCCTATGATTTCGAGATTGAGTATGTGAAGGGAAAGAACAATGTAGTGGCCAACGCGCTTTCAAGACGACCAGCTACATTATCCCTTATGAGCATCTCGTCAGATTGGAGATCTCACCTTTTGGTCGAATACTCCAAAGACAAGTTTGCTTGCGAGCTATTGGATGGACAGTTGCAGGATGACAGGTACCAGGTGATTGATGATATCATATATTACAAAAACAGGATCTTCTTGGTTCCAGAGTCTTCTCTCAAGAAGAATATTTTACAGGCATCACACGATTCACCCTTGGCAGGGCATTAGGGGTTTCTCAAGACCTACAGACAGATTAGGGAGAGGTTCTCATGGAAGGGCCTCAAGATTGATGTGATACAGAAGGTGAGAGAGTGCAGCTTGTGCCAGCAGAACAAAATAGGATGTTCGCTGATAGCAGGGCCCCCAAGGCCAAAGAGTGGATTCAGGAGGGTCAGGATATCCTCAAAATTCTCAGGGAGAACATACAGATGACTCAGAATCAGCAGAAGATATATGCAGATAGGCACAGGGTTGAGCGCAGTTTTTAGGTAGGGGACTTCGTTTATTTGCGCCTCCAACCTTACCGTCAGTCATCTCTGAAAAAGAAAAGAGCAGAAAAACTCAAACCTCGCTTCTACGGTCCATATAAGATAGTCAGGGAGGTTGGAGAGGTAGCATATGAGCTCGAACTACCCCCAGAGAGCAAGATTCACAACATATTTCATGTTTCCAACCTCAAGAAAGCAGTTGGTCAGCAGATTGTGACATCTTCCGAGCTACCCCCTCTTGATGATGAGGGGCAATTGGTTCTGATTCCTGAGCACATCCTAGAGGTGCGAGAGCGAAAACTTAGAAACCGAGTTATCAGAGACTACTTGGTTCAGTGGAGAGACTTGCCCTTGGAGGAAGCCACATGGGAGGGAGAATAGGTATTACAGCACCCAGCTTTACAGTTGCTCGAGGACAAGCAAATTCGAGCGGGGAGGACTATAATGTCCTCTTCTGCTTAGGCATTGAGGACCGTCCCGCTAACCTATTTGATTCCCATAGGTTCGAGCGGGCACTGACAGTCAGGGAATCAGTTGAGGACTTATGCCATATCAGAATATCTAGGGCATAGATTTTATATCATCATTAGATGGACAGGGGCCATCTGAGCCCAAAGCCACCTGCATGCATGACATCCGAGCATTATTTAATGATGCATGCACCTTATTGAGTCTCCAGACACCTGCATGCAAGTCAACTACAAATTAGAAGATAAAGTAACCTAATTAGGGTGAAATTAGGGTTTTGAGCAGTTGAATGTTATAAAAGAAGGTAAAGCGAATGGAGAAGGCACCATCATTGATTATTGATTTGTGATCTTGATTTGGAGAAGCGCAGCGAGCTAAGTTGGGGTTGAGACTTGTACTCAACTAACTAGTGTATTTCGGCAGTGAAAGCTATCTGCCCTAGTTCATCATTCAGGTTGGATCATCCAGATTCAACATTGCTTCCGCATTGATTCAGTATCAGGTTTCAGTCGGCAATGAGATTGAGTTATTCAGTATTGGGGCATTCGCTATCCCTACTTGGGCGAATTGATCCAAGACATATCCATTCGCATAGCATCTTCCAGTGATCAGAATTGTTGCATGCAGCTTCCATCAGTCTCAGAGCATAGGTATTACCCTTTCCCTGGAAGGACAACCTCTCACATTGCTTCTTTCATTATTTATCAGCAATTCCTCCTTTAGGAATACGTATCCTCTTCTTGGGCGCATTATTCAGGGAGAGATCATCACGTTTTTGGTTTGGAAGAGGTGTTTCCTCTTGCATGTAGTCTCCATTGTCTTCAGAAGGGCATTATAACCCTAGACTACCTCATCAGGGATTCATTCCGCCTCTTATTTATTATCTGGGAGCATCTCTAGCTGGAGGAGGGCGCCTTCCACTCAGAAACACGATTTGGTGTAGCTGCTTATTGGTTCATCCTTACTCTTGCATGCGGGCTTCATCTTCATCAGCAAAGCAGATCTACATACTGGTATGTGCATGCATTAATTCCTCCTACTTTCTAGCATTCCTATATTTTCTAGGGCACAATTTTGCATGCAACTGCATGCATGCAGGGATCAGGGTTTACTTTCATATTCTGTTGAGATATAAGCCTACTAGTCATCTACAGTACACAAAAAAGAAAAAAATGTCAGTTTGGGATACTACATTCATCTCCCTTAGGAGGTACAATCAATTACAATAGAAATACAATAAATAATATATTCCGAAGTTGCACAAAATCCAACACTCCCTCTCAACGAGGAAGGTATTCTGCGGTCTTCATCAACATCACGATCATCAGGGTTTCATCTTGTACATCTATATTGTCTCCATCATCTCTATACATACTGAAGGTTGCCAGCACAGTATCAGTTCTTCTAGAAGTGTCTTCATGCATCATCTACACCAATCCTTCGATGGGTCTAGTAGAATCACTCAATCCTGGATATCTGAGATATCAGCTATACCATTTGTTACCTGTCTGTCTCATTTGCCGATGGGATTTCTCCTATACCTGGCTGAGATCCCAGACAAACAAATGGGCACGACCATCTACTACCTGTTCGTCTAATCTGTTGATGGGGTCCTCCCATACCTGCCTGAGAACCTGAACGAGTAGAGGTACCTGTGCAATCACATGGCCATCTACTACATGTCCGTCTCATTTGTCGATGGGATTTCTCCCATACCTGGCTGAGAACCTAGACGAGCAGAGGCACCTGTGTGAACCCGACCATCTACTGACTGTCCGACTCATCTGCCGATGGGATTTCTCCCATACCTGGATGAGTACCTGGACTGTAGAGGCACCTGGGTGAACCCGGCCATCTACTGACTGTCCGACTCACCTACCAACGGGATTTCTCCTATACATGGCTGAGTACCTGGACTGTAGAGGCACCTGGGCGAAAACAAGGTAAGCATCTCGATGTCATCTTTCCCTCTCAAGGAGAGACTCCTTCTCTTCTACTTCAAATCTTCTGCAAAAGTATTCAAACGTCACCCTAGGAAGGGCCTTGGTGAGAACATCTGCAGTCTGGTTATCTATCGGCACGTACTGTAACTCGAACGCACCTTTCTGCATCATATCACGTATGAAGTGATACCGAATCTCTATATGCTTTGACCTGTCATGAAATACAGGATTCACTGACATCTGCACACAGCTCTAGTTATCACAGTGAATCATGGTCGGCTCTGGAATCTGGCCAAACAATCCTGCCAAGAGTTTACGAAGCCAAACTGCTTCTCGAGATGCTGTGCTAGAAGCCATGTACTCGGCCTCTACAGTACTGAGTGCTACCGATTTTTGCTTCTTGTTGCACCAGGAAATAACTGCAGAACCCAAACTGAAGCAACATCTGGAAGTACTCTTCCTATATGCAACGCATCAAACCCAATCTGAGTCTGTAAACCCCTGCAATCTCAAGTCACAATCTGAAGCATATTTCAAACCATATCCCACAGTGCCACGCAACTATCTGAGCACATGTTTTGTAGCAATCTAGTGAATCTGCCTCGGCTCGCACATGAACTGGCTGAGAGTATTCACAGCAAAACATATATCTGGTCTGGTGTTTGTCAGATATATCAAGGACCCAATCAGCTGGCGATACATAGTAGGATCAATCAAATCTGAATCTCTCGGCGTCTTCCAATTTGGATCCATCGGAGTGGCCATGGACTTGCAGTCCAACATTCCGAATCTCTTCAATATATATATGGTGTACTTTCCTTGTCCTAGGAAAATCTCTTTTTGCCTCAATCCCAAGAAGTAGTGCATCAATCCAAGATCCTTCATTTCAAACTCAAAGGCGAGATTCTTCTTACACCATACGATAAGTTTCTCATTTCCTCTGAGAAATAGGTCATCAACATATAGTACCAAAATCAATGGCTCATCATTTACACCCTTGTAGTAAAGGTTGGGGTCTGCATCACTCTTGGTAAATCCCAAGCTCACCAGGAATCTGTCTATCCATCCATACCAAGCACGAGGTGCTTGCTTGAGTCCATACAAAGCCTTTTTCAATCTACATACATGAGACTCCTCAATAACACCATTGAGAAAGGTTGTCTTCACATCCAATCTGATGCAACTTCCATCCCATAGCTAAAGCAATAGCAATGATCGATCTGATGGAAGTATTTCGAGCCACGGGAGCAAATGTTTCATCATAATCGACTCCCTCTTTCTGAGAGAACCCTCTAGCAACAAATCTGGCCTTGTATTTTTCAACACTTCCATCTGCTCTATGCAGAGTCTATTGTGCCCATCTAGGCTTCTTTCAAGCCTACTGCAATATCTCTGGGAACATCAACTGGCTCAACTGGATCAATAGAATCGATGGGTTCATCCTCTTCTGCTAGCTCCCTCTTGAACTGGAGGGGGAGATGATCTCATCTCCTTTGGTTCTAGCATTTCTTCATCATCGATCTCCATGTCTGATCCTCTGCCTTTCCCGGCAGCCATCTCTTCTTCAAAGGTCACATCCCTGCTGACTTCAATCTGTCTGGATCCTGGGATGTAGATTCTGTAAGCCTTTGAAGACACATTGTATCCCACGAAGGTTCCCTTCTTTCCTGAAGGTTCTAACTTCGTTCTCTTCTCCTTGGGCACATGTATATCGACTGGACAGCCAAATATCCGAAGGTGGCCCACTTCTGGTTTTACTTCTGTGAAAGCTTCCTCTGAGGTTATCCGTCTAGGCTGAGAGTCGTATTCCTAGAAGCTTCCTGCTGAACATCAACGGAAATCATGTGTCCATCACTTGTTCATCGGAATAATTCTCATCATCCTTCTCTTGTAGGCCATATTACATGGACTTTTCCCTACAAGTCAAATCCAGTCTGACGATCAGTGACATTGCATAATCGAATTTAACCAATGTCTATTTCAATGCAATGACAATAGTTTACACAAGCATCTTGGCTAATACGTTAACACAACAATCATAAACATGTCTACCAAACACGTCTGGGAACTATCTAGATGTTTGTTATATCCACTAGAACATGCCATCAAGAGTGTGCACTACTCTAAGCATGCAGGAAGTAGATATCATCTAGACTAGCTCCATCATGTGTTCATGAAGTGTTGTGTAGCTCATATGCATAATAAATATAATAAGGTAAACTATATCAACTGCTCAACACATTTCCTGTTAGATTTGCATAAAATAGTTATGAAGACATATATGACAAAACAAGAAAACCAAAAACTTATCTCTTATTGTTTTGAGTGTGGGTTCCCACTGCCTTCTTGTGGGAACCATGAGAGACTTTTGTTCTTGCAGTCTGAATCTTCATATCTCCTCAACATATAGAGAGCTAAAAGAAGAACTCCGAACGATCATCATCCCTTGGCTTCTTGTGATGATGGTCGTCTTCTACATCAGCAGTTGAGGCTTCATGCTTCCTTTTGTTTGAACTTCGGCAATTATTGGCGTAGTGACCATATGCCTTGCACATGTATCATTGTATCTGAGACAAATCCTTCTTCTCCTTCTTCTGATCTAGAGGAGGACTAGATCCCCTATCTTGGTGCTTGTGTTTGTAAAACTTTCTTCCTCTTCCCTTACCTTTCTTGGCATGGGAAACAAATGCTTGATTCTCCTCAGGTTGAGTGCCTTGAAGTCTTTGTTGTGTTGCAATTCTTGTCTCTTCCTGAGTGCAATCTGCCCATAGCTTATCAAACTTGGGTAGCTTGGATCTACCGATTATACTTTGAATGAAAGGCTCCCAAGATGGTGGGAGACCATTTAGAGTAGTTATGACAAGCTACTTTTCATCAATGGGATCTCCATTGGTACTAAGCTTGTCCCTTAGTTCTGTGATCCTCATGAAATATGAGGCAATGGATTCTGACTTGGACATCTTTATATTTGATAGTTGGTTCCTCAATGTAATAGATACATTGATGCTAGTGTGTTCAAACAACTTCTTTATGGTCTTGAACATTTTCCTAGCAGACTTCTTCCCTAAGATTTGTGGAACCAAATGATCTCTTACTGAGTCCACAAGAATCTTTCTTGCTCTTGCAACATTCTTCCTCCATCGGGATTTTTCTTCTTCGACTTCTGGCTCAGGGACCTTCTCATTTGCATATTGTAGTAGATCATTTTCTTCTAGAAGTATAAGAACCCTAGACTTCCAAAAGATAAAGTTGGAAGCTCCTTCCATACAATCTTCAACCTTCATACCAATCAAATTGACTGCAGATCTAGTTCAGAAACCCTAGCAGGAGCTAAGTCAAAAATGAAAGTTGGAATTTTGAAAAACTGATTCCATAGGTAGATGCGCCTTGCCAAGGCGAGTTGAGATGAGGTAGGGCCGATCCAAATCTGTGGAGAGAAGTAGGTAAAAACTGAAACCCTAATTTTTGCTGCAGCTGCAAAATTAGGTCAAAAACTCAAAATTCTCGGAATTGAATTCCGTCTTCACCAAAAGATGCGCCTCCCTAAAAGCGAAATTCCCAAGACTATTTTTCTCCAAAAAGTTGGGTGAAGACTTCAGAAGATGAAACTCTAGTTCCGGCAATGGCTTCTTCTAGAACTGCTCTGACACCATGTTAGTGTTCATACATTCATAGCATAATAATTCAATTGCATAAACAGGATCACTAGAAGAAAGACAAAGCACAAAACAATAACAACAGACTTTATCCTGGGAAACCCAAACGGGAGAAAACCCAGCAACCTTTGTATAGAGATGATAATCCCGAGATCAAAGTACAATCATAAAAGAAAAAATATGGAAATGCTTTCCAAAAGTAGAAACCCCAAAACAGTCTTCTTCTCCAGCAGATGCAAACTTTTCTCTCCCAAGTGATGCGAACTTGAGTGAATGAGTGAGTGTAATAATGAGGTGACTTTACCTCTTATTTATACAAGAACAAAAGTGACTTTTACCCTAGGTGAGCCGACTTCTCTATTTGAATGGGCCAACTACACTTGGGGGGCGAATTATAATTTAAATTTAATCTTTTACTTTGCTTCTTCTCTCTCCAAGGTTTACATTGATTATTTCAAGGGTTTACATAGTCAATTACATCAAGTTCATCTCCCTTAGGAGGTACAATCAAATACAATAGAAATACAATAAATAATATCTTCCGAAGTTGCACAAAATCCAACATTGAGGAGTTGGAGAACCTTGAGGGTCAAGCAACTGACGACGTGAGAGAATCTGTGCTTTGTTTTTTTGTTATTTAGTATCAGACTTCAGTATTTTACTATTTACTATTTTATTAACTTTTATAAGAAGATGCTTCTAGCTCTATGTTTGGAGTCTGGACTCATATTGTATATGAGATACCTACTCATCTTTAAAAAAATTGACAATTATTGATATCTTGCATGGCTTTATTTAATATCTATGGAAAAAGTTTCTTTTAATTCAAAATATGTGCATATCTTTATTTTATGTATTTGTCAAAAAATTTCCAATCCAATTCAAACTCTTCACTCTTTTGCCTCACCGATTTTTTGCTGATTCTGAGTCTGGTAACACTGGTCAAAACATATTAAATTGAAAATTTACTGTCAAAAGCATGAGAGAAACGCGCCAAGGTAAAAAACTTAAAAAGTGTGTAACACTGTAATACAGTATATACCAAGTCAGGCAAAAAAACCGAAGCCAATTGTAGTAAGTAAAATTAAAATAGGTTTCCAGCAGACTGTATCTATAATAACCCTTTACATAAAGAAATGAAAAAGGCATTAACATGTCTTATAACTAACAAGGGACACAAAGATATAATGGATTGCATATCCACAGTTAGTCATTGTTACAGTCCACACCCTCAACTTACATCTCTTTTATCATGAGGCAGCAGGAAAGGATCTCTGACACTTAATCCTGATACAATGGTGAGTATAGGATCTAAGCAACGGAAAACAGCTCCAAAAATAAGCATTTTTCCAAGTTTTGGATCCACTGGAAGCATTGACAAGTAGTTCCCTGACAAATGAAAACAGATACATGAAGGGTTCTTACCCATGCTCTATGAAGGCAAAAATACATTAACCTGTTCCCACTTATAACAAAGTTCCTAAATGCTAAACAGTAAAAATCATCATATAGAAATTGCAGAGAACAATGACATTTGTAAGAATAAAATATGCTTACCAAGGTTAGTTAAATTCTCCTTGTCATCCAAGGCTCCTATCATCTTCAAGAATTCAACTGCATTTTGAACCTAAAACAAAGAGATAAACTCGTGAAATTTCTAAATTTGGCAAAAGTAGCTTAAGTGTAACAGCGCTATTACCAGAGAATAAGACCATTAAAATAACTAAGCATTATATCAGCAAATCCTAATCATCAATTTAAAGCCCAGAAGCATTTAGTTTGGCATCTTTACAATCTGGCCCACCATACGCATGCACTCTTTGTACAACAAAATGTACCACTACAGAAAATATTGCAGATAAAACATACAGCAAGTGGTTCTGGTGGCTGCAATGCTCTTGATAAAAATTCGCCAATGCTTCCAAGCTGCAAACTTTTTATTTGCAGACAGAGAGCATGTAGTGGTGTCCTCAGGAGCTCTGGCAGCTGATATTCTGCAAAAGCATCATACACACATCTTGGATAGAGATGATAGCATTCACCAGGTTGAACACGACCAGCTCTGCCTCTCCTCTACAGAACAAATATCACAGGATTCCATCAATCCAGTAAGAAACTACAAACTGAAAAAAGTGAAGAGAATCTTGGAACCAAAGAAAAATCACTGTAAAGCTAATATACAACCGTTGACTAATCCTCTTTTCTCATCTTACATACAGCACAGTCACTTCACTTATGCAGGAGTTCAAACATTTCATAAATAAGAAAATTCTAAGTAGTTGCTTCAAAGTTCTTTTTTTTGTTTAAGAAATGCAATTTTTGAAACAAATCCAAATCCTTCTTTCTCATCTCCTTGGAGCGGGCTATATCAAAAGTCAAGGAGTTTCATATTGACAGGATTTGTGGTTCAGATCCTAGTGTAATGATGTATACTGTGGAGAAAACATTTCAAAATAACTAATGGTCAAACAATTGTTGTGTGCTATGTTGATGCCACCATAGTCAACAGTTATGGGCTTGAGTTACAATACCATGGTAGGAGTTGGTAAATCCATTTCATTGGGTGCAGGCAATGTATCATAGTGGCAATAAATTGGTTACAATATTTAAAAAGTACCATATAACTAATCTCCTTTTTCTTTGCCACTCAAAACATATACCCTGTAGATAGCCTGGAAGCACATAATATCTGCTTTGGGATGGCCATAGGAATAAGGATGGACTATGGTGTCGCTTGCACATTGGCATGGAAGATGATCATTCAATCATTTATGTTTGTTATGTTAGCAGGAAACAATGCAGCTTTCTTATCCCTTAAAACATTTTAAAATTCTAGCATCCTTCAAAAAGTTATTTAAATTACACATCCGAAATTGGCTATTTTGAGAATTCATCAAAGAGTGGCTAACTAAACCCATTTCTATATCCAACATATATCCAATTTCAAAGTTATGATAGCAAATGCAGGTATTGTTGCAACCGGAAGCACACCTGGGGGGAACGTGGCAGAAATCTTCAAGCCACTCAGTGTGTCCTTGGGGGCAAGTCTCGAGTCAAGTGTTGTCACTTGATCTTGACTCCTCTGTTTAGGCAAACTCCTAACGAAACCAAGGGGGGTAGACCCTAAGGGATGTTACTAAGGCTGTTAAGGTTCATAATTATTTGAATGGGATTGTTTTTAGGAGTTTATGAATAAATCACTGAACAAGTTATGCAAAATTTGTTTAGATCAACAGCATAAAAGAAAGATACATTCACAACATAAATGAAAGGTTAAATGGAAATAAAGCAAAATAGTGATTATAGACTAGTGCCGTGGAGTAAAAAATATTGGAGTGTTGCTGTTGTTAAAGTAATTGTTTTGCAAGATTGTTCTTGGTCAGTTTTAATTTATTAAATGATAAATTGATTAAGGGGGAAGGGGAGCTCCCGATATATCATGAGCTATGAGGAGCGTGTCCGGATTTTGGCAAGATTGGCTCCGCACGAGAAAATGTCGGCTAGATGGAGTCTAGGGGGGATGTCCAACACTGCACCAAACTAGGGTGCAGCCTGACAGGGCCCCAAGGTCACTGTCTAGTGGTTCCCGCTTTCTCCAAGGAATTTCCCCACACAAGTCAAACTTTGTGACGCGGGATTTTGTCGGTTTGAGGGAGTTAATTTTATTAAGTGTGAGTTGCTTTATTATATGTTGAACTTTAAAAAGTGCAAATAATCCGTTTTTTATTTCCCAGTGCTCAGGCAAGCCTACAAGGGGAAAGAGCATACGCGGTTACTGTTAATAGGTTTGTTCCAATTCAAGACTGTAAATGCTTGTACAATTGTAAGTAGATTGTTAGCGGCACAAATGCTATATCAGGCAAGCCCTTGCACAGCGTGGTACTTCGGGAAATCACCTGTCGATTTTAGTGTGATTGTAGAATAGTAATTTGTGAAATTGTTGTACAAAATTGTAAATTAACAAATTGTAAAAAATAACAGAAGTTATCTAATTACTACACTGTGAATCTCTTTTCCCTTTCGGTACTTCGGGAGAGCACAGTGGGTAAGTATTTATTTTGTCAAAAATAAAATTGAAAGAGATGAAAGCAAGCTAGATCTACTTATCAAAATAAAAGTTAATATAATCTAGCAAGCAAACTAACTAAAGCAACAAAAGCAAACAAATGAGGCAGATGCAGGCTTCCCTCGGATGGGGGAAGGGGGGTGTGGGCGTTGTGTAGCTGACTTGCTTCTTTTAATATAATTTACAAAGTGCTAAAAAGTAAAATGCCTTTGATCCTTATAGATCTGGATCAGGGAAGCTTACAATGATTTACAAGAAAGAAAAAACTTGAAAACTAGGCAATCTTCGGAGCCCAGAATGGCTAGATTTGCAAAAATTTGGCCAAAATCCCTCCCTTTTCTTCCGAGAGATCTAAAAACCAGCAAACTAAATTCACAGGATTAGTGGATTAGTACATAAAAATCACAACTTTGTACTTGGAAAATATTCAGTAAAATTCACTACAACAAGTACTAAGATTGAGACAAATCTAAATCTATGATAAAACTTTTAATTTTTCTAGATCTCTCTATGAAGCAAGAGATTTAATATAGAACTTTAGATCTGATCTACTTGCTTTAGAAAACAAAAGGAAAGAAGGAAGGGTTGATTGTTTTGAAGGGATGGAAAGAAATAGAACCAAGCCTTAGCTTGAGGGGTTGGAGAATCGTGAATGCCTACAATACAACAAAATGTTAACCAAATGATGAAACACGGCACTGAAGTTGGAAGAAGATGGAACTGAGCTCAACTTCCTTGTCCAGCTTCCTATCATGCACAATCTCAAGAAACACTTACAACAAAAAGGAGATCAAATATGGTAAATCAATTAGAAAATAAAAGAAAGTCATTAGTAGAACTGAATACACCTGTTGCTCCTCAACATTTAACTAACCAAATACAAATAAGCAACTAAAAGACTATGAATGCTTACTTCTATGGGCTCAAAGGCCTTCTAAGCTAGATTAATCCACAATTTAGATGCAAGAGCAAAACGAAATTACAGTAGATATTACCTCAACCAAATGCATGCATCAAGAATGGACAAATCGCAAGCATGTAGACCTCCAAAGCCTTTCAATGATATTACTTCAACAAAATACAAGAGTTACAAGAGCAGAGGTTCAATGTTTTCCATCCAAAACAATGGGAGCATTGCCCTGCTTAAATAGAGAATGAGAGAAGTGGGGGGGCACATTAGCCACTCAAGATGGAGGGCAAGTTCCAAAGAGAAGTTAGGAATTGATTGGATCTTGATTGATGAGTTAACATGAGAGGTAGGTGCCACCTCAACAAGAGGTGTGCCCCTCTCCTTGGATTTCCCACCCAACAAATAAGCAAAGTCGCCCTCCTCATGAGGCAGGGCGCATCCTCAAGTAGAGATGAACTCGCCCTCTTCATGATTTGATTGGAAATCAACCAATTGTGGTTGATTTGACCTCCGATGTTGATTGCCAATTGAACTGGATCTTTACTGGGACCAAATTCCTTAGATTTAGGAATTTGATTTTCTCTCATATCATTATTTTTTTTTATTTTTTAATTCTCTTTTATAATTTTTTGAGGAAATTTTTATTTAAGTGATTAATAATCACTTAAACACTTAGGAAACTGGGTTTAAGGGTAATATGGGTGCTCCGGGTTAGAAAACGAGCATCCCCATGGAGAACTTCACCTCCTAACCACTTTTTTATGAGATTTTTTACTTTTACAATTAAAACATTAAAAAATAGCCCTGTTTGCAGGAAAACATTTTAAGTTCAAAAACAAAAACAAAACATAGGAGGACCTAGTACATGTCCATGTGACTCATTATTGATGGCTAGCATGTTAAAATACATAGACACTTAGACTTTAATAACCTCCCAAGGTTTAGCCACCAAGGCAGATACTCCAGCTTTGGAGGTGTGAGTAAAAAACTCAGAAATTATGCATCGCTGAAAAGCAACACATAATAACTAATTAAAAAACACTCTAGAGTACTACATTGATAGATAAACCTAAGGCAAGCCAAGCCCGTTACAAAAAAGATGATGCTAGACCAACTTTACAATTCCCCGTGGGGCATGGACATGATGTTTTTTACAAAAGGGGCCAAAATTGGCCCTAAGGAGACTTCTGAACTTCTGAGCACTGATAATGAACACTTGAATTGTTCACAACTTCGGCGGTTCACAGGAAATCCACCTAAGTGCAACTTAGTGGATAACAGGTATGATGAAATGTGGTGATTGCTATGAAAATGTGAAACTCCAAATGGGTAATTACCATCTTAAAAGACACATGTTCGCTATCGACATGGGTGGTTGTACTTGTGATATAGTTATGGGGGTAGAATGGCTAATGACTCTGGGACCCATCACCATGGATTTCAAGGAACTTTCTATCAGCTTTGCTCTGGAGGGGCACACACATCATCTCAAAGGGCTTACTTTCGGTTCTCCCAAAATTATCTCCTCCCACCATATGGAGAAATTATTGAAGAAAGGCCACTCTAGTATCATTGATCAATTCAATGCCATCCAAGTCATTGAAACAATCACACAGGACATTCACCTTGAGTTGCAACTAGTTCTCTCCAAATATCAACAAGTTTTTGAGGCACCAAAAGGTTTACCACCACCCTTTGGGGAGCATGACCATGGTATTCTAGGCAGTCAACCTCCTAATGTACACCCTTATTGCCACCCTTTTGCCCAAAAGAAGGAAATCAAAAAGATCATCCAAGAAAAGTTGGAGGCCAGCATCATTCGTCCTAGTACCAGCCCTTATTCATCACCGGTGGTTATGGTACTAAAAAAGGAAGGCACTTGGATGAGCTTCATGGAGCCCAATCAATAAGTTAACTATCAAAAATAAATTTCCTATTCCAATCATTGATGATCCCTTGGATGAGCTTCATGGAGCCCAATTCTTCACTAAACTAGACCTTTGATCTAGCTACCATCAAATCCAAATGAAAGAAGCCAACATGCCCAAGACCACTTTCCACAACCATGAGGGTCATTATGAGTTCTTAGTCATGCCCTTTGGCCTTTGCAATGCTCCATCCACCTTTCAAAGCCTCATGAACAAGATCTTCTGACCCTTCCTTCGCCATTTTGACTTGGTTTTCTTTGATGATATTTTGGTCTACGACACGACATGGGAAAGGCACCTCGAGCATGTTGCTCATGCCTTACAATTATCAAGGTGTTGCACGGTACCAGTACCTGCTCACATCCAGATGTCTACCCAAGGAGAGGGGTCGCATTTTTCTTCAGGGCCTTGATGGGGGTATTATCAACACTTTCTGAGAGGTGGTTATGGTCAGACCCTTTGATCCTTCCTTTAGGAGTACTATGTCTTAGTGGCATTGTTGACTGCCACATTCTGGGGTTTGTAGCCCTGAGGTTGGTGTTCGGGGCTTCTAGGGGCAAGTCACTATGTCACATGACCCCCTACTTGTTTTCCACACCGGTGACAGTGTTTTAGCTCTAAGGCACTTGCCTCCTCTTCCAGTCACCCTATGCACCCATCTTGGCCCCTTTCCAACAGAGCGCCCTCTCTCCTTGATGCCTTTTCAGTAATGATGTCATCCTTGGTCACCAAGCCCACAAGCTTGTAGAGGGGGGACGTTGAGGGTTTTTCAGCATAGTTGGAGTTAGATGGGGCATGACGATCCCCCCTGTTACCAACTAAGTTGTACTTGGTTGGATTATCAAGTGAGCGGGCAAAGTTGAACATGTTACATGTTCATTTTCAGTGATTTGATGTCCATCGGGTATTTATAAGAGCCCCTTTTTTTATGTTTTCTTCACATGTCCATGCCCTACGGGGTTTGTAATAAAATATGCTAGCATGGTATTTTTGTAAAGGACTTGGCTTCCTAGCACTTGTCGATCAAGTCAGGTATTCCAAGGAGTTTTTTCACTTATCAATTATGTCTTGCAATTTTTGCATAACATAATTTTTGAGTTTTTCTCCTGCTCCTCCAAAGCGGGAATGCCTAGTAAGATTTACGGGCCTTAGGGGGTTATTAAAGTACATGGGTCAATGTATATGAACATGCTAGGCATTAATTTTGAGTCGTATGGACATGTGCTAGGTCCCCCTAGTTTTTTTTAATTCCAACGAAAAAATATTTTTCCGTAAATCTAGACCTTTTTTTTTTATTTTTTAATTAAAAAAATCAAAAATGATGTAAAAGTGTGGTCTAGGGCTAAGTTGCACTGAAACGGATACGGAAACGGATACGGATACGGGGGGGGACACGGATACGGCAATTTTTCAAAAAGTTTGGATACGAAACGGCAAGGAAACGGCGTATATATATATATATATATATATATATAATCTAACTAAAATTTGACATTCATCATTTAAATTTCAAATTAAAATTTAAAACTACATTATACATATTAACATATTACATAACATAATCATCATCATCAACATAAGTCAAAGACTCAAATATACAAATTACAAAACAAATTAAGTGGCAACCGACTATCATATTATGATATTCATTGTTCAGTGTTCATACTTCATTGTTCAAAAGTTCAAAACATAATTATAAATTACATTTACATATCATCAAAAATGTCCTCGTCCATATGACGAAGATCAACACTAGCACTTTCACCGCCTCTAGAAGTAGAAGCGAGAGCATTGCTTCCATGTCCACTTGATGGTGCCCCCTCATCAAATGGATTCATATGAGACATGGCATTCAATGTCATATCCAAGTCAGGTAACTCTGGGTCTAGATCCCATAGTTTGGTGGGCCCCGATTTGTATTCATCCTTCTTATGTGACAAAAGACGAAGGTTGGAATGGACATATACAAGTTCCTCAGCCTTCTTGGAGCCCAATCTGTTTCGCTTCACCGAATGGATGAAGCCATATGTGCTCCAGTTCCTCTCTGCTGATGAGGAACTAGCAACTTGTGACAAGATCTTGACGGCCAATTTTTGGATATTTGGAATTTCCCCACCATGGAAGTTCGACCAGTTAATTGGACTTAGTCTAGTCTTGTCCCGCATAGTCTCAATATCTGCATCCAAGTTTCAAAATTCAAACTCTCAGATCTTAAACAAATATGAAATTAATAAGAAACCAATATGAAATAACAATGATCTTGATTCTTAAGATGTTAAAGGATCATTACCTGCACCCAAACCCTCAGATCCCACAAAATGTGAAAACTCTTCACGAATCTGATAGGCAATATCAGGATCTACAAATAGCTTTCGAAAAGCTTTCTTAAACCCTTGGGAGACTTCTGGGTCGTTGTTTGGTGCAGTTCTTTCTGGATCATTTAGCAACTCTGCAGAATAATATTTAGGATTCACTGCATAGGCCAAAAGGTGCAATGAAGTAGTCATCTTGTTCCACCTTTTGGTCAATATGTCTTTTACTTCTCTGTAAAAGACTTCATCAGGGTCCTGCTCCTTGGCATTGATGACAACTCTTATCTTCTCTATCATGGAGTCAATGCCCTCATACACCTCTCCCAAATTGGGTCTATCTGTGTCAAACATGCGTAGCAAATCCACAATTGGCTTAGTAAATGCCAAGAGGTATTCCACCTTATCCCACCATTCATCATCAACAACCAACCTCTTCACTGCTTGTGCTCTTTCAGTTTGGGATTGCCTCCATTGATTCCAAAGAGAACTGTATACCATTGATTGTAAGGCTTCTTTAACTTGCATAAGCCTCGTCAAGACTATGATGTGAGAGGCAAACCGAGTCTCTGCAACCTGCAAGTGCCAAGATTTCAATAAATTAAAATTTAGAGACCTAGGGTCCTAACATTTATGAAAAAAATAACAAACTTTATAAGTTTAAACTTTAAACTCTAAATTTTTGGTACCTTAAGAAGCTCCAACTTCGCAAATTCCCTGTAAATGCCTTGGGACATGTGGTGGTTTGTGATGAAGGCTTGTATTTCCTTTGCCTCTTCAAAAATAAGTCGCATCCACTCGATTTGAGTTCCCATCTTACTCAACATCAGGTTCAATGAATGAACAGCACAAGGGGTCCAAAAGATGTGTTGATATTTGCCTTCAACAATTAGGCCTGCTGCTCTGCACACCGTTGCATTGTCTGTTATGACCTGGACAACATTTTCTGCTCCCACAGATTCAATTGCTTCAATCAAGATGTCAGCAATGAATTGAGCATCTTTTTGCTGCCCCTCACAATCGACTGCCTTCAAAAACATTGCCCCTTTAGGGCTTTGAGCAATCACATTGATCAAAGGCCTATTCCTTTGATCTTTCCATCCATCAGAAATGATGGACACCCCTGATAAGCGCCATGAATTACGAATGGGATTCAATGCACCCTCCAAACGTAACTTCTCACCTGTCAACAATGTAGTGCGGATCTTCTCATAACCAGGGCCAACATATCCTGTTGGAGCTTTATTAATGTCTCTAACCATTTCTGCCCAGTAAGGAGATCGCACAAGGTTAAAAGAAAGGCCATTTGCATAAATGCACCGGCCTATAGATTCATCCGCTATCCCTCGAGCATCATTATTAAAACTCTTTTCAAGCGGTCCCAAATTAGACCGCTTTGAGTTTGAACTTGAAGGACTAACAAATTCATGAGAGGGAAATGGAGTCCTTGATGAATCTGCCCCCATTCTTGATGGTTGTTTGAACTGAAAGGCAGCATTTGATTCATTTGCTTTAGCATCTGCCCCATCCTGTTCTTTCTTATACTTTTCTATTTTTTCTTTGCTCAAACCCTTTCCATCTTTTCCATCCGATCTAGGTGGACCGGTGCATACTCGAATTCCAGTGTTCTTTATCCCGAGCAAATGTGCTTTCACCCGAGTGTAAGATGCCTTGAATTCCTTATGACATTCACTGCAAACCCATATTGATGACCCCCCTCCTTGGATCTTCCCCACAATAGTGACATATTTCCAAAGAGGAGACTTTGGATCAACTTTCTCTATAGGGGCAGATTCAAATTCCTGCTCGCCAACATTCATAGATGATGATTCCATGATGCAGATGACTAGTAGGTTGTAGCTATGATGTTGCTGGCAGCTATACAGTATACACTGCAGGACCAAGAAATTAACTTCATACAAAGTACAAACAGAACAGGAGGAAATAAAAAATTGATATTCTAACTATTTGTCTTTGAATATTGATATTAAACAAACATTAAATTAAATGAAACCAAACATTGTTTCTCAACGATAAAATTCCAAACACCAAATTAAATTGATTTTATATCTCTGTCTAATATCTATCTATCTCTGTCTAAATGAAACCATTTGTCTTTGAATATTGATATTAAACAAACATTAAATTAAATGAAACCAAAGTACCAAACATTTTTTCTCAACAATAAAATTCCAAACACCAAATTAAATTGATTTTATATCTCTGTCTAATATCTATCTATCTCTGTCTAAATGAAACCATTTGTCTTTGAATATTGATATTAAACAAACATTATATTAAATGAAACCAAACATTGTTTCTCAACAATAAAATTCCAAACACCAAATTAAATTGATTTTATATCTCTGTCTAATATCTATCTATCTCAGATCTCTGTCTAAATGAAACCAAACACCAAATTAAATGAAACCAGCAGTGTGAGATTAAGAGAATGTAGAAGTTCAAAGATCTCTTAATCTCACATTGTTGGTTTCACCATCAAATTAACCGACCACTGCTCCAGGTTTACTGATGTAAAACAGAATTAGAAAGGCAGAATGTATAGTCTTTCATCTAGATTCTAAAGACTAAATTAGTAAATTGCTTACCACAGGCACAGAAGCACAAGCTAACATTGGGCAAGTGTAATGGACATTGTGACTATATTTCATTTATGGAACAGGAATTGAGGAATATCCAACAGAGTTACAGAAGAAGGAAAATGAGTTGAAACTTGAAACTTGAAATCCATCACATATAATAATTATATTGTTGATAAATGATTGACAGTTGAAACTTGAAAGTTGAAACTTTGTTAATTTTCTGACTGCCTAGGAAATGACCATTAAGTGCCAAAGTTGATCTTCCAGTGTGCACACTGCACACATATGGGCTAATGTTTGGTCACTGGTGACTTTGTAGTTTGTAGGGAATAAAATTATAAATGGTCTTCCTCAAACAAAAATAATAAAATTCAAAGTTTTCTTTAAACAAGGTTGAACATAAGGATATGGAGTTTGAACAATGACAGCATACATTGATACAAACAATGAATAATCCCTTAAAGCACGTTGATGCTTATTGGTTATGTGCCTATCTGCACAAACAATGGTATTATGGAAGATTCGAAGCTAGTTTTAGCCTGGCTGTAATGTGTAATAATAAAATTAAAACTAAAAATTTATGACAGAGTCACAGAAAGATATAAGATTATAAAATTATAAATGGGCCTAAATTATACAGCCCCCAATGGGCATACTGCCATACGGCGTACACTAAATTTAAAAAATTTAAACATTTGATTAAACTTTTCATTGTTCAAGTTTTAATTTACACTTAGATTATTAGATCAATGTGATTGCTGAAGGGAAATCAATTCTGGAAATTACCAAAAAATTAAAAATAGTAAAGAGTAAAAAATTCTAGAATTATAATAGCTGGGAAAATTAATAAAAATAAAACTTTAGCTTGTAATTTTTTTTCCCAACTAGCTGCTGCAAATTCAAAGCTTTATATTGTTGGAAAATGTAGAAAACTGCAGCAAAGCAGTTACAGGAATCGACCCCTGCTAAGATTCCGTATTAGAATTGGAATGAGGAATCACATGTTAAGTTGTTAACTAGCAATTTTGGTTTTTTTTGTTAAAAATTACTACCTTTTTCCATCTGCTATGCGCTTAAAGCCTTAAACTTTTAAAGTTCTAATTTTTTAAACTTAAAATTAAATCAGAATGGGATAAGATATAAATTTATAAAATTATAAATGGGCCTTAACAAATTTTTAAAATAAAACGAAAAACTAAAATTATACAACCCCAGCATACTGCCATACGGCATAGTATAGCATTCACTAAATTTTAGAAAATTAAACATTTGATTAAATTATTAAAGTTTTAATTTTTTAAACTTAAAATTAAATAAAAAATCCAACATTACTAAGTTCTAAGTGTAACATCCGCTTGAAAAAAAAAATTAAAAAACACAGTCTAAAACCAAAATCGGGGCCTAGGGCATACCTGGACGCTTGTGTTGAAAACTTGAATGAATTGGCGGCACAGTGAGGACTGCCGTCTCTCCACCTGAGCAAACCCGCGGCCACCTAAGCAATCAGCAAGTCTCTCGGCTCTCCAAGCAAACACACTCAAAGGTCAACCGTCTCTCCAAGCAAACGCACAACCCGTCTCTCCAACCGGCGAGCACACAGTCCACACAGTCCAAGTAACGTTGTCTCTCAGCAACCCGTCTCTCCAACCGGCGAGCACACAGTCCACACCCGACACAGTGTCAACACTCGGCCTCACAGTCCACGCCCGACCTCACAATCCACGCCTCACTATCCACACGACACAGAGTTTGGACGCGGGTAGAGGCCCGGGGGTACTCACAGGTCGCAGGCTCGACCTCGACCTCAAACATGCACAAATGAACGTCGCCCTCACAGAATCCGACAATCACTGAATCTAGCAGTGTTTCAACGATGAATTTGTCATTGGGGGGGCGTTTACTTATAGCGTGAGCTGCTCGTGATTTCCCGCTGAAATTGCTAACCTGTATCACTTATTCCCGCGAAATTCACCCGAAACGTACCAAAACAAAAGCGAAACGGGTCGTATTTACCTGAAACGGATCCGAATTTGGGTGAACCGTATCGTTTTCCCCTGAAACGATAAATCCCCGTTTCCAGATTCTGAAACGGCGTGCCCGAAAAAACGGAAACGGGACTGAAACGGATCACCGGCGCTTCAAACCCGTTTCCCATCAGAATCCGTTTCTGAAACGTGGAACGGCGTTTCCAGCCTGCCAGACCAACGTTTCCGGTAACTTAGGTCTAGGGGTCTTTTTTGCCATGGGGGTGCTCATTTTCTAGCTTAGAGCACCCACCATACCCCAAAACCCACTTTCCATGGTTGTTTGGTCATTTATTTTTCACTTATGCCCAAAATTCCCAAAAAAGTAAAAAAGTAGTGAAAAAATGCAAAAAGGTCAAAAATTGAGAAAAATCAAATTCAATTTTTTATGGGATTTGAAGTCAAGTTTGGTTCAGCTCTCTTTTGGGAAGTGTACAAGTGACTTTTAGTAACCTTTTGGGCAGCTTGAAGAGTGGGAATAACTCTCCACTTAAGGGGGGCACATTTCCCCATGAAGAAGGCGCATTCCCCAAGGGAGAGAGTCCCACGTGTTAAGGAGTTTGCAGCTAGAAACGTGGCTGATATCTAGCTGATTTGCAGCTGATATTTGCAGCCAAATAGGTGGGAGGCAGCCCCATTTTAGCCCCCACTCACTCCACCACTCTCTCCCTCACTAGTGCACCCTCCCTCTCCATCTTTTTCTATTTAAGCATGGCTGCCCACTCCATTTTGCTCTAGTTGGAGGTGGAGCAGACCACTATTGTACTTCTTGTTATTTTTGCATTGTGAATAAAGAAGACTTTGGAGGTCCACATGTGTGATGCTTTGTGAGTAGATGTATGATTTCATGGCATGAAGTAATATGTAGCTAAGGCAATTTATGTGCAAGTATTTTTCAGCCATCTTCTAGCTTACTTGAAGGATTGGTAACGATTTTGTAAGAGATACTAATTAATCTTGTTTGTATTAGTTAGTGCTTTTATTTGTCATTTTGATTAGAGATTCAAAACACATATGTTTTATTTGTTTATGCTCGTATTGTTTTAATTTCTAACCATATGCATTTCTAGATTTGATGGGTTTTTTGTGAGTGTCTTTAGCTACAGGTTGACAGGATTGAAGAAGAAGATAGCTTGTTTGCTCTCATTTTCCTCATCTATGCACGCTTTGGTGGATCTTTCCATCGGTGTCCCACTTCCAAACCTTCAAAGATTTCTGAGTTCAAAGGCCATTCTGCTCCCTATTCTCTTACTCAGCATATAAAAAAATTTCAAACTTTCTTTGTTACTCGGGTTTTGAAAACACAAATATTTCTTAGATCTTTTATAAAAAATTAATCATAAGAGGATCTGATTTGTTTGCATGAAATAGATCTAGTTAAGATTGTTAAAGTTTTATCTAGTTTTATAGATCTATTTGGCTAGTTTCATACAAAAAAAGTCATTTTACTTGAAAAATTTTACAAGCTTGAGTAGGAAACTATTATCAGCAATCTTGTAGTTGCCCCTACGGATGGATCCAAGGTGGATGGTAGAGGGGACAGGCAACTAAAGTGGTGAACCAAGAGAGCCCTAGTTCCCAACAGGATGGTTGTCAAGTCAACCAAGGCACTCTTCCCTTTAGCTATCAAAGCCAAGATAGCAAGGGGGAGACCTAGATCTACTCCCAATAGGAGAGACCAACCCAATCACCAGATCAAATCAATCTAATGAAGTACGTAAGGTGACAGGCATGGAACCCTAGAATTAAGGAAGTAGGACCACTCTGGAGGCTTAGGAAAGGTGTGATATGATAAGGAAAGATAACACACAGTGGTTCTAGGATTAAGTATGATTCCAGGATTCAAAGCTAGTTTCAAAAGGTCAAAATCAACTGCCTTGGGAAACGTGACCCTTAAAATAGGGAAAGTGTCCCAAAACGTAGATCTGACAGTTAGGGCTTTCTAGCTATGCTTGATGAAGGGATATGACAGTATCTAAGTGTGCAAGCAACCAGACAGAGATCAACCCACAGAATGGCTCTCGATGTTGCTCCAAAAATCAACAAACCATGTGCCTCCATTCTCCCAGAGAATGGCTCTCGATGTTGCTCAAAAATCAACACTCCCTCGTAGCGAGAGAGGCATTCTCTACAATACCAAGCTTGTCTCGGAAGTACACAAACTTCGTCAATGACAGGCTTGGTCAACACATTGACAATCTACTCATTTGTATGAATGTATTGAAGTCTCATGGCACCTCTCTGGACCATATCTCTGATGAAGTGATACTTCAACTCAATGTGTTTCGATCTGTCATGAAACACTAGATTCTCTGAAAGCTTCATGCAACTATGGTTATCACAATGGATAATGGTTGGCTCAAGCTTTTCACCAAACAAATCAGCAAGTAGCTTCCTAAGCCACACTGCTTCTCGATAGGCATCACTGGCTGCTATATATTCAAAATACTGTTGTGATTTGGGCTATAGAACCCTACTTCCTGCTGAACCAAGAGATCATGGTTGATCACATACTGAAGCAATACCCGGATGTGCTATTTTGGTCCACTGCATTGCCTTCCCAATCAGAGTTAGCATAACCAAGTAACATCACTCCACTGTTAGAAGTGTATATGAGCCCATATGCAATAGTGCCCCGCAAGTATCTAAGCACGTGTTTCGCAGCTACCCAATGTATGTGCTTAGGCTCTGACATAAACTGACTAAGTTCACTCACTGCATAGCATATATCTGGTCTAGTATGTACTAGGTACATCAATGATCCAATAAGCTGACGGTACAAGGTAGGATCCACTGAATTTAAACAAGAAGCTGACTCATGTAGCTTCTTCAAGTTTGACACCATAGGTGTGCTCATGGGCTTGCAGTCTTGCATCCCAAATCTTCGTAATATATCAACCGCATATTTCCTTTGTGAAAGGAAGATCTCATTTGGCTTTTTCCAAACCTCTAGACCAAGAAAATAGTGCATAAGACCCAGATCCTTCATCTCAAATTCTAAGGTGAACTCCCTCTTACACTGAGCTATCAGTTGTTACTCTCCAGTAAGGAACATGTCATCAACATATAAGACCAAGATCAAGGGATGGTTATGAACAACCTTGAAATACAGGTTGGAGTCAGCAGCAGTAGCACTCTTGGAGAAACCCAAGCTATGAAGGTAACTGTCAATTCTTGCATACCAGACATACAAGGCTTTCTTCAGCTTGCAGACATGGGATTCCTTCCCATGGATTACAAAACCTTCAGGTTTCTCTAGGTAGACTTCTTCCTCAACTTTTCCATTGAGAAAAGTTGTCTTCACATCCATTTGGTGAAGTTTCCATCCCAAAACTGCAACGAGGGAGATAATCATTCTGATGGAGGTGTACCTGGCAATTGGAGCAAAGCTTTCATCATAATCTATACCTTCCTTTTGAGAGAAACCGCGAACCACAAACCTTGCTTTATATTTTTAATTACTCCCATCCGCATCATGTTTGATTTTATAAATCCATTTAGAAGTCACTACAGACTTTCCTTTTGGTCTTGGGACCACTTCCCATACAACATTTTTCATGATGGAGTTGTATTCTTTTGTCATTGCATCTTTCCATACCTGCTTTCTAGCTGCCTCCTCATAGGTGGAAGACTTTGCATCGATGATGTGGCCAAGCTGAGTTATAAGACCAGAGTACCTTTGAGGCTTCTTGCTTTCTCTAAACGGTCCTAAAGGAGTTGTATGCTTTTCTGCATCCTGCAGAGTTTCACAAAACCAAGCAAGGCTTCTTTTGGTAGGAGGAGCCTCAAGCAATTCTTTGATAGGCTTTTCTGGTTCTATGGAAGCATCTGGAATTGAGGGCTCATCATCCTCCTCCCTCTAATCATCTGAATGAGTTCCAAGGCTTAAAGATCCAAGTATGCTCTTGGCCTCTGCAGCTTAGTCTGATCAGTTGGTCAATCAGAAAGGGACTTGAGTGACTAGTTTATAGGGCAATCCAATGAAAACTTGAGCTCTAGAACTCGGGAGGTCATGTGAAACTAACTACAAAGTCAGTGGGCTACTTTAAGCAGGTTATGCCTCGCCTAGTTGGACCCTTGGTTTAGTTGTCACTACACTCAGTTCGAAGGCCTAAGTTGGAATTAGGCCAAACCACGAACTAACCCATTCCTTAATTCACGCATCTAATAAAATCAATTAAAACTGACCAACAAGACTTGCAATACTTTCACGACACAGCAGCAATCCAACTTATGTGACTCCATTTGGCACTAGTACAATCTGCAACAATCGCACTTTTTAATTAAGTAAATCATGTGTTAGATGGATGTATTAATTTCATGTTGTTGATCTAAATACTACCTGCAACCTTTGGTTCAGTATTAAATTGTCTTCAAACTCCTAGAATCACTTTATTTCTTTAACTTAGCTTAAAGGCCATAGTTTATTTACATAGGGACCACCCCCCTTGGCTTCGCTAGGAGTTGGCCTAGACGGAGGAATTGAGTGTTGAGTGACAGTATCTCGACTCTTTTCTTGCCCCCGAGGATGCACCCAGTGGCTTGAAGATTTCTGCCACGCTAACGGTTAACCCCCTTTGCCCCGAGGTGCGTATCCAGCAGCAACAGGCTACTTGTTGTTTTGTATATTCCTCAGGAGGGCCATTATCCCAGGATGGGAGCCCATGATTTTTAATAAAATCATCTGTTGCTGGTTTTTTCCCACGTTGAGTTTTTCCAGGATAAAACTGAGTGTCAAATGTGTGATTTCCTGTGTTTCTTTCTGCTGTGTAATTGTTAAATTCAGTGTGTTCTTAGTTAATAATTGCAGTAAATTATTCAAGACTAGGAAGCAAATCTGGATCTAAAATTCAACAGTAGTTTGAACCCTCAGGTTAGTGAAACCTCAGCCTTTGGAGCAGATTTTCTTCATTTAACTGTCCGTAGACTCTCAATTAGACGCACCAAGTATTAGTCTTACCGAAAGCTTCACCACAGGTACATACTACTTAATGGTAGGATTTGCTGAAGTGTAATATTTTTAGAAGAGAAATATCATCAATTTGTCAATCAAAGTCCTAGCTTCCAGAGGACGTCAAAAGAGAAAATGTCAAAATAGCAGAGCATGTAGTTGCTGATCTTGGGTAGTTAAGACTGATAATAGAAGAGACAGAAAGAGCAGAAAGAAATCACAACAACCATATACAAAGAGTGAATGACAACAACAAAGGGAAAAGATTGAATGCAATGACATTTTTGTATATGATTACACCATTAAAGATAACTATTTTTGGATATACATCAGGAATCATTTACAAAATTCTGAGAAAAAGAAGGCTCGGCATTTATAAGGAGTGTCACAAGCTTGTTATGTATTCTGTGTATGAACAATTAGGCAGTGTCATTCTACCTCCAATTTACATAAACTTGACAGATACACCAAAATTCTAAGAGGGTTCATAATAATTACTATTACAAACTTAGAAAATGGAATAAGTAAACAGTCCTCAAATGAATTTCAAATAGATGTCTAATTCAACCTTCATATGATCAAGATCTCTTACTTGAAGAGCAGAAGCCCGAGATATCCAGGAAGGAAGCAGACATGGAGTGTTGTTTAAAGCATCATATGATGTTTCCTTTGCCTTTCCACAGTCGATGACAAAAACAACATCATTTATTGTTATGCTAGCCTCTGCCATGTTTGTGGCAAGTACTATCTTTCTAACATTAGGAGGCGGATTTTCAAAAATTAATCTCTGCAACAAGGCATCACAAATACAAAAGTAAGTCATATCTGACATAAATGAAATAATTACAGTAAAGTGAGGATAAAAAAAATTACAGATACTTCATACCACCAAGAGAAAGAAAATCACAGCAAGATGTCCAAAAGAAATCCTAAGAAAACAGTGAATAAAAATTCCGTCAAGATATTATATTGATCTCAGCCTTGCTTCCCTAGACCTTATCCTACACAATTTACTCCTAACAGCAGGTAGTAATCTGACACCCCCTCATACAGGCACTAGGAAAACGTCACCCATACACTGCCAACAGCACCAGGAAACAGGTAACAGTCTACAGCAGCTCCAAATAGGGGATACCAATGACAGTACACCATTACTGTTTCCATCTGGCTGGGAAGGGCAGGTTAAAGGCTTTTTTCAGCAGCTTCAGGCCCTTCACTTGCAGAATTTGAGCAAGAAAATTGAGAATTTGCAAGATGAACTTGGCAGCCTCACTAATCAGGTTTCAGAAGTGGAGTCCGGAAACCTTATTTTTCAACAAGAAGTTTTGGATGCCAAAACACAAGATTACTTTCAATCACCAAGTGATACCTTGCAGGCAGAAATCCTAGAACTCACGTATAAACAAGAGGAGATCCAATCCCTACACAAAACCTTCAAACAAGAAAACCGAGACCCAAATTCCAATCTTGGGCACAGGTGGTTCGGGGGGGCGGGGGGAGTGACTAACACCCCCCAATTTACCACATTAGAAGATGTTGTGGAAGAAAAACTTAGGGAAGAGCACACGAGGAGAGCTAGAGAACTTAATTAAAAGTTAGAGGCCTTCCAATGCCATTTTCAAACCCCATGCAGGCTAGTACTTCCTTCCTTTGGGAAACACTAGACCTCCCTGATATCAGCCTAGAGAGAGCTTCGTTTGGGTCAGATTCTATTATTTTTCTCCAATTTAAAGCATCCGAGAACCATCTGCATGCACTCTTGTCAAAGAAGCAACTTTCTCCCCTTCCTCATAAGATATTCCTGGATAAGGATCTCACACAATCTCAAGTCATGAAGCTTAAGCAGTCCATGGAACATGTGGCAGCAGCATGACAGGCAGGTAAATGGGCGGTCATCCATGATCTCAGGACTATCATCCAGGATTCACCTCCTCCAGGGTGGTCCTGTTCTAGATTTCCAAAATGATGGGCAAAAAGTGGTTGCAGAATATGTCGGGGATCACAGTCAGGGGTTGCAATTGCAACAGGACTTCTTGGTCTTTCCCTGGCACAATTTAAGATGCACTCAAACCTTCAGATATTCTCTCCTTAACCAAGACCCACGCAAGCCCCATCAGGACTATTACAGAATATCCGTGGTATTGTAATATCCCACACCCCAACCGAGTAGTTTTGCTTAACTGCTGAAGTGAATTTTTTTCTGTTTAAGAGTTTCGTCAAAACACTTCACTACCACTGTTAATAGACTGTTGTAGATGACCCTTTAACAACTTCTGAGAATATATGCTTACTGTTGGTGTAGTATGGATCAGTACTTTTAACAAACACTTGTCATGAAACAATGGTACAGTTTTCCCAACCAGTTCTCAGCCTAAACTTACTGATTGTTCATATGATTAAGCTCAGAGGTTTTGTCAAACACTTGTTAGACTTTCTCTGCTTAGTTTCTCTAGGTTACCGCTCAGTAAAATCTGATTGTATATGGATTTAATGGTTCATTCCAATCACAGTTGTGCCATAAATTTCATAACAACTCCATACAAATTAATTGTTGACCATTTATGAAGGACAGACTCATAATATAAGAAGATAAACAACAATGATATCTCAGCCATCGTAACAGTCATATAACAGCATTAAATAATGGGGAACTCATAAAACTTAGTGGCTGTAGCAGCACACTCATTTATACAAAAATATCACTATTAAAGACCAACTTTCTGACCTGTGAGTTTGAGTGTATGGACAGTGCATTTGCTGATGGAATAGTCCTCTTTGTAGCCCCACGAAATGGCTGAGTTTTGGCACAGTGGATGGAGTAGACCAAATGATAATGCTCAGCAGTGAAAATCAGTCCCAAGCAACCATAAACCAGCTGATAGATGGTACAAAGCTTGCCCCACCAATATCTTATCTTTCCACAATGAAAACGTCCTCTTCAGATGATAAATGCGCCCTTCATATACACAGAAATCTTCTCTCCTGGAGTGCGTCTTCCCTCAAAAATGCAGATAGCCAGTGAGGTGGATAAATACACCCTCTTTCTCAGCATGTCTCAGTCCTTCCTTGAAATGTAGAGTGCAGATCTAGAAATGTATCTCAGGGTGAACTATACGGCCACACAAGAAACAGTAACAACCTCTCAACCAGTGCGCCTTTCCTCCTTAGCTGACTGTAACCTTTATAGAACTCAACAAGGGTGAGAGTGGCCTCCCCACAAGTGCGCCCTCTCAAGCATGATCAATGAAACCACTATGAATCCAACACAAGCTCAGATTTGAACATATCCATGCAACTTCCCTCCATGGCAATGAAGTGCAAATGAAAAATCTGAGTGATTTCTCCTTCCAATAGCTAGGATAAATTTGTCTCACCACTGAAACTATTCTCCTTCTCTTAGGGTTTTCATCCCAAGAGAGACAAAGCTCAAGAGCTCTCGAATTTTCAAAAATGCAAATATCATGAATGAATGAGAGAATGCACCCGAACCTCCTTTTATACTTTTTCCGCCAAACTCTCCAAAAGCTTCGATTTAAATTTCACTTTTTAATTTAAACTCCCCTATAGCTCCGAAATGACCTTTTTATTAAAATAATGATAAATTGACACACGAGGTCCCCGTTTAATACATCCATGATTTAAAACATTTCATCTCGTTCTCGACGAGCTATAACACTAAGGTGCTTTTAAAATATTTAAAATAATGTTTGGCAACCTTAGTAAAATAATTAAAATAAAGCCATTAATATACTCATTTTGCAGAAACTGCCGAAATGTATTGGAATCGAAAACTAACTCCACTGGAGTGATCCTGATGAGAATAATAATGGTAAACAGAGCCAACCAGTGGACTTTCTATAAATAGACGCCCTCTCCAAGATTCTTGGAGAGCACAATAGAAGCCAAAAATCACCCCGAAAAGTGGCATATGAGTCCTCTAGACAACTTGAGCTCATTGGAATCACCAAATGACACCTCCCATAATGTTGACATACATCCACAGGGTCAGTGTCAACTGCACTGGAAGGGAACCTAAAAATGGGAACATTACAAGTATCATCAACTTTCAACCTATAGACAGGAGACCCAAAGTTCGGGCAGTGTTCGAGGTTCGGGAGGAATTGCTTGTCTTTATCAAGATTCCCTCCAGGGCAGAGTCACAATGGTCACAATGGATGAATTTACCAAATGTATGTGGATCTAGATTATTGGGTATCCCCCATCCCTCAAGATCTCTATTTTGTGGTCTGCTACTTTCCACCCACCTCCTCAAATTTTTCCCTTCAAAGAGATTCCAACATGGACCCATATCAAGACTTGTATGTTGACATCATTCAATACTAAGATTAGATGGATTCCCCTTCATGATAGGGCAGAGGATGCATTGTGCTTACAGGAGATTGAACTGGACTCAATTGGTTTGCACAGCTTGTTAAGTGATGTCAGGGAACCCCTCTCAACCCAGGGTAGACATCTTTTGCATCTAGGAGAATCCTCTGACCCGTTGATCTTGAATGGTATCCCCTCTTTCCCTGACTTTGGCAATTTCATGTATTTCACTCATCTCATGGGGCTACTATGGTAGGCTACATCCTATCCAACTAGGATATGCTTCAATATATTTGCTAGCAATATATCTGCCAACTCTCCATCACCCGAATACCTACAACCGATCACGCCCTCCACACATTTTCCCTTTGTGTCGACCCTAGCACCCACCCCAACTGCCTCCCCCATGGGCCCTCCCCATCCCACCATAGTGTTTTGATGACAGGGACCAAGATGTTTACAATGTCTGGCATTACAAGCTCCTTACCCAACTCTTTGGTTTTGAGTCCCTCAACTTCAAGTTGTTAGCATTTTAGCTCAGGAGGCACTTCGCATGTTTGTCTTGTATGCGGAAGTGAACGTGCATTTACATTACCTAGGCACTTGACTTTTATAAAGTTGTAATAAAGTGGCTCTTATTAATAAAGTGACCTTTTGTAATGTTCCTAGTTTATTTTAATAAAGTGACTTTATGAGATAAAGTGCACTTATTTCATAGAGTGAAATTACTTTATTAAAAAAGTAACCGATTCATTTTGGAGGGAATGAATCTTGTCCATTGATCTTGTAAAGGAAAGATTAGATCTTGACCGTTAGATTTAGGGATTGGGAAGGTGAAAAGTCATTTTTCTGTTATAAGAGCAAGCTTGGGTAGTGTGCAAGACAGTTTTTTCCAAGATAGAGAGCATTTGGCATTGTAGAGTTTTTGAGAGAGGGAAAGATTCTCAAGGAGGGGGCTCGAATCCCTCAGTGGGGGACTCAAATCCCAAGGAGAAGGGGGCTCGAATCCCTCAATGAGGGACTCAAATCCCAAGGAGAAGGGGGCTCGAATCCCTAGGAAATATATTGTTGCTAGCTACTGGGCCGTACAATTTTCTTGGCATGCAACTCTAGGAGTTTTAACTACTGCACAGAAATCAAGGTGGGCACATAAATCAATGTAGTGGAGGTCGTACAGTGTTGCTGGGCCATATTGATGTTCTGGGCACTAATTTCAAGGGAGAGAAGGTTGTATTGTTGTTCTGGGCAGTGATTTCGAGGGAGAGAAGGGCGTACAGTCTCTTGGGCCATATAGTTGTTCTGGGCACGATTTTCGAGGAGGGAACGTTTTCTGAGGTGTTGGTACAGTCCACTGTACTGCGGTTTTTATGCCGTTGTAACTCTGTAAATGCCTGTATATGCTTAATAAAAAATTTGCTCTTAGACTGGTTTTTCCCTTGTGGGTTTTTCCAGGGTCTGTATTTGCAAATATCACTATGCATTTATTTTTCAATCAGCTATTATATTTCTTTTTCTGCTGCAAACAAACTCAACATTATTGTTTCAGCCTCTGAAACCGGACAGGCCCAAAATGCCCCTCGTGTTCCATGGGATCGTGTCGGACACGGACACGATGGGAAATTGTGTCCAACACGACTTTTGATCGTGTCCGAAATTGGGACATGATCAAAAGTCGTTTCGGACACGATTTCCCATCATGTGCCCGACTGTGCGATTCGTGTCCCAATTCCAGGACACAAAAACCACGGAAAAGACCACCCAGGGTCACTTTAAAAACAAATTTTGACTTTTTTTGTCATTCGCAAGTGTGGAGAAGCTTGAGAGTGAATTTTATGTGCAAGTGAAGAAGATTTGAAGGCTTTCCAAGGGATTCCAAGTGCATTGCAGATGGATTTGTTGAGAGGATTGCAAGCTTAACCATCAAACAAGAAAGAGAATGTCTCAATCAGCTAGGGTAGGAGCTAAAGGGCAAAGGAAAGGGAGAAATGCCCATCTAGTGCTTCCCATCCTATTCCTCCAAGCACAAGCTCTTCTACTCCTCCTTCAAGTGCTCCATCTACTGCTAGTGGAGCTCATGCTCCATTTAACCCTGTTTTAGCAAGACAACAAACCTAAGAAAAAAAATACCCTTTGTGGAAGTATGTGACAAGGAAAGATGGGCCTGGGGCAAATCTTGGTGGGGGAGGCAATGTGTCTTGGAGTTGCAATTTTTGCAAGAATGAGTTCAAGAGCACATATTACCAGGTTAAGGGCCATTTCTTGGCCCTTCCTTCTTGTGGGATTTTTCATGTAAAGCAATGAATGTTACCCAAAGGAGGGATATGGAAAGAGAGGATCATGTTGGCTTAGCGAAGGTGGCAGCAACAAGCAAGAAAAAAGATGAGGATCCTCTTCCATTCTTGAGGAAATCCTCTAGCACTAGGCCTCCATTTCCACCTAGCAAATATGGGAGTGGGGATACTCATCAAACAAGAAAGAGGCCTAGTGACAAGAATCCCTTCCAGTATGACAGCCACCAGTTTAGTTTCCCTTGCCCTCTACTATCCTTGATAGGATACTCTTTCGTGGCAACTACAATCTGTGTGATAACAGGACTAATCATGGCACATTAGTGTATGGCTTGACTACATCTTTGCCATAGTATTCAAACCCTCTTGTTCATAGACCCTTGACTCCATTACCCTTTGGATTGGCACTGGTCTTGGTCCACCATCCCACCTCTTCTAAAGGTTAGCTTACATCTTACTAAGGGATACCCACCTTTTTCGAAGGAGAGTTGTCCTAAAGAGAATGAAGCGACTATTGAGGTGATAGTGGATATCCCTTTTGAGTTCCCTCTAGGATTGCACTCATTATTAGGACTTTATAAATTAAGTACAACTTTAGCCGATAACAATGCCCATTAAATAAGTGATGGGGTGGGAGGAGAAGCTAACCCACCTTATTTCTAATGCCTAACCTATGTGGATCATAAGTTCTCTGCCCCTTAACCGAAACCATAGGAAAGGGGGGTCCCATTCTTTAGGATGCTTACTTTAAAGTTTAACGTGTCAAGTATCCACCACCTATCACAAAGTGGGACATCATTTAACACTTAATCATGTATGACCTCCAACCCAAGTTAACGACCATGATGGCTTACACTATCTAATCACCCCCTTTCAAGGACACGTCGGCGTACACAGAGTAAGCATGTCACTTTACATAATTGAACCCTGGGGCAGGCTATAACAACACCTCAGTTTTACCAAACCGACAAGCCCCCTTTGACCAATGCTTTTATTAAGGCTTGTGCGAATTTGATGGCTTGTGAGGTGAAGAGATTAGGGTAGTCTGGGACAGGAGATATACTCACAACCTGAGGCATGTTATCATTCACTCATTTAATATGCCAGCCTGGATGAACGACATATCAGTACATCCTTCCACATTCACTATTTCGACAAGGCATCAACATTCAAAGATATATGGATTCCTATTCTCAATCCCACCGTAAATATCAAAGGTAGAAACCACCTACCATCATCCTAGAACAACTTCAAGAAGAGAATCACATCATGTGGGGAGAAGTCTTACCAAGATTAGATGTTATGGAGAAAGTAGTTTGTGAGTGCAAGGATGAACTTGATGGAAAACTAGAATTGAACAAAGAGAAATGGCACCAAATCTTTGTCATTGCTCAAAACAATGAGCTAAAATAGGAAATCTTTGAGAAGCTAATGAAGGATAGTGCAAAATCAATAGACAAGAAAATTGTAGGAATGGAGACAAGCATAAAGAATGATAATCTAAACATCAATAGAAGCCTCCACGAACTCATTGTTGACCAAGCAATCAATGATTCAAAATATCCACCAGATATAGGGGGCCATAGTCAACATTAGAGACAAACTCCCTGGTGAAGACGAAGTTCCACCTGCTGAGAGCTCTCAACTTCATCTGCTAGCAACATGGAAGGAACTGCAAGAAAGGTTGTGTCATATGTGCCTACTGCCCACACACCCACGAGAGAGCAAGGAGTCCTTCAAGATCCAGATAAGATTACTACTCAGGAACAATATGTTATGATTTTAGTGTCATAATGGCTTAGAACTGCTAACTTTTTTATCTTTTGGTGAAGTTGTATAAATGGTCATGACCCTGAAGTCTAACTATCAACAATCTAGTAGAAGATATTTCATAGTATGCTTGGGATATGTTTCTCTGTGTTTTGGAATACTTGTGGACTTAAAGGGACAAAACGAAATACCTAATATTGTATATTGTAACTGCAATCACTCGTAGATGTGACCTTATCTGTACAATAAAACCTATTTTCTTAGCACAAAAAATATCAATAGGTAGATTATAACTAATGCATCAGTGGAGTTTGTACAGCTAGGTGTTGTCCAATGAGTTGATGCTTCAGCAGCAGCTTTATTAGTATCTTATGTATGGAACACAATACAAATAAAGCATTAGAAACCTGCATACCCACAATATACACCAAATATTGACATGGAGCACAGCTCCCAAAAGTATTATTATGTCAAGTTACACAATAACTCCTCAGATACTAGGAGAGAAATTCCAAATAACCCAAATACATCTCAGTAAAATAACCTCAATTTCATGTGTATAATAATGACTCTTGTTGCCCCAAGGGTTAGCTCAACTGGTAGTTGCTCTTGTGTGAAAGTTCAAAGAGGTGTTGAGATCAAGTATCATTGAATCTCTTTGCATTACCAGCCAATATTCCAGCTAGCAGTTACTGACACCTTCCATCCGTAAACTGGGGAAGAAGGGAATCTGCATGGCACTGGCAAGGTACCAGTGTCCTCAATTGAGATGCCTAATACGCAGGTAAGTGAGAGGCTATATTTCTCTGGACAAATTATGACTCGATTGACCTCTATATATAATCCTATGTTGCACGGGAACCCGTCCCCCCGAAAATTTCATATGTTTCCTGCGTTCCCACGTTCCGGGGACTTTGGAACTCCTCATAAATGTCCCCAATTCATCGAGGACTCTATCAAGGACTTGGGGACTTCTCGACCATACCCGTCAAAACTGGGGACTTTTCAGGAACATCCCTAAAGTCCCTCGACCAATCGGGGACTCCTAGACGTCCCTCGACCTGCACGGTTTTAAAAAAAAATAAACAAACTAAGTTACAGAATTCAGAGACTTCCTTTTTGTTGTCATGAGGTTTCAACAAGTTTATGACAGTTTTGAGGAATCTGATATTTATCGTTGTGATTTTATTAATTCTCCTCCTGGGCAAAGGCTTTGGACCAAATACTATATATTCACTGCCATTAATAGACTAGTGCAATTGTTTGTAGGTTTGAAAGAACAGATTGGTTATTCTGTCTTCTCCTTCCTAGAATTCCCACCCCTAATGACAGCTGCAGTTACAAAGAAATAAAGAGATTTTTGTTGATGTTGTTGTTTCAACCATGGATGTAGATTGAAGAGTGTAATTGACATGTTTTTAGCAATCGCTCAGCGAAAGAATGCCAAGCGTATATCAGAGGCCACATATGGGGTAAGATGTGCACATCAACCTATAGTTCATGGATGTTTTGTTAACCCCAAGCTGCATAGAGATGACTTTAGGGGCAAGGTGGGTCAAGCACCCCTAGGTCATGGGGCGGCCATTCTTTAATACACCTATAAGGGGTTTTTTAAGGTCCCGTCCACCCTTTGGAGGGCTTGTCTACATATCCATTGTGGCCATTTCTTGGACTTTGGCATTTCATTTCCTTTTCATGTAGCAATTACATGTCAATTTCCTTTCAAACTTTCCTGCAGGCTGCAAACATGAACTGTGGTCACCAAAGGGAAAGACTGAAAACATGAACTGTGGTGACCTAAGGGAAGAAACACATCATAACCAATATATCTGCTACAGAAAATATGATTATTGGCAGTAAAATATTTTATATTTAATTTTGTAATTTGAATTTCATAATTAGTTCTAATTTTTTTCTCAATGTTTTTAATTATATATATTATAATTTATTATATATATAGATAATTATATATATTTATTTATATTATATAATTGCCATCCCCAACCTTCCGTCCCCTGAAAAATTGGGGGTGCTCTCTAGCCATCCCAGAAACTCATCCCCGCGTCCCCGAGGCCAGTGCAACATAGATATAATCTCACTCATTGCTCATGTAGGCCCATTACAATGCCATCCTATTATATATGCCAATGACCACTTATAAACCTCCATTAGGGTCAAAACACTTAATAAAATGGACAGGAACAAAACTAAGAACACATAGAAAATCTGATTCTATTTAAATTTTAGTGGTCTGTCTGAGAAGTTTATATTTGAAAAATACATAACAAGCAAAACAGCTTTAGAGAAGTTTTTGTAGCTATCATCCTATTTTGTATTTATCTCATTCTTAGTATAGAAAATGCGCAGAATATTTACAGTTGCTTATGTCACTCTAGGTAATAGTTGCAGTAACAAATTCTGAAATGGATTGAAAGGTCGTATTGTGAATGCCTTCTTTAAATCATTGATGGTTTCTTGATTCATCATCAGTATTTATGATTCTAAGGTCCAGTAAATTAATGACTAGAGAAACTCGTATATCATCCCACCAAGTATTAACTCAGTGAAGATCCCTGATTCCTCATAAACCAGTATTTTCAGATCCAAAATTACCTGTTCAGAAGTAGCCATAGATCCATGACAAGAAAGCAACAGAACTCTGTTTGGATCTCCTAACAGAGGATGAGCCTTGAGCTGATCCTTCAAAGCATTTATATCATCCCATCCTGTCATGAATACCAAGACAGCACCAGGCCTTTCCTTTCTACAAATATGGCATAAGACAGCCTCTATTAGGTTAAACCCTATGCAATCAGGGGTCCAAGAAGCCAGAGAATCTCGAGCCCTCGCACTGTACTTTTCAAAGTGAGAATGTGAAAGTGCATCCTGCACAGCATAACAAGTAGTCACAAAAATTAGATGTAGACATTTCTTATAGTAATTTGAATACTGCAAAATAAACTTACCAATGAAACATGAACTTTAAAATGACCACACCTCAACAAGGGAAGTAAGCTGGTTTTTCCTCTTCCGAGAGAATCCTTGTTTCTGTGTTTTCCACATCTTTTCTTGCCCATAATCATCTACTTGGTTCAAAGAAGTCAATTTATACCCTGTTGTCTCCAGGAAATCTTCCAAGTAATGTGATCTTACTGGATATGTGAAACCCTGCAAGTCATGAATCAAATAGGTCATATGATTGATTTGCATTACTATCTGCATTTTCGTCAAGGGCATAATCTTGTAAAATGTTACATGACATGTAATGTCAGAACACCATGTGATGATACAGAAATTGATCATATAGTGCCATCTGCATTTTCATCAAGCACCTTATGAAATGAGACATCATGTGTAATGTCATAGCATCAGGTCTAACCTGTCAGTGACACCACCCATACTGCTGGCATACAAATTGTAGATTGGATTATGAGTTCTGAGCAGCCTATGCTTATGAGATTGAGCTTCTAAGTTCTGAGAGGAATTCCACGCTTTGAAATGGTTATTTTTATCACTGTCACCTTGGTAGATGTTTAACAGGAAGATTCTTGGTCTTACTCCAACAGCAACTGCAGTGCAGAATCTCCCACATATCCTATAGGGGACACAAAATGGTGGAAACATATCTAATTATTTCATTAAGTTTTACTTTCTAAGCATAACATTTGTGTTTTGTGCAAAATGTTTCCAGCAGACCTAAGGATATGATACTAAAACATTACAGTTCTCTGTTAACATAGACAACATACTCATAGTTAATAATAATTCCTCTTCAGGTCATTAAAAGGTGACATACAGTTCCTATATATAAGCATTATTTGTTAGTTTTTGTACCTAGGGAAGTGTTCCCCAAGTGACTTTTGCCTAAAATCACTTAGAAGGGGGAAAAAGGTGACCCTCACATTAAATGCACTTAATGAGACTTTATAACATTAAAGTCACTTTTTGATAAATTTAAGTGGGTGAGTGAAATTATTAATTTATGAGAAATAAATGGAACATTTAATTTCAACCATTGATCTAAATCAATCTCAACCACTAGATTAAAAAGAACCCTAGGGTTTGATCAATAAGGTGAGGGAGGCATTCATTCACCACTTTTGCTGATTGAAGTGAAGAGAAGAGAAAGAGAGAGAGCTTGGAGATAGCACGCATATCGAGGAGGCATTTAATGCAGTTTTCAGCTGGCACGAACTTCAAGGCATTCAGTTGGGCATTTATTGCACTGTACGTATTTGTGAACAGCCATATTTCTTCATAACATGCACACATCCTGAGGCAGCCACATTTGCACAGATATCGAGGTTTAGTACAGCAGCATTTAATGCTGACCGTACAGCACAGAACCCAAGGCAGTCAACTTGGCACAAGTTTCGAGGAGTGGCACACATCCCGAGGTCTGTTGGTACAGCAGTCATTTATTGGCACAAGTTTCGAGTAAATCTGGGCACAAGTTTCAAGGCAAATCTGGGCACAAGTTTCGAGATTGTTTGCACGCAGCCCGAGGTACATTCTGGGCACTTTTCCCGAAATACTCATCACGGTTTTCGAGGAGTTTGAGTGGCACAGTTTTCGAGAACTGCTGCACACATTTCGAGGCAGATTTGGGGCACAGATTTCGAGACAGTATTCTGCACAGATTTCGAGGACTGTACTTTACAGTCACTGTACTTTCAGCACAAAAATCGAGGCACCCATGCATAGAAATCGAGGTTGCAGTTTGGCACAGTTTTCAAGATAAATTGCTGGGTGAAATTTCATGGTGGAGATAAGTAAAATTTCTGCTGTAAAATTTATGTACTAAGATTTACTGAAGAAATAAGAATCTCTCTCTCTCTTACTGGTTTTCCCCGTGGGGGTTTTTCCAGGGCACAGTTGCCGAAAATTCTGAGTCTCTATCTTTTATGGTGTGCATGTTTAAATTTATTTTCTGTCTGTTAGAATGAATTTTCAGCGTGTTTAATTGTCTCAGAAAATTTCATAAGTAGTTTGCGGCCTATGCAAAACCGGCTGTAAATGAAAACCACTGAAATGTTGACATAAACCAACAAGCAAAAAACTCAGAAAAATTTACATGGTATCAGAGCAAGGGGGCAGAAAACAGTGATATTTTGCAGACACACAGAAAATTCCAGAACTCAGAATTTTTTAGTATTTTCTTCTGTTAGTGAACAGCTCTTTGTTGGGTTGGCTGAAAGATGGCTACAGGACTTAGGTTGGAGGATAGGCTGAATGGAACAGTGAACTTTGTGCCATGGAAGGCTAGAATTTTACTGATATTAGAGGAGAATGAACTATGGGAGGAGGTGGTTAGGATTACTACAGCAAACCCGGTTCAGATTCCCGCTGCTACAGATGAAACAGCACTATCAGCCTTCAACAAGAAGGACTGTAAGGCTAGGAGGATAATCCTTGATGTAGTTAAAGACCACATAATCCCTCACATTTCAGGCAAGACTAGAGCACACTTGATGTGGACAGCTTTGACCAGTTTGTATGAGAGTACCAATGAGAACCGGAAGATGGTTCTCAAGGGGAAACTCAAGAGTATAAAGATGAATGGAGGAGAGGGAGTCACAGCATACCTCACTAGGATTTCTACAGTTCGGGATGAACTGGCAGCGGTTGGGGAGGTGGTATCTGCTACTGAGCTTGTACGTACAGCAGTGAATGGGGCTTCAAAGCCCTGGGGTGCATTTGTGCAAGCCATAGTGGATAGAGAGAACTTACCTTCTTGGGAGAGACTGTGGGATGACTTTGTGTAGGAGGAGACCAGGAGAGGTCTCGTACAGGGCACTTCATCACAGAGTGGGGTAGATGAGGAGAACGTGGCATTGACAGCAAAGGGGGAAGAAGAAGAAGGGTCCCAAGAAGGGTGGGGCCAAGCAGCAGCAGCAGCAGGGTGGACAGAAGAACGACTTGAGTAAAATCAAGTGCTATGGTTGTCAGACGTTTGGGAACTATGCTTCACAGTGTCCAAACAAGAAGAAGAAGAAGAAGAAGGGACAGCAGACAGCAGCCTCAGCAAAGGTTGATGACTTTGGAGACAGGTTTCAGAGGGATTTTTCCCTATATGTTTGACAGATTGAGAGAGAGAGAGAGAGTCTCTTTAGCCACCAGCTCAGATATGGATGT
This sequence comes from Larix kaempferi, assembly GCA_027924585.1. Classification (NCBI taxonomy): domain Eukaryota; kingdom Viridiplantae; phylum Streptophyta; class Pinopsida; order Pinales; family Pinaceae; genus Larix; species Larix kaempferi. The sequence continues at coordinate 15,551,610 of BSBM01000050.1, read as the reverse complement.
GGAGATTGAGCATTCATTATTGGCAGGCCATCAGACGAGTCCATCCACCACTAGTACTTGGTACATTGACAGCGGAGCCTCGAGCCACATGACAGGTGCTCGAGAGTTGTTCTCTGAGCTATCACAGACAGGTAGATATGTGGAGGTTGTACTTGGAGACAATACCATTGTTAAAGCAGTTGGTCAGGTGACCATTACATTTCAGAGGGAGTCTATGAGTCCCGTGATTTTGAGGGATGTGTTGTATGTCCCTGGGTTGAAGAAGAACCTTGTTTCAGTTTCCACTATTGAGGACAGGGGTCTTGGGGTGTGTTTCTCAGATGGGAGAGTGCAGGTTTTCCCCAGGACTACAGGTGTATCTACCCCCATGGACATTGGGGTTAGATGTGGAAAGTTGTACAAGCTATTGTTTTAGCCGCAGCATGGTCTAGCACACAGCAGCAGCAATGAGCTATGTGAGCTATGGCATCGGAGGATGGCCCACCTACATCACCCAACTCTGAGATTGTTGAGGAGCATGGTTACAGGTTTACCCGAGTTCAGCACTAAGCAGAGTGATGTGTGCAGGGGGTGTGCTTTGGGAAAGCACACCAAGACTGCTTTTCCAAGCAGTGACACGAGAGCAGCAGGAGTGCTTGACTTGATCCATTCTGATATTTGCGGTCCTATGTCATCGGTCTCTTTGACTGGTTTTGAGTACTACATCATCTTCATTGATGACTACTCCAGGAAGACCTGGATCTACTTCTTGAGGAGCAAGAAGTCACACCTAGTTTTGAGTGTCTTCCAAGGGTTCAAAGCCCTTGTGGAGAAGCAGGCAGGGAGGAAGATTAGGATGTTGAGATCGGACAATGGTGGTGAGTATACCTCCAAGGAGTTCGATGCTTTTTGCAGACAAGAGGGTATACAGAGACAGCTGACAGTTCCCTACACTCCTGAGCGAAATGGAGTAGCAGAGAGGAAGAACAGGTCGATTGTGGGAGCAGCGAGAGCGATGCTTCATGATCAGGGGTTACCGTTCTTTCTATGGGCAGAGGCATACAGCACTGCAGTGTATCTGCAGAACAGGAGTCCTCACCGTGCTTTGGGGAGGAAGACTCCAGAGGAGATGTACACAGGCAAGAAGCCTGAGGTGAGCCACTTTCGTATATTTGGTTCTTTGACTTACTCTCACGTCCCTTCTGAGAAGAGGACGAAGTTTGAGCCCACTGCTAAGAGAGGCATATTTGTGGGATATGACAGGACTTCGAAGGCCTATCGGCTTTACCTACCTGGCCAGAAGAGAGTTGTTGTTAGGCGGGAGGTGAAGTTTGATGAGGAGAGAGCCTTCAAGAAGTCAAGAGAGATGGAGCAGCGGGAGCCACCAGCTTCCACACCTCAATTGACACAGGCTTCTTCGATACAGGTTTCAGGTCCACAGGTTTCTGGAGTGACTGGATCACAGAGTACAGGCACAGCTTCTACAGGTTCAATGGTTCAAGTGACAGGTTCAAGGACAGGTACAGGTTCAGGTTTACAAGTTACAGGTTCTTCAGCGACTGGTTCATCAGTCACTGGTCCTCGGGGTGTTGGACCTTCTACTTCTGGGAGTTCCTCAAATGAGGATAGACCAGTATGGGAGGAGCCTTCAAGGAAGAGGAAGCCTAAGTGGCTTCAAGACACCTTGAAGGAAGCAGAGGCATTTGGTAGACCCCAGGAGGAGATTAGGACTGTAGTGATGCCAGACAGATTGGGGATGGCTCTTGTTGCGAGTCTTCGTGACTCTGAGCCTTCCACATTTGAGGAGGCTTCTCAGCATCAGGTATGGAGAGATGCCATGATGGAAGAGTACCATTCCATCATGAAGAATGATGCTTGGGAGATAGTGCCAAGACCTGAGGGGAAGTCAGTTGTGACTTCCAAGTGGCTTTACAAGATAAAGCATGATGCAGATGGCAATGTGGAGAAGTACAAGGCTCGGTTTGTGGCTCGGGAGTTTTCACAGGTTGAGGGAGTTGACTATGATGAGACTTTTGCGCCAGTTGCTCGGTATTCTTCCATCAGAGCAATGATATCTATAGCAGCAGAGATGGGTTGGAAGATCCACCAGATGGATGTGAAGACCGCATTTCTCAATGGTCTTTTGCAGGAGGAGGTGTACTTAGAGCAACCACAGGGATTCTAGATTCATGGGAGAGATTCTCATCTGTGCAGGCTGAGGAAAGCCTTGTACGGACTGAAGCAAGCTCCTAGAGCTTGGTACTCCAAGATCGATGCATACTTGACTTCGATGGGCTTTCAGAAGAGTGAGGTTGATCCCAACCTTTACTACATTGTCGTTGGTGGAGATCCTCTCATTCTTCTGTTATATGTTGATGACTTGTTTATCACTGGAGATGAGTGTCTCATTGCGCATTGCAAGAGAGATCTTGCAGCTGAGTATGAAATGACTAATATTGGGCTGATGCATTACTATTTGGGGATGGAGGTTTGGCAGGAGCCTGGACATATTTTCCTGGGACAGGGGAAATATGCAGTTGATATTTTGAAGAGATTTCAGATGGAGGACTGCAGGCCTATATCTACACCTATGATCACCAACTGGAAGCAACTTCATGCTTCTGAGGGTAAGTTGGTGGATCCTACACTTTACCGTCAGCTCGTTGGATCATTGATGTATCTGGTCAACACCAGGCCAGACTTATGTTTTGCGGTGAACACTCTTAGCCAGTTCATGGTGGAGCCTAGGAGTGTACATTGGACTGCCGCAAAACATGTACTAAGATACCTAGCAGGTACAGTGGATTATGGTTTGGACTACAGGTGTTCGGGTGGAGTCAACTTGGTTGGTTTCACAGATTCAGACTGGGCAGGTTGTGTGAGGGATCGGAAGAGCACTTCCGTTTATTGTTTCAGTTTGGGCTCGACAGCAGTGTCGTGGTTCAGTCGGAAACAGAAGTCTATTGCATTGAGTTCTGCCGAGGCTGAGTACATGGCAGCCAGTCAGGCTACTTGCGAGGCACTGTGGCTTCGCAAGTTATTGGTAGATTTATTTGATCAGGAGCTTAGACCTATGGTGATCTATTGTAACAATCAGAGTTGCATTCAGCTCTCTGAGAATCCGGTGTTCCATGACAGGTCAAAGCACATTGAGATCAGGTACCATTTCATCCGAGACTACGTCCAAAGAGGAGCAATTGAGATGCAGTATATTTCCACTAATGAGCAAGCAGCAGATATCCTGACGAAATCTTTGGGGAGGGGCAAGTTTGTCTTCTTCAGAGACAAGTTGGGAGTGGTGCAGAACACCTTCCTCGGTAAGAGGGAGTGTTAGTTTTTGTACCTAGGGAGGTGTTCCCCAAGTGACTTTTGCCTAAAGTCACTTAGAAGGGGGAAAAAGGTGACCCTCACATTAAATGCACTTAATGAAACTTTATAACATTAAAGTCGCTATTTGATAAATTTAAGTGGGTGAGTGAAATTATTAATTTATGAGAAATAAATGGAGCATTTAATTTCATCCGTTGATCTAAATCAATCTCAACCACTAGATTAAAAATAACCCTAGGGTTTAATCAAAAAGGTGAGGGAGGCATTCATTCACCACTTTTGTTGATTGAAGTGAAGAGAAGAAAAAGAGAGAGAGCTTGGAGATAGCACGCATATCGAGGAGGCATTTAATGCAGTTTTCAGCTGGCACGAACTTCGAGGCATTCAGCTGGGCATTTATTGTACTGTACGGATTTGTGAACAGCCATATTTCTTCATAACAGGCACACATCCCGAGGCAGCCACATTTGCACAGATATCGAGGTTTAGTACAGCAGCATTTAATGTTGGCCATACAGCACAGAACCCGAGGCAGTCAACTTGGCACAAGTTTCGAGGAGTGGCACACATCCCGAGGTCTGTTGGTACAGCAGTCATTTATTGGCACGAGTTTCGAGTAAATCTGGGCACAAGTTTCGAGATTGTTTGCACGCAGCCTGAGGTACATTCTGGGCACTTTTCCCGAAATACTCGGCACGGTTTTCGAGGAGTTTGAGTGGCACAGTTTTCGAGAACTGCTGCACACATTTCGAGGCAGATTTGGGGCACAGATTTCGAGGACTGTACTTTACAGCCACTGTACTTTCAGCACAGAAATCGAGGTTGCAGTTTGGCACAGTTTTCAAGATAAATTGCTGGGTGAAATTTCATGGTGGAGATAAGTAAAATTTCTGCTGTAAAATTTATGTACTAAGATTTACTGAAGAAATAAGAATCTCTCTCTCTCTTACTGGTTTTCCCCGTGGGGGTTTTTCCAGGGCACAGTTGCCGAAAATTCTGAGTCTCTATCTTTTATGGTGTGCATGTTTAAATTTATTTTCTGTCTGTTAGAATGAATTTTCAGTGTGTTTAATTGTCTCAGAAAATTTCATAAGTAGTTTGCAGCCTATGCAAAACCGGCTGTAAATTAAAACCACTGAAATGTTGACATAAACCAGCAAGCAGAAAACTCAGAAAAATTTACATTATTTATATCTACCAAGTTGTAGGCCTTTAAATCATGAAATGTTTGACTCTGATGACTGCCGTTTTGATTTCTACTGAAAGACACTTTCAGCCAAAAAACTTTATTGACATTTGGGTAGATTTTCTGTGCACCAGGGAAGTTTTAATGACCATGACCATGGATGTGAATAAGATAAACATGACACTAATGCATTGGTTCTGTGTAGAAAGCATAACTCTTCAATGGAGATTAAGATAGCCTACATCACTGTCATACAGAAGCATATTGATTAGGACAATGCCAGAATTATTTCCATTGATTGTTCAAGCTGAATTGCACCTTTCCACAACTAGATGGCAAGCTCCATAAGACTATCCAATCACCAAAAATGACTGGAACATTAACCAAACTCAGAAGATCGCCATTTTGATGAATTAAGTATAATCTACATTAAACATGCCACAAAATGGAATTTCATCCTGAAGTTTACCTCACAAAATGGACTTGCTATTAAACCTAAAAAGAGGACTTGGAAGAGATCTACAAATAATACTATTATAGAATCCACCTTATAAATCAATTACTCCACACCATAAATGTTGCCTCTTTTAATAGATAGACTGCAATGAATGTCCATGTAAATTTATCTTACAATTTAATTCCACATGTCAATTGTTTTCATTTCCCAACAGATATTCTGAGAATGATTCCCCCAACAGCCAACTAGAAACAATTCTGAGTTTCTGACAACTATGATTGTTACAGCACAACATCACCAGAGAAACATACTGACATAATCCCTAGATTATATCCACAATAAATGATGATAAAACCAGCTTGAACACAGAATTAAAGCACAGAACCTGAGGAGCTTAGTAGACCAATAACAAGAACATTTGTTGAAGACCATACTCATTTCGATACCCCATATTTGGACACATTTTTCTAAATTTTAAAGAAAAGATTTCCCATCAAGAATTGCACACCACTCCTCTATATCAAGATATCGCAATGTTTGCAAAATTCCTAACCTTCCTCTCAACCTTCCTCTCTGGGAGACCGACAAACTTCTTTGAGGTTGGCTCGGAAGGGTCATGTTATCACCTAAGTCACCTGACACGAGGACACGAGACACGAGTGTCCCCAAAATACGAGTGTCCCCACGGGACACGGTGACCCCCGGAATCAGGACACGAAGGACACGTTTTATATACATATATATATATATATTTTAAATATATTAAAATTTAAAAATAGATATATAGATCCAATAAAATTTAGAAACTAGAACATTTACAAATATTCAATAGAAATTAGAATCAAAACACATTTAATGATTACACATTTGTCATTCACAATTCACAACACATTTGTCATTCACAAATCACAATGAGACACATAGATGCATGTCGGAACCATATTTCTCATTAAATCATCAAAATCAAAATGTATTACATAGATGTCGGAATGCCACTGGGCACTGGCAAATGCCAAATAGACTAATAGATTGCCTTGAAGCTTTATTTTTCAATTCCCATATGAATTTGGGAGATTATTTTTTCATTCAAAAGATGAATATACTCCTAAAACCATTAAGAATGGTATGGACTGTCATAATGTTTTATTTCACAGTTACCAATATAAATTGGCCAAGCAATGCAAGTTTTGCACTCAGTAGTGAAGAAGACAATAGTGTTTTATGGAACTGATGAACTCTCGAGGCTATGGAAGTTAAATGTTAGACTTTGTGGCTGTTATCATGTTAGTGTGTGTTTTAGGAAGGCTAAAGAAGATAAAAAATGAGTGGAACTTATGATGAACTCTCGAGGCTATGGAAGCTAAATGTTAGACTTTGTGGCTGCTATCATGTTAGTGTGCGTTTTAGGAAGGCTTAAGAAGATAAAAAATGAGGTGGAACTTATGAGAAACCTTTTAGCATCAATAAAATATAGGACCATCACAAATTACAAAAGCTTGAACAATAATTTCAAAGTTTATTTTAGCGTTCAAGTGTCCTGGAATCGGGACACGATGTGCAGAGGCAGGACACGAGTGTCCCAAAATCAGGACACGAAAAAAGTCGTGTCCCCCACGTGGGGCAGTCGTGTCCGCGCCCAAACGTGGCCCACGGGACACTTGGCCCTAGAGGGACATGTCCGGTTTCTTAGGTTATCACATATATAGTAGCTGGAGCTACCATTGTGCAAAGTACCATATTTTGCTTCCAGTCATTGCCAATCCCACACGAGTTTAGCATATTTCTTCATCCAGTGATCATTAGTGGTGGATTTTTCCAGAGTTTGTCAGAGCCTACAGAGCAACCCAACAATATCCCATGTCATGACTTGGCCTTGCATGACCCCATTGAGAGGACTTGGTTTAGCTATGGTTCACTTAGCAGAGCAGGCAGCTGATATATGTTCTCTTGCCCATGAGCAGTCAGAGTGGATTTTCATTTCAGAGACAGGTATATGACTGAGCAGGTATACAGGTTGCATTTGGGTATTGCTATTTGTTTCTCTCACTGATATTATTAACTTTGACTTAACATGGTGATTGGCAGTGGTGATCTTTTTATGTGTTGCTATTATGAGCTTGTTGAAAGTGAATCTATGATCCCGAATGTTAACACTTTTTCATATGCTCACTTGTATATGATCCTGACTTGTGACTTCGACTTGTGAGATTGAGGAGCTTTCCCCCACTTTGACCTCTGTATTTGATAGACTCCATGTTGTTTTGTGTCTCGACTCTGGGTTGTGCGACAAAACTTGCCAAAGCCTTGACCCTTCTGGGCCAAAGGAACTTGTCAGTGTTGGGTCTTGAGCCTAGGTGAGTTGGGATTCTAAAGCCTTGACCTCTCTGGTCGATTAACCCCGATGTTTGGTCCTGATTGTGAATGATTCCCGCCAGTTGACCCCATGCTTCACTTATGGGCCAGGAGTACACGTTGGTGTTGTGACATGATCTAAGACTGGCTAGTTGCCTGAGTAGTGTCAGCTAAACTTGAAGCAAGTGGTCCTATCATCATTACATGCATTAGTGTAATTTGCTATATCCAAAGAAATGCAAGAAAGCCTAATGAAATTAAATGCCAAGACCCCTGATGAAAGCTGCGAATAGTTGTTATTTTTAGCACATGTAAAATTGTAAGAGGGTCATGTTATGAAATTGACCAAATGAAAGCAAATGTGCATTTATTGAAAAGCTAAATGACTGTTGGCCATGGTTTTTATGTAATGATTATTCCTCACGGAGCCCAAGGGTGTGGATGTGTGATGGCGTAAGGGACTGCTAATTCTAAGAGTCCCCTAGAACCTCAGAATTACGGTTGATTGTGCACCTAGTGCAATGGTTCTAGAAAAGATCCTCATGGAGCATGAATCAGGCTTGGATGTAGGCCATAGGACACTTGTTAGAGTTGAAGGGACACTACTCAATCCACTTGTTCCATTTGTGAGACACCTCCTTTCCCTAATGTTATCTATCCTGTACATATCACTATGGATTCCCTCATGTCCCTTGTTCTTTGAGAGATCACTATGTTGAAGTTAAAAGTCAAATTCCCTTGTCCTAGCCCTGTTTCATTCACCTCACCCTTCATAACAACCTAGTTAAGTTTGTAAGTGAGCATATGTAAAGAGCTTCATGAAAGATCATGCATCCTACTTGAACACAAGTTATATTATTTTGATTGATTGATATATAACCATTGACATGTTACTAATGTATAGTTGGCTAATAATATGAATAAAAGAGCACCTTGCACCCCTTATGCATTGTAGTATCATTCAGATTCTAGTCCAGTCATCAGTTTGGCTATCTTTGACCTGGTCAACACAGGTCCCGAGGCAGATGTGACTACAATTGTTCAAGATTGCTTATTTGTCACCTATATGGGTCCAGTACACCATTCCATGATTCATTTGGTTATTATTGGCCATTATTCAGCATTATTATGGTTTATTATTATTGTGGCCATATTTTATTTATCAGACTTGGTGTTGGGCTCCTAGAGGCATATTCAGACGGATTCATGAGGTTCTAGTAGTCAATATTAGTGAGTTTGAGGTCTTTGATTCCATTGGCATACTCAGTTTGTTGATCTGGGCAAGGGAAATGGAAATAATGGCACATTTATTCTACAACAATAAATCAGCATTTTAATTCATTAAAAAGGTGACCATGGCTACTCCAAGAATTCGATTTGACTAGTGTATGGTTGGGAAGTGGTGTGGGATGACTTGATATGATCTCTAGAGGCTCTACGGATCAATTTTCATGCTTTTCTCTCAGCTATTGGGTCAGCACTTATTTATTGGCTTGCCTAGGGAGGACGTCCTCCATGGGGGCCGCACTTCACCATGGCATATTATGACATTATTGATGTATCTTCATTATTGTTGTATTGGTGACGCTCTACGGTGAATTGAGGCCATAAGTGCCTCCCCACATCATGTATTACATGTTATATCTCATTATTATAATGTATCTATCCTAGCTTGGGCGTTAGAGGCAAAAGTGCGCCCCTCCTTATGAGCTTGATCCATGTATTGAAGTAAAATTAGATCTCCACCGCTGAGGATGTTATAATCTCAACCGTCATATGAGAGTTAGTTAAAATGTGGACACCACTCTTCTCCTATTTAAGAGAGGTGATCCCCTCATTGTAAAGCATTGGGACTTTTGGCGCCAGAACTATCAATAGAGAGAAATCTTTTGTGATCCGAATACTTGTGTAATTGTGGAAGAATGTTTGCGATGGTGATTAAAACTATCTTTTGTTTGCATTGAAAGATCTTGGTGAATAGTTCTCGCATATTTCGATCCATATTTTTATTGCAGGAAACAGAGGTCGATTTGGGAGGGGCACATTGGTTGAGGAGACTTGCTCTATCTCTCTCTCAAATTTTGGTTTAACAGGGAGTGGTTCTATCTTAGTTATCAACCATTCTTACCTTTTGCTTCTCATTTTCATTTACTCATTCCTCTTGTCGATCTAACTGATTGTATCTTGGCTTGGAAAAAAGGAAGGGCGCATTGGGTCATTGGGGACTTCATCTAGACGAGGGCTTCATCAAATCTCTCATTTGATCTATGCAAGGGTGATCTTCATCATTTCAGCAATTATCTACAGTGACCAGGTAAGTGTTTCACATCTCTTTTCTCTGTTTTATTTTCTATCCATTGGTCACTCTCGGCAAATAAACATTAAAACCCTCATGTAAAATTTATAAAAAATCTTTGGGTCACATAACTTGGATTTTTGACGAAACTTTTCTAGATTTTATTCCTTACCCCCTAGGCCACAACAACTCTCCTAAGGAATCATCATTGGGGACTCCATTTTCCCAGCACCGAAGGCACTAGTCTCTCAAGCAATTCACACTTCCTGGATAGGCAGTCATTTTTCCCATTTTGTTATCTTGTTTTTGCTTGTGTTCCTAGACATTGTCATATATTTCATCAAGCAAATCATCCAAGGTGTTAGGAAGCTTTAATCCTCATCTAAATCATTATCTTGGGCATCCTTTAGTTTTACCATTTAAATCCCACTAGGGTAGTGACTTAGTCATTTTCACCTAGCACCATCATCCTAGATCTTGTGCCTTATTCTTTAATTACTGAAATAATTTATTTGGATTGTCTTTCCAATTACTTTAAGCCTCACAATCCAAGATTTTCGTTCTAGGTGGTCATCTCAAGTTGATCTAGGGTTTCATTAGCTAGATACCTTACGTACTCTATAGCCATAATTTGATCTAGTGTCTTATCCTTGGGTCTTTCCTTCTAGGATAGATCAGGGTCTCCCCCTTTGTCATCTTGTTCTAAGTGGTATAAAGTGAAGAGAATCTTGATTTGTGTGACAACCGATCCATTCTGGGAGTCAAGATCCTCTAAGATCACCTCTTTAGTTGCCTAGCTCCTCTACCGTCCTGAATAGGATCATCATAAAGGGGCAACTACAAGTTGCATGATAATAGGTCGAACAACACATCAGCCCACACACCCCCAGAGCATCAGGAGGAACAGTTCCTGACAGACCCAAAGTAGGGTTCCCCCCACCTGTAGGACTCCTCAGACCCAGCGGAGCAGTCAAAGATCTATCTGGAGTTTCTTTCTTTCGACCTTGGATGCTAGGAGTATCCCTCACTCCAACATCCCCCCCAAGATCATACAGCTGGACAACTCGGTGGTTTCATAGGACTTTGATAGCGATCCAATGCCTAGTTTGCCCCCATTGCCATCGACTATCATACTCATGCATTCTTGACAACATTGGCCTCATGTTCAGCTCTCTTTTGACCAGATTTTGAGGATTTTTGAGCTATCTAGTCCAGCCTTGAACATACTCGCTTAGTCATCTACATCATTGTGCCTTGGATACGGTTATACAATGTTTAGGAGGTTGTTTTACGGCTTGTATCTTTCTTTCTTTATTTTATTTTATTTTATCATAGATATAGTTCTGGCACTTTCTAGTAGTTGCTTTTGCACTCTCCCACATTGTACTTAAACTACTTGTATCCTTTTAGTCCCATTGACCTACCCTTGTGGTCATTCGTTGGGCATTAATAAAATTATTTTATCTTATCTATCAACCCCATACCCACCTTCATGCAAGAATTGTTCCTACACTCTTGTATAATAACCCTAGAAGGGTTTCTCATAAAGTATTCACCAAAGGCATGCAGAAAGTATTTCTTTGGTCTCGGTTTGGCATGACTAGCAGATTTGCACTGGCAACATTGGCTAAAAAGGCCATTGTTATTCCACTCAAATGCCTTGTGAAAAGGGTTCAAGACTCAGCTCTAGATGTCACAAAAACTTTTGATTGCAACATCATAGTAAATCATACCCAAAAGGCAGCATAGCCATTCTTAGCACTCACAAAAAAATATTGGTTAAAGCTCTTTAGTTTTTATATTCCAAAATCATCAAATTTAACTAAAGTGCATATTCTATGAGATTCGCCCTCTTTATAGGTCCGCTTGGTCATATAGAGGAAGGAAGGAGGTGCATTGTGACCTCTCCTTGGTCATATGGAGGAAGGAAAGAGGTGCACTGTGACCTTTCTTATTTCTTCCACCCATGAAAAGTTAAGAAGGTAAACGCTATTTGATTCCCAAGTCTATCAACACAAAGGAATATGGTGGGATGGTAAAGACATTGCCATTGTAAGTATAAGGTTGAATGTTCAAACCTCAAGTCATTTTCAGAACTAATTTTGTTGAAGAGGGATTATTAGGGTCACATGGATCACCAAGTGTCCAAATATAAGGGGCCTAGGTATCCTTGGCCATATGGAGGAAGGAAGAAGGTGCACTGTGACTCTTCTTATTTCTTTCACCCATGAAATGTTAATAAGGTAAAAGCTATTTGCTTCCCAAGTCTATCAACACAAAGTAATATGGTGGGATGGTAAAGACATTGTCATTGTAAGTAAAGGTTGAAAGTTCAAACCTCAAGTCATTTTTTGAACTAATTTTGTTGAAGAGGGATTGTCAAGGTCACATGGATGAGGAAGTGTCCAAATATAAAAGGCATAAATCAATCACGAGGTGTTTTCACCTAGGATTACTGCACTAAATATTCCATACAAAGTCCGTTTTGAGTGATTGTTTTTTCAAAATGGGCCTAATTCAATCACAAGGTGTTTTCCCCTAAAATTATTACACTAAATATTCCATACAAAGTCCATTTTGAGTGATTCTTTTTTCAAAACTACCTAGAACCATGTAAAAGAGAGAGGACACTCATGGGAGAGACTATGCATGAGTGTGTACAGTCGGGTGCATAGGGTAGCTCAAGGTTATGGTGTCCATCCACAACCGGGTCTCGATCTCTAAAGAGAAATGGATAGCATCTCCAAGCAAGCATAAAGGGATTGCAAATGATGGAAGGTCGCCTATCCAGGAAAATGGGGAGGATGCTTGGGTTTTTGTCGTTGGACTGTGGAGATATGAATGGCTCTGTGAGGGGTGTGGTTTGTTCATGTAATGCAAAGCTTGAAGGTATTGCTCATCCGGATCCCAAAGCCAAAGAAGAGTGGCCAATATTACCCTCCTATAGGTTGAAGGATTCGCATGGGTCAAAGGTGGATCTAGTGGTTAGTCTAAGTGAGGATTTCGAGTCTCAAATGGTGAAAGAAATTGGAAAAGGGTATAATATTGACTTCTTTGTGGAGGTGTTGCATCAAAAGAGGGATTTCATCCAACCCCCGAGATCATGGGAGGTGTTCAATTTGATAAGATTGCAGCGAGCAGTATCCATATTATTGGAGTTGTCTTGCCAAAAAATGGCACAAGACCAACAAAGAAGGAATTTACTCCTCAATTGCAGTCTATTGAGAGCAATGGTGGACTAAATCCAGAGGCCATTCTTGATTCCTTGAGCATGGGTGAAGGTGATTTCAACTTTACCCTTGCCAATAACAAAGAATACTCTGAAGGATAGGAAAATCTAGAGAACCATTAAATGATTTTGTTTTTCTTAAGTCATATGAGAGATGAGGAAGCTTTTAATTGGTATTGCATTTTGAACTAGGAAGCCAAGGGGATTTTGTTGATCTCTTATTGGGGACTTGGCTCCAAGTAGGTTTTCCTCATGTTTAACTCGAATGCCCTAACCAAACATGTTTTGCAGTAAGGTACGTAGAATATTGAGGGTTCGCTAGCTTATGTGTGATCTTGGTGAGCAATAACCCAAAAGATCAGTGGTAGGTTCATTACCCTCTTTGGTTAGAGTTTTCCACACTACTAACAAATTTATGGTCGTTCGTGGGATTTGTTTGCCAACAAGTTTGGCAAGGTGTTCATTCCAGATAGATGACGTAATTACTTTCAATCCAAGCCAAGGGTTTGTGTTGAAGTGGATTTGAAAAGAAAGCTCCCTCTGTTCATTAATGTTTTGACCTTACATCGGGTTCAACAGCAAAAGCTCAAGTACCTAAAATCTTCCTAATGCCTACATTGATTATAAAGCACAAGATCACATCATCCATGATTACTTTCAAAATTTCATCACAACTTAAACCAACTGCTTGGTGGTTGAAATAATTGTTGCTTCGACAAAGCCTACAACCAAGGAAATTGATTCATTAGTGGCTCCAAGGTAGGCTACCAAAGATGGTTGGCCATTGACAAAGCCCACTCAAAGCACAGGTGGAAGACCTATTGTGGTTTTTAGTTAAGAGTCATCTCAAGATACTAGAGGCACAATATTGTAGCAGTTTTAAGAACCCAATCTTAGCAAACGTGATGTTTGTAGCCAAAGACAGATTGCTTACCCCTCGAATTCAAAAGGGGAGAGTGGCTAGTTATAGAGTATGGTTGTTTGCTAGGTTGCAAGTGAAGACCAACAAATGAACAATTTTTGCAACCAATGAGTAATGAACACAATCATGGCCGTCAAGGGTCCTTATGGTCTCCATTCCATCTCACTAGAGTGCGTGGGTAAAGAACTATTGCAATCATCAAGTTTATTAGACAAAGGTGTTGAAAATGGGGTTTTCAAAAAAAGTTCAAATCTTGTGCATGCAGAATCAAGACACAGTCCAAAACTTTGATCTTGAACAGTGCCCAAAATCTAATGTTAGTAACTATATACTTTGTATTCAAAAATTCTGATGGGATTACAAACCATACCTTAATCTTGGCATACAGTTATGTTACATGTATCCCATCTATAAGGCAATGCAAGTATTGGGAAAACCTCCAATATTGTTATTGATTGGGATCAACTTAACAAAGAAACGAACAAATACCATAACAACAAATACAATGGCTATCATAAGATTTTAGTCTGCTCAAATCCCACAAAACAAATGAATCATGATTGTTCCTTAACAAAATCACATGGAATATTGTAAACCAGCCCCATCTCCCTTCCGATCTAGAGTCAAACTTGATGCCACCAATACCACTCACAAAACATGACACTTAGTACCATCAATGAGTTGGCGGGCTTCTGTATTTGACTCATACCCATCATGATACATCCTTTGTTGTTGGTCTTGTTGCCAAGTATATGCAAACACCCCATGAGAGCCATTGGAAAGAAGCAAAGAGGATACTTAGTATATCCAGAGTATAGTTCTGTTAGGGATATAGCACAATCCAAGGGGAACTCCTTTGTTGGTTCGTTACACTAGTTTTGATGAGGGCGACAATCCCAATGATGGAATTCTACTACAGGTTATGTTTTCATTTTTGGTTTCGAACCTATCCTTTCGGCTTTTAAAAAGCAATGTACCCTTGCTCTTTCTTCAACAAAAGCAGAGTATTGAGCCACGGTTAGTGCAAGTCAAGAAGCCCTTGGCTTCAACGGACCCTTTCAGAGTTGGTTTCCAACAATAGCATCCAACCACACTTTAGTGCGATAATCAATGTGACATTTAACACGTCAAAGATCCAGTGCAACAAACACATTGAGCTACACATGCACTTCGTAAGAAAGCTTCTTTAGGATCTTGTTCTTAAAAAGTTCAATTGCCATATAGATGATCAAGTCGCAAATGTTTTCACAAAGACTCTTACAGAAGTGATCTTTAACAAAATTCATCTATGATAGGAGTTCAAGAAAATGTCATTGAGAGGGAGAGGCTCGAATGCCTCTTTTCTTCTCCTATTGTGTCCCCTTCCTAAATCCTCCAATCCTATTCCAAGTTGTTATTAAGCGAGGACGTTAGGATATTTATACACAAAGCAGTTAGTTAAGTTCAACTTGGTCTAATGTGTCTTTAGATAAAGTGTGTTTCTTTAGTGTGCTTTTGTAATTATTTAATTCGATAGTCACAATTATTTTATGGACATTAAGTGATCCAATGATTCATCTTCTCCTCAATACTAGCAGCATTTGATCCGTGACTTAGCACCTAATTGGTCAATGATCTCTATTTTAAAAGCATGGAAGGTCATTTGTTGATGATTGATTGTGAGAGATTCTTATGTAAATTATTTTCCTTCTACATTAATATATTGCCTCAAGTAGTTGTGTTGATTTCCCTCCGTAAGAATTTTAACCACATATACACTAGTTTATTGAGCTTTGAACCGTCTTTGTGAGTGGTTTCCTTGAACCATTCAAACAAACATATCAAAGATTACTACACTAGTGCATATGTGGTTAAAACCCTCAAAAAGGGAAACAGTCCACAGACCCAGTCAACATGGCCACTTGAGGCAATATATTAACGCAAAAAGAAAATTGTTTACATAAGAATCTCTTGCAATCGATCATCAACATATGGCCCTCCATGCTCTTTAAATAGAAATCATGAACCAATTTAGTTTTAAAGTACGAATCAAGTGTTGTTAGTATCCAGGAAAAGATGAACCATCGGATCACTTTAGAACATAATCATGACTCTCAGATTAGATAATTACAAAAGCACACTAAAGAAATAAACTTTACCTAAAGACAAATTAGACCAAGTTGGACTTACCTACTACGTGTCTAAATATGCCAACATCACCTCTTAAGAACAACTCGAGATAGCATTGAAGTATTTACAAAGGTGACACAATAAGAGAAGGAAGGAGGCATTAGAGCCTATTCCCGCTTAATGACAAGTACAACTTCCTAAACTCCTACATTGATGGAAGCTTGGAAAACTTTGCTTCTATAAAAGTCTTTGTAAAAATGTCTACAACTTGATCATTTGTACAGCAATAGAGCACTACAAGAACACAATCCGAAAGAAGTTTTTTGATGACGTGCATGTGTAGCTCAATGTATATGTTTTGCTAATGCTGAATTTTGATCTTTGGCAAGCTAAATGGCACTCTAATTATCATACCAAAGTGTGGTCGAATGTTGCTACTAGAATCCAAACTCAGAAAGGATCTACCAAAGCCAAAAGGCTTCTTGACTTGCACTAATTGCAGCTTAATAGTCTGCTTTTACTGAGGAAAGAGCAAGTGCATGTTGCTTCTTACAAGCCCAAGTGACAACTTTGGAACCAAGACTATAAACATAACCCACAGTAGACTTTTGATCATTGGGATCATCGGCCCAAGCAGAATCAATGAAACCAACCAACAAAGGAGCCTATAATATCCCAAACTGATATTTTTTTCTTTTTGTTGTACTATAGGTGGCTAGTAGGCTTATGTCTCAATAGAATATGAAAGTAAACCCTAATCTCTGCATGCATGCATTTGCATGTAGATCTATAACCTAGATAATACTGAAATGCTAGAAAGTAGGAGGAATTAATGCATGTACATACCAGTGTGTAGATCTGCTAATGTCGATGAAGATGATCCCCGCATGTAAGAATTGTGCCAGAGGAATAGGAAGATAAGCCAACTCGTCCTCCAATAGATAAGTGCGCCCTCCTCCAAGCTAGGATGGCTCCTCAATAAATAATACTCCACTGCTGAAGGCTGAGATAAGGTGCAATTGGGTTATAATGCCCTTCTAGAGATGATGGAAGATGCATGCAGAAGAAGTGATGGCTCAATAACCCAAAACGTGAGTATCCTTCCAAAGAGATTCGCCCTCTGGCATGCAAACGTCCTCAAATAATGATAAGTGTTGATAACTCTCTCAACTACCCAACTCAGAAGCCCTTCTTCCAGAGGAAGGGTAATAAGGGTGCTCTGAGAAGAATGAAGGCTGCATGTAGGAGTTCTGCCTCCTGTAGACTGGAATACGAATAGGTATGTTACTGAGCAATGCGCCCAAACTAGGATAGCGAATCCCCTCCAATCCAGTAAATAATCAATCTCCTGCAATAACTGATGAATAGAACCTGATGATGAAGCAATGTTGAATCTATGTGATCCAACCTGATAATGAACTAGGGCAAATAGATTTCGCTGCCGAAATACACCAGTTAGCTGAGCATGCACTCAACCCCAACTTAGCTCATTGAGCTCTCCAATTCGAATCCTCAATTCAATATCATATAAGTGTGTTTCTACATTCACTTTACCTCTCTTTTATAACTCTCAACTGCAAATAACCTAACTTTTGACCTAATTACGTCACTTTACCTTCTAATTCGCAGTTGACTTGCATGCAGGTGCCTGGAGACTCAATCAGGTGCATGCATCATGAAATAATGCTCAGATGTCATGCATGCAGGTGGCCTTTGGCTCTGGTGGCCCCTGTCTACCTACTGATATTATAATATCAATGCCCTAGATCTTCTTATATGGCATCCATCCTCAGCTGATTCCCTGACTTTCAGTGCCCGCTCGAACCTATGGGAATCATATAGGTTAGCGGGATGGTCCTCAATGCTTAAGCAAAAGAGGACATTACAGTCCTCCCCGCTCGAATTTGCTTTTCCTCGAGCAACTGTAAAGCTGGATGCTGTAATACCTATTCTCCCTCCCAAGTGGCATCCTCTATAAGCAGATCTCTCCACTGAACCAAGTAGTCTTTGATGATCCTGTTCCTCAGTTTCCGCTCTCGCACCTCTAGGATGCGCTCGGGAATCAGAATCAATTGCCCTTCATCATCAAGGGGGGGGGGCAGCTCGGAAGATGTAACAATCTGCTAACCGACTGCCTTCTTGAGGTTGGAGACATGAAATACGTTGTGAATCTTGCTCTCTGGGGGTAGTTCTAGCTCATATGCTACCTCTCCGACCTTCTGAATTATCTTATATGGACCATAGAAGCGAGGTTTGAGTTTTTCCGCTCCTTTCTTTTTTAGAGATGACTGTCGATAAGGTTGGAGGCGTAAATAAACGAGGTCTCCTACCTCAAAACTACGCTCAATCCTGTGCTTGTCTGCATATATAGACTGTATGTTCTTTCTAAGTATGCTAAGGATGTCTTGACTATCTTGAATCCACTCTTTGGCCTTGGCGGCCCTTCTATCACCAAATACCAAATCTGCAAAAGTGAGGGCGTTGTATCCATATAGAGCTCGGAAGGGAGTCATCCCAATGGTCATATGGTGGGTGGTATTGTAGCAATGCTCACCTAAGTGTAATCGCCTGATCCATGTCCTCTGCTGGCCTGCTACGTAATTCCTCAAATACCCCTCAATCCACTTGTTAACTATCTCAGTCTATCCATCGCTCTGTGGATGATAACTCGTGCTCATAGCTAACTCGGTTCCCACCAATCCGAAGAGCTCTTGCCAAAAGGCTCCAGTGAATTTGCTATCTCTATCACTGACAATGGTCTTGGGTAAGCTGTGGAGTCTGAATACCTCTCTGAAGAATAGTTCTGCCACCTGTGCTGCTGAATAATCTGAAGGAATGGCAAAGAAGTGAGCGAACTTGGTCAACCTGTCCACCACTACGTACAAGCAGTCTCTACCCTAAACCTTGGGCAACCCTGTAATGAAGTCCATGGAGATGCTCTCCCACTTATGCTCGGGAATAGGCAAGGGTTGTAATAAACCAGCCGGGTGGGTGTGCTCTATTTTGTTCTGTTGGCACAACCTGCACTCTCTCACATGTTGTATCACATCATTCTTGAGGCCCTTCCATGAGAACCTCTCTCTAATATGTCTATAGGTCTTGAGAAACCCCTGATGCCCTGCTAATGGTGAATCATGCAATGCCTGTAAAATCTTCTTCTTGAGGGAAGACTCTGGAACTAAGAAGATTTTGTTCTTGTAGTATGTGATGTCATCAATAACCCGATACCTAGCATCCTGAATTTGTCCATCCAATAGCTCGCAAGCGAACTTATCTTTGGAGTACTCAACCAAAAGATGAGATCTCGAATCTGATGAGATGCTCATAAGGGATAAAGTAGCTAGTCGTCTAGAAAGTGCATCGGCCACTACATTGTTCTTTCCCTTAACGTACTCAATCTCGAAGTCATAGGCCTGAATTTTGCTCACCCATTTCTGTTGCCTCTCGTTTAACTCTTTCTGCTCTAGGAAGTATTTCAAGCTGTTATGATCTATCTTAACTTTGAATCTGCCACCCACTAAGTACTGCCTGAACTTGGTTAGCGCATGGCGAATGGCTAACATCTCTTTGTCATATATCGAATAGTGGCGCTCACAGTCTTTGAGCTTCCTGCTCTCAAATGCAATGGGGTGGTTGTTCTGCATCAATACTGCCCCAATTCCCTCTCTGGAAGCATCACATTCTAACACGAAGGGTTAAGAAAAGTCTAGTAGAGCTAATACTGGGCATGAACTCATTACCTTTTTCATTTTCTCGAATGTCTGTTGTGTTGTCTCCGACCAACTGAATGCCCCCTTCTTGGTAAGATTTGTGAGGGGTGCGGTCATCTGTGAGAATCCACTGACATACCTCCTGTAGTAGGTGCAAAGGCCCAAAAAGCCCTTCAGTTCTGTCACATTTTTAGGTGTAGGCCAATCCAATATGGCCCGAATCTTCTCTAGGTGCACCTAGACCCCGTTGGCCCCTATCACATGCTCTAAATATAACATCTCCTGCATGCCGAACTCACATTTGGACATTTTGGCATATAGTGACTGCTCCTGTAAGATGCCAAGTACCTCGTCTAGATGTCTCAAATGTTCTTCCCAAGTTCTACTGTATATCAATATGTCGTCGAAGAATACTAGAAGATGCTTGCGTAACTAAGCCTTGAAGATATTGTTCATGCATGACTGGAAAGTAGTTGGTGCATTAGTGAGCCCAAATGGCATCACTAGAAACTCATAATGTCTGTAGTGGCAACAGAAAGCGGTCTTTGGAACATCCTGTTCCCTAACCCGAATTTGATGGTAACCTAAGCGGAGGTCAATCTTGGAAAAGTACTTTGCCCCCTATAGTTCATCCATCAACTCATCAATCCTGGGGATGGGATACCTGTTTTTTATGGTCTTCTTGTTGAGTGCCCTGTAGTCGATGCACATGCGTAAGGTTCCATCCTTTTTCTTCACTAGCACTACTGAAGATGCAAATGGATTGGAGCTAGGTTTGATGTACCCTAGCTTGAGTAGTTCCTTGATTGTATTCTCAATCTCATCTTTGTACCTCTTGGGATGCCTGTAAGGAGTGGTGATAACTGCTTGAGTCCCCTCCTCTAACTCAATAATGTGCTCAAATCCCCTATCTAGCGGTCGATCTACTGGAAGGTCTCCGAATACTGCTTTGTGCTTTTGCAGTAAAGCCTCGATATCTACTGGATGCTGCGTGGCTTTATCTGGTGGTTTCCTGAAGGTAACCATGCACTTTGTAGCGCACTCAATATCTCCCTATCGGAGTACTGCCTCCATCCTGTGTGATGTCACTGCTATGGGAGGGTAGGTATTCATCCCTCTCAATACTACCTTTTGTCCCTCTACCCCTGTGAACTCCATCTCCATGGTCTAGTAGTTCGCGGAATACTTCCCTATGGAATACAACTACTGAACTCCTAAAACCACATTCATGTCAAGTACATCTACCACATAAAATGTCTCTATCATTGTATAATTCCCAAGTGTTACCTTTAATTTTGGGATCCTTTGACTACACTCCATGGTGTGACCTGCTGCGGCCACTGAAAATCCATCAAAACTCTCAGTCTAAATGCCTTTCCTTTTAACCCATGCAGCATCAATAAAGTTGTGGGATGCCCCACCATCTATCAACACTCCCACTCTATGGCCCTGTACGGTACCCCTGATCCGGAGAGTGTGGAATCTAGGGACCCTGTCATGGTAGCAATGGTACCTCCTGAAGGTTGTCCCTCCTCAACTGTCTTTGGTGTCTCTCCACGCTCTTGATCCTGATAATCCTCATCCTCCCCACTGTCAAAATAGGTCTCTATGTAGTAGGCCTTTCCCTTCCCTGAACATCGGTGACCTGGTTCCCATGGGTCATGACAAGTGAAGCATAACTTTTTTCTTTTAAGGTCCTGGCGGGTATCTTTATCCATCCATTCTTTCTTGGGCCACTCTTTCTGGAAGAGTTTCATCTCTTTTTCTTTAATAGGGAAATTAGTTCTGGGAGGAAATCTATTTTTGGGTACTATGTCTTGCAAATCTCTAGTTCGACTGATGGCATCGGCCAAGGTGGTGGGTCTATAGGACTTAACCCATCCCCATAAGGCTTCAGTGAGGGCCTCTATAAACAACATAATCAATCTGCTCTCTGAAATATCTGGCACCATGACTGCCACCCTCTAAAACCCTGAAATGAATGCATCTGCACTCCTTGTCTGCTTGAGCTGTGCCAGCTCTCTAAAATGCACCTAAGGGTCCTTCCGATCAAATCGCTCAATGAGCCTCTTTGTAAAGTCAGAATATGAAGTGATGGTGTTGTGACCCAATGTCACCAACCCGTGGTACCACCACTCATGGGCCTCTCCATCCAAATGCAAGGTAGCCAATTTAATGGCATCTGTCTCAATCATGGGGTTGAGCTGGAAGTATGTATCCAACTTCTGTACCCAATTCCGGGCTGGGCCACCCCGGGTACCCTCAAAGGTAGGGATAGTCAGTTTCCTTACGGTGTGTTGTAACTCATAGTTCTGGGTGAATGGCCTATTGTAAGCTCTAGGTCTGTTCTTACTTTTAAAGTGGCAGAAGTCAGTGAAGGTCATGGTTGAATGGAAGTCCTCTCCTAAAGCTCTGTACTCCCTCAAATAGGAACTCATGGATTCTTCTGGTTCTACTTGGGCTAGAGGTACTGCAGCTGGGCTCTCTAAGAAGTGAGGCATGGTAGGTCGGGATGGCTTGTTGTAAAGGTGAGGATGGCTCTGCATGTTGGTCTGTAAGTGTTCCCCACTACTACTGGTGGATACCCTATCACTATTGGGAAATAAAGGGTTGTGTGGGGTGGTCCCATTTTTCTCTGTCATTTGTCTTAAGGTACTCATCATTTCTTTCTGTCCAGTAGTAAGATCTTTTATAGCTGCAATGAGGCTACTGAAAGTTGTTTTATCATCCTCGGCCATTGTTTCTTTACCCTTTCCAAACTGATACTCTTTATCCCCCAATTCTATATCCTTTAATTCTTCTTCTCCACTATCACTGTTTCTAAACCTCTGTCTCCGGTAAGTGTTGTTGTATGGGTCTTCTGAATTCATTTACAATTGCATGCTCCCACAACTGGCAAGGAAATAGCTTTGATACCACTGTAATATCTCAAACTGATATTTTTTTCTTTTTGTTGTACTGTAGGTGGCTAGTAGGCTTATGTCTCAATAGAATATGAAAGTAAACCCTGATCTCTGCATGCATGCATTTGCATGCAGATCTGTAACTGAAATGCTAGAAAGTAGGAGGAATTAATGCATGTACATACCAATGTGTAGATCTGCTAATGTCGATGAAGATGATCCCCGCATGCAAGAATTGTGCCAGAGGAATAGGAAGATAAGCCAACTCGTCCTCCAATAGATAAGTGCGCCCTCCTCCAAGCTAGGATGGCTACTCAATAAATAATACTCCACTGCTAAAGGTTGAGATAAGGTGCAATTGGGTTATAATGCCCTTCTAGAGATGATGGAAGATGCATGCAGAAGAAGTGATGGCTCAATAGCCCAAAACGTGAGTATCCTTCCAACGAGATTCGCCCTCCGCCATGCAAACGTCCTCAAATAATGTTAAGTGTTGATAACTCTCTCAACTGCCCAACTCAAAAGCCCTTCTTCCAGAGGAAGGGTAATAAGGGTGCTCTGAGAAGAATGAAGGCTACATGCAGGAGTTCTGCCTTCTATAGACTGGAATACGAATAGGTATGTCACTGAGCAATGCGCCCAAACTAGGATAGTGAATCCCCTCCAATCCAGTAAATAATCAATCTCCTGCAATAACTGATGAATAGAACTTGATGATGAAGCAATGTTGAATCTATGTGATCCAATCTGATGATGAACTAGGGCAAATAGATTTCGCTGCTGAAATACACCAGTTAGCTGAGCATGCACTCAACCCCAACTTAGCTTGCTGAGCTCTCCAATTCGAATCCTCAATTCAATAATCATATAAGTGTGTTTCTCCATTCACTTTACCTCTCTTTTATAACTCTCAACTGCAAATAACCTAACTTTTGACCTAATTAGGTCACTTTACCTTCTAATTCGCAGTTGACTTGCATGCAGGTGCCTAGAGACTCAATCAGGTGCAAGCATCTGTGAAGAACCTGCAAAAATTAATTAATGAAAATACACGAGATGGCAGAAATAACAGAACTCAGAATCGCTTTTATTGATCGCAGGCCACTTCGAGGGGGCAACCTCCTTTGAGCAAGCTCAATACAAATAACTTTACGATACCTTCATTGGTCTCAACACAAACTTATATACTAAGTCTAGGCGCCAATACCATGTGTCAATACAAACCATGGGCCAATACAAACTATGGATCGACACTTACTATGGGACGACTTACAAAGCATATGCGTCCAACAACAATAATACAAACTATGGATGAACAAATACTACGGGACGACTTACAAGGCATATGCGTCCAACAACAATATACTAACAAAGTAAATAGAAGGGTTGACATGGGTTCCTAACATCCCCTCTCCCTTAGAAAAAGCTTTGTTCTCAAAGCTTTAGATATGGAAATTGATGCAGAATCTGAAGGAGTGGTTCCCCTGTAGCATCCTCGGGTTGCATTCCGAGCCACTGACGCCTTTTGAGTTTCAGGAGAAGTGCTTGGAAGGTTGTAGACAAAGAAGAACCATATCAGCTGCGTGAAAAGTGCACTCTGAACGGTGTTAATCGACTTGTTGTTTCAGTCGAATTCTTGCCATGTGAAGATTGTCCTGCAGAATGAGAAGAATCTGATCGCGGTTTCGAAGAACCGAGTCAATTACCTGAACTGGGCAGCTGCTGATGGTGTATGGAAGAAGAACTGGCAGGGCCTGTCCATAGACTGCTTCATATGGTGTCCTTTTAGACGTGGTATTGTACCACTGCAGTGCTTCTAGGAAATCCATAGAAATAGTTGTCCAAATCTGTGTAGGGATGGGCAAGGATTCGAGCAGTCCCGAAAGGAGTGTCGTTTCACCCTGGTTGACCTGGCAAGTATCACAGTCAACCACCATTTGTTGAATTGTCATTTTCAGTCCCTGCCAAAAGAAGTTACATTGGTCCCTGTCATACGTTTTGACGAACCTAGAGTGCCCTGCCGATGAAGAAGCATGGAGTTCATAGAAGAGATATCCATGTTGAACATATTACAACCAATTTGGAACAAGCAGAGAAATAACTGTAAGAAAAATTGGGTCATCAAATGTGCGAGAAGGAGCATCTGCCACCATATTGTCCTTACCCTTCTTGTAAGTGATCGCATAGTCATAACCCATGAGTTGGATAACCCATTTCAAGTGTGCTAGGGAGGAGACCCGTTGTTCCAAGAAATTTTCCAGACTCTGGAGATCCGTCTTTATGCAGAAATAATTCCCTAATAGGGATGGCTGCCACTTCGGTACTGCATGCAAAATAGCCATCATTTCCTGCTGAGATGTAGATGCGGCTAAATGCTTACCGGAAAGGTCTCTTGAAGGCGGCAAGCCCACTGGTGCAGCAAAGACACCTGCATTTCTATCCAAGGAAGTAGTGGAGACCGTTGATGGGTGCATCTGAATGGAATGGAGCTGAGCGATGACACCATGTGAATTCTTCTTAAGGATCTTTTCCAGGCGATGTGAACTGATGATGCGGAGAGACCCTAGTTGTAAGCCCGTAAATTTGTGTTGTGTCCCATTGACTGAAAACTGCATCCAAAGTTCAGCGAAATCCCATAAGATGGGGCCAAGTGTGCATAACCATTAAACGCCCAAAACCACATCACGTCCGCTTAAGGACAAGGCAAACATTTCAGAGCGCAAGTTATAATCTTCCAAAGAGATACGCACATTGTGACACTTTCCCTTGCAAGGTAAAGTGCCCCCATTGGCAACCATGACTTCAAAGTTGGAGCAAGGATGGACAAAACAATCAGCCTGTTTGGCGATCCGGGGGTCAATGAAGTTATGAGTGCTACCAGAATCAATGAGTATTGTAAGAGGAAGCTTCTTGAAGTAACCCCTGACCCACATTGTTTGGGGGGTGGTGACACCGGATAAAGCATGGAAAGATATCTCTGGTTGGTCGTCCTGAGATGGGGGGTCAATAGGCGGCTCCTGAATGTCGGCCTGATCATCCATTGTATCTGGAGCTTCTTCACCAATTGTAGAGGCAGGCGGAGAATCCATATCCAAGAGATAGAGCTTTTGCTGAACAAATCTATGTCCCCGAGTGAATTTCTCATCACAATTATAACGAAGCATTTTTTCTCTACGTGCCTGCATCTCTGTTTCAGACAAATGCTTGATAGGAGTTGGTCGAGGAGCTGGCGGGATGGGAGGTCGTTGAGAACCCATATTTCGGAAGGGAACAGAAGTAGGTTTGGAGCATTGTTGGGCTGCAATCTTGTCTTCTTCCAACTTAGCCAACCCCAGGGCTTCCATCATTGTGTTGGGACAGAACATTTTAACCTCTGACCGGATTTCATCCTTAAGACCACTGATAAAACAACTCCTGTAGAATTCATGAGACAATCCTTCTGTGTGATTGGCTAGTTTCTCAAATTCTGCCTGATACTCTCTCACAGTGCCAATTTGGTGAAGTTTAGTGAGGGCTCCTGTGAAGTCATCAAAAGCACTAGGACCAAATCGTTGCAAAAGGAGCTAACAAAAATCTGGCCATTTTGGCTCTTCATGAGCCTTGATGTACCAACGGTACCATTGAAGAGCTTCATGTTCCAAATGAAATGATGCAAGTGGAACTTTGGTGACATCAAAAGTATTATGCAGACTGAAATACTGTTCTGCACGATAGATCCATCCAGTCGGATCAGTACCATTGAAGCGAGGAAAATCAAGCTTCGGACCACAGAAATTGTTGGAATAAGAGAACCCATTGTCCGATGAAGACTCGAATTGTCGTTTGTTGTTCATGGCTGAATGCTCAAGATGGAGGCCGAGAAATTTTTCATCCAGATCCTGGAGTTTGGTTTGGATGGCTGCAAGTGCTTTCTCCATGGTTTTTGCTCCTGCGCGGGTGACAACCATAACCAGGAGTTTTTTTTTTTGTTTTTTGGGAATGGGTAGCAAAACACAAACAGAACCTTATTTAGTGAAGAGAAATTTGGATTTGGGAAAAACTCTGATGGGTAATTGGGGTTTGACTAGGTTTTGGACACTTTCGAATTGACAGGGAAGCATAAAATGAGGATTTCAGAAACGGGGTGAAAAAATGGGAAAATTTATTAGAGACAAAGAAGCAGAAATAGGGAATGAACACGGTGGCAAAATTTGAAAGCGACTGGGTGAAAATTAAAGAAGTTATGGCAAACCCTAAAAATAGACAAATGTGGGATTTCTGGCTTTGGGAAGTGGAATTTGGGATAGGGTTCTCAGGAATGAAAGATGTAGAATGGGATTACAGGGGTGTCGGGAAGTTTCAAGGGAAAAGGAGTGAAAACAAGGGAGATATGGTGAAAAACAAAATTTTATACTTCGGAATGGAGCTGAAACGGCACGGAATTCATCGGCAACAGTTCAGCTGAAAATAGATATGGACCCCAGGTATGTTTGGCTTCCTCATAGTTCAGGGGTTTCACTCGGCCACCAATGCTACCTGACGGCTTGCGTATTGGGTCAGTACCCATCACTCCACGGCTCAGGTAAAACTGATAACCGCTTTGCCACAAACGACAACTCTTGGTTTACCTCACGGGTGGGAACTAGTCAATCAGGTAGGGGTCGTTGCCCTTTTCGCTGACAGGTCCTCTCAATGGGCCAGCTACTTTGGAGTTCCTGTGGTACTCCTCACAATGAGTTGTAGGGCTTATGCCTAAGTACTTCCCACAGTTAAGCAGATAGGGATTATTCCCAGATCCAAACTTGCAACAGATGCGGAAAAAAAATTGGCAAAAATTCCACCCAGCGAGCCCAAGAAAGTGCTCTAATACCAGATGTGAAGAACCTACAAAAATTAATTAATGAAAATACATGAGATAGCAGAAATAACAGAACTCAAAATCATTTTTATTGATCGCAGGCC
The DNA here is from genome assembly GCA_027924585.1 of Larix kaempferi. Lineage (NCBI taxonomy): Eukaryota > Viridiplantae > Streptophyta > Pinopsida > Pinales > Pinaceae > Larix > Larix kaempferi. Next base: position 15,524,196 of record BSBM01000050.1, on the reverse strand, counting down.
ACTTCGAGGAGGCAACCTCCTTTGAGCAAGCTCAATACAAATAATTTCACGGTACCTTCATTGGTCTCAACACAAACTTATATACTAAGTCTAGGCGCCAATACCATGTGTCAATACAAACCATGGGCCAATACAAACTATGGATCAACACTTACCATGGGACGACTTACAAAGCATATGCGTCCAACAACAATAATACAAACTATGGATCAACAAATACTACGGGACGACTTACAAAGCATATGCGTCTAACAACAATATACTAACAAAGTAAATACAAGGGTTGACATGGGTTCCTAACAGCATCATGAAATAATGATCAGATGTCATGCATGCAGGTGGCCTTTGGCTCTAGTTGCCCATATCTACCTACTGATGATATAATATCAATGCCCTAGATCTTCTTATATGGCATCCATCCTCAACTGATTCCCTGACTGTCAGTGCCCACTCGAACCTATGGGAATCATATAGGTTAGCGGGATGGTCCTCAGTGCTTAAGCAGAAGAGGACATTACAGAGCCCCCCATGAACTATATTGTATCCCAAACTAAATTGTACTCCGGATATAGCCAAGTATCATCTGTGTTGCTTTCCAATGGTTGTCATGTGGTGTTTGCATATAATGAGCAACAAAACTAATAGCAAAGGAAATATCCGGACAAGTATGAGTCAAATACAAAAGGCTACTAATTAATTGCGGGTGTGGTGCAGGCTGTAGTAAGTTTGTCTCCGGACTAACAACGAGATATGGTTGGTTTACAATCTTCTGTGTGAAACCAACGAAGCTCACATGCATACTTATATTGAGAAAGGAAAATTCCTTCATTGGTTTGCAACACTTGGAAGCCAAGAAAATAATGCAAATGTCCTGAATCTGTCATTTCAAATTTCTTCTTAACACTGGTGACTGGATTTGACATGGGTTAAAAGTTTGGGGTCACATCTAGTAAATATAACAACATAAAGAACAAGTATTATGAGATGGTTACCCACTTTCATGGTATACGCATTCGCATTTAAATGATATCTAGAAATGATGTTACTCCATGCTTCCTTCGTTGTTATATCTTTTAAAGCCTTTGTGGCAGTGCTATTAACTATGTAATTTGCACAATTAATGGCTTCTGCCCAAAATGAGGATTTAATCCCTTAGAATGGATCAAACAATTTCCCATTTCTTTTGTTTGATTCTTTCTATTAGCAACACCATTTTGTTAGGGTGTAGATGGAACAATATGCTACATCTAAATGCCCTATGCAATGGAGTAAATTGAAAATTTGTTGTTAGCATATTCACCCCCATTATTTGTTCTTAACTTCTAAAGTTGATGTCTAGATTGTTGTTTTACAAAGCCCTTCACACCCAAAAACATGTCAAAAATTGTACTCTTAAGTTTTAAGGAATAAACCCCAATGCGTAATGAGAAATCATCAATGAAAGTTAAGAAGTACTTGACCTCAGAGAAAGAAGTAGAAGAAAGCAAACCACATAAATCGCTATGAACAAGATGCAAGGCGGTTAAATAAGTCAAAATTGTCCGAATGATGTTTGCCAAGAGAAAAACCGAAACAAACACCATTTCCGCAAAAAACAAGAGGCATACCACTCACCATATTCTGTTTACATTACTACTACAATGAATGATAATTTAGATGACCAAACTACTCATGCCAAAGTTTGCTCATGTCATCACTATGAACAATAAAAATCAATGGAAGAGATGATGACCCAAAGTTGTCAAATCTGTACAACTTGGTAATATCATCAACAACTCCACTTGCTAACACATGCTAAGGATCCTTTAAATCCTTGATTACGAATTGGAGAAGTGAAAATTCCATTGTTTTACCTTCACTTGTATGAGTGATTTGATATATTGATAGAAGGTTGCAGGAAAGACTTGGAACACATAATACATCATTAAAATGGCCATCATCTAGTTGAATTGTTCCTAACTCGACAACACTAAAAGATCTATCATCACCAACACATTTTTTTGGTGTTACATTCATTAAGAGTACAAAAGATAGCTTTATCCTTAAGCCATATGATAAGATGCTCTAGAATCAATAAGCCAGTCATTAGAAGAGGAAGTAGATATTGCATTCAAAGAAAAACTAGAAGAAAGTGCAAGCCCATGATAAAAAGAGTTTGAAGGAGGATCAAGATTGATGTTGTTCTTCTTCATTGTTGCTTCAAGGGCTTCCATCTTCTTAAAACATTTAGACTCTAGATGACCTTCTCACCCACAAAAATTACAATGTCTCTCAGTCTTCTTGCCTTGCGATTTAGTCCCTTCTCACCATTGGAAGGAGAAGTTGGCTAAAAGACTTTGGGACCTATTGTCACATCCATAGTAGCAGGGCTACCATGATGCAGATCATCCTGTCAGAGGCATGAGCCAGTCCTTTTACATATGTTGAGTTCATGATGATGCATGGTGGAGATCTTTTTATCGAGTTATTTAGGAGTTTCAGAGCATTTTTCCAATGCCCCTTGTCATGACTTAGCCTTGCATGACCCCATTGAGAGGACTTGGTTGTAGTTATGGTTCACTTAGCTGAGCAACAGAGCAACAGTTGGTATCCTTTCCTTTGCCCATGCAGTCGGAGCAGTTCTTCATCGCTATATCAGAGACAGGTACATGGTCGACCAGGTATATGTTTGGTATTGGAGTGTTATCAGTTGTCTTTGTTGTCTATCTTGGTAGCTTTTGACTAGGCATTTAGTGGCTATCAATGGCGATTTTCCTTTGTTGACTTATTATCATGAGTAGTTAAACAGTCCTGATTGTTAAGCCTTTCTATATGCTCACTAGTATTTCCTACCTTATACAAAATTGACCATGACCCCCGCTATGCCTAGCACCGCTTTTCATTGTTTCCATCCATCCAACATCTTCCACCTTTCTGATTTGATCCCAAACTTATGACTTAGACTGGTGAGATTAAGGAGTTTTCCCCCACGTTGACCTCTGTATAGGATAGACTCCATGTTGTTTTGTGTCTCGGCTCTGAGTTGTGCAACAGAATTTGCCAAAGCCTTGACCCTTCTAGGGCAAAGGAACCCATCAGTGTTGGGTCTTGATCCTAGGTGAGTTGGGTTTCTGAAGCCTTGACCTTTATGGTCAGTAATCCCCTAGTCCTGATTGTGGATGATGCCCACGATGCCCGCCAGTTGACCTCATGATTCACTTCTAGGCCAGGAGTACCCGCTGGTGTTGTGACATGAGCAAAGGCTGGCTAGATGCCTAGGTGGTGTGAGCTAGACTCGAAGCAAGTTGCCATCCTGCAAATGAAATGCAATACCCTAGATGAAAATTGCAATTAGTTGTGCTTCTAAGCACATGTAAAATCCAAAGGGTCGTCAAATGAAAGCCCAATAAAATGCATATGAGGAACAAATGCTATATCAAAATGAATGATGGACTACAATGCCATGGCCACACCTATGGCATCGAACCTGAAGCTATTGAGTGATGCTTCATCATCAGAGTTGGTTGATGCCACGATGTATCGTCAGATGATTGGATCTTTGGTGTACCTGACGAATACAAGACCAGACATCTGCTTTGCTGTGAACACATTGAGCCAGTTCTGACGGATCCGAGACATGTTCACTTGATTGCTGCAAAGCATATTCTGAGGTACATGAAGGGTACAATTGATTATGGGCTCAAGTATGATTCGAATCAGAAGATTAACCTGGAGGGTTATGTTGATTCGGATTGGGCAGGCAGTGCCATGGATAGGAAGAGCACTTCGGGGTGCTGCTTCAGTATGGGATCAGGTGTGATCTCTTGGTTTAGCAGGAAGCAGTCCTGCGTGGCATTGAGTGCAACCGAAGCAGAGTATGTCGCAGCTTGTTCGGCTAGTTGTGAGGCAGTATGGCTGAGAAAGCTACTATCTGATTTATTTGATCTCTAGTTGGACGTGACTTGTATATATTGCAACAACCAGAGTTGTCTGAAGTTGTCTGAGAACCTGATGTTCTATGAAAAGTCGAAGCACATAGAGATCAAGTATCAATATATCAGGGATATGGTGCAGAGAGGAGCAGTGAAGCTCCAGTATGTTGCGACAAACGAGCAGATAGTCGATGTATTGACCAAGCCGCTGGCCAGAGTGAAGTTCGAGTACTTCAGAGAGAGGCTTGGTGTACTTCAGATCGAGGTTCCTTCCAAGGGGAAGTGACGAGTACAGAAGACGCAGATGCACATGAGCCATTCTCACATGGTGGTAGGAAATTCCTCCCATAGTGCAGATGTAAGGGTTGGTGCCAGTTCAGCATGGTGGTAGGAAATTCCTCCCATGGCCGTTGACATAAGTGTCGGAGCCTTTCCCGAATGGTGGTAGGAAAGTCCTCCCATGTCGGTTGATGTAAGTGTTGTGTCTCACATGTTGGTAGGAAAGTCCTCGCATGTTGGTAGACTGGGTCTCATATGGTGGTAGGAAAGTCCTCCCATACTGGAGACATTGTGATGTGCATCTAGGTTGTGCTCTGTGTGACGATGAGATGATCTGAAGATGATGAGGTGACAGTAGGGTACACAGGTTTTGCAAGGCATGTAATCAGTCCTGGGATGCTCTTTCAGGTTTTGCAGAGGCATATAATCAGTCCTGGGAGATGTTGCAGGTTTTGCAGAGGCATGTAATCAGTCCTGAGATGCTTCTTTAGCTTTTGTAGAGGCATATAATCAGTCCTAGGAGATCCGACAGGTTTTGCAGTGGTATATAATAAGTCCTGAGATGTACCTACTTGATGGCTTGCTCGCAGAGATGATGAAGACCTACATGGAGGCTAGGCCTACATCCGGCATGAAAAAGGGCTAGCTCTGTAGAACTTCCTATGACGAGTAGATTGGAGATTGATGGTCGAGATAGCAGCAGCAGTGATGATGATGATCCAGCTTTGATGATGATCTAGTGAGGAAGACTTGTGCTGATGAACTGTGTCAAGAGAATACCTTCCTAGTTAAGAGGGAGTGTTAATGTAATTGTAACTTCGGAAGATATTCACTTGTATATTTTATATTATATTGTATTTTATTATTGTACCTCCGACGGAGATGTTTATTCCTCCGGTCGGGAGAGTCATTATTGTATTTGGGTCATGTAAAGTCATTGAGGTTAACCCTCCATTGTATGTCGGGGCATTAGACCCCAGAGTTAAGTTGTTAATGGCTTATTAGACTCTCCTAGAGAAGTCGGCTCAATCTAGTTGGGGTAAAGGTCAAGTGAAAGATAAAGTATAAATAGAGAGGGTGCTCCTCTCCATTTATTCATTCACTCACTCATCAAGTTCGTATAAGTGAGTAGGAGGACAAGTTCGCACAAGTGGAGAAGAGAGATGCTGCTGAAGACCATTTTTCTACTTTTGGGGTTTATTGTATGGTTGCTCATTCTATCTCTGAGGAAGTTGCGGGGTTTTCTCCTTTATGGTTTCCCCGACGAAAATATTTGTGTCTCTTGTCTCTATTGTGTTTATGTTGTGCTTGTTATTCTCTCAGTAGGATCCTAGATCATATTGAATTAAATTGTGAAAGTCCAACAGATATTGGGTATGAGGTATGATTGATTGCATTTTCATATTTGTTGAAGAAATATGGCAAAGCATCCCATTTATCCCGATAGGAGTAAGAGCAACAATATGTTCTACAGCGCTTCAGCAACCGGAAGAGTGAGCAAAATTTTACGTAAAGAAAAGGGTGGATATGAGATAACTATTGATAATACATCATACGATAGGCAAGTGGTTGACATTGTACCTATGGGACCCAAATATCTTGTTTTAGAAGGCGAATTGATCAAGGTTGATCAGCCATTAACGAATAACCCTAATGTGGGTGGATTTGGTCAAGGAGATGCAGAGATAGTACTTCAAGATCCATTACGTGTTCAAGGTCTTTTATTATTCTTAACATCTGTCATTCTGGCACGAATATCTTTGGTCCTTAAGAAGAAACAATTTGAGAAAGTTCAATTGGCTGAGATGAATCTTTAGGTCCATCGATTTTTGAACATTAAGTTGACTGATCGAATCAAAAATTAATACCCCTTCGGAGATGGAGAGCCTTTAATCCTCCTTCTCCCTTATATTTTCTTGGAAAATGTCATATATATCCTCATTTTGAATAGGGAGTGACTCAATAAGAACTGGAACAGATCAACTTGTCGAACGATCCTCATATGCTATCGAATTTTTCATGTATTACAATTTGCAGGGGCTCCACATGAGTTTCTTTGCAAATATGGAAGGAACATGCTCCAACGTTTCATGGAAACCCTCTTGAAGCTTCAAAATTCTTGGCATCTTTCATTAAGTTTCTTGCAGATTTTGACATATTGCATGAAGATGTCATGATGAAGATGTTGCATCTTCTTGGATAGGGAAAAATATATGGGATTGGTATTGGAGTTTTAGCAATGAATCAATACTATTTTCTTGTTTCGTCAATGTTTTTCAAGAGGATTGGTGTGAAAGGGATTTATATTTTGTTCATGAGGCTCATGTCTTGATTGATATTCATTGCAAGATAAAAAAGCAATGTGATGTTTTGAAGCTCGCATATAGAAATGATTTCTCCCTTTTTGATAAATGAAAGGATAAAGAAGTAGCATGGACATTGGAAAAGTACATCAAAGAAAACTATGATGTGTATGTGTTTGATGAAGCTTTCTCATTTCATGTCCCTATTGTGTTTGAACATGGAGGGGATAAGATTGACAAAATTGTTGAGCATGATGTTTTCACCTCCCACAAGAAAGATATTGCAGATTTGAAGAAGGAATCCATTGAAGATATTGAAGATCCTCTTGCATCCCCTCAAGAAGATAAAAATGATAAAGACCTTTCTCATATCTTCATTGAAGACCAAGCACAAGAAGGAAGTGATGATGAAGAAAACCATCAAGTGCATGAAACACATCAATCTTCCCTTAAAAATCAAGAAGAAGAGCCCATGCATGCTGTAGAAGCTCCTTATGACTCCATCGTCCTTAATGAATTTTTTGAAGGCATCAAAGAAGATCATGAAGAAGAGCATGTGCAAAAAGAAGCCCTTGAAGGTATTGGTATTGAATACATTGTTGGTGAAGACAATGTTTCCACTCATCATGAAAATGAGGGTTTAGTGAGCTTTTCTTCTCAAAATTTTGAAAATTTTGAAATATATTGTGATGATTTTGAGAAAAGAAATGATGAGGCCAAACGCTTAGTTCATCATATGGTTGCATGTTGTAGAAGGCTGAAGCTCCTTATGACTCCATCCTCCTTTATGAAGTTTTTGAAGGCATCAAAGAAGATAATGAAGAAAAGCATGTGCAAAAGGAAGCCCTTGAAGGTATTGGTATTGAAAACATTGTTGGTGAAGACACTTTTTCCACTCATCATGAAAATGAGGGTTTAGTGACCTTTTCTTCTCAAAATTTTGAAATTTTTGAAATATCATGTGATGATTTTGAGAAAAGAAATGATGAGGCCAAACCCTTAGTTCATCATATGGTTAAACATGAAGGTTGCCAAAAATATGAGATAATTGATGAGCATTCCTTAGAGTTAGATAATAGTTTTGATGGTGATTGTTGGAGATCTTTAGAGGATCCTATCTATGATACTACTAGAATTGAGAGCTTTCAATTTGAGCCCTTGGGACAACCATGTTTTGAGGATATTTGCCATGAGAATTTCCAGCCATGTACATGTTCTAGTATTGCAGATTTGGAGCAGCATGAGGGGGTTTGGGATGTAGATTTGGGGCAGCCTTGTGTACACTTTTCTACATCAGATTTTGGTCATCTTTTCCAACCATATTCTTCAGTGATTATTGTTGGTTTAGGGAAACAAAAATATGTATTATTTGTAGGTCTGAAACGGTGATGTTTGCCCTCTTCAAGGACAAGTTTGGGCCAGCTTTGTTTACTCTATTCTACGGCAAATATGGGGCAACATTCCCAGCCATGTTTTTCAGAAATCAATGTCGATTTTGATGATGGTTTGGGGCAGCAAGAGACTGTTGTTTATGCAGATTTTGGGCAGTATTATACTCCCTCTCCGAGGGTATATTTTGGGCATTTCTTGCAAGGTTATTTGCAGCCATGTAATCATCTTATTCATGCTGATTTGTATCATTTTTGGGGACTGATGGCCCAATTCACTCACGTAAATCTCTTGGTAGGATCCTGAAAGGATAAGATCTAATCAAGAATCTGGAGCAGGAGAATCAGCAGTTGAGCAGCCGTTTTTTTCAAGATCCCCCTCAATTATTATTGCAGAATTGGAGAACACACAGTAGAGGCTCAGATTAGCTCAGGATGGTATAAACATATCAATCTGCTCCAAGATGCCAAGAAGAGAGGTGTGCACCACTTAACCAAGGTAGACAAGTAGAAAATGAGAAATAACTTTATCTGATCCCATGATCTTGTGTTACAAATGAGGATGCTAGCCTTATTTATATGTGACTTTAGGCTAACTTAACCTCCTTTTTAAGTTGACCGACCTGAAATGACTTTAAATGACTTTTTTTACTAAGTTGCACGAAACGGGGAAACGGGGACAAGTTTCCGAAACGGGGACGCGTAGGAAACGTGACCCCCCAAAATTTAGGAAATGGGGAAACGCTATATATATATATATATATATATATATATATATATATATATATAATTATTTACATATTAAATTCAACAAAATTAGAAATCAGTCATAGTCATACATGTAACATCACATTTACTATTTTACTCATAATTTCATAAGTGATTCCATAATGCAAGTATTAATATCCAAAAAACAACACATTTTAACCATAAACGATTCCATAATGCAAGTGGAAATAGCCAAAAAACAGCCTTCATAAATGAGGCTAAGCCGCTAATACATATATATCCAAAATCAGCCTTTTATATACGAGGCTACAAGTACAATGCTACATCAACATGAACAATGAACATATAAAGAAAACATGAGCTGAAGCTCAAAGACTAATAGTCATCATACTCAGGCTCTGGCTCATCTTCATACTCCTCAAAAATAGAACAAGAAGCACGTCCAATAGTGGATTGTTGAGTGGAAGAAGAAAGGCCAACTCCACTTCTAGGTTCCTCAATATTCAGGGCAGCAAGAGAGATGTCCAAGTCAGATGATTCTGGATCCACATCCCATTCTTTAGAAGACCCACTGCTATATTCCGGACCCCTACGAGAAGCAAGGCGAAGATTGGAGTGCACATAAACAAGATCCTCAGCCTTTTGTGAACCCAACCTGTTGCGCTTCACATAATGAATAAAACCATAGGTGCTCCAATTCCTTTCTGCCGATGAAGAGCTTGCCACTTGTGAAAGAATACGAATGGCAAGTGTTTGCAAATGCACACCATTTGCTCCATGACAAATCCACCACCTAACTGGACTCATTGTGCTTCTCTCATCCAAAGATGATATATCTGAATAATCATCCAATCTTGTAGCAAAACTAGCAAATTCTTCCTTCACTTCCCTGTGTAGATGAGCTGGAAACATTCTCATAAGGGCTTTTTTCACTCCATTAGCCACCTCTCTATCGTGATGGGGTGCCCTCCTCTTCCCATTGCTTTGAGCAATAAGTTGTTCATCACAAAATCTTGGGTTCAAGGCATGTGCTAAAGTGTGCAATGGAGTGTTGAAACTATTCCACCAGTCAACCATGATTTTATGTACCAAATCAACAAAACCACCGTCAACATATAAAAGCTGAGGAGACTCCTGCAAAATGATTTCCATAGTCTTCTCAACCATGGTATCCATGCCATCATATACCTCTCCCAAGAAAGGTCGTTTGTGTCAGCGCTTCGAAGAAACTCAAATGCAGGGGTTGTGAACTTGAGCAAGAAATCTATCTTGCTCCACCACTCCTCATCAAGGCACAATCTGCGCACAACAATTCCCCGCTCTGAATTTTCCTGTCTCCACTCAGCCCAAAGTTGACTGACTACCATAGAAACTAATGGTTGCTTAACCTCAACAAGGAGGGGCAACATGATGAAATTGGAAGCATATCTTGTCTCAGCAACTTTCAACAACTCCAATCTGGAGTACTCTCGAAGTATGGCTTGAGATTGGTGGTGGTTGGTGATGAATTTAACTATCTCCCTTGCTTGCCCTGTGAGTTCCTTGATCCATGGAACTTTGTTGTCGATCTCTTCTAAGATCAAGTTCAGATTATGGACAATGCCAGGTGCCAAAAAAATGTTCTCAAACCTGCTCTCAACAATTAAACCTGCAACTTTGCAAACTGGTGCATTATCCGTGATAACTTGCACCACCTTATTGGGCCCTATTTGCTCAATAGCTTTGATTAAAACATTAGAAATGAATTGAGCATCTTTCACCTCCCCTGAACAGTCTTCAGCCCTTAGAAACATTGCTCCTTTTGGTGAAGTGGCAATGTTGTTTATCAGTGGCCTACGCCTGGTATCTGTCCATCCATCTGAGACTACGGTAACCCCAGAGCTGCCCCATGAAGCACGAATCGGTGCTAAGATATCCTCCACAAGCTCCTTCTCCTTTTCTAGGAGATCAGTACGGACTTTTTCATAGTTTGGCCCCTTGTACCCTGCAGGAGCTGTGTTAATTGCTCGCACAAGATCATGCCAGTAAGGAGACTGAACCACATTGAAAGGTATCCCACAAGCATAGATGGCCCTAGCCACCCTTGTGTCGACTTCTTCTTTCCCTTGAACATTCACCAATTTGGCTATTCTACTCTCTTGAATTGAAGGAGTCCCTTTGGTATTTTTTGATGGTTGTACTTCTTGTTGTTGAGTTGCTTTCCTCTTACTTGATTCAAGCACAATCCTTGGCTCGGTGTTTGGAGGTTGAGCAAGTTGGTCATGTCTTCTTTTAAGCCTGTCAGCCTCATCTTGCTCAACTTCATACTTCCTCCTCTCAATTGGGTTACTTGTTTTTGGGCAACCTTCAACACCCTTTCCTATTTCATGCAAGAAATGTGACCTGACTCTTAGGTAGGAGCCCTTATACTGAGATTTGCAGAGAGTACATCACCACTCCCATGAGCCACCACCTCCACATATTGAAAACTTTTGAACATGAGCCCAAAGAGGATAGTATTCAGCCCTCTTGTTGAGCTTAGGGACTGAACCAGTAGCTTGGTTGGAAGCCATTGCTGCTGCAAAAAAAATTTTAAAAAAAATCAGTCATAAAAAAATGGATCTGTGAAGCATATTCCATGAAAAAAAAAATAGCAAACAAGTTAAACACAACATGCTTCTCACCACAAACTGTTTCCTGTAGGTGAAGCTGCTCCAAAACACTGAAATCTTGACCAAAACAGAGTTGTTGCTGCTCCAAAAAACCAACACTGTTGTCTCTGCTCAATAAATAAGAAATGTTCCTTTAGTTGCTATGCTCGTCAAATCTGGAAATACTGTTGTCGTTGCTCCAATCTACAAGTGCATACAAACTCCAATCGCTCACACTTACACTCACACTCCAATCGCTCACACTCACATTCACACTCCAAATCGCTCACACTCACACTCCAATCGCTCACACTCACACTCACACTCCAAATCGCTCACACTCACACTCCAATCGCTCACACTCACACTCACACTCCAAATCGCTCACACTCGCACTCACGCTAAGGCCGTCGGCAGCTAAGATAATCGTTGAGCATATGTTCGTGTGAGTAAAGAGAGAGGCATGTCAATTTATAAGGTTTGGACGGACAATAGAAGCTTCCGGAATTCGCTAAACCCCTAGCCGGATATTAAAAATTCATTAAAAATTTCGCTTGATCGAGCGTTGACGAGCTGACTTGGATGGAAACGTGGCAAAATATCGAAATTCGATTTTGAAACGGGTTTCCTTTTTTTGAAACGTGTTTCCTAAACGTGAAATGAGTTTCCTACCCGTTCCATACGCGTTTCCTCGTTTCTGTACGGAAACGGACAGGGAGGTGGGGGGGGGGGGGGGGAGCCCGTTTCCTACAACTTAGCTTTTTTAGGGTTTGTCACCCACAAGCCGAGGACTAAACCACATAATACATGAAACAATGATAAAAATTATAACTTCCTGCAACTTGATGAAATGTTGAGCATGAAAGGAGGATGGCATGCCCCAACTAACCCCAGCGATGTGCTTTTTCCCTCAAGGCCCTCCTCCTTTAGGTGGTACGGCCTCTTCAAAAGGATGGCATCATTATCAATTGACTTGCTCGAGCCAAGAGGAGGGTATATACATGATAAAAAATAGGTCCAAGTGGGCATAATGAGGTGTGCTAAGAAGGGTATGACAACCCTTACACGCGCAATCACCTCTTCAAAGCATAAAAACAAGTATCGGTGCCCTCTTCGACTAGGCTTCTATTTTTGCTCCCCTGGACCGGATATAATGGGTAAGGAGGACAATGCACTCCCGCCCTTGCAGCTGAGACGAGGGATTCGTACAATATATAGCAATGGGTATCTATAAAGCTATTGATGGCCCTCCACAACTGACCTTTTGACATGATTGTTTGAGGATACCCGCCAATTGACCCGCCTGAGCCCCTAAGCCATGTGTCCTAATGGAACCATCCCAAGAAGTATCAGACACCAACCCATGGGCATAAAGGCTCAACATGATGGAGAACTTTTACCACATCAAGGGGCAATTAGCTGTGCCACTAAAGCAATACTCCTTGACATGAAATCCAAGAGGACCCACCATGACCTGACCATGGGTCTTGAGCCCCACTAGACTAGCACTTTTAACTTAGCCTTTACAATGAAAAAAGGCCACTCCTCTTTGGCAAATCTAATATGGCAGACTATAGAGAATCTAGAGGGTAACAATGTTCAAGCACAAAAATATATCTTCTTCATCATCATCAATTGACTTGCTCGATCCAATAGGAGGGTAAATACATGATAAAAAATAGGTCCAAGTGGGCATAATGAGGTGTGCTAGGACGGGTATGACAACCCTTACATGCGCAATCACCTCTACAAAGCATAAAAACATGTGTGGCTAGGAGCCCCTAAGCCATGTGTCTTAATGGAACCATCCCAAGAAGTATCAAACACCAACCCATGGGCATAAAAGCTCAACATGATGGAGAACTTTCACCACATCAACGGGCAATTAGCTGTGCCACTAAAGCAATACTCCTTGACATGAAATCCAAGAGGACCCGCCATGACCTAACCATGGGTCTTGAACCCCACTAGACCAGCACTTTTACATAATCAAGCCCCAAAACTTAGCCTTTACAATAAAAAAAGACCACTCCTCTTTGGCAAATCTGATATGGCAGACTGTAGAGAATCTAGAGGGTAACAATGAGCAAGCACAAAAATATATCTTCTTCATTTTCATGTATTGTTGGATCTAATATGGTGTTGGAGAAGCCTAAGCTCTCTCTCCTTGAGGGTTTTCATGATGATATTGCAGATTTTGATGGGCAGCCCCACCATGTAAGATGTTTATACAAGCCCTATCCAATCTTGGATAGAGAGAGCTTACGGAAAGACTTGCCATGCTTGGCAAGGGTTTGAGGAAGATTTTATTTCACATGCTTGTGATATTATGTGTATTTCCAGCCCTGTTGTTGTGGAAAATATAGTATGTGCTCATTCCATGATTGATATTGTCTTGTCTTGGTCCATCACCAAGGACAAGGGAAGAAGCCATGGCATGGATGTAATGCTAAGGAGGCTTTATTTCATTGGATATTTAATTTTACCTATCATGTTTTTTTCATATGCTAGAGTAGACAGATAGGAGAATGAATAAGCACTTGCATGAGAATTAGAGTAGGTTCATGTGCTTTTTGCATTAATGGCTTGTGCCTTACTTCTAAAGCCACTTTTAATAATAAATAAATAAATGATGATAATAGAACTTTTGGATGTGATGTGGTGTTTAGGGTTGTTGAAGTTATCCATCCCGCTACATGGTTTTTGGTTTTCTTGCATTGATGGTCCTTTCTAACAGTTGCATTTCAGAGATTCTGAGGTTCTCGTGCATTCTTATGGGAGTACACATCCCACAATTGGAGCCAGATGTCACCCTCTATTTTGCATTGGTGTTTACATGTGATTTTTATCACATTTTCAGCAAGGGATTACATGTTCATGGAGATTTGGATGGCCTAGTGTCGATGCTTATAGAAGCTTTTTCTTGTGGAACGTTCTTGATCCTTGGCACATAGATGGCATCATAGCACTTTTGGGTATCATCTTTGGTTCAGCGCACTCCATGTTTCTCCCTTGTCGCATGTGTGGTGGCATTCTAGTAGCTTGTAGAAGGGGTCATCCCATTCCTCATGGGTTGGTTATCTACTGTGGACACTTGTTCTTGAGTTGGATGGTCCTATTTTTTATTGATGGTCTCCTTGGTTCAATGATTGATGAGTTGGCATGGAGGTTGGGGTTTAGTTGTTATGTAGACATTCATTGCACATATGTTGAGGTTGTTCCACACTTGATGGAGTATTGCACATAGATCTATTTCTTGGTTGAGAGATTGACCCCTCGAAATATGGAATCAACCTCTTGCACTTGTTGACTTTCTCTACATTCATTGGTTTTCCCTTAATGAGCACCCACCCTTTGGAGGGTTGTTTACACACTCATTTAAGACATTTTTATGGGACGTTTTTTGAGGGTTGTCCTAGCTTCGGGAGCAGTTATCTTTTGACAGAATGCCCATAATTGTGTCATCTCAACATCATTAGATGCAGACTGACCATGTGATTTCCGAAAAGTGGTTATACTAGAAAATCTAATGAATAATGAGGAAGTTGCAACTACATGACTATCATTTAAAAAGTCACACCGTATTTTTGTTGTGCATAACTTTTTGAGCCTTTTCATGGAGAACATTCTCCTTATTTCGCTCTACCTTTTGAGGCCTTTTTCTTGGAGCACTACCTTTGGAGAGCCTTTGGAGGCTAGGTTTGATTTCTTCATGTCATCATTCACCCTCATTTGATGGATGCACCCCATTTCTTGGGCCTTTCTTTTCTTGGATATTGTACTTGGCAAGCGCGTATTTATTCTGTTCTGGATTGAGACCGAATGGCAACTTTTAACTCCTACCGAAATAGGGATGGGACTATGAGCAACTTGGGTGGAGCCAAAGCAACATGAGATGGACCAGCGGGAGCACTCACATGCGATGAGCCAGGAGTTATACAAGCTAGGGTAGGTTGTGATGAGGTCTCTCATAAGTTCTGGCTGAATCAATAGTAAGTTTCCTTTCCACGCACGATTAAACGAACGATGGATATCTGTCCGAGAGTATAACGACAAGTGGATAAGGGGGTACATTACATTTTTGGGGTGATTCAGTGTGAAATCCTTATGTTTCGATGCATGTGGTTTTTACCACCATATTTCAAGGATGTTGTTAGAATTTGTTTGGGTTTGTTGGAGTATTTTGATTTGTTTACTCCATCCTAGGCTAGATCCAGGGTTTTAGCCTAGTTTATATATATTTTATTGTAAAATGAGATAGAGCTACAACCTATATAAGGGTTGGCTCTCTCATTCATTTCACATGTTTGGAATGGGGGAGAAATGCCACTAAGAGTCAATGAAATATCTTTTGGTTCTTAATCTTATGGATGGTTGATGCTAGTGCTCCATTGAAGGATTTTCTTATTTTTCAAGCTTGGTTTGATGGATGGATCTTCAAAATGTCAATGACTTTGAGGTAATAAAGAATTGGCTTTCTAATATTTATGTGGTTTCTATCACTTGGAAATGTAGTTTAGGTGCCCATTTTCTGCTCTAGATCATGGGTTTTCCGATGCCTTCCATGATGGTTTTCCTCCTTAAGGGTCCATTTGAAATTTCTGCTCTAGAACTTTTCCTTTGATTGATTTTGAAAGCAGCCCAGCCATTAGGGAGAAGCTAGGGATGTACACTACAACCCTAGCCCTTTCTAATCATTCCAAAAAACCCTCATGCAATCCTTGATTGACCCCATTTTCCCATTTGATAAGACACTGGTCTCCAATCCCTTCATCACCTGTATAATTTCATTTGCATAAAAAAACATTGTTTTGCTAGGGTTAATCTTCAAAGTCACCTTCTGCTTCATTGCTAAACCCTAGTAATCCTATTTACTAGGAAGAGGGTTAGGAGTGGTGATGGCCATGCTTTACTTTTCTTTGGAGGGGAAAATTAGATTTGAGGGGTTTCAATCTTGCAAAATGGAAGGATATTGCACGACCAAAGGATGAAGGCGTATGGGGTCTTAAGCACATACACTATTTTTGTAGTGCTTTAGCTGCAAAGAGTCTTTGAAATTTTATTCAATAGGAGTCTCTAAAGAAAAAATTTAATACAAAAGTACATAACCCCAAATCTGTTATTGATTCAATCAGGATGGAAAGGAAATCTATTAGAGGTGTTTCGAATTATTTGGCTTGGATGGTTTCGACTGGTAAGCAGGTCAGGGTAGGTGCAAATGCCATCATGGGATGTGGGAATGCTGTATTCCTTTAGGATGACTTGACAATTATTACATGAGAGAGGGATATATGCATTGGACAAGGTTGTAGTCTTGTAGACATCACACTACTTGGGTTGGATTTCATCTATGAGACTAGTTTTAGAAAGGAAATTTGCAGACAGGTGGGGATTATTGCTGGAGGAGCTGCGAAAAAGGTAACATTCGAACGAGAGAGACAGAAGACGAGTTGGGGTAGTCAGAGAAAAAACAAGAGCCCAATATTCTGTTAAAATGGAGTATTTAGCTCTGAGATCTGATACACAACAAGAACCACGGTGGTGGCATTTGAAGATTTGGAAAGTCCAGGCAGCTTAAAAAACCATACTCTATATGTGCCTGGCACTGAATGATTGATTCTTGACCTGGGAATTATTACTAAAGAGACAAGCACAGGGGCCTGGAATTTATGTATCGTGCAAAAATAGTGATGAAACAAATTTACATTTGGCAATTTCTGTCCATTACTGTGCAGGTTTGGAAAGCTATTTACAATGGCTAAATCTAGACAAATTGTGGACTGGAGATGATGTTGACTCTTGTATAAAGGCTGGTTTCAAAAAAGAGAACTGAAATAATGGAGGTGAATTCCTTTTCTCATTTTGTGGGGGGTATGGTTAGCACACAATGGCCTTTTATTTGAAGAAAGACAAGTCCCTACCTTCCAGGTTACTGCTCAGGCTATCTCCATACTTCAACAATTAAAGAAAGATAGACACATTACAAGGTCCAGACTCCAGACATGTAGGTGAATTTGTTTACAGAAGTCGTACTTGGAGCTTCTTTGATGGTGTATGCCAGCAGGAGGAGAGTGTTTGTGGAATAGGAGGCATTTTATAATATTATATTTCTCATATGAGCATTTTATTAGGTATAAGGAAAATCTGGGCAGTGGGACCATCATAGTGAAGAATTTATGGCCCTAAGGGCACTGATGAAATTAGCTCTATCAAGGAGAATTCAGAAGCTGCAAGTATTTGAGATTCACTATTAGTTATTAAATGGATGAGGGAACAAGCTGTACACAATGTATATTACTATTTAGAGATGCTGGCAACACAACTGTTAGAGAATACTTCACAACTTGATCAGATTTCCTTCACTCGCATTTACAGAGAATAAAACACCAAGGCTGATTCTCTGTCTAGGCAGGGCATACTTCAGGCTCCAGGTATTCTATGGCTGGAAGAACATAAAGCAGCAGTCATGACAAAAACACAACAATCTGCATAAATTTAGTGTTGCTATACCCTGTTGGTAATTATTTTGGACAGATACTTGTTCAGGAATGTAATATTTTCTGTAGAAACCTTTTGGACATGGAATTATCACAGATAGGCTACTAACAGAGGTTTACAGATGTGCTGGGAGATGGAACAGAATTTTGGATCCTTATCACAGATCCATTTAAGGCATTTTGAATGCACAAACAGTTTGTTATTACTTACTGTGCTTAGGCACCTGAAGATTGTAATTTGTATTCTGAGATTCTCCTCCTTGAATATAAAGTACATTTTTTTCCTTGGAAAATATGGTAGTAGTTTCCAATATGATAAAAGAATCAATGATGGACTCAGCAACTAATATGCTGTTAGCTTATTAAAGATTCAATTCATAATTGGATTCACTTCTGGCTAATCTACTGCCTCGAGATCACAAAAATCTAGGTATAATCAAAATGAATTCAGGCTTCAAGAGATCAGCAGCAAAGCAATAAAAGATCAGAAGTAGATCAATCCCTAAGAAGTGCTCAACTAGGAAAAGTTACAAGTTATTAAATGGGCAGACAAGACAAATATTCTTACAAGAAAAGTCGATCTATACCCTAATAAGCAACAAAGATTCCTGTGGCTAAAATTCACAACATAAATATTGAAGCATCTTAAGCTCAAAACTCTAATCATTGGACTAAATTAAAGCAGAAGACAAGTAGAATTTAATGCATATGTGCCCTACTGCCAGGTACAGAATAGACTGAGGCATCAGGCATTGCTTAAGTAATTTAATTCCTTCAGAATATTTAAAATTAAAGGCAGAGAAGAAGGTAGAGGGCAAACCAGTCTCAAGGTCAGAAGATTGGATCTTACCAGTGACCTAGTCAGATTTAATGCTTTTGAAAGATAGGAAAGAGAGAGGAAACATCACAAGGCAGAAAGAACAACTCAAATATAGCTGTATATGAAACAATAATCATCCAAAATGTGAAATCTACTCTCATATTAATGGACAAACCATGACAGCTTGTTTTTTCTGATACAATCCAACAATAATACAATTTTTTTAACTCAACAAAAGGCTCCATTTATCCTGTCATCAAGGAAACTAAAAGGACTAGGCAGCACTAACTTACCGGAATATGTACAACAGGTGCTCCACCAAAATAAGATGAAAACAACTCCGCATTCAGAGTTGCACTCATCAAAATTAGTCTGAGATCTGGGCGTCGAGGCAAAAGATCTTTCAACACGATCAGCAGAAAGTCTGCAATTAAAGATATTTGTCAGTATGTGCAGTTATATATTGTGTAGTGATGAACAGTTAAAGTGGAACATATAGCATTACCTTCATTCATTCCTCGTTCATGAATCTCATCAACAAACACATGTGTTACACCTTTCAAATTGCGGTCTACCAACAATCTTCTTAGCAAAATACCAGTGGTACAGAAAAGCAGACGTGTGCTTTTTCCTCGCATGCCCTCTAAGCGGACTTTGTAGCCAACCTACCCCATAAAAACATTTGCATAAATGTGGATTTGCTACCTCCATCCATTTTCTGACCAAATGAACATCTTGGGAGCACTAAAGCCTGGCAATTAAATTCTAACAATTGAAAAATAAACTTCCTCAACATGAGATGAAAGTCGTAGGAATACAATACTCACGGATTCACCCAATTGTTCTCCTCTTTCAGTAGCAACCCTTTCTGCAACAGCCATTGCAGATATACGCCTCGGCTGAGTGCAGATAATGTTACAGAATGCCCCACGACCTGACTCTATCTCAGACTCTAACACATATTGTGGAAGCTGTGTTGTTTTCCCACAACCAGTCTCACCGGAAACAACTAAAACCTAAATAGGTCAACAGATCCACATTAGATATTCACAAATTTCTGGATTTATTAGAGAGATGCATCTATAGAAAATGCCCATCAGAAATTCAAGATTCATGAAGCAGAAAAACAGAAAACATAGATACTCAATGTTAAATTTTCCAGAACTCAGACAATGATTTAGTGTGCCAATAACTTTTCACAGATTATAAACTAAATCCGAACTATGGACAAGAAATACTCCTGAGTTCTTAACATAAAATGCACAGCAGAATAAACACACAAGCATTAAGAGAGTAGACACAAATTTTACCCTGGAAACCCCAGTGGGGAAAACCAGCAAAAAGGGAAATATTATTATGCACAGAGAAAGATGTTTTCTGCTGAAAATACAATACAATCTTACAACCCTGGAGAAACCAACAAACACCCACAAATTCACTGTACGGTCCAGCTGTTTACACAGGGCAGTTGTACGGCCAGTATGGCCCAGGTACAGCCCAAAAAATGGCCTCTGCTTGGCAGTATGGTACGGCCTACTCCTCTGCTACCTGTACAGGCAGTTTTTCGGTCCTCAGCCTGCTGACTTAACCCCTGCAAACTCGGCCCTTCCTCAGCTGAACAGTACGGCCTGTATGGCCTGCTCAAATCTGCCTGTAGTGTGCTGAACGGCCTCTCTAACTTGGCTGTCTGGTACCTTTTGAAATCGGCCCTGTCTCTCTGATTCTCTGCTCCTGAAAACCCTCACTTTCTCCTCAAGTCAATCCCTCTTTCTTTCCAAGTCGATGTGTCCTCTAACTCACACTACAGCCCCTTTATAATTTTGACTTCACTCATTTCCAATATTACCCCAAGTTTCTAGGACACGTGAGCGCGGGAGTGGGGAAATGCACATTGAGGATGTGTGGAGACCACCACCAAATTTTAGGGAAATTCGGAGGGGACAAGGGGGCGTCGGGTCATAAAAATTATAAATCCCACCAATGTAAATCAGAATCTAACAAATTAATAATACAATTCAACATTGTGTAATGTAAATCAGAATCTAACAAATTATGAAATTAATAATACAAACACATTACACAATGTGACAATTCATCATGATCATTTTCAAATTTGTCATTTGAATCTTGATATTCATATTTCAGTTGTAATAGAAAAATTGAATCAATGATATTGCATGCTAAAATAGTAAAATAAAAATACTAAAATTCTAAAATAGTAAATACTAAGTCTGGGCACTCCAACAAACAGCACGGGCTACTTTCTTTACTCGGAAGGCACTCCTCCACTACGATCCTCGGCCCTCCAACACACAGCAACGACGCTCCTCCTCTGTCCTCCAACACACAGCAATGATGACGCTCACACAGTGGGCTCTTCTCCAACTCACAGCGGCAACGGAAGGTTCAACAAAGCGATAAAAGGTAAGAAGTAGGGTAAAGTTACTAAAGTGGACTTTATTTATTTTTATTTTTTTACTTGATTTCATTTTTTTATTAAGCAAAATGAGAAAATCATGGGGGGACGTCTAGGAGCCCCCCATTTTTGGGAAGGAGCACCTAGGTGCCCCCCCGCACCGGTGTGAGCTTCAAAAGAGAGGGGCGCGCTCCCCACTGCGTTTCGGTGAGTTATAGAATTTTGGGGGTGAGGGGAAAGTGGAAACGTTTCGGTAGGATCCCCCAAGACCACGGGGCGTGGGGATCGAGGGGGGTGAGCCCCCAACCTTGGGGGGCAAGTCCCCGTGTAACACTGCGCATTTCACTTGAGATTCAAAATGCAGATCCCAGATTAAATCTTATCCTTCATTGAGATTCTCAAAATGAAATTACATTTCCTAAAACATAGGAAATCTGAGCTATGAGGCCAACAATTAAATAATTATGCCTCTCCTAAATTTAGACTTAGACTAAAATTAAAATGCTGAAAACTGAGTTAATTTTATTATCACTTGCATGCCTAGACACTAGACAAATGCAGATAAACCTTATGAGCTATACTTTCAACACTCCCTCTTAGCGAGGAAGGTGTTTTGCACCACTCCCAACTTGTCCCTGAAGTAGACAAACTTGCCTTTCATTAATGCCTTGGTGAGAATGTCTACAATCTGCTCATTCGTGGACACATACTGAAGCTTTACAGTCCCCTTCTGCACACAGTCACGGATGAAGTGATATCTGATTTCAATGTGTTTCGACTTGTCATGAAACACTGGATTTTCAAAGAGCTTAATACAGCTCTAATTGTCACAGTGAATAATAGTGGTCTCCAACTCTTGACCAAACAGCCCCATGAGTAGCTCTCAAATCCAAATGGCCTCACGTGATGCCAAACTAGCTGCCATGTACTCAGCCTCAGCAGAACTTATGTTTCCTACTAAACCAAGAAATAACTCCTGACCCCAAGCTGAAACAACCTAAAGTGCTCTTTCTGTCAGTTGTGATGCCTACCTAGTCAGCATCTGAATAACCCACTAGATTCACCCCATCTCCCTGGATATAGATTAATCCGAACCCAACTATTCCCCGCAGATATCTGAGGACATGTTTGTTGAAATTTGGTTGAGCTTTGATCTTTAATTCTTTTAGATGCAGAGACTTGAAGCAATGAGACAATTCAATCCATGAAATTCATACAACCATAACACAAGATATACCCTGGGGAAAATCCTCAAAATTATGAGAACAAAAACCCCAGCAATTCTTCTCAGTATAATATAATGGACAACAGAGAATGCTTTCTTTTACAACATAGCAGATTGCTTTCAGAAGATAAGAAATCACCAAACTTCTTGCTGAAGATTCGGAAGCAATAGAGAAGAGAGATCAATCGGATGTGTGCCCAGCACAACAATAACAAGCACGTACAATAACTTGCACAAAGAGAAGTGGCTTGCCTTCAATGAAGAAGAGAATTCGCTTCACACTGGATTCAACAATCCTGTATATCATATTTATACATTCTTCTCTTCTATTTTTAACTTCTAACATCAGGATAAACTCGCCCTCAAACTGGATGTATTAATCTTGCATGGAGTGGTGCGCCCCACTTCTCATGCAGTGCTTCATCTCACTGAGCTGTCACTTAGGATGAACTCGCCTCTTAACTGAAAGCTTGCGCACTTAGTTAGGTGGCTAACTTAAGTGTCGACATACAAGTGTCACAACTCACGAGTCATCTTCTAGTTTAACATAAGTGTCATCATGCAATAACACTTAGTTAACTAGATCTTCTTTGTTGTCACTTAGTTAACTCTCTTTAACTGAAGTGTCGTCTTTTAGTTTAACTAAAGTGAAAACACTTTAGCTAACTAGTCCTTTTTATTTAACACTTAGTTAACTGAAATCATGTTGATTGATTTACTTGAAGTGACCACTGTGAGTTCTTCAGTTAACTAAGGCATATCTTTAACTGAGGCTTTAACTGAAGCATTGATACTTAACTGAAGCTTTATAGCCGAAGCTTTAACAATTCGAATTCTCTTTAATTAGTTGAAGTGTCTGCATGGGCAATTTCGAATTCTCTTGATCTCTATGCTTTATCTTTTATTTCTTTATCTCTTACTGCATGGTCAATATGTGCTAACTTTAATTATCCATCACATTACATTATACTACGAAGAATTATTGGATGTTGTGATCATATTATATTATTCCAAACCAAATGACCATATGCTAAAGTATTATTCCGGACCAGATTGATCATATGCTATGATCAATCTCTAAAGGAGACTTAATAGCAATCTGGTGATCATGGTTAATAATATATCACACAACATTAAATGCTTTTAACAAGTAAAGCATGACTTTTATACGGAAGGTCCACCTCTATACGAGAGGTCCATCTAATGGATACCTTTATATGAAAGGTTCACATGATAATCATGACTTGATACACACAAGTTCGGAGCCTTGTCCAACAAGACTTTACAACATCATTACTTTGATCACTTACCTCTATACGGGAGGAATAACCTTTACACGGAAGGCAATCAAAGTGCTCACCTCTATATGGGAGGATCAATCTTGACTACACAAGATTGGTTTGGAGAATGTCTCCTAATGTTGTATATTTAACAATGCTTCGCTACTACCCAGTGCACATGTTTCGACACAACCATGAACTGACTGAGTGTATTGACAGCAAAACAAATATCTGGCCTAGTGTTGACCAGATACATGAGGGAGCCTATCATCTGCATGTATAAAGAAGGGTCCATTGTCTCTAACTTCAAAGCATCAATCTTCTTCCAGTTGGTGACCATTGGAGTAACCATAGGCCTACAATCCTGCATCCCAAATCTCTTCAAGATCTCCACTACATACCTCCCTTGCCCAAGGAAGATCTTCCCATCTCTCTACCACACCTCAAGTCCTAGAAAATAGTGCATCAGCCCCAAATCCTTCATCTCGAACTCAGAAACAAGATCCCTCTTGCAAACTGCTATGAGCTTCTCAAAACCTGTGAGAAACAGGTCATCCACATAAAGTACAAGAATGAATGGTTCTCCTCTGACTCATATGTAGTACAGATTTGAGTCAGCCTCACTCTTTGTGTAGCCCATCCCCTGCAGATAGTTGTTTATCTTGAAATACCATGCACGTGGTGCCCGCTTAAGTCTGTACAGTGCTCTCTTCAACCTGCATACATGATTACATCTGTCATGGACCTCAAAGCCCTCCGACTGTTGTATGTAGATTTCCTCCTCAATATCACCATTGAGGAATGTTGTCTTGACATCCATCTGCAGAATCCTCCAACCCATCTCTGCAACAATGGAGATTACGACTCTGAAGGAGGAGTACCTGGCTACAATGGCAAAAGTCTCATCATAGTCAATTCCCTCTTTCTAAGAGAACCCCTTAGCCACAAACCGGGATTTGAACTTCTCAATACCGCCATCAGCAGCGTGCTTGATCCTGTAGATCCATTTGGACCCCACAACCTACTTCTCCTCAAGGCATGGCAGTACCTCCCCTACATCATTCTTCATGATAGAAGAATATTCTTCTACCATGGCATCTTTCCACACCTGTAGCTAAGATGCCTCCTAAAAGTTGGAGGGTTCGGCCTCAATCAGCTCGCTCATGAGAGCCATATAGCTGGAAAATCTCTATGGTGCTCTACTCTCCTTGAATGAAGTCTTTGGAGCATCCACCTGCTCCTGTGCTTCCCTCAAGGTACGCTCTACCCATTTCGGCCTCTTCTTCCTAGAAGTTTCGACCTTGGTGAATGGAGCATCCTTCTCTTCCTCATGCTCACACTGCTCGCCCTACACACAAATCTGGTCATCTGCAATCTGCAATGGTGGTCTTGCTTCTTCCTTTGGTGCTTCCTACTCCCGAACCTCAACTTCAGCTGGCATTGATTCACAAGACTTTCTAAAAGCCTTGTCCTCCTCAAACTTCACATCCATGCACACCACTGTCTTCCTGAGTGTTGGAATGTACACCCTATAGACCTTTGAGGTTTCATTGTACCCAACGAAAATGCCTTTCTCTGCAGTAGGATCAAGTTTTGTCCTCTTCTTTGATGGGACGTGACAATAAACCAAGCACCCAAAGATACAAAATGCCCAATCTATGGTTTCCTCCCCATGAAGGCCTCTTCAAGGGTCATCTGGACTGTACTTGGTATTGTCACCAAGCTCAATATTGAAGCTTGAACTGTGCTCCTCCAAGTTGGTGAAGTAGTCCCGTACTCCAGTCATGCGACATGAAGCACCATTGTCAATGTACCACACTTGTGGCCATTGAGCTAGAGAGACATGCAATGAGTGAAAACGCATCCTCAAATCTGGCTGCAAATTCATCCATATCAGTTGTAGCAGCTACATGCTTCTTCTACTTGCCCTTCTTCTTTTTAGGGCACTAGCTAGCAAAGTGTCCTAGCTGGTGGCATGCAAAGTATTTCACTTCGCTGGTGTCCAACTTCTTCTCGTTGCCCTTAGAGGTGGCTCCTTCAATAGAGCCCTTCTTTGACTTCCCCTTGCTCTTGGATGCTAGAGCAAGGTTCTCTTCCTCTTCGCCCTTCTTCTTCTTTTCTCCATGTCGAAACCCCTCTCAGATCTCCTCCTGAGTGAAATCGTCCCATAGTCTTTAACAAGTGGGAAAGTGCTCTCTGCCCACAACGCACTTCACAAATACATCCCACTGCTTGGTAAATCCATTTAAGGCTATACGCACCAGCTCTGGATCTGGAACAATCACTCCAACAACTGCCATCTCATCCCTCAATTGTGTGAACCTATTGAGATAGGAGGCCACACTCTCTCCCTTAGCCATCCTTGTACTGTAGATTTTGTCCCTCAACACCATTTTACGGTTCTGGTTGTCACTCAGGTACGGCTTGGTGAGTGCGTCCCACATCTCCTTGGTTGTCTTCTTCTCAGCCAAATGGGGTATCAGATGGTCTTTTACCCCATCAAGAATAATCCTCTAAGCCCTAGCTTCTCTCACTTCATGGAGGTCTAAGAAAATGGGATCCAATGTAGGTACTGGGACTATGGTAATGACAAAGTTCCACAGCTTGTTCTCCTTGAGAACGGTTGTTATTCTAACTTTCCACTTTAGGTAGTTGGAGATGCCCTCTAGTTTGTCCTCATATTTGACACTGATTGCCATGTTGACTCAAGCTGGTCTGGAATGCTCTAGAAGGACTTTCGACCTCTCTACTCTTCAACATGTGAAGTGCTTGGTACTTTATCAAAGTCAAAGCTCCGATACCATGTTAAATTTTCCAGAACTCAGACAATGATTTAGTGTGCCAATAACTTTTCACAGATTATAAACTAAATCTAAGCTATGCACAACAAATACTCTGAGTTCATAACATAAAATGCACAGCAGAATAAACACATAGGCATTAACACAACAGACACAAATTTTACCCTGGAAACCCTAGTGTGGGGAAAACCAGCAAAGACGGAAATATTATTATGCACAAAGAAAGATGTTTTCTGTTGAAAATACAAGACAATCTTACAGCCCTAGAGAACCCAGCAAACACTCACAAATTCGTTGTACGGTCCAGCTGTTTACACAGACCAGTCGTATGGCCCGTACGGCCCGGAAATTTGGCCTCTGCTTGGCAAACACAGTATGTTACGGCCTACTCCTCTGCTGCCTGTACGGCCTGTTTTCGGTCCTCAGCCTGCTGACTTAACCCCTGCAAACTTGACCCTTCCTCAACTGAACAGTACGGCCTGTACAACCTGCTCAAATCTGCCTGCTGCATGTTGTACGGCCTCTCTAACTTGGCTATCTAGTACCTATTATCACACAACTTGTAGTTGTCCCTAAAAGGTATCCTATCCAAGACGGTAGAGGTGTTGGACAACTAAAGAGGTGACCCAAGAGATGCCACGGTTCCTAATGCAAGCTGGGTGTCACGCTAACCGAGGCACTCTTCACTTTAGATCAAGATGAATCAAGATCAAGGGGGAGAACCTAGCCAATCTACGAAGACTAGCTAACCCTAAGATTCCTAGGAAAATGTGCAAGGTTAAGCAAGGAGATCAAGGGCATAAGACTTTAGATCTAGAAAGGTAAGTGGACCCAAGGTGGTTAGGGCTTGGTTGAGAGGCTTAAGCAATGGACAAATGAATCAACCAAGTGTTTGATTTAGGCCACTTAAGAAGTTAAACAAGTAGATCTAAGAATGAGCTAATGCATCACCCAATGACCCAAGTGGGGCACAACCCTCAAAATGAGGAATGGGGCCCACAAGGTGAAAATCAATGGAGTGAAGCACTAGGGGTAGGTTTTAGGGGATGATCTATCCAATGAAGCAAAAATCACAACTACCCACGTCTTGGAACTAGCAAAGAAGCCTCTCTCAAGGAATGCGACTTCCCTTGGAGAGACCAAGTGCCTTGGGAAATGGGCCAAATGGAGTCCAAACCTCACCAAATTGTAGATCAGGATTATTGTGAAGATTATTAAGGTGGGTTTTAAATTTTATCCCCAAAAGCATGCTAGATCCAAGTAGATCTAAAAAAAAAGTAAAAAAGAGGGGTTTTATTTTAGGGTTTATTTGACCAATGGAGAAAATGGATGGATCTACGTACATACCTCATGGAACATACCTCAAAAGCTTGTGGCCACTTTGCAAATTGATAACCTTCCCACTGTATGTATATTCAAGAGTGAGATCTAGAGCTCCAAGCCAAATCGCCCTCCCCCAAAGATGACCAAATCGCCCTCCTCCTGCAAGACAAGATCTAATGAGAAACTAGCCTAGTAAAAGAATGATGAAAGTGATGAAAAGATGAAGTAGAAAGCATCAACTATGTCACAAAGATACAATAATGATACTCCCTGCAACCAAAGACCAATCCAAAGCAAGATATGGGGCTTCCCCACAATATCCTCCCTCAAAGTCGTCATCCTCTTCACCAATTCGGCCTCCCTGCAAAAAAACGAATTGAAGCCCCACGAACCACAAGTGATACACAGAGAAAAGATTTTATATTCAACTTGCAAAAGAATCCATCAAGACAAGATAAGTAGATCCACAAGATAGTATTTTTATTCCAATCTTCAAGAGCTCCAAAGGTGCCTTTACAATGAGGGGGTCTCCTCCTTAAATAGGATGAGGAAGACCAAAACCCTAAACCACTTTTGAAAACTAGTGGTTGAGATCAAAAGATACAACAATATAATCAACGGCTAAGATGAGCCAACACATAATAAGACATGGATCACTCAAATAAGGGATGACGTCATGGATAGAAGAGCCCTAGGGGAATGACGTCATACATGGGGGTGGTTAATAACATGGGAGCCACAACATAAGGACAAGGACAAGTGACTAGGAGCACATGGTGGGGCTAGGAGGTATTATTCCCCTTCACTAGCATGTCCCCATGGCACAATAACATGATATATGACTCTATGACATGTCCAAGTAATACAAATGATCAAATCCTATCCCCATCATCAGAGAGAGAAATGCAATAAAAGACCTCTTGTAGCCCATGTGGACCCCACTGACTGCTGCAAACTAATCTGGAAGGAGTGGGATACACCATGGATGACCTCTGAGTAGACCAAGTGCCAAAACCTTGCCTCAATTGCCCAAATCGAATTCCTCTATGACCCTTTTATTCCATTTTGTATCCTCTTGAAAAACCCTGAAACTACCCAAAACTAACTGCCAGGTGCCTGCGCTGTCAAACTGAGTGTGCCTTCATGTCCGGAAGGGGGGTAATATGGTAAAAACAAGTGGTCGGACCACCCCCTTCCTCTGTAGCGCCCTAGGCAACGACTAGCCTCCAATGTTCCTGCTGAACAGGCCACATCAGCATGGCCAAACAGGTCAACAGGTGGAAATCTGCTCAAATCATGCCAGGGAGTGCCTGAAACTGAAAGATAAGTGTGTCAATGGATCCAGAAGACCCAAATCTACTAGAGATAAGTACTCATACACCTCATGACAACCTGTAAGATCATCTGTAGGGTCCACCATACATGGACAAGTAAAGATATGATGATCTGGAAATAATAATAAACATGACAAACTGCATCAATCATCATCTGAAGCTTGTGCCCAACATATGGAATCATCAATAGGTATATGTAGGACCATGAATCAACATCATACAATATAAGTGGTCCATCTCATCACGGATCCCAAGGTTGACCTTGGTCAAACAATGTTTGACTGGTCAAACTGATCCAAAATATGACTGTGGCCAAGGGGGCCATGCTGCTGCAAGTGCACATAGTTAAGACATGCTCTCTAAATCATTTTCATAGCAAGACTTCGAAACATTAAGCATCATTTCACTGGCAGTTAAATAATAATAATAGGTTATTTAATAATTTACCTTCAAAAAGAACCTCAAGAATATACTCGTTTGTAAACATGATCAATCTGCTAGCAGAGGGTGAAGGCTAAGGAAACAAGGCTAGGCCAAAAATGTGTGACTTGACTGACTTGACATAGTGATACTTTGGATAAGGGAAAAGGTGTTACACACTTAAGCATGTGTCGGACCAAGATACACAAGGAATGGCGGTGTCTCACAAATGGATGAGGTGTTCAAAGAAGTGCTTATTCAACCTTGGCAAAAGTGTCTACTACTAGAATCGTCACTTGTGGCTCTAGGGGACACTTTGATTTAGCTAACCCTTACTCCATCTCAAATGATAACCTGTAGGCTCAATGAGGTATATTTCCATATAAGGTCAGCAGTCTTTAGATTTAGCATTTGTTTAGCCACTACTTTTTAGGACCCCTTTTATTTCATTGAATTCCATGGCCAGCAATCATTAGATATAGCATATATTTATCCATTGCTTTTTAGGCCTAACATAACCCCTCTGGGATTTCACATGCGCTGATAAGCAAAACTAATCGCAGCTTTCATCTGGGGTGCATTTACATTTCAAAGCATTTCATTGCATTACATTTCATAGCCCTTTTCATTGGGCTTCCAATAGTTTCCAAGGTAGTACATTTTGCTTCAGGTTTTAGCCAACAACAACTCAAGCAACTAGGGGGAATTCCGCACAAAACCACACATTGGGGCAACCGACTAGAATGATGACGGCATAAAATCCAACTCACCAAAGGCAAGTTTTGTTGCCAACTCAGAGCCAAGACACAAAACTAACATGGATGCAGGTCCAACAAAGAGGCAAAAGCGGGGAGATCCTCCATATCACAAGTCAAGGAGTAAGTCAGGGTAAAGATCCAAAAGTAAGGGAAGGATATATGGATGGATGGAGACAAGGGGCAATGGTGCCTAAGCTAGCAAGCCAAAGAGGCAGTAATGATCATGTCCACATTCACAAGAAGGTAAAGACCAACGAGTATACAACCAGAGTTTCCAAATGTCAGTAATACAGCAATGTATATAATCCATAACAACCAATTTCATTTTAAGCATGTACACTGCCAGATCAGAAGTACTAGATGCCAAGTCAATGCTATCAAAATGACCTAAACAGCAAGATAATAACATCAGTGCACGTCATATATATAAACTGGGTCATATATCAATATCTGCTATCTGAGCAAACCACATCCACTGAACACACTGCACATGCAACACTAAACACTGTCATGTATCTGTATCTGTATGGAACAAAAGGTCATATCGGTCATCAAATCTAAGCTCTCAAGGCTCAGCCTTGGCACAAGGTCTACACACTGTCTGATATAAGACTGCTCTGATGTATAAGTGATCATAAATAATGATGCCCATCATAAGTGATCTCGCTGAATCTGTGTAAAGGCAAAGCTCTGAAAAGTGCAGATATCTGCTCGGAAGACATGGTAGCCCAGGTACTATGGTGTGATAACAGTACCTTCTGAAATCAGCCTTCTGTCTCTCTGATTCTCTGCTCCTGAAAACCCTCACTTTCTCCTCGGGTCAATCGCTCTTACTCTCCAAGTTGATGTGTCCTCTCTCACCCTTCAGCCCCTTTATAATTTTGACTTCACTCATTTCACTTAAGATTCAAAATGGAGGACCCAGATGAAATCTTATCCTTCATTGAGATTCTCAAAATGAAATTACATTTCCTAAAGTTGAGAACTTAGGAAATCTGTGCTATGAGGCCAATAATTAAATAATTATGCCTCTCCTAAGTTTAGACATAGGCTAAAATTAAAATGCTGAAAACTGAGTTAATTTAATTATCACCTGCATGCCCGAACACTAGGGAAATGCAGTGACACCTTTTGAGCTATACTTTCAACACTCAACAGCAATAATGAAATACGGTTTCATTCCCCATTAATCCCAAGTTAATTTACAAACACTCGTATTATAAATTTAGTGAATCTAACATTGGCAATAACTTATCAAGATGAGAGGAGCACTGTCTAGGATCAACAAATCTTAAAACAGGAAAATATCATATCAAAATCCTCTCATCCAACATACTAGAAGCTATTCACGAACTCATTCTCTCAATATCCCACTTTAGGCATGTGAGTGCTCAGAACATTGCCCCATGGATAAATCAAATAGCGATGTCTGAATGTAACACTATAACAAACAAAATATGATCTTGGTTGCCAACTTGATCTGGCCAAAGACAGTCATAGGGAATATCATCATCTTCTTAGAAAGTTAGAAGTGAAAAAAAAAACAATTTTCTAACTGGAAGATTTGGGCACCACCTTGTTTCAAGAAAAAGCACAAGTCATATGGAGACGTGTTCATGACCCTAAGATCTAGATATCAATTTTGGGTCAACAAATATAGGCATCAAATGTCTCTAAGCTTTAGAATATGCAGAACCGCCCAGCCACTATTGTGACTCCTCATTCAACCTCATGCCTCTTGTCAAAATTTCCTTTTTCAGTGATACTGTTTGCAAACTACACAAATATAAGGTTGCAAACATAGGACTACAATTTAAATAAATTCATCTGGCAGCATGCAGTTCACTCGCGGCCCATGCCCACGCCCATGTGCACAATAGCTTTGATAAGATAGTATGTTCTAGCTTGCCAGTTCCCACCTACTGAGATTTCTCGTATCAGCAACCCCATAAACTAAACAATGCCTCTTATTTGAATAGCTATAATACCTTCATTACAGGCCATACTATGATCAAAATCAATCCCATAACATCAGGTACAAAACCTTCAGATCTAGCAAGAACTATGAAGATGGTGCCAACAGAATGCAGGTATTGTCAGGATCATTGGACCTGAATTTGACTAGAAAGTCTATTGTCGTGTGAATGACATCCAAAAGACATTTGACAGGTTCACCAATATCTCCTATTTGACATACTCTGCACCCATAGAGTCTCAGTTATTGTCCTACAAACAGTGATGACTTCAGAGACATCCATGAAAAAGTGTTCTCTTTTTCCTACCATATCAAGTAAAGACATTGATAAGCCTGAGCCTACAAATTCAAGGCAAAAAATAAATGTTAAGATGGTTGTTAGTTCCATTAATAATGAATTTTTTTATGTGAACGCTATCAATGCGTGGTGTGTTAGAAAGATATAAAAACAGAAGCAAACAGCAATAACAATAGGACATGAGATTTACAAGTTCACCAATATCTCCTATTTGACATACTCTGCACCCATAGAGTCTCAGTTATTGTCCTACAAAGAGTGATGACTTCAGAGACATCCATGAAAAAGTGTTCTCTTTTGCCCACCATATCAAGTAAACACATTGATAAGCCAGAGCCTACATATTCAAGGCAAAAGAGAAACTTTTAAATGGTTGTTAGTTCCATGAAGAATGAATTTTTTTATGTGAACGCTATCAATGCATGGTGTGTTAGAAAAATATAAAAACAGAAGCAAACAACAATAACAATAGGACATGAGATTTACATGGAAACCCAACTATATGCAAGTAAAACCACAGGGCATTGGCCGCTTCGATCTTTTATTATTACTCAACAAAAAACTTACAATGCTTTCTTTGATCTCTCTTGAGTTACAATGCCGGGGGGTCACTCCCCTTTTATACAATACATATAAGGGTTCCAGAAGGAACCGAAATACACTAGAATGGTCTAGGAATTTTTGCCTCGGGGACTCCGCCCCCGCACCCTCCTATAACCCCCCTGTGCGCATGGCGCATACAAGCAACGCGTAGACCTAGTCACGAGCTCTACAAAAAGAATATTAGAGATCTCCTAACATTCTCCCACTTGAAGTCGATATACAGGAAGTTCCTTGCTAACGTTTTCCACCCACATGCCATTGCCCAATGCTACCTTCATCACATTTTCAACAAGCCCAGAGAAGTTTTGCACCATTCAAACTTCTTTGTCCTGACCGGCTTTGTAAGAATATTTGCAGTATTCTCATCAACATCAATTATTTCCAACAAGATCCTATCTTCTTCCACCACTTTCCTTATGGAATGCTACTTAATATCAGTATGCTTCATGCGATCATGAAATGTTGGATTCTTCACTAAGTGAATAGCACTTTGACTATAACAATGCAAAGTGATCTTCCCCTGTATCATCTCGAATTCATCCATCAATCTCTCTAGCCATATTGCCTCTTTACTGGCCTCAGTTGTTGCCACCTATTCTACTTGACTGGTTGATAAAGCCACCACTAGCTGCAACTTAAATGTCCAACTTATATATCCACTAGCAAGAGTGAAATTATATCCTATAGCAGACTTTCACCCATCTATGTCCCCATCAAAATCGGAATCTGCAAAACCTTTGATTTGTAAATATGTCAATCTGTAGCAAATAGCAGCATCTAAAGTGCCCCTTAAATAATGGAGTATCCACTTCATTGCATTCCAATGCTCCTTACCAAGATTCACCATGAACCGACTAAGAACTCCCACTACTTGAGCGATATCTATTATGTTGCTCACCATGCCGAACATGAGGCTCCCTACTGCTGATGAATACAGTACACGAGACATGCTTGTCTTCTTTGCTTCTATGCTAGGACACTTTTCGAAAGACAACTTGAAGTGTGCAGGAATTGGGGTGCTAACTGGTTTTGCATTCTGCATATTGAAGCACTGTAGAATCTTTTCTATATATGACTTTTGACTTAACCAAATCTTCCTACCTATTCTGTCCCTATGTATCTTCATCCCTAGAATTTGATTTGCTACTCCTAAATCCTTCGTTTCAAATGTCCTGGCCAACTGAGCCTTGAGATCAATATGATTTTCTTCATGTTAGGGCCTACAACCAGCATATCATCAACATACAATAGAAAGATAATAAAGCTGCCATCATCAGACC
The DNA here is from genome assembly GCA_027924585.1 of Larix kaempferi. NCBI lineage: Eukaryota > Viridiplantae > Streptophyta > Pinopsida > Pinales > Pinaceae > Larix > Larix kaempferi. The sequence goes on along the minus strand of BSBM01000050.1, from coordinate 15,489,926 downwards.
TCTTATAATATGCACAACAATCAGCTTCACTTCTACTAAAACCTTGGCTCTTCATGAAGGTGTCAAATTTTATGTACCACATCCTTGGAAACTATTTCAATCCATACAAAGATTTCTTGAGTCTGCAAACCAAATGCTCTTTGTCTCTTTCTTTATAGGCCTCAAGCTGATCCATATACATTTCTTCATTAAGATCACCATGCAGGAAAGCAGTTTTAAGAACTTTTTAGATCCAGTTGTTCCATCTCTAAATTCTGCACTGCTACAAGTGCAAATAAAACCCTTACAGTAGTAAGATTCACAACAGGAGAGACAATTTCATTAAAATCTATACATGACTTCTACACATAGCCTTTTGCTATCAAGAAAGCTTTATAATGTTCTAGCAACCCATCATTGTTCTTCTTTACTTTATACACCCACTTATTTCCAACGAATTTTCTTCTTGGTGGGAGATCTGCAAGTTCCCATGTTTGATTCTTGTTTAATTCTTTCATTTCTTCATCCATGGCTTTCCTCCATTTATCTGCATTCTCAGATTCTCTAGCTTCATGAAATGAACTAGGTTTACCATCATCAGTGAACAAAGCAAAAGAAGACCGAAAATCAAGAGTATACCTTTCTGGACATCTCTTAGGACATGTAGATCTTCTGAGTTGTGGCTGTTGAACTCGTTGTTCTTCATGCTAATCAAAAGCTTCATTTTCATCTTCACTCATTTCCACTTCAACTAATACAATCTCAAGTGATTGTTGTACCTCCTTCCTTTGCATGAATTTTTCATTAAAAACATCTCGACTAACAATTACCTTGTGGTCAATAAGATCCCACAATCTATACCCCTTTACTATATTATCATAACCAAGAAAAACACATCTCCTTGACCTTGGGTCAAGCTTGGACCTCTTTTCTTTAGGCACATGGGAAAATGCATCACAACCAAAAATATGCAAATGAGAATAATCAACTAGCTTACCACACTAAACCTTCTCTAGAATCTTTACATCCAACGCAACTATAGGTGATCTGTTAATCAAATATGCAATTGTATTAACAGCCTCTACCCAAAATCCATTATCCAACCCAAATGCGCTAAGCATGCTTCTTGCACGTTCCATAATTGTGCGATTCATCCGCTCAACCACACCATTTTGTTGTGGTGTATATGAAGCAGCCTTTTGGCACTTAATTCCTTCCTGTGAACAAAATTTATCAAATTCCTTCGAGCAATATTCTCCTCCGTTATCAGATCTGAGACAAAAAATAGACTCGCTTAAGTTAATACTAATAAAGCAAATTAACAATTAATCTAGGTTAAGATAAAGTAGCGTGCATGAAGGCCATGTGGCCTTCATGCATAATTCACTCTAATTAATTAAAATTGAAATTTTCTACATAAATAGGAAAATTGGGGGCTGAGTTTATGGGGTCTTTTTCATGCTCTTTGTTTGGGGAGGTTTTGGTCTGAGTAACTTAGCCATGCTTTTTTTTTAGGGTTTTATGGTCGAGGTGGAGATGGAGGTTTGGAGGATGAGGGTAGGATCCTAGTTATTATAGTGTTGCTTGGATTAGTATTGTTGATGAGGGCTTGGGGGCTCTCAGTCTATGATTGAGAGGTTGGTTGGGAGGAGAGTGGTCCCCCACACATGGTTTCCCAGTTGTTGCCAGCTGGGGGGACCTATGTGCTTCTACAGTATATATATTAGTGCGAGTTCTAACAGGTACGTCTTCTTCATCATCTTATTGAGAATCATTTTGTTGTGGTGTATATGAAGCAGCCTTTTGGCACTTAATTCCTTCCTGTGAACAAAGTTTATCAAATTCCTTCGAGCAATATTCTCCTGTTATCAGATCTGAGACAAAAATAGACTTGCTTAAGTTAATACTAATAAAGAAAATTAGCAATTAATCTAGGTTAAGATAAAGTAGCGTGCATGAAGGCCATGTGGCCTTCATGCATAATTCACTCTAATTAATTAAAATTGAAATTTTCTGCATAAATAGGAGAATTGGGGGCTGAGTTTATGGGTTCTTTTTTGTTGATGTATTTGTAACTTCGGAATGTATTTCACTTGTATATTTTATATTGTTACTGTACACCCGACGGAGAGGTTATATTCCTCCGATCGGAAGAGTCATTATTATTATTTGATGGGTTATTAGACTCCTCTTGTGGGGTCGGCCCAGAGTTAGGGTTTTATGGGTTATTAGACTCTCCTAGGAGAAGTCGGCCCAGTAGGGTAAAAAGGCAAGCGAAGTAAAGTATAAATAGAGAGTGTGACTCTCTCATTTGATCATTCACTCACTCATTCGCATAAGTGAGAGAGAGACAAGTTCGCACAAGTGGAGGAGGAGGAGCTGCTGGAGTCTATCTTATTGTTTTGGGGTTTTGTACTATTGTTCATTCTATCTTTGAGGAAGTTGCGGGGTTTTCTCCTTTATGGTTTCCCGGGTGAAATGCTTTGTATCTATTGTCTCTTGTGATTGATTTGATATGCTTGTTATTCTCTCGAATAAGACCCTAGATCATATTAAATTAAATGTTGAAAAACTAACATTTTTCATGCTCTTTGTTTTGGGAGGTTTTGGTTTGAGTAACTTAGCCATGCTGTATTTTTTTTAGGGTTCTATGGGCAAGATGGAGATGGAGGTTTGGAGGATGAGGGTAGGATCCTGGTTATGATAGTGTTGGTTGGCTTAGTATTGCTGAGTGAGGGCTTGGGGGCTCTCAGTCTATGACTGAGAGGTTGGTTGGGAGGAGAGTGGTCCCCCACACATGGTTTCCCAGTTGCTGCCAGATAGTTTTCTGGTAATTATTTATTTTACTGTTTTAATCTAATTTACTTAGTTTCTGATAAATATTTTGCCGTGAACATGAATTCACAAATTAACTGTATTGTCTTATTATTTTACCCCTTAATTAGAATTTTAGTTTCCTAATTAGAGATTACGATTTTATTAGCAATTAGAGCTCTAAACATGTGCAGCTACAGTAACAAATCACAAGAAAGCTTATGTACTTGCTTAGGATCATAACTGGCATACATGACTAATATAACCACTGCCAACAATAGCAAAATGCTGAAAATAAAACTTAAAATGGGGGACATCAAAAATAGGATATTTAAAACCCAAGTTTATGCTTTACAAAGCCATAGCATTGATAAATAAGATAAGATAAGATAATTTTATTAATGTCGAACGAATGGCCACAAAAGTAGGTCAATGGGACTGTTTGGTACCAAGATGCCAATACATATTACAAAGTGGGAGCACTAAGGCGGATCCTATAAAAATGAAATGCAGAAAGAAAAGTATGACCAAAACCTAGATATCGAACTCGAATGATGGAGAGCCCATCTAGGAGAGAGGTGTACAAAGATAGTAGATCTAGGGCCTATAAAACAAATGGCATATGTCTATCATGTTACGTTGGAACCATCTCTCCTAACGTTCAAGGCCAACTGGAGGAAGCGTAGAATAGTACCTTGTCCAAAGGAAGAGTTGGAAGAGGAGGTAGACAGGGTAATGTGTCTCTGCCTGGAGTAATGTGCCTACCTCTGTGACCTAGAAGAAACTGGCTTACTAATGGTACGAGGCCAAGATTGTGTTAGTTTTTCATACAATTAGAGCATTATAATTTAATTGCATAAGATCAACAGGATCACTAGAAGAAAGACCAAGCACAGAAACAAAGAACACGAGAATTTATCCTGGGAAACCCAATAGGGAGAAAACCCAGCAACCTTCGTATAGAGATGAAAAATTCTGAGAACAAAGTACAATGATGAGAGAGAAAAGGTGGAAGAACTTTCCCAGTAGAAACCCCAAAATATCTTCTTCTAGCTGCAGATGCGAATCTCTCTCCAAGTGATGTGAACTTGCTTGGTCGGGTGAGTGTACAAATGAGGTGAACTTTCCTTCTATTTATACAAGTGCCAAACTGGCTTTTTCCTCAACAGGGCCGACTTGTCAAACAGTCTGGGCCGACTTGACTTGGGGATCAATAAATAAAGTTTATTTTAATCTTTTCTTTGGGTAATTTATCCCCAAGGTTTACATTGATTCTTTCAAGGGTTTACATAATTAATTACATCAAATTCATCTCCCGAAGGAGGTACAAATCAATACAATAAAGTATAATAAGAATATCTTCCGAAGTTGCACAAATTCCAACAGATTGGCTATGTCACTGGGGTCGGACGGAAGAGGAGGAGGCTCGTCGCATCCGAATAAGTCTGCAGTCGAAAGAAGTGTCATCATCCGTCTGCCTCTTGGTACCCCTCAAGGATTGGAGCATCGGAAAAAAAAATAATATGTTGGCAGGAGACTGCTCTAGTAGATGAACGTGACTGGAGGACGAGAGAGTGGAGCCGGAGGGCCTACTGCAAATACAAGGCCAGACATCTCTGGTCGGGGTACTGAAAGAAACTGATCAAAGCCTGAAGCTCCCTGAGAAGAAGCTTTCTAAAAGGACAATGGAACCGTGCACAGATCTCATAGTATACAGGACAACAAAAGATGACGTGCTCCTCTGTCTCAACTTCTCAAAGGTGGCAAACCTGGCAGATCCTGTCTGATAGAAAATTTCTGAAATGAGACTAAATCTAATGTTTGAAATAGACTTTGATAGGTGATGTACTAACAATAATAACTGATTTAACAAGCCTCAAGAAGAACTAATTCATAGTAACATATTAACCCATAGATCATAAATTTGTCAATGAGTGCTGAGAAATAAAGCAACAGGAAAGCCAACTGGGAAGATTTGCAGCAAAGGAACTCAATATATACATACAAGAAATCTTAAACTAGTCATGGTAAACATACCCTAGGAAATATGCAAACAGTAGGAACCAAATCAGCATAATAACCACAAGGCAGACGACAAATTTGTTGAAACTGGGCACTTATTAACAAACCTGATTCCTCGCAATGGCTTGAAGCAATTTATAATTCTCCTTGTAAGCAGGAAGAGATCTGCGGAAGGATAGCATTTTTTGGCCTTCTGGTGATTCCTGCAAAATGAATCAGTCCAATAAACATTCTAAAATGCAATATAAATTCAAAATATACAAACTATTCTCAACCTGAATGCATCCACATGCACAAATTCTTTTATAAAATCAAAATATGATTTCCAAAATAAAATATTCAGCATATCTAATATCAAGTCTTGTAGAAAATCCAAACTGAGTACAGTGTTCAGACAAACAAACAAAAAAAAAATTGTACATGAATGCAAAAACATGATATCTTTAAATAAATAATAAGATTAAACGCTTCCAACTAATTCCCAAAAAATAACAGTGGCTTCAAAAATTATCTCACACAAATCTGTTTGCCTATGTATACAATAGATCTCTGGCCTATTAGTTTGCATCTGAGCAAAGGAATGACAAACCAGTTTGTGTTTGGGCCATAAGATGACATGATTTTAAAACAATATGTCTCCTGGTCCATGGTCTTTGAAAATGTCATTTAACAGATTTCTTCGAGCTGTTTGTAGACTATTTCCATGTACCTGTTCTCCCAAAAGGTTTCCATAGGGAGTAGATGCAAAGTATTCAAGTGCCTGAATGCAGAGCATAGTTCATAGACTTTGATGTCATTAAATGCCAGGAAATCTCCATTTTGTTATTTCCCCACTCATGTTAAAAGAATTATTTCAACGTCCATGGTCAAGCAATACACCAGCCACACTGAAACATTCCCCAAAAAGATTTTTCATGTAATTTCTTCAAGAAATAAGTCACAAGTTGAACTATCAAATAACCATTCTATCTGACATAATTAATTGTAACTTCTATTATTGAAAAAGATTGTCTGACAAAATTAGCAGGTAGGCATTCTCCGTCTTTCAAAGGCTTCCTATGAAATCTTTGAACTTTTGTAAACACCTTCACCTTAGAGATTCAAGAAACACAATGAAAACAAAATGCTTCTTCATTCCGGGCGTGTATACAACTATCGCCTATCAAGTTATCAACTACAATGTACCATTATACTACTTTTAGTTTTTATTAAACACAGAGTTTCATAACATTTAACAATCTTATGAAAGCTAAGAAAACAATGAAAACATACAATATGAAATGAATTCACAATCAACACAATACCATTTCATAAATGTTTACATATATGTCAGTGAGACATACTTTAGTGCACCAATTTGTAAATACAATACGTGGCTGCTCCCTAAGTTTGACCATATTCTTTACTTAAGGCCATTAGTTTGAAGAGGTGTTATTGGACAGAAATGACAAGCAATGCCTCCACAATCAGGCAGTTATTTACAGAGAAGTATTTACATCAGCAAAGTAAAAAGGCAGAAGGGTATATATATTGGACCTTATATCATCATCCTCAAAACTACTAATGCAGATATAAAATCAGAATATGCTACTGCATCTAGGGATTTTACATACTTTATCATCAAGGCAGCTTTGGCCCACAACTATATATGTACCTCATCCCTCCACATGGAACAAAAAGCAGAGAAAGAAGTAACCTCATGGTCAAAAACAGACCTACATTGGATCCTCCAAACTGTAAAGAAGGTCAAGATCCTCGGGCAATGCCAAATCGTAATAAAAGATATATGCACCAAATAACTGCAAACACCCAAAAGGGCCACCTTTCAATAAACCCTCCCCTAGAGAAGAATCAAGTATTGATCCTGGACATACTACCAACCTTTCCTCACACATTGACAGCCCACTCTTGGCCAACCTGGCTGTTAATTTTTTGATAATTTCATTCAATATTATCTAGGATCACTAAGAGAATAACATGTACAGCATATCAATCATAAACACAAGAGACAATAGACACAGAGTTTCCTCGGGGAAAACCAAGAAGGTGAAAAACCCCACAACTTTCTCAGAGATAGAATAAGCCACAATCCAAGATCACAACGATCAAACCCAAAGAGATGTCTCTAGCAGATACTCCTCCTCCTCCACTTGTGCGCAACTCTCTCTCTCAACTATGCGAGTATGAGAAGTGAGTGAATGAATAGAATGAGAGACACAGCCTCTCTATTTATACACTGACTTGACCTGCCAATAAACTAATTGGGCCGACCTCCTAAAGAAGTCTAATAACCCAACCACTTAACTCAACCAGGGCCGACCCCACACCAATGGTCTAATAACCCATCAAATATAAGTTGCGACACTTACAAATACAAATGACGACACTTCCGATTGGAGGAATAATACATCTTCATCATGCATATAACAAAGTACAAGTGTAATACATAGAAGAATATCTTCCAAAGTTACAAATACATCAACACTCCCTCTTAACTAGGAAGGTATTCTTATGACATAGGTCATCAATACATAGCGCCACAAGTCTTCAATTCTGGAGCTAGATCATCGTCACTGGATCACGGAGCATCATCATCATTACTACTGCTATACTCGGCATCTCGATCACTGGGCTATCTCTGAATTCTTCTCGTCATAGGAAGTTATTCAGAGCCAGCCCTTTTTCATGCTGGATGTAGGCCTAGCCTCCTGTAGGTTTTCATCATCTATGCAAGCTGGCCATCCTGTGGAATCCTCAGGATTGATTACGTACGTCAACAAAACCTCGAAAGAGTATCCCAGGATCCTTTAGGTGCCTAAGCACGACCGGCAAGATCTCCCAAGGAGCTATTACATGTGACTGTCACAAAACCTTAAAAGAGTGTCTTACCTAGCAAGATCTCTAAAGAGCATCCGAGGCCTTTTACGTGACTAGCACAACCTGTCCGGATCTCCAGGACGTATTACATGTGAACCCCCACTGCAAAACCTTAAAAGAGTGTCTTGCCTAGCAAGATCTCTAAAGAGCATCCGAGGCCTTTTACGTGTCTAGCACAACCTGTCCGGATCTCCAGGACGTATTACATGTGGTCTCCACAAAACCTTAAAAGAGTGTCTTCCCAGCAAGATCTCTAAAGAGCATCCGAGGCCTTTTACGTGACTAGCACAACCTGTCCGAATCTCCAGGACGTATTACATGTGGTCTAGCAAAACCTTAAAAGAGTGTCTTTCCCAGCAAGATCTCTAAAGAGCATCTGAGGCCTTTTATGTGACTAGCACAACCTGTCCGGATCTCCAGGAAATATTACATGCTACCCTTACACAACCTGTCCACGGCCACAGAGTACCATCCTGATACTCAAGATCAACCTGATCATTCTCGCACATAGCATCATCCTGATGCTCATGATCATATTGATCATCATCATACAGCACATCATCATGATGCACATCAACATCGCATGATCATCCTGATCATCGTCACAGCATCATCCTAATGCATATCATCATCGCGTGATCATCCTGATCATCGTCACAGCATCATCCTGATGCATATCATCTGGAGCATCTTCCTGATGCTCATCACACATGATCATCCTGATCATCATACATAGCAGTAACCGGAGCATCGTCTTGATGCTCATCACACAGCGCTTACATCCACAGCCATGGGAAGGATCCTCCTACCACCATGCTTGGAATGGCTCCTGCAAATGTGTCCCATCACTTCTTCCTCGAAGTATCTTCTATCTGAAGAACACCAAGCCTCTCTCGGAAGTACTCGAACTTCACTCTGGCTAGTGGTTTGGTCAACACATCTGCACTCTGCTCATTTGTCGCAACATACAGGAGCTTCACTGCTCCTCTTTGCACCATATCCCTGATATAGTCATATTTGATCTCGATATGCTTCAACCTGTCATGGAACACTGGGTTCTCAAACAACTTCACACAACTCTGGTTATCACAGAAGATACAGGTAGCATCCAACGGGAGATCAAATAACTCAGACAGTAGCTTCCTCAGCCATATTGCCTCATAACTGGCCGAACAAGCTGCAACATACTCTGCTTCGGCTGTACTCAGTGCTACGCAGGACTGATTCCTGCTAAACCAAAAGATCACACCTGATCCCATACTAAAGCAGCACCCATAAGTGCTCTTCCTATCTGCATCACTGCCTGCCCAATCAGAATCAACATAACCCTCCAGGTTAAACTTTTGATTCCCATCATACTTGAGCCCATAATCAACCATACCCTTCAGGTACCTCAGAATATGCTTTACAGCAATCAGGTGAACATGTCTAGGATCTGTCAAAAACTGGCTCAAGGTGTTCACCGCAAAACAAATATCTAGTCTTGTGTTCGTCAGGTACATCAAGGACCCAATCATCTGACGATACACCGTGACATCAACCAACTCAAATGAAGCATCACTCAATAGCTTCAGGTTCGATGCCATAGGTGTGGCCATGGCCTTACAGTCCATCATCTCGAACCTCTTCAGGATCTCTACTGCATACTTCCCTTGTCCAAGAAAGATTCCATCTACACTCTGCCACACCTCCATACATAGAAAGTAATGCATCATCCCCAAGTCCTTCATCTCGAACTCGGCAACAAGCTTCCTCTTTGTGTCAGCAATCAATCTATCATCACCTATCACAAACAGGTCATCCACATACAATAGGAGTATCACTGGATTGCCTTCCTCAACCTTGTAGTAAAGGTTGGAATCCGCTTTACTCTTGGTAAAGCCCAAACTAGATAGAAAGTTGTCTATCCTACCATACCAAGTCCTAGGAGCTTGCTTCAAGCCATACAAGGCTTTCTTCAACCTGCACACATATGAATCCCTGTCATGTGTCTCAAAACCGAGTGGTTGCTCCACATACACTTCCTCTTCGACTACACCATTCAAGAAAGTTGTCTTGACATCCATCTGGTGTACCTTCCACTTCATCACTGTAGCCAGAGAAAGTACTGTTCTGATGGAAGTGTACCTGGCTACAAAAGCAAAAGCCTCTTCATAATCTATTCCCTCTTTCTGAGAGAAGCCACGAGCTACAAACCTCGCCTTGTATTTCTCTATGCTACCATCTGCAACATGCTTGATCTTATAGATCCACTTGGAAGTCACAACAAACTTCCCTTCAGGTCTTGGGACCACATCCCAAACATCATTCTTCATGATCGACTGGTATTCCTTGACCATGGCATCCTTCCATTCTTTCTTTTCCGCTGCTTCTTCATAACTGGAAGGTTCTTTGTTCATAATGTCACAGAGTAAGGCAACATAGCTGGTGTGTGACCATGTCCTTTTCCTTTCTCTGTGTTCCTCTTCTGGAATACCATACCTTTCTGCATCTTGGATGAGCTCTCTAGCCCATGCAGGTTTCCTCTTATGAGAGTTCTTCTCACGGGGTGGATCTATAGGTTCTTGTGGATCTTCAATTTCACGATCTTCTTCTGGAATTGCTTCATTCATAGTAGTGTCTTGAATTCTGGTTACCCTTGGTTCTTCATTGTCTTCAACAGGTGTCTTCCTGGATTTGATGTATGCTGAGTCTTCATCAAATGTTACATCCCTGCTAATGTCAATCTTTTTGAACCCTAGAAAGTAGATTCTGTAAGCCTTCGAGCTTTAACACTATAACCCACAAAGATGCCCTTCTTTCCTGAAGGATCTAGCTTTGTCCTCTTTTCCTTTGGAATGTGTGTGTATACTGGACAGCCAAATATTTTGAGATGGCTAACTTCTGGTTTCTTACCAGAGAAAACTTCTTCGGGTGTTTTGTTGTCAAGTATCTTGTGAGGTTTTCTATTCTGCACATATACAGTTGTCCTTGCTGCTTCTGCCCATAGGTGCATAGGTAGATCCTGGTCATGAAGCATTGCCCGTGTTGCTTCCATGATTGTTCTATTCTTTCTTTCTGCAACTCCATTCTGTTGTGGATTGTAAGGAGTAGTCAACTCCCTCTTAATCTCTAAATCACTGCATAACTTCTTGAAGTCTCCTAAAGTGAATTCTCTGCCATTGTCGGATCTGAAGGTCTTGATCTTCTTATCAGTTTGATTTTCAATCAAGGCTTTGAATTCCTTGAACTTATCAAACACTTCATCTTTATTCTTCGAGAAATAAACCCGTCTTCCTAGAGAAATCATCAATGAAGGAAACATAGTATACATACCCACTCAAAGAACTGGATGACATTGAACTGCATACAGCGGAGTGGATAATCTCCAAGATTCCTTTTGCTTTGCTTTCACTACTTGGAAATGCCTTCTTTGTGTTCTTTCCTTTTGCACACCCTTTGCAAATACCTTCATGCTTTGACTGGTCTTTCAGGAAGACCTTCTACTGCTTTGCTTGCAATTGGTAGTGCTCTATAGTGCACATGTGCAAGCCTTCTATGCCAAAGTTCACTTGGCTCCATGGATTCATGTACCATGGCATGTTCAGGTTGTCCCTTCAATTTGTATAATCCTCCCTCTTGCTCTCCAATCACTACTGCATCCTCTATGGTCTTACCTTTAGGCCACATGAGTACTTGGCCATCCACAAATGCAACTCTCATTCCCTTTGCATCCAAAGATGATATGGAGAGAAGATTCTTCTTGAGCCCAGGTACATATAGAACATCTTTCATTTTCAAAGACTTCCCAGAGTCTAGTTTGTAGGAGGCTTCACCACTTCCTTTTATAGGATATTGATAGTCATCCCCAAGTTTCACCTTGTGAGGTGACTCATGTTTAGATAGATCCATAAAAGATTCTTTAAACCCAATCATGTGTTTGGAAGCCCCACTATCAATAAGCCAATCATCACACCCATGAGAGATAGTACCTGTGAGAGCAGAGATGAGAACATATTCTTCTTCACTTGAAGAATCTTCACTTTCTGCTCTAGTCTTCTTCTTGGGAGGTTCATCATCCTCAGCAGCATGAGCATGATATCTCTTCTTGTTGCCCTTCTTCTTCTTCTTCTTCTTGTACCCCTTTTTGTTCTTGGGACAAACTGAGACAAAGTGTCCCTTCTCATTACAAATGAAGCATCTCAAATCTTTCTTATCTCTTTGATGATGGTGGTGTTGGTGGTGTGAAGATCTTCTGCTCTGAGGTTGCTCCTTCTTGAACTTGTTTTTCTTGGTGTGTGTTGTGAGAGCTTGATCTTCATTTCCCATCTTTTCTTCTCGAGCCACAAGCCTAGCTTCTTCTTGTGAACATTCCTCCCACAGTCTACTGAAAGAGATCAATTTCTTTCTTGCACAGATTCCTTGGATGAAGGAGTCCCATGAACTAGGTAGGCCATTCAAAGTGGTCATTACAATTTCTCCATTCTCCACCACTTCATCCATAGCTTCAAGTTGTTCTTTGATTTGAGAGACCTTGGAGAAGTAGGATTGGATGGTCTCTCCATTCTGGATCTTTACCCCTTTCAATTGGTTCCACAGAGTCATCTTCCGATTTATGTTCTTTCCTTCAAACAACTTGGTCAAGGAGTCAAACATCTCTTTAGGTGTCTTTAGGGAAGACACATGGGGTATGAAATGGTCTTTGATAGAATCAGCAATGATTCTCTTGGCCTTGACCAAGTTCTTCTTGTGTAAGGCCTTAGCCTCTTCTCCCTCTAGGACTGGAACCTCTTCACTTATGTAAGTGTCCAACTCATTCTCTTCTAGCATTAACCCAATCCTATATTTCCAGGCTCGGAAGTTATATGCTCCTTCAAGCTTATCCTCAAGCTTGGTGTGGTGAGACATCTTAAAGAGTACTTCAAATGGAAATAGAAAGTTTTAGGTCTTACCACTTGATTTGCTGAAAACTGGATCTAGGCTGGATTAGGGTTTGTTAGAGAAACCCTAAAAATTCAAACTTTGAATTTCAAACTTCTGAAATGATAGAAAGATACCCCTTGCTGAGCTGGTCAAGCTGGTATACTTTGATTTTGAGATCTGCAAAATTTGACCCCTCAAAATTGCCTTTGAAACTTTCAGATCTACTGGACAAAGATCCCGAATTAGGGTTTGATCAAGCCCGGTCTTCTGCCCAACAAAAAAGTTCGATCCAGTGCTCTAAACTTCGATTTTCTTGAGGAGTATCCAGCCGTGGATTCAGATTCCAAAAATTCCAACTTTTTTCGAAACCCTAATTTTCCGCAATAGTGACGGGCCAAAAACTGAAAATGCTCAGAATTGAATTATGTTTCGACAAAAAGATGCGCCCTTGCTAGGAGAGTCAATCTAGCCTTCTGCCTTTGATTATCTATGGAGAGAAACCCAAAAATTAGGAAGCCCTAGCTTCCGCAGCTGCATAGTGCCTTCTTCTTAGGTCAACTCTGATACCATGTTAATTTTTCGATAATTTCATTCAATATTATCTAGGATCACTAAGAGAATAACATGTACAGCATATCAATCATAAACACAAGAGACAATAGACACAGAGTTTCCTCGGGGAAAACCAAGAAGGTGAAAAACCCCGCAACTTCCTCAGAGATAGAATAAGCCACAATACAAGATCACAATGATCAAACCCAAAGAGATGTCTCTAGCAAATTCTCCTCCTCCTCCACTTGTGCGCAACTCTCTCTCTCAACTATGCGATTATGAGAAGTGAGTGAATGAATAGAATGAGAGACACAGCCTCTCTATTTATACACTGACTTGACCTACCAATAAACTAACTGGGTCGACCTCCTAAATAAGTCTAATAACCCAACCACTTAACTCAACCAGGGTCGACCCCACACCGGTGGTCTAATAACCCATCAAATATAAGTTGCGACACTTGCAATACTTGCGACACTTGTGACACTTACAAATACAAATGACGACAATTCCGATTGGAGGAATAGTACATCTCCATCATGCATATAACAAAGTACAAGTGTAATACATAGAAAAATATCTTCCGAAGTTACAAATACATCAACACTGGCCTTGGAGAGAAGACCCCGATATATAACCAACCATGCATAAACTCTCATCTTATAGGAAAGTCGAATAGTCCACACACTATGAAGTTGGCAAACCCACCTATCCTCTGAATAAATAGAAACCCAATAAGCATCGATGATCGAGGCTAGAGCATGTTGTTAATGCAAAATGGAGTAAAGCCTCCTGGAATCATATTACTGAAGCAGGCGACCAAAGCTCATACCCCAATCACAAGAAAAAGGAGTTACCATAGCAATATTCATCTTATACACATCCTGCTAAGGGGTAAGCCCAACCAACTCCATGATGGATGGGCAGACTGAGGGGAGCAAAGAAAATGCATTAACCAAGGAATGCCAATCCTTCCAAGAGCACACAATTGAATTCCACGGGTGCTGCTAAAAGAAGATGCCCCTTTACTCAAACAACAGGCTTGGAAGCAAGGCATCTCTACAATACAACTAACCTAAATCCTATATCTCCAAGCAGGACATCTAGCCAAATCCCATCCTTCTCTACTACTACCATTTGTGTTTCATGGAACTGTTATCACACCATAGTAGCTGGGCTACTATTCTTGCTGAGCAAATATCTGCACTTTTCGGAGCTTTGCTTTTACAAAGATCAGCTATGATGAGCTTGTTATTTGAGATCACTTATGGATCAGAGCAGTATATTGTATCAGACTTTTACTAGACCTTGTACCAAGGCTAAGCCTTGAGAGCTTAGATTTGATGACCGATGTGACCCTTTGTTCCATACAGTTTCAGTTCAGTGCCCAGTGATATTATTGCAGCAATGTTTCAGGTGTTTATTGATGATTATTATGATATGATGTGACCTATGGACTTCTGATTATTGGCTTTGGATTATTATCTTGTTGTTTTAGTCATCTTCATAGCATTGACTTGGTATATGATTCATGATGTGGCAGTACTATTTAAAATAAAATGAAATATCTTGGATAATGTTATAAATATAAAATGGATGTATTACTTGCACAATTAGGTTTTCTGACAATACTCATCGGTTTCATTACCCTCCTATGAGCATAGATATGGTCTTTCTTGACATCCTTGTCTGCTAGCTTAGGCAACACATTCACTTGACTCCATCCATCCATGACCTTCCTGATTTGGCTTTCACCCTTGACTTGCCTTCTTGACTTCTTGATACCGAGGACTTCCCCATTTCTACCTCTGTGTTGGGCCGCATCAAAGTTTGTTTTGTGTCTCGGCTCTGAGTTGGCGACAGAACTTGCCTTTGGTGAGTTGGATTGTATGCCTAAATCATTCTGGTCGGTTTTCCCGATGTTTGGCACAATGTTATCTTTCAGGCCTGCTCTGATACCATGTTAAGTTTTTACTTGTTTAGCATAATAACATTAAACAATATAATCACTGAAAGAAAGACAAGCACAGCAATCACAAAGAACACAGAATGGTAGCCCATTTCGCTATGTGCAGCCAAAGACAATAGAGTGAGGATGGTAGCCCATTTTGCTATGGGGAAGAAAGTCTCCTCATAGTCAATGCCTTCTTTCTATGTAAAACCTTTCACCACAAGCCTCACCTTATGCTTGTCAAGTGAGCCATCTGATTTGTACTTATTCTTGTAGACCCACTTGCAGCCAATTGGTTTGGTTCCAAATGGAGGGTCCACCAACTTCCACATCCCATTCTTGATGAGAGCATCATATTCATTTTGCATAGCTTCTTTCCACTCATCATGAGCAACAGCTTCTTCAAAGAAGTCGATTCGAGTTTAGCAGATAAATTCAATTCTCGATAATACAAAACATCCATATCTTCTACATCACCTGAATTTGAATTATCTGTATCTCATCCATATTGTCTGGTCGAACTTCTCAATCCCGTCTCTCCAACTTCATCAGGATGAACACTTTTCAAGTGTCTTTGTGACCCACTTTGAAACTTTCCATGAAGGTCCAAGTTGCTCAGTTGGTGGTGCTTCATTGTCTTCAAGATTCGGTCTTCCAATTCTCTCAATCACATCATCCAATTGAACCTCTCGTTTTGATGAAGTGGTAAGAACTTCTATATTAGAGGGAGATGGTGCTGCAAAAGGAGAATCCAAAGATTGATCCAAGATAGGAATCCCCCCTTCAAGATGTGGAATCTCATTATCAAATTCATAAAAGGCCTTTACATGGGTAAATTTTTTTAGACGATCAAGCTACCTCTCAATAGACTCATCATTTTTATTAATTTCAAGAAAAATGACATCTTTGGAAATTATAAACTTTTTGTGTACCTCATCATAAAGACTATATGCATTGGTGGTGTTTGAGTACCCCAAAAAGATGCACTTTCGAATCCTTGCACAGAGCTTGTTTCTTTGTTCCTTTGGAATTAAGGTATAACAGGTGGAATTAAAGACCCTGAGATGCCTCACCAAAGGAATGCAGCCATACCACGTTTCATATGGAGTCTTGTTTGCTAGAGCATGAGTTGGACTTCTATTCCTCAAATAAACTGCACATAAAAGTGCGGCACCCCAAAACATCAATTTCACATTCTTGAAAAAATAGCATCGAGTGTTATTCAAATGTGTTCTATTCATTCTTTCTACCACACCATTATGTTGAGAATTGTATGGAACTGTAGTTTGATCCCTAATCCCATGTTGACGAAGTTTTCAAATTCATTAGAAGTGTATTCTTTTCCATTATCGATATGGAGGGTGCCGATGTGAGATTGTGCTTCATTTTCAATCCATAACATGAAAAAAATTTAATGTTTCATATGCCTCAATTTTTTGCATTAATAAATATACCCAACACATCCTAGTGTAATCATCAACAAATGTCATGAAGTATTTAGTACCATTTGCTAAAGGAACGGGCATGGGGCCACATAGGTTAGAGTGTATCAACTCTAGTTTTCTACATGCTCTCAAATTTGACTCATGAAAAGGTTGCTTACTATGTTTGCCAAGAATACAAGCATCGCATTGTTGCAGCTTCTTTGGAATGGTGGGCAAACTAGAAATACCATTCTTTTTTTACAATCGAAGACTATCATAGTTGATGTGTTCATATCTAGCATGCCATAAAAGACTGGAAGAAAATGTACCTTCTTCATGCTGAGAGAGGCATGCAAAATTCTGAGCTCTTGCAGATGTTCCTTTCCGCTTCAACAGTTTCTCATCTTCATATCCTGTCATCATGACCTGGTTGTCAAAGGATCTCCTTATCTCAACTTTCCCATCGAACATGTGGATGGAATGGCCTTGTTGTCGAATGTGTACTAGGGACAACAAGTTTCTCTACAACTTTGGAAGATAGAGAACATTATACAACAAAAAGTCAAGGAATCTAGGTAATTTGAGCATGATGGACCAATTCCCTTGGGCTTGAGGTTGGACTTATCTGCAAAATACATAACACTGTCTACATTGTGATCCAATTCTTCAAAAAAATATCTTCTAAATATCATGTGAGAGGTTGCACCAATGCCAATCAGCCAAGTATCTCTCCAAGATGCAAATGAATTATTGAATGTGACTTCAGTTATTCCAACATTACAATGTGCAACAATAAAGTGAGCAAATTCAAGAGCTTTACCTTTCTCTTCTTTTTAATGGTTATGCTTCTCTTTAATCATCTCCCATGGGGCCCAACAATGTACTGCATCATGTCCATTCTTGCCAAAGCGGCCACAATGAAGGTCAGGTCTCTTGTTGTGATTGTTTCTACCCTCCATGCCTCTGAAATTCTTTCTTCCACGTCCTCTCTTACTATTTTCTCCTTTAGAAGAATCATTTGAATGATTCTTCCATTTCTGGGCAAGGTACAAAGTCTCTCCAGTGAGCTAAATTGCCTTCTTTCCAAAGGCTTTCTCTCTTTCCGCAATCTTCTATACCAGAGTGTCAAAAGTGAGGTCTTTCAATTTACCACTAGCTTGAAGTGATTCAAGGTAGTGTGAATATGTGGCGTCGAGGAACTTGACAAAGGAAATCAGAGAAAGGTCTACCTTTGGATCAGTGGCATTGATGTCATGCATGATTTCTCTTATCTCAAATGTTACAGTCATGGGATCATTGTCCTTCACCTCTAGGTTGAAGAGCTTCAACATCAACTGAATTAGCTCCAATTCTAAATGTGAGTCATACAAATTTTTTAACTTCTTTATGGCATCATAAGAGTTTTTAGCAACTGTTATATGCTAAGTCACCTCTTCACTTACTGTAGCAGCGATCAGTGCATATGCCTTCTTGTCTATGCTCTTCCATATGGAAACCTCTTTGTCTCTTGTAGGTTGTTTTCGTGCAGTGATTATAAGGCCATCCATTGTTCCAACAATTTCTCCTTCACAATGCCATCTCATAGATCGTTGAAGATGAGCGTGTGCTTAATCTTCCTCAACCATTCTGGGTAGTTGTCCTTGTTAAAGTTACAGCATCATGAGTCATTCTCCAAGTCAACCTTGTGCGCCAGGACTGAGCCTCGTGTGTCGAGGTAGTGCCTTAGGGAGCTTGAGTTGGACTCAGGAAACTTGGAGTAGATTCTTGAGTTGGACTCAAGAATGACTAATCCTTATGTGTAAAGGTTAAGTCTCATGTGTTTAGGTATGTGCTTTGTATGTCAAAGTGATGATGTTGTATAGTCTTGCTTATCAAGGCTAAGGTCTTGTGTGTCAAGACAGATCCTCATGTGTTGAGGTGGTGCCTCATGTGTTGAGGTAATGCTTTGCATGTCGAAGCATGAATGGTGTGTGATGTACTACTAACCATGGTTGAGCTATTAAGTCTCCTTTAGAGACTGGCCACCTCTAGAGTGAATTACTTTACCATATAACCACTTGGAACAATGGTACAACAAGATGATCACATCATTGGAAAAATCTCCGGAGTATATTTGATATGATAAATAAAGTAAAGATGGCATAAGTGGATCATGCAAATAAGACAAGAGATGAAGATAAGATATGTTAAGATAAGAGAGAACTCGAATTGTTCACTTCAGTGATCAAGAAAGACTTCAATTAATTAAGAGAATACTCAAATTGTTTACTTCAATGATGTTAACAAGAAAGACTTCAATTAATTAAGAGAGAACTCGAATTGTTTACTTCAGTGATGTTAACAAGAAAGACTTCAGTTAAAAGAGTTAACTAAGTGATAACAAAGAAGATCTAGTTAACTAAGTGTTTGCATGACGACACTTGAGTTAACTAAGTATTTGCATGACGACACTTGAGCTAAACTAAAAGACAACACTTTAGTGGTCTAAGCATCCAGTTGAAGGCGAGTTCATCCTAAAGTAGAAGATCTAATTAACTAAGTATTTGTATGACAACACTTGAGCTAAACTAAAAGACAACACTTGAGTGGTCTAGCATCCAGTTGGAAGGCGAGTTCATCTTGAAGTCAAAGGCTATAAATTAAGCCAAGAATGAGATGTATGATACACTTATAATGCAGGCTTTGATGAGATCAAGATGAAGAGCGAATCTCTCTTGAAGGAAGTGTGCATGTGACCAAAACTACGAATTGGTCTTAGTGCAGAATCAGCAACTGGGTTCTTCTATTATTCTCTCTTCTCTCTTGCTCTATAACTGCACCAGGGGTGCTTGGTATTTCTCTCCGATAATGCACCAGGGGTGCTTGATGTAATTTGCTCATTGTAAAGACATTCTCTACTATCTATCAATATTATAAGGAAGATTTTGCTAGGGTTTTCTCCCTCAAGTACTAGAGGGTTTCCCTAGGGTAAATACTGTGTCTCATGTGAATGCTTATGCATTTGATTATTCATTGATTTCAAGTTCTATATAATTCCGCATTAAGATAAAAAATTCAACATGGTATCAGAGCTCAAGGCGTGAATGAGCTCAGTTTTGCAGTCAAGCTTGAGCCTACGTTGATCCTGGGTAGTAAAAGTTGAGCACAGTACTTGAAGAATAATGGCTTCAATCTCAGTAAGACCAAAAGATCGACTTGAAGGAACTTCGAACTTCAATACTTGGAAGGCCAGTAGTCTAAATATCCTGGAAGAGCATGATCTAGATGGATACATATCGAATGTTGTTGAAGAGCCTTCTTCTAATGTTGGGCGCATTGCTTTCAAGAAGAATCAAGCCAAAGCAAAGAGAATCATTTATGATTCTGTGAAAGACAATTTGATGCCGGTGATTATTCCATTGAAGACTGCAAAGGAGTGCTTCGACACCTTGACAAATCTTTATGAGAAGAAGGCTCCCAGTCAGAATAGAGCTTTGAAGAATAAGCTTCGTAATCTAAATATGGAGAAGGAAGAAACTGTTGCTTCCTTCCTCACAAATATCTCTCAAGTAAGAGATCAACTCACGAGCATTGGAGTTACTGTCGAAGATGATGATCTTATTCAGACTGATGTCGATGGTCTCCCATCCTCATGGGAGACATTCTTGGTTTCTGTTAATGGTTGAGAAGTGCAACCAAACTTTGAAATATTGTGGCATGATTTCCTTCAAGAAGAAGGGCGAATTCAAAGCAAAAATGCTTCCTCCAAGGAAGAGAACCTTGCTCTTGCGATAAGGACAAAGAGAGGAAAGAAATCATTTTCTCGAAAGAAGTTTCCTCATCAAAAGGAAGAAGAATACAACAAAAACTTTGATAAGTCTAAAGTCAAATGCTTCAACTGCAATAAGAAACGCCACTTTGCAAGGGACTTCCATGCAAAGCAAAGAGGAAAGTTCAAGGGTAGATTTCATGCTTCTACTACTACAGAAGATGAACCTACAAGAAAGAATTCTTCCAATGATCAAGAGACAAGGAAGGAGTACTATCTTTTCTCAGCTCTAGCTAGATCCATTACAACTAATGTTGAGACATAGTTGGGTAGATAGTGGTGCATCAAAACACATGATTGGATATAGGAGCGCTATCACATATCTAAAGGAAAAGAAGTTCTCCTATCAAGTGGAGCTTGGAGATAATACCACCTATTCGATCCAAGGAGTTGGATCCACTTCCTTTCAGTTGAATTCAGGTGATGTAATCCATGTTGATGATATTTTGTATGTTCTTGGTCTGAGGAAAAACCTCTTGTCTGTTTCAGTTCTAGAAGATAAAGGTTTCAAAGTAATCTTTATGGACAACATAGCGCTCTTGTGGCCTAAGAATTCAGACTTGAATTCTGCAGCTGTGATTGGAGTTAGAGAGGGAGGTCTCTACAAAGCTCCTGGAAAGTTCATTAAAGCCATGATCCATGACACAGTCAATCCTTGTGAATTGTGGCATAGGAGGCTTGGTCATCTTCATTTCAAAGCGCTACCTCGCTTACAGAAGATGGTAAAAGGTATGCCTGTATTTCAATCTGAGCATAATGTTATTTGTAGAGGTTGTGCTCTTGGTAAGAACATCAAGAAAAGCTTTCGATACAGTACTAAAAGATCTAAAGGGATCCTAGACTTGATCCATTCAAATCTATGTGGTCCCATGTCTGCACCATCCTTGAGTGGTTATCTGTACTATGTGCTTTTCATAGATGACTTCTCTCGCAAGTCATGGATCTATTTTCTGAAGGAAAAGAATGAAACTTTCAACAATTTTCAAGAGTTTAAAGCACTAGTTGAGAATCAGACTGGAAAGCACATTCGTGCTTTGAGATCTGATAATGGAGGAGAGTTCAAGTTTCATGAGTTTAATGACTTCTGCTGAGAGACAAGGATAAGAAGACAGTTGATTGTACCTTACAACCCCCAACAGAATGGGGTGGCCAAAAGAAAGAATAGGACAATCTGTGAGGCTGCAAAAGCTATGATGTGTGATCAAGATTTGACACCTCCTTATCGGCAAAAGCCTCCAACACTGATGTTTATATTCAGAACAGAAGCTCGCATGCTATCCTGGGAGAGAAGACTCCTGAAGAAGTTTTCAATGGTGAAAAACCGAATATTGGACACTTGAAGATTTTCGGTTGTCCTGTCTACATTCATGTGCCAAAAGAGAAGAGGACAAAGATGGAGCCATCTGAAAAGAAAGGCACATTTGTTGGATATAGCGAATCCTCCAAAGCTTATAGAATCTATGTTCCAGGTCAAAGGCACATTGAAGTCAACAGAGATGTAACATTTCATGAAGAGGTTTCCCCCAAGCGCTCTAAAGAATTTCAGTGTGATTCATATATGGAGGAGCACGAGACTCCCATGATGGAGGATCCATGTTCTAGTTCTCCTCTTTCAGATGTTGAGAGGGAGAATCCAGAAGAGTCCTTAGATCCGCTTGATCCTGAAGAGCCAGTAGAACTGGTAGAAAGATCACTTGATGAACCTCCTGCTAAGAGGAGATCTGTCTGGTGTCGAGACATTCTGCAAGAGGCAAAAAAGCGTGGAGCACCAACAAGCACATCCAAAGAGCGAAGGAGACCTGAAAGATATTCATTATATGTAGCACAAATGAGTCACATCAGTGATTCAGAACCCACCACCTATGAGGAAGGTACTAAGCAGCAAGTATGGAAAGATGCCATGGTGGAAGAATACAAATCCATCATGAAGAATGGTGTGTGGGAAGTGGTTCCTAAACCTGAATGGAAGTTAATAGCAACTTCAAGTGGCTTTATAAAATCAAACATGTAGTTGATGGCAGTATTGAAAAATATAAAGCCAGATTTGTGGCTCATGGTTTCTCACAGAAAGAAGAAATAGACTATGATGATACATTCACTCATGTGGCCAGGTACACTACTATTCGAGCCATGATTTCACTTGCCTCAGTTCTGGGGTGGAAGCTTCACCAGATGGATGTGAAGACTGCCTTTCTCAATGGTGAAGTTGATGAAGAAGTATATATAAAACAACCTGAGGGGTTTGTAGTTCATGGGATGGAGTCCCATGTATGCAAACTTAAGAAAGTCGTGTATGGGCTTAAGCAGGCCTTGAGGGCTTGGTATTCAAGGATTGACAACTATCTTCGGATCTTGGGCTGACAGCTATCTTCGGATCTTGGGCTTCTCCAAAAGCGAAGTTGACCCCAACCTGTACTTCAAGGTTGTGAAGAACCAACCACTGATCTTGGTTCTCTATGTTGATGACTTGTTCCTTACTGGAGAAGAACAACAGATAGCTCGGTGCAAGAGGGAGCTCACTTCTGAATTCGAAATAAAAGACTTGGGTCTTATGCACTACTTTCTTGGTCTGGAAGTTTGGTAAAGGAAAGATGAGATCTTTCTTTCACAAGGAAAGTACACAGTTGATGTGTTGCGTGTTAATTTTTTATAGAGTTAGGGTTTAATGCATAAAATAAACAATCAATGTACTTTAATGCAAAATCACTTTTAACATTTAACAACTAGTACTAAAAATTAAATAGTACAGCAGTAGCTCTAGTAAAACATAATTTTCATCTCTTTCAACTTCTCACCTTTAACACTACCAAATGGTCACCGTGTTAAAGTAATCTTCGGTAACATGTAATCAATAATAAAATAATAAACTTGTTTAATTAGCAATAAAAGAGATAGGTGAAGACACTTACCTGGGTGTGGAACCTTTCCTGTAATATACTCAGAAATGTTACTTTCAGAAAAGGGATTGTGCCTCTCAGAGGCTAGTCAATACTAGGAACCAGCTAACCCTACAAGAGGGTATGTACAAACCAGAGAGAGAGATGACAGGGCTGAGGTACAGTCAATCAGAAGTGGTCAGAGATCGTCAAAAACACATTGGCAGTACCAAGACTCAATACAAGAGATCTGATCAAAAACTCAGCACAAGATGTAAACTAACAAAGTCACAACACAACAGATCTGACTTTAAATAAGTCTTAATCACAGAGGATCAGACCTCAACAAGGTCTTAGTACAAAAACCAAACCAAGAAACAGGTCTCAGCAAATTAGATCAGGTTTAGGGCACTTTATGAAACAAAGAGCAGACCCCAACAGTTATGGCCTCCAAAGAGATACTCGGATCTGTTCTAGAGCAAGTTGGTTGATAAGTACAAAAATTAGATCAGATCCCAAGGCTCACTGCCTTCACCAAATTAAACTTTCAGGCCTCACGGCCTCCACAGAAATACAACCAACAGACTAAGTCAAAAACCTTACGGCCTCCACCAACAGATGGATCTAGGGCTTAAGACTGAGTCTTAAGGTCACAGACTAAAGGTCTGGCAGAAGTAAAGGAGATCTAAGCTAAAAGATCAATGGATAGAACCCACAACTAGTAGATCAGGTCCTCTATAGGTAGATCAAAGCAGATCGGACTTCCACAAAATCCAAGGTGAGCAGAACAAGAAGCTAACAAGCTCAGAACTGTCACGACCTCCTTTAGTCAGGTTAATAGAACATGACTTAACATAGAACAAACCTTGAAAGCTCACAAACATAAAAAATAAAGTTTGAACTTGATCAGCAGGTGGGAGACAAACAGACTCAAAAAGAGCAGCTGAAATAACTTTGACGTCAAGCAGAGAAAGGGGCAATTAGGGATGATGGATGATAAAGATAAGTCTTCAATATATATAGAAGCAAGATCTTCTAGAAAGGTCCAACTTAGTTAAGTTAGGGTTCCATTAAGTTAGGAAGGAACCACTTAATAAAAAATAAAAAATAAAAAATAAAAATAAAAGAGTAATAAAAAAACATAAATCATAAGTAGGGTTCTAGGGTCATTTAGGTGAGGGTACAATGACCCAAAATAACATAGGTGTGGGTACATGGCCCATAATAACATAAGTGAGGGTACATGACCCATGACCCTTAGGACCAAGGGTATACCATAAGGTGGTCAAATAACCATAGTACCCATAGGACCAAAAACATCAAGGTATAAGTCAAGAAACAATTTAAAGTGGGTAAAAGACCCCACTAACCACAAGTCAAAGACAAGGGTACCACGAGATCAATAAACAACGCGGTGTAAGGACCAAAAGTAAATCAACCAAGGTGGGGAAGGTACAACCAGTCATCTCTCTCTCAAATGTACAAATGTTCCATATAACCTGAAAGTTCATCATCACTGTAAAGGAAGGGTCCACACGGATGATGTGATCATGTGGTCCTCTAGACTGCTCCTAAGCTCAAATGTTAGTGGCTTCATCAAGGGGTGGCCAGTCCCTTGAGAAGACCATCTAACTCAACCATCTCGAAGACCTAGGAGAAGAGGACATCACACATCATCATCTTGGTAACTGACCAAGAACCTCCATGCTCAAGCAATGGCTCTCAGCCCTAGGCTGAGCTTTTAGTCCTAGACTGAAACCACCTGCAGGACCTACTTGGTCCTTGTGACCAAGAATCTACCTGGTCCTAGACCAAGATGTCTCTGTCTCAACCTGCAGGATCTACTTGGTCCTGGTGACCAAGAAACTGTATGGTCCCAAACCAGAATACCCTAGAGACAAATAGGGGCCCTAGCCACAAGCCAGGGACTTTGCCATGGCATCAACCTGCTTGGTCCCCGACAAAGAACCCCAGGAGACAACTAGGGGCCCTAGGTTACCTTCTAGGGTCTTACTCTCTACTCTACCTGGTTAACATGACCAGGAATCCTAGTTAACTGACTAGGGTACCATCCTCTATGAGAATGGGTCTCGCAGCTGCACTAAAAATTAACACTCTGTCTTAGCAAGAGAGGCATTCTCAACAACACTAAGCTTGTCGAAGACAGAGGCTTAGTCAACACATCTAACAACTGTACCATGTCCTTGTCATGGTGAAACAACCTGTCATTGAATACAGGATTTTCTGAGAGCTTCAAAGAGCTCTGAATGTCAGTAAATACCTTGATCTTATAGATCCACTTAGAAGTTACAACTGACTTCCCTTGTTGTCTAAGAATCACTTTCCACATATCATTATCCATTATTAATTGGATACTTTCTGTCATAGTATCTTTCCAAACCTGAAGTTTGGTTGTCTCCATATCAGTGGTTGATCCTGAATCAGCAACATGGCTCCCACTGGAGCATCCTTGGAACCTCTCAATAGGCTCCTTAATGAGATCAACTGAAGGCTTCTTGGCCTTCTCCCTCTGCTTCTCTGAACAAGAAGTATCATAGGCTTCCATATCTGAGTTACCGAAAGACTCCCTCTTGATCTCTGAAACTTGACAGGGGTTATTCATTAGAGCTTTAACAACATGTCCTGAGACCTTGTAAAGGTCCCCCTCACGAACACCAATCTCAATAGCTGATCTCATATTTCC
This sequence comes from Larix kaempferi, assembly GCA_027924585.1. NCBI lineage: Eukaryota > Viridiplantae > Streptophyta > Pinopsida > Pinales > Pinaceae > Larix > Larix kaempferi. Next base: position 15,464,017 of record BSBM01000050.1, on the reverse strand, counting down.
ACCTTTAGTCCATACTAGTGCCTTTCCTTCTGAGAAAGCTACAGAGAACCCCATGTCTTCTAAAATTGCCACTGAAAGAACATTCTTCTTTAAACCAGGAACATATAAAATTTCCTCAACATGAATTAACGTACCTGAATCAAGCTTTAAGGCAGTTGCACCAAGTCCTTTGATTTCAAAGGTACTTCTATTTCCCTTCTCCACTTTCTCATTAAACTTCTTGGCCTTGTAACCCATAAGAGCCCTTTTGTATCCAGTCATATGCTTGGTGGCCCCATTGTCTATCCACCATGGGTCTGATGAGTTGGAGATGCAACCTGAGAGTGTTGAAATCAAGAAGAACTCTCTTTGATCTTTTTCTTTGGTCTCAGCTTTAAATTTCTTTTGTTGAGGCTCTTCTTCTTCTGTAGCAGTTGAAGCATGATGCTTCCCTTTATGCCAATTTCTATTAGGAGGATTTCTACAATCGTTTGCATAATGACCAAGCTTGCTACATTTAAAACATCTTACTTTTGACTTATAAAAGTGCTTACCTTGAGGTCCCTTACCTTTGTTCTAGTGCTGAGGGAGACTTCTTCCTTTATTTGTCTTGGCAGCAAGAGCATGATTCTTTTCAGCTGGAGGCCTAGATCTACTCTAGATTTTGCCTTCTTCTTCTAGGAAATCATGCCACAACCTGTCAAAGCTTGGTTGTATTCCTCTTCGATTCACTGCTGAAAGAAATGTCTCCCAAGATGTAGGAAGACCATCTACTGTTGTTTGCACAAGATCATCATCATCTACTTCAACTCCAATTGCCATGAGTTGAGCTTTTATCTGAGCAATCTTTGAGAAGGAGGCAACTGATTCCTTCTCCTCCATCTTCAATGAACGAAGTTGCTTCTTCAGGACCCTCTTTTGAGTAGGTGCCTTCTTCACATAGAGATTTGCTAGGGCATCAAAGCATTCCTTAGTTGTCCTTAGAGGAGCTAATATAGGCATCAAATTATCTTTAATTGAGTCAAAGATGACCCTCTTTGCTTTAACTCGCTTCTTCTTAAATGTTGCTCTTCCTTGAGCTATTGTGGGCTTTTCCACAACCCTAGTGACCACCAATTCATCCAAGTCACTCTCCTCCAAAATATTCAAGATCCTAGCCTTCCATGCATTAAAGTTTGAGGCTCCTTCAAGCCTATCTTCTGCCTTCATTGAGTTAGAAGCCATCTCAAACCCTTACCGTCAACTTGCCAAGTACACCTGTAAACATGTAGCCAAGTTGATTAGGACACAAATCCTTACCTTAGGACCTATCTAGATTATGTTAGCCTGCAAAACAGAGTTAGCTACAAGACCTAAGCTCTGAAACGATGTTAATTTTTTATAGAGTTAGGTTTTAATGCAGAAAATAAGAATCAATGTACTTTAATGCAAAATCACTTTTAACATTTAACAACTAGTACTAAAAATGAAATAGTACAGCAGTAGCTCTAGTAAAACATAATTTTCATCTCTTTCAACTTCTCACCTTTAACACTACCAAATGGTCGCCGTGTTAAAGTAATCTTCAGTAACATGTAATCAATAATAAAATAATAAACTTGTTTAATTAGCAATAAAAGAGATAGGTGAAGATAATTACCTAGGTGTGGAACCTTTCCTGTAATATACTCAGAAATGTTACTTTTAGAAAAGGGACTGTGCCTCTCAGAGGCCAGTCAATACTAGGAACCAACTGACCCTACAAGAGGGTATGTACAAACCAGAGAGAGAGAGATGACAAGGTTGAGGTACAGTCAATCAAAAGTGGTCAAAGATAGTGAAAAACACATTGGCAGTACCAAGACTCAATATAAGAGATCTGATCAAAAACTCAGCACAAGATGTAAACCAACAAAGTCACAACACAACAGATCTGACTTTAAATAAGTCTTAATCACAGAGGATTAGACCTCAACAAGGTCTTAGTACAAAAACCAAACCAAGAAACAAGTCTTGGCAAATTAGATCAGGTTTAGGGCACTTTATGAAACAAAGAGCAGACCCCAACAGTTGTGGCCTCCAATGCCTCTCAGAGGCCAGTCAATACTAGGAACCAACTGACCCTACAAGAGGGTATGTACAAACCAGAGAGAGAGAGATGACAGGGTTGAGGTACAGTCAATCAAAAGTGGTCAAAGATAGTGAAAAACACATTGGCAGTACCAAGACTCAATATAAGAGATCTGATCAAAAACTCAGCACAAGATGTAAACCAACAAAGTCACAACACAACAGATCTGACTTTAAATAAGTCTTAATCACAGAGGATTAGACCTCAACAAGGTCTTAGTACAAAAACCAAACCAAGAAACAAGTCTTGGCAAATTAGATCAGGTTTAGGGCACTTTATGAAACAAAGAGCAGACCCCAACAGTTGTGGCCTCCAAAGAGATACTCAGATATGTACTAGAACAAGTTGGTTGATCATTACAAAAATTAAATCAGATCCCAAGGCTCACTGCCTTCACCAAATTAAACTTTCAGGCCTCACAGCCCCCACAGAAATACAACCAGCAGACTGAGAATAAATTCAAAAACCTTACGGTCTCCACCAACATATGGATCTAGGGCTTAAGATTGAGTCTTAAGGTCACGGACTGAAGGTCTAGCAGAAGTAAAGGAGATCCGAGCTAAAATATCAATGGATTGAACCCACAACTAGCAGATCGAGTCCTCTGTAGGTAGATCAAAGCAAATCGGACTTCCACAAAATCCAAGGTCAACAGAACAAGAAGCTAACAAGCTCACAACTGTCGCGGCCTCCTGAAAGCTCACAAACATAAAAAATTAAATCTGAACTTGATCAGCAGGTGGGCGGCAAACAAACTCAAAAAGAGTAGCTGAAATAACTTTGACGTCAAGCAGAGGAAGGAGCAGACCTTGAGATAAAGATGATGGATGATAAAGATAAGTCTTCAATATATATAGAAGCAAGATCTTCTAGAAAGGTCCAACTTAGTTAAGTTAGGGTTCCATTAAGTTAGTAAGGAACCACTTTATAAAAAATAAAAAATAAAAAGTAAAAATAAAAAGTAGAGTAAAAGTAAAAATAAAAAATAAAAAATAAAAATAAAAATAAAAGTCATAAAAAAACATAAATCATAAGTAGGGTTCTAGGGTCATTTAGGTGAGGGTACAATGACCCAAAATAATACAGGTGTGGGTACATGACCCATAATAACATAAGTGAGGGTACATGACCCATGACCCTTAGGACCAAGGGTATACCATAAGGTGGTCAAATAACCATAGTACCCATAGGACCAAAAACATCAAAGTATAAGTCAAGAAACAACTTAAAGTGGGTAGAAGACCCCACTAACCAGAAGTCAAAGACAAGGGTACCACAAGATCAATAAACAACACGGTGTAAGGACCAAAAGTAAATCAACCAAGGTGGCGAAGGTACAACCAGTCATCTCTCTCTCAAATGTACAAATGTTCCATATACCCTTAAAGTTAGCCATCACTGTAAAAGGAAGGGTCCACACAGATGATGTGATCATGTGGTCCTCTAGACTGCTCCTAAGGTCAAATGTTAGTGGCTTCATCAAGGGGTGGCCAGTCCCTTGAGAAGACCATCTAACTCAACCATCTCGGAGACCTAGGAGAAGAGGACATCACACATCATCATCTTGGTAACTGACCAAGAACCTCCATTCTCAAGGAATGGCTCCCAGCCCCAGGCTGAGCTTTTAGTCCTAGACTGAAACCACCTGCAGGACCTACTTGGTCCTTGTGACCAAGAATCTGTCTGGTCCTAGACCAGGATGTCTCTGTCTCAACCTACAGGGTCTACTTGGTCCTCGTGACCAAGAAACTGTCTGGTCCCAGACCAAAATACCCTAGAGACAAATAGGAGCCCTAGCCACATGCTAGGGACTTTGCCATGGCATCAACTTGCTTGCTCCCCGACCAAGAACCCTAGGAGACAGCTAGGGGCCCTAGGGTACCTTCTAGGGACTTACTCTCTACTCTCCCTGGTTAACATGACCAGGAACCCTAGTTAACTGACTAGGGTACCATTCTCTCTGAGAATGGGTCTCGCAGTTGCACTTAAAATTAACATTGCGCAGGTTTGGTATGATAGATTGTAAATCCATGTCTACACCGATGGTTTCTAATCTGAAGAATTGTAAATCCATGTCTACACCGATGGTTTCTAATCTGAAGAAACTACATGAGTCAGATTCTGAATCGGATCTAGTGGATCCTACCATGTATAGACAGCTCATTGGTTCCTTGATGTATTTGATACATAGTAGACCAGACATATGTTATGCAGTGAGTATCTTGAGTCAGTTCATGTTTGAGCCAAGACTTAGACATTGGTTTGTTACCAAGCATGTGCTTAGATACCTTCGAGGTACTATTGCTTATGGACTCAGATATGCATCCAGTGGAGGAGTGATGCTACTTGGTTATGCTAACTCTGACTAGGGTGGTAGTATTGTGGACCGAAAGAGTACATCTAGATTTTGTTTTAGCTTGGGATCAACTATGATCTCTTGGTCCAGCAAGAAGCAAGGCTCCGTAGCTCAAAGTACTACAAAAGCAGAGTATATTGCAGCTAGTACCGCCTACCGAGAAGCTATGTGGCTTAGGAAGCTACTTGTTGGGTTGTTCAGTGAGAAGCTTGAGACTACTGTCATTCACTCTGACAATCAGAGCTACATTAAGCTCTCATAAAACCTTGTGTTTCATGACAATTCGAAGCACATTGAGATGAAATACCACTACATCAAAGACATGGTCCAAAGAGGTGCCGAAAGACTTCAGTACATTGTTACTGATGAGCAAATAGCAGATATGTTGACTAGGCCTCTGTCCATGGCGACATATAGGTACTTCTGAGACAAGCTTGGTATGGCAGAGAATGCCTCCCTCGCTAAGAGGGAGTGTTAAAGTTGCAAGCATCATGAGTCATTCTCCAAATCAATCTTGTGCGCCAAGATTGAGCCTCGTGTGTCGAGGTAGTGCCTTAGGGAGCTTGAATTGGACTCAGGAAACTTGGAGTAGATTCTTGAGTTGGACTCAAGAATGACTAAAAGCCTCATGTGTTGAGGTAAGTGCTTTGTATGTCAAAGTGATGACGTTGTATAGTCTTGCCTGTCAAGGCTAAGGTCTTGTGTGTCAAGACAGATCCTCATGTGTTGAGGTGGAGCATCATGTGTTGAGGTAATGCTTTGCATGTCAAAGCATGAATGGTGTGTAATGTACTACTAACCATGGTTGAGCTATTAAGTCTCCTCTAGAGACTAGCCAACTCTAGAGTGAATTACTTTAGCATATGACCACTTGGAACGATAGTAGAACAAGATGATCACATCATTGGAAAAACTTTCGTAGTATATTTGATATGATAAATAAAGTAAAGATGGCACAAGTGGATCACGCAAATAAGACAAGAGCTGAAGATAAGATATGTTAAGATAAGCGAGAACTCGAATTGTTCACTTCAGTGATCAAGAAAGACTTCAGTTAATTAAGAGAACTCAAATTGTTTACTTCAGTGATGTTAACAAAAAAGACTTCAGTTAATTAAGAGAGAACTCGAATTGTTTACTTCAATGATGTTAACAAGAAAGACTTCAGTTAAAAGAGTTAACTCAGTGATAAAAAAGAAGATCTAGTTAACTAAGTGTTTGCATGACGACACTTGAGTTAACTAAGTATTTGCATGACGACACTTGAGCTAAACTAAAAGACAACACTTGAGTGGTCTAGCATCCAGTTGAAGGGTGAGTTCATCCCGAAGTAGAAGATCTAATTAACTAAGTATTTGCATGACGACACTTGGAAGGCGAGTTCATCTTGAAGTGAGAAGGCTATAAATTAAGCCAAGAATGAGATGTATGATACACTTGTAATGCAGGGTTTGATGAGATCAAGGTGAAGAGCAAATCTATCTTGAAGGATGTGTGCATGTGACCAAAACTACGAATTGATCTTAGTGCAGAATCAGTTGTTGGGTTCTTCTATTATTCTCTCTTCTCTCTTGCTCTGTAATTGCACCAGGGGTGCTTAGTATTTCTCTCCGATAATGCACCAGGAGTGCTTTATGTAATCTGCTCATTGTAAAGACATTCTCTGCTATCTATCAATATTCTAAGGTAGATTTTGTTGGGGTTTTCTCCCTCAAGTACTAGAGGGTTTCCCTAGGGTAAATACTTGGTCTCATGTGAATGCTTATGCTTTTGAGTATTCATTGATTTCAAGTTCTACTATAATTCCACATTAAGATAAAAAATTCAAAAGTCCTTGCCGGTGAACGCTGCTTCGACAATAGAATCCAAGGAATGCACCTTTGACAACAAACTTTGCAATGGAAAATATAGTCTCTACAACAAACAATGAAAATTATACAAGGTGCAGGTCGAAGTATCTGCAACCGGTTACAGTCTAGTACAATAAAATATTGATAATACCTACTGCAATAAACTATATGTAGTACAATCTACTGCAATACAATAGCTATCAACAATGAGGTTATTCGTTCTACTATGGGTTTATTTGTGTATTCTGAGCTTACACTGAGGAGATGAAATTTGAATACCTTCAACAATGGCGTATGCTTAATACTAGTATGCAAAGGTAGATACCAACATGCTAACAGAGGTAATATGCAAAGGTAATACTAATGAGTAAGGAGCCAAATACCAAATAGCACACATACCAACATTCTCATCAAAATAACATCTTAATCGTAAATAACTCCATCTTAATCGATTATTTAAAACAGCGAAAGATTTGCCCCTGTAAACATGGGAAAGTGTGCCCCTATGCAGTTGTCATGAATATATGCTTCTTAGACTTCAACCAGATAGTGTTATATCTTTCACATTTGCTCACATTGCATAGAAAGGAGAGAGAGACGTCGAGGAAGAGCAGGGAAGAGCAGTTTGCAAAAATGATTTGTGGTCATAATTTCACAAATGTGTAATAGTTGGGGGTGAGAGTAATACCAAATGTCACTTCTAATAGCACAATACACTACGTGGAGGAGGTGAATACAATTCAGATACTTTCACGATAGCAAATACCATTCACCCCACCAACCACAAATCGGAATGCAGTTAAACACAGACAAAACACAGACAATATAAAGAAGGGTTTGCAAGCGATAACATAAGTCAAGCACAGGTGAGACTTGGCGTCTTGGCGCACAGGTGATACCACTACCAGCAAAGTGATACATCGGAATGAATACCTCGCAACACACGAAGGTGATGATATGAAGACTCCCACACACCAGAGCAAAGGTGATACATCAACTAACCACACAATACAACCACGCAATACCACTGAGGATATTACAATGATACTTAGATGTAGTTGTACTCAGAGGTAATACAACGAGTTCTAAGACAGAAGATAATAGAAATTAGGGTTATGCAGAGGTAACAGAGCAAATACCAAAGGGAATGCATGCAAAGGAGAGGTCTACAACTATACACCACTTATAAGAGAGGTTGTGCATGAGTACGCAAGTCTAAATGAAACCTGAGGAGACAGAAACATACTTCTGAGTGACAGTACTCAAAGGAGTGACAAAGACGTGGTCAGAGACAATAAGTATTAAAAGAGTGAAACGCCCAGGTTTGCAGAGAATAAGTCAAATGGCAGACTGGGGAGGCAGTGACAAACTGAGGAGAAGGCAAACTGTCAAGTCTGGGAGTTGGTAGACAGACAGGAAAAACATGGAGTTATCACAAGAGGACCAGGCTCTGATACCACTGTCGGGCTTGAGGAATAACTCCAAGCTTGATTTTATTGAGCATGGATGCTCTTATTTATACAGCTAAGAGAAGTGACCTTTGGGCTTCAGATTCCCAAGGTACGTACCTCTTCATTTCAATAACTGAAAACTAATAACTACGAATATTTTACAACATTTACAAGTGAAACCATAATCCCTATGGATTAGGTTTCCAACAACAACATTTAGGACTCCTAACACCATACTTGTTTCTTTAATAAAATACCATGTATGCCTTGTCCTACTAACTTATATATGCTAGCTTTACATGTAAGTACTAAATATTAGTTTTAGAATCTTGCTTTTAAAAGTTGAAGCTTGCTTCTAAGTATTAAATTATGAACTTTTGTAACCTTTGTAGAATTGAAAATAGATGTGGAAGAATTGAAGAAAGAATGCATGGGTGTACAAGAGTTTTATCATTGTAAACGTATTTTACTTTTAGTTTTTCTTAACCATTGAGTAATTGTTCTATTAAAATTTTCTTGCAATTTGAAGTGCTTCTAACATTATCGGCATATTTCGTCTGCATTTCATACTTCTAAAAACTACCCATGTCCCCTATTACCAAAAGCAAATAGGAACCAGAAAATAAATATACTTGAACACACATTTTAGTTATCAATGTGTCACTCTTCTCAACTTCACTAGAGATGTGAAGAACATAACTTGTCATTTGCCTGCATTTTTAGTGACTCACACTATGAAAACTGAATGGAAATATGGGAATGAACAAAAAGTGACCAGAAAACATCACATGATTTTCATTATTAACAATCAGGGAAAACATTGCTTTATGTGATAACATAAGTATATAAATAAGCTAAGTGTGATATTTGCAGCTTCTTATTGCAGAAAAATAATGTTTCGATTATTCTGGACTGTTGGAGGTTTTGATGATATTTCAATTTGCAGTGGGTTTTATTTTGAGAGCTTCAGATCTTGTTGGGTTTATATGTACTGTTTCTAGATATTGGTCTGTTTTGGTTGGGAAAAGGGATTATGATGTGATTATTATGAGGTCTGATTAGTGATGTAATATGTGAGGGCCTGTACTAGGCATATATGCTATGTTTTTTGAACTGCTGGAAGGTCTATTGTATTAGAGGTTATGTATATCCTGATTTTGGGATGTAATAAAGAGATCTGGGTCATGTTATGAAGCATATGAAGAATGTTATTCCACTTGTTGATAAATGGAATTATAATTTTTTCCGTGAAAAAATTATAAGTATATAAATGTTTTAGCAAAGTAAAAAAATGCAAAGAAAATTATGACAGTAACATTAAATGAAAAATGATATCACTACATATTTATTGCTCAGAAATTGAAGGTTAAACCTGCCAGGAACGCTGCAGATTGTGAATCCTCCAACTTCTCCGCTGAAGGATTTTTTCTAATACTGTCCCATCAAATGAATAATCTTCTGTTTGTTCTAAAAGAGAATCTTCATTTAATTTAGCACTCATGCTATCTCTTGCAACAGAGGAACCGTCATTCAGAAAGCCAGCTCCATTCATTTGAGTTCGATCAAGGTATTCTTGAAGGAGACTCTCCACTCGCCTTTGGAGTGCGAGAGGGATGTTAACCTGAAAATATTGATACATTATCTCATATATAAGCTGAAAGTGGAATAAAGGTGCCTAGCTGAAGAAATAAAGGAAAAACATTTCCCTAAGATTGTAAGAAAGTCTGATCCTACCTCCCGTTGTGGGCGCTTGTCATCTAAATCAGGCCTGTAGTTGGGCAAAGGGACCTTGCTTACCACCATCACTTTACCATATTGCTCACTTGAAATTAGCAACAAATTCAACTCAGATTTAAGGAACTTGAAACTATTTCCATCAGCATTGTAAGTGCAATAAGATTTAAAGCTGAGAACAGAATGAAAAATGACAATGGGAAGCACCCAATTTTCTTTAAACTACCTGAAAAGACACATTCTTCTTGCAAGGGCTGCAATTTGCTCATAGTCACGCCGATCATTTTTGTCCTTTGAAACAATTTCCTTCTCTTCATTGTTACGGAGAAGCAAGTTAAGCCTCCATTTCCATTCATCGATATTAGCAACAGACGAGCAAGCCTGCAATTTAAGGACAGAAGAATGTTAAAATCGAACAATCAAACCCAGATATTCCTAAAGTTATGTCTAAGACATGAAACATACAGAATTTGTTTGTACATAGTTGTTGAGTAAAATGTGCAGACTAAAGATTCAGACACAAAACAAAGCCAAATCATAGTCAAACTGCAGTCTCCCTATAAGTATGCAAGAAAAGAAAATGCTGTGATAAGTTATAACCATGCATGATTAGATTCTACACTCAACCAAGCATCAAAACCAAGATAAAAGAATCTAACCCCCTTTTCAAGGATAATGACAAGCTCAATACTGTGTATGACTTCAATCCAAAAGCTTCAGTTTGAACTTCAGCACTTAAAATCCTTTGTTCTTCAATAGCTTATTCCAAACATGTCCAACTTAAAGTCTCCTTTTTGTTCCACAAGATTTATAAAACTTCCAGCCACAAATTTATGTATCAAAGCCTCCGTGTCAAGAAAAATGCAGAGGAAATAATCTAAGGCATGATGGTAGTAAACAAGTTGGGAACAACCTAACATCTATATCATTCGGAACAACTACATCAGCATCAACTCAAGAAAAACAAACTTGGTGTTTAGTCCAACATTAACTCAAAAATAAATCCCATCAATACATGTTTGAAATGCAAAGATACTGTACACTCATAGAGAAGATGGAAGAGAACTTGAAAAAATACAGTAACGAAGGGAAATTGACTGAAACAAACAAGAAGGCAATATAATGACACAGTATGTTACAAACTTACAAAAGTAAGCAAGTGAAAAGTAAAAAACTAGCTCATATAACAGTTAATTAAAAGCAGTAATACATCGTGATGAAACAAGAGGCATAGAAGAACCTGTTCAACGCTGACCAAAACGTATTTATGCAAGGTCCAATTTTTAATGATCGCGGGATGCATAGGGCTGTATCACAGCAACAACAACAAAAAATGGTTCTGAAGTTTCAGGGCTTCAAACAGTGAAATAACTAATAAGCAATCTCAATGGGTTATGTAAAGGCTCTGTCCCTTTCTCGGTTGTCCCTTGGGCCCAAAATTTCATTACTTGTTTCATGGCCTCTAAACCCAACATTTATTATGACCTCAAAATTCAGACTAAGCAACGTTTAATTCGTGGTGGACCAGTTTTAAAAGACAACTACTGGGTTTAAAAAATGCAAAACAGAAAAATAGGAAAATGTTTTGTGATTTCAAATCCCAAAACTTGATATCCCCAACATGAAGTCCAAGTACTGAAAACTATTGGTACTAACATGCTGGCATAGGGTCAAATCTTCCCAAGGACACCCACAACCATGAGGTCAATGCAACAATCATTCCTGCAGCATTAAAAAGGAATAAAAAATAGTGCGTTTTTTGCAGCAGCTCATTGACTTTGCACATTCATCAGGGACTCAAGGCATGCAAAGGCATCTAATGAACTTTTGCCATTCACCACCAACTCCTCATTTAAGTTTTAAAGGACTTCGTTGGATCCTTTTGGGAGGGTGATTTGGAAAGCACACTGGGTTTCCAGGGCAGCTATTAGCGAAATTGTAAGCTGATAGCATATGATAATAAAAAATTCCCAAACAGACAGTGCGGACCTCCCATGTGGTAAGAACGTCCGTGCCTAAGAAACATGGAATTACTGCTTGAGTACTTCGCTTCGCCAATTAAATTTCATTTATCCTCTTACATCCACACAAGCCTTTGGTCTACAGAATAATACAAAATAGCATTGTAGGTTAGAGAGATTTTGGAACTAGGCTCTGTGACCTAGGACTTCGATTGCTAAATTTCTAATATATAAATATTTCGGTTGTTAAGAGTTGCAGGATTGTCTCGTATTTGGTGCATTGATAGTTGTTTCGGGCATTTATGTAGTTTGTCCATCTTCGTAATTGATTTTGGAAGTTATTCGCCACGATTGAGTTACTCAATTGCTGGGCAGTTTTTCTATATTCCTTCGAACATTGGGCACCGCGACTCGCCAAAGACATTTATTTGTTTCCACGGTTGAGCCAGTGCAGTGCCCAGAGTTATGAACATTTCATTTGCAGATATTCTTCACGCATATTGAATTCAAGCACACAGAAAACCTAAGTACCCCTACCATGAGCTCCGAACAAATAAAATACAGAGTGTAGGAAGAGGGCATGAGGATGAAGCTGACATTGTGCTTTTCAAACTCGCATTCGTATTCGTCGTCAGAGTACTGTTCGACGGTGGCGTTATGCCGCCCACAAAACTGTCTTATTCTTCCGGCCAAAAAGCTGAAACTTCCACTGGGTTTTCTTCCATCCAATACTCCTGTATCACAGAGCAGACGCCCTCCATTCGTGCTTCCAAGGCCGTATGGGAAACCCGACGGCCTTACCAATGGCGACTTGCGTAGGAATCTCTGTATTATTGTTCCATAATTAGACATTGCCGGACACTAAAACAGCGTTCCCATTGCCAATATTTATCCAGTTGAACATACTATATGAATTGCGGACTATAATTTGACCATGGGGATAAATGTCGATTCAAAGACCAATTGGGGATCTGTAATTTGACCATGCGGATAAATGTTAATTCAAAGACCAAATGAAGATCTCTATGTGGATATATCTTGTAAGGGAGGGTTTTAGCTGATAAACCCTTCCATCTAAGTCGAAATCTAGCCACCGGCCATCATGGTAACATTTTTTTCTGTTATTTTTAGTATTTTTTTTTTTCATTTTTAGTAGTTCAATATTTATATTTAGAAAATTATTTTTTATATTCACATAAACTTATACAACAGACTAAGAATAATATATACCATGCTTATCCTAACTTCCTTGGAGACTAAATAAAGTATAAATGAAATTAGACTAACATAAATTAATTTTAAACTTGGATATATGGAGGATACAATTTTTTTAGGTGTAAAATTTGTTATTTTATATATTTTAAATATCAAGAAACAAAATTACACCTCAAGTAATTTGATCTTAGGGATCCAATTTCTTGAGGTGTAAAATTTGTTATTTTAAATATTTTGCATTCAAAAAAAAAAATTACACTTCAAGAAATTTGATTTTTATGACCTGGATAAAGCTTAGTTTAAGATGGATCTCTGTTGGTTTTATTTTTATTTTTTTGTGAGCAAAAAGGAATATTTTTAGCTATTTTTTATTTTTTATAACTTTACATAACAAACATTACAACATCTCCCCTATACTGGATTGTAGAGCACCTATTCTCGATGCAAATATACCATGGGATCCATTTTTTTGCCATCCTTAATAAACAATGCACCCTTAGCTAGCAATTGATGGCGTACCTTGTCTTTCCGTAGAGTAACAAAGGTATAAATAGAGCTAATCTCTCGGTAAAACAAATACTTGCACCTAAGTTTCCAAATCACAAATAGTGCAGACAGTAAGTAGTGTCATAAATCGGAAAATGACTTATGGACAAGAGAACTTCCTTCTTCAAGTAAAGTTTCCTCTAATAGAGCTTGTTTTGAAACAAGCCAAGATGTTGATCCTCCACAAAGCCCCAATATTATTTGGCAAACTTGCAATCCCAAAATATGTGTTTGACCATCTCTAGTCATTGACACCCTGGGCAACAACCATTTGAAAGGCCAAACTTGGTCAACCTAGCTTTGGATGGGACCCCTTGATAAATAACTAGCCAAGCAAACATGCACAACTTATACAATAGCTGCACCGACCAAGCATTGTGCATTCAATGAACCCATTGAACCTCCGGGTTTGACAATGCCCATCTTGCATTGAGAACAAGTGAGAGGGGGTGACTCTGGTGAAGTGTAGAATATAGACAATGGGAGTCATACTAAAATAATGGAACTTCAAAACTCCACCACCAATCCTTCCAAAAGGAACCAAGCATACCAATATTCATTTTCAACAACTCAAACTCTAAAACAAGAGCATGCAACTCCATGAACGAGGGCCAATCTAAAGCAAGGAGCCCAAATTCCTATGCAAGAGCTCTCCACCCCTTCCACGAGCAAGCTCGAGAGTCCCATAGGTTTCTCCATTGAAAGATATCCTTCTAACTCAGTCGGCATACTTGAAAACACGACAACTCCACCACACACACCCCTTGATCCTGCCAACTCCAAATTGGATGACAAGTGATGTCCACCCAGCTCGGCTACCTTCCCACTATAAATAGTTTGGAATTAATACTTAATTTCTATCCTTTTAAAATTTTGCTTCTATAAAAATTGTCTAAATTGTTAATTCAAAGAAGAAGAAGAAACAACTTTGAAACATGATAAAGCAAAATTAATGGAAACTATAAAACAACTTTAAAAGATAGTTTCAAGGAAGCAATAGAACCAAAAGAAATTTCAATTACTTCCCTATCATAGATGAAAATGCCTTCTTAGTCCCACTGAAAAGAGTATCATAGATGAAAATGCCTTCTTAGTCCCACTAAAAAGAGTACCTGCAAGATTCCAAACAAATCATCATAGCTTACTTTATTTAGAAAACTTGTAAGGAGGTTTGACTATCAGCTAGAAACATGTTGAAGTGATGAGACAACATACTTAATTAACAATTTATGTTTGTTCGAAAAACAATAAACAAAAGAAACGATGTCGCACTTATACTTTAAGCTAAACTAATAACTATATGCAGCTTTTATTTACTTATTTACTATCCTACCCTACTTAAGAAAAACCCTTATCTCAAGTATACGAGGATTTCCAATGGAGTCATGTGCATAACAGAGTTATAAATATACTCACATTCAGGTTTGAACAATATACTTTAATAAGTACCAAAACATGAGGAGCCAACTGCTTTTATGGATATGGTAACAAGAACTATTGAAGAGTAGAGTAGTTCTTTGGCCTAATGCTTAACTGGAACCAGAGTTCAATGTAGTTAGGATATTCTTGGCTCTCTTCTTAGTTTGTCATGCCACAAAGTTCTTTCGAGGTTTTCCCATCAAACGCTTGAGTGAACAAAGGACATGGATCTATTGTCTGCTCTCCATCTGAGGTGGTCCATAATTCTTTGATCTCCTATGCAAGTTGTGAAGGATGCTCAAAGAAAGCTTTTAGATGTTCCTCTTGAGAAACTTTCTCAAACTTCAAACAAATTCTCTGCAGTGGTGCAGGTGAGATAGAATAGGTAGGGAAAGTGGACAATTCAGAAGGATTTGGATGGGAAGGTAAGTGTAGTAGGTGTGACTGATTACTTTGTTGTGGAAGAGTTAGTGGAAGATATTGAGGATATGTTTGTGTCATAGGATGAAGAAAGGTATCCATGCCATCATAATATGGGCCATACCAAGTTGGTTTCCAAGGTTGATAGAGGTTATACTGAGGCTTCCATGGATGCCATAGTGCAAGAGTATCCCATGATGGATTATGAGAATAAGAAAATAGAGGGATAGAATTTTGAACCATACATGGTTGAGATGGATTTTGGAGAGCCATGCCATAAAGTGAACTTGCATCTCTCGATTGAGCTTGATATGTTGCTTTAATCCTATGCAAGGAAGGGCAGCTATCTGTGGAATGGTTCAAGTCACATATGCCACAAATTTCAAGATTATCCAAGGGACAATCCCTCGTGATATGCCTTTTCTAGCACTGAGGACAAAATATGGATAAAAATCCTTTAGATTTGATGCAGGGACATCTCGCCCAAGCCAGCAATGTGATCATTTTGTCACATGTTGTGGCTCGAAGTTGAACTAAGGGAACCTGAAAATCAAGGAAAATTTATCCGAATATTTTGTTAAATGACTAATTATGTAGACCACGGTGTGGTGTCAGTTATAGAGTTTAAATAGGAAATAAATGGTTGATTATAGATCCCTGCGAGGAGACTAAGCCACCTAGTTAGGATGTTACGAGTTTTAGGAGTCAATTAGTTAAGCTTAGAAAGAAATTCTGAAGATTTGGGCCGGTCTCTGTTAGAAGAGAATCTTGCTAAAATGGAAAATGGAAAAAAAAAAAAAAAAAACAGAAATACGGAGAGTTTTGTAACTCTCGGTGAGGGGAAACTGAAGAGTTTTTTTTTCTAAAAAAAAGGAGAAGATGGGAATGGCGTGGGGGGAGAGAGAGGAAAAAGCTTGAGGAATGAGGAGATTAAATATATTTTGTGAATAACTGGAGAGGGGATCGACATTTTTTTTTGGGATGTCTGAATTCATTGTGTGTATGTATTTCTGGTGTGTGTAGAGACATTTTGGGGCTATCTAGGTTTTCTTATGAATATATAATTGTACCAGCTCTCTCTTTAATTCGATTTTTGGCTCAGACTCTAACCATTACACATGTAAATGCCTTGAGAAAGATCTTGTGGAAAGATTGCATGAAGGAAAACCGTCATTGGAATTGCAGCTCAGTTTATGGACAAACGGAGACGAATTTAAAGATTCTGCGATCTGGGTTTTGTGTAGAATGGAGTCTATTGTGTGAATCGCGAGTTTTTTTCGGGAATCGACTTGGTTGAAGAGATTTGTAGAGTTCTCTTAACTGCGTTTTGTTGAAGTGCGTGAAGCAACATTCGAACAATTTTACATTTGATGTTTCTTTATTAACGGTTGATGAGGAGAGTTTACGCAGGGCTCTGACTAACCCCTGCACCAATTTTGGTATTAGAGCAAGGAGTTTTGCTCAGTATAACAGAGAAAAGACATGGTTGTTCGTGTTGGCAGAGCTCGAGGTCATGGCAGAGGACGACCAACAGCAAATGCAAAGGTTATGGAGGAGCTGAGAGAGCTAAGAGCACGTATGGCAGCTATGGAGTTGGGCAGACAAAGAGATCCAGTGGCAGGAGATGTGAGTGAGCATGAAGAGGAAGAACGTGAAGAGGAGGCAGCACCTATGATAGAGACACCTGAGTTGAGGTGTTTTCGATCGATTCTAGGAGCCACATCAAGACCAAAGCCTGAGCTGCCTACCTATGAGGGAAGCCTTACTGCTGAACACCTCATTGACTTGATCAATGAGTTGGACAAATATTTTGAGTATGATGAGATTGAGGAGAACAGGAAAGTCACATTGGCAGTGACACGTTTGAAGGGGCATGCATCCCTCTGGTGGGATAGTGTGCAAGCAGAGAGGAGAAGGAAGAATAAGCCACTAATCAAGAGCTGGGATAGGATGGTGGCCAAGATGAGGGCCAAATTCTTGCCCAAGGATTACCAGCTGACTCTGTATAGGAAAATGTAGAATTTGAGGCAAAGATTTTTTACTGTGAGAGAGTACACTGAGGAGTTTTACAAAGTAAATTTGAGAGCTAGTTATGTGGAGGAATCAGCCGAGAAGACTGCCAGGTATGTAAATGGCTGCCAGGTATGTAAATGGCTTGAGGATGGAGATCCAGGATGAAATCGGTATGATATCACCTAGGACAATGGAAGAGGCCTACCAATGTGCCTTGAGAGCAGAAGAGAAGCTATTGAGGAAACAAAACTTCAATAGAGGAAGAGGTTCAGCCAAAGGAAGAGGACAACCAGCTGGAAGGGAGAAGTTTGCATCCCAAAAGGGAGAGTCCAGCAATTCAAATCAGCATGAGCAGCAAAATAGGGGCAATGACCCAAGAGGAGGAAGACCTTACCAAGGAGGTAGAGGTAGAGGGAGAGGCAAAGAAACTGTCTTTAGATGTTACAAATGTAACAAGATGGGTCATAGATCTTTTGAATGGCCGGAGAAGGAAAACATAGGACAGGGAGGGGCCTCTGTAGCTTAGAAGGAGCAGCAGCAAGAGAAATTACCAGTGGTTGAAAATTTACCTGAGAGTGGAGAGGCTTTGATGATAAACAAAGTCTTGTTGAAGCCTGAGAAAGAAAGTGCAGAACCTGCTCAGAGGAAAGCCTTGTTCAGGACTATGTGCAAGGTCAAAGGAAAATGCTGCAAGATGGTGATTGACAGTGGGAGTAATGACAATCTGGTTTCCACATAGATGGTGGAGAAACTGAGCTTGAAGAAGAACAAACATCCAGTTCCCTACAAGGTATCCTGGTTGCATAAAGAACATCAAATCCTAGTAAGTGAGCAATGTGAGTTTGATTTACAAGTAGGTACATATAAAGATAAAAAAAAATGTGATGTTATGCCCATGGATGTCTGTCATGTTCTTTTGGGGAGACCTTGGCAGTTTGACACAAAAGTAGTGCACGATGGTAAGAGGAACTGCTATAGCTTTGATAAGGATGGAATGAGACATGTCTTACTTCCTTTGCAAGAAGGTAGCACAGTAGAGCAGCAAGTAGCAAAAGTCTTGATGTTGACTGGCAAAAAGCATTTACAACAGTTTGAGGAGGAGGAAGTAAACTATGTTGTGATGTGCAAGCCCAAGGTAGTGATGATGAAGACTACTATTTCAGACCTGCCTCAAGAAATTCAGGAAATGTTGGCTGAGTTTGGAGACACTGTAGTGGATGATTTGCCCGATGAGTTGCCACCCAAGAGAGATATCAACCATCACATTGACTTTATTCCTGGAGCTAGCTTACCCAACAAGGCAGCCTATAGGTTGACACCTCGGGAGAATGAAGAGATCAGAAAGCAAGTGCAAGGATTGTTGGATAAGGGGATGATTAAGAAAAGTTTGAGCCCATGTGTAGTGCCTGCAGTGTTGAGCCCAAAGAAGGGTGGTGAATGGAGGATGTGCACGGACTCACGAACCATTAATAAAATAACCATCAGATATAGGTTCCCATTTCCCAGGATGGATGACATAATGGACTGTCTAAGTGGAGCAGCATACTTTTCTAAGATAGATCTGAAAAGTGGGTATCATCATATCATAATTAGAGAGGGGGATGAGTGGAAGACAACCTTCAAAACTAATGAAGGGATGTATGAGTGGCTGGTTATGCCATTCGGGTTATCAAATGCCCCAAGTACTTTTATGAGATTGATGAATGAAGTCTTGAGAGACTTCATAGGAAAATTTGTGATAGTCTACTTGGATGATATACTAATTTTCAGTCAGTCAAAGGAGGAGCATCTGAGGCATATGAGATATGTCTTGGAAAGGTTGCAAGCAAAGAAGTTATTAGTGAACATTAAGAAATGTTCATTCCTGAAATCTTAGTTAGTGTATTTGGGCTTTGTGGTTTCGAAGGATGGTTTGAAGATGGATCCAGAGAAGGTACAAGCAATTTTGGATTGGCCTTCCCCACAAAGCATATTTGAGGTAAGAAGCTTCCATGGCTTAGCAAGCTTTTATAGGAAATTCATAAAGAACTTTAGTGGCATTTGTTCTCTAATTGTTGAGACTATTAGAGAGGACAAGCAACCCTTCAAATGGACAGCAGGAGCTGAAAATAGCTTTCAGTTGTTAAAGAAAAAAAATTATGAGCAGCCCGTGTTGGGGTTACCAAACTTTAGAAAACCATTCCAAGTTACATGTGATGCTAGTGGAGTAGCCATTGGGGTTGTGCTCAGTCAAGAAGACAAACCAGTGGCCTATTTTAGTGAAAAACTAAATGATGCAAAGCAGAAATATTCCTCATATGAGAAGGAATTCTATGCTATAGTCCAAGCCCTAAAACATTGGTAGCATTATTTGATGCCTAAGGAATTTGTATTGTATTCTGACAATCATGCTTTGCAGTACATAATGCAACAGCCTAAGTTGAATCAGAAACATGCCAAATGGGTGGAGTTCCTGCAGAGTTTCACTTTGGTGTTGAAGCATATTAGCGGACAGTCAAATCGTGTAGTTGATGCATTAAGCAAGAGTACCTTAATTGTACAAGAAACTCAGGTACAAGTTTTAGGATTTTAATATCTTAGAGATTTGTATGAGATTGACAGTGATTTTCAGAATGCATACAGGGCTTGCAAGAACCCTGTAGAAGTGGACAGAGAATTGTGGACTGAATACATGCTGCAAGATGGATTACTTTTCAAGAACAATAAGCTATGTATCCCAAGTTGCTCAATGAGGGAAAATCTGATTCAAGAGAAGCACAATGGTGGAATGGCTGGTCACTTTGGAAGTGATAAGACTTATGGACAACTAAGTCATTTTTACTTCTGGCCCAAGATGAGGTCTGAAGTTGAGAAGTTTGTGAGCAGATGTAGAATCTGTCAGCATGCCAAAGGAAGAAGCCAAAACACAGGCTTATATACACCATTGCATGTTCCTACCAGTCCCTGGAATTCTGTGAGTATGGACTTTATCTTAGGATTGCCAAAGACACATAAAGGAAATGATTCCATCTTTGTAGTGTTTGATAGATTTACTAAAATGGCACATTTCATTCCCTGTTTTAAGACAAGTGATGCCACCCATATAGCAAACTTGTTCTTTAATGAAGTGGTGAAGCTGCATGGGTTGCCTAGAAGTATTGTCTCTAATAGAGATGTGAGATTCACAGGTCACTTCTGGAGAACATTGTGGAAGAAGCCGGGCACTAAGCTAAACTTCAGTTCCGCTTATCATCCCCAGTCTGATGGTTAGACTGAGGTAGTTAACAGGAGTCTGGGTAACATGCTGAGGAGCTTGGTTGGAGGAAATCCAAAACAATGGGATAGAGCGTTGGCACAAGCTAAGTTTGCCTATAATGACTAGCCAAACATAAGCATAGGTATGAGCCAATTTCAGATCTTGTATGGTATGCATCCTAGAGGGGTGTATGAACTAAGAGATTTGGGACATTTGGAGAAGAGGAGTGCAGATGGAGAAGATTTTGCAGCTAGGATCAGTGAATTACAGGAGGAAGTTAAGGAAAGATTACAGAAAAGTAATGCAAATTACAAAGCAAGAGCTGATTCTAAAAGGAGAGAAAAGAATTATGAGGTAGGAGACCTAGTGTTGGCCCATCTGAGAAAGGAAAGATTTCCTAAAAGAGAGTACAACAAACTGAAAATGAAGAAGATTGGGCCATGTAGAATCCTCATAAAGTTTTCTGCAAATGCTTATGAGCTGGAAATGCCAGTAGGGGTTGGCATATCCCCTATTTTCAATGTTGCTGATATTTATCCTTTTGTGGCAAGTGATACTGGACAGAACACGGGAGGCAAGGACCCTGATGATGAAGATTTGCAGTGGCTGAAGCAAATGCCAGTAGCACAGACCTCGGAAGCTGAAGAGATCTTGGACACTAGACTTGCAAAGAGTACCAGGCAAAGGGACTATCTAGAGTATTTGGTAAAGTGGAAAGCACATCCTGTAGAGGATGCCACTTGGATAAGTGCAGCAGAGTTAGAAGCTAAAGGATTTGTTGTTGATGACATTTTGAACACGGGTTCAATTCTTCTCACCCTGGGAGTTTGATGCAGGGGCATCTAGCCCAAGCCAGCAATGTGATCATTTTGTCACATGTTGTGGCTCGAAGTTGAACTAAGGGAACCTGAAAATCAAGGAAAATTTATCCAAATATTTTGTTAAATGACTAATTACGTAGACTACGGTGTGGTGTCAGTTATAGAGTTTAAATAGGAAATAAATGGCTGATTATAGCTCCCTGCGAGGAGACTAAGCCACCTAGTTAGGCTGTTACGAGTTTTAGGAGTCAGTTAGTTAAGCTTAGAAAGAAATTATGAAGATTTGGGCAGGTGTCTGTTAGAAGAGAATCTTGCTAAAATGGCAAATGGAAAAAAATAATAATAAAAGAAAATACAGAGAGTTTTGTAACTCTCAGTGAGGGGAAACTAAAGAGTTTTTTTTTTCTAAAAAAGAAGAGAAGATGGGAATGGCCTAGGGGGAGAGAGAGGAAGGAGCTTGAGGAATGAGGAGATTAAATATATTTTGTGAATAATTGGAGAGGGGATCGACATTTTTTTCTGGGATGTCTGAATTCATTGTGTGTATGTATTTATGGTGTGTGTAGAGTCATTTTGGGGCTATCTAGGTACCTCTTCATATGCCAATTGAGAAACATCCCCCATTGCCATCAGATTCAAGACTTCTAAAAATTCATCTTGGATTCCTCTAAGCAAGATTGTTCGTAGGGTCTCTTTGCTTAGTTTTCTTTGTTTTGATCTTTGGAGGTTGTACTAGAATCGATCGACATATTCCTCGAAACATTCATTATCCCCTTGTATCATTTCAAATATCTCTTCTCGGGCCTTGCAGTAGTCTTGATACCTTTTCAAGAATACCTTTTTCATGTCTTCCCAAGATTGAATGTTATTCCCACCGAGGCCCATGAACCATCAGAGAGCTCCTCCTTTCAAAGTAGCAGGAAACAACATCAACTTATGAGCATTAGTATAATAATTGTAACTTCTACAAAGCACTTCAAATTCAAATGAAAATATATCTGGATCTTCAATTTCCAAACCATAAAATTTTGGTAAAACAGATGGGGGAATGTTCTTCATTTTTGTTACTTCTCCTAGATCTCTAATGGGGAATTCAAAGGGAATAGTTTCTCCTTGGTTAGAATCTTCATCTTCTTCACCTGCCATATCTCCTTAAAATAGAAGAGGTTAAAACTCCAACTGCTTATAGGGTTTGAGATAGTTCTTGAGGTAACATCCACTTTTAATAGGTTCTTGGACATTCTTTAAATTATTCTGCTCGCTGATGGACACATGGATTAGTGCATGGGGTTCTTACAACACCCGAAATATTTTTGATTTTTGATTTTTTTTTTTTAATTTTTAATGAAAGTGAAATGAAAACTAACTACATACTCAAAGAAATTTTAAGCAAACCAAAAGAAATAATATAAACTAATTGTAGAATTGAAAAGCACACCACGCTTGCAAGAAAGAAATCAAACTCGCATAAAAGAAACACTCTTGGATAAAAGGAAAGCACACTTGCGTAAAAGAAACACACTTGCTCATAAAAAGGAACAACAAGGCTTTGGAGAGACCCACAAAAGTGGATGCATCAGGCTATTACACCACATAAACCTCGCAGTGAGGTCGTCTTTGCGTCTTACCGTTTCTCCTCCTCCAAGTTGTGCATTTTAAAGGCAACCTACCTACCTACCTAATCTCCGATCCCTTTAGCACCTCCCCGACAACGGCGCCAAAATTGTCGAGTAAAATATATCCACTATTAATTTGACATTTAAATTGTCAACCGGGTGTGTAAACTTAGAGGTGAAAGCACAATATATGAGGAATTAAAGCCTCTTCAGTGCAAACTAACTAATGTAATGATTTACAAAAGAAAGATAATAACTAGATGCTTTCAAATCAAAGTCAAAACTAAGAAGTAGTACGAGAAATTAATAAACTATGTTATGAAACTATGATAATTTCTAAGAAAAATCTTTATCAAGAAAACACACTTTAAATAAAATCTATGATCTATTACTTTATAAACAAATTTTATCAAACAATAAACAAACCGAAAATATCTCTATATACAAAAGCTATGAAAATCCTTTATTTATAAAAATGAATAACTATGATAAACACACTACTCAAACAAACTAACATGGAAGAAATTTCTAAATTAACAATTAAATTATTTTCAAAAATAAAATCTAAAACAAAATAAGATGTTAAATCAAACCCTATTATTTCCTAAAATTTATGATCACAGAAGAAACTTAATTACATTAAACTAACAAGTTCAAGTTCATTCTTTTTTTTTCTCGAAAGATCAAAATACAGTAAAGCTTAAAATAAACTATGCTAACACAAATTCTGGTCAAGACTAATTACTAACAAGGGCAACGTGGTAGCATATACCCGTCGACATAGCATTTGCCTAAGATCGAATGAAGCAATATTATAGTTACAGCTTTGCATTGACAATTTGGGAGCTTTAGCACAATATACCATGAGATGGCAGTGAGCAGGAAGGAGTAACCACCAGCCGCCAAAGACTATCAAAGCAGACAAATGTTGCTGGAAATGTTAACCTCTCCCAGCGAACACATGGACTGACGGGGCTGAATGCATTAATTTTTTTTTACCTTCTGGACTGACGGGGCTGAATGCATTAATTTTTTTTTACCATCTGGACTGACGGGGCTGAATGCATTAATTTTTTTTACCATCTGGACTGACGGGGCTGAATGCATTAATTTTTTTTACCATCATTTCCAAGAAGCCCGTCGTCTGCTGGGCAAATAGACCTTCAATCGATTAGCCAATAGCATGTTAATTAATTGAATTTTTAGTATTGAAGAAAAATAAAAAAAATTTACTCTCCAATGTAAAAGTTAGGTAAAATTACGAAAATAAATTAGTTAAAAGTGAAACTAATAGCGTTCAAGCAAATCGAACACTATATATATTATGCCTGTCCACAGGTATAATAAAACCAATATAGATCTATCTTAAGAGGGATCCAATTTTTTGAGGTGTATTTCTTTTTTTAAATTTAAACTGAAGAAATTTAATCTCTCTTGATTGATAGTTCCGGGTTTAAGTTTTAAGTTTTTATTTTATACACGAACATCTATTTTTTAATCACTTTTCATAATATTTTATTTTATGAGCTGACATGGATTTTTTTAAAATACTTTCCATAATTTTTTTTTTTTTACATTTTAATTAATGACCCACAATACATTTTACTTTTTTACTTTTCATTACATTTTACATTTTTACTTTTTATTAAATACTTTCCATTACATTTTATTTTTGACCGACATGTTACAAACGTTACTAATGTTACATCACGTTACAAGATCTCTCCCATAATATTCACTATCACTATTATTTTTGGTCGACATGTTACTAACGTTATATCACGTTACAAGATCTCTCCCATATTGAGCTGTAGAGCGCCTCTCGACGCAATTAAAACCTGTTGTAATTAAAAACAAAATAGAGACCCTAATGCACACATGAAAACCAATCAAATTAAAATCTAATTGTAATAACGTTTGATCTGATCAAATCTATGTCTTTCCAAACTTATTCACACTCAAAAATGTAAATTTGTGCAAAATAAACAATTTCAATTGATCAAGTAAAAAAATAGTAAATTGAATAATCAATTGAAAGAATTATATACTAATACTAATACTCTATGATAACCTTCACAATGTCAAAGCTTTAAACCTACTCTTTCAATCTTGAAACAATACAAAAGTAAAAAAATAGTAAATTGAATAATCAATTGAAAGAATTCTATACTTATACTAATACTTTATGATAACCTTCACAATGCCAAAGCTTTAAACCTACTCTTTCAATCTTGAAACAATACAAAAACCTGGTAAATTATGCTACCAGAACATTTATGCATTTAACATCAATCAAAAGCAACTTGAAATATTTTGTTTTTTTTATATAAATAAATAAATACAAATTTCTAAAATTCTTTGTTCAATTACACACTGAAATCGTCTCTATAGAAAACTCACACTGTAATAACAACCTCTCAGTCTAGTCTAGACAAACCATATGCTTCACACAAGTTAGGAATGCATAATCTAATGTTAAATTTCTTTTAACTAACATAAAATCACAACTGAAACGTAGATTGTTGATTTGCACAAGCAATTTCTTCAACTATAAAAGTTACAAAATTTACACAAGATTTAAATCTATTCCATAACATATTACTGACATTAATTTAACTGAAATAAAACTAGCATTTGCCCTTAGAGGGGCAAAGTGAACACCGGTTGGAAAAGAGGGAAGGTAGAAGAAACAAAGATAGGGGTAAATCTATGCTCAAGTATCATGCCAATCAAAGATACGACATCTGACATGTGCGGTAATAGAATCAAGCTCATCAAAGAACAAGATACATTGTGCAGATTGTCGAGATTTGTCAAAAATCTCTTGTACATTAACCTAAGTTTCTCCAAACCACATTGTTAAGAATGTTAGGCCTTTTACAATGATGAAATCAGCTTGACACTCATTAGCAATGGCTTTTGCAAGTGGAGACTTCCTACAACGAGGTGATCCATAAAACAACAACCTACAAAACAACATTGAATCATTGGTGATTTACCGTTTGAAGGTTCATCCTGACATTTTCCAAACATTGGGCACCTCAACAAAGTAGTGAACAATTCTTAACATGTTGTTATTTATACACTATTTACTATAAATAAACAAATAAAGATACAAAGACAACATTGGACCATAGTGTTTATATACACAACTTAAACCTTCCAAACCTTCTAAGGCATGGGTCAATACTATTTGGCGATTTGTTGCTTCAATCACAAAAAAATAGACTCGAGTTTTTAGCTCATCCAAAGTAATGATCTCATGTGCAACTTGTTGGTTTGCTATATGAGCTATGAATTTTGTTGCTGCAAATAACAGAGGATGCATAATAGCTAAACATAAAATAAGCATATCATGCAAAAGATTGTTTCAGAATAAAACAGGAATTGACAAGGCCAAAAATTAGTTAATAAGATAAAGGCAAACCAACCTTGTCATTGCATTTGAATGATCTTTTAAGCTGAAAAATAATTATTCTCAAAAGCAGATTACCAACTTCTGGAAACTTTGTATTCACCACAGCAACCAAGGCAGTGAAAAACAACAATAAATCTACGTGATGCCATTTGGGATTTCATACATGACCTGCAACTCTCTTTTTTCGAGTTAAACAACGGGGGGATTCGCTTTTGACAATTCTATAGTAGTGTTTCCTTCTCTTGCCCCTACTATTCCATTTCTAGGAGTTTCATCATCCGTCCTCTGTTCATGGTTACGACTATCAACCCTCGCATCTGGCTCCTTGTGTGAAAGGCCTGACCTTGATCTCTTGTAGTTGTCCGCGATCGATGTGATTCGCTCATTTGCATTGAAACGGTTGGCGACCTTTGTTGTTTTTATACCGACATTGGCGTCAATTTACTTTTGCCGAAAACTTTCGTCGTTAGCCGGTCAGCGTGTCTCGTTCAAATGAAGCAAAAATGTCGGCTCAACTCGCACAACCGATGCGAAACTCTTGGCGCGGATTTGTTAAAATGATGTGAAAATTCACAAAACAACGGCAACATGTTTCATCGTAAAAGCATGAGTTGTACTTAGCCGAAAACTCACCATTTTTTGAAAATATTAGGCCAAAATCAAGATTACAAGACATTTGAAGGAACCACAGAAGTTCTTAATCGTGTTACCTCCACCTAAGGGAATTTTCAAATTTAGATTGTCCCGATTTGTTTCTGCATAAGGTGTCTCACCAACAACCACAATAGCCATGATAGACAATATCAGTAGCAAGGTCATTGATGATGGTACACCCTCGCTTCAATTCATTTCATCTTGAAAGTTCCTTGATGAGTTCTTGCTCTGACAGTCCATTTGCTAACAATCACTCTTAGATATGTGATCTTCTGAATATGAGAGTGCAGGAAAATATCCATATGGACATTAAAAGGCAAAGATATGTAATCAAATCTTCCTTGATGTTTTGAATTGCATACCTAACCCTTGAATATATTGAAATACTTTATATCCTTGTGCTCATCTATGAGTGAAACCATGCATTCCAACAACAGAATAGTCATTGGGAACAAATGCAACTACAAATCCAGAAACGAGGCTTTGACAATGGAAATTTGGATAACATCCTTGCATGGAGTATGGATAACATCTTTACCAATAATGGAAATTGCATCGGTTAAGGTACAACAAATAGAAAAGCAATCTATATTCATGTTCTTGCTATTACTACTATGAATGCAAGCTACCCTAATTTCATGTATACATGTATCATCATAATAGAACCTTTCATGTTATACAATATCAACATAATAGAAGCTTTCATGTCATACAATACATGTTAAACTCATAGCAAGGAATGTTATAATAGTCCATAACATTATGCACATTCAAGAGTGCTCACTCATACATTAAGGGAAGTAAACTAAGGTGAGTATGTGCCAAAGAATGCTCCAAATTCATACATGGTGTGACACTTAGGTGAGAAGAAATGTTTTGGAAAATGAGTGTTACCAATCTAGAAGATTTAAAAATACATTTTGTAAACAAATTGGGAGACCGGTGTCCTCAACGCTCATATGTCCAAGCTAGATTGTTTATGACCCGAAATCATTCATATCTGCTCATACAAAAGCAAATATGAGGGCATAACCAAGATAATAATGATCAAATAAATATTTGTGGAGTACATCGATTGAAAGCCATAACAACTTAACAGCAACAAATAAACAAATAGGAGTAACTGAGCTACATATTATGAAAGATATGGGCTCATACACGCTGAAGAGGACAAGTGCATATCTACAACCCTTACGCCAAAAGAAAATGGAATGACCAATGGAATTCCACAATGATGCTTCTAACCATGCAGTACGAATTACCTTTCAACATAACTGTTGGTACTAAAATCTTCCCTATCAAATTTTTTAGTTTCCAGCAGCATGTTGACTGGAAAGTTCAAAAGAAGATGTTGTCGAAAGTTCAAACATACAATGATGTTTTTGCTAAAACTTTGAGTTAGTGTGGAGAACAAGGCTGCCATGACAGTTGTGTAAATGCTAGAATGTTGAAGTGACCAGTTGCCTCTTTTATGATGACATATAAGTGAGTTGTTCATATGCATTGTTCCTTGGGGAAGTAGACTGGGTATACTATCCTCACAAAGACGCCCGGTATTGGACCCCTTTCATTCCTCAGTTTTCAAGTGGAACTCCCCTTTTCTGTCACTACCTTTGTGTGAATCGATAGGACAAATATAACATTATTTTACTTTGGATATGAAACTTTTTAAGTAAAACAAATATAACATTAAAATCTTATAAATACTTGAAAATATCATCTTATAAATACTTGAAAATTTAAAGATAAAAGACAATTCTAGCAAAGATCAATGTGTGAAAGCCCAAACGACCCATGTGAATGCTAATAATATATTGAATTAGAGTGTTGAAGTGGAGACGCAGCAGAAGGAAGTACATCCATGGAGAAAGCATACCGAGAGAGCAACGTCACAAAAAATGGAAATAATTAAGATGAAGCCACATGCATCACAGAGGTCCATCCTCACCCCAAAAAAGGTGTCCTTTCCGCATTAATGATTTGGCTGAGAAATTGGTAGTTCGATTGCTCTACGGCTCCTCTAAATCTATGCACTTCCTTGCCGATAATTTTGCACCGGCCGAACATGAAACCCACCACATTGAGACTTGCCCGTCCTTGGAAATCTCTCTGTAAGCCTTCTTCATTTTCTTTCATACATTTCCATTCCATGATTTATTTAAATTATAAGTTTATGAACCTTAATTATTAATCTCAGAAATGCTTGGATGGAGAATTTGTACGAGTCACGGTTCCAATCCCAAAGTAACAATTGCAAAAATGAACGTCGGTAGGAAAATAGTAAAATTAGAAGGAACAAAAATTTCTCCAAGAAGAATACCAAGAGACTCAAATGCCTTATAAGACAACACTAAATTTCTTGTCAAACTACACCATGGAATCTAATCCGCGACCAAGCCTAGACTTCATCTACATTGTAGTGTCAGAAATGACTATGAACACCATAGCACACCATAATGAACACCATGGCACTCATAACAATATGAAATTGAAACAAATCACTAAGCACGCTATGCTTTTGAAAGGAATGGAAATGTGTTTTTAGGAATAAATAAACAAAAAGTATAGGAAAAAATTTGTATAATGAACACCATGTCAGTTGTAACAATAGGAAATTGAAGCAAATCACTAAGCACGGTATGGTTTTGAAAGGAATGGATATGTTTCTCTAGGAATTTGAATTTTAAAAAAGTGTGAATTAAATTGTGAATTGTGAATTGGAAAATGCTTGGTCGCTCTCGTTGGTCAGAGAGAATATTGGAAAATGCTTGGTGGCTCCTGCTGGTTGGAGAGAAGATCATAAAACACGCGAAACAGTCGGCAATATCGTTGAAAGAGAAGCGACTGAAAAAAAAATTGGTCGATCCCGTTGGTCGGAGAAAATATCATTAAACATGCGAAACAGGTGGCGAAAAAAGAAGCGACCGCGAAAGGAAATAAATGCTCTGGGCAAAAAAAATATGATGTACTGCGATCGCTGGCGACAGAAAAACTTGGTCGCCGAAAAAAACATAAGATCTGTGAAATGGTCGCCTGCAAAATCATAAGTTCTATGAAAAAAAATCAAATTTTTCTTTCGACATTCCTTTTGAAAACATAAAAAAAATCCAAATATCAGAATAGTTAATATCATTTTTTTTTATATTAGGTCATCATTTTTAATATGAAAAGAGGTGTATCCAAAAATAAATTTAAATTCATTATATTAATAGTTTTTTTGGACCTTAACCAATATCATCAAATAAATAATATTTTAAATAAAAGTAAAAGTTTTTTAAATAATATGTACACCGAGCTGTAAATCTGTACACAGCTCCTCGGTTCTATCCATCTCTTATAGTGTCCTTTAGTGTGAGCGTAGAAAGGTTACCACTTCCCATACAGTTCTCTTGAGCACCATTTCTTCACTTTGCCTCTTAATGTGCAACACCAAATTGCATCTGTGTAAGTTGGTAGCACAAGAAGGATAAGCAGGATCATCAATATTGCTGCTCTAAAATTGTAATCATATTTCATAACATTCACTATCAAGTATTGAAACACCAGGAAAGCGTCCATTCCCTTTGGGTGTAGTCAATATTGACAACCCTAACATAACCCATCACCCGAAAGGTATGCATCCCTTTCCGATGTGAGCCATGTAGGCCTTAATCACACTCAAGCAGTCTGGAATAAGAATGAAACAATGAAACATGCTATGCATATCAAATCTAATAACGAGATAGGTATATTCTTAGTTAGGGTTATAGAATACTCAGAGATGTATCTTTTCTTCATTTGCGAAGAATGGGGGCTCATTTCTCTGAGTGAACAGTCCTTCGGTTTGCCACCCCAATCTTTTCATGTTCCATAACCCACACATGCCTTCTTGGCATAATTTTACTGTCTCACTCACATGCTTTACCAACATGTAGTTCGGTTGAGACATTATCGACATTTACAATGGCGTTTCACCGAAACCCATTTCCAAAGCATGGGATCCTTCCCATCTAGTTAGGCTTCTGCAGGCCATCACACATGGTCTTCCTGCAATGTGTCATCCTGGCACACTTATCAAATAGCCAAACAGTCGGCAATATTTAGCAATAAGCTTCAAATATGATTGTTCCATAATCAATCAATAGCATTAATAATTAATTCAACATGAATTTACAATTCTGCCTCCTACAGAAATTGATTTGTTTAACCATGAGGCCACCCTCATATCGTTTGGTTCTTGTAAGTGGTATCACTCTGTCCATTGTAGTTTTACCCTTGCTACCATACATGAACATCCACCTACAACATGTCCTCAAATAGTGATTAGCAATTATAAGCAAATTCTCAAATCTGAAATCTACAAATCTGT
This sequence comes from Larix kaempferi, assembly GCA_027924585.1. Taxonomy (NCBI): domain Eukaryota; kingdom Viridiplantae; phylum Streptophyta; class Pinopsida; order Pinales; family Pinaceae; genus Larix; species Larix kaempferi. Next base: position 15,432,871 of record BSBM01000050.1, on the reverse strand, counting down.
TTTCCTACAGAAATTAGATTTGCAACCATGAGATTATTCTCATAAACTTAAATCAGACAATTTTCATATTTGTTTCATGCATAAGTTACAACCATGAGAACCTTCTCATAACTTTTGGCTTCTGCACATGGTAGATCCCGGTCTTTACTATGGACTTATCCTCATTGCCATACGCAAGACCTTTCTACTTGAAATCTGAACTTTAATCAGCCAAACATGTTATGAGTATCTATGCATATAATTTTTTCATTGCTACAACAGTCATTGAAGTGATTTCAGAATTATAACACTCAATAATTCAAACATTTTCAGCTGTTAACATTTTAAATGCAATGAAATATATACATTTCTATATATTCATCATTATCACAAGACACGGTCACACTATCCATGCAATAAACTGTAAATACTCATTACTTCACATTCCATGCAGTTCTGTCCTTCCAACAGAGTGCTCTGGTAGCCCATCACATGTCTACCTTCTTCATGCAGTCCTTCTCCTGCATTCATAGCAGCTCATGAAATGGTCTCAGGATTAGTAATAGTCCACCATTTCATCTATTATCTAACTGCATTGAAACATATATATGTCACACCCATGCATTCACACAATGCATCTCAACATGTGCACCCACACATATGCATGCACATTCACAACATTTACATAATCTTTTAATGTGCATTCACTCGATGCATAACCCCTCAATACAACCTTGCATTAATCCATGAATACTATGCATTCCAACATATTATGGCCTAACCATGACTATCTCATATGGCATGCTCTACAACAGGACCATAAGTTCTCACTTGCTTTGGTTGTTAAACCCACAACTAACATACACAAATTGTATGATATAATTTCATATGAATGCATTGAGGTTTCTAAGAAACTATAGGGTGTAAGGCTCCCTGCCTTCACTTACCCACACCTCACCATACTTGTTGGGTTGACATTCACATTCAGGCACTCAATACTACATGCAAACCAAATCAACATAGTTTAAACATAGTTGAAGAGACTTTACCAAATCCTCTTTCAACATTCATGTGATTTAAGCACAAATAAGCATCACCTACATGGCTGTCATTAACACCGCTTGATGTTACTTGATTAGTTGGCCTCTTGCCAAGGCTTCACAATCCTTTTTCCAACCTCATGATCACAGATTTGTTGCACCATCCTTTCCTCATAAGGTTGTTGGTCATATGCAACAACATCATCCACATCCTTAGCCATGCTTCAGTTGTCTTTTGTCCTACAACCAATGCGAACACAACTAATTATTAGCAACCACAATAATTATCTTAAGTGGTTCATTGCATATGTAAAACCTCACTATTTTACCAATATGCAATATCATATACATGCACAAACATTTTCACATGCACCGTGCAATGTTTATTTATATGCCATCTAGTGCATATTCATTTCATTTATCTAATCTCTTGCGTTTTCAATCATGCATCTATGGTCTGATTCCCACAACCATTATCAACAACATTAATAGTCATCAATCATAGGGGATACCATTAATGGGCTATTGCATGTGTAACCTCACTACCTTTTTCAGTATGCAACATCATGCTCATGCATAAGCAATTCACATGCATTATGCAATAACTCTTCTAATCATGCCCACTAATTCATATGCATTATTCTCTTGCATTTCCAGCATCCCTATGCCATAATTTCTAGTATATAAAACTCAGGAAATAAAAACACAATAGAAAGATAGGAGTTAAGGAATTCTCCCTTTCCAATTCCTCATCATGACATGGAGTTCCTCCTCCACATCATAGCTGATCATTTTCTTGGCTTCCCTACCAAGCATACAAGCAATCATTAGCTATGATCTTCCCATGAATTAGCAAGTCAGTATATTCATAAGTGTATGACATTCATTCTTGCTATTTTCCAAACATGCAATTCTTATGCTATAAACATAAATAGTTTAAGGTGAGGAATTTCCCTCTTGTCAACATTGCCTTGTTGCTCCCATTGGTCTTCCGTAATGCACATTACAGCCAATTACTCTTAATAAGGCTTCCACAACCTTCTATGCAATTCCTGCTTCTCCTCCCAAGCATAGAGAATGCATTTCACACTTTAAACGACTGTCTCTGGGGGACGACGGAGGTTAAGGGGGCTTGCCCCCCTGTGTCTTCTGCAGGGCGGGTCGAGGGTAGCGCCCTTGTTTTTTTTTTTTTTTTGTAAATCCTTCGATTTCGTGCAATCTGGTGCATAAGTTCCATGGCATTTTTCAACTTTCGGCACCTGAAAAATCTCCCTGGAAAACCACTGAAATTCCCTGTTTCGGTGGACTTCGCCATTCTCTTTCGACCCATTGCGGACCAACTCGCCGAGTTTCGTCGGTTGGCGGACTCATCTGTCTTTTCCGCCGTTGCGGACCAACTCATCGAGTTCTTCCGCCGAAAGACACTTAGAAAAAAATTTCGGGCCAACTTGCCGAGTCCTTCCATCATTGCGGATCAACTTGCCATGTTCTGCCGCAATTTTGGACCAACTCGCCGAGTTCTTCCGTCATTGTAGACCAACTCGCCGAGTTCTTCCGTCGTTGCAGACCAACTCGCTGAGTTCTTCCGCCGAAAGACACTTAGAAAAATTTTGAAATTTTTCTTCTTTTTCCCCGGGCATTTCCGCAACTTTGTCGGTGCAACTCGGCCAAATTCGCCGAACGTGTCGGCTCCACTCAGCGAGTTCTGCCGCGGCCCAACTCCACGAGACTCGCCGAAACGCGTCGCCAAGTTCTTCTGCCGAAAGACACTTAGAAATTTTTTGAAATTTTTCTTCCTTTTCCCTGGGCATTTCCGCAACTCTGTCGGTGCAACTCGGCCAAATTCGCCGAACATGTCGGCTCCACTCAGCGAGTTCTGCCGCTATTTCGGCCCAACTCGCCGAGTTCTGCCACCATTGCAGCCCAATTCCACGAGACTCGCCGAAACGCGTCAAAACAACCAAACAAAAACACTTAGAAAATTTTAAAAAATACTTAGATTTTTTTTTGAAATTTCGCAAACCTTTTTTGGCGCAACTCGGCCAGATTCGTCGACTGTGTCAGCTCCACTCAGCAAGTTCTGCCGTTGTTTCGGGCGAACTCGCCGAGATTTGTCGGCACAGTTTTTGGCAGAAAACACATAGATTGTAGTTTCTATCATAAGAATATATAATAGCTGGGGCAGCTTCTGTCACAAATGAGATTTGCTCTTGCTATCTTCTTTCAGCATATGCTACTATGAAGCAGCTACTATATTCTTTCTATCATAAGAATATACAACAACTGGGGCAGCTTCTGTCACAATAATGAAGCTTTGCAATGTTTACTATTACTATAAATCCTAATGATCAATGATTTAAGCTTTGCGAGTTCCTGATTTTCGTTTTTTAGTGTCGACAAGAGAATTTATTAACGGAATTCGTGAACTAACGTTACCTGCAACTCTGTGTTTTTCTCCTCTTTACATAACAAGTTAAGATCAGGGTTGATATTGCAACTACCCCAATGGAGCAACCTCCCGCGAAATAAAGAGAATGATATCAATGTGATATTTTTCTAACTCCCATGCGAATAACATTAGTGCAGGCAGCCGCGGCGAAGCATAACCATCCATGTGTCAGGATTCCATTCACTCCATGAGCAAGGAATCTAACTGACGTGGAGGTTATGGACCTCCATGGTGAAATGCCTACGGCGTAATTACAAAATGAAGAGTTCTTCCTCCTGTTTGGCGAGCCCAAACCATCCAGAGAGGAGGCCTTAAAAAACTTACAGAATTAAATGCACTTTGAAGTCACAATGCTTAGAATGGATGCACCATGAATCAACGCAATCTCTTTCTATTAAAACTAGAATTCAGAAAACATAATCAGATTGGTTTTTGAATCAAAATGACAACATTCCATAATATATCCTCCTCTCGAAACCACTCTCTATTTATAAGGCTTTCGAGAGGGATAACAAAAACTAGGAAGATAGGAACTGTATGTTAAAAATAGAGTGTATCTGCCAGTGCATGAACCGAGTTAAGTTAGCTTTAACATGCTTCCCTTCTGGAACCGGCCACCCCTATACTTCTGGAAATTTCGTCTCAATCAGATAATAATTTTTCCCAATCTGTTGAGAATTTTGAAAAACCGTCTGCTCTGGTAGGTAAATGGACACATTCCTGAAGTGGGTTTTGAACGGTTTGGAAAAATTCTTCATCATTTGATTAAGAGTTAAGCCTGAATTTTACTTCCTGGAGAGATGACGGGAATTGTTGTGTTGGCACAATTGAGAACTGGCTGTAGAATGTTGACTTGTTGATCTGGCCCGAGGTTCACGGGTCTTCCAAGGAACAGATTCACAACAGTAATCTTCTAAATCTCGGATGCCTATGCATATGTGCCACATCCACGAATTAATACCACGTCCATCTTTGAAAATTCAATGACATGTATCCCGAGCTGGTATACCACATCAAGCTTGGAAAGTTTTAATGCCACATCCACCAAGTTATGTCTAATCGCAGGTACAAGAATAGGTACCAAACCTGTAGATTACAATCAAAACCGAAATAAAATCAAGGTATATAACATGCTAATTCTTATTGAAAATAAATTCGCATTAATTTTTCAGCGAAAAAAACCGTACTATGGTATTCATATTATGAATCAAATAGTACAAAATATTCATAAGTCATATCGAGACTTATGTTCACAAAAATACATATGTTCTTCAATATTCAACTACTCAAAACAAAGGATCTATATCAAAACAACAAAATTCTAAGAGGTAGTTGACATAAACAAATCTGCTAGTGTTCATACAAATTAACCGAGCCCCTTTCAATGCATTGATTTTCCTAGAATTCCTCCCATCTGGCAATCCCCACTGTTCCTCCATGTGCTTCCTTGGACAGTGCATCAGCTGTCAGATTGTGTTGACGAAAGATATGTTCAAATGTGATGTCATTGAAAAGTTGATTTTTTTCTCGTGTTTTGCTACACCATTGATGTAATGAAAGGACATTTAATTTATATTCTTTTTGAGCCAATTTTATCGTCACCCTGGAGTCACCAAATACAGTCAACACATGCAATCCCATAGTAGCAGCAATTGACACCACACACCAAAGACCAATTAATTTAGCTTTGGTGTTGGTACCTTTTCCACAGTTCATCATAAGAGTGAAATAATGTTCTTTGTTGAGATATAACACAGCTCCCCCTACAGCACATGAACCATCAACTACCGAACCATCAAAGAAGGAAACCAACATATGATTAGGAATGTTAAAAATACCAAGTTGTCTTGTGCCCTCCTGTCTAGTATTATAGTTGTAATCCTTTAACAAAGCCAGAATTCTGTTATATGAATTAAATAAACTGGGAGTATTTTCTTCAAATAAAGCTTTGTTTCTAGCCCACCAAATATGCCATGAAATCAAGGCAGGCAGATATGGAATATTCCTGCACCTCCTATGCCACTTATAAACACCTACCTCAAAGTTATCCAATTCCCATTGCTGATCCAATTTAAGATGTGCAATGATATTATACCACAGAGTTATGGTAAACACACATTCCACCAGAATATGTTGAGTAGATTCATGACTATTCTTTCATAAGTAACAAATACTTGGGCCAACCCAACCTCTTTTAACAAGATTCTCCCAAGTTTTCATACTGCCCTGTAATGCATGCCACATAAAACACTGAACCTTCACAGGTATTTTCCACTTCCAAATAACCTTTATCCGTAAAGAAATAACATGTAGACAAGAATTTAACCTTAATTACTTATGCAATACCGAAATAACCTTTGGATGCTTGTAACCACAATTTAAGCGATGATATTTACCTCAAAAATAAAGGTAGCAAGCAAAATGATAATCAATGGGAACTCAAACCATGACAAAAATGAGGCAAAATGGAAGCCCATCAGTTCCCAAGCAAGATACTCCTCGTGTCGTGTAACAATGATCTTCAATTTGGTTGACTCCTCTTGAATAGTTGCATTATGGATGTCCTCTTCCAAAAAAGATGTGAACCTCCTCTAATATCTATCGAGCCACTCATAGCTCTCTCCTCCTCCATCGATCCATCATCCTTCCCCAACCTCTCATAAACCTAATGGTGTACCTCACAACCGCCTCCCACTACAAAATCCAACCCTACAATCCCACTAATCGACGAGATAGATTCCACCCCCTCTTAACAAGGGTTCGCAAATCCATCAAGTCTAGATAAGACACATTTAGTTTAAAAACCAAATACATAAGTATGTATGAAGAAGATCCTATAAATATCATTGAATGGATCTAGAGGTGATCTAATCCAGTCACATCCATCAAAATGTCCACTATGCGAAGCTTGCCTGAGAACACTACCTCATCCCTAAGCCCATAGAAACTGTCTATCCATGCATGGACTCTATCATGTACCTATTTTTAGTTGGTCCAAGTAAACTACGCAACATAATCCAACCCCTTTTACTTCTAGTTGGGATTGAACACATACGCCACACTGTTTTTGATATTGTTGATCATCACCCCCCTACCACCACATATGTTACCATACCACTCAACCATGTTGAGATTGCCCCCAATAATCCATTTTGCCTCCAATAAATAGGAGACCATCTAGTCCCATAATTGATTCCCATCTAAGCTATAATTTGGGGCATACACTACACACACCCCAATCACTCAATTATGTGCCAAGAGAGTGAACCACACACACCTATCCTCTAGATACAACCCTGAGGCCACTATAGAGCACTACAAAGAGAATGAGAGAGAAACTAACGCCCTCCCACTCCCCTAACAATGATCAAAAACTCAAAAATACCCATTCCAACAATAATTCATTATGTTCCACGACTCAAACCCGGTCGACTTAACCTCCTGTAGGAAGACCACATATGACTGGAATCACTATAAAACACCTCTCGCAAACTACTTGTGACTAGAAAAGCTTCTTTATAACATAAGATGACGTCCAAGGCTACTAAAATGGTTGGCCATCTCAAAGCCCTCAGGCATGCACGAGTCCGCTCATGAGAGTATCGTAATCTTGTAGGATTTTCCCTGTGGGCTCATCTCACCAACTAACTTATCCTCCTGGGAAAGAGAGGAAATCGCCTTCCACTTGGAATACTTCAACTACCACCCCTACTCAACCTTCATGCTACTGTTATTTATTCATCGTGCCTCAACCTTTCTCCCTAGGCCTCCTAGTCAAGAAATTACAGGTTGGTCACTTTCCCATGTCACAAAAGGAACCTTGATGTCACCAGACTTCCTGGAAACCCTCACCCCCATGCCTCATGTAACTCTAACACATGGGCCTATGCCTGTACATGTACCTATGTCGGACCCAGAGCTTGCCCCTATGTTTGAGCTTATGCCCATCACTAGGATATCGACTTTTCTACCACCAGCTGTGTTGCTCGTTCCACTAGAATCAATATTCCTAACACATGTTCCACCACGGGATCCTACATCTTTACTTGTTTGAACGGAACCCCCACTACCATGCCCAACCTTTGAGGCCATAGAGGTGCTCCCTACTCTTGAACCTAGAGCAGAGGAGGGTACCCCATCCCCATTACCCTCCCGTAGTCTAGGCCAATGATAAGGGCAATCGTGAATTAGGTGATCCTAAGCCTAACAAGCAAAGCAAGGATTCAGTAGGTTCATATATCAAACTTTCTTGTTGCAAAATCCATCTATAGTGCAAATTGAAATGAACAAAAGTAAACTACGCAACATAATCCAACCCCTTTTACTTCCAGTTGGGATCGAACACATACACCACACTTTTTTTGATATTGTTGATCATCACCCCCTACCACCACATATGTTACCATACCACTCAACCATGTTGATATCGCCCCCAATAATCCATTTTACCTCCAATAAATAGGAGACCATCTAGTCCCATAACTGATTCCCATCTAAGCTATAATTTGGGGCATACACTACACACACCCCAATCACTCAATTATGTGCCAAGAGAGTGAACCACACACACCTATCCTCTAGATACAACCCTGAGGCCACTATAGAGCACTACAAAGAGAATGAGAGAGAAACTAGTGCCCTCCCACTCCCCTAACAATTATCAAAAACTCAAAAATACCCATTCCAACAATAATTCATTATGTTCCACGACTCAAACCTGGTCGACTTAACCTATTGTAGGAAGACCACATATGACTGGAATCACTGTAAAACACCTCTCGCAAACTACTTGTGACTAGAAAAGCTTCTTTATAACATAAGATGATGTCCAAGGCTACTAAAATGGTTGGCCATCTCAAAGCCCTCAGGCATGCACGAGTCCGCTCATGGGAGTATCGCAACCTTGTAGGATATTCCCTGTGGGTTCATCTCACCAACTAACTTATCCTCTTGGGCAAGAGAGGAAATCACCTTCCACTTGGAATACTTCAACTACCACCCCTACTCAACCTTCATGCTACTGTTATTTATTCATCGTGCCTCAACCTTTCTCCCTAGGCCTTCTAGTCAAGAAATTACAGGTTGGTCACTTTCCCATGTCACAAAAGGAACCTTGATGTCACCAGACTTCCTGGAAACCCTCACCCCCATGCCTCATGTAACTCTAACACATGGGCCTATGCCTGTACATGTACCTATGTCGGACCCAGAGCCTGCCCTTATGTTTGAGCTTATGCCCATCACTAGGATATCGACTTTGCTACCACCAGCTGTGTTGCTAGTTCCACTAGAATCAATATTCCTATCACATGTTCCACCACGGGATCCTACATCTTTACTTGTTTGAACGGAACCCCCATTACCATGCCCAGCCTTTGAGGCCACAGAGGTGCCCCCTATTCTTGAACCTAGAGCAGAGGAGGGTACCCCATCTCCATTACCCTCCCGTAGTCTAGGCCAATGATAAGGGCAATCGTGAATTAGGTGATCCTAAGCCTAACAAGCAAAGCAAGGATTCAGTAGGTTCATATATCAAACTTTCTTGTTGCAGAATCCATCTATAGTGCAAATTGAAATGAACAAAAGTAGTTTATGCTTTAAACCCACCTCAACATAAACCCTTGGGAATGTTTGAAAGGAGTTAAGTTGGCCACTTGGAATAATAATTTGCCATATCGTCAAGTAAAAGATAAAAAAATGGGCACATGTTAGTAGGGAGGCCAAGAAACTCTATCCATGGCGGATAGTTGTACTGGACATCATCCTCAAGGTTGAAATTTTCTGTCCACAATTACACATAAGCTAGAGAACCTACAATTTTCCACGTACCAAACTGTAAAAAATGTTGAGCAACAACATCAAAATGGAATAAAAGGCACACATACTTATCTCCCAAACCCCAATATGAGTTCAAAGATATCACTCTAGCTTCCCACTTTAACAAGCTACATCTATTGAAAGCTTCCCTATTTGGCATGCAATGCAAAAAAATGGAAGATAACACTTCATGATTCCAAGTGCATGCATCTTTCCAAGTATTCATTGTTGTTTGTAAGGAAAATGTTGAAATCATCCTGATCAACAAGGGGGCTACCTTCGGTTGGACTGTGGATCAATATGCAAGTTTCTTTCCATTTACAACCTCAATAGCAGTATAATCATGCCTCGATACACCCACCCCCATAGTTGAATCCTCAGCGTCCAACACCTATGTAGGTACTACAAAAACCTCCAATGGGATATCCCCCACATGTGGACTCCCAACAATAAAATTTTGGTATCCATAGTTTTTGAATTTAAAATCAAAGTAATGAAAAGTCCGCCTAGCCCATTAGTCTTCATGGTAGCTCATTTTGTTCCTTCCCCACATGAGAGAATTTGGCATTCAAAGATTGCATAATGGTTTTCACCTCGTAGTCACTACTAGAGTTAAAAGGGATGTACTCTAGTGGACTCTCCCTTGACGGGATCCTAAGATGGTACCCATTTTTCTCTCCAACTAGGTGACCTCCCTAGCATTTCCTCCATAACTAAAGAAAAAACCTGCATATTTAAGGTCATATTCTATATCCGTACTGAATGTGGTTGTACGGGTCTATTTGGTATTCCCCTTGGTCTTCTTTCCCTCTTCCCATGAATCCCATACACCCACTTGTCCAAAGATGCATGTTGCATACCCCTCATGCATGGGTGCAATCTCCTCTCCTCCACCCTAGTTCCCTTCACCTTTGCCTTAGGATTCTCTTCCTATGTGGCCCCCTCCTAGTTCAACTACGAATGGGAACCGACCTCATTCCCCATCCCTCCCTTCCCTCAACCCTCACCCTCTCCTTTCGTGCGACCACCCAAGTGTCCTCGCAATCCCACTTGCGCTCCTCCCACTTGCTCCCAACCATGATCCCCCTATCTTTTATTGGGCACACTTTTTTCACAACAAAAATGGAGAATTTCAATTGAATGGAGGCATCGTGTAGATGCATATTATTTATTCCCTCCATCTATTCTTGCTTTACCTTCCATCCATCCATTCTTGCTTTGCCTTCCCTCCTCGTTGGGAGGCACTGTGTGGATGCATATAATATATATTAGTTCAAGATGGAGAGATGAACTAATATATATTATATGCATCCACACAGTGCCTCCCAACGAGGAGGGAAGGCAAAGCAAGAATGGATGGATGGAAGGTAAAGCAAGAATAGATGGAGAGAAGACAAAGAAGTATTCATATTTATTCATAAAAACATTAATTTATAACTTACTATTTAATGGGTTACTTTAGAGATTTTAGAGAAATACAATATATTATAGATAGTAATGTTTTAAAAAGAAAAAGAAAAATGACCACTATAACAATTTGTAATCTTAGCTTTTAACTTTTAGTAATCTTAGCTTTTAACTTTTTGGAAGTTGACTAATATTTTGTATCTATCGCATAGGGTTTGTACTATCTCCTTCTATACAAGCTAGGTTTTGTCAAATCTTTCAAGCAATTGTTGTAAGCAAGATGGTTGCCTGCCATTGTGAGAGACAAACTCATGGCTTGCGAGCTCTATGTAGAATGGAAACATTGTCTAATATCTATCATTTAAAAAAAGGGACTTTATTGTAGGTCATGCTCTTCGTTTGTGCATGCTCTTTTTAAAGATTCACATGGCATCTCTCAGAGGGACACCGAGATGATTCCTTCGGGTTCTCCATCAGTTGTTGCAAATGGCCTAACTGTTACACCCAAAATCTACTCATCATAAGATTTAGTGTATACACCCCTGAAGATACCTAGACCAAGTAATCATCCTGGGAGGATTTGTACCCAATTGTGCTAAGTTTTGAAGGGTCGTTGCAGGTTGCACACTAGCAACATGCGACGTCACACCTTGCTCCATTACAGGGTGCGACGAAGTCAGTTAAATGGCTAAAATAGCTTCTTCGAGGTCCATCTCGAAGCTTGCTGACTTGAGACCCTATCCCTGACGTCTTGGAAGAGTTGGCACTTGGTTCCTAAACCTTGAGAGAGATCCCTTAAACCTCTCCTACCATCTCTCAACCTATCCTATCCATACCCTATCCATTTAGTCCTATATAAATGAAGCTCACTCCCATCTCAAGGGGAGGAAGGCTATGGTATCTACATGCTGGTGAAATCACTCTTAGAACATCTCCACTCACCTATTGGAGAACTCATACTTCCTTGGAAGGATATGGCAATTGGCAGTGTCGTAGAAGGGATACATCGTTAAGCCTTGGTTGTGGTTTTATATCTCTAGCATGTACTCCTCTATTTGCAGTAATACAAATGCTTTCCACCAATATTGTTCATGTGTGTAATGATATTGAGTAGTTTACTTGCTTAACTGTTTACTTAGGTCTCTTACTGTATAGATGTCTTTTACTGGTTTCTCTTGTTTCTTGTCTTGACAGGTCTTGCAGCTTAGATTTGACAACCGTGAGACGTGGAGCAACATTCAGGAGAAAGGATTGCGTAGTGAAAGGTAAGACATCTAGTACTCGATCCCTAAGTAGATCTAGGAAATGCATTAGTAGTCTGTTCTATTTGTTCTAGACTCGCTTTGAGCTAGGGAGATCCGGCTCGTGTCCGCTTGAGTGGATTGTCCGATAACAAATCTGGCGACCATACTGGGGAGTATATAGAATTTGGTCAGTAGTTGTCAATCTGAGAGTCATTTTTAGTTGATTGCTTGACACAAGCCTTTTTATTTTTGCCATTTACTTCTTGGAGTTGATTTCACTATCAGATCTTCGTATTGAAGACTCTGATCTACTTCCTCTGAGTTTATACAACTCATTCCCAAACCATTTCATGGTTCATTGCTGAGAGATATGATTCATTTTTGAATCTAGACTTCGCCTGTCGCACCTGGGCAGTGGGAACAGAGCGACACTGTGTCATTCTGGGTCTCTGTTCTTTACATGTTAGCTACTCGTTGCATCCCTTGCATTGGCAAACTCCGACATCGTCGCACTTCCTGTGTAAGCAAACTGTGACGTCGCACTGTGTACAAGCACAGAGTGCACCGATTTGTCAAATTTTTGGCATGCAGGCATCTCCTCTCCATTTGACAGTCTGGACTTTGGTTTGTTGTATGAACTCCCTCTATGCTGCAAGATCCAGCCAGGGATCCCACCTTTGATTTGTGTTTAGAGTGTTTGGTTCTGTTTGGATTGATTTCGGGTTCTGTCTTGGACAAGTTTGAAAACTAGTAGTGGTGGATACTCTTGTCTCCTCCATCTTCATCCGCTCACTCTTGCATTCCCTTCCTTCCATCCCTGATCTGATCATTACATTAGATCAGCTTCCAGACCTCGTTTTCATTTTGTTTGAGCTTTGCTTGCTGCTACTTGATTTTGAGTTAAGTGTGTCTTTCAACTTGATTGAGTGCTTATCTTTTCTTGAGTTTTCTGATTGTACTGAGTGCTGCGAGTAGTGTTTTCTTTTCAGTCATTTAGATCTGAAAGTTTAGTTGTTATCAAGTTTATTCTTTGATGCATCCATTGAAAAGTTAAAAAGTGCTTCTTTCCCATCATTTCTTGAATGTTATTGAAGAAAATTGTTGTGCATTGGAAAATTCTCGTTTATGTTTTGGAAGAATTGAATGAATGTATGATCTATTGTGTTTTTCTCGAATTATGAATCGCTCATTTTTTTGAAAGGCTCAAAGTACGCTTCGATTTTTGCAAAATTGATTCCATGCTAAGGAAAGATAGATGCATTTTTTAATTTTTGTTGCTTTTAGACCATTGAAAGTGAAATTGAAAAACTTGCATATTCCATTTCAGAATCCTCTCTTTTCATTACCTAGTGTTGTTTTGATTTGAAAAGAAAAAGAAAAGGAAAAATGTTGTGATTTGATAGTAGTGTTGTGATTTTTTGTGTTTCGTTGAAAAAAAGGAAAAGAATACTTTCATAGTCAAGTTTTGTTTGAATTGGGATTGTGTTGCATTGAGTTTGTTTTGGCTATACTATTGGAAAAAGTTTTCTCCTTCCCATAGGTAGAATTCATTGAAAGAAAAGAATATTTCGTGCATGTAGCCAGGGCTTGCATTATGCTTTCGATTATGTACTCACCTCATGCATTGACCTAACCATCCAAGATAAAATTAATGATAGAACTAGGTAAAATTTTTAGCAACTTGTGTGTAAGTTAGAGACGTGTTCCAGCGTCGTTAAGCGTGGCAGCTGTCGTTATTTGCCAACATTGTATCCCAGGGGTGTTGTAGTCTTCCACGTACTTATCGGTATATCGAGCTCCTTCACGTACCCACCAAGTACCATAATCTGTACTTGGCGTATATCGAAGGGTGTATCACGTACTCGGTAGTATATCGGAAGGTCTCTTGCCAAATGATTGTGCATTAGACAGCACCACTATGGATTTGAGCTCCCACATACCTTGCGTATATTGGGAGACACCACTAGGTATCCTGAAACTGACTGAGTTAACCATTTGGCCATCTTGGTAAAGCAATACACCGAGAAGAGCACTTGGGGAGATTAGCACGCACTTACTGTCCAGGTAATCAGGTATCCAGGCAAGGGTACGGTCCCAATCCTCCTTGTCGCGTCATATTGTTGGACCCTGTAGTATATCGCGGTTTGCGATGCCTTGATAATCCCGTGAGGTTCCAGACTTTTGAATCCACTCTGTCACATAAGTCTGCTTGTTGCCTTAGTTTGAGTAGGTTTTTCTGGACTGCTTTTCTTTTAGCATACCCTTAGGAGAAACGTTGTTTAAACCATCCTAGATGATCATCCTGACACTCTGGTGGATTTTCCCTGGAGAAGATCTCGTAGGATCTTAAACTTATCACCCGAATATCCCCTTAATTTGGAGGTTATTTCAAGGGTAAGAATGGATCAGCGTAACGCGGTTGTAGTCACTGAAGTGGAAAACCCCACTCTGAATGTTGGAGGACTTTTGTTTCCACAAACTCCTCCGGATTCACCTGCCTCTCATCCCCCATAGGATGAAGGAGCACAAATCCACGCTTCACAAGACCTTTCTCCCGCAATCCCGGGAGAACCTGGATCGTTGGAATGGATAAATCGACCCTAGGATGACCCTACAGTAGCTGTTGGTCCTTCAACGGCTTATTGGACATCTTCTACAGACCACCCAATGGCTCATTTTTCCATCTCATCCCCACCTGACGGGACTACCTCGGATGGCACTTTAGCCTATTTTCGTGACCAATTAGCTCACTTTCGTTCCATGGCTGAAGAGTTTCGGCAGTCAAGTCTCCAACAACAGGTTCAAGACCCATCGTTACCCCCTTATCGACCCATTCCGGTTCATCCGATATCTTTTGGATCACCAGAACAACCTTCCCACCACGAGACCACTAATAAGACTGGTCAACCCTCGCAAGAGTCCAGTCCTGCACCTTAAGTGAACCAACCTGTGGAAGGACAACAGTCCAACACACCTGTCACTACCGCAGTTACTTTACCAGTTCCTCCCCCACCGAAAAATTCGAGGGGAGGGTATTCCATTCCCACGGATTATCTTATTGGTAATGTTATTACTATGGTAGCTAGTCAACAACCTACATTGGTCAACCTTTGAATAGTGGTCAACCTTTTGTGGCTGGGGGGAAACCCTCGTTTCCTAACCAAAACATAGGTGGTGGAATCCCCAACGGACCTTCCCAACCTGCTAGACCGTCCACCACGGGATTATCTCATGTTGGGGGGCCGTCTAATCTAACTCAACCCTCATGGAATCAAGCGTATCCAGGTTCTGTTAACCTTGCGTCGGGACAATCTAATCCCGGAAACACACCATACGGGATACCTTATCCCGGGAATCCATACACTCTATGGGGGGAAACAACCTATGTTGCAACACAGACCCCAACCGACTATCCATCAAGTACCACCACCCCCAATCGGCGCTCCCCCACCTCCTGCTGGAGGCGGCAGGACCCCACCTAACCTTGGTGGAGACCCACCTCATTTTACCAACAATGGCCCTCACCCTTCCGGCGGTGGCGGGAATGGTCCACCACCCCCTCCCGGTGGAGGTGGCGGGGGACCACCCTATCATGGTGGAGGAGGACATTTCCCTTCGGGTGGCGGAGGTGGTCCACCACCCCCTCCAGGCGGAGGCGGTGGAGGACCTAATTACTACGGTGGTGGCAGTGGTGGTGGAGACCCTCATCCTTCTGGTGGCGGAGGTGGTGGGGGCCCCCATCTTTCTGGCGGCAGAAGTGGTCCACCACCCCCTCTAGGTGGAGGCGGTGGTGGGCCACATCATTACGGTTATGGACCCCCACCTCCTCCTAGTGGTGGCGGCGGACCTCCACCGCCTCCCGGTGGTGGAGGTGGGCCCCCACCTTATTGGAATGGACCACCTTATGGTGGTGGACCCCTTTACGGTCCGGGCAGCACACCCCCCTACGGCCAGTTTCCTCCTGGTACACCTTACGGTCAGTTTGGTCCTTACATGCCTTAGCCGTATTATCAATACGCACAGCTACCCTTCCTGGCTACTTTGGACCTGCCTGACCTATCCCATTTAACCAACGATCCTATTTACCATGGATCTAACTGGCCACTGATTCCGGTGAAACTTCTGTCTGATATCCTCAAATTTGAAGGCAAGCCAGGTGAAGACCCTAAAAACCACGTGATGACATACCACTTATGGTGTTCATCTAATTCCTTAATGGACGATTCAATTCGTCTTAGATTGTTTCAAAGGACTCTCACCGGTTCGGCTGCCAAGTGGTACATTGAGTTGCCACCCCACTCTTTTCCTGATTTTGGTTCTCTTGCCATGAACTTTTTGACACATTTCCAGCTACCCATACGGTATGAAACTGGTACCGAGCTTTTAACCTCGCTCTGTCAGAATACCGCCACTCATATTTCGGATCATATCCACGAATGGCGAAGGAGATGACGTCTCATTAAAGCTCCTATTCTAGATCAGCTCCTAGCAGACTAGTTCACAAAATCCCTCATCCCTACCATAGCAAGAGACGTTGCTATGCGAGGTGCTATCACCGAAGAACAAGCCATCGCGAGTGCCCATGTACTAGACCTAGTCTACACTCAATCCGGCACTTTGTTTGATATTTTGCCTGACGCACCCTGTGACGTTAATGACCCTGCGAAACCACATAAGGGACTCCAAACTGATGGAATCATTGGCTCCTTTAACACCTAGCGTACTGCTAGCACTATCGGATCATCCAACCCGACTCCGGCTGGCCACAACACCACCAAGTCAACCGCTCCTGCTATAACTGACGAGCTGAATTCTGTCCAATCAGCTTCATATCAGAAGTTCGACGGTAAAAAGAAGAACAAGGGGAAACCCAAAAATTCTTCCACCCAGCAGGAACCAAAGAGCACTCCTGACGATACCAAGCAGAAACAAAAACTAAAGTATCCTTGTTTACTGTGTGGAGATGACCATTTCTCCAAAGAATGCCCCCATAGAGACGAAGTACAAAAGTTTCTTAGGGGTAAACCAACTCCCGCAGTCCTCAATGATCCGTTTCCTACTCAGAACCAACAGATGATTACGCAACCCCCCCCAGCCCAGGGGGAACCATCCAATACCACGCATGTTCTCATGGTGCGTAACGAAACGATCAATTTGAACACTCCCTCGCGATCTTACAAACTGGTCCCTTCGAAGGAATCCACTGGAAGTAATACTGAAAAAGCTTCCGACTCCTTAACTGATGTCACTGTACCATCAAATTCTCTCACCATTGAGAAGCCCTCCTTAGACTCGATATTGCGACCGCCGAAGAGTACGATTCGAAAAGTTGTTTTCAATCCTAACGCTCAGGCGGCACAAAATTACAATATTGTAGAAGACTTGGCACAAGCTCCTTGCGCCATGTCTACCCTGGAGGTTTTGCAGAATTGTCCTAATCAACGCAAAACTCTCCTTGCAGCCATTGGTGCAGTCGACCCCTATTCCTCGAATACCATCATGTTCCGACTTGACAACTTTAAGTCGAGGCTCTCGCACCAGCTCGCATTCCAAGTTTCTGCGAACATTGCTGGGAAGATTGTCCATCGTACCCTTTTGGACAAAGGTGCCTCCACTTCTGTCATGTCGATTGCTTGTTGGAGAGTCATTGGCTCCACCGAATTGAATCATTCTCCCACCACGTTGAAAGCATTCGAATGGCGTGGCTTTCAACCTCATGGGCTCTTACAAGCTCTTGCAGTCGAGTTGGGCGGAAAGACCGTAACCATTAACATGGAAATGGTCTCGGCCCCATTAGATTATAATCTCTTGCTTGGTCGCAATTGGTTTTACACCATGCAGGCGGTAGCCTCTTCAGTCTTCCGCATAGTACAATTCCCCCACCAAGGACGAATTGTTACTATCGACCAATTAGATTTTTGTACACCAGACGCTACTACTCATCCTGGTGACCATGTTCCTTCCATTGGCCATATGTCAAAATAGTATGAGAGTATAGGGGTTGGCCTTTTGAAAGATTCATCTCTCATGGGCGTTTTTCCAGCCGCGGACCCCCCTAATCATGTTGCTACGGTGAACATGATCTCCATAGAGATTTCATCTCACTCTAACGATGCTTGGCTTGTACCGGATGAAGCCACAACACACCTGCTTGGAGATATAATGCCTCTTTCACCCGCCAAACATATTTACGAGGCTATCCAATCAGCACCGGAGGACCACTTAACCATGGCCTCTCCATCCTGTTCTCTACGACGGACGTCATCTCTACTTGATCTCTTACTTCAAACTTTTCATTCAGACGAGTCCATCATGGAAGTTATGAATGTTGACGACAGTCCATGGGATGATATCCACCATAGGTCATCTTTTATTCCTCCTTTGGAGTACATAGAGGACAACATTCACACCCTCTTTTCACCAGATATCTACCCGTTCCCTCATTCGCCCATTCTTACATGTCTTACGGACACGAAGGGCAACTTGGCCAACATTGAGCCAACCACCCCGGTAGACATCTCGGTGAAACCTGGTATAGTGGAACACATTCGCATAGGCCAGAAGTGTTCCCCTGAAGAAATAGCTGCTGGCACGGCCTTATTCAAGCAATTTCGAGACGTATTTGCTTGGTCCTATGAGGATATGCCTGGGATAGACCCTGCAATTTTTTCTCACGAAATAAAAACCTATCCCGACATCAAACCTGTACGCCAAAAGTTGCGACCGGTACACCCTCGGAAGACTGCGGCAATTAAGGTAGAAATTGAAAATCTCTTAAAGGCTGGTTTTATTTATCCTGTCCCGTTGACGGATTGGGTCTCAAATGTCATCCCTGTGAACAAAAAGCAGGGTACCATTCGTGTCTGTATCGATTCTCGGGACCTTAATCGGGCTTGTCCGAAAGACAACTACCCGACCCCCTTCATCGACCAGATTATTGACAATTGTGTCGGAAGCGTCATCTTCTCATTTATGGATGGCTTTTTTGGTTATAACCATATTGAGATCAACCCAACCAACCAACATAAGATGACTGTCATCTGCCCATGGGGAACGTTTGCATACCGCAAACTCCCGTTTGGCCTTAAAAATATTGGTGCCACATTTCAACGGGCTATGTCGTATGCCTTCCATGACATTAAGGAATTTGTGGAACCTTACCTGGACGATCTCCCTGCTCACTCAAAGTAGCGCGAGTTCCACATTGATCATCTGACGGCCATTTTCCTCAGATGCAGATGGTACGATATCCGTCTGAATCCTCATAAGTGTATCTTTTGCGTTGAGTCCAGATGCCTCTTAGGATTTATCGTTTTGAAGGATGGTATCCGCATTGATCCCTTAAAGGTGGAGGTCATCATCAACCTACCACCCCCGCCTGATGTGATGGAACTTCAAAGTATCCAAGGGAAGGCGACTTATTTAAGACGTTTTGTTTGCAATTTCACGGAGAAGACTCAGGGGTACATGAGACTGCTCAAGAAGGACGTCCCATTCATTTGGGACGACTAAGCTCAAAAGTCCTTCGACAGTATCAAACATGCCATCACGCATGCCCCCGTGCTCCAACCACCCAATTATTATCGAGATTATATCTTATATCTCGCCGCTTCTGCTACCACTATCGCCATGGTTTTGGTACAGGAGGATCAAAACGCCCAAGAACATGTAATATACTATGCAAGTAAGGGTCTTGCTGACGCTGAAACTAGATATTCACATGTCAAAAAACTTGCATTCACGGCGGTCATCGCTGTCCAGAAGTTCCGGCACTATATCTTGCTCCGCACCACCACCATCATCGCCGACTCGAACCCCATGTACCACGTACTAAGATGTCAGGTGCTTGGTGGCAAGTATTCACGTTGGATCGTGATACTGCAAGAATTTGACCTTCTTTTCGATAAAGCTAAGTCTAAGAAGTCTTTGGTGTTTGCCGAGCTCATTTACGACCTTTCGCGTCCTGATGCAGAAGTTGAGCACAATGACTCCTTTCCAGACGAATCATTGTTTCTCATCAGTACGATTGATCCATGGTATGGAGATATCTCATTGTATCTTCAAACTCAACGCTTCAACCCTCAACTCTCTTGCGACGACCGTCGTAAGATACGCCACCATGCAGAGTATTATTTAATCATCAATGATACTTTGTATTGTCGTGGCATTGATTCAATTCTTCGACATTGTCTCACTCACGATGAGGCTGAACATGTTCTCAATGATTGTCACGCCGGGGCATGTGGCGGTCACCTCTCTGGGATGGCTACAGCCCAGAATTTTTGGCGCGCAGGATATTTCTGGCCTACTATCTTCAAAGATTGTATTGAGTCCATAAAAAAATGTCCTCCTTGCCAACACTTCCATACGAAGAAGCGCACCCATCCCGCCCCGTTACACCCGGTTATTTCCGTGGGCCCCTTCGCAAAATGGGGCATCGACTTTATGCATTGTAAGCCTACCTCGGTCGGGGGGCATAGTTACATCAATGTAGCTGTGGATTAATTTACAAAGTGGGCTGAAGTTATGCCTACATACCAGAACGACGACAAAACTGCTGCACTCTTGATGTTCAATCATGTAATAGCGCGGTTCGGACTTCCTCAGGCAATTTTTACCGATCATGGTTCCCATTTTCAGAACCATATGGTTGATGAACTGAGTGACAGGTTGGGTTTTCTCCATGAAAATTCAACACCCTACTACCTGCATTCCAATGGACAGGTTGAGGCCATTAACAAGGTCTTGAAAACTATGGTCCAAAGGATGGTAGGGACACTTATGTCCAATTGGCACAACATGCTCTTCTCAGCATTATGGGCCTATCGAACTTCCGTCAAAACAGCCACAGGCTTCACTCCTTCCAATTGGTATATGGATTGGAGGTTGTCCTACCTATAGATTGTGAAATTCTGTCTCTACGACTCACTGTCAAACTTCTTCCTAATACTACTGCTGAGGAAGAACGTCTCCTGCACTTAGAAAAACTTGATGAGTCCCGCCGAGATGCCGCTCTTGCTAATGAAGCGCACAAGAAACGCATCAAATCCCAATACGACAAGTCAATTGAACCTCGTATATTAAACGAGAGTGTCCTGGTCCTCACTTATGACCAGAAGCACAACAAACTAGGAGCAAGAAATTTCGAATCCATGTGGCATGGACCTTACATTGTCAAACGTGTTTTAGAGAAGGGAGCTTACGAGCTTGAAGACTACGACGGAATCTCTTTGGGTGAACCCCGCAATGGGCTTTACCTGAAGAGATACTACGCCTAAATTCATCACGCTTAGACTTTCTTGTATATACTGTACATGGCGTGTTTTTTGTGTTTTTGTGTGCTGTGACGCTTTTGTTTTTGAGTGTCTTTAGATCTTGTTTTCGCTCCTTATAACATGTTCTGTCTGCGTGTGCAGATGGAAACGTGCTATGGATTCGCGGACGGCACCAGTCGGCATACCCGTAACCTTGCTTCGGCAGCCTGGGTACTATATTCCCCAACAGGTGAACTCATTAGCTCAGGAGGAAGTTTCCTAGGGTTTGTGACCAACAATGCCGTAGAGTATCAGGCAGTAATCAGAACCCTAGCTAACGCCATTTCCTTGGGTATGAACCACATTGTCATCCACATGGATTCTCAATTAGTGGTTTCCCATCTTAACCGGCTTTACGCCATCCGTGATCCCACCTTACTCCGTCTCTTTAGACGAGTACGTCTCCTGGAAAGGTCATTTGAATTCGTTCAATACCTGCACATTCCACGAGAGTTAAACACAGTTGCTGACTCGATGGCCAACTTCATTTTGGATTGCTACATCACACATACATAATATTCATAATATGTAAAAGCATTCACAACATGTAAAAGCATTCACAACATGTAAATAATGTAATGTAAAAGCATTAACAACATGTAAAAGCATTCACAACATGTAAATAAAAGCAAACATGTAAACAAGATCACATCACTCATCATTTTAAAAACACATAATGTATAAATTGCCGAGAATGTCTGTATATATATATATTGCTCAAAAAGTAGTGCCGGTACAAAATTTGAAGCACGATGGCTTTCAGTGAGTCTCTACAAAATCTGAAGCATCATAGCTTTCAGTAGTACAAAATATGAGGCCTCTAAGCTCTCAGTACAAGTATAATAGTGTCATCAGGTCTGACGGCTGACCCGTACACAACCCCCCAGCACGGACAACCCGCTGTCGCTGAGTGAGGAAGCTGTCCACGGTCCTCGCTACCTTGTGGAGTAGGGCGTTGAAGCATACAGACGTTCCAACCCCAAACCTCTGCATAGGTCTCGGTAGGTCATCTATCGCTGGCTCAGGAATCTCCACTGTCAGCTGGGACAAGTTCCTGTACACCTCCTCCATCTCCTCGATGGCAACATGAGCACCTAGGGGCACAACTGCTTCCCCACCTCTATTTCTCCTCACCAGGAGGGAAATTCCTACTGGCTGTACGGGCCCCACATCTGCACACACATATTATATACTTGTCAACACTGCATAAAAAAAATGATAAATATACAAAATTAAAAGTACAAGGGTTTTGTTCTCACCTATGTCACCCCATGCTGCACCCTCGGGCAGCACCAAGTCAGGATCCTCTTTGAAATCCGTACCGCTGTACGGGAAGTCCTCGACCATGAGTAACTGGCCTTCCAGCCAGTTGAAGAACTCGGGACCAAAACTGATGATAGGTCCTCCACCATGATGAGTCATCACCTCAGCCCATCTGAGCATGTGGGGATCTAGAGGTTCCCTGTCATCTAGTACTACCTGTGGACGCAAGAGAGGGATCCGCTCCAATGCCTCAATGGCAAGTTACCTCGCTTTCATCATGAGTTTACATCATTGGCTCTTGATTGAAATATTTCATCTTGCGTTCGACTTCAACTCATTTATTCACGCACAATGATATGTACTGTGATACCTTGGGAATCATTGACATTAATGGTGATCTCCCTTGTGCTTGTTAACGGTTTACATCAATGACTGGTAATTAAGTGGTTTCTACCATGTTCGACGTCAAGACATTTGTAATCACATGGATAGATTCATATCATTGCGGGTTCATCTTGAAGAACCTGGGAAGTCATGTTTTACCTAGGTTGCGATGGAGTTTGTATTGAGTTATATCACACAGATCCACTTTTGTATTGGTCATGGCTGTGTTATCATCTCATCATGGATCTACACTTGTGTCTAGTAGCCATGATTGTGTTCAGTCAGTCATTACTACCATGGATCTGCAATGTATTGGTCGGCAGCCATGTTGTACTTCATATGAGATTGTCAGTTCAGAGTCAGTTGTACTGCAGCAGTGTCCTTCGTCCGACGAGTCTATTGCCATTACTTCTATCAAAGCACTTCACCTGTCTATCTTTAACAGCTTCATGCTTTGGGGGGCATTCTGTTACACCCAAAATCTACTCATCATAAGATTCAATGTATACACCCCTGAAGATACCTGGGCCAAGTAATCATCCTGGGAGGATTTGTACCCAATTGTGCTAAGTTTTGAAGGGTCGTCGCAGGCTGCACACTAGCAACATGCGACGTCGCACCTTGCTCCATTACAGGGTGTGACGAAGTTAGTTAAATGGCTAAAATAGCTTCTTCGAGGTCCATCTCGATTGATGACTTGGGACCCTATCCCTGACCTCTTGGAAGAGTTGGCACTCGGTTCCTAAACCTTTGGAGAGATCCCTTAAACCTCTCCTACCATCTCTCAACCTATCCTATCCATACCCTATCCATTTAGTCCTATATAAATGAAGCTCACTCCCATCTCAAGGGGAGGAAGGCTATGGTATCTACATGTTGGTGAAATCACTCTTAGAACATCTCCACTCACCTATTGGAGAACTCATACTTCCTTGGAAGGATATGGCA
The DNA here is from genome assembly GCA_027924585.1 of Larix kaempferi. Classification (NCBI taxonomy): domain Eukaryota; kingdom Viridiplantae; phylum Streptophyta; class Pinopsida; order Pinales; family Pinaceae; genus Larix; species Larix kaempferi. The sequence goes on along the minus strand of BSBM01000050.1, from coordinate 15,409,026 downwards.
ATTGGCTTTGTCAGAGAAGGGCTACAACGTTAAGCCTTGGTTGTGGTTCTATATCTCTATCATGTACTCCTCTATTTGTAGTAATACAAATGCTTTCCACCAATATTGTTCATGTGTGTAATGATATTGAGTAGTTTACTTGCTTAACGACTTACTTAGGTCTCTTATTGTATAGATGTATTTTATTGGTTTCTCTTATTTCTTGTCTTGATATGTCCTACAACTTGGATCTGACGATCGTGAGACATGGAGCAACATTTAGGAGAAAGGATTGCATAGTGAAAGGTAAGACATCTAGTACTCGATCCTTAAGTAGATCTAGGAAATGCATTAGTAGTCTGTTCTATTTGTTCTAGACTCGCTTTGAGCTAGGAAGATCTGGCTCGCGTCTGCTCGAGTGGATTGTCCGATAACACTAACAACAAGGGAAAAAGTTGCTCCTTGTTTGAACTCCTACTTCTTTAAGGATGTGGTTGATCAATATGGAGCTTCCCCTTTAGAAAGGAAGGTTTAACCACTTGGAAACTTTCTAATTGAGAAATTTGATTACACCCTTTTTCTTTGAATTTCTTTGAAAGAGATCAACATTGTACATCAATTACTACAAGTAATATGTTTTTCTATGAAGATTAAATGGGTTATGTCCAACATCAACAACCCTCAAAGACTGGGTTGACAATAGCTAGGCTTCACTCACTGTGTGAGCTTCTACTCCACAGGTGTTTTTGTCGATTATTTTAATAACCTAGAGTGTAACATCCCTAGATCACCTCGGTGTCCTTCAGAGGCGATGGGAGACCCGAATACTTTTTTTTTCTCCAAATTCAACTGAATACACACACAGTTGAAATGACTCAGATCCGCAATCCGCAACAGCGAATCCGCAACCCGCAATCCGTAACTCGCAATCCACAATCCGCAATTGCGGATGCGGAAGTGAAAAACTTCATAACTGGAAAGATTACCTTTCTGCAATCCGCAACCCGCAATAGCGAGTCTGCAATCCACAATCTGCAATCCGCAATTGCGGATGCGGAAGTGCAAAACCTCATAACCGGAAAGATTACCTTTCCACAATCCGCAACCCGCAACAGAGAATCCACAATCTGCAATCCACAACTGTGAATCCGCAATCGCGAATCTGCAATCCACAATCCACATTTGTGGATGCGGAAGTGCAAGATTTTCCCATCGACAAACTTACCGTTCCGCAATTGCGGATGCGGGCATGCGGAACCACACCCCTGCAATGGTAACTCTCTACATAAATTCAAAGGGGCATAACTTCCTCATCCTTGGTCCAAATGAGGCAAGGTCGGTACCATTGAAAAGCTCTTGGTGAGCTCTATGCAATGGTGGAATCCCTGCACCATCTGAGCACTCATACCATGCTAAATTTCCCACTAAAGTTCTATCCATATCTCCGCTTAAAAGACTTAAACCTTATTCCTGCCAGGGTTTTGCTCCATTTCTTCCAAGTCTTTTTTCCTTCATCTGGTCCATAGGGTGCCTATTCTCTTGATCACAGTCCTAACTAGACTAAACTGCACCTCTTAGCCTTGAACTTAGCCCTATTCATCAAGAGGTAACATATGCAAGTACAACATAATATAAAAAGGCAATATGTAGAAGCATGCTTAATAACTCATGTAGGAAGGTCCATACATCCATGAACACAAGGTACTGAAGCATTATCCACCCTTAGAAAGGGATTATAATTAGTCTATTTATCCTAACAGATTGAGGAATGACATACAGGTATTTAGCCTTATTCCTCAAGCATGACTACCAGCATAACAATAAGATGCAAGGAGCAGAAGCAAAGCAATAACATGCCCAGAATATAATACATAATACTTGGGCATTCATCCCTATTAACCATCTGAATCAAATCATGCATTTGAAATATATAGCACACACACATCTAGCATGCATCCAACATTCATCATGGCACAAAAACAACTTCAAACACAATTAAGATACAAGGCATAAGTATACAACCCTACTCATACAAAGCTTCCTATTACTCCACTTCCATATAAATTCATTCAATCAATAACTGGTATGTAATAAGCAAGCCATAAACACATGAGACATCCTTATTCAAACACCACAAGACACTTGTCTTTTTAATTGAAAACCACCAGGAAACCGGCTATGGAATGCAACGTTCCATCCCAACCATAGATCTCTATCTAGCCTCTATTATTTCAACAATCAAAGATCAACCCCGAGCTGGGGCTATGTATCCACTAAGGAGCATCACTCGGGCTCACTCACAACATTGGTTCACAGTAAAGGCATTCAACACACAGTGGGTTTGTCAAGAAAATGGGGAGGAAGGGACTGATTTTACTAACTCATTGAGCTCCACCATAGAGCTACAAGCATATCCCTTTGGCCTCAGACAGCCCAGGCACCCCCATCACCTCCACTCTCAGTCTGAGTAAGGTATCCTTCTCTGCTACACAGTCCCTCAGGCGCCCCTTCCCTCAGCACTGATCTAGGCAGGTATGGTTGGTCTTTACTTCTAAACCAATGGATACTTGAACTTACTGGTTCCATTATCGGCCTCTAAGAGAGGGTCTTATGGGTATTACTTGGCTTTGTGATTCCAATCCCCGGGTTCTCACGGATTCTCTGCACCGTTCAAGCTTCATAATTCCTCTCAAGTTCATACCACTTGGTCACGAGTAGATTGGGTTCACACACACCATTTCTATGGCTATCAACTCTCTAGTATTTTCTATTACACAGGAAAACGTGACTATCTTCAGGCTTCCACCCAATTGGCTCTGCGTATGTAGGAATGTATGAGCAAGCTCTCTCCTTGTGGGGCGATGGATCGTGAATGGCTAGTGCGTGAATGGATCATCGATGTCTGAATGAATGTGGTGGTTGCTTCCTTCCACCCACGGTAGTCAAATAGGCTCTGCCTGTTTCAGGATTTGAGTGTCTTTTTGGATAAGCAGCCAGAGTCATGCTCTGCCATACGAAATCGTAGGCATGCTCCATACTCCATCGGCTTCAGCAACAAGGTCCTCAACCACCCTCTGTAACTACATTAATGTTAGTAGGGAGTTCAAACGGGTTCACAGTAGGACATGTGGCAGCATGGGAAGCCAATCCCATAACCCCCTTACCTCTCCATAGTGGATACGCAACCCCTTTTCTTTCACGTTTCCTCCATAGCCAGTCCCTTAGGTATTTTATTGCATTATTAATATTTACATTGTTTACATTTCTTCATGGCTTAACAAACCATGAATAATCAACTGTCAAATACTTGCCTATGCAACTAAAACCTGAACATCCACTAGTGGGGCCTTGGCCTTGATCTCCACACTAGAGTGACACACATTGTATACAACAGTTACATTGAGGCCAATAACCGTAAGGGTCAAAATAGGGGTACTACATAGAGGATTGTAAAAAGTAATGAAGGATGGCCATGGATAAAGTTGGTCTCTTCTTAGGACGATGGTTACTTGAATTCAATCATGCTTCAATGACTATTTCTACAACCTCGGTTTGGGTGGGATTATCATAACTCCCTCTCTAAATTTGGGAAGAGGGGACTAACGTCCAAAAAATCAACAAATCTTTAAGTAATATCAAGTCTTATTCAAGTCAAGAGAAGAAGGGAGTTCACTTATGCCAAAATTAATAATGATTTGGACCATTGCAAATGTCTTCTAGATTGTGTGAATCTAAATTGAGGAGCATTCAACTGGAATCAACAACTAGACCACAAGAATACACCTTTTAGGTCCAAGCACTATTTGAAGCAAGGTCATTTGAAATAAGTTTATCTAAAAAAGATAATTGTGCAAGAGGAAAATTGACATCCATCCTCTTAAAAAAAGAGTTTGGATGGTTTCTCAAAAATGTACACAAAGAGAGAAGAATAATCTTGGGCGGTCATTGGCATATTTGAATCCAAAGAGAAATGATGCAAGGCCAAAAACTTAATATATTTTTTACCCCTCCTAGGGACATAGATTTGAAAAGAAGGCATAGCTGCAAAAACTACAACAAAATCTAGAGGAAACTAAGAATTTGGGAAAGTTGAGTCTTTATTTTAACAAAGGAGGATGTAAAAAGGCATGTAGAGAGGTTAACAATTTCAAATGAGAAGAGTATTCCAGTGATAATTAGTATAATTCCTTAATAATCTTATAGAGAAATGTCAATTGGGTCTAGCTCAGGTGATTGGGAGGAATGATTGTTACCCTACCCACCTAAGATCAATTCCCACAAGTGACATGTTTAACTCTTAATGATTATATTGTTGTATCGTCCTTGAGACTTGAAGAGTCTGATTTGCTCCAAGTACCATCCTCGAAATGAGGGGAAGTACCTGATGGTTTTCCCTAAGATATGTATTTCATGGAAAAAAATATTGTAGAGAAATAAGTTGACATGATGGAAGAAGATCACGTGAATTTTAGAGAGGGAAGGGAATATTACCCTAGGCCAATATTCAAATTGAGGAAGGAATTGATAGATATATGGGTGGAATGAGGGCTTATCATAAGGTCTTATCCCAAGGCCAAGGTTTGATTGAATTTCCTAGAAAAAACATTAGGAGATGAGCCAAGGGGGAACAAATATAAAGTATGACATCATTGAATAGGAGCATCAAGTCAATAACAATAATGGATTGAAGTCATATCCTATCAATGGTGTAAAGGACAATTCAGTTACTCAAATCCCATGGAATTGAAGTATATGTTAATAGAGAAGAAGGTTTTAGTGTTTCATGTGAAGATGCAAGAGTGGATTGAAGGGCAGTTGATATTGCCTCATTGACAAGCAAATACATGACAAGAGTTGTGATAGTAGTCTAGAAACATGTGGAGATCATAAACCTAACCTTAGACATGGAGCTTAGAGAACATCGGGGGATTGAGTAAGGGTTAGGATTGGGAGTGCCACCGGAGGAAGAATTGACGGGGGAAAATGATAGCAATGAATGGTGGAAAGGAGATAGAATGGAAGGTAGGAAAAAATAAAATGAAACAAAAGTATATAAGACCAAGAAAGGAACGAGTCAAAATGGTGGTAGGCAAAGATGTAGGGACAATTCGAGATCTGAGAGAAGTTAGTGCTCTGCAGGGAGAACATCACTATGGGTACTTCCCCCATTTAATTGATTGTACCTGGTTAATTATGAAGGAAGGTGGAAAATGTGTCTATATGAAGGAGCAGGGCAGTGCAAGGGATCGTCATTGCCTTTCCTCTGCATTTACGCAAGTGTTGTCTGTTTACTTAGTTATGGAACCAGACTCTGTTAAGAGGATTGAGGATCAAGGGGCCTCCAATTTATTCCCGGATGTTGGAGTGGATTCTGGCCGCTATAAGAAATGGCAACGGGGGGATCCTTCTGGTGAGCTGGGTGGTGGGGTTTCCCGGGCCTGCTTGAATGCTCGTCGTGAAGCCAATGCTTTCTCTATGCATGTCCCAGAGGACATTCAGAGGGATATTCGTGAGTATGAATTTGAATGGTGGATGAGGCTGAGCAAGGAGACTCTCTTGGGGGAAAGCAAACAACTGGAAAAGTGGATTATGGACCCTAGCAACATTGCAGGTTAGATTAGCCTGTATGAACAGACGGTGGCTCTTTACTGGATGATGAAAAACCTTGTGGGTTTTGCCATTCATGATCGTTAAGCGCTTAAAGATGATTCGGTTTCGCTTCTTCTGATGCAGCAACTTCTGGAGGAGTCTCGCTCGATGAATTGGAAGATGGACTTCCTTCTACATGCGATGGAACTCTGACCTCCTCCGTGTCCCTCGTCTTCTGATGATTCCACCCATCCGGGGAATTCTCCTGAGGCTCCATTCATCATTCACTAATGTTTGGTTTAGTGTTTGTTTTTTCCTCTTTGGTAGATAGTGTAGGTCGTAATTTAGATGGTTTTTGTTAACTCAGGATTAGATGTTTTTTCAAAGTTATTTTGTGTCCGTGCCTGCGAGCCCATGTAAGGAAGATTTTGGAACAGTCGTCTCTTGGGTTCGTTGTGGGTATGTGGTATCTCAGAGTCTCTGGTTTAGACAGTTCAGTGGTAAAGAATATGTTCATGAGACCTGGATGTGTTGGTCTCTATCTTTCATGGTTGATTTTGTAAGTTTGGTCCCACATGAAGTTTTTGGTTGTATACGCCTGTGTTATGAACAAGTTGCAACCGTTGTAATATCCTTTTGATATAATATAAAAATCCTTACAAAAAAAGAAGAAGATGTAGGGACAATGACATTATTATTGGAAAAGGCCCTCACAAGGCATTTGATGGGTAAACAAGTAAAGGACAATTAATTTATAAGATGCTTGGAGGACAATTGGCTTGGAATCCTTGGGTACACTCCAAAATACCACATAATCATGTGTGAGTGGATATTCCTTCAAGTTCATATTTGAAAGAGATGAAAAGTTATTTAGAGAGGGTGGTGGTATTAGGGTGCTCCAGTGTTGTTTTGAAACAATGGGGGATAGGTTTTAACCCTATAAATGAATCTCTCTACTTGAAACCAGTGTGGGTGTTAATGTTGAGCCTCCTTAAGGAGCAATGGAGTAAAGGAGTTATGGAAAAGACGAGTAGTAGTTTGGGGAAGTTCACAAGTTTGGAAGAGGATCACATGAACAAACCAAATAGGACAATTATTAGAATTCTAGTTGAATTGCATCTTCATTAAGGTCGTATAGATGCAATTGATATAGAATGGGGGAACATGAATTATGTCCAATGCTTGGGTTATTGGAAGGTACCTTTATGTACCTATTTTTCCATAACATTGGTCATATTCAAAAGGATTATGGAAAAAGGAAGGGAAATTGGGTGTGGATGAAAAAGGAGATGGAGGAGAAGAAAAATCACAAAGTCTCAAACCTTGACGGAACGGAGGGGGGGCCTATAGACATATATTTTCATGAAATTGCAAGGAAGGGATTAGAGGAAGCCATAGGAGAGGGGGATTATGCTCGCAAAAATAGGGACTCTATTATGGCATGGTTTCAAAAGCTCAAACTTATATGAAAATCCAAGGGGTTCATCCTTTTGTAAGGTTCAATCAACTCACCATTTTTTTTTGTTTGCTTGAATCTCCCTGAATTGCAAGAGTGGCCCGTGTTATGATAAACCATGACCCAGGGGCATCTAAGCCATCAAAATCACCCGGGGATCACACCTGGCTTGGACTGCACCAGCCTCAACTTGACTAGGGTTCTGGGTGTCGCCTCCCAACTAAGTCATTCCTAAGGGGAATTGAACTTGGGTCGCCTTGCTAAGGAGATCCACAACTTAACTGAGTGAGATAGTGGGAATCAAAGTGCAATCAAATCACCATTAAATCAAAGTATGACTAACCAATCCCTCAAAACATGCCCCATGTGTATTTAAGAATATATTGAGAATAAAATGAAAAGCCCTAGATAAAATCCATTAAAAGGAAGGGTTATGGATGATTTAGGGAGCCCTTGGAACTCTTGTTCCCAAGATTCCATCCAATCGTTAACTATCATGATAAATAATGCCCCTTCAGACCCTCAAGTATTTATTGTGATTCCCCAAGCCTTGTATTTTAAGAGTAAGAGAGAGGATTCAAATAAGGGTAAAACCAGGTCAAGTTACAACCTAAGATCCATGAAAGAGGTTTATGCGGATAAGGGAGGGAGCATTGAAGGTAGTTTGTCCATGGACATTGGTTAGGTTATGTTTGTTCGTCCAAAATCCTTTTTGTCAATTGAAAAAAAGAGCTATAAAAGAGGTGAGGGAAGGCCAACAACAATCTCGAACAATGATTCTTAGAGCTAGAATGACCTCAATCAAGGTTACAAAATGACCATCATTTCCCTAAATGTGAGAGGGATCGGGGTGCCTAAAAAAATATTCCTATTTTTTAACATTTACAATCTTAATAAGTGTGTATTTTATTCATAAATGCATATGTGCTTATGTTATATTATATATGCACGTTGTTGATGGAATGGATTCCCCTATGATGTGGTTATGTTAATTTAATTGATCATCTCACTGTACACCTTTTTTGACACCTCTGTTGGCATCTTTCAGATATCATGTCATTCTTCCTTTGGAATTTTAGCAATCTTCTCAAGAAATGAAAAACACCATGAAAAAATCAATTAATATTTATATGAAAATAAGTACAGCAAAAACCTTAACAAGTAATTTTTTTGGACTAGTGTATACGTATTATAGAAAAAAAACATTTTTAGCAATAATACCTTCTAAATGATTTTTTTTGTTATTATATGTATTTCCATTGCGAGTCTCAATGCCACTACTCCATAAACGTTTCTTGTAGTTTATTTATAACTAGTTTTTTAGATTCATTGGATTGATTTTTGTATTATAAATGAAAAGAATGTCTATACATTCTTTCCACTATATCCCTCAAAGTTTTATACCCCCCCTCTCATTAACTTCCAACACCACTCCAGTTGAACTAATGATCAATTCATCATGATGTAAATTCTTCTTAATTTTAATCATCTTAGGGCATCCTTCTATTTCCTCGTTGTCTATCCTTGCACAACATTTAGCGAATTTCAATTCCAAAGTTTGAAACATGTTAGCGGTTATTGTTGAGAAGCATTTTTAGTAAGAAGTCAAACAAAAACATTATGTTTATCACCTTTTAGTCCACCTAATTCCTTTATTTGCAATATTTTCTTAAAGCTTTTATGCTTTTCTTCACTCAGATTACGAACAACCTTATTGGGTTTCGTTAAATTTTTGCTCTCCATGACATGCATAAACCAATACACATCATTTAAACATATATATAATTCAAATATATTACTTTTATACTAAAATTACGAAAATAATGCAATGTTTTCTATTTGGGATGTGTTTCCTTTACTCTCTTTGCTATAATTTTTATTCCATGATATTTTATTATCTATCTTTTATTAATAAATGCTCGAATAAAGAAATACCATGATATTTTATTGGACATCTTTTATCAATAAATGCCTTACATAATGGAATACCTTACATAATGGAATAGATAAGTTATGAAATAATTTTCTACACATTTAGTAAATAATTTCAGGTTAAAATGTATTTGGGTCTATTGGTGCGTACATTGCAAAAAAATAACACTGGTGTGCATATTTTGTACCATGCGCATCGCTAAACGTATTAACATTTTTTCTAAAGATAGATACAACACATTGTGCATTAAATAACCAAATGCACTGATAAGTTTTTGCAGTACAATGCATATTAAACAACAAAAAATACATTTTAAACTAACATGCATAACGGTGCACCTTACATAGATAAATGCACCAGTGCGTAGTTCATATAATATGTGCACCGATTAACCGATTGGAATTTTTTTATAAATATGGCCAAAATGATGCACCTTACATAAACAAACACACTTGTTAGTTTTCTATGTATAGTGCATATTCAATGACCGAAATTTTATTGAAAATAAACGAGGATTACAATGTGCCTTACATGAATAAACACATTGGTGCCTTTATTCTATGTAGTGTGTATTGTGAACTGCAAAAGTGTTTAAAAAAAATTATGCTGATGATAGTCTAGATATGTCATTTTGGAATTCAATCCTATCATGGTCCCAATCCAACAATGACCCAAACCCCATACATTACTACACACAATCAAGAAGTTTACAATGCCAAAAATTAAATCTTATTGTGAAATAGAAAGAGAAACAAAAAACAAAAGGAAAGCAGGAAGAACACCATGGTTTGTAGTAGTGAAGGTAACTCTGAAACAAAAAGAACACTAGGGTTTGTAACATTGAAAGTAATTATGAAATCCTCTATTTTCTTGAAAAAACATAGAAAATTTATGCCATTTTTTGAATTGATTGAGGGAAAACTTGAACGAATAGACATACCTAAAACATCTCATTTGTAGATTTGTATGTGTCCATGATGATCCATTACAAAATTTCTGTTCAAATAAATCTGCCTCTCTAAATTCTTTCCCGGTAAATATCTCTTGAAGAAGTCTCTCCTCAAACTTTTGGCCAAAAAAGATTAAGGATTAGGGTTTTCTTGTATGTATGAGCTCACTGTCTAAAAATAAAATTCCCACTCATTTTTTCATATGATATTGTGGCCCATTCATGATAAAGGGTGCAATTTTTTTTTTTAAAACGAGATCGCGGTGTGTTATAAAGAATATAGTGCACTAGTGTGCTATACTGATATAAGCACACCGCATATACAAGGCAAAAATGGAAGTATAAACTTTTTCAATTAATAGTTTACGGAGGTTGTCCTTCGTGGAGATGGTTGCGAAGGTTTTATCAGTGCACATATTGTAAAATGAACACACCAGTGCACTAGGTATGTTTAAGCGCATTGATCCGTGAATAGTTAATTGAGCATACCAATTAGTTGAAAAAATTAGGATGTTGCAACTTTCCCAAATTGTACTTTAATAATGAAGACATGTATTGATTGTGGTTTTGACTCAAATGAGGGGAAAATACGATAAGTTAAATGGATAATTGTTCAAATTCCAACTCATTCCATAACGTTCCAAGTTCATCAAGTTCTCCCTTGATGTCTATAGTAAGTCCATATTTATTTATATTTGATCATCTGATTGAATTTATGTTGTCTTTGCACTCACATTTGAATAATTGTGCATTGAATTTTGCAGGATCTTGGTTCCAGATCAAGTTTGAATGCACATGATATTCCACCAATCCCAGAAAACCGCAATGTCCCATCAGGAGCAACATACCACATAGAGATGGTACATAAAAATGGAAGGCCACTTTACTTTGCCACCTGTAACATGCCATCCTCCAACAACCATCACAGTCCCATGAAACTCCAGCATGACTTGGATCCCTTTTATGACACCTCAGTAGTAACACATGATATAACTTGATGATAGCATTATACTCAAAACAAGAATTCTAGCCATAAAAAATCATATTTTTGTTTCAAAAACATGAAAACAACCCTCGAATAAAAAATTGTTGCTACTGGTAATTTTTTTTAATTTTTATTTTCTAAGCTAAAATTAGAAGTTTTTTTAAAGACCAACCAATGCCACTGTAATCCAAACCATAAATCAACCCCCAGATAAAAAATGGGTGCTACCAATAACACCCTTTTTTTCCATTGCTAAAATTACATATTGTTTGAAACGATGACCTTAACAACTGAGGTCGTTGCAATCAAAACCTTAAATCAACACCCAAATCGAAAAGTTGTGCTACCATGGCACCCCTATGTTTTTTTTTTGAGGTTGAAATTACAACTTTTTTAAAATCGTGGCCTTAACAATTAAGGTCCTTGCAATGAAAATACCAAAATCGACCCCGAATCAAAAGAAAAATGCTACCAGTGACAACCCTTTCTTCTATGAGATTAAAATTGTAGCATTTTGAAACCACAATCTACAAAACATATTAATTTATTTGAAAAAAACACTTTAAAAACATAATAAAAAATAAATTTAACTCAAAAGCATAAATTTTTAAGAAAATACAATCTAAAAATTCTTTAAAAAAAAGACAATTTTAAAATTTTAAACTTAAAAAAATTATAATTATAATTTTGGAATATTTAAAAAATAAAAATTAAATTTTTAAAAATTTAAGAACTAAAATAAAATAATACTAATATTTTACCCCTTGACCGGGTGGGGAAGGGCACATAAGGAGGGGCTCAATTTTGAAATTGAACCGCCCTCTTTATGTGCCCCTCCCAACCCCCTTTTGCATGTAGAGGGGGCAAAGGGGGGTGGAAGTTGGTGGTTGGAATTGAAGCTCCCCATTTATGTCGCCCTTCCCACCCCTTTTTATATGTAGAGAGAGGGAAAAGGGGTGGAAGGGGTATTGAGCCCCTTTTATGTGCCCCTCCCCACCACCCTTTACATTTAAAGCAGGTAAAATATTTGGTGGTTTTCTTTTTCTTTTTCTTTTTCTTTTTTATTTTATTAAGGTTAAATTTTTTTATTTAAAACATTGTTTTTTTTTTCAAGGAAAAAAATGTACTTTTGTTATTTCAGCAAAATCAAAAAGTACAAACCATTAGTCCAATGAATGGACATATAAAAAATTACAAACTTTTGTTTTATTTTTGAGTTGTAATTTTAGAATTTTTAAATTGTATTTTCTAAAAAGATGTGGTTTTTTTAGTCAAATTTGTTTTATTATTATTTTTAAAATGTTTTTTTATTAATTCAAAATATTTTGTAGGACGTGGTTTTGAAATGTTTGCAATTTTAACCCTATAGAAAATAATGTTGCTATTGGTAGCACCATTTTTCAATTCGGGTGTCGATTTTGGCATTTTTCGTTGGAATGACACTGACTATTAAGGTCATGGTTTCAAAAAAGAGTTAATTTTAACATTGAAAAAAAGTGGAGGTGCCACCATAGTAGCAACACTTTTTTGATTCGGTGGTTAATTTAGGATTATGATTGCAGCGACACTGGTTGTTAAGGCCCTGAGTTTCAAACTATATGTAATTCTAGCTCCGAAGAAAATAGGGTGCTAGGGTTCAAACTGTATGTAATTTTAGCTTGGGAAAAAAATGCTACCAATAGAACCCCTTCTCAATTTATGGTTTTGATTGTAGTGACACCAAGTGGGATTTTAAAAACTTCTAATTTTATCCCCCCAAAATGGTTTCTACTGGTAGCAACAATTTTAGATTTAGGGAGAAAATAACCATTAAATTAATTCTATAGAAAAACAAGAACTCTGAAGGATTATCGTCAAGTTGTATAATGTGTTTAGTATGCAATTGTTCAAAGTGTAAAGAGTTGAAGGTGAACCCTAGGTGTGTCTCGCTGTACCATTATATTAATGATCGACTGCCCAAAATTGACAGTCTAATACCCCCCACTGCGGTCAAGGATCCAATAGGTGAAATAGAAAATAAACATAGGAACACTTCCAAATTCTCATTCTTTAAAATAATGGAATCCAAATCAACCATGTTTCATCCTAAATTGATCAACCCATCTCCTTCTATTGAGTCAACAGACAGTTCTAGTGAGCCAAAGTATGATATCAATACTACCCAAAATATTTATACAAGGAAATCCAAAAAGTTGTATGAGCTAAGAGAAAAAATGTCCAAGTACACACAAAGTCTTACTTAATTGTTGGAGGGTAGAAATGACTTCTTTCTTCCCATCCATTTGTGAAGTAAATACCTTATCCATAAACTGTCATGAATATTCCACTTGAACAATTCGTCACAACGGATCTTACAACTTAGTTCCTTTTTATTAGCTTATTTCCAATGAATGCTAAATAAATAGAACTGAAGGATAAATAAATAGAGCAAAGAAATACACATTTCACACCGTCAACGCAAGATTTACCCTAGGAAAACCCAATATGGGGAAAAAATCCAGCTGGAAATGAGGATCATGCCTTGCTCTTTTATATAGAATGCAAATACAAAGAAAATGATACTCTCTATGGAGTTACTTATGATCTATGGCATAATGGACTATAAGATCTCATATTTCCTTTATTCTCTAATATCCACTCCTGTGTTGTTTCTCAACTATGGAACAATACAATAACATTATAAGAATGTAACCCCTTCTCCTCCTAACGATATGATATTTAACATAGTCAGATAGCCATCTAGGGTTAATTTTAGGGTTTTTGCATGACTCAATTCTTGATCAGGGTTAGGGTTTTCCACCTTCTAGATTGTTCTTCAAATTCCACATGTGAATAGCTCCATATGTGTGAGAAAAAAGAGTTGACATAGAATCCACTTGGTACCATGGTGGTCAAATTATAGGAGGCATAACTTCTTCATATCATATGTTGGACTGCAAAAAACCTATACTTAAATCAAAAGAGTTAAGGGATCTCTAACTAAATAGTTCATAAGGCACAATACTTGCAAATGGGGTGCAATCTAAGTAGGCTTGATTGTGGGGAAAAATCCATAGTTAAGTGTTAATATTTGGTTGAGATTTGACCTTTAATTCTTTTAGATGCTGAAACTTGAAACAATGAGACAATTCAATCACATGAAATTCATACGACCATAACACAAGATATACCCTAGGGAAAATACTCAAAATAATGAGAACAAAAACCCCAACAACTCTTCTTAGTGTAATCTAATGGATAGCAGAGAATGTGTTTCTTTTACAACAATAGCAGATTGCTTTCGGAAGATAAGAGATCACCAAACACTCTTGGTGAATATACATAAGCAATAGAGAAGAGAGATCAATTTGATGTGTTTTCCAATGTTCCCAACACATCAATATATAGCAAAAATCACTGCCATGCAAGGAATAGAAAATCAATCCATGAAGGATAAGCATCCCATGCAAACCATAGCAAGTTGTCTTCTTGGATAGTTGCAGTGCACTTGTAGTTTCTTCAATCATGCACCATCAATGCGCCATGCCTTTCTTCCTTAACTTGAAATCATTCTTAACTGACTTTGGAGTGACCTCGCCTCATAATTGGTGTAGGAGCACTTAGTTAATAAGCTAACAGAAGTGTCAACATGCAATAGGAACAACTTTAGTGTTGTAACTTAAGTGTCATCTTTTAACTTTTAGTTTAACTAAAGTGTCGTCATGCAAAACACTTTAGTTAACTAATTCTTTTTTTAATACTTTAGTTAACTTTTCTTAACTGAAAATCATGCTGATTGATTTTACTGAAGTGATCCCTAAGTTCTCCTTTAGTTAACTAATTGCATATATTTGACTGATGCTTTAACTGAAGCATTGATTGAGGCATACATTGTTACTTATCTGAAGGTTAATAACTGAAGTTATAACAATTTGAGTTCTCTTTAATTAGTTGAAGTGTCTGCATGGGCAATTTCAAATTCTCTTGATCTTTATGCTTTATCTTTTATTTCTTTAGCTTTTACTGCATGGTCAATATGTGTTAACTTTAATTATCTATCACATTACATTATACTAAGAATAATTATCGGATGATGTGATCATATTATATTATTCTAGACCAAATGATCATATGCTAAAGTAATTCACTTTAGAGGTGATCAGTCTCTGAAGGAGACTTAATAGCAACTGGTGATCATGATTAATAATACATCACACACCATTAAATGCTTTTAACAAGTAAAGCATGACATTTATACGAAAGGTCCACCTCTATACAGGAGGTCCATCCCATGGATACCTTTATACAAAAGGTTCACATGAGAATCATGACTTGACACACAAGTTTGGAGCCTTGTCCAACATCATTACTTTGATCAATTACCTCTATACGAGAGGAATACAATTTACATAGAAGGCAGTCAAAGTGTTTCACCTCTATACGGGAGGATCAATCTTGGTTGCACAAGATTGGTTTGGAGAATGTCTCTCGATGTGGTACATTTAACCTTAAGTGCCCTAGAGCCAAAGGAGCCTTGGGATGGGTGATCTATTGAGAAGTCCTAGTTACTGGGTGCAAGCCTTGGAAGTGAATATTGATGTTATGTGATTCATTTCACTGAGCTCAATCCCACTTCTTCACCCTTGTGAGCATCACCCAATGCAATGAGTGCTAAATGAACTATTCAAAACCATGAGAAATTGGTCAGTTGCGACTATACTCATGGGATATTGGCCATAGCTTAATGAATTACACTATGTAGATAAATTTCCCCAAATTAATGATATATTATATGTTCTCTATTTTTATAAGATTAATATTAACAACTATTACCACGGGGTTAATTTATTTGAAGGTTTTTTCTATCTCTTTTTATAATTAATATAGTAATTTATATGTATTTCATGATTTAATAGAAGATATAATGAAACAAGTTGATTTTTAATTTAAATTGGCTTAAGAAGATTTAATAAAAAGTCAAAATTATTTTCATGATTTAATAGGATATTTAATCACTTAACAGATTGATGTAAAATGAAATCAATTCTGATTTTAATTGTTTTCATAATTTAATATGCATTATGCTATCACTATATAAAATTGGAGGAATAATTATTTTGTTGCATTTAACTATTATAACTATAATTTTATTAAATATTAATGATACGTTTAGTAAATGTATTTAAAAATAAATTTAAAAAAAATATTATTTAATAGAAATAATGATTTAAAATATTAATCAAATCGAATAATTATTGATTCAGTCATTTTCATAATCAAGTTTGTAAACATGTTTAATCAACATAACGTATATAATGATATTAAATGATTATAACTTATTGATTGTGGTTTTGACTCAAATGGGGGGCACAAAAAATGATAGGTCAAATGACTAATTCTTCAAATTCTAGCTCATTCCATATCGTTCCAAGTTCATCAAGTTCTCCCTTGTCGTCTATAGGAAGTCCATATTTATTTATATTTTGATTAACAGATTGAATTTGTGTTGTATTTGCACCTAGATTTGAATAAGTGTGCATTGATTTTTGTAGGAATTTAAATCTGGATCAAGTTCGGATGCACGTGATATTCCACCCAATCCCAAAAATCCGTAATGTCCTATTGGAATCAACATACCACATACATATGGTAGATGAAAATGGAAGGCCATTTTAGTTTGCCATCTGTAACATGCCATCATCTAACTACCATCCTAGACCAACGGTGCTTCAGCATGAACTTGATCCCTTTTATGACACCCCTGTAGTAACACATTATATAACTTGACGATAAATTTATACTCGAAACGAGAATTCTAGCCATAAAAACTCGTATTTTGCGTAAAAACCACCCAAAACAACCCCCGAATAAAAAATTGTTGCTACTGCTAGTTATTTTTATTTTTATTTTCTGAGCTAAAATTACAAGTTTTTTTCAAGCCCAATGAATGCCATTGTAATTAAAACCATAAATCAGCCCCCAAATAAAAAATGGGTGCTACCAATAACACCATTTTTTCCAGTGCTAAAATTACATATTGTTTGAAACGATGACCTTAACAACCTAGGCCATTGCAATCAAAACCTTAAACCAACCCCCGAATCGAAAAGTGGTGCTACCATGGCATCCCCATGTTTTTTTTTGAGGTTGAAATTATAAATTTAAAACTATGGCCTTAACAGCGGGTGTCGTGGCAATGAAAATACCAAAATCGACTTCGAATCGAAAAAAATGTACTACCAATGGGGACCCTTTCTTCTGCTAGGTTAAAATTGTAGGCATTTTGAAACCATGGTTTGCAAAACATATTGATTTATTTAAAAAAAACATAAAAAGACAAATTTAACTCAAAAACATAATTTTAAAGAAAAAAATTAAAAATTCTAAAGAAAAAACAAAATTTTAAATTTAAAACTTAAAAAGAAAGTTATAATTTTGAAATTTTAAAAAATAAAAATTAAATTCTAAAAAGTTTAAAAATAGAATAAAATAAAAGAATACTAATATTTTACCTCTTCACCCCCTTTACATGTAAAAGGGGTGTAAAGGGGGTGGGGAGAGGCAAATAAGGAGGGGCTCAATTTTGAAATTGAACCCCCCCTTTATGTGCACCTCCCAACCCCCTTTTACATGTAGAGGGGGTAAAGGGGATTGAAGTTGTGTCTGGAAATGAGCACCCCATTTTGTTTCCCTCCCTACCTCTTTTTATACGTATAGAGGGGCAAAAGGGGGTAGAAGGGGTATTGAGCCCCCCTTTATGTGCCCCTCCCTACCACCCTCTACATGTAAGGGGTTAAAATATTAGTTTTTTTTTGTGTTTTTAACTTTTTAAAATTTTAACTTATTCTTTTTTTTTGGGTCAAAATCTTAAAATTTAAAACTTTCTTTTTATTTTTAGAATTTTTAAATTGTATTTTAAAAAAATATGTTTTTTGAGTTAAATTTGTCTTTTTTTATTGTTTTTAAAATGTTTTTTTTTTCAATTCAATATATTTTGTAGGGCATGGTTTCGAAATGCTTGTAATTCTAATCCCACAGAAAATAGGGTTACTATTGGTAGCACCTTTTTTATATTCGAGAGTTGATTTTTTCATTTTCGTTGCAACGACACTAATTGTTAAGGCCAAGGTTTCAAAAAAGAGATAATTTTAACCTTGAAAAAAAAGTTGAGTTGCCATAATAGCATCGGTTTTTAATTTGTTGGTTGATTTAGGATTATGATTGCAGCGACACTGGTTGTTAAGGCCAGGGTTTCAAACTAGATGTAATTTTATCCCCAAAGAAAAAGGGGTGATATGGTTCAAACTATATGTAATTTTAGTCTGTGAAAAAAAAAGATGCTACTAGTAGCACCCCTTCTCGATTTAGGGGTCGATTATGGTTTTGATTACAATGGCACCAATCGAGCTTAAAAAAACTTGTAATTTTAGCTCCCAAAAAGGTTTCTACTGGTAGCAACAATTTTCGATTTAGTGCGAAAAATAACCACTAAATGAATTCAATACAAAAACAAGAATTATGAAGGATTATCGTCAAGTTGTATAATGTATTTAGTATGCAATTATAAGTGTAAAAGGTTGAAGGTGAACCCTAGGCATGTCACATTGTCCCATTATATTAATGATTGGATACCCAAAATTGACGGTCTAATACCCTCCATTGTGGTCAAGGATCCAATAGGTGATATAGAAAATACACATATGAACACTTCCATATGCTCATTCTTTAAAAAGTTGGAAGCTAAATCAACCATGTTTCGTCCTAAATTGATCAACCCGTCGCTTGCTATTAAGTCAACATAGAGTTCTAATGAGCCAAAGTATGATATCAATACTACCCAAAATATTTATACAAGGAAATCCAAAATGTTGTATGAGCTAAGAGCAAAAAGTCCAAGTACACACAAAGGCCCGTTCAACTGTTGGAGGGTAGAAATGACTTCTCTCTCCCATCCATTTGAGAAGTAAATACTTGATCTGTAAACTGTCGTGGATATTCCATTGGAACAATTCATCACAATGGATCTTACAACTTAGTTCCTTTTTATTAGCTTATTTCCAATGAATGTTAAATAACTAGAACTGAAGGAAAAATAAATAGAGCAAAGAAAATACACATTCCACACCATCAACGCAATATTTACCCTAGGAAAACCCACTATGCAGGAAAAAACCCATCTAGAAATGAGGACTATGCCTTGCTCTTTTATATAGATGCAAATACAAAGAAAATGGTACTCTCTATGGAGTTACCTATGACTCTATGGTAGAATGGACTACAAGATCTCCTACTTCCTCTGTTATACTCTAATATTCACTTTTATGTTGTTTCTCAACTATGAAACAATACAATAACATTATAAGAATGGAACCCCTTATCCTCCTAACGACTCGGTATTTAACATTGTCCAATAGCCATCTAGGGTTAATTTTAGGGTTTTTGCATGCCTCAATTCTTGATTGGGTTAGTGTTTTGGACCTTCTAGATTGTTTTTGGAAGTCCATATGTGACTATCTCCATATGTGTGAGAAATAAGAGTTGATGTGGAATCCACTTGGTACCATGGTGGTTAACTTACGAGAGGCATAAATTCCTCATATCATATGTTGGACTACAAAAACCTATACTTAAATAAAAAGAGTCAAGAGAGCTCTAACTAAATAATACTTCACTAGGCACAATACTTGTTAAGGTTTTGTAAATGGGGTAGCAAGATAAGTGGGCTTGATTGTGGGGAAAAATCCATAGTTAAGTGCCCTTGAGCCAGAGGAGCCTTGGGATGGGTGACCTCTCGAGAAGTCCTAGTTATCAGGTGCAAGCCTCAAAAGTGATGATCGATGCTATGTGTTTCGCTAGTCTCAATCCCACTTCTTCACCCTTGTGAGCATCACCCAATGTAATGAGTGCTAAGTGGACTATTGGAAGGGACCCTTCGGGCCTTCTTGATGTCATCATTAGTTTGTATTAGTATATAATCGTGCCTAAAGAATGAGCGGTTGAGAGTGGGTAACTGCTCCAACCTCTTTATCGATGTATAAGTAACTATTTCAAGATGAATAAAGACGGTTGAATGCATTCGATCCAATACTTCGTCTTGGTTCTTCTTTTGTGTATGATGCTAATGTTTGCTTGAATACAAGAGTGGCACCGTTGCCTCTTTCATGTGGTCTGGGTGACAGCAAAAACGCATGGAAGATGGATCAAACTTGCAAAAGATCATGAGGAGAAAGAATCCTTGCAAAAATCAAAGAAATGATAGCGTTGCTCGATTGTTGATGTGTTGTTGAAAATTTTCCTGCGTACAAGAGAAAATAACCTAACTGCATGCACGCGGATGGGAGCAATTCGAAACTGCAAGAAAGCAATATTATGCTACTCCCAACGCTCCGGACACGCTGCGGAGATGGCCCTGTGTGTTTGATATGCGTTACCTTTAGTTGCTCGAGGAGTCTACCGACCATTGATGAAGGGAGTTCGCTACCCACTGGCTTGTTGAGAGCCGACTAGTGAAGCAAAGAATATTTCTGTCATCCTACCATCCGTCACCAATTAAAGATGCTGGTTGACTTGTTGACAACCATTAAAATGAAAGGTGAAGTCATCTCATCGAAGAGAAATATTATGCAGTTCACCGACCGACCGAACTGATCGTTCCAATTGTTGATTTCATTATGAAAATGATCGAGGCCGATATCATAAGTCTACTAGGATCACAAATATCTTCGACTGAGGCCACAGATTACAATGCTTACATGCTATCTACCGACATAGTCGATTCCGCTCCAACCCAATACTTTGCGCAAAAAAAGAAACTAGTCGTTGCTACATCGTGAAATGGTTAGTTGCCGATCCATGAACAATATCAAGAAAGCAGTCGATAAGGAATGCAACCTGAATGAGCTTGTATTTTGTTATCAAGCCCAACAATCGGTGGTGTGCACCTTGCAATATCCAATGTCACAAATATATGAATCAGAGATGTTTCTAGCGAGAGGCCTCGTGAGAGCCGCCTTTCTGAGAAGAAATTGGTCGCCGAGAGTCGCGTGATGAAGGAGTTGGCCGCCATGACGAAGTGCCTTCCCTCCTTTGTGACCATCCAATTCCCGATCGATTTTTCGGATTTGAGGAGGTTCGATGTGGTGATAAGCCTCGTGGGGGAGATAATACGTAGTGATTATTACGGTGGCAAGAGTTACAGGTTTGAATTCAGAATTACAGAGGACTATCCCATGGCGCCTCCACTGGTGGAGTGTATGACGCCAGTCTTTCATCCGAATATCGGTTATGATGCGAGCATCGGGTTGAGGATGCTGCGGGTGGATTGGCTGCTGACAGATACAATTGACGGCATCATCTTCAAGCTCCACCGCCTCTTCTTCCACCCTTGCAACGAAGACACCTGCCTCCTCAATCAAGATGCCGCCCACCTCTACAGACGTAGACCCACAGATTTTAAACACCTTGTCTGTAGGGTTGCCATGCTACAATATTCAAATCCAAGCAGCAGCTGAGCTACTTCCTGCACGGAGTAAACGTTATTCGGGCTCCGAGTCAGTCTATTCGTCAACCTCTTTCTCACAATCTACAACTTATTATCATGAATTGACTCGAATGCTCCTTTCATGGCATATAAGGAATCATGTTCCTTCCTCTACATTCTTATGGTGAAGAGTTTGCATGAGTTTTGGTATATTGTTGGCAGATGCTTATAGTTGATCTATTCATCAATTAAAGTGGTACAATAGTCGGTCTAGTCGATATTCTCTTTGGTCGGTTCTTTTAAAGTCCATATTGTTTAAATATGTGGTCGATATTAACCCTGGTCGATGGTTTCATTCGGTTGAGTTACTTTTTGATAAGGTCAATGTTGTAATTACTCGACATTTTTGTCGATATGGTTGGAATTTAAAGTGGTCGGGTCACTATCATATTAAAAATATAGTCGAAGCTCGACTTGTAAATTTTGGTCGGTTTGTAAATTATGGTCGACCATATATGGTCAGTATTACTTTTTGGTCGACATATTGCATATGTTGGTTAAGGTTGTCAAAATGGAGTTAATTGGTCGAGTCTTTAAAGTGGTCATTTTGTTGTAAAAGAAGTCGGGTCTTTGAAAATTAGTCAAAGTTTTGTATAAAGGGTCGTTCAAGCTTATTGAACCATGTATATTCATAAAGTTGTAAATCAAGTCGGTCTCTTGCCGACCATTGTCAGTCGAGTCGAGTCAATTCAGTCAGCCACGACCAATATCAGTCGGTATCAAGCAACCGACCACTTACAAACTTGCAGGAATCCTCACGACGGATGAATTCTACGAACACCATGTATTCAAGCAGAAGCCATCTTACAACACACAGAAGAAGAGATTACCGCTTGATGATGACAAAAGAACAATTGTAATAACCAAGCCCCCGATGCTAAAATACAAAAGCATCTCTTGAGTGTCATTTCAGAAGTTTGAAGGTAGTTGGTGAGATTGTGTAAAGGTAGAGCATGGAAGCCCTCCTAGTTCCTGGACCGATGAAGATGAATTCCGGCAGGAAGGTGAAAGGGTGAGGCTCGACTGACCACTACCAGATTGCTAACAAAGGCTAAAGAAATCATAGTTCATGGTTGTTCTTATTTTCTTCGGGATGATGAAAGGTTTTGTTGGTGGGGGAGATGTTGGAAGGGACCCTTCGGGCCTTCTTTATGTCATCATTAGTTTGTATTAGTATATAATTGTGCTTAAAGAATGGCGGTTGAGAGTGGGTAACTGCTCCAACCTCTTTATCTATGTATAAATAACTATTTCAAGATGAATAAATACGGTTGAATGCATTCAATCCAATACTTCGTCTTGGTTATTCTTCTGTGTATGATGCTAGTGTCTGCTTGAATACAACATGGACTGTTCAAAACCATGAGAAATTGGTCAGTTGCAACTATACTCATGGGAAATGGGCCATAACTTAATGACTTACACTACGTAGATAATCCCAAAAATAATGATATATCATATGTTTTCTCTTTTTATAAGAGTAATATTAACAACTATTACCATGAAGGTGAATTTATTTGAAGGTCTTTTCTATCTCTTTTTATAATTTTTTTTAAAACCAGAATGCGTAAGATTGTATTAATAAAAAGAAAAAAAGGGGGGAAGCCGTGGCCGAGGCCAAAACTGGCTAAGTACAACATTCTAAAGTTCACGAAGATGTAATACTCCTTGATCCCAATGCCAATCTGCGTTTGATTCGATTAGCAACTGTAATTAGACTGGACAGAACCTTGCTGCCTTGAGTATTTTTGGTTATGCCTTCTTGGTAAACGCGGTGTGGATTCTGCTCTTCAAGCTCTATATCCGGATTATGTAGCTCGGGTCTAGTATTATATCTCATTGCTCGATGCCAAGTGTCCCTGCATTGGTGGATTGATGGATGGTGCATGAGGGGCCTAATGGGATTGGTGGATTGATGTGTTAAATTTTCAGAGTTTACTTTAATTTGATCTAGGATCTTAACTGAGAGAACAACATGTACAACAAATATACAGCATATCAATCATGGAAACAATAATGCAAGCACACAAGAGACACTGAGTTTACTTGGGGAAAACCATAAAGGTGAAAAACCCTAATAACTTCCTTAGAGATAGATAGAGCAATGATACAACCAGAATACAAGAGATAGTCTTATCCTAGAAGCAGAGCCTCCTCCTCACAAGTGCGCCACTTTCCGAATGAGAGAAGTGTGTGAATGAATGATCAAATAGAGATTTCCCGATCTCTATTTATACTTGTTCTGTCCTTCCCAATAAACTAATGGGGCCTAAATGTCTAGCTTAACCCATGGTTAACTTAATCCGGGCCGACCCCACACGTGGTGGTCTAATAACCCTTTGACCCACATGGCTGACCCCCAATAGGGTGGTCTAATAACCCTTCGACCCACATGACTTATACAGGGCCGACCCCAACAAGGTGGTCTAATAACCCATCAAGTATAAGTTACGACACTTACAATATAAATGACGACACTTCCGTATAGAGGAATGATAACATCTCTATAGGAATACAAACACTTCCGTATAGAGGAATAATGCCATCTCTATAGGAGTACAAAATACATATATGAAATACATGGGTGAAATACATTCCGAAGTTACATATACATCAACACTCCCTCTTAACTAGGAAGGTATTTCTTGACACAGGTTTGCTAGCACAAGTCTTCTTCTCTGGATCATCATCAGCGAATCATCATCCTCGAATCATCGTCATCGTCACTGCTGCTGCTATCTCAATCAATCTATGAATCTACTCGTCATAGGAAGTTCTACAGAGCCAGTCCTTTTTCATACTGGATGTAGGCCCACCACCTGCAAGTCTTCATCATCACTGGCCATACTGTGGAATCCTCAGGACTTATTACGTGAGTCACAAAACCTTGTAAGAGCATCCCAGGACTTATTACGGGCACACAGCCCAACCTATCGGATCTCCCAGGGAGCTATTACATGTGACCCTACCACAAAACCTCGAAAGAGAATCCCAGGACTGATTACGAGCACACAACTCAACCTATCGGATCTCCCAGGGTGCTATTATATGTGGTCACCACAAAACCTTGCAAGAGCATCCCAGGACTTATTACGGGAACACATCCCAACCTATCGGATCTCCCAGGGTGATATTACATGTGTTCATGGCAAAACCTTGCAAGAGCATCCTAAGACTTATTATGAGCACACAACTCAACCTATCGGATCTCCCAAGGCACTATTATATGCCATAGGACAAAACCTCGAAAGAGCATCTGCCAGATTTCCCAGGGTGAAATTATATGCCATATGCAAAACCTTGCAAGACTATCTGCAGATCTCCCAGGGCACTATTATATGTCCTCCCAAAGCGAAACCTCGAAAGAGCGTTTGCCAAATCTCCCAGGGAGCTATTATATGCTAGTGGAAAAACCTAGCAAGAGAATCTGCAACTCTCCTAGGGCGCTATTATATGCTTATTTGCACAACCTGTCCACGGCCACAGAGTATCAACCTGATACTCACCATACATCATCCTGATGTATACATGATCATCCTGATCATCATCACTGCAACATCCTGCTGCATGTCATCTGGAGCAACATCATGAAGCTCGTCATCTATGATCATCCTAATCATACACTGCATCCACCTGATGCATACCAAGTATCTACCTGATACATATCATCATACATGATCTACCTGCTCATACAATGTATCCACTTGATACATACACAGATACATGATCCACACAATGTACCCACCTGATACATATCAACATACATGATCTCAATATCCACCTGATACATATACAGATACATGGTCCAAGCATCCAACATGATGCATATACAAAATACATACACATGATCCAACTGATCATATCCAACATCCAACATGATGCATACATAGATTCATGATCAAACTAATCATATCAAACATCCAACATGATGCATATATACATAAATGATCCAACTGATCATAACAAGCATCCAACATGATGCAATGATCCAACTGATCATAACAAGCATCCAACATGATGCATATACATATACAGATTAGTAACTGGAGCATCGTCCCGATGCTCATCATCCATGATCCTCCTGATCATCATAGCATCGTCCTCTTCAGATCATATCATCATCCACGAAGCACAACCCAGATGCACATCATCCAACACTTACACCACCGACATGGGAGAACATATCTACCACCATTCGGGGAAGGCTCCAGCCCTTACTTTTTCACCATGGGAGAACACATCTACCACCATGTGAAAAATGGCTTCAGCCCTTACATCTACACCATGGGAGAACACATCTACCACCATGTGAGAATGGCTCAGCAATTACATCACGACCATGGGAGAACATATCAACCATGTTAGAAAAGCTCATGTGCATCTGCATCTTCCGGACTCATCACTTCCCTATGGAAGGGACCTCGATCTGAAGTGCACCAAGCTTCTCTCTGAAGTACTCAAACTCCACTCTGGCCAACAGCTTGGTCAATACATCTGCAACCTGCTCATCCGTCGCAACATGCTCTGCTTCGGCTGTACTCAGTGCTACGCAGGATTGCTTCCTGCTAAACCAAGAGATCACACCTGATCCCATACTGAAGCAACACCCATAAGTGCTCTTCCTATCTGCAGCACTGCCTGCCCAATCTGAATCAACATAACCCTGCAGGTTAAACTTTTGATTCGCATCATACTTGACCCCATAATCAACTATACCTTTCAGGTACCTCAGAATATGTTTTACAGTAACCAGGTGAACATCTCTCGGATCCGTCAGGAACTGGCTCAATGTGTTCACCGCAAGGCAAATATCTGGTCTCGTGTTCGTCAGGTACATAGAGGACCCAATCATCTGACGATACATCGTGACATCAACCAGATTATATGAAGCAACACACAAAAGATTTAGGTTCGATGCCATAAGTGTGGCCATATTCTTGCAGTCCATCATCCTGAACCTCTTCAGGATCTCTACTGCATACTTCCCTTGTCCAAGGAAGATTCCATCTGCACTCTGCCACACCTCCATGCCAAAAACAAATAGTGCATCATCGCCAAGTTCTTCATCTCGAACTCGGCAGCAAGCTTCCGCTGCATGTCGGCAATCAATCTATCCTCACCTGTTACAAACATGTCATCCACATACAATAGTAGTATCACTCGATTGCCTTCCTCAACCTTGTAGTAAAGGTTGGAATCTGCTTTACTCTTGGTAAAGCCCAAACTGGATAGAAAGCTGTCTATCCTACCATACCAAGTTCTGCACATATATGACTCCCTATCATGTGTCTCAGAACCAAGTGGCTTCTCCACATACACTTCTTCTTCAACTACACCATTCAAGAAGGCTGTCTTGAAATCCATATAGTGTATCTTCCACTTCATCACTACAGCTAGAGCAAGTACTAATCTAATGGAAGTGTATCTGGCTACAGGAGCAAAAGTCTCTATGCTACTACCTGCAACATGCTTGATCTTGTAGATCCTTTTGGAAGTCACTACAGACTCCCCTTCAGGTCTTGGGACTGCATCCCAAACATATTCATGATCGACTAGTACTCCTCGATCATGGCATTCTTCCCAGATCCTGGGAACTTCAATATCTTCAATATTTTCAATAGATAACTTTGTTGCTGAACAAATGTTGTAGTCCTTCTTTTGTAGGTGATGGTATACGATCTTTCCTACACAACAAGTTAAATTGCATGATTAGAAAACATCTCGTAGTTTTCAAAACAAATTCTTACACATAAAGAAATATGTCATACAGTCATGCAATTATCTTAGCCAATGCTTCAATACAACATTTATCCATATCCCGTAACTTTCTAGATGCCTTCCAATCTCTACCAGAACATACTTAAGAGTGTGCACAACTCCCAACATGTCAGCAAAGAGGTTTCATTCTAGATAAGTAGCAATGGAATGTTGTACAGTGCCATAGGCCACTTACCCATGTATATTAGTAGTATACTGTTCATCAATGCAACTATTCTAATATGCATAATACACAACCTAATTCTAGGAACATCAGTATATACATTATTGAACAGTATTATTTAAACAATAAAATATGCAAGTAATGACAATTCAAATACTTATCTTTGTTTGTTTGTTGGGTTGACTCCCTCTCAGTCTTTGCTTCTTTTCTGCAACTCCATTCTGATGTGGATTGTGAGAAGTGGTCAACTCCCTCTGAATATCTGCATCCTTGCAGAAACTACTGAAGTGTGCTCCTTCTTGATCTTTGCTTCCTTGCAGGAACAACTAGAGTGTCCTCCCTCTTGATCTTTGCTTCCTGGATTTCCTGTCCTTGAACTTATATCCATCCTTAATCACTATGCATGCTTATTAGTATCATCATTGTGTTATCATTGAGGTCTCATACATAATCATAAATTCATTAGTATATTCTTAATACTATCAAAACACAATAAGCTTAAGCATGTATAGTCATGATCATTTCAAACAAAAATAATAAGCATTTCAAGGTTTATATAGGACTCTTATGGTTAGTCATATCATAAATTAAAGTAAGAAACATAATATGCCTAAACCCGTGATTCCTCAAACCTATACTGTAGTGTCCCCTCCTACCATACCAGTGTGATAGGGAGGACGTGGTGCTCAATCCGGGCAATTAGCCCCAAAACGTTTGAATTAAAACATTGATGCAAAGAACTGTATCTGTGCATGCTATGGAAAAACGATGGTAATCAAATAAATGATGTTGATCTCTAACACACATTCAAGATTCTGTGACAGCCATGACATAAAGATCTGTGTAGAATTAAACAAGATCATATGGAAATGCATAATCATTTTAATACACAGCGGAAGCAAATTTATTAACAGATCCATGATACATTCAAAATATTCATCAAATGGTAATTGCAAATTTAACACAGGAGAATACTTATCTTATGCAAAAGTAGTCCCACGCAACTGGCTATGCAACTGCAACGTTCCACCCAACCGTAGGCCAGTGTGCTCCTCAATCTCTCAGCACCACTGCCACCCCCGAGCTGGGCATGATCTCTACAAGGAACCAGGGAACAGCAGACTCACACATAGCCAAGCATACACCAAGATGAGCCAAGCCAATCTACAATTGGGTTTATCAGGCTGCTAGGAGATGGAAAGGAAGAATTGCTAAGCTAGTGAGCTCAACTACAGAGCT
The DNA here is from genome assembly GCA_027924585.1 of Larix kaempferi. Classification (NCBI taxonomy): domain Eukaryota; kingdom Viridiplantae; phylum Streptophyta; class Pinopsida; order Pinales; family Pinaceae; genus Larix; species Larix kaempferi. Next base: position 15,380,436 of record BSBM01000050.1, on the reverse strand, counting down.
ATGGGTACCTCTCCCAGATCTATTTAGCTTGGCACTCACAATGCCTACACACCCAACACCAGGAAGTATTCTCTTCACTGCCACACAGTCCCTCAAGCCATACCTTCCTTTCTAGTGCTCTCAGGGTGTGCATAGAAAAGTAGCCAGCCCTCTTAATCTTCTTGAGAGGATACTCCCTACACTAGGTTTATCAAGCCAATTCTCTCCACTACCATTCCAGTTTCTTGCTCATGGGTTCCAAACAAAACAGGGATGCACCTAACAACAACCTACACTTGTTGAGCATGAGAAAACGTTTCCAACAGTGGGATGCATGAGATGGGGTTTCCTGGACTTCAGAAAAACGTGGGTAGACTCAAAACGTATTGGCACTTTGGAAATTCGACTGGGGAGGCAAAACCCATTCCAGAAAAATGCCCCAAGGCAAAAACGCCCTCTCCCTCAGTCCCAATTCGCGTCCCTCCTTCCCCAGCTGTTGCACAATCCAAAAATGAGTTCCTGGGCATGGAAAAACGCAGGGTTATGGTGAAAAACGTGAGGATAACTTCCTGTGAGCTCAATCTGCGTGAGAGGAAGAACGTAATCCATGAGGAATGGCCTTGGGTAGCATTTCGTGGGGGTTTTCTTGCCCAGCAAGCCAAAAATACGATTTTCAGGTTGGTAGCTTGCCCATGCACGAAAATCTGACTGCCATACCTCTCCCATCCCAAGACATTAACTGCCTTAACCAATTTCTTGGAAGAATTAAATGATTGGGTGCATGAGACAAAATGGGTAGTTGGTGGTTTTATGGGTTTCCCCATTGACACATGGATTAACACCATTGGCTCAAGGGTTTGAATAATTTCCCTCCCTTTTCCTTGTAGAGTCATGTCCCATCTCTTTTGTTGCATTGCATAGCCGGTTGTGGGTTTTTCATTGAAAATTCATAATTACATGATGTCTTATATACATTGTGCCCATCTCGCACAAGAACCGTAGGCATCTATTTTTAATTGCCGATACATGAAACGCTAAATCAATGGTGGGGCCTTGGCCTTGAGCTCCTCACCATGATTAATTACAATATTTACATCATTTACGATTTAATACAAAGGGGGTCAAAATGGGGACATTACATTCCCCTCCCCTTACATTAGCACTGTCCTCGGTGCTCATCAAAATTGAACAAAAATGGATATGCCACCCTCATGGCATCCTCCAGCTCCCATGTAGCCTCATCGGGACCGTAGTGCTTCCATTGCACCTTTACCTGTCCGATGGCTCGGTTCCGGAGCAATGTTACTTTCTTGTCTAGGATGCACAATGGATCGGTTTGGAATTCTCCCTCGGGTTCCACCTGGATCACATCCCAATTAATCACATGGTTAGGATCATGTACATATTTCTTTAGCAAAGAGACATGAAAAACATTATGAGATTTAGTGCTAGCAGGCAATGCAAGTCTATATGCAACTGGTCCTATTCTTTCGAGCACTTCAAATGGCCCACAATATCTAGGTGATAGCTTGGCACAGCTCCCAAGCTTCAAGGAACTCTTCCTTGATCTCACTCTAAGATATACATGATCCCCAACATTGAATTCCCTATGCACTCTATGTTTATCTGCATAGCTTTTCTGTCTATCCTGGGATGCTTTTAAATTTTGCCGGATCTTTGCAACCTCTTGTTCCATTTCCTTAAGCAATTCTGGCCCAAGTACAATTCTGTTCACTGGATTGTCCCAAGTCACTGGTGTCCTACATCTTCTGCCGTACAAAGCCTCATAAGGACTCATTCCCAACGATGCTTGTTGTCCATTGTTATATGCAAATTCCACCAGGTGTAGATAATCCTCCCACTTGGATGGTTTGTCCATTACATACATGCGGAGCATGTCTTCAAGCACCCGATTTACTCTTTCGGTTTGCCCGTCTGTTTGAGGATGGTATGCGGTACTAAAGCTTAGCTGTGTACCCAAATCTGCAAAGAGGCCTTTCCAAAAGTTAGAAGTGAACTTGGTATCCCTGTCTGAAATTATTGCCTTAGGCAACCCATGTAACCTGAAAATTTCCTTCATGAAAATATTTGCAATGGCATCGGCTTTATGTGTAGATTTAACTGGTATGAAATGTGCTGCCTTTGTTAACTTGTCCACCACAACCATGATGGAATCATGTTGTCTCTTAGTCATTGGTAATCCTATGATAAAATCCATGGATATTACTTCCCATTTCCATTCTAGAATTGGCACTGGAAGCAACAAACCTGTTGGATGTTGGTGTTCACTCTTCACCTGTTGACATTCCATGCACTTAGAAATGTATTCAGCAACATCCTTCTTCATGCCTGGCCAAAAATAGTATTTTCTTGCTGTAGCAATTGTTTTCTGATATCCTGGGTGACCAGAGTATGGAGCTTTATGGATCTCATCCATAACCATTCTCCTCAAATTTGCTGCATTTGGAATATAGACTCTATTCTTATAAGTAAGAAGTCCTCCTTCTTCCAAATGATAGCCCTCATACTTCTTTTCAAGGTTTTGCTGCTGCAATTTTCCCTTTATCTGCTCATACACTTCATCCTCAACCATATGGTTAACAATCTGTTGCTTCAAGTCTGGCTGGCAAGTACTAAGCGCTGCCACATACATTTCATGTACCTTCCTGCTGAGTGCATCGGCCACCTTGTTTTCTTTCCCTTTTATGTGTTTGATCTCAAAATCAAATTCACACAAAAATTCCAACCATCTAGCTTGCCTAGCATTTAAAGTTGGCTGATCAAACAAATATTTCAGTCCACAATGGTCTGTCCTTAACTCGAATTTTCTTCCCATTAAGTAATGCCTCCACATCTTCAAGGCATGTACTATGGCTGCAAGTTCTATGTCATGAGTAGCATAGTTCTTCTCATGCTCCTTCAACTTTCTTGACTCGTAGCATATCACATGGTTATCTTGCATAAGAACTCCTCCAAGTCCTTGATTGCATGCATCCGTACACACCACAAAGTCTTTTTCCGGGTCTGCAATTTTCAAAATAGGTGCACTTGTAAGAAGATTCTTCAACCGTTGAAAACTTTCCTCACATCTGGGTGACCATTCAAACTTTATCCCCTTCTTCTGCAAAGAAGTGATCGGGCTTGCAACCTTGGAGAATCCTTCGATAAACCTCCTGTAGTAACCAGCAAGGCCCATAAAAGATCTCACATCAGTCACATTCCTTGGAGTTGGCCAATTCATAATGGTTTCAATCTTCTCAGGGTCTACGGATATTCCTTCGTCGGAGATAATGTGACCCAAATAATGAATTCTATCTTTATAGAAGTCGCATTTGCTCAACTTTGCATACAACTTATGCTCCCTTAGTAATTGCATTGTCATTCTCAAATGTTCTTCATGCTCTTCTTCATTCTTAGAATATATGAGAATGTCGTCTAGGAATACAAGAACAAACTTGTCCAAATACTTGCTAAAAACATTATTCATGAGACACATGAATGTAGCTGGTGCATTTGTGAGACCAAATGGCACCACTACAAACTCATAGTGTCCATACCTCGTCCTAAAGGCTGTCTTATGAATATCTTCTTCTTTGATTCTTACCTGATGGTAACCAGACCTCAAGTCAATCTTTGAAAATACCTTTGCTCCTCTCATTTGGTCAAAAAGGTCATCGATTCGGGGCAATGGGTATTTGTTCTTCACAGTGACTTTGTTCAACTGCCTGTAGTCAATACATAACCTGAGTGTTCCATCTTTCTTTTTCACAAATAGAACAGGTGCTCCCCACGGGGACACACTTGGCCTAATATATTTCTTTTCCAGTAACTCTTGCAATTGCATCTTCAGTTCTAGCAATTCCGGTGTACTCATCCTATAGGGTGTCTTAGACACTGGTGCCGCTCCTGGCACAAGCTCAATTGTAAAGTCAATGTCTCTCTTTGGAGGGAGTCCTGGAATCTCATCGGAAAAAACATCCCTGAATTCTTGCAATACATGATAGTCCTCCAATCTAAGAGTTTCATTCTCTGCTGCCTCTACAACGTGAGCTGCATACAGTTGACATCCCTTCCTACAGAACTTCTTTAGCTGCATGGCTGAAACCTGTCTAACAGAAGTCATCTTTGGAATGCCTTTTACAACCCTCAGGTTTCCTTCTTCGTCCATGCATTCAAATGTCTTATTGTAGCAGTCAAGTTTAACCCTGTGTGCTTCTAACCAATCCATTCCAATGAGAATATCATAGGAACCAAGTGGAAAAATATTCAGATCTGCATAAGTGAATAGCCCATCCATCTCTAATGGACATTTCTCTACTATTTCGCTAACTTTTCTCTTAGTTCCAGTGGCTAGTTGAACTAACCAGGATTTACTATGCTTTAATTTCTTGAAGGCACAAATCTCAACAATCCTAGGAGTGACATAACTGTGAGTAGATCCAGGATCAATCAAAATAGAAACAGATTGCTTAGCAATCTTACCTTCAACTTCAACCACAGTTGACTGATGATCTGCTTGGCGGTCGTCTAGAGCTGCATAGATTCTAGGGATTGTCCTCGCCACTTGTCCCACAGTTCCAGCTCCTTGGATGTTGTGAACTTGATTTGCATTCCCATTCCTATGTGGACAGTTCCTAAGCATGTGGTCTCCTCCACAACCCCAACATTGAAGTGGTTCTCTTGGCTCCTTTGGATCTCTTGGCTTGTCTCCCATCATCCTAGTTGGCTTAGTCACAACCTGTGATGGCTGCCTTTGCTGATTCCTGAATTGAGGAGGCTTGAACCCCTTCTTCCTTTGATCAAACCTTTCGTTTTTCTTATCCTTCCATGCCTTATGGAATTCCGGTTTGCTCCTATTTTGATCAAAGTAGTACTTGGCCTTTCTTATGGCCTCCTCTAGAGTTCGAGGTTCATCAAACTCAATTCTGTCTTTATATGACTGGGGCAGTCCACTTAGGAAACGCTGAATTTTTACCTTGTCATCTCGAATATACTTGACATACCTCAGCAGCTCCAAGAACTTGTTTGCATATTCTTCCATGGTTGATTGTCCCAATCTCAGCTCATGGAACTCTTTGATCTTATCATCATAGTACCTGTCAGAGAGGTACTTTTGCTTGAAGTATTTCTTGAACTGCTTCCACACGATCTTTCTTTCATTGATCTTCTTCACTTGCCTGGTGTGTTCCCACCATATAGATGCCCTTCCATTCAAGTTGAAGATGGCTACCCTTGCCTTCATATTCCCGAAGTAGTCCTGGACTTGGAAATACTTTCTCATCCCAAGAAGCCAAGCCTCAGCTTCTTGACCGGACTTTATCTCTCCATCAAATGTAGGAGGTTTTGCCTTCTTAAATTCCCCATGTGAATTGTTCTTGTGGTGCTTCTTCCTCTTACTCATGTGAGATGAAGAGCTTGAACCCTCAATGGATTCTTCCGAATCAGATGATTCATTAGAAGAGATTTCTGGACTATATGTCCTGTCTGTAGAAACTCTTCTTGGACTACTGGCCCTCTTACGGGAGTTTCTTCTAGAGCTACTCCCACCCTTTTCTGGATTTGATATCTGATGCCCAGAGTTTATTTGCCTTTGGATGTCTGTTAAACTCTGCAGCATGGCTGCATTTAGCTGATTTTGTTCTTCCTGAGCTTTAATCATCCTTTCATTATCTTCCCTACAGCTTTGCAACTCCACCCTTAGGCTTCTCATGGTGGCTGCAACATCTGGAGGGGTCTCTTGATTTCTCCTCCCATTAGATTCTGTGTCAGCATTCTCAACCTGTATGTTTTCCCCCATGGCATCTGTCTCAGGCTCATAGGGATCCTGTGCATCATTCATGATGTTCATTTTCTTGGCCCAACCAAGATCCAAAATTTCCAACCGTATTAACTAGAGTGTTACCCTGTTGTAACTGTGGCTCTCTGAAATGTGTTCATTAGCACAATTGTTAGCCGCATTATATTCTCAGAATTCATAACTTACTTCATGCACGTGGAAAAATGCCATACTAACAATTTGTCAAATCATAACAACGAAATATGAGGGGAAAAGAAAAAGGGGGTCAAGGGGGCTTGCCCCCTTGTGGCTTCCGCCACAGCAGGGCGGGTCGAGGGCAGCGCCCTCGTTTTTTTTTTTTTTTTTTTTTTTTTTTTAGGAATCACGCCGCATCGGGCGGTTCGCGAAATCCTGCCGCAACGGGCAGTTCACTGAATCCTGCCGCGATGGGCGGTTGGTTGATTGCTCCCGCAACTGCGGGGCGGTTCGCTATATGCTCCCGCAACTGCGGGGTGGTTTGGCGACGGCTTCCGCACTGCGGGCCGGTTGACGGTAGGCTTCCGCAATTGCGGGCCGGTTGCCTGTAGGCTTCCGCAATTGCGGGCCGGTTGACGCTAGGTTTCTGCACTGCGGGCCGGTTGAAGGCTTGCCTCCGTTGCGGGGCACTTCACCGAATGCTCCCGCAACTGCGGGGTGTTTGGCGGAACCCTTCCGCAATTGTGGGGTGGTTCGGCAACGGCTTCCGCGCGACGCAGTTCGGCAACGGCTTCCGCGCGACGCGGTTCGGCGACGGCTTCCGCAATTGCGGAGCAGTTCGCCGAACGCTTCCGCAATTGCGGAGCAGTTCGCCGAACGCTTCCGCAATTGCGGAGCCATTCGGCGAAGGCTTCCGCAGCTTCGGAGCCGTTCACGGAATGCTTCCGCCGTTGCGCGGAATGCTGCCGGGGTTTCGGGCGGTTCTTGCGAAAAGATTTTGCGGAAAGACTTGCGAAATGCTTCCGCAATTGCGGAACGATTCACCGAAGTCTTCCGCAGTTGCAGAACGATTCGCCGAAGTCTTCCGCAGTTGCGGAACGATTCGCCGAAGTCTTCCGCAACTTCGGAACGGCTCGCCGAACCCTTCCGCGATTTCGGAAGAGAATTCCTTCCGCAAATTTCGGAAGAGAAATCCTTCCGCAATTTCGGAAGAGAATTCCTTCCGAAAAACTTCCCTTTGCAAATTTTCGGAAAAATTCTCGGAACGCTTCCGAAATTTCGGAACAATTCGCCGAATGCTTCCGCAGTTGCGGAAGGCATTCGGGAATTCCTTCCGAAACAGTCCTAAACCACAAATTTTCAAAAACGGACTTAAATCAAAATTTTCAAAATCTTCCCTTGTAATTGCTATCAGATTTGGCCCATAGAGGCCCAATGCTGCAACGCAGCTCTGATACCATAATGTAGTGTCCCCTCCTACCATACCAGTGTGATAGGGAGGACGTGGTGCTCAATCCGGGCAATTAGCCCCAAAACGTTTGAATTAAAACATTGATGCAAAGAACTGTATCTGTGCATGCTATGGAAAAACGATGGTAATCAAATAAATGATGTTGATCTCTAACACACATTCAAGATTCTGTGACAGCCATGACATAAAGATCTGTGCAGAATTAAACAAGATCATATGGAAATGCATAATCATTTTAATACACAACGGAAGCAAATTTATTAACAGATCCATGATACATTCAAAATATTCATCAAATGGTAATTGCAAATTTAACACAGGAGAATACTTATCTTATGCAAAAGTAGTCCCACGCAACTGGCTATGCAACTGCAACGTTCCACCCAACCGTAGGCCAGTGTGCTCCTCAATCTCTCAGCACCACTGCCACCCCCGAGCTGGGCATGATCTCTACAAGGAACCAGGGAACAGCAGACTCACACATAGCCAAGCATACACCAAGATGAGCCAAGCCAATCTACAATTGGGTTTATCAGGCTGCTAGGAGATGGAAAGGAAGAATTGCTAAGCTAGTGAGCTCAACTACAGAGCTATGGGTACCTCTCCCAGATCTATTTAGCTTGGCACTCACAATTCCTACACACCCAACACCAGGAAGTATTCTCTTCACTGCCACACAGTCCCTCAAGCCATACCTTCCTTTCTAGTGCTCTCAGGGTGTGCATAGAAAAGTAGCCAGCCCTCTTAATCTTCTTGAGAGGATACTCCCTACACTAGGTTTATCAAGCCAATTCTCTCCACTACCATTCCAGTTTCTTGCTCATGGGTTCCAAACAAAACAGGGATGCACCTAACAACAACCTACACTTGTTGAGCATGAGAAAACGTTTCCAACAGTGGGATGCATGAGATGGGGTTTCCTGGACTTAAGAAAAACGTGGGTAGACTCAAAACGTATTGGCACTTTGGAAATTCGACTGGGGAGGCAAAAACCATTCCAGAAAAATGCCCCAAGGCAAAAACGCCCTCTCCCTCAGTCCCAATTCGCGTCCCTCCTTCCCCAGCTGTTGCACAATCCAAAAACGAGTTCCTGGGCATGGAAAAATGCAGGGTTATGGTGAAAAACGTGAGGATAACTTCCTGTGAGCTCAATCTGCGTGAGAGGAAGAATGCAATCCATGAGGAATGGCCTTGGGTAGCATTTCGTGGGGGTTTTCTTGCCCAGCAAGCCAAAAATACGATTTTCAGGTTGGTAGCTTGCCCATGCACGAAAATCTGACTGCCATACCTCTCCCATCCCAAGACATTAACTGCCTTAACCAATTTCTTGGAAGAATTAAATGATTGGGTGCATGAGACAAAATGGGTAGTTGGTGGTTTTATGGGTTTCCCCATTGACACATGGATTAACACCATTGGCTCAAGGGTTTGAATAATTTCCCTCCCTTTTCCTTGTAGAGTCATGCCCCATCTCTTTTGTTGCATTGCATAGCCGGTTGTGGGTTTTTCATTGAAAATTCATAATTACATGATGTCTTATATACATTGTGCCCATCTCGCACAAGAACTGTAGGCATCTATTTTTAATTGCCGATACATGAAACGCTAAATCAATGGTGGGGCCTTGGCCTTGAGCTCCTCACCATGATTAATTACAATATTTACATCATTTACGATTTAATACAAAGGGGGTCAAAATGGGGACATTACATATACCTTCATGATTCTTCTGGTTAGTCATATCATCAATTATGGTAAGAAGCATTAGATGCACACAACCATGACTATTCAAACCTATGACTTCATGAATAATCATTATCAACAACACAACAGTATAAGATCCTAACACAAGGTAGGATTCTAGCTTGATATAGGAAAAACATACCTGGATTAGCATGCTAGCTAGTTATGTCTAACATACCCGCATAATGTCTTCTGGTTCTCTTCAATGACTTGTGCTAGTAACCTGCATGTCTCATAAGTTATCCATTGTAGAACCAAGTTATACATACCTCGTAAGTAGATTTTCTAAGTGATCCATGACAATGGATGAATCTTTGTCTTCATGTCATCATGATCATATGTTCTTGAACTAGAACATGATTTGTCTTTCTTGGTGTACCTTTCATGTTAGCGGACAACATAAACCTCATACAACACCATAATGCATTAGTACAATCATAAGTGTCAACACCCTAATGCATGCATTCATAATTTTGTTAAGGTGATACAACAAATCTAAAATCAAGATTTTTCTAACCGTAATAACATGAAGACAAACATATCATAAACTTAATCATGAACAAATTTCGAGACATACCTGGATGAGTCATAGCTGTCGAGATTGCTTGTAATCTTCTTATGTAAGGCCTTAGCCTCATCTCCCTCTGAAACAAGAACTTCTTCACTTATGCAGGTGACCAATCCATCCTCTTCTAGGATTAAACCAATCCACTTGATTTTGCAGGAACTGGATCTGGAGCTGTATTAGGGTTTGTCAGAGAAACCCCAAAAATTCAAACTTCCGAAAGGATAGAAATATGCGCCTTGATGAGCTGATCAAGCTGGTATATTCGAAATTTGAAAACTACAAAGTTTCACTCCTCAATTTTGCCTTTGAAACTTCCGGATTCACTGGACGTGACCCTGAACTGGGGTTTGATGAAGCCCACTCTTCTGCCCAATCAAAAGGTTTGATCTAAAGCTCTAAGATTCTATTTTTCTGAGGAGCTTCCAGCCGTGGTCACAGATTTCAAAAATTCCCATTTTTACAGAATCCTTAATTTTCCACTTTTCTGATCAAAGTCCTGAACTAGGGTCTGATCAAGCCCGGCCTTCTGCCCAACCAAAAATTCTGATCTTGGTCTCTAAATTTCAATTTTGATGAGTAGCATTCAGCCGTGGTCTCTGATTACAAGAATTCCAACTTTCTTCGAAACCCTAAATTCCGGAAGCCATGAATGAAGGTGCTCAAAAATAATTCTGTTTTGACAAAAATATGTACCTGATTGTTTCTGGTGTAACTCCACACTTTTCGATCCAGAGGGTCTGAAATGTTTTTCTATGGTAGCCTGACCTGTCATCTTTCCATCCCGATAGTATTGAACTCAATTGGATTTTCTGAGAGAGAGTTATGCCAAGTGTCGCAACGTGACCTGTTTATGGGATAATACAGGAGAGCAAACTTGTACGGCGTTCTACGTGTCACAGGTTCAATTTCAGCCTCTGAAAAAGCTTCCTGAGATAGTAAATTCTGTGTACTACCTGTCACTTTTTATGAAATTTCATTTGGAGCTTCCTAGCCCAAGTTATGACCTTTTTTCCAAGGTCACCTGTTTTTGATTCAGACCTGGAAGAGGCAGAAACCCTATATTGTACAGATCATAAATCACAAAGTACAACGAATTAGAGGTTTTCCTTTGGATACAAGGTACATGGGGATCTGATCTTTGACCTGTAAAAGTTTCAGACCCAAAAAAATTTCCAAAACGGATTTATAGCGAAAGTGCTACGATGACTGGTTTTTGCTATATCAATCCCTAGCATCGTAAGTGCAAGAAGTGTCATACATGCCATATCATGCCTTCTTTCAGGCTAGCTCTGATACCATGTTAAATTTTCAGAGTTTACTTCAATATGATCTAGTGTCTTAATTGAGAGAACAACATGTACAACAAATATACAACATATCAAACATTGACACAATAATGCAAGCACACAAGAGACACATAGTTTACTTGGGGAAAACCATAAAGGTGAAAAACCCCAATAACTTCCTCAGAGATAGATAGAGCAATGATACAACCAGAATACAAGAGACAGTCTTCTCCTAGCAGCAGAGCCTCCTACTCACAAGTGCGCCACTTTCCGAATGAGAGAAGTGTGTGAATGAATGATCAAATAGAGATCGGGAGATCTCTATTTATACTTGTTCTGTCCTGCCCAATAAACTAATGGGGCCTAAATGTCTAGCTTAACCCATGGTTAACTTAATCCAGGCTGACCCCACACTTGGTGGTCTAATAACCCTTTGACCCACATGGCTGACCCCCAATAGGGTGGTCTAATAACCCTTCGACCCACATGACTTATATAGGGCTGACCCCAACAAGGTGGTCTAATAACCCATCAAGTATAAGTTACGACACTTACAATATAAATGATGACACTTCTGTATAGATGAATAATAACATCTCTATAGGAATACAAACACTTCCGTATAGAGGAATAATGCCATCTCTATAGGAGTACAAAATACATATATGAAATACATGGGTGAAATACATTTCGAAGTTACATATACATCAACATGATGGATGGTGCATGGTGGATAGTGGTAGGCCTACTGTAGGAGGGAATGGTGATGGTGGGTCTAGTGGGCCTGGTGGATCGATGGATGGTGGTGGGCTTGTTTCAGGAGTGGGTGGTGGTGGTATGCCTAGTGGGCATGATGGATCAATGGATGGCCTAATTGGTGAAGGAGGTGGTGGATAAGAACTAGATTCACGTGAAATGGTGGATGATACACAACAAATGCTGTATCGGTGGATGGTCTACGTGGTGAAGGAGGTGGAGGAGAATTATCCTCAAAAGATGAATCTAATGAAGAGTCATGACCACCCCTCTAATCATCGAGTAGGTTGAGGGCACCAACAACATGATGCATCGATACGTCATATCTCAAGGTAGGGTTGACCATATAGGAGCAATCTCAGGGTCTCATGTAACATCCCTCTTCTACCCCTACTTTTTGTAATTTAAAAATGTAAATGGTATATTAGTTCTGGTGAGGAGCTCAAGGCCAAGGCCCCACCAGTAAACCTCACAAGTTTTATTTATTTATTTCTAAGTTGAAAATCTGAATTCTAGGGCTTCGGAGATTGAAGGTTGTAACGCAACCAAACGACAGGCAAATGAATCCACTAGGGGGAAGGGGAGGATGTCTACTGGTTAGGAAGCCATGAGAATCAAAGATATTAATGATGGATGCCATCCTAGGTGCCGTAGGCACTAAAAGGTAAATAAAGATTCACTTAAATTCCTAATAAGGTTAAGGTGTCATGCTAAACTAAAAATCCTAGACAAAAATGACCGCAAGCATTTAGTCAACTTTTGTGACCTATCTAGTAAGGAAAAAATCTATCTTCACTAGATATGTTTTCGCTATAAAAATTAAGTAATCACCTTATATATGTTTACCACCTCAAGTCAAGCGAAAGACGCTAGGTAAGTGTATCTTTAAAATTAGCTTTCGTCTTCGATCCATTTGTTTATCACTATAAACTATAGTTATTATGGTATGATAGGCCATGAGTTATCCATTATAAAAACATTATATAAATAATGGATTATGGTGTATGATAATCAACCAAGGAGTAAAAGCGGGGGGGGGGGTCTCTAGCTCCTCTTATATTGTTAAACATTTTTTATATAGTGGGAAATGGTTATGATTACGAGGACATACACCTCAAAGTAAACTAGTGCAAATATTATAACACTTGGTGTTATAATTGAACCCAAATAAGTGTGAGGTTTTTCTTTGATATAGTTAAAATAGTTTAGGTGGATGAAATCTTGGACGATCTTGGTTCCATATTCTCTTCTTGACTATTCGAAACTAAGGTGACCCATCATGGGAGATTGGACATCTCAATCGTGGGGAGCACAGCCTGAGAAATCCGGGCTGTGTTGCTTGTGTAGGTGGCAACTCCACTGAATGGAAGAGGAGACTACGAGCTCCACTAAGGGGTTGTTCTTAGATTGGCGAGATCTTCCTGGGAAAAGGAGCACCATACACCTAAACTACCAAGTGTCGCTTGAGTGTGAGATATCATTATCTCTGGGTTACACGTTGAGGGGGAAGGTAAGCCACGAATCCCTCTTGCTATATCGACCGCCTTCTTAAAGGATGGGGAAAATCACAGGAGGGGGGAATCAAAGAGCTGGCGTGGGAGGTTCTCTGCGCTCTTTTTGTGTGAATAAGTCGTGTTTTAAAAATATTCGCTGTGGATGGGGAAAGGAAGGCCATGAGAGCCCGATCCATGAATGAGTGTTGTGTTCTTTTTTGTTTTCCTTCTTTTATTCAAGTAGTAGAACGACCATGAAGCTGACCCCTAACCATTCAAATGTGTCCATGAAGCCAACCCTTAACAATTCAATTGTGTATTTTTTCACTCGTTGTGTTGATAACCATGGCAGAAGTGAGAACACTTGGTTCCTTATATCAGTATGAAAACTTGAGCCCTTTTGTTTATTGGTTTGGGAGATCGGTCCCATGTTTATATTAAACCCTTTTTTTATGCTGCCAACAAGAAGGTCAGATGATTCCCATTGGGAAATCGATCTCAGGTTTATTATAAAGTCTGTTTTTGCTTTCTGCATGTGAAGTGATCACAATCGATCTCAGGTTGATTATAAACTCGGATTCTTCTTTCTGCGTGATAGGTGATCGCAAATCGATCTTAGGTTTATTATAAAGTCTATTTCTGCTTTCTGTGTGTGAAGTGATCACAATCGATCTCAGGTTGATTATAAACTCGGTTTCTACTTTCTACGTCATAGGTGATCGCAAATCGATCTCAGGTTTATTATAAAGTCTGTTTTTGCTTTCTGCATGTGAAGTGATCGCAATCGATCTCAGGTTGCTTATCAACTCGGTTTTTGCTTTCTGTGTGATAGGTGATCGCAAATCGATCTCAGGTTTATTATAAAGTCCGTTTCTTCTTTCTGTGTGTGAAGTGATCACAATTGATCTCAGGTTGATTATAAACTCGGTTTCTTCTTTCTGCGCGATAGCCGATAGATGATCGCAAATCGATCTCAGGTTGATTATAAACTCGATTTCTGCTTTCTGCGTGATAAGTGATCGCAAATCGATCTTAGGTTTATTATAAAGTTTGTTTCTGCTTTCTGCGTGATAGGTGATTGTAAATCGATATCAGGTTTATTATAAAGTCTGTTTCGGATTTCTACGTGTGAAGTGATCACAATCGATCTCAGGTTGATTATAAAGTCTGTTTCTGCTTTCTGCGTGATAGGTGATCACAGTCGATCTCATGTTTATTATAAACTCGGTTCCTGCTTTCTGCGTGATATGTGATCGCAAATAGATCTCATGTTTATTATAAAGTTATCAGATATCCATCATTGTGCTAGTATATGAATGTAGAGATTAGTGCTATTAAGGTTTATGGATGATGTTTAGAAGGCATATTAATTTAATAGTGATTCTAAATCTGTACGGAGTATTAAGTAGATTCGTATTATTATGTGACATTATTCTTTGTGTTTTACCTATGGGTTTTGCTTAGAAGAATGTAATTATTACTCTTAGAGGTAACTAAGGTGCACTTTCTCAAATCAAGCATACTAGATCGTTATACCATTAATGATTCACTTGGTAAGACTGTACTAAGGGTTTAAACATTTGTGTTGCATCCATAATCCAAGACATTGATCATGTAGACAAATCATTGACCAAAGGATTTAAGCCATGCAATGTTAGTTATTAGATTAAGTATTTATCATCAGAACATCATAACACAATATTCACATGAGGTTTAGAAGAAGTCCATGATGAATTATTTAGATTCTTAGTAGGAATGATAAAAGTATGTAAGTATTGCTTATGTGTTTTCCCCAGAGTTTTAGTTGCAAAGTGACTTTATTGTACCTCATGTTAATATTTAACTTAGCAAAAGAAATAGGAGTATCATTCTATTATAATTGGACAATTATGACATTGATCATGTTGGGAAAAATAAGAATATATTTGGAATAATAACTAATAGGTCTATATATAGTTCATGATATTCTTTAACTATGATAAAGGAAAAAATTTACAACCCGTTTTCCGCATAATATTAACAAGGAACAAAAGGGTTTGTTAGAAATGGTCTCAGAGCTGAAGTTACAACACTCGGGCCTATAGGGGTTCAACACGAAGGAAGGAAGTATGAAGGTTGTTAATCTAACAAATTGATTGTTTTGTTTTGTATGCATGGGGGGAATGGATGAAGGAATCAGTTATCCGAGTTAACCTTCAAGTTCCCCAAGAGGTAACTAAAAGGATAAAGATGGGAAATTTTATTGCGAGGTATGTTACTCAATAAAACTTGTCTGATTGAAACCGCAAGTATACGAGTAATGTTTTCATTTTGTTATGTATTATGTTTACATACTGAAAAATAGAAGTTGGACTATAAATTTTACTCTTGACACGTTCATGAATAAATATAGATGTTTTCTAGAATGGTCTCTCTCTCTCTCTATATATATATATATATAGGAATGTTTAACAATAGGCTTATGAAGAAGTAAGTTGAAACATTTGAGTAGGTAAATAGAATAACCATTGGAATTATTGGAAAAGATGTAGACTTATCAGGGGGATAAGTTACAGTACTCCATGAAAAAAAAACCATAGTTAATGAAAAGGATCCATAAATAATATTAGGCATGAGCAGTGTACCAACGTGGTAATTCATGCAAAAAAGTAGGTGCGAATTAAAAAGGAATAGTACCTTAACATTGCCTAACCTTTAGTTACCTTCTCCACCTCCTCGGATAGGTATTCTTCATTCCCTTATAAGTTGTGAGTTTATGAACATGTGTGTATTCTTAGCATGAGCCGCCTTGTTAAAATATTTTCGATTCAAAGTATAAATGTTCCATTGTTAAGTATATTGTTCTATTTGATGACATTAAAAGCCATATGGAAGTATGTAACAATTCGAGCTTATACATAAGTAACTTACTACTGATGAACATTGTGCAAGGTTGAAATGTTTTCATTCACCGGTAGCTATCCAGGGATAGACGAGTAAAGATGTTCAAATTTGAACATAATAGGTGAATCAATGTTGTATATTTATAATGAAATTATTGAATAAAAGGTTATGTACTAACATTGCAAGATTATAACTCCACTTGTACTAATATTGAGTTAAACCACTCGAGAGTGAGTGATGATTTCTTTTTACATCTTATTATATTTGTTGGGTTACAAGATTGTATGAACCCTAATTAGATAAATATTTCCTAATTGATGGTAGATTTGTGTTATTAATGGTATAAACAAAAGCAATATACATGATTATGTTGTTTAGTAAATATTTAGATATGAATATTGGATGGCTTGGATCTCATTATAAGTAACATGTTTATTATGATGTGTGGGAACCCTAGGTATGAATTTATATTTATAAGTTCGTAGGCAAGTGAAATAAATTGAAAAAGTACATATTGCTTACAAGTAGTAGGAATGAGGTAGATTTACCCTCATCAAGTTATAGTGAGTAATTATAATTTGTTAAATTACTAATAAGAGGTTCAAGAGTGGTAGAAGTTATTTCCATTAAAGAGTGTTCTAAAAGTATAATATTAAATGTTATATTTAAAAACGTTGTTTTTTGAAGGCTTTAATGAGTCTATAATTCTGGAATTTACTTACTGATTATATATATATATACTTGGAATAGATTTTTAAAGGGAAGTTTGAATTAAAAACTTACTTTAGTTAAGTTATAACTTAATAATTGCCATTGGAAGTAGAAGTGGTGACTTAGCATAATTATACATGTTAAGGTATTAGTGTATTCCATGTGATGTAATGCGTGATAGAACAAATGTAGTATTTATCAGCGAAATCAAATGATTGTTTAAGTATGAAAAGTTGTAACAAATTCAAAGAACTTGGTAATGGCAGTGAAGTCACAATAAGTATCAAGTCTGTGTGTCGCAAGTAGTCAAATTTTGTGATTGACCGTAAATGCAGACAAAATAATAATATGATCATGGGTAATGAAGGATGACACCAAGTGGCAGAATTGATGATCGATTATACTTTGCTAAAATAATTTTTCTTGGACTCAAGCAAGAGAGCTTGAGTGGAAAAATTTCCTGGACTCAAGCAAGGGGGCTTGACTGGAAAAGAGAAAGAGCCGATGATCATCAATGGCAAGACCCAGGCACGCAATTTTAACATCTGGAAGACAAGACGTTGTTTGACGTTTTTTAGAAGGAAAACTTTTGACTAGCAATCAAAAGAGGAGTAATTTCAAAAATTTAAAAGCCTCTAAGACCACGTATAAATTCGTGACAGATCTCGAGGGAGAGACATGTGTTCCGCAGAGTGTTGTTGAAGTTCCAAAACCCATAAGAGAGTTTTGGGATCACCAAACTGTTGTTGGAATCTTTCAAATCCCCATGATGTAACAATGAAACATAGGTTAGGAACTTCCAAGTAGCTAGGTTTTTAACTGCCCTAATGTGTGAATATTATGAATGAAAATAATACTGAAGTAATGCAATATTCACTCAAGGATGATGATGAATGATGAATTGAAGTTATTTGCTTGAAAGTATGTAAGATAAATGCTACTAACGTGTGAAGGAAGGTAATGTCCATCCCAATCTAAGGACTAGCTAAAGTGTCCAAGTATTGGAGGTCAAGGACGTCCTCCAAAAGATAAGTAAATTTGTGTTTACCTATGAATTCATCTGAGTTATAGTGAAAAATAATCATGTATTAGGTCTCCTGATGGTGATAAGAGTACAAATTTCAATAACAAAGGACTAGAAGATATTGCATGAATAGAAACAATGTTGTATTGCAAAGAGGATTCATTGCTTACATTTTGATTTGAATTGAAAATAATGATATGTTGTTACTGAATAATTTTGGAGAACATGGTTTGGTTGTGTAAAAGTACAGGTTATGAAATAAAGACGAGCAATAGCGACTTATGGGAATTGCGAAAGTTCGAAGATGATCAAGAGTATCAAAAAGGAGATAACGAAGCGAACAAAAGATAACTAAAGAATGACATACAAGGAACTCAAGAGTGGAATATAAGTCTTGAAGAACGTGAACACCGAGGATAGTGTTGTCTTTAAGGGGGAAAGGATGTAACATCCCTCTTCTGCCCCTACTTTTTGTAATTTAAAAATGTAAATGGTATATTGGTTCTGGTGAGGAGCTGAAGGCCAAGGCCCCACCAGTAAACCTCACAAATTTTTGTTATTTATTCCTAAGTTGAAAATTTGAATTCTAGGGCTTAGGACATTGAAGGTTGTAACACAACTAAACGACGGGAAAACGAATCCACTAGGGGGAAAGGGAGGATGTCTACTGGTTAGGAAGCCCTGAGAATCAAAGATATTAATGACGGATGTCGTCCTAGGTGTTGTAGGCACTAAAAGGTAAATAATGACTCACTTAAATTCTTAATAAGGTTAAGGTGTCGTGCTAAACTAAAAATCCGAGACAAAAATGACCGCAAGCATTTAGTCAACTTTTGTGACCTGTCTAGTAAGGAAAAAATCTATCTCCACTAGATATTTTTTCACTGTAAAAACTAAGTAATCACCTTATATATGTTTACCACCTCAATTCTAGCGAAATACGCCAGGTAAGTGTATCTTTAAAATTAGGTTTCGTCTTTGATCCATATATTTATCACTATAAACTATAGTTATATGGTACGATAGGCCATGAGTTATCCCTTATAAAAACATTATATAAATAATGAATTATGATGCAGGATAATCAACCAAGGATTAAAAGTGGGGGGGTTCTGTAACTCCTATATCATTAAACATTTTTTATATAGTGGGAAATCATTATGATTACAAGGACATATACCTCAAAGTAAACTAGTGCAATTATTATAACACTTTGTGTTATAATTGAACCCAAATAAGTGTGAGTTTTTCTTTCATATAGTTAAAATAGTTTAGGAGGATGAAATCTTGGGCGATCTTCGTTGGACCATCTTCTCTTTTTGACTATTCAAAACTAAGGCAACCCGTCATGGGAGATTGGACATCTCAATCATGGGGAGCATAGCCTGAGAAATATGGGCTGTGTTGCTTGTGTAGGTGGAAACTCCACTAAATGGAAGAGGAGACTGTGAGCTCCACTAAGGGGATGCTCTTAGATCGGCAAGATCTTCCTGGGAAAAGGAGCACCATTCACCTAAAATTCCAACTATCGCTTGAGTGTGAGATATCATTATCTCTGGGTTACACGTTGAGGGGGAGGGTAAGCCACAGAACCCTCTTGCTATCTCGACCTCCTTATTAAAGGAATGGGGAAAATCATAGGAGGGGGGAATCAAAGAGCTAGCGTGAGAGGTTCTCTACGCTCTTTCTGTGTGAAGAAGTTGTGTTTTAAAAATACTCACTGCGGATGGGGAAAGGACGGCCATGAGAGCCTGATCCTTGAATGAGTGTTGTGTTATTTTTTGTTTTCCTTCTTTTATTCAAGTAGTAGAACGACCATGAAGTCGACCCCTAACTGTTCAAATGAGTCCATAAAGCCAACCCCTAACCGTTCAATTGTGTATTTGTTCACTCGCTGTGTTGATAACCATGGCAGAAGTGAGAACGTTTGGTTCCTTATATTGGTATGAAAACGTGAGCCCTTTTGTTTATTGGTTTGGGAGATCGGTCCCTTGTTTATATTAAACCCTTTTTTTATGTTGCCAACAAGAAGGTCGGACGATTCCCATTGGGAAATTGATCTCAGGTTTATTATAAAGTTTGTTTCTGCTTTCTGTGTGTGAAGTGATCACAATCGATCTCAGGTTGATTATAAACTCGGTTTTTACTTTCTGCGTGATAGGTGATCACAAATCGAGCTCAGGTTTATTATAAAGTATATTTATGATTTCTGCGTGTGTATTGATCACAATCGATCTCGGGTTGATTATAAACTCGGCTTCTGCTTTTTGCGTGATAGGTGATCGCAAATCGATATCAGGTTTATTATAAAGTTTGTTTCTGCTTTCTGCGTGTGAAGTGATCACAATCGATCTCAGGTTGATTATAAACTCAGTTTCTGCTTTCTGTGTGATAGGTGATCGCAAATTGATCTCAGGTTTATTATAAAGTCCGTTTCTTCTTTCTGCGTGTGAAGTGATCACAATCGATCTTAGGTTGATTATAAACTCGATTTATGCTTTCTGCGTGATAGGTGATCGCAAATTGATCTTAGGTTTATTATAAAGTCTGTTTCTACTTTCTGCATGATAGGTGATCGCAAATCAATCTCTGGTTTATTATAAAGTCTGTTTCGACTTTCTACGTGTGAAGTGATCACAATAAATCTCAGGTTGATTATAAAGTCTATTTCTGCTTTCTGCGTGATAGGTGATCACAGTCGATCTCATGTTTATTAGAAACTCACTTCCTACTTTCTGTGTGATAGGTGATCACAAATCGATCTCATGTCTATTATAAACTATGTTTCTACTTTTTGCGTGATAGGTGATCATTGAATAGTTGGTTACGAGTTTCTGGTGAAGATCCGCTTCATGTATTTCTCTGTCTTGCTTCTTTTTCTTGGATAATAGCTTTGTGAGGACAACATCACTCTAGGAGATCTCGACTTGTTAAATTGGTATCGTTGGCCTCGGTTACTCCTTGATAGAGAGTTTCGAGTTGTGTGAGGTTAAAATACCCCATTTTACTTTATTGAAAAGAAAATCCATATGAATAATTATTGTAGTTTATACCTAAAGATAATGTCATGTACATAAGTGGTTATGTGAAGGTTGTGTGAGGTTAAAATATCCCTAATTTCCTTTACTGGAAAGATAACCCATATGTATAATTAATGTAGTTTATACATATAGATAATGTTGGAATTATGATTCAATACCTACGTTGTTGTGTATATTGTAAGGATGTTATCCTCAACTTATCACCTTAAATAAGTATCTACACCTAGTATGAAGTTTTTGAAGGGTATGGCCAAATACCTTATTCAATCTCAATAAATTTATTAATCTAAGGTTGAAATGAACGAAAGTTAAGTGTAGTTCTCTAATTCATATTAGAGTAAGGGAGATATTGATAAAGAGCTCTACCCTAGTGGATTCGTTGCCCAACTTGGGGGTGGCCTCTCGGTGGAAGAAATATATGCCAGACAGAGAGCCAAATGGTTGGGAGGAAAGTTGTACTTAAGCCTTCAGTCGCCCGAGTATGTTCAGTTCAGATAAGTTCCTTTCAATTGTTAAGTTGGTTATAGTTAAATTGTTGTAAGAAGATCTATTTTTGGCATACAAGTATTGCATATATTTAATTATAAGATTGGAATGATCTTTTGTTGATGAATATTTGTATTGATATTTGGATGTTAAGGTTAGGGTTCTTGACTTGAATTGAAGATCATGGTATATGGAGCTATGTTATAAAGTTATAAGATATCCATAATTGTGCTAGAATATGAATGTAGAGATTAGTGCTCTTAAGGTTTATGGATGATGTTTAGAAGGGATATTAATTTAATAGTGATTCTAAATATGTACGGAGTATTAAGTAGATTCGTATTATTATTTGACATTATTCTTTATGTGTATTACCTATGGGTTTTGCTTAGAATAATGTAATGATTAATCTTAGAGGTAACTAACGTGTACTTTCTCAAATCAAGCATACTAGATCGTTATACCATTAATGATTCACTTGGTAAGATTGTACTAAGGGTTTAAACATTTGTGTTGCATCCATACTCCAAGACATTGATCATGTAGACAAAACATTGACCAAAGGATTTAAGCCATGCAATGTTAGTTATTAGATTAATTCTTTATCATCAGAACATCATAACACAATATTCACATGAGGTTTAGAAGAAGTCCATGATGAATTATTTAGATTCTTAGTAGGAATGATAAAAGTATGTAAGTATTTCTTATGTGTTTTCCCCAGAGTTTTAGTTGCAAAGTGACTGTATTGTACCTCATGTTAATAGTTAACTTAGCAAAATAAATAGGAGTATCATTCTATTATAATTGGACAATTATGACATTGATCCTGTTGGGAAAAATAAGAATATATTTGGAATAATAACTAATAGGTCTATATATAGTTCATGATAATCTTTAACTATGATAAATGAAAAAAATTACAACCCGTTTTCAACATAATATTAACAAGGAACAAAAGGGTTTGTTACATCTCATATAATGTCATGTGGTTGTATAGGCTCCAATTTGTGGCGAGTTTTTAAGTTACATATCTGATCTACCACGTGGTGATGAAATCTAGGACCTAGCCTATGCTACTACATGTCAGGTCTATGTGCATGAACTGCCTTAGCAACCATATCCTCATCCTGTTGGAGTGGATCATCTCCAACATATGTGCCAATATCTACAAAATAATGGATAACAATAATTAGACAATTTAAACAAAATATTATAACCAATTACATGTGCATTAAATAAGACAAAAATTATGCAACTAAATTAATCAAAATATAATGATCATATTACCTCTCATATCTGATGGCTCAGCCTAAGTAAATAAGATGTTTTCACATCCTTGACTATGCATCCATGCATATGGATACTATATATGTTCGATGACTAACCGCCAGTCATCACTGTGTAACACCTCCAAAATGTCTCCATCGGCCGCTCTACACATGAAATCAAGCTCTTCCCTGATGGGAAACCCCTGCCCCTATATGGGCATATGCTCATTAGTCATCAGCCTAGCTGGCATGTAGTCAAATGTTGGATTGAATGTGGGCTGAGTCACTAGAAACATCTCAAAAAATAGAGTAAATAGATTTCATCCGAAGGGGAAAAAATGTCTCCCTTGCAATAGGCTACAACAATGGTCTAAAGATATAAAAAAATATCGTCAAAAAATAGCATCCCACCTGATCAGCTTGGGCCTCTATAGTAAAGTCTCTACATAATACAACATAGTGCAGGTAATGCACTACCCATCAGTGAGATGGTGTGTTATCATGGTAATAAATAGTCTCAAGATCCTAGCCTCCTTTGACCAAAAATGTTTGTAGCCTCAACTGACCCCCACTCACTTGGAACTTATTAGGGTAAGTAATATCCACACTGGTAAATCATTGAACGTACATCAGCTGGGGCTCAGCTACAACATCAAGTGGTAGATTAGAAAAATGGGGAAAGTCCTCCACCCTTGTAGACAAGCATGTGATGAAATAAAAATCCTCCTCTATGGGTTGGTACCAAATATGGGGACCAACCTTGAAGGCCTTTTTGTAACACCCCATTTTTGACCCCACACTACAAGGAAACGAGCTTGTAGCGGAGATCATAGCGAAGGTTTTTAGAGTTACAAGACTGGCCAAAATTGTCAAAAAAACCTCAACCACAACCTCCATAAATGGTACCAAATGTTTTAGTGGATTTTTTTACGAAAATTTATTATAACTAAAAAAACTTGGTGGCCAGAGGCTTTAGCGGAGGTTTTTTTAACGATGTGCTTTATTCAAACAAACACATCAGTGCTAACAAATGCAAAACGCACTTGTGCTTTTAAAAGCAACATATGCATCGATGCACACAAAAAATTGAAAGCATTATATGCACTGGTGCTTGATAAGACATATATTACCGATGTGCACCAAATTTTTTAACCGAACTCGTGTTTTATAACAATATATGCATTGGTGCATTATACGAAAAATAACACTTGTACTTACGAATTATTAAAATGTGTTGGTGCTTACTAACTATTAAAAAGCACCAGTGCAATCTAACTATTACAAAGCACTGGTACGATAAGTGAAGGAAAACACATCAATAAAGTTGACCAGGACATTGAATGTCGCTATATTTTTAAAATTTAACTGTTTGGTTAATATACAATAGTTCACCGTGGCATAATAATAAAAAAGCATCGGGGCATGCAACGAGTGTTATGGCACACCGAGCCTTTGTTGTTTTCAGCGCACCAATGCTACATTGTCTCAAATGCACCGGTGTAATTGAAACGATTGAAAGCACTGGATATTATTTTTTGTTTGGTGAACAATGACTATTGGCATCGCACTGGAATACCTATATTTTATTTTTATTTTGTTTAATTCCATTATTCATCAGAAATTGAAATATTTTTTATAGTAGTATTCATTTGAATTTTAATTATTGAGTTTGGATTAATTTGTTATATCTAAATTTTTGCATTTGTTGTAATATTTAATTAGCGATGCAACATTTCACAATGGCATTGGATAAGGTAATAGAATAAAAAACTTTATTTTATTATATATCAATAAGAGGCCCTTTCTCATACAAAATGGAACATAAACTCCACAATAATCACAATGACAACATGCATGAAATTGTTACACTTATTGTTAACCTGTTATATTTCAATTGGGACACTATGTCCAGTACATTATACAAAATGTCTGATTTTCACGGACAATTATTTCAAAATATACAACAGATTGCACTAACATCCAAAACATATGGATCGTGATTCTTTGCTGGAACCGTTGTTAGTGCTCGAACCACTTGCATGGCTTGGGTTATTTGGCTAAATGTTTTGTTGATTGCCTTGATTGGTTTCCTCTTCTTCAACTTTCATCTACAAACATACAAATAAAGTGTAATGAGTGTAACTACATTGCTCGAAATATTGAAAATTAAAATAGATAATATACATGAATGTAAATTGAAAAGCGACGTACCATAGAAAGAATTGAGTCTTGAATAATACACATTCTTTCAAAACCAAATCTAATGCCTTCTCTCAAAAACTCTTCCATTGCCTCCACTCCATACTTTGTTTCCTACAAGTTTTATACCATGTTACAAATCATAGATTTAATATAAAGGATTTTTGTTGTTCTATTACTTATAAAACGAGAGAAGTAAAACAACATAGATACTTACAAATTCCATAATTAATTTTTGATACGTCAACATATACTCACAACCCTTACATAACCCAATTTCAATCAATTCTTCCGACGATTTTTATTTGTATGTTAACACTTGTTTGAAGACATCCAAAGATGGATGGTGTAAAAAAATTAAAATATAAAGATCACAACCAATATGAAATCTTAAGTTGTTATAAGGAAATCACGACTACTCACAAACTTTACTTATATCAACCCCTTTTTTTCTTTGTCATCCTGTCTTATATGTTGAATGGGTTCCATTTTGTTTTCTTTTCTGCAACAAAACAATTGAAAATTAATATTCAATGCTAAATTAATTAATTAGATGTACATAATAGAAAATTTCATTGATTTCATACATTTGAAGCACGTTGCTGTTCAGATGGCTCCTCCTGCAACACAATATTGTAATTTCCTTGATCACCTCCTTATACACTTTTTTGGACATCCTTATTGGCATATTTTGGATATCATCTCGTTGATCCTTTGGGATTTTCATAATCTCCCTGAAAATGTAAAGTGACATTAAATTATTTTTGTGTTAATATGAAAAATAAATATAGCAGAATTAATATTAATAAAGGAATGCTTACGGTAGTAGTAGATACATATTCTATAAAAACATGTTTAGAAATATTAATTTTTGAATAATTCTTTTTGTTGTTGTATGTTTCTGCTATTGCAAGTCTGATAGGTCTCACTGACCATTACTTTGGAAACGCCTCCTGTAGTTTATATATAACCTAATTCTTGGAACCATTGGTTTGATTTTGTAATGTAAGTGGAAAGTGCGTCTATACTTTCTTTCCACTATATCCCTCATAGTTTTATAAAAGTTTTTTCCCCTTTCATTAACTTCCAGCACCACTTCAGATGAGCTAAGGACTAATTCATCATCATTTAAATCATCCATAATTCTTTTTTCTTATGATGACATTCCCTTATGTTGTTGTCAGTCCCTACATAACATTCAACATATGTGAATTAGATTTTTTGAAACATATTATCGAATATTCTTAAGTACAATATTACTCAAAATCCTAGAAAAAATCATATTGATTTCTTTTTTATTCACCTGATTTATCCCTCTACAACTTTTCCATTAAGTTTTTACACTCTTCTGCACTTAGATGGAAAATAATGTTATCGAGCTTCCTCATTTTTGGCTTTGCATGTCACACATTAACCAATACATATTAGTCAAATTCACAAATAATTCAAACATATTAATTTAATACAGAAATTACAAAAAACTTGCCTTCTTCGCAATTTTGGATGTGCTCCCATCACGTCGACTAGAATTGTTGTTCATTGAACTCTTTTCATGCATTTTATACCTATAAACAACCCATAACATTAAATAAAGAAGCTATTAGTTATATTATACAAATAAATTACATATCTTGAAAATAAACAAGTAGTTTTTCATTTTGGTACGTTTTAGTACACAAAACACGTTGCTGATTCTCATACTTGAACACACTGGTGCATTATACTTGAGCACACCATTAACAAGAAAAAAATTAAAAATTCATATACACATTTGTCGATGCGATTTTTTTTATTATAAAGCATCGATAATCAAAATGGTGTTAACGCACTTGTGCGTTTTTAGGAAAAACGCACAAGTGTGTTAAGAAAATTTGACCGCGTCGAGAAATGCGTAAGCGTTTTTCAGAAAAGAAATTAAAAAACGATAGGCCCGACATTATTGCTGAGCTCTCACTATAAACACATGGGTGTGTTTAAACAACTTGACTTCACCAAAAAATGCGTAAGTGTTTTAAAAAAAGAAAACTGACAGCGCCGACAAGGTTTTTGATTTGACCCAAGAAGTGTTCCCATCACACTCAATGCCTTATATATAAAATTACAAACCCATTAAATCTAAAATCCCTAAAAAGAAAAATCCTAATTCTTAAACAATAGAGGGATTTAAACCCTAATATAAAATTGTGTAGCCACATAAAATGAAAGGAAGCAATAAGAAAACAAGGGTTCCAATGTTGAAGGTAACTATGATTTTTTTGGGAATTTATTTAAAATCTAAATAGATAAATAAATAAATAATGCATTGTGGTCAATAATAAAATTTACATACTTGAAATTTCTAATATGCGGGTTTTTTTTTGATTCACCATACCTTACAAATTTCGATCTTCAGAATAATCTGGTTGCTTCAAACTCCTCCTCGGTAAGTCTCTCTTCTAAAACTTTCTCCTCGAAATTTAAGCAAAATAATAAAATAATGATTAATTTTAATTTTAAATACCTTATAGAATTAGTTTTGAAATTGAAATTCCCGCTCATTTTTGAGATTATGGGAAAATAACTCGTGCAATTTTTTATTTTTTATTTTTCAGATGTTGGTGCATTATTTACACAAGCACATCGATGCATCATAACAGGAAATGCATCGGTGCACTACGTTTTCACAATGCATTGTATTGGCATACAAAAAAATTAAAAAAATATCATATTGCGGTGCATATTAAAAATACAAGTGCACTGGTGTACCTTTACATACTGAGTGCACCGAGGTCAACAATATTTAAAATTGTATAGATAACTATCCGCTATCAAATATAATTGATATTTTATTTTGTGGATGTTCCAACATGGTGAGTCTATGATTTAGCTGCATTGGGGCATCTAGTTACTCATGACGCACCGAAAAAATTGTATTATTATGCGCATCAGTTTAATTAAAAAGCCCTATGAATTTTTGTTTCAACTTAAAATGATATATTCATCTCAAATGTTCTTTTAGGACTCAACCATACCAATTACAATACTTCATAGTATACATATGCTGCTTAGACTCACCTTATTCTTAAAAAATGGTTTCAAAACTATATTGGAAGTTAGAATGTGATATGGTTCTCAAAATTTGTTTTATGATTGTAGACATGTATGGGATGGAATGCCTCGCACCGTAGTGAGGCAGGAGTTATGCAAATCCCAATAGATTCAATAGCCATGAAGCATATAGAGGATACATGGCCTAAAAAATTCAAGGATGAAGTAAAGAGCCTTCGATTGAGCATAACCATGGATGGAATCAACCCACATTCCCTCCAAAACACCAATTATTTTGTTTGGAATGTAGTAGTCATCAATAAAGATACCCCCCCATGGTTGTCCGTGAAGAATGGACATCTTATGTTGGATCTTATAGTCCTCGGTAGAAGACAAGTGAAGAATATTGATGTTTACCTACAGCCATTGATCGATGAATTGAAGTAATTATGGGAAGGGATACATGCATACGATGTATCAAGACCCATCCTAATAGAGAGGAACTTTATGTTGTATGGAAAATGTGCATACACCACACATGATTATCCAGGATGGATTTTTCTTTGGTAAATATGTTGTTTGATTTGTTTATATTCATAGCAATATTTTTTTAGCATATTTATTTCAGTGCGACTCTATTGATCTTCAACACTAACGTGCTCTGTATACCATAACATCGCAGATCCTATAACAAAAGGGTATCATGGATGTAAATTTTGTGGGCCTTCTATGAACGCTAGGTGGTCTAGCCACCTACGAAAGGTAGTGTACGACTGCTCGATGGTTTTCCTCCCAAAAATCACCCTTATAGAAAAGTAACATCTACTTTCAATGGTAAGCCATAGAGAACCCAAAGGCCTGAAATAATGACAACGACTCACTAGCTTAGGGCATATGATAAAGAGAAGTAGAAGGAAATATCATAAATGTTCGATTCAAATTGGGAACCTATGTTTGATGATCCTGAATTCTTCAACACCTATGCTGAGAAAATGCCCATCGGGATGGAAATGAATTAGTATTTTACGAGCTCCCATATTGGAAGCATCTTAAGATTGTCTACTTATTAGATCCCATGCTTATATTTAAAAATGTTTCATTTTCTTTAAGGAGAGATCTTATTTCTTCAAATACTAAAAAGAAGCATTGGCCAAGACAAAGAAAATATTGGAGAGGCTGGCCCCTCTTGGTCATTTAAAGAAGGTGATGTCCCATGGGTTTTGAAGAAAGATGATCTTTATTTGGCAAAGGAAGTTATATTGGGTGTGAAGGCACCTTATTTATATGAGTCTACTCTATGACACTGCTTCATTGTTGACTAAAATTTGTTGGGTAAATGATATGATCATCTAAACCTTCCAAGGGTATGCATCTAAAAAAAATGTTTTTATTTTTTATTTTTATCTTTTACCCCACAAATTAAAAAGCAATAATTTTTTTGTGTTCACTTGGTAGTGTTATTATCCTTTGCTTCTGAATGGGTTTGTGAACCATGACTTTCCAAAGGACATGTGGCATGCCATATCTAAACTTTCTGCATTTGTACGGTGGATCACATCAAAGGATATTGACATGGCTAGCATTCCACAGTGGTGTCAAGAGATAGCTCATATTGTTTATATGTTTGAGAAGGAACTGCCGACGAGTTTCATGGACTTACAGGTTCATCTTCTAATTCACCTAGTTGATGAGGTTGAATTAGTCAATGTGGTCTCATGTCATTGGATGTTCTTCCTACAGAGGTACATGAAAAAATTAAAGGGATTTGTTCAACAAAGGGAAAAACTGAAGGGGTCTATGACAAAGGGGTACATAGTATATGAGTCACTCTATTATGCTAGTGAGTACACCAAGAAACTCAAGCACACACCAGGAACAATGATTTGGGATGATGAACACGATGAGGACATAAGGGATGGGGAGCTACTCCAACCAAACATAAAAAGGCACATGATAAAGAGTAAGTCACTTATCATTCGTCACACTTCCACTTAGCTGTAACTATTCACAATGAACTTCATAGTTTATATTTGATATCATATGTACTATTTGTCGATTTGATTTCATGAATACAACAAAGAATTCAGAAATTGATACCATCAATAAATTCATTATTTACAACACAGAGGCAACACAACCATGGGTTGCATTGTATGAATAGAAGAGGAGGAAATGGGACATTGACAGGAAAGAATTCAGACGGTTGAATGATAGAAGCATGCCTTATCCTGATCATTTAAAAGATAATATGTCCCAATAGTTGGGTTGCTGACCAAGACAGAGAGAAATATGGTGCATCTGGTCATTACCCACATGTTGATAAGGATGTGCTAAACACAGTGATTGGGTGCAGAAACTTGGTAATAATCTCTATCTATACATTTCCAAATTTATAATGCAACTTTGAATTATAACATCTATATTTTATATATTAATGGTCGGGTTATTAGACATTTAACACGATCATTTGTTCACTTTTTTACAGGTGCATTTGTTCCCATCTATGTGGGCATATGGACATCATTTTCACATTGAATATGTTGATGATAGACGTCTCACACAAGATTGTGGAGTGGAAGTCAAGTTCAACCAATCTAGCAATGCTAGCCACAATGATCAAAACCTAATAGGGGGAAGTTGGGTTATGTTGGAAAGATACAAGAGATCATTTAAGTGGACTTCTCATCTTTCTAATGTGTTATTTTTAGGTGCAAGTGGTGGGACACATTCGACGAGAATAATGTAAAGGAAGATCATGATAATGGACTGATATGTATCAACTCTAAAAAGATGTGGGATGAAACTAAGGAGCCTTATGTTTTCCCAAAACATTGCACCAAGTGTTTTTACCCAGATGTGTTGGACAGGGATTGGTGGTTCATATTAAGACACGACGCTAGATCTAAACAATTTTTTGAGAAAAAACAGTGCTATCATGCCAAGCGAGGAAGATAATCAGGGTGATGGAAACATAGAGTGATATGTACATGTTTTATTTGATCATTTACAGTGTTGGTATATCATTTTATTATTGTTATCTTTAATTATCTTTATACTGTTTATTTTTCATGTTATGATGGTGGAAATGGAAACTTGATTACCGGATGTTTTTAAACAATTTTAGTTGGCTAACAATAATTTTGATGTGAAATGTGTTTGTCTATCAAGTAATTTGTAATTGTATGGAATGGCTGATTGAAAAAGAATTTTATTTTACTTGAAGGTATTTATATTTCATTGCATATTTAGTATAAAATATTAGAATTATTGTGGCACCATTATTATGGCATGTCGATATTGAAGAAATATAGGTCAATGTGTATCATATGTATGTTGATATTTAATATGAATATCTAACAATATGTAAATAGTTATTTTATACTAATTTTGTTTGTTTGTTGGCAAGTGGTAGGACCCCCTGACTAGCAGGGTTTTCCATTGGCTGAGAGACCATGAACCAGGGGCATCTAAGCCGTCAAAATCATTTGGGGATCACGCTTGTCCTGGACCACACCAACCCTTAGCATGGTTGGATTTTAGTATCCACGGGGTTTCGAACCGGCGACCTTTCCGCTTAGGGGTGTCTTAACCATCACCCACCACCGATTGTTCTACATCTCACGGATTATTTTATACTAATTATGTTATATTAACTAACAAAGTAATAAATAAATTTTAATATTAATTCAAAATGTATAGTTATTTACAAATTAATTACACTTAAAAATGACATCTATAATGTGTGAATGCATTTTATTTATTTGTTAAGTAACACTAACACACTTTATCATTAGATTTCACTCTATTAATTTACATAATATTAATGCCTTCACTAATCACAAAACCACTTTCAAACTCTAATAATGCAATCACAATAAGGTTTTTCTAAATGAAGTTATTTATAACAATTCACCAACTCATCGACACTAGAAACCTTAATTCATGTTTGGCATTTAGCCCCACAAGAACATATGCACTCGCCAGACTATGCCTTTTTGACAATTCGATAAATAATAAATTTGTATCCAAGAAGAGTATACATTCATGTAACGACTAAATGATCTCTCCATTCTAGTTATAAATTAATGGAGTCGTCATATGATTTTGACAACAAAATTTGGCCATATTGACATCATTATGTTAGTTTTTCATCATTTAATTCAATAGATCTAGGATCTTAACTGAAAGAACAACATGTACAACATATCAAGCATAAGAGACAAGAGACAAGAGACACAAAACATTTCACCGGGGGAAACCAAGAAGGTGAAAAACCCTGCAACTTCCTCATAGATAGAATAAGCATCAATACAAGGATCATCATGATCAAACCCAAGAGATAGATATCTTCAGCAGCATGCTCCCCCTCCACTTGTGCGCACCCTCCTCTTCTCTCACTAATGCGAAGTGAGTGAATAATAGAATGTGTAAAATGAGAGAGACACACTCTCTATTTATACACTAACTTTCACTTGACCTTTACTCAACTAGGTCGACCCCAACTTAACCACTTAACATAATGCTGACTGGGCCGACCCCTCTAGGGTGGTCTAATAACCCTTTGACCCACATGATTCATACAGGGCCGACCCCATCAAGGTGGTCTAATAACCCATCAAGTATAAGTTACAACACTAACAATATAACTTGCGACACTTGCAAGGACACACGACGACACTTCCAATCGGAGGAATAATACATCTCCGTTGGGGATACAATAAAGTACAAATACAATATACAAGTGAATATATTCTAAAGTTACAAATACATCAACACTCCCTCTTAACTAGGAAGGTATTCTCTTGACACAAGTCATCAATACATATATGCACAAGTCTTCAATTCTGGAGTTGGATCATCATCACTGTTGTTGCACTCAACATCTCGATCACTGGGATATCTCTAAATTCTTCTCATCATAGGAAATTCTAGAGAGCCAACCCTTTTTCATGCTGGATGTAGGCCCACCACCTGTAGGTATTCATCAACATTGGCCATACTGTGGAATCCTCAGGACTTATTACATGTGTCACAATGCCTCGAAAGAGTATCTCAGGATCCTTTATGTGCCGAAGCACGACCAAAAAGATCTCCTAAGTCAACTTACATGTGACTCCCACCATAATTCCTCGAAAGAGTATCCCAGGATCCTTTATGTGCCGAAGCACGATCGACAAGATCTCCCAGGTATACTTACATGTGGTCAGCACAAATCCTCAAAAGATCATCGCAGGACTGATTACGAGCATACTGCTCAACCTATTGGATATCCCAGGTCTAGTTACATGTGGTCATGGAAAAACCTCAAAAGAGCATCCCAGGACTGATTACGAGCGTACTGCTCAACCTATCGGATCTCCCAGGATGCTATTATATGCCATAGGAAAAAGCCTCGAAAGAGTATCCCAGGATCCTTTATGTGCCACAGCACGACCGGAAAGGTATCCCAGGTCTAGTTACATGTCCTCCCATAGCAATGCCTCGAAAGAGTATCCGAGGATCCTTTATGTGCCACAACACGACCGACAAGATCTCCCAGGTCAACTTACATGCTCATCTGCACAACCTGTCCATGGCCACAGAGTATCAACCTGATACTCATTATACATCATCCTGATGTACATGATCATCTTGATCATCATCATAGCATCGTCCTGATGCATATCATCCAGAGTATCATCCTGATACTCATCACACATGATCATCCTGATCATCGTCACTACATCGTCCTGATGCATGTCATCCAGAGAATCATCCTGATACTCATCACACATGATCATCGTCATTGCATCGTCCTGATGCATGTACATATACATGATCCAACTGATCATACAAAGAATCCAACTGATGCATATCCAAAGCAGTAACTGGAGCATCGTCCTGATGCTCATCACACAACGCTTACATCCACAGCCATGGGAAGGATCCTCCTCTCACCATGCTTGGAATGGCTCCTGCAAATGTGTCCCATCACTTCTTCCTTGAAGTATCTTCAATATGAAGAACACCAAGCCTCTCTCTGAAGTACTCAAACTTCACTCTGGCTAGTGGTTTCGTCAACACATCTGCAACCTGCTCATCCGTTGCAACATACAGGAGCTTCACTGCTCCTCTCTACACCATATCCCTGATATAGTGATATTTGATCTCAATGTGCTTCGACCTGTCATGGAACACCGGGTTCTTAGACAACTTCACACAACTTTGGTTGTCACAAAATATTCCAGTAGCATCCAATGGGAGATCAAATAACTTAGACAGTAGCTTCCTAAGACAAACTGCCTCACAACTAGCCGAACAAGCTACGACATACTTTGCTTCGGCTATACTTAGTGCTATGAAGGACTGCTTCCTACTAAACCAAGAGATCACACCTGATCCCATAATGAAGCAACACCCAGAAGTGCTCTTCCTATCTGCAACATTGCCTGCCCAATCTGAATCAACATAATCCTCCAAGTTAAACTTTTGATTTGCATCATACTTGAGCCCATAATCAATTGTACCCTTCAGGTACCTCAGAATATGCTTTACAACAACCAGGTGAACACCTCTGGGATCCATCAGGAACTGGCTCAATGTGTTCACCGCAAAGCAAATATTGTTAAATTTTGAGCATTAATTCACAATACTCTAGGATCTTTACTGAGAGAATAACATGTATAGTATATCAATGCATTTCAATCATAACAAGCATGTCAATCATCACAAGAAGCAAAAGCATGAGAGACAATAGACACAGAGTTTCCGTGGGGAAAACCCTAAGGTGAAAAACCCCACAACTTCCTCAGAGATAGATAGAGCAATAGCTTAACCAAAGTACAACCAAATATACAGAGATAGACTCCTCCTAGCAGCTGAACCTCCTCCTCACAAGTGCGCCACTTTCTGAGTGAAGGAAGAATGAGTTTCTGAGTGATCCAAATAGAGATCTCCTGATCTCTATTTATACTTGTCCCGTTTTCCCAATAACCTTATGGGGCCAACTTGTCTAGCTAGGTACATCAACCATATATTACATAAATTAGGGCCAACCCCACACATGGTGGTCTAATAACCCATCGGCAAGTTAACACACTTGCGACACTTGTCAATACACATGACGACACTTCCGTATAGAGGAATGACACATCTCTATAGGAGTACAATAATATATAAATGAAATACATGGATGAAATACATTCTGAAGTTACATATACATCAACACTCCCTCTTAACTAGGAAGGTATTTCTCGACACAGATCTGCTAGCACAAGTCTTCTTCTCTAGATCATCATCATCGATGCATCGTCCTCGAATCATCGTTGTCGTCACTGCTGCTGCTATCTCAAACAATCTCTGAATCTACTCATCATAGGAAGTTCTACAGAGCTAGTCCTTTTTCATACTAGATATAGGCCCACCACCTGCAGGTCTTCATCACTAGCCATACTGTGGAATCCTCGGGACTTATTACGTGCGTCACAAAACCCGACGGTAACATCCCAGGCTGTTACGAGCACACAACTCTACCTGTCGGATATCCCAGGAGCACATTACATGTGACCCATCACAAAACCTGGCTGAAGCATCCCAGGTTATTACGAGCACATAGCTCTACCTGTTGGAACTCCCAGGAGCACATTACATGTGATCTCACCACAAAACCTTGTTGAAGCATCCCATGCTATTACGAGCACACAGCTCTACCTGTCGGATCTCCTAGGAGAACATTACATGTGGTCCACCACAAAACCTGGCTGAAGCATCTGAGGCCTTTTTCATCCTGTCCAGATCTCCCAGGATCATATTACATGTGGTTATGGCAATGCCTTGAAAGAGCATCTGAGGCCTTTTTCATCCTTTCCAGATCTCCCAGGTCCACTTACATGCCATAGGACAATGCTTCGAAAGAGCATCTGAGGCCTTTTTCATCCCGTCCAAATCACCCAAGTCTACTTACATGTCCTCTCAGAGCAATGCCTCGAAAGAGCATCTGAGGCCTTTTTCATCTTGTCCAGATCTCCTAGGTCTACTTACATGCTCATTTGCACAACCTGTCCACGACCACAGAGTATCAACCTGATACTCTCCATACATCATCCTGATCATCATCACTGCATCGTCCTGATGCATGTCATCTGGAGAAGCTCGTCATCCATGATCATCCTGATCATACAATGCATCTACTTGATGCATACCAAGTATCTACCTGATACATATCACCATACACAGTGTATCCACCTGATACATACATAGATACATGATCCACACAATGTATCTACCTGATACATATCAACATACATGATCTACCTAATCATACAACGTATCCACCTGATACATATACAGATACATGGTCCAAGCATCCAACATGATGCATACATACATAAATGATCCAACTGATAATATCCAACATCCAACATGATGTGTACATACATAAATGATCCAACTGATCATATCCAGCATCCAACATGATGCATACATACATAAATGATCCAACATGATGCGTACATACATAAATGATCCAACTGATTATACCCAACATCCAACATGATGTGTACATACATAAATGATCCAATTGATCATACAGAGTAGAAACTAGAACATCATCCTGATGCTCATCATCCAACGCTTACATCCACAACCATGTGAAGGATCCCCCTTCCACCATGCTAGGAATGGCTACAACAAATGTCTCCATCACTTCTTCCTCGAAGTGTCATCAATCTGAAGAACACCAAGCCTCTCTTTGAAGTACTCGAACTTCACTCTGGCTAGTGGCTTCGTCAACACATCTGAAATCTGCTCGTCCGTTGCAATATACAAGAGCTTCACTACTCCTCTCTGCACCATATCCCTGATATAGTGATATTTGATCTCCATGTGTTTCGACTTGTCATGGAACACCGGGTTCTCAGATAGCTTCACACAACTCTAGTTGTCACAGAAGATACCAGTAGCCTCCAATGGTAGATCAAATAACTCAGACAGTAGCTTCCTCAGCCATACTACCTCACAACTAGCCGAACAAGCTACAGCATACTCTGCTTCGGCTGTACTCAGTGCTACGCAGGACTGCTTCCTGCTAAACCAAGAGATCACACCTGATCCCATACTGAAGTAGTACCCATAAGTGCTCTTCCTATCTGCAGCACTGCCTGCCCAATCTTAATCAACATAACCTTGCAGGTTAAACTTTTGATTCGCATTATACTTGAGCCCATAATCAACTGTATCCTTCAGGTACCTCAGAATATGCTTTACAGCAACCAGGTGAACACTCCTTGGATCCATCAAGAACTGGCTCAATGTGTTCACCGCAAAGCAAATATATGGTCTCGTGTTTGTCAGGTACATCAAGGACCCAATCATCTAACGATACATAGAGACATCCACCGGCTCAGATGCAGCATCACAAAGAAGCTTCAGATTCGATGCCATAGGTGTGGCCATGGTCTTGCAATCCATCATCCTGAACCTCTTCAGGATATCTACAGTATACTTCCCTTATCCAAGGAAGATCCCATCTGCACTCTGCCACACCTCCATACCTAGAAAATAGTGCGTCATCCCCAAGTCCTTCATATCGAACTCGGCAGCAAGATTCCTCTTTGTATCGACAATCAATCTGTCATCTCTTGTTACAAACAGGTCATCTACATACAGGAGTAGAATCACAGGATTTCCTTCTTCAGCCTTGTAGTAGAGGTTGGAATCCGCTTTACTCTTGGTAAAGCCCAAACTAGATAGGAAACTATCCATCCTACCATACCAAGTTCTGGGAGCTTGCTTCAAGCCATACAAGGCTTTCTTCAATCTGCACACATGTGACTCCCTATCACGTGTTTTAAAACTGAGTGGTTGCTCCACATACACTTCCTCTTCGACTACACCATTCAAGAAGGCAGTCTTGACATCCATCTGGTGTATCTTCCATTT
The DNA here is from genome assembly GCA_027924585.1 of Larix kaempferi. Classification (NCBI taxonomy): domain Eukaryota; kingdom Viridiplantae; phylum Streptophyta; class Pinopsida; order Pinales; family Pinaceae; genus Larix; species Larix kaempferi. The sequence continues at coordinate 15,342,828 of BSBM01000050.1, read as the reverse complement.
CATCGCTGCAGACAGGGCAAGTACTGATCTGATAAAAGTGTACCTGGCTATAGGAGCAAAAGTTTCTTCATAGTTTATTCCCTCTTTCTTAGAGAAGCCACGAGCTACGAATCTTGCCTTGTATTTTTCTATGCTGCCATCTACAGCATGCTTGATCTTGTAAATCCATTTGGAAGTCACAACAGACTTCCCTTCAGGTCTTGGGACAACATCCCAAACATCATTCTTCATTATTGATTGGTATTCCTTGACCATGGCATGCTTCCATTCTTTCCTTTCCGCCGCTTCTTCATAACTAGAAGGTTCTTTGTTCATGATATCACAGAGTAAAGCAACATAGCTGGTATGTGATCTTGTTCTCTTCTTTGCTCTGTGTTCTTCTTCTAGAATGCCATATCTTTCTGCATCTTGAATGAGCTCTCTAGCCCATGCAAGTTTCCTCTTGTGAGAGTCCTTCTCATGAGGTGGATCTACAGGTTCTTGTGGATCTTCAATTTCACGATCAACATTTGGAATTGCTTCAGTCATGGTAGTGTCTTGAAATCTAGTTTCCTTGGGTTCTTCATAATATTCAATAGGTGTCTTCCTTGATTTGATGAATGTTGAGTTTTCATCAAATGTTACATCCCTGCTGACATCAATCTTCTTGAACCCTGGAAAGTATATTTTGTAAGCCTTCAAGCTTTCACTGTAACCCACAAAGATACCCTTCTTTCCTGAAGGATCCAGCTTGGTCCTCTTTTCCTTTGGGACATGTGTATATATTGGACAACCAAATATTCTGAGATGGCTGACCTTAGGATTCTTACCAGAGAAGAACTCTTTTGGTGTCTTGTTGTCCAATATCTTGTGGGGTGTTCTGTTCTTCACATATACAGCTGTCCTAGCTGCTTATGCCCATAGATGCATAGGTAGATCCTGGTCATGCAGCATTGCCCTTGCTGCTTCCATAATTGTTCGATTCTTTCTTTCTGCAACTCCATTCTGTTGTGGATTGTAAGGAGCAGTCAACTCCCTCTTAATCCCTGAATCACTGCATAACTTCTTGAAGTCACCTGAAGTGAATTCTCCAGCATTGTCAGATTTGAATGTTTTGATCTTCTTATCAGTTTGGTTCTCCATAAAGGTTTTGAATTCCTTGAACTTATCAAACACTTCATCTTTGTTCTTCAAGAAGTAGACCCAAGTCTTCCTGGAAAATTCATCAATGAAAGAGACATAGTAAACATACCCACTCAGAGAACTGGATGACATTGGACCACATACATCGGAGTGGATAATTTCCAAGATATCTTTTGCCTTGCTTTCACTGCTTGGAAATGCTTTCTTTATGTTCTTTCCTTTTGCACATCCTTTGCAAAAAACTTCATGTTTGGTCTTGATTTTAGGAAAACCCTCTACAGCCTTGCTTGGAATTGGAAGTGCCCTATAGTGCATATGAACAAGTCTTCTATGCAAAAGTTCACTTAGCTCCATGGATTCATGCACCATGGCATGTTCAGGTTGTCCCTTTAGTTTATACAATCCTCCCTCTTGCTCTCCAATCACTACTGCATCATCTATTGTCTTTCCCTTTTGCCACATTAGAACTTGGCCATCCACAAATGCTACCCTCATACCTTTTTCATCTAATGCGGATATGGAGAGTAGGTTCTTCTTGAGCCCAGGTACATACAAAACATCTTTCATCTTCAAATACTTCCCAAATTCTAGATTGTAGGATGCCTCACCACTTCCTTTGATAGGGTATTGGTAGTCATCCCCAAGTTTCACCTTGTGGGGTGACTCATGTTCAGATAGATTAACAAAGGATTCTTTAAACCCAATCATGTGTTTTGAAGTCCCACTGTCAATAAGCCAATCATTACAACCATGAGAGATAGTACCTATGAGAGCAGAGATTAGAACATACTCTTCTTCGCTTGATGAGTTATCATCATCACTTTCTGCTCTAGCCTTCTTCTTGGGAGGTTCATCGTCCTCAGCAGCATGAGCATGGTATCTTCTTTTTCCGCCCTTCTTCTTCTTGTTGAAGTTGTTGTTATCCTTCTTGTTCTTGGGACAATTTATGGAAATATGTCCCTTTTCATTACACGTGAAGCATATTCTCCTTTCTTTATGGTGATGTGAAGATTTCTTGAAGTGAGATGGCTGTCTCTTGGACTTCCCTTTCTTGGTGTGAGCTATGAGAGCCTGATCTTCATTCCCCATCTTTTCTTCTCGTGCCACAAGCCTTGATTCTTCTTGTGAGCATTCTTCCCGTAGTCTGCTGAAGGATACCAACTTCTTTCTTGCACAGATTCCTTGAATAAAGGAGTCCCATGACCTGGGTAGGCCATTGAGAGTGGTCATGACAACTTCACCATTCTCCACCATTTCATCCACTGCTTCTAGTTGTTCCTTGATCTGAGAGACCCTAGAAAAATAAGATTGAATGGATTCTCCATTCTGAAGTTTTACCCCTTTCAATTGGTTCCGCAGAGTCATCTTCCGATTTATGTTCTTCCCTTCAAATAGCTTGGATAGTGAATCAAACATCTCTTTGGGTGTCTTCAGAGATGACACATGGGGGATGAGATGGTCCTTGATAGAATCAACAATGATTCTCTTTTCCTTGACCAAGTTCTTCTTATGCAATAACTTAGCCTCTTCATCCTTTGGGATAGGGATGTCTTCTTTTACATATGAGTCCAACTCATTCTCTTCCAGGATCAACCCAATCCTATACTTCTAGGCTCGAAAGTTATTAGCCCCTTCAAGCTTATCCTCAAGCTTGGTGTGGTGAGACATCTTAAAGAGTACTTCAAATGGAAATAGAAAAGATTTAGTTCTTACCACTTGACTTGCTAAAAACTGGATCTGGTCCCGGATTAGGGTTTGTCAGAGAAACCCTAAAAATTCAAAATATGAATTTCAACTTTTTGAAAGGGTAGAAAGATGCGCCTTGATGAGCTGATCAGCCTGGTGTATTCAGAATTTGAGATCTGCAAAGCTTCACCCTTTAGAAATGCCTTTTTGTCTTCCCGGGTTCACTAAGGAGGACCCTAAATTAGGGTTTGAGTTTCCCAGAGATCTACCCAGCCAAAAATCTCGATGCAAAGCTCTAAACTTCGATTTTTGCAAGGAGCTTCCAGCTATGTCTTCAGATTCCAGAAATTTCTATTTTTGTGGAAACCCTAATTTGTAGGGCCAAATCTGAAAATGCTCAGAATTGAATTCTGATTGGACAGATAGATACTCCTTGATGAGTAAAGTCAATCTACTATACTAATTTTCCAAAATCTGTGGAGAGAAACCCAATAAACAAGAAACCCTTGGTTTCCCTCACTGCACAATGTCTTCTTCTCAGGTTAGCTCTGATACCATGTTAAATTTTGAGCATTAATTCACAATACTCTAGGATCTTTACTAAGAGAATAACATGTACAATATATCAATGCATATCAATCATAACAAGCATGTCAATCATCACAAGAAGCAAAAGCATGAGAGACAATAGACACAGAGTTTTCGTGGGGAAAACCCTAAGGTGAAAAACCCCACAACTTCCTCATAGATAGATAGAGCAATAACTCAACCAAAGTACAACCAAATATACAGAGATAGACTCCTCCCAGCAGCTGAAACTCCTCCTCACAAGTGCGCCACTTTCCAAGTGAAGGAGGAATGAGTTTCTGAGTGATCCAAATAGAGATCTCCCAATCTCTATTTATACTTGTCCAGTTTGCCAATAACCTTATGGGGCCGACTTGTCTAGCTAGGTACATCAACCATATATTACATAAATCAGGGCCGACCCCACACATGGTGGTCTAATAACCCACCAGCAAGTTAACACACTTGCGACACTTGTCAATACACATGACGACACTTCCGTATAGAGGAATGACACATCTCTATAGGAGTACAATAATATATAAATGAAATACATGGATGAAATACATTCCGAAGTTACATATACATCAACAAATATATGGTCTCATGTTCGTCAGGTACATCAAGGACCCAATCATCTGACGATACACCGTGACATCAACCGTATTAGATGAAGCATCACACAGAAGCTTTAGGTTCGATGCCATAGGTGTGGCCATGGCCTTGTAGTCCATCATCCCGAACCGCTTCAGGATATCTACTACATACTTCCTTTGTCCAAGGAAGATTCCATTTGTACTCTGCCACACCTCCATACCTAGAAAGTAATACATCATACCCAAGTCCTTCAACTCGAACTCGGCAGCAAGCGTCCTCTTCGTGTTGGCAATCAGCCCATCCTCACTTGTAACAAACAGGTCATCCACATATAGTAGTAGTATCACTTGATTGCCTTCCTCAACTTTGTAGTAAAGGTTGGAATCTGCTTTACTCTTAGAAAATCCCAAACTGGATAGAAAGTTGTCTATCCTACCATACCAAGTCCTAGGAGCTTGCTTCAAGCCATACAAGACTTTCTTCAACCTGCACACATATGAATCCCTGTCATATGTTTCAAAACCGAGTGGCTGCTCCACATACACTTCCTCTTTGACTACACCATTCAAGAAAGCTGCCTTGACATCCATCTGGTGTATCTTCCACTTCATCACTGCAGCCAGAGCAAGTACTGTTCTGATGGAAGTGTATCTGGATACAGGTACAAAAGTCTCTTCATAATATATCCCCTCTTTCTGGGAGAAGCCACGAGCTACAAACCTCGCCTTGTATTTCTCTATGCTACCATCTGCAGCATGCTTGATCCTATAGATCTACTTGGAAGTCACAACAGACTTCCCTTACATCCCAAACATCATTCTTCATGATCGCCTGGTATTCCTCGATCATGGCATTCTTTCATTACCGTATCCTGAATCCTGGGAACTTCAGATTCTTCAATATCTTCAATAGATAGTTTTCTTTGATCTTCGTTGCTGGAACACATGTTGTAGTCCTTCTTTTGTAGGTGATTGTACACGATCTTTCCTACAAGTCAAATTCAATTGCATGATTAGAAACTTCTCATAGTTTACAGAACAAAGTCTTATACATAAAGGCATATGTCATACAGTCATGCAATTATCTTAGCCAATGCTTCAATACAACATTTATCCATATCCCGTATTCATATGGTAACTTTCTAGATGCCTTCCATCTCTACCAGAACATTGTTAAGAGTTTGCACTACTCCCAACATGTCAGCAAAGAGGTTTCATTCTAGATAAGTAGCAATGGAATGTTGTACAGTACCATAGGCCACTTACCCACTACTTGCATATTAGTAGTATCTTGTTCATTAATGCAACTTTTCTAAAATGCAAAATGTACATCCTAAATCTAGGAACATAAGTATGTGCATGACTGGGCAACATCATTTAAGTAATCATATAATAAATGACAATTCAAATACTTATCTTTGTTTAGTTGTAGGGTGGACTACCTCTCAATCTTTGCTTCCTTACAGGAAACTACTGGAGTGTGCTCCATCTTGATCTTTGCTTCCTGGATTACCTGTCCTTGAACTTATATTCATCCTGGACCACTATGCATGCTTAAGTGTGCACTAGTGTCATCCTCAATATCTCATACATGATCATACATCAATTAGTATAATCTCAATACTATCAAAACATTATGATCCTAAATAAACTTAACATGTATGTTCATGATTATTTCACACACAGGTAATTTATCACAAGCATTAGTATTCAAGGTATTAGGGAGGACTTCTATTACTCATGCATATTCTTATTAACCATAGGACTCTTCTGGTTAGTCATATCATCAATCAAAGTAAGAGACATAATATGCATAAACTGTTGATTACTTAAATTTCTAACTTCAAGAATAATCATTCATACAAAAGTATAAGATCCTAACATAAGGTAGGATTCTAACTTGATATAGGAAAAACATACCTAGATTATCATGCTTGCTATTTATGTCTAACATACCCATATAATGTCTTTTTGTTCTTCTTCAAAGACTTGTGCTACTAACCTGCATAACTCATGAGTTAACCATTGTAGAACCAAAATTATACATACCTTGTAAGTAGAGCTTCTATGTGATCCATGACTATGGATGAGTCTTTGTCTTCATGTCACCATGGTCATATGTTCTTGATCTAGAACTTGATTTATCTTTCTTGATGTACCTTTCATGTTAGCGGACAATATCATCCTCATACAACACCACAATGCATTAGTACAATCATAAGTGTCATAACCCTAATCAATGAATGTATTCTATCATTCACATGCATTCATACTTTTACTAGGATGATAAGACAAGTATAACATTAATTAAGATTGTACTAACCTAAATAGTATGAAGACAAACATATCATAAACTTAATCATGAACATACCTGTATCTCCTCAAGTCATACCTGTTGAGATTTATTGTAGCATTCTCATGTAAGGCCTTAGCCTCATCTCCCTCCGGAATTGGAACTACTTCACTTATGCAGGTGTCCAATTCATTTTCTTCTAGGATTAATCCAATCCACTTTGATTTGCTGAAATTGGATCTGGAGCTGGATTAGGGTTTGTCAGAGAAACCCTAAAAATTCAAATTTTGAATTTCAAACTTCTGATTGGATGAAAAGATGTGCCTTGCTAAGCTGATCAAGCTAGTATACTTCAATTTTGAAATCTCCAAAATTTGACCCCTCAAAAATGCCTTTGAAACTTTTGGATCTTCTAGACAAGATCCCGAACTAGGGTTTGATTCAGCTCGGTATTCTGCCCATCCAAAAGGTTCAATATTGTGTTCTAAACTTTGATTTTTCTGAGGAGCTTCCAGTCGTGGTCACAGATTTAAAAAATTCCAACTTTCGCAGAAGCCCTAATTTTCCACCTTTCCGATCAAAATCCCGAACGAGGGTTTGATCAAGCCCAACCTTTTTCCCAACCAAAAAATTCGATCTTGGTATTTAAATTTTGATTTTTATGAGGAGCATTCAGACGTGGACTCCGATTCCAAAAATTCCAACTTTCTCTGAAGCCCTAAATTCCCGCAGCAGTGACAGGCCAAGAATGAAGGTGCTCAGAATCCAATTCTGTTTTGACAGAAATATGCACCTGATTGTTTCTGGTGCATATTTGAAATTACAAATCCACAGGGTCTGAAACTCCAGCCTGTGGTGGCCTAATCTGTCAAATTTCCAACCCCATGGGTCTGACCTCAATTGGATTCTCTGAGAGAGAGTTATGCCAAGTGTCGCAACGTGACCTGTTTATGGGATAAAACAAGAGAGCAAACTTGTACGGCCTGCCACGTGTCACTGGTTCAACTTCGGCCTCTGAAAAACTTACCTGAGAAACTACAGTCTGTTATCTTACTCTCACTTTTTACAGAATTTCATTTGGAGCTTCCTAGTCCAAGTTGTGACCTTTTTTCCTAGGTCACCTGTTTATGATTGAGATCTGGAATAGGCAGAAACCCTAGATTGTACAAGTCATAAAACAGAAAGTGTAGCGAATTAGATGCTTTTCTTCGGACACAAGGTACATGGGGATGTCACCTTCGACCTGTAAAAGTTTTAGAACCTGAAACTTCTCCAAAATGGATTTATAGCGAAAGTGCCATGATGACTGGTTTTTTCTATATCAAGACCTAGCTTCCAATTTGTCGCAAGTGCAACAAGTCTCATAAATGCCATAGCATGCCTTCCTTCAGGATAGCTTTGATACCATGTTAGTTTTTCATCATTTAATTCAATAGATCTAGGATCTTAAACTGAAAGAACAACATGTACAACATATCAATCATAAGAGACAAGAGACACAAAACATTTCACCGGGGAAAACCAAGAAGGTGAAAAACCCCGCAACTTCCTCAGAGATAGAATAAGCATCAATACAAGGATCACCATGATCAAACCCAAGAGATAGATATCTTCAGTAGCATGATTCTCCTCCACTTGTGCGCACCCTCCTCTTCTCTCACTAATGCGAAGTGAGTGAATAATAGAACGTGTAAAATGAGAGAGACACACTCTCTATTTATACACTAACTTTCGTTTGACCTTTACTAAACTAGGTTGGCCCCAACTTAACCACTTAACATAATGCTGACTGGGCCGACGGCTCTAGGGTGGTCTAATAACCCTTTGACCCACATGATTCATACAGGGCCGACCCCATCAAGGTGGTCTAATAACCCATCAAGTATAAGTTACGACACTTCAATATAACTTGCGACACTTGCAAGTACATACGACGACACTTCCAATCGGAGGAATAATACATCTCCGTTGGGGATACAATAAAGTACAAATACAATATACAAGTGAATATCTTCTGAAGTTACAAATACATCAACACATTATTTTCTTGAACTAATGATATACTTCTTAAATCCTCATATAAATTTTAAATGTAATCATTAGTGGCCAAATGCACAGTGATTGTAATATTTAATGCATTAAGCAAAGATACCATATTTAAATCATATTTTTTACATCTATGTTAATAATTAAATTTGAGAAATGTTTAAAAGAGGATGGCTACATTGAAATCAACATTGCTAGACTTATTGTCATCCTTCATAGATTACATTATGATTTTTATATTTAAACTTTTAAATTCCTTCATGAATAAGAAACTCAACCTTCTCAATAATTTTACAATTTTTATAAACTTAACATCAAGATGGACAAAATCAAGATTATGATAATTAAACTTAAGAAAATAAATATAATCTTAATTTCTATGTCGGTAATGATTTACTGTAGCAGTGTACCACTGACAAAGAAGCAATTCAAGCCATAATTGACAAGTTAGTAGAACTTGATGAGAAAAGAAGGGATGCTTTTGATAAAACTCTTATTGAACAAATAAGAGTAAAGGGAACGTTTGATCAAAGCGCTCATAATGAGACTTTCGATGTCGGAGATGTAGTATTGTTGTGGGATAAATTTAAAGAAAAGCCGGGAAATCATGCAAAATTGGAAAGATTATGGATGGGTCCTTACAGAATAATTAAGATAGTTGGAAAAGGGTCGTTTGTTCTAGAAAATTTGGATGGTGAGGAAGTTGAGTTTCCTGTAAATGGGAGGATGTTGAAACATTACTTCCCTCCTATTAATCTTGAATGACTTTCCTGGTAGGATAGAGTAGGTAGGAACTGAATAAGCTCACTTGAGCAGTAGTTTAGTGTTTTCGCCATTGATTTTGGCACCTTTTCCTTTTCTAAGATCGCTTATGAAGCTAGTAGCTAGTCCTGAGTTTTTTCCTTTTTCTGTTCCTGCAAAAATAAAAATTTTGAAGTGATGTTAGTAGATTAGTCTTTACTTTCAACATTTTATTCCAGTACTATTATTTTGTTATTTATGTATATACATGCATTTTTCTGATGATTGGTCTGCGAGTATGGTATAGATCTTGGCATTTTGCAAATACCAGGTACATTTTCTAGATGATGCAGAGCTAGAGTGCATTGTTCGAGGATGCGAGTAGTAGAGTGATGAGTACCAGATATTTTGAGGTTCTCAAGCACTCTATTCAACAGATCACTTGTCCCATCTGGAGCCAGATGTTATCACATATATAGTAGCTGGGCTACCATTATTTTCATATCAGATTCCAGTCCTCTTTTCAGCCAGTCCATTACATGGAGATGCTTGAGATGAGCATCACATGAGCATTCATTTCAGGATCACTCTTATTTTATGAGCAGTCAGTGTAGCCTTATTCCATGACTAAGTTTTAGGAACTCATATTTGATGATCGATGTAACCATTTTTACCATACATAGCAGTATGCAGTTCCCAGATATGCAATAGCAGGGTTCCAGTTGACAGTTGATGATTCAGGTTATTGGTACATGTATATGACCAGGCAAGTATATGGTTGTGTATTGGTTTATTATTGCTTTGTTGGTCATCCTTGCAGCTTGATTTATCATTTTGTGGTCATGACCTGGCGATCTATTTATATATTATGGACATGGTTGTTAACTTATATCTATATAGTCTTGCTTTCTCAGAATTATGAAGTTCCGGTATATACTCATTGGTTTCACCATCCTTAGGAGAATGGAGGTGATCATTCCCACCATTATATGGCTTGCTAGTCTTGGCATCATTTTTCATTGTCTCCATCCATCCGCTACCTTCCAGTGTAGTTTCACCCTGACTTACATCTTAACCTGTGATATGGAGGACTTCCCCGTTCTAGCCTCTTTGTTGGATAATAATCCTTGTTTAATTTGTGTCTTGGCTCTGAGTTGCCCAAGTTGTTTTGGCTAAAACCTGAAACAGATAGTACTGCCATCATTACATGTATCTGGAAGCTATTGTATATCTTATGAAATCCCATTGAAATGAAATTCAAAACTGTATTTCCAAGCACAATGAAAGAAGGGCTATGGAAATGAATGAAATGTAAATCCCCAAAGAAGGGATATCTAAAGGCCTAATAAAAGTAGTAGATAAATAAATGCCAAATCTAAAGACTGTTGGCCATGGAAATGAAATGAAAGGCCCAAATAAAGCAATGGTTAAATAAATGCTAAATCCAAAGATTGTTGGCCTTATTTGAATGTAATGATTATTTCCTCACAGAGCCTACGGGTTGTGATGTGAGATGGAGTAAGGGACAACTAATTCTAAGTGTCCCCTAGTGTCTCAAGTTACTGTTAGCTAGACACCTAGTCATGGCGGCTCTAGAAAATATCCTCACGGAGCTGAGTCAGCTTGGATGTGAGTTGTATACATCTGTCAAGGTTGAATAAGCACTTCCCAAACAACTTATCCATTTGTGAGACACTGCCTCCCCTTTGTTATCATTTATACAACATATGCTTGAGTGTGTATCCCCTTTACTTCATCCAAAGTATCACAGTGTGAGTTTGTACAATCATCCCTTAGCCTAGCCTTGTATTTATCCACCCTCACCCATTACTAGCAAATTGATCACAGCCATGAAGTGAGTATATCCTTGAGGATCTGTTCTGAGCTATTATTATTAATGAAGTTTACATTGAATATCTTGTTTTAAACCGTCAATAAAGTACTAATTTATGTTTATAGTCTTCCTATTTGAATGATTAACGAAGCATGTCATAACCAGTTACACTTGCAGCATTTTGATGTTTCATCCTGATTTAGATTATTGGTCAGTTTGACTTGGTCAAACCTAGTTTGACCAAGTCAACCACAGGACATGAGATGTATTAGACCAGTGATGTTAGATATTGATGATATATGGTCTTACATTTCTCACCAGGTGATTCCATGTAGTAACTATAGGTTTCATATGATGATTTGATATAATTTTATGATTTTGATCATTTACAGATTATTATTTTTTATCTGTCTGGGCATGGTTATGATATTATATGATTATACAGTTATCCACATAGTGTATGTGTATGAATATTTAGTACATTTGGACCTTCTAAGTTCATTGGTATACTCAATTTTCATTTCCAGGCAGTTTCAATTGAGGTATTCTTCAGTTTATCATTCTGGTGCAGATTTTCCATTAAAAATGGCCCGACAGAGCAGTTTGACTTTTTATTCTTTTCACCTAGGGCGCTACCGAGAGAGTATGGGGTCCAACCACTTGTTTTTACTATATTTCCATACTCCCAGACATATTGGTGCAGTCATTTTTGGCCCCGGGTGATAGGAAATGAGCTACAAGCATTTTTATCTTTTATAAGTGATTTACAGAGGAATAAAAAATGGTAAAATGGCTACAGAGGAATTCGATTTGGGATACCGAGGAAAGGAAATGACATGAGGTTGATTTTGATATTATGGTGATGCTTCCCACACCTTCCAGAATAGTTACAGTAGTTAATGGGGCCCACACACTTTCTAGGCACATGTTTTATGACTTTATTGTGTCTTTGAGGGGGCACGATTTGGCCATGTGGTCACATTATTGTACTTTGATGATATATTTTATATTAGTGTGCCACGGGGACACACTGGAGAAGGTTGAGTACACCTCTTAGACCCACCATGAGCTATTTGTTATTTTTCCTAGTCACTTTATGTGGGACGTCCCCCTAGGGCGATTTAGCTAGTGCGCCCTCTTATATTTTTGAGTTGATCCTTGTACTTTATGTTGATCTCATCTCAACCGTTGATTATAAATTATGTATCTTTTAATATCAACTACTCATTAAAAATGTGGTTAGGGTTTTGGTCTCTCCCATTGCTATTTAAAGGACAACCCCCCTCATTGTAAAGGGAATTTTGGCTCTTGGCTTCTGGAATAAAATATATTTTTGCAAAAATATTGTGATTTGGTTCATGGTGTCTGATATGTCGATTGAAACTGTTCGTCCATTGCATTGAGGATCTTGTTGGTTATTTTGCACATCTATTCTCCACGTTTTACTTGCAGGTGAAGAAGTCGAATTGGAGGAGGGGCGCACTGGCTGAGGAGACTCTCCTTGTCTCTCTCTCTTCTCTTCGTCTGGTTTAGGGAGTATCATTGTCTTTGTACCTTTTAATCTTTGTTATCATTTCGTCATTTGCATTTACCTTCATTGTTGCTTGCTGATTGAAATCGTTTTCCTGGGCACTGTAGGAAGAGAGGGGTGCATTAGTAGAACTGGGAAAAATCGTTTGGGAAAGGTAAAGCATCAAGTATTCACTTGGTATTTGCGGGAACAATCCTCGACATTCTGGCATCAATTTCCATGACACAGGTACGCTTGCAAGTTATGTAAATTATTCTTCCAACCTACCCATCTGTCATTTCTCTTCAAACCCTAACTATAAATCATTCGGAAAATTCTCTGGGTTATACTGCTTGGTTTATTGGCAAACCATTTTTGGGTTTTTATCTTACGTCCTATCCCCATGTGGGTTCTCAAGGGCATCATGCTATGAGGACTCCATCTTCCCTTTATGCCTAGGAGCTGGTCTCTAACCCTTGTGCCCTCCCTGGTTAGCTGGTTTTCCTGGTTGTGTAAACCTTGTTTGTGAGCTTGCATACTTTGATACTATTAGATCTTTCATACAAGTTGTGCTAGAAAGCTTAAACTATCATATCTACTCTTTGGGCACTTTCCCTGTTTTAAGGGTCACGTTTCCCAGGGAAATTTGAATGTGATCATTTGTACTAGCACTTGAATCCTGGAATCACTTTTAATCATCAAGTCACTATGTCTAAACATACACTATCTAATATTATATTTCTTAAGCCTCCATAGTGACCTTATTTCCTTAAATCTAGGGTTCTCCACCTATCACCTTACGTACCCTATTTTCATAGCTTGATTTGGTGATCTGGTTAGATCTCTCCCATCGGGAGTATATTAGGGTCTCCCCCTTTACTATCTGTGGCTTTGATAGTATAAAGTGAAGAGTGCCTCAATTGGCGTGACAACCAATCCATCTTGGGGATTGAGGCCCTTTTGTGTCACCTCTTTGGTTTCCCATCCCCTCTATCGTCTTGAATAGGATCATCCACTGGGGCAACTATGAGTTGTGTGATAATAGGTCAATCGACTAATCATGTGTATGATGTAGCATTGACTAGGTTAATAAATTTGAATCCAACCACAATTAGTATTTCCATAATGGTTTTTCTTATGCCCTTCAACAGGCCAATATGTTTGATGAATATTTGATATGCTAGTGTTAGGAAATTCCTTGACCTAACAAGGTTAGGTTTACCAATTTTAACCCATGTCTCTTTCAGTAGAATATTCACTTGGGCCCAAGTCGATTACGACTAGAGGTACCAAAAATCCCTCCATTTCTAGGTTGACTTGTGAATCATAGTCATAAAGAATATTTTGTCTTGATTCAATCGGCATAACCTCTTTATGTCCTTCCTCGCAGTCTTTGAATGTTCAACATATCAAGCAATATAGCCACTAATTATTTTTACTTTAGGAGGATAACAAATTTGCTAAGTCTTCTTGTTTGACTACTTAATATTCAAATATGCGTAATGCTTCATTTATATTTTCTTTTGTCTTTGTGGATATGGATACCAATATTTATTTTTTATCCCAAGTTTAATTTGAGAGATTTTCTACAATAGTATATCTTCTCCCCTCTTTGCCCCCAAGTTGGTGATTAAACTTAAGTTTTTGGAATTTATCACTTCATGTTTTGGCACAGTCTATAGGAGATTGAAGTTTCTCCTATTCATTCTTTTTAATTGCATAATTTGATCATCCTCTAAGGAATGATATCCTACACTACACCATCCATTTCCTTCAAAGGACAACATGGGTTTACACGATCTTCATTATATCATACAAAGCAATACTTCCTTCCAAATTCTTCTTGACCTAATCCACGTCAATTTCTGTATAAACTATGATAGCCACCTTTCCCTTAGTAGCCTCCTCCCTATGGGGATTGTTTTGGATCTATATCTTTGGCATGATACACAATTTGGTAATTAGGATCATTTCTTCCCCATGAGATGGCATTCCAATTTGTTGTGGGTTGGATCTTTGCATATAAAACACCACTTTGGTTTGAAATTCTTTAAATTGTGTGGGAAATCTCTAGTAGAATGGTTCATCATGTCTTCATACTCCTCTGATAGCTCAACGTCTATTATTGACTCTTTTTATTTGCAATTGTCCTTTGTATGGTCACCATTCATACAAATTGTGCACCATAGGTATGATCTTCTCATTTCTATGTCTTGAATTGATATCTGCATCATTTTTATATCATCTTCCAATCTTGTATCCAATGACTAGGTTACCCCATCATCATCAATTTATATTGTCATGCTCTTCAAATAGCTTCTTAATAAGATTTGATCTCATGCATCCTTAATGGTGCCTTAATTCCTTGGAGCAAGCTAACGACAAACCATTGCATAAGCATCTCATTATCAGTTGTGTAATGAATTTGGCTTAGTATATCCTTAAATATTTTATCATAATCCTCAATTGATTCACTCGACATTTTCTTGATAAGTTTTAGCTTTCAGGCTACCAAATTATTAATAGGTTGGGTTTAAAGAATGCTAGAAAATTACTGTTAATTTCAACCATTGTTTTGTTTCGATTATCTCTCAAATTCATGAACCATGTTAGGGATATTTTTCTTAATGTCCCTACAAATTGTGCCATTTATTTAATTTTGTGAAATACATCCATGGAATCCTAGGTCATTTCACAAATAAACCAATGTCTCATAGGATCCTCATCACCTTTGTATAAAATTATATGTCTACTGTTGTTTAGTGGCATGCCTATTGATGTTAGTGAATCCAACAATGGAGGCAGTTTCAATGGTTTATTAGGAACTATGTGATTTAAATTTTCAAGTGCTGATCTCTTTTGATTGATATTGGAAGAGCCTAATCAATTGACTAGGCCCACCAGCCGACTGATAACCAATTAGCCGACTGGCCTAGAAGGTCAACTAGCATATGTGAACAATCATGTGTATTTATACATGTTAGTTCATATATATTAAAAGGAAATCAATTTATGTTGTAAATTGGTCCTTGTATTGATAATATAATGGATTATTGGTATCATATATTCTCTTGTCTCTTTATGCATGCATGTCTATCTTAATGCATATCATTGGTAACCAATGAATGCAATCCCCTAGATTGCAACATTGGTTTTGTTTCCAATACATGAACCTATAGCCGTGACAAAGAATAGAGATATGTGTGCATAAATGTTGAGTTTGGAGGAAGTGTGTAGATGGTGTTATATAAAAATTAAAAACTACATCAATAACTACTCAAGAAGGAATCAACTGATGATTGTGCAAGAAAGAAAGAGTTTTCATTGAGACCCATGAAAATTTATTGGAATCTGTGCATGTGCTAATCCTTAAATTTACCAAGCAAATCGTAAATGACACCAAGCAAAGAGGATAGAGAACTATTGCATAAACTAAATAATGACGGTCAAATTAATCTTTACGACTGGGTCAAGAAGATCACATACAATTTTTGTGAAGAACATGTGCTTGAAGAAAGAACTTTTTTTGACAATGTAAAATGAATATTTTATGACAATTTGCATGAGATAGTTTTGTGCAGAGTACCAATACTCCACAAATTATTGAATGGAAAAGGGGTCGTCACATTGTGGAACCTTGACCATCAATAAATACACCAATTTATACTATTTGGGAAAAGAATCAAGCTAAGTGGGAGTACTTATTTAGGAAATGAAATCGTACCTACTTAGCCCCATCTCCGACCTAGACTAAGTCAGGTTGACGATGGTGGGGTTGCTTATTATGAGGTTCTAGTAAAAGAGATGCACTAGTAGAGTTGCACATAAAGGAAACTAGGAGATAAAGCAATTTGGCAGAAGGTCCAATCAAAATGTCAGCACATAAATTAAAAACGGATATCAAAAAAATTGAAAGAGAAAAAAGAAGAAAAAGAGGGGAAGAAATACGAGAAACTGCAAGTCTTTGTTGGTCAAAATGGAAAGGGAAAAGAAAGGAAAGTACAATTGTGGCACTACCCGAGTCAAATCTTGGTCAACTAGAGGAACAAGGGGCAGTGACCATAATCGATCCGAACCTAAATGATGAGCTATAGAGGGTTGTTGCAGTATTTGGAGTGTTGCAAATTTTAGACTCATAAGGTAGAAAAGAAACTAACGAACATGGGGTTTCAGTTCTTAAAACACCACCACAATCCCCTCATAGTGTAACTATTGAGATAAATTTTAGCCAACAACTTGTGTGTTGAACCTAGTCAAACATCAATATGGAATTGATTAGCTGAAACAAGTCAACTTATTAGGATGATAATTGAGAGATACAAGGATGGAAACTAAGTTTGCATCATTCCAGGTGAGGGAACATATGGCATCCTCATCAAATACTTGGACCTCGTGGAAGCACCTCCCTTGCCAGAGTTAATTAGTGAAGAAGAAGAAACACCACAATTGAGAAGAGACAAAGTCAGAGAGTTGTGACCTTTCGAAATCGTTAAGTATGAACATGCATAAATCCAAACTTCAACACAAATTATATCCCAAATGAAGGGGATGAAGATCCCAAATGACATTGGTTCTTATGTTAAAACATTTGGGATGCAATCGAAATCATAGACAAAGCAAAACAAGTGGCACAATTTGTAGGAGATATGAACAAATGAGCTCTCACATGGTTTATGAACTACACAAAAAACCATAACATGACGAAGAATGGAATTAAGAAGAAATTCTTCGCATTTTTTAAGACAGAAGATAACAAACATATAACAATGTAGAAGCTAAAAAAAATCAAGCAATTACCAAGAGAATCAGTTCGTGATTACAACAAAAGATTTAAATATCTTCTTAGTCAGATACCATATGTGATAGATGACCAATTACTATTCTAGTGGTTTATTGCAAGACTACTACATAAAATCAATTCACCTCTCCAAAAGCATGAGATTAAACTTATGAGGAAGATTTGAGAATAACTCAACATATTGAGATGGATGGTGAATGGGTCGAATTGAGCATCGACAAAAGAATGGAAGAAAGAATCGACATGATACAAAGATCTCTTAAGGACCTTACCATAGAAATTTTAGATTATGGTGTACAAATTGTTTGCATGAAGTCCACACCAAGGAGAATTGTAGGACATTGGTCAATCGACACCAGGATTCTAGACCACTACATATAGAAAATTACTGCAAAATTTGTGAATGTACGACTAACCATGTAGGTGATGATTTCCCACACAACTTATAGAACAACAAAATAAAATGGTGTGCCATCCATTAAGAGGCATCCTATAACACTTATGAATTCCAGTTGAATTCAAGAAATAAAATGCATCTCTATCACACCCAAGCAGTTGACCAAAATCAACAAAACACTGGCTACCAAAATAATGGATATAACGGTCAAGGGGTATACGGTGGTTGAGGTGGTCATGGAAATCCTGATGGCTATAGGGTGTGAAAAGGAAATAGGGGAGGTCATTTTGGTGGTAGACCAAGAAATTCATACTACTTTATATACTACAAACCGACCACTTTAGTCTTGAATTTTCCCTAAAAGACAAAACTAACTTAAAATTTTGCACAAAATTTGGTGTTGGAGACAATTAATTAGAATATTGTCCGATCATGTTAGAAAAATCTAAAATAAAAAGGTGGTTCACCTACTACAGAGCTTCCCAAAATACACAGAGTTAAATTCCAAAAACTTACAAGTGATCACGAGGTTAGGTACCACAATAGGAAACGACAAAGCACAAGATGATCCCATTGCAAGATTCAAGAAAAATAAAAAGTGGAGTACCCTAACCCCCGAAAACAAAACAAAATATCCAAGGAATCACTAAAACTATTTAAAGACATCATCCAAGAGGAGGAGTTATATGAAGCTGCACAAGAGCATACGAATAAAAACCCCGAGCTAAACAAATTTATCATGCTCATAACTAAGGAGAAAGTAGCCAGTAGATTAATTGAGTTGTTAAGTCTCTTACAATCTTACCAAGAAAATAGATGAAGTTCAAAAACTATAGCTCAGTTGAATCATGAAGTAAACAATTCAGAGTATTGAGACCCCTTAGTTGACCTAGAAATATAAGATTACCAGGTTTGACAAGTTGTGGTTGACTTTTTATCACAATTAAATATACTACCATGAACAATGTGGGTAACTATGGGCTGACGAAATTTGGTGAGACATTGAAATTATCTCAAACTATCAGATCAAGGCTTGATAGAACCAATTGGAGTATTAAAATATGACCGAGCGAGTATTATGGGAATATTAACAAAATTCGTATATGAGTTCATTGACTTAGTCTATGGAATGGCACCATATACATCCTTGGTCGGTTGATTACAAGGAAGGAAGATGAAGGTGACCATGTTGTTGGAAAAAGACAAGATAAAGCTTAAATGGGAGGGGGAAAGAATTATAATACCCCGTGACCTTGATGAAGGAAATCCATGGATAGAACCCCGCGATAAAGAATCTTACATAAGGAAGTTATATAAGTTTATTAAGGGAAACCAAGACATAATCAACTTAGAAAAATAAAAGTAATACTCGACTCGAAGCCTCCTGTCAACTAGAAGTAGATATGAGTATTCTTGGGCCATATAGGTTATTATAGGAAGTTCATAATACACTGTTTTGACATTACTTATATGATGAAAGAACTCCTAAATATAGATATATAATTTAAATGGATGAAGGAGTGTAATGAATCATTCAAATTGTTAAAAAGGAAATTAGTTGAAGCATCGATATTGCGATTTCCCAATTGGACGAAGAAATGCCACATCCATATCGATGCATCGGAAATAATGGTTGGAGTTGTCCTGGAATAAATTGGGAAGTATAACTTTGATCATCCAATTGCCTATGCCAGTCACAAATTAAATAAGGAGAAATGAATTATTCAACACCGAAAGAGAAGCCTTATGAATGATTTTTTCTCTATAGAAATACCAACATTACCTTTTAGCAAATCCATTTATATTTTACACTGATCACCAAGCACTCAAGTACCTAGTGAACAAGCCAGCACACCAAGGGAGTATTTGTCGATGGTTATTGTTATAACAAGAGTTTGAATTTGAAGTCATTAGTTCGACCAAGAAAGAAATTTTTTGTACCAGACCATTTATCAAGACTAGAAACCGAAGAATACCCAACATGAATTGAGGATGACTCTTCGACAAAAATATCTTTAGAATAGAATAATCCCTAGTAGAGTGAGTTGACATGGCCATATTCTTACAAGAAGGAACAACACCGACTGATATACCATATAGAAAGAAAAAGATAATGGCAATGAAGGCTGCTCCCTTTACAATAATCAATGGATACCTATATAAGAGAGGGATTGATAATATCCTCAGAAGATGTGTGCTTGAGCATAAAAGGAAAGAATTCATTGGTGAATCACATGCATGACTAGATAGATACCACTACCATGTTGAGACTACAATTTGAAAATTTATATAGGCCAGATTATGGTGGCCCACCTTACAAAAGGATTGTCGAATGATAGTAAGTCGGTGTGATAAGTTTCAATGACTCCATCAACTACTCAAGTGTGGCGAAATTCCATTAGTATCCATCGATCCCAACTTTCGTTTTGAGATATGTACAATCAACTTTATAGGACCTTTCCTAAAGAAGGAAGAAGGACATGGGCAAAATATAATATCACAAAAGTAGAATATTTAATAAAATGTTGAGATAGTCAAAACATGCACAAAGGAGGTTGCTGTGAACTTTATCTATGAAAATATAATTACTAGATTTAGATGCCCCCTCATATTTATAAGTGATAGAGGAACACATTTTATAAACAAAAAAATGAAATTTTACTGAAGGAATTTAGGACCAATCATCATAAGAGCAGTTCCTACAACCCCAAATCGAATGGTGCAATTGAATGTTTTAACAAAACACTAACAAAAGGACTAGCAAACATTTGTGATGGTAACTTAGATTACTAGGACAACAAGATTCTTATCATACTATGGGAATATAGAGCATCGTATAAGAGGTCAATGGGACAAACATCGTTTAAGCTAGTATATGGCCAGGAAGTAATTATCCCTCTATAGTTTCAATAAAAACACACCGACTAGGTTGCTAAAGTCTTTCGACTTGGCACAACAAAGGTAAGAGACTATTGGCTATTTCAGTTACATAAATTGGAAGAGGAGTGGATGACTACCCTTCACCATCAAGAGATACAAAAACAACATCAAAAAGCATGGCACGACCAAAATGTAAGGAAAAAAAATCTCTATAGGGGACTTAGTACTATTGTATGACAACAGAGTAAAAGGTAAACCAAAGCAACTAGAAACAACATGGCTTGGGCCTTATATTGTAGAAGATATAAGATCAACTGGTGTAGTATAGCCGAGAACACTACAAGGTTGACTAATTTCTAAAGAAATGAATGGTGCTTGACTAAAAGGGTATCGTCCATAGAAATATAAAAAAAGAAGCGTGGAGATATGTACATAATTAGGAGTTAGAAAAAGGAGTAAGCTAGATAGGGAAACTATAAAGCATTAATAAGCAACCAAAGCAATAAAGACAAACAAATGAATAATTTACTTGGTGAAAATCGACCACGGTTTGTTGACTGAGTGACCATCAATGGAACAAGGATAGTTAGGCGATAGAAGCCAAAAGGAAATAGTCGGTGGGAAATCCATCGATTGAGAAAATATTGACTAGAATAAGTGATACAAGAGTCGACTAGAAAAGTAGAAAAGACTGTGGAATAAAAAAAACATGAAAATCAAGTGATGACAATACAACTAACCTCATTAATACCACTCATTCCAACGTTTAAAACTTTCACACAATCAAATTCACACCGATTTGAACATTAAAAAATCAAATAAATCAAATTATTCTCAAAATCAACCATAAATACATAAAATCAGATGCATTGAAACACATTTCAAGAAATTCTAAGTGTGGAAACACTGAGTAGAGCGAAGAATATAGTAGAGTGAAAAATAGAGTGGAGTGAAGCTTGTAGCAGAAGCAAAAGTAACAGAAGAAACGTAGATAATAAGAATTCCACCAAAAATGAAGGGAGCGGTAGACCCAACAATGAAGCCACAAAAGGGTGAGAAAGAACCTTGAACCAAGCATAGAGAAGGCATCGCATTTCAACCAAAGTTGGAAAAGAGAATTGATTGAATCTATTGATTCAAAGCAAAAGACAAAAATTGGGATAAGCATTGAAGAATTAGGTCGTGATCAGGTTAAAATGGAGTTAGGAAAGTAGAACACTATGAAAAGCGGTTATTAGGTCATACCTCAATGAATATATGATATTAGGATTTGATGGGTTGAAGGAACAAGCAATAAGATTACTTATGAGAATATATCACATGGGGAAGCTTTGGCTTGATGAACTGATGGAAATTGATGCAACTGTAATTAGACAAGTAATAGGACTACCAAGGTTGGGTGGCTCAGTCCTGATTACGACTCAACCATTAGAATTAGTAGAGGAATTCATAGGGTCACAACAAGGAAAAAAAATCAAAGGATATTATAATTAGTGTGGTGAAATATCCCAGGATCAAATGGGATGGCATCATAGTTTCACTTTTCCTCACGAGCATAAGTCAAGCCTCTAATGTTAAAATCACCATGCTCGAAGCAATCAAGCAAATTGATGAATAGGGGAAAGTATTTATTTGGGATAAACATCTCACCAACATCATGAAAGTAAATTGTCTGAATGTTAGGAGATAATGCAAGCAATCAAATATCCATCCTTGCTAATTTGGATAGCAATGCCAAGAAGATTACTAGTCGAGGAACCGATGTTCACATCGGGGATCGTGCCGACTATGGTAAACCTACAATTCTTTTCAAATAGATGGATAGGGTTGACTATGAGCCTCACTCCCAAGGAAATTTTTTCTCATTGGTTTAATAATTTGAGAGTAGCATGTTGAAGATGGTAGGTACCATAGGATGTAAGAAGAAACTTGCTATGAACTACTCATATCTAGCTTGACTTGGATTGCACAAAAGTGTAGTATTTACATGATGTAGGAAAGGGGCCTGAAGAATTGGCCTATTACCCATCAATAGACCAAAATTTTATGGACTTATCGTGAAAATCAAACACAAAATATAGGGTTCCCCCATTAGCAAGGGGGGAAGTGCAACAAATCATAACACCGCTTTAAAATGGGGAGATGGAATAATAAAGGGAAGCAAAACTATATATCACTTCATTTAAATCTTGCAAGGAGTTGATAGTAATGACTCCTATCAAGAAAAAATTAGAAGGAAGTAAGACAAAAGAAACAATAGTTGATATTAATGATTCTAGTGAGGAAATCAGGGAAGATCCATAAATAAATATCCCCACAATAGGACCTATCAATTGTAATTAATCAAAGCTAAAGAAGCACATGGAATAGGTGATTTCAAAAGTATTATCAGTGGAATAAGGTGCAAAATCCACTAGATAGAAAAAAAATAAGAAGAAACTAATCATGGAGTCGAGTGTTGTCATAGACTATATGCAAGTAATGGCAAGAGAAAAAATAAATAATCATGAATGCCATGAAGAATAAAATAAGCATAGAAAATAATTCTAGGTAGAAATGTATATGGGGGAGATAGGTGATGGATGTCTAAATAAAATCATGGATAAGCCACCTAATATTCTAACTTGACCACAAACATTTGACAAACCAACAATCGACAAACCGACGGTTAGTAATTAGGTGGACTTAACATAGGAATCAACACCTCTTTATTGAATACCGATTATTCAATAACAACAGTCAACTCCACAACATTAGGCTCCATCATATTCGATTCCAAAACAATTGACCCCACAACAAATCCACTTACTCCATAGGGTCATACGTCGAATTATCAGGCATAAAAGGCACAAATACCACATCACACTAGACCAACAGAAGTGCATGACAACTGAAATGAGGAAGAATCCAAGGAATCAACTTAGGCACGAGGACCATTTCAGATGAGGGAGTGGGAGTATGGTCATGTTACAATCATATTCAAGCCCAAAATGACAATTGACCATGAACTCCAACAAATGGAAAAATTAGTTACAAAGGAGAAGGATAGGAGACGGAAGGACCTTGTCAAAGCTAGAGACCATAAGCATAAAAAAGAAACAAAGGCTTGGAAAAAATGTAAAACAAAAGAAACAAATTATATGGGAATTGAATTGCAATAAGAATCTAGGGATCTCATCGTCTGTATTCAAAATTTATTATCATAAATTAGAAACCAACATCATATCTGTATGGGAAATTAGAAGACATTAGATGGACAAACAATATCCCTATTAGCTCAAGAATACAACAGACTACACCGCCTCAAAGAACAACTTGCACAGATAGAAGCATGCACTGCAACATCCAATACAATTTTTGACAGTTGGCCATCATACTTTGCTCACGTCTACAAAAAACTGATGGATAATCAAATGGTTTTAGAAGACTTGACCACTCAATAACAAAAAACAATGGAAAACAGGGAATGGGAAGCACTAGAACAATTACTCCAAAAATGAAGACAACACCAAGAAGAATTACAACAGGAATAAGAAAATGGATGGAGGAAGGAAAAATGATACATAATGAAGTTGAAAGAATACTCCAACGCATGTATTTATTATATATATATAGATATAAAAAAACAAACGGCAATGCAAATTTCGACTTCCAAGATCGGGCACAAGTTCCTCTTGCAGAGATAGTCAGTATGTTAACCGACCTCAAAACTATCAATTTTTCTATTTAAGATATTATCGAAGAGTGGTAGGGGATGCAAAATAAGCTACAAGTGTTAATGGAACACATCTATAAATCAATTATTGACTTTGATGGTTCTCATCCAGAGCCACTACTACAACCAACACATATAATACTAGTCGAGAATTTCTTTCAACCAAGCACATCCTACAATAAAAAACTAGTGTTGAATGAAAGCATAGAAATTGATAAACCTTAAGAAATTGTAATATACATTTTGTAAAAGTATATTTTTTGTAAAAATTAATTTTGTTCCAACAATTCCCTTCTCTGGGACGAAGAAGATTTTGAGAATAGGGGAGATGTTGGAATGGCCTAGTGATGTGCATTTATATATGTTGATTTGTATGTATGGAAATGACATCAATTTATGCTGTAAATTTGTCCTTATATTGATAATATAACGGATTATTGGTATCATATATACTCTTGTCTCTTTATGCATGTATATATATCTTAATGTATATCAACGATAACCAATGAATGTAATCCCCTGGATTGCAACAACTGCTATTATTATGTTTTTTATCGATGTCTCTTGACTTCATTTTTCTTGATTGACTTTGTCTATTTGACAACTTTGATATTTATATTTGATCTAGACTATTTCTTCTTGGTTATGTCTCTTTTCACAACCCCCAATATACATCATTTTATCTTCTTTAGTAGTTAATTCCATTTGGGGGCAGTTCCCATGAGATCCTAAATATTTACAAGTGATTCATTTTAGCCATCCTCGAGTACAATATATATCCAGTTAGCTTCTCCCTACAACATTTAGTCCAAATTCTATTCACGACTTGTCTTGCATCATCTAGTTGACTCCAAAATGATACCAGACTAAGCTCAACATGCAAATGGTGCTGAAGGATTTCATTAATATCAAGACTTTGACATGTTGGTTTTGGTTCCGTAAGTAACATGAGTCTCAACTTGTTAACTTCCATGCTTCTAGTATTTTTCGACAAATGTAGTGCTCCCAAGCCTATCTATACCAATCTAGATTAGGAGCCACCGAGGATGCTTCCTCTTCCACATCTTCTTGATATTCATCACTTGACCTAGACAGGGTTAGTGCTCCATTACCTCATTGCTCATGTTAGTGCCCTGAGGCATCCTAGGTTGAAAGTAGTACAATTCCAGGGCATGATAGGGCTCAACTTTTATAGATCTCTGAGATGGATCTTTAAAGAATTTAAACTATGGGTTTAACTTTTCTTGAATAAATCTACGAATGGAACAACATGAACTGACTGGATGCAAACAACATCATTCCATAGGAATTTTACAGAGCATAATAGTGCTTTGATTATAAATGAGGGTGAATTCAACATATGGAAACATTTTAGAATATCAGAGATGCCTGTAGGACAATTATTTGGTATTCAATGGCATAATAGTGTATTGAGCTTTAACAAATAATTCAACAGCTAAGACAAAACATATAACATCGCATAAACCTATATGAATTCATCTGGCAGCACAATATGTACATACACCATAATAAATGAAAATTTGAGCTACAAACAGTCTGCATACATGTCTTGGAAATGGACCAGAGGTTATGGAAAAATAAAATCTCTGATAACATCTTTAAACTCAATAATACATGCATTTACAACACATAAATGGTCAAATTTGTTGCTCAAATCTTGATATTATGTCAAGGAGATAGTTACATGGACTGAGAAAATATGGATAAACATAGAGAAATACAGTTTACAGAGGGAAACTTATTTGCAAATTCTCTACAATCTTAATCTCAGAAATTCAATTACAAGTATAAAGAGTTCAATCGACTCAACAACTCCCTAGAGGCCCTCTACAAAAATTTCCATCCTTTTACAATGAGTTAGATGAGGCTTTTCCTTTTACATTGTAACTGAATTCTGTTAACTTTAACAACTTTGTAACTATCTTTTAGCTTTGTCCTTTTCACTTTAATTTTCACTCTGACTTAACAGTATTTTCACTTTATCTCCTCTTATACAAGGTCTTCTTTTTCCCTCTTGTTGATGTAATATGACCTCTCATATAAACATTTGGATGATTAGCTGGATGAGATCCTACCCGTCTCACTTGAGGGATGCCTGCTTAGCTCATTTGATGCATAATTTGTATATTTACTTGCCCTACAGGTGGCATGAAAGCTAAGGGAGTAGGCTTATTTGCAAATTGACTTGGAATCTATGTTGAGGGCTGCTCTATTGCTTGACTTGAAGGATGACATGTTGATTGTCCCGATGACTTCCCTGATGTTGGTACTCTAGGTGGAAAGAGTAATTTATGATATTGAACCACTGACTGCCATTCTTTCTCACTATGGAATCTATGTGTTTTTAATTCCTCTAGATATATCTCAACATTGGTGGTTTTCTCATATGAAATAGGTCCCAATTTCCTAGCAACACCCTTTAATAAAAGTAGGATTTCAAAACCACTCTTGAGCCTACCTACAACCTGTTCTCCACTAACTTCCCCATCTATAGCTTCACGCGTTAGTTCATCTCTCTTTTGGGATAGATGTCTCTAATATTATTACTTGGGATAAACGTCTTCATTACCATCCCAAGGAGAAGGTAAACCAAGGTTCATTACTTATTTAAAAAGTCCGTTGAAATAAATGATCTCTTATGTTAGTTGCTTGATATTATCTTTCATTCTTAGCAAATATCTACGCTTCATGATCACCAACCTAGTTTTCTTTATGATCTGAGTTCTATTATCAATTCCAAGATCAACCAACTATTTATTGGTCCTTCTATTGAGATAGGCAATGACTTGGCTTTCCTGTTTGGGCATTTCTCCCAATTTATTTTCCACATACTTGTATTCCTTTTGGGTTGATGTTTCCATGTCTAAATCATCTTGGATTACCTCAAAGTAATCTCATTTCTTTATAAACCATTGGGTTATCTTGTCCCATAAAGTTTGAGTGGTTCTTCTTAAAAGTTGCTCCCCTTGAACATCTAACTGCAATTTTGTTACTTGGATTTTTAACTCATTGATCTCAGCTTCCAAGTCATCCATGCCATCTTCTTGTTTTCTTACCTGGCCTTCTAATTCCAAGATTCTTTCATTTTTCTGATTTATCTCAGCTTCCATCTCTTGGATCATTTTATCTTTATCATCCTCCTATAGAATTGGCTATGTATTTGACGGCTGAATTGTATTACCTTCTTCAATTAAATCAATATGAATTGTCTCAGGGGTATTATCTGGATGCTTATGCTCCTTATTTGTTGTTGCTACTTCTACCTCTAGTGGATTCTCTGCTGGAAATGCAGGTGCTTATGTTTGAGGAACATTGTCAGCTAATAGTTTTGTATTTTGTAATTTCAGGGAAGTTTTCTGCCACTAAAGATCATTAATTTTATCCTTCCTCTCTTCTGCTAAATTTTGACACTCCATCATGCTAGCATATATTTGTTTTTTTTAGTTTGTACTTGCTTCAATTCCTCTATTTGAATTGGCTATGTGGTAGGATTTTTTAGCTTCTTCCTTAAGTGTGCTATTTCATTGTCCTTCTTCTCAATCAATGGTTTGATTTGAGCTCCATTAGAAGAATTAGCTCCCAGTGCTATGACCTTTTCCTCCAACTCATTAATGGTCACTTGTTTGGTTCGAGTAGTCCATTTCTTAGTCTTCCACAATTGTTCAAACTTCTATAAAGCTATTCTTAGCCTTCTATCTTCTTTTACTAATTTCACAACTTCTATGAATATCATATCACAAGTTTGCTTATAGAAATCAAGCTTGTCAAGCTTTCCAAACTCTTTAAAATCCACTATGTGTTCTTCCGATTTCTAATCACTCAAATTTGAGGGCTTGGGAACCTTTGGTTCAATTAGTGAAAATTTGAAAGTATCATGCTGGTGGTTAGCTACAGTAATAAGTCTCTTTTCAACCGCATGAATTTGTTGCCTGATGTCATTAATTAACCTCATGCTCTTTTCTCTGATGTTTATGTACCCTGCCTGCAAATCTGTCTTAACAGGTACATGGCTTCTTGAAGGTGAGGCTTGCAGACCTTGTGGAATTGTGAATTCAAGAGAAGGAAAATGTTTGTATCTCATAGGTGGCCCTCATATACTAGTTGATGATGGTGCAATTAATTCTGTTATCTCCCTTGGGACTTCATTAGGTTCTTCTCCACACACCACTACTTGGATTTCTCCCTAAGTTTCTATTACATCCTTTTTAGGCTATGGGACCTCCTCAAGCTCACTAATATCCATTTTTGTTTGGAGCTTCTCTTCTCCTCTTTTAGATCCATAAGCCAACATAGGATTTTTTAGGGTTCCACGTGGCACCTCCCGATTGGTCTACGTGGTTCCCTGCCACTGAGCCACTTCAGCCCTCTTTATGCCACATCACCACATAGTCAGCATGCCATGTCAACACTGTGGCCCATTCACCTACCACGTCATCATGCCATGTTAGCATGCCACATCAGCACCCCACGTGGAACTTTTGGATTGGTCTGACTGGGTGCCAATTCGTCCATTTCTGGGTGACACATGGCAGCCTCTTGTGTTTCCACAACACCATGTTAATGTCAGCATGAAATCATTCTACAAAGTTAGTTGTATGGTCATGCCACCTAGAAACCTATGGGCCTGCCACGTGTCAACCCCTTTTTCCATTTTTCCTCATGTTATGTCGAAACTTCAGAAGGCCATATCTTCCTCATATGATGTCTGTTTGAGGCATTCAAGCATTGTTGGAAATATATTGTTGAACCCTACGCAACGGTTTCATTTCCATTAGAATTTGACACTATCAATTTTTGAGTGTTTTGTATCCTCCTGGATCAAAAGGGGAACTAAAATTTTTTGAGGCAGTTTATCTGTTGTTAGGATCAATGTGGGAAAGCCTTTCGGTTTGGTCCTGATCTATGGTTTCATCCCATAGAGGAGGACATCTACTTCATCACTTGTATATCCAAGGGAGGGGAGGATTTCCCAGTTCCTTGATGTACCACTTGGTGTTGCAGTGGAGAGTCAATTTGTGTACTCTCATAGATATATTAGTGACCAAGTCATTGACCCTGCTCTTTTACAGGTTTTTGAAGGACAATTGCGTATTGTTTCTTTCAGTGGAGAGGAGGTTAGGTGCCTCTCTCTTTTGGTTATGACAGATGCACATTTAACCACTGATGGACAACGCATTTGTTTCCCTCTATTGTATTAAGTAGATTCTTTAGTGTGGAGACTTAGATCAATTAGGTGGTTTGCCATTTCTTTGCGGCAATTTTGTTGTTCTTTGGATTGATGATGTGCATAGTTTGAGGGGAGGGTCAACTTCCCTGATGCTTTAGAGATTTTTTGTTTTTTTTTTAGATGTTTCTGGTCATGAGGCCGTCATTTGACGATCGCCATCCTAGGGAGATGACTAAGGTGCGGATGCAGATGTGGGGACAGATGCTTCCCAAGAGGGGATAGTTGGAGTTCCCAACAAGAATCACCTTAGAGGTACTCTAATTACTATCTAGCGAGGATGATCATACAATGAACCTTGTGCCATATCCTTACGCGGGGTTGGATTGGAGGGGATGTCACAACATATTTTTCATGACATAGGTAATATTAGAATTATGTTTAAATTAATCTAGTTGCATTTTATTGTCTTAATGCAAATGAAATTTATTCTAACATTTTCTTTCAATAATTCTATTAAATTATTTAATGAAATTGTCTAATTATTGTTGTGCACTATATATTTTCCAGATATTGGTTGTTGACACAGTTCTGTCGACAGGGGTTCACTTCACACTGTTGTCAACAAAAACCAACCAAACACCCTTAAACATCGGCCCAGAAAGGTTTTACCCTTTCTAGCAACACCCATGAAGCGAGTGAAGTCTTACCCGAGATGGTTAAGGGGGGCTTCAAGAACCAAGTTTTTGTAGTGGGGAAAGGACATGCATCTATTCTAACTCTATGGAATCAGAAACTAGAGATTCACTTTCGCATCATGCTTAGCAACTCAAACATACATTCATCATCACATTCATCACTTGCATATTCAACATTTGCATCAACAGAGTAACACTAACGATCGCATCAATGAAACCTTATATAAAAGACAACATAAAATATGACGCAGCATTCATTATTCGACATAAACAGAGATAGAAGAACATATCTGAACATCTTCATGCATTAACTCGTCAAAACCTATGGTATATCCTTCGCAGAAACAGTTCAAAACATCTTATCGCGGATCCATACAAAACTACCAAAAATAGAGCAAAACATTACAGAGTTCATCCGCACATTTATCGATCACTTATGATCTCATTCTAGGATCGGATCGAATCATTCCCTTAGGCTTACATTCATATTCTTATTTATAGCCAACTATGGCGGTTACACAATGGTCCAAATGACCCTTTTTAACTAACTATACCAATCTTGCGCTTCCGTCGGTTCCTCGTTCTCCGAGAATGGTCCTTTCTTCCGTGAATGGTCCTTCTTTGCTGATGTTGGCTTTCGCACTTCATGCGGACTAACCTCGTGCCAACATGCCCCCAACACAAACTTGTGGCTCACCCTCGAGCCACCTCAGCTGGACACCTCTGTTGCATTCACCTGTTGTTAGAAATCATCGTATGCATTCTTGATTTGGTCGACTGCTTCCTTTGTCGATGTTATGAGTTGTGTGCATTCTTCCACCTGCTGGTCTGTTGGGTGTTCACAACTTTTATCTTGCGCTTCCTCCAGTTGCTGCTTGACCTGTTGTAGTTCTTCCATTACCCGTACTGCAAGGACTTCGGATTTTGTTTGGAGCTCGTCTAGGTGTGTGGCCCTTCTTTGTTTCCTTTCGAGTGCCTTCATTACACGCTGCTGCATAATTTTTAGTTCCGCTGCCTTCGTCATCTATATCAGTGAGGGCATCGCTTTGATCGATCCCTTGAAGGATTCTAGCTGTGCTTCCGCTTCGTTGAGTTGCTCCTTCAGCGTGGTTAGTTGGTTGTCCTGGACTACACTTCCCCAAAACTCCGTGACACCCTCTGCAACTACCTGGGTTGTCTTCTCCATCTCCGTGTTCTCTGTCACAGCTTCCTCAATCGCATTCTGCCTATACTGAATCTGTTCTGGTGGTGTGCTTGGTGCCACCCTTGCTTGTAGCTCTACTTTTTCTTTCTATAGGTCATCGATAAGTACACCCAATAAGATGGCTATCACTTCTGGTAGTATGTCCTGATATACCTTAGGGGTTTTCTCGCATACTTTGGAGATTGCTTCTTCTAGCTGCTTCCTATCCTCCATGGCCTTCTCTTTGTCAGCTAATGTTTGGATTTTCTCTACTTGAAGACGATGTGCCTCTATCTTGCTGATGTACGTCTGTTGCTTGTACCTCACCATTTTGTCATGCATTGTGGCCTCGCGATCGCTGAGTTCTTTCATTACTACAATTTGGATTCTCTATAGTGTCAACAGTGGTAGTAGATTGAAATATACCACGATTGAGTCATATTTCCTTAGTTCCACATCCAGCTCTTTATTTCCTGTCGTCATCGCATTTGTCTAAAACTGAACTAACCTTGGGTTTGTGCCGACCTCTACTCCGACCCTACTTGTCGATGCACTCGATCAAACTTCCCCATGTGGTACACTAGACTTTACAACTGCATTCGATAGTGTGGATAACAGTTGGGTTACCTAGTGGAAGTATCCTCTTGAGTGTTGTGTGACTCTCGCACTATTTTCCTTTACGACCTCTGTTAGTTTCTCTAGGAGCCTATTAACCTGCTCTGCAGGAAGACCACCATTTGTGCTTCCTTCTCCACGGTCCATCCTATGCTTTGTCCTTGTTTCTCCGTGCTGTGTGTCTAGGTCAGAATCTTTCGGGGTAGTGATTGAGTCTCCATCATGGCTGGACGCCTCCGACTGCTCTTTCACGAGGTCATCTTTTCCTGTGCCCTCCTTTCGAATGGCTGAGCCTTTTTCTTCCTTGGTCAGGTTTAGTCGAGTTGTTGCCTTCCCATTTTCTGAGTTCGACAGGTCCTTCTCGTCGACTGGGACTTTCCACTCTGTGGGCCATCTTTCGATGATGGCGTCCAGCTCCTCCTTGCTAAGCTTGTACTGTGTTGGCAGCCATTGTCGCGACTTATCCACTCGGGCTTGAAGGTAAATTGTATGGGATTCGATCGATATCCTTGTGATCGGTCGATACTTTCTTGTTGTTTTCTCAGTTATCCGCGATATCGCTTGCGCATCGATCCGCAACATATCTAAGTACAAGTAAAATTGTACAATGTTGGCATCCTGTCGTTCTTTATCAATTGTTTCCCACAAATGCTGGTACTATGCTCCTTCGCGTACTCTGGCTTCTACTATGTCCATGCATTGATAGTGCTCAGGCTCCCTCCATCATTACTAATGCGACGAGCATTATGAGCCATGAGTATGTGAATGCTTTTCCTTTCTGCTATGCGTCGTGTGCACCTTTGACCAAATGGTGTAGCAAGAATTTTGACCAATTCATCCACACTCTTGCGGCACATAGTTCCATGAAGGCGATGATGCCTAAACTACATTCTTTTGTCCCGTTCTTCCGCGCCACCTTAACTGCTAGGATCTTCACTTTGAACCTGACGTCCTGGTTGGTAATTGTTCTAATGAGGTAGCCTCTGGAGTTTTTCTCCACACCGTACTTTGTCTTCAGGCTCACTGCGAGCTTCTTGTCATTGTATTTTCCCTGGAAAAATTAGGAAGGATCGTCTCCGTTCTTCGGTAACCCAGTGATTCTCGCGATCAGGTCAACTGTTACTAGAATCTTCTCATGCATCCATAGGTATCCGCCATGGAAACAAGCCAACAGTTGCTTGACACATGCATTAATCTGCGCCAATCGCCCGAAGTTCGGTATCTGGGTGAGGCCTAGCAACCCCGAGTGCTCTAGTCCCCATGCCCACTCTGTGGGTTCCTTTGTGGTTGGGAATCCTTCTACATGGCCAACGTCGATGCATCCTTCTTTGCATTCTTCGAAGTTTGATAGGTGATGGTTAGTATATTGTAGCTTCTACAAGTTGTCCACAATGTTCCCAGGTTGGGGAACTCCTTTGGGAATCACCAGCATTTTAATCTCGTACCGTTCATTCTTGTTGATTCAGACTACTGGTTCTCCTTGCTTGCTCGGCAGAACATACCCTAGTATTGTTGGTCCTGCTTGCGGTGTTGTTGAATTACCTGCTTCTCCTTCTGCTAGTCAAGCCAAGTTCCGGGTTCCTTTCTTCGACTCTCGACCAGTCTCTGCAGGTCGAGTGGCACTCCGCTTATTCCTAAATGAAATTCTAGAGATGACTTCTGGCTGCTCTTGCGTGATTGGCGTTGGCTGTGGGTGCTCGGTGCTTGTGCTCGAAATGTAAACCTCCATGCGCTACTTTGCAGGTTCTTGCTTAACACACAATGCTTTGACTTGCTCCCCTGCCCCATACTTATAGTGTTGGTTTGCCGCATCCTTTTGATTTGGGACAATAATTGCCAAATCCAGCACTGATTTCCCAAATCCATCGCATGCATCGATCATTAATTGTGCCATTTTTTCATTTTTTCCGTCAGCCATCATGGTTTAACTGCTTCATTTATGACCGGATTTGACCCTTTCCGCATTGTGGCAGCTTCTGACTTGCCGAAGCGTGCCGATTCTTGGTGTAACCTGCGATTATCTTGTCGATAGTTTTTTTTTTCAATTTTATAGTGTGACACCAGTCCTTCATTGGAGTCGCGCCCGTTCATGTCTTTCGCGCTCCTGGGACCTCAGGTTTAGCTGATACAGTTGCTGTGCTCTGAGATCAACAAAGATCTTGACTTCGCCGGTTTTCTTATCTTGGACCACCATCGGGCTGATCCACTTCGATTCCTGAACTGGTTCTATAATGCTTGCTTCCAGCATTCCCTTAATCTCATCCTTCACCCTTTCCTTGTACTGCGGATTCAACCTATAAGGTCGCTGCTTTACTGGCTTCGCATCAGGTTTCAGTGGGATTTTCATTTCGCCTAGGTCCCCTGAAATTCCTTTCATCCCCGAGAATTTTGTCGGAAACAAATCCTGAAATTCATGCAATAGCTTAGTCATCTTCGCAATAGTCGAGTCATCCCAATAGTTTCTGATGCTTGCGAACTTGGGGTTCTCTTCTGACCCAATGTTCACTTTCTTGATCCATAATGGCTGCTGAAACTTGTTAGAAGGCATATCTGGTGCCTCGACATTGCGACTTCACTCTGACTCTGGGATATACGTAGCCATCAGATCATCCTTGTTGTCTGGTTCTCCTGTTATGTTGTAACATTCCATCAACATTTGGGGTGTCGCAGTCCACTGTAGTCCCATAGGTTTCTCTACCGGAACTGTGTCGAATACTTTCTCCTGGACCTCCTGTAATGCGCTGTGGATGAAGGGGTTTTCGTTAGAGAAACTAAGGTTTGGCTAAATCCAATTGTTAGTTGTTCCCATGAGGTTGTTCCACGTCGCAGTTTTGCTGCAACATACCAATTTCACAACACTTCATCCAACGTGTGAATAAATACATGGACCCATTCCTGTTTTGCTCGTGGTCGCCATTTGCTTTCACATTCATTCAAATGCTCCTTCGGATCTCTTATGCCATCATACTTGCTTCTACAGTATCTGTCAGTGTCGCTGAACCTCGTCATTAGGTGTCGTCATAGTGGCCAGTTAGTTATGGTGGACTTGTGCACCACCCACCATCGCGCTGGTGTAGCCTTCAGGGCTTCCTCCAAGGCCAATAGTTGTTGTGGTTCTGCCACTTTTTCTTCAAATTCAGTGAGAAATGTCCAAGTTGGGAAATCCCTCATACGTTGGTAACTCACACTCTTCTGTAGCTACCCTTCATAGCGACTGAGTGATTCGTGCACACCTCCTAAACGCCACTTCATGCATTCGATTCTGCCAATTTTCAAGTGCTTCATCAAAATCTGACGATGCCAAACTACTACTGCGCCACCCTAACTCTCCATTTGCAGTAGATTTGATATAATCTTCAGAGATGTTGTAAATATTGTCCCATCCCTCAGTGAATTCATCCCTCGCGGGCTCAACATATCTCTGCCCTTCCGCAGGGTCAAGAGGTGCGACTACCCTTATCTCCCAGTTCTCGAACGACATAGTTCTTTTCTTGAAGTTGATAATAGCCTGATTCTCCATCGCCCAGTATATTCCTAACATTACTAGATAGGGGCTTGTGTTATCAACAATCTCAATCACATGAAAATATGATTATGTTCTGAGTCCCTCGATCTCAATGGGGACTTGGATTAGTCGACCGATCCGGGTGACTTTACTCTGGTTTGCTAGTCGTAGCTGTATCGAGGACCAAGCCAACTGCGGTTTCCCCATCGTTTCTCAGGTTTGTTTCATCAGGATGTTTACATCTGACCTCAAATCCAAGATAATCGAGTCAATATTGAATGCTCCAACTTGCGCAGACATTCACATTTCTCTTCATGTCTTTCTCTTATGTATTCAATTGACCGTTCTCTCCTATCGTGCACCCTCCCGTTGATGCAGCAGGTTCGATATTTCTGCCAATGCATCTCGATCTTTTGCCAGCTCCAAGCAACTCTCTAGAAAGGCTCTTAAGGTGTTGGCCTTTTTTCTGCGAATTTGTCGTGTCGAATATCGGCGGCATGTCGTAAGTACCTTCTTTCTACTGAAGAGGTGGTTGTCTCAACTTCTCCATTGCCTCCTGTGCTTTCAATAAAATATCCCTTTTTGCTTCCACATCAAATGTGACTTGTTTTCTAGTTGTCGGTCAGATTCTATCCTGTGACTTGTCCACCCTTGTCACAGTTCCTCCGCGAGTCACTATTCGGACCATCACATTTTGATTTCTGACCTCTGCTGATATCTTATGTACTGCTGGTGGAGGATTCTGGTTCTGATTCTGATTTTGTGGAGGTGGGGGCAGGTTCTTAGTTTGCCACTTTGCGATGAGCTGAGGACAATCTTCGACACCATGGTCCACAGCGCTGCAGTAAGTGCATTGTGGGGTTGGATTCGTGAAATCCCTCTGATAATAACCCTGTTGAGCACAATTGTAACATGTGATTGGTCCTCTACCTCGTCCAGCAGCTCCTCCTCGGCCAACACCGGTACCTCGGCCTCCGTGGAATCCCCCTCTAAACCCTCCTCGCAGTGACCTGTATGGCGGGTTTTGCGGTTGACCATACTGCGGTTGTGGATATTGTGGTTGACCGTATTGCGGTGGTTGAAATTGTGGCTGTTGATATTGCGGTTGGCCGTACTGCGGCTGACCATACTGCGACTGATCATATTGCGGTTGTGGATTATATTGAGGTGGTTGTTGATTATACTATTGTTGTTGTTGTATCGGTGGTTTATCTTATCCCTTCATGAAGAATGTATCCGCAGTCCTCTCTTGGAGTAGGTCATAAGCTCTACAGTCTTTCTAGTCGTGGACAATCGATCGACAGAACTTGCAATACAAGTTCACTGGTTTCGACACCATCTTCTGCATGTACAAACATTCCTCCAGTCGATGTCCTCTTGTCTGACAGACACGACACCAAGTCATTCCTCCTTGATTGAGGGGATTCGGTCCACTCGATTGCAAATATTCTTGAAATTCTGGGCACTGATCCTTGTGATGCCCCTCTTTTCTGCATCTAGTGCACCATAGTCTTCGCAGACCTCTTTTCCCTTCTTTATATCCTATAACTGGATCGTCAAGTTTTCCAACTGCGCTTGTATCTAATCCATGCCTAGGCTTGTTTCATCGATTGGTTAAGCCTCCAGCTTCATTGCGATTTCCAGTGCCTCAACATGAGTCGCTACCTTCTGTTTCATCAGCGACCCACGAATGTGTGGTACCAACCCAATGATAAACCATTCTTTATGTTGCATGTCGCTCATCCCGAAACTTAATTTTTCCATTACCATTTTATACCGTTGGTTGAAACCGTTTTATACCGTTGGTCGAATTCCCATAATGATTCGTTTAGAAACTGCTTGATTTCCTTGAGCTCAGTAATGTACTGTGACTCAGATTTTGGTTTTCTAAACTCATCGATCATCCCCGTCTTGATCTGGGGCAATGTTTTATGTGGAGTTCCTGTCGGTACCTTAGTAAACTTCATATACCATTCTAGTGCACGACCCCTGAGGGTCGTCGCTAACTATCCCTTCTTGATATTTTTTTCTTGGACCTGCTTCATAGTCCAGACGGCCTTGCACAAAAACCAATATTGTTTGGGATCCTCGGTCCCATTACCCTGGAAGATTGGCATCTTTGCGTCGTCACCTACCATTCTTGCGCTTCTACTGTTATTATTTACTGATCCTCTACTCTTGCTACTGTTCTGGCACGTAGGAAAGCTCTGCGAGTAACTTGTATTTCTTCCAATCAAGTTCTGAGTAGTGTGCGGAGTTGAAGGTACGTTGTAGCTTAGGGTCCGCCCTTCTTTGGCTTCTGGGGTATCCTGTTCACCTTTTTCTTCATCATAATAAGGTCGCTTTGTCCCTTGTGGTCATGTTTTGCAGTCTTCTATTGCGGTCCCCTCAGGAGACTCTCTCTCAGTCCTCCTCTTCTTCTCTGGTCGCTGGAATATCGCCCCACTCCTCAAGGTACCACAGTATTCTTCAGCCTCCCTTAGAAATTTGTCGTCGCTCATGTCCAGCTACCCTGCATATTTCTATCAGACCCGCATTCACGTGGTACCCACAATTCCCACACATTAATCTTCTACTCGTCGGAATTCATCCTTAGTATTCCCTTTTCGCAGATGAGCATCTTAATCCACAACTTCAGCGATAGCATGAATCTCCATCTGGGTCCTTTGAAAAATTTCCTTTCTGCGTCGCTATATGACTTGATCGTATCAACTGCAAACTTGGTGATGTATCCTTCTAGGATACTGTCTACCCAAAAGTCAACAGCCCGTGATACCTTATTGTCGACCCATTTCAGCTGTTGGATCGGTTTTGGAGTCCAGTGGTTAGGTTCACCTCCTTGGAAATGGTTCTTCTGAAAGGTATGTTGCGCCAACCACTCATGCAGCAATACCAGGAATTCACAGAAGAATATCTCATGGATATCAGAATAAATATGCTTTTCCAACCAACTGCTTGTTGTCTGCCTAGGGTTCTGATTTTCTACTTCCGCGAATTCTTCTTCCTTCTTGTCAAACCAATCTTGGACCTCCGGTTTCGTCAGGTGCCACAGCATGTCCTCTTCTTTCTTCTTCAGGGTCCCGGCAATGGAACCATTTGTTGACACATTTCTGTCGACAAGGGTTCACTTCGCACTGTCGTCAACAAACACCAACCAAACACCCTTAAACACTGGCCCAAAAAGGTTTTACCCTTTCTAGCAACACGCACGAAGCGAGTGAAGTCTCACCCGAGATGGTTAGGGGGGGCTGCAGGAACCAAGTTTCCGTAGTGGGGAAAGGACATGCATCTATTCTTACTCTATCACATCAGAAACCAGAGATTCACTTTTGCATCATGCTTAGCAACTCAAACATACATTCATCATCACATTCATCACTCGCATATTCAACATTCGCATCAATGAAACCTTACAGAAAATACAACATAAAATATGACATAGCATTCATTATTCGACATAAACAGAGAAAGAAGAACATATCCGAATAGCTTCATGCATTAACTCATCAAAACCCACGGTATATCCTTCGCAGAAACAGTTCAAAACATCTTATCGAGGATCCATACAAAATTGCCGAAAACAGAGCAAAACATTACAGAGTTCATCCGCACATTTATCGATCACTTATGATCTCATTCTAGGATCGGATCAAATCATTCCCTTAGGCTTACATTCATATTCTTATTTATAGCCAACTATGGCGGTTACACAATGGTCCAAATGACCCTTTCTAACTAACTACACCAATGTTACACTTCCGTCGGCTCCTCATTCTCCGCGAATGGTCCTTTTTTCCGTGGATGGTCCTTCTTCACTGTTGTCGACTTCCACACTTCATGCGGACTAACCCCGTGCCAACATTGGAACCTATGATGGGGAGGGGCCTCCATTGGTGTAGGTAGATGAGGATATGGATGAGCCTAAGTTGCATAAATTTCCTATACTTGGCCTACGACACAGGTTGGATGCTACATTTCAGAAGCACGTGGCAGACATGTTATCCACAATGTTGGCTCGATAGGGAGTCCATCCTGTATGGATTTTAGAGTTCGTACGAGACCCCAACCTAGTAGAGTTATGGATGATTATTCCTCGTGATATGAGGGTTTTTATGCGTCATATTGTCGATGCAACCAACCTTCTAGCTACTAGGAGGGATGGCCATGGTAGTCGGTCTTCCTCTACATCTGATGAGGGAGACAATCCTCTTCTTCCTCCTCCACCTCCTCCTCCTTCTTCGCATGATGACCGACCACTATTTCCTCCTCCACTCCTTTCCAACCCACTATTTCATTGACATGCCATTTGTACACATTGATCCATAGTTATTCAACAACATTCAAATAGATAACATCATACACATCACATCATCATAATAAACACACACAAAAAGAACACCAAATGTAACGTGGGAAAACCATGGAAGTGCTTTCTTTATTCACGAGTCGCAGTCAAAATAAGCACTTCATGTTTTACAATGACTTGCATATTTTCTCTTTATTTTACAGGGGACCTGCACACACAACTTGTAGATATTGCAACTCTTCTCCTCATAGCATTCAATGTCTTCGTCTTATCACAGAATGGCTAACTAATTCACTAAAGTCTTACCACAGAATGGCTAACTAATTCGCTAACAACCCCAAAAATCCCAGCCCTTTACATGTTTATAGGGAGCACATAGCCTGCCCTACTCCAACTACTCTATTAATAAACTACTCGACTCATAAATGTAAGTGGAAAAAACTCCTAACTAAATTACTCAACTCCGCCCTTGACATAGTCAAAATTCCCAACTTCCTATATTCTCGGCTGCTACGTCAGAGTTGATTCCTCTTCGTCGGACCACTTCGCCTTGGCCCTGTTCATACCAAAACTGCACAAAACTTTACCCTAAAACTTTACCTGGCCCAACAGACTCATCCACAAGTTGACCAACATCCCTCTCCTAGCTGGCCATCCACCATCCCGTACTTCACTCATCTTACTTCTAGATTTGATGGTCACAAGAGGTGAGGTACATATTTAGGGAGATATATATGATGCTCTACAGTTTATGTTTTTTTCATGGCAGAGGTACTAAAGCCTCTGGCTCTGCTAGTGGAGGTGCTAATGCCTCTAGATATGTTGGCAAAGGTAGTGATTCCTCTAGTTTTGTAATGTCCCTTTTTAATTTTTTTTATAAAAATGCCCAATTTTTCACTTTTTCCCCAATTTCGACCTTTGACTAGTTTTGATGCCTAGGTCCCAATTTTGCCCCAAATGATCCCAAATATTTTGAGAAGGTATGTGACTGATATTAGGACTTGAATATTATTTTCAGGGATGATATATGGCCACCAAAATACTTCTGCAAACTCCCTTAATATTCTGGACCAAGTATGCAATTTTACTAGTAATTTGTGAAGCAAATCCCCCCAGGGTAATGACTGAAATTGGCTTCCCAAATGCCTCCAAACCCATTCGAAATTCAGAAAAGAGGTATGGGATGTCTGAGGGACATTAATAAGGTCTCATATGCACCATTAATCAATTATTAGGCCTTTTCTAACCTCCTCCCCAACAACAACAAAAACCACTAATTCGACCCTTGGGGAAATGGCACCAAATCTCTTCCAAATGCAAATAAACTAAGTAAAATGACTTCAAATGCTTAAGTGCTGAACATGAAACTTGTAATACTCATTAATTTCTGTCCATTAATCGTAAATATATCAAAGAAACATTCTTTCATTTGAAATCATCAACATTACAATAGCATACATCAATGTAGTGGGGAAATGGTCATTGTTTACTCATTAATCATCATTTTTACATACAACCACTCAGTATTTGGACCTGAAAATTTTTGAAGATGAATAATAGAGTATATTAAGCTTATTAAAATCATAAATACATCATGAGAATCTCTCCCAAGGAGTACAATAGCTCACCAAAAACGCCCTCCCTCAAGGAGCAAGAATATGCCTTCAAAACTGGAAATGGTTGAGAGAAAGTGTTGCACTAGAAGAAACCATGATCTGCCTTGTAGCTTACACCTGAAACAAATGAATCCATTAAAGATCCAAATGAAACGTCTGAATGGCCTTTCCAATTACTAACTTGGATGGGAATCTTTCACCCTCGAAATTGGCTAAGGCAAGAAACTAGTCATCCACTAGCTCTCCCTCTTCACAAATGCAATTGCAAATTCTAAAAATGATCAAAAGCTCTTGTCTTGGTTTATACCTGTATTTTATAAACATCCTTAGCCTTCTAAGGTTCCCAATCCATCCATAAACTCAATCCAATTTGAATTAGGGTAAGGGATGAAGATTTGCCATGTGTCTCACCTTCCCTAGACTTCCACCTTCCACCAATTCAAGTGGGGGTCTCTTTGGCTTCTCCAACTCCCATGAGCGCCCTCTTGGAGCCTATTTTTTGGGCTGACATGTCATAATGGTCAGATGTCAGAGGTCAGATCTGCAATTTTTCATATATGTCATAGATGCTCCATCATTGTTGTCATAGGAGCTAGGGAATCTAGCCCAAGTGTCCACAAGCTTCCAATTTGACTCTTCCTCTTCCATGGAGGTTACCAATCCATCCCAATTCGACCTAAGATGCTCAATTCCATGTGCATGACTTACCAACTCACCCAAGAATGTTCACCTTCTCATGAATTCGAATTGGCAAGAGAGAGATGCCATGTGTCCTTGAAAAATCAAGCTAGTGTGGGTCCCACATCCTCCATATGTCTTCAAAACCACTTGCCACCTAGAATTTCTCTTGAATTTCTTCATTCAACTTATTTATTAAATTCTTGAACCCTTATAATGTATAAACATCATTTATTAGCTTCCTTATTGCAATTCCAAATGTGCCCATCCAACCTAGGAAACTACTAGGATTGATGTGATTGTCAATTATTTGAATGGGGACATTTCAGTCCTCCCCACCCAAGATTGCTTGCCCTCAAGCAATCTCAATTTACCATGCTGAAAATGTGTTCCTCCTCTATCAGGTGGCCTTCTATGAGGAATGTCTCGTCAAAACATTTCTATTCCGGTGCTTCATGCTGTGGGAAGAAACTACCTGATTTGGATAGGTGTGTTGCCCTCTCACAACCCTTAGTACTCCTTTTGAATCTTGGAATTTCATTTTCGGAATTTGATAATTTACTGTATGCTCTCCTATTGAATACAACCAATGCACTCCCAAAACCACATTAGTATCAGCAACATCAACCACATAAAAACTATCAACAAAAGTATAGTTACCTACGGTGACTTGCACCTGTGGAATCCATGTTTTGCACTCCATTGTGTTGTGACCCGGAATGACAACTGTGAAGCCATCGAATGGTTCAATAGGTATATTCATCCTCTCCACCATGTCTGCATCAATGAAGTTATGTGTGGCTCCTCCATCTACCAAAACTGAAGTTCTTTGTCCTAGTACCACACCCTTGCATCGAATAGTGTGATATTGAGGTACTGCTGAAAGTACTGCCATTCTTACTTTGGTGGGTGAGGGATGCTTCACCTCTTGTTTCCCTTCTTATGCTGTAATATATCCCTCTTCTTGGGCTGAAGTATGTCCTTCTTCCTCCATTCCCCCTTCATACCCATCATCACAAAATACTTCAATGAATTGGGCCTTCCCTTAGCACATTTATGTCTTGGTGCCCATAGTTGGAAGCATGAGTAACACAATTTCTTCCTTCTGAGATATTCCTTGCTTAGCTCCTCTTTCTTATCCTTTCCCTATTCATCTTCTTTCCATGGCTACTTATCAGATGCATTTCTTTTCCAAGGTTTCTTTTCAATTATGAAGTCAGGCTTGGGAGGAAATCTCGTTCTAGTAAGCACATTTTGGAGATCCCTAGT
Source organism: Larix kaempferi (assembly GCA_027924585.1). Classification (NCBI taxonomy): domain Eukaryota; kingdom Viridiplantae; phylum Streptophyta; class Pinopsida; order Pinales; family Pinaceae; genus Larix; species Larix kaempferi. The sequence continues at coordinate 15,299,588 of BSBM01000050.1, read as the reverse complement.
CAAGCGCATTGCATCTTTTAATGTAGTTGGCTTGTGGGATTTGACCAAACCTTTTAAGGGTTCAACCAAACCTTCAATGAAAAGCAATAGCAACCTTCCCATAGATACATCAGCCACCTTGACTGATAATTTTTGAAAGCCCAACATATATTCAGTAGGGGTCCCAGTTTGCTTCAATTGAGCTAGTTCTTTGAAAGGCAATTCTGGATCTTTTTGTTCAAATCTCTCTAGTACCCTGCCAACAAATTCTCCATATGTTTTAACCTGATCATGACCCAAGGTTCTTAGGCCATGGAACCACCATTCATTAGCATCTCCTTCCAAGTGCAAAATAGCCATTTTTAATGCATCCTCTTCCAACATAGGATTCGGCTGAAAATACACATCTAATTTTTGCACCCAAGTATTAGCAGAATTTTGAGAAGAACCATCAAAAGTAGGAACTGACATTTTACTAATAGCACCATTTAATTCTTTTTTTTGGAATGGACTCCTATTTTCCTCCTTCCTTTTCATTCTATATACAACATCAATGTATTGACTAAATGGTAGACATATTTTACATTCTTCACTCAATGCATTCCATTCGTTTGCTAGTTTACTATAATCCACCTCAATATCAGGCTCTTCTTTGGGTGTGAGGAATGTAGGTGTAGTATTCATTTTTGTGCTTTGAAATTCATCAGGTCTATTATGACGTCCTGTACTTGAGAAAATATGCTCACCCATGTTCTTCTTTTCTCCTGAGTGTGAACCATTGTTATCTCCCATTCCTTTGCTTGCAAGTTGGCTACCCAACAATTCCAATCCTTTCATCAACTGTCTACTCATCTCTTGCATACCTATGGAAATTCCATCAAAAAAAGGTTTTAAGGCTACAACAAGTTCCTCCTTATGTCTTAAGTTTTCATCCTCCTCTCTACCCATGGTTTTAACAAAAGACTCTTCTTCTTCTACTACCTCTTCTTCAACAAAAACCTCTTCAACTACTGGTTCAAAGGGTGGTGGTTTATTCTTTTGAATTCTTGTTAAGACCATCAGGTGCCAAGAACATGCTCTGATACCACTTGTAATGTCCTTTTTTAAATTTTTTTATAAAAATGCCCAATTTTTCACTTTTTCTCAAATTTCGACCTTTGACTAGTTTTGATGCCTAGCTCCCAATTTTGCCCCAAATGATCCCAAATATTCTGAGAAGGTATGTGACTGATATTAGGACTTGAATATGATGTTCAGGGATTATATATTTCCACCAAAATACTTCTGCAAACTCTCTTAAGATTTTGGACCAAGTATGCAATTTTACTAGTAATTTGTGAAGCAAATCCCCCAGGGTAATGACTGAAATTGGCTTCCCAAATGCCTCCAAACCCATTCAAAATTCAGAACAGAGGTAGGGGATGTCTGAGGGACATTAATAAGATCTCATATGCACCATTAATCACTTATTAGGTCTTTTCTAACCTCCTCCCCAACAACAGCAAAAACCACTAGTTCGACCCTTGGGGAAATGGCACCAAATCTCTTCCAAATGCAAATAAACTGATTAAAATGACTTAAATGCTTAAGTGATGAACATGAAACTTGTAATATTCATTAATGGCTGTCCATTCATCATAAATATATTATATAAACATTCTTTCATTCGAAATCATCAACATTACAATAGCATACATCAATGTAGTGGGGAAATGCTCATTGTTTGCTCATTAATCATCATTTTTACATACAACCACTTGGTATTTCGACCTGAAAATTTTTGAAGATGAATAACAGAGTATATTAAGCTTATTAAAATCATAAATGCATCATGAGAAGCTCTCCCAAGGAGTACAATAGCTCACCAAAAATGCCCTCCCTCAAGGAGCAAGAATATGCCTTCAAAATTGGAAATGGTTGAGAAAAAGTGTTGCACTAGAAGAAACCATGATCTGCCCTGTAGATTACACCTACAACAAATGACTCCATTAAAGCTTCAAATGAAAGGTCTGAATGGCCTTTCCAATTACCAACTTGGATGGGAATCTTTCACCCTCGAAATTGGCTAAGGCAAGAAACTAGTCATCCACTAGCTCTCCCTCTTCACAAATGCACTTACAAATTCTAAAAATGATCAAAAGATATTCTCTTGGTTTATCCCTGTATTTTATAAACATACTTATCCTTCTAAGGTTCCCAATCCATCCATAAACTCAATCCAATTCAAATTAGGGTAAGGGATGAAGATTTGCCATGTGTCTCACCTTCCCTAGCCTTCCACCTTCCACCAATTCGAGTGGGGGTCTCTTTGGCTTATCCAACTCCCATGAGAACCCTCTTGGAGCCTATTTTTGGGGCTGACATGTCATAATGGTCAGATGTCAAAGGTCATATCTTCAATTTGTCATATATGTCATAGATGCTCCATCATTGTTGTCATAGGAGCTAAGGAATCTAGCCCAAGTGTCCACAAGCTTCCAATTTGACTCTTCCTCTTCCATGGAGGTTACCAATCCATCCCAATTCGACCTAATATTCTCAATGCCATGTGTATGACTTACCAACTCACCCAAGAATGTTCACCTTCTCATGAATTCGAATTGGCAAGAGAGAGATGCCATGTGTCCTTGAAAAATCAAGCTAGTTTGGGTCCCACATCCTCCATATGTCTTCAAAACCACTTGCCACCTAGAATTTCTCTTGAATTTCTTTATTCAACTTATTTATTAAATACTTGAACCCTTATAATGTATAAACATCATTTATTAGCTTCCTTATTGCAATTCCAAATGTGCCCATCCAACCTAGGAAACTAGTAGGATTGATGGGATTGTCTTCTATGCAATTATTTGAATGGGGACATTACAAGTTTCAGAGGTAGTCTTGTGTTTTGTTATACGTTATTATTAGATTTGTGTGTTAGATGATGTTTAAATATGTTAGATGTATATGTTAGATGATGTTAGGTAATGTTTACATGTGTATGTTAGGTGATGTTTGATGCGTATGTTAGATTATGTTAGCTAATTTCTTATGTGTATGTAAGATGGTGCTTATGTTTGTTAGGTGGTGGTGATGATGATGATGGTATGTTAGATGATGTTAGGTGATTTTAAATGTAATTACTAGATGCGTATCTTAGATTATGTTAGATGATATTAGATGTGAATGTTCGTGTTTGCTAGATGTGTATGTTAGATGTGATTGTTAGATGTGTACTATAAAAAACAAAGTTCTCCAATTTTATATTGTGTATAAACATCATGCATATTTATTTTGAAAAAATGTGAAAGGTGTTTATTAAAAAAAAACAATGATAACTTCTTCCTTACAGTGCCGTTGCTGTCATATTGTTATAAATAATGTAAACAATTTTGTGAACTTATATTATAAAATAAAATAGATAAATATTTGACATCTAATATCTTAATTATATTTGAATTAATTAATTATAAATTATTTTAATAATAAAATGCATTTCATTGTCCTATAACAAATATTTTTTTATACTAAGTTATCATGAACTTTTAATTTACATGTGCATCTAAATTTTACATGTAATTAAGCGAAAATCATAGTTAATCATAAAAATGTATTGTTATTATTACAACCTTAAAACATGTTTTAATTATATCATTATTAATAATAATGTCACTTCTATAACAATAAAACAACACAACAAAATGCTCTTACAATGCAAAATGAAAATAAATGATGTAAGATCAACTAAAACAATGATAAGCATGATACACACTTACTTATATTTTTACAATATAATCCCTATAAACCATATAAACCTTACCTATAAAATATATAACCCATAACAATCAATACTTCCTCACCATTATATACCAAAATACAAGCCATAATCCCTATAATAGATATAAAATCCTATTCTTATAATCCTAACCTCTACCTATTATAAATTATAATCACAACTCCCTAAAACCCTTAACCCATAAAATCCTTAATGTTAATACCCCTTATTTCCTATAAAACACAATTCCTAATTCAAAGCTATCATTTTGATTGCACATAATCTCAAATTAATTTTTTTTTTAAATATTAAGAGTCATTTATCCCTTTTGTGCTATTGATTTTGAAAACCGATGTATAATTATAGTTCAAAAATGGTAAAGCTGTAATTTTGAGTGCATATAATCTCAAAATAAATTATGTTATTCTTACCAATATTTTTTTATTATAACTTAAACGAATATTGTATTAATTTTTTTTTAAAACCGTGGCTAAGAGCCAAATCGGCCAGGAACAATGAGAAGTTCCAACAATTACAAAAATGTGAGGATCGTAATACTACAGTGCTGGAATGAACATGATCTTAATGTGGCCTCTTAATATGGAGAATGCGATCTGATGGCATCCGATGTGACTTTCAGTAGGCTACAAAAATTGATAATTCACGTTGAAGAAAAGGAAGAAACCGTGATTCCGTATTAATCATTGTCATTCATTGCTGAATAATATGGAGAATGTGATATGTTGGCATCCACTGAAACTTTCAGTAGGCTGCAAAAATTGAAAATTCACTTGAATAAAAAGGAGAAACTGTGACTCTATATTGATCAATGGCAATCGTTGTTGAAGGAGGTTTAAAATTAAAAAATTATTTGAATCTAATGTGCTGGGGGCGATGAGAACAGAGATAGCTTGCCTATTTTAAAAATCGAGTGCCCTGTTAAAAGTATTACGAAACATGATCATGGTATTTGGTGAAATTCACTGTCGTTGCTGGAAAATCTAAGAATCCCTTGGCTGAGGTTGGTGCCAACATTTGCTTCTTTGTCCGCTTCATTGTTTAAATTTCTTAAGATGTGGAAGGCCTTGAAATGAGCAAATGTACTTGCAATACGTTGAATGATTCGATTTAGAGTAAGGTTGCTGAGGTTGTTATTTGAATTGATGGCTCTGATAATTATCATAGAGTCTCCAAACACTTGTAAATTGTCGATCTTGTGCTCTTTGGCAATCTGGAAGCCTTTCAACAAGGCTAATGCTTCCGCTGTATTATTTGAGTAGATGCCTAAACCCCATCTGTACTTCAGTCTCATTGTTCCTCCACTTAGCCACAAGACTCCTCCAGCTCCTGCTGCGCTTGGATTTCTCTTGGAGGCAATGTCAAATTGTAAGTTGTCCATTGCTTGGTTATTTCTCCATGCTTGAAATTCATAGTTAGTTAGTCTGATTTTCCATGCTGGAGAGTGTCGCAGTTGGAGGATTTTTCTTGGACTAGGGAGGGTGACTCCCATCCAATTCATTCCATTCATGTTGAGCATTGCATCAGGCTTGTAATTGGAGGTTTTGAGAGATTCAATCAGCAGGCCTTTGGCTTTTCCCGCGATTTGCGTTGGAGTGTATTGCTTTTCCTGAAAGATGGCATTGTTTCTTGCGATCCATATTTTCCAACATATGTACTTGGGAATGGATATCCAAATGTGATGACAGGTTTTCTTTTTGGAAAGGGGAGAAGGATACATGGATTTCCAGTCCTTAAAGAGCTGGGTGATGGAGGTGAAGGAAGGCATTACATGGATTTCTAGACCTTAAGAACCATTTATTATTTGTATATTTTTTATATATAATATAAATTTTATTCGTATACTTTTATACTTGTTAATGTCGATTGGTTTGAAAATTTATATTAATTAAAATTCATTAATGATAAAATTATTTACATTTACTCTTAAAATGAATTATTATTTTTTATATTTAATTTTAAAAGTCGTTTAATTTGGAAACTTATATTAATCATAATTCATCAATGATAAATATGCCATGTTCAACTGTAATTAATTTGTAAATGATCTATACATTTCTAATTAATATTAAAATTCATTTATTACTTACTAGTTAATATTAAAATTCGTTATTACTTATATAATTTGTTATTGTATATTTTAAGATATTTTACATATTTATGCACATAGAATTTTTTATGCTCATTAGATATGCATAAATCATTCAACTTTTAAAACTAGTCAACTTACATATTAGTATAAAATGACTATTTTCATATTGTTATAAATTCATATTAAATATCGACACACATATGATACACACTGACCTATATTTTTTCAATATCGACACACATATGATGCCATAATAATGAGGCCACAATAATTCTAAAATTTACACTAAATATGCAACGAGATATAAATATCTTCAACTAAAATAAAATTATTTTCAATCAATCATTCCATACAATCACAAATTACTTGATAGAGAAACACATTACGCATCAAATTGATTGCTAACCAACTAAAATTGTTTAAAAACATTTGTTAATTAACTTTCTATTTCCATCATCACAAGATGAAAAGAAACAATATAATTAACAAATTAAAGATAACAATAATAAAATGATACATCAACATTGTAAATGATGAAATAAAACATGTACATATCACTCTTTGTTGCCATCGACCCGATTATCTTCCCCGTTTGGCATGATAACACTGTTGTTCTGAAAAATATGTTTTGATTAAGGTTGTGTCATAACCTATCCAACACATCCAAGTAAAAAAACACTTGGTTACAATGTTTTGGGAAAACATAAGACTCCTTAGTTTCATCCCACATCTTTCTAGAGTTGATACATATCAGCCCACTATCAACATATTCCTTTACATTATTCTGATCAAAGGTGTCCCACCACTTGAACCTAAACATAACACATTGGAAAGATGAGAAGTCCACTTGAATGATCTCTTGTATCTTTCTGATGTAACCTAACTTATCCCCTATTATGTTTTGATCGTAGTGGCTAGCACAAATAGATTGGTTGAACTCGACTTCCACTCCATAATCTCGTGTGGCACGTCCATCATCAACATCCTTGGTGCGAAAATGATGCCCATATTCCCACATATATGGGAACAAATGCACCTCTAAAAAGTGAACAAATGATGGTGTCATATGTCTAATAACTCGACCCTTAATATATAAACTATAACCTATCCAAGGTTATAGTTTGATTAAGGTTGTGTCATAACATATCCAACACATCCAGGTAAAAAACACTTGGTTACAATGTTTTGAGAAAACACAAGGTTCCTTAGTTTCATCCCACATTTTTTAGAGTTGATACATATCATCCCACTGTCACCATATTCCTTTACATTATTCTGATCAAAGGTGTCCCACCACTTGCACTTAAAAATAACACATTGGAAAGATGAGAAGTCCACTTGAATGATCTCTTGTATCTTTCTGACGTAACCTAACTTCCCACCTATTATGTTTTGATCGCAGTGGCTAACACACATGGATTGGTTGAACTCAACTTCTACTCAATAATCTTGTGTGGCACGTCCATCATCAACATCCTTGGAGCGAAAATGATGCCCATATGCCCACATATATGGGAACAAATGAACCTCTAAAAAGTGAACAAATGACGGTGTCATGTGTCTAATAACCCGACCCTTAATATATAAACTATAGATGTTATTATTCAAAGGTGCATTATAAAGTTAAAAAAATACACAAAGTTATTATTACCGAGTTGCTACACTTGATCCCTATGTTTAGTGCATCCTCTTTAGCAAGCAGGTAACAACCAGATGCACCATATTTCTCTCTTACTTGGTCAACAACCCAACTATTTGGAGAGATCATTGGCATATTTACTTTTAAGTGATCAGGATAATGCATGATTCTACTATTCAACCGTCTGAATTCTTTCATGTCAATGTCCCATTTCCTCCTCTTCTCTTCATACAATGTGACCCACGACTGTGTTTCATCCACATTGTAAAGAAAGAATTTATTGATGGCATCCATTTCTGAATTCGTTGTTGTATTCATGAAATCAAATTGACATATAGTACGTATGAGATCAAATATAGATTATGAAGTTCAGTGTGAATAGTTAATATGTAGAAATGTGACAAAATATAAGTGACTTACTCTTTATCATGTTCCTTTTTATGTTCGTTTGGAGTAGCTTCCCTTCCCTTTTGTCCTCATCTCTTTGGTTATCCCAAATCACTGCACCTGGTGTATGGTCGATTTTCTTGATGTAGTCACTATCATAATAGAACTACTCATATACTATGTACCCATCTTCCATAGATCCCTTGGGTTTTTCCCTTTGTCGAACAAATCCATTCAATTTTTTCATGTACCTCTCTAAGAAGAACATCCAATGACATGAGACCACCCCTGTTAATTCAACCTCGTCAATTGGGTGAATTAGAGGATGAACCTGCAAGTCCATGAAACTCGTCTGCAATTCCTTCTCAAACATAAAAACAATCTCAGATATCTCTTGACGCCATCATGGAATGCTATCCATATGAATCTCCTAATTTTGATGTGTTCCATCATACACATGCAGATAATTTAGATATGGCACATTGCAGGTCCTTGGGGAATTCATGGTTCACACACCCATGCACAAGAAAAGGATAATGACACTACAAAGTAAACACATAGAAGTTTAATTGCGTTTTAACTTGTGGGGTAAAAGATAAAGATAAAAAACAAAAACATTTTTTTAACATACATACCCTTAGAAGGTTCAAATGGTCATGTGATTTCAACCCTGACAAATGTTCATCTACAATGAAGCAACATCATAAAGTAGACCCATATAAAAAAGGCACCTTCACACCCATTATAACTTCCTTTGCCAAAGAAAGATCATGTTTTTTCAAAACCCATGTGACATGACCTTCTTTAAAAGAACAAGACGGGCCAGTCTCCTTTATTTTCTTGTCTTAGCCAATGCTTATTTTTAGTATTTGAAGAAATAAGATATTTCCTAACAACCAATGTGTCACTTTGTTTCGATGATATGTGCCTCCACAAAGAATATGAAATGCATTGGATATAGTAAGTGGACAATCTTAAGATGCTCCCAATATGGTAGCTCATAAAATATCGATTTCCTTGTCATCCCACTAGAATTTTCTCAACATAGGTGTCAAAGAATTTAGGATCATAAAACATATGTTCCCCATTTGAATCGAACATTTCCATAATTTCCTTCTCCTTCTCTCTGTCATATACCCTAACCCAATGATTCGGTGTCATGATTTTAAGCCTTTGGGTTCTCTTTGGTTTACCATTGAAAGCAAATATTGCTCTTCTATTAGGGTGGTATTCTAGGAGGAATACCCTACTCTTTGGAGTAGTCATACAATGAATTTCATAGGTGGTTGGACCACCTAGATTTCATAGAAAGTCCACAACATTTACATCCAAGATACCTTTTTGTTACAATACCTCCAATGTTATTGCATATAGAGCACGTTAGTGTTGAAGATCGATACAGTAGCACTGAATTAACTATGCCAAAAAATATTGTTATGAATATAAACAAATCAATCAACATTTTTACCAGAGAAAACTCCTAATCCTAGATAATCAATTTTTGTGTACATACATATTCCATACAACGTAAAACTCTTCTCTGTTGGGATGGGTCTTGATACATCATATACCTATATCCCTTCCCATAATTCCTTCAATTCATCTATCAATGGTTGTAGGTAGACATTCTTATTCTTCACTTGTCTTCTACAAGGGACTATAAGAGCCATCATAAGATGTTCATTCTTCACAAAAAACCATGGGGAGATATTGTTATTGATCACTACTACAGGATAAATAGAATAGTTAGTGTTTTGGAGGGAATATGGATTGAAGTCATCCATGGCTATTCTCAATTGAAGTCTCTGTACTTCATTCTTGAATTTATCGGGCTATGCATTCCCTATATGCTTCATGGCTATTGAATCTATTGGGATTGACATAAATCCTGACTCACTTTGGTGTGAGGCATGCCATCCCTACAACATAGCTAATTATTTGCAACGAAAGAGCCCTTGAATCCATGGGATTATAGGAAGGTGTCTCAACATATTATGAGGAGAACCATGTGATTTACCCTTGTTTCTTGATTTATAGTACTTGTCATTGTAATACCCCCATTTTGACCCTTAGGATATTTTGGGCTATAATGTAAATATTGTATGCATATTATGTATGATTCCTCGTGGAGCTCAAGGCCAAGGCCCCGCTAGTGAACGCTCAACCTTGAAGAGGCAATTATTTGGTATTATGTTACCCATGTGCTAGTAAGCCATGGAAATTGTAAATATGCATTTTAATAGAAATGGCCACAACTATCTATGCAATGCAACAAGAGATGGGGGCATGATGTTTACAAGGAATTGGGAGGGAAATATTCAAACCCTTGAGCCAATCAAGTCAAGCCAAGTGTCAATGAGAGAACCCATCAACCCTCAACTACCCATGTTGACTTTTGTGCCCAATCATTCATTTCTCCCAAGAGTTGGTTGAGGTAGTTAATGCCTTGGGGAATGGAGAGGTATGGCTGTCCAAATTCGGGTATGGGCAAGCCACCCTTCATAGAAATTTGTGTTTGTCTTCTTGGGCAAGAAAAAGAGCCACGAAATTGCTCCCCAAGCCATTATTCACATCAGTTTTCTCTCTCATGAGTTTGGAGCTTCCTGGCATTTTCCTCCACGTTTTTTTTTGTTTTTGTTGTTTTCTAGTTGGGAGAAGGGCGTTGTTATGTTGCAGAACCGTGGGGAAGGAAGGGGAAATCGATTTGGGGTCCATAGAGGTTTTTTTGGCCCACTAAATGCTTACATATCTGTGGGAGAAATCATTTTCTTCCCTATGGTCGATTTTCCCTCTCACAAATCCATTTTTGGTGTGGCCACGTTTTGGGGAAAACCCATGTCCATCTAGTTTCTAAGTCCCATTGCTGAAAATGTGTTTCCAAGACCATATCTGAGTTTTGTGTGTAAGAGAATGTTGGGGTTGAGATGGGTATCCATTGCTTTGGGTTGTGTTGAGATTGAGAGTCCCCTTTTCCTTGTAGATATCATGCCCAGCTCGGGGGTGGTCTCTGAGTGCTGAAAGAATATAGTCTGGGAAGAGAACTATGGTTGGGTGGAATGTTGCAACGACATAGCTAGTTGCTTGGGACCATTTCAAAATAAAGATAAGTATTTTTATATCTATGTGTTTTACCTCTGCAATGTTTTAAATTGATTTTTGTTATTGATATGCCGAATGCATAAGAAATGTGTGTGGATGAGGTTTATTTCCGTTGTGCATTTTTGATTGATTTGCATCTGCACACATTGGTTTTATTTGTATGAATCTAATGAAATGGGATGAGTTGTCTAAAAGCCCAGATTTTAATGCCATGTTCCCTTCTTTGCATTGGATAGATGGGAGGGGAGGTGATAGTCATGCCCACATTTCGGACATATCTCTTTGTCTGCATATTCACCTCGATATAGAATACAACCATTCGGACACGCATGATATGATATGTACTCAACACCCAACATTTTCAACATTTGCTTTTCCTTTTTGTAGATACTGGGCAAGAAATTATCACTCGAAAGTACTTTATCTTTGAATAACCTATAGTTAGTGGGCAATAGAAATGTACAATGTCAATTAATGTTCATAAAATCCACCATTTTCAATGTTAATTGTGTGATGAGATTCCTCATAATATAAGGGACTTGATGGTTAGTTACCTCAAAAGTGTCGAGAAACATGTGTTTTACATGCCATACATTGCTTTCAAGTTGTATAGTAACATTGTTGTCCCAAACAAGGTAGAATTTGACTGGCCAGGTTCAAAGAGAGGGATGGTGGAAGCAGATTTAAGGCTTTCGAAGAAGGTATAAGTGATATTAGCATCATCCCAGATTCCCATAGCTCATCATCCTAGAATGCATCTAAAAAAATTGCATCGTTGGGACCTGTATCTCGTAAGTAGTCATCCATACCAACCTCTATTTCATTACCTCCATTGCCAACATGTGAAGAACTTTTATTAGTGTAGGAATTCCTAATTGATGGGAATTGAATAGGTCGTTGATTCAACCATGCTTGGTATGCTTCATCTCCAGGTTGGGCTCTTTTTGTAGCCTTCTCTCAATTTGAAATTGTAGTGGAGTGCAACGGAATATGGTAAATAGGTCACTCATCATCAACATCCTGATTTCAAAATATTGAACATTACATTGATGATATTAGTAAGCACAATACAATTGGTTTGTTCCAACATTATACCAAACAATTATTATAGAAGCATGGGATTTTTTTGCAATAGTAAATGTCAACCACAAGCAATTCATAAGACACAAGTTGAAATTGAGCAATACATTTACATTAATCCCATTGAAAATAATAAAATACAATTAATCAATGATTTTTGTCTTATCCCCCTTGGTACGTCTAAAGGTGGTCCCAATGCAAGGCATCTTTAATGATTGGTTGGTGGTCTATGAAAGTTATAGTCTATTAACAATTCGTCACTAGGAGACAAACTATGTATTGCATGTACAACAAAAAATCTGGATGCCTTCCTTTTCATAAAGAACTCATGGTCATTGGGGTGTTCCTCAAATGAACAATCTACAGAAAATAAAGAGCACCTAGAACTATTTATGAACCCCGCAATGTTCCCATGAGTGTGTGGATGACCATCGATATACAACAAGTTCTTCCCATTAAATTTTCCAGAAGCATAACCATTCATGCACATATTGTACATGGAAATGCTATGTTTGTATGTAACAATATTCAAGTAATCGAATCGACAATAATTAGGACCACAAAATGGCATAAGTGCTACTGACCATTTGGGAGGAACAAGTACATGTGAAAGGATAAACAACCTAATATTTCCAGCATCTATCTTAGACTTGGTAATCATAAAATTATTATCACAAAAGGACAATTCAATTCCAACATCAGGATTAGGAAGAGAAGACGGCCAAGCACCGTACAAAATGCAGTAGTAACAAGTTTGGTATTTAATTTGCAAATGCACAGGAAGAGAGAAGTCATTTCTACCCTCCAACAATTGGACCGACCTTGGTGTGTACATGGACATTTTTTCTCTCAACCCATACAACTTTTTGGATCTCCTAGTAGAGATGTTTTGGGTGGTATTGATATCATACTTTGGATCACTAGAACTTTCAATTCAATGAACAAAAGTAGAGAGGTTGATCAATTTAGTATGAAGCATAGTTGTTTTGGCTTCCAAATTTTCAAAAAATGAGCATAGGGAAGTGTTCCTACGTGTCTTTTCTATATCATATATTGGATTTTTTACTATAGTAGGATATATTAGACCATCAACATTGGGTAGTTGATCATTAGTATAATGGGTTAGTGTGACACACCGAGGGTTCTCCTTCAACCCTTGACATTTTGAATAACCATATACTACTGGGTGTCATAAAAGAGATCCATCTCACGACGAATTACTGTCAATGACCTAGGATTGTGGCTAGAAGATGGCATGTTGCAATTAACGGGATAAAGCGGCTTGTCCATTTTCAACTACCAACTTCTTGTGGTATCTTGGTCCTGATAAGAGCTTGCGACGTTTTTCAACTGGTCGAATATTTTGTGCATCCAAACTCGATCCCGAATCAGGATCTTGCAAAATTGAATACATTGTTATTCAGATTCACATGGATAAATAATATAAATTCAATTAGATAATCAAAATATAAATAAAATATGAACTTATTGGAGATGGAAAGGGATAACTCGATGAACTTTGAACAATATGGAATGAGCTGGAATTTGAAGAATTGGCTATTTGATATTATAACATTTTCTCCCTGCATTCGAGCCAAATCAACAATCAATACATGTCTACAGACCTAAAATAAATTTTGAGAACCATATCACAATCTAACTTCCAATATAGTTTTGGAACCATTTTTTAATAATAATGTGAGTTTAAGCAGCATATGTGTAATATGAAGTATTGTAATTGATGTGGTTGAATCCTAAAAGAACTTTTGATAAGAATATATCATTTTAAGTTCAAACATACATTCATAGGGATTTTTAATTACTCCGGTGCACCTTAATAATACAAATGCATTGATGCGTCCCGAGTAACTAAATGCACTGATGCGACTAAAACACTTCTGCACCTTCTTGAAACATCCGCAAAAGAAAATATCTGCTATATTTGATAGCAGTTATTTAACTTTGCATTTTTCAGTATTATTGACATCAGTGCACTTAAAATTATAAGCGCACTAGTGCAATCATAGTTTTCATACGCATTGATGAATGCATTTTTTTTATTTCTCTATTGTATGCCAATATGGTGTGTTATAAAAAATATAGCGCACTAGTGCATGAATATATTACTAGTGCACTAATTTTCCGGAAAAAATTAAACAACAATATATGGGAACGATGTGTTTTCTGCTACGCCGCACCAGTGTGCCTATATATACAAGTGCACTGATGTGCGAAAAATAAAAATAATGCACAATTTTTTTCCCATTAACTGAAAAAGGAGTGGAAAATTCTTTTTCAAAAAAACTAATTTCATAAAGTGCTAAAAAAACTAATCATTATTTCATTTTTTTGCCAAAATTTCAAGGGGAGAGTTTTGCAAGAGAGACTTATCGGGGAGGAGTTTGGAGCAACGAGATTATACTGAAGATTGGAATTTGTAAGGTATGGTGAATCACAAAAGACTCTTCATAATATAAATTTCAAGCATGTAAATTCTTACTATTGATCTCAATACATGATTTATTTATTTTCCTATTAAGATTTAAAATAAATTCAGGAAAAAAAAAATTTCATAGTTACCTTCAACGCTGGAACCCTTGCTTTCTTGATGCTTCCTTTCAAGTTTTATGTGGCCACAATATTTCACACTAGGGTTTAACTCCCTCTATTATTTCACAATTCAAGTTTTTCTTTCTAGGCATTTTAGATTTAATGGGTTTGTTGTTTTATATATAAGTCATTGGGTGCAATGGGACCACTTATTGCATCATATCCAAAACCTTATCCTTGTCAAAATTTTTTTCTTAAAAACACTATTGCAGTTTTCAGTGAAATCGTTTCCATATAACACACTAGTGTGCTTCCAATATAAGTGCAATGAAGGAACAATCATAGGTGTGGAGAGAACTTAATAGCGGAATGATTGGATTAGTTTCGGGTTATCAATTATCATTTTTTTATTTAAACCATTTTTAAGTGTTGGTTGGGAGTTAGTCTTCGATCTTGATTTGATCCTTTGTGAGAGGTCATCGACCCACATACAAACATTAGCTTGTTGTCGGAATGGACCTCTCGTTAAATACGCTTTCCCGAGGACACTCACCTAGGATGGAACCAAGGAGGGAGCCAGTTATCCACCCACTCGAAATTGGTTCTGGCTAACAGTAGTCAATAAAAAAGGAAAGAAATTTATTGCTCAAGGATGCCTCCTATTTTACCTATTCTTTATAATGGGGGTTCATTCAAGATGTCCTTTTCTTGATCGACGGGGCGCCAAGCTTAAGCTCGATCTTAATCTCACCTAGTTAACCAACCATGCCTTTCATTTCCATAAAGCTACGAGGAAAGAGATCGACATACTGACATTTCTTAAATGATTGATTTATTTTTTGTAAATGACGTGTTCAACTATGATGCACCAGACACTTTGTAAACGCATCGGGGCGTTTGTATTCTTAAAGTGCACAAAGATGGAAGACTATTTTAGTGGAAGATATGTAATTTATTTGTATAATATAGTTAATAGCCTCTCTATTTAATGGTCCATGTTTTTTATTGATAGAAAATGTGCTATAAGAGTTCAATGAGCAATAATTCTAATCAGCATGATGGGAGCACATCCAAAAATGTGAAAAATGCAAGTTCTTTGTAATTTATGTATTAAATTAGTATGTTTGAATTATATGCAAGTTTAAGTAATATGTATTGATTAATGTGTGTCATGCAGAGGCAAAAAATGAGGAAGTTCAATAATATTCTTTGCAATCTAAGCACATAAAATTGTAAAACCTTGATGAAAAGGTTGTATATGGATGAATCAGGCAAATAAAAAAACAATCAATATGATTTTTTTCTTGAATTTTTAGTAATACCGTAGTTAAGAATATTCACTAACATGTTTTAAACAATCTATTTCCCATTTGTTGAATGTTCTGCAGAGACTGACATCAACATAAAGGAATACCATCATAAGAAAAAACAAATTATGAAAGATGTAAATGATGATGAATTGGTCCTTAGCTCATATGGAGTGGCGTTGGATGTTAATGAAAGGGGAAAAAACTTTTATAAAACTGAGAGATATAGTGGAAAGAACGTACATACATACTTTCTATTTACAGTACATAAATCATTCCAATGATTCAAATATTCAGGTTATATCTAAACTATGAGAGGCATTTCCAGAGCAATGGTCAATGAAACTTGTCAGACTTGCAATAGCAAAAACATACAACAACAAAAAATAATCATTTAAAAAGTAATATTCCTAAACATGTTTTTATAGAATATGTATATATTACTACAAAGCAGTCCTTTATTAATATTAATTCTGCTATATTTACTTTTAATATCAGTATAAAAATAGTTTAATATCATTTTAATTTCCAGGAAGATTATGAAAATCCCATAAAATGAACGAGTTGATATATGAAATATGTCAGATGTCCAAAAAAGTGTACAAGGAGATGGTCAAAGAAATAGACATAATTGCATCACAGGAAGATCCATCTCAACAACATCATGCTTCAAATTTATGGAATCATTGAATTTTTTTATTATGTAGATATAATTAATTAATTTAACATTAAATACTAATTTTCAATTGTTTTGTTGCAAAAAAAAACAAAATGGAACCCATTCAACACATAAGATAGGACGATAAGGAAAAAAATGTTGATATTGTGAGTAATTGTGATTTCCTTATAATAACTTAAGATTTCATATTGGTTATGATCTTTATATATTTCTTTTTTTTACATCAGCCATCCTTGGATGTCTTCAAATAGGTGTTAAAATACAAAAAAGAGTCATAAGAAGAATTGATTGACAATGGGTTAAGTATGGGTTGTGAGTATATGTTGGCATATCAAAAACTAATTGTGGAAATTGTAAGTATCTATGTTAAGGCGATTCAAGCTTTCACAACTATCTAAATGATCCATTATCCTTTTGGATTTTTACGGACATTTCGAGTAGAAACCCTGCTCATATTTAGGGCATCATACTAAGAAGATGAGTATGCTTCTGCTCGAAACGTTGGTTACAAATTCAAGATGTAGTAAAAATCCGAAAGGATAATGGATCAAGTATCTATGTTGTTTTACTTCTCTCATTTTATAATTAATGGAAAAAAATCATTTGTATTAAATCTATGATTTGTTATGGGGTATAAAACTTGTAGGAAAGTATGGAGTGGAGCCCATAGAAGAGTTGTTGAGACAAGGAAAGATATTTGGTTTTGAAAGAATGTGTATCATTCAAGACTCAATTCTTTCTATGGTACGCTTTTCAATTTACATTAACGTATATTATCTATTTTAATTTTCATTATTCCCACCAATGTAGATACAATCATTACACTTTATTTTTATGTTTGTAGTTGGAAGTTGAAGATGAGGAACAAAATTGAGGCAATAAATGTTACACCTAAAATCATCCCATCATCAGTTTTAGTGTATACATCCTTGAAGTTACCCTGATTGAGTGATTGACTTGGAAGGATTTGTACACATTTCTGCTAGGTTTTGAGAGGTCGTCGCAGGCTGCACTCTTGCAACCTGCGATGTCGCACCTTGCTCCATTACAGGGTGCGACGAAGTCAGTTAGATGGAAAAAATAGCTTCTTCGAGTTCTTTCTCAAAGCTTGCTGACTTGGGACCCTATCCTTGACCTCTTAGGAGAGTTGGCATTCGATTCCAAACACTTTGGAAAGATCCCTTAAGCCTCTCCTATCATATCTCAACCTATCTTATCCACTTAGTCCTATTTAAATGAAGCTCACTCCCATTCTAAGGGGAGGAATTCTATGGTATTCTCACATTGATGAAATCAAGCCCAATAGGCCTAAAACTCTAGCTTAGGGAACATTCACTTCTTTCTTGGAGCTTTGGCATGGCTTGTTGGAAGGAGCTTGCGACGTTAAGGCGATGGTTGTAATATTCTTTTCTATTGTACTCCTCAATCTTCAATACAGTTAATATAATTGCTTTCCATAAATGTTGTCTCCTTTGAATATGTTTAGAGCTTTCCTCCTTAGCTGTTAGCTTAGATCTATCATATGAGATACATGCTTTCACTTCTCGTGGTCTGTCACATGTTCAACAGGGTTTAGCTACTTGCGATCTGGTAGCGCTGGAGCATTGGATCAACGAAGGAGAAAGGGATCTACGAATATAAGGTAAATGATCTACTCTTACATTCGTATTTCTATATGATCTAGGAAAGTATTTTATGTTCTGTCTTATTTGTTCTAGACTTACATTGAGCTAGGGAGATCTAGCCTTGAGTCCGCTCTCGGTAGATTGTCCGATAAACAAATCTGGCGACCATACTGGGGAAGAATGTCTGATTCTGTAATTGCCTGAGAGTCATTTTCAGTTGATTGCTTGACACAAGCCTTCCATTTGTCATTTGCTTCGTGAGTTGATTTCACTATCAGATCTTTGTCTTGAAGACTCTGATCTGCTTCCTCTGAGTTTATACTACTCATTTCCAGACCATTCCATAGTTCATTGCTTGGAGATCTGATTCATTTTTGGGATTAGATCTCGCCTGTCGCACCTAGTTAGTGGAAACAGAGTGACACTGTGTCATTTCTGGCCTCTGTTCTTTACCTCTTAGTCACTTGTCCCGGCCTTTTCATTGGTATACTGTGACGTTGTAGCACTTCTCGCATTGGTGAACTGCGACGTCACACTGTGTACAAGCACAGAGTGCGTCGATTTGTCAAAATTTGGCATGTAGGCATCCCCTCTCCATTTTTCAATCTGAGCTTTGGTTTGCTGTATGAGCTCCCTCTGTGTTGCAAGATCCAGCCAGAGATCCCATTCCTTGATTCGTGTATTGAGTGTTCGGTTATTTGGATTGATTTTGGGTTCCATCTTGGACAAGTCTGAGGACCGGTAGTGGTGGATGCTCTTGCCTCCTCCACCTTCATCCGCTCACCCTTGCATTCCCTTCCTTCCCTCCCTGATCTGATCATTGCATTAGATCAGCCTCCAGACTTCATTTACATTATTTTTTGAGCTTTGCTTGCTTGGTTTGCTTGCTACTGTTTGATTTTGAGTTAAGTGTGTCTTTCAGCTTGATTGAGTGCTTGTCTTTTCTTGAGTTTTCTGAGTGTACCAAGTGTTGCAAGTAGTGTTTTCTTTTCGTTCATTTAGATCTGAAAGCTTAATTGTTATCAAGTTTATTCTTTGATGCATCCATTGAAAAGTTAAAAGTGCTTCTTTCCCATCATTTCTTGAGTGTTTTTGAAGAAAATCGTTCTTGCATTGGAATGTTTCGTTTATCAATATTTTGGAAAGTTGAATGAATGTATAATCATTTGTGTTTTTCTTGAATTATGAATCGCTCATCTTCTTGAAAGACTCAAGCTACACTTCCAATTTTGCAAAAGTATTTCCATGTTAGGGAAAGATAGGTGCATTTTTTATTTTTCATTTCTTTTGGGCCATTGAAAGTGAAATTGAAAAGCTTGCATACTCCATCTTAGAATTCTCTCTTTTCATTACCTAATATCATTTTCGTTTTGAAAAGAAAAAGAAAAAAATGTTGTGATTTGGGTCAGTAATGTTGTGATTTTATGTTTCGCAAAAATGAAAAGAATACTTTCATAGTCAAACTTGTTTGAATTGGGAACTGTTGCATTGTGTTGTTTTGGCAATCTTGTCGGAAAGAAAAAGATTTCTCCTTCCCATAGCTAGAATTCATTGAAAGAAAATAATATTCTGTGCATGTAGCTAGGACTTGCATTATGCTTCCGATTATGTACTCACCTCATGCATTCGCCTAACCGTCTAGATAAAATTAACGGTTGAACTAGGTAAAATTTTATAGCAACTTGTGTGTAAGTTAGAGACGTGTTCCGGCGTCGTTAAGCGTGGCAGCTGTTGTTATTTTTCAGCACTGTATCCTGGGGGTATTGTAGTCTTCCACGTACTTATCGGTATATCGAGCTCCTTCATGTACCCACCAAGTACCATAATCCGTACTTGGCATATATCGAAGGGTGTATCACGTACTTGGTAGTATATCGGAAGGTCTCTTGCTGAACGGTTGTGCATTAGACAACACCACTATGGATTTGAGCTCCCACGTACCTTGCGTATATCGAGAGACACCACTAGGATTCCTGAAACCAACTGAGTTAACCATTTGGCCGTCTTGGCAAAGCAATACACCAAGAACAGCACTCGGGGAGATTAGCACGCACGTACTGTCCAGGTAATCGGGAATGCAGGAAAGGGTATGGTCCCAATCCTCCTTGTCGCGTCATATTGTTGGACCCTGCAGTATATCGCGGTTTGCGATGCCTTGATAATCCCGTGAGGTTCCAGACTTTGAATCCACTCTGTCACATAAGTCTGCTTGTTGCCTTAGTTTGAGTAGGTTTTTATGGTCTGCTTTTCTTTTTTTAGCTTACCCTTAGGAGAAACGCTGTTTCAGTCACTCTGGCTGATTTTCTTGACGCTCTAGTGGATTTTCCTTGGAGAAGGTCCCGTAGGATCTTAAAATTATCACCCGAATATCCCCTTAATCCGGAGATTATTTCGAGGGTAAGAATGGATCAGCGTAACACGGTCATAGTTACTGAAGTGGAAAACCCCACTCTGAATATTGGAGGACATTTGTTTCCACAAACTCCTCCGGACTCACCTGCCTCTCATCCCCCGCAAGATGAAGGAGAACAAGTCCCCACTTCGCAATATCTTCCTCTCGTCATGCCGGGAGAACCTGGATCGTTGGAATGGATAAACCAACCCCAGGACGACCCCACAGCAGTTGTTGGTCCTTCAGCAGCCTGCTGGACATCTTCTACCGGTCACCCAGTGGCTCATTTTTCCATCACATCACCGCCCAACTGGACTACTCCAGAGCTCTCTAGACCCTTCTACATGCCCGAACCCACCGAAATCTTTGCACCCATTCAAGAACGCTTGGATCGGTTACGTATTAAGGGTAATGAACTTCAAAGACAAAGTCTCGAGCAACGGCCTAGGTATAGAGATACCTCAATTCATCCGATATCTTATGGTTCACCCGAACCATCTTCCCACCACGCAACCATCAATGAGACTGGTCACCCCTCACAAGAGTCCAGCCCTGCACTTCAAGCGAACCAAGCGGTGGAAGGACAATAGTCCAACACACCTGTTACTACCACAGTTACTTTACCAGCTCCTCCCGCACCTCAAAATTCAAGGGGAGGATATTCCATTCCCACGGATTATCTCATTGGTAACATTATTACTACGGTAGCTAATCAACAACCTACGTTGGTTCAACCTTTGACTAATGGTCAATCTATCATGGTTGGGGGGCAATCCCCATTTCCTACCCAGAACATGGCCGGCGGAATCCCCAACGGACCTCCCGTTGGAACTTCTCAACCCGCTAGACCATCCACCGTGGGATTATCTCATGTTGGGGGGCCATCCAATGTAACTCAACCCTCATGGAGTCAAGCGTATCCAGGTTCCATTAACCTTGCGCCGGGTCAATCTAATCCCGGAAGTGCGCCATACGAGATACCTTATCCTGGAAACCCATAAACTCTATGGGGGCAACATCCTGTTTTACAACATGGACCCCAACCAACTATCCCTCACGCACCACCACCCCCGATTGGTCCACCCCCACCTCCTACCAGACGCGGTGGGCCCCCACCTAACTTTGGAGGAGGTGGACCTTTACCTTCTGGTGGAGGTCCAACCCATTCTACCAACAACGGCCCCCACCCTTCCGGCGAGGGAGGGAATGGTCCACCACCCCCCCAGGCAGAGGCGGAAAAGGACCACCCTATTATGGTGGGGGAGGACATTTCCCTTCGGGTGGTGGAGGTGGTCCCCCACCCCCTCCAGGAGGGGGTGATGGCGGGTCTAATTATTATGGTGGTGGTGGTGGTGGAGGCCCTCATCCCTCCGGCGATGGAGGTGGTGGGTGCCCCCATCCTTCTGGCGGTGGAGGTGGTTCGCCACCCCCTCTAGGTGGAGGTGATGGTGGAGGCGATGGTGGCCCACCTTATTATGGTTATGGACCTACACCTCCCCCTGGCGGTGGTGGTGGGCCTCCACCTCCTCCCGGTGGTGGAGGTGGAACCCCACCTTATTGGAACGGACCACCTTATGGTGGCAGACCCCCTTACGGTCCGGGCGGCACACCCCCCTATGGTTAGTTTCTCCCATGGTCACCTTTTAATCAGTCGATATGGGGTCCTACCGGTCCTTACATGCCTTATCAGTATTATCAGTATCCGCAGCCTAATTAATAGCTGCCCTTTTTGGCTACTTTGGACCTACCCGATCTATCTCGACTGACGAACGACCCCATCTACCACGGAACTAACTGCCCCCGATTCCGGTGAAACTTCCATCGCATATCCCCAAGTTTGATGGCAAGCCGGACGAGGATCCTAAACACCATGTGATGACATACCACTTGTGGTGTTCATCCAACTCTCTGATGGATGACTCGATCCGTCTAAGGTTATTTCAACGGAATCTCATTGGTTCTGCTGCAAAGTGGTATATTGAACTACCACCTCATTGTTTTCATGATTTTGGTTCTCTTGCTATGAACTTCTTGACTCATTTCCAACTGCCTATACGATACGAAACTGGTACGGACCTTCTCACCTCTCTCCATCAGAATACCGCTACTCATATCTCTACTCACATACATGAGTGGCGAAGGAGAAGACATTTGATTAAGGCTCCCATTCCCGATCAACTCCTAGCAGATTGGTTCACGAAGTCCATCATCCCTCACATAGCTCGAGATGTCACCATGGGTGGTGCTGTCACTGAAGAGCAAGCTATTGCTCGTTCCCATTACTTAGACTTAGTCTACGCTCAATCGAGCACGCTGTTTGAGATTCTTCCCAACGCACCCCATGACACTTATGACCCCATGACACTTCTAACACTGTCGGATCATCAAACCTCCATGGTTCCTCCCCATTACCAACTCAGGCTAGTCACAACACCACCAAATCAACCATTCCTGCTGTAACTGAAGAGGTGAATTCTGTCCAATCAGCTTCATCTCAGAAGTCCGACGGCAAGAAGAAGAACAAAGGGAAACCTAAGAAATATTCTGCCCAGCAGGAACAAAAGAGCACTCTCGACGACACCAAATAGAAACGGAAGCTAAAATATCCTTGTTTACTGTGTGGAGATGATCACTTCTCCAAAGAGTGTCCCCGTAGAGATGAAGTTCAAAAGTTTCTTAGGGGTAAACCGCCTCCCGCAGTCCTCAATGATCCGTTTCCCACTCAAAATTAGCAAATGATTGCTCAACCCCCCCAGCCCAGGGGGAACCATCCAATACCATGCATGTTCTCATGGTGCGTAACTAAACGATCAATTTGAACACTCGCTCGCGATCGTACAACTCGATCTTTTTGAAAGAACCCGTTGGAAGCAATGCTGAAAAAACTTCCAACTCTATACCTGATGTCGTTGTACCGTCAACCTCTCTCACCATTGAGAAGCCATCTTTAGATTCGATATTTCGACTGCCCAAGAGCACGATTCGAAAAGACGTTTTCAATCCTAATGCTCGGGCAGCACAAAATTACAATATCGTGGAAGACTTGGCACAAGCTCCTTGCGCCATGTCCACGCTGGAATTTTTGCAGAATTGTCCCAATCAACGCAAAACTCTCCTCGCAACAATCGATGCAGTTGACCCTGATTCTTTGAATACCATCATGTTTCGACTTGACTACTTCAAGCCGAGGCTTTCCCATCAGCTTGCATTCCAAGTAGCTACAAACATTGCTAGGAAAATTTTCCATCGCTCCATTTTGGACGAAGGTGCCTCTATTTTTGTCATGTCGATCGCCTGTTGGAGAGCCATCGGCTCTCCCGAATTGAATCATTCTCCTACCACGTTGAAAGCATTCGACGGGCGTGGCTTTCAACCTCATGGGATCCTACAAGCTCTCGCAGTTGAGTTGGGTGGAAAGACTGTAACCATTAATGTGGAAGTGGTCTCGGCCCCAATAGATTATAATCTCTTGCTTGGTCGCAATTGGTTTTACGCCATGCAGGTGGTAGCCTCTTTAGTCTTCCACATAGTACAATTCCCCCACCAAGGATGAATTGTTACTATTGACCAACTAGATTTTTGCACACCAGACACTACTGCTCATCCTGGTGACCATGTTCCTTCCATTGGACAAACGTCCAAACAGTATGAGAGTATAGGGGTTGGCCTTTTGAAAGATTCATCTCTCATGGGAATTTTTCCAATTTTGGACCCCCTAATCATTTGCCTTAGTGAACATGATCTCCGTAGAGATTCCATCTCACTCCACTGATACTTGGCTTGCACCTGACAAAGCCTCAACACACCTGATTGGAAATGTGATGCCTCTTTCACCCACTGAATGTATTTACGAGGCTATCCAATCAGCACCGGAGGACCACTTAACTTTGGCCTCCCCATCCTATTCTCTGCAATGGGCATCCTATTTACCTGATCTCTTACTTCAGACTTTTCAGTCAGATGAGTCCATCATGGAATTTATGAATGTTGATGATGGTCCATGGGATGACCTCCACCATAAGTTGTCTTTTCTCCCCCCATTGGAGTACATAGAGAACAACATTAGCGCCATCTTTTCACCGGATATCTACCCGTTCCCCCAGTTCCCCATACTTACATGTCTTTCGAACACTGAGGGTAACTTGGCCAACATTGATCCTACCACCCCGATAGACATCTCAGTAAAACCTGGTGTAGTGGAACACATTCGCATAGGCCAGAAGTGTTCCCCTGAAGAAATAGCTATGGGTACGGCCTTATTCAAGCGATTTCGAGACGTATTCGCTTAGTCCTTTGAGAAGATGCCTGGGATAGACCCTGCTATTGTTTCTCATGAATAAAAACCTATCCCAACATCAAACCTGTACGTCAAAATTTGTGACCGGTACACCCCCGAAAGACTCCAGCGATCAAGGTAGAGATTGAAAAACTCTTAAAGGCTGGTTTCATTTATCCTGTCCCGTTGACGGATTGGGTCTCAAACGTTGTCCCTGTGAACAAAAAGCAGGGCACCATTCGTGTATGTGTCGATTATCAGGATCTTAACAAGGCTTGTCCAAAGGACAACTACCCGACCCCATTCATTGACCAGATTATCGACAATTGTGCTGGAAGTGTCATCTTTTCATTCATGGATGGCTTTTGTGGTTACAACCAGATTGAGATCAACCCAGCCGACCAACATAAGATGGATTTCATCTGTCCTTGGGGGACGTTTACATATCGCAAACTCCCGTTTGGCCTTAAAAATGTTGGCGCCACGTTCTAGCAAGCCATGTCATATGCCTTCGATGATATTAAGGACTTTGTGGAACCTTACCTGGACGATCTCCCTGCTCATTCAAAGCAGCGTGAGTTCCACATGGATCATCTGACGGCCATTTTCCTCAGATGCAGAAGATACAATATCCGTCTAAATCCTCATAAGTGTATCTTTTGCGTTGAATCTGGATGCCTCTTAGGATTTATCGTCTCGAACGATGGGATCTGCATCGATCCCTTAAAGGTGGAGGCTATTTTCAACCTACCACCTCCAACGGATGTGACAGGACTTCAAAGTCTCCAAGGGAAGGAGACTTATTTACGGCGTTTTGTTTGCAACTTCGCGGAAAAGACTAAGGGGTATATGAGATTGCTTAAGAAGGACGTCTCGTTCATTTGGGATGATCAAGCGCAGAAATCCTTTGACAACATCAAACATGCCATCACGCATGCCCTCGTAATCCAACCGCCAAATTATTTCCGACATTACATCTTATATCTCGCCGCTTCTGCTACCACTATTGCCATGGTTTTGGTATAGGAAGATCAAAACACCCAGGAACATGTAATATACTATGCAAATAAGGGTCTCACTGACACTGAAACTAGATATTCACATCTCAAAAAACTCGCTTTCGCGGCGGTCATCACCGTCCAAACGTTCTGCTACTATAACTTGCTCCACACCACCACCATCATCGCAGACTCAAACCCCATGTACCACGTACTGACACGTCAGGTGCTTGGGAGCAAGTACTCATGCTGGATTGTGATACTGCAAGAATTTGACCTTGTTTTCGAGAAATCCAAGTCCAAAAATTCCCAGGTGTTTGCTGAGCTTATTTGTGACCTTCCCCGTTCTGATGTAGAAGTTGAGCACAATGACTCTTTTCCAGATGAATCATTGTTTCTCATCAGTACGACTGATCCATGGTATGGAGATATTTCATTATATCTTCAAACCCAATGCTTCAACCCTCAATTGTCACGTGACGACTGTCGTAGAATACGTCACCATGCGAAGTATTATTTGATCATCAGTGATACTTTGTACCGCTGTGGCGTCGATTCAATTCTTCGACGTTGTCTAACTCACGATGAGGCTGAACGCATTTTGAATGACTGTCACGCTGGGGCATGTGGCGGTCACCTCTCTGGGATGGCTACAACCCAGAAGATTTTGTGCGCAGGATATTACTGGCCTACTATCTTCTAAGATTGTATTGAGGCCGTGAAGAGATGTCCTCCATGTCAACACTTCCATAAGAAGAAGTGCACCCATCCCGCCCCATTACATCCAGTTATTGCCGTGGGCCCCTTCGCAAAATGGGGCATCAATTTTATGCATTGTAAGCCTACCTCGGCCGGGGGGCATAGTTACATCATTGTAGCTATGGATTACTTCACAAAGTGGGCCGAGGCAATGCCTACATACCAAAATGACGGCAAAACCGTCGCACTCTTCATGTTCAATCATGTAATAGCACGGTTTGGAGTTCCGCAGGCGATAATGACCGACCATGGTTCTCACTTCCAGAACCATATGGTCGATGAACTGAGTAATAGATTGGGTTTTCGTCATGAAAACTCAACACCCTACTACTCGCAATCCAACGGACAGGTCGAGGCCATTAACAAGGTCTTGAAAACTATGGTCCAACGGATGGTAGGTACGCATAAGTCCAATTGGCATAATATGCTCTTTTTAGCATTATGGGCCTATAGAACTTCCGTTAAAACCACCATAGGGTTCACTCCTTTCCAATTGGTGTATGGATTGAAGGTTGTCCTGCCTATAGAGTGCGAAATTCCGTCTCTACAACTCGTTGTCAAACTTCTTCCTAACACTACTGCCGAGGAAGAACGTTTCTTGTACTTAGCCCAACTTGACGAGTCTCGCCGAGATGCTGCTCTTGCTAACGAAGAACATAAGAAATGCACCAAAGCTCAATACGACAAGTCAGTTGAACCTCATATCTTCAACGAGGGTGACCTGGTCCTCACATACGACCAGAGACATGACAAACTAGGGGAAGGAAAGTTCGAGTCCATGTGGCACGGACCTTACATTGTCAAACGTGTTTTGGAAAAAGGAGCTTACGAGCTTGA
The DNA here is from genome assembly GCA_027924585.1 of Larix kaempferi. Taxonomy (NCBI): domain Eukaryota; kingdom Viridiplantae; phylum Streptophyta; class Pinopsida; order Pinales; family Pinaceae; genus Larix; species Larix kaempferi. The sequence continues at coordinate 15,272,114 of BSBM01000050.1, read as the reverse complement.
AGATTATGACGGAATATCTTTGGGTGAACCTCGTAATGGGCTTTACCTGAAGAGGTACTATGCCTAACCCTCTCATGCATAGATTTTCGTGTATATACTGTACATGGCGTGTTTGTGTGTTTTTGCGTGGTGTGACGCGCTTGTTTTTTAGTGTCTTTTGATCTTGTTTACGCTTCTTATACCATGTTCTATTTGCGTGTGCAGATTGCAACGTGCTACAGATTCGCGGATGGCGCCAACCAGCATACCCGTAACCTTGCTTCGACAACCTGGGTACTGTCTTCCCCAACAGGCGAGCTCATTAGCTCAGGAGGAAGTTGCCTTGGATTCGCAACCAACAATGCGACAGAATACCTGGCGGTTGTTGGAACCTTAACCGATGTGATTTCCTTGGGTCTGGACCACATTGTCATCCACATGGATTCTCAACTAGTGGTTTCCCATCTTAACTGGGTTTACGCTATCCGTGATCCTACCTTACTCCGTCTCTTTAGACGAGTTCGTCTCTTGGAAAGGTCATTTGAATCCGTTCAATACCTGCACATTCCACGAGAGTTAAACACAGTTGCTGACTCGATGGCCAACTTCATTCTAGATTGGTACATCGCACACACTTGATACTCATAACATGTAAAAACATTCACAACATGTAAATAATGCATCGTATAAAAAGCAAATCATATAAACAAGATCACATCATTATTTTTTTTGAAACACATAATGTATAAATCGTCGGACTGTCTATATATACAAATATAATCTCGAAAAGGTAATGTTGATACAAAATTCTGAAGCACGATAGCTTTCAGTAAGTCTCTACAAAATTTGAAGCTCCATAGCTTTCAGTAGTACACAATCTGAGGCCTCTAGGCTCTCAGTACACACACAATGACAACATGTGGCCTATCGCCTGGCCCGTACAACCCTCGGTGGTCTAGCAGCCCTAGCCAGCTGAGTCTGGAAACAGTCCACTGCTCTCGCAACCCTACGAAGCAGTGCGTTGAAGCACGCAATCGCCCCAACCGTGTGCACCTACATAGGCCGCGGCACCTCATCTACAGTCGGCTCAAGAACAGCCAGTGTCAACCCACTCAGGTTGGCATAGACTCTGTCCATCTCCACGATGGTAGCATGCACAGCTAGATCCACCATCACTCCCTCTCCTCTCTCTCTCCTAGCCAGAAGAGAGGTCCCCACTGGTCGTATAGGCCCCACATCTGCACACACATGTTGTTCGCCTGTCAACACTATATCAAAAAAAATCATAAATGCACAAACCTTAAAAAGTTCAAGGGTCATTTGTTCTTACCGAGGTCTCCCCATACTGCTCCCTCGGGCAGTGGCAAGTCTGGGTCATTTGTGAAGTCAGTGCCACTATATGGAAAGTCCTCCACCATCAGTAACTGGCCCGCTAGCCAAGTGAAGAACTCAGGAGGGAATTCGATGATAGGACCCCCACCATGCTGAGCCATCACATCGGTCCACCTAGCCATGTGTGGATCTCTGAGGTCCCTATCCTGTAGTGGTACCTGAGGATGCAAAAGGGGAACCCATTCCAGCAAGAACGATATCACTATAGATCCATAGTCGAACTGTTTGAGCTCTCCCCGCCAACACTTTGTCAGCTGAGCTCGCATGTTTGCAAGGACCCCCTTGCACTAGTTGAAGATCTTTGGAGACAAACAGTCCTCAGCATAAAGCATGTGTGCCCTGGTGGCTAAGTGAGGAGCTTGACTCCCCGCCATCCTCATAATGGTGAATAAAATGGCTCGCAATGGGCGCTCCCGTACATCTTTGATGCAAATCTTCCCGCTAGATGCACGGGCGTTGGGACCACAATGCTGTCGGATCAAATATTCCATGGCTCGATCACTCCCACGTAATCCAGTGAGTGTCACATTGTCCCCCCTTCGAGACAAACCAGTCAGAAAATGGATCATCTATGTGAAGCTCATGCTCACCAACCATGAAGTATTGTTGGGCCGCATCCTAACATTGGAGCATATGGTTCAGTAGTGGAAGTTGGGATCTCATCCCTTGAATGCGAAAGAACTTAAGGAGCCCACAGTTCCCCAATGCTTCCACACAATGTGGATTGTTTGCAGCTTGATCATCATCTAATTCGTGTTCCCTTCCCGCCATTCCAAAGCCATTCTGGATGCTTGGAACCTGTCAACAAGAATTTTTTAAATGTTAGGACTTGCTTCACCCATTGGAATTCCTTCTTTTGAGTTTTGTTTGAGTTTGGGGATGGACGTCGCCGTCGTCGCACCCCATTTTTGCAAACAGGGCGACGTCAGCGCAGTCCATGTATACTCCATTTGTGATGACTCGGTCTCGTCGCAGTTCCCGAAAGGGAAAACTCCGACGAGCCGAGGGCGCAATGGCCCTTCCCAAATCAAGCCAAAACCCAAAAAAATGACTAAAAATCAAAATTGTAAACCACTACAATTGTGTTGGCTGAAGTTTAGGGTTACATGTTCCTGACGGCAGGTGAAATGGTTGATTGTAGCTCCCGAAATCGACAAGTGAATATATGGCAACAAATGGCACTATTCCTCCCAAATTTGGAAAATAGAATAATGGTGACTATATTTGGTTTTTATTTCTATTTATAAAACAAAATGGAATATTCATTTTTCAAATATTTGATGTCGTTATGCCATTTGCTATAGTTTGGATCAGTTTTATTGTATTTGAACGTTCGGTTGAATATTTGACCTAGTTTTCGAGTGTGCAGGAGTTGTGAAGTGCCTTTCTACACCATTTTCATATTGGAACGGTCATCTCAGGTATGAACACCCCTTGTGAGTTTTCGTCGTTTACCCATTTTTTCATAGATTGCAATTAATGAGCTTACTCTTTGTTCTTTCTCATGCTCTTGAAACTATGAGAATACGTTAGTGAGTTACGATTTATCACTTTTCCGAGCTCGTTAAACTCCTACGGAAAAGGAACCCCCTGGAGTCTATCTTTAAGCTCTTTTCACGCTCTCAAAAATATGAAAAGATTGCCAAGCAAACTTGTCGCGTTCACACTTGTAAAAGAATTTGAATGGTCGTCTTCCTGGTGATAGTTTACCCCTTTTTCGGACCAGGGGGCACTAGTTACGAAAAAGGTATACTCCAGCCAATCATGACTGGAAGAGTCCTCTCCCGCGTTGTTTTACCCTTTTTTCGGGCGATGAGGCTAACTTTACGAAAAAGAATTGTTGGAGTCTTCTTTAGTTCTTTTTAGACTCTCTAAACGTGAAATGACGACCGAGTTTACCTTCTATGGACTCGTTAAACTCTTACATTGAAGGGCCCGCCATGGGACGAACCCCTCCTATCCTAGATTCAAAAAATATTTGGGATTGGACTCATCTATGAGATGAGCTATACCGAGCATCTGATTACCCTCATCAAGCTCGTAAAAAACACATGAGGCACTCATCATTCATGATGGGGAAAAAGGAAAGCTTTTAAGTTACATACTTTGTCAGTGGCAGTACATAGTCGTTCTTGAACATGGCACTCATTTTCATTTGCATACAACGCTTGGATCATTTGTTTGTCCTCGAGTCCCGCTTACTTCCTGAGTATTATTACTCCTTTGAGTCATTCAAAGAAAGCTTCTCTCATCGGTTGCATTGGAAATTTGTGTCATACTCGTTGTGTCAATACTGCCAAGTCATGCCATGCCCATGTTCAAGAATACGTCTATCATTTATCATCTGTAGTCAGTACACCCGCCATCATGTCGGTCTACTCTGAGTTAGTCTTGCATACTACTGTACCATCCGATCTACTCTACACATCTTTTGTCGTGTTTCGTGTCGATTGATGGGGAACTCATCATGCCCCTCCTTCGACAGATTCATCCTTGTCGACTTCAACTCATCATCCGAGGACTGAATCTAGGAACCAATCAAGTACCTTGGCCCTGCATGCCTCAATGGCAGGTTACCTCGCTTTCAACATGAGTTTACATCATCGACTCTTGATTGAAAGATTTCATCTTGCGTTCGACTTCAACTCACGTATTCACGCTTAATGATATGTACTGTGATACCTTGGGAATCATTGACATCAATGATGATCTCCCTCGCGCTTGTTAACAATTTACATCAATGACCTGTAATCAAGTGGTTTCTACCATGTTCGACATCAAGACATTTGTAATCACATGGATAGATTCGTATCATTGCGGGTTCAGCTTGAAGACCCTGGGGAGTCATGTTTTACCTAGGCTGCGATGGAGCTTGTATCGAGTCATATTTTACGGATCCACTTTTGTATTAGTCGTGGCTGTGTTATCATCTCATCATGGATCTATGCTTGTATCTAGTAGCCATGATTGTGTTCAGTCATCATTACTATCATGGATCTGCAATGCATTGGTCGGCAGCCATGTTGTACATCATATGCGATTGTCAGTTCAGAGTCAGTTGTACTGCAGCAGCATCCTTCATCCGACAAGTCCATTGCCATTCCTTTTATCAAAGCATTTCACCTGTCCAATCTTTAAATAGCTTCATGCTTTGGGGGGCATTTTGTTACACCTAAAATCTTCCCATCATCAGTTTCAATGTATACATCCCTGAAGTTACCTTGATTGAGTGATTGACCTGGAAGGATTTGTACACATTTGTACTAGGTTTTGAGAGGTCGTCGCAGGCTGCACTCCTGCAACCTGGGACGTCGCACCTTGCTCCATTACAGGGTGCGACGAAGTCAGTTAGATGGAAAAAATAGCTTCTTCGAGTTCTTTCTCGAAGCTTGCTGACTTGGGACCCTATCCCTGACCTCTTGGGAGAGTTGGCATTCGATTCCTAACACTTTGGAAAGATCCCTTAAGCCTATCCTATCATATCTCAACCTATCCTATCCATATCCTATCCACTTAGTCCTATTTAAATGAAGCTCACTCCCATTCTAAGGGGAGGAAGTCTATGGTATTCTCACGCTGGTGAAATCAAGCCCAATAGACCTAAAACTCTAGCTTGGGGAACATTCACTTCTCTCTTTGACCTTTGGCATGGCTTGTCGAAAGGAGCTTGCGACGTTAAGGTGATGGTTGTAATATTATTTTCTATTGTACTCCTCACTCTTCAATACAGTTAATATAATTGCTTTCCATAAATGTTCTCCTTTGATGATGTTTAGAGCTTTCCTCCTTAACTGTTAGCTTAGATCTATCATATGAGATATATGCTTTCACTTCTCGTGGTCTGTCACATGTTCAACAGGGTTTAGCTACTTGCGATCTGGAAGCGCTGGAGCATTGGATCAACGAAGGAGAAAGGGATCTACGAATCTAAGGTAAATGATCTACTCTTACATTCGTATTTCTATATGATCTAGGAAAGTATTTTATGTTATGTCTTATTTGTTCTAGACTTACATTGAGCTGGGGAGATCAAGCCTTGACTCCACTCTCTGTAGATTGTCCGATAAACAATAAACAAAACATTTGGCCAAATAACCCAAGTCATGCAAGTAGCTTGAGCGCTAACAACAGTTCCAACGAAGAATGATGATCAATAGATTTGGATGTTAATGCAAGATGTTGTATATTTTGAAATAATTGTCTGTGAAAATCAGGCATTTTGTATAATGTACTAGACATAGTGTCCTAATTGAATGGCAACGGGTTATCGATAAGTGTAACAATTACATATTGACATTTTGATTATTGTGGACCTTTATTTACGTGTCCCATTTTGTATGACAAAGGGCTTCTTATTCATATATAATAAAATAAAGTTTCTTATTCTATTGCATTGTCCAATGTCACTGTGAAATGTTACATCAACGATTAAATATATGGATGATTAAATGTTACAATAGATGTTAAAATTGATGATATAATAAATTAATCCAAACACCATATCCAAATACAATAATTAAAATTAAAATTATATGAATACTATTATAAAAAATATTTCAATATCTGATGAATAATGGAATTAAAAAAAATAAAAATAAAATATGGATATTCCAGTGCGATGTCATTGGTCATTGTTCACCAAAAAGAAAATGATATCGGTGCCTTTGAGTTTTTTAAATGCACTGGTGCATTTCAGTAAATGTAGCACCGGTGCATTTAAAACCAATGTGCATCAGTGCGAGAAACTACTTGTTGCATGCCCCGGTGCATTTTTTATTCTTATGCTGCAGTGCTTTTTATATAAGTGCATCGATGCACCAATTTATTGTAACTACACCGCTGAATGTAAAAAATGCAATGAACGTCAACGTCCCAGTCAACTTCACCAGTGCATTTTACTTCCCTTATAGCACCGATTCATTATAAGAGTTCATAAGCACTAGTGCTATATTTAATGTAAAGCATCAATGTCGTTAAAATTTAGGTACAGATTGGTGCTTGTTTGTATTTAAATGCACTGGTGCGTTATGTATTTGTTAGCACTGGTGAACTTATATTAATGAAGTGCACCATTGAAAAAAAATCCACTAAAGCCTTCGACAGTCAAGAATTTTAAGTTAAAATAAATTTCCGTAAAATCCTATGCCATCTGATATCATTGGCAGAGGTTTTTTGACAATTTTGGCCAATCTTGTAACACTAAAAATCTCCACTGTAACCTCCGCTACAAGCTCCTTTCCTTCTAGTGGTTGAAGGGTTAAAACAAAAGAACCAATATATAAGCTTGCTACAAATCACCATCCACACCACCATGAATGACTACAAGCATCAAGGCAAGGCTATGAGTGTCAACGAACTCACTATGGAATAACATGGAACCATATAGGAACCTAATATAGAGGGACATGGAGGATTGGAATTAATGAGTGGATATATCCAAGTAACATATTGACAACAAGGAAGCAAATAAACAACCATAATCAAGATGAGGTCACAAGGTAGAAGCTAGAACCCATGTCAAAACTTCACTAGGATGGATTGATGCTTGTGCTTGGTACTAGTTGACTACATCGTGTAACATACCATATTATATCACTTACACCCATGTTTCGAGGATTAAACAATGAACGGCAATGGAATGCAATGTAACAAGGGTAGTACCTAAGGAGGATAATTAATGTAATATGAAGTACTTAGGGTGGTATCTAAAGAGAATAATTAATGTAATGTGGTCATAATGATGGAATAAGGTCCACTTGGTATTTCATGGGTAATAAATAGGCCCACTAGGTAGTTAGAGGTAATAAATATAATAATGAGGGTTAGTTGGCATAGGCCCCTAAGAATACTCATGAGAAAGTATATATCACATTATATAACTTGACGAGAACTCTATATTCAAAAAGAGAACTGTATCCATAAAAAATCTTATTTTTGCATCAAAAACACCAAAAACAACCCTCGGATTGAAAAGTGGTGCTATCGGTAGTTCCCATTGTTTTTGAGGATGAGCTAAAAGTACAACTTTTTTGAAACCTCGGTCTTGCAATCAATACCATAAATTGACCCCCGAATCACAAAGTAGTGCTACCAGTAGCACCCATTTTTTTCGGGGCTAAAATTAAAACTTTTTTGAAAACCCAACCTTAACAATCGACGTTGCTACAATCAAAACCCTAAAATGGTTCCCTTAGAGTCACCCTTTATTTTTTCGATGGTTAAAATTACATCCTTCTTGAAATCGTGGCTCTTGAGTGGTTCAACCATGGCACCCCCATTTTCTTTATGAGGTTAAAATTATGAATTGTTTGAAACCGCGACCTTAACAGGTGACACCATTGTAATGAAAATGTCAAAATTAACCTTCAAATCAAAAAGAGGTGCTACTAGTAGCACCCCTTTTTTCTTCAAGTTACAATTCCAAGCATTTTGAACCAGAACTTAATTTTTTTTTGTTAAAACCATATAAAAAAAGAGAGAAAAACAAAGAAGAAAAAGAGACAAATTTAACCTAAAACATAAAAGTAAAAATAACATTTGAAAAAATAAATTAAAAAAACATTAAGAATGACAAATTTAATTTTAAAACAAAAATAAACAAATTAAAAAAAAACATAAAACATTACAAAATCAACAAACTTAGCCAATTAAATGGATAGCTCAACAAATTCATGTATTTATTAACACTCTCTTGCAAGAAATCTGAACCATCTCATTCTCGTGGATGAAGATCCCTTGGTGATGGACTATCCTTAGTAGTTTGAAGTGTTGGGCAACAAAAATCATAACAGGTTTTCCTTTTTCTTTTAAAATTTAAAAGCCTGTAAAATGGATTCTTTTTTTTCTACATAAAACATTTACAAGAAAGAAAAAAAAAAAAAAAAAAAAAAAAACAATTTTTTAAAAGAATAAAAGACATAAAAATAAACATTAAAAAAAAAAAAAAAACATTTAAAAAATTAAGAAAAAAAAAATCAAACAACATTAAAAAATCTGAAAAATAAAATAATAATATATCCAGCCCATTCCTATTTAAACCATGGGAAGTCATGGGAGGGCCCTTTCTGGTTTAAAAGAGGTGACTTGATTTTGGAATCCATTCCCCCTTTTAAACCATGAGAAGGGCATGGAGGTGGGAAGGGGGTGTTGCCATGGGATGGGGTGGGTAAATAGAGTCTTCTCTTTATATCCCTTTTCTAAACCATGGGAAGGCATGGGAGGGTCCCTTCCCATGGTTTAAAAAGGAAGTGTGAAGAGAGAACTCAATTCTCTTCACACTCCCTTTTTAAACCACAAAAAGACATAGAAAAAAAATTTAAAAAAAAATAAAAATAAACATTTAAAAAAAACTTTAATAATAATAATAATAATATACCCACCCCATCCCATCCCATGTAACGCTCCCTTCTCCACCTCCATGGTCTTCCCATGGTTTAAAGGGGGTGTGTAGGGGAATCAATTATTATTATTATTTAAATTTTTTATTAATTTTAATTCTTTTAAATTTTTAATGTTTATTTTAATGTCTTTTATTCTTTTAAAAAATTGTTTTATGTTTTTTATTTAAAAGAAATGTTTTTTTTTCATGCGATTCATAGCCCTAGAAAATGGAGGGCTCGCTACATCCACGATAATAATTCTTAAGGGGCCCACCTGAAGGGGCCTCACCCTGTCGGCTCCAGGTTTGGGAGCCTAACGTCGAAGGACCCAGAGATTTGAACTTCCAACCTCGACTACTTCCGTCTTGGACTTAAAAAAAATGTTTTATGTATTTTTTTTTGAATTTGTTTTATTTTCATTTTTAAAGTCAAATTTGTCGTTTTTAATGTTTTTTAGTTTAATTTTTCAAAACACTGTTTTTATTTTTATTTTTTGGGTTAAATTTGTGTTTTTTTCCTTTCGTTTTCGCTATGATTTTAACAATTTTTTTTTTAAGGCCATAGTTCGAAATGCCTAGAATTGTAACCCAAAAAAGAAAGGGGTGTCACTAGTAGCACCTATTTTCGATTCAGGGTTTGATTTTGACATTTCCATTGCAATGGCGTCGCTTGTTAAGGCCACGGTTTCAAACAATTCATAATTTTAACCTTAGAAAGAAAAATGGGGTTGCCATGGTCGAACCATTTAAGGGCCATGATTTCAAGCAGGGAGTAATTTTAACCCCAAAAAAATAAGGGGTGATTCTGAGGGCACCATTTTATGGTTTTGATTGTAGCGACGTCGGTTGTTAAGTCCAGGTTTCCAAAAATGTTGTAATTTTAGCCCCCTAAAAATGGGGTGCTATTTGTAGCACTAATTTTCAATTCGAAGGTCAATTTACGGTATTGATTACAATGCCACCGGCCAGGGTTTCAAAAAAGTTGTAATTTTAGCAAGGTGCTACTAGTAGCAACACTTTGTGATTTGGGGGTAAAAATGGCCATTAAATGCACCCTATTAAAAACGAGAACTCTTGAGAGTTCTCGACAAGTTGTATAACATGTTATATATACACATGAGTACCATTGAATGGATATATGTGAAGGATTATATTGTAACAAGCATGGCTTGTGAAGTGATTCCTTCCATAAGGAGTAATTTGTGGGGTTACCTTACCATAAGGGTTTCCTCTATATTATTGTATTTAATGGTCCCGAAAATAAGGGTTTTTATATTTTATATATCAAGGTTCACTGCAACCTTTGCACACTTGCCACTGCAACATGTGGAATTATTTATTATAACACTTCCATGTCCTCACCTATTGCCTATACTTTTATTTATCTCATAGACCTTGAATAACCTATAAACAAGACATTCCCATACATATGATTAGTCACAAATATTTCTATCAAATCCCATACACTCGAGAACTAATTTTATTCATATCCCATAAGACATCATCATTTATTACTAGTCAAGAACCACATAAAAATATTGTATATGTTAACATAATTATTAAACCTTTAAAATTCCCTCATGTCAATTGAGGATCTTATCTAACACTAATCCATTTAATTGCCCATAATTATGATCATTGTACTCTTGTATTTTATGAAGATATGGTTCCACAAGTTCACATACAACCCAATTTTCTCTATCTTATCACAAATTTGAACAATTTTATTTTTCTTAATGTCTTTGGTTGGACGAATCATCATAATAATTCAATTATTTGAATTTCATGAAACATCTTCAAACGAAGTCAAATTCCAAAATGGTGAGCATAATATACAATCTTGGACATTGAGCCATGATTCAATTTTAATTGGTAGCACATGTTTCACTAGGTATGAGTTAGTTACATAGTAAGTAGATTCATTTACAATCAAGCATTCATATGAAAGCATGTACTTGTTCTCTGCTTGTTCTATTCATGTGGAAGTTCTTCATAATATTCAATTTTCTACCATATAAGGTTGCTTAAATATTTATAATACTCTTGTCCAATTTTTCTTCCCATACTTGCTTGGACCCAAAGCAAGATTTAGTTCCTAAGAAAGTAACAACAATATACACACATAAATTTGGAGTTATAATAAATATGTATAGCTTACTATGAATAGGTTTCGTATAACTTGGAAACATTACAAGTTGTTTCCCTGTCTCTTATATTATTTTCATTTGTAACCATATCTATAATATTTTTATGGCAAGTGTACCAAGAAAAAAATATTTTCCTATTGGAGAAATTTTATTATTCCATACTAAAGTGGATATGGCCATATCATGACACTTAAACAAATTCACTTTCACCACCTTGCGATTTTCCACTATGATCCCATCTTGTGAAAGTGTGTAATTATTTCATTAAATTTTCCTCATTTTTAGGATGAGAAGCATGCGTTAAAACCTATTTGTATCCTTCTTTTCCATCCCATATTACAAGGTTTACACGTGACACCAATCCATTATCTTCTAGTAACTCAAATAAAATCACAAATACTTGTCCACCTCGATCATAATATACACAAGAAACAATACTAGGATTGAAATTCACTTCAAGCAAGGTATCTTTTTATACGGTTCAACCATTATAAAAGCATACAACCTTACCTACTTCACTCTAGCTCCATATGTGAAAGAAATGGTTCTCTCCCAACCCATATCGAGATTCTCACATTCTTTGCTCTACACATTCATTTCCTTATAAATTGATGTTAGATTAACCCCCTTCAATGTACACCATTGGACTCACGCTACTTTAGACACACAAAAAAGTTGTATGACTCGTGCTTGATTCAATAAACAATGAAGTTGTGTTTCTAGGCATAAAATTATTATGGATCTCTTGTGGAACTATATTGAACTCTCTCAAGCACTTCATTTAAGTGCATAAGAACACTCACTATAAGAACATCCTTCAATTTTAGAGTATTCATTATAATTTTTACTCATGAAATGCCCAATTCGAGCAACAATGTCACTTTCATCTACATGATCAAGTGACTTCCAAGAGAAGCATATTCCAATTTCCTAAAATATTTTATTCCCCTTAATTATTATATAGTTATACTATTGTGACCACTTCTTAAGCTCCAATAAGTATGTCCTTGAATGGTTTCATAGTGACCTTGTAGTAGCATGTATAGTTTGATTTTCTAAACACTCTTTCAAGAATTTTTATTGAAGCTTCTACATCTTTAGACGTTTGATTTCATATAGGTGCATCTCTATCTATTTGTTCATGAAACTTAGTTCTTCAACTATCTCATGACTTTTATTTGCATCCAATTTTTTGAGAGATGCACACTCCAATTATTTTTCATTGGGTAGGACTACAACATCATTTCCTTCAATACTAATTATAGTTAAAGATTACCTAATTTGTTGAGCAACATAACTATTTATACTTTGTTAGAGTGTTTTGTAATAACAACATATATAAATGAAAATGATTTACTAGGCTATTAACTCTCTCTATGGCTATGGTTTTTTTCCTTAGCCATAACAATCTTGTCTCCTCTTCACACTAGTATGCTTCATAACGCAACCATGGAGATGAGGTCCCTCATGAATGGGTCACTAAGCCAATGAGAGATTCCCTCAAATTTGAAACATGTTGGCACTCTCTCCTTCAACCATTCTTCTTTGATTGCAACATGAAAAATTTATTTCAAAGATGAGGTTTCTTCCTCAAGTTCTATTAGCTTTGCTCAATGTTTTGTTACTGTGGAAATGGTTTCCTCCATCCCCACCATTATTGTGGATAAGTTTGTCAAACACTGGATTGACTTCTACCTAAATCATGGAATTATTTCTTGATTTACTAGCGTACGACCTTCTTTGGTGGATCTGCACAATTAGGCCTCTAAAAGTTAGTCGAAGCCCTTTTTTCTATTGGAGAAGGCTTACTTATATCCTTGTGTTGGATTTTCTTTAGAGTTTAAATTAATGTAGTGGCTTATAGGGACATTATTCTTCAATCTTGCCCATGTTTTTAGGGTATTTTAGGCCTTGACATGAATCTATTGTAACTCACCTTTGACCCCTTTATGGATTTTTTAACCTTGGCTCGATTATGGGTAAGGCTCCCTAACCTTCCTTTGCAATTTTGTCCTCTTGAGACATTGATTGAGATAGGAAATTACATCATTAACTTTCATTATTGAAGCCCTAAAACAAATGAGCAGCAATGCAATACCTTTACAAATCAACAAAGTTGACATTTGAAATATTCTAAACATCCATAAGGCCAACATCCATGAAAATTACTATGAATAGTTTATGTACTTTTATATTTGAATGTTAATGGATGTCTATGCATTTATAGATTTTTGTTATTTGGTTTAAGAAATGAAAATTTTTTGAGGGGAGGAAGGTATTAGCGGGGGTGGGGGGGGTGTCATCTTTGATCTTTTAGGAACTCTGGAAATAAGATATGCTTGGGGTCTTGGAACTTCAACCAACAATCAAGTTGATGCCTACGCACTACTTCAATGACTCCAAAGTATTGACTCTAGTAAGGTGCATTCTATAATAACAGTGGGGGATTTGGTAATAATAATAATAAAGCTCATGAACAAACAACATATCTCATTGGAAAACTCTCTAGCTTGGGAAATTTCTAGGATAAAAAATGAAGGCTCAATTAAAAATATTGATTTCTATCATGTATTACGAGACCTTAATATAGAGGCTTACATTCAAGCTAAGCAAGTAGCTCAAATGGTCTAAGGTCAAATGAAAAAAATGTGGAAGTTGGTTTAAGTAATGATATACACCACACAAAATCAATTATTACTCCATGCATGTCGTTGCCCACGTAGCATAGTGTACAAGGGTGAAATCGGTGATAATGAGAAGGCATTAAAGGAACATGACAAGCATGGGGTGGCATAACACATGCCATCCCACTCCAAGTATCATTGTTTTCAATGCACTAGCCTTTATTCCGCTGGTAAAGGTGGGATAATGGGGCCTTGTGCACTCGCCCATCCCCATTCTAGTTTGAGCCTGATTTAGTCTACCATATTCATGATTAGCATTGGACAATGCATCAAGTATCCTTGGCTCAGTCTCTCCAAGGTATGTCACTTTGTTACATTTAGTTGGTTCTTTTCTCATCGTTCTCATTCATCCATAGGTTTGTGTTTTTTATGATGAGGTTGGCTCTTTAAAGGTTATCCCTAGTCATTCTCATGTTTCATTGTGTTTTCTTGGGGGATTTGGAAAGGTATAGGTATTGTGGATATTTATATAGTGTCCCAGTCCCAACTCTTCGTTTGACTAACTATAGGAAGGTGGGAGAGGCTAGGATTAACCTATGGGATATGTGGTTCGCCTATCATATGCAAATAAGGTAATAGTGGAATTCAATTATTTCTTGAGATTGTCAAATATTTCAACTGGTTCATTTAATCAGGTTGAGTGAACAATTCATACCTTAGTTTGTTTTCAATTTCGAGTAGTCTCTTTGGGATACTCATGTCTCCTACAAGCAATGTTTGTGTAAAATCCACCTAGTCCTGTGTCCATTCAGTTCTTTGTTTTGTAGCATTCTTTGGCATTTCAAAGAACAATGGATTGCTCAGGATGTTATGGAAAATGTCAGTGAGCTATCTACCATGTACATAGGATTCTACATTGGCAAGAGGATTATGCCAATGAGAATGTAACCTTAATTCTCTCCCTCGCCAAGACATTTCATAGCAGTGAGCATCAATATAGTTCACACATTTTTTAGGTCATGGACATTTTGATGCAACAAAGAAGAAAAATTCAAATTATAGGGATAGAGTGCTTATCACTCAGATCCACCATTAACAACATCCTTAAAGGCTCTCATTTAATAGATTCAAACCACCAATTGTCATTAGGTTGAACACTTTGGAAGACATTAAAGAAGAAGATATGGTTTCCGATTTGTTCAAAGACATGGAGTTAGAGAACCCTAAAATGCACCAAGCAACTGGAGAGCTGAGAGAACCTCAAAGTCATAATTTATTTCAATGATTTTTTATCATGTTTTGTAAATCAATTATTGCTTTAGTCATGTTTTATTGCATGTATACTTTGAATAGTCTCAAGATTCCTTGGAGAAGGAAAATACACAAGTTTTGGAAACTTTTTGTATGATGAAAGTACCAGTGCTCATTCTTAGGACAACTTGCCTTTTTGTATTACTCTATTATTATATAGTTCGTCTGCATCCTTTTTAATACAAATTTTATACTTGATATTGTTATAAAAAAATGTAAAGTTTTTGGGACAACATTTAATGTTGGATGGACTTTGGTTATTATCTTGAATGCTACTCTAAAGAAGACATCCCTAGAAAAACCTGTTACACCAAAATCTCGTCATCACCATGATAATGAGGTGTGTATCCTTGGATTAACCATGATCCCTTAAGTGCCAAGTGCCAAATGACCTGTGAAGAGGCTTTGCCTTTCACTTTCCTAGTTTTGGATCACTGATGCACCTTGTATGTTCACAACATGTGTCAGGCATTGGGTGATGCACTCTGCACATTGAAAAAGTGCATCACTGACCCTTGTTTCCTTCATTCAATATGTGCCATACCTCAGTGACGTAGGTTTATCTTTGACAAGGTGCGTCGGTGATTGTTAAAATGCAAAAAAGAGAAGTTTCGAGAGTCTTCTAGAACAAAGTTCTCGTGGAGGCTTATCCCTACAAATCTACATAGGTGGCATTCGAACCCCTAGAATTTTGGGATAATCCCCTAACCTTATCCAAGAGATCCTCAACCTATTCTATCCTCTTTGGCCTATAAATGCAAGCTTACCTTCATGGAATGGAGGAGGAAGAAGAGAGTATCCAAGTGCTACTGAAATTTCCTTGGAGCTAAGGTTCCTTTCTCTAAAAGAAGTAGGGTTGGATCTTTGAGGCAAAAGGCTAGTTGGAAGAAGTTGTGACGTCAAGGCATGGTTGTAATATCTCCCTTTGTACTTTATTTATTACAGTAATATATACTCTTTCCATAAAGATTATTTGTATCATATCTTTGGAATTAGTTTCCTTGACCACTAGTTTAGATTAATCAATAATGCATATTACTATTGTTTGTGTGTTTCCACTTATTTGTTGTATATTGTTTTGCAACTGAAGATCAAAGGCTACATCAAGCAAGGAGACATCACTACGGTTGCAAGGTAAGCAATCCCTCTGTATCCTTCATAATTTGATTAATCTAGGAAAGTTTGTATGTTATGTTGTGTTTTGTTCTAGATCTATAGCATTTAGACTAGAGAGCTTTGTCCGTGTCCGCATAGATGAAGTGCCTTGAAACAAAATTGGCAACTCTGCTAGGGAGAGTCCAGGATCTTTGAAGTGTTTAGTTTTTTATTCTCATTTCCTTGTAGATCCTCTTAGACCTACTTGACTTGCCTTGTTTCTTTTGGATTTGCTTTGTTTTTGAGTTACTGGGTAATCCAGTCTCATTCTGGGACCTTTGGCTCGTCCAATTACTTAGTTTCATTCCAGGATCTTTACCTTTTTCATCTATTGATTTCTCCTGTCGCACCTAGGTTGTGTCTGCCCTGCATCACTGCTTTACAAACGCACTCTGTTTGTGGTCAAACTGCGTCACTGACGCACTCTGTCAGTGTACAAGAAGCATCACCGACGCACATTCTCTATGGGAAACATGCGTTGTTGAGGAGTAGATGCTCTGGTGTGTATTAGCAGACTGCGTCACCCTCCATAATTTTGTATTAAGGTCAAAAATCCCTATTTGGAATTTGGATCAGGTGTTTCAGCTGATATTTGTCCTCTGCTTGTGTTAGTCTCAATCTAGATCTATCATTTTCTTTTTTTGGGTCTTCTTGAGATTTGGATCCATGTTTGGACCTTTGAGTCAAAACTAGTGTTTTGCTTGCATTTTTAAGCGAAATGCATTGAATTTTTTACAAAAAATTCCCCCTCATGCCTAGGGGGGCCATGAATCATGTATCCTACGGTCTCTTTAACCCATTTTAAGGTTTCAAAATATTTTTTGGTTTGGCGTGGATTGGCTTGTTTTAAAGACTTGAAAAGTGTGAGATATCCATGTATTTTTTAGCCTTATTTTCTTGGTTGTGCATCTTGTTTCCTTTACATGTTAAGTTATCTAGTGATTGTTGGAAAAGATGGATTCTTTGTCTCCACTTTAGTTCAAAGAGAAGCTTAATTTTGTTCCTCTTTGCTAGATTCACAAATTGGAAAACAAAATTTTTCTTCTCGTATTAGTTTAATCATTTGACATTCTTGGTCTTACAGTCATAAGAAGAAGAAAGGCTTGTTTCAAATTTGTGTGCACTTGAGTTAGATTTGTGTGCATTTGAGTTAGACAAGATTATTGAATGTTTTTCTTTGTCTCGCATTTGATTGGAAACGTTAGTGGAATCCTTCTTTCCATAGCTTAGATGTGTCTTTTTCAAGTGTAAGAAGATAGGAAACATATTAGAATCATTGCATTTGGTGTTGATAGAATGATCTCCTTTGCCACTTTAAGATGATTTGGGGTGCATGATTTTAAAATTTTCGTTTTGAAAAAGCCAAAATTGAATTTGCATAGGGTTGTGCAATTAGGAAGAAAAACTATCTCTCCCTCCTTCTTAAGTAGGACTTCATTGAAAAGAAGATTTGCATCTCATAATTGCATGGTTTTGAGTTAGGTCCAAATTTCATCTGTCCACTTAATTGCATAAGATAAAATCAAGTGCTAGTTAAGTTAAAAACTTTTAGCAACTTGAGTGATAGGTTAGAGATGTGTTTCAGCGCCTTTAAGCGTAGGAGCTGTCGTTATTTTCCCGCACTGCATTCCGGGGGCTTGTATTTCTTCCATGTACTAGTTGGTATATAGAACGGCCTTTCATGTACTTAACGGTATATAGAAAGGTTCTTCACGTACTCAACGGTATATAGGAAGGATCTTGTCCAACGGTTGTGAATTAGAAATCACTACTATGGATTTGATCTCCCACGTACCTTGTGTATATTGGGAGACACCATTAGAATCTTGGAACAATCCGAGTAAACCTTCTGGCCGTCTTGTTGTTGCAATACACCTAGAACAAGACTCGGGGATATTACTACACACGTACTGTTAGGTAATCAGGTTATACGATCGAGGGTATGGTCCCAATCCTCCTTGGTTAGTGCTCTGAAAAATTGGTTCGAGTATAACTGTTGGAACCTACAGTATATCGCGAGTTGTGACAATTCGACACACCCATGAGGATCCAATTGTAACATCCCTCCTATTCACAAGTTTTCCTGTTGCTGTTAGTTTGAGTAGCATTTGTTGTGCATGATATTTAGAAGTCCTTAGAGAGTTTATATATGGCAACCTCTTCTGGGATTACCTATCAAGAGATCCCTTTTCAAGGGGTACCTTTTGTTTTTCCTCCAGTTGGAGATATTGGTCCTCCCTTTATTGCCACTCTAAATCTTCCAAGGTTAACCATAGGATTACCGATATGGTTATTCAATCCAGTGATTCTAGTTGTAACCAATGTTTCAAATGTTATGTCTCCACCACGAGAGTGTCAATCCCGAACTGATCCTTACCCTTCTTCGTTGGGTGTATCTTCTTCTATTTCTTCTTCCTCACCTGATCAAAGTAGTAGTGTTAGTAATCAGGAGGATAGGAAGAAGAACAAAAGGAAGAATAAGAATAAGAAGGATAAGAAAGAGACCAAGCATCAACCAATTGCCTCTGATGGAACTCATTCCATTCAAACACCTCGTAGACCCAAGTTCCCTTACAAGATTTGGAGGGGTGATCACCTTCTTAAGGATTGTCCTCGTATTTCCAAAGTGTTAGAAGAGTGGTCTAAAGCCTCCAAACCACCCATATAATCAGCCTCTGGACATCATATTGATGATGCCCCATCGACCAGTGAGATTCTATGGTTAAGGGTCAGAAAGGTAAAGTCAAGAATCCTTGTTTGTTATGCAAGGACATGCACCTTACTTACCTTTTTCCACACATGGATGAATATTCGCAATTGTTGGAATACATTATTGTATCTCAGAAGCATATTCCAATTGGATATCATAAGTTGTCCCTTGACCTCCCATTGGTTTATGAGGTGATCGATCCAACTACATCATCGATCGATCCCACTCTTTCTTCAAAGAGTGAAGAACAAGTAGTTCATCCCACTCTTCCTTCTAAAATTGAAACTGACGTGGTCAAGTCGATGTCATCTCCCCTTGACCCCACTCTTTCATTAGAGAATGCAAATACTGAAGTAGTCACCATGACACAATCTTCGTCTCATTCTACTCTTCCAGTTGAGAGTGAACTGGAAACCACTAATGTTTTCCTAGTCAGTTCAGATTGTTCGAGGCAAGGGGAAATTTCTGTCCATCTCCACAAGACCTCCTCCAAGTACCGAGGTCGTTTCCTTTGATTGGAATAGTCTAGCAGAATCTCGTCTTCCTTTGGGTGTTCCCTTCCAGATATCTGTAGGGATTTACGATAAGGAAATATTTCACACCATAGTTGATGAAGGAGCTTTTGCTAGTATTTTATCCTCAATGCTTGGCAAGCTATAGGTTCTCCTAAGCTTGTTCCAGTCATTGACCAAATACTGGATTTTAATAGAAGACCTACTGGACCTTTAGGGATCCTTCCTCAGTTACCTATTACTTTAGGAGGGAAAATTGTCTGCATTGATGTTATGGTCGTCCAAGGTCCCTTAGATGTTAACCTATTCCTTGGACAAGATTATGTTTATGCAATGAAATCTGTAGTGTCCACACTCTTTCGAGTGATGTATTTTCCTCATCATGGAAATATAGTGACCATTGATCAACTTTTTTTTGTTACACTGGATCATCGCATGACTCCTAGTCATTAGACTTCCCTGAATGTTCCACATGTTTTAGTGGTTTCTTCCTTTTAGGGATGGGGGCATGTCTCCAGCCTATGGAAATCATGTTGGAGTTATCCTCCTAGTTTCTTATGTTGGGGGGAACACTACCAACCTTTGGAAATCATGTTGGGTAGGACTTAGTTCCAAGCATAGTTTACCTTTGGTTTCAAGCTTGTGTAAAAATGAAACCAGTCCCAAGCATACTTTCTTTTTGGTTTCAAGCTTGTGTAAAAATGAAACCAGTCACGAGCATAGTTCCCTTTTTGTGTCAAGCTCGTTAAAAAATGAAACAGGTCACTCTGAGCAGATTTCTAGTCCTATGTCAAGCTTGTTAAAAAATGAAACGGATGACTATGAGCATAGTTCCCTTTATGTGTCAAGCTCATTTAAAAATGAAACAGGTCATCACAAGCATAGTTATTTTTTGTTTCAAGCTTGTGTAAAAATGAAATAGATCCTTCTCCCATTGAGTAGAGTCTTCCACTAGACTTAATACCTAAACCTTCTTTTCATTCGTCTATGCGATTTAATCCTTCTCCATCCTTTGTCTCTATTAGCATCCAGTATTTTAATTGAGTGAAGAAGTCAATGAGGCGAACGAAACGAATCTTGGGGGGCATTTATTCAACCTCTGGACATCATGTTGAAGTCAATTCGATAGCCTTTCCACGCAATGTTGGATTTAATTCGCTTACTTCTAGAAATCATGCTGGGGGCATGTACCAACCTTTGGATATCATGTTGATATTGTGTTGGGAAAATATCCGCCAATGGGAAATTTTTTGAGCATACTTTCTTTTAGGTTTCGAGCTCACTAAACCATGAAAATCATCCTGAGCATAGTTCATTTTCTATCACAAGCTCGTTAAAAAATGAAGCAGATACTGTGAGGATTCTTCCAACCTATCTTCAATCTCGTTAAAATTAGTAAGATGGTGTCGAGCTTACTTTTCACTTTTTCGTGCTCCAGTCTAAAACATGAAAAGCGGTTTGAGTTTACTTTTCCCTTTTTCATGTTCTGGATTCAAACATGAAAAATATTCTGAGTTCTTTTGATACCATGGTTGTTCTTGTTAAAAACCAAGTACAAAGGTGCTGAGTCACTTTTTCGGGATCGTAAAACCTTTATGAAAAAGGAACCTCCTCGGATTTTTCTTTAAGCTCTTTTCAGACTCCCTAAATAGGAAAAGATTGCCAAGCGAACTTGATTCTTTCATGCTTGTCAAAGTATTAGAAAGGTCGTCTTTCCGGTGATAGTTTACCCCTTTTTCTGACCGGTTGGACTATTTACGAAAAATGAATTCTCTAGTCAACATTTGACTCGAATAGTTCTTCCGGGTATTATTTTATACTTTTTCGGACCTTGGGGACTAAACCTATGAAAAAGTACACCTTGGAGTCTTCTTTAGTCTTTTCAGACTCTCTAAACATGAAATGACACCAAGTTTACCTTCTATGGACTCGTTAAAATTAAAAATTGAAGGACCCTTATAGGGACGTGAACCCCTCTTTTCTCAGGTTCATAAAACATGTGAGATTGTACTCGTCCAAAGGATGGGATACATCGAGCATCTATTATCCTCCTCAGGCTCGTTAATAAACAAAGAGGTACTCATCAATCATGACAGGGAATAAGGAAAGAGTGTGTATCTACCTGTATTAATGGCAGCTTATAGTCACCCTTGAACATGGCACTTGTCCCTATCTTATTCAAACAGTTGGATAATCAACTTGTCTTTGAGTCATGCCAATTCCATGGGTTGTGTTATTCCTTTGAGTCATCTGAAGAGTACTACAGTCATGCGTCATATTATGTCTTGGTCTTTGCCACGTTGAGTTAGTGCTACCAATCCATTTTTTTATGCCGTTAAATGTTCAAGGGAGGTATATCATTTGAGTCAACCTTTGCAGTCGTCTTATTTCCCTTTGAGTCAATTACTCTTGAGTTAGTCCTGAAGTCACTTCCCAGCCCGATCTGCTCCAGAAAAATATTTGATCCTCTTTCATGTTGATGATGGGGGAAACATCACGGCCCTCCTTTGACGGTTCTATCCTTGTCGACTTCAACACATCATCCAAGGATTAGACCTAGGAACTAGTTAAGTACCTTGGGCCTGCATGCCTCAATGGCAGGTTACCTCGCTTCCAACAGTAGGCTTACATCATTAGCCTCTGATTGAAATATTCCACCAAATGTTCGACCTCAACTCATTGACTCACACTCGATGGGATGTACTATGATACCTTGGGAATCATTGACACCAATGGAGATTTCCCTTGCACTTGTTAACGGTTTACATCAATGACCGGTAATCAAGTGGTTCCTATCGTGTTCGAATTCAACACATTGTAATCACATGGTTATATTCGTATCATTTCGGGTTTGGGATGAAGACCCTGGGATACTTTTGTTATGTATCTTACCTAGGTTGTGATGGAGATTTTTTGAGTCATATCACACGAATCCACTCTTGTATTGGTCGTAGCTGTTTAATTATCTCATCATGGATCTACGTGCGTATCTTAGTAGCCATGATTTTGTTCGTTCAGTCGGTGCTAACATGGATATACAATGTATTGGTGGGAAGCCCTGTGATGAGTCATTTGGTACATGTATCAGAGTCTATTGTACTATAAAGTTCTTATTCATCATTTCGACCAGCGATGTTTTGCCTCAATTTCCATTTGTCAAAGTATTTCACCTATCCCATTCCTCTAGCTTCATACTTTGGGGGCAATCTGTTACACCAAAATATCGTCATCACCATGATGATAAGGTGTGTATCCTTGGATTAACCATGATCCCTTAAGTGCCAAGTGCCAAATGACCTGGGAAGAGGCTTTGCCTTTCACTTTCCTAGTTTTGGATCACTAACGCACCTTGTCTGTTAACAACATGCATTAGACATTGGGTGACGCACTATGCACATTGACAAAATGCATCGTTGACCCTTGTTTCCTTCATTCAACATGCGTCATACCTCAGTGACACAGGTTTATTTTTGACAGGGTGCGTCGGTGATTGTTAAAATGCAAAAAAAGAAAAGTTTCAAGAGTCTTCTAGAACGAAACTCTCATGGAGGCTTATCCCTACAAATATGCATAGGTGGCAGATGAACCCCTAGAATTTTTGGATAATCCCCTAACCTTCTCCATGAGATCCTCAACCTATTCTATCCTCTTTGGCCCATAAATACAAGCTTACCTTCATGGAATGGAGGAGGAATAAGAGAGTAACCAAGTGCTGATGAAATTTCCTTGGAGCTAAGGTTCCTTTCTCTAATAGAAGTAGGGTTGTATCTTTGAGGCAAAATGCTAGTTGGAAGAAGTTGCGACATTAAGGCATGGTTGTAATATCTCCCTTTGTACTTGCTTTATTACAGTAATATATACTCTTTCCATAAAGATTGTTTGTATTAGATCTTTAGAATTAGTTTCCTTGACCACTAGTTTAGATTAATCAATACTGCATATTACTATTGTTTGTGTGTTTCCACTTGTTTGTTGTATATTGTTTTGCAACTGAATATCAAAAGCTACATCAAGCAAGGAGACATCACTACGGTTGCAAGGTAAGCAATCCCTCTGCATCCTTTGTAATTTGATTAATCTAGGAAAGTTTGTATGTTTTGTTGTGTTTTGTTCTAGATCTATAGCATTTAGACTAGAGAGATTTGTCCTTGTCTTCATTGGCAAGTGTCTTGAAACAAAACCTAAAATAAATTGTTTTTCTCGAGAGAATTAATATGTTGTATTCATTCTTATTTTGAGTTAATTTATTTTTATTTTGCATATTAAGGGAAATATGTTTATTACAAGCATTATGTTTGGTAGATACGTAAATTATGACCCTTTAATATCTAAATGTTCTTTGGGATATCACGACTAAAAACTATTAAATTTGATTATGTTTGTATATTTTCCTCTATAACAATATTAAGGACAATTTTTAGGTTATAAGGCATTTTGCTGTTATGAAGTTCATATCTTAATGGGACAAAGTTGTTGATAACTGTCAAGATGTATTGGATAATCATCAATGTCATTCTAGTCATAGACCTTACTATAACAAAGGTGGATTGGTCACTTTTATTGAAAGCATATCCCCAATAACGAGGCAGATGTGTGACTTCCTCATTTATAGTGATTTTTATGAGTGACCTCTTCAATGGCCCCTTGAACAATTCCATTCTTGCAAAGACATACAACGTGATACTACAAATGGATCACACGGTTTTCCTCATTAGGCTTCTTTGAATTGTTGGTTATTTGATTCTCTTTAAGGCATTGTGCTTGATATATATTCTTGTTAGTGACTGAGTAGCTCCTCTCTCAATCCCATCAATCTCATACACACAAATCATTCCCTTGCTATGAATTAGTGCTTGAGTCATACAATTCTAAACACAAAAAGTTTGAGATCATTAATTGTTGAGTGGATCATAATAGTCCTTCTCCAATTGTGCTACATTTTTTGCACACAATAGCATATTTGAGGCAGTGCAACTCTTTACTTATGTAAAGCACACACATGTATGTTCATACCAAGCTCAACTATTGTAAGTCTTTAGGATATCTAAATATATCATAAATATTTTAATTAGAATTTCAAGATACCTAAGTTGATTTTTTGCTTTGCTAAAGATATCAATGGATTGTACATTGACCTCGAATTTTTAACTACATGTTTTCATTTCCCTTGTGAACATGGTTTTTCCTAGTAGGTGCATTACCCAACACAATTGAATCATGTAACTACATATTCACATGCCCTTCCTTCAACCTATGTACAACACGTAACATCACTCCAACATGGTTATGGGAACAATATTTGTGCATGGCATGCAGTGTTTCCCCTTTTAGGCTCCAACTCAATCATTGTCCTCTATCAAATTTAACCCATGTGTAACTCTTGTAGTTTTGTGTGAGACTTGTTCATCCCAATGTACTTGTACAAATGAGAGTAAGCTCTATAAGTTGTGATCCTCTATCATGTACCCTTATCTTGGATTGCATTACATGGCTTACTCCTTGTTATATTCTCATTAGAGCACAAGCTCTTGGATAATTGTGGCCTTCAACATAGATTGTATAGAGTGCATGGAAATCAAGGCATCTCCATCTAACAATAACCAACTTTCTTCTTGTATAGCTTGTATATGCAACTCAATGGCATGCAAGTAGCATCATAGGTGGGTGTTATATTTTTGCAAGTTCAAATAGAAATAAATTGTTTTGGCTCCTTTATTTCTTCGTATGCTTATATGGCCCAGTTGGTAAAGTTGTCTTCCTATGAGACCAAGTATTTTTCTTCATGCACCATATCTTTGAGAAAATGACATAACCCTTGTTACATGGAGGAGGTTGACTACATGGCCTTTAAACGAGTCCTTGAAGTATTATTTCCATAACTTCCACATATTAGCTCCACTTTTGGCACTATCAACTACTTTTCAAATTTGGCTACTTAATAAGATTTCGAATGATTGGTTGCATGACAAAGTTACATGACATCCTTTAATCTATTTTTAACTTACAAATTGTTCATTGGATGAAGACTCTTTTTTGAAGTACCTTATTTTCTCCATTATGGTGGATTTGAATGAAGAATAAGAGTTACTTCTTTAGAAATATAGTGAGCATCATGTAGCTTTGTAGAATTCAAAGGATAAACTTCACAAAATCATAGCTTTGTAGAATTCAAATGATGCCCATCAATTTTTTTATATGCAAGATATAAATGACAAGAATTTTGTTTTCCAGGACTCTAAAGTGAAACTTCATAACATCATTGATTCATTATAGGATACTAATGAATTTTTTTACAACGAGGTAACTTCCTTGCATGCTACTAATGCTAATCAAAAGGAGATTTTTGCATAGGTTTATGTTCAATTGGAGGAAAATGTTGTGTCTATCCAAAGTCTTTGGGATCTCAACGAAAACCTTGTCAAAGAAGCAAGTGAATTGCAATGTGAGAAAGACAAAATAATGGTTGGTATTATAAACATCGAATATAATATGATTCTCATCGACAAGCAATGAGCTGATCAGGCTTGTATTAACGTGGAGACTCGGGTTCAAACCCATGAGTGGGTATGATCGTAAATATGGCCTTGTAATTTTTTTTTCAATGTGGTTCACAGCCCTAGAGCATGCTACGTCCACAGATAAGCCAAGGGGCCCACCCGAAGGGGCCACACCCTGTTGGCATTATTTCAGTGCCTAAGCCCAAAGGACCTAGAGAATTTAACCCCCGAACTCAACCATGTGTCGTCTTGGTCCTAGAAGATCCAACCAACTGAGCTACCACTTGGGGCTTGTATGGACTTTTAAATAAAAAAAGTATCTCCAAAAAAAACATGGAAGTAATATGATTCTCATCAATTAAGCACTATTGAATGAATCTTTGGAATAAGAGTTGGGACACTCCCTTCATTCAACTTATTTTTCTAGCATTGTTGGTGACACATGAAAAATACTCTCGAGTTTGAGAAATATCTATAAAGATTTGGTTCCAAGTTAGTACATCACATGGGTTATAGAGGTGTTTTCCTTGACAAGCATGCCCAAGGGATTATGGCATGATTTAAGAAAGTGTTTGGGGACATCCTATTGACTCATGTCATCCACTACAAGCATATGCAATCCTTCTTTCTCTCATTGATTGACTAATAATCATGCAACCTCTTATTTTGACTATTGAAGTAACGATTTGAGAAGAATGTGGAGAATTTAAGTGTGGTTGGAATCATTGTTGAATGTTTTTTTCCAAAGGAAAAAATATATGTATTTGATATTTCATATAGTGAAATCAGAATACATTTAAAGTTGTATGATCAAACTAAATTGACCTGTCTAAAAAGCATTCACCCATTGTTTATACCTATATAAGACCAAAAATCACAATAGACATATTGCAACCATCCATGTCTGAGGAATCATCGTTGAATATGCTTACCATTTTGAAGAGATTAAAGAAAATCAATGTCACTCTCTTCCAACTCTATGAAAAAAAATCCTATATATTTTGTTTTACAAAATTGATAGTTTATAAAATTGTTCCTTGAAGAGGCTAATTTATTGCAATATTAATGTTGTGTGGTCATTGGGAGTCTAATGTGAGATTTACATAATCTATGCCACTACGTTTTTAGTATTATTATTTGATGTATTTCTTTCCATCAAGTGGGAAAGGATTAATGGTTATTGAGTATTACAAAAGAGCCATGTGTAATATGGAAATGAGACTCTTGGAAAAAATAGGACATAAACTAGAATGGACTCATTTAGAATGCAATATGATTGCAGGAAGGTATACCATTCACATGTTGACCCCAATTATGTGAAGTTATTTGTAGTATTAAATTTATGTTTCAAAGATATCAACATATGTGAAAATTAATTTAGAAAACATATAAGACAATATGAAGGTCCCTCAATTAAAGGTGCATCGGTTTTTTCCTTCGAAAAATTTCATAATTTTATTTATAGAGAAAAGAAATTTACATACATTAGATGCCCATGGGAATTAAAAAATAAGGGCCTTTTTAGGTTTTGAAAATAAGGCACTAAATTGTGATCTATCAGTCCTTAGGTTATCTGAAACTTTAGATACATTTTTTTAATGAAAATAGGCAATTTGTATTTATAAAAGGATGAAAAATTCAGTAGAACAGTACAAAATTTCCTCAATAAAGTTAAGAGGTTCTTGAACAATATCATGAGAGGAAAAGTTCTTAAGTACAGTCATCCAAAAAGGAGCTAACTTATAACAAAAAAAAATCATGAACTGCTATAAATTTTTACATATTGTCCAATGAGCAACATGCAAAAAAAGTTCATAAAAGGAAGCTAGATACTATCATTGCTATCTGAAACCTGGACTTCAAAGTATTATTCTTCATTTTCAGGACTATATAACTCTGGAGCTTCATCTTCAACATCTTCTTCATGACTGCCATCATCATAATCTATGTCCTCTTCCATAACTTCTTCAATATCTTCATGATCCTCATCCATAGTTTCATCATCATTTCCATCCTAGGAATATCTATTTATATCTTCCTCTGTTTCTTCACTATCCATATTCTAATTTTCATGACTATCCTCCGCAACACCAACTCTCTCCTCTGAGCTAGAGATGATTTGAATTGGTTGCAGAACATAGAGCCCATCAACAGGTTTGTCCTTTGAATTTTCATCAACCTTAGAATTTTTCCCAGCGATGAAATCCTCATGCTTGGAAATAGACTTTGAAAGCACTTTAACATTCTCATCACAAGCACAAATAAAACCTTCAACATCAATTAAATGGGAATCCATCCCAAAA
Organism: Larix kaempferi; assembly: GCA_027924585.1. Taxonomy (NCBI): domain Eukaryota; kingdom Viridiplantae; phylum Streptophyta; class Pinopsida; order Pinales; family Pinaceae; genus Larix; species Larix kaempferi. Next base: position 15,244,106 of record BSBM01000050.1, on the reverse strand, counting down.
GTGAATCTTGAAATCTGATGAGAGGTTTCTTCAATTTGGTCCAAATGACCGTCCAGAACAAACGAATGGGCGGTTAACTGTTGTACAACAACAATTAAACCTTCCATTTGATCCTTCAAAAACCTCATATGATGTTGCATGTCATGGATACTGTCATGAGCCTAACTTATTCTCTCTGAAAGTTCCTCTAACTTCTTTTCAATGTCCATATTAGCAATGTAGTTCCAAATCCTTTCAGGCTTGCAAATACCAACACAAATTTGACCAGTAAAGTTGCCAAAAAGAAACTTCAGAATTCAGGGACCACCAACAAAATTGTCCGAGTGCTCTATCCAATCCCGAGAAGCCAATGGAGGGGCAAGACTTCTACCAACCCAAGAAATCCTCTCAGTATTGACACAACCACTAGAGAAACCAAACAAAGACTTCGAATAGATCTTCGTTTGGTTCCAAATCGACCCTAGAAGAACAAGCTTTCCACCACCCAAAAGAAAGACAAAGTGAATGATTCTTCTCTATCACAAAAGAAAACTAAAGGAAAAATCAACTCATTCAAAACAGAGAGCAGCCCCAAAGCTGAATTTGAGCCAACAAAATCCCCCCAAACACCAATATCCCAAACCTAACAAACAAAAGAAAGAGTAGTACCTAAATGATTCAAATCATGGATTACCTGGAAATCCTTGAAGATAAAAGCTAGTCCAAGAATTCTATCTCCATGAGCATGGGAGAAGGCATGGATATTCGTTGAATTCCTCAACACCATTACAGAAACAAAATCCACGCAAGGTCCACAACCTCTAGAACGTTGAACATAAAGACTCACTGTGTGCTGCACTAGAAATTCCCCTAAACAGGTCTTCAATGCCTAGGGCAGAGTCCCAAGATTACTGAAGAGGAGTACCCAAGAAGGTTTAGGAACATGAACACCAACAAAATCCCATCTGTCCGAGTGCAATAAATAAAACATCCTTTCAAACTGCCACCAAATGATGCGTGATAGAACTTTAATCATGAAATAATTTGATGAAGCACAAAACAACTAAGGGAGCCAACAAGAAATAATTTGGCCCTCATTTTTCATAATATCCCCACAGGGTAGTTGCGAGGATTGATTAGCAAGTTTATTTGCAATAGTATTATGCTCTCTCTAAACATGGAAAAAATGAGCGTTCATAATTTGAAGAAGAAGACCAAGAATATGCTTATGAATCCTACCCGCTATTTGGTCCATAATCTCCCAGCGATGCCTAGATTGGGAAATGATAAGGAGAGAGTCTCCTATCACCATTAGCGGTTGAATTCCTAGATTGATAGATTCCTTCAATCCTAGATAAGGAGCATATCACTCAGCTTGATTATTGGTGCATATTCCTACACCACACGTGAACTTTGAAACTCTATTTCCTCCAAGGTAAAAAATAACCCCCCCTCGCACTTGCCGCCCCATCAAATTTAGATACATTATCAATATAAAAAATAGTGATTACCCCTCACACATATAAGTAAGAAGGACAACAAAATAAGCTAAATATATAAGAGCAACAAATTAATTTTAGATGAATGGAGTAGTAAGATACTCTAATTGCATGCCATTGTACTAAAGGTGCAACTTATGAAAGGATGCACAAAAATTGAAAAATTATTTGAAAGTTCCCCATTACATTCACATATCAAAACTTGGAGATCTATGAAGTTACATGGGAGGAGTTTATAGTTGTTAATCTCATAATTTATAAGTTAGTTGGAGAGATAAAACTTAATTTCCCTTGCCACTTCTTGCTCACAACTTCAATATACATGCATAGACAATATATACAAGGCTTCAAATTTTTATAATCCCTTTCTTACTCTTTTTTTCTTTTGTAATTTCTCTTGATCTTGTTCGATAGCCTCCTCCTTTGCTCTCTGACTTGAACTCCTTTGTGCTTTATGTATCTCATACTTCAACTCTTGACCATCTTGATACTCTATTGGTTTCTCCTTGGTGGTCCACATCTAAAAACCATATTCTTTTAATAACCATTATATTGGCATACCTTTGCACCTTTTGATATAAGCATAGGATAATATATATAAGCATTGGGTATATATATATATATATATATATATATATATATAAAAGCACAATGAATTTATACATTTATCCTCTAAATACATAATTTTAAACATGCAATTTACTAGTAGGAGCTTATTTACTAGTTCTTTTGAGAGCGCTATTACATTACAACATGCACTCCTAACCTAGAAGGACTCTACTAGAGTTGAACCCATGATAACCTCTTAGCATGTACTGATTATTTGTAGATTTGAAGACGATTCACAAACATATAATAGTGAAAAGATATAAATTCGCTTTGACTTTATTATATGACAAACCCTTAAGGTAAAGTAATGTCATACAATAATTCTTTTATGTGAGGATAAACTCTTGTCACTTGTCACTTTGGGGAGGTGACCTCTGAATGAGTAATGAACTAATACAATAGCAATACTTGTCTCTCATAAGGAGGACTCCATCCTTGTTTATGAATACCTAGCAAAACATGACTTTAACCACTACTGACCCACACATTAATGAATGGACCATGTTACGTTTATTGTATGATAAATAACGGGTGGGTGTTATTTAATAATAACAAACATAGTGTACCTAGTCCACATTACATTAAATGACCACCATGCATATACTATATTAAATCTAATGGGTTCTTCAATCCCCATTACATAACTGAGAAAGATCCTGCCATTTCATTCCTCCTTTGAGAAATGTTCCCCTCTACACTTGTACCTATGATGTACATCCATAAACCAAAGTGCCATGTACATGTGCTACCCTCAATGATTAGAGTGAAGTAGTCCAAGAAGTGTGCCCATAAGGGGTTCATCCATAAGCTAGGATCCCATGTACAATGGCTCACACTAACATCTAATTGCTGGCACATGAAACCAACAAATGGTTGAGTGTTGTGAGTAAAATGCTCCATGATCAAGTGGACCCACAAAATATTTGCAAAAAATATGTTGTGGATCTGTAAGGAACATTGCCATTGAAGAATATTCAAGCAAAAAAAATGTAATCACAACCTATTCAGTATTGTCCTCAATGATTTTGGCTTCATCTAAAGGAGTAGATTCATCAATAGACAATAAAAGTAGTTGTCTTCCCATAAATTGCAACTATCTATATACCATTCATCACGAGCCTCTTGTAAATCACATCACAACCATACATGTCCCTTGAATACACCTCTTTGATACATCTCCAAAGTTCCAACATTTTGATTGCTTCACATACTTCCTATAGTTTTTGTACTCAGTTCTCTAGAAGCAATAGTTGTGTATGAATTACTTCAAGGTATGAATCGTCTTAGTGTCTTAGAAATTTCTTCAAGTAACCAATCCTTATTATGTTAGAAATTTCTTCAACTTTAAAATAACCGCCTCTTATTATGCTCTTCATATTCCATAGCAAATCCAAGAAAACTTGTAAGAGGGACTACTTCCACATAATTTGCATATAAACTTGGATGTTTCTCAATGATGAGGGCTAAGATTTCCATCTTAAATGCAAAATTGTAATGTAAGTATGAGAGTTAGGGTTTTAAAACATAAATCATAGAAGATTACATTCAGCTGAGCTCCTTTGTGTGGACAATGTTTTGAGGTTGTGATTTTAAAATGGTCATACCTTCCTTAATCTTGATTAGAATCACTATTTAACCCCAACCTAAAAATAACATTGACACATTGCTTCTTATGGCATTATTCCCACTACAATCTAGTTCGTAAACAAAGAGAATCGTGCCACAAGAATTTCTTGTAAGGATTTTGAGTCCCCAACTTGAAATGGGTGTAACTTATCATAATCACTATTATGACCAAATCAAGAAATGGCATGGTTGCTTCAATTCTAATGGCACTAGTCCGGCTGTAATTAGGTTCATAAACATAGAGATAATCACTTCACAAGGGTTTGAAGACCCCAACTTGAAATGAGTGTAATTGGTGGGATACTCCCTTGAATCACTATTATAACACCAATATGGAAATGCAATGACCACTCTATTTCAAATGGCACTAGTGCTACTACAATTTGGTTAATAAGCCAAGAGATAAACTTGCCCTAAGAAAATCCGCAAAAAGAATTTCCCCAATAAAATGCACTTATACCACTTGCAATGTTCCTTTGTAGATATGTCAAGCAGTTAGGGGCCTATTGGTGGGATAGAGTGACTTTCATTCCCCCCACTAGGGTTCAAACCCCCAATGAGACATTGGCCCATTGTGATAGAGGTTCACTGTTGGTAAGCTTCAGGACATCTCGACCCCTACTGAGTTACACGTTATTGGTATATCTGGCTTGCTAGCTGTTGGATATACTCTTGAGGTTATAGTGGCAACTGCCAGATTTGAACTTTGGACTAGCCCAAGTAATCCCAACGAGTTACTGATTCCCCATGGTTAAAAAAATGTTCCTTTGTAAATATGAAGATCATTCATAAACATATAACCATCAAAATATAAAAATTCCCTTTATTTCATTAAATCATAAACCCTTAATGTAGAGTAACACCATATAATAATAATTTTATGGAAGGATAAACTCCTATGCATGATAACCTCCAAATGAGCAATGTTCTAATACAATAACATCCGTGACATCTGATAATGAAGACTCGAGTCTCCATCTTTATTTATAAATATTTAACTTGGCCTCTACATTAATGAATTGGCCATATTACATTTATTGCATGACAACTAACTAGTGGCCTTATTTAATAATAACTAACATAGTGGATCTAGTCCACATTACATTAAATGACCACCATACCTATACTATTATTAACTCTAACAAGCCCTTCAACCCCATTACATCACTTGGGAGGATTCCACCACAATTATTTCCACCAAGAAATTGGTCAGTGTCATTGAGCTAGCCCATTCAGTTCCAAGAGTTTTATTTATACCAAGAATTATTAAATCTATGAAAATATAAAGAATTTGTAATTTACTAGTAAATAGAATTATTGCAAAATTTGTAATGCCTTCTCAAGTTTAGAAAATTTAACGTTGCAATAAGTTTTTACTTGCTCAATTATGACAAAGGCATGTGATTGTGGATATAAAATCCTCAAAAAATATTAGCCTCTTAAACTTGTCACCCAAAACCACTCTTTACTCATGATTTTTCTATGCAAATTGACTCAACAAACCATTATCTACCATATTCTGACTTCTCTTTCTTTCCCTCCTCTAATTACCCTGCCAAGGCCACCACTTCCTTGTCCACAATCATGTATTCTCCTAATTTTACCTCAAGATCTTCCATGTCATCATAGGGTTGCACATACTTGTGTTGTTCTTATGCTTTACATGAGATCAACAACTCTTTCATTGCCATAACATTGATCCATTATTTTTTAGTGGATAAGTTGTTAGAAAAAAAAGGTGTGTCCCTTCCATGCCACATGGTCCTCCTCCTCCACCTAGGTTTACTCCAATTCATCTACCATCACCAATGCTTTCTCATCCTTCACCCATTTGCTACAAAGAAGAAAAATGATTAAAATAAACTCAATATTAAAAAAAAACATAATTGACAAAGAGAAAGCAACAATCATAAGATATGATCCTTTAAGCCTCACAATTGGGTATAATACTCCACCATTCTTTTCACTTCCTCAAAATGGGATCTCTTCATGATCTCACTGTTGTTGCCCAAGTCAACGAATGGTGTAAAGACCTCATTCCACCATTTTCCACACAAACTTTTATTTCATTTATGTATTTTCAAGTGCCAGGTATGGAAGCAATTTAATTAAATAGAAGAATAATTTATAATTCCACACAAGCACAAACAACACTACAAATTGAATGGTACCTACAATATTGCTCTTAATTCAATGAAGTATTTATATAAATATAAATTTATTATCAAATATCAAAAAATTTAATGAAAACTAAGGTGAGTTAAAATGCAAGCATGGCATACATAAGCCTAAAAGAGGTCAAAGCACATCTAAATGAATCTATATTTTTTAAATTTTTTAACCAATTAAATGAATGTATAGAAATAACCTCTTGTCCTCGTGTGGTATACCTACTCTCAATCTCTCTCACGAAAATTGATATTGAGTTTTTTTGGGGTCAATTCAAACCCAAAACCATAAAAATGACGAAAAATGAGATCTTCATTCATTCAAAACCCAAAACCATAAAAATGACGAAAAATGAGATGTTCAATCACAACAACCCGAGACCCACTTATACTTACTTTTGACTTTGAATTCCTAATTGAGTGATAATTCTAAATCTTCCTTCCTATATTAGCATAAACAACACAACCTCCATTACATGATTTAGAATTGTTTGTTATCAATTGCGACAAATTCTAGTATATTTTTGTTGCACGTGAATCAGCCGTGAGATACCTAACTAGCCACAACTAATTTCCGGGTTGCATGCCAACTCATACCAGGCCATGGTGAGCCCCCAAACCTTTTTTCTTCCTTCCAGAATTTGTATTTGACTAGGACTCCACACACCAAATTAGTCATTGGGGTTGAATATAGAGAAACATACAGGGTAGGCAGAGAGGTCGATATAAAGGAGGGTGAGGTGTTTTCGCTCTCATACCTACTCTTCTGTCAATCGATACCCTTTCATTCATCAATCACAGCTTCCATCCATGGCGACATTCTCAGAGGCTCCCCCTGGAGACGCAAAGGCCGGAGAGAAGATCTTCAAGACCAAATGTGCACAGTGCCACACAGTCGATAAGGGCGCCGGACACAAACAAGGTATGTATGTGTATATACCGATCCCTTCTGTCCATTTCTCGGACACTTCTGCCCTTGTATGTGTGTACAGGTTAATATATAGGACTTTAGGGCTATTTCTATGCATAATGCCCATGTTTCGTGGAAGCTAATCTCAATAGTGCCGAGGTTTGTGATATTTGCATCGTTTCATACATTCGCTCTGTTGATTGGCCATTAGTATTAGGGTTTGTACTTGATCCTACAGATCAGATTAGGGTCAATTTTGCGGGTGAATTCCCCCTTGGTGCTATGTTGAGGCTAAGATCACAGATGAGAAGTTTAAATCTTTGTTGCTTGTGATCTGTCCATTGATTGATGTATTTGCCTGAACTGTGTGTCGATCGTCTATCAGCGTTAGGGTTTGTTCTTGACCATGTGGATTACTTTAGGGTTTACCTTAACTGTAAGGGGTAATTCGCCCTCTGCTTTCGTCTTCGTTTCTTACAAGTTCGGATATGCAGATATGCTTGTGTGTTGACTGCCTTGGGGTTTTTGTCGTAGGGCCAAATCTCAATGGGCTATTTGGGAGACAATCCGGCACCACTGCGGGTTATTCATACTCTGCTGCCAATAAAAACAAGGCCGTGAATTGGGGAGAAGACACTTTGTACGAGTACCTTCTCAATCCTAAAAAGGTATGCTTGATTTAATTTTACTTTGCGCTTAATAAGCTAATGGATTGGTATCTTAACTATGTGTTCAGATCATGTTATAGCAGAATATATTATGTCGGTTTTAACGATTCTTCTATATGGTTCAGGGTGTCTATTATTGAATATCCGAACAATAAAATAATCCCTCAAGATTACTAGATGCATTATATGTTTGTTGCCATCAATCTTGTAGTTATTGCGCGTATTGTTTGTATTGCATGCTTGTATATCATTCCATTACACATGGATTGTGGTGTAGTGCAACGGTCATTCTTGCCATAATGGTTTTTGGAAGTCTTCATTGTCTGCTTGATTTTCGTCTTTGCCCGGTGAAGGAGTTGTTAGAGAATAAACTTAAGAAGGAAGAAAATGAAAGAAAAGCTACTAACATTTTTTGAGTGCTGTTGTTTAGAGTCTTTTATCTTTGAAATGATCTTCAAGAAAATTTTATAGGTAACTGTTTTGTCTTCCTGTTTAGTCTAGTTATTCCCTCTTTTTCCTGCGTTTCCTGTTCTCCCCATACATGGTTACTCTGGTGTAATGGTGGCTTCAAGCTTGAGGCGCTTGTTCTGATTTCCACTGGTAACTATTTCATTACTCTCAAAATCAACGAGTAACATCACCTAGATACGGATCACGATCAAAGGTTTTTCTAGGCCTATATATTCTGGAAGATCAAGTTGTTTATTAATAGGCAACTTGTAAACAAGCTAACGGGGTAATTTGAGTTACATGGTTGATTGATGCCCCAAACTCTTTCCAGGCTCTGGCTATTAGCAAGTCTTTGTCCCTATGTCTTTACTCTTAATTGCCAGTAACTTCAAAAGAAATTGCAGATTCTGAATAGATTATGCAAAATGAAGAAGATATCCTAACTGAATTTATTTTAATGGAACATAATAGGCTTTATTGTTGTTATTTAAAACGAAATGGTTATATTTTATCAAGTCAAAAGCAGTTATACCCGGTCTGCAGGACGTACAAAATTATTAAAAATTACTGCTTTCCATTATAATTGTTAACAGTTCAGTGGGTCTGCTGAAACACTATAGTATCCATGTCTTATTTTCCTAAAATTCTACTGTGCTGTACTGCCTTATAAGCTGCCCTAGAAGTAAAATTGAAAATGACAATTACAGCCCATTCTAGGCACTAGCAAGTCATTCCATGTGAATGGAAGAAACCTGGAGATGCTGCATTGGCTTCATGGGGGTCCGGAGTGGGGTGAGCCTGGGGGATCATGAGTTCGACAAGGAAGTATACATTTGCAAAAAATAATATGTACATACATTTTACTTTTGCCTTGATTATTCTTAATTACTTTTGGTCCGATCTAATTTGTGAACAATGTGAAACTAAGGTGTTAGACAAGTCATATAAATTCTAAGCTTTTATGCAGTATGTGGCTGTGCACATACTACAATTCAAGTCTCTCAATTTCTTTTAATGTGGCTAGCGTGGGATGAGTTGACCTTGTCATGTTGTGTACATTTGCAAAAAATAATATGTACATACATTTTACTTTTGCCTTGATTATTCTTAATTACGTTTGGTCCGATCTAATTTGTGAACAATGTGAAACTAAGGTGTTAGACAAGTCATATAAATTCTAAGCTTTTATGCAGTATGTGGCTGTGCACATACTACAATTCAAGTCTCTCAATTTCTTTTAATGTGGTTAGCGTGGGATGAGTTGACCTTGTCATGTTTGGGATTTTTGCTCTGATATCTCATTTTTGTTCTCATGTGTTTGTTCTAGATTATTGCATTTATTTCTTTGATTCTTGCCCCTCCTTTTTCTGTTGTTGTCAATCTCCATTTTCTTTGCTGAAGTAATGTTTGCTTTTAAGGGTTGGCATTTCTAGTTCACTATCAATTTCAACTAGGTATCAGTAAATTATGTTGGTCAGGTCACCATGTCAAACATACATATGTTGTCTTACTGATGTCTTTTGGTTTCTTGTTACAGTATATACCTGGGACTAAAATGGTATTCCCTGGTTTGAAGAAGCCACAAGAGCGTGCTGATCTCATTGCATATCTTAAGAAATCTACATCCTCGGAGTAATCGAAATACCATGTTTAAATAAATTTATTCAGTTTTTCAATCGATACTCTTGTTTCTAAGATTTTTCATACGGGAGAGCAGGTTTTGCAATATGGGCATCAGGCTGTCCTATTGTTGAGGATTTAACATTTTTTAAATAAAATTGATTCAGTTGTCGTCCCTAGAACGTGGGGCCCTAAATGTAGACAATTGATTGACAGATAACATTGAAGGGGAAATTACCAGGTATTACGATTTGATATTTGGGAATTTATTTGTGCACATTTCTGCCGGTTCAGTTTTATTTCATAATCACGCTTGTTACATTATTATATTGTGCTATTGTTTGTTATTTATTATGTTCTGCTGTTGTGTATAAACTATAACTTGGTTATTTTCAATAGGAACTTTGAAGTTTTAGCTTCATTTTCCGTAGCTTTGGTGAAGATAGAATACACTAGTGATTTTTAGAACTTCTGTCTTTGGTACTCTTCAACCTATTTTGAGGAATTAGTATGAAATTGAATGATTTTCTGTCGACTTGTTACTTAATTGTTGGGTAATATTGCCTACGATTATTTTGGTAGCGTTACTTTTACTTGTTCAGTCTGAAGTGCGCTGTGGGCATGCATGGCTAAATATCGTACATACCAGTATATGCACCAATGTGGAGATGGTAGAAAGTAGTAATTATAGATTTCATACCACTAATTGCATGTTGATGTAATATTCACCTTAGCGACAGAGGTAGCAAGGTAGTAAAGAAAATTTAGCTAGGTAATAAAAGGTGGAGCGAATTCCTACTGTTTCGTGTATTTCACTGTGTAGATGTGAAAGGTTCCTTGGTGCAAATAGAAATGTATGTGCTGGAGGTTGTAATGGCAGCCATTTCTGTTGCCAGTAGGAAATGAACATTACTCTTTTTGAGGAATTAGTATGAAATTGAATGATTTTCTGTCGACTTGTTACTTAATTGCTCGGTAATATTACCTATGATTATTTTGGTAGCATTACTTTTACTTGTTCAGTCTGAAGTGCGCTGTGGGCATGCATGGCTAAATAGCATACATACCAGTATATGCACCCAATGTAGAGATGGTAGAAAGTAGTAATTATAGATTTCATACCACTAATGGCATGTTGATTTAATATTCACCTTAGCGACAGAGGTAGCAAGGTAGTAAAGAAAATTTAGCTAGGTAATAAAAGGTGGAGCGAATTCCTACTGTTTCGTGTATTTCACTGTGTAGATGTGAAAGGTTCCTTGGTGCAAATAGAAATGTATGTGCTGGAGGTTGCAATGGCAGCCATTTCTGTTGCCAGTAGGAAATAAACATTACTTTTTCCCTTTAATAAGCTTAGGGTGTCGTATATAATTTTCTGGAATTGATGGCTGGATATTTTATGTTGTAGCGGAAAGAATGTTATGTAACATTATTGGCCTTTGTGGATTAGTGCAATGTATTTGCTGGCAGCTACAGCACATTAGCAAACCATTTGAATTAAGCAAAACCTTATTGTAAATAAAAAGACATCTTGGATTTATTCCTTGTGTTGGTTGCATCTATTATGTATCTCACTCTATGTCCTTAACGGGTCAGCCATTATAATTTCTTTTATATAATAATGTAAATTTCAATAAACTTTTTCATATAATAATGTAATTTTCGAAATTTACAAGATGAAAAGAAGGACAAGAGTGTCCCAGTAATCTACTATCAATCACCCCAACTTAAAGGTATAATGTATATAATGTGTTGAGTGAGAAAAAGAGCACTCGAGTAGGAGTCGATGACTTTTACTGTTATTATGATTGACTGAGAAATGAAATGTTATCAATGTATATAATGCATTGAGTGAGAAAAACAGGACTTGAGTAGGAATCGATGACTTTTACAGTTATTAAATGAATGTTTTCAATGTTTTGCTTTGAGTGAGATCAATACACTACATAGATCTTTGTTCATAGAGTTTGGTGATGCATCGTTGCATTTATTTGTTTTTTTTATCGTCATATGAAAATGTGAATTAGTTTATTTTGTTTTATTAGAATTTCAGTTAGTTTAAGCTATTTTATTACATCTTATAGCTACTATTTGAGGGCATCTCAAATTGGTTGTGGTATATGTTGGTTCAGTTTTATTATAAACTTGAGATTCTTATAAATAGGAACATGGTCTTGTTTTACTGCTATAAATAATATGAGAATATTGGACACGTAAATTTTAGAGCCTTATTTTGAAGCAATCTTCTTTGCTGTTAAATGCTATATTATTGGTTGTAATGGTTTTTCTAATGTTTGTGGTTAAATTTTTGATAGAATATGGAGAAATATTTCATGAACATTGTACAAGGAATACCCATAAACAACCAAAATTGAGGCAATCTTCTTTGCTGTTAAATGCTACATTATTGGTTGGTTGTAATGATTATTTTAATGTTTGTGATTAAATTTTTGATAGAATATTGGAAAATATTTCATAAAACATTGCATAAAGATTACCCGTAGTAGTGCTAAGGAATATATTAAAATCTTTTACAATGAGAAAGAAGAGTACAATGAGAAAGAAGAGTATTAAGATCATATGCATTTGAAAAAAGGGTATATTAGGATGTACTATATGACCAATAATGTCCACACATTTCAATTTTCTAAATCTTTTGTACGGCCCACAATACAAAATACAAAGTGTTTTAAAAAGGGGTATATTAGGATATGTATTATGACCAATAATGTCAACACATTCCAATTTTCTAAATCTTTTATAAGGCAAGATAAAATGCTTCTTTTGACTATCAGTACAAACCTAGATAGCTTTTTATTAAAAAATGAGTTTCTCCTTTCATTCTCGAATCGTGTAACTAGCTCGGTGGTGAGGCCTTCTCTCATGGCCTTGAGATTCTTTGGGTTGAACGAAATGTGTAGGATGCTCTTGGAGTAGCTCCTGTTCATGGTGCAAGGAATGCTCCTCTAGGTAAGTCTTTTGAACTTGCACAGTTTCACATAAATTACAAGTTGTCATTTTACGGAAAGCTTTTAGTTCAGTGAGTACAATCAATTTTGTTTTTTATATATCAACATTTGCTACATAAATTACAAGTTGTTATATTACGGAAAGCTTTTAGCTAATTGAGTACAATCAATTTTGCTTTTTATATATCAACATTTGCATTTTTTTTTATTGTTTTTTATATATCAACATTCGCACTTTTTTTTTATTGCCATGCTGTTTGGAACTCCACAACCAAGGAAATTTATTACCCAAGAGTAATGCTTTCTTGTTAATGGAGATGTGAAGGAACTGACTATGTATTGGCCATAGAAAGTACAGATAGTCTTAAGCAGATTTAGCAAAAGGACAAAACAAATGTTAAAAAGAGCAAGGATTGCTGCCTAGGTGAGAATCCATTTCCAACCGCCACTTATACCTGTTAACAAGTTTATATTTAGGGAAATCTTTGCCTTGTTCCAATTTTCGTGGAAGTTTTTTCCACCAGATCTAGAATGAGTGGTGATTTTAGCATATGAGGGCCATAATTTTCCATGTATTTCAGATATTTATCAAAACATTTTTTTAGAAAATAATTGCAGGATCTGAAAATTTATGTTCAAATTGCAGGATAGATAACTAAGAAATTGAAGTTTTTAAAAAATATACTTTTGGTAAGATTTTGCTATGACTAGCCATAAAATCAAGTTTTTTAACAACTTTTCAACCATGGCTTACCCATTGGAAAGTACACATTCTCATATTCAAATCAACATATTACATGCTTGATTGGGGTATACACATAAGCAAGTTTGTTTCAAATCATGCCTTGATTGGGGTATACACATAAGCAAGTTTGTTTCAAATCATGCTAGAGCATGGTAAAAAAATTATGTTTCATAGTATTTGATAGATTACCCAGATTGAAGCCAATTTAATGCTATTTACAAGATAATATTATCCAACTACAACGTGTTACATGATTTGATATCCTTCTAGGAAATATTTACTAGTTGACAAGTTCTAAATGTTTGGTGTTCAGTTTTAGTGTCAAAACCTTGGCTGAAAGGGGAAATTCATCACAACATTCAATTGTGGTAGAAAAATGAAATACTTTCAATTTTATTGTACTTATTTAAGAAGAGTTTTAGATCTATTTCATAGGAAATCTTAGCTTCAGGTTTGCATGAAAAATAGAAGTATTTAATGCATATTGTCTTTTATTTTATGTCATAAGGCTTGCATTAAAAGAAGTGGGAAAAAAGAGCAAGGTGTATTCAAATAAAGAAGAGTTTTAGATCTATTTCATAGGAAATCTTAGCTTCAGGTTTGCATTAAAAATAGAAGTATTTAATGCATATTGTCTTTTATTTTATGTCACAAGGCTTGCTTTAAAAGAAGTGGGAAAAAAGAGCAAGGTGTATTCAAATAATGATAGTAATGGAATTGTTACAAAAACTTATTGATTTATCGTTAGATTTGTTATGGCAATCAATATAAAATGATAACATTGAAAAAAAGGGTTGCATAGTTGTATTTAGAAGGGGTTTGTGAATAATGGTATGTAGACATTTCCCAACATGTGGGGATAGCTACTCTTGTTCCTTTTCAAGAATCACATCTTCAAAATGATGATTCTCCATGTAAAGAGGATTTACAAGAGGCAACAAAGGTCCCCCAAGCTTGAGTCCTCCATGAAGCTTTTCTTTTGTATGATAAATTTTATGGTGATAGAGTATTTTCAACTTGAATCTTTTCTATTGCAAATGTTCTCTCTAGCCCCATAACAAGATTTTTACATCTACAAGGATGGCATCTTGATCAAACAGTTCTTAGTGTTTTGTTTCATCAAAGAGGACCGTTCTCAACTATCAATTCCAGTTGGTGCAAATGCTCATATTCAAGCAAAGGCCAAATAAGAACATGGAAAAGAAGTCGTCGAGCTACTCTTTGGTCCCAAATATTTGGGGACAAAGCTTCCTACATCATATACCTAAATACAACATTTTTATGCATGCAAGTAAATATATGATTATTAGCTATTTTATATGTAAGTTTGTAGTTTTATAACAATGTTCTAGTCTTTTGCCATTTCATATTTTGTATAAAACCACTTACGAAAAATCATGTCAAGTTAATGTTGTTATTAATTTGAGTGCCATTTTGGAGAAGTCTTCCTCCATTATTTGGATTTGTAGGTGCAATCCACTCTTGGGTGTGAGGATGACATTTTGATCAAACAATTCTTAGTGTTTTGGTTCATCAAAGAAGATTGTTCTCAAAGCCACTATCAATTCCAGTTGGTGCAAATGCTCATATTCAAGCAAAGGCCAAATAAGCACATAGAAAATAAGTCACATAGTCAAGCAACTCTTTGGTCCCAAATATTTGGGGACAAAGCTTCCTACATCATATATATAAATACAACATTTTTATGCAGGCAGGTAAATATATGATTGTTAGCTATTTTATATGTAAGTTTGTAGTTTTATAACAATGTTCTAGGCTTTTGCCATTTCATATTTTGTATGAAACCACTTACGAAAAATCATGTCAAGTGAATGTTATTCATTTGAGTGCCATTTGTAAGTGCAATCCACTCTTGGGTGTGAGTGGTCCAACCACATTCTTCTTCTCTTGATTTTGTCATTTGAGGTTCATTCCTATCATATTTCTTATTGTTATTTTAATTCAGATCTATATATGACAATAGTAGTGTCTTGATTCGCATCCAATTACATCACAAACTAGAGTTTGTAGACTGAAGTCCTATTAGCAAGGCCTCTTGGCAAGGGAGGCATCTAAGCATATACATTTTCTCAATAACATCTTCAATGCTTCCTTTGCTTCTAGAGCTTACTCACCCATTTGGCATAAAGTGCTTAGGCTCTAATATATAATTTGATGATCTCCACACCCCCTAGTCTCTCGAGATATAAAAAAGATATCGTAGTTAACTCTATGAAATCCCTTGACAACAATAGTATTAGCTCGTAGAAATATTCGTAGGACTCTTTCAAGCCTTTGATATGTAATTAGAGAAGTAACTTGGTAGGAATAGTAGTATACATGGGTGGCGACGAACACCTTATTGTAGATTTGAAACTTGAATGCTAGTGATTATGTTTTTTAAAATATATCTTAATAAAATGGGTGTTAAGTCCAAAGTTTCCAACCCATTCCGTTCCTTTCTAAACAACTAGCACATTATCCAAGATGAAGTGATATCTAATAAAACTTTTCTACTTAAGCAATGATCTTAGTAAGGATATTTTTGATATGGAGGGACAATAGTTTAATCGAAATATTGTAGGAAACCTTCAAAGTGTTATCAACATCCAATTTATAAACATCCAATTTATATGATCCATGGGTCATAAGGATTTAGAATGAATCCATTCATGCCCTTATTAATGTTAGAATTCAAAGTTTGTCTAAGAAATGCATCCAATACCTTGCTTGATCTTGGTGCATATCCATATATCTAGCTCTTGGGTATAGTCGTGGAAATAAACTTAAAGACAACAATTTATTATAAAAAAAATGTGAATCTTAGAAACATTAAGGCATCCCATATAAATGAAGTCATAGATCTAACAACAAAAACCTAAACATAATTAACCATAAAATAAAATACTTATATTGCAAGAGAGAAGCCAACCACTTGCATGAGAAAGATTCAACACTGAACCATAATCTCTTCCTTAGGATGAGCCACCCCATGTTAAGGGCCATTATAGGATAAGATAATTTTTTTTTGTACGTAAGTACCCATGAGGTTTGAACTTGTGACTTTCCATTTACAACTTCTCAACTCAATTACTCATTATCAATTGCTCTACGCCCCTTGGGCTTAGGACAAGATAAAATATTAGAATGCATCCAAGAATCTATTAGATGCAAAAAGTAAAATACGTAACTAGAGTCGCAAGGCAAACCACAAAGTTCACAAGCCATTTATTATATATTAGAGAAATTTGGAGGTCTAAACTGGGCCTCCTAAGGAAAATTTAAAAATAATAGTGGAAATAATAAAATAATATCAGCATGCCTCATATGGAGAAAAAAGAAGAAAACTACTTTTTGAACTCATATTTTCAACTTATCTCCTTGTATATTCACTCAAATTTCGAGCATGAGCACTTGTTGGATGAGGAATTAAGTTCTCCATCCAATGAGTATTGAGATGACTACTTTTGATGGACCCTACTCCCCGAAAAATAAAAAATACATGAAAAAATGTGATGATTGAATACATGAAAAACATGATCCACATCATCACGTTTTTTCATGTATTTCTTGTTTTTTGGGGAGTGGGGTCTATCAAAAGTATGCTGTCTGGGTACTCGTTGGATGCAGAACTGAATTCCCCATCCAACGAGTGCTCATGCTCAAAATTTGAGTGAATATAGAGAGAGATAAGTTGAAAAAGTAGTTTTTTCACTTTTCACTTTTTTATCTTTTTACCTTTTTACCCAAAAATGGTGATTCATCCCCCATGGTTGACATCATCATCTTGAATCCTATTGGTTATTTTTGTTGTACAATATTATTGTTTTGAGACCCATTTTTGATGTCAAACTTTCTCTAATACAACATATATGGAATAAGACTTAATTAAGCTCTATAACCCAACATGGTCAATGTTGATCATTATTTATTAACATGATGTCTGCTAATAAAAAAAGCAGCAAATTAATGAGAGTCCTAATAGATGTAGGATAGTTCCATACTTCATTTTACAAAGTTTGTAATCTCTTTTATTCTAAAACTATCTTTTTGAATCTTAAAATCACGCACCATTCAACAACCCATATTAGTATCCATGAATTGTAAATATTAGTATTCATGAATTGTAAATGAATCCATATTGACAACTATTCATGTTTAAACATACATTTGATGTGATTTCAAATGGAAAACCATCAACATCTCTCTCTCTCTCTCTCTCTCTCTCTCTCTCTCTCTCTCTCCAACACCCAACAACTACCATTTAATGAAGTGGAAACCAAACAACCTTTTAAAGAAATAAGTTTGAAAGTCAATTATTCATAATTGAAATTGGTAAATCATATATATTAAATGTGTTTCCCAAATTAAAAATGAGATGGACAACTCGTATGAAATTAAGGCCAGTTACATATTTCATAAAAAATGCAAGATTCAAATCAAGATCTAGATTCTACCAACTTTGCAAGGGAAAAATGAGAATATACACGTTTCACCCAATTGCAAGCGCAAAAAACATATCATAAAACCAACCAAAAACTAAAGGAAGGACCATGGAATACCTTAAGGTTTTTATGAAAATATTCAAACTTTACATATGTTCATGTACTACAACTAATACAATAATTTCATTAAAAATACTAGTAAGGCAAAGGGTTATTTCTTAAATGAGATCACAGGCTCTCATCCAGTGTCCTGGCTTTAAAATATGATCCAACGAGGAAGGTAGGAAAGAATTCATTACTCAAGGGGTATAAATTGGCAAAAACCAAGATAACCCTATGTAAAACATGAATGGGAGAAGGGAAGAACTTACAAACAAAATGATAGGAAACAATGACAAAAACAACTTGTGAGGACTATGATATGTTGTCTAGATGAACACTCACTTCAGAACCTCCTCTCTTCTTCAAAAAAATAAGTAAACAAGGTGGATGGGTGATATTAGTATCTTCTTCACTTGAATAAATGCATTGGTTCAATTTTATTGGCCTCAAACTAATGTACTATCATGTGGCAGAAGGATGTAATGAGTTGGTAGTAACCTGATGCATGCAAGCTTGACCAATAAGTTTTTGAATTATACATCCCATAAGGCCCATTGTGATGATACCTTTTACCTTGATCTTGAGTGAACTGACTTCTATTGTAGTTAATTTAGGTTTTTTGGTCGTCAATAATCTTCTTTAGTGGAATATCATTAATTGTTGCACTAATAAGCCATTTCTTGACATGCGTGGGCTCAGTTCTCTTCTTTTACCCATATTCATGGGAAAAATATATCTTCTTTGTAATTTCCTTATCATACATCTACACAACATTTCATAAAATTTTCCAAGAATTGAGTCTTGAGAGAGAGCAATAAATAACACAATAGTGGAAAGGGGGGAAGACGAGAAAGGTTAGGAGGTAAATTTTATGACTACATCAAAGCTTGTTCCTTACTCTCCTCTCCTTCCCTTGTACTATTCATCTTCTTTCTGGGTTCACAATGAAGGGAATGCTTGTGAGTGAATTTATTCTTAGATGGTTTTTCACCCTCTCATCACCTCTTGTCCTTCCATAATATTGTTTAATTTTTGAATTTAATGAAGCCATAGATTATGTATTTCCAATATTAAGTATTTAGAACAATATTTTGACTTATATTTACTTTCACTTGACCATTTCTAATTGTATGATCCTTTGTAGTGAAATCCATGTACATCATTGAAAAAAATAGAACTATGAGAAAAATAATTCCTGAAACAAGAACTAGTTCTCCACCAATGCTCTTTTTCTAATAAGAAAAGGACTATACAAATATTATAAAAGATGAAACAATATCGGTCAATGAACATGTTATGCTCATTTATTTCTTCAGAATAACTCATAGTATATTGAGAATTATCTATTTCTTTCTTGTATCTCCCAAACATAAGTAGATATTTGATACTATTTTAATTAAAAGACAATTCTTCAATATCTAGCTCCCTTGTATTGATGTTTAAAACTTTGAATAATCTTCAATATTTCTAAATATTTTCTCCTTCTCATCACCCATGGCATTGAACATGGAACAATTTATCTCCCTTATACGTAATTCAAACAAACAATTTGGATCAACCTATCAATAATACCAACTTCAAATATTTGAACCCATTGAAAAATTTCTTACAATGCTCATTATAGTATGGTCGTGCAATTTGATAAGAATAATAATGTTCGGGTACACAGGGTACTACCAAAGGACCGAACACCAAGAGCAACCACTTCACACAAACAGATCACAGATCAACACACGGATGTTTTGACGTGGTTTAAACCCTCTTGAGGGAAACACTCCATGGCCCCGACCAAATAGCTTCTACGGGACAATTTATTATGCAAAGAAAGAAAGTTACAAATGAGCTTCTCATAATCGATCAACTAAACAATGACCCTCCATTCTCTATAAATAGAGATCATGGACCAATCGGGTGTTAAGCCATGGATCAAGGTTATGTTTGATCTAAGAGAAGTTGATCCGTCAGATCACTCTATGTCGGGAACATATCGTGACCGTCAGATTAAGTATTTACAAATGCATACTAATGCATACTAAAGAAACACACTATCCCTAACAGATATATTACACAAGTTGATCTTAACTAACTCCTAAGTGTCTAAATATCCTAACATCCCCCCTTAAGAACAACTTGGGATGGGATTGAAGGATTTACAAAAGTGACACTATTAGGAGAAGGAAGGAGGCATTAGAGCCTATCCCCCCTTAATGACAAGTTCCTGAACTCCTAACATAGATCAAAGTTTAGAAAACTTCACTTTTGTAAGAGACTTGGTGAAGATGTCTGCAACTTGATAATCTATAGGGCAAAAGAGCACTTCAAGAACACGATCATGAACAAGATTTCTGATGAAGTGCATATGTAGCTCAATGTGTTTGCTACGTTGATGTAGAATTGGATCTTTGGAAAGCTTGGTGGCACTTTGATTGTCGCACCAAAGTGGAGTAGGCTGCTGCTGCTCGAATCCAAACTCCGAAAGGATTTGTCGAAGCCATAAAGCTTCCTGATTGGCATTAACTGCTGCTCGATATTCTGCCTCTGCTGAGGAAAGAGCAAGAGCTTGTTGTTTCTTACAAGCCCAAGCAATAGGTCTAGATCCCAGATTGAAAACATAACCTGCAGTAGACTTTCGATCATCAGGATTGCCGACCCAATCTGAATCAGTGAAACCAACCAACAAAGGTTTCCCCCCTGTATTGTAATGAATCCCAAACTGAACTGTACCTCGAATATATCGAAGTATTCTTTTAGCTGCTTTCCAGTGACTTTCATGAGGTGTCTGCATATAACGGGTAACATGACCAACGACAAAGGAAAGGTCAGGACGGGAATGAGTCAAGTATAAGAGACTACCAACAAGATGACGATACAAGGTGGCATCGACTTCAGGTGAAGTACAAGTGGCATAAAGTTTGACTCCAGACTGGAAGGGAGAAGGGGCTGGTGTACAATCTTCCATGTGAAAGCGACGAAGAAGGTCACAAGCATATTTAGACTGAGAAAGAAAGATTCATTCTTTGGTTTGCAGGACTTGGAGACCAAGAAAATAATGCAAATGTCCTAAGTCTGACATTTCAAAATTTTGTTTAAGACTGGATTTCACATGGGTTATAAGCTTAGGGTCACTACCAATAAGAATAAGGTCATCAACATATAGAACAAGTATGATGAGATGGTTTCGTACTTTCTTGGTATAGACATTGGGGTCAGAATGGCATCTAGAAAAACCAGTGTCAAGGAAAAAGTTATCCATTTTGGCATACCAAGCTCTAGGAGCTTGCTTAAGGCCATATAAGGATTTCTTAAGGCGGCAGACAAGGCTAGAGTTATTCTAAACATAGCCAGGAGGTTGTTCCATGTAAATTTCCTCCTGTAAATCACCATGTAAGAAGGCAGACTTGACATCCATTTGATGGACTTCCCAGTTGTGTAAGGCTGCAAGGGAAAGAACAAGGCGGATGGAGTTCATTTTTGTGACAGGAGCAAAGGTTTCATTGTAGTCAATCCCTTCAACTTGGGAAAAACCTTTGGCAACTAACCTTGCCTTAAGTCTTTCAACACTTCCATCTGATGCATACTTAGTTCTGTAGACCCATTTACATCTGACAAGTTTTCTTCCTTTTGGAAGAGGTACAAGATCCCAAGTATCATTCGCCATTAAGGAACGATATTCTTCATCCATGGCTGCATCCCAATCTGGATTCCCTGAAGCTTCTGCAAAATTTTCTGGATCATGATTCTCGAAAACTTGAGCCAAAAGAGAAGAGGCTCGCTGAAACTAAGAACGTGTTCGACGTTGATCTCTAGGATCACCAGCAAGATCACCAACTACTTCACATGTTGAACGGACCCATCGAGGAAGCACTTGTGCTGGTACAACTGGAGGAACATGAGCAGGCGGAGGTGGATTTTCATCCTCACTGTCATCATCAAAAACTGGATTTGGAAACTTGTCAAGGAAGTTGGAAGAAGAAGAAGAAGGCACAAACGCCGAATCAGGCTCGCAGGCCAAAGATGGCACAATCGCCGAGTTAGGCTCGCAGGACAAGAGATTTTAATCAAATTTAACATCTCTTCTAATGATATCATGAGAATGTGGTTGAAGAAGTCTATAAACTTTTACATCTTCAGAATATCCAACAAAAATGCACTTTTCACTTTTAGGCTGCAATGCTTTCCATTTTTCATCCGGAATGTGAGCCCATGCTTCACTACCAAACACACGGAAGTGGCTTACATCAGGTTTAGTTTTACTCCATGCTTCTTCCGGTGTTATACCTTGTAATGCTTTAATGGGGGTGCGATTAACTATGTAATTTGCACAATTAATGGATTCAGCCCAAAATTGAAGACTTAGTCCCTTAGATTGGATCATACCATTAGCCATTTCTTTTAAAGTGTAGTTCTTCCGCTCAGCTACACCATTTTTTGTGGTGTATATGGAATAGTGTGCTGTTGTTGGATGCCTTGTTTAGTGCAGAAAGTAGTGAACTTATTGTTAACATATTCTCCTCCATTGTCAGATCTTAACTTAATAATTTGATGACCAGATTGTTTTTCCACAAGGGCCTTGTAGGACAAGAACATGTTAAATACTTCGCTCTTAAGTTTTAGGAAATAAACCCAAGTGCGTCTGGTGTAATCATCAATGAAAGTTAAGAAATATTTGAAACCAGAAAAGGAAGCAGATGGAAGAGGACCACACAAGTCACTATGCACAAGCTCTAAGAGAACCGAGGCGTGCCAAGAGGCACGTTTGTCAAAACTGTCCCGATGATGTTTTTCGAGTACACAACCGGAGCAAACACCATCCCTGCAAGATACCATCGGAAGACCTGTCACCATATTTTCTTTACATAGTTGTTGCAATGAGCGATAATTTAAGTGACCAAATCGCTCATGCTAAAGTTTGCTCAAGTTATCACTATGAGCAACAAAAACTGAAGGGAAAGGTGTTGACCCAAAGTTGTTAAACTTGTACAACCTGGTAATATCATCAACAATTCCAGTAGCTAGGACCTGTTGAGGATCTTTAAAATCCTTGATTACAACTTGGTGAGGTGTAAAGGTCATAGTTTTACCTTCACCAGAATGAGTGATCTGATAGACTGATAACAAATTGCAGGAAATTCTTGGAACACATAGTACATCACTAAAATGACCATTATCTACTGGAACTGTTCCAGCTCCTACAACACTTAGAGATCTATCATCACCAACAAATATTTGTTTGGTGTTACATTCATGCATAGTAGAAAAGATGGCTTGATCCTTAGCCATATGATAAGATGCTCCAGAATCAATGAGTCATTCATTTGAAGTAGAAGAAGAAGATGCATTATAAGAATAACCAGAAGCACAAAGTGCATGTCCATGAGAGATAGATTCTGAAGGCGAATCTAGGCTGATGTGGTGCTTCTTCATTGCTGCTTCCAAAGCTGCCATCTTCTTGAAACACTTAGATTCATCATGATTATCTTTCCCGCAATAGTTGAAATGACGCTCAGTCTTCTTGCCTTTTGGCTTGGATCCTTTGTCATTTTTTAAAGAAGGAGTTGTCTGAGAGGGTTTTGGACCCTTGTTTGACTTATTATTGCGAAAATTTTGTTTCTTGGGAGGCTTGGACTTTTCTTTCTGTTGGGACAATAAGGCTTTCCCAGATGTATCTGCATTGTTGATTATTCCAAGATGAATGAGTTTATCTTGTTCCCTAATCAAGGAATCACAAAAAGATTCAAGACTAGGCTCTTGATAGCTAGCTGCATTCAAGGATGCTTTCATGGAGTAAAATGTAGATACAAAAACAGAATATGCAGGTCCAAGTTTGGAAAGAATATGATAAATGCATTGTTTGTCTTCCCTCTCAATCTTACTTTCCACACATAAGAGTTTAAGAGTTTTGTACTTAGATAAATAATCTTGAATGCATGAAAAGTCACTTGGATTTAAAGAAATCAACTCATTTTCGAGTTGGTGACCTCGAATTTCATTGTGTTTACCAAACACAGATTCCAACTTGTCCCAAGCAGCATTAGGTTCATCAATTCCAGATATGTGGAATCGCAAATCAGTAGAGATTGACATCCCAATCAATCCACAAGCTTCATCACATCTATTTGCCCATTTTATTTTCTTATCATCATCAGTGGGCTCTTTTTCTTTCCTTGAGGTAATTCTAAAAAGTCCCCTACTTTGTAGAACATCCTCCATACGAGATTTCCATGAGAAATAGTTGGAACTGTTAAGTAGAATATCACAAGGGGTGGCCATTTTTTTAAATTAATGGCTGTAAAAGCAGAAACCAATAGTCTGGATGTGAAGAGCTCAAAAAAATAGGTAGTTTAAAAAAAACGGCATTGAAAACTGACTCTGTATGATGAAGTTATGCTTGAACAAAGAAACTGTTGAAGATGTTCCCAATGGTGATGTGGCAGTTAGAGAATGTCCAGCAAAAAAAAGAACCCCCCCTCTTCCCAAGATGAACCTTTCGACAATCACTTTACAAGAAAGTTGCTTTAAGTGAACCACTTTTATAAAATAAGTGATTTCACTTTTATAATGATATTACTTTTAAATAGTGCAACAATAAAAAAACTTAAGTGACTCACTTGTATTTTTATTTTTTATTATTTAAGTGAGATGCACTTTTACAATAAAGTAACTTGAAAATAGAAATTGCATGCACTTTTTCTTTTAAAAGTAACTTCCTAAGACTTGAACTCAAGACCTATTAAGGAATAAAACAACTTTGAACCAAGTGAGCTAGATTAAAAGGTATGTAAAATATGGGAATGAGGAAGGGTTTTTTTTTTTTTTACTCTTCTCGCTCGGTTTGCGTGCTTGCCATTTTTCCTGCAAAACACACCATAAATCGAAACAAAAAAACTTTTCCACACTTGTGGAGTTAGATCTTGTTAGCTTTCCCGGAAAGTCTACGTTTTCTCTTTGTTTCTGATTTGCCGAGATCGCACAAGATGCACGGCAAAGAGCATACGCAGCCGAGAAAAACCCTTTCCCTTTCTATTTCTGATTTGCCGAGATCGCTCAAGGTGCACGGCAAAGAGCATATGTAGATGGGAAAGCAACAATCCGAACCCAAAAAAAATCTAACAGTACAAATGATAAAATATTAGATTTTTTCTTTTAAAAACATAAAATAAAAAATGCATCACTGTAACATTATACCTTCAGATCTGATGAAATATGCGTTCCTGGAGCAACCGGGAACCGTTTTCGATCAAACGAAAACTATTTCCCAATGGAAATGACGCTCCGAACGCAATGGAACACCTCCCACAGTCCAGAAATGCACATAAATTCCAAAACTAGAAACCCTTTCGAGTTTCGGCAACAACATTTCAAGATCTGGATCACAACCGGAAGCGGCACTTCATAAAAGCTCTGATACCATGTTCGAGTACACAGGGTACTACCAAAGGACCGAACACCAAGAGGAACCACTTCACACAAACAGATCACAGATAAACACACGGATGTTTTGACGTGGTTTAAACCCTCTTGAGGGAAACACTCCACGGCCTCGGCCGAATAGCTTCTACGGGACAATTTATTATGCAAAGAAAGAAAGTTACAAATGAGCTTCTCATAATCGATCAACTAAACAATGACCCTCCATGCTCTTTAAATAGAGATCATGGACCGATCGGGTGTTAAGCCACGGATCAAGGTTAGGTTTGATCTAAGAGAAGTTGAGCCGTCAGATCACTCTATGTCGGGAACATATCATGACCGTCAGATTAAGTATTTACAAATGCATACTAATGCATACTAAAGAAACACACTATCCCTAATGGATATATTACACAAGTTGATCTTAACTAACTCCTAAGTGTCTAAATATCCTAACAAATAATGGATTTTTTAATTCTCGTATATTTTAAAAGTAAATGCCAACCCGAGTACATTTCGAAACCTCCATTAGCAAATAACTATTACATACAAATTTAAGCAATTTTTGGGTTGATCATTGAAACCATAGATCTTGATAATTTGTCCAATCTTTCATAAAAAAGAAATCTCTCTTTTGACACAATAAATTCTTGGCATCTTTAGTAAGGCACAAGGGATCTTTCTTAGTCAATATGATATGTACTCCAAGGATCTTATCTTGAACTTTGTAAAAGTTTTTTTTTTCAAGCCGAAAAAAAAGTAACTTGGTATTCAAAAAGAAATGAATCAAAGTTACATCAGAATATTTCCTTCAAACATCTGTCCAGTCAACAGACAACATCCAAGTCGGACATATAGCAACCAAACATTAGCTCATATAAAAAGTATATAATACGGAGTTCTGAGAAACCAAAACCAACAGGGGTATACTATAGTCTTCGTAATCATAGCACAAACCCATATGATATGGAAAAAATCCCACTACCAATAACTAACTAAGAAACAGAAGACAACCACGGTGCATAAAACTTAGAACAACTCCAGGGTTCTTGAGCTCGAGAGAGAGCCCTCCAAAAATTCATCATAGTATAAGTGCCCATCCATCTGCCCCACGGCTGATTTAGATAAATAATCCGCTTAGTGTTGAATTCACGAAAGATATGAGTGAATTCAACATTTGCAAAGGTCAAAATTATAGCTCGAATACGATCCAACCAATGCATGAGCTATAAAACATCTAACCGAGCTTTGCATGCTGCCCAATTGATGACCACCAAAGAGTCGCCAGCCACCTGTAACTTTGTAAAATTTATCCTTTGTCCTATGGATAAAAAATAGAGGGTGCCACATGTGAGCGAGTTTAACACTAAGAGTTATGGTACACTTTCATGGAAATCTAGTAGTAAACTAATAAATTAGTCTAGGGATAAGATATTGTAGGATATAAAATATACGCCCTTATAATTTTTAAAATCAACAACATGTTTGGTAATTGTAATGCACCCAACCACCCCTTTAGCACTTTTGAGGTGACGGGGTACTTTCCAACATTAAATTTTACTTTATGATATCAACATCTCATATTATATAGTTATTTGTAGATAATATTAACATAATAACATAATCTTATCAAAAACCTAAATTATCTAATTAAAATACTAAGCATGTATGTAGTCCTACTATGCATTCAACCAAGATTATGCTAATTAAAAACATACACACAAAAATGCTCACACTATAAGTAAATATTGCAAAAAAGTAAACTAAACAAAACATTTCATAACACATTGAGAACACTTATCTTTATGGTAAATGTTCCTCCAATTGGATGCAAGTGAAGGACATTCCTCCTAGCCTTTGGCACTCTGACACACTTGTCCTTTCTATGACATATGCCACAATTGAAGCTTCTAAGGCATTCTACTCAACCCACAACTTTGAAACTCTATGGTGCCAAAAATCCCTCTACAACTATCCCAATCAACCAACACTCTTACCCCTCAACCTACACAACACAATGAATGGGATACATTTCTCTGCATGCAATCCCTTGGGTTATCCTGATTCCCTTCTAGTGCTCCAACATAGGCCGTCCAAGGAATCTCACTGCTAGGATTTTAGGGATTCTCATATGTAGGCCAAGTTTCCTCTCACAATGGCATAATATCCAATATCACTTATTTTCATAGGGTAATTATGCAGTAGCATGCATGGAGTTCAATTCTCCACATAAATATATTTCCTTCCCCTTTGCCCCCAATTCGTACTAGCACAGGTTGTCACGAGAAAATGATGGTTATAATGATGATTTCAACTCAAATTTGAACCTTATATTTTCATGTTAAGAACTTTCTAGTGGAACTCAAGAGGAGCCAATGTTTTTTTCCCTTAATCCTAACTCAAGACAACAATATAAACAAGGTTAATCAATCCCCTCTCATAACCATGGGTTAAGAGACTTTAGGGTATATTTCTAACCAAGGTTTACTTGTAAGGCTAAGGACTTGGTAATAGCTCACTAGGATCACCTCCCCTTAGCCCCCTTTCACTTTTCCCACTTGTGGAATCATAACCCCCCATATCTTCTTCATTCTTTTTCATTTGCAAGCCATTAGAGATTTTTATATTATTTACAAATGTACATTTTTATAACATCTTTGGTCATCCTAGACCATATAAGTCTGGCTTCTATCCGTTGCATTGTTATATACATAATACATCATAGGGTCAAAAATAGGGTATTGCATTCCCCTCCCACTTAATTCATGCATTGTCCTTGGTGCATTTTAGCACTATGTAAATTTACAAATTTACATCAAAATTTCAAACTAGGTGTGGGTATGCCTCTTGTGTAGCATCACCTAGCTCCCATGTTGCTTCTTCAAGGATGTAGTGGGTCAATTGTACCTTTACCTACCATATTGCTACGTTCTTAAGCAACATAACTTTGTTATCTAGGATGCATATTGGTTGCACTTACACATCTCTTTCTGGTTCCACTTGAATCAAATCCCAATCAATAATGTTGTTAGGATTAAATACATACTTTTTCAACAAGAACACATAAATCATGATTATGGACTTTTATGCAAACAGGAAATGTAAAATCATGTGTAGCAAACCCTATCCTAGCTAAAATCTCAAACAACTCGCAATATCTAGCCATTAGCTTAGGGAAAATTCCTAGCTTTAGGGAGCTCTTTATCTGCCCAACTTTCAAATAAACATGTTCCCCAAAATCAAACTTTATTCATATTCAAACCTTGTCTGCATAACTCTTCTGCCTATCCCATGTTGTTTTCTAATTCTGTTTGATCTTAACCATTTGATCTTCCATTTCTTTAAGCCTAACTTTGGCTGAATTACTACTTTGTCCACTAGATTGTCCCAACTAATTGGGGTATTACACTTTCTACCATGTAAGGCTTCAAATGGGATCATCAATAGAGAAGTATGATATCCATTATTGTATGCAAACTCCACTACGTACAAGTAGTCCTCCCACCTGGAATACTTATCCATCAGATACATCCTTAACATATCTTCAATGACTTGAGTCACTCTCCCGATCTATCCATCTGTTTATGGATGATATGATGTACTTAAATTCATATTTGTTCCAAATCCTTTTAATATCCCTTTCCAAAAGTTTGAAGTAAACTTTGGATCTCTATCTAAAACAACTGCCTAAGGTATTCTATGCAACTCGACAATCTCTTTCATGTAAATCTCTGCTATATTAGTTGCCTTATGATTTGGTTTGATTGGAATAAAGTGAGCAAACTTTGTCAGCTTTTCCACCACTACCATAATCATGGAATCATGTTACTTTGCTGTTGTGGGAAACTTAGTGATAAAATCAATTGTCACCACTTCCCATTTCCACTCTAGTATTGATGTTGGTTGTAGGAATTCTATTGGATGTTTATGCTCAACTCTTACCCTTTGACATTCCATACATGTGGCTATATACTCAACAATGTCTTTCTCCATTTGTAGCCAAAAGTATGGTCTTCTTACTACTACAATTGTATTTTGGTATCCTTTATGTCCAACATATGGAACTCTATGCATTTCACTCATTACAAGTTTCGCTAAGAATTATGAACATAAATTCTATTTTTATGCATAAGAATTCCATCATTCAACCACTTGTAACCTTTGTATTTTTGTTGTACATTTCCTTATTGTAATGCTTATTTTACATATAGATAATGTTCATATGAGATAACAACCTCAAGAATTATGTTTCTTAAATCTGATTTACACAACTTAATAGTTGTAGCATGCATTGCATGTACTCTTCTATTGTGTGCATCGACAACCTTGTTCTTTTTACATTTAATATGTTTGATATCAAAATCCAACTCACAAATAAATTCTACCCATATTGTCTACTCGACATTCAAGGTTTGCTTCTCAAATAAATACTTTATCCCACACTGATATGTTCTTAGCTCAAATTTCTACCCATTAGGTAGTGTCTCCACATCTTCAATGCATGTACAATTTAAACAAGCTCTAAGTCATGTGTGACATATTTCTTCTCATGCTCCTTAAGCTATCTAGATTCATAACAATTCACATGCCCATTTTGTGTAAGGACTATGCTACTTTTTTCTTTTCAAGCATACAAACCACAAAATCCTCATGTGGATCAACGATCTTGAAAATGGGTATACTGGAAAGCAACTTCTTTAATTGCTAGAAACTTTCCTCACGCTGTGGTGTCCACGCAAATTTGACTTCCTTCTTCTATAATGATGTAATTGGATGTGCCACTTTTGGGAATCCTTGTATAATTATTTTGCAGTATCCAACAAGTCCTATAAATGAACTTACTTTTGATACATTTCTGAGCATATTCCATCCCATAATGGCTTCAATATTCTATGGATCCATTGCTTTTCCCTCTTTAGAAATGACGTGTCCCAAATATTGAAATTCCTCTAGTAAAAGGAACATTTACTTAGCTTAGCATAAATATGATGCTCTCTTAGCACTTGCAGTACTAATATCAAGTGCTCTTCAAACTCTTACTTTGACCTTGAGTAAATAAGAATGTCGTCAAGGAACACAATGAAAAACCTATCCAAATACTTCATGAATATATAATTGAGTTTTATCACTGTAAAATAAATGCAACCCACTTATGAACCTTTGTACATTTACCATCTCCTCCCTTATAAACCCAACATATATCAACAATTCTAAAAAATATCTCATATGCTTCCATGCTCACGTTTCCCTACTTGATTTTAAATAAATCCTCCATCTTCTTATCACAATATTGTTCAGATACTACTTCCGTTGGAAATACTTACTGAACTGCTTCCATGAAATCCTATTTTAAACAATATGTTTTACTTGAACTAGATAATCCCACCGAATATAATATTTTCCATGAAAGTTGTAAATGGAAATTATGGCTTCTGTATTAGAGGAATATTTGTGTAATTGTAGATATTTTCTCATCCCTAATGTTGGCATGGGATTAGTCCGCAGAAAGGGCGGAAGCCGACAGCTACAAAAGGTATAATTCGTGGAAGAAAGGGTCATTTACGGAAGCGCGGAAGTAGATAGTTAGTTAGATAAGGGTCATGTGGACCATTTTGTAACCACTTAGTTTTGTATAAATAGGAGTATGATTGTAAGCCTAAGGGAATCCATATCGGTGATGAATAGGGTAATCGATCTGTCGAGTTTTGATTGAGTTGTTGATCTATTTTGTATCCGCGATATGATGTATTGATTGCCTCTGCGAAGGTCATTCCGCAAGTTTTAATGAATGCATGAAGATGTTCGATTATGATGTTATCTGTGTCTTCATTTCTGTTCAATGGTGAATGTGAATGGTTTCTTAATGTTTAATGCTGTATGGGTTTGGTAATTGTTCTTTAGTTAGATCGTGTTGATGCGAATGGTTATTATGAGATGAACATGCGAATGATGAAGTGTTAGTATAGTGCGGAAGACATAATCTTGGTTTCTGCGAGTGCAATGTGTGGTTAATGCATGTCCTCAACTCCACTGCAGAAACTTGGTTCTTGCAGCCCCCTTGTGCATCTTGGGTGAGACCTGACTCGCTCTGCGAGTGTTGCTCGAAAGGTTAAAAAATTTTCGGGCCGGTGCGTAAGGGAGTTCGGTTGATGATTTGTTGACGACAGTGCAAAGTGAACCCCTGTCTACAGTCGCTGTGTCAACAAATGGTTTCGTTGTCGGGACCCTGAAGAGGAAAAGAAGAGGATATGTTGTGGGACCCGACGAAACTGGATATTCAAGAGTGGTTTGACAGAAAGACAGAATAATTCGTAGAAGTAGAAAAGAAAAAACCTAGATAAATAGTAAGCAATTGGTTATAGAGGTACATTTATTCAGATATCCATGAAATATTTTTTTGCGAATTCCCAGTACTGTTGCACGAGTGGTTAGCGCAACTAACATTCCAGAAGCAAAATTTCCAAAAGACTGAGCCTGGACATTGGACACCAGAACTGATTCGACAACTAAAACATGTCGATGACATAGTATCAAGGGCTATCGATTTCTGGGTGGATAGTATCCTAGAGGGATATATTACTAAGTTCACAGTAGACACGACCAAATCATACAGCGACGCAGAAAGGAATTTCTTTAGGGAACCAAGGGGAAGCTTCTTGTTGTTACTAAAACTGTGGATTAAGATGCTCGTCTACGAAAAGGGAATTTTGAGGATGGATTCGATGAGTAGAAACATCAGTGTGTGGAGGTTTTAGGTGTCGCGTGAATGCGGATCCGATAGAAAGATGCGGGGTAGATGGACATGAGCGACGACAAGTTTATAAGGGAAGTTGACGAAGAGTGTGGTGCCTTGATGAGTGGGGTGATATTCCAGCGTCCTGAGAAGAAGAGGAGGACTGAGAGAGAGTCTCCTGAGAGGACTGGAATAGAAGATTGCGTAACAGGACCATAAGGGAGGAAGCGACCCTATTGCGACGATGATGGTGACCAGGCTACCCCAGAAGCAGAAGAGGGACGGATCGTAAGTTACAACATACCTGCAACCCCGCACACTACCCATAATTTTGCAGGAAGAAACAACACAAGCTATTTGCAAAGTTTCCCTACATGCAACGGTAAAAGTAGCGCATCAGTAAACAATAACAGTACGAACATTAGAATGGCAGATGACACAAAAATTCCCACTTTCCACGGGAACGGTACCGAGGATCCTGAGCAGTTTTGGTTTATGTGCGAAGCAGTATGGACCGTGAAGCGGGTCCAGGATGAGGATATTAAAAAGGGACAACTAGCGGCAACCCTTAGGGGCCATGTGCTAGATTGGTTCATGAAGTGTACAAGGGTTCCAACGGGAACACTTTCCAAGTCATTGGCACAGATCAAAGTAGGAATGATCAATGAATTTAGGAATCCAAAGTCAGAATCGCAGTATGTCACTGAGCTCAAAGAAATAAAGCAATACCAAAATGAGCTGGTATGGGAATTTGATCAGCGATACAAAACACTGATAGCGAAGGTAAGTTTTGGGATAAATGATATGCAGCACAAGGAGTGGTTCATCGCAGGATTGGTACCACACATCTGCGGGCCACTAATGCAACAGAAGGTTGCGACCCAAGCAGAAGCATTGGAGATTGCGATGAATCTGGAGGCTTCACCAATCAGCGAAACGGGGTTGGGTATGGATCGAATACAAGCACAATTGGAAAACTTGATGATCCAACTACAAGACATGAAGAAAGAGAAAGAGGCCCACAAAGAGGGATGGTGTACCAGGTGTAGGACAAAAGGACACCACAAGGATCATTGCCCAGACTTCCAAAAGTATTTGCAATCCGGTGCACCAAATCCCCTCAGTCAGGGAGGGCTTCCTTGGTGTCGTATCTACCAAACGAGAGCCCATCGACTAGAAGAGTGTGTTTATATGCAGAAGATGGTGTCGAAACCAGAGAACTTGTATTGCAAGTTCTGTAAATCGGTTGGCAACGATGAAAACAATTACAGAGCTTATGGCCTACTCTAGGAGAGCACTGTAGCCACATACTTCATGGCAGGAGAAGAACAAGCATCGGGTCAGCAACAACAGCAGTATAACCAACCGCTGACCCAGTATTATCACCAACTGCAGCAGTATGAATAGGGACAGTATGGGAAACCGCAGTATGGTCAACCAAAGTATCCAACACCGCAGTATCCTCCACCACAGTACCCACCATATGGACCACTGCAACAGCTGCAGTATGGGAAACCGTAGTACCCACCATACGGCCCACCACGTGGAGGGGATAGAGGAGGATTCTGCGGAGGTCGAGGTGTTGGCGCAGGATGAGGAGGAGCTGCTGGACGAGGACGAGGACCGATTATATGCTATAATTGTGGGAAATAGGGGCACTATCAGAGGGATTGCCCGAATCCAGTGCCACAATGCACTTATTGCAGCGCTGTGGATCATGGCGTTGGAGATTTTCCGCATCTCATCGCAAAGTGGTAGACCAAGAATCTGCCACCACCTCCACAGAACCAGAATCAGAATCCACCAGCTGTACAGATGATATCAATGGAGGCTCTTAGACACCAGGCGAATGTTGGGGTGGTGACACGAGGAGGAGATGTGACAGGAGCCGACGGATCATGGGTTACTGCCCGACCAACAGTACGGAAACATGTCACCTTCGACGCGGAAGTCGAACGAGATGTTTTCTTGGAAGAATAGAAGGCGATGAGACAGAGGAGGCAGTTATCTCTTCAGGAAGAAATTACCTACAACATGCCACTGACGTTTGACACAACGAAGTCACGAGGAAAGGCTAACACCTTAAAATACTTCTTGAAAAGTTTCTTGGAGTTGGAAAAGGATCAAGATGCACTAGAGGAGATATCCAATCTATTGACTCGACGGGAAGGTGTACGCCAGGAACAAAAGGTCAATCACATACACAAGAGGAAGACAGGGAGAGAGATGCGAATGTGAGCATAAATTGGAACATTTGATGTCGACTCAATTATATTGGACCTAGGGTCGGACGTCAACATTCTGACCAAGCAAACATGGGAGACAATGGGGAAACCGTAGTTGGCCTGGTCACCAGTACAACTGTGATTAGCAAATCAGAGTAAGGTTACTCCACTTGGTCGAGTGTACCAGCTTCCAGTTGAGGTTGAGGGTCTCAAGACTTATGCAGATTTTGATGTAATTGAAATCATGGACAATACTAGTCCCTACCTAGTGCTGCTAGGGATCAATTGGGAAATCAATAATCTGGCAGTTATCAACTTCAAGAAGTGGACTATGTCGTTCGAGAATCGCGAGATGAGGGTCATTGCACCTCTGGATCCTGCAGAAGGGAAACAATACGTTGAACCAGCAAGAGATGAATTTACAAAGGGATGGGATAGTATATACAATATATCTGAGGATTACATTAATCCTACCGCAGACGGAGAATTGGGTTGGCGTAGTGTTAGTTCAACGTCGTCGAATTCAGATGAGGTGCTTGAGACTTGGCAGAACCAGATGCATGAAGTGTCATTTAGAAGGTGTGCCTGTATCACATAGTCATTGTGATGTGTAGCCACGGAGGAGTGCATGCTACCAACATATGAGGGATTTCCCAATTTGAGCACCTTTCTCGCTGAGTTTGAGGAGAAAGTGGTGGAACCGTAGCGTCTATTGGCCTTGGAGGAAGCCTTGAAGGCTACTCCTGCGCGTTGGTGGGTGGTGCACAAGTATAATATCACAAACTGGCCACTATGTTGCCACCTAATGATGGTTAGGTTCGGCAATGCAGAAGGATATAGCAGAAGGAAGTTCAATGGCAGAAGTGACCCAAAGGCGCATTTGGCTGAGCGTGAAAGCAAATGGGGATTACAAGCAAAAGAAGAATGGGTCCATGCATTTTTTCACAGATTGGATGAAGTACCGCGAAGTTGGTATGTTGCAGCAGAACTGCGACGCAGAACAAATTCTTGGGAGCAACTAACACTTGGCTTCAACCAAACATTTTGTTTCTCAGATGAGAACCCCTTCATTCATAGGGCGCTATAGGTGATCCGCGAGAAGATATTTGAAGCAGTATCGATAGAGAAACCATTAGAACTTCGGTGGAATGCGACACCAGAAATTATGATGGAGTGCTATAACATCACAGGAGAGCCAGATGATGAGGATGATCTGAGGGATACGCATGTACTAGATTCGAAGGGAAGTCGCAGTGTCGAGGCACCAGAAATACCTTTCGATAAATTCTAGCAACTGTTGAAGATCAAGAAAGTAAACATTGGGTCGGAGGAGAACCCGAAGTTTGCAAGCATTGGGGATTATTGGGACGATTCCACCATTGCGAAGATGACTGATCTGTTGCACGAGTTTCAGGATCTGTTCCCAATGAAATTCTCAGAGATGAAAGGAATTTACGTGGACCTAGGCGAAATGAAGATCCCCCTGAAACCTGATGTGTAGCCATTCAAGTAGCGGCCCTACTGATTGAATCCAAGGCACAAAGAGAGGGTATAGGCTGAGATTGAAAGGATGTTGGAAGCAGGCATTATAGAACCAGTAGAAGAATCCGAGTGGATCATCCCAATGGTGGTCCAGGACAAGAAGACTAGCGAGGTCTGAATCTATGTCAACTTGCGGAAGTTAAATGATGCATGTTTGCACGACCCGTTTCCGACACCATTCACGGATGAGGTGATCGAAGGAGTCGGAGGTCAGGAGATCTACTCATTTACAGATGGGTTTTCAGGCTATCACCAGATCAAAATTGTGAAGGAAGATCGGTATAAGACTACATTTGTCACAAAATGGGACTGATTTCAGTAAATGATGACACCATTTGGATTGAAGAATGCTCCAACAATTTTTTCAAGATAGGTAGTTTCGGCGTTCAAAGACTACATTCATAAATTTCTTGCTGTCTACATGGACGATTGGACATTGTATGGGTTGGTCAAAGATCACGTCGCAAACCTAAGGCTAATACTGGAATGATGTCGGAAGTACCAGATTTCATTGAACCTGAAAAAGTGCATCTTCTGTGCTCAGTTCAGGATTTTACTAGGGCACATTGTCTGCAGGGAAGGAATGCTGGTAGACTCGGAAAAGATTTCCATTATTATCGACCTCCCACCACCGACGACATTCAAACAATTGAGAGCGACGCTAGGCCACACAAGCTACTATAGGAAGTTTATCAGAGGATATGCAACCATCACAACACCAATGGAGAAGTTATTGAAAAAAGACGCCAAGTTTGAGTGGAATGAAGAGTTCCAGAAGAGTATGGACATATTAAAAGCAAAGATGGTTGATGCACCCATACTGGCATTTCCATATTGGACAAAGGAGTTTCACGTTCATGTCAATGCGTCATCAGTCGCATTAGGAGTCATCTTGGCCCAACTAGGAGAAGGCGACATCGACCACCTGATAGCCTTTGCAAGTAGGAAGTTTTCTATTGCGGAGAATAATTATACCACCACGGAGTGAGAAGGGTTGGCGATGGTCTACGCCTTACATAAATTACGACACTACCTATTAGGGGACCACTTTAAAATGTTCACCGATCACTCGGCATTGAAATACCTAGTGAACAAGCCTGTGTTGGGGGGAAGATCTGTTGATGGTTGTTACTATTCCAGGAATTTGATTTTGAAATCATCGTAAAGCCAAGACGACTGAATGCAGGTTCAGACCACTTGTCACAGATTGAATCAGGGGAAGAGCCAAGGAGCATTGATGAAGGATTGTCGGATGCTCAGTTGTTCAGGGTTGGAATGGTCAATGACTATTACGAACAAGTCATTCAATTTTTGGCAACTGGGGAGGTGCCGACAAGCTTCACTACCAACCAAAAGAAGTAGCTATTCGTCAGAGCTGCAGACTTTCAATTGATCATAGGACAATTGTATAAAATGGGGCCAGATGAGATACTTCAACAATAAGTACTTCCGCATGAACATGAGAGGATTCTTGTGGAAGCTCATGACGAGATCGCCGTGGGACACTACGGAGGATGTGCCATTGCGAGGAATATTTTGTGAGCAGGACTATGGTGGCCAGCAATGCATGGAGATGCCATGGATTACGCTAAAAGCTACGATGTATGTCAATGGACATGGAAGCCATCAAGAAGGGATGAAATAACACTAGTACCTCAGTTAATGATGCAGGATTTCGACAAGTGGGCGGTTGACTTCATGGGACTCATCAACCCACCAGGAAAAAGAACAGTGTCGTGCTACATAATTACAGCGACGGACTACTTGATGCGATGGGCAGAAGTAGTGCCAATGAAGGATTGCTCAGCTATGACGGTAGCAAGATTCCTTTTTGATAATGTGGTCACCCAGTTCGGGTGCCCAAAAATACTGATGAGTGACCAAGGGACTCATTTTGTTAATCAGACAATTGTAGCAATGACAGAGTAATTTCAAATACAACAAAGAAAGAGCACCACTTACCATCTGCAAGCCAACAGAACAGTGGAGGCATTTAACAAAATCCTGGAGCATGCGCTCACGAAGGTATGCAACACGAATCAGGATGATTGGGATTTGAAGATCCCTGCGATACTTTGGGCGTATCGCACAACTTGCAAACGTTTGACTGGCCAGAAACTGTTCAAACTCATCTACGGGTAGGATGCCATAATTCCAATGGAGTATATCATCCCCAGTCTGGGGATTGCAATTGTCACTGGTATGAGCGATGATGGAGCAATAAAGGAACGATTGCCCCAATTGGTATAGCTCGTTGAGGACCGGTTCATTGCAGGCTTTCATCAAAAGGTAGAAAAGGACTGACAGAAAGGTTGGTATGATCGCCATGTTAACAAAAGCACTTTCAATGTGGGGATACAGTTCTTCTATATGACAGTAAGTTTGCTAAGCACCCAGTTCAGTTACAAATGCATTGGTTGGGTCCCTACATAATAGATTTTATTACTGATGGAGGTGCGGTGCAGTTGAAAAGTCTAGATGGGGTATTGTTGCCAAAATTAGTAAACGAGAATCAGTTGAAACCCTGATCAGGCGCATAGCGGTTGATAAATGAAAAAAAAGAAAAAAAAAAGAAAAAAGAAAAACCAATGATGACAAAAAGTAGAAGCATGTGGGAAACATGGCCATCCAGGTCGCTCATCGATGCTTCACATGGTTTAGCACGCGGGAGTCACATCCAAGTACGATCACTGCGGAATGGCATTACCAAAAGACGTCGGAGGAGTATGATGACAGATTCATCTGGTTTGGACAATATTTTGCATAATAATGAGCAAGAGTCACGAAGCAAGCATAAATACTAGGGTAACGATGGCATCACGCAAGTCGAAGTAGAGAGAGTCTGAAGAGGAGGATTAGTGGGTTGCATGATGTGAGTAAATAAGAGAGATGTAGAGAGGTAGGAAGTTGGGTGAACAAGCCAAAGGAAGCTGTGGAAAAGGGAAGTGAGATAGTTGCAATAGTGCACTTCATTTCGAGCGGAAGCACTCCAAGTGTGCTGAGAGCAAGAATGACGACTGTGCATGAACAACCGACGAAGGACGCAGTGCAAACACTTGGGCAGAGCAGAGATGAGGTATGACCTGATATGTCTAAGAGTGCGGTAGTAGTTAGAAGGGTTGGGGTTTCCCTGACCACCAGAACACCAGGGGTGGAGGCCCGCTGGCTCCAGTAGTGGACTGCCAAAAGTGCGAAACATATGTGCCAGAGCAGTTGGCCTACTTCACAATTTGGAGACGATGACGAACTTATCCCCAGGTCACAGCAAGCCTGAAGTGCTCGAGCAAGCGTAGACGAGGTAGATGATCAAGGTTTCAAGAGGCTGGAGGATGATTTCAAGGTAGATGATCAAGGTTTCAAGAGACTAGAGGATGAGTTTGAGAAGTACATGACAGCGAGATCCAGACGTCAAGAATAGCTTCAGAAGTTTACCACAGTGACAGACAAGACTAGTACTAGAGGTGTCCAGCTGAGGTGGCTCGAGGGAGAGCAACAAGTTTGTGTTGGGGGCCTGTTGGAACGGGATTAGTCCGTAGAAAGTGCGTAATTTGACAGCGGAAAAAGGGATAATCTGTGGAAGAAAGGGTCATTCGCGGAGAACGCGGAAGCGCGGAAGTAGATAGTTAGTTAGATAAGGGTCATGTGGCATTTTGCAACCACTTAGTTTTGTATAAATAGGAGTATGGTTGTAATCCTAAGGGTATCCAGATCAGTGATGAATAGGGTAATCGATCAGTTGAGTTTTGATCTATTTTGTATCCATGATATGATGTATTGACTACCTCTGCGAAGGTCATTCTATAGGTTTTAATGAATGATGAAGATGTTCAATTATGATGTT
Source organism: Larix kaempferi (assembly GCA_027924585.1). Taxonomy (NCBI): domain Eukaryota; kingdom Viridiplantae; phylum Streptophyta; class Pinopsida; order Pinales; family Pinaceae; genus Larix; species Larix kaempferi. The sequence continues at coordinate 15,204,565 of BSBM01000050.1, read as the reverse complement.
ATCTGTGTCTTCGTTTCTGTTAAATGGTGAATGTGAATGGTTTTTTAATGTTTAATGCTATATGGGTTTGGTAATTGTCCTTGAATAGTTAGATCATGTTGATGCGAATGGTTATTATGAGTTGATTCGTTAATTGATGAATATGCGAATGATGAAGTGTTAGTATAGTGCGGAAGACATAATATTTGGTTTCTGCGAGTGCAATGTGTGGTTAATGCATGTCCTCAACTCCAGTGCAGAAACTTGGTTCCTGCAGCCCCCTTGTGCATCTCGGGTGAGACCTCACTCGCTCTGCGAGTGTTGCTGGAAAGGGTAAAACATTTCTAGGCCAGTGCGTAAGGGAGTTCGGTTGATGCTTTGTTGACGACAATACGAAGTGAACACCTATCGACAGTTGTTGTGTCAACACCTAATAACCAAGATTCAACATCCTCTCTTGTCTTATTTTCACCATCAAAAGTGGGTGGCTTAATATTTCAAATCTCCCCTTGCTACTCTTCTTCCACATGTCTTCTTTTATGATTACTTCCTGGTTGTAGGAGGTGGTGAGTGGTGATTTTTGTGACTCCTTGCAAGAATTTTGGAGTGCCGAATATTTCATGGCTTTTCTTCCTTGAATATTATCTGTCTTCTTTATCTTGATATGAACCTAATCAAATCTACAATTTTCCTCGCAAAAGATTTATGCTTGCATTAGCTGAGTATTCAATTGATTTTGTTTCTCTTGAGCTTTTAACATTATTTCATTATTATCTTTATACCTTTGCACCTCCATCTTCAAGATCTTTATTGTTTCTATCGATTCCAAATGCTCAATATTTCCTACATTCCCATTAGATTTCATTTCTGTTATATTTTAAACTTTTAATCTATAATTATCTAGGATCTTACTAAGAGAATAAAAAGAACAACATAAACACAAGAGACACAAATATTTTCCTCAAGGAAAACATAAAGGATAAAACCCCGCAACTTCCTCAGAGATAGAATCATCACCAAAACAATGTCACAAAAGTAAACCCCAAAAATAGATAAGGTATTGAGCAGCTTCTCTCTTCTTCACTTGTGCGAACTTGTCCTCCTTATCACTAATGCAAACTTGGTGAGTGAGTGAATGAATAAATGAGAGAGCCTAGATCTCTATTTATACATTCACTTGCACTTTAACTTTACCACTTGACATGTCGGCTCCAACTAAATCTAACTGGGCCAAATCCGCTAGGGGACTTAAAAACCCCTTTACATTTGACTCTAGAGGGATCTATTTCCCAGACTTACAAGGGAGGATTTACCTCAATGACTTTACATAATCAAATGTAATAATTACATCCTCGACCGGAGGAATAAACATCTCTGTCAGAGGTACAAATAAAATACAATAATAATTACAATATAAAATACAAGTGAATACCTTCCGCAGTTACAATAACATTAACACTCCCTCTTAACTAGGAAGGTATTCTCTTGACACAGTCATCAACACATCTGAACACAAGTTTTTGTCACTGAATCAACAATGTTGGAACATCATCATCAACACTGGATCGTCGTCATCACTGCTGCTACAATCCTCGTCATGTCAACCATCGATTGGTGCTATCTCTCAATTCTACTTGTCATAGAAATTTCTACAGATCCAACCCTTTTTCATGATGGATGTAGGCCTATCCCTCATGTAGGTATTCATCATCTCTGCGAGCAAGCCATCAAGTAGGTACAACACAGGACCAGTCATTACATTGCCTCTGCAAATACCTGCATATCCTACTATCACCTCATCGTCTTCAGATCATCTCATCGTCACACAGAGCACAACCCAGATGCACATCACACAACACTTACATCAATCGACATGGGAGGACTGAACTACCACCATTCGGGAAAGGCTCTGCACTTACATCAATGATCATGGGAGGACCAACCTACCACCATGTCGAAAAGTCATGGCACTTACATTAATGACCATAGGAGGACCAACCTACCACCATGTCAGAAAGGCACAACACTTACGTCAATGACCATGGGAGGATCAACCTACCAACATGCTGGAAAGGCTCAGCACTTACATCAATGACCATGGGAGGACCAACCTACCACCATGCCAAAAAGGCTAGGCACTTATATCAACGACCATGGGATGACCAACCTACCACCATGCCGGACTAGCCCATGTGCATCTGCATCTTCCAGACTCATCACTTCCCCTTGGAAGGACCCTCGCTCTGAAGAACAACAAGATTCTCTCTGAAGTACTCAAAATTCACCCTGGCTAGCAAGTTGGTCAACACATCGGCTATCTGCTCGTTCGTCGCAACATACTGGAGCTTCACTGCTCCTCTCTGCACCATATCCCTGATATAGTGATACTTGATCTCAATATGCTTCGACTTGTCATGGAACACTGGGTTCTTGGACAAATTCACACAACTTTGGTTGTCACAGAATATATAAGTCGCCTGTAACTGGAGTTCAAACAAATTAGATAGTAGCTTCCTAATCCATACTGTCTCACAACTAGCTGAACAAGTTGCAACATACTCTTCTTTGGTTGTACTCAGTGCCACGCAGGACTACTTCCTGCTAAACTAGGAGATCATACTTGATCCCAAACTGAAGCAGCACCCCGAAGTGCTCTTCCTATCTGCAGCACTGCTTTCCCAATCCGAATCAACATAACTCTGCAGGTTAACCTTTTGATTCGCATCATATCTGAGCCCATAATCCACTGTACCCTTCAAGTACCTCATTATATGATTTGCAACAACCAGGTGAACTTGTCTTGGATCCATCAGGAACTGGCTCAAAGTGTTCACAACAAAGCATATGTCCAGTCTCATGTTTGTCAAGTACATCAATGAACCAATAATCTGTCTGTATCCTATGGAAGCCACTGTCCATCATCCTGAATCTCTTCAGGATCTCACATGCATATTTTCCTTGGATAAGGAAAATATCATCTGATATCAACCACATGTCTAATCGCAAGAATCATGCCAAGATTCTTGAACTCTGAGATCTTCTCCCTATGAGGTAGAGTCCTCCCTCTGTGTCTAACATCATGCACTCTTTGCATCCATCTGTGAGCTTCTGTGAGAATCAATCTATCTGTATATATAGAAACCATCCTCAACCTTGTAACAAAGGTTGAAATATGCATCACCCGTGGTGATCATCGAACTCATCAAATAACTAATGATTTTGGGTGCCTGTTGAACTCGTACAAAGCCTTCTTTAATATTCTTTAATAAGTTATCCATATCATTGGTCTTTCACAATGTCACTGGGAGATAAAATATTTCTTCCAAGATATTCTCCTTATCGGCTGGGCAACAAGTCCATATGTCATCCCATGTCTAGGGTGTCTGTCCAAGGCCTCACACATGTATGTGCCTCAAATATTAATGGCTTCTCCACATACACTTCATGATCCAGGAAATTTTCCTTCATGTTCTCCTGATGTAACTTTTATTTTATTACTGCGGCTATCATGAGTATAGCTCTAGTAGAAGGGTATCCAATTCCCTCTTCATGTGAGAAACTACAAGCCACAGACCTTGCCCTGTACCTCTATAGTATGTTTGATTTGTAAGACTTCTTGTTGAACAGTCATCACTTGTTCTTCAAAACAAGTGTTCATCATCCTTCTCTTGTATATCATAGCACACGATCTTTCCTACAAATCAAATTCAATTACAAGATTAGTAACACTTCATAATCATCAAATCATTTCAATGATAACCTTTTATGCATACTGATATGATTCACATTGTTATGCAACTATCTTGGCCAATGATTTGGCACAACTCCTTTCCATATCCCGTATGCATACAGTGACTATCATTAGAGAGATTTTGAGGTCAAAAAAGGGCCTCCTAAGAGATGTACTACAAAAATATGAGATATATTAAAATATTATGAATTGGGAGTTTTATGGGGTAGGTATATATGACAAGTCACCTCCCACACTATTTTTTATGCACAATATAAATAACCATGGTTGAGTTACTTTTCAAAATTCACTAGAAATAAAATTAATAAAATAAGTCTACATTGATGTGACTAAGATTCATTGTAAATTCCCAAAAATGTATTGTCCTTTAACATTTATTTGTCTTGAACTTGCAAATGAAATTAAATAATAAAAAACATTTTTAAGAGTTTTTTTTTAAATTTTATGTTGACTTTTTATATTTAGTACTTTTCTCATGAATTTAATAATGTAATTTAATTGAGAATTTATTTACATGTAAAATGTCAATAATATTATTATAATCCACATTGCATTATTATTATTATTTATTAAATCTATTATTATTCTTTATTAGTTTGACATTATGTTATTAAATAGAATGGAGTGAATATATAATTTAAAATTAAAAACATAAAAATGATAATATATTATTTTATAAAAAAATGTGAAAGGACTTTCTTTATGAATTAAGAGTACTTCACTTGAAAATGACAATAATATTATTTTATGTGAAAGTGTGAAAAGACATTCATTATGAGTACTTTACTTGAAAATGACAATAATATTATTTTATGAAAAGACTATCATTATGAGTACTTTACTTTATGACTTAAAAGTACTTACACCACTACCTTGGTTAACTATGTGTTTTCATCCACCATAGAAAATTTGACAAATAAGCATTCTTAACTCATGCAATGCCACCTCACCAAGGGGGATGATGTCATATACTAGAATGTGATTGGTTGTATTTTATAGTACATTTTCTTTGTTTTGAGGCCCTTTTTTGACCTCAAAATTTCTCTAATGCTAGATGCCTTCCATCTCTACCAGAACATACTATCAAGAGCATGCACTGCTCCCAGCATGTTAGCAAAGAGGTTTCATTCTAGACAAGCAACAATGGAATGCTGTCCAACACTATTGGCTACTTACCCATCATATGCATATTAGTAGTACACTGTTCAATTTTATATGAATGCTTACTCTATGCATGATACATTTACCGATTCTAGGAATACAAATATGCATACAACTATTAATATCATTAACTATTCAGAGTTCAAGAAGAAATTCAAATACTTATCTTTTTATGTTTTGTGGGGTTGCCTCCCTCTGGATATTTGCTTCCTTGAGATTTCCTCCCTCTTGATCTTTTCTTGGAGGTTTCCCCCCTCTAGATCTCTACTTCCCTTCCATGTCATGATAGTATCATGATTTTGTGTCTTTGAGCTTTTATCCATCCTGTAGCACTATGCACCCTTAAGCATGCACTAGTTTCATCATTGTGTCATCCTCAAGTCTCATACATAATCACACATTCATTAGTATAATCTCAATAATATCAAAACATTATAACCCTAAATAATATTAAACACGTATGGTCATAATCATTTCATACACAGGTAATTTATCACAAGCATTAATATTCAAGGTTTCATGGAGTACGTCTTTTACTCATTCATATTCAGATTTGATCATAGGACTCTTCTAGTTTGTCATATCATTAATCAAACTAAGAAACACAATATGCATAAAGCCTTGATTAACTAAACTCTATCTTCCGAAATAATCATTATCAACCATATGAAATTATACTTATCTACGATCCTAACACAAAGTAGGATTCTAACTCGATATAGGAAAACATACCTAGATTAGCATGCTTGATAGTTATGTCTAACATACCCAAACATTATCTTCTTTGTTCTCTTCAATGATTTAGAGACCTGTGCTAGTAACCTGCTTATCTCATAAGTTAAGCATAGTAGAACCAAATCATACATACCTCATAAGTAGAGCTTTTATGTGATCAAAGACTATGGATGAGTCTTTGTATTCATGTCATCATGGTCATACCTTCTTGATCTAGAACTTGATTTGTCTTTCTTCATGTACCTGTCGAGTTTGCTTGTAGTCTTCTCTATAAGGGTAAAAACCTAATCGTCCAAGGTAGATCACTTGTAAAAATATTATATATATTCATAGTGCTAGGATGATAGAATACCAGTGCCATTTAAACCTCCTTCATTGCTTCCCTATGAGTTTCCCAACTTTTCTAGGGTTTCTTCTTACTTGTAGAACTTGAAAACCCTAATTTTCAATCTCCTTCCTCCCGCAACATTTTGATGGAAGATTAATATATATGATGAAGGGATTCCAAATCCATTTTCAAAGTTTCCAATGTTTCATCAGGTGTCTCCAACATTGTATTAGGTCCTTCCATACCTTAAAAACTGAAAACCCTAAGTGAGAACTTCCTCCTCCTCTTCTTTGATTTCCTCCGTTGAGCCATTTCAGATGTGTCGTATTGTTTCTGGTGTATCTCTGAAATTTCAGATCCTTAGGGTCTTAAAATTAGGCCTGTGGTATCCTAACCTGTCATCTTTCCAACCCCACATATTTTAGATTCATTGGATTTTCCATGAAAGAGATATTCTAATTTTCCCAACATGACCTATTTATGGGATGAAACAACATAGCAAACTTGTACGGCGTGCCACGTGTCACTGTTTCAACTTCGGCCTATGATATTCGGACCTGTGAACTACAGTATGTTCCCTAACTATCACATTTTACAGAATTCCATTTGGAGCTTCCGAGCCCAATATATGACCTTTTTTCCTAGGTCACATGTTTAGGATGCATTCTGGAACTGGCAGAAACCCTAACTTGTACTGATCATATCTCACAAAGTACAACGAATATGAGTCTGAAACTGGGAAAAAAGGTACATGAACATTTCATCTTCATCCTGTCCAAGTTTCAGATCCTGAAAATTTGCCAAACGTGATTTATAGAGAAAATTCCAAGATGACTTGTTTCCGTAAATGGAAACCCTAGCTTCCCACAACTGCACAATGTCTTTTTCTCAGGTTAACTCTGATACCATGTTATATTTTTAACTTTTAATCTATAATTATCTAGGATCTTACTAAGAGAATAAAAAGCACATCATAAACACAAGAGACACAAAGATTTTCCTCGGGGAAACCATAAAGGAGAAAACCCCGCAACTTCCTCAGAGATAGAATGATCACCAAAACAATGTCACAAAAGTAAACCCCAAAAATAGAGATGGTATTCAACATCTTCTCTCTTCTTCACTTGTGTGAAATTGTCCTACTTCTCACTAATGCGAACTTGGTGAGTGAGTGAATGGATAAATAAGAGAGCCTAGCTCTCTATTTATACATTCACTTCCTCTTTAACTTTACCACTTGAAATGCCGTCCCCAACTAATTCTAACTGGGACGACTCCTCTAGGGGACTTAAAAATCCCTTTACATTTGAATCTAGAGGGATCTATTGCCCCGACTTAGAAGGGAGGATTTACCTCAATGACTTTACATGACAAAATGTAATAATTACATCCCTGACCGGAGGAATAAACATCTCCGTCGGAGGTACAAATAAAATACAATAATAATTACAATATAAAATACAGGTGAATATCTTCCACAGTTACAATAACATTAACAATTTCCTCATTTCCAACACTGAAATTTAAACCTCTAACTTATTCTTAATGGCTGTATGGATTCTACCCCTCTTCCATTTTCTTCCTCAATATTGATACGAAAACTTTGATTTGCAATTATATTTAGTGTAAGAATGCATCTACAATGTGCTCATACAATTAAATTTGTTAGATAAAATTTATTTCTAAAAGCATATATATATCATCATACATATATAAGAATTTTGGAAACTACCTATTTGACAATTTTGTCAAATTAGGGATACATGCCCTTTTTCTATCAAGTCTTTGGAAATATCTGTAGTACTCCCTGATATAATTATTTTTATTTATTCTCCTACTGACTAGGTTGCCAATGAATATAACCATACTTAGTTATGATCTTAGAGTTGAAAGTTACAACCTTCCAAATTTTCCTTATTCTGCACTATTCCTGTAGCTACACTTAATCTTAGGGACCAATTTCTAAGACCTATAGAAGAAAATTTGGGAAGAATCAATATATATCTATATCTATATCTATATATTGGGTGTTAATAGTAAATATAATTATGAGTACTCAACAATTCCCAGATCCCTAATATGACACTCTATTAATTTTCTATACAAATATAGAATTGTTCACTTTATCCTTTCTATATTTCTTTCAGACTTGGAATTTTTTGTTAAATTGGATATCTCACAAACACTACGATATTTGGGGTAAAAAATTGATGTTTTTACTAACATGTAAAGTGAAAAGTCACTTTACACTTGAACAAAATCAGTATATCGGGTTTTTTTAGAATGCACTTAAAAATAACTATATAACATTGCTTAAGTGGCGCCAAAACATACACCACTTAGGCCCAAATGACCATATTTTCTTAACGTTGCTTTAGAGATGAGTAAAAGATGAATTTATTTTCCTCTTATTCGATTAAAGTCAGTAAGTTTTAAAACATATTCGGACATAACATCTATTTAGGTTTTTTCTGGTTCAATTGGACAAAATCTAATACAATGAGTTTAGGCATTTTCTCCATTAGGACCATAGGTATCAGAATACTGAAAGAAATTAATTTAATGGGAAGGAGATTGGAAAAAAAACCATGAAGAATGACACCTCAATTATGGAAAAAGGCATTTTAGAAGATCCATAGTAATCAATACTTGTTTGTAGTTACAACTACGTTTGATCCACTCGGGCCAGGAAGCCGAGGGGGACAATAGTTCGACTGAATGAGTCAAATCTATTATGATAGAAGCATAAGAAATAGAATAAGCAAGCAAGAATTACACATGCAGATAAACACAAATACGCATAGACAAATATGCAGGAATGCGAACTGATTTGTGTTACTGATAACTAGATAGATAGGATGTATATTACAATAGTTTACATGCTTATATAGAGAGTGCTGAGAGGCTTGGGTGCCTTCCCGTTACGTTCAATTACAAAATAAGTTATAATGATTCAACAATTCAACCGTTACAGTCGACTGGAAAACAGAGAGACAGTCTGTCGAAGTTCGATAGTCGTTGGTTGCATGTCGCCGCTGCATGTCGATGTCGTGAAACTGCGAGGTTACTGAACATGTGGAAGGTGCGGAGTGTGTTGATGTCGACAACATGTCGTAGTGGGAAGTTAGCATTTGACACAAATTCCAACTACGATGCGGATTAGACCTCCTTCCTTAAGAAACAATGGTCCCCATTGTTTGCTCGTGAAGGTGAGGAAACTTATCGGTCAATTCAGTAGCAAAGTACCACTTTCCTTGTGCTGGAATCTGGCCTGCCTTAGCAACCTGAAACAAGGGAATTATGTTTGTCCATGTATGGCATACTTGTCGTCCCACAATGATGTCGCAAGGAAGAGGCTCCTGAACATCTGGGTTGATGTCACCGGGTTCTGCTGTCTGCAAGTTGTTTTGCTCCAACAGTGGTGCATGGTATGGTCAAAGTAAATCCACATTGAAAACTGGATGTAGACCAAGGCACGCAGGAATGTCGAGCTGTAAAGTGTTGTCGCCAATCTGTTGAAGAATACTCTATCGACCATATCGCAAAGGTTTAAGCTTCTTGAATGGGCCAGTGAAATGCTCCTTCTTAAGATGTAACCATACCTTATCCCCAATTTGGAATGAATGAGGGATACGATGCTTATTCTGTTGGAACTTATCTTTCGCGTTTGCTCTGTGCAACATGTCCTGTGCTTGTCGTTGGATGTCGCAAATCTGTTCTCGAAACTTCAATGATTTTTCAACTTCTCGCTGGTTGTGGGTAGTATCGGAGTTCGGCTGTGTCGAGAAGCTGATCAAGTGGATAGGCACTAAGGGTTGAAATCTATAACAGATATCAAATGGAATCTTACCTGTAGAGCTGTGCTGAGCACGATTGTAACTATGTTTTATGTATGGAAGACTTTCATCCCATGTGCGTCGATGCTTGTGGTTGTACATGCGAAGCAGTTGTACGACTAAGCGATTAACAACTTCTGTCTATCCATCGGTCTATGGATGGAAAGCTGTCGACAATGAGAGTTGTGTGTCTAGTTGTTTCCAAAGGGTCTTCCAAAATATGCTGACAAATTTGGCATCTCAGTCAGAAATTATGGTTGTCGGTAAACCAAAGTGTTTCCAAACATGTGTGAAGAAGAGCTGAGCAGTCTGCTGCGCTGTCATCGTCTTCTTGCATGGTATGAGGATGGCCATCTTGGAAAATCTATCGAATACTACTAATATCGTGTCGTGCTGGTGTTTGGTAGTAGGATATCTCGTCAAGTAGTCCATAGAAATAGATTCCCAAGGTCGACTAGGAACTGTCAAAGGTGTCTAAAATCCATGTCGTCGATTAGGCGGTTTAGAAATGGCACAAGCCACGCATGATCGAATGTACCTGTTGACATCGGTTTTAAGTGTAGGACAAAAGAAATACTTCTGCAGAATAGCAAGTGTCTTTGCTACTCCAAAGTGTCCTGCAGTCTTGCTGTAATGCAAATCCCAAATGAGTTGCTGTCGATGCTCACTGGTTGGTACATAAAGTTGTCCAATCTTGTATAGCAAGGTATCTTTCAGGAAATTGTCGAAGGTTGACAACTTATCAGTCTGAAGCTGTCGATAGACTGGTGAAAATTCGATGTCTTCCTGATACAACTGAGGCCAAGTAGTGGTGTCATATCCCTACATACTCATCACTGTAAAAAGGAGAGTAATGGGCGGCCTGCTTAGAAAATCGGCGACGGCATTAGCCTTACCTTTTCGATACTTAATTACCAACTAGAATTGTTGCAAGTAATTAATACAATTAAGTTGTCAAGTTGTTTGAAGTTTTGATCGTGTCGGAGCGAACTGAAGAAGCTTATGGTCAGTGAGGATGACCGTTTCCTTTTTAAGGATGTAATTCCTCCATTGCTTGAGAGCTTGCCATGCAACTTCATTGCTATTGCAACACATTTTTGTCTCTATAGCAAGGAACATGACTCCCATTTTTCGTCGCACTAATTTTGTCCCTAAAACAACACTTCAAAAAATCCGTCGCTGTAGCCATGGGATATGGACGACATGTGTTGGTTGTAGATGTGCTTTCAGAAGACTCAAATCTGTCTCTCTAGCGATGATTTCCTATCTCTCTAGTGACACACATACTTTTGCGTATCCCATGGTATTGCTAAGGTGTGTGTCGCTATAGCCACGAAAATGTGTCGCTATAGCCATGAATAAGTGTCGCTATAGCCACACAAATATAGTTGCTTGTTTCTTCTTGTGTCGCTATAGCCATGAATGTGTGTCGCTAAGACCACGACTGTGTGTCTCTATAGCAACGAATATGTGTTGCTATAGCCACGAAAATACAGTTGCATGTTTCATTATGTTGCTAAAATGGGTGTCGCTATAGCGACACACAACCTAACAATGTGGTGTCTCTATAGTGACAAATGGCCTAGAAAATGGTGACAAATTTGCTATACTAGAGACGAAATTCACTATGGCATCTCCATCTCTAGTATAGCAAATTCGTCGGCATTTGCTAGGCCATTTGTCGCTATAGCGATGACCATCTCTATTTAAAAAAAAAAATAATAAATGAAAATTCCAAGTGAGGTATGTATTATTTTTCTATTTCATTTCTTTTGTCAAATTCCATGCTAGATCTATTCTGTTGGGGATGAATATATCAAGGTTTCATTTCCTTACCCTAGGTTTAGTATAAAATTTACTTTGTAATACTTAGGTTTCTATTCTATTGCTATATCTAATTCCATGCTAGATCAACTATGCATCATACAACTATAATGAAACATCTGGCATAATATAATAGCATGGCATAAACTTAGCATGGACTGAAAATAACCCCATAAGCATACATCCTAACTGATACTAGCCTAAACATGAGCATCTTAAAATATAGCATCATCACATGGCATAATAAACATCATATAAACATTATCATCAAGCAACTTCTTGGATTTCATAATGAAAATTATCAATTAGGAGTGTGACAACACTAAATAGCTTGGCTGGGAATCTTATCAAATAAACATGGATAAGAAAATAATCAACACTGATAACTAAGATTGTTGAACATTGGGAGGAATGTAATTGGATCCATGAACTGTTCATGTAGCAAATTTGCCATGTAGCATATCAAATGCAGAACAAGGCCTACATCTTGGTTTGATCTACTTAAAGAAGCAACATACTTAAGTATCTGCACATTAATCTATGTAACATACCATCCTTTATGTCATTCTTTATGTCCTGCAGCAGCTTAGATAAGGGACTTGATTGGATCATTATTGTAGCATTTTGCAACAACGTACTTTTTAAAAAAAAGACATACAAAATATAATTCAAGTCCAAATGAGAGCTTGGATAGGTACCTCATCCCACAGATATCATTGCAAGGTTGAGAACATATCAAAGGAGAGGGAAACATGTCAACCAAACATGCAGTTGAGAACATATCAGTTGAGAATATAGTGGGAATCAAAGGAGAGGGAAACATGTCAACCAAACCTGCAGTTGAGAACATATCATTGAAAAAGATTGCAAGGGGAGAACTTCTTCCCCTAATACCCCAAATGTCTTGATCGTAGATGCACAAATTTAAATCACCACTGAAAAATAAATTTTCCAAATCCAGAACCCTATCAAGATTAATTCCTTCCTAGAAGTCTGACGATTATCATATGGGGCATACAAATTTACAACACTGATTGGTATCACCAAATCCCAGGATTTCCCAATTAAAAAGATACGATCAGTAGAGAAAAAAAGCATAGAGAAGAACTGAATGGGGTTCCATGCAAAAAGAATACCCCCAAAAATACCAACAACATTAGTAGAGTAGAGCTAGTAGAATGCGGGAAAACGATGAATCTAAGAATCAACAGTTTTGTCTTGCATGGAAGGATAACTTGGCCTTTTCCCTGATTTAATGCAAACAACAAAGCCATCTGAACAACAGTAAAAGGTCTAAGGCAATTTGCATTAAAACATGGGGAGTTTTATGATGATTACCTTTCCAAAATAACAGTAAGGTCAATTTGGTGGGACTAAGCACTCTGTATATTCAGATTTGAGCAGAGAACATGTAATATCCCACTTAGATACTAGCTAACATCTCCCACACAATTATGGCTACTAGTCTGGTCCACTGCTTTCTTCAAACACTTTAGATTCCAATTAGTTACCCACTGTTTGAACCCAAACTGGACCACTGCCTTTAGTGGTAGCATTATCATATATTTATTATATATTTTTCCAATCTATCTGATGAGGTGGTTATGGAATTTCGTCAACACTTGGTTTTATACACTGCTGTAGCTTACTTTATGAGTATCTTTGACTTAGGATGATCTGTAGAAGTCAACTTGGTTGTGGTGTTTGACACATATTTGGGAGTTTACTACTGTAGCATAATTTTACCATTTCCCATCAAATCTATATGCGTGTTGTATTGTTTATCTTCATGTAGATATCTTATTCTATTTCAGATCTCATAAAACCAAGTGTACACCATATAACAAACACTTATAAACCAATTGGAAAAAGGTACTGTAAACTTACTAAATGAAACAACAGAGAATGCAAGCAACTTACAAATATTATTGAAGAATTGTGTTTACATTCCTGAATGTGCTAGATGGGCAGATTTGGAAATGACAGTTCTTTGCTACAATGAATAAGACTTTGTGATTGCTGATCCCACCAATATATCATTAAAAGAAACATCATTTGATCTGACATTCTTCATCTGAAATTGAGTGGCAGATAAGAGACACTTTAGGGATTCCCAACTTGGGCAAGGAAAGCAACAAGCACAACTCATCAATTGGCAAACTTATGGTCCAGCACAATTCTACCTCCGACCACGAGCATTCAATTTGCAAGAGTGAAAGCAGGATATTTGGGAAGTTGTTATTGTATTAGGGAGAGGACATGTCATTATATTGTTGGCATCACCAGCTATGTTTTCTTTCCTTACAGTCTCTGATACCTTCCAGAATTCTAAACTTCCAGGAATACTCTTGCCAATGCATAGAGAGCAATGTTCCACCAAGTTTTCAGGACATGGAGATGCACAAATGTGTAAACACATCAAGGAGATGTGTGGAAGCAACCCCCCGACATTTAGGGAACATCATAAGCAACGTACAGGTCTCCATTGTAGTGGATCTTTCCTTAGATATTAAAAAATTGAAATTTAACTATACAAAAAAGATAAATGTAAATTCAAGTTTGGGTGAGTGTCGAGGCACCATAAGACCAGATTTGTAGACCTTCCTTCCTTTCCCTCACTAATCGACCCAGCCTTTAGTGGGGCTTGGGATGGCATGAACAATGTCTAGATCTCTATGAAGGGATGCACGGATGGAACATTAAGTGCTTTGATATGATGTGGCTCATCGTGCTAGGTCCCATGCTTCAATACTCAATCATTCGTTGTAGATGCTCAAAATATAAAGAATACCTCTCCACCTGTATTTGGATATGTAATGAAAAGTTGGCCATAATGGAGATCTTTAAAGCCCATGGAAATGCAATTTTTGGCAATTTTTGGCGGTGTTTGTTTTTTCAGAGATTAAATCAAATATCCATTCTAAATTTTAAAAACATGATAACAGAGTCACCTTCAAAGAGAGCTGTGTGTATGCATTACTTCTTTCAAAGTCTTTATTCCTGTTCATATGTACACTGCTTGCAATATCTTTCTTCCCATTCCTAGGCAGTCTGAGCTTTATGACAAAACCCAAATATATTATTTAGTATCTTGCCTTGGCCAGAAAAAGGAGACAATGATTGAGCCAGCTTGAAATGGAAAATGTGCTTGCCTACAACCAATCCCCTATGAACAAACCATCAAGCAATATAGCTTTTCTTGGCTCAAGCTGTGATTTCCACATTGACCAAAGCTAACAAGGCCAAGTGTTGAGCTTAGAATGAGTTTTCCATATCTTGATTAGCAACAAATAAAACAACGGAGCAAGTCTAAGCCAACTATGGCCTTTGACTAGTTTATACCTAGTGAGAATATTTTGATATGGCCATGACCAATCTTTCAACAAATTTATCGGAGTCTTGACACCAAACTTAAAAAGGAGGCATTGTGAAACATCAGAAAAGATCTAATCAAAGATGAATTAATTTTAGCAAAGGTCTTTCCTTCATTTAGTGTGATGGGGGACCACTGTAGGGAATGCCCATTCACATAAATACCAAACCTCAAACATTGCACTTTCCAATATAGAAAGAGTTTGACAACCTCCCAGGATTTCTAATGGCTCTTGGAAACAAAAAATAATCCCGCCAATTTTAAGAAGGGATTGAGTAATGAAAATGCATTGAAAATTCAGGCCTATTCACTCATTGATAGTTCTCATTCCACCTTTAGCATAGCAGTGCAACAAATACTTTAGTTTACCTTATGGAGCATATTTACTGGTCTAAGTTGGTATAGACTCTAGAGGAAGTTGCAAAGAAGTTTCTCAACCTTGGCATAAGTAGTTTCCAAAGGTCCCAACAAGATGAATAATGGACATGGTTGGCAACTAGGATCTTCAGTGCAATTTTCATTTTGTGTCGTTAACGAAAGTGGCCTGGTGTCATTTTTCTACCTTCTTTTCAATGTTATCAACCACAAACTACCATACGTTCTTTAGGGAGGCTTGAAAAGAAAACAAGATGCCAAGATATTTAAAAATTTACCTAGGTTGAATTCACACCACATGGTGTCATCTAGCCTAGCCATTTCTGAAATGGGCTTGATGCTTTGTTGTCAACAATTTTTTCCTTTTCATATTAAAACTTGATGCCAAGCAGAAGGTGTTGAAACTTGAGGCAAACGATAGTGGATCAATAAGAAGTTTCATCTTCTTGAATGGGAAGAAAGGATTCATAAGCAAAATGGCCATTGATATCTTTAGGTCCCTGTGTCTAGGAAGAGGGATGACTCATATTCTGCCAAGGCTTGCACTTTTTTGTAATAAAAATTACCTAAATCATTGAATACCATTATCTAAAGTAGTGTTGTTGGCAGGAAACCCTAGAAAATAGATTTAACATGCAAATCTCTTGAGATTTGATACCATTAATGGAAAGACACATCGGGGCATTGGAAAACAGGTTTTCAACAGCTGAAATGAAGGCCTCAAGATTAATGGCTTGGAGCATGGTGAGAATGACTGAGCATTCCAGAGGAGCCACCCTAACCTACAGGTTTGTTTCATCATTAGAGATAGGGTGCACCTATTCTCAGCTCTAGGAGTACCGAGAAGTGATATCGACATCAGGAAGAGGATTTTCTAGCTTGTTTTGGATTCCTGTAGCAGTTGCCTCTATCATTAGTAACCATGCCCTCATCATGGAGCAGCATCCAGTATATGAACAAATCCAGGAAGATATTCCATATCCTCCACATGTGCATGTTTTCATAGACAATGGAAACAGTTAGTTGAAGCAATTCAATCCTATTTCAGTACATATTAATTCAATACCAACCATTTCTTAAAGTTTAATTTCTAAAAAATAGAAGAAATTCAACATCGAATGGGGATGCAAAACATTAAGAAGCACCCAAACTAAACACACCCACACACAGTAAAAGTAACAATCTTTTGTAACAAATAGCGAATAATCTACATAAGTGCCAACTCCCCAAAGCATGAAAAGTTATTAACTGTAGCGATGCACAATTGTGCCAAGTTCCTCCCCGAGACTACCTTCCTTGGAAATCAAGACTTCAAACTCTCCTTTTTGAACAATATAGAAACAATTTCCTTCTCCACCCTATTGGATAACAACATCTCCTGCACCAACTTGAACGTTTTCCATGCATTCATATAACATCTCAGATTGTGCCTTTGATAATTTCTTGAACATAAAATTTCTTTGCAATGCCCGTTCTATATGGTCTAATTCTTCGGGAGTCTTGTGATAGGATAAACTTGGAGGAGCCCAAGCAGGTCCTTGCTCTAAAGAAGACTCAATTGTCCTGACGTAACATTGACGTCAATACCAAGTGGGAGCACTAAGGCGACTCCTATACAACTTCACGTTACATGTCCACCACCCCCCTCAAGGGGTCAACCAACCTTTTTAAGACCTATGTTTTAGCTCTAAGAAAAAGAGTGCACACTACCATCTAAGCAGAAAAGATGATCTCTAGGCGGATCCAAAGTACCAATGCACCACTCCTCAAGTTTTCTCAAGCAACCAGCCTTCTATCAAGAAGTTCATTCCCATAGCCTTGGATGTTAGGAGAGTTGATTTACCTCATTCTTGTGCCCCCCCTAAGATAAGACAGTTAGGACCTCTTTGTCACAGCCACTACCCCAAGGGACATTGCCCCCCTCTACAACTATCGACCATTCTAATGAGGACCATGTATTGCAACCCCTTCACTCATCCTCAATAGACAACTCCAGTGCTAACAAACCTCGGAATCCTCTCATTTGTTTTAGCTTTGAGGCTTGGTTGTACTTGTACCCTTCTTTTGTATCTTCTTTTGTCTAAATATTTCACTCTTGGCTAGACATACTTCTTTATCTTTCTATTTTCAATATTCATATAAGACTTGCTTTTGCATTTCGACGTTGTATTTACTCGAGATGTACCTTTTAGTCCCAGTGACCTACTTTTGTGGTCATTTGTTGGACATTAATAAAATTAGCTTTTCTACCTTTGTAATATGCAGTATGGGGAGAGCCCAATGGATTAGCTCAACCGGTTAGAACATATTGTTTCAAGACAGAGTTCATCGTAAGGTCTTTAGTTCTAGTCCAACTAAGGTTTGACCCTTGTTAAGTCTCATTAGGTTACCAACTACTATCATGATCGATACTTGATCTTCCCTTCATCCAAATATTCGATGGAAGAAGGGGGGGGAATACTACAAGGTTTACCTTGGAAAAAAAACTACACTTAAGAGGGGGGAATCCTACAAGGTTTTCCTTTAAAAAACTATACTAAAGTGGGGGGAATCCTACAAGGTTTTTCTTGGGAAAAAAGTAATAAGAGGAGGATTTGAGTGTTCGGATATCCACATCATCATTTTCAGGACCTTGCATGCAATTAGGGTTTGCATGCAAATTCTAGGGTTTGCATGCATTTTGCATGCATCCCAGTCACCAGGTTGATGCCTCCAGCACCTTATCCACTTTATTCTAGCACCTGGGAGGTCCTTCCATCAGAGTTTTAGCCCTCCTAGTCATGAAGGCACCCACTTCTCACCTACTGCCAGAGAAGGGTGCACTTCTTCACCTACCCACTCAGTTTACACTCAGTTAGCTCCGATTCTCCTTGATTTGAGGCTAGTTTCACTCCCCACTGACTATTTCACTCCGTTGGACCTCCAAATTGACTAGATGACTTGTTCTAACTTCAGTTAAGCCTCCCATGCACCCTCCACTGAGCCTCCTTCACTATATCAGTGCTACACACTTTAGTTACACTTGTTACACTCAGTTAGACTCAGATTGACACCTGGATGACTGGTTCTTGTGCATTGATGACCACCACTGATTGATGATGAGGAATCCTAGTTGGAGCCAAGCTACACCATTCAGTAATTCGAATGACCTCCTTATTCAATTCGAATTGCTCACTCATTTTCAGATGATTGTATTGTAATTATTCACCCTTATTGGGATATTGAGCACTGATGCATGTTTTGCACAGTTTTACACCATATTTTCTATGTTCATCTATTGTGATTGATTTACTTGTTCATTAGATATGCTGTGACTAATTTTACATGGTATCAGAGCCATTGCAGGGACAAGATCTCTTTTCTACAGGTGTTCTACAAGGAGATTTGAGTGAATTTACTCAAAATTACAGAAGTTTTGGCATGAAATATCTCAAGAGCATTCGCTCCTGTGCATGCAAAGCATAAAAATACTTCCAATACCACTCCAGAAGCTTGAGTTACCACATAAATATTGGATCTGATGCATTGGACCCATTCAACATTGCTTGATCTCCAATCCTAGGTGTGATGCAACTCTAAAAGGGTGGATTGTTCGACCTTACTGTTCTTGTATTGATTGTGATTTGCAGGTTATTGTCTCCTTCAATTGCATTCTCTACCTTGCCTTTGAAAGCCTTTCTACATCAAAGTGCACTCGCTCCTAGCAATGGAATACTCTTCTTCAAAGCCTATCCTCACTCCCTTCAACTATTTTGATTGGAAATATGATATGGAGATCATATTACGTTCAAAAGGATTCTATAGAGTCACAGTTGGCCTCGAATTGGAGCCAAGCACATTGTCAGAAAGAATAAAACACTACAACAAGCTTGATGAAGCTTATGGTCTTCTTTGCCTCTCTATTTCCAAAGATCTTCACTTCCATATCAGTGGATTGAAGACTCCAAAAGCAATATGGGAGCAACTTGAAACAATTTTTGGCAAGCGGGACGAGCTTAGGGATTTTCAATTAGAGAATGAATTGATTGCTCTTAGTCCTGAGAATTTCGAGACCATCAATGAGTTTTTCAAAAAATTCAAGCACTTGACATTGCAGTTGAAGAATAGTGGGGTTATCAAAGAGGATAAGCAATTGATCCTCTCTATTCTCACCAAGCTTGGTAAATACTATTCGGTATTTGTCTCTACTTTCAATTCCGGTCGGCTAACTACCCCGAATTGGAAGATGCCTACCTTGAATGCCTTCATTGAGTCCGTCACAAAAGAGCATGATAAGTTGATTCAAATGGGGTCCATAAACTCCAAAGATTCATCCCTATTTGTTCAAGGACCCAAGAATTCGAATGGTAAAGGAAAGCAAAAGAAAGAGAAGCCCAAATTCGAACCTCACAAGCAAAGAGAGAAAGGCAAGCAGACGGATGCACCATCCAGTTCGAAGTTCAAGCAAAAGGGTAAAGCAGGTAAGGAAAAATCTAAATGTACTTATTGCAACCGTGGCTTTCATCCCGAAAGTTCATGCATGAAGAAAACTATAGATCAAATGGCCCTCCTTTTGGAAAATAATAACATAACTCTTCCTGACGGTGCAAGGAAGAAGGATAGGAATGATGATCATGAAAGAGGACAAGCACTCATGGAAACTATTTCGAAGCCGATTACTCTTTTGATAGATTCGGGTGCCTCGAATCATATGGCTGAAAATATTGATTCTTTTTCCTCATTTGATCCAAACAGCTCCATCCCCATCCATTTGGGAGATGACTCAAAAATTTCTTCGAAGGGAAAAGGTACAATCCATGTAAATCATGGAAGCTTTCAGAATGTTCCCTATGTGCCTTCCTTGGCTTCAAATATTCTTTCTGTGCATCAAATGACACACACTGGTGAACCTAAGCAAGTTACATTCAGCCCTAATACAATTGAAATTTCTGATATCAAAAGTGGAAGACTTATTGCGGTCGAAAAGGCGAACCACACTGCAAAATACTATGAGTTTTCACACTTTATTCCGCTTGCAAAGCCCACTGCTCTTCGCACACATGGTAATGAGGTTAGTAGGATTTGGCATGAAATATTTGGACATATTAATTATAAGTATTTTCTGCTGTTATCAAACAAATCCATGGTAGATGGTCTTCCACAACTCAGTTCCTCGAAGGGAATATGCACCGGTTGCATTATTGGGAAGCACCCCGAGCACAGGTTCGACCACGGAAAAGCTAGCAGATATTCTATAGTTTTGGGGATGATACATTCCGATATCAGTGTTCCACTGCCCAATATGTCATTAAATGGTTCAAGGTAAGTTTTTACATTTATTGATGATCTTTCCCGCTTTACATGGGTATTTTTTCTCAAAAACAAGTCAGAAGTGCTTGGAAAATTCAAGGATTTTAAGGCTTCTGTTGAGACCGCCACTGAGAGAAAGATCAAAGCTCTTAGATCTGATAATGGTGGAGAATATATCAAGTTCGAGTTGCTACAGCTTTGTTCCAAAAGAGGAATTCAGATCCAACATACAGTTCCCTACACACCCCAGCAGAACGATGTAGCGGAAAGGAAAAATCGGTCACTGAAAGAGATGGCTACTTGCATGATTGAGTCAAAAGGTTTGGCTACAAATATTTGGGCTGAAGTACTTAATGTTTCTGCATACATTCAGAACCGATTTCCACATTCATCCGTGAAAGGTATGACTCCTTTCGAAGCATTCTTTGGTCACAAACCGGATGTGTCAAATTTGAGAGTTTTTGGCTCTACTGCATGGACTAGAATTCCTTCCAAGAAGAGACGAGCTTTGGATCCACAAAGTATTGAGTGCATAATGATAGTATATGGGGAAGAATCAAAGGCATATAAACTCATGGATATCAGATCCAAAAAGATATTCATAGAGCGCAGTGTGCAATTTGAAGAACCGCTTCAAGAATTGCAACTAGTCAAGGAAGAAACTGCCATTTCACCGCCTTCACCAGAAGAAGATTTGAGCAACGATAATGAAAGTCTTGGTTATAATATTTATGATATTTTAGCAGCACATGATGATCATGAAATATCAGGTTTGGAATCCGACCATTATGATCCTCCTCAGTTACCAAAGTGGGCCCAAAACACTCTTCAATTTGCTGGTTTGAACATTGGAAATCCTGCTGATCCAAGACGAATAAGAGCAGACTTTCAAAGAGTAGGTATGGCTCTTTCTATTTCCGATCCATTACTTCCTGATATTTTTTATTTGATGACTGTTTCAGATCCCACAACATACTATCATGCCCATCGATATCCGAGATGGCAAAGTGCCATGGATGAAGAGTACAGTTCTTTTCAAAAGAACAATACATGGGAGCTAGTTTCTCTTCCACCTGGAAGAAAATTAGTCCAATGTAAATGGGTCTACTGCACGAAAGTTGCTGTTGATGGCTCTATTAGAAAATACAAAGCTATGTTGGTGGCAAAAGGTTTCTCCCAAGTCCAAGGAGTGGACTACATTGAGACTTTTGCACCGATTGCAAAGATGGATTCCATCCGCCTAGTTTTGGCAATTTCCGCATCCAAGCACTGGGAAGTGCACCACATGGATGTGAAGAGTGATTTTCTACATGGAGATCTTGCTGAAGAGGTATATATGAAACAGCTATAAGGTTACACATCAGATCCATCATTAGTTTGCAGATTGAAGAAATCTTTGTATGGTTTAAAACAGGCCCCAAGAGTTTGGTATGCAAAGATCGACTCCTTCCTTCTTTCTTAGAATTTCAAAAGATGAAAATATGATCTGAATGTGTACCTACAACAAGTTAAAGGTAATTTGTTGGTTATTGTACTTTATGTTGATGATCTTATCATTACTGGTAGCATTCTTACTTCAATAAACAAGCTAAAAACTGCCTTAAATCTAGCTTTTGACATGAGCGATTTGGGCTTGCTGAGTCACTTTTTGGGCTTGGAGATAGCTCAAAATTTTGATGGGATCACTATATATCAGCAAAAGTATGCTTCTGACTTGTTATTGAAGTTTAATATGGCTGAATGTAAGGCAGCCCCGTTCCCATTCCTCTCAGGAATCAGTCTTGAGGAGGGAAATTCTACACCGCTTGCAGATTGCACTATGTATCGACAGTTGATTGGTTCACTACTATACTTGACACACTCTAGGACTGATATATATTATGCCGTGAGTGCTGCATAAAGGTATATGTAGCATCCCCATGAGCTTTATTGGCGGGAAGCCAAGCGGATCTTGCAATATGTGCAAGGTACGAGACATTTTGGCATCCACTATGCTGTAGATTCTGAGCTTGATTTCACTGGTTTTATTGATTCAGATTGGGCAGGTGATAGCATTGATCAGAATTCCACTTCTGAATATGTTTTCATG
The DNA here is from genome assembly GCA_027924585.1 of Larix kaempferi. Classification (NCBI taxonomy): domain Eukaryota; kingdom Viridiplantae; phylum Streptophyta; class Pinopsida; order Pinales; family Pinaceae; genus Larix; species Larix kaempferi. The sequence continues at coordinate 15,181,825 of BSBM01000050.1, read as the reverse complement.
ATTGGTCATGGCCCTATTTTCTGGTCTAGCAAAAAGCAGGAAGCCATTGCACTTTCTTCAGCAGAGGCAGAGTATCGAGGGGCAGTCAATGCCTACATTCAGGCAATTTGGTTGCAGGGTATTCTTTCCGAGTTTGGTTTTGGTGGCACTACTTCGACTGTCCTCTTTTGTGACAATCAAAGTGCTATCAATATCTCCACAGATCCAGTTCTGCGGCAGAGGACCAAACACATTGAGATTCATATGCACTACATTCGAGAGTTGGTGCATGATCGCACCATCATTCTGCAATATTGCCCTACCGATGAGCAAATTGCAGACATCTTCACCAAGAGATTCATTGAGAAGAAGTTCTCTTACCTCCATTCACTGTTACGGGTGAGTTCTATCATGGTGGAGACAGATTGATCCATTATTATGTTTTAGCTTGAGGGGGGGCTTTCTTTCCACTGGGTTTTCCCTCCTTCCTCACTTAGCTTATTTTCAACATTTTTTGGATTATTCTATTGGGGTGACCTTTGGTCTTAGTAACCAGGGCCCTACATTATTTTTTTTTGCACATCTTAGTCTAGCTTGAGGGGGGGTGTTCGGATATCCACATCATCATTTTCAGGACCTTGCATGCATTTAGGGTTTGCATGCAAATTCTAGGGTTTGCATGCATCCCAAACACCAGGTTGATGCCTCCAGTACCTTATCCACTTCATTCTATCACCTGGGGGCTCCTTCCATCAGAGTTTTAGCCCTCCTAGTCATGAAGGCACCCACTTCTCACCTACTGCCAGAGAAGGGCGCACTTCTTCACCTACCCACTCAGTTTACACTCAGTTAGCTCTGATTCTCCTTGATTTGAGGCTAGTTTCACTCCCGACTGACTGTTTCACTCCGTTGGACCTCCAGATTGACTAGATGACTTGTTTTGACTTCAGTTAAGCCTCCCATGCGCCCTCCACTGAGCCTCCTTCCCTATATCAGTGCTACACACTTTAGTTACACTTGTTACACTCAGTTAGACTCAGATTGACACCTGTATGACTGGTTCTTGTGCATTGATGACCACCACTGATTGATGATGAGGAATCCTAGTTGGAGCCAAGCTACACCATTTAGTAATTCGAATGACCTCCTTAGTCAATTCGAATTGCTCACTCATTGTCAGATGATTGTATTGTAATTATTCACCCTTATTGGGATATTGAGCACTGATGCATGTTTTGCACAGTTTTACACCATATTTTCTATGTTCATCTGTTGTGATTGATTTACTTGTTCATTAGATCAGCTATGGCTAATTTTACATTGAGTTCTCAAAAGCAATATTGTACATTGTCGAAGGCAATATTGTATATTGGCAGTCAAGTTTGGGTCTAGATAATTAAACACATGTTAATACCCAAAAAAAAACGTTTGAGGAATGCAGCCTCATAAAGGAGAAGGATGAGGAGAAGCAGAATGTTTCTTTTGGAAGGTAAGTTCATGTTGTCTTCCTAACAAACCTAGATTATATGAAAACTTTTCCCACTTCTATTATGGGAAAATTTTTGCACAAGAGAGAACGATTTGCGTTAGGAGGTGAATATCATTCACAGCATAGTTGTGAGACTCACAAGCATAGTTGTGAGACTCATAGAAGACTCACCAGTCTTCACGACTTTTGACAACTCATTCCCAAGACGGATACTCACCCAAGACTCACCAATTGGTCAAAACTTTCCAAACTCACCCAGAAACGTGCCAATTGCCACACTTGCCAAACTGACATGACATCTCCTTTTCTCATTCCTTGGACAACCCAAGGGGCTCAAATGTCCTAACAAATCGTCGTCACGATCTCTATATGAGACAGTTTTCATCCTTACAATACCCGCACCCAAACAATACCCATGAAACATGTGTGCATATGGATGTTTACTACAATTGATGATGCTATATTAATATGATGAATACACCTTATTTTGGTTATTTTATAAATTATCTATGGTTAATTCATATGTGAACATAGTTGTGTTGCTTCTCTAGGGTTATGGATTCCTTTGAATCTTGTCAGTTCATTTTACATGCCCTTTAAGACAAATTATGGCTGCCTAACTTAAAATCAGAAGGATTTCTTTCAAAATTGAGTCATCAGAAGCTACTCAGTTCCACTAAAGAAAACAATGATTAAAATTTGCTCTAAAGGGCTTCAAAAACTTATGCAAACAGAGTACCAGATTGAAAATTATATGGCAGAGGCTAACTTATTCTTTTTGCAAACACATTACTAAAACTGATCTTTCTCACTAAACTAAGCTACATGACCTTTCCATTGCTAGTTTGGCTATTTAGATTAGAATGAATCTGTATATTTGTGTGATCACTCTATTATTGTTCCCCTTACACCATATTTCATTCATCATTATGTTTGTTCCCCTTACAAACTATGCTATGGACTGCCTGTGTTGTGAGAAATAGTCCATAGCATAGTTTGTAAGCCACCTCAGTTATGCTAAGAAGTTTAGTGCTCACTTGCATTTGGTTATTCCTTAGAAGAGTCTCATAGCTTTAGGGACACACTCTTCCTGAGTCTGAAATATGCCTTGTCTCATGAAAAATTTCAGAGGAGCCACCCTAACCTACAGGTTTGTTTCATCATTCGAGATAGGGTGCACCTATTCTCAGCCCTAGGAGTACCGGGAAGTGATATCGACATCAGGAGGAGGATTTTCTAGCTTGTTTTGGATTCCTGTAGCAGCTACCTCTATCATTAGTAACTATGCCCTAATCATGGAGCAGCATCCAGTATATGGACAAATCTAGGAAGATATTCCATATCCTCCACATGTGCATGTTGTCATAGACAATGGAAATAGTTAGTTGAAGCAATTCAATCCTATTTCAGTACATATTAATTCAATACCAACCATTTCTTAAAGTTTAATTTCTAAAAAATAGAAGAAATTCAACATCAACTGGGGATGCAAAACATTAAGAAGTGTTAAGATTTAATATGCTAAGATAGAAAATAGCAGCATTACATTCCATTTCACAATAATAGCATATACAGGATCACTGAAGAAACAAAAAGCATAGCATAAACACAAGAGACACAGATTTATCCTGGGAAACCCTCATGGGGTAGAAAACCCCGTAAAGCTTCCTCAATATAGATGAACAGCAATATACAAAGATGCAAACCAAAGACATGATCTCCTCCTCCACCATAGAAGACCTCTCCTCCACAAGTGCGCCTCTCTCTCAAGTGAGTGAGTGTGTCAAATGAGGAACACACCTCCTCTATTTATACACTACTCTGACTTGTCTTTTACACAAGTACATGTAGGCTCGTATTTAACCATTAGGTTAAATACCCTATTATAACTGACTGGGCCGACCCCTCTAGGGTGGTCTAATAACCCTTTGACCCACATAACACATACAGGGCCGACCTCCACTAGGGAAGTCTAATAACCCGAGTTACCACATTCCAACGGAGGAATAAACATCTCCGGATATACAATAAGGTAAAATTATAATATTCTTTGAAGTTACAATATCTCAACACTCCCCCTTAACGAGAAGGATATTATAACAGCATCTGCACAAGCAAGGAGTCATCAACATCATACATGATACATCTATAAATCATTGGAAGCTTTCTCAACATCATCAGTAACTCAACCAGTTACTGGAACATCTTCAATACTGGAACATCAACATCTTCAGCACTCAGTCTTTATCTTCTGCAGCACTCAAACAGCTACAGCAACATCAATATCTGAATCCTCACGATCGTCGGCATCGTCATCACACGATCATCAGCATCGTCATCACACGATCAACATCGTCGTCTAGATCAAAATGATCAGCATCATCACATCATCTCGATCTACAGCATCTGGTTCATCACGATCTACAGCATATGGATCATCACAATCTACATCATCTGGATCATCTCGATCTACAGCATCTGGATCATCTCGATCTACAGCATCTGGATCATCTCGATCTACAGTATCTGGATCATCTTGATCTACAGCATCTGGATCATCTCGATCTACAGCATCTGGATCATCTCGATCTACAGCATCTGGATCATCTCGATCTACAGCATCTGGATCATCTCGATCTACAGCATCTGGATCATCTGTATTAGTATCCATACCAATACATCTATCATCAAAAGCATGTATTCTCACTAATACATCTATTATAAAAAGCATGTATTCTCACTAATACATCTATCATCAAAAGCATGTATTCTCACTAATACATCTATCATCAATAGCATGTATTCTCACTAATACATCTATCATCAAAAGCATGTATTCTCACTAATACATTTATCATCAAAAGCATGTATTCTCACTAATACATCTATCATCAATACAAGTATCCACACAATACAAGTATACATCATCAATACAAGTATCCACACAATAGCAGCATACCCTGCAACACACACGATCATATTACAGGATGATCAATCCTGCTCTCTTTAGGACATAGGTCCATGGATGATGCAATCCTGTCATGTACCTTTTGAACCGAGGCCCAAGGACGATCCAGTCCTATCATGTACCTTTTGAACCGAAGTCCAGGGACGATCCAGTCCTATCATGTACCTTTTGAACCGAAGTCCAGGGACGATCCATTCCTATCATGTACCTTTTGAACCGAAGTCCAGGGACGATCCAGTCCTATCATGTACCTTTTGAACCGAAGCTCAGGGACGATCCAGTCCTATCATGTACCTTTTGAACCGAAGCTCAGAGATGATCCAGTCCTATCATGTACCTTTTGAACCGAAGCTCAGGGACGATCCAGTCCTATCATGTACCTTTTGAACCGAAGCTCAGGGACGATCTAGTCCTATCATTCAATTCTCGGAGACCTCATGTCTATGGCTCAATTCACAGGACCAAAGTACGAGGATGATCCAATCCCCTTACCTGTTCATTCAGGATTTTGTTCTCGGAGACATCATGTCTACGGCTCAATTCAAAGGACTAAAGTCTGAGGACGATCCAATCCCCTTACCTGTTCATTCAGGATTTTGTTCTCGGAGACATCATGTCTACAGCTCTCTTTAGGACTGAAGTCCAGGGATGATCCAATCCCCTCAAGTCCACCAAGGACTTCATTCTCGAAGAAATATGTCTACGGCTCTCTTTAGGACTGAAGTCCAGGGATGATCCAATCCCCTCAAGTCCACCAAGGACTTCATTTTCGAAGACATACGTCTACGGATCTCTTTAGGAATGAAGTCCAGGGATGATCCAATCCCCTCAAGTCCACCAAGGATTTCATTCTCGAAGACATACGTCTACGGCTCTCTTTAGGATTGAAGTCCAGGGATGACCCAATCCCCACATGTCCACTAAGAAATTCATTCTCGAAGACATACGTCTACGGCTCACTTTAGGACTGAAGTCCAGGGATGATCCAATCCCCACATGTCCACTAAGGACTTCATTCTCGAAGACATACGTCTACGGATCCTTTTAGAACATATGTTCAAGGATGATGCAATCCCTCTTCTCAAATTATACCCTGTTAAAGGACCATCCACCAACCTCTTTATTGGTATTACTAATATAGGTATCCTCATCATTGACCTCACTGTCGATGCAGGCAGTCTCGTCATAAGTGATCACATCACTCCCCCTTTCGAGGAGGGTCCTTTTGAACTTTATTAAGTTTGTCTTGGAAAACTTTACTTGAGGTAGAGGTTTGGTTAGTACATCGGATCAGTAGAAGTTTGGTTAGTATATTGGTGACTTGTTCACTTGAGGTAGAGGTTTGGTTAGTACATTGGCAACTTGTTACAAATTTGAACTTTTAGTTCCTTTCTGCACCTTATCTTGGAACACTAGATTCTCTGCCATCTTGATACAACTTTGTTTGTCACATAGGATCATAGTTGGGTCTATCTCTAAGTCAAACAATCCTGAAGCCATACCGTTTCACAATCAGCAGAGCAAGCAGCCATATATTCTGCTTGTACTAGATTGTTTCCTGCTCAACCACGAGATCATGGCTGATCCCAGAAAATAACATCCTTTCGATGTGCTCTACCTGTCTGATACACTTTCTGCTCAATCAACATTTTTGTAGCCATCTGAAGTCATGATCTCCAAAATAGCATAGATCAAAGTCTATCGTATCCTTTAGGTACCTCATCACATGCTTTGCAACTAATAGGTGAACACATCCAGTTTTCACTAGATACTGACTCAAGGTGTTCACAGCAAAGCATATATCTGACCTAGTATTCATTAGACACATTAATGACACAATATTTTGTTTGTACAGATTTCTATCCACTAACTCTGATGATTCAGTCACCAACAGCTTCAAGTTGGAATCCATGAGGGTGGACATTCCAACATATCAAGTTCTTTTAATATTTCTCGGCATACTTTCCCTGGTTGAGAAAGATTCCTTCCGAGCCTTTCCATACTTCCGACCTAGGAAGTAATACATTAATCTAAGATCTTTCATTTTCTTTTATGCAGCCATCTATCTGTGCCATCTCTCGTTAGATGGGTCTACTGATATGAACCTCAACATCATTCGAACTCTGAGGTGAGTTCCTTCTTGTATCCATGTCATCTATGTATAGAAACCATATTCAACCTTGTAGCAAAGGTTGAGATCCACATCACCCATGGTTATCATTAAGCTCATCAATTGATTATCGATCCTGGGAACCCATACAGAACCCGATTCACACTTCTTCTTTAATTACACCATTAAGAGAATGGTCTTATCTAGCCACTTGGAGCAAACATCTCATCATGATTCTCTTCCTCTTTCTAAGAGAATCTTCTAGCCACAAGCCTTCTATATTGTGTTTGATTTGTAAATCTTTTGTTGAACATCCATCGCTTGTTCAGTGTTCATCATTCATCATGATATTTCCTTCAAATCAAAATTAAGTACATGATTAGTAATACTTCATAATAATCAAATCATATTGACATGATAACCTATTATGCATACAGATATCATTTACATAGTTATGCAACTATTTTGATCAATACTTTGGCACAACACTTTCCCATATCCTGTATGCATGCAGTGGCTATCTAGATGCCTTCCATCTCTACCAGAACATACTATCGAGAGTGTGCACAGCTCTCAGCAAAGAGGTTTCATTCTAGACAAGCAACAATGGAATGTTTGTCCAACTTACCAATCATATGCATATTAGTAGTATACTGTTTAATGCTCTATGAATGTTTACACTCAGCATCATATATTCTAGGAATACAAATATGCATACAACCTATTACAGGCAATATCATTTACTTATTTCAAATAACAACTCAAATACTTATCTTTTATGTTTGTGTGGTTTCCTCCCACTTGATCTTCTGTATGTCTTTGGAACTTCTATTCATTCTGTACCACTGTGCATGCTCAAGTGTCATCCTCATGATCTCATATACAAACATACATTCATTAGTATATTCTCAATGTTATCAAAACATTATAGTTCTAAATAATCTTGAAAATGTATAGTCATGATTATAGATAATATTCAAGGTATCAGGGAAGTCTTCTTTTACTCATGCATATTCTTGTTTGTTCTAGTTAGTTAAATCATCAACCAAGATAAGAGACATAAAATGCATAAACCCTTGATTACTAACTTTATGAATAAGCATAACCAATCATACCAAGTATACTTATATAAGGGATCCTAACACAAGGTAAGATTCTAACTTGAAATAGGAAAACATACCTGGATTAGTATACCTGCTTAGTTATGTACAACATACCTAAACAATCTCTTCATTGATTTAGAGATCCTGAGCTAGAACCTACATGTCTCATAGGTTAAACATAATATAACAAAGTCATACATACCTTGTAGGTAGAACAAAGATTATGGATGAGTCTTTGTCTTCATGTTGTCATGGTCATGGAACTTGATTTGTCTTTTGTGATGTACTTGTATCTTGTTAGCAGACAACATCAACCTCACACAACACCATAATGCATTAGTACAATCATATAGCCCTAATTAATGAATGTCTTCGATCATTCACATGCATTCATATTGTTACTAGGGTGATAAGACAATTCTAACATTAATCAAGATTGTACTAATAAATAATATGAAGACAAACACATTATGAACTTAATCAAGAATCAGATTTCAAGACATACCTGAACCTCCTTAAGTCATACCTGTCGAGACTTCTTGTAGTCTTCTTATGTAAGGCCTTAGCCTCAACTCCCCCTGAAACTTGACCTGGAGCTTGACTAGGGTTTGCTAGAGAAACCCTAAAAATTCAATATTTGACTTTCACACTTCTGAATGGATGGAAGAATGTGTCTTGCTGAGCTGATCAAACTAGCATTCTTCAATTTTGAAATCTCCAAAATTTGACCCCTCAAAATTGCCTTTGAAACTTCTGGATCTTCTGGACAGGATCCCAAACTAGGGTTTGATGAAGCCCACCCTTCTGCTCAATCAAAAGGTTTGATCCAAGGCTCTAAACTCTTATTTTTCTGAGGAGCTTCCAGCCGTGGTTACAGACTTCAAAAATTCCAACTTTTGTTGAAGCCCTAATTTTCCATCTTTCCGATCAAAATCCCGAGCTAGGGTTTGATCAAGCCTGGTCTTCTACCCAACCAAAAAATTTGATCTTGGTCTCTAAATTTCGATTTTCCTGAGTAGCATTCAACCGTGGATTCCGATTCCAAAAATTCTAACTTTCTCCGAAACCCTAAATTCCGGAAGCCATGAATAAAGGTGCTCCAAAAATAATTCTGTTTTGACAGAAATATGTACCCGATTGTTTCTGCTATAACTCTGAAATTTTTGCTCCACAGGGTCTGAAAACTTTTTCTGCAGTAGCCTGACCTGTCATCTTTCCATCCTGACAGGTCTGACCTCAATTGGATTTTCTGAGAGAGAGTTATGCCAAATGTCGCAACGTGACCTGTTTTGGGATAATACAGGAGAGCGAACTTGTACGGCGTGCCACGTGTCACTGTTTGAACTTCGGCCTCTAAAAACTTTTCCTGAGATATCTCGCCCTGTTATCTTTCCATCCTGACAGGTCTGACCTCAATTGGACTCTCTGAGAGAGAGTTATGCCAAGTGTCGCAACGTGACCTGTTTATGGGATAAAATAGGAGAGCAAACTTGTACGGATTTCCACGTGTCACTGGTTCCGCTTCAGCCTCTGAAAAGATTTTCTGAGATAGTACAGTCTGTGTACTACCTGTAAATTTTTACAAAATTTCATTTGGAGCTTCCTAGCCCAAGTTATGACCTTTTTTCCTAGGTCACCTGATTTTGACTGAGATCTGGAAGAGGCAGAAACCCTAACTTGTACTGATCATAACTCACAAAGTACAACGAATATGAGGGTGCTCTTTGGACACAAGATACCTGAAGATGTTATATACGACCTGTAAAGGTTTCAGATCCTGAACCTTCGCCAAAAATGATTTATAGCGAAAGTTCCACGATGACTAGTTTTTTCTATATAAAACCCTAACCTTCAAATTACCGTAAGTAAAGCAAGTGTCATAAGTGCCATACCTTGCCTTCCTTCAGTTTAGCTCTGATACCATGTTAAGATTTAATATTATAAGATAGAAAATAGCAACATTACATTCCATTTCACAATAATAGCATATACAGGATCACTGAAGAAACAACAAGCATAGCATAAACACAAGAGACACAGATTTATCCTGGGAAACCCTCATGGGGTAGAAAACCCAGTAAAGCTTTCTCAATATAGATGACCGGCAATATACAAAGATGCAAACCAAAGACATGATCTCCTCCTCCACCATAGCAGACCTCTCCTCCACAAGTGCGCCTCTCTCTCAAGTGAGTGAGTGTGTCAAATGAGGAACACACCTCCTCTATTTATACAGTACTCTGACTTGTCTTTTACATAAGTACATGTAGGCTCGTATTTAACCATTAGGTTAAATACCCTATTATAACTGACTGGGCCAACCCCTCTAGGGTGGTCTAATAACCCTTTGACCCACATAACACATACAGGGCCGACCTCCACTAGGGAATTCTAATAACCCGAGTTACCACATTTCAACAGAGGAATAAACATCTCCGGATATACAATAAGGTACAATTATAATATTCTTTGAAGTTACAATATCTCAACAAGAAGCACGCAAACTAAACATACCCACACACATAAAAAGTAACAATATTTTGTAACAAATAGCGAATAATCTATTAAAGTTCGGTTGCGAACAATCTTCACTATATGCATAATATTCATTGTAGCAGACGTCTGAAGAATGGCATGCATGATGAAAACCTAGTTTTTGTTTTCCTTTTCCGATTTAAGGAGACAAAACATTGTATTTTGTTATTATATTGTGTTCGCTGCTGCTATTTACAATTTCAGTATGTATAGCCCCATAGGCAAACTGTATTTGGTCAAACTTGAAATATCTACATGGATAAACTTGCAAGGAAATTTATCATGGTTCTACTCTTACCAAATTTCTGTCTTCCATGGTTGTCAAATTCAGAAAACACACAAACCATGTGACATAGCATCCTTCCTTGTGCTTCATTTTTTTCATCATGAAATCTGATTCCGGTAAAAAATAAAGAACGCATCATTCACTGCCTTTGCAAGCATATTCAAAAAATGGATATTTCAAAAGGTTTACTGAAAGAAAGTCAATTAAAAATGAGTGATACTACAAGGAAATATATATTGGACTTCAAGCAAATGCAAAGCATTCAAACAATTTCCTGCCATAACAAAGCATTCAAACAATTTCCAGGCTTTGGGAAGTTTGTATACTTCTAAAGAATGAGGACTACTATTTTTCCTATGTCAAATTGAAGGTTGACAAAAAATGACGTCAATCAACAGATCCTGGACAACAACTGCTCCCAATTATTAGCAATCAATATTCTGATATGAAAAAAACAAATTATGAATGCTTTAGCTTCTCATCAAGTTTGGTTTCCTGAACATAGTTGATGCTACAGGCCACACTAAGAAGTCTAAGTACCTTCTCTCAATGAACATTTGGAAGAAGCATACCATCACCCACACCCAATGATCATCATGACACCCAACTAATATAGGGCTCATTTCATCAGTGACCTGATTTATGGATCTTGATGTTTTGTGTCTCTTGTTCTATGTGTTGGAAAGCTAGACCTTATTTTATTAGCTCTTTTGTATGTCGAGTGGCAGTTTTCAAGGCAAAGTAATGGCTCGCAATGAAAGCACACAACGGACACAAACAGTAGAAAGCAAACTACAGAGAACTAGGAGGAAATTTAGGGCCATATTTATTAAAATTCAAATAGCCGAATCTATTGGCCTTATAACAAAATCAGTGCTGAATTTGGAGAGGTCTCAGTCTCTATATACACGAATTCACTCTTCAGAAGGTACAAAACTGATCAAAAACTGAGTGGCCTTGACTAGATCAAAAAACTTGTTACAAAACTGAAAATAGTTCATGGCTTCACTCAGTCAAATAAAAATCTTAAAAGTTTACAACTACATTTTTTTTTGTTTTGGTTTTTTTCTCATAAATTGTAAGAGGGTGGCTTCATCTTCTAGGTCTTGCCCCGTTGTACTTGTTGTGCCCTCTTTTTCCATTGATTGTGTGGATAAGCACTCCCGCACCATACTTCTGGTACGTCAATTAGTAGGGGGTGGAGGTGGATGGATAGGGTCATCATCTGCAAAAACCATTATAGTTATATAGATATAAGTGCATAGTTATTATTGATATACATTTTTCATTATTTTCAATTTCATTACAATTATCTTTACCTGCTGGCTGACTAGACGAGTCAATTGGAGTGTTCATTGCCTCTGCCATTTGTTCCTCTCTCGACTGAGCATGAGAAGGTACATGCTCTACCATTCATAGAAAATTTTTAATTAGTAAACATCATCAATTATGTATTTATAATCATATTGAATACATCTGTTTTATAGCATACATATCTAAATGGCTAGGCAGCTCACCACCATCTTGTGGTACCGGTTCGGTACCGCTAGCCTCGCTACTTTTGTTGGTTTCACACTGAAAACAAAAAAAGACACTCATTTTTCGATGTAATCATTCATGGATAGATTACGCAAGTTCATTTTAATGATGTCCTTATTGATTTTATTTACATCAGAGTCAATCGATGGGGAAATTGGGGTTTGCCCCATGCTTTTTCGATGTTCCAGCACATGCTGATAACCGTACTTGTAGCCGAGCTTCAAGTCTTCCTCAGTGGCTTCATAAAAAAAACATTTTCCTGCAATGCATATCACCATGTAAAGTGCTTGTTAGAAAAATCAATTAATTGTTCAATTAATTGTTGGCTACAGATAATGATCAAATGATTCTTACAATTCGTGCCCTTAGCTTTTGATATCCACCCTGGCCCAGTTTGTGTTGCCCATGTTTTTCCATTCTTGCCTTTGTTGCTTTAGATGTGTCGGGAAGCCTATGAAAGGTTACAAATACCTTAGATATTGCAACTTAAATATATTTAAAAGTTTTAAAAAAATAGGATATGTGCCATACCTTCTTGAACCTAATGGCTTAGTCTTTCCTTGTTTTCTCGCTGCCTTCTCCTTTGCATCCTCCATGAGCGCCTTCCACTCCTTTTCTGGAACCATCGGAGGACGCTCATACTTGTGGTTAGTTTGCAGATTGTCCCTATAATCTTCCCTGACATATTTCAAATTTAAGCCAGCTGCTGCGGTGACACCTTTTTTGCTGAAGGTTTCACCAAATAGGCTGACCATGTGGTTCATCAAATCACCTTTCAAATTTTCATTTTGGGCATTCCACCGTGTACGAATGGTGGGCCCAAAAATCTCTAAGGCCTTTTCAAGAAGGTTCTTATAAAAGACATTATTTCCTGTAAAAAACATATGATCATTAATTAAAACTAGGTTGAGTAATGTGGCTTAGAATTACATGAATAAAAAACACATAATAAATTAAATAATACCTGCAATCTTCGGTATCTTGATTGGAATACACTCGCCGTTCATCAAGAAGCTAATGGGAAATGATCCCTTGCTAACCACACGCATTGATCCAGGATAGCAACTTTCACAATCGGTGCTACGGTCCTCTCTATCATCATGTGGAGTAGCGGTGTTTGAAGGGCCATCTTCACCTCCAACATCCATTGAGGGTGTGGCATCTAAAGTGCGCTCTTCTGTAGGAGTGAAAAACAGCCTCGTTGGTATGGTAGATCTACGAAGTGTTGAAGCATCGCTACTAACTATACCGCCCTCTGCAGTATGTTCTTCACACACTTTTTTTGGCTCAAAATAACTCTAAGGAATCCAACTTCAATTGATTAGAACATATAAAAAAAAGAGAACTAAAATATCATAAATGAATATATGTAGTTCGTAGAAACTTTCAAAGATGCCACTTACCGTGTATTTTTTTATCTTTCTCTCCAATTCATCAATTTTTACTTGTATTTCTTTGGTCATTGGATCGATTAAAATTAGTTCAAGAAGTTCATCATTGCACTTATTCAAAGTCATTTTCACAGTAAGCAATGGGTCGGTTGAATAATGTATCCCTACTTCATCACCTTGATGTGGTGTGCTTTGCGAACGCCAATAAAAAAATCACGTAAAAAATATATAATGCATATAATAACAAAAAAAGGTACTATAATCATGTTTAGGCACTATTACGCTATCATTTACCTAATGTGATGACATTGGTGCCTTCCCACGGTCACCCTGCCACGATACAATAAGCAAGACATATTAATATCGATGACTAAAAATTGAACCATGTATAATAAACTTATTTAATATAAAAAAAACTTTATTGTTACTATGAGAGTCAAATTTACCTGTCCTGAAGCTCTGGGTGTGCACATAGTACCAACCACCTGCCACAATACAATAAGAATGATATCATATTGAAAGTTTGAGCTCAATATAAAAAAAAATGTCAAATGTTAACAAATGTAATATAATCATGAGTTGTGGTTACTATTACATTGATGCTATTAGGTACTATTAAACTAACATTTACCTCATCCGTCACCATTGGTGACTTTCCATGGCCAGCTTGTGGCATATGGACACGATCACCCTGCCACAATATAAGAATTAAGACATATTAAAAATGAAAAATACATATATAACAATCTCTGTTAAACGTGATTAATGAAAAGCATGACATATAATTAACCATGTGTATATTATAAAAAGCATTACATATAATTAACCATGTGTATATTATAAAAAGCATGACATATAATTAACCATGTGTATATTATAAAAAGCATGACATAAATAAACTTGATGCAAGAGAAAAATAACAAGTCATCAATCAAAGGTTGAGTTAAATGTTGTATCAGAAACTTACCCCCATAATAGCAACCCCCGCATTTGTTCGATTCAAACCGTAATCGATCAACAACTCTTCACCTGTAGCTATTGATTTTGTTGCACATACGAATACACGATTTCATTCACGCCCCTCAAATAAGCAATTGGGTAGCTTATGTGTTGACCCTGGTCGTGTGCTATTTATAAACCCTACGCTATTCCCTGAAGCTTTTGGCCTTCCATCAATATACACAGTTGCTCCTTTGTGCAAACTATTGTCCAGTAGTTGACAATAATTGGCTGCCACTCCGTATGTACACATACTTCTTGTATATCAGACCAACAACAACCAGTCATTGTATTTGTAGCATGGACCGACATACTCCATCAATTCAGTTTCATTGCCATATGACACCTTTATGCCATCCATGGAAAATAGCCCCAGTCCATGTAAAGAAGATGGAGCAATGCGATAAGTCCTCCCATTGAGGAAGAAATTAGTGCCCACTTGGGGTAGCTCCTTGGGTAGGCATCGTTTGAAAAGATGTATATGCCTCAGGGGAAACTCAATGTCACCTATGCACTCGTTATCATAACCACATGATCCTCCTTCAGAAACAAAAAGTTCCATGCGTCTACGAAATTTTCTCCTTACCTTTTCACCTCTAGTTGATCTTGACCTGTTAGATATTGTATTAGACGTCTCGCTTTCAACCTCTTCTAGTCTATCTTCCTCCCTTAATGAAGATAGATCTGACAAGTACCTATTTGGTGCTACCTACAATCATTGAAATGATACAACGTGTTGTAATTGAATTTTCAATACCGAAAACATCATTCATGGTTCATGGTTTCTAGAAAGCATGGTTTCAATACTTGAAATGCAATCATGCAACTTTCTTTCCCTGGTAATGCATATAGATCTTTCAGATGGCTATAACTAGGTCATACAATTTTGGAATGGGGCCAATGAGTTATCAGGAGTGGATTGTTGATTATGTAGCTATTCAACACATGTAAAACATAAACACATTATAGCAAGAGTGGATTGTTGGTTCATGGTTGCTTGCGCTAACCCTCAAGGATAATCATTGACATTTGTTAATGAAAGGAAACAAGTAATAAAAAAATATAAGTGCAATAAAATTAGTCTTGATTCATAAGTGGTCCTTCAGAACAAAGATCTATCAGATGTGCTTAGTGGTCCTTTGGAACCAAGATCTATTCATAAGTGGTCCTTTGGAGAAGCATTGATGAGGAAAGCTAATGAAGAAAAGAATAAAGAGAAAAGAGAAGCATTGACGAGGCAAGATAATGAAGAAAACAACCAAGAAGGGGAATCAAAAAGTCAAGTGGGTCATTTGAACAATTAAGAAGGGGAGCCAAAGTGATTTTGTATAAATAAGATAGACACAATAAAGAAAGATATTTTTGTTAAAGATTGAAAATTTATTTCAATTTTAATTCAAAAGCCAAATTGGCCATTATTGAAGACTCATTATGGTCTATGTGTGGTGTGCGACTATTTCTTTTACTTGCTGATGCTAGAATGGATATAAGGATGTTTAGTTTTTTCTTTGCTCTAAGAGTTAGAGAATCTTTTCCCCTTCTTGTGCTACCACTAATCTCCATCCCAAACTCCTCTTACCATTCTATCAAAAAATCTGCTCAAACTTGACGACATAACAATAACTAACTCCCAATGAAGAGGGCTAGAAAATCAGTTTATGTTTGATTCCTCAAAATAAAGGAACATCAAAATTAAGTTCTACCTTAAAGGCTACCATTCCTCCAAAGTGAATTCTTCTCAAAGGTGCCTTCATCATTTTTGGGAGTTTGCAAAGGATCTCGGTGAAATAATGTGTCATATCGTTCATCTATCACTTTAGGAATTTTTTGAGAAACATCATGTCCTCAAAGGGGACCACTTGGGTACTTGAGAAAGACTTCACGAAGCTCGATTAGTTCAAGGCCCAACTCCTTGTAACTTGATCTCATTGAGGACATGCACGAAAAAGCCACAAAGAATGTATTTCTATGATCACATTAATCTAAATTGGATCAATACTGAAATGAAACAACATCCAATATTGCATGTTGGAAAGAACATTTGAATACTAAGTTGGGTTACCATCTTTCTGCATGACTATCCCCAAAAATACATATGAAGCGGCAAAAAAATTGTGACAAAAAAATTGTTGGTATCAAGGCCATTTTCCAGATGGACTCAGATGGCCATATGGACCAGAGGATGTATTTACCAAGGGAGAGGTGCATGCTAGATTTATATGGGACTTCAACCAAAAGTTCAACTCATGAAAATCTCTTGACATGATGTAGAGATGTACAAAGACATCCATGAGGTGGCCAAATAGTTGGCCTATGACATAAGGATGCATAAATAATATGTACCTATCCATTATAGCAATGATTTGGTGGTTGAATTGCTATTTCCTATCTACTATAGTGATTAAGGATATGACCTAGTTACCTTGATTTAGCGCAAGAATGGACAAACTTGGGAGCTAGATGATACAACATTTCTCTACTAGGATGAGGTTAGTGGGGAAGTATTAGATCCTTCCCTTCACGCCACTAAGCATAATAACCTCATGCAATTAATTTAGGTAGGACATGTTGACTAGGGATCCCAAAGTTAGGTACTTCTAGGGACAATGTGGAGTAGTATGGAGACAACTAAGGGTAGTTGTTTCTCTAACCATGAGGGATTTTTTGTTGTTGTCATTTCCTTTATCTTGGCATGAACTAATGATTTTGTAGTTAACAAATATGGTTGGGCATGCCTTGGTCACCTAAGCTCAGTGCAACATTGAGATGGACCATATCAAGTTGACAAGGAAGGTAGTTTGGGATGGACAATCAACAAGTTGAGGTATGTGAGTTATTTGACTTTTTTTGTGTTTTTTGGACATGTATGTATAGCACCTTGGGTGTTGCAATTGGATGAACTTTAACTAGATGAGATGTACCATGCATGGAAATAGTAGTTATGCTAGCACTGGATGAAGTGTTTTGCACTATACATCTGTTGAATTTTTGAGTGTCATTGTTTCACTCAAAAATTAGCTTTTGTGAGTTATGGGCCAAATTTGAATGTTAAATTTCATTTTTGGGCATAGGCAACAGTGGTAAGATTCTTGAATTCTCAGTTGCATGTTGTTTAGGATAGTCTGGGTGTATTGTGTGCCTTCAAACAACAATATAGTTATACAGATCTGATTTAGTCTTTGAAGTAAAAATTGTGCCAAAAAGTTGAAACAACAGTCAAAGAGCCTTGAAAGGTCATCATTTGGAGCCTTGAGAAGACCTGTAGCAGGACAAAAAAGCAACATTACTCCACTCTAAGACAACGTCCAACATTTTGATGCCAAATGGAAGAGCCACTCCACTTTCAAATGAGTCATATTATTGTCAGAGGAGTGATCTAGTGTTTTTGAATGGTTTTCCTTTGTCATGTGGAGCAGGCTGCATCCTTATTATAATCCTCTCCCCACATATCGCTGGCTTTTTAGATCACTATGGTAAGTGCGAGCAAGTACCCAGTTTGAATCCCCTTGGGGGAGGGGCACTAATCTACACAGATCCAACTAAGATGGAAGTGGAGCAAGTGGTAATAGACCAAGTACTTCATCTTGTGGGTTAACTATTACCATAGTACCCAAGAAAGATGGAACCTTAACAAGATTACCCTCAAGAACCGGGACCTAGTGGCTAGGATCAATGACTTGTTGGACCAACAACAACATGTAAAGTACTTCAAACCTAGGTTTCCAATTCACAGAAGAAAACCAAGATGAATTCAAACCTAGGTTTCCAATTCACAGAAGAAAACCAAATCATGTTTTTATTCAAAGAATGCCAAATAGAGGAAGAGGGTATGGATTACCGAAGACATCGTGCCCCTTTTATGTCTCTGTCAGTATCCTCACAATCTTCTCTATAAATCCCTTATGGTCTTTGCTCCTCGCAGTGTGCTCTCCGTGACCAACTCTGTCAAATCCCTGTGCTCCTCGCAGGGTCTTTGCTCCTAGTGGCACTGTGCTTTTGGTATACCAAAGAATGCGGGTGCTCTGGAAATACCTCCAAGTCTACTCCTCGCGGCACTATGCTCTTTGTATACCAAATCCGAAAGCGAATGTGGTTCTACTCCTCGTAGTCCTCAGCCAAAAGAGAATGTGGGTCTACTCCTCGCACTCTACTGCTAAGAGGGTCACAATGAATGGTGGATTCACATTACGATGGCTTTACTTCTCATAGTGGTATTGGTGGCTATGACTTGCTCTGATTAGGCTTTACTTTTTGCTTCTCCGATGCGGCTCGAGCTATCTCCCATAATGTCAACAAACGCCCTCATGATTTCTCTAATTCATGGATAGGATTTGACTTTCCCTTTTTATCTGCTATTAAGTTTTGTGTAATATCATAAGGTCTTAGTGCACATTGGAGAATGGGAATGAACTCTAATCATCCTTTACCCTTTTTTTAATACTATAGCAATAACTATGGGAATGAACTCATATTTCCAGGTTACCTCTTCTCTAATTATAGGCCACAACATAATGTATGGTTTTTTTTCACATGAAACATAGAAGTACATGAATTTTTGACATTGATTGGTCATTAGTTGGACATTAATAAAATTATCTTATCTTATCTCCAACTTTCACAAATATGGCTTTAGATTATGTTCAAGCTAAGGTGTGTGTAGCTCGATCTTGATTTATGCAAGCACTTTGATTGTCAAATTAGATAATAATTGATCTTTGAGGAAGTTATATTTCATCAAAAATATTTATATGCTATTCCAATTGCATCATTGTTGCTTCAAAAGATAACACTTGTATTAAGTGTAAGCATATATTACAGTCTTTTGAATTATATGTCCAATCTAAATCTGTAAAACCCATCAAACACAACTTCATTAGAATTTAGGCCCAATGTTTCTTTCATATTACTTAAGAACATGTTTAGATGCTTTCAATGAAGATCCTATGGATTATCCATGTATCTTGAAGATATAAGGCCTATTCTGAGTCAATGGTGTATATTACTTGCCAATCACGTTGAAATTTAGTGGAAATACCGTGGATTTCTGAATTAACTAGTCTAATATCTGAATCAACTAGCTAAATTTTTGAATCAACTAGCTAAATTTACATTGGTGTATTTGAAAGTATTGAGAAAGACCTGTAGAAATATTGATTTAGTTTTGATGGAAGACAAAACCTAAATTGTTTATATCTTTATTACCAAATATGAGAAATCATGAAAAAACATTTAGACTTCATATGCATTCCTCCTCCCATCTAAACAATAAATATACAAATTATATCCTAGTGAAAATGAAGTGAACTTTTATTTTAATTTAATAGGTATCCCAATAAGATCATTGTGAAGTGAACTTTTATTTTAATTTAATAAGTATCCCCATAAGATCGTTAGTCCAAATATTTTTATCTTTCATATTAGTTGAGTACATTCACAAGTGCACACCAATATGAAATTTCCAATTTTTATGATGAACTAACTACAACCAAACTTCTTATGCTTATCCTTTTGCAATTCATTTGCTTTATTAATTAGAATTTCATGTTTTTATATGGAAATGAGAGAACCAAATTGTTTTTGGGGGGTTAATCTTATGTAGTTCATTTGCTTCATTGATATCTATATGAATAGGTAACAACTTAATATTTTCTTAAAATGGTTTTCAAAGACGATTTATCTTTTGAATGATATTTTTAAATAAATATTTAAATATTATTATTATTATTATGAAACCTTTCTTATGTAGGTTCTTATTCATATGGAGGGAATTTGCACTATAAACAATTATGTGTGTATACTTTTTGAATATCCTTATCTAATTAGATAATTGTTATTTCATGTGCATTTAATAGGTTAATATATTTTTGAAAAGGAAACAAAAACATTTATTATCATTAATAGGAATTTTTAAAAGGAAACAAAAGCATTTATTACCATTCGTCACTACTATGGATATAAGATCAAATTGAAGAATAGTATGTAACTTCCATTGTTACCCATCATTTTACTTGCAATTGTGTCCTACTCGAGTGTAAGGGATCTATGCCTCATGTTTTCTCATTGCATGCAGTATGCACCCCATAGCGTAGAGGTGCTAAACTAGGTCATTCAACTAGCCCCAAAAGAGGCATCGATACCTACAACTCAACAAAAACAACCTCTATTGCTAATAATGCATCAAATTCCATCTAACAAGTAGCCAAGGAGATCACTGTCCACTTTTTTTGCTTCACCTAACTTTGATGAAAATGATATTTTTGTGACCATTTTGAATAAATAATATGTAGTTTGTTTTGTGCATTTGTTATATAACAATATGCTTAAGAAATTTCTTGATTTGATAACTGACACAATTTTTTATATTCAAGTTTACTAAACTGTAAAAAAAAATGAACACCGCATATTTTAACAATGTACCTTTGCAAAATTGGGAGCAATTACTAAAATAACTATATCTCACGAATTAACGTTGACCCAAATGATGATGATGAGGATGATGACGATGATGATGACAATGATGACAATGATGATGATGATGGCGGTGATGACAACAAATGTTTTCCTCTTGTCATCCAACTTTTTGATGCAAAATTTACGACCATTGCACCACATAGCATTGCGATGTATCAGCTGCATCATTCATGACTCGGTAAATAAATATATAAGAAGACATAAACAAGATAAATATTTTGATACAACGCGAAACAACGAAAAAATGAGTAGGGTAAATATACTTGCCTTTTTATCTTTTAAACTGCATGCTAAATCAATTTCACATTGTGTAAGATCGAGATATTCTTCTGGATGACGATGCACTGTTTTAATCATTTTACTAACCCTTTCCCATGACAAGGTACCATAGTATTCTGTACATCGTTCAATCCATTCCTCTATCAAATCATGATTGTTTTCAATGTTTAAATGTATTGCATCCCACACGCGGCCAACTATATGAAAAAATAACAATTAAGAATTAATGTTAGTTAGCTATCATTAAAGGCAATTAAGTTTACCTTTAATTAAAATACTGTTGGAATAATAAAAATTACATAAATTGAAAACTTAATTGTATAATAAATAAAATGTACACCATTCAATTACCTTTCACTTTCCTCTTTCTACCTTTCCCCAACAGGACCTCCCCTTCAAATTTGTTGATGGAGTCGGCATGTCAAATGCGAGGCAGATTGATATATTTGATAAATTTGGAAGATACTGACTAATGTACACCATGGATTGATATAGCATATAGCCCTGCACCATAGAACTCTCAGGGCGTGCTCTTTGTCTAACAAAAGCCTTCAATGCCTTCAAATGCCTTTCCACTATCCACATTGACCTTGAGTTTACAGGTCCACACAATTCAATCTCCTGAACTTGGTGTATGAGATAGTGTTGTGCATTGAAAAATTCCGGAGGTAAATACTTCTGCATTTCACACATTAGACGAGGAATTTCTCTCTTCCAATACCTAATATCTTCTTTATGGATTTCTTTAGATGAAATCCACCTACAAAAGATGCAAGAAAATAACATGAATATTGATCAACTGGATTGATGAGGCTTATAAATATATTTAATAAAGTTCCAAGCTGTAAAACACAATATGTCGATAAGCAATGCAACCAAAAGAATGAACATTTTTCATGTATATAAAATTGTTACTTACCTCATGTATTTACCAAGATCATATATAACTTGTTTTATGTTTTTTTCAAAGCTATCTGGGAGATCCAGAGGTAGAACATACTGTAGCAAAAAGAAAATCATTATCTAATGTTTCCAAATAGGAGAGAACTATTACTAAAAATATTTACTTAATGGATATTATATACGTAAATAATTACCTTAATGAATGTATGCCAGTCATGAGTTTTAACACCACCAAAATCACTCTTTTTGGTTAAAATATTTTGTATGTTCGACGCAAACCCCGTCAGAAACCTTATTTTATGAATGACCTCTTTTATAGCATTGCTTTGTTGCTCCGTCAATAACCATGGAAGACTAATATTCTGGTTCCCATTTCCGGCATTGGAAATAATTACACTTTGCAATGTGTGATTGGCTTCTGCAATGTCACTACAAATTTTTCCAATTTTATCTTTGTCTGACCTTCCATTTAATGTCCAGCATACCATTTCTGTTACATTCTTCCCGATATGCATTGTATCAAACAAATGAGCTATTTGTAGGTGCTCGTAGTAAGGCAACCTACTGAATTGTATGGGATAACTCTTCATTCCTCGTGGAATCCCATTCATGCCTTAAATACAATCATTAAACATAAACGAAAACACATTAAAAATAATTCATGACACCCATGGTAGAGAAAATTCAGTAAAAATAAAAAAATCATAATATGACGTGAACATGATATTGTATGCTGCATATACAATTTGCATACCTCGACGATTTCTGTTATATTCCAACTTCCATAGGTGAGATGTCATTCTTCGTGGTTTCTTTGCATTCTCTTCTTTACCATTGAATTTTGTTTTTTCGATAGTCAGGTACCTATGGTTCTTAGGGAGGAAGTGCCTGTACTCATCGAACACCTCCTTTGATAAACTTTTTGAACGACGATATTTTATCCTAGGACCACATACTGGACATGCAAATTTTCCCTTTGTTTGAAGACCTGCGAGATATATGTATCAATGTTATAGCATCAAAAGATTATTAATTAAAAAAAAAATGCATGTTTTTTACCTTAAAAACATATAATTTTAACGTCGAACTGCAACATAAAGTTACACACCACAGAAATGTGTTAACTCGAGAGCATCATGACTTGTCCATGCAAGAATTCCATGGAACTGAAATTGTTTGTCCCCTATTGGTCTAGAGATGTCATACATAGTGATTCCAGCCCATAACTTCAATAGCTCATCGATAAGAGGCTCAATATATACATTCATATCTTTAACTTGGTACTTACCTAATTGATCAATAAACATACAATATTGCTATTTAGTTATCCGTCCAAATATATAAAAGGTGTTCTCATGCAGCAATTAAACAAATAACTTTATGGAATAATATAATTACAACTTTCAAAAAAATACCTGGAATAATCATTGCCAACATTGTGTGCTCTCTCTTAATTGTCATCCAAGGAGGTAGGTTATTGTTTATGACGAAAACAGGCCACATTGAGTAAGTAGAATGAAGCTCACCAAATGGATTGAAACCATCAGATGCCAATGAAAGTCTAACATTACGAGGTTCGTCTATAAAAATTGGCCATTTTTCTTCGATGTTCTTCAATGTAGAACCATCTGCAGGCATTCGAAGAACACCATCTTCACTTCTGTTCTTCGCATGGTGATACATAAACTGTGCTATACTTTGGCACCTGAATAGTCGTTGGAAACGTGGAATTATGGGAATATAACGAAGAGCTTTGCGAGGGACCTATTTTGTTAATTGATCAGTTCGATATCTACTAATTTCACATTGTGGGCATTTGTTTTCTGATGCATACTTCCCATAATATATAATATGATCATTAGGACATGCATCAATAGATTGATACTCCACTCCAATTTCTTTCATAATCAAGAATACCTCTCGACTTGTGCATGGTAAATTGTTTGATGGTGGTAATAGAAATTCACCCAACAATCTGCAACGTTGACAAAAAGTGAAATGTAAACAATATATGTCATAAATATTTCATATCCCTAATTTACAAATTGATTAACACTAAAAAAATATGAAAATAATCAACTTCACATACCTTAGGAGCTGTGTGAAACAAGTGTTTGATAAACCATTCAAAACCTTCAAGTTCACCAACAACAATATAGTAGATAGAATATTGGTTGTTGAGCCTTCATAAAGAGGTTCTTGGGACTTTTCAAGAAGAGGAACATCATGAAAATCATGAAGGTTGTCCTCATCCAATGGAGCAAATGTGTCTTGCAGAAATATATTTATCTCATTTTCACGATTAGTATCAATAACGTCATCTTCGTCCATAGGATCATTAAGAACTTGATCTTCAATAGCATGATCTCCATGCTCGTTGTCTTGTAAGGTAGTATTTCTACTATTATGTGGCAAATGGCTCTTTGGTGGTCGACATCTTGGGGGCATTGTATTTATATTTACAAAAAATGCAATAACATTAGTGTATAATATACAACACATATATTAAATGTGAATACATTATCAATGCTATTACAAGAAGTACAATATGTAATGAATAACGTCTTACCAACGAATGATATTCATACCCCCCTTCAGCATGCCCCTTCTCCTTACAATGTTTTTGAGTTGATGTTCTTAAAATTCTTCTGGTTTGCAAACCTCTGCAATCATTGCAAGGGCAATAACACTTTCCATCACCCTTCACCTCCAATGCTGCCTTAGCCTCAACATACCTCCTATTGTTTTATTCCCAGGTATATTTATTTGACATTCTGATAAGCTACAACAACAAAAAAAACTCATTAATCAATATATAACGTACGTCAATATCTAGGAGAGTATATATATATATATATATTAAAGGAGACCAAAAAACCATGTAATCAAAACCCCATAATGAATTATCAACATAATGAATTATCAATTAACTATTGACTAAAAAAGATTTAACGATAAAGATGAGCTTGCTTGTGGCTTAAAAAATAAATACACACATGTTTATGGCTATTATAGAAAATTATATACATTGTCCCCCATTGAGATGTTATCCTTAATAAGAAGGATGTTTGTGCATCCATTGAATATCCTTATATGAATCATATGTGCCACACCTCAAAAATATATTTAAGCAATGGAAATGACATTTATATTTTGTGTGTCACCCTTGGAATTAAATCGAGGATTCAACCATTAGTGGAAACCTGTTAGCACATGAGTTTTACATTTAATTTGGTTCATTTTTCATAGTTCATGGACTATTGTGTATGAATTATCACTTGATCTCTTACACCTTTGTATTTAGAATATTTTATATGCATGATTTAGTCGAGTTGAGTTGTGATTCTTTATATAATTGTACTGTTACCGGACAATCCACTCGACCGGAGGCGAGCAGGATCTCCCTAGATCAATGCGAGTCTGGAAAAAATAGAACAGACTACAAACACGTTTCCTAGATCTACTTAAGGATCAAGTACTATATGTCTTACCTCTTTGATTCGCTATCCTTTCTCCGGAATGTTGATCCACGTCCCATGGCCGTCAGATGCAAGTTGCAAGACCTGTCAAGAAACAGAAAAGAGAAACGAGTAAAGAGCATCTATACAATAAGAGATCTATGTAAACAGTTAAGCAGTTAAACAACACAACATCATTACACATAAGAACGATATTGGTGGAAAGCATTTGTATTACTGCAAATAGAGGAGTACATGATAGAGATATAAAACTACAACCAATGACTTAACATAGCAGCCCTTCTCTGAACGTATCGATTGCCATATCCTTCCAAGGAAGCATGAGTTCTTCAAGAGGTGAATGGAGTATCTTGGGAGCGATTTCACCAGCATGTAGATACTATAGCCTTCCTCTAAGGTAGATTTCACCAGTGCATGGATACCTTAGTCTTCCTCCCTTTGGTATGGGAATGAGCCTCACTTATATAGGACTAAATGGATAGGGTGTGGATAGGATAGGTTGAGGAAGGGTAGGAGAGAGATAGGGGATCTTCCCAAAGAGTTAGGGGTTGAGTACCAGCTCTCCTAGAGATCAGGGATAAGCCCCCAAATGAGCAAGTTTCGAGAAGGATCTCAAATAAGCTATTTTTTCCCATTAACAGACCTCATCGCACCTTGTAGTGGTGCAACTTGCGACGTCACATATTGCTAGTGTGCAACTTGCGACGACCCTTCAGAACCTAACACAAATGGGTACAAACCCTCCCAGGATGATTATTAGTCCAAGTGCCTTTAGGGGTGTATACACTGAATCTGGTGATGAGTAGATTTTAGGTGTAACAGAATGCCCCCCAAAGCATGAAGCTGTTAAGGATGTACAGGTGAAGTGCTTTGATAGAAATAATGGCAAAATACCGTCGAATGAAGGATGTTGCTGCAGTACAACTGACTCTGAACTTACAATCTCATATGAAGTACAACATGGCTGCTGACCAATACATTGAAGATCCATGGTATTAATGACCGACTGAACACAATCATGGCTACTAGACACAAGCGTAGATCCATGATGAGATGATAATACAACCACGACCAATAAAAGAGTGGATCTGTGTAATAGGACTCAATACAAACTCCATTGCAACCTGGGTAAAACATGACTCCCCATGGTCTTCAAGCTGAACCCGCAATGATACGAATCTATCCATGTGATAACAAATGTCTTGACGTCGAACATGGTAGAAACCACTTGATTACCGGTCATTGATGTAAACCGTTAACAAGTGCGAGGGAGATCACCATTAATGTCAATGATTCCCAAGGTATCACAGTACATATCATCAAGCGTGAATAAATGAGTTGACGTCGAATGCAAGATGCAATCTTTCAATCAAGAGTCAATAATGTAAACTCATGATGAAAGCAAGGTAACCTGCCATTGAGGCATGCAGGGCCAAGGTACTTGACTGGTTTCTAGATTCAATCCTTGGATGATGATTTGAAGTCGACAAGGATGAATCCATCGAAGTAGGGCCATGATGAATCCCCCATCAATCGACACGAAACACAACAAAAGATGTGTAGAGTGGATCGGATGGTACAGTAACATGTGAGACTGACTCAAAGTAACAACGACATGATGACGTGTGTACTGACTGCAAATGATAGATGGTGAATTTGTTCTTGAACATGGGCATGGCATGACTTGGCAGTATTGACATGAGAATGATGCCGACTTCTAATGCAATTGATGGTGGAAGCTTTCTTCGAATTACTCAAAGGAGTAACAAGACTCAGAAAGTAAGCGGGGACTCACAGACAAATGGATGACCCAAGTATTGTATGCAAATGCAAATGAGTGCCATGTTCAAGAACGACTGTATACTGCCACTAAGGTATGTAACAAAAACACTTTCCTTTTTCCCCATCATGAACGATGAGTGCCTCATGTGTTTTTTAATGAGCTTGATGAGGGTAACCAGATGCTCGGTATAGCTCATCTCATAGATGAGTCCAATCCCAAATATTTTTCAAACCTGGGATAGGAGGGGGTCATCCCATGACGGGCCCTTCAATGTGAAAATTTAATGAGTCCATAGAAGTAAAACTCGGTCGTCATTTCATATTTAGAGAGTCTGAAAAGAACTAAAGAAGACTCCAACGGTCCTTTTTCTTAAAGTTAGCCTCATCGCCCGAAAAAGGGTAAAACAATGCGAGATAGGACTCTTCCAGTCATGATTGGATGGAGTATTCCTTTTTTGTAATTAGTGCCCATTGGTTTGAAAAAGGGGTAAACTATCACCAGGAAGACAACCATTCAAATACTTTAACAAGTGTGAACGCGACAAGTTTGCTTGGCAATCTTTTCAATTTTAGGGAGTCTGAAAAGAGCTTAACTATGGACTCCGGGGGGTGTCCTTTTCCGTGGAAGTTTAACGAGCCCGAAAAAGTGATAAATCATAACTCGATACTTGTTCTCATGGTTGGTGAGTACGAGAACAAACGAAGAGTAAAATCATCCTCATGCAATAATTATGACTAACCAAAAATAATAATGACAAAACATTGAAAGGGGTGTTCATACCTGTAGTTACCATTGGTAACGCGAGAAATGGCACAAAAGACCACTTTACGACTCCTGTACACTAGAAAAAGTGTTAAATAGCCCCAAATATAATGACAAACAGTCGAAACTATATTAAATGGCCCAAAAGCATCAAAATATTTGAAAAGGAATATTCCATTCTATTTATAAATAGAAATATGGGCCAAAAATAGAAACATTGTTCAAATTGCCAATTTGGGTGGAGAAGTACCAATTTGGAGCCAAAACTTCCTTTGCCGATTTCGGGAGCTACAATCTTCCATTTCACCGGCCATCCAGACCAGGTAGGCATAAATCTTAGCTAGCAACTTTGTAGTGGTTTACCTTTTGCATTTTTGTCCATTTTTTGAGTTTTTGGATGGTTTGTGGATGGGCCATTGCGCCCTCGGCTTGTCGCAAGTGGCCCTTTCAGGACTTGTGACGAGCCCGGGTCATCGCAAGCCTAAAAAATGAGACCTGTGAGGACGTCGCGTTGTACCTGAAGGTATGGTGTGATGACGGAAACCCAAATCCCAAACACAAAAACTAACTCAAAAAATGAGCTTATGAATGTTGAGGAAGGTCCTAATAGGGTTTAATTGCTCTTTTTGGCAGGTTACTAGAAAGCAAAAATGGTATTGGAGTGGAGGGAGAGAGAACATGAAGTGGAAGATGAGCAAGCTGCAAATGATCCACAATGTGTGGCTGCTTTGAGAAACTGCGGTTTGCTCAAATTCTTCGAGATACAGGGGATGAGAGCCGAGATCTCTTTCCTGACACAAATGCTCTAGAGTTGGGATGCGGCCCAACAATACTTTGTGATCGGTGAGCATATCCTCACAATTGACATTGAGGATATCTACTTTCTGACCGGTTTGTCCCGAAGAGGGGATGCTGTACAACTCATTGAGAAATGGGCCAGTGATCGTACAGTGGAGGACATGGTGTCTTAGTACTGCATAGCTTCTTCTCATCCTTCCAGCGGGAAGATACTCATCAGAGATGTGGTGAGTCGTCCACTGAGGACCATACTGCTTACTATTACCAGGGTGGCGGGTAGCCAAGCTCCACATATGGCTACTCGGACTCAGATGTTGTATGCGGAAGACTGTATGTCTCCCATGGTTTTCAACTGGTGCGAGGGTATCCTCGCCAACATCTGAGCTCAGCTAACCAAGTGTCAGCACAGAGATCTTAAGTAGTTTGGATACAGATTGATCATAGTATCATTCATCTTGGAGGGGGTTCCTCTCTTGTGCCTGCAGGTGGTACTGGATGACAGGGATCTAAGAGATCATCACATGCTCAGGTGGGCAGAGGTGATGACCCGCCATGGTGGGGGTCCCATCATCAGTTTTGGTCCCGAGTTCTTTAGCTGGCTGGAAGGCCAGTTACTTATGGTCGATGACTTTCCTTACGGTGGCACAGACTTTCGAGAGGATCCCGACTTGGTGTTGCCAGAGGGTGCAACATGGGGTGATATCGGTAAGAACAAAACCCTTGTATTTTTAGTTTTGTGAATTATATTATTTTTTTGATGTAGTGATGACAAGTACATTATGTGTGTGTGCATATGTGGGCCCCATGCGACCAGTAGGTCTCTCCCTTCTGGCGAGCAGAGACAGAGGTGGTGAGGCAGTCGTTCCTGCAGGTGCTCATCCTGCCATCGAGGAGATGGAGGAGGTGTACTGGAACCTATCCGGGCTGACTATGGAGGCACCAGAGCCAGCCATTGATGACCTACCAAGGCCCATGCAAATATTTGGGGTTGGGGCGTCCATGCGCTTCAACTCCTTACTCCGCAAGGTGGCTTGTACTGTAGACTGCTTTCTCACCCAACGTCAGAGAGCTGTTAGAGCTAGGGGTGTACGGGTCAGGTGTCTAGCCTGATTGCACTTTTAGACTTGTATTGAGAGCTTAGAGACCTCAAATTTTTGTACTTACTGAAAGCTATGATGCTTCAGATTTTTGTAGAGACTCATTGAAAGCCATCGTGCTTTAGATTTTGTACCAGCACTACTTTTGAGCGATTTATATATATATACATTATCGACGGTTTATACATTATGTGTTCTTAAAATCATTAGTGATGTGATCTTGTTTATATGTTTGCTTCTGTACATTATATTTACATGTTGTGAATGCTTTTACATATTATGAGTATTATGTGTGTGCAATGTACCAATCCAGAATGAAATTGGCCATCGAGTCAGCAACTGTGTTTAACTCTCATGGAATGTGCAGGTATTGAATAGATTCAAATGACCTTTCCAGGAGACGTACTCGTCTGAAGAGACAGAGTAAGATGGGATCACGGATGGCATAGACCCAGTTAAGATGAGAAACCACTAATTGAGAATCCATGTGGATGATAATGTGGTTCATACCCAAGGAAATGGCATCAACTAGGGTTCCGATTACTGCTTGATATTCTACGGCATTATTGGTCGCAAAACCTAGGCAACTTCCTCTTGAGCTAATGAGCTCACCTGTTGGGGAATATAGTACCTAGGCTGCCGAAGCAAGGTGATGGGTATGCTAGCTGGCGTCGTCCATGAATCCATAGCACGTTTCCATCTGCACATGCAGACAGAACATGGTATGAGAAGAAGAAACAAGATCAAAAGACACTCGAAAAGAAATGTGTCACACCACACAACAACAAAAAAAACATGCCATGTACAGTATATACAAGCAAGTTTATGCATGAGAGATCAAGCGTAGTATCTCTTCAGGTAAATCCCATTGCGCGGTTCACCTAAAGAGATTCCATCATAATCTTCAAGCTCGTAGGCACCTTTTTCCAACACACGTTTTATAACATAGGGTCCATGCCACATGGACTCGAACTTCCCTGCTCCTAGTTTATCGTGTTTCTGGTCATAAGTGAGGACCAGATCACCCTCGTTAAAGATACGAGGTTCAAACGACTTATCGTATTGGGCCTTGATGGATTTCTTATGCGCTTCATTAGCAAGAGCAACATCTCGACGAGACTTGTCAAGCTTTGCTAAGTGCAAGAGACGTTCTTCCTCAGCAGTAGTGTTAGGAAGAAGTTCGACCGCGAGCTATAAAGGCGGGATTTCACACTCTATCAGCAGAACAACCTCCAATCCATATACCAATTGGAAGGGAGTGAATCCTGTGGCAGTTTTAATGGTAGTTCGGTAGGCCCATAATGCTGAAAAGAGCATATTATGCCAATTGGACTTTTGCATCCCTACCATCCTCTTGATCATAGTTTTGAATACCTTGTTAATTGCCTCGACCTGTCCATTGGATTGCGGGTAGTAGGGTGTCGAGTTTTCATGGTGAAAACCCAACCTGTCGCTCAATTCATCAACCATATGGTTCTGAAAGTGAGAACCATGATCGGTAACTATGGCCTGCGGAACTCCAAACCGCACTATTACATGATTAAACATGAAGAGTGCAGTGGTTTTACCATCGTTTTGGTATGTAGGAATAGCCTCGGCCCACTTTGTGAAGTAATCCACAGCTACGATGATGTAACTATGTGCCCTGACCGAGGTAGGCTTATAGTGCATAAAATTGATGCCCCATTTTGCAAATGGGCCAACGACAATAACTGGATGTAGTGGGGCGGGATGAGTGCGCTTCTTCGTGTGGAAGTGTTGGCAAGGAGGACATTTTTTAATGGCCTCAATACAATCTTTGAACATAGTAGGCCAGTAATATCTCGAGCGCAAAATCTTCTGGGCTGTAGCCATCCCAGAGAGATGACCGCCACATGCCCCAGCGTGACAGTCATTCAGAATGCATTCAGCCTCATCATGAGTGATACAACGTCGAAGGATTAAATCGACGCCATGATGATACAAAGTATCATTAATGATTAAATAGTACTTCGCATGGTGACGAATCTTACGACAGTCGTCGCGAGAAAGTTGAGGATCGAAGCGTTGGGTTTGAAGATATAACAGGATATCTCCATACCAGGGTTCAATCGTACTGATGAGAAACAATGATTCATCCAGAAATGAGTCATTGTGCTCAACTTCTGCATCAGGATGGGGAAAGTTGCAAATGAGCTCAGCAAACACCAAAGACTTCTTAGACTTGGATTTCTCGAAACGAAGATCGAATTCTTGCAGTATCACGATCCAGCGTGAATACTTGCCCCTAAGCACTTGACGTGTTAGTACGTGTTACATGGGGTTCAAGTCGGCGATGGTGGTGGTGGTGTGGAGTAAGATGTGATGATGGAACTTCTGGATGGCAATGACCGCCGTGAAAGCAAGTTTTTCGACATGTGAGTATCTAGTTTCGGCGTCAGCTATACCCTTACTTGCATAGTATATCACATGTTCCTGAGCATTTTGATCCTCCTGTACCAAAACCATGGTGATAGTGGTAGCAAAAGCGGCGAGATATAAGATGCAATCTCGATAATAATTAGGCGGTTGGAGCACAGGGGCATGCGTGATGGCATGTTTGATACTGTCGAAGGATTTTTGAGCTTGATCGTCCCAAATGAACAGGACGTCCTTCTTAAGCAGTCTCATATAGCCCTGAGTCTTTTCCGTGAAATTACAAACAAAATGTCGTAAGTAAGTCGCCTTCCCTTGGAGACTTTAAAGTTTCATAACATCAGTCGGGGGTGGTAGGTTGATGATGGCCTCCACCTATAACGGATCAATGCGGATCCCATCCTTCGAGATGATAAATCCTAAGAGGCGTCCGAACTCAACGCAAAAGATACACTTGTGAGGATTCAGACGGATATTGTACCGTCTGCATCTGAGGAAAATGGCTGTCAGATGATCGATGTGGAACTCGCGCTGCTTTGAATGAGCAGGGAGATCGTACAAGTAGGGTTCCACAAAGTCCTTAATATCGTGGAAGGCGTACGACATAGCCTGCTGAAACGTGGTGCCAGTGTTTTGAAGGCCAAATGGGAGCTTGCGATAAGTGAATGTACCCCACGGGCTGATGAAAGCCGTCTTATGTTGGTCGGCTGGGTTGATCTCAATTTGGTTGTAACCAGAAAATCCATCCATGAATGAGAAGATGACGCTTTCGGCACAGTTGTCGATGAAGGGGGGTGGTGTTAGAAAAACAAGATCGCAGAGCAATAACAATAAACAGAAATGCAAATATAATCACACATACACATTACAAGAGAGACACAGATATATCGTGGTTCACCCAACTTGGGCTACGTCCACACTGAATTTTCCAGTCCTTATTATTATTACTGTCTAGCAAGGTGAAGGGATACAACCTGCAGCACAACCGCTGCACTTCCTCTTCTCTGTTTCACAGTCTCTCTCCTGATCTCAGAGATCTTTACAATGCATAAAACCTAATACATCATCATACCTAGCTGTATTACAATGCCTTTATTTTATAAGGGAAATACAATGGGAAAATACCACGGGATACCCAAAACCATGGGCCCGCAAAACAACTGGCGAAAACAGTCCCAAAAATTTCCTTCGGGGGTGTTGCCCCCGAACCCCCATTTCTCGGGGGCGCTGCCCCCGAACCCCCACCGGGGGACTACTAGCCCCTAGACCCCCGAGCCAGGGGGGATGGTACCCCCTAGAACCCCGTGGGGGGGCGATGTCCCCCCACACCCCCCGCTAGGGTGAGTGTACAGTCCACCTACATATCATATAAAACTGGGGTACAAACATGGTTGATACAATATCATCTATGAGACTAGAAGATTTGGCTCCACAACCAACAATCTCCCACTTGGAGACTGATCACAACAAATCCACCGCTGCTGCACTTGCTGGACTTGGACTTGGAAAATTTCTCCTCTTCACCTTCATGCTAGAAGGCCAACTGAAACCGAGCACGAACTCAGTTTCTCTCTAGTCACTACCTTTGTGAACATGTTTGCAGGATTTTGGCTAGTATGTATCTTTTCCAGCTTCAACAGTTCATCTTCCAGAACAGAGCGTATGAAATGGTACTTGAGCTGTATATGTTTAGACCTGGAATGGAATGCTGAGTTCTTTGCAAGATGAATGGCACTCTGGCTGTCACTATACAATCTGCTATCCTTTTGCTTCTTACCCACTTCAACCATAAACCTCTGCAACCAAATCATCTCTTTACTAGTCTCTGTAATGACAACATACTCTACTTCTGTTGTTGAAAGTGCAACAACGTTCTATAGTTTTGAAATCTAGCTTACTGCTGTTCCACCTACAGTAAACACATACCCTGTGGTGCTCCTCCTGCTATCCTTGTCACCTGCCATATCTGCATCAACATATCCCTGTAGAACAGTGTCTGAACCTCCAAAACATAATGCCTCAGTGGTAGTACCTCTCAAATACCTGAGAATCCACTGTACTGCCTTCCAATGTTCTTTACCTGGATTGTTCATATATCTACTCATAACTCCCATTGCATGTGCAATATCTGGTCTTGTGCACACCATAGCATACATCAAGCTGCCAACTGCTGATTGATAGGGAATCTTGGACATGTAATCTGTCTCTTCTTGTGTCTTGGGACACATTTCCTTACTTAGACTGAAATGGCTAGCCAAAGGTGTACTTACAGGTTTTGCATTCTACATTCTGAACCTCTCCAACACCTTTTGTATGTACTCACTTTGAGACAATGTCAATTTGTGATTTTTCCTGTCTCTCGTTATTCTCATACCAAGGATTTGCTTTGCAGCACCCAAATCCTTCATCGCAAATGAATTAGCTAGCTTCCTTTTGAGTACATTTATATCCTGCATGTCAGACCCTGTAACAAGCATGTCATCCACATATAATAACAAGATAATATATCTTCCATTGTCTAGCTTCTTGAAATAAACACAATGGTCAAAATGACATCTACTATAACCTTGTTCTGTCATAAACCTGTCAAACTTTAGATACCACTGCCTTGGAGCTTGCTTCAAGCCATACAAGCTCTTTTTCAACCTGCATACTAGATCCTCCTTACCTTTGACCTCATACCCTTGTGGCTGCTGCATATATATTTCTTCCTCCAAATCCCCATGGAGGAAGGCTGTTTTTACATCTAACTGTTCAAGATGCAAATCTTCTACCGCCACTAGACTTAAGATAGTCCTAATTGAAGTCATCTTAACAACAGGAGAAAATATTTCATCAAAATCTATACCTTTCTTCTGTGCAAACCCCTTTACAACAAGTCTGGCCTTGTACAACTTCTTACCTCCTTCTTCTTCCTTCAACCTGTAAATCCATTTGTTTTGCAATGCTCTTTTACCAGCAGGAAACTGAACCAGATCCCAAGTCTGGTTTCCTACCAATGAGTCCATCTCCTCATTCATGCCTTGCTCCCACTTCTTTCTAGTTTCCACCTGCATTGCTTCTTCATAACATTCTGGTTCACCAGAATCAGTCATCAATAAATAATACATTGAAGGAGAGTATCGTTCAGGGAGTCTACTTAACTTGGTAGATCTTCTTACAGTTGCAGGAGTTTCAAGTACTTGCTGCTGCTCTTGATTTTCTGGCACTTTCGGAACTTCATTTTCTTTAATTTCATCAAGCACTATGTACTCTGTGTTTTCCTTTTCCTGTTTCTTTCCTTGCAACTGATCTTTATACATGACCTTTTCATTGAATATCACATCTCTACTCCTGATGATTTTGTTATTTTCATAATCCCATAAATGATAACCAAATTCATCAACCCCATATCCAATAAAGGTACATTTCTTGGATTTAGCTTCAAGCTTTGTTCTATTTTCTTTATCAATATGGACAAATGCTTCACAACCAAACGTTATCAGAAATGAGTAGTTTACCTTTTTATCTGTCCATGCTTCCTCTGGAATACCACCATTCAAAGCACTTGAAGGTCCTCTGTTTATTAAATAAACAATAGTATTTACAGCATCTTCCCAAAACTGTAAGGGCAACCCTGCATGCAGTCTCATACACCTTGCATGCTCCATGATCGTTCTGTTCATCCTTTCTGACACACCATTTTCCTGTGGTGTTCCTGGGACTGTCTTCTCTCTACGAATCCCATGGTATGAATAGTAACTGTCAAACTCCTTGCCACAGTACTCACCTCCATTATCAGATCTGAGACACTTCAATCTTTTTCCTGTCTCATTCTCAACCAAAGCTTTCCACTTCTTAAAAGTAACAAACACATCAGATTTCTGTCTAATGCAATAAACCCAAGTTTTTCTAGTTGCATCATCAATAAATGTAACATAATAATGAGAGCCACCAAGAGATTGTACCTGAGCCGGTCCCCATACATCTGTATGCACAAGCTCTAATTTTTCATTCTTCTTCTGTTTCCAAACCCTGAGAAATATGACTCTCTTCTGTTTTCCATAAACATAGTTTTCACAGAATTCCAAACTTTCCTGCTTCAAATCCGGTAGCAACTTCCTTGAGTGGAGAATCTGCATCCCCTTCTCACTCATGTGGCCAAGCCTATGATGCCACAATACTGTATCTGTTCCTGTGGAAGCTAAAGAGATAGAATGGTTAGTATTATGAGGACATAAATACAACGTACCTACTCTGTCTCCTTTTGCTATCACCATTGATCCTTTAGTGATCTTCCACCACTTTTCTCCAAATGTAGATAGACAGCCGCCATCTCCCAATTGCCCAGTTGAGATCAGATTTCTTTTCATAGCAGGAATATGCCTAACTTCTTTCAACAACCAATCGGTTCCATTCT
This sequence comes from Larix kaempferi, assembly GCA_027924585.1. Classification (NCBI taxonomy): domain Eukaryota; kingdom Viridiplantae; phylum Streptophyta; class Pinopsida; order Pinales; family Pinaceae; genus Larix; species Larix kaempferi. Next base: position 15,145,061 of record BSBM01000050.1, on the reverse strand, counting down.
TAACTTTTATCCATACCTTACCCATTCCAACAATTTTACATGGCTCATCATCACCCAATAAAACATGTCCAAATCGCCAGGAACATATTCATGAAAGTATTTCCTATGGGGCGTAGCATGACATGAAGCTCCTGAATCTACTACCTAATAATCACTAGTATTATCTAATGCAAGAATCAAAGCATCTTGTAACATATCACCTGCTACATTTGCTTCCTGGGTAGTTTCCTTCTGTGCATCTCCTTTCTTCTTTAGAGATTTGCAGTCTTTCTTCAGATGTCCTTTCTTTCCACAGTTCCAGCACTCTATCTTTCCCAGTCTGGACTTGGATCTGCCTGTTTTAGACTTTCCATGATTACCTTGGCTCTTTCCTCTCTCCTTTTGTCTTCCCCTGCTCTCCATTGTCAACGCATTACCTGATGTCTCACCTATGTTTTTTCTTCGCATTTCCTCGCTAAGAATAACACCAATAACATCATCAAATTTCAAGGTGTTTGAACCAGAGACAGAGTTACTTACAGCCATGACCAAGCTATTCCAGCTTTCTGGCAATGGACACAAGATTAGAAGAGCCCTAACCTCATCATCAAAGTTCACACTTACAGAACTTAGCTGATTTGTAATCGTATTAAACTCATTTAAATGATCAGTAACAGATCCACCTTCAGACATCTTCATATTAAATAAATGCTTCATTAGAAATACCTTGTTGGAGGCCGAGGATTTTTCATACAGCTTACCCAATGCGCTCATCAAACCCTGTGTTGTCGTTTCTTTTGAGATATTGAAAGCCACCGACAAGGCCAGGCTCAACCGTATTGTTCCCAGAGCCTTTCTGTCAAGAACCTCCCATTCTTCGTCCTTCATATCTGTCGGCTGCTTTGCTTTTCCTCCCAATGGTAGGAATAGATCCTTCTGGTACAGATAGTCCTCCATTTGCATCTTCCATAACCCAAAGTTTGGGCCGTTAAACTTCTCGACCTTAAACTTTCCTTCTTCTACCATTTCTCCCACTCGAACCAGAAACCCTAGCTTCCTGCGGGTTTAACTGCCAAATAGACCTTTGGCTCTGATACCAATTGTTAGAAAAATAGGATCACAGAGCAATAACAATAAACAGAAATGCAAATATAATCACACATACACATTACAAGAGAGACACAGATATATCGTGGTTCACCCAACTTGGGCTACGTCCACACTGAATTTGCCAGTCCTTATTATTATTACCGTCCAGCAAGGTGAAGGGATACAACCTGCAGCACAACCGCTGCACTTCCTCTTCTCTGTTTCACAGTCTCTCTCCTAATCTCAGAGATCTTTACAATGCATAAAACCTAATACAGCATCATACCTAGCCGTATTACAATGTCTTTATTTTATAAGGGAAATACAATGGGAAAATACCATGGGATACCCAAAACCATGGGCCCGCAAAACAGCTGGCGAAAACAGCCCCAAAAATTTCCTTTGGGAGCGTTGCCCCCGAACCCCCTAGCCAGGGGGGATGGTCCCCCCTGGAACCCCGTGGGGGGACGATGTCCCCCCACACCCCCCCACTGGGGTGAGTGTACAGTCCACCTACATATCATATAAAACTGGGGTACAAACATGGCTGATACAATATCATCTATGAGACTAGAAGATCTCGCTCCACAACCAACAGTTGGGTAGTTTTCTTTTGGACAGGCCCGATTAAGGTCCCGATAATCAACACAGACGCGAATGGTGCCCTGCTTTTTGTTCACAGGAACGACGTTTGAGACCCAATCCATCATTGGGACAGGATAAATAAAACCAGCCTTTAAGAGCTTTTCAATTTCTGCCTTTATTGCCGCAGTCTTCTGGGGGTGTACTGGTCACAAATTTTGACGTTCAGGTTTGATGTCGGGATAGGTTTTTATTTCGTGAGAAACAATTGCGGGGTCTATCCCAGGCATCTCCTCGTAGGACAAAGCAAATACGTCTTGAAATTGCTTGAACAAGGCCATGCTAACAACGATTTCTTTAGGGGAACACTTCTGGCCTATGCGAATGTGTTCCACTATACCAGGTTTCACTGAGATGTCTATCGGGGTGGTTGGCTCAATGTTGGCCAAGTTGGCCTCCGTGTCCGTAAGACATGTAAGGATGGGGGACTGAGGGGATGGGTAGATATCTGGTGAAAAGAGGGTATGGATGTTGTTCTCTATGTATTCCAAAGGAGGAAGAAAAGATGACCTATGATGGAGATCATCCCACGGACTGTCGTCAACATCCATTACTTCCATGATGGACTCGTTTGAATGAAAAGTTCGAAGTAAGAGATCAGGTAGAGAGGACGTCCATCATAGAGAACAAGATGGGGAGGCCATGGTGAAATGGTCCTCCGGAGCTGATTGGATAGCCTCATAAATGCGTTCAACTGGTGAAAGAGGCATCATATCTCCAAGCAGGTGTGTTGTGGCTTCATTCGGTACAAGCCAAGCATTGTTTGAGTGAGATAAAATCTTAGTAGAGATCATGTTCACCATAGCAACATGATTAGGGGGGTCCACGGCTGGAAAAACGCCCATGGGAGATGAATCTTTCAAAAGGCCAACCCCTACACTCTCATACTGTTTTGACATTTGTCCAATGGAAGGAACATGGTCACAAGGATGAGTAGTGGTGTCCGGTGTAGAAAAATCTAACTGGTCGATAGTAACAATTCATCCTTGGTGGGGGAATTGTAGTATGTGGAAGACTGAGGAGGCTACCGCCTACATGGTATAAAACCAATTGCGATTGAGCAGGAGATTATAATCTAACGGGGCCGAGACCACTTCCACGTTAATGGTTATGGTCTTTCCACCCAACTCAACTGCGAGAGCTTGTAAGAGCCCATGAGGTTGAAAGCCACGCCCGTCGAATGATTTCAATGTGGTAGGAGAATGATTCAATTCGGGGGAGCCAATGGCTCTCCAACAAGCGATGGACATGATAGAAGTGGAGGCTCCTTCGTCCAAAAGGGTACGATGGATAATCTTCCTAGCAATGTTCACATAAACTTGGAATGCAAGCTGGTGTGAGAGCCTCAACTTAAAGTTGTCAAGTCGAAATATGCTGGTGTTTGAGGAATCCGGGTCAACTGCACCAATAGTTGCAAGGAGAGTTTTGTGTTGATTGGGACAATTCTGCAAAACTTCCAGGGTATACATGGCACAAGGAGCTTGGGCCAAGTCCTCTACGATATTGTAATTTTGTGCCACTCAAGCATTAGGATTGAAAACAACTTTTCGAATCGTACTCTTGGGCGGACGCAATATCGAATCTAAGGAGGGTCTCTCTATGGTGAGAGAGGTCGATGGTACAGTGACATCAGTCAAAGAGTCGGAAGCTTTTTCAACATTACTTCCAGCAGGTTCCTTCGAAGGGACCATTTCATAAGATCGTGAGCGAGTAGTCAAATTGATCACCTTGTTACGCAACATGAGAACATGCGCGGTATTGGATGGTTCCCCCTGGGTTGGGGGGGTTTGAGCAGGAAACGGGTCGTTGAGGATTGCGGGAGTCGGTTTGCCCCTAAGAAAATTTTTCACTTCGTCTCTATGGGGACACTCTTTGGAGAAATGGTCTTCTCCACACAGTAAACAAGGATACTTCAGTTTCCTTTTATGCTTAGTATCGTCAGGAGTGCTCTTGGGTTCCTGCTGGGCAGAAGACTTTTTGGGTTTCCCCTTGTTCTTCTTTTTGCTGTTAAACTTCTGAGATGAAGCTGGTTGAACATAATTCACCTCTTGAGTTACAACAGGAATGGTGGACTTGGCGGTGCTGTGGCCAACCAGAGTCGGATTAGATGATCCAACAGTGCTAACAACAGGCTGGGTGTTAAGGGAACCAATGATTCCATTAGTTTGGGGTCCCTTATGTGGTTTCATGGGATCGTTAACATCCCGGGGTGCGTCAGGAAAAATATTGAACAGAGTGCCGGACTGAGTGTATACTAGGTCTAACAAATGAGCACTCACGATGGCTTGTTCTTCGATGACAACACCTCGCATGGAAACATCTTTTGCTATGGTGGGAATGGGCAATTTAGTAAACCAGTCTGCTAGGAGCTAATCTAGAATGGGAGATTTAATGAGACATTGTCTCCTTCACCACTCGTGGATATGATCCGAAATGTGAGTGGCGATATTTTGACGGAGCAAGGTTAAAAGATCAGTACCAGTCTCATACCGTATAGACAGCTAGAAATGCATAAAAAATTTCATAGCAAGAGAGCCAAAATCAGGAAAAGAGTGCAGTGGCAACTCAATGTACCACTTGGCAGCCGAACCGGTGAGAGTCCTTTGGAACAATCTAAGACGAATTGAATCATCCATTAAGGAATTCGATGAACACCATAAGTGGTATGTCATCACGTGGTTCTTGGGGTCTTCACCTAGCTTGCCGTCAAACTTGGGGATATTAGACGGAAGTTTCACCGGAATCGGTGGCTAGTTAGATTCGTGGTAAATAGGATCGTTGGTTGAACGAGAGAGGTTAGGTAGGTCCAAAGTAGCCAGAAAGGGAAGCTGTGGATTAGGCTGTGCGTATTGATAATATGGATATGGCGTGTAAGGACTAAACTGACCGTAAGGTGTACCAGGATAAAACTGACCGTAGGGGGGTGTACTTCCCAGACCTTAAGGAGGTCCACCACCATAAGGTGGTCCATTCCAATAGGGTGGGGGTCCACCTCCACCTCCAGGAGGGGGTGGAGGTCTGCCACCACCATAGGGAGGAGGTGGGGGTCCATAACCGTAATAAGGTGTCCCACCACCGCCTCCACCTGGAGGGGGTGGTGGACCACTTCCGCTACCAGATGGGTGGGGGCCCCCACTACCTCCACCACCGGAACGATGAGGGTTTCCACTGCCACCACCATAGTAATTAGGTCCTGCATCGCCTCCACTTGGAGGGGGTGGTGGACCACCGCCACCACTCAAAGGGAAATGTCCTCCTCCACCATTATAAGGTGGTCCACCGTCGCCTCCGCCTAGAGGAGGTGGGGGACCATTCCCGCCACTACCTGAGGGGTGAGGGGGGTTGTAGTTAAAATGAGGTGGGCCTCCACCAATTTTAGGTGGGGCCCCGTTGCCTCCAACAGGAGGTGGGGGAGGACTGATCGGGGGTGGTGGTACTTGAGGGATAGTCAGTTGGGGTCCATGTTCCAACACAGGTTGTTTCCCCCATAGAGTGTATGGATTCCCGGGATAAGGTACCCCGTATGGCACGTTTCCGAGATTAGGTTGGCCTAGCACAAGGTTGACAGAACCTGGATACGCTTGACTCCATGAGGGTTGGGTTACATTTGATGGCCCTCTAACATGAGATAATCCCGTGGTGGATGGTCTAGCGGGTTGGGTAGGTCCAACGGAAGGTCCGTTGGGGACTCCACCGCCTACATTCTGGTTAGGAAACGGGGGTTGTCCCCCAGCCATAATAGGTTGACCACTATTCAAAGGTTGAACCAACGTGGTTTGTTGACTAGCTACCGTGGTAATAACATTACCAATAAGATAATACGTAGGAATGGAATACCCTCCCCTCAAATTTTGAGGTGGGGGAGGAACTGGTAAAGTAACCGTGGTAGTGACAGGTGTGTTGGACCGTTTTCCTTCCACCGGTTGGTTCACTTGAGGTGCAGGACTGGATTCCTGCGAGGGTTAACCAGTCTCATTAGTGGTCGTGTGGTGGGATGCTTCAGGTGATCCAAAAGATATCAGATGAACTGGGATGTTTCTGTCGTCAAGTATTATTTGGAAATGATGATTATGGAACTCTTTAGAGTGTCGCTCGAGACTTTGTCTTCGAAGCTCATCACCTTTAACATGTAACTATTCCAGACGTTCATGGATGGGGCCAAAAGTCTTGGCAAGGTCAGGCCTACAGTAAGGCCTAGTGAACTCTGGAGTAGTTCAGTTAGGTGGGGATGAGATGGAAAAATGAGCCACTGATGGTCTATAGAAGTTGTCCAGTAAGCTGCTGAAGGACCAACAGCTACTGTAGGGTAGTCCTGGGGTTGGTTTATCCAATCCAACAATCCAGGTTCTCCTGGGATGACGGGGGAAAGGTCATGTGAAGTGGGGGTTTGTGCTTCTCCGTTCTGCGTGGGACGAGAGGCAGGTGAATCTAGTGGAAACAAATGTCCTCCAATATTCAAAGTGGGGTTCCCTACTTCAGTAACTATGACCGCGTTACGCTGATCGATTCTTATCCTCGAAATAACCTCCAGATTAAGGGGAAATTTGGGTGCAAGTTCAAGATCCTACGAGACCTTCTCCAGGGAAAATCCGCCAGAGTATCAGGAAAATCAGCCAAAAAAGGCCAAAACAGTGTTTCTCCTAAAGGTATACTAAAAGAAAAGCAGTCCAAGAAAACCTACTCAAGCTAAGGCAACAAGAAAACTTATGTGACAGAGTGGATTCAAAAGTCTGGAACCTCATGAGATTATCAAGGCATCGCAAACCGCAATATACTATAGGGTCCAACAATATGACGCGATAAGGAGGATTGGGACCATACCCTTGCCTGCATACCCAATTACTTGGACAGTACGTGCGTGCTAATCTCCCCGAGTGCTGTTCTCGGTGTATTGCTTTTCCAAGATGTCCAGATGGTTAACTCGGTTGGTTTCAGGAATCCTAATGGTGTCTCCCGATATACGCAAGTTACGTGGGAGCTCAAATCCGTAGTGGTGCTGTCTAATGCACAGCCGTTGGCATGAGGCCTTCCGATATACATGTCGAGTACGTGATACACCCTTCGATATACGTCAAATACGGATTATGGTACTTGGTGGGTACGTGAAGGAGCTCGATGTACTGATGTACGTGGAAGACTACAATACTGCCGGACTACAGTGCTGGCAAGTAACGACAGTTGCCATGCTTAATGACACCGGAACACGTCTCTAACTTACACACACGTTGCTAAAATTTTTACCTAGTTCTACCGTTAATTTTATCTTGGACGGTTAGGTGAATGCATGAGGTGAGTACATAATCGGAAACATAATGCAAGCCCTAGATACATGCGCGAAATGTTCTTTTCTTTCGATGAATTTTACCTATGGTAAGGAGAAAGATTTTTCTTTCCAATGGTATTTCCAAACAAACTCAATGCAACACAATCTCAATTCAAACAAATTCAACAATGAAAGTACTCTTTTCTTTTTCAATGAAACACACAAACGTACACAACACTACTATCCAAATCAAAGTATTTTTCTTTTCTTCTTTTCATTTGCTTTCAATTCAAAACAACACTAATGTAATGAATGCGAGGATTCTGAAACGGAAAATGCAAGCTTTTCAATTTCGATTTCAATGATCTAAGAGAAAAAAAAATAAAAAATGCATCTATCTTTCCTTAGAATGGAACTAGTTTTGCAAAAACCGAAGCGTTATTTGAGCCTTTCAAGAAAATGAATGATTCATAATTCGAGAAAAACACAAGAGATCATACATTCATTCAACTTTTCCAAAACATCAATGAGACTTTTCCAATGCAAACAATCTTTCTTCAATAATTCTTTGAGAAACAAAGGGAAAGAAGCACTTTTAATTTTCCAATGGATGCATCAAAACAATAATCTCATGACAGCTTTGCTTTCAGATCCAAATGACTGAAAATAAAACACTACTCACAGCATTCACACACTCAGAAAACTCAAGAAAAGACAAGCACTCAACCAAGTGGAAAAAACACACTATACTCAAAATCAAGCAGCAGCAAGCAAACTAAGAAAGCAAAGCTCAAAACAAAAGTAGATGAGGTCTGGAAGGTGATCCAATGCAATGAACAGATCAGGGATGGAAGGAAGGGAATGCAAGAATGAAAGGATGAATGTGGGGGAGACAAAAGTATCCACCACTACCAATTTCAAACTTGTCCAAAGCGGAACCCAAAATCAATCCAAATGGAACCAAACTCTCAACACACAAATTATCAAAGGGGTCTCTGGCTGGATCTTGCAGCACAGAGGGAATCCAAACATCAGACCAAGACTTAGACTGTCAAATGAGAGGATGGATGCCTGTATGTCAATTTTTGACAGATCGACGCAGTCTGTCTTTGCAGATAGTGCGACGTTGCAGGTTTCCTACATGGGAGGTGTGACGGTGTCGTAATTCAGCAATGCATAGGCTACGACGAGTAAGCAACAGACAAAGGAGAAGGACTCAGAAAAACACAGTGTCGCTCTGTTTCTACTGCCCAGGTGCGACAGGCGAGTTCTAGATTCAAAAATGAATTAGATCTCTCAATAATGAATCACAAACTGACTTGGAACTGAGTTGTATAGACTCAGAGGAAGAAGATCAGAACCTTCAATGTGAAGATCTGAAAGTGAATGGAAAAAAATGATAAACGGACTTGAGTGAAGTAATCTACTGAAAATGACTTTAAGATGAATGACTACTAAACAAAACAAGCAGTACTCCCTAGTATGGTCGCCAGATTTGTTACCGGATAATCCACTCAACCGGAGGCGAGCAGGATCTCCCTAGCTCAATGCGAGTCTAGAACAAATAGAACAAACTACAAACACGTTTCCTAGATCTACTTAAGGATCAAGTACTAGATGTATTACCTCTTTGATTCGCTATCCTTTCTCCCGAATGTTGATCCGCGTCCCACGGTCGTCAGATCCAAGCTGCAAGACCTGTTAAGACACAGAAAAGAGAAACGAGTAAAGAGCATCTATACAATAAGAGATCTATGTAAACAGTTAAGCAGGTAAACAACACAACATCATTACGCATAAGAATGATATTGGTGGAAAGCATTTGTATTACTGCAAATAGAGGAGTACATGATAGAGATATAGGACTACAACCAATGACTTAACATAGCAGCCCGTCTCCGACTGTATCGATTGCCATATCCTTCCAAGGAGGCATGAGTTCTTCAAGAAGTGAATGGAGTATCTTGGGAGATATTTCACTAGCATGTAGATACTATAGCCTTCCTCTAAGGTAGATTTCACCAGTGTATGGATACCTTAGTCTTCCTCCCTTTGGTATGGGAATGAGCCTCACTTATATAGGACTAAATGGATAGGGTGTGGATAGGATAGGTTGAGGAAGGGTAGTAGAGAGATAGGGGATCTTCCCAAAGAGTTAGGGGTCGAGTACTAGCTCTCATAGAGATCAGGGATAAGCCCCCAAATGAGCAAGTTTCGAGAAGGATCTCGAATAAGCTATTTTTTCCCATTAACAGACCTCGTCGCACCTTGCAGTGGTGCAACCTGCGACGTTGCATGTTGCTAGTGTGCAACCTGCGATGACCCTTCAGAACCTAGCACAAATGGGTACAAAGCCTCCCAGGATGATTATTAGTCTAAGTGCCTTTAGGTGTGTATACACTGAATCTAGTGATGAGTAGATTTTAGGTGTAACATGTACATACATTAATGATGTCACATTTGTGTTCTCTTTAGTGATAGATGATGTTGACATATGTTCCATTTAGTTGAGCATGGCATATAAATCCACTTGGTTGAGAGAGTATATATGTGATACTACACATTACACTAAAGATATTCCTAGTGAAATACTCATAGGGTCTAATCTCCTAGTGAAATATACTAATGCTTTATTGACACTACTAGATTTGGTGTTAAAGTAACTCAAAATAAATCAATTCATGAACTTATAAATTTTAATGAACACACTGTTGTTGGTCACTATTTTGATACCTATTTTGCCTTATAAATCCTTCAAGCTATCCCCATTATCCTTCATATTTTTCCATAAATCCTCATTCTCATCCATAGAACCTTGAAATTCGATTGTCTAAGGTATAAATTGTTGTTGTTTTTAAATAAATTGAATTATGCAGTTTTTAAAGCATTTAAATTGAGATTTTAAATGAATTACAGGATTAATTGACTTCCCGTAATTGCTCCTAGATTGAATACTTGCAGGCCAGCTAGGCACGAACTGAAGTGGAATAGGATCCTCGATGTCCAAGGATGGATAAATTTCTAACAAATTCATGAAATAGGTTCTAAAGTATCGAGTCAATGCTAGTTAAAGCGAGCCTCCAACGCTGTCACTTAGCACAAAAACATGACACTTTCATATTGTTAAAACTATGCCTAAAAAGTGCATCCTGCAGGCAAGTTTTCATTTTATACAATAAATGAAGAAAAATGATAAAAGAGTATGAAGGTGGACTAAAGGTACGTGAAAGAACTCAGGACCAGTTTAAAAAATGATTACACCAGGAAGAGGGAAATCATTGAAACTCACCCCCATGAATTCTGCCTATACATAGGGAGGCTCACTCTTCCAATTTAAAATTCAGAGTGTTTTCATTTCTTCCAACTACCTTTGTTCAAATCCCATGCTTCACTTCCACGATGGTTGAAGGAGTGAACACAGCCTGTTAACTGGTTAACTCGGGAATTTTTCTCCATCATCTTCAACAAGAGTCTTCCACGTGGTTCGATGAAGTAAAACCCTAGTTGCACGCAGACATTGAAGTGTTTATCTTAGACCGGTGCAGGAAGGAGTCACAAGAAGCAAGGTAAATTTGAATTTCGACTTCCAGGTTTTGCTAGATAGAGAACCCATTAAGAACATAATTTTTTTCAGAAGTTTAGAATTTCAAAGCTAGGGTCAAGTTTTGCTTGTACGTTTTGTTTGTATAAAAGGATTCTTCCTGTAGAAATTACAAGATGGTGTCTAGATTAGAACCAGAGAAATTTGATCCCACACTCATTCATGAAAGATGTATAGAAATTTTTGAGAAGAAACAGTGGGTTCCCTTCTATGAAAATTTTGATGGACAAAATGACAATGTTAGCCTAGATTTTGCTAGTTCATTTGATGGAGAGAGGGATACAGTAGGAAATTTAACTTTCAAACTATCTGAAGATATTATGGCTCAGATCACTGGCTTACCTTAGCAGGGAGAGAGGTTCTTTAAAACAAAACAACTTGATGAGAAGGCATGGACACCCTTCTTATGCAGGTCAAGAGCAGGTTCAGTAAAATGGAAGAATGGAATCCCAAGGAGTTGGTTGATTCATCCTTGGGATGAAATAGCATATATCATTAAGAGATTCATCACTTGTGAGGGAAGATTCAGCATTATATATATCTATCATATCAGGTTATTTCAGCATTTGAGGGGTGACCATGAGATGAACATGCCTCATTTTCTATTGCAGAGCCTTTCTAAGATGGCTAAAGTTGTTCAAAAACGTGATGAAGACAAGTTAACAAGCCTTTTTCATTGTGGGCTCATTAAGATAATCATCATACATGAGTTACATAAACAATCCTTGACATGGCAGCAATTTATCATTTATAATGAGTTTGAAGAACCAGAAGAAATACCTGAAGAAGGAGCACTCATAATAGCAGGCACTGAAGTTGAAGAAGATAACCCTAAGACAACAAGCTCAAAACTGTCTAAGGGAGGAATGGAAGAGGATAAATTGCTGATGATAGCAAGCATTGAAGTTGAAGAGGATAACCCTAAGGAAACAAGCTCAAAACCACCTAAGGGAGGAAAGAGAGAAGATGAAGTGCTGATTATAACAGATAATGAAGATGACTCTAAGGCAACAAGCCCAAAACAGCCTGAGAAAAGAATGAGAACAAGGAGCATGGTGAAAGAAGAGAAGAAATTCCAAGAGAAAGATAAAATCTTCAGCACTTATGAGAAGAAATCAAGAAAATGCCAGCAAGCTAAGAAGAAGCAAACACTGGAAAATGATTGTGAAGCACAACAAAAACATTATGAATACATTCAATCTTTGGAAGGTCAAGAAGAAAGTCCAGTAGGTGAGATTGGACAACATGATGAAGAGGTAAATATCATCTCTAAACAACAAACTATAGAAGAAATTATGGAGAAAAATGTTCAAACAATTGAAAAGAATCCAACTGATAGAGAAGAGCAAGATAATGAGGATGCAACCATCATTTCTCTAGTCTTTGAGCAGCAAGTCATAGAGAAAGATGAGGATGCAGCCATCATTTCTCCAGTCTTTGAACAACAAGTTACAGAAAAAGAAGGAAAAGAGTATCCAGTGCAGGAGAATGAAGAAGAGGAAGTTGGAGGGGACACTGTCTCTGAGCAGCCTTGAATAGAGATAAAAGAAAAGAATAAATCTTCCAAGAATAGAAAAAATATTAAGAGGTTAAAATTGAAGGTGAAGGAATTAGAGCTTGAGAATGAGAAATTAAAGAAGAAAAATAGAAAACTTCAAGTTCAAAAGATGAAAATCTCTAAACATTCATACAAATGGTATCAACAGAAGAAAGTGTTCAAGAAAAAATATCAAAAGTTGAAGGTCCTTTTTGTAGCTCGAGCTAGTACAGATGCATCTTCACAGACAGCGGATATGTCAGAGGATTAGTGGTAGCAGTACAACAAAAATTTTGTGCATGGGAATATGTAGAGTCAGTTTTGGAGAGAGTTTTGTGCATGAGGAGATGCAATAGCTTCCTCTTGGGGGAGATGTTGGTCACTATTTTGATACCTATTTTGCCTTATAAATCCTTCAAGCTATCCCCATTATCCTTCATATTTTTTCCATAAATCCTCATTCTCATCCATAGAACATTGAAATTTGATAGTCTAAGGTATAAATTGTTGTTGTTTTTAAATAAATTGAATTATGCAGTTTTTAAAGCATTTAAATTGAGATTTTAAATAAATTACAGGATTAATTGACTTCCCATAATTGCTCCTAGATTGGATACTTGCAGGCCAGCTGGGCACGAACTAAAAGATGGAATAGGATCCTCGATGTCCAAGGATGGATAAATTTATAACAAATTCATGAAACAGGTTCTACAAGTGTTGAGTCAATGCCAGTCAAAGCGAGCCTCCAGCACTGCCACTTAGCACAAAAACATGACAGTTTCAATTTTATATCGTTATGGTCTATTTTTATGGATTTGATGGACAATCACGAGGATAGTAGATATATTAGGGGATGTCATTATGAATCTCCAAGGATTTTAGCGTTTTTAGTTCTAAAAACAATTTGTATAAGTATTTGAATTTGAGATGTAACCAACCCCGGATGGTGAACTTATGCTAAAGAAATAAAGACTTTGAATTCCAAATATCTCTGTGTTTGTTCATTCTTATGCTATGAATGCGATTCTAGTGTTGATAAATTCGTGATTACTTCTACGTGTGTGAGTGAAGCAGTGGAGGGCCCCCTCTGCCGATCCCGCACACCTAATTTCCTTACTAATATGTATTGGTATGTGTTTTTCAGTTTCTGTAGAATTCAACTTAATTATCAATCTACGTCTTAAATCAAATTATTTCTCACATGCTGCAAGTAGGGTTTCACTCTAGAACAGGGTTAAGTGTTTTTATTCTGATTGATCAATCACTGTAGATGGTTTTTAGTTTCATTTTTCATTAGAATATACCTTGAATTGTTGAGGAATTCCAAATACTTTGTGAGCTGACTTCTTGTAAAAGAACTCAACGTATTCCTGCACTCAACAATAGAGTTTTTAGTGTTATAATTTAATTTAATGATTTTGTTAATGCAAATATTTAAGTGCTGAAAGATTGAAGGATTCAAATGGGTACACTTATGTAAGGGAGTTTTTGCATTCCTTAAGTTTACAGTATTTAAGTAGCTTTAGGTTCATTTCCATATCTTAAGTAGTTTTAGATTCATTTTTAGAAATAGTTTCAGAGTATTCCATAAATGAATTGCTGATTAGATTAAGAAATCAAATGAAGGTACTTCTGTAAGGAAAGTTTTGTGTTTCTTATTTACAACATTCTAGTATCCATTAGATTTATTTCATAGCAAACTGAATTCTCAGCTAAGTCTAGGTCTGAATCTCTATATTTGGGATATGCCTCTAAGTCTTACAAATTCCGGATTGACATAAATATAAACTCTGATTTACAACAGTAGATTGGAACCCAACAACCATATTGATGAAAAAATATATTTTCAATGTTTTTATATAATAGGTACACAATAATCATAATGTTTACGGATCATAATTTATTGCCTATAATAAAGTGCATCTCACAATGAACAAAATAAAATAAAGTAGTTATTTCAGAGCCTTACAAGCAAATTGTTGACCCAGAGATAATGCATATTTATAATAATTAATTTTATTCTATTCCTAAATATAATCATTTAATCATATACAATCAACTTCCCCATAAGTGCATCCAATTGAATACTCTTTGTATTCCAAATCAAGCCTCGTAATCTTCAATATCTAAACTAGTTATTTTATTGTCATCCATTGAGATGGGTTTGACAACAATGGACGTGTTGTGACTTATTTTTTCACTAATTGAATGTGATTATTGAGTTGTATCCAACAAAGTAGTGTCTTTGGGTCTAACTGTTAGGCTAAAATGATGCCATGGGATACCTATGATCTTATTTCATGGGAATTTATTGTCTAAGTATGATCATTTAGTTTTTTCTTGGAAAATAGGTGATAAGGAGGAAATTATGTAGACTACGAGGCATGAAGTCCACCAGAGGAGAGGGTATAGGTATGGTAGAGAATTTATTGCCATGGCCACTAGGGCCAACTCCTGGAAAACAAAAAAATATCTATCTCAGGTTCCTACCCAATCTCATGGAATCTAACTTATAAGAACCTATGATTGGGAACTCAACCATGATGCTAAATAAAAACATACGACACTAAATGATATATTGCATCAAAATCTGTGTATTTCTAAAAAATGAACCATTTCATTTTAACTTCAAGTTGTTGGGTGTAGCTTCTTGGAGGAGAAAGGAATTTGTGGGGGCACTCAACAAGATAAGGGAAGGGATATCTATGGAGCATCCTCAAAAATATTGGCTTCCAGGTAACGCTTTTACCATGCAACTCCTGTTTTTTTTAATTTCTACATATAAATCAATATGTGAATTGGGTTTTGGATATGGAGTTTGATTTTTTGAATGTGGAACTTGAGTCAATAAAGATGATGGTTTTTGGATATGGGAGATGGGATTTTGCATATAATATTAAAAAGTGAAAAAAAAGTAGATAAAAGGATTACATTTTCCTCTTCCTTCCTCGTCTTCTCATTCATCTTCTACTCTTCTCCTTCCTCCTTCTTGTAGGTCTTGGATCCTACTTATCCTTCCTCATCCTTGTAGATATTGGACCCTAATTGCATGATAATTATATTTTTAACTAATATGTCACCTAACCATATCTCCTTATCGTCACATGGACTTTTCTTCAATAAAATCCAATTTGATTTCCTTTTTATATCTTCTTATATTTTAATTTATCCCATTTCATTCTTATTCTTTTATTAATTCATGGTCTAAATAGTTTCAAGTATTTGAGTAACCAACTTTGGGTATTGCATCATGTTGTATATTATGCTCATACTAGTCTATATTTACTAACCCAACCTTCTCTCCCAAAGGACCTATTTCCCTTACCCATTTCTCTTACATCGGTCCATGTCCATATAATAAGTAATTTGGGAAAGTCTCATATGTCTTGCATGATACACAAACTTGCCAAAACATCAAGCATATAAGCATTTAAAATTATGAAACAATGCAGAGTCCTAATATCCTCCTCGATATTAAATTAGAGCATGGTGTTATTATCCCCATATTATCACAAAATATCAATTACAAATTAGTTTAAAATACATTTATATACAATATCATCCCAAACCTCTCTAGAATTGCATACACAGCTCCTAACCAATTGTTGAAATTGTGGATCATCAACTCTCTCACTACACATGTCTCCATGTGTCAAATAATCCAATAAAACATACATAGCATCAATCATGCTCCCATGGATAAGATTATAACAACATCATGCATAATGACATAAAAACCTATTTACATAGACATAACCTCTTTTTCAATTAGCACATTTCCATAAACATCACATCATCAAATGATTTCATATGTGTGATTAGTTTCTCTAGTTAACCCCTTGGCATTTGTGATTGAATTGATAGAATATATACTACCATTTTGAAACTTATTTTAGTTAGTAAATAAAAGTGTAGACATTACATACACCCACCCTTTAGGAAAATCCATCTCGGAGTTATGGTTAGTCCTTAGGTCTCTAGCCATCCAAGATCCTAACCGACTTCCTAAATCTTAAAAACTATTTTAGCTTCCAAGCCTCACATATAGCCTAGGGATTAGAATATAAAGTTTACAAACACCTAGATAAAGAACCACGATGCTATGTGGGTATGATACCTCAAGAATGAAACTAATTTTTCATGAATAATATTTTCATTTTTCCTTGAAGGGAAAATAAAAAACAAATAATATCTCCTAGAAGAAAAGGAACTAATTGGAACATAAAGGGAGCAACAAAAAAAAAGACTAGTGCATTGCAGTCAAACTAAACTGGAAAATGAATGAGATAAAAAATTGGATGTGTCAAACCAGTATCGGACTCTTGAAATTGCAGATCGAATAACCAATAGAAAGATCACTGCAACTCTAGCAAATGATTCTGAAAATATGACTTAAGAACATGTATTTATAGATCAATGAGGGTCGCGGTTCCGGAAAAAATGCACAACGGTCAAATTTAAAAAAAACAAAAAGTCAATGACCGTTAAAAAAGAAAACAAAAACAAGCTTTTCTTTTTGCCTTTTGTCGCTCGAGCGACAATATTGACAGTTCATTGCTATAGAAACAAACTGTTGTCTCTATAGAGACTAAATGTCCATGACGTCGCTATAGTAATGAACGTCGGGGGAGTTTTCATTTTTTTCCAAAAATTTAAACTGTTTTTCCACAAAAACATAGATTTTAACTGTTTCGTGGCAAAATTCTGTGGGACTTTGAGCCATATGTAGTAGTGTGGGAGATAGAATATTTCTTCCAAGATATTCTCCTTATCGGCTGGGAAACAAGTCCATATGTCATCCCATGTCTAGGGTGTCTATCCAAGGCCTCACACATGTATGTGCCTCAAATATTAGTGGCTTCTCCACATACACTTCATCATCCAGGAAAGTAGCCTTCATGTTCTCCTGATGTAACTTTTATTTTATTACTGTGGCTATTGTGAGTATAGCTCTAGTAGAAGGATATCCAATTCCCTCTTCATGTGAGAAACTAAAAGCCATAGACCTTGCCTTGTACCTCTGTAGTATGTTTGATTTGTAAGACTTCTTGCTGAACAATCATCACTTGTTCTTCAGAACAAGTGTTCATCATCCTTCTCTTGTATATTATAGCACACGATCTTTCCTACGAATCAAATTCAATAAAAATATTAGTAACACTTCATAATCATAAAATCATTTCAATTATAACCTTTTATGCATACTGATACGATTCACATAGTTATCCAACTATCTTGGCCAATGATTTGGCACAACTCCTTTCCATATCCCGTATGCATACAGTGACTATCTAGATGCCTTCCATCTCTACCAGAAAATACTATCAAGAGCGTGCACTGCTCCTATCATGTTAGAAAAGAGGTTTCATTCTAGACAAGCAACAATGGAATGCTGTCCAACACTATTGGCTACTTACCCATCATATGCATATTAGTAGTACACTGTTCAATTCTATATGAATTCTTACTCTATGCATGATACATTTACCGATTCTAGGAATACAAATATGCATACAACTATTAATATCATTAACTATTCAGAGTTCAAGAAGTAATTCAAATACTTATATTTTTATGTTTTGTGGGGTTGCCTCCCTCTGGATATTTGCTTCCTTGAGATTGCCTCCCTCTTGATCTTTGCTTGGAGGTTTCCTCCCTATAGATATCTACGTCCCTTCCATGTCATGATAGTATCATGATTTTGTGTCTTTGAGATTTTATCCATCTTGCAGCACTATGCACCCTTAAGCGTGCACTAGTTTCATCATTGTGTCATCCTCAAGATATCATACATAATCACACATTCATTAGTATAATCTCAATAATATCAAAGCATTATAACCCTAAATAATATTAAACATGTATGGTCATAATAATTTCATACACAGGTAATTTATCACGAGCATTAATATTCAAGGTTTCATGGAGTACGTCTTTTACTCATGCATATTCAGATTTGATCATAGGACTCTTCTAGTTTGTCATATCATTAATCAAACTAAGAAACACAATATGCATAAAGCCTTGATTAGCTAAACTCTATCTTCCAGAATAATCATTATCAACAATATGAAATTATACTTATCTACGATCCTAACACAAAGTAGGATTCTAACTCGATATAGGAAAACATACCTAGATTAGCATGCTTGATAGTTATGTCTAACATACCCAAACATTATCTTCTTTGTTTTCTTCAATGATTTAGAGACCTATGCTAGTAACCTGCTTATCTCATAAGTTAAGCATAGTAGAACCAAATCATACATACCTCGTAAGTAGAGCTTCTATGTGATCAAAGACTATGGATGAGTCTTTGTCTTCATGGTCATATATTCTTGATCTAGAACTTGATTTGTCTTTCTTCATGTACCTGTCGAGTTTGCTTGTAGTCTTCTCTATAAGGGTAAAAACCTAATCGTCCAAGGTAGATCACTTGTAAAAATATTATATATATTCATAGTGCTAGGATGATAGAATACCAGTGCCATTTAAACCTCTTTCATTGCTTCCCTATGAGTCTCCCAACTTTTTTAGGGTTTCTTCTTACTTGTAGAACTCGAAAACCCTAATTTTCAATCTCCTTCCTCCCGCAACATTTTGATGGAAGATTAATATATATGACGAAGGGATTCCAAATCCATTTTCAAAGTTTCCAATGTTTCATCAGGTGTCTCCAACATTGTATCAGGTCCTTCCATACCTAAAAAACTGAAAACCCTAAGTGAGAACTTCTTCCTCCTCTTCTTTGATTTCCTCCGTTGAGCCATTCTAGATGTGTCATATTGTTTCTGGTGTATCTCTAAAATTTTGGATCCTTAGGGTCTTAAAATTAGGCCTATGGTATCCTGACCTGTCATCTTTCCAACCCCACATATTTTAGATTCATTGGATTCTCCATGAGAGAGATATTCTAATTTTCCCAACATGACCTGTTTATGGGATGGAACAAGATAGCGAACTTGTAAGGCGTGCCACATGTCACTGTTTCAACTTCGGCCTATAATATTCAGACCTGTGAACTACAGTATGTTCCCTAACTGTCACGTTTTACAGAATTCCATTTGGAGCTTCTGAGCCCAATATATGACCTTTTTTCCTAGGTCACATGTTTAGGATGCATTCTGGAAGTGGCAGAAACCCTAACTTGTACTGATCATATATCACAAAGTACAATGAATATGAGTCTGAAACTCAGAAAAAAGGTACATGAATATTTCATCTTCAGCCTATCCAAGTTTCAGATCCTGAAAATTTGCCAAAAGTGATTTATAGAGAAAATTCCAAGATGACTTGTTTCTGTAAACAGAAACCCTATCTTCCCACAACTGCACAATGTCTTTTTCTCAGGTTAGCTATGATACCATGATATATTTTTAAATTTTAATCTATAATTATCTAGGATATTACTAAGAGAATAAAAAGCACATCATAAACACAAGAGACACAAAGATTTTCCTTGGGGAAACCATAAAGGAGAAAACCCCGCAACTTCCTCAGAGATAGAATGATCACCAAAACAATGTCACAAAAGTAAACCCCAAAAATAGAGATGGTCTTCGACATCTTCTCTCTTCTTCACTTGTGTGAAATTGTCCTCCTTCTCACTAATGTGAACTTGGTGAGTGAGTGAATGAATAAATAAGAGAGCCTAGCTCTCTATTTATACATTCACTTCCACTTTAACTTTACCACTTGACATGCCTCAACTATTTCTAACTGGGCCGACTCCTCTAGGGGACTTAAAAATCCCTTTACATTTGAATCTAGAGGGATTTATTGCCCCGACTTACAAGGGAGGATTTAACTCAATGACTTTACATGACCAAATGTAATAATTACAGCCCCGACCAGAGGAATAAACATCTCCGTCGGAGGTACAAATTAAATACAATAATAATTACAATATAAAATACAAGTGAATATCTTCCACAGTTACAATAACATTAACAATTTCCTCATTTCCAACACTGAAATTTAAACCTCTAACTTATTCTTAATGGCTGTATGGATTCTACCCCTCTTCCATTTTCCTCCTTAATATTGATATGAAAACTTTGGTTTGCAGTTATATTTAGTGTAAGAATGAATCTGCAATGTGCTCATACAATTAAATTTGTTAGATAAACTTTATTTCTAAAAGCATATAGATATCATCATACATATATAAGAATTTTGGAAACTATCTATTTGACAATTTTGTCAAATTAGGGATACATGCCCTTTTTCTATCAAGTCTTTGGAAATATCTGTAGTACTCCCTGATATAATTATTTTTATTTATTCTCCTACTGACTAGGTTGCCAATGACTATAACCATACTTAGCTATGATCTTAGAGTTGAAAGTTACAACCTTCCAAATTTTCCTTATTCTGCACTATTCCTGTAGCTACACTTAATCTTAGGGACCAACTTCTAAGACATGTAGAAGAAAATTTGGGAAGAATCAATATATATATATATATATATATATTGGGTGTTAATATGTTAGGATATTTAGACACTTAGGAGTTAGTTAAGATCAACTTGTGTAATATATCCGTTAGGGATAGTGTGTTTCTTTAGTATGCATTTGTAAATACTTAATCCGACGGTCACGATATGTTTCCGACATATAGTGATCCAACGACTCAACTTCTCTTAGATCAAACCTAACCTTGATCCGTGGCTTAACACCCGATTGGTCCATGATCTCTATTTAAAGAGCATGGAGGGTCATTGTTTAGTTGATCGATTATGAGAAGCTCATTTGTAACTTTCTTTCTTTGCATAATAAATTGTCCCGTAGAAGCTATTTGGCCGGGGCCGTGGAGTGTTTCCCTCAAGAGGGTTTAAACCACGTCAAAACATCGGTGTGTTGATATGTGATCTGTTTGTGTGAAGTGGTTGCTCTTGGTGTTCGGTCCTTTGGTAGTACCCTGTGTACCCGAACATAATAGTAAATATAATTATGAGTACTCTGTTAAATATTGTAACTTCAAAGAATATTATATTTGTACTTTATTATTCCGGAGATGTTTCATCCCTCCGAGGTAACCCTATTATGTATCCGGAGATGTTTATTCCTCCGATGGTTAGTATTAACTAGGGTTATTAGACCCACCATGTGTGGGTCGGCCCTGTAGTTATATTTTAGGGGTTATTAGACTTCTCCAGGTGAGGTCGGCCCCAACAGGTCTTTTAGTCAGTTGAGATTCAAGTATAAATAGAGGAGGTGAACTCCTCATTAGATCATTCACTCACTTGTGGAAGAGTGCGCACTAGTTGAGGAGATCTGCTAAGGAGACTTAGGAGGAAGGAGCACATCTTGTATTTTGGTTGATCATCTTATTGAGGAAAGCTTTACTGGGTTTTCTACCCCATGAGGGTTTCCCAGGATATATAGTGTGTTTATCTTGTGATTGTGTTTCTATCAGAGATCTTGCTTGTCTATTTGGTTTAAATTCAACATGGTATCAGAGCTAGACTGAATAGGACATCTTTCACAAGGTAAGATTCTCTCTCTCTCTCCTTTTGGTGAAGTTAGGGTTTCAGCCCAAAGTTGGTATTTTTGATTTTTGGTTGCATGGCTGGATAGCCCTCCTCAATACCTTTCTTTTGAGCTCTAGATCGAACTTTTTGGTTGGGTAGAACTCCGGGAATTGCAAACCCTAATTCTACCAAAAGTGCGATACGTCAGATTTTGGTTTCAGAAAAAAGTTGGAATTTTTGATTTCTGATTGCATGGCTGGATAGCCCTTATCAATAGCATTCTTTTAAGCTATAGATCGAACTTTTTGGTTAAGTAGAACTCCGGGAATTGCAAACCCTAATTCTACCAAAAGTGCGATAAAATTCTGTTTCAGTTTCCGGAAAAGTAAAAAGTAACTTTCCAAGTAAGTCTACTCTGTCTCTTGGACTCCCCCAAGAGAAGATGGCTCCAAATACTAAGCTTGAAGACAAGCTAGAAGGCTTAGAGAATTTCCGGGCATGGAAATACAGAATTGGCCTCATTCTTGAAGAGAATGATCTTGCTCATTATATCAAGGAGGAAGTTGCAGAACCAGAAGAAGATGAAGCCAAGGAAAAACACAGGAAGGATATGATTAGGGCAAAGAGAATCATATCTGATTCAATTAAAGACCACTTGATTCCCCAAGTGTCTTCCAAGAAGACTCCAAAGGAAATGTATGATGCCCTAGGAAGAATGTATGAAGGGAAGAACATCAACAGAAAGATGAATCTAAGGACTCAGTTGAAGAGTACCAAGATGCACAAAGGAGAATCCATTCAAGACTACTTCTCAAGAGTCTCTTCAATCAAAGAGCAACTAGATGCCATTTGTGATACTCTTGATGAAGATGAACTTGTGATGACAGCTCTAAATGGTCTCACTAGATCATGGGAATCCTTCATCCAAACTATGTGTGCCAGAAAAGAAAGCATGAAGTTTGATGTAGTATGGGAGGATTGTGTTCAAGAAGAAGCTAGGGTTTCCAATAGAGAGGCATTGCTCAAGGAAGATGACCAAGCCTTGGCCACCCATACCAAGAGAAGAAAGAATCGATCCTACTTTAAGAAGGATAGTCAAAAGGAGTCTCATCCTCCACATAGATTTCAAAAGAAAAGAGGATCCTTCCAAGGAAGAGACTACTCCTCATACCAATGTTTCATTTGTCACAAATTAGGACACATTGCCAAAGATTGTCCTAGCAAAAAGATCAAGGGTACTCAACACAGAAGACATCATGCACATCTTGCAGAAGATGAGAGTGAAGAAGAAGTTGAAGAAGAAAGGCCTCTCAAAAGAAGATCTAGAAGAAATGAAGAAGAAGATGCAGAAGAGTATGTTCTTTTCTCCGCACTCTCTGGATCTATAACACCAGGAGAAGATACATGGGTAATTGATAGTGGTGCCTCAAAGCACATGACAGGACAAAAGAAGACTTTATCAAGTCTTGAAGAAAAGACCTCTCCACTAAAGGTATCTCTTGGAGATAACTATCAGTATCCCATTAAGGGAGTTGGAGAAGCAAACTACAAACTTGATTCTGGAACCCCCATGAAAATGAAAGAAGTTTTGTATGTTCCAGGATTGAAGAAGAATTTACTTTCAATATCAGCTTTGGACAAGAAAGGCTATAGAGTTGCATTCATTGATGGACAAGTGTTAATGTGGTCCAAAGGCAAATCTATTAAGGATGCAATTGTCATTGGTGAAGAAGAAGGAGGCTTGTATAAACTCAAGGGTCATCCAGAAGCTGCCCTTGTTCATGAAACATCTAGTCCCAGTGAGCTATGGCATAGAAGATTGGCTCACATTAACTACAAAGCCTTACCCTATGTAAGCAAGGTAGTCATAGGACTACCAGACTTGAAGGTGGATCATAATGGCTCTTGCAAAGGATGTAAGAAAGGGAAGAATGTCAAGAACCCCTTCCCAAAGAGTGAAACAAAAACTAAGAGTATCTTGGAGTTAATACACTCAGATGTATGTGGTCCAATTCCCACCACATCTTTAAGTGGTTTTGAATACTACCTTTCTTTCATTGATGATCATTCAAGGAAAACTTGGATTTACTTTCTAAAAGGTAAGAATGAAGTCTTTGGAAAGTTCAAAGAATTCAAGGCTCTGATAGAGAATCTCACAGAAAAGAAAATCAAGATTCTCAGAACAGATAATGGTGGAGAATATACCTCAAAAGATTTTGAAGATTTTTGTAGAGAAGCTGGGATCAAGAGAGAACTAACCACTCCCTACAATCCTCAACAAAATGGGGTTGCAGAAAGGAAAAATAGAACCATCATGGAAGCTGTGAAGACTATGATACATGACCAAGATCTTCCCATGTATCTATGGGCTGAAGCAGCCAAGACAGCAGTTTATGTGCAAAATAGATTATCTCACAGTGCTCTTGAATTCAAAACTCCAGAAGAAGTGTTTACAGGCAAGAAGCCTGAGGTAAGTCATCTTAAAATATTTGGGTGTCCTGTGTACATCCACATTCCAAAAGAAAAGAGAACCAAGTTGGATCCCTCAGGAAAGAAGGGAATGTTTGTTGGTTATTGTGAAACTTCCAAAGCCTTCAGAATCTACATACCAGGGTTTCATCATATAGAAATAAGTAGAGATGTAACCTTTGACGAGGAAGCAGCTCTCAAGAAATCCAGGAAGTGTCAACTTGAAGAAGTTTATGAAGAAGATTCTTCTCCCAGAATCTCAGAGACTGTTCATGTCCCTGAAGAGGATACACCAGAGGATCATGACATGCTGGAACCACAAGAACCTCCTGTAGCAGAATTATCTAGGAAGAGAAGACCAGCATGGGCTAGAGATATCATTCAAGGAGCTGAAAGATATGGTGCTCCCGAAGGTTCCACTAGAGAAAGGAAGAAACCAAAACTAGTGACCAACTACATGGCTTTGATGTGTGATCTTGTGGATCAACTACCTACCAGCTATGAAGAGGCAGCTCAAAAGAAAGAATGGGTAGAAGCAATGACAGAAGAATATCAGTCAATAATGAAAAATGATGTTTGGGATATAGTTCCCAAACCAAAAGATAAAAGTGTGGTTTCCTCCAAATGGATTTTTAAGATAAAGCATGCTGCAGATGGTAGCATTGAAAAGTACAAGGCAAGATTTGTAGCCAGAGGTTTCTCTCAGAAGGAGGGAATTGACTATGAAGAAACTTTTGCACCTGTTGCTAGGTATACTTCAATTAGAACTATCATGGCACTTGCATCCATGATGAAATGGAAATTGCACCAAATGGATGTTAAGACAGCTTTTCTGAATGGTGTGATTGAAGAAGAAGTATATATAGAACAACCTCAAGGTTTTGAGGTCAAAGATGGGAGGACCCATGTATGCAAACTGAAAAAGGCATTATATGGCTTGAAGCAAGCTCCCAGAGCTTGGTATGGAAGAATTGACAGTTTCCTTTTAAGCATGGGCTTTACCAAAAGTAAAGCTGACCCCAACCTCTATCTTAAAGTAATGAATGATGAACCTGTTATATTGCTATTATATGTAGATGATCTATTTCTAACAGGAAATGAGAAACAAATCATTGAAAGCAAGAAGAAGCTTTCTTCAGAATTCGAGATGAAAGATCTCGGACTAATGCACTACTTCTTAGGCCTAGAAGTGTGGCAAGAACCAAAAGGGATCTTTTTAAATCAAGGTAAGTATACTGTGGAGATCCTCAAAATATTTGATATGTTGGAGTGTAAAGCTATGGCCACTCCCATGGACTCAAACTTAAAATTGCTAGCTAATGATTCGTCAGAAATAGTGGACATAACCCTATATAGACAAATCATTGGATCATTGATGTACTTGACAAATACTAGGCCTGATATATGCATTGCTGTGAATACTCTCAGTCAATTTCAAGTAGAGCCTAGAAAGGTTCATCTTATAGCTGCAAAGCATATCATGAGGTACCTAAAAGGTACAGTGGACTTTGGCCTTTACTATTTTGGAGACAATGAACTCAAGTTGCATGGTTTCTCAGATTCTGATTGGGCAGGTAGTGTCTCAGACAGAAAAAGTACTTCAGGTGGATGTTATGGTCTTGGATCTGCCATGGTCTCCTGGTTCAGCAAGAAACAATCTAGTGTGGCCCTCAGTACCGCTGAGGCAGAATATATAGCTGCTTGCTCTGCTAGCTGTGAAGCGGTGTGGCTTCGGAAACTCTTATCTGGAATATTTGACTTAGAAATGGATCCCACTGTGATTATGTGTGATAATCAAAGCTGCATTAAGATGACTGAAAATCCTGTGTTCCATGATAAGTCAAAACACATTGAGATCCGTTACTTCTACATACGAGACATGGTGCAGAGAGGAGCCATCAAGCTCGAGTATATAAGCCCTGAGGAGCAGGTTGCTGATATCTTAACTAAACCTCTGTCTCGAGTGAAGTTTGAGTACTTTCGAGACAAGCTTGGTTTAGTCCAGAAGGACCTTCCTCGAAAGGGGGAGTAGTATAGTATTACTATCATTTACTTTCTGTTTTGTTAGCTACCTACATTTATTTAGATTTAGAACTCTTACATATCATTTATGCTAGATGTACACATGTTTTGATGTGATGTGTACACGTTTTGATTAGTGATGTATACATGCTTTGATGTACACATGTTTTGATGTGATGTGTACATGTTTTGATTAGTGATGTATACATGTTTTGATGTACACATGTTTTGATGTGATGTGTACACGTTTTGATTAGTGATGTATACATGCTTTGATGTACACATGTTTTGATGTGATGTGTACATGTTTTGATTAGTGATGTATACATGTTTTGATGTACACATGTTTTGATGTGATGTGTACACGTTTTGATTAGTGATGTATACATGCTTTGATGTACACATGTTTTGATGTGATGTGTACATGTTTTGATTAGTGATGTATACATGTTTTGATGT
The DNA here is from genome assembly GCA_027924585.1 of Larix kaempferi. Taxonomy (NCBI): domain Eukaryota; kingdom Viridiplantae; phylum Streptophyta; class Pinopsida; order Pinales; family Pinaceae; genus Larix; species Larix kaempferi. The sequence goes on along the minus strand of BSBM01000050.1, from coordinate 15,118,528 downwards.
ACACATGTTTTGATGTGATGTTTTGATTAGTGATGTATACATGTTTTGATGTACACATGTTTTGATGTGATGTGTACATGTTTTGATTAGTGATGTATACATGTTTTGATGATGTGATGTGTACATGTTTTGATTAGTGATGTATACATGTTTTGATGTACACATGTTTTGATGTGATGTGTACATGTTTTGATTAGTGATGTATACATATTTTGATGTACATATGTTTCGATGTGATATGTACATGTTTTGATGAATACATGATTTGATGTACACATGTTTTGATGAGATGTATACATGGTTTGATGTGATACTTGATTGTACCTGTATGGATAAGAATACAGTTGAGGGGATTGGATCATCCCTGGACTTTCAGTCCTAAAGAGAACCGTAGACGTAAGGTCTCCGAGAATGAAGTCCTTAGTGGACAGTTGAGGGGATTGGATCATCCCTGGACTTTCAGTCCTAAAGAGAACCGTAGACGTAAGGTCTCCGAGAATGAAGTCCTTAGTGGATAGTTGAGGGGATTGGATCATCCCTGGACTTTCAGTCCTAAAGAGAACCGTAGACGTAAGGTCTCCGAGAATGAAGTCCTTAGTGGACAGTTGAGGGGATTGGATCATCCCTGGACTTTCAGTCCTAAAGAGAACCGTAGACGTAAGGTCTCCGAGAATGAAGTCCTTAGTGGACAGTTGAGGGGATTGGATCATCCCTGGACTTTCAGTCCTAAAGAGAGCCGTAGACGTAAGGTCTCCGAGAATGAAGTTCTTGATGGACTTGAGGGGATTGAATCATCCCTGGACTTTCAGTCCTAAAGAGAGCCGTAGACGTAAGGTCTCCGAGAATGAAGTCCTTGATGGACTTGAGGGGATTAAATCATCCTTGGATAGTAAATCCAGTAATTCCGAAAGGAAGGATAGTCCTAAATGAATTGTGGTTGGATTAAATCATCCTTGGACAGTAAATCCAGTAATTCCGAAAGGAAGGATAGTCCTAAATGAATTGTGGTTGGATTAAATCATCCTTGGACAGTAAATCCAGTAATTCCGAAAGGAAGGATAGTCCTAAATGAATTGTGGTTGGATTAAATCATCCTTGGACAGTAAATCCAGTAATTCCGAAAGGAAGGATAGTCCTAAATGAATTGTGGTTGGATTAAATCATCCTTGGACAGTAAATCCAGTAATTCCGAAAGGAAGGATAGTCCTAAATGAATTGTGGTTGGATTAAATCATCCTTGGACAGTAAATCCAGTAATTCCGAAAGGAAGGATAGTCCTAAATGAATTGTGGTTGGATTAAATCATCCTTGGACAGTAAATCCAGTAATTCCGAAAGGAAGGATAGTCCTAAATGAATTGTGGTTGGATTAAATCATCCTTGGACAGTAAATCCAGTAATTCCGAAAGGAAGGATAGTCCTAAATGAATTGTGATTGGACTAATCATCCTTAGACAGCAAATCCAGGAGGGATAGTCTTAAATATGATTTTGTTTGGATTAATCATCCTTAGACAGCAAATCCAGGAGGGATAGTCTTAAATGAGATTGTGATTGGATTAATCATCCTTAGACAGCAAATCCAGGAGGGATAGTCTTAAATATGATTGTGATTGGACTAATCATCCTTAGACAGCAAATCCAGGAGGGATAGTCTTAAATACGATTGTGATGACGATGCTGCTGATCGTGTGATGACGATACTGCTGATCGTGTGATGACGATGCTGCTGATCATGGGATGACGATGCTGCTGATCGTGTGATGACGATGCTGATGATCGTGTGATGACGATGCTGCTGATCGTGTGATGACGATGCTGCTGATCGTGTGATGACGATGCTGCTGATCGTGTGATGACGATGCTGCTGATCGTGTGATGACAATGCTGCTGATCGTGTGATGACGATGCTGCTGATCGTGTGATGACGATGCTGCTGATCGTGTGATGACGATGCTGCTGATCATGTGATGACGATGCTACTGTTCGTGTGATGACGATGCTGCTGATCGTGTGATGACGATACTGTTGATCAAGTGATGACAACGCTGCTGATCGTGAGGTTGATGATTGACAGTGATGTACCAGTAACTGCTTGAGTTACTGATGAAGACAATTTGAAGAAAGCTTCCGATGATTTATAGATGTATCATGTGTAGTGACTCCTCGCTCCTACAGATGCTGTTATAATATCCTTCTCGTTAAGGGGGAGTGTTAAATATTGTAACTTCAAAGAATATTATATTTGTACTTTATTATTCCGGAGATGTTTCATCCCTCCGAGGTAACCCTATTATGTATCCGGAGATGTTTATTCCTCCGATGGTTAGTATTAACTAGGGTTATTAGACCCACCATGTGTGGGTCGGCCCTGTAGTTATATTTTAGGGGTTATTAGACTTCTCCAGGTGAGGTCGGCCCCAACAGGTCTTTTAGTCAGTTGAGATTCAAGTATAAATAGAGGAGGTGAACTCCTCATTAGATCATTCACTCACTTGTGGAAGAGTGCGCACTAGTTGAGGAGATCTGCTAAGGAGACTTAGGAGGAAGGAGCACATCTTGTATTTTGGTTGATCATCTTATTGAGGAAAGATTTACTGGGTTTTCTGCCCCATGAGGGTTTCCCAGGATATATAGTGTGTTTATCTTGTGATTGTGTTTCTATCAGAGATCTTGCTTGTCTATTTGGTTTAAATTCAACATACTCAACAACTCCCAGATCCCTAATATGACGCTCTATTCATTTTATATACAAATATAGAATTGTTCACTTTATCCTTTCTATATTTCTTTCAGACTTGGAATTTTTTGTTAAATTGGATATCTCACAAACACTACTATATTTGGGGTAAAAAATCGACGTTTTTACAGACATGTAAAGTGAAAAGTCACTTTACACTTAAACAAAATCAATATATCGGGTTTTTTTAGAATACACTTAAAAATAACTATATAACATCGCTTAAGGGGCGCCAAAACATACTCCACTTAAAAAACATATTGTGTCTCTTAAGTGACGTCTTGAGTGCAAACGATGACCCAAATGACCATATTTTCTTAACGTCGCTTAAGAGATGAGTAAAATATGAATTTATTTTCCTCTTTTTCGATTAAAGTCAGTAAGTTTTAAAACATTTTCGGACATAACATCTATTTAGGTTTTTTTTGGTTCAATTGGACAAAAGCTAATACAATGAGTTTAGGCATTTTCTCCATTAGGACCATAGGTATCGGAATACTGAAAGAAATTAATTTAATGGGAAGGATATTGAAAAAAAAACCATGAATAATGACACCTCAATTATGGAAAAAGGCATTTCAAAAGATCCATAGTAATCAATACTTGTTTGTAGTTACAACTATGTTTGATCCACTCGGGCCAGGAAGCCGAGGGGGACAACAGTTTGACTGAATGAGTCGACTCTATTATGACAGAAGCATAAGAAATAGAATAAGCAAGCAAGAATTACACATGCATATAAACACAAATACGCACAGAAAAATATGCAGGAATGCGAACTGATCTCTATTACTGATAACCAGATAGATAGGATGTATATTACAATAGTTTGCATGCTTATATAGAGAGTGCTGAGACGCTTGGGTGCCTTCCAGTTACGTTTAGTTACAAAATAAGTTATAACGATTCAACAGTTCAACCGTTACAGTCCACTGGAAAATAGAGAGACAGTCTGTCAAAGTTCGATAGTTGTTGGTTGCATGTCACCGCTACATGTTGATGTCGTGAAACTGCGAGGTTGCTAAACATGTGGAAGGTGCAGAGTGTGTTGATGTCGACAACCTGTTGCAGTGGGAAGTTAGAATTTGAAACAAATGCCAACTACGATGCGGACCAGACCTCCTTCCTTAAGAAACAATGGTCCCCATTGTTTTCTCGTGAAGGTGAGGAAACTTATCGGTTAATTCAGTAGCAGAGTACCACTTTCCTTATGCTGGGATCTGGCCTGCCTTAGCAACCTGAAACAAGGGAATTATGTTTGTCCATGTATGGCGTACTCGTTGTCCCACAATGGTGTCGCAAGGAAGAGGCTCCTGAACATCTGGGTTGATGTCATCGGGTTCTGCTGTCTGCAAGTCGTTCTGCTCCAACAGTGGTGCATGGTATGGTCGAAGTAAATCCACATTGAAAACTGGATGTAGACCAAGGCATGCAGGAATGTTGAGCTGGAAAGCATTGTCACCAATTTGCTGAAGAATACTCTATGGACCATAGCGCAAAGTTTTAAGCTTCTTGAATGGGCCAGTGAAATGCTCCTTCTTAAGATGTAACCATACCTTATCCCCAATTTGGAATGAATGAGGGATACGATGCTTATCATGTCGGAACTTATCTTTTGCGTTTGCTCTGTGAAACATGTCCTATGCTTGTCGCTGGATGTTGAAAATATGTTCTCGAAACTTCAATGATTTGTCAACTTCTCGCTGGTTGTGGGAAGTATCGGAGTTCGGCTGTGTTGAGAAGCTGATCAAGTCGATAGGCGCTAAGGGTTGAAATCCATAACAGATCTCAAATGGAATCTTACCTGTAGAGTTGTGCTGAGCACGATTGTAACTATGTTGTATGTATGGAAGACTTTCATCCCATGTGCGTCGATGCTTGTGGTTGTACATGCGAAGCAGTTGTACGACTAAGCGATTAACAACTTCCATCTATCCATCGATCTACGGATGGAAAGCTGTCGACAATGAGAGTTGTGTGTCTAGATTTTGCCAAAGGGTCTTCCAAAATATGCTGATGAATTTGGCATCTCAGTCAGAAATGATGGTTGTCGGTAAACCAAAGTGTTTCCAAACATGTGTGAAGAAGAGTTAAGCAGTCTGCTGCACTGTCATCATCTTCTTGCATGGTATGAGGATGGCCATCTTGGAAAATCTATCGACTACTACTAATATTGCGTCGTGCTGGTGTTTGGTAGTAGGATATCCCGTCAAGTAGTCCATAGAAATAGATTCCCAAGGTCGACTAGGAACTGGCAAAGGTGTGTACAATCCATGTCGTCGATTAGGTGGTTTAGAAATGGCACAAACCACGCATGATCGAATGTACCTGTTGACGTCGGTTTTAAGTGTAGGAAAAAAGAAACACTTCTACAGAATAGCAAGTGTCTTTGCTACTCCAAATTTTCCTGCAGTCTTGTTTTAATGCGTGTCCCAAATGAGCTGCTGTCGATGCTCACCGGTTGGTACACAAAGCTGTCCAAGCTTGTATAGCAAGGTATCTTTCAGGAAATAGTCGAAGGTCAACGACTTATCAGTCTGAAGCTATCGATAGACTGGTGAAAATTCAATGTCTTCCTGATACAACTGAGGCCAAGTAGTGGTGTCATATCCCTACATACTCATCACTGTAAAAAGGAGAGTAATGGGTCGTCTGCTTAGAAAATCAGTGACGACTTTAGCCTTACCTTTTTGATACTTAATTACCAACTAGAATTGTTGCAGGTAATTAATACAATTAAGCTGTCAAGTTGTTTGAAGTTTTGATCATGTTGGAGTGAACTGAAGAAGCTTATGGTCAATGAGGATGACCGTTTCCTTTCCAAGGATGTAATGCCTCCATTGCTTGAGAGCTTGCATAATGGCATACAGTTATTTTTCGTATGTTGAATACCTTCTAACTGTGTCATTAAAAGTTTCAGAATGAAAAGTGACTAGGTGACTAGATTGAGTGATCACTTCTCCCAAGGCATAGTCTGATGCGTTCATCTCAATCTCAAAGGCATGATGCAAATCAGGTAACACAAGTATTGGTGCAATGCATAGCTTGTGTTTGAGCTGTTCAAAAACTGCTTGTTGTGTCGGTGTCCAATTAAAGACAATTTTCCCACTTCCTTTCGTCAACTGATTCAAGGGACAGGCTATGTGACTGAAGCCGAGTATAAATTGTCGATAGAAATTTGCCAAACCAAGAAAACTTCTTAGTTCTTGAATGCTGTGAGGAATGGGCCAATCGTTGAGAATTTGTACTTCTTATGGGTCAAAGTGAATGCCTGTAGAGGCATTTTTTGATGTATATGTAACTTCGGAATGTATTTCACATATATGTATATTGTATTCCTATAGAGATGTTATTATTCCTCTATACAAAAGTGGTTGTATTCCTATAGAGATGTTATTATTCCTCTATACGGAAGTGGTTGTATTCGTATAGAGATGTTATTATTCCTCTATACGGAAGTGTCGTCATTTATATTGCAAGTGTCGTAACTTATACTTGATGGGTTATTAGACCACCTTGTTGGGGTCGGCTTTGTATAAGTCATGTGGGTCAAAGGGTTATTAGACCACCCTATTCGGGGTCGGCCATGTGGGTCAAAGGGTTATTAGATCACCCTAGTGGGGGTCGGACCAATTAGCATTATGTTAAGTGGTTAAGTTGAGGCCGACCTAGTTGAGTAAAGGTCAAGTCAAGTTAGTGTATAAATAGAGAGTGTGTCTCTCTCATTTTACACATTCTAATCTCTCACTCACACTTTGGAGAGTGGCGCACTTGTGGAGGAGGAGGCTCTACTGCTAGGAGAAGACTATCTCTTGTATTCTGGTTGTATCATTGCTCTATCTATCTCTGAGGAAGTTATTGGGGTTTTTCACCTTTATGGTTTTATCCAAGTAAAATCTGTGTCTCTTGTGTGCTTGCATTATTGTGTCCATGATTGATTTGCTGTACATGTTGTTCTCTCAGTTAAGATCCTAGATCAGATTGAAGTAAATTCTGAAATTTAACAACATTTACAAAACCCAAATATTTGATGTTGTTCATCGCAAAGGAACACTTGTCCATGTTCAAGTAGAGTCGATGTCGCTGGAGAGTGTCGAGGACTTGTTGAAGCTGTCTGATATGTTCTTCCCATGATCGACTGAAAATCAATATGTCGTCAAGATAGAAAATGACACATTTTCCAATGAAAGGTCGAAGAATGTCATCCATGTATTGCATGAAGGTCGCAAGTGCATTGGTTAAGCCGAAAGGCATGAGTAACCATTCAAACAATCCTTCCTTGGTCTTGAAAGCGGTTTTCCATATACCTGAGGGCTCGATTAGAATATAATGATATCCGGACTTGAGGTCGAGCTTAGTAAAGAACATATCACCTTTAAGACAGTCAATGAGCTTGTCTATCCACGGAAAAGGGTACCGATTCTTCATCGATATTTTGTTGAGTTCCCTGTAGTTGATGCACATGGGCCAAGTCTTGTCTTTCTTTGGAACGAGGACGAATGAACTTCCACAAGGGGAGGAGCTGGGTCGAATATGTCCTTTGTCAATTAATTCTTGTATTTATCTATGAATCTCTTCATTTTCGAGAATGGATTTCTGTAAACAGATGCGTTAGGAAAAGAAGAACCAGGAGCAAGTTCATTAGAGTGTTTTACCTGATAGTGTAGGGACACTCCATATGGAACTTGGAATAGGTTCTGGTACTCGTCAATAATATTGTCGATCTACTACTTCTGTCGAGAGCTGCATTGGTCGGTGACTCAAGTAGTTGCTGCAGTATTCCTAGAATGTTGCAGCTTTATCATAATCAATGGAAACTTCTGAGCACGATTGATGAGATTATTTATCTATTTTGTAGATACCAAGGCAACCGTTGGTGAAGGTCGTCATTCTGGTATGATGTATTTCTGATTTTCGATTCTAATAATCACCTTGTGTGGTCGTGACTGATAACTTCCTAGGAGATCCCATAGGTAAAGTTTCCCAAATAGGGCGTCGGCTACAGAGAGTGGTTCCACATCGCAAAGTAATTAATCTTCGAAAGGATTTATGAAGTATGCGAGTTTGCATTGTCGGGTGATCCTTATCTCTTGTCCATCCTTCATCCAACCGATGTTGTAAGGATGAGGATGTGAAGTGGTAACAAGACTTAGTTTCTTTACAAGTTCTTCAGAAACAAAGTTCTTCTGGCTCCCGTTTTCCACAATCAGATGCAATGGATTGTTCTGAACCCATATCTATGTATGGAATAGGCGCTCTTGTTCCTCCTCGTCGATGATGGTCGAGGCTGCTGGAGTTGTCGATGTCAAAAGAGTCGTTGCTTCTGGGTTAGATTCTAGAATAGTCTTGTCGAATGCGTTGGATTTTGACACTTTTTCCAAAAATATCTTCCGAGCTTTGCATTCAAACGTGTCATTCCAAGATGAGTGATGGTAGTCACACCATTTTCCGGTCGGTTTCTTGCTATGTTCCTTTTTATGAAAATTCTTCTTGCCGTGACCTAGCTTTGGTGAAGTCTGTGAAGGTTTCGACTTGTCGAAGTCGGATGGTGCCTTCTTGTCGGGTGGACGTCCTGATGTCGGCTTTGTCGTGAAGCACATTTTTTTCTTCTTCTTGGTTTCAAGTTTGTTGGCATAGTGGAATGCATCATCAAGCGTATTGAACTTCAGAAAATCCATCTCCTACTGAATGTACTGGGATAATCCGCTAACATAATTCTGAACAAGCAATTTTTCTTCTTCTTGGGCACCAAGTCTAGCCATGAGTCGATAGAACTCGTCGATGTAGCTTTGCACGGACTGGTATTTCCATTGCCTTAGCTGCTACCACTTCTTATACTGCTGCTCAAGGTACTTCGGCGGGTAAAACTCCTTTTAGATGTTTTCGACAAATTTGTCCCATGTGTTGATGAGGTCTCCATTTTTCTCCATGTTTGTTTAAATATTCTCCCACTAGCAGTGCACAAATTTTGACATCTTTAAGGCTACAATGGTAATCTTGTCGGCTTTTGAGAGTTGATTCATAGAGTAATAGGATTCCAATTGTTGAACCCAATTTTCGATGGATTCCGCGTCAATCTTTCCTTCTAGATTCGGTATGTCCAAATTCATTTGCACTTTGAAGGGGCCTGTTAACACCCCAAAAATGCTTACTAGCTCATCTCCCTAGCCACATGACCCATTTGTCGATTTTTCCCACCATTTAGCCTCCAAAGCCTAAAAAAAACCTTCAAATGGTCACCAAAAAGGCCAAAACCAATCTTTTTCTCCCCAAAATAATTAAATTTCCTCCAAAAATACCAAAAACCTTCCCAAAGGGCCTAAAATTCCCAAAAAATCAAATAAAAGGGAATAAAATTCAAAAAAGGAAAAAAGAGGGAAAAAGAAGGAAAGAAACCCTAAACCAATAACCAAAACCATGTGTAACCAAATACCATGGGTCAATAATCCACCACTCAAAAACCTATAAATAGGCGATGGAGGCCCCCTATTATTCATCCACAATCCAATCCACCCTTATGCTTCCAAAATCACTCCCGAAACCCTAGCCATACATTTGAGCTAGCTTTCACCACTTGAGTGTCCCTTTGGCCAACCATCTCAGCATTTGGAGAAGAGAAGGAGACCTTGGAGCATTGGAGAAACTCGTCCCTACGGTTGCACAAGCTCCACCAACCTCACCATTGAGGTAAAATTCATGTAAAAATCCATTTTCATCTAATGAAAAGATATAACTCTCTTGTGTATTTGTTTTGCATGAAAAAATATGAATGTTTATTGTTTACTGTGTATTTGTTACAAAAGAAGTTAGAACGATTCGGTAGTTGAACCGTTACAGGCGACTGGAAAACAAAGAGATAGTCTATCTAAGTTATATAGTCATTGGTTTCATGTCGACACTGGATGTCGATATCGTGAAATTGCGAGGTTGCTAAACATGTCGAAGGTGCGGATTGTGTTGATGTCGACAACTTGTCGCAGTGGGAAGTTAGCATTCGACACAACTACGATGCGGGTCAACGTTCTTGGTCACTTGTATTTATTTTTAGATTTCCATACTTATCATGACTAGCAAAAAATATTAATCTTTCATTGATACCTCTCAAAGGTCTTCATGATTAGCTTCCATGGGGTTTAAAAAGACACTCTTCCCAATTTAGTTGGTTTCCATATTATGAGCACCTACAAGTAGATCATTTTTTTGACACAATGCATATTGGAAAGAATGTCATAGATTGCTTGTGAAAAATTATAGATGGGAGGAATAACAAGGAAAAAAATACAAAAAATATAAGTGACATTCAAGAATCCAACTCATTGCAATATTTGAAGGATTTCTATGGTAGTGGAAATTCCACCAATCTGCCATGGTTATTAACATAGCAAGAGAGTGTTGCTATAAAATATTTTGTATGGAAGATAAAATTTCCCACTAGTTTTGCATCAAACATAAGTAATATATTAACAAAGAAAGGTGATTTTGGCGGGGGTAAAACTCATGATTGGCATAGATTTACGAAGGTTTGACATTTTGCAAGTTCTATTATTTTATGATATATATGTAATATATTAGCAATTAATGGTTGTCTATATTTAAATTATACGTAATTATCTATACCTTATTTGTTAGTAATATACATTACATCCTTGTTCTAGTATGTTGTACCTCTATCTCTGCCTAATATCTTTGACAACAACATAAAGAAGGTTATTTATTATCTTGGCAAGTACATGAGGTATGCATAGAGTTGTAGTTGGATTATTGATTGTATAGTCAATACTTACTTTACTTTCCTTATTTATTTTAATGGTGATACATCAATTTTTTTGCACTTGTATGTGGTTTTCATCTAAAGAGATACATAAAGAAGATATTTTTGCAAGTATTGAAAAAGATAAATTTCCCAACTAATGTGTGAGATGCAAAAGTATCTACCTCCAACATTTTTCAATGCACATGAACAATACCTCATACACCTCGTGGAAGAGATTGAAATATGTGGACTTGTACACACAAGGTCATTGTAGTTAGTGGAGAGGCACTTGAAGACATTGAAGGGATTTGTTAGACAAAGAGAACATCCAAAAGGCTCAATGGTTGAAGGATACATGATCAATCCACTGTATATTTTAATGAGTACTTACTCCAAATAGTGGGTGATATGGATGTGTCTCTCCTTTGGGATGCAACTGATTAGAGCATATTTGGGGTTTTAAATGGGCCTCATAAGAATATGAGGCACCTCGTAAGAAAATGAGCCACCTCATAAGAAAAAGAGCCATTGAATTCAAGAACCAATAGATTTCAAGAAAAGAGTCAACCATAATGGTTGACATGGCATATTTCACATTAAAAAAACTACATGTTTAATTCTTATTTTCAACATATCTCCCTGTCGTTTTACTCAAATTTCAAGAGGGAGCAATCATGGGGTGGGGTACCTCAAATGCATGCAGTGTGGGTATTTTTTTGGATGCGAAATTTAAATTTGCATTCAATGAGTGCTCCCACTCGAAATTTGAGTAAAACAATAGGGAGATATGTTGAAAATAAGAAGAAAAAAGGTATTTTTTTTTTCTCTTTTCCTCCAAAATTCATAAATATTACTTTATCATTTTAACTATTATTTTATTATTTCCCTGAGGAGGCCCATTTTAGACCTCAAATTTTTTCTAATATATTCCACCAACAAATTTAAAGGGGAGGTGTTGTTTGGGAAATGTAGATCGAGAAAAGTGAAAGGTAAAGTTTTTAGATTGTATTTAATATTTTCATAAATGCTTCTGGTAGATTGGTTAGTAGCTTGGTTGTTTAACTAAATATTTTGTATAATTTTTATAGGTAGTATAGAGTGGGATGCAATTCATTTATACATTTTAAAAAATCTGGATTGGATGAAGAGATGAATAGAATGGCGTGAAGAATTTTACAGTGCCTTATCATGGATAGGGTGGCAGAGTTGATCATAAAAGCTTATTTGGATCATGATAAAGATTTAACCCAGAAGAAAATTGATATAGCATATGGTGCAAAATATAGAAATGTATTATATTATACATATACTTACCAAATACTAACATTCCATTTTTAACATGTTGAGAATGTAGGTGAAACATCATAAGGCTATGTGGTGCAATGGAAGAAAATATCGCACCAAACAATTGGATGATAGGACGAAAATATGTGATAGTGGTATAATTGCAATTTTTCAGGTTACTAATATTTCCTACAGGGGTGATAGACATCCGGTCACATCGGATTTGAGGTTCTATAGATATTTAGAAGACATATTGGATATAAAATTTAAATTCTTCAAAGTGGTTCTCTTTAAGGTGAGGTGGTATAGATTGTTGTTGCAAGGTGATGAAGGGAAAGTTAGTGATCATGGTAATGGATTTACCATGATTAATACTAATAGGTATGATCCAAATACAGATTCATATGTACTTCCAAGTCAATGTGAGCAGGTATTTTTTTTAGAGGTACCGGGTAGAGCAGGTTGGTCTTTTGTTGTTAGATTTGATCCAAGAGGACAACCCACAAAGTATACTTTGCTAGAAAATTAAGGTGGCCATGATCAAGAAGATGAATAAAATCAATATAATTAGGATCAAGAAGAAGAATATGTAGGGGGGAATCAAGTTGATCAGACATTCATTGGTTCACATCTCGATGATGATGGCTATACCGATGATGACTTAACATTAGATGTTGCAGATGTTGTTTTGGACAATCCTTACAATGATTATGAAGATATGGATACAAATTATGAAATTCATGACTAAGATTTCAACTTGGACGAAGTTCAAGATCAATCTGATATGGAATTGTAAAATATATTCTTGAATGGATCTCTCCTTAACACTTATGATTTTTTTTAGGCATAAGCATGCTGATGAATTTATATGGGTTTCTTTTATTATTGTTTTACATGCAGTGCCAATTCAATTTCTTGGTTTTTTCATCATAGACTTGCTCCCTTAATTGCCTAAATATCCAAGTCACATTTGTATTGTGCATCTTTATGTCTACACTATTGGCATCATTCAATGTGTGTTTTTGTGAAACATGCACATACAAGGCTTGCAATTGAGTTTAGCATATCAAAATTTAAATCAATAAATGATATCCAATCCTCATCTTAAATGTAAATTGGATTTCATCCATTGAGAGTAAGGTTGTGATTAGGCATGCAATATACAAGCACAAAATAATTAACAGACATTTCTTCAAATTCAAATAAAATTGTGTTGATATTTAAGAGAGGGTGGCATAAATATGTTGATTCTTCATTAATTCATTGGAGTATAAATTGGGAGACCATTCTACAAAAAATATATGCCAATAAAAACACTATAGCAACTAAATTTAAAGAGAAAATGTGGCGTGAAAAAAAATAGAGAATAAGAGAAATGTAATGCACAATAAATAGATTTGTTCTTTTAAGCTTTCAATGTGTTTATGTTTAAGTCAAATATTCCATAGTTTATGTTTATGTCAAATCCATAGCTTATGTTTTTCAAGGTTGACTTATAGACCGTGATGATTATATAAAAATATATCAACCTACATTTCAAATCTTGAGACTATGTGAGGAAATTAAGATCAATCCTCTCTTCAACCCAATTTTCCTCATAATTATTTTCAATTCCATAGTTGGAGATTCGTAGCTATAAATTTGGACTCTTAACTATATAATTGTATCTATTGATTAGTATATGTGACCATTGCTTGTGGATTTGATCCAGCGGAGGTAAATACACTTTTTCTAATTTTTGTATAGCATGTTATTACAATTGATTGAGGACCTTATCCCTAAATTACTTGGATCGGGATATTGTGATATGAAATTTTATGAAAAATATTTAATCCAAAAAAAATTAAATTAGGGATTGCACTAATGAATATGATGAGAATGAACCCTCTAATGGATCCAAAAACATGAATAACTTGGATCATATTACATATCTAAAAAATATTTACAATGTTGAATCATGAAACCCTCGATATTACTTGCAAGAGAATATTTTTTTTGATATTCTTCATGCATGTCATGATGAACCTAATGGGGATCATTTTGTTGCAAAAATAACAACTCTAAAAGTTTTGCACACTAGATACAATTGGATAACACTTTACCAATATCTTAGTGAATGTGTCAATAGATGTGAGAACTAATGAAATGACTCATCACCCACAAGCCTCCTTCAAACCATTAAACAAATTGGGCTTGGACTTTGTGGGGCCAATTGAACTTCCTTCCAATAAACATCATTATATTTTGGTATACACATATTATCTTAACAATTGGTTGAGTTCAAAGTGTTTCCAACCGAAAAATAATACAAGGTATTTGAGTTTTTATATGAAATTATCTTCACCAAATTTAGTGTTCCATGGGAGTTAGTGACAAATCATGACTCACAATTCACTTCACAACTATTTCAAAGTTTAGATTATTATCACAACATTCATCATAGGAATACTAAATCGTACCATTATTAGGCTAATTGGAAAGTTGAAGCTATAAAAAGGAGCTTGAGAACATTATTACCAAGACAATTTAAACACATTTTTCCTACAAGACAATTTGGAAAAAAATATAGGATTTACAATGTATGAGATAGTATAGGGAAAATAATGTTGTTTCCCCTATAATTGAAATCAAAACTCTATGGAAAACATTAAAAGTTATACTTGACCCTTATATAGCACATAGAGAATAAGTTAACCAAAAAAATATATCTTACCTATAGTTTACAATTTTAGTTCCTAAAGACGTTGCTTAAGGAGCACCCTACTGATGACAACTCTATGCTATCAATGTTAACAAAACATCGGTAGCATATATTTGTCGTCGATAGGGAATCACTTAAGTGACACCTTTTGGAAGTAAAATAGGGAACTCAAGCTATTTAGGGGTGCTAGAGAGAGAGAGAGGGTGTTAGGAGGTTGGGGTAGGGGGAGTTGTAGAGTGATAAAGAGAGGGGGGGTATGAGAGATATATAGAGAGGGGGTTTAGAAGAGGTAGAGAGAGAGGGGGGGGCATTACAAGGTTATAGGTAGAGAGGGGAAAGGTTGTTAGGTGTTTTAAGTTTATGGTTTTATTTAAATTTCAGTATTTTTCTAGTCAATACAAATGGAAAAAATGCTGAGAGGATATTCAAACATCTAGAAGGGGAAGGTAGATCTCAAATTATGATGCCACTTATGTTCCCACTGATATATTGGCGATCCTTTTGTTTTGGATTTGAAATAGCAGCAATGCAATCCAAGGACGAGTGACCAAAAGATGAAAGGAGATCCAGACACCTAGAGGGTCCAAGTGAGTACCAAGTTATGACTCCATCCATGCAAATGGAAAGGATTCAACTTGTGTTATGTCCATGTTATGTTGGAGGGCCCTAGTACTTGTCAAGATAGTTCCTTTAAAAAAAAAACAGAAATCGGGAAAGTTTGTATTAAAATGTTGAGCACAACAATCCTTTACATACATGTTTGTCCAAAATAAAAGGGAATAACAAGCTACACAAGTTTTCCACGATTTCCCCTATAGAACTACCAACAATTTGCAGATTTTCTATGAAATTTCCTATTGTTCTTTTACCAAAATCCATCCTATGAGTGCTATAGACTCTTATAAACTGTTTACATATTAGAGTACAAAAAAATATATTAACGAAAGTAAAAATAAATAGAAACTAAAACATCAAGCATGTCCGAACGAAACAAAGAGTGTCTGGTTGACTGATCTGGCGTCAAAGGGATGCATTCCTTCTGAGTTCTGGACATAGATCCCCTAAAGTAGCTACAAGATACACTGCACATACTTCCTAATATCATTAGTGGACGCCATATGATCCCGCATATTCCTATCAATGTCATCGATCCTTGACTCAATGTAGACCAATCTGTGGCTGTTTTATATTGCTTCCTCCGTTAAATATCTTATCTTATGCAAGGGGGATCCCATTCCTTCCTACACCATCTTGAGCATAGTTTTGAAATCTTCCAGGTTTACTCTAAAATTTGCAAAGAATTCCCTCTAGGAATCCATGGGCACGATGCTGGATGCCGCAACACACTCCTGCGAAAACTCTTCTTCAACACTCATA
The DNA here is from genome assembly GCA_027924585.1 of Larix kaempferi. Taxonomy (NCBI): domain Eukaryota; kingdom Viridiplantae; phylum Streptophyta; class Pinopsida; order Pinales; family Pinaceae; genus Larix; species Larix kaempferi. The sequence goes on along the minus strand of BSBM01000050.1, from coordinate 15,102,675 downwards.
GACCAAAAGCAACTCAGATCCTTCCGCAACGAGGAGACATACAACCTTTGGTTTAGATTGTAGCATATGTTCTCCACCGCTTGACAAACATCTATACTGCGAGCCATGTGACGAGAATTCACCTTATTCCAAGTTTCACTTGTGTGAAGGGAATGCGATTTAATGTGGAAGAGACTGTCTCCTTCGACTTGAAATCCATCATCAATGTACCTATCGCCATATCCCCTATCCTTATTTACTCCTTGCCACGTAGTCAAAGCACTAGCAAAGCTCATAGCTGGCTCATCCTTCTCATGAGTTCTGTTTGTTAGCATATTTGGGTTTGGGTGAGGGACCGCTTGGGGACATCACCCCCCCTATCTATAAGAAACTTGAGAGAGGCCTTAGGGATTCCCTTGTCTATGACGATGTGAGTTATCAAGGTATCTAACATCGTTCCGGGGGATGATCATCAACCACTATCATTCCTTGGTCTAGATGAGCTCCAATGTTGGCTAGTCGATCAACATCCGCATTATTTTCTCACCTTATGTGGTAAAAATCAACCTGCTTACTATGCATGAGGTTTGCAATGCGCTTTTGGATTCTATTGTACATTGTAGGGTCCTCTTTGAGGATCTTCCTCATTTTTTGAATAACTATTCTAGAGTCTCCGAGGACTAGAAATGTTAAGATAATTAATACTCCATCCTTGTCCTATTTAGCATTATTTATCTTTTCCTAGTAGTTGATGATGTTATTCCCCCCTAGTGCTGTGCAAATGTCATATAGGACCCATTAGCCACCTAATGCACCCTGCATGCATGATTTTAGGCCCATAAGAGTCACTTCCCTACATTTTAGGAGATAACTTTGTGTTCTAGTTCAGTGCACCTAAGTTCCTGAACTCTAGTGGGGGTTTGAGCTTCGATCACCACTGATTGTGATCTAGTGTGCCCTTTTATTTATTCATTTGCATGACAAACTCACAATTGCACCCTCCTTGGTTAATTAACTGAAAATAGCTTCACTTAACTGAGTTTTTGGTTGAGTTGAGTTGAGTTTGGGACTTCCAGAGCACTCCAGTGGTGACAATTCCTATGCTATACTGACATGGATTTGAATTATCCTAGGATAATCAAATTCTCTCCATTGTGACATATATGTTGACTATACTGATTAATGGATCATAACACACATTTCTGTTTCCATCTGAGTTCTAATGCATGATTAATTTTACTGCTCATTTCACTATAATTCATCTTTTTTGCTCATTCTTTTCATCGTGAGGTATTCTCAGCTCTATGATACAATGTTTTCTAGAATTTCACATGGTATCAGAGCTCAGAGAGTGAAGGTTGATAAAATGCTTTCAATAGTGCACTAGAAGCCTCTGGATTTCCACATCAAATCCTGGTGCCATTTCATTGAATTCATTGGACAAATGCTTTGAGGTCTATCGAGGTGCAAAGAATCCAGATAAAATTTACGATTGTCCTAAAACAGTGCTCAGTAGAAGTTTATCTCCAAATTTGAGAGTTTTTTGCAGGATTTTGATGGTTTTTCAGTGTAGCAATAGCAACAGTTTTAGTTTGTATTTGCTCCAGCAGTTTCACATGGAGAATTCGAATTTTCCTTTGTCTCCAAACACCCTTCAATTATCTTGATTGGAGGGATTATATGTAGATGTTATTGCGCAACAAGAGTGTACAGGGTCACAATGGGAAAAGAGGTCAAACCTCAGGAAAATGTTGAGAAGGACAAGTACCTCAACATATTATATGAAGTGTTTGGTTTCATGTGTATTCATATTTCCAGAGATTTTCTTTTCCACCTTGATGGATTGAAGACTCCAATAGAGGTTTGGTTGAAGCTTGAGACTCTCTTCGGCAAGCAAGATGAGCTGAGAGGCCATATTCCTGAGAATGAATTAATTTCTCTTCATTCCAGCAGTTTCGAAACCATACAACAGTTATTTTCTAAATTCAAATCCTTGGTTATGCAGTGAAAACAATCTGGCAATGAGAAGAGGGATGAGCAGTTGGTGCTATCCATCCTAAGCAAGATTGGTCCAAAATTTTCAATATTTGTTTCTACCTTCCATTTTGGGAGATTGTCAATCCCCAACTAGAAAATTCCTTCCTTGGATGCATTCACTAAATCTCTCATCAAAGAATAAGACAAATTGATTCAGATGGGCGCCTTGAAGGCCTCCAAAAATCAATCTCTTATGGTTGGGAAGTCAAAAAGTGTGAATACTAAAGGAAAGTAGAAGGGAAGGGACAAGAATCAAGTTGAATCCAAACCATATGAGAGGCCTAATCCATCAGAAGGAGCCTCTATCTCCAAAAAGGATAAGAAAAAGGGGTTTGAGAAGACTAAGTGTTTCTATTGCAGGAAAGGAAACCATCTAGGGAGATCTTGCATGAAGAAGAAGATAGATCAAATGACCAAAATTCTTAAACATCACAAAATTTACCTCCCAGAAGGTGCATGGGAGATTGATTTTGGAAGTGAGACAGATGATCATGAGAGATGCCATGCACTAAAGGCTGGATTCTCACAATCACAATCCTTCCTCATAGATTCTGGAGCCTCCAACCACATGGTTTCCTCCATAGATTCATTTTATTCTCCAGATATCAATGATGGTCCTAGTAGTCACATGGGAGATAATTCAAATATCTCTGCTGAAGGGAAGGGCACAATACAAGTGGAGCATGGGAAGTTCAAAATTTTTCTGTATGTGCCTTCTTTGATAGCAAACTTGTTATATGTTTATCAAATGACACACACAGGTTCACTGAAGAAAGTTATTTTTGGACCTGACATAGTTGATATTGCATAGATCTCATCTGGGAAGCTAATAGTGAAAGGTGTTAATTTTGAGCATTAACTCAATATACTCTAGGATATTTACTGAGAGAATAACATGCACAGCATATCAAGCATATCAATCACACCAAGCAATCATATGAGACAATAGACACACAGAGTTTCATTGGGGAAAACCATAAAGGTGAAAAACCCCAAAACTTCCTCAGAGATAGAAAGAGCAATGATACAACCCAAGTACAAGAGATAGTCCTCCTAGCAGCTACTCCTCCTTCCTCACTTGTGCGCCACTTTCCGATGAGTGTAGAAGTGAATAATGAGATGATCAAATAGAGTGCCTCCCGCACTCTATTTATACATGACTTGACCTGCCTAATAAACTAGTAGGGCCAACTTGTCTAACTTAGTCTAATAACCCATGGTAATGCTAATTAGGGCCGACCCCACACTTGGTGGTCTAATAACCCATCACATGCAAGTTGTGACACTTGTGACACTTGTTAATACAAATGTCGACACTTCCGTATAGAGGAATAATAACATCTCTATAGGAGTACAATATACATAGGTGAAATACATTCCAAAGTTACAATTACATCAACACTCCCTCTTAACTAGGAAGGTATTTCTCAACATAGATCTGCTAGCACAAGTCTTCTTCTCTGGATCATCGTCATTGGATCATCGTCATCAAATAATCGTCATCATAACGGTTGCTGCTATCTCAATCAATCTATGAACTACTCATCATAGGAAGTTCTACAGAGCCAACCCTTTTTCATGCTGTATGTAGGCCCACCACCTGTAGGTCTTCATCATCACTAGTCATACTGTTGATCCTCGGGACTTATTACGTGCATCAAAAAAACCTAGCAAGAGCATCTTAGGATTGATTACGTGCCCAACACAACCTACAAGATCTCCAAGGGAGATATTACATGCGACCAAGCAAAACCTAGCAAGAGCATTTGACAGATCTCCCAGGGAGATATTATATGCCATAGGAAAAACCTATCAAGAGTATCTACAAACCTCCCAGGGAGAAATTATATGCAACCGACAAAACCTAGCAAGAGCATCCCAGGACTGATTACGTGCCCAGCACAACCTACAAGATCTCCCAGGGAGCTATTATATGCCACAGACAAAACCTAGCAAGAGAATTTACCAGATCTCCCAGGGAGCTATTATATGCCATCGACAAAACCTAGCAAGAGTATCTGTAAATATACCAGGGCATTATTATATGTCCCTCTAAGCAAAACCTAGCAAGAGCATTTTCCAAACCTCCCAGGGAGTGCCATCGGCAAAACCTAGCAAGAGTGTTTGCAAATCTCCCAGGGTGCTATTATATGTTTATATGCACAACCTGTCCATGACTACAGAGTATCAACCTGATCCTCACCATACATCATCCTGATGTACATCACATGATCATCCTGATCATCATCATAGCATCATCCCGATGCATACAATGTATCCACCTGATACATATCATCATACATGATCCACCTGATCATACAATGTATCCACCTGATACATATACAAATACATGATCCAACTGATGATACAATGTATCCACCTGATACCTATACAAATACATGATCTAACTGATCATACAATGTATCCACCTGATACATATACAAATACATTATCCAACTGATCATATCAAGCATCCAACATGATGCATAGAGCAGTAACTGGAGCATTGTCTTGATGCTCATCATCTAACTCTTACATCCACAACCATGGGAAGGATCCTTCTCTCGCCATGCTTGGAATGGCCCCTACAAATGTGTCCATCAATTATTCCTTGAAGTGTCATCAATATGAAGAACACCAAGACTCTCTTAGAAGTACTCAAACTTCACCCTGGCTAATGGTTTCGTCAACACATCCGCAACCTGCTCATCCGTCGCAACATACAGGAGCTTTACTACTCCTATCTGCACCATATCCCTGATATAGTGATATTTGATCTCAATGTGCTTTGACCTATCACTGAACACTGGATTCTCAGATAACTTCCCACAACTCTGGTTATCACAAAAGATACCAGTAGCCTCCAGTGGGATATCAAATAACTCAGACAGTAGCTTCTGGAGCCATACTGCCTCACAACTAGCCGAACAAGCTGTAACATACTCTGCTTCGGCTGTACTCAGTGCTACGCAAAACCACTTCATGCTAAACCAAGAGATCACACCTGATCCCATATTGAAGCAGCACCCAGAAGTGCTCTTCCTATCTGTAGCACTGCCTTCCCAGTCCGAATCAACATAACCCTGTAGATTAAAATTTTGATTCGCATAATACTTGAGTCCATAATCAATTGTACCCTTCAGGTACCTCAGAATATGCTTTACAGCAACCAGGTGAATATCTGGTCTCGTGTTAGTCAAGTACATCAAGGACCCAATCATCTGACGATACACCGTGACATCAACCGGCTTAGATGAAGCATCACACAGACGCTTTAGGTTTGATGCCATAGGTGTGGCCATGGCCTTGTAGTCCATCATCCTAAACCTCTTCAGGATCTCTACTGCATACCTCCCTTGTCCAAGGAAGATTCCATCTACACTCTGCCACACCTCCATGCCTATAAAATAGTGCATCATCCCCAAGTCCTTCATCTCGAACTCGGCAGCAAGCTTCCTCTTGGTATCGAAAATCAATCTATCCTTACCAGTAACAAATAGGTCATCCACATACAGAAGTAGTATCACATGATTTCCTTCCTCAACCTTGTAGTAAAGGTTGGAATCTTCTTTACTCTTGGTAAAGCCCAAACTAGATAGAAAGATGTCTATCCTACCATACCAAGTCCTAGGAGCTTGCTTCAATCCATACAAGGCTTTCTTCAACCTGCACACATATGACCCCCTGTCATGCGTCTCAAAACCAAGTGGCTTCTCCACATACACTTCCTCCTCGACTACACCATTCAAGAAAGCTGTCTTGACATCCATCTGGTGTATCTTCCATTTCATCACTGCAGCTAGGGCAAGTACTGATCTGATGGAAGTGTACCTGGCTACAGGAGAAAAAGTTTCTTCATAATCTATTCCCTCTTTCTGAGAGAATCCACGAGCTGCAAATATTGCTTTGTACTTTTCTATGCTGCCATCTGTAGCATGCTTGATCTTGTAGATCCACTTGGAAGTCACAACAGACTTCCCATCAGGTCTTGGGACTACATCCCAAACATCATTCTTCATGATCAATTGGTATTCCTCGACCATGGCATCCTTCCATTCTTTCTTTTCCGTTTCTTCTTCGTAATTGGAAGGTTCTTTGTTCATAATATCACAGAGTAGGGCAACATAATTGGTATGTGATCTAGTCCTCTTCCTTTCTTTTTGTTCTTCTTCTAGAATGCCATATCTTTCTCCATCTTGAATGAGCTCTCTATCCCATGCAGGTTTCCTCTTGTGAGAGTTCTTCTCATGAGGTGGATCTACAGGTTCTTGTGGATCTTCAACTTCATGATCTGCTTCTGGAATTGATTAAGTCATGATGGTGTCTTGGAATCTGTTTTCCTTTGGTTCTTCATGATCTTCAATAGTTGCCTTCTTTGATTTGATGTATGCTGAGTCCTCATCAAATGTTACATCCCTACTGACATCAATCTTCTTGAACCTAGGAAAGTATATTATGTAAGCCTTCGAGCTTTCACTGTACCCCACAAAGATGCCCTTCTTTCCTGAAGGATCTAGCTTTGTCCTCTTTTCCTTTGGAACATGAGTGTATACTGGACAACCAAATATTCTGAGATGGCTTACTTTAGGTTTCTTATCAGAGAATACCTATTCTGGTGTCTTGTTGTCCAATATCTTGTGAGGTGTTCTGTTCTGCACATATATAGCTTTCCTAGCTGCTTCTGCCCATAGATGCATAGGTAGATCCTGGTCATGCATCATTGCCCATGCTGCTTCCATGATTGTTCTATTCTTTCTTTCTGCAACCCCATTCTGTTGTGGATTGTAGGGAGCAGTCAACTCCCTCTTAATCCTTTAATCACTGCATAATTTCTTGAAATCACCTGAAGTGAATTCTCCACCATTGTCGGATCTGAATGTCTTGATCTTCTTATCAGTTTGATTTTCCATCAAGGATTTGAATTCCTTGAACTTATCAAACACTTCATCTTTGTTCTTTAAGAAATAAACCCAAGTCTTCCTAGAGAAATCATCAATGAAAGAGTCATAGTATACATACCCACTCAGAGAACTTGATGACATCAGACCGCATACATTGGAGTGGATAATTTCCAAGATCCCTTTAGCTTTGCTTTCACTGCTAGGAAATGCTTTCTTAATGTTCTTTCCTTTTGCACATCCTTTGAAAACACCTTCATGCTTTGTCTTGATTTCAGGAAGACCCTGTACAACTTTACTTGCAATTGGTAGTGCCCTATACTGCACACGTGCAATCCTTCTATGCCAACGTTCACTTGGCTCCATGGATTCATGTACCATGGCATGTTCAGGTTGTCCCTTCAATTTGTATAATCCTCCCTCTTGCTCTCCAATCACTACTGCATCATCTATAGTTTTACCCTTTGGCCACATCAGGACTTGGCCATCTACAAATGCAACCCTCATGCCTTTTGCATCCAATGCAGATATGGAGATTAGGTTCTTCTTGAGCCCAGATACATATAGAACATATTTCATCTTCAAAGACTTCCCAGAGTCTAGGTTGTAGGAGGCTTCACCACTTCCCTTCATAGGATATTGATAGTCATCCCCAAGTTTCACTTTATGGGGTGACTCATGTTCAGATAAATTTACAAAGGATTCTTTAAACCCAATCATGTGTTTGGAAGCCCCACTATCAATAAGCCAATCATTTCATGCATGAGAGATAATACCCATGAGAGCAAAGATTAGAACATATTCATCTTCACTTGATGAGTCATCACTTTCTGCTCTAGCCTTCTTCTTGGGAGGTTCATCATCCTCAGCAGCATGAGCATGATATCTTTTCTTGTTTCCCTTCTTCTTATTGATATTGGAATCTCTTTTGTTCTTTGGACAATATCGGGCAAAGTGTCCCTTCTCATTACATGTGAAGCATCTACCATGGGAGGTATTCTTAGAGTTCTCCCTATGTGTATGGTGAGAATATTTCCTATGAGATTTCTCCTTCTTGAATTTTCCTTTCTTGGCATGTGCTGTGAGAGCTTGATCTTCATTCCCCATCTTTTCTTCTCGAGCCACAAGCCTAGCTTCTTCTTGAGAGCATTCTTCCCACAACCTACTGAAGGAGATCAGTTTTCTTCTTGCACAGATTCTTTGGATGAAGGATTCCCATGACCTAGGTAGGCCATTCAATGTGGTCATGACAACTTCACCATTTTCCACTACTTCATCCACAGCTTCAAGTTGTTCCTTGATATGAGAGACCTTCGAAAAATAAGATTGAATGGTCTCTCCATTCTAAAGCTTTACCCCTTTCAATTGGTTCCGCAGAGTCATATTCCGATTTATGTTCTTCCCTTCAAATAGCTTGGTCAGGGAATCAAACATCTCCTTGGGTGTCTTTAGAGATGACACATGTGGTATGAGATGATCCTTTATGGAATCATCAATAATTCTCTTTTCCTTGACCAAGGTCTTCTTATGTAAGGCCTTAGCCTCTTCTCCCACTGGAACAGGGATCTCTTCACTTATGTAAGTGTCCAATTCATTTTCTTCCAGGATTAACCCAATCCTATACTTCCATGCTCGGAAGTTATCAGCCCCTTCAAGGTTATCCTCAAGCTTGGTGTGGCGAGACATCTTAAAGAGTACTTCAAATGGAAATAGAAAAGATTTAGGTCTTACCACTTGATTTGCAGAAATCTGGATCTCGTGCTGGATTAGGGTTTGTTAGAGAAACCCTAAAAATTCAAAGTGTGAATTTCAAACTTCTAAAAGGATAGAAAGATATGCCTTGATGAGCTGATCAGCCTGGTATATTCAGAATTTGAAATCTGTAAAGTTTCACCCTTCAGAAATTCCTTTTAGTCTCCCAGATTCACTACGGAGGACCCTGAATTAGGGTTTGAGTTTCTCGGAGCTTCACCCAACCAAAAAGTTTGATCCAAAGCTCTAAACTTTGAGTTTTCCAAGGCAATTCCAGCTATGTCCTTAGAATTCAGAAATTCCTATTTTTGTGGAAACCCTAATTTTTAGGGCCAAAAATGAAAGTGCCTAGAATTGAATTCTGATTGGATAGAAAGATGCGCCTTGCTGAGGAGAGTCAAAATACCCTACTGCCTTTCAATATCTGTGGATGGAAACCCAATACACAAGAATCCCTATCTTCCGCAACTGCACATTGTCTTCTTCTCAGGTTAGCTCTAATGCCATGTTAATTTTGAGCATTAATTCAATATACTCTAGGATCTTTACTAAGAGAATAACATGTACATCATATCAATCACACCAAGCAATCATATGAGACAATAGACACATAGAGTTTCACTGGGGAAAACCATAAAGGTGAAAAACCCCACAACTTCCTCAGAGATAGAAAGAGCAATGATACAACCCAAGTACAAGAGATAGTCCTCCTAGCAACTACTCCTCCTTCCTCACTTGTGCGCCACTTTCCGATGAGTGTAGAAGTGAATAATGAGATGATCAAATAGAGTGCCTCCCGCACTCTATTTATACATGACCTGACCTGCCTAATAAACTAGCAGGGCCGACTTGTCTAACTCAGTCTAATAACCCATGGTAATACTAATCAGGGTCGACCCCACACTTGGTGGTCTAATAACCCATCACATGCAAGTTGTGACACTTGTTAATACAAATGTCGACACTTCCATATAGAGGAATAATAACATCTCTATAGGAGTACAATATACATAGGTGAAATACGTTCCGAAGTTACAATTACATCAATAAAAGGTATTACAAACCATGCCTCCAAGGCATATGAATTCTATCGCTTTTTTCCATACTCTCTTCCTACTCCATTTGCATCTGATGAAGATCAGAATGATGTCTTTTATGATGATCCAGTTTTAGATTCCAAAGATGAGGACCAGGATCTTGATGTTGAGTATGAAGTTCAAGTAGATCTAGATCTAGATCCAACCGCTGGTCCCAATCCATGGCCAAGGACAATATGGGCTCACAAATTCCTTGAAGCTGCTGGGAACATATCTAGGGGGATATCCATCTAACCATATAATAACTAAATCTCAATATCGAGATGAAAACCTTGAACTATGCCATACAGATCCACTTCTCTGAGAGAGGTGCTACATGATGGCGAGGTATGATCCATAATCCTTCAACGAGACTTCCCATGATGGATATACAACCAAGTACAAAGCTCGGTTGGTTGACAAAAGGTACTCAAATTTTCATGGTTTGGACTACAATGAGTCATTCACCCTAGTAGCAAGAATGGATTCTAAAAGACTTGTTTTGGAAAATGCAGCTTCGAAACAATGGGAGGTACATTAGAGGAGAAGATCTAGATCCAGATCCAGATCCAACACCTGCATTACTATCCGACATAGGATCATATTTCCTACATTTTTACAAATTCTTTCACTCATAAGATATTTTCCTTCTCTACTTGGTGTGAAGGCTGTTTGAGTTTCCTGCTGTTCATTTTTGAGGGGAGGTATTTTTCCCATGAGGTTCTCCCCATTTCCTTAGTTTCATGAACTATTATTTTTTATCATTTATTTGATTGTATGGGTGACCTTTGGTCTCAGTAACCAGGGCCCATGATGTCCAATTTTGGATTAAGGGGGGGTGTTAGGATAATTAATACTCCATCCTGGTCCTACTTAGCATTATTTACCTTTTCCTAGTAGTTGACGATGTTATTTCCCCCCTAGTGGTGTGAATATGTCATATAGGACCCATTATTTACCTAATGCACCCTATATGCATGATTTTAGGCCCAACAGAGCCAGTTCCCCACATTTTAGGAGATAAATTTGTGTTCTAGTTCAGTCCACCTGAGTTCCTGGACTCTAGTGGGGGTTTGAGATCCAATCACCACTGATTGTGATCTAATGTTCCCTTTTCTGATTGATTTGCATGAAAAACTCACAATTGTGCCCTCCTTGGTATGTTAACTGACAATAGCTTCAGTTAATTGAATTTTTGGTTGAGTTGAGTTGAGTTTGGGACTTTTGGAGCACTCCAGTGGTGACAATTCCTATGCTAGACTGACATGGATTTGAATTATCCTAGGATAATCAAATTATATCCATTGTAACATATTTGTTGACTATATTGATTAATGGATCATAACACACATTTATATTTCCATCTGAGTTCCAATGCATGATTAATTTTACTGCTCATTTCAATGCAATTTTCACTGTAATTCATCTTTTCTACTCATTCTTTTCGCTGTGAGGTATTATTAGCTCTATGATCTGTCGTGTTTTATAATTTCAAAAGGAAGTCACTAAGGTTGGTCTTGATTTCTATCTCAATCCCTTTCAAAAGCACCATCCATTATTCTTGGTTATTAGTTTTCTCACCTATCCCCCAAGCATAGGATTTCAAGATTTTCCCATCAGGGTCCATAAGGACCCCTCTCAATCCTTCCACCCCTGGATTTCATTTAGGGGCACCAGCAAAAAATAAGATGTGCTTCTGCTATGAGATTTTCTAGCCCTTGAATTCTTTCTTGTCCTTGTGAATTTCCCAAGGGAGAAGGATCTTCTTTCCGATGATGTTGGACTAAAGAGAGCTTGATGGAAAGAGGGATTCTATCCATTTAAAGTCAGAAGGTGAGAGAAGATCCCTAAGGTGGAGTAGAAGAGAGTGGGGATGCAAAGCTTCGGCTAGGAGGTTCAAATTTTTGGTGGCCACTCTCGTGGGGGAGGATTTTTCCCCTTCAAAGATTGCCCTATTCTGGGCAATACAAGCTTGCCAATATAGATTTCTGGGCAGACCTATAAAAACATTCAACATAAATGGTTTTTCTCTAGAGATTCTGGCTAACAGTCCACCCACCTGTTATAGAACTTAGTGGTGTGAGGAGGAAGGAGGATGGGTCTGCTTAGGTACTTGGTAACAAATTCCCATACTTTGTGTGTGAAATCACACTCGATGAAGAGATGCTGGATTGTTTCCTCAACATTTTTACATAGAGCACACCACAAAGGTCTTGCAATGTTCCCTTTTTTGAGATTTTCAGTTGTTAGGACTTGTCCATGATAATAATAACCAATTGAAGGACTTTATATTGGGAAGCCTTTCATAATTCCATAAGTTTTTCCAAATTCTTGAGGGGGGTTCCTGATGCAGGGTAGCAATGAGAGACTTGTATCCTTCTTTGACCGTGTATAGTCCAGTATCTTCCCATCCTCTACTGTCTCGATGTATTTTATGGGCTGGGGCCTTTCCTTAAAGGTTTCTTAGTATAATGATATAATCCTGCTCAAGGTGGGCTGGAACCTCAAGAGATTCCCAACCTTTCCAAAATCCATCCTCCCTCCAGGATGAGATATTGTACAAGAAGTTGAATCCATTCAGTATCATCCACCTTTTGAGATCCTGGAGATCCATGAATGATTCAAGAGGGGGGTCTCCTTGTATGCTATCATTCCACATCCATATGTGTTTTTCGTTTCTTGGGATCCAATATAATTTGTGTAATGATTCTCAAGGGCATAATTTCCTTTCATTTTCGAAATGCATAAGAGTGTTAATACAAGCTCAAATGGTGGGATTTAAATGTATAACTAAGGAGAATATAAGAATCATGTAACCATAGGAGCATATAAACAACATAAAAGCATTTTACAATAGCATATAACAAGTTTACAACATTATATTAACAATTTGAAATCACAAGAAAAATACCTTGATATAAGAATCGTGATGAAGTCCAAACTAAAGCAAGCTTCCATATTCATATTGGGATACTTCTATCTTCATTGCCCAAATCGAAACCGCGATTTTACCTCCCAACCAACTAGGGGTCTATCCAACTCCCTAGCCCCAGGAAGCCATCCAAATGGTCCCATCCAAATGGCCTCCCGGCCCTCCGTGCCTGAGACCCCCATAGAACAAAACAGTGATGCCCTAGTAGGCTATGTATCAAATATTCCAAGAGTTCTCAAACTCTTCCAACTCTTCCAAACTCCTCATGCCCCAAAATATCAAAAATTCTCCTTCCTAGAATACTCTCACCAAAACAATCTTCAAGATAAAAGAACCTCTCTCCTTCCACTCCCAAGTCTCCTATTTATATAAAAAATACTCCTCCTCCTCCTCATCCATCCATAAATTCCAATAAATAATAATCAACAATCAATAAATTCATTTTCTCCCCCAACAAATAGAATTTTGATTTAAATAATTAAAATATTAATAAACATGGTTGCAAAGTCTCACTTGTCATGCTTCCATCTTAAATGCAACTATGACAACTTTTTTTCTAAAATTTTTTGCAAATCATATCTATACATTTATTTATATTATCCTCTCATTCATAAGTCAAATAAGATATTTTCATATACTATATTATACTATGACATATTTTAAATTATATGTATATAACTAGCATTTGCCCCTTGAGGGGCAAAAATGAACGCTGGTAGGAAAAGAGGAAAGTTAGAAGGAACAAAAGCATAGGCACAAGCAGCGAAGGATATTGGTAGGAAAAGAGCCAAGTTTGTAACAATCTCAGATTACAAAGACATAGGCACTCAACCCATAACAAAAAATAATGTTAAGTTCATCAACACAGTGAGCCAACTACAATTACTTTTCTCACAATATCTGTGGTAGTAATCGCAACACTATAGATTACTATTATATCTGGAATATATAAGCAATTTGAAAAAATATTTCTGCAATAATATCAATGAAAACAATGATTATAATAGCTCCTAAACTGGAGACTACTTGTGAACAAAAGTCTGCTTTCATGCCATGTGCTGTAGCAATAAATTTAGGAAAAAAAAGAGAGGAAGAGAATGGGTTTTCGTGGAATTCCTTCAAATTTAGAGTTGGAACCTTTGAGATTTTTAAGTATATCACTTTTGTTGACTCCATAAATGATCAATAGGGCTCAATTTTGCTTATAAATAAATTCATGTCTAAACATTAAAAATAAGAAATTCAAATATGGTTATGTTTATGTTGGAGAAATAGAGTTAAAAGAGTAAGGAATACAATGCTCCCAATGAGTCTATTTCGGTTTTTTTTCTCACCATGGTTCGTTTTCTTTCAAATTGAACATTCACAATGGAAAATAATGTTCAACTCGTCAAAGATTGATATAGAGTTTAAATGGAAGTTAAAAGGACCATTGTAAGGAGAAGAAAAGAGTGGATATTATTTTGTTTCTGGTATGTTTAGCCATTGCACTTAAAATTGTAAATATTTTTGGAATTGGAATATTTATGATAATATATATTTTTTGAGAATATTTGTTTTTGTTTTTTATATTATTCTACTTAACCAAAATTTGTAAATATTTTTGAAATTGGAATATTTATGATAATAAATATTTTTTGAGAATATTTGTTTTTGTTTTTTATATTATTCTACTTAACCAAAATTTGTTGTACTAAAAAGTTAAGTTGGATGAAACCACATATTTGTGGTGATGATAATTTTATTGCAAGGATATGGCAGAGATGACTAGTGACCAATAACAAATTAATTACAAGTTATTATTTTTTTTATCAGAAGTTGATTTAAAACAAATCAATTATTTTATTTTTTAATTTGTTCAAATTTTTGAAAATTTGGAAAGAGTTAAAACTTTTTATGAAAATTTTGACTTTGTAATTTTGTTTATAAAGTTTTAAGTAAAATTAAAATTAAAATTGGAAAATAAAATATTATTTTAATTGAAAATGATAAAATTATGAAAGGTATTTACTTTAAATTTTTTATTTGTTTGTTAAGTTAATTGATTTTAGAAGATCAAAATAAATATCATTTTAGTTGAAAATAATAAAATTATAAGAGATATTTAATGTTAGTCTGGTCATTTGTTTGTTAAGTTCTGGAGAAAAACACAACAAAATATAAAGGATAAATCTATATTTTTTATAGATCAGTTATGGTTATGCTTACTTACCATTTTCTATTTATGTTTGTTAAGTTATGGGGAAAAACACAACAAAATATAAAAGATAAATCTATATTTTTTATAGATCAGTTATGGTTATGCTTACTTACCATTTTCTATTTATTTTATTGATCTTATTGGATACCGGATTTAATATTCTAACATTTAAATTAAAAAAGTCAATAATTGAAGAAAAATATGGAGAATGTCCATCGATTGACATAATGGATGATAGAACTGTTTGACCTGCATTTATCATAGTTATCATAGGGTAATACATAGCTCCATTATAAAAACCTGCAACTGACAGGAATTAAAAAAACTGCACATTTTGGTAGCGAAATTGTTGACGTCTCCAGTATAATGGTTGCCATCAAAGAAATTTGATGAATTGATAATAATAAATAAAATGTAAAAAAGTCATAGCTTATAAAAAATATAGCTTATTTATGTTTAACTTTGAACCTAGTTTGTATAACAATATCGATATTGTGCTGTTTTGTTAGACAACCAGTATATTATTGTGCATAAATGATGGACTGAGATATTAAATATACCTTGAAATTTTTCTGTCTATTCATTAAATACAGCTATCAGCTTGTTATGCGATTGTTTGCCATACAGTTTGGCTATTTTATCCAGGAGTTGCAAATGGGCTGCATTTTGCCAACAATTGGTGATCGCAATAGAGGTTGTAATTGTATTGTAAATACATGGTGGAGGGAACAATTGTTCCAAGTATTGAATAAATATTAGTAAGACTATTTTTTAAAACAATAAATTATTAAAAGTATCCTCCGCAATTGTTTTAATGTATGCTGCTGAGATACTTTTATACAGTCAAAACCAAATCGAAATATATATCAAAACGACTACAAGTGGCTCGCATGCGATAATGCATAAATTACTATCAATTTATAGTTTTTTTTAATTAAAATAATTTAAACATTAACATTCAAGGCATTCTGAAAAATGTATTATATTGTATACCACCCGGCAGCATTCCATGAAAGTGACGCAACCTGGTAAATATAAACCGAGCAACGCGTAAGTATATGTGATTTAGAGGTTTAACCCAGTAACGGGTAATGCGATTTAACAGTTTATGTTTATCTATTTCGGACTACATCGGCTCACCCTTCATTTTTTGTTTATCTCCATGTGATCAAGGATAAACCACTTTTGAATCGAACTCCATGTGATCAGGGATAAAACAACAACAGTCGAATCAAATATTTACAAGCGAAGGCAGAGGTAGCTGGAGCAAGCGAAGCTCAGAAAAATGACTTAGTACACAGAAGAAAGTCCATTGAGATGCCCACAAACTGCAAGATACATGTAATCATCCCGACAAATCTATAGAAGTGGAATAAGCAATATCCATTAACACCTCTCAGACATTGTCACCTGCTCTAGTGCCATTGAATTTGCGAGCGATGCCCCATAAGATACCACAGCTTTAAGTCGCCGAGATGCATTCTCCCTGATTTTGAACAATATTTAGCTGTGGTTTTTGTGAAGAAATATACACCATAAACATTCCACTTGCCAAGCACTTATATTTCTATTTGTTATATTCTCTACTCTGCTCTGGGGATTAACTTTCGCAGACAAGGAAGGACGTTGCTGCAATTGTTGGGGTTTTGTTCTTATACAGACAAGCATGGCTGCTGCAAAAAGAGAAGGTTTGTTGTGCTTCATCCCTAAAGACTTAAAATACCTCTTCTTTTCTGTCTAACTTGGTTGGTAACTTACTTGTCTAAATCAGAACTAGTTTTTGCAGCAATAGTTACTAACCAGAGGGTTTCAAAAGCCAAAACAATAGGAGAGTTCTCGGAGATATCGATAACATTATGCGGATGCTGGTGGTAGATGCAATGTCACCAAGGCGTCAATTGGTACGTTGCTCTTTAAACTCTGAAACCCTAACCTAAGAAAATGAATACCTTCGGAAAACAAATACAATGACCAAGCCTCAGAAGAGGGATTATCCCATGGGGGCGATGGTACTACGGATTCGTAGATGTATCAAGAAGGCCCATAGCGATGGTACTAGACAACTTTTGATGAGCATTTATCCCGTATACTCTATGGTGAGAATTGCGAAGAGCCGTCTAGAGGAGGAGGACGTTAATCAATTAGAAATAGAAATGCACAAATATAGGTATGGTTTTTTGAAGAGAATTAGTATTGCTCAGAGTTGAAAAGACTTAGAAATATGGAATACATAGATCAAATGAGCTTATTTTTACTATAAATTTGCAGACTTGGCAATGAAAGGGCGTTTCACCGTCAAGTTCTTGTCATCTTCTTTCCTTTTCCATGGAGATTACTTTTTGAGGCGGTTGCGTTGGATTTTGCTGCAGAGGCATATATTCATTTCTTAGCATAGTTGCATATATTGTTGCAATATGCATTATAATTGATAACCATGTATGCAATTAGTTGAGAGAGAAGTTGAAAATGGCAGATAGTTTGTTTGTAATTCCTTTCTTTCAATCCTGTGTAGGTATGCAAAGAAGTACAACTCAATTGATGATTGGGTGCAATGAATAGCAGACATTACCTCAATTTTTATGAGCTTTCCATTGCTCCTCCATGTGAACCCAACAGCCAAAGCTGTGCTGGTCCCCTTGCTAAGCTTCGCTTGGGTCGTGCTTGTCTAGTATGGGTGCATCCCCGTCAACAACGCCTGCATGCACTTTGTTGAAATTCCTATGGCTTTACTCCAACTATGAGAAGGCATATTAACTTCAGGTGCGGTTGGACTATCCCTTGTTAGACTTACTACTGGATCCAAAAAACACTCTTGACACCTTGTTAGATTTGTTTAGGTATGCACTCATTCAATTCTATGCTTTGCATTCAGAAAATGAAACAGGAATCACCTCAAGGCGATTATGTCACTGTATTAATGTATAACAATGGCATTGCCACCGCTTTGATGCCAACGCCGATTATGTTAGTGAATGGTATCCACTGTATCTTAGGGACTAGCATGCCTGCATAAGTGGTTGTTGTAGCAGATGGAAAGGCAAAGGCGGTTGGCAGCAGCGAAAAATTATGCAAAGATTATTCTTCCATCCCCATCCGTATCGGCCTTAATGATCATCTCCATGAGCTATCGGAAAGACAGGGCGTGGCCCATCTTAGCCATAGATTTCGCAAGTTTCGCAGCTATGATGTAGCCATTGTCATCCTTGTCGAACGACCAAAAGAGCTCCATTAGTTGCTGCTGGCTATTAGAGACCTCCTCCGTTATGCCGGGGGAAATGAGGCTTACCAGTTCCAAAAACTCTATAAGGACGTTCCATGTGGCAGCATTCCATTCGCTCTATGAGCGAGGAATCTAGCCGACATGGATGGTTATGCTTCTCGTTTGTGAAATGCCTACGACGTAATTATATGTGCCATTCAATAATCCAATCAAATTATATAAATCTAAAACATATTAAACAAGTCAACAAACTCATACTTTCAACACACAAATAATATTTTAGGAGAGTTATTCTGCTTGCTAAATTTAGCCATATCTCTCCCCAGGATTTTACCTTGTCCTTGATCCTATGCATTATATAGTTCCAATATGAAGTGTTTTGGATTTTTTTTTGTAATTAGGACTCCCAGATATTTGAAGCTTGTCTAATCAATTTGGAAATTAAAGCCAAAGTGCTTGGAGACAGTTGTGAGTTCCCTGTCCGAGTAGTTCCATCCATAAATATTGCATTTTGTTTCGTTGAGATTACCTCTCGAAGCATTAAGGAAGAGGTCCATAGACGCTTTGAATCTTTGAGCAATATGAGCTGATACACTCCCCAATAGGATGATGTCATCTGCAAACTGTGTGTGATTGATGGGAAAGAATACCTTAGATATAGAGATCCCTAGAATTACCCTATTGTATAACCGTAGATTCAGTTGTCGACTTAGAGATTCCACCACCAAAATGTAGAGGAAGGGTGAGAGGGGGAGTCCTTGTAGCAGCCCCCCAGAGGAACTAAAGAAGGAAGTTGGGCGACCATTGACTAGAGGGGCTATCCAAGGTCGTCCTATGCAAGCTTTTATCCAGTGAACGAAGTTTCTTGAGAACCCAAATTTCTTCATGATATCGAAGAGGGAACTGTGCCTTGCCCTATCCAAGGCGTTGGCAAGATATAGTAAGAGGAACATGCCTACATCCTTGTTGCTCTAACTTGAGTGTATTGCTTCCTGCACCACTAGGATATTGTCTAGGATTTGTCTCCCTGAGATTAAGCCTCCTTGATTAGTTCAGATTAGTTTATGCAAGAATTTTTTCAATCTTTGGCTCACGATTTTAGTTAGTATCTTATAAGAAGAGTTTCAAAGGGAGATTGGCTTGAATCTTTCAATTAGGGTTAGATTTTTCTCTTTGGGGATAAGGGAAATGAAAGAGAAGTTGGTTTCTCTGCAAATTCTCTATCTTCCTTTGGTCCAATTGAGCATTCTTCTTAGTTCTCTTTTGATTAAGTTCCAACAGCTACTATAAAAACTAATGGGAAAACCATCCGGGCCTGGGACCTTGTCTAGGTGAAGGGACCATACTGATTTATACACTTCTTCCTCTGATATTGGCTTACAAAGAAGTGCGTTCTCTTATTCAGAGATGACTTCTAGGATATTGTTACTAAGAGTTCTCACTAGGCGGGGGTCCAGATTCCTTTCTTCAGTGTACATATTTTTATAAAAGTTGTATGCCGTGCCTTTGATTTCCTTGAACCCTTTAATAGTATTCCAATCGCCGTATTTGAGCTATAGGTTTGTATTTATTCTATTTTTTTCTTTACATTGATTGTGGAAGTATTTCGTATTCCTATCCCCATCATTTAGCTAGAGACTTCTTGATATTAGTATCCATTCTTCTTCTTCCTTAGTTATGAAGTTTTTTATTTTGCAGTCTAGATCTCTTTTCTTTTACAGGATCTCTTTCGTCACTGAGACCCCTTCCATTTCTTCTTGCAATTTTTTAAGCTCTTCCTGGACTTGTATTTTCCCTTTCCTTAGGTCAGGGTAGTGTATCTTTACCCATTCTTTGAGGGCTTATTTTACTCTCCTAAGCTTGGCTTCCCAAATGTAGCCGGGGGGTCCCGACACAAAAAATTTCCAGGCCCTTTTTATTACGTCCATCACTCCTATTTTCATATAGATATAATTGAACCTAAAGGGGATAGACCAAAGATTCTCCTCCTTTTGAAGGGAGAGAAGGATGGGATTATGATATGAAATTGTAGAAGGGAGAATTCATGAGATAGATAAATAATTATTGATAAGGATGGAGTTACTTAACAGGAAGTGATCCATCCTGGATGCTATGTCGCATGGTCTAACTCTTCCGTTGTTCCAATTTAACTTGCCTTGCTTAGGTTTTATATCAATTAAGTTCCAGGTGCTTTGCAATCCTTCCATATTTTCTACAAAACAATCTCTAGACTTGGAACCTTCTCTTCTTTCCCATTGGGATATGGTTTCATTTAAATCTCCTACTATAATGCCATTCTCCAACAATCCTGAATCTCCCAGCTGGTCTAGGGAGATCCAATAGTCCCTTTTTTATTTGGCTGAGTTGGTCTATACACATTGCAAAATTTGTAGATTTCTCTCAAGGCTATCTCCTCTAGCTCCACTATTAGCCAATATTGGTGTTTTGTAGAAGAAAGGAGTTTGAACTGTCGAGTGTCCCACCAAGTGTAAATGCTCCCCGAGGTTCCATATCCTCCAAAGAACATGCCACTCCCATTCTTCCATATTTTACTCATTTTCTGGTTGCATATTTCCTTTTCCATTTTTGTCTCCTGGATCAAAATAATTGTGGCTTTCTCTTGTCTAATCATATTTTTCACTGCTACTATTTTCTGCTTTCCACCTAGGCCTCTATACCTTGTCCTTCTCCTCCCATGCTACTATGAGATATTTCCCTGGCACTGTTAGTTTGATACGCTGATCTAAATTGGTTTGTTTACCCGCTACTTGTCCCTTGCTGCTTCTATTTCCCTAATGGTTATTTTTTGTTTTCTTTGTTTTTTTGGTGGAGGCTCAGGCTCTTCCTCCCTTATTTCCAAATTTTGTTCCAACACCACCTTAGATCTGTATTTGGTGATTGAACCTCTTGAGTTATTAAAGGTTTCCGACGTAACTTCCTTGTAAGCTGGAGCAGGAAATGTTGGGACGTAGTTCTATTCTTGGCCTATTTCTTGTAAAACCGGTTGAAGGGGTTCTTGCTGGAGGGGGATTTATCCCTCTTCCACTTCCTGCTTTTCCTCTTCTGATAGTACTTGGAACTTGTTCTCCTGAGGGGAATCATTCTTTTCAAATGGCTTCTTTCTTGCCACCATTTCCCTTCCTTTTATGTGGACTTGATTCCATCCCTCTTCGTTCTCTTCTTCAATTTCTTGTTTTTTATTTATTTTGGAAATGTCTTACAAAGTGACTATATTCATGATAAAATTTACATTTGAAGGGAATTTGCTTGTAGCCTACCGTCTGGATATGATTCCATCCATCCATGGTCAAATTGATGGTTTTCAGAAGACCTTTCTCCAAATCCACTTCCACACATATTCTTTCACAAGAGAAAAGGGTTAGCTTAGGTTCCGACTTATCTATGTACTTCCCCTAAGCGTTTCCTATTTCCTTTAGATCCTCATCACTCCAACAATGGAGGGGCAGGTGCAGGAGTTCGAACCACACTGGCACAACCTTTGGGATGTATTTATCTAGATTGAAAGTGATGTTCCGCTAGTGAAGATGCATTCCTCATGGCTTCATGAAGTAAGGCTCTTTTCTAAAGACTATATCTCTATCTTCCTTTCTTTCGAAGATGGAAACAAAGAAACCTCTCCCACATGAATTTTGATTCACATCTCCTTGGATCAGTGGCCACCAATTTTTGTTTATCCAGATCTCAATGGCTCGAGGAGATGGCCAAAGAGAAGTGAACTGGCCCATTAGCCCTCACTCTGGGTACATAATCACCTTATGCTTTGAGGTGAGGGAGGGGATTTTAACATCCGGGATAGAGACCCGCCTAACAAATCTGGAGTCATGCTTAGAGTCGACGTCTTGTGTAGGGGTTGCCTCCACCACCCAATGGAATCCTTCATCAAGAAGCCTCCTCGGCTCCTCCGGATTGGGGTACAATGGGGATCCATTGGGAGATTGAAGAACCTGAAAACCCTAGTAGGGAAAATCTTCGTCTCTCACATGCTCTCAATCGAGCAAATTTTTACTATGGATACATTTTAGTTAAGATATTGTCAAGATAGTTCCTTATTCCATAATGTTTAAAGCATTTGATGGCCATTCCTTTAAACCCCATGGTATTATACCATTCTTACTAGTCAATATTGGGGCAAAATCCATGTCAATTGAGGTTCAAGTCATTAATTCAATATTATATTAAAATTTATTATTGTGACCTAGTTGGAAATATGCCATTATTGTAATATGTTCACTTAGTTTTACAAGGAAATCAATAATTGACCTTGAAATAGTTGAACATAAGATTAAGATTGAATTTATTTTTCCTTGGGTCACTTTCCATGAGATTAAAATGCCACAAGGTCTTAAAAATAGTAGAGCTACATTATTGATAGTGGCGGTGGTGATGTTACTTTTCATTGGGACAAATATTGTTTATTTCATTCCAACACAAAAAGTTAATCATTTTGTTTTATTACATTGTTTTTAAAATGATATATCTTGGTGTTTCCTTCATCACTTGCACTTCTTTTAGTTATTATTTTTTAATGTTCCTCCTCTCTTTCCCTACATTTAGTGACATTGCCCGAGGAATATCCCTTGGAAGCTTTATGGACTATAGATCAATTACAACGATTCACTACTAATAGTAATTATATAATACCCGTGGAATAAAATATATGCATAATTTGACATGGACATTGAAAATATACATGCATAATATTGACATATTAAAATACACAGAGACTAACCCTCTAACTCAAAAACATATGCATAGACTAATCCACTAACCAAAAAACATCTAGCCACTCTTTTTGTTAGCTTATATTGTGTGATTGTGTTTCAATGTGAGGTTTTTATAGTGTGGCATCCAATTAGCATATTCTATGGAACAACTTCTAGCATAATTATCCGTGAAGAGTAAATAGAGCTAGCACAAAATACAACCAAAGAGAGGTTAGCAAGGATGGGAAATCAAAATTAATTGAGTATGCTCATAAAAAATTAGCATTACATTATGGTGGAAGGAGAGTAAGAGGAGGATACTAGATTGTACACAATAACTGGAAGATATAAAGTTGGATATTCAATTGTATGCAATAGTTGGAGAAAGTGTGGTATAAATATAGATGTTTCAAAATCAAGGTTGAATGTATAGGTTTAGGGGATATAATGATAATGTAATTGGGTGAGGAGGGTTTATATTGGGATACTAATTATCAATGAGATTCTTCAAAGGGATAATAGTAATAAGGAGATTATGCACATTTTAATGTATTTTAGGTTGTGTTAGTGTGTCATCTCATCTACATCCGATGAACTCAACCCAATATGCATTGGAATTTGTTATCTGTTACCTTACTTGACCAAGTGATGTAGGTTGTGGATCCGTGGAAGGAAATTATATAAATATAGTCACCAATAAATCATCATAATACACTAAACAGGTAGTGCTGAAGAGGAGTGTTACACCATAACTATTGGCTATAACTAACCTAGAGGTTTTCTATAAGACTCAAGTTCTTAACGGTTTCCCTTTGACCAACAAAACCCCTTCACACCGGCCCTTTTGGCAACAACTTGCGAGCAGGTTGAGGTCTCACCCGAGGTGTATCTATGGGGTACTGCGGAATTAGATTTCCACAGTAAGTGATAAGTTGCTTGGACAGACGTACTGCGTAGCACAACAAGGGGTATGTGCTGCAAGGTGAGACTGCGCAACGATGGGTAACACTGCGGTCCGCACCACTAAGTTCTTTACCACGAGACTTCTCCTGAAGCTGCGAACAATGCAGCTTTATTCTATACTTGGATTATCTTGAAGACACTGAAGGCACTGAAACGAATATCACTCATCCACTCGTTCAGGCAATTAACTGACTATTCTTCTTACATTCATTCGTTAAGTCGGGGTGCTGCGATTTGAACATATATGACTATATAATCCAATTGTTAAGCATTCTTTTACTACGTATAGGAAAGTGTTTAACTAAATGACTGATTCACTATCTTCAAACACAACGCTAAATGTTCATGATTCATCTGTTCATACAGAACTTAACATATCATCTCCATACTTCTTCTGAGGGAAAATGCATATCAAAGTTCTCTCATAACAACATGCAAGGAAACATCTAGACATTCATTTATAGAAAATATAGATAAGCATTCATTCATAAATCACAATCGCACAACACAATATTTAACGTGGTTCACTCCCCCGGGTGGGAAGCTACGTCCACAAGAGTGGTTGGTAATATATTTCTTTAAAAGGGATGGGGACAACCATTCTTAGTCTGCGCACTCAGTTGCAGACTCTCCTTCCTCTCAGATAGGTCTCTGCGCACACAGCTGCAGAGCCTTTACAATCTTCTTAGCTCAAAGAGATTTTACAATACAGCAATCCAAAATTGTAACAACAAAAGTAAAGAGTAACCCCATCCCATACAGAATTGTCTTCTTAGATAGATCATGCCCAAAGGTCATGTCTTTACAATGCCGAAGACCTAACCCAAAAACCCTTAGGGTTTACAAAACTATGTCGATTTCCCTAAACCGGCTTGCTGGCATCTGGGAGCGTTTGAGTCATCGTGGCAGTTTTCCATGTCTTCCTTCTGTCGCTATCGGCCTTCCTGTCGCACGTGTGCCAACAGGTCTCTTTCACTGAACCGTTCATCTCTAATGGTTTCGCCGACCAGGCATGCCAAGCCATCGCTTTCCTTGAGCTGTCCTTTCCTTAACAAACTCATGCATTGGCCGCCTTTTTGATTTGCTCGTGCCCGCCGCTCGGCACTCCTGGAGCATCTTTCCAAAATTAGACCACTACTGGTCCATCTGATACTTGCACCTGATCCTTGTCCAGCACTTCGCTTTGCTGGCTCCACATGGCCTGACTGCTTCGCAGCACTGCTTCCTCGTAGCGCTGGTCTTCGTGGTGCTTCCAAAATTTGGATGCTGCGCACAACTTCATAGCACCCTCAACACTTAGAAAAAATTACATCTTTGCCTGAGCTGTGCCCAGCTCAGCTTTTCCTGCTTATCAAAAATGTTACCAAAAATTTGTCCCAACTTGGGCCTAACATGCCCCTAACACTTACATGTGGCTCGTCCTCAAGCCACTTGCTGCTTCGGTCGTCTCACTCTGCTCCGGGACTAGTGGAACTAATTTGGCTGCGAACTCATTATATGTACTGAACAACTGTTCCACTGCTTCTCTGGTATCTTGTTCAACTTATTGTACTGTCTCAAGCAGTGCTGGAGTTATCTCTTCTCCAATCTGTCCCTGTACCTGCTCCTAGTTGTCGCGTAGTTCCTTCAGCTTGTCTTCTATCTACTGTGACACTGTTGTAGCATCCTCAAGGAGTTGCTGTGACTGATTATCCATCTCAGTCTCTTTCTCTCTTAATTCCTGGACTTCCTTCTTCAAGCCTGATATTTCCTTATACCTAGATAGCCTTTCCCTAGGTGGCAGAGCCTTGAGCTCTACATCCAACTTTTCTAGCGCGGTCTGCTTTTATTTTACTGTGGTCTTCACTTGCAGTAGGCCTTGATCATATTCAAGGGAAGTGAAGGCCTTTGAAAACTTTTCCAAGAGATCTTGGCACTTAGCCATCTCACTCGTTATGCTCTGCGTGACAACACTCACTGCTTTCTCTCTTAACTGCTGCTCAGTTAATGGCCCCTGCGTGTTCAGTTTTTCTTTCAAGGATTCAAGCTCCACCTCATGGAGGATGTCCCTATCCTGCATCTCCGTCTTCAAATATCTCACCTTTTCTCCGATACTCAGAATTGTGTATGTAGGATCATCCTGGAGTTCTATACCTTCAATATCTTGGGCAACAGTGGATATGGTATTATCCAATTGTTTTCGGCGGTCCTGTTCATCACGCAGCTGCATGTCTGCGTGCAACTCGAGTTTCCTGTTTGTTGCAGTGAGCTTCGCTTGTGACTTCATCGACTCTATTGTGTTCATGCATCTCCTCGACGATCTGCGTGTGGATGAAGTGTAATCCTGGTAAGGGTATTTTGGCCAAGTTGAGCTCTACCCGCTCGACACCCTTTGTGTCCAGGACGATATGTTCTGTCATTGGCAATGCAATAGCCAATGGGTCCACATGGACAATCCTGGTCTTTGACGGCAGCGTAACGACTATTTTTCTGAGTGCTGTGCCGAGCTACGCGGTAAGCCATCTACGATCCTGCGCAGTTACTTCACAGTGCCACAATTTTTCAACTGCGCGGTTTCCTTTTTCTCTTCTCCTACTTTTTTTTTTTTTTTCCTTTCTCGCAGCTTCAGCAGTGTTGCATGGTACACACATTGTTCTACTTATCATACATGTACAGACTCCTTTACATTTCCAGTGTCCAATTGCAACTGTACCTAACACTTGGAAATCTCTTCCTCTGCTTGTTATTCAAGATTTTTTGAAGCAAGGCTGTCATGATACAACTTTAGTCTGCTTCCATTTATCAAATTTGGTAGGGTATCGCCAGCTAAATTGGATAACTGGACTGCACTAGTGTTAGTAACATGTATCATAGTATATGGACCAAGCCAATGCATCTTAAATTTACCAGGAAACTTCATGAATTTGCTATCATACAGGAGGACTAGGTCACCTACCTGAAAGCACTTGTTCTTTATATGGCGATCATGCCAAGCTTTCTCGCGGTCTTTCTGAACTTGCTAGTGGAAGCCGACAATGAAGCAATCTTCCTCCAACCCAACAAGGTGTAGCAACCTTTCTTCTAATGCTGTGCAGTCTGCCAACCTTGTGAACACAACGATCCTTAAACTAGGGACAATATATTCCATTGGCATTATAGCTTCCTGCCCATAAGCCAACTGAAAAGGTGTATGTCCTGTCAATTTCTTGCATGTAGTCTTGTATGCCCATAACACAGAAGAGATGCGTAGATCCCAATCATCTCTATTTACATTGCAGACCTTAGTCAGTGCGTTCTCCAGTATTTTATTGAAAGCCTCTACAGTGCCATTCGCTTGTGGATGATATGGAGTACTGCGCTAATGACGAATGTGGAATTCCTCTGTAAGTGCCTCAATGGGCTTGTTCAAAAAGTGAGTACCTTGGTCACTCATCAAAATCTTCGGACATCCAAATCTTGACAATATTTCTTAAAAAATGAACTGCGCTGCAGTCCTTTACTGGCTTTGCTTTCGCCCATCTAGTGAGGTAATCAATAGCAGTAATAATATACCTCACACTAGTTCTTTTCCCTGGTGGGTTTATAGGACCCACAAAATCAATTGCCCATTTCTCAAATGCTTGCAAGGTCAACTGTGGGTTTAATGGCATCTCATCTCTTCGCGAAGGTTTCCCTGTCCTTTGACAGACATCATAGTTCCTGCAGTGTTCTTTGGAAACTTTGTGGATCATGGGCCACCATAGCCCTGCACGCAATATCTTCTGCGCAGTGGCCCTTCTTACATAGTGACCTCCCATGACCCCTGAATGTGCTTCTGCTAGAATAAACAGTTTCTCATGATCTAGTATGCATCTACGTAGGACTTCATCCAGTCTGAGTTTGTATAAATGACTTGTAGTTATAGTGATGTCTACGGCGTGCACCACTAGTTGCTTCTTCTGCTGGACAGATAATTCCTGCGGTGCCAGCCCTATTGTTAGAAAATTAATGATATCCTTATAATAATCATTGGCAACCTATATAGCAAATAACTACACATTAGGCAGACTGTCTTCAATGTTCGTCAGTTCTTCTCTTGACTCAATCCTTGACAGATGATCAGGTCCCAAGTTTAGTCTACTTGGATTAACAATAGTCTCAAAGTCATATTCCTGGAACAACAGTAGTCATCTGCATATGCGTCCCCCTAACACTAGCTTATTGACCAAGTATTTCAATGCAGAATGGTCAGTGAACATAAGGAAGTGCACACCAAGCAAGTAATGCCTGAATTTCTATAGGGCATATACCATTGCAAGGCCTTCCCTCTCGGTAGCAGTATAGTTCTTTTCTGCTATTGAGAGCTTCCTGCTCGAAAATGCAATAGGGTGGTTAATACCTCCTTCCCCTGGCTGAGTTAATATGATTCCCAAGGCAATGCATGATGCGTCAAAATGGACATGAAATGGATTCATCCAATATGGAAAGACTAGAATCGATGCAGTCACCATCTTTTCTTTTAGTGTATCAAAGCCTTGTTCGCATTCTGCGTTTCAAATGAACGGTGCGTCTTTCTTTAGCAGCTTTTCCATTGCTACGGTTATCTGTGCGTAACCCTTTATAAATTTCTTGTAGTATCTAGTATGGCCTAAGGTAGAGCGCAACATCTTGACTGAATTTGGTGTTGGAAAATTCACAATAATGGCAATCTTCGCAGGGTCCACCATCAGTCCTTGCTTACAAACAATGTGCCCAAGTAGGATCCCATAAGGAACACAAAAAATACGCTTCTTTAGATTTAAAGAGATCTGATGCTGTCGACACTTCTCAAGCATCATTTTGAGGTTTGCACGATGGTTCTTCAATAGACCAAACATAGTCCAATCATCAAAATAGGCTTTGAGAAACTTATGCATAAACTCTTTGAATGCTGCGACGACCACTCTGGAGAATATGGCAGGTGCGTTCTTCAGGCCAAAAGGCATTACTGTGTACTGGAACGACCTCCATTATGTAGCAAAAGTCATCTTATGCCTGTCTGCGGGGTCAATCCTTATCATATGATACCCTGAAAAACCATCAGTAAAAGAATAGGCCTCATTCCCTCCAACATTATCAAGCACTTCATCTGTGAAAGGAGTAGGGAATGGGTCGTGCATGGAAGCATCATTCAGTTTTATGAGATCAACACAAATCCTGATCTCACCCTTCGCTTTCTTGTATTGAACGACCATGGGACTAATCCATTCTGATTCCTCAACAGGTTCAATGATTCCTGCTTCAAGCATCTTATCCATATTTGCACATACTCTTTCTTTGTAGCGCCGATTTAGTATGTACGGTCTCTGCTTTACAAGCTTTGCGCCTGGTTTCAAAGGTATTTTCATGACTCCTAGGTCTCCCAGAATTCCTTTCATTTCTGTAAATTTTATTGGAAACAGCTCCTAATACTCATGCAATGTGTCTGCGATCTCTGCAATAGTTTGATCATCCCAATAATCTCCGATTGCTGTGAACTTCGGTTCTTCTTTTGTGCCAATATTCACCTTCTGTGTTTTTACTGGTCCGCTCATATCTGGGATTTCTAATGGAGGTCCTTCTATGTCGCCCGCACCCTCCGATTCTGGTATGTTTATGTTGTGCGGATCATCGTCATTGTCTTCATTTCTATCATCGACGTCCTCAGCTAGGTTGTAAAACTCGATAAGGTGTTCTTCATGTTCCTTCCATTCTGACTGTAGGTGCGCAGGAATGTGATCTGCCCCAATGAATTCCTCCAATGTCATATTTCTGTGAGGACAGCCTTCCTTGAATACGTGTTCCTTAATTATCTACAATGCCTCATGGATCAATGGATTCTCTTCCTCAAAGCTGAAGTCCTTCTGGAAGTTGGCAGTCAACATTTCCCAATCAGTGGTTTCTGTGTGCAACTCCAGGTCTAGGTACCATTTCTTTGGAATGTCGTCATCCAGTGTATGTACGAATAGATGAACCCATTCTGTGTGTGGCCTTTCTGCCCATGCCTGTGAATAGACTTCAATGTGTTGACTAGGATCTATCTGTCCATTAAAATTTTCAAAGGGTAAGGTAACCCGGTCAGCAAACTGAATCTGCATCTTAATTCTGCATTGATCCCAAGTAGTCAATGTTTGCTTGTGTGCATTCCACCATCTGGCGGGTGTGTCATGCAGTGCCATATCCAATGCTTGTAATCTGTACTCATCTGCAATAGCTGCAGTGTATTCTTGGATGAAAGTATAAACATTAGCAGAACCGTCATATGTGGGAATAGGACTTACCTCCTTCCCTATCCAGCGCAGTGATTTCGTAACCTACGCGCACCTTCTTGCTGATACTTCATGCATCCGTCTTTGACAATTTTCCAGCCCTGCCTCCGAATCAGAGACGCAGGAGCTATCACATCTCCAGCTGAGTGTGCCATCTGCGATAGGATTAATGTAATATTCCTAGTTCGTTGTGAGCTAGTATAGTTTGTCCAAGTCTTGAGCCTTGGATTCCTCCTGAATCGGCTTGTTGTATCTATCACCATTTGCAGGATCCAACGGTACGATGACCCTAAGATGCTTGCCTTCAAATATCATCTTCTTTATTTTTAAGTTGATAATAGCCAAGTTATCCATACCTAGTCAATTCCTAGCAGTGCAAGAAAAGGCTGACTATCATCCACAATCTCGATAACTTCAATGTCTGCATGACTTTGAACTCCATCGATGTCGACTATCACGTCAGCTAACTGGACAAAAGGTATGACTTTCTCTTGGTTAGCCATTCGCAACTGGATAGGTGACCATGACAACTTTGGTCGACCCATCTGCTGCCATGTCTTCTTAGTTAAGACATTTACTTCAGATCCCAGATCAAGGATGACTTCATCCATTTCAAAATCTCCTATTTGCGCGGTAAGTCTCATTTCTCAGCCCGTTCTTTTATGCTTCCTTATGTGATGTACTGCGCTATCAGAAGCCTCTGTTCCAGTCTGTGGCTTGTACTGGTTTATGAGCTTCTGCAGCTCTACTATGGAATTTTCACTTTTTAGTAACTTCATGCAGCTTCGCAGGAACTATGCAACGGAGGTGCTGATATCCGTCGCAGTGTTTGTTTTGTCATAGACCGCTGGCATGTCTTCAACATGCGGTGCTTGACTGTGCAATGGGATCCTCTATGATTCTGTTGCTGGTTCTCTGAAGGTATCCCGCACATCGATAAAGACTTCCTTGTTCTTTCGTAGGTCGAGAGCAGGTATTTTACCCGGAGCTTTCCTTATCCATACTGTCTCAAGAGGAGACTGCTTTGTATGAGCCTCCCTTGATGTGGAAGCTTCTGCTCCCCTATCGTGGCCTGTCTGAGCGCCACTGTGTGTGACCACATTGATGCTCGGGTCTACTGGTCTTTTCTCTACTGCGATCCACTGAATGTTCGTGTTTGGTGCATCCGTCCGTCTTCTTTTTTGCATTTCCACCTCTAGCACTGGGCAATCTTCAATACCATGCTCAAATGATTTACAATAATTGCATGTAGTGCATGGGTTAACACAATCTCTAGATACGTGACTTGGCTGGCCACAATGATAACAAATGATCTGGCCGCGGCCTCTTCCCTGTGCTGGGCTAGCATTTCTTCCTCTGCCACGGTATCCAGCACCACGACCTCTATATCCTCCTTGGTAATATTGTGCATTCTCTTGTTTCGGTTGGTTATCTTTTTGTACGTGGTACAAGCCAACGCCTCTCATTGAGTCCATATCCCATTTTCTCTCATTCATTAGCTCATATGCACGACAGTTGGATTCATCATGTCCAACTGATTTACAGAAATTGCAGTATAAATTTTTAGGTGTTTTCACATATTTCTATATAAGATAGCAATCTTCAGGTCTGTGTCCTGTACTTGTACAAATTTCACACCATGGGGCCTGATTCTGATTTAGTGGGTTGGGTGCACCACTATTAAGATAGTCGTGGAATAAAGGGCAATGCTCCCGGTCATGTCCTTCTCCTTTACAACTTGTACACCAGACCTCATGGCTAGGTTCATACCTTTGTTCTTTTCCATTCTTTATGCTTTGCAGCTCTAGTGTTAGGGTGGTCAACTAGTTCTGGATCTGAGACATTCCAGAACTAGTCTCACCAATTGGCGAAGCCTCTAGCTTCGTTGCAATCTCCAAGGCCTCTTCCTACGACGTAACCTTCTGCTGCATCAATGGTAATATAATATGGGGCAACAGTGCAGCAATGAGCCATTCCTTGTGTTGTCCGAGGCTATAAAAAAGCTTACTTGGTCCAATAGGGTCTTGAACTTTTGATCAAACTCCCAAACCGTTTCATTCGATTTCTGCTTTATTTCTTTCAACTCGGTTATACACCAGGATTCAGGTTTGGGTTTCTTAAACTCTGCCACAAGCGCAGCTTTAATTTCTGTGAGGTTTCGTGGCTGTGTGGTAGAGTAATTCATGAACCAATGTAAAGCTTTGTCCCTGAAAGTGGTGATGAGCTATGCTCTCTTCACTGTATCATCCTGGATTTGTCTTACACTCCATACGGCTTCACAAAGAAACCAATGCTGATCAGGGTCTTCTAGGCCAGTTCCTTTGAATATCGGTAGCTTCATATATGTGTTTGCCATTGTTCTACTAGGTGGTGGGGTGCCCGAATTAGTGCGCGGCTACTGTAAAGGGCTCTGTGCAGTGAATACAAATTGGCTTACTGGGATAGATGTACTAGGATGAGTATTTTGCGAGGTGGGATGCGTAGTGGGTGGGTTTTGAGATAAAGGTGGTGCAGTCTCTGCAACCGGTGGGTTCTCAGGGGTAAATGGTGGTGCGGCTTCGTTGTCAAGGTTACACGGAATCTTAGTATCAATATGGAGTCCAGGGCCTCCAAGATTCTTATTAAATTTATACCTCTTTCCACTTCTAAGATTATGGGTATCTTCGTCAGAATCACTATATATACTGTTTACCATGACAAACTTAAGAATATGACGGCATTCTTAAAACACCTTTCTCAGCTAATAGCATCTTAATGTCTAGACTGAGATTGTTCAACAACTTACCTTGGAAACCTCCGAAAAAGTATGCTTCTGCTTGGCTATAGGATTTGAGTGTGTCTACAACAAATTCTGTTACGTAGCCTTCTAGCATATGATCGACCCAAAAATCAACTGCGTGTGTCAACGGGTTGTCTATTGCTTTGAGCTGCGCTATGAGCTCAGGAGTCCACTCTGTAGGAACTCCTCCTTGAAAACAGGTTTTATTTTCTGCGAGCCACGAGATCCACGCGTGCAGCTCGTTTGGAAATGATGCCCAGAAAATCTAGTGAATATATTCCCATAGATATCTATCCGACCACTGTGTGTCAGATAGACGCGGATGTCTATTCTCTTGCCTTGCAAATTCTCTTTTGGTCTTGTCCCACCAAGCTTGGATTTCTGTCTTTTCAGGATGCCAGTTGTTAGGGCCTTCCAGGAACTGGTATTCTTCGTCACACATCACGATTGCAACTCATCATGGATTCTAGCATGGCAACGGAACCATTTGTTGGCTATAACTGACCCAGAGGTTTTCTATAAGACCCAGGTTCTTCACGGTTTCCCTTTGACCAACAAAACCCCTCTGCACCGGCACTTTCGGCAACAACCTGCGAGCAGGTTGAGGTCTCACCCAAGGTGTATCTATGGGGTACTGCAGAATCAGATTTCCACAGTAAGTGATAAGTTGCTTGGACGGACGTACTACACAACACAACAAGGGGTATGTGCTGCGAGGTGAGACTGCGTAGCAATGGGTAACGCTGCGGTCCGCACCACTATGTTCTTCTACTGTGGGACTTCTCCTGAAGCTGTGAACAATGCAGCGTTATTCTATACTTGGATTATCTTGAAGACACTTAAGGCACTGAAATGAATATCACTCATCCATTCATTCAGGCGCTTAACTGACTATT
The DNA here is from genome assembly GCA_027924585.1 of Larix kaempferi. Lineage (NCBI taxonomy): Eukaryota > Viridiplantae > Streptophyta > Pinopsida > Pinales > Pinaceae > Larix > Larix kaempferi. The sequence goes on along the minus strand of BSBM01000050.1, from coordinate 15,068,974 downwards.
CTTCTTACATTCATTCGTTAAGTCGGGGTGCTGCGATTTGAACATATATGACTATACAATCCAACTGTTAAGCATTCTTTTACTGCATATAGGAAATTGTTTAACTAAATGACTGATTCACTGTCTTCAAACACAACGCTAAATGTTCATCATTCATCTGTTCATACAGAACTTAACATATCATCTCCATACTTCTTCTGAGGGAAAATGCATATCAAAGTTCTCTCATAACAACATGCAAGGAAAGATCTAGACATTCATTTACAGAAAATACAGATAAGCATTCATTCATAAATCACAATCGCATAACACAATATTTAACGTGGTTCACTCCCCCGGTTGGGAAGCTACATCCACAAGAACGGTTGGTAATATATTTCTTTAAAAGAGATGGGGAAAACCGTTCTTAGTCTACGCACTCAGCTGCAGACTCTCCTTCCTCTCAGATAGTTCTCTGCGCACACAGCTGCAAAGCCTTTACAATCTTCTTAGCTCAAAGAGATTTTACAATACAACAATCCAAAATTGTAACAGCAAAAGTAAAGAGTAACCCCATCCCATACAAAATTGTCTTCTTAAATAGATCATGCCTGAAGGTCATGTCTTTACAATGCCAAAGACCTAACCCAAAAACCCTTAGGGTTTAAAAAACTGTGCCGGTTTCCCTAAACCAGCTTGCTGGCATTTGGTAACGTCTGCTTCATCGTGGCAGTTCTCCACGTCTTCCTTCTATTGCTATCGGCCTTCCTGTCGCACGCGTGCCAACAGGTCTCTTTCACTGAACCGTTCATCTCTAACGGTTTCTCCCACCAGGCGTGCCGGAAAGCCATCACTTTCCCTGAGCTGTCCTTTCCTTAACAAACTCGTGCATTGGTTGCCTTCCTGATTTGCTCGTGCCTACCGGTCGGCACTCCTGGAGCATCTTTCCAAAATTAGACCACTACTGGTCCATCCGATACCTGCACCTGATCCTTGTCCAGCACTTCGCTTTGTTGGCTCCACGTGGCCTGACTTCTTCGCAGCGCTGGTCTTTGCGGTGCTTCCAAAATTCGGATGCTGCGCACAACTTCGCAGCAGCCTCAACACTTAGACAAAATTACATCTTTGCTTGAGCTGCGCCCAGCTCAGCTTTTCCTGCTTATCAAAAATGTTACCAAAACTTTGTCCCAACTTGGGCCCAACAATAACCTACCCACTAATGTGAATTTTCACTTCAAATGATTTTTTCATGTCAAGTAGTGGTAGGACAAGGGATTGACTAATATTTTACTTCAATTATTCAAATGATTTCTATTGATTCTGGTCCCACTAGAAACTCTTACCACTAGTTGTCATAATATGATGTACTACCACAAGTGAATATGATGCCACAAAATTTCTTATATATTGGGTATCTTTAAAAAAATTTGAAACTTTTGTGGCATTGGTAGGAGTGGGACTTTTAAATATTCCCTCTAGCTTTGTAGGATTAATATTCAACTTTCCTCCACTTATAACATGCACCAAATAAAACAAGTACTACCTAGAATGTTTTCCCTTGTAAGGAAAATATTCCTTCAATATGGCTTGTATCATGGTTCAAGGTCTTATGCATGGCATATGATTTGAAAAAAGGATTATGGTCTAAATATGTTAATAAGAAAACAAAATTTTAATAAGGATCTTCCTCCTTAATGAGTACTTGATGGTATATCTAGTTAAGATATAGCTTCAAAAATAATTTGCTCCATGCAATTAGTTTAGCATTTCATCAATCCTTGGTGATGGATACCAATTTTTTATGGTGATTGTTATACCTCCATATTTCATAGTGTCGCATCTTCACCACAAAAAAAGTTGACGACACTTCCCCTACTGCTTAAAACACCTAGAAGAGAAAAATGGTGAGTGATCCTTGAAGGCAAACCTACCATGTCAATAATCAACCTAGCTGAGACTTCATTTACCTTCACTACTGCGCCTTGCTCCATCTTAGGTGCGCAGTAGTCCACACTACCGCGTTGTGCTATTTCCCTGCCATGCGGTACTACCGTGTTATGCTATGTCTTGGAGGCGTGGTACACATTTTTTAGCCTTTTTGCCATGGTTTGTGGGATTTTGATTTTCGAGAGATTTTTGAGGATTGTTGTCCCTGATTCGATCCTAACTCACTTTCTGTGATTAGTAGGCCCGATCGATTAAACTCTCCCAAGATCCATCCTTCTCTCTTGTTGGTTAACCCTACCACACACTATAAAAGAGAGGCATTCCATGAGCAAAGGGGAGGACTCTTAGAGACATCAAACTTATGATCTTGAATCTTTGTGGAGATAGCTAGAGGAGGAAGCACTTGGAGCTGGAAGTTGGCTTGGATATCAAGCAACCATTGTAAGATTGTATATGCTTGTATCTTAGTTTCATTTCGACAGGTTCATTCGCGAGGACTTGGAAGTTGGAGCAACCAGAAGACAAGCAATTGGATTGAAGGTCAGTTAGATCTCTTCTATTTCTTCCAGCAGTTTAATCTTGAAATGTTTGTTTAGATCTAGGAATTCAAGGTAGCATTTGTTTAGTTTTTTCTTAGTTTAGAGTCAGTTAAAGTCTACTTTAATCTAAGAGAATTTCTACCTATCCGTAGGGAGAAAATTCTACATACAAGAATGGTGACTCCGCTAGTTTGAACCCCATTTGATTGAGTGATCTCACTTTCAGTCATTTTTTATTGTGATTCTTCTTTCTCTTCAAACCAGTATTGAATTTTGGTCTCCTTGACCTTTATTCTTCCCTCCTCTCTATATTTTTCCTCCCTGTGTGATCAGTGAGTCCTCTGGGTCTGCAGCAACCATGAAAAATTCATTTTTCTTTTCAAAAGTTGTGTTTTTCCATACTTTGCAACAGTACCGTGCCCTAAGCATTGCCTACAGCGCGGTAGTACCGCGTATCCTGCACTCTTACCAGAGTGGTAGTGTACCAGTACCGCACTCTAGTCTTCTTTTTCCACGCGGTAGTGTCTACATATTTTCAATTTTCTCTTCCCTACTTGGTTTCTTGAGTCATTTTTCATTTTTATCTGCCTTAGTTGGTGTTTTCTGTTGCCTGTTACTATCCTGTTCATTGCACAATCTTTGTGGTGTGTTTATTTCTCTTGTGAGCTTGATTATTTTGTGAGTTAGTGGCATTATTTGCACATTGGGTCACCGCTTCAGTCTGATTACATTGGCTTGATCTTTTCATCACAACCAAACCATTACTACTGTTCTCTTTTACTGGATCGTGTAGCTTTCATAGTCACATTGTTTCCATTATTATCATTAAAATCCATATTGAAAATTATCATTGGAGAACATTTGTGTTGTTTGAAATAGTCTAGCAGTATTATTGTGCATTAGGAAGTGAACCATTGAAATTTGTCACAGAAATTCTCATTTTTTGAAGCATCTTAGTTGTAAAATCAGTGAATTGGAAAGAAGTGTTTATTTCAGTTTGGCTCTATTTACAAAAAGAAAACAATTTTTTTTGTTTTGTTTTTGGTTTTTAATTGCTTGTGAAAGTTTCATGCATTTATGATCGAAGAACTCTCTCTCTTCCATAGCTATTTTTCATCGAATACAAGGCTTATTTCGATTCATTCTCACTTGCATGGTTTGGGTCGTCACAACACCACCAAGTTTCATGTCCATTTACCCGATTGAGTAATACAACCACTAAAATTAATCTCCCTAACTAAACCAACATTAACCCCACTTGAGGAAATCAAAAGAATTTGGTAGTTAGGTAGGACATTGGGGATAGGCATCAAAATAGTTCCCCCTTGTCATTTTCATCTGAAACATAGTTGTTGTCCTCAAGGGAACTAAAATCCTCTAGTATTTATTGATACGGTCATAGCCAGTTTATGGAGGGGCCTCCTGACTGTTTTTAACTTTCAGGGGTTAAACCACCGCGAGATTGAGAACTGGACGGACTCTGTGGAATGCCGAACTCCACTTAGCCCTAAGGCAACATCGATCATTGTCTTCCTTGTAATTCATAGTAATGCAAGGTTGATAAGGCAGAAGCGCCGAAAACCTTTTCCAACGTGTCATGAATGAGGTAGATTAGTGACTTTTCTACTAGGGCTCTTTTACCCAGGATCCCTTTCGGTAGAGGGATATCCTTCTCATATTGGTCTCTCATGTTGTATTGTTCGATTTGGATTTCATCACCTTGCGAAGGATATAGCTTGTTGAGGTCTCCAGCTCTTAGTTAGGAGTTTGCTTGTTATCTCATCTTTATAGAGGGTCATTTTTCTTTTTAGTGACTGCTTGTTGGAATTTGGCCATTATTTTTCTCAGCTCGCTTACTAAGACACCAGTCTCAGTATAGATTTTGGAGCTTGCATTTTTGGCTTGTGAGCCTTGCTTTTTCTAGCTCCTCTTTTGCACACTCAGCTGCATTAGAGTTTTTGAGTTCTTTGTTATGAGACTTCCCCCGGATTTCATATTCCTGCCATCATGTCAGAACCACCACAGAGAACACGACGAGTACAGGGCAAAATCCCTCCACCACCACCACCGCCATGGACCTCCGGTCCACCTGCATCACGTATTCCCACTCCTCCTGGCCACGGTGCTGGTCAAGGGAACATTCCACCGCCGATACATACTACATCTTCAGTTCCATCTGTAACCGTTACTCACAGCACAGTCTCAGAATATCTTGCAGCTTCTGCAACCACTAGTATATCTGAGATTCCCACTGTCACTTCACCCACTGTTATTCCAGATATATCTGCCATAGTGGACAACATTACACCGGCTGAATCTAGTACAACCCAAAATACTAGACCAGAGGCCATCCTCCTACCTGATGTCAACACCTCCCTTCCACCAGAAACTCTCCACGATGACACAGACGGATCTGTTGTCACCACCAAAGGATCCGACCAAGATATACCTGGCTTGATTTCAGTCCCGGGCAGGTACGTCGAAATTATTGAAGATAGTCAACTTCCTGACACACCTTTTGAACCTAATTATGGCTTTATCACTTCCCAGGCAGAGCTTCCGTCTGTTATCACCACGCCATCCAGTGTTCATCCACAGGAAACAAGTTCTTCCAGCAATGTACCTTGTACCATATCTCTCCCCAACCTCCCTCCGGGACATGAGATCATGGCCTCCATTCAGTCTAGTATGGTTAGTCTAGCAAATTCCCTGTTAGCATCGGCACAGTTTAAGTGTGACATAGAGCAAATTCTCTCCACAGCTTCCAGATATCCCCATGTTACTCGTCCTCCTGACTATCGGGATCCCAACATCTTGTCTAGCACAGAGTTTCATCACTCCCATGCAGACGGCTCCGGACCTTCAGATGTTACTATACCTAGGTTCCCGTCGGACCCTGAAAACCCTTTCCAGGACATGAACCCGGACCCAGTCTTCGATGGTCCTCCTATCATTGAACATGCTATGGATGATACCCCCAATACCCCTCGGTTAAATTCCCCAAATTTGCTGCCATCACCCATGTTTGGCACACATTCTATGAGGGATAACCCATTTTTTTCTCCGTCCTCGCTTGTCAGATATGGAAGACCCCCTCCACAAATCAGCACTTTTGGCGCCATTGGAAAATCGACACTATCGTATTTGGCTAGTGGCGGAAGAACACCAAGTCATACTGCTGGATCTTCCATTTTGATCGGAGGTTCACCTTCGGCCACTATCTATACTATCTCAGGAGGTGGAAAACCGACTGCCGTGGTCCCCAACTCCAACAACCAAACTCCTCATGGTGGGCCATCAACCCAACCAGCTGGAGGACAATCCTTTGTTGGGAACCCCATTCCTAGTCAACAACCTCCTCCTATAGGGCCATCCAACCCACCTACTGGAGGGAAACCCATCGGCTCCATCCAACAACCCTCCAAACGAGCAGCATCTACTTAGTATGGTATGTACAACACACCTGGCAGCAGACAACCTTATACTGGTTTTCCAACCTGCCCTCATCCTCAACATCCCCCGTCAGGTACGCTTCCTTCTTGGGACCTCAAATCCCATAGAGTGGGGGGTACTCATTATTTGGAAACTGGAACCCAGCTGGGGGGAAATCTCAGATTCCCCCCAACTTGAACTCCAGCTTCCCTTATCCTACGGCTGCTACAACTCCATGGAAGCCATCCCTTTAATTTCCACACGTTCCTCAAGGAGGAACGGACCTTCCATGGACACCACTGTCGCAGCCACCCCCGACCCCTGCTATGGGAAACCCTCCACTTACTCAATATAGTGGTAACATTCCTGGAACACAACAACTCCAAAGAACTTTTCCCCAACCAGGAGCAGCAACCATTCCTGGGTTTTAGCTACCCCAGGGTACCATACCTACCATCCCCACTCAGCAGAACATCCTCCAACTGGTTACCAACACTCAACTGGTTAACCAGATGGCCTACTACCCGCATAACTTCCAGCAGTACCTTGCGGGAAACACATATGGGTATAACACGCAATAGTATGCTATGCAGGGCCCCCCAAGTTTCTCTGCACCATACAGTTATTACTCATACCTACAGACTAATCATCAACTTCCCTTTTTGGCCACGCTAGACTTAGCTGATTTGTCGAGGCTCATTAACGATCCCATATGGCATGAACCTCACTGGTCCCCCATTCCAGCCAAACTTCCATCGGACATTCCTAAGTTCGATGCTAAGCCCGAGGAAGACCCCAAGAACCACGCAATGACCTTCCATCTTTGGTGTTCATCCAACTCCTTGATGGACGATTCCATTTGACTACAGCTCTTCTAGCATACGCTTACCGGCACGGCAGCAAAATGGTACATCGAGCTTCCACAACACTCTTTTCACGATTTCAACACCTTGGCTATGCAGTTTCTGACCCATTTCCATCTCCCCATCCGGTATGAGATTGGAACAGAACTGTTAACCTCACTACGTCAAACCACTTCTACACACATTTCGGATCACATCCATGAGTGGCATCAACGCCATAGACTAATCAAGGCACCCATTCTGGATCAGCTACTTGCTAATTGGTTCATGAAGTCCTTTTTGCCTCCCATAGCCAGGGATATCACTATGCGCGGGCTGATCACAGAAGAACAAGCCATCTCGGCAGCTCAGTACATGGATTTGGTATACACCCCATCCGGCACTTTACACGAACTTCTTCCCCATGCCGCCCACGTTACCACTGATCCGACGAAACCTGCCACTGAACCCCCCATTGATGGTATTGTCGGTTCAGTCAAGGCCCAGCCTACTACCAACTCGATGGGGCAGCAAGCTTCTGCTTCCCCTGCTCTACCTTAGGCTGCTTCAAAAGCTACTACTTCTCCTGCTATCTCCTTCGAAGTGAACGTAGTTCAATCTACGTCACAACCATCCGGAGGAAAGAAGAAAAACAATCGTGGTAAATCCAAGAAGAATCAGCAAGAGAATCCCAAGCCACAAACCACCCACAACGACCCGAAACCACATCGAAAGGCTAAGTTTCCCTGCCTAATTTGTCAAGACGATCACTACACGCATGACTGTCCCTACAAGGACGAGGTCAACAAATTCGTTAAAGGATCCTCTTGCCCGACAATGTTAACTAACCCTTTCCCTCAACAACAACAACAGATGGTTGCCTACGAAACCACACAGGGGGGCAACTCGAGCAACCCAACTCGCAAAGAGACGTCCACAAATTGCGAAATCATGATGACGAGTAATGAGGAGATTCATATAACCACTCGTTCGAAGACATATGAGAACCCTCCAAGTTCAAACAAACAATCAGAGATAGCCAAAGGCAAATGTCCTGTTGAAGATCCGACTCCTATCCCTACCCCTACCGGCCATCTCCATATGGAGAGACCGCTTACGGACATAGTGCTGCGCCCACCCAAGGGCACCATACGAAAGGCGACATTTAATCCCAATGCACGAGCTACCCAAAATTACAACATTGTTGAGGATTTAGCTCAAGCACCTTGCACCATGTCGACTCTCGAGGTTCTTCAACACTGCCCCACGCAGTGTAGAACCTTACTTTCAACACTGGGGGCAATGGACCCAGATACTTCAAACACTATCATGTTTAACTTGGAGCATGCCAAACCTCAGCTATCTCACCAGTTAGCCTTCCAGGTTCATACAAAAATCCATGGAAATAGCATCCATCAAACTGTTTTAGATGAAGGTGCCTCCACGTCGATCATGTCTTTGAATTGCTGGAGAGCCTTAGGCTCACCCAAAGTCACGATGTCTCCCACTACTCTCAGGGCATTTGATGGACACGGTTTTCAACCTTATGGACTCATTCCCTTAATTGGTGTTGAACGGGGGGGCAAAACAGTATCCGTACATATCGAAGTCGTGGATGCACCATTAGATTACAATCTTCTACTTGGTCGGAACTAGTTTTACGCCATGAACGCCATAGCATCTACTGTCTTCCGGATTGTAAAATTTCCTCATGAAGGGAAAATTGTCACCATTGATCAACTTGATTACTGTATCCCAGAATCTCATCCGAACTCCGCCAACAACGTCCCGTTATTGGATCAGCCTCGGTACCGGTTCCAAGACATTGGTGTTGGTCTCATGAAGGATTCTTCCCTTATTGGAGTTTTTCCAGAGCTGGGGACCCATGTTCAACTAGTCAACATGATTTCATCAAATGTCACCCCTTCCAATGATTCATGGGTGATTCCGAGTCCCACCGAGATTGAAGACTATGGCAACTCCATGCATTTGAATAGAAACCTCGCAACGTACCAAGCGACCCAATCAGCCACCGATTGGGTCGACTGTTCTACCCATCACACCGTGGCACAACTCTTGTCTGAGACTCATTCATCCCCACCACTTATTGATCCTCTCAATTTGATTTTTCCCACTGACGAATCAATTATGGAGGTTATGTGCGGTGATGAGCCACCATGGGGAGATTTTCATCATCGATCTTCATTCCCCACCATTCAAACGCTTGAGCTCGATACAAAACCCAGTACTTCACTTGGAATGGTTCAAACCAAGTTTCCCACTTCCCTCGACGAAGTATTTTTCGAAGGAAACTTGGGTAACCTTATGGCAACCACTCCCATAGATATTTCAGTGAAGCCTGGTATCGTGGAAAACATACATATCGGCAAAACATGTACTCCCCTCGAAATGGAGTTCTACAGTGCCTACTTCAAAACCTTCCGCAATGTTTTTGCTTGGAGTTATGAAGAAATGCCAGGAATATATCCCTTGATTGTGGTCCATGGAATTCCAACCTTCCCTGGCACCCGACCTGTTCGACAGAAACTTCGACCCATCCATCCTCGTAAGGTAGCCGCTATTAAAGCAGAAGTTGAAAAACTTTTGCGAGCTGGTTTTATCTATCCTATCCCATTGACAAAATGGGTATCTAACATCGTTCCCATAGCCAAGAAACAGGGAACGATTAGAGTTTGTGTCAATTACCACAACTTGAACAAAGTTTGTCCAAAGGACAACTACCTAACTCCGTTCATTGACTAGATCATCGATAACTGTGCCAGGAGTGTCATCTTTCATTTATGGATGGCTTTTCTGGCTGTAATCAGATCGATATCCTCCTAGTCGACTAACACAAAATAGCCTTTATCTGCCCTTGGGGGATTTTTGCATATCGAAAGTTACCTTTTGGCCTTAAAAATGTCGGGGCAACTTTCCAATGGGCGATGTCGTACGCATTTCACGATATCAAACATATTGTAGAACCATATCTTGATGATCTTCCCGCTCATTCTCAGACCCGGGAGGACCATCCTGATCACTTAGGTGCCATTTTCGAAAGGTGCCGTCGCTACAATATACGTTTGAATCCACATAAGTGCATCGTTTGCGTAGAAGCCGAAATTTTTTTGGGTTTCATAATATCCAAAAGTGGGATATGCTTAGATCCTGCAAAGGTAGAAGCCATCTTAGCCCTGCCTTCCCCTACAGACATTCCAGAACATCAAAGTTTGCAAGGGCATGCGAACTTTCTACGTCGTTTCATTTGTAATCATTCCGAGATAACAAAAGGCTATATGCGGCTTCTCAAGAAGAATACTCCCTTCATCTGGGACGACTAAGCCCAACATTCCTTTGACAATCTAAAGGCAGTCTTAACTAAAGATCTTGTGATCCAACCCCCCGATTACACACGGGATTACATTCTTTATCTTGCAGCTTCAACTTTCACCATCGGTATGGTGCTAGTCCAGGAAGACCACAACGACATAGAACATGTGGTATACTATCTTAGTAAGAGTCTTCTCGACTCTGAAACTCGTTATTCACATGTTGAAAAACTGGATCTGGCAACAATTTTCGCTGTCGAGAGATTCCGTCATTACATTCTACTCCACCGAACCACTATTATAGCCGATTTCAATCCAATGTATTATATCCTCACGCGTCAAGTGCTTGGGGGAAAATATTCTCATTGGATCATCATCCTACAAGAGTTTGACTTGGAATTTGTCAAAGCCAAGTCCAAGAAGTCTTTGGTCTTTGCCGAGTTGATTTGTACCTTGCCCCGTGCTACCGAGCAATCCGAGCCCATCGATTCTCTTCCTGATGAATCGTTGTTCCTCATTAGCACGCCTGATCCATGGTATGGGGATATTTTATTATATCTCCAAACCCAACATTTCTGCCCCGACCTCACTCGCGATGAACGTCGATGCATCCGACATCACGCCAAGTACCACCTCATAGTCAACGATACTCTCTATTAACGTGGTGTCGACACCGTTCTTCGACGCTGTCTAACTTTAGATGAGGCGGAACGCGTCCTTAATGACTGCCACGCTGGAGCATGTGGTGGTCATCTCTCTGGGATGGCTACGACTCAGAAAATACTGCAAGCAGGATATTTCTGGCCCTTGATTTTCAAAGACTGCATTGAAACGGTCAAGAAATGTCCACCATGTCAATTCTTTCATAGTAAAAAACGCTGACACCCTGCTCCACTCCATCTTGTTATTGCCATCGGCCCCTTTTCCAAATGGGGCATAGATTTCATGCACTGTAAGCCCACTTCAGCCGGGGGGCATAGCTATGTCATAGTAGCTATTGACTATTTCACAAAATGGGCTGAAGCGATGCCTACTTATGCTGAGGATGGCAAAACAACAGCACAATTCATATTCAATCACATTATAGCTAGATTTGGTGTCCCACAATCCATTGTGACCGATCATGGCTCCCACTTCAAGAACCATATGATTGAGGAACTAAGTGCCAAGTTGGGTTTTCGCCATGAAAACTCAACCCCATACTACCCACAAGCCAATGGCCAAGTTGAGGCCATTAACAAAGTTCTGAAATGAATGATTCAGCGTATTGTGGGTACTCAAATATCCAACTGGCACTCGGCTCTATTTTCAGCACTATGGGCATACCGAACCTCAGTAAAAAGTGCTACTGGGTTTACACCATTCCAATTGGTGTATGGCCTAGAAGCCATTTTACCGATTAAATGTGAAATTTCATCACTTAAGATAGCCATAGAGCTACTTCCCCATACCACTTTCGAAGAGGAACGGTTTCTATACCTAGCCAAGCTAGATGAAACCCACCGCGATGCTGCTTTAGCCAACGAAGCTCATAAAAAACACGTCAAAGCTCAGTATGACAAATCTGTTCAACCTCGGATTTTCAATGAAGGTGACCTCGTACTCACATATGATGAAATGCACGATAAACTCGGAAAAGGAAAACTAGAATCTATGTGGTACGGCCCCCTTGTTGTAAAACGTGTCTTGGAGAAAGGAGCCTATGAACTCATCAATTATGATGGCACACCATTGGCACGGCCCCGCAATGGTCTATACCTCAAATGCTTCTACGCGTAAGGTTACCCTATGCGAGTTACTTTTTGTACATAATGTACTTAGCTTGTTTTCACTCATCTTTTTGGTGTGCGCACGGACCTCATGTATCCATTCTTACTTTGACTCGTGATTTTGTACGCAGATGTCTTCCTACTTCAGATTCACCAATGGTGCAAGCCGGCATACCCGGAACCTCGCTTCTACAGCATGGGTAATCTATTCTCCCACTGGCGAGTTGATATCTTTAGGAGCCAATTGTTTGGGCCCTGCAACCAACAATATCGCAAAGTACCATGCAGTCATCGGACTCTTGACGGAGGTTGCTTCCCTTGGAATTGACTCCCTATCAGTCTTTTTAGATTCCCAACTCGTGGTTTCTCACCTGAATCGTGTTTACACAGTTCGCGATCCTATCTTACTTCGTTTATTTCGGAGGGTACGCTTCTTGGAACGATCTTTTAATTTCATTTCATATCAACACGTACCAAGGGAATTCAATTGTATAGTTGATTCATTAGCTAATTACATTTTGGATTGGCATCTTGCCCATACATAAAAACATATCACAAAATAAACGCACAAGTCATTGTAAATAAGTAGATCATAACATAGGTCCATATGTATGTCATTGTATATAAAAGTGTTTTTTCAAATACATAAAGTTTGTGTTTTAAAGACAAAATTTGGGACCTAATCCCATACAAAAATTTGGCTCTCAAAGCCTACATATCGTATACATGCCACAAAAATATAAAAGCTACCATCTAAGGAGATCTGGAAGATCTATCATGTCCCTCATCAGATTCCTCACGTTGCTGGTGATAACACACTATAGCTCGAACCACCCTATGGAGGAGTCATCCAATACGCCTAGGCACACCTACGGTATGCCATTGGAGATGCAAAGGGATGTCGTCCACCCTCATAGCATGGATACCGTGGGTTAAACCCTATAGGTTCCTCTCTATCTCCTGGACCCCTCCCGCCTCATCCTCGTCTTCTTCCTCGACCGGAGCGGCTTGGTGATCAACACCACCTCAGCGTAATGGCGAGTACCCTGCCGGTCTCTGTGGTCCACGATCTGTGACATGCACACTTACATATATTAAAGTCTTTTACACATTCTAAAAAACAATAAAATATATATATTCAAAAAAGAAAAAATATATCCATGAAGGTCATACCTGAGTTGTCACAATCCTCATCTTCCGGCAATGCCAAGTCTATGTCCTCGCGGAAGTCCACCCCTGCATAGGGGTAGTCATCGATCATCACTATCTATTCCTCGAGCCATGAGAAGAAATCCTCACTAAAAGCCGAACGTTGTGGCCCCCCAATTCATCCCGCGTATTCACTCCATCGAGCCATCCATGGCTCGGTAGGTGGATGGGGGGGCATGGCTATCTGTGTGCGTAACAACGGCACCCTCGCCAAGAAGAAGGTGACTAAAATGCTCCCATACCCAAATTGAGAATTCTCTCCAAGCCTACACTTGTTCACTTGCTCTTTGAGGTTGGTCAACACTGCCTCACACCAGTTGAATACTGTTCTTGCCATACAATCCACTGCAAGATTCATCTGTGTACGGGACGCCTGATGGGGACCCGTGCTCCCTGCTGCACGTGTGATGGTGAACAACACAGTTTTTACAGGAAGTTCTATGATGTCTTTGATGACCACCTTGTCGCTTTTCTTCCCCGAACCTTGACGGAAATAACGAGCAATCAAAGCATCCGTGCTCAACTCTGAGGTTGTGAACCCAGTAAAACTCACCCGGGCTCCTCTTTTTGAGAGGCCTGTGAGGAAATAAATGTCCTCGAGTTCAATCTCGAGGATGTATTCTCCCACTCGGAAAGCTTGAATGTCAGGGTCCCACATTTGAATAATGCGGGTGAGAAGTTTTTCCTGCTTACTAATACCTTTGGTCTTGAAGAATTTTAACAAACCACATTCCCGCAGTGCAGTCACAGTCCTTTGGTCATTTTCGGCCAAAAAATCATCCGCTTCATGCTCTCTTTATTTCCAATGGACCATTTTGCTCCAAACAAGTTACAAACACCTGCAAAAGGTCATAGGAAACATTTAATAATTATTTAAGAACTTGATCTCAGCTAAAAATTTGAGAAAAAATGATTTTTTTTCATCTTAAAATTCGCCTCTATCGTGCATGGGGGAAATTTGGCTGCGCGGTACTGCACAGTACCGCACCCCGGTTTAACCTTACAGCATGGTACTGTTACACAGTACCGTGCTTCCCGATATAGCACCCGTGCGGTACTGTGAAGGGCAAAAATTGCCCAATAGGGATCACCCAAAAAATTATTTTTTCCTACTGAAAACAAGTTATTAATACATGAAATCAAAGGGGGGCTTGAAAGCTCTTACCTGGCACAGACGGCTGTTGAAACGGTGCCCCAAATCTCCAGATATGAACTCTTGAAGTTTTTGCTCCTCAAATGGGTAAAATATCCTCTTTTGGTAAATGCACAAGTGAAATGGTAACTTTCCATATTTACCCATCCTTTATATAGTTTTTTCACTTATTTTTTACTCATTATTTTATCTGGTTAAAATAAAACCCATTTCACATTACTAATATCTGGTTTCATGAGCATTTGTTGACAGGATCTCTTTTAAAAAATATTCACATTGGCGTTCATTTATTGTTTGACCTTCATTTTGAGCCTACTTTATCTTTTTCGTGCTCTGGATTAAAACTTGAAAAAGATGCCAAGCGCTTTTACACCCATGTCGTGCTTGTCAAACTTAAGTAAATGGTGTCCAGCTTGGTCAGCTTTACTCATGCTCGTTAAACGATGAGGAAAGTATTATCCTGGTTGTATTTTATTCTCTTTTCGGACCAGAATAATTAAAAATTATGAAAAAGACCATTGGAGTCCATAGTTAAGCTCTTTTCAGACTCCCTAAAATTGAAAAGATTGCCAAGTGATCTTGACTCTTTTACACTTGTAAAAGTATTTGAAAGGTCGTCTATTCGGTGATAGGTTACCCCTTTTTCGGTCCGTCTAGACTATTTACGAGAAAGGTATACCTCGGTCAATTTTTGGCTGGGAGAGTTCTCTCGGGAATTGTTTTACACTTTTTCGGGATCGAGGGACTAAATTTATGAAAAAGTACACTTTGGAGCCTCCTTTAAGTTTTTCAGGCTCTCTAAATGTGAAAAAATACAGAGTTTTCCTTCCTTGGACTTGTTAAAATTTAACATCGAAGGACCCACTTTGGGACGAACCCTTCCTTTCTCAGGTTCGTAAAACATGTGAGATTGGACTCATCTATGAGATGAGCTATACCGAGCATCTGTTATCCTCTTCAAGCTCAAAAAACAACAAAGAGGTACTCATCTATCATGTCGGGGGAATATGGGGAACAAGTCAAGTTTGTTTTGGCAGCTTGTCAGTCGTTACCTTTGAACATGGCATGTGTCTATCCCTTGTCTATTTTGGGTATCCATTTTTCGCTGAGTCATGGTCATCATCTCGAGTCGTCTCTTTGGCCACGAGCCTATTCGTTCGGTGTCTATCCTCTGCTATCAATAATCCCTGCTGCCAAGCCCTGTTACATGCCATTACATGTTCAAAGGGTTGCGTTGTTCAGAGTCATTCATTGTGTCAGACCTCCGCTGTGTCAGTACATACTCCATTGTTTCATCATCCTATACTATCTTTCGTTCTGATTTCGTGTCGATGATGTGGGAATCATTATGGCCCACCTTCGATGAGTCTATTCCCATCGACGCCAAATCACTATCCAGGAATTGGACTTAGGGATCAACCATTAGTACCTTGGTACCTACATGCCTCAATGTTAGGTTTCCTCGTGTTCGACAGTAGGTTTACATCATTGACCTCTGATCGAATGATCTCTCGAATGCTCGACATCAACTCATTTATTCACATTTCGTTGAGATGTACTACAGATACCTTTGGGATCATCGTCATCATTGGTTATTTCCCTCACATTTGTTAACGGTTCACATCATTGACCGGTAATCAAATGGTTTCTACCATGTTCGACTTCAGCACTTTGTAATCACATGGCTAGATTCGTATCATTTGCGATTGGGTAGAAGACCCTAGCACACCTTTATATCTTGATTGCATCCAGGTTGCGATGGAGATGTCCTTTGTATTGTCACACAGATCCACTTTTTGTATTGGTCGTGGCTGTGTCATTACTGTCTCATGGATCTACGCTTGTTCATAGTAGCCATGATTTGTCTACAGTTTATATCATCTCAGTACTCATGGATCTGCAATGTATTGGTTGGTAGCCATGCTTTGAGTCATTTGTTTCCGAGCATGGGGATGCCCGCCTCGGTGGTATATCTAACATTTTGTTTCTGTTTCAGCTCCTTGTTGCTCTCCTCGATGCTATCTCCACACAGTATTTGTAAATTCTTTCGGCCATCAGTCCCTTCTGACCTCACACTTTAGGGGGCATCTGTTATACCTCCATATTTCACAGTGTCGCAGCTTCACCACAAAAAAATTTGACGACACTTCCTCTACTGCTTAAAACACGCAGAAGAGAAAAATGATGAGTGATCCTTGAAGGAAAACCTACCTTGTCAAGAATCAACCTAGCTGAGACTTTATTTACCTTCACTACCGCGCCTTGCTCCATCTTAGGTGCGCGGTAGTCCACACTACCGCGTTGTGCTATTTCCCTGCCATGCGGTACTACCATGTTATGCTATGTCTTGGAGGTGCGGTACACTTTTTTTAGCCTTTTTGCCATGGCTTGTGGGATTTTGATTTTCGAGATATTTTTTAGGATTGGTGTCCCTGATTCGATCCTAACTCACATTCTATGATTAGTAGGCCTGATCCATTAAACTCTCCTAAGATCCACCCTTCTCTCTTGTTGGTTAACCCTACCACACACTATAAAAGAGAGGCATTCCATGAGCAAAGGGGAGGACTCTTAGAGACATCAAACTTATGATCTTGAATCTTTGTGGAGATAGCTAGAGGAGGAAGCACTTGGAGCTGGTAGTTGGCTTGGATATCAAGCAACCATTGTAAGTGACTTCAAGTTAGTAATAGAACATAACTTGTCTTGTTTCCCAAATCACATGTGTTGATTTTGTTTCAATGATATTATTTGTATCTATTGTAGATTTAGATCCTAACTCATATTTCAAGTTGCTAGAGAATTGTATATGCTTGTATCTTGGTTTCATTTCGACAGGTTCATTCGCGAGGACTTGGAAGTTGGAGAAACCATAAGACAAGCAATTAGATTGAAGGTCAATTAGATCTCTTCTGTTTCTTCCAGCAGTTTAATCTTGAAATGTCTGTTTAGATCTAGGAATTCAAGGTAGCATTTGTTTAGTTTTGTCTTAGTTTAGAGTTAGTTAAATTCTACTTTAATCTAAGAGAATTTCTACCTATCCGTAGGGAGAAAATTCTACATACAGTGATCTTCTTGAATTATCTAAAGTCAACACACATATGCTAAATCCCATCTTTATTTGGAACCAACAAAATTGAATAATCATAAGAGGGCATGCTAGGATTGATAATGCCTTAATCTAACCATTCATGTATAACCTCTTTATCTCATCACTCTCCATAGGAGAAGTTGGATACAAACCATGATCCATGCCTCATGTGGATGTGGATTAACAATAAAAAAGGATCACTCCATTTGTGATGTGGATGAACAACCCACTGATGTACTTTTCCATGACTATCCTATTAGATTGGGTAATGCCTATTTGGATGCACTCTTTTCTAAACTTTGATCTATATACTTGAATTCCCTATTCTTTTCTTAGTCTAATATAATTCTACTTGTAGTCACGTTCTTCCTAATACCCCATGGGATATGATTATTTATTAACAAGTGTCTTAAACACATGTCTAGGGAATATGTAATTAGGGATAGGGGTTAGGACTAGTGAGTATGGTTTTCAAATCATGTTGAATGTGTATGGAGTTTAGGGTAGGATTAGGGACTTCCAATACTATTATATTATTATTAGGAGTGTCATTTCCCCTTCCATCAATCTGACTTAAGGGAGGGAACATAAACTGAATTCGGGCTTCCAAATTTATCCCCATCATCATTTTACGAGTTCCTAACAAATGAAACATGTGTGCATATGCATAATCCAAATAAACATAGTGGAACACATTTAACATGCAATTACCATCATAATTATAATAGGCATCAATTAAAAACATTACATAATTAAATACAAGGGTATACTTATCTTGAAATGAAGTTGTCCCCAGCAACTGGCTATACAAGTGCAACGTTCCACCCAACCATAGGCTAACTGTTCTCATAATATCTCAACACAGCTTCCACCCTTGATATGGGCATGATTTCCACAAGGAAAAGGGAACAACAAACTCACACATAGCCAAGTATATACCGCATCTCAGCCAATCCAGTCCATAGTTGGGTTTATCAGGCTGTTAAGGCAGTAGAGGGGAAGGAATTGCTAAGCTAGTGAGCTCAATCCATAGAACTATTGGAAACTCTACAAGATTAGCTAGCTTGGCACCCACAATACCTACACACCCAACACAAGGAAGGTATCCCCTTAACTGCTCCACAGTCCCTTAGGCCATACCTTTCCTTCTAGTGCTCTTTAGGGCGTGCATAGAAAAGTAGCCAAAGCCCTATCATCTTCAATGAGGTTACACCCTTCACTAGGTTTATCAAGCCAATTCCAAATGCTTGTCTACTCCTGGTTGTGATACTACACTTTCATGCCAAACATATGATGCACATAGAAATATCCCACACACACATCAAGGCATAATTGTTGGGCATAGCAAAATGTTTAGTTGTGGGATTCAAAAAACATGATTTCCATGACTATTCAACACTGTGGGCATACCAAAACAAAATTTGATAGGGGAAACGATAAATGGAAGCTACAAATCGAATCCCCAACAAAGTACACAAGCAAAAACGAATCTCATAGAACCCCAATTCGTTTTCCCTTCTTCCCCACCATTCTGCAATTCCAAAAGCAACTTTCCCAACTAGAAAATGGAGGAAAGCGCATAACTTTCAGGGAAAAAAATGCCCAGCAAGCAAGGAATTCGTGAGAGATAAAAACTCATAGATGAAAGAATGGAAAGGAAGCAATTTCGTGGGTCTTTTCTTGCCCAGGAAGAATAACATGATTTTCAAAAACTGGTGGCTTGCCCATATACAAAATTGGACAACTATACTCTCCATTTCCTAAAACAATAACTACTTCAACCACCTTTTGGGAGAATTAACTGATTGGTTGCAAAAGTCAACATGGGTAGTTAATGGTTCATGGGTTCTCTCATTGATACTTAACAAGACAATTTTAGAGGACCCTCCATAAATTTATATGTATAATAATTGGGTGAATAATCTTGGTAAGTAGGAAAATTAGAAGTGTTGCTTGGTTTTTCAACCAAGCATGTGCAAGGATGCACCTATTAACTCGTAATAGCAGTTTCAATATAAAACAAAAATAACTATGAATAAACTAATATAATCTGATCTAACATAAGCATGTGCAAATAAATAAAAAACTAGATTTCAAAACATAAGCAATAAGATCTATGGAAAAAACAATAACTTGAAAAATATTTGATTTTGTATTACCTCAAATGGTGAGGATGATGGGTGTTGAGCAACTCCAAGGTTGAGAAGCTCCAATATCCAATGGTCTCTTCTTCTCCAAAGCTTCAATGGGGATCTTCAAACTCGAAATAGGAGGCAATGGCTCTCAAAGGGAATTTGGCAGCATAAGGATAGGATGAAATTTGGATGGAAAGTGAGGAGCCCCTATCACCTTTTTATAGTTTTTGGTGATGGGGAATACCATTATGGTTTTGAAGAAACCAATGGTATTAACCAACATGGTTTAGGTCTTTTTTTCCCTCTTTTTCATCTTTTGAATATTTTTTATATTTTTATTCCCTTTTAATATTTTTTGGGAATTTTGGACCATTTTTTAGGGTTTTGTGTGTTTTTAGAGGAAAAATACATATTTTGAGGGGAAAAAAAGGTGTATTGTGGTCTTTTTGGTGACCTTTTGATGGTTTTAGAGGCTCAAATGGTGGAAAAGTGGACAAATGGGTCATGTGAATAAGAGAATGAGCTAGTGAGCACTTTTTGGGTGTTAACAGATTGCCCCCTGATGTGTGAGGGCAGGAGCTTATCGTATGGCCGATAGACATCATAGTTCTTTTGTCTTTTTCCTGGGGTTTGGAGAAGAGAAGAGACCGATTGGAGACTGGAACAACGGCCCCTTGGAAGCTACAAAAACTAAAAAAAAATACATGGCCTCAAAATGAATGAGGAATAATATATAATTATGGACGAGGCGGGCATACCCATGCTCGTATCAAGACATATACATAACAATTAGGCCCAAGAAGGGGGACCTGAATAATACATAAAAAGTGTTGGTACATCGTAATGGTCCAGAGGGGACACTATGTTAGGATGTACTCATGATCATGCCATGGCTGATCTTAATAACTGATACACTGAAAAAAGCAACAACCATTTTGATAAGGTATCAGAAGGGTTGATGAATTGCTAAAACTGAAGGTGTCCAACATCTGTAGGGACTCAATTAGACTCTCAAATGTGGTAGAGTTAGTAAATGAGTCAACTTCTGAGGAGTAT
Organism: Larix kaempferi; assembly: GCA_027924585.1. NCBI lineage: Eukaryota > Viridiplantae > Streptophyta > Pinopsida > Pinales > Pinaceae > Larix > Larix kaempferi. The sequence continues at coordinate 15,048,493 of BSBM01000050.1, read as the reverse complement.
TTGTAACTGTATACTCAAGGGAGTATAGAACTGCGGTATATCTGAAAATTGTCGTCAAGCGCAACTCGAATATCCATAGGAAAATGAAACTGGTTGTTTCCTCAATTAGACTCTCCAATGTGGTAGAGTCAGGCTATATCTGGGGCCTTCAACAAATAACTGAAAGGATCGATACCCTGTACGAGTCTCAACGATGCGATCAAGGTGTTGGAGTTGAGCATGTGAGAAACAATAATTTGGAGAGGCATTGAGGACTCCTTTCGAAATGATCCGTAGGCACTCATCACAAATGGTGATGAGTCCAAGGCGCGGGGACCTCTGGGTCTATCCTATGGAATATATTTGGTTGGAGTCGACATAAGGAGACCAACAACTATCAAGGCAATGATGTTTCCTTGATAGGAGCGCAAGATGTGCAACTGAAGTGTGGTAGTATTGATGGTGGATTGACATACTGTGGGGATGGGGAATAACTGGGGTCATAGAGTGGGTGGACTCAAACTTCCTTTGTTCAGAGCATGATGACATGGTGGTTGACCTGGCAGCATGGGAAACTGATTGTTAGGTGTGGGGATCATAGCTAGGGATATGTATTGTATATTGGAGTGACTCTGGGGGGACAAGTGGATGGATGCTTTTGGGAGACTCTCAAGGTGACATATTACAGAATACTCTGAACAAAGGAGACCATAATAGGGAAGCTACCATATGAGTAGACATAATTTGTTGTGGCACCGGAAAGCACCGTTGGGTCCTTCTTCGTGGTTTTAATGAGCTCCAAGAAGGGATAAAAGTGTGCTCTAAAAATGGTACTGTCCTGTGGATTTATGTGAGCCCAGGACTGTTCATGCTCGTGGTTGCTTTCAGTTTTAGAGAGTTTGAAAGAAGTAAGTAGACTCCCAGGTTGGGCATACCAACATTGGTTGTGGGAGTGGTGGCCAATGTGGTAGCTGGGATGGTGGAAGACATTCCACCAATAGTCCCTGTGTTGAAAGGGTTGGAAGAAAAATCAGCCATTGGGCTAGTGGGTGCGGTGTATGTGGGATTTTCGGATTCTGCCTCAGAATCTGATGTGAAATGAGGCACGTCAGAATTGGATGACGGGGCTCTATTTCGATGACATGTGGAGTCAAGGGAATTGTACTGCGGGGGATCTCCCCAGAAGCACTGAGAATGTCTCGGGGAATCAATGGTGACAGTTTTATCAAAAGGCTACCAGATGGTGGTGAGTGGAAAGCTCTAAATCCCTAATGCAATCGTGCGTGCAAGAGGGGAGCGTAAAAAATAAATGGCACTCAGGCCAAAAATCAACCTCAAAAGCACTTACTATAACAACTGTGCTATAGTAAGTGGAGTAATAAAAAAATGTGGTCAAGAAACCAACATGCAAACAGTTCCTACAAATAGAAAAATGTAGACTTTATGACCAAAAGGAGGTAATGGAGCATGAAAACACCTAACTAAAAAGTATTATGAATCAACAAGGTATATCCTCTGCAAGGTGATGAAATCCAAGTCAGGCAATATAAATTGTAGAATCAAAGGTTAGATATCCCCCTATCGGGAGGGATACTGGGTAGACAATCCTAAAATTTTGGCCACCAAGATACCCTGTCCATGACACGTTCGGTTGGGTGAATCTGCAGTTTGGTTCTATCGCCATTGTACTCCCATAACGGTGGTACAACAAGAATTGTGAAAGGTATCCTTCGGTTACTAAATGGATAGCGGTATTCCACTCAGGCTTCCGGAACCAGTCTGGCTACTTCAACCCTCCTAAGAGAGAGGCCTTCCCGATAAATTGGTGTTAAATCGTGTCAACAAATAATAAGGGATTTTGGTACCCTAAATGTCAAATCATTATGTCTCAACATGAAAAATGAGTGAGGGGTGTTATTTTGATACTTATCCCCTCGGTCCTACCTAGATACAAAATTCTTTTTGTGTTCCCCAAGTGGGGTTAGAATATTTGTTGATTTAGGGTAATTTTTAAGGCTCACTTGAAATTAGTGTGACAGATTGTGTGCTAGTGTATGTGTATACCAAAACAATGTGCCTCGCATGGGCGATTTAATCACAAATGAAAATAATGAATTTAATTTGCGAAAATATGAAAGACATTTCAAATATAAATGCTTTAATAGCCTTTTCAAAAAATATGGATTCTTTAAAAAGTAAAGCACACAAAAGATGTAAAAATAAATGGATTTTAGAGTCTTTCTTGGGCAAAAAATGAAGCAACTTTAGAAATATGGTTCTAACTTTGGAATGTAGACTTAGAATCTCAGAAAAAATCTTTCTTTCAATTAGCTGAAATTTTTTAAAAAGATAAATGAAGTATTTAAAAAATATCACTTTAATAATGCTATAATAATAACACAGTGGGCTGCTAAAATTTCAGAAATTAATGCTGGAAAAATAAACTACTTTGGGCGAAATTTTTTTTGAAAAAAAAAAAATGGCTGAAACGAAATAGGAAAGATATCAGCTTTCGGGTCAAAACCCGCGATGATCCGCGCGACGATAGGGGCGAAAGTCGCGATGGACTACGCGGGAAAAGCTCACCCAGCCGCGATGTGCAGCGCGGGAAAAGGTCGAAAACTCGCGATGCGCCGCGCGGGAAAAAGTCGAAAAGTCGCGATGGACCGCGCAACTATGGGCCAAAAGTCGCAATGTACAGACGGAAAAATGGCCATCGAAAAATGAACTCGAAAATGGAAATTTTGGGTTGTTTCGGGTTGCAGAAATGGCCAATGGCTAGGGAAGCTAGCAAGAAGTTGACTAGTATGGCAATCTACAGTTTTAAATGGAAAAAACTACTTAAATAAAGATCTAAAGCAAAAATTTAAAGTTCGAACCCTAGCGGAGTCGCCAAAAACTGTTGCTTGGTTTTTCAACCAAGCATGTGCAAGGATGCACCTATTAACTTGTAATAGCAGTTTCAATATAAAACAAAAACAATTACGAATAAACTAATATAATCTGATCTAAGATAAGCATGTGCAAATAAATAAAAAACTAGATTTCAAAACATAAGCAATAAGATCTATGGAAAAAACAATAACTTGAAAAATAAATTTTGTATTACCTCAAATGGTGAGGATGATGGGTGTTGAGCAACTCCAAGGTTGAGAAGCTCCAATATCCAATGGTCCCTTCTTCTCCAAAGCTTCAATGGGGATCTTCAAACTTGAAATGGGAGGCAATGGCTCTCAAAGGGAATTTGGCAGCATAAGGATAGGATGAAATGTGGATGGAAAGTGATGAACCCGTATCACCTTTTTATAGTTTTTGGTGATGGGGAATACCATTATGGTTTTGAAGAAACCAATGGTATTAACCAACATGGTTTAGGTCTCTTTTTTCTTCTTTTTCCTTTTTTGAATATTTTTTATATTTTTATTCCCTTTTAATATTTTTTTGGAATTTTGGACCATTTTTGAGGGTTTTTTGAGGAAAAATACATATTTTGAGGGGAAAAAAGGTATATTGTGGTTTTTTTGGTGACCTTTTGATGGTTTTAGAGGCTCAAATGGTGGAAAAGTGGACAAATGGGTCATGCGAATAAGGGAATGAGCTAGTGAGCACTTTTTGGGTGTTAACAAGAAGGCTAATTGACCAATAATAAAATATGCAAATATATATTTTTTGGAAAATGTTTCATTGAATTATAAAATATTTGAAAAATATTGGCGAATCTTTCACTACATTATAAAATCTTTGTAAAATTTTGGTTAATCTTCTACTATAATAAATTTTTAAATTGAATATATATATATATTTTGTATAAAATATTCTAATCCATTATATTAATATTAATAAACATATTTAAAAATTAAAAATTAAGTTATTTTCTATTGCAAAATATCTAAAATCAATTTAAAACCATCTTATTATAATATTTTTGTGAACCAAATTTTATTGACAAACTATTTAGTGTCATCAAATCCAATAATTATAGAAATTTTTACATAATTAAAAAATATTAAATATGATTTGGCTTAAAGAATAATACACTAAAAGCTATTAATTATTTTATGTTACAAAATATCTAAAATCAATTTAAATCCATCTTATTATTATATTTATATGAATCAAATCTTAATAACCAATTATTTAGTTTCATCAAATCTAGTCACTGAAGAAGATTTTACATTACTAAAAAATATTAAATATGATTTGGCATAACAAAATGATTATTGGTTTGAAATTACAAAAACATTCTATATGGAAAAATAAAATATTAATAACTAATTATAGTGATTATTTGTTCCTTTATCTACAATGACATATGATGTCAATGCAATTGAAGTTTTAAGAGAAATTAACAAACTAAAATGAATATATCAAATAAAATAAAAATTTGAGTTATCAAATGGAAAGTAAAAAATTAGATTGGTAACTATTTTTAATAATATAATAAAATAATAAAAATACTCTTAACATGAAAATTGAAAGAATAATTTTCCATAGAATTTACCCTTATTATCTTAAGAAAAAAATTGGATCTTCTAAATACCATGGAGTTCCTAAGTCCTTAAATAGGATTTACCACATGCAATACCATGGGAAAATACCATGGGTCACCCAAAACCATGGGTCTATAATCAACCAATGGTAAACCCATTATTTACCGAATAAGGGTTACCTTAATCATTTTTAATGAAATATTGGGCGAACTACTCCTAAAAAAGCCTTTGATTCCACTGAATTGTGGCAAAAATGGAGGATCCATAGTGAATTATAGAGGGATGAAATATACCACTAACTTTATTTATATTTTTGGATGGGATAAATAGTTTACATATTAAAAAAAAAAAATTAGGCTTTCACCCCTAAAAGTTTCCTTGTGTGACTTGAATTGACATTATTGCCTTCGTGGGCTTGAATATTCCCTCCCTTATTCCTTGTAAAAATCATACCCCATACTCTTATTACCTTGCATAGCTAGTTGTGAGTATTTTGATTGAAATACATTTACATCATATTTACAATTTCTATCATGTCAGGATAGCACGCGATCCACATGCAACGATTTTTAATTTTCGATACAAGAATGATAAATCAATGGTAGGGCCTTGTCCTTGATCTCCCCACCATGATTTTATAACGATATTATATCATTTACATGTTTAATGCAATGGGTTCAAAATCAGGGTATTACATTCCCCTTCCCCTTAAATCAACACTGTCCTTAGTGCTCTTCAAAATTGAACAAAATGGGTATGGCACTCTCATGGCATCCTCCAACTCCCATGTAGCCTCATCGAGACCGTATTACTTCCATTGCACCTTTACCTTTCTGTTGGCTCATTTCCAGAGCAATGTTAGCTTCCTGCCTAGGATGCGTAATGGCTCGGTTTGGAACTCTCCCTTGGGTTCCACTTGTATCACATCCCAATTAATCACATGGTTAGGATCATGTACATATTTCTTAAGCAAAGAAACATGACAAAAATTATGAGCTCTAGTGTTAGTAGGAAATGCAAGTCTATATGCAACTATTCCTATTCTTTCAAGTCAATAACCCACAATATCTGGGTGATAGCTTAACACAACTCCCAAGATTCAAGGAACTCTTCCTTAGCCTCATTCTTGTAAAATATAAGCACAAAAGATCTATGAAACAAACAAAACAATTACTAGAGATACATGCGACAAATAATATGTCAAAACCCTAATGCAAAAGGTTTGCAACAATTCATGCATTATCATAAGCTCAGAAGATAATTACAATGTGTAGCAATGGATACAATAAGCCAAGAAATTCGAATTCTAGAGAGGTCATTCGAATTGAATGCATGAGAGTGGCTTACTTGGTAGTTAACACCACTCGTCACATCAGTTAATCACTAAAATACTATGAAACTAACTCTAACAGACTTTGAAACTGTCTAATTGAGTCTATATGAATCCAGAACTCAACTGAATGCCAAAAAATAGAGGAGGGCACCTTTATTTTTGCAGTTAACTGAATATTAGGTGAAAACAACACCAGATGAAGTCAACTAGTGTAGTAGGGCGCCTTCTAGTCTCCAGTTAGCTGAATAAACTAGTAAATGCTGTCAGTTGGACTGAGTGGGGCGTTTTAGTCATGCAAATCACTCCTTGAATGATGGAGTAGGCCCAGTTAACTAATAATGATGGCCCAGTTGACTCCCCAAATGTAGGAGGAGGCCCAGTTTACTTAAATTGTGATCTACTGATGATGTAAGCAAATGATTGAGTCAAAATACTTAGGATACGTGACAAATTAAGATGTTAAGCTCAAATAAATGATGTGTGGTTGGAAAATGCTCCAACACCCCCCTTAACCTAATCTCATGTGGAGGAGTAAAAAAATAATAAAAGGGACCTAAAAACAAAGGCCATAGGTCATCCAGTACAAAAATAATCCTAAAAATGCTAAAAAAATCTAAGTGAGGAAAGAGGGAAAAACCCAGTGGGAAAGAAAACCCCCCCTCAAACTGAACATTGAAGGATCTAATATATCCTCACCATAGTAGAACTCACCCCCAACAGTGAATGGAGGTAAGAGAACTTCTTCTCAGTGAAGCTATTGGTGAATATGTCTGCAAGTTTCTCTTCTGTAGGGCAATATTGCAGTACAATGGTTCTGTCAAACAAAAGCTCTCGGATGTAGTGCATGCGGATCTCGATATACTTGGTACTATGTCTCTAAACCATATCTGTTGAGATCTTGATAGAACTATGTTTGTCACAAAATATTAAAGTAGAAGTGGTGCTACCAATATCAAACTCTACTAGAATACCTTGCAACCAAACTGCGTAAATGAAAGCATTGACTGCTCCTCGATACTATGCCTCTGCTGAAGATAAGGAAACGACGACCTGCTTTTTGCTTGACTAGAAAATAGGCCTTGTTCCAATCATGAAAACATATCTGGAATTGGAATTCCGATCAATGCTATCACCCACCCAATCTGAATCAGTGAATCCAACCAAGTCAAGATTGGAATCCGAAGCGTAGTGTATGCCAAAATGTCTCGTACCCTGCACATAGTGCAAGATGATTTTGGCTAACTTCCAGTGAATCTCACGGGGCTGCTGCATGTACCTTGACACAACACTCACAGCATAATAAATATCAGGCCTAGAGTGTGTCAAATACAAAAGAATACCAATCAACTGTCTGTATAGTGTAGAATCCACCAATGTTGTAGAATCACCATCCTCAAGATTGATTCTTGAGAGGAATGGGAATGGTGCTGCTTTACATTCTGCCACATTGAACGTATTTATCAGGTCCAAATCATATTTTGACTGAGATATCATAATCCCATCAAAATTCTCAGTGATCTCAAGACCAAGAAACTGCCTCAATAGGACTAAATCACTCATATTGAATGCTTGGTGTAAAGCAGTTTTTATTGTGCCAATCGAAGCAAGAATGCTTCCTGTAATCAATAGGTCATCAACATAAAGGAAAATTATCATCAAATTACCTTCATTCGTATTTTATTTTCATCTCACAAAATTTTGCGACAAAAGAAAGGAATCCATCTTTGCATACCAAGCTCTTGGGGCCTATTTTAAACCATACAAGGATTTCCTTAATATGCAAACAAGTGTCATATCTGATATGTAAAATTCATGATGCTTCATGTAAATATATTCCTGAAGATATCCATGAATAAATTCACTCTTCACATCCATGTGGTGCACCTCCTAGTGCTTGGATGCAGAAATTGCCAAAACTAGGCAGATTGAATCCATTTTTGCAACCAGTGCAAAAGTTTTTGTGTAGTTCACACCATGAACTTGTGAGAAACTTTTTGCCACCAACCTAGATTTGTATTTGCAAGTTGAACAATCAGAAACAAACTTGGTTTTGTATACCCATTTTCATTGAGCTAATTTCCTCCCAGGTGGAAGAGAAACTAGTTTCCATGTTGCATTTTTCTGAAGAGATTTGTACTCTTTATCCATGGCAGTTTTCCATATTGGATCTCGGTGGGAATGGTAGTATGATTTAGGATATGAACCAATCATCAAAAATAAATTCTCGGACAGTAATGGATCAGAATATGAAAGAGCCATACCTGCTCTTTGAAAGTCTGCTCGGGTTCTTCTTGGATCGGCAGGATTTCCAATGTTAGAACTAGCAGATGTGAGAGTCTTTTCTGCTCACTTTGGAAACTGAGGGGGATCATCTAGATTTGAATCTGAACCTGATATTTAATGTTCATTAATTTTTGATAAAATATCAGAAATATGAGAACACATACTTTCATCATCTTCTTCCGAATCTTCTTCTTGGAGAGGAAGCAGTTTGGTAGTTTCTTCCTCCACTAGTCGTAGATCATGAAGCGGTTCTTCAAATTGAACACTTCGCTCGATGAATATATTTTTGGATATGATATCCATGAGTTTTTATCCTTTGTATTCTTCAGCATATCCAATGAGGATGCACTCAGTACTTTGTGGTTCCAAATATTTTCTCTTCTCAATCGAAATTCTGGCCCATGCAGTGGATCCAAAAACCCTAAGATGTGACACATCAGGCTAGTGACCAGTGTAGGATTCGAAATGACTTATACCTTTTAAAGATGAGTGTGGAATTATGTTATGAATGTATGAATAAAAATTCATTTACTCAGCCCAAATATTCTAAGCCAAACCTTTCGACTCAAGCATACAATTAGCCATCTCTTTCAATGCTTGATTTTTCCTCTCCGCTACACCATTCTACTAAGGTGTGTAGGGGACTATGTGCTGGATTTCGATTCCATTTTGCGCAAAAAATTGCAGCAGCTCCGATTTGATATATTCTCCACCATTATCAGATCTGAGATATTTTATCTTTCTCCTAGTAGCAGTCTCAACAAAAGCCTTGAAATTTTTGAATTTTTCAAGCACTTCCGATTTGTTTTTAAGAAAGTAGACCCATGCGATTATGGAGAAGTCATCAATGAATGTCAGAACATAACTTGATCCATTCATGGAGGGATTTGTTAAAGGACCACTGATATCACTGTGAATCAGCCCCAAAATACAAGTAACTCTGCTAGCTTTTCCTCGATCGAACTTGTGCTTAGGATGCTTCCCAATGATGCAAACCTTGCATATCCCTTTTGAGGAATTGATATTCGGGAGGCCTTCAGCCATGGAATTATTTTGTAGTAGCTGAAAATATTTATAATTTAGGTGTCCAAAAATCTCATGCCATATCTGGCTGACCACATTTCCATGAGTTAGAAGGGCACTTGGCTTTGCATGTGGCAAAAAATGGGAAAACTCATATGTTTTTGTAGCATGATTTGCTTTGCCTACTGCAATGAGATTTTCGATGGAAATATAAAAAATTTCAACATCATTAGGGCTGAATACAACCTTATTTGGAAAAACAGTGTGTGTCATCTGATACACAGAAAGCAGGTTCGAAGCTAGAGAAGGAACATAGAGAACATTTTGAAAACTGCCATGTTCTAAATGAATAGTACCTTTGAATTTCAAAGAAATTTGTGAATCATCTCCCATGCGGATGGAGATGCAACTGTTGGAGTCTAATGATGAGAAGGATTCTTTGCTTGCAACCATGTTATTCGAAGCTCCTGAATCTATGATAAGAGCTATAGAATTTGAAACACTTTCCATGCGTGCATGACCTCTTTCTGCATGATCATTATTTTCCTTCTTCCTTGTGCCATTTGGAAGAGTAATGTTGTTTTTATCCAAGAGAAGGGCCATTTGATCAATAGTTTTTTTCATGCATGAGCTTTCTACATGAAAGACCCTACCACAGTAAGAACACTTTGTATTCTCCTTTCCCTTTTTCTTGTCTTTTCTTGAACTAGAGGGCTCATATGCCTTCTTGGTCTTCTCCTTTTGCTTGGGATGATCAAAATTGGTCTTCTCTTTCTTTTGGTTTCCTTTACCATTCGTAGATTTGGTTCCTCCAACAAATAGGGCTTGATATTTGGAGGTTTTTATGGACCCCATCTAAACAAGCTTATCATGCTCTTTTGTTAAGGTCTCAATGAAGGCATTCAAGGTAGGAATCTTCCAATTCAGAGTGGTGAGTTTTCCCGAATGGAAAGTAGAGATAAACATTGAATAATATTTTCCTAGCTTCATAAGGATAGAAAGAATCAACTGCTCATCTTTCTTCTCAACATCACATTGCTTCAAATGAAGCACCAAATGATTGAACTTGGTGAAAAAATCATTGATGGTCTCGAAATTCTCAGGATTTAGGGAAATTAGTTCATTCTCCAACTGATGAGCCCTCATCTCATCTTGCTTTCCAAAGAGTTTGGAAAGTTGTTCCCATACTTCTTTTGGAGTCTTCAATCCGCTGAGATGGAAAAGAAGATCCTTCGAAATATTGAGACAAATGAAACCATAAGCTTCATCAATCTTATTGAATTATTTGGACTTCTCTACTGCAGAATTAGGCTCTAGTTCTAGGCCCATAGTGACTCTGTAGAATCCTTTGGAGCGCATCACTATCTCTATATCATCCTTCCACTGATGATAGTTGAAAGGAGTAAAGAGATTCTCTGAAGAAGAGTCCATTTCTGCTATAACGAATGTAATCAGAGATTGTGAGAAACCTACAATAAAAAAATAAAAAAACTTTTTAGGTCGACAACCTACACTTTTCAAGTTGCATCACACCCAGCATAGACTATCAAGCAAGATTGAAGAGTCAGATGCACAATATCCAGGAATTATGTGGAAAAATTTTGGCTTTTGGTGCAAAGTTGGAATATTTTTGAGCAATCTTGCTCAAGCTTCATATGTGTTCCAAGTGCAGAAAGCACTGGTGCAGAAGTGTAGAAACACTAGTGCAGAAGTGCAGAAGTGCTGAAATGGAGAAACACTGTAGAAAAGTTTCCTTGTCTTGCCATGGTTCTGATACCATGTAAAATATTAGCAAAATAGATCTATGAAACAAATACAACAATTACTAGAGATGCATGCGCAAATAATATGTCAAAACATTGATGCAAAAGGTTTTCAGCAGTTCAGGCATTATCATAAACTCAAAAGATGATTACAATGTGTAACAATGGCTACAATAATCCAAGCAATTTGAATTCCAGAGAGGTCATTCAAATTGAATGCATGAGAGTGGATTACTTGGCAGTTAACACCACTCGACACATCAATTAACCACTTAACTACTATGAAACTGACTCTAACAGGCTCTGAAACCATCTCACTGGTCTAACTAAATCTAGGACTCCACTGAATGCCCAAAAATAGGGGAGGGTGCCTTTCTGTCTGCAGTTAACTGAATATTAGGTGAAAATAACACCAGATGAAGTCAACCAGTGCAGTAGGGCGCCTTCTAGTCTCTAGTTGGCTAAATAAACTAGTAAATGTTGTTATTTGGAATGAGTGGGGTGCTTTAGTAATGCAAATCACTCCCTGAATGATGGTGGAGGCCCAATTAACTGATAATGATGGCTCATTTGACTCCCCGAATGTAGGAGGAGGCCCAATTTATTGAAACTATGTCTACTGATGATGTAAGCACATGATTGAGTCAAAATACTTAGGATAAGTGGAAAATTAAGCTGTGAAGCTCAAATAAATGATGTGTGGTTAGAAAATGCTCCAACAATTCTAAGGTAAACATGATCCCCAACACTGAACTCCGTATGCATGTTGTGCTTATCAACAAAACTTTTCTTCCTATATTGTGCTGCTTTTAAAATTTTCCTATTCTTTGCAACCTCTTATTCCATTTCCTTAATAAATTCTGGCCCAAGTACAATTCTTTTCACTAGATTATCCCAAGTCACTGGTGTCCTACACTTGCGGCCATACAAATCCTCAAATGGACTCATGCCCAATGATGCTTGCTTCCCATTATTATATGCAAATTCTACCAAGTGTAGATAATCCTCCCACTTTGATGGTTTGTCCATTACATACATGTGAAGCATGTCTTTAAGCACTTGATTGACTATTTTTGTTTTCCCATCTGTTTGAGGATGGTATGCTGTGATAAAGTTCAACTGTGTACCCAAATTTACAAAAAGACATTTCCAAAAATTTGAAGTGAACTTGGTATCCCTGTTAGCAATTTTTGCCTTAGGAAATCCATGCAATCTGAAAATTTTCTTCATAAAAATATTTGCAATGACATCGGTTTTATATGTGGAATTAACCGGTATAAAAAATGCTTGCTTTTTAAACTTTTCCACCGCAACCACGATGGAATCATGCTGCTTTACTATCATCGGAAAACCCGTAATAAAAATCCATGGAAATCGTCTCCCATTTCCATTCTGGAATTGGAAATGGATGCAATAAACCTACTGGGTGTTAGTGTTCAACTTTCACCTTCTGACATTTCATGCACTTAGAAATGTATTCAACGATGCAATTCTTCATCCCTGGCCATAAATATTGTTTTCGAGCTGTAGCAATTGTTTTCTAATATCCTGGGTGACTGGGATATGGATTTTTATGGATTTCATCCACAACAATCCTCCTCAAGTTTTCCACATTTGGAATATAAATTCTATTCTTATAAGTAAGAAGTCCGTCACCTTCCAAAAGATACCCTTCATACTTGTTTTCAAAGTTTTGATGTTTCAATTTGTCCTTTTTCTACACATACAATTCATCTTCAACAATAGAGTTAACAATTTGCTGCCTCAAATCTGATTGGTAGGTACTAAGTGATACCACATGCATTTCATGTAATTTTCTGCTGAGTGCATCAACCACCTTCTTTTCTTTCCCATTTATGTGTTTGATCTCAAAATCAAATTCACACAAAAATTCCTGCCATCTATCTTTCCTAGCTATTAAAGTTGGTTGCTCAAACAAATATTTCAGACCACAATGGTCTGTCCTTAGCTCAAATTTTATGCCCATTAAGTAGTGCTTCCAGATCTTTAAAACATGCACTATGGCTGCAATTTCTAAATACTGTGTGGCATATTTCTTCTCATGTTCCTTCAACTTTCTTGACTCATAGCATACCACATGGTTGTCTTGCATAAGAACTCCTCCAAGTCCCTAATTGTATGCATCAATACAAACCACAAAGTGTTTTTCTGGGTCTACAATTTTCAAAATTGGTGCACTTGTGAGAATATTCTTCAACCACTCGAATCTTTCCTAACATCTTGGTGTCCACTCAAATTTCATGCCCTTCTTCTCAAGGAAGTAATTGGATTAGAAACCTTGGAAAATCCTTCAATGAACCTCCTATAGTAACCAACAAGTCATATAAAGGATCTCACATATGTCATGTTACTTGGATTTGGTCAATTTATAATGGCTTCAATCTTCTCAGGGTCCATCGATATTCCTTCCTCTGAAATAATGCGACCCAAATAATGAATTTTATTTTTATAAAAGTCACACTTGCGCAACTTTGCATACAACTTATGATCCCTTAGCAATTACAAGGCCATTCTCAAATGTTCTTCTTGCTCTTCTTCATTCTTAGAATAGATAAGAATGTCATCTAGAAAAACAAGAACAAGCATGTCCAAATACTTGCTAAAAACACTATTCATGAGACACATAAATGTAGCTGGTGCATTCGTGAGACCAAATAGTACCACCACAAACTCATAGTGCCCATACCTTGTTCTAAAGGATATCTTATGAATATATTCCTCTTTGATTCTTACCTGATGGTAACCAGACCTCAATTTAATCTTTGAAAATACCTTTTCCCTATCATTTGATAAAAATGTCATCAATTTGAGGTAATGGGTATTTGTTCTTCACAATGACTTTGTTCAACTATCGGTAGTCAATACATAACTTGAGTGTTCCACTTTTCTTTTTCACAAATAGCATCAGTGCTCCCCATGGGGACACACTTGGATTGATATATTTCTTTTCCAACAGCTCTTGTAACTGCATTTTCAATTCTAACAATTTTGGTGTACTCATCCTGTTGGGTGTCTTGGACACTGGTGCAACTCTCGACACGAGGTCAATTGTAAAATCAATATCCTTCTATGGAGGAATTCCTAGAATCTCATCAGGAAACAAATCCCCGAATTCTTGCAACACATGATAGTCATCCAACTTGGAAATTTCATTTTCTATTGCCTTCAAAACATGGGCGAGATACAATTGACAACCCTTCCTACAAAAAGTATTCAGCTGCATGGTTGAAATATGCCGAGCATAAATAACATTTGGAATTCCTTTTATGACCCTTGGGTTTCCTCCTTCATCCATGCATTCAAAAAGTCTTGTTGTAGCAATCAAGTTTAACTCTGTGTGCTTCTAACCAGTCCATTCCAATGAGAATATCATAGGAACCAAGTGGCAGAATATTCAGATTTGCACAAGTGAATAGCCCATCCATCTCTAATAGACATTTCTCTACCATTTCTATAACCTTTCTCTTGGTTTCAATGGCTAGTTTAACTAACCATGATTTACTATGCTTTAATTTCTTAAAAGCACAAATATCAACAATTTTATGATTGATATAACTGTGAATAGATCCAGGGTCAATCAAAATAGAAACATATTTCTTAGAAATCTTACCTTCAACTTCAACCACAGTTGATTGATGGTATTCTTGGAAGTGCTCTAGTGTTGCATAGATTATAGGGATGGTCCTTGAAACTCGACCCACAATTTCATCTCCTTGGATGTTGTGAACTTGCTTTACACTCCCATTCTGATGTGGAAAGTTCTTAAGCATATGGTCCTCTACACATCCCCAACATGGAAGTGGCTCTCTTGTATCCTTTGGATCTCTTGGCTTGTATCCCATCATTCTAGTTGGCTAAGTTGCACCTTGTGGTGGCTTCCTTTTCTAATTTTTGAGATGAGGAGGTTGAACCCCTTCCTCCTTTGGTCAAACTTCGCATTTTTATTTTCCTTCCATGCCTTATGGAAATCCAATTTTCTTTTGTTTTGATCATAAAAATACTTGTTCTAGGTTCATCAAACTCAATTCCGTCTTTATATGATTGAGTTAGTCCACTTAGAAAACGCTGAATTTTCACCTTATCATCTATGATATATTTGACATATCTAAGCAGCTCCAAGAATTTGTTTGCATATTCTTCCATGGTCATTTTCCCCAATTTCAGTTCATGAAATTCTTTGATTTTATCATCGTAGTACCTATCAGAGAGGTCCTTATGCTTGAATTACTTCTTGAACTGCTTCCACATAGTCTTTCTTTCATTGATCTTCTTCACTTTTTGAAGGTGATCCTACCATAAAAATGATCTTCCATTTATATTGAATATGGCCACCCTTGCCTTCATATTTTTAGAGTAGTCTTGGACTTGGAAATACTTCATCATCCCAAGAAGCCAAGCTTTAGCTTCTTGACCAGATTTTACCTCACCATCAAATGTGGGCAGTTTGGCCTTCTTAAATTCCCCATGATAATTGTTCTTGTAATGCCCCTTCCTCTTATTCCTGCGAGATGAAGAGAATGAACCTTCAATGGATTCTTCAAAGTCATATGATCCATTAGAAGAGATTTCTAGAGTATATGTCCTATCTCTAGAAACTCTTCTTGAGTTATTGGACCTCTTGTGGAAATTTCTCTTTGAACTACTCCGACTCTTTTCTGGATTTTTCGAGTGATGCCTAGAGTTAATCCTCCTTTGAATGTCTATAAAAATTTGCAGCATAGCTGCACTTAGACGATTCTATTCTTCTCGAGAATTAATAAACCTCTCATTTTCTTCTCTACAACTTTGTAGTTCCAGCATTAAGATCCTCATGGTGGCTGCAATATCTAGGGGACTCTCTTGGTTTCTTTACCCATTGGATTTTGTCTCTACATTATCAAACTTTATGTTCTCTCCCATGGCATCTGTCCCAGGCTCATAGGGATCCTGTGCATCATCCATGATGATGATTTTCTTGGCCCAACCAAGGACCAAAGATTTATCAACTGCACTATACTCAATGCTATCCTTTAACAGTCACTGATATTATTCCGAATCTGCAAAATGTGTTCATATAAACACATTTGTTAGATTTATCACATTCTTTGAAATTATAAAAAAAATTATTTTCATGCATCCTGGAAACAACCCATATTGTCAATCTTGGTCAAATCACATAATCTTTTAAATGACCCCTTAAAAATCCACAACCCGCTAAATTTTACACTAGTTCAATAGTCCCAGTTGAACCCAAGATCTAACTTTGTAAATAAAAAAATGGGGGTCAAGGTGGTTGCCCTCTATTTTTTGTAAATATTTCAATTTCACGCATTCTAGTGCATAAGCTTAATGCATTTTTATTTATTTCAGGCACCTGAAATTCATTGTGAAAAATAGGCTCTTCCTAATCAGAATACAGTCCTACGAAAATTGACCAGTTTCCCCTGTTTTGGCGTGATTCTCAAAAATCACCAAAACGATGGTTGATGAACTTGTCAAAACTCACCGAAATGCTTGTAGATGAACTTCCCAAAGCTCGTTGAACACTTCATTGGCGAACTTGTCAACTTCGTCGAAACACATTGGTGGATTTTCTCCAACTTCGTTGAAATGCATCAACAAACTTTTCAAAACTCACCGAAATACTCCATCGAAAAAATTTCTCCAATTTTGCCAAACCTTGTCGGCATATTTCTCAAAACCTTGTCGAAACATGCCGACGAATTTTTCAAAAATTTGCCAAAACACTTCAACGACGGAATTTTCAAAACTCGCCAAAAGACTTGTTAGTGAAATTTTCAAAACTTGTCGAAACACTTGTCGGTGAAATTTTAAAATGCACCGAAACACTTGTCAACAAAAATTTCCAAAACGCACTGAAACGCATTAGTATATTTTCTCCAACTTTTCCGAAATGCATTGACATATTTTCTCCAAATTCAACGAAACATGTCAGTGAAGTTTCCCAAAACTTGCCGAAACACTTGTCAACAAACTTCTCAAATATCACCGAAAGGCTTATCGAGGAACTTCTCAAATCTAGCTGAAACTGCACATCGGTGAAACTTGTCTAAGTTTGTCGAAACGCATCAGCGTAAATCGTCCAAAATTTCCAACACACACACTTCAGAAAAACTCATCATTTTTCCATGAAACCGCAGCGATGGAGCAAACTTAAAACTACAAGTTATGTGACTTAGCCCATATAGGTCCAATGTTGTAACTTGTAGCTCTTATACCACACTATCATGTCCCCTTCCATCAATCCGACTTAAGGGAGGGAAAATGAACTAAATTCAGGATTGGAAATTTAGCCCTATCATCATTTTATGAATTCATAACAAATGAAACATGTGTGTAGATGCATAATCCAAATAAACACAGTGGAAATAAACTCTACTACACACATCTAGCATGTAATTACCAACATAATTGTAACATGCATCAATTAAATACATTACATAATTAAATACATGGGAATACTTATCTTGAAATGAAGTTGTCTCGAGCAACTGGCTATGCAAGTGCAACGTTCCACCCAACTATAGGCTAACTGTTCTCATCAATCTCTCAACACAACTGTCACCCCCGAGATGGGCATGATTTCCACAATGAAAAGTGAACAAAAAAATCACACATAGCCAAGTATATACCACATCTCATCAAAGCCAGTCGACAACTGGGTTTATCAGGCTATCAAGGTAGTAGAGGGGAAGGAGTTGTTAAGATAGGAATTGCAAAGCTAGTGATCCATAGAGCTACTGGAACCTCTACAATATTAGCTATCTTGGTACCCACAATACCTACACACCCATCACAAGGAAGGTATCGCCTTCACTAATCCACAGTCCCTCAGGACATGCCTTCCCTTCTAGTGCACTTCAAGGTGTGCATAGAAAAGTATACAAATCCCTATCATCTTCAATGAGGTTACACCCTTCACTAGGTTTATCAAGCGAATTCCAAATACTTGTCTACTCCTAGTTGTGATACCACATTTTCATGCCAAACAGGGGATACACATAACCCAAACCATCTAAATATACACATACATAACAAGGTGCAATTGTTGGGCATAGCAAAACATTTTAGTTGTGGGATTCACAAAACACAATCTCCATTAGCATTCAACACTAAGGGCATTACCAAAACGAAATTTGAGAGGGGAAACAACAGATGGAAGCTACAAATCGAATCCCCAAAAGGTATACAAGCAATAATGTATCTCATAGAACCCCAATTTGTTTTCCCTTCTTCCCCACCATTCTGCAACACCAAAAGCAACTTTTCCAGTTAGAAAATTGAGGAAAACGCAGAAATTTTAGGGAGAAAAACGCCCAACAAACAAGGAATTCATGAGAGAGAAAAACTCATGGATGAATGAATGGAATGAAATCAATTTCATGGGTTTTTATTGCCGAGGAAGAAAAACACGATTTTCCAAAAATGGTGGCTTTCCCAAACACAAAATTGGACACATACTCTTCATTTCCCAAAACAATAACTACTTCAACAACCTTTTGGGATAATTAACTGACTGGGTGCAAAAGTCAACATGGGTAGTTAATGGTTCATGGGTTCTCTAATTGACACTTGGCTTGAAATTATTGGCTTCATGAGTTTGAATATCACCCCCCCTATTCCTTGCAAAAATTATGCCCCCCATACTCTTGTTTCCTTGCATAGCTAGTTGTGGGTATTTTTATTAAAATACATTTACATTGTATTTATGATTTCCATCGTGCCGAGATAACACATTATCCACATGCATCAATTTTTAATTGTCTATACAAGAATGATAAATCGATGGCAGGACCTTGGCCTTGAGCTCCTCACCATTATTTTATAACGATATTATACTATTTACTTAGTGCAGTGGGATCAAAATCAGGGTATTACAAGGGGTTGGGGTTAACTGATATGCAATTAGAAGCCATGGTTAAGAGTGTTAGTTTTTACTTGAACAACATATATCATATAGATAATCAATCACTTAAATATAAACAAGCATAGTATAAACACAATGAACATGAAGATTCTCTCGGGGAAACCACAAAGGGAGAAAACCCCGGCAAAGCCTTCCTCAATATAGAAATCACAAAGTACAAAAGTTCCCCGAGACAAAATAGCTACTCCTCCACTTGTGCGAACTTCTCTCTCTCCACTAATGCGAAATTGCTTGAGTGAATGAGTGATTACAAATGAGAGAGGTGTCCTTTATTTATATTCTTCCATTGGGGTGACAATTTCCCCAATAGGGCTGACTTATCTACTTGACTGGTCAATTACATAATATAATAATATTTTAGGGGTTTTTCTAGGTCGACACATGTCCTAGGGTTTACATTGATTCTTTCAATGAACTTTACATTATTAATTACATGACCATCATATCCCAGAGGAGGAATACAATAATATAAATAGAATATCTTCTGCAGTTACGTTATTTTAACACTCCCTCTTAACTAGGAAGGTATTCTGCGGGTAACAACATCTGCACAACTGACTTGTGAAATTCTATATGTTGTAGGAATATTTTGGATAATCATTTGTATGGGGTATCATCTGTGGAGTAGCAACGTCATCCTCTTGCTGAAACACATCTGCTAGAACAACAACATCGTCAATTGGAACATCATCTGCTGGAACATCCTCATCAGAAACATCATCAGCTGGAACATCTTCTGCTATCAGCAACCTTGTCAGCTGGAACACCATCTTCTAGAGCATCCTCATCAACAACACCATTAGCTGGAACAACATCATCGTCAAATGGAACACCATCTGCTGGAAAATACTCATTAGTAGCACCATCAGCTGGAACACCTACAACGAACATCAGTAACTAAAACTGATACTATTAGTCAGCCAGTACTGATCTTCCATCTCCCTTGGATAGGAATCAACTCATGAGAGTTGGAATTATCAGTCACCCAATACTGATCTTCCATCTCCCTTGGATAGGCATCCATCCCTACGGATAGGCATTAATTCATGAGAGCTGGAACCATCAGTCATCCAGTACTGATATTCCATCTCCCTTGGATAGGAATCCATCCCTACGGACAGAAATCAGTTCGTGAGAACTAGAACCATCATTCAGGAAGTACTAATATTCCATCTCCCTTGGACAAGCATCCATCCCTATGGACAGGCATCATTTCGTGAGAACTGGAACCATCAGTCAGCCAATACTGATCTTCCATCTCCCTTGGATAGGAATCCATCCCTACGGACATGCATTAGTTTGTGAGAACTAGAACCATCAGTCAGCTAGTACTGATATTCCATCTCCCTTGGACAAGAATCCATGCCTACAGACATGCATTAGTTCGTGAGAACTGGAACCATCAGTCAGCCAATAATTATCTTCCGTCCCTCCTGGACAGGCATCTATGCTTTTTGATAGGAACTCTATCAGTCGGCAAGTACTGATCTTCCATCACTCCTAGACAGGAATCTATCCTTTCGGATAGGATCCATCAATCTCTCTTTCTAGAGAGGTCCCTATGGACCACACAAAGCTTGTCTCGAAAGTACTCAAACTTCACACGAGTTAGAGGCTTAGTCAACACATCAGCAACTTGTTCCTCTATAGGAACATACTCGAGCTTCACAGCTCCCTTCTGCACCATATACTGGATATAGTGGAACTTAATCTCGATGTGCTTCGATCTACCATGAAACACAGGATTCTCTGTCATCTTGATGCAACTCTAGTTGTCACAGAGTATCTCCGTAGCATCGATCTCTTCATCAAACAATCCTATCAACATCTTGCGAAGCCACACTGCTTCACCACAAGCTGAACAAGCTGCTATATATTCAGCTTCCGTTGTACTGAGTGCAACACATGGTTTCTTTCTACTGAGCCATGAGATCATTCCTGATCCCAAACTAGAGCAACATCCTGAAGTATTCTTTCTATCTTCAGCACTTCTAGCCCAATTCGAGTCTGTGTACCCATACAGCCTGAACTCATTGTCTGAGGCATATATGAGTCCATAATCCAATGTACCCTTCATATATCTCATCACATGTTTTACTGCACTCAGGTGAACATTCATGGGTTCCACCATATACTGACTCAATGTGTTTACCACAAAACATATATCTAGATGAGTATTGGTCAAATACATCAATGACCCAATAATGTTTCTATACATGGTGACATCCACTTTCTCTGATGAAGCATCACTCGGAAGCTTCAGATTTTTCACCATCAGCGTAGTCATGGCCTTGCAATCCATCATCCCAAATCTCTTTAGGATCTCTACTATGTATTTTCCTTGACTCAGGAAAATCTTGTCTGGAAACTGCCATACTTCAAGACCTAGAAAGTAGTGCATCTTGCCAAGGTCTTTCATCTCAAATTCTGCTGCAAGCCTCTTCTTACATTCAACAATGGGCTTGTCTTCTCCAGTCAGAAATAAGTAATCCACATACAGTAATAGTATCATGGGTTCACCATCCATAATATTGTAATAAAGATTAGAGTCCGCTTTACTCTTGGTAAATCCCAAGCTCATCAGGAAGCTGTCAATTCTTCCATACCATGCTCTAGGAGCTTGCTTCAACCCATATAGTGCTTTCTTCAACCTGCATACATGTGACTTATTATCTTCTACTTCAAATCCTTTTGGCTGCTCGACATATACTTCCTCTTCTATATTTCCATTCAGGAAAGCTGTCTTCACATCTATTTGATGTAGCTTCCATTTCATCTTGGCTGCCAAGGAAAGAATGGTTCTAATCGAAGTATATCTAGCTACTGGGGCAAAAGTCTCCTCACAGTCAATTCCTTCCTTTTGCAAGAATCCTCGGGCTACAAATCTTGCCTTGTACTTTTCAATGCTTCCGTCTGTTGAATTTTTTGTTTTGAAGATCCATTTTGATGAAACGATCGATTTGTCCTTTGGTCTTGGTACCACATCCCAAACATCATTCTTGATGATGGAATGATACTCTTCATTCATGGAATCCAACCATTCCTTCTTCTTTACTGCTTCTTGAAAACAAGCTGGTTCTTCTTCAACAAGATTGCACATCAAGGCTACATAGCTGGAGTATGGCCTTGGTCTCTTGCTCTCTCTACTGGATCCTTTTGGGGAACCATACTTTCCTGCATCTTGGATTAATTCACGTGCCCAGGATAGTATTCTCTTTCGAGATGTCTCCTCATGAGGTATCTCCTCAGGTCTTTGAGGTTATGCCATGTCATGATCCTTGGGAATAGGATCCCCTTCAATATTCTGGATTGGTTCTTTGGTTGATTTTGCAACTCTGGGAGCCTCCTGTTCCTTTTCATCTTCATGATTCTTCTTAGAATTTTTGAAGGCTATGTCTTCATCAAATGTGACATCCCAACTAATCTCAATCTGGCGGAATCCTGGGATGTATACGCGGTAAGATTTAGATTGCTCACTATAACCCACAAATATTCCCTTCTTCCCTGAAGGTTCTAGTTTAGATCTCTTCTCCTTTGGAATGTGGATGAACACCGGACATCCAAATATCTTCAGATGACTGACTTCAGGCTTCTTCCTGGTGAACATCTCTTCTGGGGTCTTGTTTCCAAGAGCACTATGAGAGATCTTTTTCTATACATAGACTGCAGTTCTAGAAGCTTCTGCCCATAGATGCATGGGTAAGTCTTGATCGTGGATCATAGCCTTCACTGCTTCCATGATCGTTATGTTCTTCCTTTTGGCTACACTATTCTGTTGTGGATTATAAGGAACTGTGAGCTCCCTCTTAATCCCTGCTTGCTTACATAAATATTTGAAATCCCCTGAGGTATATTCCCCTCCATTTTCTGACCTTAGGATCTTAATCTTCTTTTCAGAGAGATTCTCTACGAGTGCCTTGAACTCTTTAAAATTTTCAAAGACTTCATTCTTATTTTTTAGAAAGTAAATCCATGTTTTCTGAGAATAGTCATCAATGAAGGATGCATAATATTCATACCCGCTTAGAGAGGTGGTGGACATTGGTCCACAAATGTCTGAATGAATGATATCCAGAATACCTTTCGCTTTGTTGTCGCTACTTGGAAATGGGTTCTTCGTACTCTTCCCTTGAGCACACCCTTTGCATACTCCTTCATGATCCACCTGGATCTATGGTAATCCAATCACTACCTTACTTACAATTGGTAAGGCCTTATAGTGTACATGAGTTAGTCTCCTATGCCATAGCTCACAAGGGTTGATGGTACTAGCCATTAGTGCTGCATCTGCATGACCCTTAAGTTTGTAAAGTCCTCCTTCTTCTTCTCCAATGATTACTGCATCATCAATATTCTTTCCTTTAGTCTACATGAGAACTTCACCATCTACAAATGCAACTCGAAGACCTTTCTTATCTAATGCTGAAATAGATAGAAGGTTCTTATTCAAACCAGGTACATAAAGTACATCTTTCATGTTCATGGACTTCCTAGAGTCCAACTTGTAAGAGGATTCTCCCATACCTTTGATGGGATATTGGTAGTCATCTCCTAGTTTTATCTTGTGTGGAGATTCCTTCTGGATGAGGTGATACAGGGATTCTTTGTATACCGTCATGTGCTTTGAAGCTCCACTATCCACTAGCCAAGTATCACTTCCATGAGATACTGAACCAATGAGTGCTCAGATAAGAACCTATTCTTCACTAGAGTCTTCATTATCTTTGGTTTTTTATCATCATCACTATCTTCCGCTGAATGACCATGAAACCTCTTTTCTACTTCTTGTGGTGTCCAGATTTGTTTGGACAATTTCTTGCAATGTGCCCAGTCTTATGACATGAGTAACATTCAATTGAAGAGAAATCCTTCCTGGTCCTTCTCTTCTTCTGGGTTCTTCTTGGAGAGTCCTCTCGGAGACGAGGCTTGTTCTTCCTATTCTTCCTGGCTTTGGCATGAGTAGCCAAAGCTTGATCTTCATCGTCATTTAATTTCTCCTCTCTTACGACTATTCTTTCTTCTTCTTGGACACATTCTTCCCATAGGTTTTTGAACTTGATCAGTTTCTTTCTGGCACAAATGCCACGAACAAATGGTTCCCAATCTCGGGGGAGACCATTCAAGGTAGTCATCACAACTTCTGCATCCTCTATCATATCCCCAATGGCTTCTAGTTTTTATTTGATCTGGGATACTCTGGAGAAGTATGAGTGCATGGACTCAGACTTCATACTCTTCACACCCTTGAGTTGATTTCTCAAGGTCATCTTCCTGTTGATGTTCTTTCCTTCAAACATGCTGGTCAAGGCATCAAACATCTATTTTGGTGTCTTCTTGGAAGACACATGGGGGATCAAGTGATCCTTGATGGAATCAACAATGATCCTCTTTGATTTGATCAGATTCTTCTTATGCCTTGCCTTATCTTCACCTCCCTCTGGTTCTGTAAGTCCTTCCTTCACATAGTCTTCTAGTTCATGCTTCTCAAGGATGAGCATGATTCTATACTTCCAGGATCTGATGTTCTCATCTCCCTCAAGCTTCTCATCAAACTTGGTATTGCTTGTAATCTGGTTATAATGAGAACCTCAAATGGAAATAAGAATAGATTTGATACTTAACAAAAAAAAATTCCTTCTGAGATCTGCTCCTTCCTGACCTAGGGTTTGTCAGAGAAACCCTAATTTTTTGACTTTGGGATTTTGGAAAACTAATTGGATGAGAAAATCCACCTCCTCAAGGCAAGTTGAGCAAAGTACTCATTTTCCAAAATTAGTGAGCAGATTATCGAAAAACTTGATGCCCTAGTTCTCCTGGGCTGTAGTGGGGGACCCAAAAATGAAAATGATCGGAATGAAATTCCGCTTCGACAAAAAAATGCGCCCTAGGGAGGTGAGTTAGATCCACCCTCTTTTCCGAAAAAATTGTGGAGGTATCTCTTGGAATAAGAAACCCTAGCTTCTGCAGTTACGGTGGCTGCACAATGTAATCTTTCAGGCCCGCTCTGATACCATGTTAGTTTTTAATTGAACAACATATAACATATAGATGATCAATCATTGAAAGATAAACAAGAACAACATAAACACAATGAACACAAAGATTCTATCAGGGAAACCACAAAGGGAGAAAACCCCGGCAAAGCCTTCCTCAATATAGAAATCACAAAGTACAAAATTTCCCCGAGACAAAACAACTACTCCTCCACTTGTGCGAACTTCTCTCTCTCCACTAATGCAAACTTGATTGAGTGAATGAGTGATTACAAATGAGAGATGTGTCCTTTATTTATATTCATCCTTTGGGGTGACAATTTCCCCAACAGGGCCGACTTCTCTACTTGACTGGTCAATTACATAATATAATAATCTTTTAGGGGTTTTTCTAGGCCGACACATGTCCTAGGGTTTACATTGATTCTCTCAATGACCTTTACATTATTAATTACATGACCATCATCTCCCAGAGGAGGAATACAATAATATAAATAGAATATCTTCCACAAATACATTATTTTAACAAAGAGGTACATGGATTCAAGTGGGGGTTAGAGGATAGTGTTCATAGTTAGGGGGTGTGTGTTTTGAGGTGGGGTAGGGGTGATAGGGTACTACTTAGGGATAAGAAATTAATGGGGAGGGTTTAGGGGGTAAAATGGTCATGATGACTATGATGGCGAGGATGATTTAATTTTCAACATCATCATCATCGTCGTCACTAATGACGACAACGACAACGATGACGACGACGATGATGATGATGATGATGGTGTTGGTAATGGTGATGATGATTATTATCATTGACGACGATGGTGAAAATTATGATGACACTGATGTTCTTAATGATGTTTATGTTGTTGTTGATGATGATGATGATGATGATAAGGATTGTGGTGATGGTAATGATGATTATTGTCATCGACACTGATGTCATTAGTGTCATCAACACTCACATCACCATTGCAGTTTTAATATGTTCTTTTTTAATCAAATTTTTTCAAATTAGATATTATTTTTAATTTTTAATATATATTTATATATATATGAAAATCAAAACAAAAAACTCACCTTACTCCTTCCCACGCACGCGAAGAGAGAGCAATCCCATCCAACCTGCTATTTCGAATCTAGTTAAGCTTGGGGACCAACATCTCCCCGTTAAACAAAACCAAAAACACTGGAAACGAAGGTGAAAGAGGAAGAGGTCACAAATGTTGCAGTATGGAGGTTTCATTCATTGAGTAAAGGAGACAATTCCCCTTAAATTGGGGACGAAATTGAATCCCTCCAACTTGGCTATAAATTTATCCTCAATTTACATGAATTTAGCTTGTTCTGAGTGTGGAATTTAACCTAGTTTACATGAATTTACCCTAGTTTGATCAAACTTGTTATTTATATTTTAGCAATGGGCGGGGTGATAAATTTATAATTTTCAGTGATATTTTCATTGAGATATGGTATTCTCCTTTCCATCATCATGTGATAACTTTTCAAATTTTTTAGTAATTTTCCTAAGGAATTCACAAGCTATAGACATGAGGGGAGATGTGGGTCTTGGCCATAGATTCAACTCCATTGTTTTTGGTAGTCTTGGAGGGGTTATTCCTTGGGGGTAACAACATAATCTCAGCCATGGTCTGTGGTTGAAATCGAAAATGTAAACAACAATACGTCCCTTATGCTTTTCTTTGTGCTTAAAGACTCCAACAAGACCTCTGTTGCAGCTAAAGCGAACATCTACATTGGCTAAACAACTCCCCACTGGGTTAATTTATATGGAATAGAGTGCATTTGGAAAAAATTCCCCTCACCCTCCTTTCTCTCCCAACATGGAGAAAACAATGCCTCCTTGAATTCTATGGGAGGTAAAAAATGCTTTTAGTAAAAAATAATGACCAAAATCCACTACTAGTTTTAGCTAGCCGATGGGACAATTAGGGGTGTCCTTTCCACATTTTATTTTAGCGACTCCTTCAGAAACCATTACAACATTACCAACATCAAACTTGATGAAATCATTGGGATTTTGAGATTTTGCATCAACAATATCTAACCATGCCTCAACCTTGATCATGTCATAACTGTCACAATGAAAATAGAAGAACCATGTAAAGTGTTATCTCCTCAAGAAAAAATAGTACACCAAATACACCCAAACATTACAATACACAATAGTTGAAAATACTACTAGGATCAAGGGAAACCACAAGTACACATGCAATCAACTGCCAAGGTCTTCCAAACATGTTTCAACACTAGGACATGAACAATTGCATGTTGTAACCCATGGTAAGACATTAAAAAAGTAATCTCAATGTACTGAGGGATGATTGATGCTTCATGCATATAAGGGAGCATTAATACTTCATGCATACATGGGAGCATCAATGTTGTGCATATGTTATAAGCATCAATGCTTTGTGTATATCAAAGAGCATTGTTTCTACGACAAAGGGTACCATAGAACTAGTGAAATTGCATGCATTGAACCCATTGTGCACCTAAGTTAACATATCACACATATGCTTCATTTTATCACGAAACATATGTGGGAAAACAATGAGTGAAAAGCAAAAAGAATAAGTAACACAAATAAAAGATATAGGGTACTTTAATTGCTACCTTTTCTATATAAATCGTATGATTGGAACATGACCTTTGTTGTTTGACGTTAATTACAGGAACAACCAAATAGATATCTGTTTGATCTATCATCGAATAGATTTGGTTGTACTAAGCAAATTGAAGAAGGGAGAGCGTCAAGTAGTACATCGATATCAACTAGAGGTAGAAATGTTAGAAGAAAATTCAAAAAATGTATGGATGTATTTCTTGTTGAAGGAGGGTCATTGTCTTATGAAAATGAGTTCGTCAAACACCAATAAGTTCCATTAATGTACATACATTATTTGAAGAATTGGGAACCAAACCCACTTCCTGAAATAAACAATGATTTCACTATTGATAGAATAACATATCGCATTGCTCCATCTACTTTACACAGTTTGGGGCTCTTTACAATGGACGATGTGAATGTTCCATACAACATTGAAGTGAAACTGATGGAATATGTTGGCCTAAAGTATGATTACGAACATTGGGGTAGGATGACAAGATATCTAAAGAGTATGCGCATATACAGAATTTGTGACATTTATAATGAAAGGAAAGAAAAAAATCAACATAAAGGATCTTCCATATATATTGATGGAAGACCCAAAGCCTGCAGAAATGTTGTTGGGTTTATAAACAATACTTGTCATGGGAGCCCAAACAAACTACCCAATTTTGTTTTTGTTGAGGGTGAGGATAAAAAATTTGTGGTTAGTGTGATAAAATAAATACCCACGGGAAAGGATTTGTTGCTCAATTATCATTTGAACATGATCTAGGAATCAGGTAAGTGTGGCTTAACAATCATTCTCATGATTTACTAAAAAGAATGTACACTGTTTATTTATTATTATTTTTTATACATACTTTATGTTGTTAACAAATCATGATTGTATATATGCTTAACAAATCATGGTTTCTGTTATATGATGATTGGGGGAAAGGGAAAGGTATCGACGATGGCAGGGTGAGATTATATATATATAGATATAGATATATATATATATGGTCATTTATATTTTTGTTGTTATATTCCATATTGTTCTCTTTTATCCCATTGTGAATATACTTGTTACAATTATTATTGGACTTAAATGATATGTTTTTTTGAAGGATCCCATGTCGATGCCTTGTACCAATGAGGTTGATGTGGATATATCAGGAACTGATGACCCTTTAGTATCTCTCAAAAAAAATGTTAAAAAATGGATGATGAACTAGCTGAGTTATTGTATGCAAAAGATACTCCTAAAAATGAAAGGAGAGCCAAATTCTTGTTGGATCGCATCGAGAAGTTCCATGTAAGTTTTTTAAAGTTTTATTCCATTATTTATTTTAAATAATATGACCGTTTTTTAAAGGAATATAAGGATATGACTTGGTGAAATCTACTTTCTTAGGAATTCATGAGAGTGTTAGAACCCGGTGTTGGGAATAGCAGAGGAGCAGGTATGGTTTCACCCCTTTCTCCTGATGCACATGCTACTAGTGCAAAAGCTCCTGGTATTGTTGGGTCTGTGCTTGATTCTACACCTAGTGTTGGTGGGAGGAAGATCATGACCCCAACTACACATATGATTAGCATTGGTTCTAGTACTATTGCACCTCAGATATCATAGGCTAATGCGAGTTCCATGATGCCAGGCGTGGTAGTAAAGAGAACTAGTCAGTTACCAGTTGAGTTATAGATGGACCATGATTTGGTGCCAGTAAAGGGATTAAAACTCCATGGTAATTACAACCACTCCATTTCAATATGTTGAATTTATACAAATAATAATATTTTTATATTCATTTAATCTATCTAATCATAATTTTTTATTGCATTGTAGGCAATAACGTTTTCTACCAACATTTGCATGAAAAGGAATTTGCCTTATTTGCACCAACAATTAGACTGGGTTTAAAATATGAGATAAATGAATTGAAGTAGGAGTTTATGAATCACATGACCACGTTATTTGGTCCCGTGTTCAACCAAAATACGTTCTAAACCATGGCCTGGAAGTTCTTGAAATCTATGTGGGACAATTAACACACTAATATCGGTCGACAGTTAGGTTATGAGCGTCCTGGACTAATTTTGGTAGAATGTGAGTGGGTTGCATTAGTAGAGGATGACAAGGAGAAAAATATGAGAAAAGAGGGGTCATTTCCTCCAAGTGCAACATAAACACCAAGGTAAAGGAACTTAGAGGAATAGTTATTTAGGACAATGATTTCATTGTAACAAATAAGTATGGCCACTTTGAGAAAACATGTTACTTCAATAACATTGATATTGAGAAAACAAGCAACAAATCTAACTATATAGGATTAAATAGATGAAAGAATATTGAAGTGGAACATTTAATAATCCATAATGAAAGGATGGATGAAATTGATTCAATATGCTCAACACATATGATCTTTAACAAATATTGGTTCAAGGAGTTTCTCAAGAATGAAAAAATTCAAACAAAGTTGCATTTGGTGATGATAGGACTCAAGAAATAAAAGGGAAAGGACTAATTACAATCTAAACAAATAAATACAAGTATAAGAACATTAAGAATGTGCTCTCTATTTCTAAGGAGTGAAAAATAACTTCCTATTGGTAAGACAAAAGATGGAGCAAAACTATAGATAATTTGAATAAACAAAAGGCAGTGGCAAAAGACAAATTAATCAAGTTGTTTACTCCTATTACCCCTATTGACAAATGGATTACAAGCTATAATAAATCAAATAGTATATTATGGAATCATAGGTTTGGGTATCTAAGTTATCACAACCCAACCTTGTTAAGAAATAAAAAATTATAAGAGGGTTTCCATTCATCCATGAGAATGTAAGGTTTTTTGAAGGTTGTTCTTTTCGGAAACATCATGTAATTTTATCCCCAAAAGAAAAGTTTGGAGGGCTAGAAAGTCACTTGAATTGATCCACATATATATATCAACCCAGGAACAATGCTCCTATGTAGGGAAAATTATAACTTTTGACATGTACACATCATCTATTAATATAGTTTAAAGGAATCCTTTTATTAAATAAAAATATGAACATAGAGAGACTAATCTTGTCACTATTAGTGCAACGAAATTCAACAATTTATCACATGGAGGTAAGGAATGATCGGTTAAATGGTTATGTTGATGAGTAAATAAATGTAAAGCATAATAATAGTTTTGGAAAAAGGAAAAAGGAAAACTAGTGTGTAGACTCAAGTAGGAATTGTATGGTCTAAAGCAAGGTCTGGGGGCATGATAATGTAGAATTGGTAATGACTCAAAAAATAATGGGTTAAAGAGATTTCATTTTGATCCAATTTATTTCAAGATGCTCCACATATACTAATTGTTGTAGATAATGTTGATGATTTTATCTATGTTATATGTAGTTAGAGGATTTTGTATGAGTTTCAGACATATATGGGTACATAGTTTGAGATCACATAGCTACATGAATTGCACTACTTCTGGGGTGTATACTAGTACTACTGCACTCATGACTCAATATAGGTTTTAATGGATTTGATCAAGATAAATAATATATAGTTTTAAACTAGTTGAAACTCCCATTGAAGTTGGTTTGAAGTTTTCCAAACATGAAAAGTCCAAAGTGGTTAGACCTACTCTCGATAGACCACTTGCTGGAAGCTTCATCGTTTTAATGATGATTCATACAGCTATTTATTATGTGGCTGGTCTAAAATCTACATTCACTATAGAGTCCAATATTACTCATTGGAAAAAACCTAGGAGCATCCCTATATATGTGAGTTGTACCATTCATTATGGTTTAGAATACAAACTTCCATACGTGTTCAGATTATTTGGCTACACAATTCAAATTGGACAAGTGATGTTTACAACAAGAAATTAACCTCATGATATGCATTCAAAATGATAATAGTGGTTGCTTGGTTCACAAAGAAGTAACCTATAGCGTTATTATCTACAACAAAGACAAAGTATAATGAAGCAAAGTGGTTAAAGAGAGTACTTGAGGTGTTATAATGGAAGCAGATGGATCTACTCAATTGTCTTGTGATAAATCACATCACAACTCACATAACCAAGAACCAAGTATTTCATGCAAACAAACACATAGAGATCCAACACCACCTTATTAAAGAGTTAGTTTAGAAAGGATATTTGGAGACAATCTATTACAACACAAATGAGTGGGTTATCTCTCTCTCTCTCTCTCTCTCTCTCTCTCTCTACCAAGGCACTAGCAAGGAAAAGTTCAATAAATTGAAAGATGCATTAGGAGTCTACCCAAATATTCATAATGAGGGGGAAATGTTAGATAGTTCCCATTTGAGTTTAAACACTGAATTGTAACAATTTTGTTGTAAGAATAAAAGTAGAAAATTAAAACTTGTCCAAGGGTAGTTGATTTGGTTATTTAGCTAGAGAATTCTTGCGATGGTTTCTCAAGCATGCAAATGCCCTATGTACTCAAGCTTCTTTCTCACATAGAAGTGAATTGTGTGTGTGTTTGTGATCTCTCTCTCTCTCTCTCTCCATTTACTAATGCTTATATTTACTTCTCCTTTCATGGGGAGGAGGCCCAAAGAGAAGGCATGGTAGAGGATGATGAATAAAGGACCCATGGAGAGTGAGGTGATGGTTTTCATTACAAATCAATCTATGCATGAATCAATTGTGGAGTTAAGGATGCATATTGTTGTTATATTAATTGTGCTAGGTGGTGGATCTAGAGAGCACATACCAAGATGATGGAGTACACAAGCATAATTCCAAGGCGAGCCATGCATTATGCAATAGTTCCTAGTAGTCTTGTTAATTGAAAAGGTTGGCTATCCAATTGTTGCACATGGTTAAGGGTATTCCAACTATAGTCAATTTTTCAATATATGCATATATCTTTTATCTCAAGGATGACACAATGGATAGGTTTGGGGTGTCATTAGCCCCATGTTCTACCTAGGGATGCTGGGATGGAGGTAATTTGGATGTTAAGTTGATATACTTTATTGATGTGTTTGTGATACATTATAAATCATATTGTTATTAGGAACATAATCATTGGTGATTAGTGATGGTATTGGAGAAGCTACCAAATGATAGTTGGAGAGACATAGTTAGTTACAAAACTATTATCCCCTATGGTTGATTTTAAGTAGTTCATGTTCCAAATTGGATAGGTTGGTCAATGCATGGGATTTATACATAGATATTTGTTGCAAGATCGATATATTGTCTTGTTTCCTACCATACGCAAGGGATACATATATGGAATTCACAATTATAAGTGGAATCCAAATTCCACTACTTGCTTCTCTCTTTTGAATATTGATGTATTAATTCTTTCTACTCTTTAATGGATTAATTACTCTATACTTCGACCAAATTTTCCAACTTATAGAAGAATTAATCTATTAAAGTATAGAAATAATTTGGTTAATACACGACCTTGTCACACAAAGAGAAGCGAGATAGATTCTAAAACACACATGAGGGTGGAGGTGACCAGTGAACATGTGATCATTTGGACCTAGAACCTTATCGTTCGAAAAAGAATGTAGAACCATATGAAGTTCCTCTTGACAGTTCTTCCATCAAATTGACATTATCTCCTTTAGCAACAATACTAAGGAATAAAGTTACCATTCTTATCACTAGGAAGGATGTTGAATATTGAGGTGATAGGGTTTATTTTTCTTCTTGTGGATTCTAATATGAGTCCAATTCAAGTCCAAGTGGAACCTAATTTTCTAGTTCCAAGTCCAATTCTACATTTTAAAAATTTGGCTTCAAGCCCTAATTGGATCTTTCGTTTTGGCTAGGGATTTCATGGTATCTCTAGGGAAGTGAATAATCAACGTTAGTTCGATGGATCATCCACTTTTTTTCCCTCAATGCAATCATAGAAGTCTCTTTTTGGACATTTAGCCAACATTACATCTACTTTGCAAACGTATATTTTCAGATGGTTAGACGACGTTATGTCTACAACACGGACGAATCTTTTTGGATCTTCCAATGAAATTATAAGGGTGTCGGTTGAATGTTGATACCATAAATCCAATGTCAAATAAGCAGAGAATACTCGACATTATTTTGACGAATGTGTTGAAATATTGCAACTTCTAAGAATATTATAATTGTACTTTATTATTCCGGAGATGTTTCATTCCTCCGTAGAGACCCTACTGTATATCCAGAGATGTTTATTCCTCCGAGAGAGTGTGGTAACTAGGGTTATTAGATCTCCCTTGTGGGGTCGGCCCTGAGTTAGTTGTTTAGGGGTTATTAGAATCTCCTAGGAGAAGTCGTCCCTGTTAGGGTGAAAATTTAGTTAGGAGTTGAGTATAAATAGAGGAGGTGTGTTCTTCATTTATCTCATTCATTCACTCACTTGTGATTGGTGCATAGGAGAGAGAAAGATATGCATAAGAGGAGAAGGAGCTCTTTTTGGGACTACATCTTTGTATTGGTTGATTATCTATATTGAGGAAAGCTTTGTTGGGTTTTCTACCCCATGAGGGTTTCCCAGGGTAAATCTTTGTCTATCTTGTGATTGTGCTTCTTTCAGTGATCTTGCTTGTGAAATTAGGCTAAAATTAACATGGTATCAGAGCTAGCCTGAATAGATATCTTTCACAAGGTGAAAATACCTCTCTCTCCTCCTCCGGTGAAAATTAGGGTTTCTGCAAAAGTTGGAATTTTTGGATTTTGAGAGCATGGCTGGATGCTCCTCCTAAAAGTTAAATTATGAGCCCTAGATCGAACTTTTTGAGTGGGTAGAACCCCAGGATTTGTCAAACCCTAGTTTCAATTCTGGACCAGAAAACCAGTAATCCAGAAAAAGTGCGCACATGTGCACTAGTAAATGTTATACCTCCATATTTCATAGTGTCGCATCTTCATCATAAAAATAGTTGACGACACTTCCCCTACTGCTTAAAACACCCAGAAGAGAAAAATGATGAGTGATCCTTGAAGACAAACCTATCCTATCAATAATCAACCTAGCTGAGACTTCATATACCTACACTACCGCACCTTGCTCCAGCTTAGGTGTGCGATAGTCCACACTATCGCGCTATGCTCTTTCTGTGCCACGTGGTACTACCGCGTTATGCTCTGTTTTAGAGGTGCGCTACACCTTTTTTAGCCTTTTTTCCATGGCTTGTGGGATCTTGATTTTCGAGATATTTTTGAGGATTGGTGTCCCTGATTCGATCCTAACTCACTTTCTATGATTAGTAGGCCTGATCCACTAAAATCCCCCAATATCCACCCTTCTCTCTTATTGGTTAACCCTACCACACATTATAAGAGAGAGGCATTCCATGAGCAAAGGGGAGGACTCTTGGAGACATCAAACTTATGATCTTGAAACTTCGTGGAGATAGCTAGAGGAGGAAGCACTTGGAGCTGGGAGTTGGCTTGGATATCAAGCAACCATTGTAAGTGACTTCAAGTTGGTAATAGAACATAACTTGTCTTGTTTCCCAAATCACATGTGTTGATTTTGTTTCAATTATATGATTTGTATCTGTTATAGATTTAGATCCTAACTCATATTTCAAGTTGCTAGAGAATCGTATATGCTTGTATCTTGGTTTCATTTTGACAGATTCATTCACGAGGGCTTGGAAATTGGAGCAACCATAAAGACAAGCAATTGGATTGAAGGTCAGTTATATCTCTTCTGTTTCTTCCAGCAGTTTAATCTTGAAATGTCTGTTTAGATCTAGGAATTCAAGGTAGCATTTGTTTATTTTTGTCTTAGTTTAGAGTCAGTTAAAGTCTACTTTAATCTAAGAGAATTTCTACCTATCCGTAGGGAGAAAATTCTACATACAAGAATGGCGACTCCGCTGGTTGAACCCCATTTGATCGATTGATCTCACTTTCAG
Organism: Larix kaempferi; assembly: GCA_027924585.1. Taxonomy (NCBI): domain Eukaryota; kingdom Viridiplantae; phylum Streptophyta; class Pinopsida; order Pinales; family Pinaceae; genus Larix; species Larix kaempferi. The sequence continues at coordinate 15,013,180 of BSBM01000050.1, read as the reverse complement.
CCATTTTTTGATTGTGATTTTTTCTTTCTCTTCAAACCAGTATTGGATTTTGGTCTCCTTGACCTTTATTCTTCCCTACCCTCTATATTTTTCCTCCTTGTGTGATCAGTGAGTCCTCTAGGTCTGCAACAACCATGAAAAATTCAATCTTCTTTTCAAAAGTTGCGCTTTTTCATACTTTGCAACAGTACCGCGCCCCCACCACTGCCTACAGTGCGGTAGTACCGTGTATCCTGCACTCTTACCAGAGCGGTAGTGTACCAGTACCACGCTCTAGTCTTCTTCTGCCACGCGGTAGTGTCTGCATATTTCCAATTTTTTTCTTGCCTGCTTGGTTTACTGAGTCATTTTTTATTTCCTCTACTTTAGTTGGTGTTTTCTGTTGCCTATTACTATCCTGTTCATTACACGGTATTTGTGGTGTGTTTATTTCTCTTGTGAGCTTGATTATTTTATGAGTTAGTGGCATTATTTGCACATTGGGTCACCCCTTCAATTTGATTGCATTGGCTTTATCTTCTCATCACAACCAGACCATTACTACTATTCTCTTTTACTGGATCGTGTAGCTTTCATAGTCACATTGTTTCCATTATTATCATTAAAATCTATATTGAAAATTATCATTGGAGAAAATTTGTGTTGTTTGAAATAGTCTAGCAATATTATTGTGCATTAGGAAGTGAACCATTTAAATTTTCCACAGAAACTCTCATTTTTTTTTAAGCATCCTAGTTGCAAAATCAGTGAATTGGAAAGAAGTGTTTGTTTCAGTTTGGCTCTACTTACAAAAAGAAAACAAAAAATTTTTGTTTTTGGTTTTTAATTGTTTGTGAAAGTTTCATGCATTTATGATCGAAGAACTCTCTCTCTTCCATAGCTAGTTTTCATCGAATACAAGGCTTATTTCGATTCATTCTCACTTGCATGGTTTGGGTCGTCACAACACCACCAAGTTTCACGTCCATTTACCCAATTGAGTAATACAACCACTAAAATTAATCTCCCTAACTAAACAACCATTAACCTCACTTGAGGAAATCAAAAGAATTTGGTAGTTAGGTAGGACACCGGGGATAGGCATCAAAATAATTCCCCCTTGTCATTTTCATCTGAGACATAGTTGTTGTCCTCTAGGGAACTAAAATGCTCTAGTATTTATTGACATGGTCACAGCCAGTTTATGGAGGGGCCTCCTGACTATTTTTAACTTTCAGGGGTTAAACCGCCATGAGATTGAGAACTGGACAAACTCTGTGGAATGCCGCACTCCACTTATCCCCAAGGCAACATCGATCATTGTCTTCCTTGTAATTGATAGTAATGCAAGGATGATAAGGAAGAAGCACCGAAAACCTTTTCCAATGTGTCATGAACGAGGTAGCTTAGTGAATTTTATACTAGGGCTCTTTTACCCAGTATCCCTTTTGGTAGAGGGATATCCTTCTCATATTGGTCTCTCATGTTGTATTGTTCGACTTGGATTTCATCACCTTGCGAAGGATACAACTTGTTGAGGTCTCCAGCTCTTAGTTAGGAGTTTGCTTGTTATCACATCTTTATAGAGGGTCATTTTTCTTTTTAGTAACTGCTTGTTGGCATTCTGGCCATTATTTTTCTCAGCTCGCTTACTGAGACATTGGTGTCAGTATAGATTTTAGAGCTTGCTTTTTTGGCCTGCGAGCCTTGCTTTTTCTAGCTCCTCTTTTGCACACTCGGCTGCATTAGAGTTTTTGAGTTCTTTGTTATGAGACTGCCCTCAGATTTCATATTCCTGCCATCATGTCAAAACCACCACGGAGATCACGACGAGTACAGGGCAAAAGCCCTCCACCACCACCACCGCCACGGACCTCCGGTCCACCTGCATCACGTATTCCCGCTCCTCCTAGCCGCAGTGCTGGTCGAGGGAACATTCCATCACCAATACATACTACATATTCAGTTCCGTCTGTAACTGTTACTCATAGCACAGTCTCAGAATCTCTTGCAGCTTCTGCAACCACTAGTATATTTGAGATTCCCACTGTCACTTCACCCATTGTTATTCCAGATATATCTGCCAAAGTGGACAACATTACAACGGCTGAATCTAGTACAACCCAAAATACTAGACCAGAGGCCATCCTACTACCTGATGTCAACACCTCCCTTCCACCAGAAACTTTCCATGATGACACAGATGGATCTGTTGGCACCACCGAAGGATCCGACCAGGATATACTTGGCTTGATTTCAGTCCCAGGCAGGTACGTTGAAATTATTGAAGACACTCAACTTCCTGACACACCTTTTGAACCTGATTATGGCTTTATCACTTCCCAGGCGGAGCTTCCGCCTGTTATCACCGTGCCATCCAGCGTTCATCTGTAGGAAACCAGTTCTTCCAGCAACGTACCTCGTACCATATCTCTCCCCAACCTCCCTCCGAGACATGAGATCATGGCCTCCATTCAGTCTAGTATGGTTAGTCTAGCAAATTCCCTGTTAGCGTCGGCACAGTTTAAACGCGACACAAAGCAAATGCTCTCGACAGCTTCCAGATATCCCCCTGTTACCCGTCCTCTTGACTATCGGGATCCCAACATCCCATCTAGCACAGATTTTCATCACTCCTATGCAGACAGCTCTGGACCTTCATACATTAGTATACCTATGTTCCCGCCGGACCTCGAAAACCCTTTTCAGGACATGAACCCGGACCCAATCTTTGATGGTCTTCCTATCGTTGGACACGCTATGGACGATACCCCCGATACCCCTCGGTTAAATTCCCCACATTTGTTGCCATCACCCATGTTTGGCACACATTCTATGAGGGATAACCCAGTTTTTTCTCCATCCTTGCTTGTTAGATATGGAAGACCCCCTCCACAAATTGACACTTTTGGCGCCGTTGGCCAATCGACACTATTGTATTTGGCTAGTGGCGGAAGAACACCAAGTCATACTGCTAGATCTTCCATTTTGACCAGAGGTTCACCTTCGGCCACTATCTACACTATCTCAAGAGGTGGCCAATCGACTGCCATGATCCCCAACTCCAACAACCAAACTCCTCTGGGCAGGCCATCAACCCAACCTACTGGAGGACAATCCTTTGTTGGGAACCCTGTTCCCAGTCAACAACCTCCTCCTATAGGACCATCCAACCCATTTCCTGGAGGGAAACCCATCGGCTCCATCCAACAACCCTCCCAACCAGTAGCATCCGCTCAGTATAGTATGTACAACACACCTGGCAGCGGACAACCTTATACCAGTTTTCCAACCGGGCCTCATCTTCATCATCCCTCATCAGGTACGCTGCCTTCTTGGGAACCTCAAATCCCACAGAGTGGGGGGTACTCATTATTTGGAAACTGGAACCCAGCTGGGGGGCAATCTCAGATTTCCCCCAACTTGAACTCTGGCTTCCCTTATCCTTCGACTGCTACAACTCCATGGAACCCATCCCTACAATTTCCACATGTTCCTCAAGGAGGAACGAACCTTCCATGGACACCACTGTCGCAGCCACCCCCCAACCCTGCTATGGGAAACCCTCCACTTACTCAATATAGTGGTAACATTCCTGGAACACAACAACTCCAAGGAAATTTTCCCCAACCAGGAGAAACAACCATTCCTGGGTTTCAGTAACCCCAGGGTACCATACCTACCATCCCCACTCAACAGAACATCCACCAACTGGTTACCAACACTCAACTGGTTAACCAGATGACCTGCTACCCACAGAACTTCCAGCAATTCCCTGTGGGAAACACATATGGGTATAACACGCAACAGTATGCTATGCAGGGCCCCCCAGGTTTCTCTGTACCATACGGTTATTACTCATACCCGCAGACTAATCGTCAACTTCCCTTTTTGGCCACGCTAGACTTACTTGATTTGTCGAGGCGCATTAACGATCCCATATGGCATGAACCTCACTGGCCACCCATTCCAGCCAAACTTTCATCGGACATTCCTAAGTTCAATGCTAAGCCCGGGGAAGACCCCAAGAACCACGTAATGACCTTCCATCTTTGGTGTTCATCCAACTCCTTGATGGACGATTCCATTCGACTACGGCTCTTCTAGCGTACGCTTACCGGCACGGCAGCAAAATGGTACATCGAGCTGCCACAACACTCTTTCCATGATTTCAACACCTTATCTATGCAGTTTCTGACCCATTTCCAGCTCCCCATCCGGTACGAGACTGGAACAGAACTGTTAACCTCACTACGTCAAACCACTTCTATGCACATTTCAGATCACATCCATGAGTGGCATCGATGCCGTAGGCTAATCAAGGAACCCATTCTGGATCAGCGACTCGTTGATTGGTTCACAAAGTCATTCTTGCCTCCCATAGCTAGGGATATCGCTATGCGTGGGCCGGTCACAGAAGAACAAGACATCTCGGCAGCTCAGTACATGGATTTGGTATACACCCAATCCGACACTTTACACGAACTTCTTCCCCATGCTGCCCGCGTTACCACTGATCCAATGAAACCTACCACTGAACCCCCAATTGATGGTATTGTCGGTTCAGTCAAGGCCCAGCCTACTACCAACTCGACAGGGCAACAAGCTTCTGCTTCCCCTGCTCTACCTCAGGCTGCTCCAAAAGCTACTACTCCTGCTATCTCCTCCGAAGTGAATGCAGTTTAATCTATGTCACAACCATCCGGAGGAAAGAATAATAACAATCATGGTAAATCCAAGAAGAACCAGCAGGAGAATGCCAAGCCACAAACCACCAATAACGACCAGAAACCATGTCAAAAGGCTAAGTTTCCCTGCCTAATTTTTCAAGACGATCACTACACGCATGACTGTCCCTACAAGGATGAAGTCAACAAATTCGTTAAAGGATCCTCTCACCCGACAGTGTTAACTGACCCTTTCCCTCAGTAGCAATAGTAGATGGTTACCCAAGAAACCCCACAGGGGGGCAACTCGAGCAACCCAACTCGCGGAGAGACGTCCACAAAATCGCGAAATCCTGATGACGAGTAATGAGGAGATTCATATAACCACTCATTCAAAGACATATGAGAACCCTCCAAGTTCAAACAAATAGCCGGAGATAGCCAAAGGCAAATCCCCTGTTGAAGATCCATCTCCTACCCCTCCCCCTACTAGTCATCTCCATATCGAGAGACCGCTTACGGACATAATGCTACGCCCACCCAAGGGCACCATACGAAAGGCGACATTTAATCCCAATGCGCGAGCTGCCAAAAATTACAACATTGTTGAGGATTTAGCTCAAGCACCTTGCGCCATGTTGACTCTCGAGGTTCTTCAACACTACCCCACGCAGCGTAAAACCTTACTTTCAGCACTGGGGGCAATGGACCCAGATACTTCAAACACTATTATGTTTAACTTGGAGCATGCCAAACCTCGGCTTTATCACCAGTTAGCCTTCCAGGTTCATACAAAAATCCATGGAAATAACATCCATCGCACTATTTTAGATGAAGGTGCCTCCACATCGATCATGTCTTTGAATTGTTGGAGAGCCTTAGGCTCACCTGAAGTCACGACGTCTCCCACTACTCTCAGGGCATTTGATGGACACGGTTTTCAACCTTATGGACTCATTCCCTCAATTGGTGTTGAACTAGGGGGAAAAACAGTATCCATACACATTGAAGTCATGGATGCACCATTAGATTACAATCTTCTACTTGGTCGGAACTGGTTTTACGCCATGAACGCCATAGCATCTACTGTCTTCCAGATTGTGCAATTTCCTCATGAAGGGAAAATTGTCACCATTGATCATCTTTATTACTGTATCCCATACTCTCATTCGAACTCCGCCAACACTGTCCCGTTATTGGATCATCCTCGGTACTGGTTCCAAGACATTGGCATTGGTCTTATGAAGGATTCTTCCCTTATTGGAGTTTTTCCAGAGCTGAGGACCCATGTTCAACCATTCAACATGATTTCATCAAATGTCACCCCTTCCAATGATTGATGGGTGATTCCGAGTCCCACTAAGATTGAAAACTACGGAAACTCCATGCCTTTGAATAGAAACCTCGTAGCGTACAAAGCGATCCAATCAGCCACCGATTGGGTTGACTGTTCTACCCATCACACCGTGGAATAGCTCTCGTCTGAGACTCATTCATCCCCACCACTTATTGATCCTCTCAATTTGATTTTTCCCACAGACGAATCAATTATGGAGGTTATGTGTGGTGATGAGCCACCATGGGGAGATTTTCATCATCGATCTTCATTCCACACCATTCAGACGCTTGAGCTCGATACAAAACCCAATACTTCACTTGGAATGGTTCAAACCAAGTTTGCCACTTCCCTCGATGAAGTATTTTCCGAAGGAAACTTGGCTAACCTTATGGAAACCACTCCCATAGATATTTCAGTGAAGCCTGGTATCGTGGAAAACATACATTTTGGAAAAACATGTACTCCCCTCAAAATGGAGTTCTACACTACCTACTTCAAAACCTTCCGCGATGTTTTTGCTTGGAGTTATGAAGAAATGCCAGGAATAGATACCTCGATTGTGGTCCATGAAATTCCAACCTTCCCTGGCACCCAACCTGTTCGGCAGAAACTTTGACCCGTCCATCCTCGTAAGCAGCCGCTATTAAAGCAGAAGTTGAAAAACGTTTGCAAGTTGGTTTTATCTATCCTGTCCCATTGACAGAATGGGTATCTAACATCGTTCCCGTAGCCAAGAAACAAGGAACGATTAGAGTCTATGTCGATTACCGCGACTTGAACAAAGCTTGTCCAAAGGACAACTACCCAACTCCATTCATCGACTAGATCATCGATAACTGCACCAGGAGTGTCATCTTTTCATTTATGGATGGCTTTTTTGGCTATAATCAGATCGATATCCTCCTAGCCGACCAGCATAAAACAACCTTTATCTGCCCTTGGGGGATTTTTGCATATCGAAAGTTACCTTTTGGCCTTAAAAATGCCGGGGCAACTTTCCAACGAGCGATGTCGTACGCATTTCACGATATCAAACATATTGTAGAACCATATCTTGATGATCTTCCCGCTCATTCTCAGACCCGGGATGACCATCCTGATCACTTAGGTGCCATTTTTGAAAGGTGCTGTCGCTACAATATCCGTTTGAATCCACATAAGTGCGTCTTTTGTGTAGAAGCTGAAAAACTTTTGGGATTCATAATCTCCAAAAGCAGGATACGCTTAGATCCTACGAAGGTAGAAGCCATCTTAGCCCTACCTTCGCCTACAAACATTCCAGAACTTCAAAGTTTGCAAGGGCATGCAAACTTTCTACGCCATTTCATCTGTAATCTTTTCGAGATAACAAAAGGCTATATGCAGCTTCTCAAGAAGAACACTCCCTTCATCTGGGACGACGAACCCCAATGTTCCTTTGACAATTTAAAGGCGGCCTTAACTAAAGATCCTGTGATCCAACCCCCTAATTACACACGGGATTACATTCTTTATCTCACAGCTTTGACTTCCACCATCGGTATGGTGCTAGTCCAAGAAGACCATAACGGCATAGAACATGTGGTATACTATCTTAGTAAGAGTCTTCTCGACTTTGAAACTCGTTATTCACATGTTGAAAAACTGGCTCTGGCAATAGTCTTCGCTGTCCAGAGGTTCCGTCATTACATTCTACTTCGCCGGACCACTGTTATAGCCGACTTCAATCCAATGTATTATATCCTGATGTGTCAAGTGCTTGGGGGCAAATATTCTCATTGGATCATCATCCTACAAGAGTTTGACTTGGAATTTGTCAAAGCCAAGTCCAAGAAGTCTTTGGTCTTTGCTGAGTTGATTTGTAACTTGCCCCGTGCTACCAAGCAATCTAAGCCCATCGATTCTCTTCCTAATAAATTGTTGTTCCTCATTAGCACGTCTGATCCATGGTACGGGGATATTTTATTATATCTCCAAACCCAACATTTCCACCCCGATCTCACTCGCGATGAATGTCGACGCATCTGACATCACATCAAGTACTACCTCATAGTCAACGATACCTTCTACCGACGTGGTGTTGACATTGTTATTCGACCCTGTTTGACTATAGATGAGGCGGAACACGCTCCTAATGACTTCCACGCTGGAGCATGTGGTGGTCATCTCTCTGGGATGGCTCCGACCTAGAAAATACTACGAGCAGGATATTTCTGGCCCTCGATTTTCAAAGACTGCATTGAAATGGTCAAGAAATGTCCATCATGTCAATTCTTTCATAGTAAAACATGCTCGCACCCTGCTCCACTCCATCCTCTTATTGCCGTTGGCCTCTTTTCCAAATGGGGCATAGATTTCATGCACTGTAAGCCCACTTCAGCTGGGGGGCATAGCTATGTCATAGTAGCTGTTGACTATTTCACAAAATGGGCTGAAGCGATGCCTACTTATGCTGAGGATGGCAAAACAACAACACAATTCATATTCAATCACATTATAGCTAGATTTGGTGTCCCACAATCCATTGTGACCGATCATGGCTCCCACTTCAGGAACCATATGATTGAGGAACTAAGTGCCAAGTTGGGTTTTCGCTATGAAAACTCAACCCCATACTATCCATAGGCTAATGGGCAAGTTGAAGCCATTAACAAAGTTCTGAAACGAATGATTCAGCGTATTGTGGGTACTCATAAATCCAACTGGCACTCAGCTCTATTTTCAGCACTATGGGCATACCGAACCTCAGTAAAAAGTGCCACTGGGTTTACACCATTCCAATTGGTGTATGGATTGGAAGCCATTTTACCGATTGAATGTGAAATTCCATCACTTAAGATAGCCATAGAGCTACTTCCCCACACCACTTCCGAAGAGGAATGGTTTCTATACCTAGCCAAGCTAGATGAAACCCACCGCGATGCTGCTTTAGCCAATGAAGCTCCTAAAAAATGTGTCAAAGCTCAGTATGACAAATCCGTTCAACCTCGGATTTTCAATGAAGGTGACCTCGTACTCACATATGATCAAATGCATGATAAACTCAGAAAAGGAAAACTAGAATCTATGTGGTACGACCCCTTTGTTGTAAAACGTGTCTTGGAGAAACGAGCCTATGAACTCATCGATTGTGATGGCACGCCATTGGCACGGCCCCGCAATGGGCTATACCTCAAACGCTTCTATGCGTAAGGTTATCCTACGCAGGATACTTGTTGTACATAATGTACTTAGCTTGTTTTCACTCATCTTTTTGGTGTGCGCACGGACCTCATGTATCCATTCTTACTTTGACTTGTGATTTTGTACACAGATGTTTTCCTACTTCGGATTCGCCGACAATGCAAGCCGGCATACCTAGAACCTCGCTTCCACAGCATGGGTAATCTATTCTCCCACTGGCAAGTTACTATCTTCAGGAGCCAATTGTTTGGGCCCTACAACCAACAATATCGTAGAGTACCATGCAGTCATCGGACTTTTGACGAAGGTTACTTCCCTTGGAATTAACTCCCTATCAGTCTTTTTAGACTCCCAACTCGTGGTTTCTCATCTGAATCGTGTTTACACAGTTCGCGATCCTATCCTACTTCGTTTATTTTGGAGGGTACGTCTCTTAGAACGATCTTTTAATTTCATTTCATATCAACACGTACCAAGGAAATTCAATTGTATAGCTGATTCATTAGCTAATTACATTTTGGATTGGCATCTTGCCCATACATAAAAGCACATCACAAAATAAACACACAAGTCATTGTAAATAAATAGGTCATAAAAGTAGGTCCATATATATATCACTGTATATAAAAGTGTTTTTCCAAATACATAAAGTTTGTGTTTTAAAGACAAAATTTGGGACCTAATCCCATACAAAAATTTGGCTCTCAAAGCCTACATATCGTATACATTCCGCAAAAAGATAAAAGCTACCATCTAAGGAGATCTGGGAGATCTATCGTGTCCCTCATCAGATTCCTCACGCTGATGGTGATAACACACTATAGCTCGAACCACCCTACGGAGGAGTCGGCCAATACGCCTAGGCACACCTACAGTATGCCGTTGGAGATGCAAAGGGATGTCGTCCACCCTCATAGCAGGGATACCGTGGGTTAAACCCTGCAAATTCCTCTCTATTTCATGTACCCCTCTCTCTTCATCTTCGTCTTCTTCCTCGTCTGGAGCGGCTTGGTGATCAACACCACCTCGGCGCAATGGCGAGTACCCTGCCGGTCTCTATGGTCCACGATCTGCGACATGCACACATACATATATTAAAGTCTTTTACACATTCTAAAAAACAATAAAAATTATATATTCAAAAAAGAAAAAATATATCCATGAAGGTCATACCTGAATTGTCCCAATCCTCATCTTTTGGCAGTGCCAAGTCTATGTCCTCGCGGAAGTCAACCCCTGCATAGGGGTAGTCATCAATCATCACAATCTGTTCCTCGAGCCACGAGAATAAATCCTCACCGAAAGCCAAATGCTGCGGTCCCCCAAGTCATCCTACATATTCACTCCATCGAGCCATCCATGGCTCGGTAGGTGGACGGGGGGGCATGGCTATCTGTGGGCGCAACAACGGCACCCTCGCCAAAAAGAAGGTGACTAAGATGCTCCCATACCCAAATTGAGAATTCTCTCCAAGCCTACAGTTGTTCACTTTCTCTTTGAGGTTGGTCAATACTACCTCACACCAGTTGAATACTGTTCCTGCCATACACTCCACTGCAAGATTCATCTGTGTACGGGATGCCTGATGGGGACCCATGCTCCCTGCTGCACGTGTGATGGTGAACAACAGGGTTTTTACAGGAAGTTCTACAATGTCTTTGATGACCACCTTGCCGCTTTTCTTCCCTGAACCTTGACAGCAATAACGAGCAATTAAAGCATCCGTGCTCGCCTCCGAGGCTGTGAACCCAATAAAACTCACTCGGGCTCCCCTTTTTGAGAGGCCCGTGAGGAAATAAATATCCTCGAGTTCAATCTCGAGGGTGTGTTCTCCCACTCGAAAAGCTTGAATGTCAGGGTCCCACATTTGAATAATGTGGGTGAGAAGTTTTGCCTGCTTACGGATACCTTTGGTCTTGAAGAATTTCAACAAACCACATTCCCGCAGTGCAGTCACAGTCCTTTGGTCATTTTCGGCCAACAAATCATCCGCCTCATGCTCTCTTTCTTTCCAATGGACCATTTTGCTCCAAACAAGTTTCAAACACCTGCAAAAGGTCATAGGAAACATTCGTTAATCATTTAACAACTTGATCTCAGCTAAAAGTTTGAGAAAAAATAATTTTTTCATCTTAAAATTCGCCTCTATTGCGCCTGGGGGAAATTTGATTGCGTGGTACAGCACAGTACCGCGCCCCGGTTTAACCTTATAGTGCGCTACTATTGCATAGTACCGCACTTACCGATATAGCGCTTGTGCGATACTGTGAAGGGCGAAAATTGCCTAATAGGGCTTGCCCAAAAAATTATTTTTCCCTACTGAAAACAAGTTATTCATACATGAAATGAAAGAGGGGCTTGAGAGCTCTTACCTGGTGTAGACGGCTGTTGAAACAGTGCCCCAAATCTCCAAGATATGAACTCTTGAAGTTTTTGCTCCTCAAATGGGTAAAATATCCTCTTTTGGTAAATGCACAAGTGAAATGGTAACTTTCCATATTTACCCATCCTTTATATAGCTTTTTCACTTATTTTTTACTCATTATTTTATCTAGTTAAAATAAAACCCATTTCATATTACGAATATCTAGTTTCATGAGAATTTGTTGACAGGATCTCCTTTAAAAAATATTCACATTGGCGTTCATTATTGTTTGACCTTCATTTTGAGCCTACTTTATCTTTTTCGTGCTCTGGATTAAAACTTGAAAAAGATTCCAAGCGCTTTTACACCCATGTCGTGCTTGTCAAACTTAAGTAAATGGTGTCGAGCTTGGTCAGCTTTACTCATGCTCGTTAAACGATGAGGAAAGTATTATCCTGGTTGTATTTTATTCTCTTTTCAGACCAGAATAATTAAAAATTACGAAAAAGACCATTGGAGTCCATAGTTAAGCTCTTTTCAAACTCCCTAAAATTGAAAAGATTTCCAAGTGATCTTGACTCTTTCACACTTGTAAAAGTATTTGAAAGGTCGTCTATTCGGTGATAGGTTACCCCTTTTTCGGCCTGTCTAGACTATTTACGAGAAAGGTATACCTTGGTCAATTTTTGGCTGGGAGAGTTCTCTCGGGAATTGTTTTAAACTTTTTCAGGATCGAGGGACTAAATTTACGAAAAAGTACACTTTGGAGCCTCCTTTAAGTTTTTCAGGCTCTCTAAATGTGAAAAATTACTGAGTTTTCCTTCCTTGGACTCGTTAAAATTTAAAATCGAAGGACCCACTTTGGGACGAACCCCTCCTTTCTCAAGTTCGTAAAACATGTGAGATTGGACTCATCTATGAGATGAGCTATACCGAGCATCTGTTATCCTCTTAAAGCTCGAAAAACAACAAAGAGTTACTCGTCTATCATGTCGGGGGAATATGGGGAACAAGTCAAGTTTGTTTTGGTAGCTTGTCAGTCGTTTCCTTTGAACATGGCATGCATCCATCCCTTGTTTATGTTGGGTATCTATTTTCACTGAGTTATGGTCATCATCCTGAGTCGTCTCTCTGGCCACTATCCTACTCGTTCGGTGTCTATCCTCCACTATCAATAACCCCTGCTGCCAAGTCCTGTTACATGGCGTTACATGTTCAAAGGGTTGCATTGTTCAGAGTCATTCATTGTGTCAGACCTCCGCTGTGTCAGTACATACTCCATTGTTTCATCATCTTATACTATCTTTCGTTTCAATTTCGTGTTGATGATGTGGGAATCATTACGGCCCACCTTCGACGAGTCTATTCCCCTCGACGCCAAATCACTATCCAGGAATTGGACTTAGGGATCAACCATTAGCACCTTGGTACCTGCATGCCTCAATGGCAGGTTTCCTTGTGTTTGACAGTAGGTTTACATCATTGACCTCTGATCAGACGATCCCTCGAATGCTCGACATCAACTCATCTATTCGCATTTCATTGAGATGTACTACGGATACCTTGGGAATCATCGTCATCATTGGTGATTTCCTTCGCATTTCTTAACGGTTCACATCATTAACCAGTAATCAAATGGTCTCTACCATGTTCGACTTCAACACTTTGTAATCACATGGCTAGATTCGTATCATTTGCGATTGGGTAGAAGACCCTAGGCGCACCTTTATATCTTGATTGTGTCCAGGTTGCGATGGAGATGTCCTTTGTATTGTCACATAGATCCACTTTTTGTATTGGTTGTGGCTATGTCATTACTGTCTCGTGGATCTACGCTTGTTCATAGTAGCCATGATTTGTCTACAATCTATATCATCTCAGTACTCATGGATTTGCAATGTATTGGTCGGTAGCCATGCTTTGATTCAATTGTTTCCGAGCATGGGGATGCCCGCCTCGGTGGTATATCTAACATTTTGTTTCTGTTTCAGCTCCTTGTTGCTCTCCTCGATGCTATCTCCACAAAATATTTGTAAAGTCTTTCAGCCATCAGTCCCTTCTAACCTCACACTTTAGGGGACATCTGTTATACCTCCATATTTCACAGTGTCGCATCTTCATCATAAAAATAGTTGACGACACTTCCCCTACTGCTTAAAACACCCAGAAGAGAAAAATGATGAGTGATCCTTGAAGACAAACCTATCCTATCAAGAATCAACCCAGCTGAGACTTCATATACCTACACTACTGCGCCTTGCTCCAGCTTAGGTGCGCAGTAGTCCACACTACCGCGCTATGCTCTTTCTGTGCCACGCGGTACCGCATTATGCTCTATTTTAGAGGCGCGGTACACTTTTTTTAGCCTTTTTTCCATGGCTTTTGGGATCTTGATTTTCGAGATATTTTTTAGGATTGGTGTCCTTGATTCGATCCTAAATCACTTTCTGTGATTAGTAGGCCTGATCCACTAAACTCTCCCAAGATCCACCCTTCTCTCTTGTAGGTTAACCCTACCACACACTATAAGAGAGAGGCATTCCATGAGCAAAGGGGAGGACTCTTGGAGACATCAAACTTATGATCTTGAAGCTTTGTGGAGATAGCTAGAGGAGGAAGCACTTGGAGCTGGGAGTTGGCTTGGATATCAAGCAACCATTGTAAGTGACTTCAAGTTGGTAATAGAACATAACTTGTCTTGTTTCCCAAATCACATGTGTTGATTTTGTTTCAATTATATGATTTGTATCTGTTATAGATTTAGATCCTAACTCATATTTCAAGTTGCTAGAGAATCGTATATGCTTGTATCTTGGTTTCATTTTGACAGGTTCATTCGCGAGGGCTTGGAAATTGGAACAACCATAAAGACAAGCAATTGGATTGAAGGTCAGTTAGATCTCTTCTGTTTCTTCCAGTAGTTTAATCTTGAAATGTTTGTTTAGATCTAGGAATTCAAGGTAGCATTTGTTTAGTTTTGTCTTAGTTTAGAGTCAGTTAAAGTCTACTTTAATCTAAGAGAATTTCTACCTATCCATAGGGAGAAAATTCTACATATAGTAAACCAGAAAAAAATGCGAACTAGAAAACCAGAAATTCTATTGCAGATCCAAAACTTGCTAATCAGATTTGAAGGGTGAAAAGTTGAAGTTTCCAGAAGCAGAGTTCACCAGTCATCTCAATTCAATCAAGCACATCTCCTGGTAAGTGTTATTCTAACTTTTAAGAAACTTCAATTTCTGTGATCTCCTAGATAAGATGGATCCCAGCACTAAGCTTGAAGACAAGCTAGAGGGTATAGATAATTTCCGAGCATGGAAATATAGGATTGGTCTCATTCTTGAAGAGAATGATCTTGTCCAATATATCAAAGATGAGGTTGCAGAACCTGAGGAAGATGAATCCAAAGAGAATTATAAGAAGGACTTGATTATGGAAAAGAGAATCATTGCCGATTCTATCAAGGACCACTTGATTCCCCAAGTGGCATCCAAGAATACCCCAAAGGAAATGTATGATTCCCTAAGCAGAATGTATGAAGGTAGGAACATCAACAGGAAGATGAAATTAAGATCTCAATTAAAAAGCACCAAGATGAATAAAGGAGAATCTATTCAAGATTACTTCACAAGGATCTCCCAATTCAAAGAACAACTAGAAGCCATTGGAGACAACCTTGATGAAGATGAACTAGTCATGACTGCTCTCAATGGTCTCACTATACCTTGGGACTCATTTATCCAAACCATGTGTGCCAGGAAAGAAAGTATGAAGTTTGATGTGGTATGGGAGGATTGCATTCAAGAAGAGGCTAGAGTAGCCAATAGAGTGTTGTGAGAAAATCTCCCTACGGATAGGTACAAATCCACTTGGGATTGGAAAAGGCCCCTAGTTTCCTACCCAAGACAAAGAGGAAACAAATAGACACTATAGTAATCCTCTTAGATCTAGCTTACACATCAGCTAACAAGCTATGGAAATAAAAAGCAAGTAGATGGTGTACCTTGCTTTGAAGGTTGTCCTTGCTGCTCCAGAGTTGTTCCAGCTCCAGCCTTTGATTATGGACTTATGAACCTGTTCAGAAAGGAAAGACAACACCTTCTCCAAAGAAATATATGTATAAACAAAGATCTAACTATAAAAACATAGACAAATTCGTGCATTCATCATTAAAGACATGAAAATGAGAGGAATAAGCTAAGTTATATTAATGATAAGAAAGCCAAAAGAAGCTGATTACCATGTTTTACCTTGATTTCCAAAGTAGTAGCACCTCCTTCCAAGCTCTCCAACATCACCCTTGCAATACTAATAGGATCAAAATTTTGGTGCTTCCAAGATCAACCCCCCCTAGCTCATGGATGGCTCTCTTTAAGTAGGATTTGGGAGGCCAACCACCAAGAGGAGATTATGGATCTAAGTGAATAATATGTGGATCAAGGATCTAAACCATGCAAAGGAGGGAATGTGAGATGGGATTCGAAGGGGTACCTTATCCCAAGAAAATATCCATGAGATCCAAGATTCAAAATCAAAGGGATAAGCCTAAACCAAAACTACCGCTCCCCTATAACTAAGCAAAGCGTGATAATTAGGAAAGTGCCGCTCCACCATAGGCATGCAGGGCGCGATAATTTGACCGTACCGCTCCCCCATAGGCATGTAGGGCACAGTAATTCCAGAAGGCTAATCTTTTGGAGGTGGTTAATGTGGGTTTTGACCCCTTGCTTGTTGGATTTTCTTCCAAGTGTGACTAAGGAAGGTACCAACATTAGAATGAAGGGTCCTAACACCCTTAGGAGGCATAAACATCATGTTTTCCATGGTGGTGAAACATGTATATTCTCAGTTACACATGGTGTGGCAATTTGAGGTATAACACATGCCCCCTAAAGTGCGAGGTCAGAAGGAATTTGATGGCCGAAACACTTTACCAATAATAAGTCTGCAAGGATATCTAAAGGAGAACTAGAGAAGAGTTGCAAGCAAATATCAACAATATGTCTAACGATCCCGAGGCGAGCATACCCATGCTTGGAACAACTGACTCAAAGCATGGCTGCCGACCAATACATTGCAGATCCATGATAGTATTGAATTAACAATGAATGAAGACAAATCATGGATACCAGACTACAAGCGTAGATCCATGATAAGACAATGAAACAGCCATGACCAATACAAAAGTGGATCTGTGTGACAGTACATCAATGAGGTCACCAACATAATGTCCATGTGGGAACCTACTCAAAAAAAATCTCCATTGCAACTTGGATGTGCTAAATAGACTTCAGAACCATCCAGGGTCTTCTACTTGATCCCAAATCGATACGAATCTAACCATGTGATTACAAGGTGTTGAAGTCGAACATGGTAGAAACCACTTGATTACTGGTCAATGATTGGAACCATTAACAAGTGCAAGGAAAATCACCAATGATGAAAATGACTCCCAAGATATCATAGTACATCTCGACGAAATGTGAATAGATGAGTTGACGTCGAACATCCACGAGATCATTCGATCAGAGGTTAATGATAAAAACTTACTATCGAATATGAGGAAACCTGCCATTGAGGCATGCAGGTACCAAGGTACTAAGGTTGGTTTCTAAGACGAATTCCTGGATAATGAGTTGAAGTTGACAGGAATAGACTCGTCGAAGGAGGGCCATAATGGATCCCACATCATTGACACGAAACCGACATAGGAAAGTGATGTGAAGTAATGAATCAGATGAGTATGGACTGACACAAGGATGTAAAGGCTAACAATATTGCAGAGTATGACTAAGGTAAACTTCCCTTGAACATGAACGAGATGACAATAATGACTTGGCAGCATTGACTCAACGAGGCAGAGACCAAGACATAATGAAATGATGACTGAGGCATTCTTCAGATGACATGAAGGAGCGGTACAACTCATAGAATTGGCATGACTCAGAGATAAGCAGATTACCCAACTGTATGACGAGATGCAAACAGGTGCCATGTTCAAGGGCGACACAAGCTGCCATGAAGCTTTCTAAAAAGAAACATAACTTACTCCTCCCCAATCCCCATCATGTTTGATGAGTACCTCTTTGTTTTTTAATGAGCTTGAGGAGGATAACAGATGCTCGGCATAGCTCATCCTTTGGATGAGTCTAATCTCACATGTTTTACGAACCTGAGAAAAGAGGGGTTCGGTCCCAAAAGGATCCTTCGATGTTTGATTTTACGAGTCCAAGGAAGGAAAACTCGATAGTTTTTCATGTTTAGAGAGTCTGAAAAGCTTAAAGAAGACTCCAAAATGTACTTTTTCACAAAGGTTAGTCCCCAGACCCGAAAAAGTGTAAAATAATATCTGGAGGAACTCTCCTAGTCAAAGGTTGACTAAGGTATACCTTTCTCGTAAATAGTCCAAATGGTCCGAAAAAGGGATAACCTACCGCCGAATAGACGTCCTTTCAAATCCTTTTACGAGCGTAAACGAAACAAGTTCACTCGGCAATATTTTCCTATTTTAGGAGTCTGGAAAGAGCTTAAAGAGGACTCCATGTACAAATTTATCATGGTTGGTAACTGAGTATGACAAAGGAAAAGTAAACTCGATACAGTTCCTTTTCCGTAAATAGTCTAGCGAGGTCGGATAAAGTGATAAACCTATACTTGTTAGACACACCTTTTTGCTCAATTTTTAACGAGAACGATAATGGTATCAAAAGAACTCGGAATATTTTTCATGTTTGGATCTAGAGCACGAAAAAGGAAAAAGTAAGCTCAAACCACTTTTGATATTTTTAACCAGAGCACGAAAAAGTGAAAAGTAAGCTCGACACCTCTTACTGTTTTTAACGAGCTCGAAGAAAGGTTGGAAGAATGCTCATAATGTCTGCTTCATTTTTTTAACGAGCTTGTAACAGAAAATGAACTATGCTTAGACTATTGTTTTCATTTTTTAACGAGCTTGAAGCCAAAGGTAAACTCTGCTCACTGTTAAGGCCCATTGACGGGTTCCTTCCCAACATGATGACCAGAGGTTGGTAAATGCCCCCAGCATGATTGCTAGCAGCTAAACATGCCCCCCAAGCTTCCTTTCGTCTGACTACTCTTCTTCCTTATCCAAAAAACCTGACTACTAATCTGAATGTGTTCACCAGGGGGGTAGGGAGAACCAGGACCAAGTGACCTAGGTAGATGAAATGAAGGTTCAAATCCTAACTCTAGCGAGAGACTCGAACAAATGGAAGGGATATCTATTTGATTTTTACACAAGCTTGAAATAGACAATAATAATGCTTGAAAGGGTCCTTTTTATTTTTTTAATGAGCTTAAAACCGAAAGAAATTATGCTCGAAGGTAGTTTCATTTTTACGCAAGCTTGAAACTAAAAGTAAACTATGCTTGGGATTGGTTTCATCTTTACACAAGCTCGAAACCAATGGTAAACTGTGCTTGAGGGTCAGTTTCATTTTTTAATGAGCTTGAAACAAAGAATAAACTATGCTCGTAGGAAACTATTTCATTTTTTAACGAGCTTGACACAAAAAGGGAACTATGCTCAGTAACAGTGTATTTCGATTCTGCAGGAGTCAAATTTTTACTAGAAAAGTATATGGCATGTGATGTTTGTCCCTCTTTTTGACGTAAAAATGCCCCTATGGCTATGTCAGAAGCATCATTGGATATATGGAAAGGAAGGGACCAATTGGGGCCCCTAAGTATTGGTGCCACTGATAGCTTGGCCTTCAGAGTTTCGAAGGCTTGTTGACACGGTTCAGTCCATTGAAATTCTGTGTTTTTCATGTGTAGTTTGAACATAGGTGCGGCTATCTTAGTAAAATTTTCAATGAAACGTCTATAATAGCCGGCATGGCCAAGAAAAATTCTTACTTCCTTCGGAGTTTTTGGAGGAGGAAGGTTGACAATTATTTCTATCTTGGCTGGATCTATCTTGATACCTTGAAGAGAGACACGATGTCCCAAAACTATGCCCTCAGTCAGTAACATTTTACATTTTTCATGACTAAGAGCTAAGTTCGTTTCTTGGCACTGAATAAGAATTGTTTCAAGGTTATCAAGGGATTCTTGGAAGGTATTACCATAAACTATAAAATCATCCATATAGAATTATACGCAATCATGTATGAGATCAACAAAGATTCCTAATACTGCACACTGGAAAGTAGCAGGTGCATTGCAAAGGCCAAAAGGTAACACTCGATAGGCATAAGTGCCCCAAGAACAGGTAAAGGTTGTCTTATCCTGATCCTCAGGTGCTATCAATAATTTATTGTAACCACTATACCCATCAAGAAGTGAAAAATATTGTTTCCCTGATAAGGTGTCTGACACCTGATCGATGAAAGGCAAGGGAAAGCAGTCCTTAAAAGTGGCCTTGTTTAGTTCTCGAAAGTCAACACAGATACGCCATTTTCCTATGACTTTCTTTGGAACTACTAACAGAGGAGATACCCATTTACTGTTGGAAATTGGGTAGATGAAACCAGCATTAAGGAGTTTTTTCAATTCATCTTTTACTATATCCTTTAGTGCTGGGTTCATTCTTCTCTGCGGCTGCCTAACAGGAGGTATGTTTGGGTCTATGCAAATGTGATGGATATAGGTATCTAGGTGTATACCTTTCATATAGGTATACTCCCATGCAAATGCTCCAGTTTGACTCTTGAGAACTTTTAGTAATTGTTTTTGTTGATTCTCATCTAAACCTACATTTATATGTAGAAATTTGTCGGAACTAACCTCACATGGTATGGTATAGGATCCTAAATGTTCTTCGATTGCGAAGACACAGGGTGTATTCGTGAATGTTGAGAGGCTCATGTTTTCTTGGAATTCATCTCCAAAGATATGGTCAAATTGGGAAAAAGATTGAGGAAAATATATACAGGTTGTAGAAGAGATAAATTGGTTCAACACATTCTCGGTATTTTGTTCTTGAAGTGCCAAGGAGAAATCACTAACAAGGGAAAGTTCTTCCAAGTTCTCATTCCCAAAAGGACAATCTAACCAAAATAGGTTTTTAGCTATTGGTTGAGCCGGTGGGTATAAAGCTAGTTTTCTTGTAGATAACCCATTAGAAATAATCATCTCTCCATCCCTACATCCTATAAATGCATTGGCAGTAGCCAACCAAGGTCCTCCCAAAATAATGGGGTGACCTTTGGAAGGGTCTTTTGATTCAATGACCATGAAGTCTATGGGATATTCCCATGAAGCTACTGATACAGTGATGTCATCTAAGATCCCAGCAGGTTGTACCATAGTGCGATCTGCTAATTCTAGCATCATTGGGGTAGGGTGGAGGAATGATCCTAAACTGAAAGTTTCTACAACTGTGGTAGTCATCAAATTTATAGCATCTCCTAGATCAATAAGTGTGTTTCCTATGGCGGTGTTATTGATGATAATAGTCACCACAGGGTTTCCTGGGTTTGAATACTTTGGTATTCTAGGTTGGTTTGCTATGCAATGTGATATTTCTCCTCTTACATGAATTGTTGGAGGGTCTTTTTGTTTTCTCCTTGGTCTCTTCATACCGAGTTCCTTTATTACTATACTATAGATTGCGATATCCTTAATGGCTTGTAACAAAGGGATCTTAATGCAAATATTTTTCAATTCATTAAGGATATCGTACTCTGGATAAGTTACAGGTTTTTCTATTACTAGATGCTCTAGATATGGGGGTGATTTTTCTCTTGAATTTACTTCTTTACGTGAATGGTTGTGTGCTAAAGTTTTATAGAAAACCACAATTTCAAAGATTGCATCATTCAAATCTTCACTAGGTATGTCTTCTTCATTCCCTTATTGAATAACAATTGATGACTTGGGCTTATTTTTCAAAACTGTTCCAGACCGCAGTTGAATCTCATGTATTGGTGTGGTTGAAATGACATATGATGGAAGAGGTAACAACCCAATGTTATTAAGATCTTGGGTTGGTTTGTTGTTAGGATTTGGTATCGGTTGTGCAGGTAATACTGTGGGTCTTGGAGGATTCATGTTCTGGAAATGGTGAGGTTGATTCGGGATAGGGGGTATCAAAGGAGATACATATCCAAGCAAAAGTTGTTGAACATTAGGTGGGTAAGGATAGTTAGGCATAGGAGGAGATGGTTGAGCATAAGCCTGGCCTCTCTATCCATGTGGCCATTGCTGTTGTTGAGCATTCTGAGGAGGGTGCTGCAGTGACCAATTCTGCCAACCTGAAGTATTCCATTGTTCAGGAGGTTGATAAGGATAGTAATAAGGTGTAATTTGTGATGAATCTTGATATGGTGGCTGATATCTAGGTTGCCAAGGCCTCCTAGGTATTTCACCAAGGTTTCCACTCTTGTATACATCTTTCAATCCAGGCAACGATGGAAAATTGTCAGTTGGATGTTCTTCTGTACAAAGGTGACAAATTGAAACATTATTTAATGGACATTCTCGTTGAGTATGTTTAGTTCTACACCTGGGACAGAAAACACTCATTGCTGCCCGCTCTTCATCTTGTCTCTTTTTAGCTTGTAGTGCATCTAGTTGAGAACCCATTGCCCCTAAGGTATATGTTTTAAAATTTTCCAATAGGTTCCCCAAATATATCCTTGTAACTCCACTAGGACCGGATGTATTTCCTTTTTGGTTCCTAGCATAAGTTTCTCAAAAGTTCCTTCCACTTTTCCCTCTACTCCTAGAGTAATTCCTACATAGTTCAAAAATCTCTGTAAAATATTTATGAGAAATGTCTCCTGTTGCCATGAGATTAAGGTTATCTAAGAAATCTTATAAAATTCCTTTGAGGAAGAGTGTTCTTACTGCATCTTCTCGAAGATCACTATAATTAGATTTGTGTAACACATAGTTGAATCTCTTGAGGTAGTCTTCTAGGCTCTCATCTTCAAGTTGTTGTATTTTAAAAATATCATTGCGAGAGTCCTTAGGTCTACAGTAATATTGATATTTCCGAAGAAATGCATTCTTCATGTCTTCCCAAGTTCTAATACTATATTCTCCTAATCCCATGAACCATCGAAATGAAGAGTCTTTCAATGTGGCAGAAAAGAGTTTTAATTTTTGGCCATCTTGTAGGTAATTATAACTCCTACACAAAATGTCAAACTCGAATAAGAATGTGTTCGGATCCTCACTACTCTTCCCATAAAAGGTTGGTAGCGAGGAGGGAGGGATGTTTTTCATAGTAACATCTTGTGCAGTGTCTAAGATAGGGAACCCGGAGGTACCTTTAGTTCTAACTTCTCCATCTTCTTCATCTTGTCGGACACAATCTTCATTTTCATCCCCCATGAAGATTCTATTTCCAAAGAGAGAAAATCTAGGTGGCTCTTTTCTTGGTGAATATGGGATGTCCCGACGTTCTATTTCAGGAAGAGTATTTTTCTTTTTAGGAGGAGAGTGACCAGCTACGTGGGAATCCAGATTTGTAGGTCCTACTATTGTTGTATCAATATGTGAAATAACTATGTTCACAGAACTCTAAAAAAGAGTGTCTACATGTGCAGGATCGAAAAAATCTACAAAGTTTGGACCACCTACTATTGAAAAAGTAGTGTCTTTGGGTTTTTGGACTAATGGAGAGTTGAGAGGTCCTGAAGTTTTATCTTTTTGAGTTTCCTCTTGTCTAAGTTTAGTCTCAATATGATCTTGAGGTTCTTCTAGTGGAATTTCTTTATGAACAGATTGTTCTGATGCCCATATGCTTTCCCCTAATTGATTTCCAGAAAGGATTTCCTTTGATTTCCAAGTAGGACTATCCCCTTTAGGTGTCTTCTGATACCTTTCTGTTGAGTTAGTAGTTGGGGTGGCACGCCCTCCGTATAGGTTAGTAGGAATTTTAGTAGGGTTTTTAGTAAGGGAACTAGTTTTAATAAATCTACCTTGTGAATCTCTAGACCTATTCATGAAAACAAGTTATAACTAAAATAAGTTCTAACTGCATAACTGCTATTGCTGGGTTTTAGGGATTCCTATTATAACAGATGCACAGGTTCTTACTTCTCGTTTTACCACTCACCCACCACCAACATATTTTCAAAGGAAAGAATATAACTAAATTTAAAAAGAGAGTTCAACTTATCTATGACTGAATTCTACCTATCTTCTATAACTCCCCGGCAATGGCACCAAAATGTTGGGTGTGTGAGCTATCTCAAAGAAAACACTTAATATTTAATTATCGACCGGGGTTGGTAATCTTAGAGTTGAGGCAAAGTATATGCTAAGGTAGAATGGTACCTAATATTTTTAGCTTGTCAAACCTTAGAAATATTTAATAAAGAAAAGATCAAAAGATCTTTCAAAATGAAAAATCGAGTCAAAAACAATAAAAAGAACTAAATCAAACTTAGTTAAACAAACAGACTAGAATAGTATCAAATCATACTACTCTACTTTATAAAAAGCAAACTATTAACTATGAAAATGGAAACTACCTGATTTCATATTCTAATATAGGAATTTGAAAACAACTGTAAATAAATTAGAGACCTATCTATGAAATGAATTAATTCGATGATAAATTACATAAACAGAGAACTATGTTAATTAAAAACAAAACGATAGACTATGTAATAAATTCAATAACTATTCAAGACTACATTAAAGCATATAATTCTAATTCCATTCTCCTTGATGTTGTACGTCAAAAGTAATAGGAACTGGAGTAAATGTATCATAATGACTTTCAAATGTAATAGCAAAACAAAACGGAAGTAAATCTAATCTAATTTCACAAAGAGATGTAAACTACAAAGAGACCAATTACAGTTAACTTTAAACATTCTGATCTATCTACTATCCATGAACAAAATAATATGAAACTAATAAAGACTAGAAGCAAGTAGAAAACTTAATAAAGATATTTACTCCTGAACTCGATTTGGAAGCAAGTAGAAAACTTGATAAAGATATTAATTTCTGAATCCAAATTCTATACCATAAACATTTTCATTATCTATTTAAAAATAATAAACTAATCTTAATTCTTAATAAATGAAACTATCAAAACTAGAATATTTGGGAAATAAAATTATTAATTCCAATCTAAACTAAATCTTAAGAACATATGATAAACTAGATTATGAATAAAACTGATAAATTCTGAAACAACATGTTAGAAAATTAAATATGAAAGACATAATTTAAAACAAAGTTAAAGCAACTAAGAATGATAACAAGACTTTAATTAAAACTTTATGGAATGTAAAACAGGGACCTAGTTATGGTTAAGAATACTAATTAAGAGAAGAAAGGATTACAGTTGAGAAAAACTAAGAAACTGAATTCAAACGAGCATAAAAACAATGCAGAAAGAATGAAAGTCCGAATGATGATCTGGATGACTGTCCAAATGACAGTCTGGATGAGGAAAAATGAATTAAACTAAGGAAAATGAGAGTTTCGATGATCTTAACGTCAACTGGCGAATGCAGATGAACCTACAATGCAAAGAAATCAATGAGAAGACTTGTTGAGAAGCTACGATAATAGAGAGCAACCTATTCTAATCATTGTTGGAGAGATAAACTATTCCTATGATATACTAAATCAAGGTTGAGATGAGAGATAGAATTAACCTACAGCTACAGAGAAGAAGCTAATGAAACTAATTCTAATTGTAAACTAAGCTGGAAACAACAACTAACTAAGTCCTATCTAATTGCAGGAGATTACAAAACAAACTATCTAATTACAAAAGACTGAAATTAAACTATCAAAGCTATGCTTTGGTCAACCATTTACTAATTCTGTAAACTGTAGCTAGGGTTTTCACCCTAGCTTGTGCAAATGAGCACCTACTAAGGAGAAGGGACTCCTTAGTAGCAGTTCAGAAAAATGGTGAAATATGACAGTATAATAAAATAAAATTAAACTAACATGAGCATTGACATAAATAACAAAACATGAAAATATGGCAAAGATTTCTCTTTTTTGTATTAAAAATTACCTCAGATGTAGAGGTTGGTGGAGCCCTTGCAGCAGTCCAAGAGGGTTGCTTCCAAGCTCCAGTGTTGTTCCTTCTCCTTCTTCCAAAGATGTTTTGGAAATGGGGCCAAATGGGGTTCTCAAGTGGAAAGTAGCTCCAAAGGGAGACCTAGGGTTTCATGAGAATTTTTGGTAGAGTGAGGATAGGGATGATTCTGGATATGAAATGGGGAGCCTCCATCACCTATTTATAGGTTTTTTAGTGGTGGAGTGCTGACCCATGGTTTTGGGCACCATATGGTTTAGGTCAGTTGTATAGGGTTTTTGCTTCTTTTTTTCCCTCTTTTTCCTCTTTTTTGTATTTTTTATTCCCTTTTTAGAGGGTTTTTGCTATTTTTGGAGGAATTTAACTTATTTTAGGAAAAAAGGGGGGTTTTGGCCTTTTGGAGGCCCTTTTAATGGTTTTTTTGGCCTTTTGGAGGCTTTTTAATGGTTTTTTGAGGTTTTGGAGGCAAATATGGACCAATGAGTCATGTAATGGGGTAGATGAGGTAGTGAGCACTTTTTGGGTGTTAATAGATTGCCCCTTGATGTATGAGGGCAGGAGCTCATCGTATGGCCGATAGACATCATAGGTCTTTTATGGTTTTCCTGGGATGTGGAGAGGAGAAGAAACGAACTAGAGCTCGGAACAATGGTCCCGAACAAACTGCAAAAACTGAAAGTACATGTCCTCAATAATGAATGAGGAATAATCTCAACATATGGACGAGGCGGGCATTCCCATGCTCATATCAAGATCTATAATAATAAAAATGGGGTCCAAAAAATGGGGACCTGAAATATACATGGCCTCAAATAATGAATGAGGCAGAATCTCAATATATGGACGAGGCGGGCATACCCATGCTCGTATGAAGATATATAAAACATAACAAGGAGGCCCAAAATTGGGGGCCTGAAGGATACATGGAGAACCACTGTGTACATCATAAGGGTCCAGAGGGGACACAGAATCTGGGACGTACTACTGGGCTGACCATGTATGAGCTGAAGAACTGATACACTGGAATAACACTAGTGCTGTTGAGTGTGGTACCAGAGGAACTGATGAACTGTTGGATCATAGTGACAAGGAGTCACACCCTCAATGGTACACTGAACTAGAACTAAACTGGGTACTCAAGGAAGCATATAACTAGATGGCTTCCGAATACTGTAAAATTAGTCACAGCAGATCTAATGAACAAGTAAATCAATCACAACAGATGAACATAGAAAATATGGTGCAAAACTGTGCAAAACATGCAGCAGTGCTCTCTATCCCAGAAAGGGTGAATGAATTACAATACAAACTGTCACAATGACAGAGCAATTCGAATTTCCTAAGGAGGTCATTCCAATCACTGAATGGAGTAGCTTGACTCTGTCTAGGAGTCCTCATCAATCATCGGTGGTGCTCGTCAATCACAACAACCAGTCATCCAGGTGTCAATCTGAGTCTAACTGAGTATAATAAATGTAACTGAAGTGTGTAGCACTGATATAGGATCTAGAGGCTCAGTGGGGGCGCATGGGAGGCTAACTGAAGTCAGAACAAGTCACCTAATCAAACTGGAGGTCAATCGGAGGTGAAACAGTCAGTCGGGAGTGAAACTAGCCTCAAATCAGGGAGAATCGGAGCTAACTGAATGTAACTGAAGTGAATCTACAGTGGTAGGTGAACAAGTGCGCCCTTCTCTGGCAGTAGGTGAGAAGAGGGCGCCTTTCAGCTTAGGAGGGCTAAAACTCTGTAGTAAGTGGCTCCCGGGTGCTAGAAGAAGGTGGATAAGGTGTTGGAGGCATCAAAATGGTGACTGGGATGCATGCAAGTGCATGCAGGTGCATGCAAAACCCTAGATTCTGCATATCCTGAAATAGATCATGCAGGATCCTGAAATAGATGATGTATCCTGAAATAGATGATGTGGATATCCGAACACCCCCCCTCAAGCTAGACTATGATGTGCCAACAAAAATAATGTGGGGCCCTGGTAACTAAGACCAAAGGTCACCCCAATACAATAATCCAAAAACTAATAACAGTCAATAAACCGAGGAAATGGGGAAAACCTCATGGGAAAAATACCCCCCCTCAAAATAGACTGTAGTACACCAAAAGATTTAACTGCTCCAAAATCAAGTAGATATGTCTGGAGGTATCTTACTCTTGGGAGTAAATGGATCATGCTCCAAAAACATGTTCTTGAATTCTCCATCAGTGGATGCAAGCGAATGTGGAGACTTTAAGAACATGTTTTTCATACTGAAAAAGGTGAGAACAAGTCTGAAAATATGAGGATGATCCTGGAACCTGTGATTCGAACCAAGTGAGGTAGGAATAGCTCCAATCGGATCAAATAGATCTTGAAACTTGAACTTCTTATCAATAGAAGTTAAATCAGCTCCAAAAATAGATGAATGGTTTCTTGAGATCTCCTTTGAACCAACAAGGGTGAGATCAAAACCAAAATCAGCAAAAAGTGCATGAGAATTGAACTCAAGCGAATGGTAGTGCTCTTCATCTTCATTAAAACTCTGAGAAACTTTGCAAATGATAGAACATAAGTTTATAGAAGGCATGCAATCAAGGAGGGCGAATGCTTCACCTCCAAAATCAGATTTTACCTCCAAAACATCAAGTAGATCATTATTCCGCATGCCGACAAACTCATGTGAAAGAGAGGATTCAAGAACCTCTTCGGAATCTAGAGTATGAGCTTGTTTATCTTGCTCAGAATTCGAAATAGAAGACTTTGAGAGAATGAGTGTTGAATCTACAGTTTCTTTTTCATCTTGAACAATTGTTGAGGCCAACACATGATCGGAAAGAACACATAAGGATATCTCACTGGGCTTGTTCTCCAAAAGGCTAGCATGATCCTCTTCTTCCTGCTTTCCAAATTCTCTGTCAAGTTGGACCCATAGATCACTTGGATTTTCAGCAGTATTACTGAGGTAGTGCATACAAGGAGACATAGCAAGACACATTGCTCCAAAAGCTCTGTCACAATCATTGAGCCAATCATTCTCCTCTTCATCGGAATCAAAATCTCTTGTATTACCAATGCACATATCAAAAAGACATTGTCTCTTCAAGAATGCAATCATCTTTGGTTTCCATTCATCATAGTTGAATGGAGTAAGAATATTTTGTGAAGAAGAAGTCTCCATCTTTGCATTAGCGAATGCACATGGAGGAAGTAAGAAACCTGCAAATCACACACAAACAAACACTATGTTTTCAGCCTTGCATGCACATGAGCGAATGCACGTGAGATTTTGCATGCCGTTGCTGAAATATATTTGTGAGCAAAGATTGCTCTCTCTTCATGTAGAACACCTGTAGAAAAGAAATCTTGTCCCTGTCATGGCTCTGATACCATGTAAAATTAGTCACAGCAGATCTAATCAACAAGTAAATCAATCACAACAGATGAACATAGAAAATATGGTGCAAAACTGTGCAAAACATGCAGCAGTGCTCTCTATCCCAGAAAGGGTGAATGAATTACAATACAAACTGTCACAATGACAGAGCAATTCGAATTGCCTAAGGAGGTCATTCCAATCACTGAATGGAGTAGCTTGACTCTGTCTAGGAGTCCTCATCAATCATCGGTGGTGCTCATCAATCACAACAACCAGTCATCCAGGTGTCAATCTGAGTCTAACTGAGTATAATAAATGTAACTGAAGTGTGTAGCACTGATATAGGATCTAGAGGCTCAGTGGGGGCGCATGGGAGGCTAACTGAAGTCATAACAAGTCACCTAATCAAACTGGAGGTCAATTGGAGGTGAAACAGTCAGTCGGGAGTGAAACTAGCCTCAAATCAGGGAGAATCGGAGCTAACTGAATGTAACTGAAGTGAATCTGCAGTGGTAGGTGAACAAGTGCGCCCTTCTCTGGAAGTAGGTGAGAAGAGGGTGCCTTTCAGCTTAGGAGGGCTAAAACTCTGTAGTAACTGGCTCCCGGGTGCTAGAAGAAGGTGGATAAGGTGCTGGAGGCATCAAACTGGTGACTGGGATGCATGCAAGTGCATGCAGGTGCATGCAAAACCCTAGATTCTGCATATCCTGAAATAGATCATGCAGGATCCTGAAATAGATGATGTATCCTGAAATAGATGATGTGGATATCCGAACAAATACAATCGCCAATGCAACCCGGACATTCACGGGAACATATAATTGGACGTTCTGAAGTGACTCACCAATGTGCTAGAGTCAGGGGAAATCTAGGGTCTTTGACCAATAACTGAAGGGATATATACCCTGCGCGATTCTCAACGATGCGATCAAGGTGTTGAAGTCGAGCATGTGAGAAACAACCACTCGGAGAGGCACTGATGACTCCTCTCAAAATGGTTCATAGGCACTCACCACAAATGGTGAGGAGTCCAAGGCACAGGGACCTCTGGGTCTATTATCCGAAATGGATGGGCTATCGTCGACAGAGGGAGACTTGGAACTAGCAAGGAAATGATGTTTCCTTGAT
Source organism: Larix kaempferi (assembly GCA_027924585.1). Classification (NCBI taxonomy): domain Eukaryota; kingdom Viridiplantae; phylum Streptophyta; class Pinopsida; order Pinales; family Pinaceae; genus Larix; species Larix kaempferi. Next base: position 14,983,191 of record BSBM01000050.1, on the reverse strand, counting down.
AGGAGCATGAGGTGGAGAACCGAAGTGTGAGAGTACTGATGGTAGGACTGACATACTGTGGGGGTGGAGGGTAACTGGGAAAGTAGAGTGGGTGGACTCAAAATTCCTTTGTTCAGAGTATGATGTGGGGGATGATCAGGCAGCATATGAAATTGACTGGTGGAAAAGGGATCATAGTTGTAATGGATCAAGGATAATGACTGGGATGAGTGATACTCAAGTTGGTGTAAAATGGCAAGAGATTGCAGAATACTCTGAACAAAGACGACCTGATTGGGGGTGCTGCTGAGATGATCGATCATAGTGCCAAGAGGAACAAGGGGAAATTCTTCATGGGTTAAGGAACTATAAGAAGTGTGTTCCAAATGGTACTATCATGTGGATTTATACGAGCCCAGGACAATTCATGCTCAAGATTGCTTTCAATTTTAAGGAGTCTAAAAGCAATAAGAAGACTCTGAAATAAGGGAATGGTACCGTCGTGTGGATTTGTACAAGCCCACGATGGTGCGTGTTCATGGTTGCTTTCAATTTTAGAGAGTCTGAAAGCGATAAGAAGACTCCAGGGGGGGTGCCTTTTTGTGTGTTAGTCTCCAAGGCCCGAAGAAGCATAAAAGGATGCAATGACAAACTCTTCTAGCCGGTGTGACTAGAGTATTCCTTTTTCGTAATTAGTCTACCAGGTCCAGAAAAGGGTTAAACTTATACCAGATAGATGCCCTTTCAATTACTTTAATGAGCATGAAAGGAAGCAAGATTGCTCGGCGATATTTTCATTGTTTTAGGAGTCAGAAAAGAGCTTAACAGAAACTCCCGAAGTTCCTTTTTCGTAAAGGACTTGTCCGGCCCGAAAAAGGGATAAAATTATACCGAATAAAAGGAATGGCCAGGCAAGGAGGAAGTGTTCAATCAAGGAACATCAATGAGAACCAAGAACGAGGGTGGGGGGGAACACTGGTGGTCCTCCTTGTGGGTTGATGAATGGGGGCAAAATAACGAAATAATTGCAGTATGAATGGAGTGAATGGCTCATGTAAAAATGGGTAACAATTCGATGGCGGCCGATGTGGTGCGCAAATCGAAGCAGCAAAGTGTCGGGACACAATGTTGAAATTATACCTAGTGAGGGCGAGAAATGATCTCAAGCGTCATCATGAGCTCGAAAAACTGAATCCGGCAATATAAAAAGTGTCAAAAATGGGTAACGGCTGAGGTGGCACGCGAACCAAGGCAACAGGGGGCATTTTGGAAAAAATAACCAAAAAATCTGAAGGTGAGAGCGAGAAATGATCTCAAGCATCATCATGGGCATGGAAATATGAATCCGACAGTGCAAATGGTGTGAAAAACAGAGGTCATAAGGACTCTGGAACGGTCAAAGGAAATAACTAGGTTAAAAAATGGCTACAAATAAAGGTGAGCCCACCAAGCGAAGGATGCAGTGGTGGGGAGAAATGATGGCCCGCGGGGGTGAAATACTAGGCGTATCAAATCAAATCAAATACAAAAGTGATATGTGACCTCAAAAATAGTTGAGATGACGCATGTGAAAAAGTGAGCCGGGTTAATGACCTACCCCCATGCTATGTGCATGGGGTTTATGATTGTGGATCACATATGTGTTGGTTTGAACAAGGGGGTCACTGAAATACTGAGATAGATGTGATGGGGAAGGTTAAAAATGATTGAGCATGCCCCTTATCCCAGGTTCAAGGTAATCTATTATTCCCCCTAACTCAGAGTTGTCAATGTGGTGCTCTATGATAGCGGGGTCAAGACCATGCATTTCGGTGTAGGACCAGGAAAAGACATCGTGTAACTCTTGGAAAAGTTTTTTGTACTCTCCGATCTCGTACTCGATGCAGGAAGCTCCTAATGAAATGATTTCAGGAGCACCGGCTGGGGCATAGATATCAATGTGGATGACGGGTGACATATTGGCCATGTTACCTTCCTCGAAGGCATCAAGAGTGGGAATGGGATCTTTAAACCAGCTGACTTTGGTGGGGAGGAAATCTTTGGACTCAACTGCAAATTGGGTGGCTGTGGTAGAGGAGGAGTCCTCCGGGAGGAAATAGGAACAATGGTGCATATCCTCCCAGGGGTAATCCGGGGTAGAGAGAGCCTCTAGAATCTCCTCATCATTGTGGAAACTTTGAGTTATCAAATCGGTTGACGAGGGAGTGGTAGTAGAAGAGATCATATAGATGGTATTAATCTCTCCGGATGAGGGGGATACTGGGGGGTGGATCTCCTCAATGGTGGGGGGTGCCATCTCAAGGTCCAAATTATTCACCTCGTAGAGAGTTGCTCTATAATCTGGTAGATCAGGACAGTGATGTGAGTAATGGCTGTAAATACCGCATATTGTACAAGGGTGGTTGGTATGTAGTGATTTATCATGAGGCTTGGGGGCTGGGTCGAGTTGGACAATCGGGATGTTAGGGTCGTCGTCAAGCATTTGCATGTGCTCTTCTAATGCAGGTAATTGTGGACATTGATGGGTGGGATGGCCTAATTCATCACACAATGAGCATTTGAGAGGAGCACAAAAACATGGGGGGGTTTTTAACTGTTTTGGGCGGAGGTACTGCAGTGTATGGTTGTGGGCCTTTGCCCCCAGTGTGCTTGAGAAGAGGGGATGGATTGGCCAATGAGGAAGGGCTAGTGACATCGAGAGGTTGTTGACTAGTAGTGGTGATGGGTTGCACCGGTTGTAGGACAACATTTAGTGTCGGAGGGGTAATGGGAGGCGTAATGTACCATACGGGTAATCCTAAGGTTAAACCGGGGAGGCTAAGGGTAGCCATAACCGGGGCGCTCACTACTCCCGAAGAGGGGACTAGGAAAGGGATTGTATGGATGGGTGTAACACCAACATGACTAGGTACCAATGGTGGTTGAGGTAGCAAGGGTGGTTGATGGTTGGGTGTTGGTGTATTGTGGGAAAGGGTACATAAGTCAGATACTTCAGTCGCGGGTGACGGGGGTGGAATGGCTTGGAATGTTGAAGTCATTGGCGTATCTGAGTAGACTCCGAGTCCCACTGAGGAAACCAACGAAGTAGCTGCGCCGCAAGCAGGTTTTTCAACCATGGGGAGAACATTTTCGGGTGCAGCGGGGGCATTGGGATCGTAATAGGTGAGTTGATCGACCTTGACCACGTGTCCATCATGGGGGAACATTATGGTACAAAAAACGGATGAGGCAACTGCCCGCATGGCGTACATGTAACTGCGGCCAAGTAAGAGGTTATAATCAAGTTGGGCATTGATGACCTCTATGTCATTGAGTACGGTTTTACCAGCCAACTGGATGAGGACATTAACTAATAGACCTTGGGGTTCAGCCGAACGGCCGTCGTAGGCTCACAACGTAGTGGTGGACTACTGGAGAGTAGGGGATCCCAACTTCTGCCAAACGAATGTGGACATAGCGCATGTAGAGGCACCTTCATCGATAATGCACCAATGGATGACAAGATTCTGAACGGATACAGAAACTTGGAATGCTAATGTGGAAGGCAGGCGTGGTTCCGATTGGTCCAAATCGAATGCCATCATTCGTGAATCATTTGGGTCAATAGCACCAATGGCTGAAAGCAAAGTCTTACACTGTGAAGGACAATTTTTCAAGACCTCTAACACAGACATGGCTGCAGGGGACTGGGCTAAGTCATCTACTATGTTGTAATTAGGCGCCGCATGAGCATTGGGGTTATTGTTGATGCAGCGAAGTGGGAAGAGAGGGGCTTTGGAGGCGCCATCTAGTGGAGCCGGGGGTATGCGTAACGACTGATCAGTGGGATGAGCAGTGGTGTTTTTGTCGGCAGGAGGGGCTTCAGGGGTGGAGCCATATTGGTTCCGATGAGTTTGAAGGTTGACATCGACGGATGACATCATTAACAAGTGATGGGTTCCTGAGTCTAACATGGGTTGATAAGGAGTGGCATAAGTGATTTTCTATTGGGGAGGCACGTTTCCTTGAGGGGGAGCCAACGGCTAAGTGTTCACTATGCCTTGGGTTTGTAAAGAGTTTTGTAACACTAAGGGTGGATTCTGAGGTGGTAGGGGGTTGGGCTGCGCCTGAGGTGCCGCATGCCCTTGGATGTGGGCATCATCGGTCCAGAGTTGCCGAGCTCACTCCAAATGTGGGCAAGCATGTGTGTAGTGGCCATAGACCCTGCAAATAGAACAAGGATGGTTTGTTCGCAAATTAGGATTTTTGGCTTGTTTGGGCGGTCGATCAGGGTTCTGGTTGGTAGGTACCGCGTTATTGTTGTTTGGGGGATTAGGAGGTTGACCGCCTTGGTTTGGAGGGGGGTTGTTCCCACAGTTACGGCCTTTGCCGCAGTTTTGCTGGCCCTATTGGTGCTAGTTATTTTGGTTATGCTGTAGATTCTGTTGGGCATACACTTGCCCTTAGGCAGCAGGTGGGTTCTGGGGTTGTGCAGGTGCGGGAGCAGACTACGGTGGATAATAAGTAGGTGGAGGTGACGTAGGTGCTGAACCTTATGGGGGTTGCTGATACGTCTATGGAACTAGTTGTGGGTTTGCCGCAGGGGCTGCCTATGGTGGGTAATAAGTAGGTGGGTCTTGAGAGGGTACAGGAGCTTGCGCGGCCTGCGGGTGGTAATATGGCTAAGGTGCGATCGAGGGGGCGTAAGCGGGGGATGCATGACCAAAGCACTGAGGTGGACATGAGGGTCCATCGGAATGGTGATGATGTGCCATGGGAGCATACGAATTGGTTGCTCCGAAATGGGATGTAGCCTGTGAAAGATCGGGGCCAGGGCTAGGACGTGTTGTGGAAAAGGGCTGGGGATGCGAGGCAATACGACCAATGATGCCATCTGTGGCATGGGATGCCCCCGGTGCATCATGTCAGGAGGAATCATTGCGGGGAGCGTCAGGTATGATGGAATATAGATAACTAGACTGGGCGTAAATAAGGTCAAATTGCTGGGCTTTTAGGATGGCCTCTTCTTTGGACTTGGGTCGCTCAGATGCCACATCCTTGGCAATGACAAGAAGGAGAGATTTTAGAAACCAATATAAGAAGATACAGTCATCTAACATGATTTTGCAGAGGCTTCGGCGTCAACGCCATTCATGAATGTGGTCAGTGATGTGGGTAGTCGTGTTATGTCTGCAAGACAGTAGGATCTCAACTCCCGCATCATAGTGGACAGGTAACTGAAATAACTACAGGAAAGTTGAGGCAAGGGAATTAATGGTGGCATGGGTCCCATGGGGCTGCTCGATGTACCACTTAGCTGCAGAGCCAATGAGGGTGCGCCGTAACAGACGGAGGCGGACAAAGTCGTCCACTATGGAGTTGGAGGAACACCATAGATGGAAAGACATAATATGGTTTTGGGGGTCTTCACCTGCCTTTCCCTCAAACTTAGGGATGTCGAAAGGGAGCTTGGTGGGCATGTGAGGCCACACAGGGTCGTGTCTGATGGGATTGTTAGTCAGTCTAGCCAGGTCAGGAAGGTTGAGACTAGCCATGAATGGAAAACTAGTAGAAGGATGTGACATATTAGTGGTTGTGACCATGTTGGGGCTAATGCCCTCGAGTGGAGTGGATGGGTTTGGGATGTTGCCCCTAGGTGGAGGAACGAATGTGGTATGGGACGGTCCTGCACCGCCAAGGGTAGTGTGAGTCACTGGTGGGGTTGGGATGGGCATGCTAGCTATTGGAATGGGTACGGTGATCGGAATGGTAGATGTGGGCCCCATCGAGGGCATGCCCAAAGCAGGTGTGGTAGCTGGTGTGGTGGTGGATGCTCCACCAATGGTCCTTACAAAGAAAGGGCTGGAAGTAATGCCAGCCATGGGGCTGGTTGGTGCAGTGTAAGTGGGGTTCTCGGACTCTGTCTCAAAATCAGATGTGAATAAGGGGCGTCAGTGCCAGGGGACGGAGCTCTACATCTGTGACGAGTGGAGTCGAGTGATGAAGCTCTATGTCTATGACGGGTGGTGTCAAGTGAATTGTGCTGCAGGGGCTAGCCTCGGAGGCGTCGAGAATGTCTTGGGGACTCAATGGTGACAGATGGTGTCAAGTATCTGGGGGTTGTGTTGAGTGAAAAATAGCTCAAAAACCCTAATGCAACCGAGTGTGCAGAAGGAGAGCGCAAAAAATATGGCACTCAGGCCAACAACCAGCTCAAAACACTTACTATAATAGCTGTTCTACAATAAGCGGAGTATCAACAGAAATGGTTAGAATACCAACAAGCAGCAGGTTTCCTAAAAAATAAAAAACAGTGGACTCACTAGACCAAAGGGAGGTAAGGGAGCATGCAAACACCTAGCTAAATAGTATTCTGACTCAACCAGACATATCCTCTGCAAGGTGATGAAATCCAAGTCAGACAATATGGATAGTAGAGCCAAGTGGCTAAAGATATCCCCCTATCGGGAGGGACACTGGATAGTCAATCCTAGAAGAAAGGCAACTAAGATACCCCGTTCATGACATGTCCAGAAAAGGTGAATTTGCAGTTTGGTTTTATCGCCATTGTACCCCCATACTGGTGGTACACCGAGAACTACAAAAGGTATCCTTCAGTTACTGAATGGATTGCGGTGTTCCACTCAAGCCTATGGAACCAGTCTGGCTACTTCAACCCTCCTAGGGGAGAGGCCCTCTGATAAATTGGTTGTGACCGTGCCAAAAAATACTAGGGGATTTTGGTTCCCTAATGGACAACAACTATGTCTCAAGTGCAGGCGACTGAGGGGTGTTATTTGGATGCATATCCCCCCAACCCTACCTAAATACAATATTCTTATGTGTTCCCCAAGTGGGGTTAGAATGTTGGTTGTGTTAAGCAGTATTTTAGGGCTCACTTGAATTAGGTGACAGAGTGTGTGTGTGTGAGATAATGAACCCAAGTAAAAGTGCCACGGGGTGGGAAACTTTCTAACTAACAATAACAATGCAGAAATTAAACTTTGAAATGCAAAATTTTCTCTTTTCAATTAAAATGCTGAAATTTTAAAAAATTCTGTAAATGGAACATAAATAATACTGCAGAAAAAGGCTGTAGGGAAGTATGGCTGTAGATAGGACAGGTGGTTGTGCAGGTGCATAAAATATTGCAGCAAAGTGCTGGGTTCAAACAGGGAAGAGGTGTTGAAAACAGATCGCGGTTCTGTGGAAAAACTGTGCGGTCGGACCACGGGAAATAGGTTGACAATCGTGGGCAGATCACAGGAAAATGGCTGAAAGCCGTAAGCGGATCGCAGGAAAAAGGCTGAAAGACGCAGGTGGATCGCAGGAAAATGGCTGGAAGTCGTAGGCGGATCGTAGGAAAATGGCTGAAAGCCGCAGGCGGATCGCAGGAAATGTATTAACAGCCATGGTCGGATCGCAGGGAACAGGGTAACGATCGCGGTCGGAGCGCAGGGAACAGGATAACAGTCGCAGTCGGAGCACAGGAAACAGGCTGAGAGCCGTGGTCAGATCGCAGGAAATAGACTGCAAGCCGTGGGGAGATCATAAGAAACAGTCTGAGAGCCACGGTCGGATTGCAGGTAACAATCTAGAAGTCGCGGTTGGAGTGCAACTGTGGAGAAAAAAAATGCGGTTTATGGCAGCAAACCCGACTACCGAAAGGGATAGCCAAAAGGAAAAACAAAAAAATATTGCAGAAAATTAAAAACTTTTAAAAACTATAACTAGAAATTCAAAGGAACACTAGAGGAGTCGCCAAAACTGTAGCTAGGGTTTTCACCCTAGCTTGTGCAAATTAGTACCTACTAAGGAGAAGGAACTCCTTAGTAGCAGTTCAGAAAAATGGTGAAATATGACAGTACAATAAAATAAAATTAAACTAACATGAGCATTGACATAAATAACAAAACATGAAAATATGGCAAAGATTTCTCTTTTTGGTATTAAAAATTACCGCAGATGTAGAGGTTGGTGGAGTCCTTGCAGCAGTACAAGAAGGTTGCTTCCAAGCTCCAGTGTTGTTCCTTCTCCTTCTTCCAAAGATGTTTCGGAAATGGGGCCAAATGGGGTTCTCAAGTGGAAAGTAGCTCCAAAGGGAGAGCTAGGGTTTCATGAGAACTTTTAGCAGAGTGAGGATAGGGATGATTGTGGATATGAAATGGGGAGCCTCCATCACCTATTTATAGGTTTTTTAGTGGTGGAGTGTTGACCCATGGTTTTGGGCACCATATGGTTTAGGTCAGCTATATAGGGTTTTTGCTTCCTTTTTTCCCTCTTTTTCCTCTTTTTTGTATTTTTTATTCCCTTTTTAGAGGGTTTTTGCTATTTTTGGAGGAATTTAACTTATTTTAGGGGGAAAATGGGGTTTTGGGCCTTTTGGAGGATTTTTTAATGGTTTTTTGGCCTTTTGAAGGCTTTTTAATGGTTTTTTGAGGTTTTGGAGGCAAATATGGCAGGAAATATGGACCAATGAGTCATGTAATGGGGTAGATGAGGTAGTGAGCACTTTTTGGGTGTTAACATAAACACAAACTAGGTTAGCAGCACAATATAAATTACAGAGAAGAAAGAAATATCATGTACAGAAAAATGAAATTAATTACATATACAGGAAAATAAACTAACTATTTGCAGAAAAGAAAATGTAGAAAACAAGAACAAAACCGCCGGTTGATGAGGGGCCCTTCCCAGCAATCAGAGATGGAAAAACTAATTCAACTAGTTACTAACAGCAGAGCATCAATGAACTGAAACTTCCATTAACTGGTGAAAATTACACAATGCCTGTAGCTTAAACGATTAATAGCTGAAAAATAGAGATTCGGGTTTTGACTTAAGACTAACTCATATCAGTCACAAAGACAACTATTTATAGAATTTTTCAATAGGGAGAGCAAGTTGATTCTTTAGTGGTCGATTGCTCTAATAATAGGTAGTCTTTAAGACTATATAATGACAACTTGTGATTCATGACAACACAGAGGTCGCCTACCCTTCTTTCACGACATCGACCCTATCCAACACGAGCAACTACGTATTTGTTTCCTTTGATCGTGATCAGAGTATTTGCTGGCGAGCTGAACGAATGAAGGAGAGGGCTGCTAGAGCATCGACGTGGGCAAGGAGCCATGTTCGAAAACTGAGCGTGGGCAGACTGGACTTCTCTAGAACATCAGCGTGAGTAGGCATGCGTGATACCGGGCTGAATGAGCAGAAAAATTAGAGTCTAGAGTGTTGACGTGGGAAGGAGGTGTGTTGTCGAGCTCAGGAGGCAAGGAGGCGAATCTTCCAGAACCAAATCTCATCAATCACTGTTGGTGTCCATTTTGTCACTATTTTTTATCATCAAATCTACTCCGAATGGCGTTAATTTCACTATTTTGATATATTAAGTTATTCTTTTCGCCATTCAGCCCATCAAATAGACTAGGTATGCATGCATTTGTTTATCATATGAATTTTTTGGTCAAATCTTGTTATATCATGATTTATTAATGATTAAATTAACAATTCACACATGCATGGTGTTTAGTTTTGATTTACAGGATGCGGTTTTTCAAACGACCCTTCATTCAGACTGCATGTTTATATTGCTAATGTTCAGCCGCGTCCAGCTTGTCATTCATCCTTTCATTTAGCTCGCGAAATCCACTGTTGGCACGCTTTCGGCTATTAAAGTAAAAAACGAGTACGTGGGTTCTGTTAGCCACGTGATGGCCATGGTTATTGAGCTCTCGTTCTGGAATATTCGTCCCCAGGCATGCTAAACTTGACAACACATCCTACCTCCACGTCAACACTCCACACGCTGATTTCCTTGCTTGTTCAACCTGGAATCATGCATGCCCATTCATGCCGGTGTTTTAGAAGAGTTCGTCCACCCACCCTTAGTCCGCCAACACACTTCCCATTCCATGTCAAAGGAAGATCGATGCTCCAAGCAGCTGTGTGAAGGAACTGACCCCGTGAAGACTGATTGATGCTCCCTACGCTGTCATGCATCACTTAAAGTAGCTGGTTACAGCCATAAACACCTCTATTATTAGAGAGGTCAACTCTGTCGACCTTCTCATCCATTGTAATTTACAAATAGATGCTTTACAGAGAAGAACAAAGTTAGTCTGTAGATAGAGACAGAGTTAGAGATTATCAAGAGCAGATAGCAGATGTTTTGTAATTTTCTCAAGTCAATGGAAGTTCTTGTTTGATGATGTTCTGAGTAACTAAACCGATTTAGTTTTCCATCTCTGATTGCTGGGAAGGGCCCCTCATCAACCGGAGGTTTCGTTCTTGTTTTCTGCATTTTCTTTTCTGTAAATAGTTAGTTTATTTTCCTGTATATGTAATTAATTTTGTTTTTCTGTACATGATATTTCTTTCTTCTCTGTAATTTATATTGTGCTGCTAACATAGTTTGTGTTTACAGAGTTAGTAAATGGTTGACCAAAGTATAGCTTTGATAGTTTAATCTCAGTATTTTATAATTAGATAGTTATCTTTAGCCTTCTGCAAATTAGATATAGTTAGTTAGTTGTTGTTTCCAGCTTAGTTCTGATTAAAATTAGTTTCATTAGCTTCTTCTTTGTAGCTACAGGTTAATTCTCTTCTCTCATCTCAATCTTACTTTAGTATAGAATAGGAATAGTTTATCTCTCCAACAATGATTAGAGTAAGTTGCTCTCTATTATTGTAGCTTCTCAACAAGTCTTCTCACTGATTTCTTTGCATTATAGGTTCATCTGCATTCGCCAGCTGACGTTAATATCATCAAAACTACCTCTTTCCTTAGTTTAATTCATTTTTCCTCCATTCAGATTGTCATTCAGGCTATCGTTCGGATTGGCATTTGGATCCTCGTTTGGACTTTTACTCTTTCTGCTATGTTTTTATGCTCATTTGAATTCAGTTTCTTACTTTTCTTAACTGCAATCTTTCCTGCTCTTAATTAGTATTCTTAACCATAATTAGGCCCTTGTTTTATATTCCATAAAGTTTTAATTAAAGTCTTGTTATCATTCTTAGTTTGATTTAAGTGTCTTTTAAATTATGTCTTTCATATTTAAATTTGCTAACATGTTGTTGTTTCGGAACTTATTAGTTTTATTCCTTGTTTAGTTTATTACATGCTCTTAAGACTTAGTTAGACTAGAGTTAATAATTTCATTTTTCAAATATTCTAGTTTTGATAATTTCCTTCATTAAGATTAGGATCAGTTTTTTATTTAGATAAATAATGAGGATGTTCATGGAATAGAATTTGGATTTGGAAATTAATATCTTTATCAAGTTTTCTACTTGCTTCCAAATCAAGTTGTATGATGGAATTTTTCCCTACGGATAAGTCAAAATTCCCTTAACTTAAAGCAGACTTTCACTAACTCTAAGCTAAGAACAAAACATAACAAATGCTACCTTGAAATTCCTGAACTAACTTTTACAGCAAGATTGAATGTATTTAGAATCAATGAGAGATGAGACACACCTTTCAAATTGATGTTTGTCCCACTTCTAGCTCTTGATCCAAAGCTCCAATGTAGAACCTGTTAAGATCAACCAAAGAACAAACATACAAGCTTCCAAATACCTTGAATGCAAAGATTAGTTTCAGATCTAGATTAGATACATTCCATGCTAAGAACTTATGCTAAACACATGAAATGGGAAAAACAAGACAAGTTATCTTATTACAACTTGAAGAATGCTTACATAGGTTGCTTGATGTCCAAGCCAATCCTTCAGCTCCAAGTGCTTCCTCCTCTAGCTATCTCCACAATGCTGCAAGATCATAGGTTTGATGCTCTCAGGAGTCCCCCCTTTTCCCCATGGAATGCCTCTCCTTTATAGTGTATGGTAGGGTTAACCAACAAGAGAGATGGGTGGATCTAGGGAGAGATAAGTGGATCAGGGTTTCTAATCACAGAAAGTGAGTTGGGATCGAATCAGGGACCCCAATCTTCCACTATCTTCGAAAATCCAAAATCCCACAAGCCATGGGAAAAAGGCTAATAAAAGAGTACCGCGCCCTATGGTCTGAGCACAACGCGGTACTACCGCATTCTGGGGAAAAAGCATAGCGTGGTAGTGTGAAGTACCGCGTGCATATAAATGAGCAAGGTGCGGTAGTGTAGGTAAATAAAGTCTTAGCTGGGTCAGAGCTTGTTAGGGTAGATTTACCTTCAAGGTTCATTCATCTTCTGGGTGGTTCAAACAGCAGGGGAAGTGTCGTCAACTCTGTTTATGGTGGAGATGCGACATTGTGGAATATAGAGGTATAACAGATGCCCCTTAAAGTGTGAGGTCAGAAGGAACTGATGGCCGAAAGACTTTACGAATATAGTGTGCAGAGATAGCATCGAGGAGAGCGACAAGGAGCTGAAACAGAAACAAAGTGTTAGATATACCACCAAGGCGGGCATTCCCATGCTCGGAAACAAATGACTCAAAGCATGGCTTCCAACCAATACATTGCATATCCATGAGTACTGAGATGATATATACTGTGGACAGACCATGGCTACTATGAACAAGCGTAGATCCATGAGACAATAATGACACAGCCACGACCAATACAATAAGTGGATCTATGTGACAATACAAAGGATATCTCCATCGCAACCTGGACGCAATCAAGATGCTGAGGCGCGCCCAGGGTCTTCTACCCGATCGCAAAAGATACGAATCTAGCCATGTGATTACAAGGTGTTGAAGTCGAACATGGTAGAAACCATTTGATTACCGGTCAATGATGTGAACCGTTAACAAATGCGAGGGAAATCACCAATGATGACGATGATCCCCAAGGTATCTGAAGTACATCTCAATGAAATGCGAATAGATGAGTTGATGTCGAGCATTCGAGAGATTGCTTGATCAGAGGTCAATGATGTGAACCTACTGTCAAACACGAGGAAACCTGCCATTGAGGCATGCAGGTACCAAGGTACTAATAGTTGATTCCTAAGCCCAATTCCCGGATAGTGATTTGGCATCGACGGGAATGGACTCGTCGAAGGTGGGCCTTGATGAATCCCACATCATCGACACGAAATCGGCACGAACGATAAGATGATGAAACAATGGAGTATGTACTGACATAGCGGAGGCCTGACACAATGAATGACTTGAACAATGCAACCCTTTGAACATATAACGGCATGTAACGGGACTTGGCAGCAGGGATTATTGATAGCAGAGGATAGACACCGGACGAGTAGGCTCGTGGCCAAAGAGACGACTCAGGATGATGACTATAACTCAGTGAAAAATGGATACCCAATATAGACAAGAGACAGACACATGCCATGTTCAAAGGTAACGACTGACGAGCTGCCATAAACAAACTTGAATTGTTCCCCCATATTCCCCCGACATGATAGACGAGTACCTCTTTGTTGTTTTTCGAGCTTGAAGAGGATAACAGATGCTCGCTGTAGCTCATCTCATAGATGAGTCCAATCTCACATGTTTTACGAACCTGAGAAAGGAGGGGTTCGTCCCAAAGTGGGTCCTTCGATGTTTAAAATTTTAACGAGTCCAAGGAAGGGAAACTCGGTAGTTTTTCATGTTTAGAGAGCCTGAAAAACTTAAAGGAGGCTCCATAATGTACTTTTTCGTAAATTTAGTCCCTCGATCCCAAAAAAGTGTAAAACAATTCCCGAGAGAACTCTCCCAGCCGAGATTGACTGAGGTATACCTTTCTCGTAAATAGTCTAGACGGGCCGAAAAAGGGGTAACCTATCACCGAATAGACGACCTTTCAAATACTTTTACAAGTATGAAAGAGTCAAGATCACTTGGCAATCTTTTCAATTTTAGGGAGTCTGAAAAGAGCTTAACTATGGACTCCTATGGTCTTTTTCGTAATTTTTAATTATTCTGGTCCAAAAAAAGAATAAAATACAACCAGGATAATACTTTTCTCATCGTTTAACGAGCATGAGTAAAGCCGACCGTACTCGACACCATTTACTTGGGTTTGACAAGGACGAGATGAGTGTGAAAGCGCTTGGAATCTTTTTCAAGTTTTAAATCCAGAGCACGAAAAAGATAAAGTGGGCTCAAAATGAAAGTCAAACCATGAATAAATGCCAGCGTGGATACATCGCTTTTTACCGGGGATACTGTCAATAAGTGCTCAAAAACTGGATATTAGAAATGTGAAAAGGGTTTTATTTTAACTATTTAAAATAATAATTAAAAAATAGGTGAAAATGCTATAAAAAAAATGTTTAAAAATAGAAATTACCATTTCATTTGTGTTTTTACCCAAAGAGGAGATTTTTTACCCATTTGAGGAGCAAAACTTCAAGGATCCATATCAGGAGTTACAGGACACCATTTCGACAACCGTCTGCGCCAGGTAAGAGCTCTTGAGCTCCTCTTTCATTTCATGTAGGAATTATTTGCTTTCATTAGGAAAAATTTGATTTTTGGGCAAGCCCTATTGGGCAAAAATCACCCTTCACAGTACCGCGTGGGGGCTCTATCGAGAAACGCGGTACTGTCTAACAGTACCGCGCTATAGTTACAAACAGAGGCGCGGCACTGTACAGTACCGCGCGGTAGAGTTTCCCCCAGGCGCGGTGAAGGCGATTTTTTAGTTTAAGAAATCAAATTTTCTCAATTTTTTTGCTGAAACTAAGTTGCTAAATAGTTACTAAATGTTTTCCCTGACCTTTTGCAGGAGTTTGCAACTTGTTTGGAGCAAAATGGTAAGCTGGAGAGAAAGAGAGCACGAAGTGGATGATTTTGTAGCTGAAAATCACTTACCGACCGTGACCGCATTGAGAGAATGTGGTTTGTTGAATTTCTTTAAGACCAAGGGGATTCGTCAGCAACCCAAGCTTCTCACTCATCTCATCCAATTGTGGGACCCTGACATTCAAGCTTTCCGAGTGGGAGAGCATGTTCTCGAAATCCACCTCGAGGATATTTATTTCCTCACGGGCCTCTCGAAAAGAGGGGCCCGGGTGCACTTTACTGGATACTCAGCCTCTGAATCGAGTACAGATGACTTGATTGCTCGATATTGCCGTCAGGGTTCAGGTAAGAAACCCAGGAAGGTGGCCATAAAGGAGGTTATAGAACTCCCTGAAAAGACCATACCGTTCACCATTACGCATGCAGCAGGAAGTGTGAGTCCGCATCAGGCATCCCGCACACAAGTGAATCTCGCAGCAGAGTGTATGGGAGGGAAAGTATTTAACTGGTGTGAGGCGGTGTTGTCCAATCTCAAAGAACAAGTGCACAAGTGTAGGCTTGGAAAGAAGTCCCAATTCGGCTATGGGAGCATCCTGGTCACCTTCTTTTTGGCGAGGATGCCACTGTTGCGTCCGCAGATATCTATGCCCCCCCGTCCACCTACCGAGCCATGGATGGCTCGATGGAGTGATTATGCTGGACGTCTCGGGGGACCTCAGCGCTTAGCCTTCGGTGAGGATTTCTTTTCCTGGCTCGAGGAGCAGATAGTTATGATTGATGACTACCCTTATGCCGGGGTAGATTTCCGCGAGGACATTGACTTGGAACTGCCAGAGGATGATGATTGGGACAACTCCGGTATGACCTTCATGGATATGTATTTTTTCCTTTTTGAATATTTAATTTTTATTACTTTTTTAGAATGTGTAAAAGACATCTAATGTATGTTCGCATGCATGTTGCAGACCGTGGACCACAGAGACCAGCTGGGTACTCTCCACTACGTCGTGGTGGTGTCGATCGTCAAGCTATTCCTGACGAGGAGGAGGATGAAGACGAGGCAGGAGGCGTTCGGGACATTGAGAGGAACTTGCAGGGATTGACTCATGGTATCCCTGCTATGAGCATGGATGACGTCCCTTATCATCTCCAGCGGCATACTGTAGGTGTGCCTGGTCGTATCAGTCGACTTCTTTGTAAGGTGGTTCGAGCTGTAGTATGTTACCACCACAGCAGGAGGAGTCCGATGAGGGACATGATAGGTCTCCTAGATCTTCATAGATGGTCTCTTGATCTTTTTGCGGCATGTACACGATATGTAGGCTTTAAGAGCCAAATTTTTATATGGGATTTGGTCCCAAATTTTGTCTTTGACACAAACTTTATGTATTTTGGAAAAAACACTCTTATATACAGTGATATGGACCTATTTATGATCTAAGTATTTACAATGACTTGTGCATTCTATTTTTTATGATGTGTTTATGTGTGGGAAAGATGCCAATCCAAAATGTAATTAGCCAATGAATCAGCCGTACAATTGAATTCTCTCGGTATGTGTTGATATGTGATAAAATTAAATGATCGTTCGAAGAGGCGTACTCTCCGAAATAAACGAAGTAGTACAGGATCGCGAACTGTGTAAACACGGTTTAGATGAGAAACCACGAGTTGGGAGTCTAAAAAGACTGATAAGGAGTCAATTCTGAGTGAAGCAACCTCCGTCAAGAGACCAATGACTGCATGGTACTCCGCGATATTGTTGGTTGCAGGACCTAAACAATTGGCTCCTGAAGAAATCAACTCGCCAGTGGGGGAATAGGTTACCCATGCTGCGGAAGCGAGATTCCGGGTATGTCGGCTTGCACCGTCGGCGAATCCAAAGTAGGCAGACATCTGCGCATAAAGTCACGAGTCAAAGTAAGAGTGGATACATGAGGTCCACGCGCACACCAAAAAGAAAGCAAAAGCAAACTAAGTACATTATGTACAACAAGTAACCCGCGTAGGGTAACCTCATGCGTAGAAACGTTTGAGGTATAGCCCGTTGCGGGGCCGTGCCAATGTCGTACCATCACAATAGATTAGTTCATAGGCTCCTTTTTCTAAGACACGTTTTACAATAAAGGGGCCGTACCACATAGATTCAAGTTTACCTTTTCCAAGCTTATCATGCATTTGATCGTATGTAAATACGAGGTCACCCTCATTGAAGATCCGAGGTTGAACGGATTTTTCATATTGAGCTTTGACGCGTTTTTTGTGAGCTTCATTAGCCAAAGCAGCATCACGGCGGGTTTCATCTAGCTTGGCTAGGTATAGAAACCATTCCTCTTCGGAAGTAGTGTGTGGAAGTAGCTCTATGGCTATCTTGAGTGATGAAATTTCACATTCAATCGGCAGAATGGCTTCTAGGCCATACACCAGTTGGAATGGTGTAAACCCAGTAGCACTTTTCGCTGAGGTTCGGTATGCCCACAGTGTTGAGAATAGAGCTGAGTGCCAGTTGGATTTCTAGGTACCCACAATGCGCTGAATCATTCGTTTTAGGACCTTGTTAATGTCTTCGACTTGGCCATTAGCTTGTGGGTAATACGGGGTTGAGTTTTCGTGACGAAAACCCAGCTTGGCACTTAGTTCTTCGATCATATGGTTCCTGAAATGGGAACCATGATCGGTCACAATAGACTATGGGACCCCGAATCTAGCTATAATATGATTGAATATGAACTGCGTTGTTGTTTTGCTGTCCTCAGCATACGTAGGCATTGCTTCAGCCCATTTTGTAAAATAGTCGACAGCTACTATGACATAGCTATGCCCCCTAGCTGAAGTGGGATTACAGTGCATAAAATCGATGCCCCATTTGGAAAAAGGGCCGACGGCAACAACAGGATGGAGTGGAGCAGGGTGCGAACGTGCTTTACTATGAAAGAATTGGCATGGGCGACACTTCTTGACTGTTTCAATGCAGTCTTTGAAAATTGAGGGCCAGAAGTATCCTGCTCGCAGTATTTTCTGGGCCCTATCCATCCCAGAGAGATGACCGCCACATGCTCCAGCGTGGCAGTCATTAAGGACGCGTTCTGCCTCGTCTAAGGTTAAACAGCGTCGAAGAACGGTGTCGACACCACGTCGATACAGAGTATCGTTGACTATGATGTAGTATTTTGCGTGATGTCGGATGCGTCACCGTTCATCGCGAGTGAGATCGGGACGGAAGCGTTGGGTTTGGAGATATAAAAGAATATCCCCGTACCATGGATCAGACATGCTAATGAGGAACAATGATTCATCAGGAAGAGAATCAATGGGCTCGGGTTGCTCAGTAGCACGGGGCAAGTTACAAATTAATTCCGCGAAGACCAAATACTTTTTGGACTTAGCCTTGACAAACTCCAAGTCAAACTCTTGAAGGATGACAATCCAACGAGAGTATTTGCCCCCAAGCACCTGACATGTGAGGATGTAATACATTGGGTTGAAGTCGGCTATAACAGTGGTCCGGCGGAGTAAGATGTAGTGACGAAATCTCTGGACAGCAAATACTGTGGCCAGAGCCAATTTTTCAACATGTGAGTAGCGAGTTTCGGAGTCAAGAAGACTCTTATTGAGATAGTATACCACATGTTCTATGCCGTTTTGGTCTTCCTGGACTAGCACCATACCGATGGTGGAAATCGAGGATGCAAGATAAAGAATGTAGTCCCATGTGTAATTGGGGGGTTCAATCACAGGATCTTTGGTTAAGGCTGCCTTTAGATTGTCAAAGGAGCGTTGGGCTTCGTCATCCCAAATGAAGGGAAAATTCTTCTTGAGAAGCCGCATGTAGCCTTTTGTTATCTCAGACAGATTGCAGATGAAACGGCGTAGAAAGTTTGCATGCCCTTGCAAACATTGAAGTTCTAGAATATTGGTAGGTGAAGGCAGGGCTAAAATAGCTGCTACCTTTGCGGGATCTAAACGTATCCCGTCTTTGGAGACTATGAAGCCCAATAGTTTTCCAGCTTCTACACAGAAGATGCACTTATGTGGGTTCAAACGTATATTATATCGACGACACCTTTCGAAAATGGCACTTAAGTGGTCTGGATGGTCTTCCTAGGTTCGAGAGTGAGCGGGAAGGTCATCAAGAGTTGGAAAGTTGCCCCGGCATTTTTTAGGCCAAAGGGTAATTTCCTATATGCAAAAATCCCCAAGGGCAGATAAAGGTCGTTTTGTGTTGGTCGGCTGGGAGGATATCGATCTGATTATAGCCGAAAAATCCATCCATGAATGAAAAGATGATGCTCCCGGCACAGTTATCGATGATCTGGTCGATAAACGGAGTTGGGTAGTTGTCCTTTGGACAAGCCTTGTTCAAATCACGGTAATCAACACAGACTCTAATCGTTCCCTATTTCTTGGCTACGGGAACGATGTTGGATACCCATTCTGTCAATGGGACAGGATAGATAAAACCAGCACGCAAGAGTTTTTCAACTTCTGCTTTAATGGCGGCTGCCTTACGAGGATGAACGGGTCGAAGCTTTTGCCGAACAGGTCGGGTGCCAGGGAAAGTTGGAATTTCGTGGACCACGATCGAGGGGTCAATTCCTGGCATTTCTTCATAACTCCAAGCAAAAACATCGCGGAAAGTTTTGAAGTAGGCATTATAGAACTCCATTTCAAGGGGAGTACATGTTTTGCCGATGTGCACGTTTTCCACGATACCAGGCTTCACTGAAATATCGATGGGAGTGGTTGCCATGAGATTAGCCAAGTTCCCTTCAGAAAATACCTCGTCGAGGGAAGTGGGGAACTTGGTTGGAACCATCCCAAGTGAAGTACTGGGTTTTGAATCAGGCTCAAGTGGCTGAATAGTGGGAAATGAAGATCGATGATGAAAATCTCCCCATGGTGGCTCATCACCGCACATAACCTCCATAATTGATTCATCAGTGGGAAAAATCACATTGAGAGGATCAAAAAGTGGTGGGTGTGGATGAGTTTCAGCCGAGAGCTGTGCCACGGTATGATCGGTGAGATAGTCGACCCAATTTGTGGCTGATTGGATCGCATCATAGGCTGTGAGGTTTTTGTTGAGAGGCATAGAGTTGCCGTAGTCTTCAATCTGAGTGGGACTTGGAATCACCCATGAATCATTGGATGAAATCATGTTAACTGGTTGAATAGGGGTTCCTAGCTCTGGAAAGACTCCGATGAGGGAAGAATCCTTCATGAGACCAACACCAATGTCCTGGAACCGGTACCGAGGTTGATCCAATAACGGAATGGTGTTGGTGGAGTTCTGGTGGGAGTCTGGGATACAGTAATCGAGTTGATGAATAGTGACAATTTTCTCTTCATGAGGAAATTGCACAATCCGGAAGACTGTAGATGCTATGGCGGTCATGGCGTAAAACCAGTTCCGTCCAAGTAGGAGATTGTAGTCCAATGGCGCATCTATGACTTCAATATGTACGGATACTGTTTTACCCCCCAGTTCAACACCAATTGAGGGAATGAGCCCATATGGTTGAAAACCATGTCCATCAAACGCCCTGAGAGTGGTAGGAGAAGTCGTGACCTCGGGTGAGCCTAAGGCTCTCCAACAGTTCAAAGACATAATCGACGTGGAAGCACCCTCATCTAACACAGTGCGATGGATGACATTTCCACGGATTTTAGTGTGAACCTGAAAGGCTAACTGGTGAGACATTCGAGGTTTAGCATGCTCCAAGTTAAACATAATGGAGTTTGAAGTATCTGGGTCCATTGCCCCCAGTGCTGAAAGTAGGGTTCTACGCTGCGTGGGGCAGTGTTGGAGAACTTCGAGGGTTGACATGGCGCAAGGTGCTTGAGCCAAATCCTCCACAATGTTGTAGTTTTGGGCAGCTCGCGCATTCGGATTAAATGTCGCCTTTCGTATGGTGCCCTTAGGTGGGCATAGCACTGTGTCCGTAAGTGGTCTCTCGATATGGAGATGACTAGTAGGGGGGGGAATAGGAATCGGATCTTCAACAGGAGATTTGCCTTTGGATATCTCGGGTTGTTTGTTTGAGCTTGGAGGGATGTTGTAGGTCTTTGAACGAGTGGTGATATTAACCTCTTCATTACTCGTCATTAGGATTTCGCGGTTTGTGGACGTTTCTCGACGGGTAGGATTGGTTGGGTTGCCCCCTTGTGGGGTTTCTTGGGCAACCATTTGCTGTTGTTGTTGGGGGAAAGGATCAGTTAACACTGCCGGGCGAGCGGATCCTTTAACGAACTTGTTGACCTCATCCTTGTAGGGACAGTCACGCGTGTAATGATCATCCTGGCAAATGAGGCAGGGAAACTTAGCCTTTCGGCGTGGTTTCTGGTCATTTTGTGTGGGTTGTGGCTTGGGGTTCTCCTGCTGGTTCTTTTTGGTTTTGCCACGATTGTTCTTCTTCTTTCCCCCGGGTGGTTGTGACGTAGATTGCACTGCGTTCACTTCGGAGGAAATGGCAAGAGAAATGGAAGCTTTTGAGGCAGCCTGGTTTAAAGTGGGGGAAGCGGAAGCTTGTTGCCCCGTCGAGTTGGTAGCAGGCTGAGCCTTGACTGAACCAACAATACCATCAATGGGGGGTTCAGTGGTAGGATTTGTTGGATCAGTGTGAACGCGGGAGGCATGTGGAAGAAGTTCATGTAAAGTACTGGATTGAGTATATACCAAATCCATGTACTGTGCTTCCGAGATGGCTTGTTCTTTTGTAACCGGTCCGCGCATAGCGATATCTCTGGCTATGGGAGGCAAAAAGGATTTTGTAAACCAATCAGCAAGTAGCTGATCCGGAATAGGTGCCTTTATTAGCCTACGGCATCGTTGCCACTCATGGATGTGATCCGAAATGTGTGTAGAAGTGGTTTGACGTAGTGAAGTTAACAGTTCTGTTCCAGTCTCATACCGGATGGGGAGCTGGAAATGAGTTAGAAATTGCATAGCCAAGGTGTTGAAATCACGAAAAGAGTGTTGTGGCAGCTCAATGTACCATTTTGATGCCGTTTCGGTGAGCGTACATTGGAAGAGCCGAAGTCGGATGGAATCATCCATCAAGGAGTTGGATGAACACCAAAGATGGAAGGTCATCACGTGGTTCTTGGGGTCTTCCCCGGGCTTAGCATCGAACTTGGGAATTTCTGATGGTAGTTTGGCTGGAATAGGTGGCCAGTGAGGTTCATGCCATATAGGATCATTGATAAGCCTCGACAAATCAGGTAAGTCAAGTGTGGCCAAAAAGGGAAGTTGACGGTTGGTCTGCGGGTATGAGTAATAACCATGTGGTGCAGAGAACCCTGGAGGGCCCTGCATAGCATACTGCTGCATTTTATACCCATATGTGTTTCCCACGGGATACTGTTGGAAGTTCTGTGGATAGTAAGCCATTTGGTTAACCGGTTGATTGTAGGCAACCGGTTGGTAAGTGTTCTGCTGAGTGGGTATGGTACCCTGGGGTTGTTGATACCCAGGAATGGTTGCTGTTCCTTGTTGGGGAAAAGTTCCTTGGAATTGTTGTGTTCCAGGGATGTTACCACTATACTGTGTAAGTGGAGGGTTTCCCATAGCAGGGTTGGGGGGTGGCTGTGACGGTGGTGTCCATGGAAGGCTCTTTCCTGCTTGTGGAGCGAGTGGGAATTGAAGTGATGGGTTCCATGGAGTTGTAGCAGCTAAAGGGTAAGGGAAGCCAGAATTCAAGTTGGGGGAAATCTGAGATTGCCCCCCAGCTTGGTTCCGGTTTCCAAAAAGTGAGTACCCCCCACTCTATGGGATTTGAGGATCCCAAGAAGGAAGCATGCCTGACGGGGGAGGTTGAGAATGAGGTCCGGTTGGAATACCGGAATAAGGTTTCCCGCTGCCAGGTGTGTTGTACATACCGTATTGAGCAGATGCTGCTGGTTGGGATAGTTATTGGATATAACCAATAGGTTGTCCGCCAGCGGATGGGTTGGATGGCCCTATGAGAGGAGGCTGTTGAGTAGGAACAGGGTTCCCAACAAAAGGTTGTCCTCCAACTAGTTGGGTTGATGGCCCTACAGGAGGAGGTTGTTGACTAACAATGGGGTTCCCAACAAAAGGTTGTCCCCCAGCTGTTTGGGTTGATGGCCCACCAGGGGGTGTTTGCACGTTGGAGTTAGGAGCCATCGCAGTCGGTTGTCCACCTCCTGAGATAGTGTAAATGGTGGCTGAAGGTGATCCTCCGGTCCAACCGGAAGATCTAGCAGTATGACTAGGTGTTCTTCCGCCGCTGGTCAAATATGATAGTGTGGATTGGCCAACGACACCAAAAGTACCGATTTGCGGAGGGGGTCGTCCATATCGAACAGGTGAGGACGGAGAAAAAACTGGGTTATCCCTCATAGAATGTGCGCCAAAAATGGGTGATGGCAGCAAATGTGGGGAATTTAGCCCAGGGGTATCAGTGTCGTCCATAACATGTTCAATGATAGGAGGACCATCGAGAACTGGGTCCGAGTTCATATCCTGAAAAATATTTTGGGGATCCAGCGGGAACCTAGGTATAGTAAAGTCCAAAGGTCCTGAGCCGTCTGCAAAGGAGTGACAAAACTCTGTGCTATACGGGACATTGGGAACCCTATAGTCAGAAGGACAAGAAACGGGGGGATATCTATACGCTGTCGAAAGCATTTGCTCTGTGCTGCATCTAAACTGTGCTGATGCTAATGGAGAGTTCGCTAGACTAACCATACTATACTGGATGGAATCCATGATTTCATGTCCCGGAGGGAGGTTAGGTAGATCTATAGTACGAGGTACGTTGCTAGAAGAACTTGTCTCCTGAGGATGAACACTGGGTGATGTAGTAATAACAGGCGGAAGTTCTGCCTGGGAAGTGATGAAGCCATAATCAGGTTCAAAAGGTGTGTTAGGGAGTCGAGTATCTTCAACGATTTCAACGTACCCGCCTAGGACTGAAATCAAGCCAGGTATGTCCTGGTCGGACCCTTCTGTGGTGCCAACAGACCCGTCTGTATCATTGTGAAAAGTGTCTGATGGGCGGGAAGTGCTGACATCCGGTAGAAGGATGACCTCTGGTCTAGTACTTTGGGTTGTACTAGGTTCAGCTGTGGTAACTGTGTCCGCTGTGACAGATAAATCTGGAATGACAGTGGGTGAAGTGACAGTGGAGGTCTCAGATATGCTAGTGGTTGCAGAAGCTGCAATAGATTTTGAGACTGTGCTGTGAGTGGCAGTTACGGGTGGAACTGAAGATGTTGTACGTATCGGCGGTGGGATGTTGCCTCGACCAGCGCCGCGGCTAGGAGGAGCAGGAATGCGTGATGTGGGCGGACCGGAAGTCCGTGGCGGTGGTGGTGGTGGAGGGCTTTGGCCCTGTATTCTTCGTGACCTTCGTGGTTGATCTGACATGATGACAGGAAAATGAAAATCGGGGGCAGTATCATAAACAAAGAACTCAAAAACTCTAATGCAGCCGAGTGTGCAGAAGAGGAGCTAGAAAAAGAAAGGCTCACAGGCCAAAAAGGCAAGCTCTAAAATCTATACTGAGATCGGTGTCTCAATAAGCGAGCTGATCAACAAAAATGGCCAGAATGCCAACAAGCAGTCCCTATAAAGAAAAATGACCCTCTACAAAGATGAGATAGCAAGCAAACTCCTAACTAAGAGCTGGAGACCTCAACAGGATGTATCCTTCGCAAGGTGATGAAATCCAAGTCGAACAATACAACATGAGAGACCGATATAAGAAGTATATCCCTCTACCGAAAGGGATCCTGGGTAAAAGAGCCCTAGTAGAATAGATACTAAGCTACCTCATTCATGACACGTCAGAAAAGGTTTTGGGCACTTCAGCCTTCCGAAGAAGACACTGATCGATGTTTCCTTAGGGCTAAGTGGAGTGCGGCATTCCACAGAGTCCGTCCGGTTCTCAATCTCACGGCCGTTTAACCCCTGAAAGTTGGAAACAATCAGGAGGCCCCTCCACAAACTGGCTGTGACTGTGTCAATAAATACTAGAGGATTTTGGTTCCCTAAATACAATGACTATGTTTCAGATGAAAATGACAAGGGGGAATTATTTTGATGCCTATCCCCGGTGTCCTACCTAACTACCGAATTCTTTTGATTTCCTCAAGTGAGGTTAATGTTGGTTTAATTAGGGAGATTAATTTTAGTGGCTGTCTTACTCAATCAGGTAGTGGACGTGAAACTTGATGGTGTTATGACAACTCAAACCATGCAAATGAGAATGAATCAAAAAACAAGCCTTTGTCTTCAATGCAATCTAGCTAAGGAAGGGAGAGAGTTCTTCGATCAAACATGCATGAAATTTTTCACAAGCAAAAATCAAAGCAAAAGATTTTTTTCTTTTCTTTTTGTAAACAAAGCCAAACTGAAGTAAACACTCTTTTCAATGCACTGATCCTACAATCTACAATGCTTCAACTATGAGAATTTTTGTGGCAAAATCAATGGTTCATTTCCTAATGCAAAAAATAATGCTACTAGACTTTTCCAATTTAAACAACAGAATTGTTTTTAAATGATAATTTTTTAATTACTGAAAATTATGGAAATAATGTGACTGTAAAAGTTACAGGGTTCAGTAACAGAGAACAGTGGTGTTGAGTTGATTGTGGTGAAAAAATCAAGCCAATGCAATCAGACTGGAAAAATGACCCAATGTGTAAAAAATGCCACTAATTCAAACAAATCAAGCTCACAACAGGGAAATAATCAGATCATACAGACTGTAAAATGACCAGGATGCTAACAGGCAACAACAAAGACTACCTAAGGTAGAGAGAGACTCAGGAAACCAAGCAAGTATAAAAAATTTAAAAATTTGTAGACACTATAGCGGGTCAGGGTCTGACTAGAGCGCGGCACTGTGACAGTACCGCTCTGGTACCAATGCAGAGAACGAGGTACTAACGCGCTGGAATCAGTTCTGAGGGAGTGGTACTGTGGCAAGGTAAGGAAAAAGTGCAACTTGAGAAAAGAAAATGAAGTTTTCAGGGTTGTTGCTAACCTAGGGGACTCAGTGATCAAATAGGGAGAAAAAATACAGCGAGGAGGGGTGAATAAAGGTCAAAAAAGACCAAAATTCAAACTGGTTTGAAGTGCAATAAAACGAATCACAATCAGCAGATGTATGATAGTGAACTGAATCAATCAAACAACAATCAAACCCAGTGGAGTCGCCATTCTTGTATGATGGAATTTTTCCCTACGGATAAGTCAAAATTCCCTTAACTTAAAGCAGACTTTCACTAACTCTAAGCTAAGAACAAAACATAACAAATGCTACCTTGAAATTCCTGAACTAACTTTTACAGCAAGATTGAATGTATTCAGAATCAATGAGAGATGAGACACACCTTTCAAACTGATGTTTGTCCCGCTTCTAGCTCTTGATCCAAAGCTCCAATGTAGAACCTGTTAAGATCAACCAAAGAACAAACATACAAGCTTCCAAATACCTTGAATGCAAAGATTAGTTTCAGATCTAGATTAGATACATTCCATGCTAAGAAATTATGCTAAACACATGAAATGGGAAAAACAAGACAAGTTATCTTATTACAACTTGAAGAATGCTTACATAGGTTGCTTGATGTCCAAGCCAATCCTTCAGCTCCAAGTGCTTCCTCCTCTAGCTATCTCCACAATGCTGCAAGATCATAGGTTTGATGCTCTCAGGAGTCCCCCCTTTTCCCCATGGAATGCCTCTCCTTTATAGTGTATGGTAGGGTTAACCAACAAGAGAGATGGGTGGATCTAGGGAGAGATAAGTGGATCAGGGTTTCTAATCACAGAAAGTGAGTTGGGATCGAATCAGGGACCCCAATCTTCCACTATCTTCGAAAATCCAAAATCCCACAAGCCATGGGAAAAAGGCTAATAAAAGAGTACCGCGCCCTGTGGTCTGAGCACAACGCGGTACTACTGCGTTCTGGGGAAAAAGCATAGCGCGGTAGTGTGAAGTACCGCATGCATATAAATGAGAAAGGCGCGGTAGTGTAGGTAAATAAAGTCTCAGTTGGGTCAGAGCTTGTCAGGGTAGATTTACCTTCAAGGTTCATTCATCTTCTGGGTGGTTCAAACAGCAGGGGAAGTGTCGTCAACTCTGTTTATGGTGGAGATGCGACACTGTGGAATATAGAGGTATAACACAAGTTTAGTAGTAAATATCTTTATTAAGTTTTCTACTTGCTTATAGTTGTCGTTAGTATCATATTATTCTACTCATGGATAATAGATAGATCAGAATGTTTAAAGTTAACTGTAATTGGTCTCTTTGTAGTTTACATCTCTTTGTTGAAATTAAATTAGATTTACTTCTGTTTTGTTTTGTTATTACATTTGAAAGCCATTACGATACATTCACTCCAGTTCCTGTTACACGGGAATAGATGTTAATTGTTAAAATTATTTAATAGTTTGTAATTTGCTTTGATTATCATAGCTTTCTACTTATGTAATTTATCATTGAATTAATCCATTTCATAGATAGGTCTTTAATTTATTTATCGTTGTTTTTCTAATTCTTAGATTAGAATCTGAAATTAGGTAGTTTCCATTTTTAATAATCAATAGTTTGCTTTTTAATCAGTTTCCCTTATTAAATTATAAAGTAGAGTTGTATGATTTGATACTATTCTAGTTTATTTGTTTAAATAAGTTTGATTTAGTTCTTTTTATTGTTTTTCTGAAGTTTGACTCAGTTTTTCATTTTGAAAGATATTTCAATCTTTTCTTTATTAAATATTTTTAAGGTCTGACAAGTCGAAAATATTAGGTGCCATTCTACCTTAGCATATACTTTGCCTCAACTCTAAAATTACCAATCCCGGTCGATAATTAAATATTAGGTGTTTTCTTTGAGATAGCTCACACACCCAACATTTTGGCGTTGTTGCCGGGGAGTTGTAGAAGATAGGTAGAATTCAATCATAGATAAGTTGAACTCTCTTTTTGAAATTTAGTTATATTCTTTCCTTTGAAAATAGGCTGGTGGCGGGTGAGCAGTAAGACGAGAGGTAAGAACCTGCGCATATGTTATAACAGGCATCCCCAAAACCCAACAATAGTAGTTATGCAATTAGAACTTATTTCGGTTATAATTTGTTTTCATGAATAGGTCTAGAGATTCATAAGGTATATTTATTAAAACTAGTTCTCTTACTAAAATTTCCACTAAAATTTCTACTAACCTATATGGGGGGCATGCCACCCCAACTACTAACTCAACATAGAGGTATCAGAAGACACCTAAAGGGGATAGTCCTATTTGGAAAGCAAAGGAAATCTTTTCTGGAAATCAATTAGGGGAAAACATAGGGACATCAGAACAGTCCGTTCATAAAGAAATTCCACTAGAAGAAGCTCAAGTTCATATTGAGACTGAACTTAGATAAGAGGAAACTCAAAAGGATAAAAATTTAGGAGCTCTCAACTCTCCATTAGTACAAAAACCCAAAGACACTACTTTTTCAATAGTAGGTGGTCCAAACTTGGTAGATTTTGTCGATCCTGCACAAGTAGACGCTCTTTTTTAGAGTTCTATGAACATAGTTATCTCACAGATTGATACAACAACAATAGGAACTCCAAATGTGGATTCCCAAGTAGCTGGTAATTCTCCTCCTAACAAGAAGAATAGCCTTCCTGAAAAAGAACGTTGGGACATCCCATATTCACCAAGAAAGGAGCCACCTAGATTTTCTCTCTTTGGTAATAGAATCTTCATGGGGGATGAAAATGAAGATCGTGTCCGACAAGATGAAGAAGATGGAGAAGTTAGAATTGAAGGTACCTTCGGGTTCCCTATCTTAGACACTGCACAATATGTTACTATGAAAAACATCCCTCCCTCCTCACTACCAACCTTTTATGGGAAGAATAGTGAGGATCCAGACACATTTTTATTCCAGTTTGACATGAGTTACAATTACCTACAAGATGGCCAAAACCTAAAACTCTTTCCTACCACATTAAAAGATTCTTCTCTTCGATGGTTCATAGGATTAGGAAAATATAGTATTAGAACGTGGGAAGACATGAAGAATGCATTTCTTCAAAAATATCAGGATTATTGTATACCTAAGGACACTCGCAATGATATTTTTAAAATTCAACAACTTGAAAATGAGAGCCTAGAAGACTATCTCAAGAGATTTAAATATGTGTTACACAAATCCAAGTATAGTGATCTTTGAGAAGATGCAGTAAGAACACTCTTCCTCAAGGGAATCTCAAAAGAATTCTTAGATAGCCTTAATCTCATGGCAGTAGGAGACATTTCTCATAAATCTTTCGTAGAGATTTGTGAACTATGTAGGAATTACTCTAGGAGCAGAGGGAAATGTGGAAGACACTTTCGAGAATCTTATGATAGGAATCTAAAAGGAAATACATCCGGTCCTGGTGGAGTTACAAGGGTAGAGTTGGGAAACCTATTGGAAAATTTCAAAACAGATATTTTAGGAGCCATGGGTTCTCAATTAGACACACTACAAGCTAAAAAGAGACAAGATGAAGAGCATGAATCAATGAGTGTTTTCTGTCCTAGGTGTAGAACCAAACATCCTCAACTTGAATGTCCATTAAATAATGTTTCAGTCTGTCTCCTATGTACAGAAGAACATCCAACCAATGATTGTCCATCGTTGCTTGGATTACAAGCTGTATACAAAAGTGGAAATTTTGGTGAAATACCTACGAGGCCTTGGAAACCTAGAGATTAGCCATCGTATCAAGATTCATCAAAAATCCCACCTTATTACTATCCTTATCAACCTCCTCAACAATGGAACACTTCAGGTTAGCAGAATTGGCCACTGCAATACCCTCCTCAGAATGCTCAACAGTAGCAATGGCCACATGGATGGAGAGGGAAAGCTTATGCTCAAACCCCTCCTCCCATGCCTAACTATCCTTACCCACCTAATATTCAACAGCTTTTGCTTGGATTTGTACCTCCTTCACTACCCCCTATCTCGAATCAACCTCACCATTTCCAGAATATGAATCCTCCATGACCCACAATATTACCTGCACAACCGATACCGAATCCTAACAACAAACCAACCCAATATCTTTATAACATTGGGTTTTTACCTCTTCCATCATATGCTATTTCGACCACACCAATATATGAGATTCAACTGCGGGTTGGAAGAGTTTTGCAAGATAAGCCCAAGTCATCAGTTGTTATCCAAGAAGAGAATGAAGAAGACATACCTAGTGAAGTTTTGAATGATGCCATTCTTCAAGATGTGGTTATTTCTAAACCTCCAGCACACAACCATTCATGTAAAGAAATAATTTCATGAGGAAAGTCACCCCCATATCCAAAGCGTCTAGTACTAGAAAAACCTGTAACTTATCTAGAGTATGATATCATTAACAAATTGAAAAATATTTTCATTAAGATCCCTTTGTTACAGGCCATTAAGGATATCCCAATCTATAGTAAAGTAATAAAGGAACTTTGTATTAAGAGACTAGGGAGAAAACAAAAAGACCCTCCGACAATTCATGTAATAGGAGAAATATCAGATTGCATACCAAACCAACCTAGAATACCAAAATATTCAAACCCAAGAAACCCTATGGTGATTGTTATCATTAATAACACTGCCATAGGAAACACACTTATTGATCTAGGAGCTGCTATCAATTTGATGACCACTACAATTTTAGAAACTCTCAATTTAGGACCATTCCTCCACCCTACCCCAACAATGCTAGAATTAGCAGATCGCACTATGGTGCAACCTGTTGGGATCTTAGATGACATCACTATATCAGTAGCCTCATGGGAATATCCTGTGGACTTCATGGTCATTGAATCAAAAGACCCTTCCAAAGGTCACCCCATTATTTTGGGAAGACCTTGATTGGCTACTGCCAATGCATTTATAGGATGTAGGGATGGAGAGATGATTATCTATGATGGGTTATCTACAAGAAAACTAGCTTTATACCCACCAGCTCAGCCAATAGCTGAAAACCTATTTTAGTTAGATTGTCCTTTCAGGGATGAGAACTTGGAAGAACTTTCCCTTGTCAGTGATTTCTCCTGGACACTTCAAGAACAGAATACTGAGAATGTATTGAACCAATTTATTTCTTCCACAACATGTATAGATTTTCCTCAATCTTTTTCCCAATTCGACCATATATTTGGAGATGAATTCCAAGAAAATATGAGCCTCTCAACATTCACAAGTACACCCTATATCTTCACAATCGAAGAACATATAGGATCCTATAATATACCATGTGAGGTTAGTACCGACAAATTTCTACATATAAATGTAGGTTTGGATGAGAGTCAGCAAAAACAATTACTAAAAGTTCTCAAGAGTCAAATTGGAGAATTTGCATGGGAGTATATCGATATGAAAGGTATACACCCAGATACTTGTATCCATCACATTTACAGAGACCCAACATACCTCCTGTTAGGCAGCCCCATAGAAGAATGAACCCAGCACTAAAGGATATAGTAAAGGATGAATTACAAAAACTCCTTAACATTGGATTCATTTACCCAATTTCCAACAGTAAATGGGTATCTCCTCTGGTAGTAGTTCCAAAGAAAGTCACAGGAAAATGGCATATCTGTGTTGACTTTCAATAACTGAACAAGGCCACTCTTAAGGACTACTTTCCCTTGCCTTTCATCGATCAGGTGTTCGACACCTTATCGGGGAAACAATATTTTTCATTCCTTGATGGGTATAGTGGATACAATCAAATATTGATAGCACCTGAGCATTAGGATAAGACAACCTTCACTTGTTCTTGGGGCACTTATGCCTATCGAGTGTTACCTTTTGGCCTTTGCAATGCACCTGCTACTTTCCAGCATGCAGTATTAGGAATCTTTGCTGATCTCATACATGATTGCGTAGAAGTTTATATGGTCGATGATTTTACAGTTTATGGTAATGCATTCCAAGATGCCCTTGATAACCTCGAAATAGTTCTTGTTCGGTTCCAAGAAAGGAACTTAGCTCTTAGTCATGAAAAATGTAAGATGTTACTGACCAAGGGCATAGTTTTGGGACATCATGTCTCTCTTTCAAGTATCAAGGTGGATCCCGCCAAGATTGAAATAATTGTTAATCTTCCTCCTCCAAAAACTTCGGAGGAAGTAAGAAGTTTTCTTGGCCATGTCGGATATTATAGACATTTCATTGAAAATTTCACTAAGATAGTCGCACCTATGTTCAAACTACTCATGAAAGACACAGAACTTCAATGGACTGAACCGTGTCAACAAGCCTTTGAAACTTTGAAGGATAATCTATCAGTGGCACCAGTACTTAGGGGCCCCAATTGGTCCCTTCCTTTCCATATATCCACTGATGCTTCCGACATAGCCATAGGGGCAGTCTTAGGTAAAAAGAGGGAAAAACATCACATGCCATATACTTTTCTAGTAAAAATTTGACTCCTGCAGAATCGAAATACACCGTTACTGAAAAAGAGTTTCTAGCCATCAGGTTTTTGATGAAATTTTTATACACACTGACCACTCCGCCATCAAGTTTTTGATGAATAAATCTATCACTAATGGCAGAGTGACTCAGTGGCTTCTTTTGTTACAAGCATTCAATATCACCATTGTTGATTGTCTCGATAGAGAGAATGTAGTAGCTAGTTTTCTCTCTCGAATTCAAATTGACGATAATGCCAGCCCTGTCGATGATATCTTCCCCGATGAATATTTGTTCGTTGTATCTATTCGAACCCCATGGTTTGCAGACATAACCAATTATTTAGCAACTAGAAAGCTACCTAACCATCTCACCCCACCTGAGAAATGTAGGATCATAGTTCAAAGTTCCAATTATTTTTGGGTATATAATGATCTCTTTCATAGTGGTCCTGATCTTATTATTAGACGATGTGTACGAGAGGATGAGATGGCAGAGATCCTTCATGCATGTCATGGTGGACCCTGCGGTGGGCATTTTTCTGATAAGAGAACAACATACAAAGTATTACACTCTAGGTATTATTGGCCAAGCATCTTTAAAGATGCTGCCAAATATGTCAAGGGATGTGACAGTTTCCAAAGAATGGGTAGACCTACACCATCCGATGAGATTCCTTTACAACCCCAAGTTATGATTGAGCCTTTTGAAAAATGGGCTCTAGATTTTGTTGGACCAATTTCCCCCATGTCTCGCAAGAAGAAATACATTCTAGTCTGTACATATTATGTCACCAAATGCATAGAAGCTAAAGCTTTATTCCGAGCCACAGAGAAATATGTGGTGGAATTCATCTATGAAGAAATATTTACCCGATTTGGTGTACCCAGGGAAATTGTAACTGATCAAGGATCTCAGTTTATCTCCAAATTAATGAAAGAGCCTACTAAAAAATATGGTATTAGACATTGTAAATCTTCACCATATCACCCGCAAGCCAATGGTCAAGTGGAATCCACCAACAAAGTATTAGAAGCCATCCTGAATAAGACTATCCAGTTACACCACAAAGACTAGGTAGATAGACTTCCTGAAGCTCTGTGGGCTTATAGAATAACATGGAGGAACACCACTGGCCACACACCTTATGAACTCGTTTATGGTAAACAAGTTCTTCTACCTATTGAATTTCAATTCAAAACCTTTCGTATGGCTGCACAATTAGGGATGAATCTAGAAGAAGCACAAAGACAATGAATCCTGCAAATAAATGAATTAGACGAAATTAGGAAAGATGCTATTCAACGCACAATTTTAATACAAAACCAATGCAAAAAATGGCATGATAGATACATTAAACAAAAACAATTCAAAACTGGAGACTGGGCACTACTTTTTTATTCAAGATACAAAAATTTTAAGGGTAAGCTAACTACTCATTGGATGGGTCTGTATGAAATTGTCACAGCCTTTGATAATGGATCCGTTAAAATTAAGAGAATTGATGATTCACAAGTTTCTTTTGTTGTAAATGGAAATAGACTTAGACTTTATCATCATCCAATATCTAAACAAGATTTTGTGCAGAATTCCTTACAGCAAGAGGAAATGGAACTGGTAGAAGAGGAAGTCATTCCTCTTCCTCCTAGTCCTTCAATCATTTTGGGTTATATTATTTTGTATATATGTAAATATGTTTTTGATTTTCAATAATAATGAGTCGTTTCTAACAACTGATTACATTGTTTTTAATAGGAAATCTATTATAATCAGTTTGTAAAATATTGTCAATAAAACAGGAAGACTCTTTTTCCTTTCGTTAATTTTGGAAATTTTATATAACTTGTTTTGTACATATGCTTTTGTTTTGAATAAAATTTGAATCATCTGACAAGTGGTTTTGCAGCTTAATCACAAAAACCCTATCTTTTTAATCAGCTCATGTGATATTATGCGAAAAGGGAAGTGCTCTAAAAAGAAATACTTATAGTTCTCCCTCTCTTTTGGCTATTGTTAAAATTGAAAATTTATAATGAAAGGATAAAGCATTTTTGATATCATTTATAACCACTTTCTTTTATGATTCTGTATATGGTATTTGATTCAGACATGCACACTTTTGATTTATCATTAGAACATTTGTTTAAAAGACCTACTTTAATTATTATGATCTCCAAAAAAATCCATCTTACACCTATGGATTTCCAGTTCATCCTGGACTCATTATCAAAACTTGTCACTAAAGCACCTTTAAAAGGAAGCCTAAAAATGGGTGATATTTTCTATTTTGTGGGGAACATTACTGACATTTTATGAAGAAGATAGATTGTGAAGTCAAAGAACAGCTTTAGGTTATTATCTTTTGGCATGATTTGTAATTTAGGCCATTATAAATAAAGTTACTCATAAGGTTTGTGCTAAATTTTGAATTATGTGTTTAACATGCTTAGCACACTATAGTGCCAACCGGCTTCCTTACAATATATATATATATATATATATATATATATATATATATATATCATTATATGAAGCAAACCCGCCAGGGTATTGAACAGGCTCGTTGGCAGCGGGTCCATGCGAAGTAAAATCTTAAAGAAAGGAAACTTGGTAAATGCAAGTAAACCTGTTGGGGTACTGAATAGGCCTGCTGGAAGCATGTCAATATCGGGTAAAAGAGTTTTGGTTAATTCATTGCTATTCACATAACTCATAAAAAACCCGAGTATACAAACACATGTTTAGGCCGATTATGTATACTGTCATTAGATAATGGTTGTAAGTTGGACTTGGACCTTGTCATCTAATTCAAACAATACCTAGGATATGACTATCCTATAAATGGGGCCCATAATTATAGTAGATCTCACAAATTTTATGGTGAACCTTATCTATATTCTTTGGATGACAAGAGATCTTTACAATGAGTCATGGGCGACTAGCTTTCCTATGGCATTTTTCGTATATCTTACACTATTATTCTTCATATGGTCTTTTAAGCACTGTTGTATTCTTTTGATGAATGTACATATCTGAATCATCTACATGTATTAGTTAATATTTCGTTTCCTTATGAAAATTATCACAATATTTTAAAAGTTATCTGTAAGAATTTCAATTGAAATTTTTTAAATTCTAATCATTTTCTCTTTGATGGCTTGAGGACACGCCATATTTTTGGTTTGGGGGGAAGATTAGAACTGTTCTCACTCTCTGAATATTTATGCAATGATAGGTGTTTTCAGGTTAATGCAAAAGCAGAAGAAAATTGATCTAATCAAGAACAAAAAGAGGAATGGAAGTAAAAGATCCAGAAAAGCAAAGTTTACAACATTTTTTGTGCACTAACAGCTTCAGAATTTTTTTGCAAAATCAGCTTTGGTCAGCATCAACAATAAGATCTTGTATAAACAAAAGTCTGTAAAAAGGATTGAATGACGGGTTGGGTCCAAATGAGGTAAATAAACAACGTTCTGAATGGAGTGCTGAATGAAACCATAGCCTATAACAACTTTATTTAATATGCCAAGATGTTCAAATTTGTTTTTTATTGATAAGTTAATTGGATAATTATGATAGGGATCAATCAAATGTCGATTTCACACATGGCTTCATTCTCTTATCCATCTCGCCTCCATTAAACGAATGGATTATGCATCATTATCAATCATTGCATGACCACCGTTCAGTCTTACTTATCCTCTTGTATGACCTGCCATCATATCAATCGAATCATGATCTCTCACGTGTAATCTATTTTCATTATGTGAATTACATTCAACCTCTCCAAAGCTCGGCTTTGGACATGGTTGAATATTCTTTAAACCACACGTATTCACTGGATTCACGCACCTCTACGCTGGCACTTAATGTTAGTTTTTCAGAATTTACTTCAATCTGATCTAGGATCTTAACTGAGAGAACAACATGTACAACATATCTACAGCATATCAATCATGGACACAATAATGCAAGCACACAAGAGACACAAAGTTTACTTGGGGAAAACCATAAAGGTGAAAAGCCCCAACAACTTACTCAGAGATAGATAGAGAAAAGATACAACCCAAGTGTAAGAGATAGACATCTCCTAGCAGCAACTTCTCCTCCTCCACAAGTGCGCCACTCTCCCGAGAGTCTGAGAGAGAATAGAATGATGAAATAGAGTGCCTCCCGCACTCTATTTATACTTGAATTGACTTCCCTAATAACCTTTACTAGGTCGGCCTTAACTTAACCACATAAGATAATGCTGACTGGGCCAACACCCAATAGGGTGGTCTAACAACCCTTTGACCCACATGGACAACCCCCAATAGGGTGGTCTAATAACCCTTCGACCCACATGACTTATATAGGACCGACCCCAACAAGGTGGTCTAATAACCCATCAAGTATAAGTTACAACACTTACAATATAAATGACGACACTTCCGTATAGAGGAATAATAACATCTCTATAGGAATACAAACACTTCTGTATAGAGGAATATTACCATGTATATAGGAGTACAATATACATATATGAAATACATTCCGAATTTACTTATACATCAACATTCCCTCTTAACTAGGAAGGTATTTCTCGACACAAGTCTTCTAGCACAAGTCTTCTTCTTTGGATCATCGTCACGGGATAATCGTCATCGTCACTGCTGCTGCTATCTCAATCAATCTCTGAATCTAATCATCATAGGAAGTTCTACAAAGCCAGTCCTTTTTCATACTGGATGTAGGCCCACCACCTGTAGGTCTTCAGCATCACTGGCCATACTGTGGAATCCTCAGGACTTATTATGTGCATCTGAAAAACCTTGCAAGAGCATTCCAGGCCTTTTATGAGCACATAGCCCAACCTATCGAATCTCCCAGGATCTTTTACATGCCACTGCACAACCTGTCCACGACCATAGAGTATCAACCTGATACTCACCATACATTAACCTGATGTACATCATCACATGATCATCCTGATCATCATCATCTCTGCTAGCAAGCCATCAAGTATGTACACCTCAAGACTAATTACACTGCCTCTGCAAAACCTGCAAGATCTCTCAGGACTGATTACACTGCCTCTGCAAAACCTGTAAGAGCATCTCAAGACTGATCATATGCCTTTGCAAAACCTGTGTACCATACTGTCACATCAATGTCTTCAGATCATCACATAGTCCATGGAGCACAACCCAGATGCACACACACAACACTTACACTCACCATGGGAGGACTAACCTACCACCATGTGAAAGGCTCACAGCACTTACATCAATGACCATGGGAGGACCAACCTACCACCATGTCAGAACGGCCCCAGCACTTACATCAACAACCATGGGAGGACTAACCTGCCACCATGTCGAAATGACCCCAACACTTACATCAACGACCATGGGAGGACTAACCTGCCACCATGTTGGAATGACCCCAACACTTACATCAATGACCATGGGAGGACTAACCTGCCACCATGTCGGAATGGCCCTAGCACTTACATCAACGACAATGGGAGGACTAACCTGCCACCATGTCGGAACGGCCCCAGCACTTACATCAATGACCATGGGAGGACTAACCTACCACCATGTCGGAATGGATTGAGTGCATCTATGTCTTCGGACTTATCACTTCCCTCTGGAATGCATCTTGATCTGAAGTACACTAAGTCTCCCTCTGAAGTATTCAAACTTCATTCTGGCAAGCAGCTTGGTCAACACATCGGCTATATACTCGTCTGTTGCAACATACAGGAGCTTCACTACTCCTCTCTGCACCATATCCCTGATATAGTGGAACTTGATCTCAATGTGCTACTTGTCATGGAACACTGGGCTCTTTGACAACTTCACACAACTCTGGTTGTCGCAATATATACAAGTAGCACTCAACTGGAGATCAAACAAATTAGACAGTAGCTTCCTAAGCCATACTGCCTCACAACTTGCTGAACAAGCTACGACATACTCTGATTCAGCTGTACTCAGTGCCACACAGGACTGCTTCCTGCTAAACCAAGAGATCACACCTGATCCCATACTGAAGTAGCACCCCGAAGTGCTCTTCCGATCAATGGCACTTCCTTCCCAATCCGAATCAACATAACCCTCCAGGTTAAACTTTTGATTCACCTCATACTTGAGCCCATAATCCACTGTACCCTTCAGGTACCTCAGAACATGCTTTGCAGCTATCAGGTGAACATGTCTTGGATCTGTCAGATATTGGCTCAAGGTGTTCACCGCAAATCAAATGTCTGGCCTCGTATTTGTCAGGTACATCAAGGACCCAATCATCTGACGATACATCGTAGCATCAACCAGCTCAGATGAAGCATCACACAGAAGCTTCAGGTTCAATGCCATAGGTGTGGCCATGGCATTGCATTCCATCATCCCGAACCTCTTCAGGATCTCTACTGCATACTTCCCTTGTCCAAGGAAGATTCCATCTGCACTCTACCACACCTCCATACCAAGAAAGTAGTGCATCATACCCAAGTCCTTCATCTTAAAATCGGCAGCAAGCTTCCGCTGCGTGTCGGAAATCAATCTATCTTCACCTGTAATAAACAGGTCATCCATATACAAAAGTAGTATCACTGGATTTCCTTCCTCAACCTTGTAGTAAAGGTTGGAATCCGCTTTACTCTTGGTAAAGCCCAAACTGGATAGAAAGCTGTCTATCCTACCATACCAAGTTCTACACATATATGACTCCCTGTCATGTGTCTCAGAATCAAGTGGCTGCTCCACATACACTCCTTCTTCAACTACACCATTCAAGAAAGTTGTCTTGAAATCCACCTGGTGTATCTTCCCTTTCATCACTGCAGCCAAAGCAAGTATGGATCTAATGGAAGTGTATCTGGCTACAGGAGCAAAAGTCTCTATTCTACCACCCGCAGCATGCTTGATCTTGTAGATCCTCTTGGAAGTCACTACAGACTCCCCTTCAGGTCTCGGAACTGCATCCCAAACATCTTCATGATCGACTGGTACTCTTCGATCATGGCATTCGTCCCAAATCCTGGGAACTTCAATATCTTCAATATTTTCAATAGATAACTTTGTTGTTGAACAAATGTTGTAGTCCTTCTTTTGTAGGTGATGGTATACGATCTTTCCTACACAAAAAGTTAAATTGCATGATTAGAAAACATCTCAGAGTTTTCAAAACAAATTCTTACACATAAAGAAATATGTCATACAGTCGTGCAATTATCTTAGCCAATGCTTCAATACAACATTTATCCATATCCGTAACTTTCTAGATGCCTTCCAATCTCTACCAGAACATTGTTAAGAGTATGCACAACTCCCAACATGTCAGCAAAGAGGTTTCATTCTAGATAAGTAGCAATGGAATGTTGTACAGTGCCATAGGCCACTTACCCATGTATATTAGTAGTATATTGTTCATCAATGCAACTATTCTAATATGCATAATACACAACCTAATTCTAGGAACATGAGTATATACATTATTGAATAGTATTATTTAAACAATAAAATATGCAAGGAATGATAATTCAAATACTTATCTTTGTTTGTTTGTTGGGCTAACTCCCTCTCAATCTTTGCTTCTTTTCTGCAACTCCATTCTAATG
Source organism: Larix kaempferi (assembly GCA_027924585.1). Lineage (NCBI taxonomy): Eukaryota > Viridiplantae > Streptophyta > Pinopsida > Pinales > Pinaceae > Larix > Larix kaempferi. The sequence continues at coordinate 14,943,485 of BSBM01000050.1, read as the reverse complement.
TGGATTGTGAGAAGTGGTCAACTCCCTCTGAATATCTGCATCCTTGTAGAAACTACTGAAGTGTGCTCCTTCTTGATCTTTGCTTCCTTGCAGGAACAACTGGAGTGTGCTCCCTCTTGATCTTTGCTTCCTGGATTACCTGCCCTTGAACTTATATCCATCATTGTGCATGCTTATTAGTATCATCATTGTGTTATCCTTGAGGTCTCATACATAATCACACATTCATTAGTATAATCTTAATATTATCAAAACACAATAATCTTAAACATGTATAGTCATGATCATTTCAAACACAGATAATAAACATTAGTATTCAAGGTTTCAGGGAAGTCTTCTTTTACTCATGCATATTCTTATTTGATCCTAGGACTCTTCTGGTTAGTTAAATCATCAATCAAGATAAGAGACATAAAATGCATAAACCCTTGATTACTTACATTCCTAACTTTGTGAATAAACATAACCAATCATACCAAGTATACTCATATAAGGGATCCTAACACAAGGCAGGATTCTAACTTGATATAGGAAAAACATACTTGGATTGGTATGTTAGATAGTTATGTCTAACATACCCACATGATGTCTTCTTGTTCTCTTCAATGACCTGTGCTAGTAACCTGCATATCTCATAGGTTAACCATTATAGAACCAAGTTATACATACCTCGCAAATAGATCTTCTAAGTGATTCATGACAATGGATGAATCTTTGTACTCATGTCATCATGATCATATGTTCTTGAACTAGAACATGATTTGTTTTTCTTGGTGTACCTTTCATGTTAGCGGACAACATAAACCTCATATAACACCATAATGCATTAGTACAATCATAAGTGTCAACACCCTAATCAATGAATATCTTCTATCATGCATTCATAATTTTATTAAGGTGATACGACAAGTCTAAATTTAATCAAGATTGTACTAACCGTAATAACATGAAGACAAGCATACCATAAACTTAATCATAATCAAATCTCAAAACATACCTGGATGAGTCATACCTATCGAGATTGCTTGTAATCTTCTTATGTAAGGCCTTAGCCTCATCTCCCTCTGAAACAGGAACTTCTTCACTTATGTAGGTGATCAATCCATTCTCTTCTAGGATTAACCAAATCCACTTGATTTGCAGGAACTGGATCTGGAGCTAGATTAGGGTTTGTTAGAGAAATCCTAAAAATTCAAACTTTTGAAGGATATAAATATGTGCCTTGATGAGCTGATCAAGCTGGTATACTCATAATTTGAAAACTGCAAAGTTTCACCCCTCAAATTTGCCTTTGAAACTTTTGGATTCACTGGACATGACCCCAAACTAGGGTTTGACAAAGCCCACCTTTCTGCTCAATCAAAAGGTTCGATCCAAAGCTCTAAGCTTCTAGTTTTCTGAGGAGCTTCCATCCATGGTCACAGATTTCAAAAAATTTCATTTTTGCAGAAGCCCTAATTTTCCACTTTTCCGATCAAAGTCTCGAACTAGGGTTTGATCAAGCCTGGCCTTCTGCCCAACCAAAAATTCTGATCTTGGTCTCTAAATTTTGATTTTGATGAGTATCATTCAGCCGTAGTCTTTGATTACAAAAATTCCAACTTTCTCTGAAACCCTAAATTCAGGAAGCCATGAATGAAGGTGCTAAAAAATAGTTTTGTTTTGACAGAAATATGTACCTGATTGATTCTAGTGTAACTCTGAACTTTTCGATCCACAGGGTCTGAAAAATATTATTGTGATAGCCCGACCTGTCATCTTTCCAACCCCACAGGTCTGACCTCAAATGGATTCTCTGAGAGAGAGTTATGCCAAGTGTCGCAACGTGACCTTTTTATGGGATAAAACAGGAGAGCGAACTTGTATGGCATGCCACATGTCACTGGTTCAGTTTCGGCCTTTGAAAAAGTTACCTGAGAAAGTACAGTCCGTGCACTACCTGTCACTTTTTACAATAAGATCTTGTATAAACAAAAGTCTATACAAAGGATTGAATGATGGGTTGGGTCCAAACGATGCAAATAAACAACGTTCTGAATGGAGTGCTGAATGAAACCATAGCCTATAACAACTTTATTTAATATGCCAAGATGTTCAAATTTGTTTTTTATTGATAAGTTAATTGGATAATTATGCTAGGGATCAATCAAATGTTGATTTCACACATGGCTTCATTCTCTTATCCATCTCGCCTCCATTAAACGAATGGATTATTCATCATTGTCAATCATTGCATGACCACCATTCGGTCTTACTTATCCTCTTGTACGACCTGCCACCATATCAATCGAATCATGATCTCTCACGTGTAATCTATTTTCATTACATGAATTACATTCAACCTTTCCAAAGCTCGGCTTTGGACATGGTTGAATATTCTTTAAACCACACATATTCACTGGATTCACGCACCTCTACGCTGGCACTTAATGTTAGTTTTTCAGAATTTACTTCAATCTGATCTAGGATATTAACTGAGAGAACAACATGTACATCATATCTACAGCATATCAATCATGGACACAATAATGCAAGCACACAAGAGACACAGAGTTTACTTGGGGAAAACCATAAAGGTGAAAAATCCCAACAACTTCCTCAGAGATAGATAGAGCAATGATACAACCCAAGCATAAGAGATAGACATCTCCTAGCAGCAGCTTCTCCTCCTCCACAAGTGCACCACTCTCCCGAGAGTGTGAGAGAGAATAGAATGATGAAATATAGTGCCTCCTTCACTCTATTTATACTTAACTTGACTTCCCTAATAACCTTTACTAGGTTGGTATCAACTTAACCACATAACATAATGCTGATTGAGACGACACCCAATAGGGTGGTCTAATAACCCTTTGACCCACATGGCCAACCCCCAATAGGGTGGTCTAATAACCCTTCAACCCACATGACTTATATAGGGCCGACTCCAACAAGGTGGTCTAATAACCCATCAAGTATAAGTTACAACACTTACAATATAAATGACGACACTTCCGTATAGAGGAATAATAACATCTCTATAGGAATACAAACACTTCCGTATAGAGGAATAATACCATCTCTATAGGAGTACAATATACATATATGAAATACATTCCGAAGTTACATATACAACAACACTTATCTCAAGATCTTCGAGTGACAGGTGCGATCTTTTAAAGCATGCCAAGCCCTTGTCCGCTGTCTTTCAAACAATCAAACATACCTTAGTTTAAACTGGTGATCACGTGAATTCCGCCTCAGTCTATTCGCTCTCCATCTGATCCATGACCTCTACAAATTCTTGCACCTCTCATATCCATTTTGCATCCCCCATCCTCTGTCAACAATTCAATTCGTTATGAGCCTGGTAGCTACCAGGACCTTCTCTGCATTTCTGAGTTTAAAGCCTGCCATGAAGTGTTTTTGCGAGCAGGTTGGGGACAGTTTCTCTGCCTTCTCCAAGGCCACGACCACGATATTTCATTACTGTTCACTAAAATATTTTATGGCAAGACGACCAAGGTTGGCCATCTTGTTTTCTCCGTGATAGAAGAGTCAATAGCATTAGCTCCCAAGCTCCCGAGGGAAGGTGCCCGATGGCACAATTACCTCTTCCTTCCACAGAAGGATCATGAATTTTCACTGAAGACCGATTTTCAACACGTTTTTGGTATCAAAGGTTTTCACAGAGAATGGATCAAGCCGGAGTACTTAGATCCTCTAACCGTTATCATCCACTTAATCACTTGTGAGGGTAAGTTCATTGTCTTTAAAGCTTGCCATTTCAGATTGTTAGCGCATTTCATCAACAATTAGACCCTCAATTTCCCATTTTATTTATAAAGAGTTTGGAGAAGATGTCTAGCCAAGTTAGAAAAAATACAATTAACCATTCTAGCATCTTGTATCACCATTGTCTTATTAAGCTTCTGATCATTCACCAGTTAGAAAAGAGAGGACAAACTTGGGATCATTTTGTTTTTGAGATACTAAACCCTCATTTATTTACTGTCAAACCTTCCTCTTCTCAAGAACATCATCATACCCAAGCAGAACCAAATGCTAAACATGTACAGTTTGATGAAAGTCCCTTAGATGATATGCATTCTGTCCACTCATCCCCTTCTCCTGAACTTACCCTTGGTGACCCTACTTCAGAACCTCCACTCTTTTCAGATCCCACTAAATCCACGAGAACAAATTGTGACCAGTCCATCGACCAGTTTGTCATTTAGACTATCGTTCAACCATCACGTTCAAATGTCCATTCAGACGACCATACCCTTGAATCACCCCTCCTCACACTAGCTAACGTATCCACTCAAATGAGTGAAGCCTCTACTGCTGAAAGTCCTTTTGCACACAACAAAGACAAAATTCTTGAAGATCATACTGTTGAGTATGGAACATTTTCAAAAGAGTTGAGTCCACCAAAGATCCCTAGACATCATGAATAACATCCCATTATGACTCAGTAGGAGATGGATAAGTTGGTCCAAGTAATAGCACGGTTGACAGATTAGAATCAAAGCTATGTGGAGACAATTTCTGAGCTTCATGAAGAAAACAAGGCACTCCGTACACAAGTAAAAGACATTGAATTCTTGGTTAACGCCAAAACAACATCCCATACTTCCCTGAGGACGAGATATAATTACCTAAAGGACCAATTCAAGAAACTTGATGCCAAATCTATATCTTCATCATCCCAGTCGAAGGCCGTTGCTACCGCAACTTAGCCTTCTTCCTAATTTCTCTCTATTTTGCTCAGTGGGACATGACATATCTCCGGTTTGGGGGAATGTTGGTGTCCATTTTGTCACTATTTTTTATCATCAAATCTACTCTGAATGGCATTAATTTCAATATTTTTGATATATTAAGCTATTCATTCCGCCATTCATCCCATCAAACAGACCAGGTATGCATGCATTCGTTTATCATATGAATTTTGGTCAAATCTTGTTATATCATGATTTATTAATGATTAAATTAACAATTCCAGACATGCATGTCACTTAGTTTTGATTTACAGGCTGTGGTTTTTCAAACGACCCTTCATTTAGACTGCGTGTTTATATTGCCAATGTTTAGTCGTGTCCAGCCCGTCATTCATCCTTGCATTCAACTCGCAAAATCCATGGTTGGCATGCTTCGGGCTATTAAAGTAAAAAATGGGTACATCGGTTCTGTTAGCCACGTGATGGCCATGGTTAATGAGCTCTCAGTCTGGAAGGTTCATCCCTAGGCCTGCTAAACTTGATAGCACATCCTATCTCCACATCAACACTCCACACGCCGATTTCCTTGCTCGTTCAGCCTGGAATCACGCATGCCCATTCATGTCGGTGTTCTGGAAGAGTTTGTTTGCCCACGCTTAGTCCGCCAACACACTTCCCATTCCACGTCAAAGGAAGATCGACGCTCCAAGCAGCTGCGTGAAGGAACTGACCCCGCAAAGACTGATTGATGCTCCCTACGCTGTCACGCATCACTTAAAGCATCCGATTACAGCCATAAACACCTCTATTGTTAGAGAGTTCAACTCTGTCGAACTTCTCATCCATTGTAATTTATAAATAGATGCTTTACATAGAAGAACAGAGTTATTCTGTAGACAGAGACAGAGTTAGATTTAGAGATTATCAAGAGCAGATAGCAGACGTTTTGTAATTTTCTCAAGTTAATGTAAGTTCCAGTTTATTGATGTTCTGAGTAACTAAACCGATTTAGTTTTCCATCTCTGATTGTTGGGAAGGGCCCCTCATCAACCGGAGGTTTCGTTCTTGTTTTCTGCAAATAGTTAGTTTATTTTCTTGTATATATAATTAATTTTATTTTTCTGTACATGATATTTCTTTCTTCTCTGTAATTTATATTGTGCTACTAAGATAGTTTGTGTTTACAGAGTTAGTAAATGGTCGACCAAAGTATATCTTTGATAGTTTAATCTCAGTCTTTTGTAATTAGATAGTTATCTTTAGCCTTCTACAAATTAGATAGAGTTAGTTAGTTGTTGTTTCCAGCTTAGTTCTGATTAAAATTCGTTTCATTAGCTTCTTCTCTGTAGCTATAGGTTAATTCTCTTCTCTCATCTCAATCTTGATTTAGTATAGAATAGGAATAGTTTATCTCTCCAACAATGATTAGAATAAGTTTCTCTCTATTATTGTAGCTTCTCAACAAGTCTTCTCACTGATTTCTTTGCATTATAGGTTCATCTGCATTCGTCAGCTGACGTTAAGATCATCAAAATGACCTCTTTCCTTAGTTTAATTTGTTTTTCCTCCATTCAGACTGTCGTTTGGACTAGCATTTGGATCGTTGTTTGGACTTTTAATCTTTTTGCACTGTTTTTATGCTCATTTGAATTCAGTTTCTTAGTTTTCTTAACTGTAATCTTTCCTACTCTTAATTAGTATTCTTAACCATAATTAGGCCCTTGTTTTACATTCCATAAAGTTTTAATTAAAGTCTTGTTATCATTCTTAGTTTGATTTAACTGTCTTTTAAATTATGTCTTTCATATTTAAATTTGTTAACATGTTGTTGTTTTAGAACTTATCAGTGTTATTCCTAGTTTAGTTTATTACATGCTCTTAATACTTAGTTAGACTAGAGTTAATAATTTCATTTTTTAAATATTCTAGTTTTGATAATTTCCTTCATTAAGATTAGGATCAGTTTCTTATTTAGATAAACAATGAGGATGTTCATGGAATAGAATTTGGATTTGGAAATTAATATCTTTATCAAGTTTTCTACTTGCTTCTATATAAATATCTTTATCAAGTTTTCTACTTGCTTCCAAATCAAGTTCAGTAGTAAATATCTTTATTAAGTTTTCTACTTGCTTCCAGTTGTCATTAGTATCATATTATTCTGCTCATGGATAGTAGATAGATCAAAATGTTTAAAGTTAACTGTAATTGGTCTCTTTGTAGTTTACATCTCTTTGTTGAAATTAGATTAGATTTACTTCCGTTTTGTTTTTCTATTACATTTGAAAGCCATTACGATACATTCACTCTAGTTCCTATTACATGGAAATAGATGTTAATTGTTGAAATTACTTAATAGTTTGTAATTTGCTTTGATTATCATAGCTTTCTGCTTATGTAATTTATCATCGAATTAATCCATTTCATAGATAGGTCTTTAATTTATTTACAGTTGTTTTTCTAATTCTTAGATTAGAATATGAAATTAGGTAGTTTCCATTTTTAATAATCAGTAGTTTGCTTTTTAATTAGTTTCCCTTATTAAATTATAAAGTAGAGTAGTATGATTTGATACTATTCTAGTTTATTTGTTTAACTAAGTTTGATTTAGTTCTTTTTATTGTTTTTCTGAAGTTTGACTTGGTTTTTCATTTTGAAATATCTTTCGATCTTTTCTTTATTAAATATTTTTAAGGTCTGACAAGCCAAAAATCTTAGGTGCCATTCTACCTTAGCATATACTTTGCCTCAAATCTAAGATTACCAACCCCGGTCGATAATTAAATATTAGGTGTTTTCTTTGAGATATCTCACACACCCAACAATCACAACCACCACGTCACTAACAAAACCCATGTGTCCGTTTTTATCTTTAATGGCCAGGAATATGCCAACCGGTGATTCTGCAGGCTGAACACAAGGCTGAATGACGGGTTGGACGAGGATGAACATTGAGCAAAATAAACACATAGTCTGAATGAATGGTCGTTTGAGAAACCGCAGCCTGTAGATCAAAACTAAATACCATGCAAGTCTGGAAATGTCAATTTAATCATTAATAAATCATAATATAGCAAGACTTGACAAAAATTCATATGATAAACGACTACATACATACCTGGTCTGTTTGATGGTCTGAATGGCTGAAAGAATAACTTATTATATCAAAAATAGTGAAATTAACGCCATTCAGAGTAGATTTGATGATAAAAAATAGTGACAAAATGGACACCAACAAGTGCCCGGCCCCTTTGCTCAATCTATGGTTTTGACTGGGTCTCCTCTTGTGGTGAGATGCTCATTAATGACCAAGTTTTTTTATTCAATTTACCCAAACATGTTGATCAAATTTAAATTGTTGAATTAAGTGAGATATGATATTTTATTTGCAAAGCACAACTATAGAGAGGCCTTCCATGAGCACATTGTAGACATCTATACCCCATGAGGATTTGGTGAGTGTTTGTCATAAATAATTTGGCCATAAGTTAATTTTTTAAGTTTGTTAATGGTAGGGTATTAGTGCAGTTAATTGATAAAAATAATGATCTTTTTTTGCAGACTCTTGAGATGCAGAGCAATCCCAAGGAGATGGTCAATAGAGGAAATTCGGGGAAAAACAAGCGAAAGATTCATTTTTGATGTTGCATAGTCCTGTATATATGTATTTTGACATACATGTACACAATATTGTACTTAGGGATACATGTACATTGACAGTCCATTTGAGGGCCTACTACTTTGCCATATTTTGTATTACAAACATTCGGCTATCAATGCATGATACAATATATTCCATATTTTCTCTTGAGTTTCCACTTGTGCTTGTGATGATTTATCTCTTCCACAAATTGATAAATTATGCTATTGAAATTTATATAATTACATTTTAAGCAATATTTATTCTCTTACATTTATTACATTGATCAAGTAACATCTCACCATTGTGTTATGAAAAAGTTATCTTAATGGAAAAAACTAATAATATCTTTCAACAATTCAATGAACTTAACATATGCATGCTAATTTGATATCTAATTTAAAATTGTGTTTTTTGTCAACTCTAAGGGTTCATACCCATTGATCAGGATTATGGTTGCAAGGAAAATATGTTGCAAGGAAAAAACAAAAGTTAACAAAATAAGTCAAAATATGTTTGAATAACCTCTGTTACAATAGTAACATGCTATGCATATCATCAATGTAATCCTATGAAATTTTCACAAACTAAGAGGAAGTATAATAGATGCTACACATTTTATCAATGCTACTGTATTTCATCAAACGATACGGACATGAGCATCTATGAAGTTTGATTGAAGTGTGCCTACTATAGCATTCTAAAAAAATGGCAAAATATAAAGTACAATGGCAAGGAATGCATAACTAAAGTGTAATAAAATTCATTGGGCCTTCATGTACATATGGTCAAATATATGTAACAAATATACCCTAGTTTGTAAGACCCTAGTTTTTTCCAATATTCTAACCAATAGATGGTCATGAATTCACTATCACAAAATCGTTGAAGATATAAACCCTAGTATGTAAGACCCTGGTTTGTGCTTTACCTCTTTCATATGTCCATTTTCCACTTTTCATAATGCAAAAGTAATCATACAGAATCCATGGAAAATGAAATACCTAACTAATTTAATGATATTCCTTGATAATGTTGTTTTGATGAAGGAAAATAAGATGTTCTTTGTCCTATGTTTGTAAAAAGGATGGATTATCCTCATATGAAAATGTATTTAAAATTGAATGTACTTGATTGGTACAAACAATGATGTAATGGTTGTTCATTGTGATTTGGAAAGTATTCCCCCATAACTTGATGGCAAAGGTTCATGGTGACCTTGATATAACAAATCTAGCAAGGACCAGAGGGATATCATTGTTGAAACATTGCCTCCATTTTTTATTTGGAACTTTGAATTCTTAAAAATGACATTAATTACTCAAAATCCAAATATAGTGGAACACTAAGGAGTTGTTAAATGATGTGGCACACTAAGGACATAGCAATATACCAAGGGTGCAATCTGGTAGGTTTGATTTCCACTCTTTGAATGTCTAGTTCTAGAATTAAAATAAAAAAATTTCAAACTTGACCCCCATGTGCAAAAATGCACACTCCTTTACTGAGCAAAACCCTAGTTTCCACAATTGACCTAAAATTTGACAACTAGGCTATGGGACAAAAGGAGAGGGGCACACCTGGCACTATCCTGATGTCTCGAATCCAACAGAGTCAACGGTTTGTCGATCCGAGCCATGATCGTCATTCTATGGCTCATTCCATCTCGCATCCAAAATGCCTTCAGGGACACCTGTTGGATACCTACCGGGGCCATAGAATTCCAACCGTGCAACAAAACCGGGTTCCGGAGAGTCCTGCAAGTGTGTCTAGGAAGGTTCTAGCTGGGAATGCTAGCCATAAGTCTCCGGTCAATGATTTTTCAAATTTGACCCCCATGTGCAAAAATTGCACACTCCCTTACTGATTAAAACCCTAGTTTCCAAAATGGACCTAGAAGATTACACCTGGGACATGGTACCAGAGGATATGGGAACCCCTAGCACTATCCTGATGTCTTGAATCCAACGGAGAATACGGTTTGTCGATCTGAGCCACGTTCGTCATTCTATGGCTCATTCCATCTCGCATCGAAAAGGCCTTGAGGAAAACCTATTGGATAACTACTAGGGACATAGAATTCCAACCGTGCAACAAAACAAGGTTCCATGGAGTCCTGCAAGTGTGTCTAGGAAGGTTCTAGCTGGGAACGCTATCCATAAGTTCCCAGTCGATGATTTTGCAAAGTTGACCCCCATGTGCAAAAATTGCACACTCCCTTACTGAGCAAAACCCTAGTTTCCAAAATGGACCTAAACTATGACACCTGGAGCATGGGACTAGAGGAGAGGGGAACCCCTGGCACTATCCCAATGTCTTGAATCCAACAGAGTCTGTGGTTTGTCGATCCAAGCCATGGTCGTCATTCTATGGCTCGTTCCATCTCGCATCCAAAAGGCCTTCAGGGATACATGTTGGATGCCTATTGGGGCCATAGAATTCCAACCGTGCAACAAAAATAGGTTCCAAGGAGTCCTACAAGTGTGTCTAGGAAGGTTCCAGTTAGGAATGCTAGCCATAAGTCCCCGATCGATGATTTTGAAAAGTTGACCCCCATGTGCAAAAATTGCACACTCCCTTACTAAGTAAAACCCTAGTTTCCAAAATGGACCTACAAATGACAGTTGGGCCATGGGACCGGAGGAGAGGGGAACCCCTAGCACTATCTAGATGTCTTGAATCCTATGGATTTGATGATTTTTCTATCCAATCCACGGTCCTCATTCTATGGCTCATTCCATCTCACATCCAAAATGCCTTCAGGGACACCTGTTGGATACATACCGAGGCCATAGAATTCCAACTGTGCAACAAAAATGGGTTCTGGGGAGTCCTACAAGTGTGTCTAGGAAGGTTCCAGTTGGGAATGCTAGCCATAAGTCCCTAGTCGATGATTTTGCAAAGTTGACCCCCATGTGCAAAAATTGCACACTCCCTTACTGAGCAAAACCCTAGTTTCCAAAATGGACCTACAAGATGACACCTGGGCCATGGGACCGGAGGAGAGGGGCACCCCTAGCACTATCCCTATTTATTGAATCCAACGAAGTCGATGGTTTTTTGATCCGAGCTACGGCCATCATTCTATGGCTTGTTCCATCTCGCATCTAAAAGGCCTTCAACGACACTTGTTTGATACCTATCGGAGCCATAAAATTCCAACTGTGCAACAAAACCAAGTTCTGGGGACTCCTGCGAGTGCGTCTAGGAAGGTTCCAGCTGGGATCACTAGCCATAAGTCCCTAGTCGATGATTTTTCAAAGTTGACCCCCATATGCAAAAATTGCACACTCCCTTATTGAACAAAACCCTAGTTTCCAAAATGGACCTACAAGTGATGACGTGCCATGTATGATGATGTGGCATGTGTGATGAAGCTGGAAAGACACATGATGGTGTTCTGGTGCAATCATTAAGTTAGTGTTGCAATATGACACCATTCTTGAAAAGTTTGGAAAGTTTGTGAAACTTTGGAAATTGACTAAGTATGGAAAAAGTAGTCAAAACTGCTCTAAGAGAATGCCCACCATAATTAATGGTTTGAGAAAAGTCCATGCACCATCATATCAGGCTATAGCTTGTTGCAATGGATATATAGTCATGGTATCAGTTCTCCATAAGCATGTTTGAGGAGAAAGTTATAAGTCTTCCAAAATAGGTTTCAGGATAAACTTTGGTGAATTTCTTGAAAATGGCTAAGTGTTGGAAAACTAGTCTAGGTGGCCTTGGGAAAATGCCTACCATAATTCATGGTTTGAGAAAAATGCACACACCATCATATCAGGATATATTCTTTTTGAAGTGGCTATCTAACCATGGTCTCATTTTCCCATAAGCATGTTTGAGGTGAAAGTTATAAGTCTTCCAAAATCGGGTTTCAAGATAAACCTTGGAGAAATTCTTGGAAATGGCCAAGTGTTGGAAAACTGGTCCAAGTGGCCTTGGGAAAATGCCCCTCGTACCTCATGGGAGAATGATAAAAATTATCTGGAACTATCATGCTGAGATGCTCTATATTGTCAAATAGGATATCTTTCCATGGTATTATTTTTCATAGAAGGTGTTTGATGAAAAAGTCAATAGCCTGCCAAAACAGGGTTTCAGGTTGCTTTTACACCAAAGTAGCAAAACTACCTAAGTGGCCTCAGGGAAATGCCCACCATAGTTTATGGGTTGAAGAAAATGCCCGCACCATATGGTCATCCTATAGGTTGTTGATTTGTCTATATAACCATGTCCTCATCTTGTCTTTGGATTTCCTGAGGAAGAAGTTATGGATCTGCCAACACAGTGTTTTAGGCAGATTGGACCAAGTCTAGGAAAGTGAAAAAATTGTCTAAGTGTAAAATCACTGGTAATGGCTGAATTGACCTCAGTAAAATGTCCACCATGTCTTGTGGTTGATGTATTAAATCATCTTGATATTATGGGTCTCTAGAATGTTTTTTTTTGCATCTGACCATGGTCTCAGATTTTCCAAAGAGTCTCTAAGGAGGAAGATATTAATATTCCAAAAGTGCCTCTCAGGTTGATTTACACTACTCCAGTAAAATGCCCGTCGAGGAGAGAGAAAGAGGCTTCAAGGGGTGAAATTGATTTAGATGGAGTCACCTTGTTGGAATCCATCCATTTAGTGTCTCACACTTAAAAATTGATGAAAAGAAAAATCTCATCATACTAACCTAGGGTTTGATAATTTTTCCTAAGTGTCAAAGCAGCACTTTGGAAGACCACTTTCAAATGCCCGCTAGATGTTGTGTGTGTGTCAATAAGTTCATCAATTGGCATGGTCTTTTTCATTGTGGAAGTGGATATCCATCCATGCTTGTATTTTTCCTTATGGTGATCACATGAGAAAGAAATCAATCTCCCAAAAGTGAAGGAAAAAGTGTTTTGCATATTAAAGACAAAAATTTGTCCAAGTATCAAACTCACATGGCTAAGAGGCAATTTGGAAATGCCCACAGGGAGGTGTCATTGTGCTAATAAAATGAATCAGACGGAATAGTATTGTTCCTTGATGAACTTTGTATCTATCCATAGGCTCATATTTTCCTCTGGAGTTCACACGTGTGAAAGACAAGCTTGCCAAAATGAGAAAAAGGTTGTTTTGGCGCCAAAACAACCTTTTTCTCATCTTGGCAGGCTTGTCTTTCACACGTGTTAATTCCAGAGGAAAATCTGAGCCTATGGATAGATATCCAGTTCATCAAGGAACAAGCCTATGCCATATAATTCATTTTATCAGCACAAGGACACCTCCTTGCGGGCATTTCCAAATGGCCTCTTAGCCACATGAGTTTGACACTTAGACAATTTTTTGTCTTTAATATGCAAAACACTTTTTCCTTCACTTTTGGCAGATTGATTTCTTGCTCATGTGATCACCATAAGGAAAACTACAAGCATGGATGGATAGCCACTTCAACAATAAACAAGTCCATGTCAATTGATGAACTTATTGACACACACACAACATCTTCCAGGCATTTTAAAGTGGTCTTCCAAACCGTTGATTGACAGTTAGGCAAAATTATCAAACCCTAGGTTAGTATGATGAGATTTTTCTTTTCATCAATTTTGTAGTGTGAGACACTCAATGGATGGAGGCCAACAAGGTGACTCCATATAAATCAATTTCACCCCTTGAATCCTCTTTCTCTCTCCTCAGCGGGCATTTTACTAGAGTAGTGCAAATCAACCTGAGAGGCACTTTTGGCAGATTAAATCTTCCTCCTCATAGACTCTTTGGACAATCTGAGACCGTGGCCAAATGCAAAAAATAACATTCTAGAGACCCATACTCTCGAGATGATTTAACACATCAACCATAAGACATGGTGGTAATTTTACTGAGGTCACTTCAGGCATTTCCAGTGATTTTACACTTGACAATTTTTGAACTTTCCTAGACTTGGTCCAATCTGCCTGAAACATTGTTTTGGCAGATCGATAACTTCTTCCTCAGGAACTCCAAAGACAATATGAGGACATGGTTATATAGAAAAACCAACAACCTATAGGATGACCATATGGTGCGGGCATTTTATTCAACCCACAAACTATGGCAGGCATTTCCTTGAGGCCACTTAGGCAATTTTACTACTTTGGTGTAAAAGAAACCTGAAACCCTGTTTTGGAAGGCTGTTAACTTTGTCATCAAACACCTTCTGTGAAAACTAAGACCATGGAAAGATAGCCTATTTGAAAAGCTAGAGAATGATAGTTCCATATAATTTTTATCATTCTCCCATCAGGTACGGTGGGAATTTTACCAAGGCCACCTGGACCATTTTTCCAACACTTAGCCATTTCCAACAATTTCTCCAAGGTTTATCCTGAAACCCTATTTTGGCAGACTTATAACTTTCTCCTCAGACATTATTATGGGAAAATGAGACAATGGTTAGATAGCCACTTTAACAAGCTATATCATGATATGATGGTGCATGAATTTTTCTCAAACCATGAATTATGACAGGCATTTACCCAAGCCCATTTGGACTAGTTTTCCAACACTTAGCCATTTTCAAGAACTTCTCCAAAGTGTATCTTGAAACCCTATTTTGGCAGACTTATAACTTTCTCCTCAGACATGATTATGGAGAACAAATACCATGAATAGATAGCCACTTCAACAAGCTATAGCCTGATATGATGGTGCATGCATATTTATCAAACCATGAATTATGGCAGGCATTCTCTTAGAGCAGTTTTGACTACTTTTTCCATACTTCATAAATTTCCAAAGTTTCACAAACTTGCCAAAATGTTCAAGAATGATGTCAGATTGCAGCATTGATTTAATGATTGTAGCAGAACACCATCATGTGTCTTTCCAGCTTCATCACACATGCCACATCATCATACATGCCACGTCATCACTTGTATGTCCATTTTGGAAACTAGGGTTTTGCTGAGTAAGGGAGTGTGCAATATTTGCACATGGGAGTCAAATTTGAAAAATCATCGACTGAGGACTTATGGCTAGCGTTCCCAGATGGAACCTTCCTAGAAACACTTGCAGGACTTCCCAGAACTTGGTTTTGTTGCATGGTTGGAATTTTATGGCCTCGGTAGGTATCCAATAGGTGTCCCTGAAGGCCTTTTGGATGCGAGATGGAACGAGCCATAGAATGATGTTATTGCCACCATGACTAGGTTATTTGTGAACCAAGAAGGAGTCTCGAGCTGTACCAAATGTAAGTAAGGAAAATAAGGGGCACATTCCCTAAGTGACACTTATTAGGCTCAATCCCCATGAAAATATCTAGAATCCACAAAGCATTCTCATTCTTGGGGATTCTTTAATGGGTATTGGGTCTTCAATAGCATGGATGGGTCTTGAGCCATTTACAATAGTTTAGATGGTGATGGTGACAACATGGGTAGGAAGAGCACGGTGGTGATGTTCATGGTGGCATGGTGATGGTGACAGCGACCATAGGGATAGTGATAATGAGCATGGAGATGGTGATGGTGATAGTAAGCATGAAAATGGGTATGAGGATGAAGATATTATGGTTTACTTAGATGGGAGAAAAAAACAAAGAAAAAAAATCCATGACGAAACTTGTGCAATTTATCAAGTTGTACCAATTCTATGCAATTTATCAATCTATCAAGCTATCAATGTCTGGCTGCAATAGTCAAAATATTAATGTCAATACTCAATGAGACCACGAAACAAAACCATAGCATACATGTACACCACATACCTATAACAGAGTACACAATAAAACATGCAAACCACATACCGGATTACCTACCTATGGTCATTTGACTAGACCATCAGGATCACCTCAAATACCAAGGATTTCCTTTAACCTCTCGTGCTCAGAGTAAGGAAATAAGTATCATGCCTTTGATGAGTTCTTCCTTGGCATTATTTGCACTTGGAGGTTTGTGCCGATAACTAAGTTTGTATAATGGTATATAATCTCACCTGGTTTATAATCTTCATATGTATACCCTTTTCTATTTGCTGAGTGGGTAACCTGGTTCAAATATTCTCCCTTCATAACCATCGACCCAATTGGAAAATCATTGGCCTCAGAGTCCTGTAATGGGACATTTAGGGTTTGCTTCCCCTCTAAGATACATTCCATCCAATAGTCAGTGCGCCATGCATTGCGTCTCAAGGAAACCAATACGTATATGTGCCCTGGAGAAAATATAGTTCCAATGTTTCATTCAACTAATTAGACACAACTAGTTGTTAATAATATCAAAAATATACACAGCTAATTAGACACAACTAGTTGTCAAAAATATAAAAATATTAATCGAACTTGGTTGTATGAGATTTGATATGTGGTCATAGTCTGGTGAAATAATTGATTGGTCCTCCTCCAACTGGGATATGTTGATGTATATGTAACTTCGGAATGTATTTCACATATATGTATATTGTATTCCTATAGAGATGTTATTATTCCTCTATACGGAAGTGTCGTCATTTATATTGTAAGTGTCGTAACTTATAATTGATGGGTTATTAGACCACCTTGTTGGGGTTGGCCCTGTATAAGTCATATGGGTCAAAGGGTTATTAGACCACCCTAGTGGGGTTCGGCCCAGTTAGCATTATGTTAAGTGGTTAAGTTGAGGCCGACCTAGTTGAGTAAAGGTCAAGTCAAGTTAGCGTATAAATAGAGAGTGTGTCTCTCTCATTTTACACATTCTATTCTCTCACTTACGCTTGGGAGAGTGGCACACTTGTGGAGGAGGAGGCTCTGCTGCTAGGAGAAGACTATCTCTTGTATTCTGGTTGTATCATTGCTCTATCTATCTCTGAGGAAGTTATTGGGTTTTTTCACCTTTATGGTTTTCCCCAAGTAAAATCTTTGTCTCTTGTGTGCTTGCATTATTGTGTCCATGATTGATATGCTGTAGATTTGATGTACATGTTGTTCTCTTAGTTAAGATCCTAGATTAGATTGAAGTAAATTCTGAAAATTTAACATGGTATCAGAGCTAGCCTGAAAGAAGGCATGATATGGCATGTATGACACTTGTTGCACTTACGATGCTAGGGCTTGATATAGCAAAAACCAGTCATCATAGAACTTTCACTATAAATCCATTTTGTCGAAGTTTTTAGATCTGAAACTTTTACAAGTCGAAGATTAGATCCCCATGTACCTTTTGTTTAAAGGAAAACCTCTAATTCGTTGTACTTTGTGATTTATGATCTGTACAATATAGGGTTTCTGCCTCTTCCAGATCTGAGTCAAAATTAGGTGACCTTGGTAAAAAGGTCATAAATTCGGCTAGGAATCTCCAAATGAAATTTCGTAAAATGTGACAGGTAGTACAAAGACTTTACTATCTCAGAAAAGTATTTCAGAGGCCGAAGTTGAACCATTGACATGTGGCACGCCGTACAATTCTGATCTCCTATATTATCCAATAAACAAGTCACGTTGCGACACTTGGCATAACTCTCTCTCAGAGAATCCAATTGAGGTTAGACCTATCAGGATGGAAATATAATAGGTTGGGATATCTCAAGAAAATTGTTCAGACCCTGTGGATCGAAAAGTTCGGAGTTACACCAGAAACAATCAGGTACATATTTCTGTCAAAACAGAATTATTTTTAGCACCTTCATTCATGGCTTCCGGAATTTAGGGCTTCGGAGAAAGTTGGAATTTTTGTAATTGGAGACCACAGCTAGATGCTACTCATCAAAATCGAAATTTAGAGACCAAGATCAGAATTTTTGGTTGGGCAGAAGGTCGGGCTTGATCAGACCCTAGTTCGGGACTTTGATCAGAAAAGTGGAAAATTAGGGCTTCTGGAAAAATGAGAATTTTTGAAATCTGTGACCACGGCTGGAAGCTCCTCATAAAAATAGAAGCTTAGAGATTTGGATCAAACTTTTTGATTGGGAAGAAGAGTGGGCTTCATCAAACCCTAGTTCGGGGTCATGTCCAGTGAATTCGAAAGTTTCAAAGGCAAAACTGAGGAGTGAAACTTTGCAGTTTTCAAATTCTGAATATACTAGCTTGATCAGCTCATTAAGGCGCATATTTCTATCATTTCGGAAGTTTTAAATTCAAAGTTTGAATTTTTGGGGTTTCTTTGACAAACCCTAATCCAGCTCTAGGTCCAGTTCTTGCAAATCAAGTGGATTGGGTTAATCCTAGAAGAAGATGGATTGGTCACCTGCATAAGTGAAGAAGTTCCTGTTTCAGAGGGAGATGAGGCTAAGGCCTTACATAAGAAGATTACAAGCGACCTTGACAGGTATGACTCATCGAGGTATCTTTTGAGATTTTTTCATGGTATGTTTGTCTTCATGATTATTATGGTTAGTACAATCTTGATTTGAGATTTGTTGTATCACCTTAACAAAATTATGAATGCATGATAGAAGATATTCATTGATTAGGGTGTTGACACTTATGATTGTACTAATGCATTATGGTGTTGTATGAGGTTTATGTTGTTTGATAACATAAAAGGTACACCAAGAAAAACAAATCATGTTCTACTTCAAGAACATATGATCATGGTGACATGAAGACAAAGATTCATCCATTGTCATGGATCACATAGAAGATCTACTTTTGAGGTATGTATAACTTGGTCCTACAATGGTTAACCTATGAGACATGCAGGTTACTAGCACAAGTCACTGAAGAGAACCAGAAGACATTATGCGAGTATGTTAGACATAACTAGCTAGCATGCTAATCCAGGTATGTTTTTGCTATATCAAGCTAGAATCCTACCTTGTGTTAGGATCTTATACTTTTGTGTTGTTGATAATAATTATTCATAAAGTCATAGGTTTGAATAGTCATGGTTGTATGCATATTAGGTTTCGTACCATAATTGATGATATGACTAACTAGAAGAATCATGAAGGTATAGGTTTGAGTAATCATGGGTTTATGCATTGATGATTTAACTAATCAAAAGAATCCTATGATCAAATAAGAATATGCATGAGTAAAAGAAGACTTCCTTGAAACCTTGAATACTAATGTTTATTATCTGTGAATGATCATGACTATACATGTTTAAGATTATTGTGTTTTGATAGTATTAAGATTATACTAATAAATGTGTGATTATGTATGAGACCTCAAGGATAACACAATGATGATACTAATAAGCATGCATAGTGATTAAGGATGGATGTAAGTTCAAGGATAGGTAATCCAGGAAGCAAAGATCAAGAGGGAGCACACTCCAGTTGTTCCTGCAAGAAAGCAAAGGAACACACTTCAGTAGTTTCTGCAAGGATGCAGATATTTAGAGGGAGTTGACCACTTCTCACAATCCACATCAGAATGGAGTTGCAAAGATTTGGAGGGAGTCCACCCAGCAACCAAACAAAGATAAGTATTTGACTTGTCATTTCTTACATAATGTTATTCAATTATGTATATGCTTATGTTCCTAGAATTAAGTTGTGTATTATGCATATTAGAATAGTTGCATTGATGAACAATATACTACTAATATACATGGGTAAGTGGCCTATGGCACTGTACAACATTCCATTGCTACTTATCTAGAATGAAACCTCTTTGCTGACATGTTAGGATTTGTGCACACTCTTAACAATGTTCTGGTAGAGATTGGAAGGAATCTAGAAAGTTACAGAATATGGATAAATGTTGTATTGAAGCATTGGCTAAGATAATTGCATGATTGTATGACATATTTCTTTATCTGTAAGAATTTGTTCTGAAAAACTATGAGATGTTTTCTAATCATGCAATTTAACTTGTTGTGTAGGAAAGATCGTATACCATCACCTACAAAAGAAGGACTACAACATTTTTTCAGCAACAAAGTTATCTATTGAAAATATTGAAGATATTGAAGTTCCCAGGATCTGGGAAGAATGCCATGATCGAGGAGTACCAGTCGATCATAAAGATGTTTGGGATGCAGTCCCAAGACCTGAAGGGGAGTCTATAGTGACTTCCAAGAAGATCTACAAGATCAAGCATGCTGCAGGTGGTAGCATAGAGACTTTTGCTCCTGTATCCAGATACACTTCCATTAGATCTGTACTTGCTCTGGCTATAGTGATGAAATGGAAGATACACCAGATGGATTTCAAGACAGCATTCTTGAATGGTGTAGTTGAAGAAGAAGTGTATGTGGAGCAGCCACTTGGTTCTGAGACACATGACAAGGATTCATATACGTGCATAACTTGGTATGGTAGGATAGACAACTTTCTATCCGGTTTGGGCTTTACCAAGAGTAAAGAGGATTCCAACCTTTACTACAAGATTGAGGAAGGCAATCCAGTGATACTACTTTTGTATATGGATGACCTGTTTATTACAGGTGAAGATAGATTGATTGTCGACACGCAGCAAAAGCTTGCTGCCAAGTTCGAGATGAAGAACATGGGGATGATGCACTATTTGTTTTTGGCATGGAGGTGTGGCAGAGTGTAGATGGAATCTTCCTTGGACAAGGGAAGTATGCAATAGAAATCCTGAAGAGTTTCGGGATGATGGACTGCAAGGATATGGCCACACCTATGGCATCGAACCTGAAGCTTTTGTGTGATGCTTCATCTGATCCGATTGATGTCATGATGTATCATCAGATGATTGGGTCCTCTATGTACCTGACAAACACGAGACCAGATATTTGCTTTGCGGTGAACACATTGAGCCAGTTCCTGACGGATTCGAGAGATGTTCACCTGGTTTCTATAAAGCGTATTCTCAGGTACCTGAAGGGTACGGTTGATTATGGGCTCAAGTATGATGCGAATCAAAAGTTTAACCTGCAGGGTTATGTTGATTCAGATTGGGTTGGCTGTGCTGTAGATAGGAAGAGCACATCTAGATGCTGCTTCAATATGGGATCAGGTGTGATCTCTTGGTTTAGCAGGAAGCAGTCCTTTGTAGCACTGAGTACAGCTGAAGCATAGTATGTTGCGATGGATGAGCAGGTTGTAGATGTATTGACCAAGCCGTTGGCTAGAGTGCAGTTTGAGTACTTCGGAGAGAGGCTTGGTGCACTTCAGATCGAGGTTCCTTCCAAAGGGAAGTGATGAGTCCAGAAGATGCAGATGCACATGAGCTTTTCTGACATGGTTGATGTGTTCTCCCTAGGTTGTGATGTAATTGCTGAGCCATTTTTCACATGGTGGTAGATGTGTTCTCCCATGGTGAAAAATCAAGGGCTAGAGCCTTCCCCGAATGGTGGTAGATGTGTTCTCCCATGTCGGTGGTGTAAGTGCTGGATGATGTGCATCTGAGTTGTGCTTCATGGGCGATGAGATGATCTGAAGAGGATGATGCTATGATGATCAGGAGGATCATGGATGATGAGCATCAGGATGATGCTCCAGTTACTACTCTGTATATGTATATGCATCATGTTGGATGCTTGTTATGATCAGTTGGATCATTTATGTATATATGCATCATGTTGGATGCTAGATATGATCAATTGGATCATTTGTATGTATTTTGTATATGCATCATGTTGGATGCTTGGACCATGTATCTGTATATGTATCAAGTGGATCATGTATTTGTATTTGTATCAGGTGGATCATGTATGATGATATGTATTAGGTAGATACTTGGTATGCATTAGGTAGATGCATTATATGATCAAGATGATCATGGATGACGAGCTTCAGGATGTTGCTCCAGATGACATGCAGTAGGATGTTGTAGTGATGATGATCAGGATGATCATGTGTACATCAGGATGATGTATGGTGAGTATCAGGTTGATACTTTGTGGTCGTGGAATAGGTTGTACAGATGAGCATGTCTGGGAGATCCTATACGTCGGAGTTGTGTACCTGTAACAGCCTAGGATGCTCTTTCGAGACATTGCTCTAGGAGGACATGTAATTTGTGCCCTAGGATATCTTCAGGTCGGAGTTTTGTACCCGTAACATCCTGAGATGCTCTTGCAAGGTTTTGTCCTATGGCATGTAATTTGCTCCTGGGAGATCTAGACAGGATGAAAAAGGCCTCAGATGCTTCAACCAGGTTTTTCCATGACCACATGTAATTTGCTCCTGGGAGATCTAGACAGGATGAAAAAGGCCTCAGATGCTTCAGCCAGGTTTTGTGGTGTACCACATGTAATGTGCTCCTGGGAGATCCGACAGGTAGAGCTGTGTGCTTGTAACAGCCTAGGATGCTTCAGCCATGTTTTGTGGTGAGATCACATGTAATGTGCTCCTGGGAGATCTGACAGGCAGAGCTGTGTGCTTGTAATAGTCTGGGATGCTTCAGCGAGGTTTTGTGATGGGTCACATGTAATGTGCTCATGGGAGCTCTGACAGGTAGAGCTGTGTGCTCATAATAGCCTGGGATGCTGCAACTAGGTTTTGTGACACACGTAATAAGTCCTGAGGATTCCACGGTATGGTCAGTGATGATGAAGACCTGCAAGTGGTGGGCCTACATCCAGTATGAAAAAGAATTGGCTATGTAGAACTTCCTATTATGAGTAGATTCAGAGATTGATTGAGATAGTAGCAGCAGTGACGATGATGATGACTCGATGACGATTATCCAGCGACAATGATCCAGAGAAGAAGACTTGTGCTAGAAGACCTATGTCGAGAAATAACTTCCTAGTTAAGAGGGAGTGTTGATGTATATGTAACTTCGAAATGTATTTCACATATATGTATATTGTATTCCTATAGAGATGTTATCATTCCTCTATACGGAAGTGTCGTCATTTATATTGTAAGTGTCGTAACTTATACTTGATGGGTTATTAGACCACCTTGTTGGGGTCGGCCCTGTATAAGTCATATGGGTCAAAGGGTTATTAGACCACCCTAGTGGGGGTCGGCCTAGTCAACATTATGTTAAGTGGTTAAGTTGAGGCCGACTTAGTTGAGTAAAGGTCAAGTCAAGTTAGTGTATAAATAGAGAGTGTGTCTCTCTCATTTTACACATTCTATTCTCTCACTCACACTTGGGAGAGTGGCGCACTTGTGGAAGAGGAGGCTCTGCTGCTAGGAGAAGACTATCTCTTGTATTCTGGTTGTATCATTGCTCTATCTATCTCTGAGGAAGTTATTGGGTTTTTTCACCTTTATGGTTTTCCCCAAGTAAAATCTGTATCTCTTGTGTGCTTGCATTATTGTGTCCATGATTGATATGCTGTAGATTTGTTGTACATGTTGTTCTCTCAGTTAAGATCCTAGATCAGATTGAAGTAAATTCCAAAAATTTAACAGGATAATTCTGTAGCTATCTGTCTACCAATGGGGAGTGATACACGGTCCCAGCTATCAACCCAATCCATGGATTCACATTCTTCCCATTCACCATTACTGCATGGAGAACAAAAACATGAGAGTTTCCTTGTCCACATTTCAAGTATAGCATTGTCTAACGTTCTAAATGAATGAAATGCATGAGTTCCTTGGATGGTCTTGCACTTGTATAACTGTGATCGATGTACATCCACCACCTCCCAAAAATATCTATATACATGTGCTTTCCTAGTTGAGTGATCTTCATGCCTTCTTTATCCCTCCCCCATGACTGAAGCACACCATTCAACGATGGTTTTTGCATCTCGGATGAGTGATACATTTGTGAACTTCATTTCTTGCCTTCTTAATCCAGTCTTTATGCACACACTTGCTCCATCATGTTCACATTTTCCATGTCTAGTCTCAAAATAGTTCCAAATATGTGGCACCTTGTGCCTTTTTTGGAGTATACACAACCATTGGAAGACACGTGCATTTTTTAATTGCCCTACACAATCGTCAGACCAAATCCAATGTTGTTCCATCCATATACTGTTATGCTTAAAGTGATTGTAGAACATTTGAAATATGTGTTGTAAAAAATCCAAGTCGTGACACCTGTCATCACTTATGTAGAAGTGATACTCCTTCAATATAACCTTGTTGTCTTCAGTGCTATCTACCCTATGTATATAGGTGATATGGACCATTACGATGACCTGGTCTGAATGATAGTATTGACTCTGAATCTCATTTTGCAGTTGAAGAGTGTAGTTTTCCGCAAAATTGACCACTGACAAGATAGTCCCAGTAGGAAATGTATCCTTGAACGTTGTAAACTACTCATCTTTCCAACAAGCCACATGTACATGCTTTACATACTATTGTGTCTTTTCAAAGAATTCCTCGATGAAGTTCCAAACCCGTAGCTCGTAGATCAACAATAAAGACATCTATCAATAGATTTTTACATATGAAATTGCAATCTAAAGAAAAAATAATATTCAATAGCTCATTACCAACCTGAGAAGTGACCAATTGTATTTTTTTTCTTTCGTTCCCTCCATCAATATAATACGTGACATATTTGAATGACTACAAGTTCACCTCCCACCTCCCAAGTTCATGCTCATCGGTCACATGTATTCATTTTTCTAATAATGCCAATACACCACACCCTGGGCATGTCCCATATATGCAAGTTTTTTGATAAAATGTGCAATCATTTGGTCTGCTACACAAAATGCTATGAATAAAGTCTCTAGATGGCATCAGTGGTAATGTAGTTGAGCATTCTTGCACAAGAGTGTTATGCAATACACGAAAAATATATGTATGTGTCATAATAGTAACCATACTCAATGTGGTATCGACAACAACATGTGTTATTGTGTTTATTTTAACATACCATGGTTTGCATTTTTCAAAGGATCTTTGGCCCAAGTCAAGTTCATTATGTTCATTCCTAAATCTCTCATATAATTTTGTTTGTTTCATATCAAGAAAATGTTTAATGTGTGGTTCACGATCCTTTGAACCCCTTCTCAATTTTAATACATATTTTTGGTTGGAAGAAGGTCTAGTGCTTTCATGCCAAAAAGATTGCACTAATCCCTTTACCGCATCAATGAGATTCTTATAAGAGCGTGGCAACCTACCAATGAAGGCCCAAACATCTGTTTGACCAGTTTCAAGTTGTTCTCTTCTAACACAATACCTACGAAGTGTCTTCACATTCAAATTAATAATTTTGGATGTAGGTTTAAGAAAATGAAGTGCGCTAGTCTTTTTGTTCACGGTTGATTGTGACAACACATGACGAGCTGCATTGCGATCCTTTGAGTGATATTTCTTTCCAATTGTACTAAATGCATCTATGAAACTTTTAACAATATGAGAACTTGGTTCTAACTTTTTGGTCATCTTTATCCTTAACATTCTTCTAACAACATCCATAGACCTAGATTTTAACAATGATAAAAATAATTTGCACTTGGCCCATCACATTTAGAATAAAAAAAGTTTTCATGTATTTGTCGAGTTTGATAAGCAATAGAACGTTTAGACAACGTACCTTCAAGTGAACTAATGAGAGTTTCATCAACCTATATACGTTTTGGAGTTCTTCAGTGTGTAGTTTCTAATGGAGGTAAGGGTGTTGGAACTGGAGCATGTACAACATCACCAGGATGCTCCGGCATTTCAATAGGATCCTCTTGTCTTTCATTCTCTTGTTGGTAGTTGGAAGTGGGAAATTGGACTATATACCTCAAGCTTTGGTGATCAGACTTGATCTCAAAGCTTCGTACAACAAGGTAATGTCTCCAAAGCTTTAAATCTAACATCACGACAGCCAATTCTAGGTCATGGGTGGGGCAATTCTCTTCATGTGTTTTTAACTTTCTCAACTCATAAGCTATTACCCCACCTTCCTGCATCAACAATGCACCCAAACCCTGCCTTGAGGCGTCTATGCAAATTGTGAAATCCTTCACCATATCTAGCACTCATAGGATCAGTGTACTCATCAATAGTCTTTTAAGATCAGTGAATGCAACATCACATTCATCTGTCCATTCATACCTAATGCCTTTATGCTATGGGGTAGTTATGGGTTTTGCAATTTTTGAGAAACCCTCAACAAACCTTCTATAGTACCCATCTAACCCCATGAAGCTTCTCACTTAATGCGCATTCCTAGGCACGTGCCAATCCATTATGGCCTTCACCTTTTCTGGGTCTACTGAAATTCCTTTAGTGGAAATTATATGCCCTAGATAATGGATCTCGTTCGGATGAAAAGATAATTTGGACAACTTACCATGCAACTTGTGCTCTCTTAAGCATGAAAACACCATTCACAAGTGTTCCTCGTGCTCCCTTTCATCCTTTGAATAGATAAGGATATCATCCAAGTAGACTTGCACAAACCGATCTATGTACTTCTGAAACACACTATTCATGAGGCTCATGAATACAACTGGGGAATTGATCAAACCAAAGGGTACCACTACAAACTCATAGTTCCCAAACCGGGTTTGAAAAGCAGTCTTTGGAATATTACCTTCCTTAATTCGTAGTTGGTGGTAACCTGATCGCAACTCGATCTTTGAGAAGATTGTTGCCCCTTTCATTTGATCGAATAGGTCATCAATTCGAGGTATCGAGTACCTATTATTCACTGTGGCTCTGTTCAAATCTCTGTAATCTATGCAAAGATGCAAGGAACCATCCTTCTTCTTCACAAAAATTATTGGTGCACCCCACGATGAAATACTTGGTCTGGTGAACCCTAGGTCTAGCATTTCCTTCAACTGCATTTGAAACTCGCAAAATTCCGGGGTCGTCATCCTATATGGTGTCTTTGATGTTGGCTCCTAACCGGGTTTAACCTCAATGGTAAATCAAGTTCTCTCTCAAGAGGAAACCCAGGCAATTCCTTTGGGAAGACATCCCCGAATTCGGCTAACACTAGGTATTGATCAATGGAGGGTCCCTTCTCATTATTTACCGCTTCAACAATATACAACTGACACCCTTTCCTCATACATGGTTTTATGCACATCGTGGATATGAAACGTAAGGACACCTTCCTTTTGATACCCTGGATCTCAATGGTCTCTCCTTTGTCATAAAAACAAATAACTTTCTTCCCATAACAGTCCAAGAAAGATCGATGTTCCTCAAGCCAATTCATACCTATGATAAGGTCATAAGTTCTGATTGTGGTGATGTACACTTTGAATTGTGTAACACACACCCCGAGATCAACTATGCACTTGTCGACACTAGGTCCTACCACTTGTTTTACCTCTGAAGACATTTCGACTAAGTTGAAATCGTCATACTCGTAGGATACCAACCCACACTTATCTAATGCATATGGAGAAATAAAACTATCTATAGCACCAGGATCAAACAATATTCTAAGTTTAACATTATTGACCTTACCTAATGATTCCACCACAATGGATTGGTGCTCAGCCTAATGGTTATTCACTACTACCGAGATCCGATGCTTACTACCCCCACTCCCCATTGGATCCTTTCCTTCTCAATGCACTGTACCAGATCATAACTCAGGAAATTCATGCTTAAAATGTGGACCTCCACATCCCCAACAAGCAAACTATAACGGGGTAGGCGAGTTGATCTGCTCAGACCTCTGAGAGGGGTTTCTCCCCCTGGGTCCCCTTCCCCTATCGAATGATCCTCGATAATTCCTTACACTCTGGTGAGTCCCTGTTGCTGATTACGATACTTCCCTAGCTACCACTGACCTGTCTACTACCGCAACTCTCAATGTATACCTATTTCCATATGGAGGTGGCCTCGCATACCCTCCTCGAGGGTAGATTTGAGGGGCTTCCCTACTAACCCTAACTACTGAGAATTGAATGACTTGATGGGATTTACACCTAGCATCTCCTCTGTATATCGAGCATAATCAACTGCCTCAACAACCGAAGTCGGTTTCCACATCCTTGTTTGGGCCTTGATTTTGATATTAATCCCGTACACAAAGCACTCAACCTCGCGTTCGTCATTTTCCAAGTAGGGACCATACTTAACTAATTCCATGAATCTTTCCTCATAACCCTCCACGGATAGATGCCTTTTTACCAAGGCATGAAGGGCTCCTACATGTTCTTCCTGGTAGGAAGCGGGAAAGTACTTCCATCTAAAATTCTCCACAAATAGATCCCATGGAAAAATGTTTGGGGTAAGATGAAACTTCCTTTCTTGGTGCCCCCACCAATTCAAAGCGGTCCCCTTCAGTTGAAATATGGCTATCTTGGATTTGGATGTGGAGGTGTATTCCTGTAATGTTAAACACCTGGTCATATCTTCCAACCATGACTCTAATCGTATCCCTACATGACCCCTTGAAAACTCTGGAAGCCATAGTTTTTTAAGCTCCCTTGTGATATCTTGATGAGGAGGTCTTAGCACCATGTTTACTACTACTTTGGGATTTCCTTCCCTTAGTGGCGGGGCATCCACTTCTACCTCGGATGTAACACTTCCCATTTGAAGTTCCCTGAGTGTGTCATTTATTGCCTCCAGAGAGCGCAATATGAGGACAGTCTCTGTCAATGGTGCCGACACATTTTGTTTAGGTAATGTCATTGCTCGACCTCGCCCCCAACCTGCTCCCGTCCTTGCCATGTTTATCTTGTATCATGTAATAATACGACAATTTAGCATACATTTACATCTTAACTAGGTTACTATTAAACTCATACTCAAACCTACTAGAGTGTGAAATTTTATTTATTTCTTCACCCGTAAACAGGTTTTACTTGATACTGAGTTGAATGCCTGATAGGGTGAGGGTACATGGTCACTACTACATCCCTAGCAGACATCACCATTGTGAGACGCAGGTATAAGAAACTATGCCTTAGTTATGTGTGGCATCACATTGTCCTCCTGCCTTCGGTAGTCACCGACGAGTGCACCCTCCACTAGGGTCACCCTCGACGCGATCCCCGGCATGCAACGTTCTATCTCACTTGCTTGACCTAGTTTTAGTTTACCTTGGGTCTCCTTCAAACCCGATAACCATGTTCGAATTTAAGTTATAATTTAAACCTATAGTTTTATACATTAATCGATTAGTCATAAAAATCATAACGCATTATTAAGCCTCACTTGTGTATATTAATCAACCTAACAAGTAATTTTATTTATTTATTTACTTAAACAATTTAATAATTAAATCACATTAAATAATGTAAAATAATTATTACATTAGAATTGATCATTATTTAACATTAATTGACATTAATACTAACATTATTAATTATCACATTAACATTATAATCATTAAAATAACATTATAATCAATGTACATTAAAATAATTAATATACATTAATAATTAATATGTAATAATTGATACACATTATAATACATAACCTTAAAATGATAATTAACATTAGAATTTGTAAGTTCGAAGTATTATAATTAACATTTAACATTTATTAACCCTAATCCGAGCCCACCCGGTCACTCGCATGCTCAAAGTATCGCATGGTGACCACGTGCCCGGTCTCTCCCATGCAGATAAAACAGGGTTTGGCCCCCTGCAGGTCATTTCCTCCATCGTTTTTTGCTGAGTGAGCTTTGCACCACAAGCTCGGACCCCACTACCAATTCAGCTCCAATAATGGATTCTCCAGACCGCCACGAGCTCAACTCCATCGCAGCACAGCTCGCAACTCAGCCCAAAGGTATGTTTGTTTTTTTTTTTTTCTTTTTGGTTGTAATAATTTTTTTTTTCGCTTGGAGTGGAGTAGTCGCAGCTGAGCTGGGATCCCTCCACCTCCTTCTCTTCTGCGCACAGGTCGGGGATTTCCCAGGCCTGGATGCTGGCTGTGGCCACGCTTGGCTGCAGGCTTGGCCGTTGGCCCATGCCCGCGCCGGGTTGCTGGCCCATGGCCGCACCGGGCTGCTGACCCATGGCCATGCCTGGATGCTGTCCCATGGCCACGCCTGGATGCTGTCCCATGGCCGCTAGCTCATGACCGTGAGCCTATGGCCGCAACCACTGTAAAAATTTATTTTTTTATAAATTTTATTTTTTTTGTTTTTAATAAAAAAAAAAATTGTTTACAGGGAGAGCGGCCTACATCTATCTCCCTTCCCCCACCTTGAGCGGCGGTCGTGATGTGCTCAATTTATTTTGTTTTTACATAGGTTTAACTATAGGAGGGCCATGGTTCCAAGCATGCTTATGGGCGCATCTCTCCCTCTGCACAAAAGTACGCCTGTGGGCGTTCTCCCTTCGCACAGGTCTCTGGATTTCCTTCTGCACAGAGGTGGTGGGCTCTCCCTCCTGCGCACAGATTCTGCGGCTCTCCTGGCTCGCCCAATTCGTGGGATCTTTCCGCTCGCCCGGACCGCACCCCTTATTCATAAACGAGCCATGGCCTCCTCCTTCTGCAACTCTCCCTCTGCGCATAACCCTCCTATTTTCGATGTGATGACCGGTCAATCATCCCCAACAATGAATTCGGGTTCATGCACAGAGGCCGCTTGGAAATATTATGTGAAGGATGCCTCGTACAAGGCCATCAAGAAGTAGGATATCGACCTGCGTCCATGGTTTCTTCTAGGAAGGTCAACGTATTACTCTCCCATGTTTAATTACATATATTATATTTAATTACATGTATATTTTTTTTATTTAATTGCATATATATTTTTTTACCTTCATGGTGTTGGATGCCGCTTGCTTTGAAACTTCATTCGGTGATTGAGGTGACACTTGTTAGCAAAATTTGGAGATAAATTTGGTGTTATCCTACGTGTCTCTAAACTTGGAAGTTGGATCCAATCGCCGAAATAAAGTTTATTATTATCTATGTGCTCGAATTTTGATTATATGTGTTCCATCAAATTTAAAATTTCGATTTACTTATATATATATATATATTATCAAAATAAAATTTTTATTTACTTATTATTTTGATTTACATATTATTTTTGTGCATATATGCATATATATATAATAAACTATATTTGTAAATCAATAATATATATATATATATATATATATATAATGATGGCCTTTGAACTCTTACAAAAAAAAAATCCTTTCATGTGCATCTATAATATATGACTGTTTTCTAGTGGATTTTGTAGTTAAGCCGTAGGTTTTTTCAGGTCCAAGTATCTTTCCCTTTGTTCAAGGAAATTTCTTCACTCGACTTGTCGGGAAGTTCCAAAATAAATTATGTCTCATGTAAATTCCTCTATTTTTCAGATTTTTTTTTGTTATGTTCTAATTTCTATATGTTCTGTTTTAGTTGTAGTAAGCCCTCTGGTTCCAAATTTGGAACCATGGCTTTGATTCCATGTATAAGAACCCTTCCTAGGTTCCTCGGTTTATTAATAAAAACTAATTATTTTCTCTGATTTAATTATGTGTCAAATTTATGTTTCATTTGGCTTTTGTTTAAGTTCTAATGCTTGTAAAAAGAATTTACAGCCCTGTAAATAAATGCACTATTTTTTCTATTTTACCATTTACAAGTTTACACATGCAGCGACATATATATACATTTTCCAATAATTCCATTTAGTTATAACTTAAAATAAGTAAAAATTAACGCAACTAGAAGGGGATTTAATATACTCCATTTAGAATACACATGGTGGATGCCGGAGCGATTATCAATAGACATCATTGATAGAGTTAGCTTGGCGTGATCTCTGATATTCCATAAATTGCCGGTGCTTACAGGTTTGCAGAGCATCTATGGTTAACATTACTCCCCTCTATCGAACATAGACTGGCATAGAATTTCAACCATTTTCCATTAATGGAGATTGGTAAACTTCACTTTAAGTGTCACGGCCTCTATCCTTATGTTTTAATTCAACTCATTACCCTAGGACTCATGCATTACTTCCTCTCTCTTTCAGTCGTTCTATGACCATTTGTTCTACAAATTAGGGTTGTACAGCCCTGTAAATAAATGCACTATTTTTTCTATTTTACCATTTACAAGTTTACACGTGCAGCAACATATATATACATTTTCCAATAATTCCATTTAGTTATAACTTAAAATAAGTAAAAATTAATGCCCCTGGAAGGGGATTTTTATACCTGTATGAAAAATACCTTAAAGATAGCTAGTTATCCCTTTCAACTCCTCCTTGCCCTTCATGTTTGTCCCTGCAACCAAAATTATTTCCCACCAGGAAACTCAACCAGCCCATCCCAATTTGGTATGCGTCCCTTCTAACTAGAGAGGTCTCGCCGACCACCGAGCTCCAAAAGTTTCCTCTTGGATCCCTGAGCCTAAACCAAGTGCAAGTCCAACCAGGCTTTCCGTAAATTTTTCCTCCAACACTTCTCCTCTGTTCTCCAATTTTCCTCCTTTTCCTCCAAAACCCCCCCAAAAAATATCCTTACCCCAATTCTATTCTCCCCCTTATTCCTCCTTCCACCAACTCTTTCCCACCATAACTACCCTTATCCCTATCATTAATATTCTCCATTCCCAATTCCTTTTGGAGCCCCAACACTTGAATCAAATCATTTAATTGTATTATTTTATTGTATAAATACTGCTTGGGTTGGTTCACCTACCAACCATAAGTGTTTCACATTTACACATCTTATCCACATTAATTACTAGTTGACTTTACAATTCAATGTTTCACAATTAAATTTATAATTTTTATTAAATAACTCCAAAACGTATTT
Source organism: Larix kaempferi (assembly GCA_027924585.1). NCBI lineage: Eukaryota > Viridiplantae > Streptophyta > Pinopsida > Pinales > Pinaceae > Larix > Larix kaempferi. The sequence goes on along the minus strand of BSBM01000050.1, from coordinate 14,910,692 downwards.
TAACACCATGTTTTATAAATTGCATATGGTAACTATTTATGAATTTACCTTATGTTCTAAATGACTTTCGACATAATCGTAATTAATTAAATAATTATAAATTAAATATGATCCATATATATTTATATTAATTAATTAACATTGTTTAAGACGTAATTAATATGAACCGATCAAGTTAATATTACTCTAATTGACATTACAATTACCATTTAATATTTTAAACCAAGGGCTTGACTATTTAAGATCATTAATACTCATTTAAGCATTTAATATTCAAGTACATTAATTAACACCTAAGTTAACCACAACCTTATTAATATTGTTAATCATCATTAACATTTATCGACCAAATTATTAACCAACATGTTGACCCTTAATCTTACATCATTAGCATTAATTTGCCTTTATTGACCATAATCAATAATTAACCCTAGTCATAATTAACTAACCGTTCATTTACACTTGACGTAATAGTTTTATTTCTCATCTAAGTAGGTAACAATAATTATAACACGATCGTTCTTAACCACAATGCATCCAAGCCAAGTTTGATAATAAAATAATAATTCACACAACATAGGTAGATGAGGTATGTAAGCGTAGATAATGCTTACATAGATCATGTAGGTACACTAATAGTCTTAACCACACAGCATTCATAATCACATAAGTTATTGTTTGTTGACGTCTACTTAACATAATTTGAAGAGTTGGATAATTCACTTAATTAAATACAATTAACTGACGAACAATTATACAAGTTACTGAGTTACGACACATGACTCGAAAAGGTTTTCAACATACACAGTTATTCATATTTCCTTGCTAACTTCATGATATACCTATCTACCTACATCGTCTATCCAATTCACAACTAACTTCCACATCATATCCTTCCTCTGCTGGACTACCCTAAAGTGTCATGCCATGACCGGCTCCAGTTACAACCCGTCAGCGGAAGTGTCGACTACATCGACCAAGATTTCCCAGCATGAAACCACCATCATCATCACACACCTTGGGGAGCGCACCATAGCACATCCCTCCCATGACTCTGGGTTTCGGGGATAAACGGTGGGTAAAGCCTCCACCCCACTAATGGAACAAGGGACTATGTCCACACCAACATAGTGACTGCATTGCAACTTGTACTCAGTTTGTCATTGTATAACCAATACGGGTAGCTAAGTTTCTTGAAACCATACCCACCCATACTTAATGATAATAAATACAATAATCATGATAAATAAATAATGCATCACTTGCATACCATTTATCTTTCAAAGTCCATGTCCCCGAGGTACTCCTACCTCGTAGGATCCAGCTATCACTTAGCCATTTTAACCTATAGGTTAGTCTCCAACATATGATCGAGAATATTGTGCAAATCATTGACATGTATATATGCATTTCATTATTAAGAAACAATAAGCGAATCATTTCTATGTACCATGCACATGGTATCACATTTATCCATTCAGCATATAACTTTTAACATGGTATCCACGTAACCATCATTCAATAATTTGCATGCAAGAGACATAATTAACACATGAATATATATCAAAACATGAATAAATATCATAATATTAACATCATGCACACACATATATATATTGGAAAAATAATAGAACCATATGTCCATAGTGTCATCAAATTGATGAAGTCTCACAATAATAAGCAAATACAACATATAATGATAGTTCAGGTAGTAAGGTCAAAACGAGGTGTTACAAAGATTATATGTAATGCATGCTATAGCGATTAGAATGTGTATATTGGATTTGAAGAAAATAGTTTTTGAAGTTCTTATTTCATATGAGAATTACCTCGATGTAAAAGAAATATTACAAGAACAAAATGTATAGAATAAACATGAACACTATAAAATGGAAGATGATGGATTTTTGTATGTATAAGAATATGGTTTATATTCTAGATTCTTATGAATTAAAGAAAAATATAATGAATGAGATTCATAATGCTCCATATTTTGGACATCTTGTATACCAAAAGACAATTGCATCAGTATGGAATAAGTATTTTTGTCTAGAAATGAAGAAGGACATTGTTGAATATATAGCTAGATGTTATATGGAATAACTTAGCATAGGAATCCAATATGATTACTACAACCATTATCTATACCAAAGTGGAAATGGGAAGCAGTGACCATAGATTTTAACACCAAGTTTCCCAAGACAATAAATCAACATGACTCCATTGTGGTAGTGCTGGGCCTAGATTTTTGGAGGTACCAATTTTGTGAAGATAGTTTTGATGTGGACAAAGGCAAGGCGAAAGTGGTTCATTAAAGCAGTCAACTCCGACGAAGCAGCCAAGAGATCAAGAAAAACTGTTATTTTAATCAACTCAAATGGGTGGAGTTGAGTCAGTTAGTTAGAATTGGTCCACATTGTATTAATGATTCGGTTAGTGAATTATGGGTTAGTGGGAGTTGGGTAAGCTAAGTGGGCCCTATAAATATGTAATAGGAGGGAAGTTTTGGGGGAGCTATTATTGCTATTGTCACTAAATGAGAGAGTATGCATGTTTTGACTCTGTAATGAAGCATGATTCTGTGTATGTCGAAGCTATTTTGAAGAAGCCATGTCATCGATCTGCAAGCTTGTGCACATATCCTTTGTAAGTCAAGAAGAAATCTATAAGTCATGAACTGAAGTGTGTATTTGGCTATGACTCATAATAAAATATAAGCACTTTTGTGGTTTTTCCCAGGATGGGTTTCCACGTTAAAACATGGTGTTATTATGTGATGTGATATGTGTTTCTTTCCTCTGTTGATTATTAAGGTGAATGCATGTTATGATAAGTGTGAATGATATGAATTTGAAATACAATATAAACTATATGAATATGGCAATGTCATGGGTTCTATCTAAGTGAATGATGTGTCGAAGCTACGAGTTTTTCGATGTTATAGAATAATTCATGTATTTGGTTGTCTAATGAATGGGTTATCTGTCAAACTATTCCCCTTGTGTGCTGCAGAAATATGGTTCATGTAGTTTCCATAAGTACTTCAGGTGAGACTTCATCTACTTTGCATGTGTTTCCGAAAGGGGTTAAAATCCCTTTTGGGCCAGTATCTATGGTAGTGTTTGTTGGTGATATGTGGAATGTTTGAACCCTGGTCGAAGTATAACTGCGCCAACCAATGGTAACATTGTCAGGACCGGGATTTGTGTGAAGGGGAATGTTGTGGCATCCGACTAAACCAAAGATCCAAGATTAGGTAGATCAGCAATTGAAAGAATTTGTGAGGGAACAGAACAAGCATCCCCTGTTGGACGACGAAGGTTGGTTAGATAAGTATATTTGTAATGATGCCCACAAATTTTTCTTTGGGGAGTTCCCTATCATATTGCATGAATGGTTAGAAAGATTGACTGATAAGAAGACTAATTTCCAAGGAGTTTATCCTTGAAGTTGGACACCTGCGTTGATATAGTGATTGAAAGGTGTGAATAACAAGATTTTGCGCATAGTGGATTATTGGCTGGACAATGTACTGGAGGGGTACATTACCGAATTCGTCATTGACACTATAAAGTCATAGAGTACAACAAAACGTGATTTCTTTGATGGTTTGCGCAGTAAGTACCTCAAATTGTTGAATTTATTGATCAAGAAGCTACTTTGTGAAAAAAGGGTGATGCGAATGGACTCTGATGAGTGGAGTGATTGTGAGCGGTAGGAATGGGTATTGCATAGAGGAAGGTCTAGACGAATAAATGGGATGAGCTGAAACGATAAGGGCAGATGAAACTTAACCAGATGAAGAGTGTGGGTTTCTGCAAAGTGGGAAATGGTTTCGTTCGAACAAGAGGAGGCGAACTGAAAAGAGAGACTACGAACTAGTACCACAGCTCAAGAAGGATTGTAGTGATGAGCTCATTTTCGAGGAAGAAGAGGGACCTGCATAGACGTTCCAAACTTGAGGTTGCGACATACCCACGACCCCGCATACATCCCTGGAAAATGAGGTAAGACCTAATAATTCTTCACATTTATTTCAGACAAGTCAAAGTAGTGGAAATAATTCTAATAGTACTCCATCGAGTGGGAACGCTCCAATTAGTGGCCCATTAGTAGCAAATCATTCAAAGTCCCATAAGTATAGAATGGATGGGGATGACATGTAGTTACCTATTTTTAATGGGAATGGATTAGAATATCTAGAACAACGCTATTTTTTATGCAATGTAGTATGGACTGTAAAACAAGTACAAGACGACAACGTCAAGTTGACACAGTTAATCACGACCTTTAGGGGTCACACCTTAGACTGTTTTATGAAATTTTATGAAGCCAAAGGTAATCAAACTATAAATACCTTAGAAGAAGTTAAGGAGGGATTGAAAACTAAATTCAAGAATGCAAAATCTAAATATCAATGTATCACTAAATTGAAGGAGATCAAGCAAGCATTGAATGAGTCTGTTTGGGACTTCGACTAGCGATTTAAAACCTTAATGGCTCAGGCAATTTTTCTGATCAATGATTTACAACATAAGGAGTGGTTTATAGCTGCTTTATTGCCTTACATTAGAATATTCTGACTTAGACAGAAGACTTGGAATTGGCTATGAAGTTAGAAGCATCACCTGTCGGGGAGACTGGAACCAGTATGGCTCAAATCCAGTCACAGTTGGTGAATTTGTTTGTCCAAATTCAAGACATTAATAAAGGTAAAGAAAAGAGATAATATTTTTGGTGCACTAGATGTAAGGATGAGGGACATTCTAAAGATCAATGTATGTCATTTCATGATTATCTTAATGTTGGTAACCCAAATCCATTGAATCCCGATGTATTGTGCTGAATTTGTCAAACTAAAGGGAATTGACTGGAAGTATGATATTTGTTATAGAATATGGTGAGTACTCCTCATAAATTATGGTGTAAGTTATATCGCTCTGTCGGACATGGAAAGAAAAATTATCGGGCATATCAGCTTCTTATTGAGTGCACTAAAGATACATTCCTTATGAAGGGAGAAGGTCATGCTGAGAGAAGTGACACACAATTCAATAAACCAAGAGGTAGATTCAGAGGTCGTGGATGAGGAGGATTATTACTGCGACATATTATTACTGTGCACATATTATCAACCCATCAACCCACCATGGAAACGGACTGGTGCAAGGTATATTATTATTGCGACATATTATCTTACATGGTAAGCTCAAGCCGCACTAGTATGAGATTGCACTGCTACAACCGCTGCGATAGTTCTATTTGATAATGTTATCACCAGGTTTGGTTGTCCTCAAGTTCTATTAATCAATCGGGGTGTACATTTTTTAATTAAGACTATATAGGCCCTTACTAAATAATTTCAGGTCTATCATCAAAAGAGTACTCCATACCATCCACAAGCAAATGGGATTGTTGAAGCATTCAATAAGATTCTGGAACATGCATTACCAAAAGTTTGTAATGTGAACTGCAAAGACTAGGACCTCGGGATCCATACAATATTGTGGGCCTATAGAATGACATGTAAAATAATGATAGGTCAGACACCTTTCAAGTCGGTGTATGGACAAGAGGCTGTGATTCCCATGGAATATATTGTTCCTAGTTTAAGAACTGTCGCATTCACATGTATGTATGATACTAGTGTTGTTGAGGAAAGGTTGGCGTAGCTACTCTAGTTGGAGGAAGATAGATTCATCGCGGGATTTAATCAACAAGTGAAAAAAGATCAAGAAAAAAATTGGCATGATCGCCACATTAATAGGAAGAATTTTCAGCTAGGAGATTTAGTACTCCTCTACGACACCAAATTTTTCAAACATCTTGGTAAGTTACGGATGCATTGGATGCAGCGATATGATATTAACTTTGTTACAGATGGAGGTGCAGTGAAACTACAGACATTGGATGGTGAAATCCTTAATGGATCGGTGAATGGGAGCCGTTTGAATCCCTACATGGACAATTGTAGCTTGTCACAGTAAAGACTCTTGATTTCATATTTGTAAGAATAAAAAAAAAGATTTGGAAACCACAAGTTTATTTTCTATCGTAGTTATTTGTGTTGAACTGTCTATGTCGTTGTACAGTTATGTCGGAGCTTCATGGAAACCCCAAGTTGATACTGTGTTGAATTTGTTATGTCGTGGGTCTTTCCGTCGAAGTTCTATGTTTGTCAGTTGGAAACCCCAATTTGTATTTCCATTAAAGTTCTATTTATATCACTCAGAAACCCCAACTTATTTTTGCATTGAAGTAATGTATCCATGGGGTAAGTTGGTGGTCTATCGCAGTTCTATCTATTGAAGTTCTTGGGTTTTCAACTAGTCAAAGTTGTAGTTATTGAGAATTTATTGTTGCTTATATGACAAGATTAGTGGCGATGTTAGTGGAATTTTTGTATTTTTTGTTGAAAAGATTGAAGTGTGTGAATAGATATGTTGTTTTCACCATCATCATTGGAAAGTTGAGTACATTGAATTTTCCTTAGGAATGAAAGAAGGATCGCATGAGGGGATTAATGTTAAAAAAAATTTCCTCTCTTGGTCGTTATTCATTATTACAAAGTGATTACAACGTATTGAGCACACCAGAGCCGAGCTTAGTACGTTGAGAGAGCTTCGAATTGAGGAGTGTTACAATGCAGGCATATTTGTCAGTTGAAAGTGAGGTTCAAGGATCTGTTGAAGAATTTCCAATGAGGGACTCTGTGTCCATTAGTCCCGAGCGTACATAAGTGATTTCTCCATAGATTCCCATGAATGTGTCGAGGAAAACACACCATACCAACCATCCAAATCCAGAGCCAAGATCGAAGGTGCGTCATAATGTTGGAGCATCCACATCCATCTCTTCATCAATACTGCCTGAATATATCCCACCACGGAAGGTGGATGCAAAACCTGTCCAGTTGCTAAAGAATGTGTGATATCAATTGGAGACTGTGCCAATTCCAAAGGGTTTTATGGTTCAGGGTGACATTCTAAGGAACATTCAAAATCTCTCCTATGCGGACCATAACACTGCTAGTTTTCTTGAGTTAAATTACACGCGTTATATGTGAATTGTTTTAACAGCCAAAGGTCATCTGGTAGAGATAGAACCAATGAAGTGGGCTCTCAGGATGAAGAGAGTTGCTCTTCTATCATTATTACATATTCCACACTTTAGTCTGACTACGAAGGAAAACGCATGTGTGAAGCAACTACTCCTCTATTTGCATTGAGGGTGTTTATGGTTGAAAACCAAAGTGTCCATAGATACAAAATTAATCACCAAAATCATGCTCCCACCTAAGGCTAGGTTGGACCTGTCACAGTACTTTGTGGGTAAGGAAAGAGATCTTGAGCTTGCGACTAGGATGAAGGAAAAATACAACTTGTCGAAGAGCAACAGGGGGTTTGAGGTGGCCTCCATCAATGACTAGGAAGTACATTTTGTTGCGAAATTAATAGCCACTAAAATTCTGTGGAAGGTTTGACCTAACCAAGTCACTACTTATGTCATTGTTGTGGCAGAGCAATGTTCCCAAGGAGTACAAATGAAATGGGAAACCTTTTTCTCAATGAATTCCTAGTTGATTGTGCAAAGGCATAGGATAATGGTTCACCATTTACTTAATCATGGATTTTGTTACTAATTTATTTTGTGGGGTGGGAATATCCAACGAACTATGAGGGTATCCATCCAATTGGCCTATTCCAAGGCTCTCTCTATATGAACTTATGGCGTTCCAACATAAATATCAGACAATAGGAGAGCAATGTTACATTATACATGCAACTGGAAGCATTGTGCTACTATGTGGTCCAGATACTGCATATCAACGAGGCAGTTGTGTCGAAGTATAGGGGTGTCGCAAGGTTCAAGTCAAGGCCCCACCACATCTATGTCCAAGCAAGACATGACCCCCATCGGCAGTCGTTAACTACTGGGTTCAAGCTGACCATTGAAGAAGTTGATACTATGATTCATAAATGGTCGGCGAAATGGAAAGTACCCATCGATCCAGAGAACATATCGCCAAATCCCTCACAGCAGGAACAATGATAGGAGGGAACATTAGGACAACAAGAAAATACAAGTCAAAACATGCAGCACACTGAATGTGGGGGTGACGAGAAAGAGGTTGAATAATCAATTCAGATATCTATTGATCTGGGTCTAGGCGATAAGCGCAAAGCTGGTACATCCACACAAGGTGGAAATAAAAAGAGGAAGGCGCATAAGTCTAATAATGTTCAGGCCTTAATAGATGACGACATTAAAATCCTTTTCGACAAGATGACAGAAGTAGTGGAATAAAATTAGAAGATCGTCGAAGATAGAATGGTGTAGTTATTTAGTAGCATCATAGATGTACTGGATACGTTGTGCCAAGAAGTTGAGAAGATATGCATTTTAGCTCCATCACAGGTCACACTGCCACGGGTCGAAGCTGTGCAAGAGAAATAAGGCCAGGATCATATATTACCACCTCCTTTAGCTGAAGGAGTGGTTAAAATTATCCATAAAGCATTAACTTTTGATGAGTCGGGCACTAGTGTACAGATTCTGAAGACGGGGTATGCAGACATCAAGTTGTCTTCATTACCACTCTACATATTGCACAAGTTACAGGACAATATTTCCAAGGAAGTGAAGTCCATAGAAAGTTCCCTTTATAGTTGCTTTATAGCCTCACATCAGAATATTCTGACTCAGACAGAAGCCTTGGAATTGGGTATGAAGTTAGAAGCATCACATGTCGGGGAGATTGGAACCGGTATGGCTCAAATCCAGTCGCAGTTGGTGAATTTGTCTGTCCAAATTCAATACATTAATAAAGGTAAAGAAAAGAGAGAATATTTTTGGTGCACTAGATGTAAGGACAAGGGACATTCTAAAGACCAATGTATGTCATTTCATGATTATCTTAATGTTGGTAACCCAAATCCATTGAATCTCGGTGTATTGTGCAGAATTTTCCAAACTAAATGGAATTGACAGGAAGAATGTTATTTGTTACAGAATATGGTGAGTACTCCTCATAAATTATGGTGTAAGTTATATCACTCTGTCAGACATGGAAATAAAAATTATCGAGAATATCAGCTTCTTACTCGGTGCACTACAGATGCATTCCTTATGAAGGGAGAAGGTCAGGATGAGAGAAGTGACACACAATTCAATCAACCGCGAGGTGGATTCATAGGCCGTGGATGAGGAGGATTTGGTCGAGGCAGAGGACTGGTAATATGCTATAATTTTGGTACCCCTAGACACTATTCTCGTGAATTCCCGAATTCTACTTAAAGCTGCACATATTATAGGGCACTAGATCATACCATTGAAGATTGTTTGCAGATTATAGAAAAATGGCAGGTGAAGCAGAGTCAAAATCAGAATCAAAATCAAAATGTGTAGAATATTTCAACAAAACTAGTACCAAATCAACATATTATCACTGTGGTAGCAAGAGGTGGAGCTACGATGAGTGGAGATGAGAACAATTATAATAATCATAGAGACCCGAGAGTTAGAAAAGTAGCCCAAAATCCAACATAATTCGATTTTCAAAAGGATAAAGGCATATTCTTTGAATCTCAAGATGAAATTCTAAAGGGAACGTCAACATCCTCCCCACCACCTATTATTGAAGGACCTGTGTATGACATGCCACCTCGTATCAACAAGTTTGTACTAAAGAAAATCCTAGGAAAGGTAAGTGCTCTCCACTCTTTCCTAATATTTTTTTTAGCTCTAGTTAAAGATGAAAATGCATTAATGGAATTGCACAAGTTAATTGGGGAATCTGAGGAAGAAGTGAGCTATGAAATAATTGTCAATCATGTTCACAAAAGAATCAAGAATAGTTGGTAATTGCGACTTAATGCATGGATTGTTGACTATGAAATGGAGTTTGTTATTTTAGAGGAGGGGCTACGAAATTTTGTAGACTTTGAGGTGATAGAGATTTTCAATGACACTAACCTATATCCTGCACTATTGGGGATAGATTGGGAAATTAAGAATCAGAAAAATTATCAACTTTAAGAAGATACTTTTAACATTTGAAAATGAAGAGATCAGAGTTGTCGTGCCTCTGGTTCTGTTGGAAGGATAAAGGTATGTCGAACCAGTCAATGGATATTATGATGCTCAAGATTTAGACAATATTTATAATGTATCCTCAAGGATAAATGACTACATAAATACTAATGCAGATGGTACACTCAGTTGGAAGAGCATTAGTTCATGTTCTTCTGATTTTGGTGAAGCTCTGGAGAACTGGAAGAACTTGCTACATGAAGTATCAATGCGAAGATGTGCCAGTGTGACAAAATCACTACTTTGGGTTGGAAAAGAGGTATGCAATCTTCCTACTGATGAAGGTTTACCTAATGTAGGTCAATTTATTGATGAATTTGAAGACAAGTTACTTGAACAACAACGTTTATTATCCTTGGATGTTGATTTGAAATCCACTGTGTCAAGGTGGTGGGTTGTACACAAATCGGGTTTGGAGAAGAGATCCCCTATACTAGCGACAAGTATACTGGGATGACTAACCCTGCGGATCATTTAGCTACATTTAGTACAATCTGGAATAATATACCCAAGAAGGAGTGGGTGCATATGTTCATTCATACACTTGACACTATACCAAGAAATTGGTATACGTCGCTAGAGCTGTGACAAGGAACTGCAAAATGGGACAATTTGGCAATGAGCTTCAAGCAGTCACTTAATTATGAGGATGAAAGTCCTAAAATAGATGTGGCTCTACATATTATCAAGGAAAAAACATTTGAATTAATCCCAAGACCAATGTCTAACTTTCCATAGTGGACTGTGACAGTGGAGAAAATGATGGAGTGTTACAACATCAGTGGAGGTCCAAAGGATGATGATCCAAGGGATATTCATATTCCAGAAACTGAAGGAAGTCATGATATGAAGGGACCATAGATGTCATTTGAAAATTTTTTGAATTCGTTGAAGATTAAAAAGGTAAATATAGGTTCTTCTTAAAATCCAAAGATTGCAAATCTAGGAGATTATTGGGATGATGAAACGGTGGGAAAAATTACTGACCTGTTGCATGAATTTCAAGATCTTTTTCATACTAAGTTTTAAGAAATGAAAGGTATTGCTGGTGACTTGGGTGAAATGAATATTCCACTGACACCAGGTTCCAATCCGATTAAGCAAAGGCCGTACAAATTGAATCTGCAATATAAGGAAAAAGGAAGAATATAGATTGATAGAATGCTAGATGTCGGTATTATCCCATCGAAGAATCAAAATGTATCAGTCCTATGGTAGTCCAAGACAAGAAAACTGGGGAGATCAATATTTGTGTAAACTTGTGGAAATTTAATGATGTTTGTCTACATGATCCTTTTCCAACTCTGTTCACTGATGAAGTGCTTGAAAGTGTCGGAGGTCGGGAAGCCTACTCCTTCACGGATGGATTTTCAAGGTATCATCAAATAAAGATAGCTAAGGCGTACCAACATAAAATGACATTTGTGAAAAAATGGGATTGCTTCCAGTACATGGTAACGGCTTTTAGCCTAGAGAATTCCCCTGCAATTTCTCATGGTTAGTTGTCGTTGCAGGTAAAGAGTTCATTCATAAGTTTCTAGAGGTGTATTTTGATGATTAGATAGTTTATGGGCTGCTTAAAAATCATATTGAAAATTTGAGGTTGATGTTAGAGCATTGTAGACAATATCAAATTTCTTTGAATCTAAAGAAATGCATATTTTTTGCTCCCTTTGGCATATTATTGGGACATGTAGTTTGCAAGCAAGGTTTGCTAGTGGATCCTGCAAAGATTGCTATTATAGTTTATCAACCTCCACCATATTCAGTCCAACAATTGAGAACAACTCTGGGTCACATAGGGTATTATAGTAAGTTTATCAAAGGATATTCCCAGATCATAGCGCCAATGGAAAAATTACTCAAGAAATATGTGAATTTTCACTGTAATGAAGAATGTCAGTAGAGTCTCAACACGTTGAAGGAAAAAATGGTTACAACACCCATTCTAGTTTTTCCTGACTGGAGTAACGAATTTCATGTCCATTTTGATGCTTCATATGTCGCTCTGGGAGTGGTGCTTGCTCAGCCAGGTGAGGGATCCATTGACCATCCCATTGCATTTTCCAAGATAAATTTTCGATTGCCGAGAAAACTTATACCATGACAAAGAGGGAAGGACCTACTATGGTTTATGCATTACAAATGTTCAGGCACTATTTATTAGTGGGGCACTTTAAGATGTTTACAGACCATTGTACTTTGAGGTACCTCGTCAACAAGCTAGTGTTGGGGGAGAATATATGTCGGTGGTTATTGTTGTTCCAGGAATATTATTTGGAGATCATTGTCAAGCCATGAAGGTTGAATGTGGGCTCCAACCATTTGTCGATGTTAGAGATAAGAGAAGAACCAACTAGTTTAGAAGATAACCTTCCAAATGCACATATATTTTCAGTAAGAATGGTTGATGAGTACTTTCAAGATATCATGACATTTTTTTCCATTGGATAAATGCCAGAGGGATATTTGACTTCCCAGAAGAAGCAGTTGGTTGTCAAATCTGTAGACTACTAGTTGATAGCCGGTCAGTTGTACAAGTTGGGACCGGATCAGGTATTGTGTCGCTATGTTTTGGAGCACGAGCGACCAATCATTCTAGCTAAAGAGCTTGATAGAATATCGAGAGGCCAATATTCAGGAAAAGCTACAGTGTAAAAGATATTAAGAGCAAGATTATGGTGGCCTACCCTGCATAAAGATGATAAGGAATATTGTCAGAACTGCGACATATGTCCAAGAATTGGGAAGTCGTCAAGGAGAGATGAAATGCAATTGGTGCCATAAGTTATGCTACAGGCCTTCCAGAAGTGGGATATTGATTTAGTGGGACCCATCAACCCACCAGGGAAACAGACTGGTGCGAGGTATATTATTACTGCGACATATTATCTTGGATGGTGGGCTCAAGTTGGACTATTACTAGATTGCACTGCTCTAAACGCTGGGATATTTTTGTTTGAGAATGTTATCACCAGGTTTGGTTGTCCTAGAGTTCTATTAAGAGATGAGGGTGCACATTTTTAAATAATACTATAAAGGCCCTTACTAAATAATTTCAGGTCTATCATCAGAAGAGTACTCCATACCATCCACAGGAAAACGGGACTATTGAAGCGTTCAATAAGATTCTGGAACATGCATCAACATGAGTTTGTAATGTGAATTGTGATGACTGGGACCTCAGGGTCCCTACAATATTGTGGGCCTATAGAATGACATGTAAAATAATGATAGGTTAGACACCTTTCAAGTTGGTGTATGGACCTGTTATCACTCCAGGAAACTACCTAGGGTTATAAGCTAGGTATGCCTGGTAACTTAAGAATTCAATGATTTTTTGTGTCTTTTGAAAAAAAGGTGGATCAATGGGATGACTAAATCAGAGTAGAGTATTCAGACATTCAGCATGTAAACAGATGAAACAGTGCCCTCAAGAATCGATTGATCAGCATATAACATCAAAGGTGGATGAAGAAAACATGTAACCAAACCAGTACAAAGTAGGGCTCGAGAGACATTCAAGGAACTGGAATCAAGCTGTGAGCTAAACAATGTAAAGAGAACATTCACATTCAAAGCTAGACAACACTGATACAGTGAAAGAGAAAATGAAAACTGATATCGAAGCTGAAGGAAACCTGTGATCTATATTAGCATAAGAAAACTGAATAAAGTAGCCAATTATTCCATCCAAAATCGAACCCTTAAACAGTCTTGGTTCTGTGGCTTTATAGCCTTTACAAAATTGTGTTTTCCAGATCCTAAAAACGTGGATCTGTTTGAGTCAACTAAAACAGTGTAAATGCAAGAGATAGATGTGATTGCTTGAATCAAGGAATGATGAGTGTGATCTCCTCCTTTAGTGCTCGGTGTTTGATGAAGTGAAGTAGCCTCCCAAGGCTAGGTGAACTTCAATTAAGTGCATGTAGATTCGACCTTAGTGATGTGGCACGAGATCTTCAACTTGTCTCCTCAAAAGATGCCAAAAACAAAGCAAAATGACCACTTAACTGAGATCTCGTTTGAAATTCCTTTAGATACTGATAGCATAATTCATAACTCATTTGTTTTGATCGGTCTCCTGTCATTCCAACTAGAAAATCCACGATCTGGGCGAAAATAGAGAAAACTGGCAAAAAAACAGGCTTTCGGCAGTTAACTCTTCTGCTGATTTCGTGCCTTAGCTGCCAGAAGTCAGACCTTTCGGCAGCTAATGAGCTCTGTGGGGCTCGCCTAAGCTGCCGAAAGCTGTAACTATTTCAAAAATTAAAACCCAAAACGCTGCCTTCTGCTGATTTCGTGCCTTAGCCGCCGGAAGTCAGACCTTTCGGCAGCTAATGAGCTCTGTGGGGCTCGTCTAAGCTGCCGAAACCTGTAGAATTCCTGAAAAAACTGCCTTTGGAAAAAATCGATTTTCTCAACCGTCCGATGTCCGTTTTGCATGTTCGAATAGTCGATTTTGATCTACAGATCATAAGCTATCCATTGGTGCTTTTAGATTTGGATTTGGAGCTCGGGAAGGCCGTCGAAATTGCCCCGCAACATCACGCGATTTCAGCAGAAAATTCCTCTTTGCCGATCTTTGTTGTTCTTCGAAAACACTTGCAGATTTGAAAAACTCGGCCACTTGTGGGCGAGACTTAAGGTACCAGACCCCTTCTAACTCTGTCCTCAGTGGGAGATTTGTTTTCACCATGGAATGATGAACTGTCACTTAATACCTGGAGATGATCTGTGCAACCAGAAGATATGTTTCCTCTGTAAGTTGAGTCACAGGCAGAGTACAACAACTGTTTTATGAGTCACACACTAGCTGGAGTTTAAATCAATGAATGGATAGAGGCAAGGTTTAATCTAACTGATCCTCTCCACAAGACTGGCTGTTCTTCAACTGCAATGATGAATCAGGCTTGCTTGACATTGGAGCGTGCAAAAGCAGGATTTTATTTTTTGTATATTGAAACATTTTCGGCAACTTATGCTTTGTCTGTTAACCCCCTTAGCTGCGGAAACTAATCCTTTTCGGCCATTAAGCAAACTTCCACAGACTCAGTTAACTGCTGAAAGCTTAAATTTTCGAATTTTGAAACCCAAGACTCACAAAAATAAAATTTTTACCCATTCTATCACCCAAAAAGACGGTGGTCAATTTGGGAGATAACAGGACCATAGGATGTCATTCCCATGGCAGATATTGTTCCTAGTTTAAGAATTGTTGCATTCACAATTATGTCTGATACCATTGTTGTTGAGGAATGGTTGGCGCAGCTACTCTAGTTGGAGGAAGATAGATTCATTGCGGTATTTCATCAACAAGTGCAAAAATGTCGATAAAAACCCTAGCATGATCGCCACATTACTAAGAAGAATTTTCAGCAAGGAGATTTAGTACTCCTCTACGACATTAAAATTTTGAAACATCCTGTTAAGTTACGGATGCATTGGCTAGGACCATATGTTATTAAATTTGTTATAGAAGGAGGCACGGTGAAACTAAAGACATTGGATGGAGAAATCCTCAATGGAATGGTGAATGGGAACTGGTTGAATCCCTACAGGGACAATTGTAGCTTGTCGTAGTAAAGAATCTTGATTTCATTTTTGTAAAAAAAAAAAAAAACTTTTGGAAACCCCAAGTTTATTTTCTATCGTAGTTATTTTTGTCGAAGTGTCTGTGTCGTTGTATAGTTCTGTCAGAGCTTCATGGAAAACCCAAGTTGATATTGTGTTGAATTTGTTCTATCGCGGGTCTTTCCGTCGAAGTTCTATGTTTGTCAGTTGGAAACCCCATTTTTTCTTTCCATTGATGTTCTATTTCTATGAATCAGAAACCCCAACTTATTTTGCATTGAATTAATGTATTCTTAGGGTAAGTTGGCTGTATGTCAAAGTTCTTCAGCTATCAACTAGTCGAAGTTGCAGTTATTGATCATTTATTGTTGCTTATATGATGATATTAGTGGCGACATTAGAGGAATTTTTGCATTTATTTATGAAAAGATTGAAGTGTGTGAATAGATTTGTTGCTTCCACCATCATCATTGAAGATTGAGTACATTGAATTTTCCATGTGAATGAAAGAAGGATCGCACGAGGGGATTAATGTTAAAAATATGTTCCTCTCTCGGCTGTTATTCATTATTACCGAGTGATTACAATGTATTGAGCATACCAGAGCCGAGCTTAGTACTCCGAGAGAGCTTCAAAGTGGAGAGTGTTACAATGCAGGCATATTTGTCAGTTGAAAGTGAGGTTCAAGGATTTGTTGAAGAAGTTCCAATGCGGGTATCTGTGTCCATTAGTCTTGAGCATCCAAAAGTGATTTCTCCATAGATTCTCGTGACTGTGACGAGGAAAACACACCATACCAACCATCCAAATACAGATCCAATATCGAAGACGCATCATGATGTTGGAGCATCCGCATCCATCTCTGCATCAATACTACCATAATATATCCCACCATGGTAGGTGAATGCAAAAACTGTCCAATTTCCAAAGATTGCACGATATCGGTTGGAGATTGTGGCAATTCCAAAGGGTGTTATGGTTCAGGGTGACATTTTGAGGAACATTCAAAATCTCCTATATGGGGACCATAACACCGCCAGGTTTCTTGAGTTAAATTACACGCATTATATGTGAATTGTTTTAATAGCCAAAGGTCATCCGATAGACATAGAACCAATGCATGTGGCTCTTAGGATGAAGCGACCAGCTCTTCTATCGTTCTTACATATTCCACACTTTAGTCACACTGCGAAGGAAAACGCAAGTGTGAAGACCCTACTTCTCTATTTACATTGAGGGTGTTTATGGTTGGAAACCAAAGTGTCCATAGATACAGACTTAATCGCCAAAATCATGGGCCTACCGAAGGCTAGGTTGGACCCGTCATAGTACTTTGTGGGTAAGGAAAGAGATCGTGATCTTGTGACTAGGATGAAGGAAAAATACAACTTTTTGAAGAGAAATAGGGGGTTTGAGGTGGCCTCCATCAATGACCAGGCAGTACATTTTGTTGCAAAGTTACTGGCCACTAAAATTATGCGGAAAGTTTGACCAAACCAAGTCACTACTTCTTTCATTGATGCGGCAGAGCAATGTGCCCAAGGAGTACAAATGAAATGGGCAACCTTTTTGCTCAATGAATTCCTAGTTGAATGTGCAGACGCATAGGATTATAGTTCACGATTTACTTACTCATGGATTTTGTTACTAATTTATTTTGTGGGGTGGGAAGATCCAATGAACTATGAGGGTATGCATCCAATTGACCTGTTTCTAAGGCCCTCGTTATATGAACTTATGGCGTTCCGACATAAATATCCGACAATAGGAGATCATTGTTACATTATACATGCAATTGGGAGCATTGTGCTACTATGTGGTCCAGATAATGTGTATCAATGAGGAAGTTGTGTCAAAGTATCGAGGTGTGGCGAGGTTCAAGGCGGGGCCCCACCACATCTATGTCCAAGAAATATGTGACCCCCATCGATAGTGGTTAACTAGTGGGTTCAAGATGACCATAGAATAAGTTGATACTGTGATTCATAAATGGTTGGCGGAATGGAAAGTACCCATCAATCGAGAGAACATATCTCCAGATCCCTTGCAGCAGGAACAACAATAGGAGGGAACATTAGGCCAGTAAGAAAATACAAGTCAAAACATGTAGAACACTGAAGGTGGGGGTGATGAGCAAGAGGGTGAAGAATCGATTTAGACATTTATTGATCTGGGTCTGGTCGATAAGCACAAAGCTGGTACATCTACACAAGGTGGAAAGAAAAAGAGGAAGGTGCATAATTATGTTAATGTTCAGGCCTTAAGAAATGACGACATTAAAATCCATTTTGACAAGATGATGAAAGTAGCGGAAGAAAATCGGAAGATCATCGAAGATAGAACGGTGCAGCTATTTATTAGCATCACATATGTCTTGGATACGTTGTGCCAAGAAGTTAAGAAGATATGAATTTTGGCTCCATTGCAAGTCACGCCGCCACGGGTCGAAGCTACACAGGAGAAATAAGGCTAGGACCAGATAGTACCACCTCCTTCCACCTGAAGGAGTGGTTAACATTCTCCCTAGAGAATTAACTTTTGATGAGTCAGGCACTAGTGTACAGATTCCGAAGATGGGGTATGCGGACATCAAGTTGTTTGCATTACCACTGTACATCTTGCACAAGTTACAGGACAGTATTTCCAAGGAAGTCAAGTCCAGATAAATTTCCCTTTATAGCTACTTTTTTGCCTCGCATCAGAAGATTCTGACTCAAACAGAAGACTTAGAATTGGCTATGAAGTTAGAAGAATCACCTGTCAGGGAGACTGGAACCAGTATGGCTCAAATCCAGTTGCAGTTGGTGAATTTGTCTATCTAGATTCACAACATTAATAAGGTAAAGAAAAGAGAGAATATTTTTGGTGCACTAGATGTAAGGACGAGGGACATTATATGTTGATGTATATGTAACTTCGGAATGTATTTCACATATATGTATATTGTATTCCTATAGAGATGTTATTATTCCTCTATACGGAAGTGTCGTCATTTATATTGTAAGTGTCGTAACTTATATTTGATGGGTTATTAGACCACCTTGTTTGGGGTCGGCCCTGTATAAGTCATGTGGGTCAAAGGGTTATTAGACCACCCTATTGGGGGTCGGCCCAGTCAGCATTATGTTATGTGGTTAAGTTCGAGCCTACATGAGTTAGGTAAAAAGGCAAGTCAAGTCAAGTATAAATAGAGTGCGGGAGGCACTCTATTTACTCACTCACTTCTCACACATGCACTCAAGGAGGAGTGGCACACTTATGGAGGAGGAGGATCTGCTGCTAGGTTATGGCTATCTCTCTTGGTTGGTTGTATCATTGCTCTATCTATCTCTGAGGAAGTTATTGGGGTTTTTCACCTTTACGGTTTTCCCCAAGTAAATCTTTGTGTCTCTTGTGTGCTTGCATTATTGTCTCCATGATTGATATGCTGTAGATATGCTGTACATGTTGTTCTCTCAGTTAAGATCCTAGATCATATTGAAGTAAATTCAGAAAATTTAACATGGTATCAGAGCTAGCCTGAAAGAAGGCATGATATGGCATGTATGACACTTGTTGCACTTACGATGCTAGGGCTTGATATAGAAAAAACCAGTCATCGTATCACTTTCGCTATAAATCCATTTTGGCGAATTTTTCAGATCTGAAATTGTTACAGGACGAAGATTAAATCTCCAGGTACCTTGTGTCCAAAGGAAAACCTCTAATTCGTTGTACTTTGTGATTTATGATCTGTACAATATAGGGTTTCTGCCTCTTCCAGATCTGAGTCAAAATCAGGTGACCTTGGGAAAAAGGTCATATCTTGGGCTAGGAAGCTCCAAATGAAATTTCGTAAAAAGTGACAGGTAGTACACAGTCCCTGCTATCTCAGAAAACTTTTTCAGAGGCCGAAGTTCAAAAGGTGACACGTGGAACGCCGTACAAGTTCGCTCTTTTGTTTTATCCCAAAACAGGTCATGTTGCAACATTTGACATAACTCTCTCTCAGAGAATCCAATTGAGGTCAGACCTGTCAGGATGGAAAGATAACAGGTCAGGCTATATCAAGAAACTTTTTCAAACCCTGTGGATCAAAAGGTTTGGAGTTACACTAGAAACAATCAGGTACATATTTCTGTCAAAACAGAATTATTTTTTAGTACCTTCATTCATGGCTTCCGGAATTTAGGGCTTCGGAGAAATTTGGAATTTTTGTAATCGGAGACCATGGATGGATGCTACTCATCAAAATAGAAATTTAGAGACCAAGATCAGAATTTTTGGTTGGGCAGAAGGCCGGGACTTTGATCAGAAAAGTGGAAAATTAGGGCTTCTGTAAAAATGGGAATTTTTGAAATCTGTGACCACGGCTGGAAGCTCCTCAGAAAAATAGAAGCTTAGAGCTTTGGATCAAACATTTTGATTGGGTATAAGAGTGGGCTTCATCAAACCCCAATTCAGGGTCACGTCCAGTGAATCTGGAAGTTTCAAAGGCAAAAATGAGGAGTGAAACTTTGCAGTTCTCAAATTCTGAATATACCGGTTTGATCAGCTTATCAAGGCACATATTTCTATCCTTTCGGAAGTTTGAAATTCAAAGTTTGAATTTTTGGGGTTTCTCTGACAAACCCATATCCAGCTCAAGGTCCAGTTCTTGCAATTCAAGTGGATTGGGTTAATCCTAGAAGAAGATGGATTGATCATCTGCATGAGTGAAGAAGTTCCTGTTTCAGAGGGAGATGAGGCTAAGGCCTTATATAAGAAGATTACAAGCGATCTCGACAGGTATGACTCATCGAGGTATGTTTTGATATTTGTCCATGATTAAGTTTATGGTATTTTTGTCTTCATGTTATTACGGTTAGTACAATTTTGATTTTAGATTTGTCGTATCACCTTAACAAAATTATGAATGCATGATAGAAGATATTCATTGGTTAGGGTGTTGACACTTATGATTGTACTAATGCATTATGGTGTTGTATGAGGTTTATGTTGTCTACTAACATGAAAGGTACACCAAGAAAGACAAATCATGTTCTGTTCTAAGAACATATGATCATGATAACATGAGGACAAAGATTCATCCATTGTCATGGATCTCATAGAAGATCCATTTACGAGGTATGTATAACTTGGTTTTGTAATAGTTAACCTATGAGATATACAGGTTACTAGCACAAGTCATTGAAGAAGAACAAGAAGACATCATGTGAGTATGTTAGACATAAATAGCTAGCATGCTAATCCAGGTATGTTTTTCCTATATCAAGTTAAAATCCTACCTTGTGTTAGGATCTTATACTGTTGTTGATAATGATTATTCATGAAGTCATAGGTTTGAATAATCACAGGTTTTATGCATATTATATCTCTTATCTTGATTGATGATTCAACTAACCTGAAGAGTCATAGGTTTGAGTAATTACAGGTTTAGACATGTTATGCTTCTTATGATTTGACTAACCATAAGAATCCCACATAAACCTTGAATGCTAATGCTTATTATTTCTGTTTGAAATGATCATGAGTACACATGCTTGAGATTATTGTGTTTTAATAGTATACTAATGAATGTATGATTTTATATGAAATCACAAGGATAACACAATCATGATACTAATAAGCATGCATAGGGACCAAGGATGAATATGAGTTCAAGAACAGGTAATTCAGGAAGCAAAGATCAAGAGGGAGCACACTCCAGCAAAGGAACACACTCCAGTTGCTCCTGCAAGAAAGCAAAGGAGCACACTCCAGTTGTTCCTGCAAGAAAGCAAAGGAGCACACTTCAGTAGTTTCTGCAAGGATGCAGATATTCAGAGGGAGTTGACCATCTTTCTACATTCCACAACAGAAAGGTGTAGAAGAAGCTACTTCATATTAGGACTCCAGCATCTCCTGCAAGGAAGAAAAGACTCAGAGGGAGTCCACCCAACGAACAAACAAAGATAAGTATTTTAATTTCTTGCATATTTGAGTAAAATTGTTCAATGATGTATATGCTCATATTCCTAGACTTAGGATATGTATTGTGCATATTAGAATAGTTGCATTAATGAACAGTATACTACTAATACACATGGGTAAGTGGCCTATGGCACTGTACAACATTCCATTGCTACTAGAATGAAACCTCTTTGCTGACATGTTGGGAGTTGTGCACACTCTTAACAATGTTCTGGTAGAGATTGGAAGGCATCTAGAAAGTTACGGGATATGGATAAATGTTGTATTGAAGCATTGGCTAAGATAATTGTATGACTGTATGACATATTTCTTTATGTGTAAGAATTTGTTCTGAAAACTATGAGATGTTTCTAATCATGCAATTTAACCTGTTTTGTAGGAAAGACCGCATATCTTCACCTACAAAAGGACTACAACATTTGTTCTAGCAACAAAGATATTTATTGAAGATATTGAAGTTCCCAGGATCTGGGTTGAAGAAATAGAATGCTATGATCCGTCGATCATGAAGAATGATGTTTGGGATGTAGTCCCAAGAGCTGAAGGGAAGTCTATTGTTATGACTTCCAAATGAAACTATCAGTTCAAGCACGTTGCAGATGGCAGCATTAAGAAATATAAAAGTGATGAAATAGAAGATGCACCAGATGGATTTCAAGACAGCATGGTGTAGTCATATATGTGTGCAGAACTTGGTATGGTAGGATAGACATCCTTCTATCCAGTTTGGTCTTTACCAAGAGTAAAGCGGGTTCCAACCTTTACTACAAGGTTGAGGAAGGCAATCCAGTGATACTACTATGTGGACAACCTGTTTGTATCAGGTGAGGATAGATGGATTGCCGACACGCAGCGGAATCTTGCTACCGAGTTTGAGTTGAGGAACTTGGGGATGATGCACTATTTTCTTTTGGCATGGAGGTGTGGCAGAGTGATGGAATCTTCCTTGGACAAGCGAAGTATGCAGTAGAGATCCTGAAGAGGTTCGGGATGATGGACTGCAAGGCTATGGCCACACCTATGGCATCAAACCTGAAGCGTCTGTGTGATGCTCCATCTGAGCCGATTGATGTATCTATGTATCGTCAGATGATTGGGTCCTTGATGTACCTGACGAACACAAGACCAGACATTTGCTTTGCTGTGAACACATTGAGCCAATTCCTGACGGATTCGAGGAGTGTTCACCTGGTTGCTGTAAAGCATGCTCTGAGGTACCTGAAGGGTACAGAGGATTATGGGCTCAAGTATGAAGCGAATCAAAAGTTTAACTTGTAGGGTTATGTTGATTCAGATTGGGCTGGCAGTGCTGATAGGAAGAGCACATCTAGGTGTTGCTTCAGTATGGGATCAGGTGTGATCTCTTGGTTTAGCAAGAAGCAGTCGTGCGTAGCACTGAGTACAGCTGAGGTAGAGTATGTTGCAGCCTGCTCAGCTAGTTGTGAGGCAGTATGGCTACGAAAGCTACTGTCTGAGTTATTTGATCTCCCGTTGGATACTACTGGTATCTTCTGTGATAACCAGAGTTGTGTGAAGCTGTCCGAGAACCCAGTGTTTCATGACAGGTCAAAACACATAGAGATCAAATATCACTATATCAGGGATATGGTGCAGAGAGGAGCTGTGAAGCTCCTGTATGTTGCGACGGACGAGCAGATTGCAGATGTGCTGACGAAGCCACTAGCCAGGGTGAAGTTCGAGTACTTCAGAGAGAGGCTTGGCGTTCTCCAGATCGAGGACACTTCGAGGAAGAAGTGATGGACACATTTGCTGAAGCCATTCCAAGCATTTTGGAAGGAGGATCCTTCACATGGCTGTGGATGTAAGTGCTGGATGATGAGCATCAGAATGATGTTCTGGTTTCTGCTTGGATATGATCAGTTGGATCATTTTATGTATGTATGTACGCATCATGTGGATGCTGGATATGATCAGTTGGATCATTTTATGTATGTATGTATGCATCATGTTGGATGCTTGGACCATGTATCTATATATGTATCAGGTGGATACATTGTGTGATCAGGTGGATCATGTATGGTGATATATATCATGTATTTGTATTTGTATCAGGTGGATACATTGATGATCAGGAGGATCATGTATGATGATATGTATCAGGTAGATACTTGGTATGCATCAGGTAGATGCATTAATGATCAGGATGATCATAGATGACGAGCTTCAGGATGTTGCTCCAGATGACATGCAGCAGGATGTTGTAGTGATGATCAGGATGATCATAGATGACGAGCTTCAGGATGTTGCTCCAGATGACATGCAGTAGGATGTTGCAGTGATGATCATAGATGACGAGCTTCAGGATGTTGCTCCAGATGACATGCAGCAGGACGTTGCAGTGATGATGATCAGGATGATCATGGATGCATCAGGATGATGTATGGTGAGTATCAGGATGATACTCTATGGCCGTGGATCAGGTTGTGCAGATGAGCATGTAATCCGGTGCCCTGGGAGATTTGCATATGGTATTTCGAGGTTTTGCCTATGGCATGTAATATCGGTGCCCTGGGACATCTGGCAAATGCTCTTTTGAGGTTTTGCTCTGGAAGGACATGTAATTCGGTGCCCTGAGAGATCTGCAGATAGTCTTTCGAGGTTTTGCCTATGGCATGTAATAGCGCCTTGGGATATCTGGCAGATGCTCTTGCGAGGTTTTGTCCTATGGCATGTAATAATGCCCTGGGAGATCCGATAGGTTGGGCTGTGTGCCCGTAATCAGTCCTGGGATGCTCTTGCGAGGTTTTGCCATGACCACATGTAATAGCGCCCTGGGAGATTTCAGGTCGGAGTTGTGTACCCGTAACATCCTGAGATGCTCTTACGAGGTTTTGTGGTGGACCACATGTAATAGCGCCTTGGGAGATTTTAGGTCGGATTTGTGTACCCGTAACATCCTGAGATGCTCTTGCGAGGTTTTGTGGTGGGGTCATATGTAATGGCGCCCTAGGAGATCCTACAGGTCGGAGTTGTGTACCCGTAACATCCTGGGATGCTCTTTCGAGGTTTTGTGATGCACGTAATAAGTCCTGAGGATTCCACAGTATGGCCAGTGATGACGAAGACCTGCAGGTGGTGGGCCTACATCCAATATGAAAAAGGACTGGCTCTGTAGAACTTCCTATGACGAGTAGATTCAAAGATTGATTGAGATAGCAGCAGCAGTGACGATGATGATGACTCGATGACGATTATCCAGTGATGATGATCCAGAGAAGATGACTTGTGCTAGAAGAACTGTGCTGAGAAATACCTTCCTAGTTAAGAGGGAGTGTTGATGTATATGTAACTTCGGAATGTATTTCACATATATGTATATTGTATTCCTATAGAGATGTCATCATTTATATTGTAAGTGTCGTAACTTATATTTGATGGGTTATTAGACCACCTTGTTTGGGGTCGGCCCTGTATAAGTCATGTGGGTCAAAGGGTTATTAGACCACCCTATTGGGGGTCGGCCATGTGGGTCAAAGGGTTATTAGACCACCCTATTGGGGGTCGGCCCAGTCAGCATTATGTTATGTGGTTAAGTTCGAGCCTACATGAGTTAGGTAAAAAGGAAAGTCAAGTCAAGTATAAATAGAGTGCGGGAGGCACTCTATTTACTCACTCACTTCTCACACATGCACTCAAGGAGGAGTGGCGCACTTATGGAGGAGGAGGATCTGCTGCTAGGTTATGGCTATCTCTCTTGGTTGGTTGTATCATTGCTCTATCTATCTCTGAGGAAGTTATTGGGGTTTTTCACCTTTATGGTTTTCCCCAAGTAAATCTTTGTGTCTCTTGTGTGCTTGCATTATTGTCTCCATGATTGATATGCTGTAGATATGCTGTACATGTTGTTCTCTCAGTTAAGATCCTAGATCATATTGAAGTAAATTTAGAAAATTTAACATTATAAATATCAATGTATGGAATTTCATTATTATCTTAATGTTGGTAACCCAAATCCATTGAATCTCGGTGTATTGTGGAGAATTTTTCAAATTAAACGGCATTGACTGGAAGAATGCTATTTGTTACATAAGATGGTGAGTACTCCTCATAACTTATGGTGTAAGTTATATCACTCTGTGAGACATGGAAAGAAAAATTATCGGGCATATCAGCTTCTTACTGAGCGTGACATGTCCCCTCCCATCTATTAACGTAAGGAAACATGGCACTAAAATCTGGGCTTTTAGAAATATTAGCCCCATTCATTAGATTCATACAACTAAATAAAAAATGTGCAGATGCAAATCAAGAAAACATGCACAGCGGAAATAAACCTCATCCACGCACATTCCATATGCATTCAACATATCAAACATAGTCATCAATTTAAAACATTGCAGAAGTAAAACACAATAGAATAAAATACTCATCTTGTTGTAATGTTGTCCCGAGCAACTAGCTATGTCGCTGCAACGTTCCACCCAACCATAGGTCTCTGCCTAGCCTGTATTATTTCAGCACTCAGAGACCACCCCCGAGCTGGGCATGATATCTACAAGGAAATTGGGTTTCTCAAGCTCAGCTCAGCTAAAGCAATGGATACCCATCTCAACCCCAGCATCCTCTTACACACAAAAATCAGATATGGGCTTGGAAACACATTTTCAGCAATGGGACTTAGAAACTAGATGGACATGGGTTTTCCCCAAACATGGACGTGAGGAAAAATTTACCATAGGGAAGAAAACGATTTCTCCCACAGATATACAAGCAATCAGTGGTCCAAAACAACCTCTATGGTCCCCAAATCGATTTCCCCTTTCTTCCCCATGGGTCTGCAACACAAAAACGCCCTTCTCCTAGCTAGAAGAAAACAACAAACCAGCCAAAACATGGAGGAGAATTCCGAGGAAGCTCGAAAATCCTGAGAGAGCAAGACTGATCGATGAATAATGGCTTGGAGGCAATTTCGTGGCTCCTTTCTTTCCCAAGAATCCAAACGCGAAATTCTAGGAAGGGTGGCTTTACCATACTCAAATTTGGATAGCCATACCTCTCCATTCCCCAAGGAATTAACTACCTCAACCAACTCTTGGAAGAAATGAATGATTGGACACAAAATTCAACATGGGTAGTTGAGGGTTCATGGGTTCTCTCATTGACACTTGGCTTGACTTGATTGGCTCAAGGGTTTGAATATTTCCCTCCCAATTCCTACATCATGCCCCCATCTCTTGTTGCATTGCATAGCTAGTTGTGGGCATTTATATTAAAATGAATATTTACAATTCCCATGGTTCACTAGCACATGGGTAGCATAATATCCAATACTTGCCTCTTCAAGGTCGAGCGTTCACTAGCGGGGCCTTGGCCTTGAGCTCCATGCTAGGAATCATGCATAATATGCATACAATATTTACATTATAGCCCAAAATATTATAAGGGTCAAATTGGGAACATGACAGAGCACACTACAGATACATTCCTTATGAAGGGAAAAGTTCAGGCTGAGAGAAGTGACACACAATTCAATCAACCACGAGGTGGATTAAGAGGTCGCGGACAAGGATGATTTGATCGAGGCAGAGGACTAGTAATATGCTATGGTACCCCTGGACACTATGCTCGTGAATTCCCGAATCCTACTTCAACCTGCACATATTATATGGCACTAGATCATACCATTGAAGACTGTTTGCAGCTTATAGCAAAATGGCAGTTGAAGTAGAGTCAAAATCAAAATTTGTAGAATATTTCAACAGAATCATGACCGAATCAACATATCATCATTATGGTAACAAGAGGTGGAGCTACGATGAGTGGAGATGAGAACAATTATACTAATCACATAGACCCGAGATTTAGACAAGTAGCCAAGAAGCCACCATAGTTTGATGTTCAAAAGGATAAATGCATATTCTTTGAAGCTCAAGATGAAATTTTAAAGGGCACGTCAACATCCTCCCTGCCACCTATTATTGAAGAAGGACATGTGTATGACATGCCACCTTGCTTCAACAAATTTGTACCAAAGAAAATCCTAGGAAAGGTAATTGCTCTCCACTCTTTCCTAATTTTTTTTTAGCTCTAGTTAAAGATGAAAATGCATTAATGGAATTGCAAAAGTTAATTGGGGAATCCGAGGAAGAAGTGGGATCCAAAATAATTGTCAATAATGTTCATAAAAGAATCAAGATTGCTCGGTAACTGCAACTTAATGCACAAATTGGTGACTATGACATAGAGTTTGTAATTTTAGTAGATGGGATATGAACGTTTGCAGACATTAAGGTGATAAAGATTATCAATGACACTAATCTGTATCCTGCACTATTGGGGATAGATTGGGAAATTCAGAGTCAGACCATTATCAACTTTAAGAAGAGAATTTTAACATTTGAAAATGAAGAGATCAGAGTTGTTGTTCCTCTGGTTCCGTTGGAAGGATAAAGGTATGTCAAACCAGTCAATGGATATTATGATGCTCAAGGTTTAGACAATATTTATAATGTACCCTCCAGGATAAATGACTACATCAATACTACAACAGATGGTACACTCATTTGGTGGAGCATTAGTTCATGTTCTTGTGATTCTAGCGAAGTTCTGGAGAACTGGTAGAACTTGCTACATGAAGTATCAATGCAAATATGTTCCTATGTAAAAAAATCATTGCTTTGGGTTCGAAAAGAGGTATGCAATCTTCCTACTTATGAAGGTTTACCTGATGCGGGTCAATTTATTTATGAATTTGAAGACAAGGTAACTAAATAACAATGTTTATTAGCCTTGGATGTCGATTTGAAAGCCACTCTGGAAAGGTGGTCGGTTGTGCAAAAGTAGTATATAACTGGTTGGTCGCAGTGTCAAAGATATTTACAAATCTGGTTTGGAGAAGAGATCCCCTATACTAGTGAGAAGTATACTGGCATGACTAACCCTGCGGATCATTTAACTACATGTAGTACAATATGGAATAATATACCCAAGCAAGAGTGGGTGCATATGTTCATTAATACACTTGAAACTATACCAAGGAATTGGTATACGTCGATGGAGCTGTGAAAAGGAACTGTAGAATGGGAAAATTTGGCAATGAGTTTGAAGCAGGCATTTAATTATGAGGATGAAAGTCCGGTAATAAATGTGGCTCTGTAGATTATCAAGGAAAAAATATCTGAAGAAATCCCAAGACCAATGTCTAACTTACCGTAGTGGACTGCGACAGTGGAGAAAATGATGGAGTGTTACAACATCAGTGGAGTACTAGAGGATGATGATCCAAGGGATATTCATATTCCAGATTCTGAAGGAAGTCATGATCTGAAGGGACCATAGATGTCATCTGACAAATTTATGAAGCCGTTGAAGATTAAAAAGGTAAATATAGGTTCTTCTGAAAATCGAAAGTTCGCATATCTAGGAGATTAAGGGATGATGAAATGGTGGAAAAAATTACTGACGTGTTGCATGAATTTTAAGATTTTTTCATACTAAGTATTCAGAAATGAAAGATATTGTTGGTGACTTGAGTGAAATGAATATTCCAATGAAACCAAGTGCCAATCCGACTAAGCAAAGGCCGTACAGATTGAATCTACGATATAAGGAAAAAGTAAGAATATAGATTGATAGAATGATAGATGTTGATATTATCCCGTCGAAGAATCATAATGGATTACTCCTATGGTAGTCCAAGAGAAGAAAATTGGGGAGATTAGGATTTGTGTTGACTTGTGGAAATTTAATGATGCTTGTCTACAAGATCCTTTTCCAATTTTGTTCACGGATGAAGTGCTTGAAAATGTCAGAGGTCGAGAAGCCTACTCCTTCACAGATGGATTTTCAAGATATCATCAAATAAAGATAGCTAAGGAGTACCAACATAAAATTAAATTTGTGACAAAATGGAATTACTTCTAATACACGGTAATGCCTTTTAGCCTAAAGAATTCCCCTGCAATTTCTCATGGGTAGTTGTCGTTGCATGTAAAGAGTTCATTCATAAGTTTCTAGAGGTGTATTTTGATGATTAGATAGTTTATGGGATGCTTAAAAATCATATTGAAAATTTGAGGTTGATGTTAGAGCATTGTAGACAATATCAAATTTCTTTGAATCTAAAGAAATGCATGTTTTGTGCTCTCTTTGGCCTATTATTAGGACATCTAGTTTGCAAGCAAGGTTTGTTAGTGGATCCTGCAAAGATTGCTATTATAGTTTATCAATCTCCACCATCTTCAGTCCAGCAATTGAGAACAACTCTGGGTCACACATGATATTATAGGAATTTTATCAAAGGATATGCCCAGATCATAGCGCCAATGGAAAAATTACTCAAGAAATATGTGAAGTTTCATTTTAATGAAGAATGTCAGCAGAGTCTCAACACGTTAAAGGAAAAAATGGTGGCAACACCCATTCTAGTATTTCTTGACTGTAGTAAAGAATTTATTGTCCATGTCAATGCTTCATATGTCGCTCTAGGTGCGGTGCTTGATCATCCAGGTGAGGGATCCATTGACCATCCCATTGCATTTTCTAGGAGGAATTTGTCTACTGTTGAGAAAAATTATACTATGACAGAGAGGGAAGGAATTGCTATGGTTTATGTATTACAAATGTTCAGGCACTATTTATTAGGGGACCACTTTAAGATGTTTACAGACCATTGTACTTTGAAGTACCTTGTCAACAAGACAGTGTTTGGGGGGGGGGATATTTTCTGGTGGTTATTGTTGTTCTAGGAATATTATTTTGAGATCATTGTCAATCCATGAAGGTTGAATGCGGGCTCCAACCATTTTTTTAAGTTAGATATAGGAGAAGAACCAACTAGTTTAGAAGATAACCTTCCAGATGCACATATATTTTCAGTAAGAATGGTTGATGAGTACTTTCAAGATATTTTGACATTTTTGTCCAAAGGAGCAACACCAGAGGGATATATGACTGCCCAGCAGAAGCAATTGGTTTTTAAATACGTAGACTACCAGTTGATAGACCGTCAATTGTATAAGTTGGGACCAGATGAGGTATTGTGTGTTATGTTTTGAAGCACGAGAGACCAATCATTCTAGATGAAGTGCATGATGGAATATCGGGAGGCCAATACGCAAGAAAAGCTACAGTGGAGAAGATCTTAAGAGAAATATTATGCTGGCCTACCCTACATGAAGATGATAAGGAATATTGTCAGAACTGCGAAATATGTCAAAGAATTGGGAAGTCGTCAAGGAGAGATGAAATGCCATTGGTGCCACAAGTTATGTTGCAGGCCTTCAAAAAGTGGGATATTGATTTCATGTGACCCATGAACCCACCATGGAAACAGACCGGTGCGAGGTATATTATTACTGTGACATATTATCTTACACAGTGGGCGCAAGCTGCACTAGTACAATATTTCACTACTCCAACCGCTACGATATTTATATTTGAGAATGTTATCACCAAGTTTGGTTGTCCTCAAGTTCTATTAAGCAATAAGGGTGCACATTTTTTCAATAAGACTATATAGGCCCTTACTGAATAATTCCAGGTCTATCATCAGAAGAGTGCTCCATACCATCCACAAGAAAATGGGACTATTGAAGCATTCCATAAGATTCTGGAACATGCATTAACAAAAGTTTGTAATGTGAACTATGATGACTGGGACCTCAGGATCCCTGCAATATTGTGGTCATACAGAATGACATGTAAAAGAATGAAAGATCAGACACCTTTCAAGTCTGTGTATGGACAAGAGGCTGTGATGACCATGGAATATATTATTCCTATTTTAAGAATTGTTGCATTCATAGGTATATCTGATACCAATGTTCTTGAGGAAAGGTTGGTGCAGCTACTATAGTTGGAGGAAGATAGATTCATCGCGGGTCATCAACAAGTGCAAAAAGATCAAGAAAAACCTTGACATGATCACCACATTACTAAGAAAAATTTTCAACGAGGAGATTTAGTACTCCTCTACGACATCAAATTTTTCAAACATCCTGGTAAGTTACGGATGCATTGGCTAGGACCATATGTTATTAACTTTGTTACAGAAGGAGGCGGGGTGAAACGATAGACATTGGATGGCGAAATCCTTAATGGATTGGTGAATGGGAGTCGGTTGAATCCCTATACAGAAAATTGTAGCTTGTCGCAGTAAATACTCTTGATTTCATATTTGTAAAAAAAAAGAAAAAACTTTTGGAAAGCCCAATTTTATTTTCTATTGTAGTTATTTGTGTCGAAATGTATGTGTCGTTGTACAGTTCTGTCGAAGCTTCATGGAAATTCCAAGTTGATATTGTGTTGAAGTTGTTCTGTCATGGGTCTTTCCGTTGAAGTTCTATGTTTTTCAGTTGGAAACCCCAATTTCTCTTTCCATTGAAGTTTTATTTCTATCACTCGGAAACCCCGACTTATTTTTGCGTTGAAGTAATGTATCCTTGGGGGAATTTGGTGTTCTGTCGCAGTTCTATCTGTCAAATTTCTTGGGTTTTCAACTAGTTGAAGTTGTAGTTATTGAGCATTTATTGTTTCTTATATGACGATATTAGTGGTGGAATTAGTGGAATTTTTGCATTTATTGCCAAAAAGTTTATAGTGTGTGAATAGATCTATTGCTGCCACCATCATCAATGGAAGATTGAGTACATTGAATTTTCCTTGGGAATGAAAGAAGGATCGCACGAGGGGATTAATGATAAAAAAAATTCCTCTCTCAGTCATTATTCATTATTATTAAGTGATTAAAGCATATTGATCACACCAGAGACGAGCTTAGTATGCCGAGAGAGCTTCGAAGTGTAGAGTGTTACAATGTAGGCATATTTGTGAGATGAAAGTGAGGTTCAAGGATCTGTTGAAAAAGTTCCAATGAGAGGTTCTGTGTCGATTAGTACTGAGCGTCCAGAAGTGATTTATCCACAGATTCCCATGAATGTGCCGAAGAAAAACACCATACCAACTGTCCAAATCCAGAGCCAAGATCGAAGGCGCATCATGATGTTGGAGCATCCACATCCAGCTTTGCATCGATATTGCCAGAATATATCCCACCACGGCAGGTGGATGAAAAACCTGTCCAGTTTCCAAGGAATGAATGATATCAATTGGAGACTATGCCAATTCCAAAGGGTGTTATGGTTCAGGGTGACATTCTAAGGAACATTCAAAACCTCTCGTATGCGGACCATAACATCACCAGGTTTCTTGAGTTAAATTACACACATTGTATGTGAATTGTTTTAACAGCCGAAGGTCATCCGTTAGAGCTACAACCAATGCAATGGGCTCTCATGATGAATAAAGCCACTCTTTTGTCCTTATTACATCTTCCATGTCATGTCTCCTCTTACCAATTTGTTTTTTTCGCACGGGCCCATGGCCCTTCAATACTATTTACAGTTACACCACTAGTAATAATTATACTTAGAAAAACATAACAAAAGCATAATAATTTATGTAAGCTGTCACACAATGCTTATTGTGGTTATTTGCTGAAGTGCTATAGTCCTTCAGAGTATATGCACCCTTATGTATTAAGTGTGATGACACAGACATAATAGAACAAACGTGTGTGACTTAGAGGTACTTTGTGCCGACATGATGACACCTGCTACCTCTCGGTACCAACGGTGTAACACTTCATGAAATTCCTAAGAAGGGTGCATACTACACTTAGTCTATGGCCTAGTGTGGGTATTAAAACATGACACCCCAGACCTGGTACCTTTTCCATCTCACTCATCCAATACCACAATCTGTAAGAATTTAATGCTACACATCAGCATAACATCCAGTACTATTATCGTCATTAAATTTTTAATCGGCTTAGCCATAACTCTCCTCTTGGGAGTACATATGTATTAACTACATACACATATCAATAATTAATACATCGGTTTATATTAATGCTATACATAAATGTCATATTCCATAAGCAAAGGCCTAAGTTGCAAAAGTCATTTATTAAAACATTTAACAACTATATAATAAAGTGACCATAGCTATTAATACATATACATATATATATATATATATAATTACCTATATATATATATATATTAATATTAACACCTTGCATAACCTATGACCAAAGCATACATATTAATACAACCATAGTATTTCTAACACTTGCAACACCAACATCATGCAATTCGAATTACCCTTATAAAAATATTCATATTAAAATTCGGGCCAACACAAATCTTATGCATACAAGGGTTAACAATATATATATCACATATAATAAAGCGCCCTTTTCCTAACTTAATGCGCCACCCACTGTGCACATAAGCTTGGATTATTAAACATAAAGAACATTTACAAAGCCTTATCATTAAGGCTAAGGGCATAAACTCAACAAATATCAACGTTGATTAAAATTGATAAACGGTCGCTAATGGAAGCCAACCCTACCACCTCAATGTGGCTCACACCAAACTACAATGCTCCACATTTTGGCTTATGACCGGTCAACACATAACCATCTGGTATTAGTCATGCTTCCACGAGGGTAACGCTATGAGCCTACGAATGAACGTAGCTCGAATTGGCATATGACGTGGACAAATACATATGATTCATTTGAATGCATGCTGGCTCACTCCAATGTGTGGCCTATGTGGTTTGTGACTTACGCCACACAAGCTTCACCAGACCAATGCAACGTTTTAAACCCTCTCCTGCTGCCTGGTTGGTAGGTGACGGTGCTCACATGGATGGGAAGTGTTACACACGCCGCGTTTAAAAACTTGGTCAACGTGGAGCACGAAGGGCCTCGTCCCATTTATGGACTTTGTCAGTTGATAGTGATGCTGAAATGTACCCACCACCCAACTCTGCAATGCAATAAATCTCTCTGTGTTCTATGTCATTAATCGTGATCCGGGACCATGTATGGGAGATCGTGATGCGTGTAGCACCATTGATCTAAGAGATGGGTTTTCGTGCCCAGCCATCACCATGCCTACAATAACTTGTCCCTCCACTGGCAACCGAGGTCTCCACCTCTCTCTCCAGTATCCAACGTTGAAAGACTATCACTTGGAACTTGGGTTCATTGTTTCTTGGCTGTGACAAGAGCTTCGTCTCTGCATAGGGTATGGTGGAGATCTACGGCCAAACTATGGCACTTCGCTTCCACAGCTGCATGCTGCACCAGTCATTACCATACTCAGCATGAACACGATACAAGGTAAGTGCTATGTATTTATGTTTGCACCAATGTTACGTTTTACAATGTCGTGCTTATTGCAATTTACATTACGTTAATGTTTTTCTAGCAAAGGCCTCAGTTTGACCTTTTTGTTGCTATGTTGACAAGTGTCGACGGAGTCAGGCTACACTACGACTCATTACATAGTCAGGTAATTTCACAACACCCTTCAATTTCATCGTGTGTTAATTTACTTGCTTTGACAATCATTATATGGTTAAGTTGTTAATCCCACGGTGTAACCCCTCACCACGTTTTGTTGTGCAGGAAAACGACGGCGTGTGGTGGAGTGAAGCACTCCTGCGAGCTAGTAGATAAATTTGGGGTCGTGGCGACTTGCTGGCTAACACATGTAACTCGCCAATCCCACTCCCTCAGGTTTTTTTCACCCCGTTGGTGGGGGCAGAGTTACTAAAATGCATGTTCATTACGGTTAGGGTTACTCCTGTCTTTGTCGGTACGTTTTTAAGAAGTTCGGCCCTCGGCCGAGAGAATAGAGGCATGCAGCAATCCTCTGAGAGCATCACTGCAACCTCTATTTCTCTCTACTGCTGTTGCAGGGTTAATGGGTGCTCAGCGAAATGAAGTGGGAATTCCCACAGTCATATGCAATTTGACAATCTATCCAATGATGCTCTGCCCTTGGTAGAGGCATCAGGATTATGTACATGACTTCGCAGTGAATTTAAGTGGCCATGCCACAACTCTTTTGATTCCAACTCTGTCTGTGTATTATTTTAAAGATTTGAACTCATGATGTAAACTCCTTGGCAAGCCCAGCTTGACTTTGTAGAACCCTCAACGATTCTCATCGGGTCTATGGGTTATTTACTTGATATGCATTTTGGAAATACATACATGGTCTGTATAGATGCCCTCAACACTTTGATATTAATATACAATGAAATCGTTTTTTTTTTCCCAATGGTTGTGCACATCCAATGAGGTTCGATGCATACATTATTAGTGTTATAAATGCATACCAAAACGTAGCTTAACAACATATGCTTGCATTCGTTGTTTTAAATGCTCCCTGTAAAGAATCAACCTCGCCGAATTCTTCCATGATTCGTTTGCATTCGAAATGGTACATTGTAATGTAGTTTTGATTCATGCAATAAAAATGTTTAGGGTCGAGGCGTTTATTCCAGCCATCATATGCACAAATAGATATGCAAAGTATCAAAATGCAGTCTCATTCTCCAGCAATGATCATCACACTACTGTCTTTAAATTCTGCACTATTTGATTATTAATGTGTGGCTTCGTTTATGCCCAACATCATTTTCATTTTAAATGTATATAATAAACTATTTAGAAATAGTTGAAAACACCAGATTATAAACAAATGCACATGTGAATGTTCAATGTATAATATCATATATTAATAAATATGGTGATCCTAAGGGAAAACAAAGAATTTGCACTTAGCCTTTCAGCACTTCAAACGCATTCAATCGATAGGTTTATACATAGGTGTGGCAACCTCAGTTATGTTTGGGTCACATAAGGTCATCGACCAATACATTCACATTAGTATTAATAATGCATATTATTATACTGTTTGGATAAGCATCGCAATTAAATGCAAAATGATAGTTAGGCATATATTTACTCAGAAATATAGCAATGTATCATTTATTCAATACTTCAACAAATAAACTGAAATACCTTACATGCATAAGGTCGATTATGACCAGATTTGAATAAAATACAAATTCTATCAACAACCGATAGTAACTCAGATCTATAACAAGTTTACATTCTAGCATTTTCAGGGTTATCTTTTCTTCCATAAACTTTAGCATAAAAAGATTGATAAACATATGGTGTAGGCATGTGAACCTTCAGGTTTACCTGCCTACCCTATTTACAGCATTATGATGCAAAACATAAGATCTTATTTAAATACTGGAATATATTTGACATACAACAAGCTGCAATATGAAACCATGTCTCAGCAAACCCTAGGTTAGCACATGATTCATATAATTATTATTTTATATGCTGCATACAATTATAACTGTATAGAGGTCCTACTACTATAAATCTACTGCCATCAGAATGTAGATATTATTATAGCCCACCCATAACATAAATATTCCAGATCTGTAAAATGATCATAATATAACTCATAACAGAGATCTAGTTATCTAGCTAAGATTCATGCTTAGAAATAGTCAAGAACAATACATATATGGTCAGATCTGATACATTTACATTTCAACAATAAATCAGATATATTCAGAAACACATATATAAATACTATCCAAAACAAATACTCTGCAAGTCAAATTATAAACACTTATCTAAATCTGCTGACCAGTGGAACCAGGAAAAAACCTCCCATCCTTTGACCAACAAGTTCTCCTTGCTCTCAAGTCACCCCCGAGATGAGTTCACAGTCCCCCAGGTATAGTATTTATTTTAGTTACACTTAACTTATCATTTGCCCAAGTTATTCAGGATATTTCAAAGGCAATAGGCAACCCAACACCCAACTCAATACTCTTGAGCTCCAGGATGCTCCATGGGATTTTAAGCCATAGCCATGGAGAGAATCACTATCACAGTCTATTCAGGTAAATGCAGTACTCCTGTGGCCTGGGGTAGTTCTCCTACCTGCACACAATTAAGTGGCCAATCTCATACCAAACTGTATGATTCCTTCTGATCTGAGTCAGTTTGGTCTTCCCAAATATGCACTCAATCACTTGGCTTCATGACCAGTTTGGTTCTCCCAAATCTGTCCTCCCTCACCAACATTCATTGTCTCAGGTTCAAGTTTTCCCATTCCCATTGCTCTTGTGTATTCATCTCTTGAGATTGTTAATGATGCATAATGAATTATGAGAGTTTCAATGAGTTTTCACCTTTTATTCTCTTAGGGGAATTTTGCTCATTATTGGAATTCTTTTAATTCATTAATCTCTCAATTCTTTTCTTTAGGGTTTTCCAATTGTCTCCAATAATAATTTCTTATTATTATTATTAAGTGGCATTTTCCCTCCAACCTTAGGAGACTGTGACTCCCTCTTTATTGTGTTGGTCCACATGGTCAATAGAAACCTCTTTAGCAGATTTCTAAACTTTCCTAAGTATAAATGAAATAATACTTAGCAGAAATTATCATAGGGTTTCAAAGTCCAAAATAGGGGTATTACATTTCCCCTTCCCTTAAGTTTTCACCGTCCTATGTGTTAAAAAGTTTTGCAAAACAACAAAAATCAACATTAACAAAATTCATTTTTTGTCATGGTCTTCATCAAACAAGAAAGGGTATGCTGTTTGCATTTCCCTTTCGATTTCCCAGGTAGCCTCATCAGGCTTGTAGTGCTCCCATTGCACTTTTACCTGAATGATGGTTCGATTCCGAAGTACCACCTCTTTCCGATCCAGTATGCATATAGGGTATGTATGGAAATCTCCTTCCGATTCCACCTGAATCACATGCTAGTTCACAATATGCTTAGGATCATATACATACTTTTTCAGCAATGAAACATGAAACACATCATGTACTTTAAAATGTGTTGGATTTCTCCCATGCCTGCTAGCCATCTCTCCGTGCTGGATGGATGTTTCTAAAGCCATTACACCTTCCTGTTATGCTGAATTAAATTCAGCCATTTAAAGTTGTAGCTACTCTGCTATCTATTTGTGGCCAACTAGCTGTTTGTTAGACTTTAAAAACAACATGTAATTAAATGAGAAAAAATTTACAGGTAGTATGCTACGGGAAAAATAATTAAGCATTTATTATAAATAAAGTAAAGAATTTAAAAACATAGCATACACGTAATGAGCCTAAGGTCCTAGTGTAGTGACCATGCTCTGATACCAATTTGTCATGTCTCCTCTTACCAATTTTTTTTTTTGCATGGGCCCACAACTCTTCAATACTGTTTACAATTACACCACTAGGTAATAATTATACTTAGAAAAACATAACATAAGCATAATAATTTACGTAAGCTGTCACACAATGCTCATCGTGGTTCTTTGCTGAAGTGCTATAGTCCTCCAGACTATACGCACCCTTACATCTTAAGTGTGATGACATGGACATAATAGAACAAATGTGTGTGACTTAGAGGTACTTTGGGCCGACATGATGACACCTGCTACCTCTCGGTACCAACAGTGTAACACTTCATGACATGCCTAAGCAGGGTGCATACCACACTTAGTATATGGCCTAGTGCGGGCATTAAAACATGACATCCTAGACCTGTTATCTTTTCCAGCTCACTCAACCAATACCACAATCTGTAAGAATTTAATGCTACACATGGGCATGCCATCCAGTACTATTATTGCCATTAAATCTTCAGTGGGCTTAACCATAACTCTCTTCTTGGGAGTACATATGTATTAACTACATACACATATCAATAATTAATATATCAGTTTATATTAATGCTATACATTAATATCATATTCCATAAGCAAAGGCCTAAGTTGCAAAAGTCCTTTATTAAAAAATTTAACAACTATATAATAAAGTGACCATATCTATTAATACATATATATATATATATATATATATATATATATAATTACCTATATATATATATATTAATATTAACACCTTGCATAACCTATGACCAAAGCATACATATTAATTCAACCATAGTATTTCTAACACTTGCAACACCATGCAATTCGAATTACCCTTATAGCAATATTCATATTAAAATTCGGTACAACACAAATCTTATGCATACAAGGGTTATATATGTATAGTTCTATATATATATCACATATAATAAAGTGCCCTTTTCCTAACTTAATGTGCCACCCACTATGCACATAAGCTTGGATTATTAAACATAAAGAACATTTACAAAGCCTTAGCCTTAAGGCTAAGGGAATAAACTCAACATATATCAACATTGATTAAAATTGATAACGATACCTGCCACCTCGACGTGGCTCACACCAAACTACAATGCTCAACGTTTTGGCTTATGACCGGTCAGCACATAACCATGTGGTATTAGTCATGCTGCCACGAGGGTAATGCTCCGAGCCTATGAATGAACGTAGCTCAACTTGGCATTCGACGTGGACGAATATGTATCATTCATTTGAATGCATGCCAGCTCACTCCAATGTGTGGCCTACGTGGTTTGTGGCTTATGCCACACAGGCTTCACCAAACCAATGCAATGTTTCAAACCCTCTCCTACTACCTGGTTGGATGGTGATGGTGGTCACATGGATGGAAAGTGGTACACACGCTGCGTTTAAAAACTTGGTTGACATGGATCACACAGGGTCTCGTCCCATTTATGGACTCTGTTAGTTGATAGTAATGCCGAAACGTACCCACCACCCAAATCTGCAATGCAATAACTCTCTCTGCGTTCTGTGTCATTGATCGTGATCCGAGACCATGCATGGGAGATCGTGATGTGTGTAGCACCGTTGATCCAGGTGTTGGTTTTTCGCGCCTAACCATCACCATGCCTGTAATAACTCATCCCTCCACTGGAAAACAAGGTCTCCATCTCTCTCTCCGGTATCCAACATTGAAAGACTATCACTTGGCACTTGGGTTCATTGTTGCTCGGTTGCGACGAGAGCTTCGGCTCTGCACAGGATATGGTGGAGATCTACGGCCAAACCATGGCACTTCGCTTCCAAAGCTGCATGTTGCACCAGTCGTTACCATACTCGGCATGAACACGATACAAGGTAAGTGCTATGTCTTTATGTTTGCACCAACGTTACATTTTACAATGCCGTGCTTACTGCAATTTACATTACGTTAATGTTTTTCCAGCAAAGGCCCCAGTTTGACCTTTGTGTTGCTGTGTTGACAGGTGCCGACGGATTCGATTTGTGCTGTAACTCATTACATGGTCAGGTAATTTCACAACACCCTTCAGTTTCATCGTGCGTTAATTTACTTTCTTTGACAGTCGTTATATGGTTAAGTTGTTAATCCCACGGTGTAACCCCTCACCATGTTTTGTTGTGCAGGAAAATGATGGCATGTGGTGGAGTGAAGCACTCTTGTGAGCTCGTAGATAAAGTTGGGGTCGTGGCGACTTGATGGCTCACACAGGTAACTCACCAATCCCACTCCCTCGGGTTTGGTTCACCCCGTTGGTGGGGGAAGAGTTACTAAAATGCTTGTTCGTTATGGTTAGGGTTACTCCTGTCTTCATCGATATGTTTTTAAGGAGTTCGGCCCTTGGCTGAGAGGATAGAGGCGTGAAGCCATCCTCTGAGAGAGTCACTGCGACCTCTATTTCGCTCTACTACTATCGCAAGGTTAATGGGTGCTCAGCAAAAGGAAGTGGGACTTCCCACGGTCATATGCAATTTGACAGTCTATCCAACGACGCTCTGCCCTAGCAGAGGCGTCGGGATTATGTACACAACTTCGCAGTGAATTTAAGTGGCCATGCCACAACCCTTTTGATTCCAACTCTGTCTGTATATTATTTTAAATATTTGAACTCATGATGTAAACTCCTTTGCAAGACCAGCTTGACTTTGCAAAACCCTCGGCGATTCTCATTAGGTCTATGGGTTATTTACTTGATATGCATTTTGGAAATACATACATGGTCTATATAGATTCCCTCAACACTTTGATATTAATATACAATGAAATCATTTTGTTTTCCCCAATGGTTGTGCACATCCAATGAGGTTCAATGCATACATTATTAATGTTATAAATGCATACCAAAATGTATCTTAATAGTATATGCTTGCATTCGTTGTTTTAAATTCTCCCTGGAAGGAATCGACCTCGTCGCATTCTTCCATGATTCGTTTTCATTCTAAATGGTATACTGTAATGTAGTTTTGATTCATGCATTAAAAATGTTTAGGGTCGAGGCGTTTAGCCTGTCCATCATATGCACAAATAGATATGCAAAGCATCGAAATGCAGTCTCATTCTCCAGCAATGATCATCACACTATTGTGTTTAAATTATGCACTATTTGATTATTAATGTGTGTCTTTATTTATTCCCAGCATCGTTTTCATTTTAAATGTATATAAGAAACTATTTAGCAATAGTTGAAAACGCTAGATTATAAACAAATGCACAGGTGAATGTTCAATGTATAATATCATATATTAATAAATATGAGGTCAAACCCTTGGCCACTTGAATCATTTTCACTCAGCCTTTCGGCAATTCAAACGCATTCAATCGATAGGTTTATACATAGGTGTGGCGACCTTGGTTATGTTTGGGTCGCATAAGGCCATCGACCAATACATTCACATTAGTATTAATAATGCATATTATTATACTGTTTGCATAAGCATTGCCATTAAATGTAGAATGATAGCTAGGCATATATTTACTCAAAAATATAGCAATGTATCATTTATTCAATACTTCAACAAATAAATTGAAATGCCATTTACATGCATAAGGTCGATTATGACCAGATCTGAATAAAATACAAATTATGTCAACAACCAATAGTAACTTAGATCTATAACAGGTTTTGATTCTAGCATTTTCAGGGTTATCTTTTCTGCCATAAACTTTAGCATAAAAAGATTGATAAGCATATGGGCTAGGCATGTAAACCTTCAGGTTTACCTGCCTTCCCTATTTACAGCATTATGATGCAAAACATAAGATGTTATTTAAAACTAGAATATATTTGACATACAACAACCTACAATATGAAACCATGTCTCAGCAAACCCTAGGTTAGCACATGATTCATACAATTATTCTTTTATATGTTGCATACAATTATAACTATATAGAGGTCCTACTACTATAAATCTACTGCCATCAGAATGTAGATATTATTACAGCCCACCCATAACATAAATATTCCAGATTTGTAAAAGGATCATAATATAACTCATAACAGAGATGTAGTTATCTAGCTGAGATTCATGCTCGGAAATAATCAAGAACAATACATATATGGTCAGATCTGATACATTTACATTTCAATAGTAAATCAGATATATTCAGAAACACATATATAAATACTGTCCAAAACAAATACTCTGCAAGTGAGATTATAAACACTTATCTAAATCTGCTGACCAGTGGAACTAGGCACAAACCTCCCAGCCTTTGACCAGCAAGTTCTCCTTTCTCTCAAGTCACCCTCGAGTTGAGTTCACAATCCCCCAGGTAGAGTATTTATTTTAGTTACCCTTAACTTGTCATTTACCCAAATTATTCAGGATATTTCAAAGGAAATAGGCAACCCAACACCCAACTCAATACTCTTGAGCTCCAGGATGCTCCAGGGGATTTTAAGCCATAGCCATGGAGAGAATCACTATCACAGTCTATTCAGGTAAATGCAGTACTCCTGCAACCTGGGTTAGTTCTCCTACCTTGTTAGGAACCCATGTCTTTACTTTGTTAGTATGTTGTTGTTGGACGCATATGATTTGTAAGTCGTCCCGTAGTATTCATTGATCAATAGTTTGTGTTATTGTTGTTGGCGCATATGCTTTGTAAGTTTCCCATAGTATTGTTGATCCATAGTTTGTAATGACCCATGGTTTTGATCCATAGTATTGGCTCCTAGAATTAGTATATAAGTGTGTGTTGAAACCTATGAAGGCAACGTGAAGTTATTTGTATTGAGCTTTCTCATAGGAGGTTGCCCCCTCGAAGTGGCCTATGATCAATATAAAAGTGATTCTGAGTTCTGTCATTTCTGCTATTTCGCATATTTTTATTAAGTAATTGTTGCAGGTGCATCACATCTGGTATCAGAGCACTTTC
This sequence comes from Larix kaempferi, assembly GCA_027924585.1. NCBI lineage: Eukaryota > Viridiplantae > Streptophyta > Pinopsida > Pinales > Pinaceae > Larix > Larix kaempferi. Next base: position 14,867,154 of record BSBM01000050.1, on the reverse strand, counting down.
TTGGGCTCGCTGGGTGAAATTTCTGCCAAATTTTTTTTTTTGCATCTGTTGCAGGTTCGGATTTGGGAATAATCCCTATCCACTTAACTGTGGGAAGTACTTGGGCATAAGCCCTAAAGCTCATTGTGAGGAGTACCACAGGAACCCCGAAGTAGCTGGCCCATTGAGAGGACCTGTCAGCGAAAAGGGCAATGACCCCTACCTGATTGACTAGTTCCCACCCGTGAGGTAAACCAAGAGCTGTCGTTTGTGGCAAAGCGGTTATCAGTTTTACCTGAGCCGTGGAGTGAGGGGTACTGCCCCAATACGCAAGCCGTCAGACAGCATTGGTGGCCGAGTGAAACCCCTGAACTGTTAGGAAGCCGCACATACCTGGGGTCCATATCTACTTTCAGCTAAACTATTGTCGATCACTGCTGCGCCGTTTCAGATCCATTTTGCAAGTCGTTCCAGATCTAGCCGTTTGGCGTTGTTCCAAATTCCTTCCGAGCCGTAGCCGCTCCAGTCTGTAAACAAAAAAAAAAAATCCGAGCCGTAGCCGCTCCAGTCTTTAAAAAAAAAAGAGTATAAAATTTAGTTTTTTCTCCATATCTCCCTTGTTTTACCTCTGTTTCCCTTGAAATTTTCAGGGAACCCTTGTCATTCCATTATGCATATTTCATTCCTGAGGACCCTATCCTTAGTTCCCCTTCTTATAGCCCGAAATCCCACATTTGTCTATTTTTAGGGTTTGTCATAACTTCCTCAGATTTCACCCAATCACCTTCAAATTTTACCACAGAGTTCTTTTTCTAAATTCTGCTTCTTTGTTCCCCTCTGCCAAATTTTCCCATTCTTTCACCCCACTTCTGAAATCCTCATTTTTGATTCCCAGTCTATCCAACAGTGTCCAAAACCTAGTCAAACCCCAATTACCCTTTTGATTTTTTCCCAAATCCAAATTTTCCCTTACTGAAGTAGTTCTTGTTTTTGTTTTCCTACCCAGTCAAAAAAAAAAAAAAAAAAAAAATCCTGGTTATGGTTGTCACCCGTGCAGGAGCAAAAACCATGGAGGAAGCACTTGCAGATATCCAAGCCAAACTCCAGGATCTGGATGAAAAATTTCTCGGTCTCCATCTTGAACATTCAGCTATGAACAACAAATGGCAGTCCGAGTCTTCAACAGACAATGGGTTCTCTTCTTCCAGCAATTTCCATGGTCTGAAGCTTGATTTTCCTCGCTTCAATGGTATCGATCCAACTGGATGGATCTATCGTGCAGAACAGTATTTCAGTCTGCATAATACTTTTGATGTCAACAAAGTTTCATTGGCATCCTTTCATTTGGAACAAGAAGCTCTTCAATGGTACCGTTGGTACATCAAGGCTCATCCAGAGCCCAACTGGACAAATTTTTGCCAGCTCCTTTTGCAACGATTTGGTCCTAGTGCTTTTGATGACTTCACAAGAGCCCTCACTAAACTTCGCCAAACTGGCACTGTGAGAGAGTGTTATAGTTTGAAATGACACCTCTCCGTCCGTGACGACACTTGCTTCTCTTGGTCGCATGACGACACTTCTTGAGATCAAGTTCAGTCACACAATAGGACATTTGTGGATGGATGAGTCATTTGGGACACTAAAAATGGTTGAAATTACCTCATTCTTGACCCATTTGATGTATATGACCCTTAGGTGCATTTTCCCCACAACAGAATGGCAATTCCACTGGGGAAAGCCTAACTGCTTAGGGGTATCCAAGGTCATTTCTTCAGTGTTGTTTGATGGTCTTTGTTCATTTTCTTGATTAGGATCAGTTAGTTGGCTCTGTTTGACCCTACTAGGCTCTTACAGACCCTTCCCAGCCCTTGCAAACCCTTGTGGACCCAGGTGTAGGGGTTTTAACCCCGTTTTTTAGACTTTTTTCTTGTACGCTACTATTTGTACCACACAGTAGCGCCCATATGCTACTTTTCCTTTACACAGTAGCGCCCATACTGATATGAGCGCTAGTTTCCTTCATACACAGTAGCGCTCAAAATCTGGGTTTGATTTTTTGAGTTTTTGGGTTGTGGACCCAAATCTGGGGGCTATGGCTGCATTTTTTGGGGTCCTTGATGACCCTAGGTCTAAGTTAAACCATTGTAAGTGGTCTACCATCCTTGTACTGATCCTACATTCATGATTTGAACCTCTTTTGATCGATTTGGGCTTGTTTGGAAAGTTTTGAGGTTTGTTGACCCAAGTTGGGGGGTTGTGGACCCGTTTGGTGTTTTGTACCCTAATTTGTGTCTGACTGAACCTGCTTACCCCATTTCCATTGGATTTGAAACCTCTTGAGTCTTCTTGACCCTGTTTGTATCTATTTGAGTGAAATTTCTCTTTTAGGTTGGTTTCTTATCCTCCCTTATGCTTTTAGTTTTTCTTTTGTAGTGAAATCTCAAGTGTTTTGGCTGTTGTTCAAGACCTTGTTTGCATTGTTTATGTGCAGACCTGAATTTACCAAACCATACTTCTTTGTAGGTCATTTGCTTCGTTTGGGTCTAAAAGTAGTTTTCGTACTCTTTTCCCAATGTTTGGCATGCTTACATCAATAAGAATTTGAAAGTCATATTTGGTAGCTTTTACTGTTTCATAAAGAGAACCTGAAAGTTTCTTTGCTTTGCTTTGATAGTAGGTTAGTTTTAGTTTTGTTTCTTACCTTTGAAAAGCATAAAGAATTTGGATTCATTTTCTGAATAGAGTACCTTGCAAGTGGCTTAAAAGATTTTAGAGTGCTTTGCATCAAAAAGAACAAGTTTTCTTTTGCATACCTAGTTGCTTGAGTAGCTGCATTCTTAGGTTTTGAGTTTATTTTTGAACATTTAGACTTTATTTTTACCTTTTTTGCATTCAAAATATTAAAAAATTGCATTTGCACATGCATTCTAGATCAAAATTTTAAGACTTGCATTGAAAAGAAAAAGATTTGTTTGGTGGTAAATATTTCATTTTCAGTACTCTATCTCTATTATAACCACTCTCACACACCCACTACCCTTTTTGAGTAAGCAAGTAACCTTTAAAATGAACTCTAATAAAATGAATTAGCAACATTTTCTTTTCTAGGTTACACTACACCAACTAGTTTTGGTTAGGATCTTGGGTTTAAAACACCTTAAACCACCCAAGATCACACATTGCGCAAAAATCGTAGTAAGACTATCATTAGGTAAACCCACCTCACTCAAAACTTGCTTGGGATATATGCAGTAGGTCATTGCGAGATCAGTTTGTGGGAATACCCCTCCTACTTTCTGTTTGAGCATACGCCAGGATCGGATTGCGTATTGGGGACTCTTTCGAGTTTCGGGCTTAGCTACCCTACCCACGCTTTCTGATTCAACCGGTGACTGTTCCCCCAGGAGTTTTCGGTGTTGTGGTACCCTTAGTATCAGACTCTAGGTTCATACACAGGTGACAGCAGAGGGTATATCTACTATACCTAAGACAGACGTGGGAGGAAATCCCTTGCAGGTCTTTGGGAGGGCGGTTGGGTGATTCCAGCGCTTGCACCCTTAGTCATTGTATTGTGGACCCCGGGTAACTGTCTTTCTTCCTTCGTTGATCTGTTATGGGTCCTCATCATCCCAGACTCTTCTCCGGAAGGCATCTGTTTGCTTGGTTTGATTTACCTAGGACCTTTTTTAGTGGTGTGCTCTTTGTGCTACTTTTTTTAGTTTGCCTTAGAAAACTTCTTGTTCATTTGAGCAGGAAACTATGTCTAGCATTCCGGCGAGTGCTAATCAAGGTACCCCTTTTCCGGGGGATCCTTGTGCTATTCCATTCATTGGAAACATTGGTACTCCCTTAATGGCTACTCTGAATCTTCCTGGATTCACTATTGGGCTTCCGGTTTGGTTGTTTTCCACTCCGAATGCCTTGCATGCTCCTGACGCTTCTTTTGTGAGCACCTCAAATCAAGAGCATCAGAACCCTGTGCCTCCCTTGCTAGTAACATCTTCTCCTCCTCCTTCTACTTCATGTGGTGAAAGGAGCAATACTAGTAACCAGCAGTCTAAAAGGAATAGACGGAGGAAGAATAGGAAGAAGATGCCAAAACAAGGGGGCAAAAACCTAGCCTCTGTAAGTCATGCTGGGGGAAAGCACCCTTCCTCTGCAAGTCATGTAGGGGGAACCTACCCAGCCTCTGGAGGTCATGCTGGGAGAAAACTTTTAGTCACTGAAAATCATACTGAAAGTTTGTCTTCAACCACTGTCAGTCATGTTGAGGACACGTCATTGATCACTACTAGTCATATTGATGACAAGTCACCAGTTCCTGTGAGTCATACTGGAGACACCAAATCAGCCACTGCAAGTCATGCTGAGGGAGTTGACATTGTCAACAAACCAAACAAACAGAATCTTAAGTTCCCTTGTAAGTTTTGCGAGGGAGATCACCTTACTTACTTGTGCCCTGTACTTCGAGAAGTGTGAAAAGTGTGGTCCTTACTTCAAAAGTCTTCTGCTTCTGAGCAACCAGCCTCTGGGAATCATGCTGGGGGCAAGCTGTCAGCCAATGCTAGTCATGATGAGAGTATTGACGTTGTAAAGGAGTCTAAACCTATAGGACAGAAACAAAAGTTCCCTTGTAAACTTTGTAAGGGAGATCACCTTACTCACCGATGCCCTGCCATTCCAGAGGCACGAAGAGTGTGGTCCATGTCTGAAGGAACCTCTGTTCCTGATTTGTCTATAGATTCCCTACAGTCATATCAACCTTTGGTTGATAAAGTGGTTGAACCAATGCAATCTTTGGTCGACCCCACTCTTCCTTCGGAGAGTGAAGTGATTGAATCGATGCAATCTTCGACCAATCCCATCAGTCCTTCAGAGATTGATACACCTACTACTGAAGTCTTCTACATTTCTAGTTTGGATGTTCTTGAAAAAGGGGGCACTTCATCTATGCCATGTGAACCCCTACCAAGCCCTAGGATTGTTTCCTTTGATTGGAATAGTCTAGCTCAGCCTCGTCTTCCTTCTTCGACACCTTTCCAGATAAAGGTTGATATCGGAAACCATACGGTTAATCAATGCATTGTTGATGAAGGTGCTTCTGTTAGTATCTTATCCGCTTATGCTTGGAGAGATTTGGGTTTCCCTAATGTTATTCCAGCTGTTAATTGGTCGTTGACCTTCAATAGAAGACCTAGTGAACTGATCGGATTCCTCCGTTAGGCACCTATTACCTTGGGTGGAAAAACAGTCTTAGTTGATTTTATGGTTCTAAAGGACCCTGTGGACTTTGATATGATCCTCGAGCGTGATTACATTTATGCTATGCATGCTGTGTTGTGTCTATGCTTTTTTGTGTGATGCATTTCCCTCATAACGAAAACATTGTCACCATCGACCAGCTTGCATTCGTTGATCCTCCTTATTACCCAACTGTAGACCAGTCCGATCCCTCGTCATTAGGCACTACTATGTCACATGGGCCTCATGTGGCATATTGTTCCTTGAGTTCAACTGCTACTGAGAAGAAGTCTCTGAGTTCATGCTTACCTTCTCGATACTTGGTCCCAGCTTTTGACCAAGTGACACCTCCATCTGAATGTTTAGATATGTGTTCTATCTAGGATGATATACTTCCTTCCGATGAAGTTTTCCTAGAGTCCATAGTACAGTCTGCCATTCATTTGGATGTTGATCCAGCCGCAGTTATGTCCAGCCCCGATTTGACCTTAAAGTCTGATCTTCCTACTGTTGAGTCTTTGGACTCTCCTATAGATCCGCAAATCGGTGTTCCTGCTGAGTTTGATTCTGCTTCTAGAATTTTCAACTCCCGTGATGATGAATTTGTTTCTACAGATTCCATCATGTCCTTCAACTTTGATCTTCATCCTGAATTTGATCTTGTTGATTGTAAGTCCTCGGGCTTGGGTACTAGAGAGTCTTCATCTAAAAACTCTGCCTTGTTTATGCCTGTTGTTGATGATAGTGAAGTTGAAAGTATTTCTACCACAGTGACTTGTATCGGGTCTTTCTTTACATATGTTTTGGATATGATCTTGGTACTGATGTTTCTTGGAGACAGGATTCTTAGTTGGATGTATACTTGCTTACTGGTCCTTTTAGACACCTTGTGCGACCATGTCAGGTATATTCGGAACCTTGCATATAGGTTTAGGCTTCCCCGCTGTTATGTTGCATTTGAACCTTTTGCCATCTGAATTCTCCATAGGGTCGAACCTGTTGGATATTGGTGTGTTAGCCATCTCTTTATGCATCGTGCATCAGTCCGGCAGCAGAGCCTACCTAACATGGGTCACCCTAGTCAGCACCCTTATGCCATTCTGGTGCCCATGCTGAGTTTTTCTCATAGGCTCGGGAGACTTTTTAGATTTACCATGACTTCGAGAAGAAGCCTCATATCTTTATTCCTCATATATTTCTGGCCACCCTTGATAAGGCTCCCATCTTTTTGTTCAAATTGCATATGCATCTGTTATGATCCCGCTTGCGCTAATGAGCCTGAAGCCGGCTTCCACGGTTTTAACTCGTTGTATAAGCCTCCATCTATGATCTCATTTCTGCTAAGCCCTGTATCATTTTGCCTTTGCAGTTCGACACCTTTTACCTGGAGGACACACACCTTTAGTGTACTTATCTTGCTCATGTTCCTTGCATTAGGCATAGCTTTGTTCCATGCGCTTGGAGCTAGTTTTGCATGTCCCTGACACTCGTCTCCTCCCAAATCGAGCAGTCTTCCAACTTTCCTTTGAGATCGTTAAAAACAGTAAGGAGGCTACAAGCAGTCTTCCACCTTTCCTTCAAGCTCGTTAAAAACAATAAGGAGGGTATGAGCATTTCTTTCATCTTCACTTTGAGCTCATTAAAAATAGCAAGTTATGAGCATTTTCCTATCTCCTTTGATCTCATTAAAAACAGTAAGGAGGTCATGAGTTTACTTTTCCGGACTCGTTAAACCTTTACGGAAAAGATCCCTATGGAGTTCTTTTAAGCCCTTTTCAGACTCCTTAAATAAGAAAAGTTTGCCGAGCATAGTTGTCTTTTCAGGCTCGTTAAAATAACTGAACCGACATCCACTTAGGTATAGAATTACCCCTTTTTCGGGCCTTGGTGGATAATTTACGGAAAAGGTATACTCTAGGTATACTCTTGTATGCACTAGAAGAGTTCTTCTTCCCTCATTTTACACTTTTTCGGGGAAGGAGACTAACTTTACGAAAAAGGACCTTTGGAGTCATCTTTAGGGTTTTCAGACTCTCGAAATGTGAAAACACCAAGCGAGCATTCACCTGCTTGGGCTCGATGTGAAATCCACGAGAAGGTGTATAGAGGACTGTTTAAGTTTTTCAACTCTATAAGCAAGAAAACACCGCCGAGCACAGACCAATCCGGGCTTGATATAAAATCCACGGATAGGTGTATGGAGTTTTCTTCTAGGTTTTCAGATTCCTTAAATATGAAAATACCATCGAGCATGCTTTAGTTCTTTGTCAAGCTCGTTAAAAAATGAAAAAGGAAAGGGAAGGGAAGAATGTCAAAATATCTTTCAATATGATGGCAGCAAGTCAACTATCTCCTTGAACAAAGCACCTGTTTTGAGTCTATCAAACAAGTTGGGTTCTAGTGTTGGCCTTAGGGTAAACTTGATCTTAGAGTTCTTACTCCTCCATTTGGTTAGTCTTCCAATCATTTGGAGAAACTGTTAATGTCTCCTACATTGCAGATTTGTATCGTGGTCCCTTTGTGTTCAAAGCTGCCTAATTCACTCTTGTGTCGTGCTCACTGTTCAAGGATACAACCTGTGTCGGCCTTTCTGCAGTTGCCTTGACCTCATGTGTTGGCCATTCCTTGGTGTCAGTATGTTTCATCATGTGTTCAGTCCTACTCCAAATCAGCTCATACCTTTTGAGTGTCCCTCATGTTGGATGATGGAGGATGCATTAAGGCCTCCCTTCCAACGGACTTCTTCCCATCGACTTCAACTCATTGTGCTCTGGGAATGAAGTTTAGAGTTTCGGTTAGTACCTTGGGGATTGCAGTCATTAGTGGCAGTTTCCCTCGCTATTGGATAGATGGGTATACATCAATGTCTCCTATCCAATGGATTCTTCAAGTGTTCGACGGCAAGACCACTTATTCGCACTTGTTTGAATGTACTAGGTACCTTGCGTTCCATTTTCATTATTGGTGGACACCCTCACGTTTGTTAATGGTATACAACAATGACCGGTAATCAAACTACCAACTACCAACTTATGGTGATAAAGATAAACTTACAAGCATTCTGCAAGTACAACAAATGAATGAAGAGATTAGGGTTTAGAGATGTAGGCACCTCATTCAGAAGGTTGATCCTAGCTTTGCCTCCCTCGCTCTTCAATGCTTATCCAGTGTCGCAATGCCCAGACCTGCAAAACAACTTGATACCCTTCTCAAACACATTTGACTACATATATAAGATTGATATCCATAATATGAAGAGACATCAAACTATAATCAAACAATAATCAAATCTAATACACATTAATAGGTTATATTTGGAAAGAGAAGAACGTCTGATCTTTATTAATGAATGAAAACAAGTACATAAAGTTATACCTTCCTTCAAGCTTGGCACTTCACGAAACCTAGATTCAAGATCTCCTGCTTCCATTCTCCAAGGATCCCAGCCTCTAAGCAATTGTACTAGGGTTTACCAAAACTGAAGCACAAGAGAGGGGGATGAGGGTCTCCATTCCTCCAGCATAACTTTATAATTGAGATTAGTCCCTTCACATGACCCTTCTACCCTCCTTATATAATCTATGAGGAAGAGGAAAAGAAGTTATAACCACTCAAGAGGTTTCCCAACCAACTTAACTTACTCGAATTTCGAGATTTTGACCAAAACAAGGGTGTACGCTACTCTATAGTAGACAAAGTCGTGTACACATGGCAATGGGCGCTACGTTAAATGAGACAAAGTTGCGTACACACGCTACTATTTCAATAGTAGAGTCGCGCTCATATTGAAAAATGGCCAAAAACAGGCTTTTCTGCTCATTTTCAGAAGATGGTTTGGTATGGAAAAATGTTCCTAAGGGTCATATACATCAAATGGGTCGAGAATGAGGTAATTTCAACCATTTTTAGTGTCCCAAATGACTCCTCCATCCACAAATGTCCTATTGTGTGACTGAACTTGATCTCAAGAAGTGTCGTCATGTGACCAAGAGAAGCAAGTGTCGTCACGGACGGAGAGGTGTCATTTCAAACTATAACAGAGAGTATCAAATCGAATTTGAGAATCTAGCCAACCACACCGAAGGATTGTCTGATGAATTTTACCAGAGTTGTTTTATCAGTGGTCTAAAGGATGCCATCCACTCTGAGGTCAAAATGTTCTGTCCCAACACAATGATGGAAGCACTAGGGTTGGCTAAGTTCGCAGAAGACAAGATTGTAGCCCAACAACGCTCCAAGCCCACTTTTGTTCCCTTCCAAAATATGGGTTCTCAGCGACTACCTATACCGCAGGCTCCTCGACCGACTCCTATCAAGCGTTTGTCTGAAATAGAGATGCAAGCACGCAGAGAAAAGGGGCTTTGCTATAATTGTGATGAGAAATTCACTCGAGGACATAGATGTGTTCAGCAAAAGCTCTATCTCCTGGATGTGGAGTCTCCGCCTGCCTCTGAAATGGGTGACGAAGATCCAGAAACACTGGATGCTCCGGTTGACATTCAGGAACTGCCTATTGACCCTCCGTCTCAGGATGACCAGCCAGAGATATCTCTCCATGCTTTAGCTGGAATCACCACCCCCCAAACAATGTGGGTCAGGGGTTACTTCAAGAAGCTTCCTCTTACAATACTCATTGATTCTGGTAGCACTCATAATTTCATTGAACCTCAGATCGCCAAACAAGCTGATTGTTTTATCCATCCTTGCTCCAACTTTGAAGTCATGGTTGCCAATAGGGGCACCTTACCTTGCAAGGGGAAGTGTCGAAATGTGTGTATCTCTATGGGAGATTATACCTTGCGCTCTGACATGTTTGCCTTTCCCTTAGGAGGATGTGATGTGGTTTTGGGAGCTCAATGGCTACGCACACTCGGCCCTATCTTATGGGATTTTGCCGAACTTTGGATGCAGTTTTCCCTCAATGGACACAAACACACATTGACAGGATTACAACCAAGTTCTCTCAGCATCATCAGTTCACATCGCATGGAAAAAATCCTCAAGAAGAATTCACATGGTGTCATCGCTCAGATCCATTCCATCCAGATGCAACCATCAGCGGTCTCCACTACTCCTTTGGATCTACAACAAATTCTGGATTGATATACAGGTGTATTTGCTGAACCAGTGGGATTGCCACCTTCCAGGCCAGAAGACCATCGTATTCAGATCCTTCCTGGCAGCGTTCCTCCCAACATCAGGCCCTATCGCTACCCATTTCACCAAAAAACGAAGATTGAAATGCTTGTTCGAGACTTATTGAAGCAAGGTATTATTCGCCCAAGCACTAGTTCCTTTTCTTCTCCAGTTATTCTTGTCCGCAAAAAAGATGGGTCATGGCTCCTCTGCATTGACTTCCGAGCACTTAATCACCTCACCATCAAGGATAAGTTTCCAATTCCTATTGTTGATGAGCTTCTTGATGAGCTTCATGGGGCTCACTTTTTCTCCAAGTTGGATCTTCGTTCTGGGTATCATCAAATTCGGGTTCATGAGGATGATATCCCTAAAACAGATTTCCGCACACATGATGGTCATTATGAGTTTTTGGTCATGCCCTTTGGACTCACTAATGCTCCTTCCACATTCCAGGCCTTAATGAATAAAATATTTCGACCCTACTTGCGGAAATTCATTCTAGTATTCTTTGATGATATCCTCATCTACAGTAAAACATGGGATGAACATCTCCAGCATTTGGATCTTGTCATGCAACTTTTCCCTGACCATCATCTCCATGCCAAGCAGTCTAAATGTGTTTTTGGACAGAAGGAATTTGAGTACCTCGGTCACATTATCTCAGCACAAGGGGTTCGCATGGATCCTGCCAAAATCGATGCCATGAACAATTGGCCGCATCCTCAGACACTCAAGAGCCTTCGTGGTTTTTTGGGGTTGACTAGCTACTACCACAAGTTTGTCAAGGATTATGGGAAGATTGCAGCTCCATTAACTGCTCTATTAAAAAAGGATTCCTTCACGTGGACACCTACTGCTCAGTGTGCATTTGAAAAACTAAAACAAGCTATGTGTACTACACCTGTGCTAGCTATGCCCGATTTTTCCAAGCCCTTCACTATTGAGAGTGATGCTTGTGACAATGGACTTGGTGCTATTATCCTTCAAGATGAACACCCCATTGCATTCACCAGCAAAGCCCTTTCAGGTAATAATTTAGCTGCCTCTACCTATGAGAAGGAAATGATGACTATTTTTCATGCAGTACAGAAGTGGCGCCCATACCTATTAGGAAATCATTTCTGCATCAAGACTGATCACCAAAGTCTGAAATATTTCTTGGACTAGCGTGTCTCCTCCCCAGCACAACAGAAATGGGTTAGCAAACTCATGGGTTATGACTATGAGATCACTTACAAGAAGGGTAAATACAATATTGTGGCAGATGCTCTTTCTCTCACATTTGATGCCCAAGGTTCTCTTTCAGCTATTTCCATGCCTGTTCCAAATTGCTTGCAATCTGTTCAATAGGGTTATGTCAATGACTCCTCCTTATCTCAAATCATCCAACGCTTGACCAAAAACCCTTCTGTTGTACCACATTACTCTTGGGATGGTGCTTCTCTATGATACAAGGGTCGTCTGGTGCTTCCCCAAAGCACAGATCTTCAACAGGCTGTCTTCTATGAACTCCATGCTTCTCCATCGGCAGGGCACTCTGGGTTCCTCAAAACGTATGAACGAGCACAACGTAACTTCTTTTGGCAGGGCATGAAAAGGACAATTCAACAGATGGTGGCTGAATGTGATACCTGTCAGCGCAATAAGGGTGAAACAACACTTCTTCCAGGATTGCTTGAACCCTTGCCCATACCTACATGGATTTGGACAGATATTTCTATGGATTTCATTGAAGGGCTCCCTAAATCTGGCAGGAAGACAGTGATTCTCGTTGTGGTTGATCGCCTCTCCAAATATAGTCATTTTTGTGCTCTCAGCCATCCCTATACAGCCTCCTCCGTCGCTCAAATTTTTCTGGACCAGATCTTTTGTCTTCATGGCATCCCTTCTTCCATTGTCTCGGATCGTGATGCGACTTTCACCAGTCATTTTTGGACAGAACTATTTCGCCACACTGGCACCAAACTGAAGATGAGTTCAGCATATCACCCACAAACAGATGGTCAGACTAAAATTGTCAATAAATGCCTGGAAACGTATCTTCGTTGCTTCACCTCTAAACAACAACATCAGTGAGCAAAATGGCTCGCTCTCACTGAATGGTGGTACAATACCTCTTACCACACTGCCTCTAAAATGACCCCATATGAAGTAGTCTATTGTCAGACACCTCCAGCTCTTCTTCCATACACCCCCACCAGTTCACCAGTTCAGGAAGTTGACACGGTCCTTCGAAACTGTGATCAGATTCTGCGCATTTTGCGGGACAATCTTCACATGGCAAGAAATCGCATGAAGCAACAAGCTGATCAGCACCATTCTGAGCGCACTTTTCAAGTCGGCGATATGGTTTTTCTTCGTCTCCAGCCGTACAAACAATCATCCTTGAAACTCAAAGGGAATCATAAGCTCGCTCCAAAGTTCTATGGGCCATATCGGATTCTTCAGAAGATTGGGTCCGTTGCTTATAAATTGGAACTTCCTCCTTCTTCCCGCATTCATCTAGTCTTTCATGTCTCTTATCTGAAGAAAGTTCTTGGCACCAACATCAGTGGACAAATGATTTTACCCGAACTGGATAATGAAGGATCCATCCTTTTGGAGCCAGAAGCCATCCTCAATCGGCGCACTCGTAATCTTCGCTCTTGCTCTATCACCGAGGTCTTAATTCAGTGGCACGGCATGCAACCAGAGGATGCTACATGGGAACCACTCCTTCAGATTCAACAACAATTTCCAAATCTAAAGCTTTGAGGACAAAGCTTTTTTTAAGGGGGAGGGGATGTTAGGAACCCATGTCTTTACTTTGTTAGTATGTTGTTGTTGGACGCATATGCTTTGTAAGTCATCCCATAGTATTTGTTGATCAATAGTTTGTGTTATTGTTGTTGGCACATATGCTTTGTAAGTCGCCCGTAGTATTGTTGATCCATAGTTTGTAACGGCCCATGGTTTTGATCCATAGTATTGGCGCCTAGAATTAGTATATAAGTGTGTGTTGAAACCTATGAAGGCACTGTGAAGTTATTTGTATTGAGCTTGCTCATAGGAGGTTGCCCCCTCGAAGTGGCCTGTGATCAATATAAAAGTGATTCTGAGTTCTGTCATTTCTGCTATTTCGCATATTTTTATTAAGTAATTGTTGCAGGTGCATCACATACCTGCACAAAATTAAGTGGCCAAGCTCATACCAAACTGTATGATTCCTCCTGATCTAAGTCAGTTTGGTCTTCCCAAATCTGCACTCCATCACTTGGCTTCAGGACCAATTTGGTTCTCCCAAATCTGTCCTCCCTCACCAGCATTCATTGTCTTAGGTTCAGTTTTTCCCATTCCCGTTGCTCTTGTGTATTCAGCTCTTGATATTGTGAATGATGCGTAATGAAGTATGAGAGTTTCAATGAGTTTTCACCTTCTATTCTCTTAGGGGAATTTTTCTCATTATGTGAATTCTTTTAATTCATTAATCTCTCAATTATTTTCTTTAGGGTTTTCCAATTGTCTCCAATAATAATTTCTTATTATTATTATTCAGTGGCATTTTCCCTCCAACCTTAGGAGACTGTGACTCCCTCTTTTATTATGCTGGTCCACATGGTCAATAGAAACATCTTTAGCAGATTTCTAAACTTTCCTAAGTATAAATGAAATAATACTTAGCAGAAATTATCATAGGGGTTCAAAGTCCAAAATAGGGGTATTACATTCCACACTTTAGTCGCACTACGAAGGAAAACGCATGTGTGAAGCAACTACTGCTCTATTTGCATTGAGGGTGTTTATGGTTGGAAACCAAAGTGTCCATAGATATAGACTTAAATACCAAAATCATGGGCCTACCTAAGGCTAGGTTGGACCCATCGCAGTACTTTGTAGGCAAGGAAAGATATCGTGAGCTTGCGGCTAGGATGAAGGAAAAATACAACTTGTCGAAGAGAAACAGGGGGTTCGAGGTGGCCTCCATCAATGACCAGGAAGTACATTTTGCTGCGAAGTTATCGGCCACTAAAATTCTGTGAAAGTTTTGACCGAACCAAGTCACTACTTCTTTCATTGGTGCAGCAGAGCAATGTTCCCAAGGAGTAAAAATGAAATGGAAAACCTTTTTGCTGGATGAATTCCTAGATGATTGTGTAGACACATAGGATAATGGTTCACCATTTAATTACTCATGGATTTTGTTACTAATTTATTTTGTGGGGTGGGCAGATCCAACGAACAATGAGGGTATGCATCCAATTGTCCTCTTCCAAGTCTCTCGCTATATGAACTTATGGAGTTCCAACATAAATAACATACAGTAGGAGAGCAATGTTATATTATACATGCAACTAGAATCATTGTGCTAGTATGTGGTCCAAATACCGCATATCAGCAAGGCAATTGTGTAGAAGTACCAAGGTGTGGCGAGGTTCAAGGCGGGGCCCCACCACATCTATGTCCAAGCAAGACGTGACCCCCATTGACATTTGTTAATTACTGGGTTCAAGCTGACCATTGAAGAAGTTGATACTATAATTCGTAAATGGCCAGCGAAATGGAAAGTACCCATTGATCCAGAGAACATATCGCCATATCCCTCTCAGCAAAAACAACGATAGGAGGGAACATTAGGCTAGCAAGAAAATACAAGTCAAAACATGTAGCACACTGAAGGTGGGTGATGAGCAAGAGGGTGAAGAATCAATCCAGACATCTATTGATCTGGGTCTAGGCAATAAGAGCAAACCTGGTACATCTACACAAGGTGGAAAGAAAAAGAGGAAGGTGTATAAGTCTGATAATGTTGAGGCCTTAACAGATGATGACATTAAAATTATTTCCGACAAGATGATGGAATTAGTGGAAGAAAATCGGAATATTGCCGAAGCTATAACGGTGCAGTTATTTAGTAGTGTCATACATGTCATGGATACATTGTTCCAAGAAGTTAAGAAGATGTTGGATATAACTGACCCAGAGGTTTTCTATAAGACCCAGGTTCTTCACAGTTTCCCTTTGACTAGCAAAACCCCTTTGCACCGGCCCTTTCGGCAACAACCTGCGAGCAGGTTGAGGTCTCACCCGAGGTGTATCTATGGGGTACTGCAGAATCAGGTTTCCATAGTAAGTGATGATTTTCTTGGAAAGACGTACTACGCAGTGCAACAGGGGGTATGCGCTGCGAGGTGAGACTGCGTAGCGATGGACAATGCCAAAGTTCGCACCACTAAGTTCTTCTACTCCGAGAATTCTACTGGGACTTGCGAACAATACCATTCAGCTTTATACTTGAGGTGTTCGGAAATGCTTAAGGCACTGACATGAGTATCATTCATCCACTCATTCAACTACTCAGTTGATTATCCATCTACTATTCGTTCATCCACTTGGTATGGTTACGATTTGAGCATCTTCTATTGATACAATCTAATAGTTATGCATTATTCTATTGTGCATAAGGAAGTACTTAAGTGATCTCTTAACACTTAACCAACTAACTGATTCACTGTTCTCAAACATAAGCTAAATGTTCACAATTCATCTATTCATGCAAAACTTAACATATCATCTCCATAACTCTTCTGATGGCAAATGCATACAACAGTTCTCTCATAACAGCATGCAAGGAAACATCTAGACATTCATTTACAGAAAACACAGATAAGCATTCATCCATAAAACACAATTGCACAACACAATATTTAATGTGGTTCACTCCCCCGGATGGGAAGCTACGTCCACAAGAACGGTTGGTAATATATATCTTTAAAGGGGATGGGGACAACCGTTCTTAGTCTGCGCACTTAGCTGCAGACTCTCCTTCCTCTCAGATAGGTCTCTGCGCACATGGCTGCAGAGCCTTTACAATCTTCTCAACTCAAAAGAGATTTTACAATACAACTATTCAACTATTCCACAACACTGAGAGAACCTCCGAACCCAGATAAAAAAAAACAACCACAACAAGTTATTCAACAACACTGAGAGAACCTCAGAACCCAGAACAAAAACAACAACAACAAAAACCCCATCCCATACAAAATTGTCTTTCTTAAATAGACCATGCCCGAAGGTCATGTTTTTACAATGCCGAAGACCTAAACCCAAAACCCTTAGGGTTTACAAAACTATGTTGGTTTCCCTAAACCAGCTTGCTAGCATCTGGTAGTGTCTGCTTCATCGTGGCGATTCTCCACGTCTTCATTCTGTCGCTATCGACCTTCCTGTCGCACGCATGCCAACAGGTCACTTTCACTGGACCATTCATCTCTAACAGTCTCGCCCACTAGGCATGCCAGGCCATCGCTTTCCTTGGGCTATCCTTTTCTTAACAAACTCGTGTATTGGCCGCCTTCATGAATTGCTTGTGCCCACTGCTTGGAACTCCTGGAGCATCTTTCCAAAATTAGACCACTATTGGTCCATCCGGTACCTGTACCTGATCCTCGTCTAGCACTCCTCTTTGATGGCTCCACATGGCCTGACTACTTTGCAGCACTACATCCTCACAGCGCTGGTCTTCACAGTACTACCAAAATTCAGATGCTATGCACAACTTCGCAGCATGGTCAAAACTTGGATGTTGCGCTCAACTTCACAGCACCCTCAACACTTAGAAAAAATTATATCTTTTTCTGAGCTGCGCTTAGCTCAGCTTTTCCTGCTTATCAAAAGTGTTACCAAAACTTTGCCCCAACTTGGGCCCAAAATTCCCCTAACACTTACATGTGGCTCGTCCCCGAGCCACTTCCTGCTTCAGCCGTCTCGCTCTACTCTGCGACCGGTGGAGCTAATTTGGCCACAAACTCATTATAGGTGCCGAACAACTATTCCACTGCTTCTTTGTTATCTTGTTCAACTTGTTTTACTGTCTCAAGCAGTGCTGGAGTTATCTCTTCTCCAATCTGTCGTTATACCTGCTCGTGGTTGTCGCGCAGTTCCTTCAGCTTGTATTCTATTTGCTGTGACACTGCTGTGGCATCCTCCAAGAGTTGCTGCGAATGATTATCCATCTCAGTCTCTTTTTCTCTTAATGCCTAGATTTCCTTCTTCAAGCCTGATATTTCCTTATATCTCGACAGCCTCTCCCTGGGTAGAAGATCCTTGAGCTCTGCATCCAACTTTTCTAGTGCGGTCTGCTTTTCTTTTACCGCGGTATTCACCTGCAGTAGCCCTTGATCCTCTTCAAGGGCAGTGAATGCCTTTGAAACCTTCTCCAATATATCTTGGCACTTAGCCAGCTCACTTGTTATGCTCTGCACGGCGGTACTCACTACTTGCTCTCTTAACTACTGCTCAGTTAATGGCGTCTGCGTATTCATTTTTTCCTTCAAGGCGACAAGAGATCGACCTCATAGAGGATGTCCTTATCTTGCATCTCCATCTTCAAAGATCTCACCTTTTTTCAAATCCTCATAACTGTGTCCGTAGGATCATCCTGGAGTTCTAGATCTTCAATATCTTGCGCAACAGCAAATATAGTAGTCTCCAATTGTTGTTGGTGGTCCTGTTCATCAAGTAGCTGCATTTCTATGCATGACCGAGAGTTCTTGAGCTTCCTGTTTGTTGCGTGTAGCTCCGCTTGTGACTTCATGGACTTTACAGTTCATTCATGCATCTCCTCCACTATCTACATGTGCAAAAAGTGTAATCCTGGCAAAGGGATTTTGGCCAAGTCGAGCTCTACCCCGCTCAACACCCTTTGTGTCCAGGATGATCTATTCTACCATTGGTAACACTATGATCAATGGGTCCAGATGAACAACCCTAGTCTTAGAAGGCAACATTATTGCTAGCTGCGGCGGTGTTTGTTGCGAGGTTCCTACCGACCTCCCTTCAGCTCCTGCTTCGCGCAGCAAGGTTAGGCTCTTTTGGACATCGTCCATTTTCTTCATAAGACCTTGCAGTGCGAGCCTAGTCTTTTGCAGGTCATCCTGGATGACCTTGTCCTTCTTATATTTTTCTGTCATTAGCTCCCCCATCTAATCTGAGACCTTTTCTGCAATTATGTCGAAGTCATCTTTGTTCAGCACTGCCTCATATTGACTCTTTGTTGCTTTCATTTTCTTTCACGCCTTTGGCTTCTACGGGGTTTCAGGCTCCTTCCTCTTTCCTTTTTCTTCTACAATAGGGCATCATAATAGAATGGGTTCATCTTCTTCTGAGTCAGTTTCCACATCCATGACTTCAACACGGAAGTCGACCGGCTAATCCTTCATGAGGATGTCAATGTCCTCCTCATACATATGGTAGTTACCCGCGTACCATTCTGGCTTCTTCATTCTCGCTTTGGGTGAAATAAATATACATCGCATATCCGCCATAAAATTAATAATGCAAATATACTTCGACGTTACCTGCTTTGAAATGCGGGATGTACGGGTGATCACATCACGCAACTGAGTGTAATACTAATAGAAAACTTCAGCTGTCGCGTGTTGTCGCTCTGTGTTGATATTTTCCCAGAGGTTGGAAAAATGGAACCCTCTAGGATCGTTGCTTTCTGTAATGACACCCACATAGTCCTTTGGCTCCTTTCATCCAGAAAAGGCGATGAGGATGATTAGCCATGTAAAGTGGAACTATCCGCCATTCTCCTGGGTATCATTGAGTTCGTCCAAGAACTCATTAAGAAGATACTGACACCAATTGAATTGGGTTCCTTCAGCCGCTGCGGCACTGAGTAGTATTACACCCACAGGCACCTCTGGAGGCCTGGTTGTTCTTATGATTTTTCCTGCGAGCAACTGTGTGACAAATCTTGTAGCTCTATCTTCAATTTCTTCCGTGGGAAACCCTCTCTTCCCCTTCACCAATGCATGGCTCTACTTCATTTTCGCAATAGCTTCTTGTTCTTTACTCTTCCCTTGGAAGAACTGCTTGGGATCCTTTCCGCGCTTACTTAATCCTGTTATGCGGTGGATTAAGTCAATGTTTACATCGACATTTCTGTCAAGCCACAGATATCCCTGGTGGATTCGTGCCATCAGCGTGCGAAAGATCGCATTCACTTCTGGTGAACGATCAAAATGAGGTAGTCGGAGCAGGTTCAACAATTCGGACTCCACTACCAGCATCAACCAGCTTTTGGCGACCAAGTTAAATATTCCCTTAGCATCTTTCTTCCAGCACATGTACTAGTCAGGCTGGAAGTGTGGGTACTTGGGATCATGGGGCTCTTCCTTCTGCACCCCCAAGAGGTCATAGTCTTCCCATTTACACTCCAGGATCTTTCCTAGTAGGTTCTTGGAAACCTCTACATGCTTCGAAATGGGAAACAAGGGGATTTCATAATGGGCACTCTTAACTAGATTAAACACAAGGGCATCCAGCGCCTGAGGTGATATGTACTCCGATGTCAACTTCAAGGGTTCCTTCTTAAAGATCGACGATCTTTGTGCCATCTGGTCTATCTTTGGAATCTTGCTTCGTGGTCTAGCTGTGGCTTTCACTTTTTCCTGCATGGCTGGATTATGTTGAGGTGACCTTCTAGACGCTTAACTGGGTTCGAGTACAACCTTCTTGGCAGGGGTTTTCATTAACTCTGCAATCCCCCCGTGCTGAAAGACTCGGATGTCTTCTTGAAGTGTAAGCTCTTCTTCTCTATCTGGTGATTTGGACATTCACTAGCGAGAGTAGGAAACTGTTTCAAGAATATGGCTAAGGATTGCTAACACAAGAGCGAACGCATGAAAATTCTAAGTGTTTG
The DNA here is from genome assembly GCA_027924585.1 of Larix kaempferi. Classification (NCBI taxonomy): domain Eukaryota; kingdom Viridiplantae; phylum Streptophyta; class Pinopsida; order Pinales; family Pinaceae; genus Larix; species Larix kaempferi. The sequence goes on along the minus strand of BSBM01000050.1, from coordinate 14,847,104 downwards.
GTAACGCCCTCGAGTCCTTATGCAGTGTTATTTATAGGTGCAGTTGAGGCCCCCCCAAGCCTTCCAATGGCTAGATGAGCATTTAATGTGGTGTCCATTGGCCAATTTGAATGAATCCTTCGGTCCCTTCCATCGTCAGCATGTTCAGAATGACTATCTTTTTGTTAAATTCTTGAGCGAGTGCTTGCAATGGTCACCTAACGACTATTTTTTTCTCAAAAGCAGTGTAATGGCTATTTTTCTGAGTGTTGTGCCGAGCTGTGTGGCAGTCCATCTCTGATCCTGCATAGTTACTTCGCAGTATCCTTGTGTCAACTGCATGGTTCCCTTCCTCATTTCTTCTCTCTTTTTTTTTTTCCCGCGCAGCTTCAGCAGTGCTGCGCGGTACATACATTGTTCTACTTATCATACATGTACAGACTCCTTTACATTTCCATTGTCCAATTTCAACTGTACCTGACACTTGGAACTCTCTTCCTCTACTTATTATTCAGGATTCGGCAAAGTAGGACTATCATGACACAGCTTTAGTCTACTTCCATTTATCAAAGTTGGTAGGGTATCACCAGTTAAATTGGCTAACTGGACTGCACCAGCGTTAGTAACATGTATCACAGTATATGGACCAAGCCAATGCATCTTAAATTTACTGGGGAACTTCATGAATTTGCTATCATACAGGAGGACTAGGTCACCTACCTGAAAGCACTTTTTCTTTATATGGTGATCATGCCAAGCTTTCTCACTATCTTTCTGAACTTGCTAGTGGAATCCGGGAATGAAGCGATCTTCCTCCAGCCCAACGAGGTGTAGCAACCTTTCTTCTAATGCTGCACAGTCTGCCATCCCTGTGAATGCAACGATCCTTAAACTAGGGACAATGTACTCCATTGGCATTATAGCTTCCTGCCCATAATCCAACTAAAAAGGTGTATGTCCTTTCAATTTCTTGCATGTAGTCCTGTATGCCCATAACATAGAGGAGACACGCGGGTCCCAATCATCTCTATTCACATTGCAAACTTTAGTCAGTGCATTCTCTAGTATTTTATTGAAAGCCTCAATAGTACCATTTGCCTGTGGATGATATGGAGTACTGCGTTGATGACGAATGTGGAATTCCTCTGTAAGTGCCTCAATGGTCTTTTTCAAAAAGTGAGTACCTTGGTCACTCATCAAAATTTTTGGACAGCCAAATCTTGACAATATTTCTTCAAAAATGAACTGTGCAGTAGTACTGGCATTGTAGTCCTTTACTGGCTTTGCTTCCACCCATCTGGTGAGGTAATCAGTAGCAGTAATAATATACCTCACACCAGTTCTTTTTCCTAGTGGGTTTATAGGACCCACAAAATAAATTGCCTATTTTTCAAATGCCTACAAGGTCAACTATGGGTTCAATGGCATCTCATATCTTCGCGAAGGTTTCCCTGTCCTCTGACAAACATCGCAGTTCTGGCAGTGTTCTTTAGAGTCTTTATGGATCGTAGGCCATCATAGCCCTACGCGCAATATCTTCTGCGCGGTAGCCCTTCCTTTCCTGCATAGTGACCTCCTGTGATCCTTGAATGCACGTCTGCTAGAATAAATGGTTTCTCATGATATAGTACGCATCTATGTAGGACTTCATCCAGCTCGAGTTTGTATAACTAACCTGCAGTTATAGTGAAGTCTGTGGCGTGTACCACTAGCTGCTTCTTCTTTTGGACAGATAATTCCTTCTATGCCAGCCCTATTATCAAATGATATCCTTATACTAATCATCGACAACCTGTATAGCGAATAGCTATGCATCAGGCATATTGTCTTCAATGTTCGTCGGCTCTTCTTCTGACTCAATCCTTGATAGATGATCGGGTCCCAAGTTCAGTCTACCTGGCTTAACAATAATCTCAAAGTCATATTCTTGGAATAACAGTAGCCATCTGCATATGAGTCCCCCTAACGATGGCTTAATGACCAAGTATTTCAACGTAGAATGGTCATTGAACATAAGGAAGTCCGCACCAAGTAAGTAATGTCTGAATTTCTGTAGGGCATATACCAACGCAAGGCCTTCCCTCTCGGTAGTAGTATAGTTCTTTTCTGCTGTTGAGAGATTCCTGCTTGAGAATGCAATAGGGTGGTCAATACCTCCTTCTCCTGGCTGAGCTAATATGATTCCCAGGGCAATGCATGATGCATCAACATGGACATGGAATGGCTTCGTCCAGTTTGGAAAGACTAGAATCGGTGCAATCACCATCTTTTCTTTTAGTGTATCAAAACCCTGTTCGCATTCCGCGTTCCAAATGAACGGTGCGTCTTTCTTTAGCAGCTTCTCCATTGTTGCGGCTATCTGTGCATAATCCTTTATAAATTTCTTGTAGTATCCAGTATGGCCTAAGGTAGAGCGCAACATCTTGACTGAATTTGGTGTTGGCAAGTTCACAACTATTGCTATCTTCGCAGGATCCACCATCAATCCTTGCTTACAAACAATGTGCCCAAGTAGAATCCCATAAGGAACACAAAAAATACACTTATTTAGATTTAAAGAGATCCGATGTTGTCGACACTTCTCAAGCATCATTCTGAGGTTCACACAATGGTTCTTCAATAGACCAAACACAATCCAATCATCAAAATAGGCTTCAGGAAACTTATGCATGAAATCTTTAAAAGCCGCAACGACAACTCTGGAAAATATGGCAGGTGCATTCTTCAAGCCAAAGGGCATTACTGTGTACTGGAACGAACCCCATTCTGTAGCAAAAGTCATCTTACGCTTGTCTGCGGGATCAATTCTGATCTAATGGTATCTAGAGAAACCATCAGTAAAGGAATAGGCCTCATTCCCTCCAACATTGTCAAGCACTTCATCTATGAAAGGAGTTGGGAATGGGTCGTGCATAGAATCATCATTCAGTTTTCTAAGATCCACATAGATCTTGATCTCACCCTTCGCTTTCTTATCTTGAACGACCATGGGACTAATCCACTCTGATTCCTCAACAGGTTCAATGATTCCTGCTTCAAGCATCTTATCCAGCTCTGTGCGTACTCTTTCTTTGTAGTGTGGGTTTAGTCTGTACGGTCTCTGATTCATGGGCTTTGCACCTAGATTCAAAGGTATTTTCATGACCCCTAGGTCTCCCCGAATTCCCTTTATTTCTGTAAATTTTGTTGGAAACAGCTCCTGATACTCAGGTAAGGTGTCTGCGATCTCTGCAACAGTCTGATCATCCCAATAGTCTCCTATTGCTGCGAACTTTGGTTCTTTGCTTATGCTAATATTCACCTTCTGCGTCTTTACTGGCCCACTCATATCTGGGATTTCTAGCGGAGGTCCTTCTACGTCGCGCACGCCCTCCGATTCTAGTATGGCTATGTTGCGCAGTCATCCTCATCATCTTCATTTCTATCATCGATGTCTTCAGCTAGGTTGTAACACTCGATGGGGTGTTCTTCGTGTTCCTTCCATTTTGACTGTAGGTGCACAGGAACACGATCTTCCCAGAAGAATTCCTCCGATGTCATATTTCTGTGAGGACAGTCTTCCCTGAATATGCGTTCCTTAATTATCTGCAACGCGTCATGGATCAACGGGTTCTCATCATCAAAGCTGAAGTCCCTCTGGAAGTTCACAGTCAGCATGTACCAATCAGTGGTTTCTCTGCGCAACTCCAGATCTAGGTACCACTTCTTTGGAATTTCATCATTCAGCGTATGTACAAATAGATGCACCCATTCTGTGTGTGGCCTTTCCACCCATGCCTGTGAATAGACTTCAATGTGTTGACTAGGATTTGTCTGTCCATTAAACTTTTCAAAGGGTAAGGTAACCCTTCTAGCAAATCGGATTTGCATCTTAATTCTACATTGATCCCAAGTGGTCAATGTCTGCTTGTGCACATTCCACCATCTGGCGGGTGTGTCGCGCAGTGCCATATCCAATGCTGGTAATCTGTGCTCATCTGTAATGGCTGCAGTATATTCATGGATGAAATTGTAAACATTAGCAAAACCATCATATGTGGGAATAGGACTTACCTCCTTCCCGATCCAGCGCAGTGATTTCGTAACCTGCGCGCACCTTCTTGCTGATACTTCATGCATCCGGCTTTGCCAATTTTCTAGTCATGCCTTCAAATCAAAGACACAGGAGCTGTCACATCTCCAGCTAATTGTACCATCTGCAGTAGGATTAATGTAATCTTCCTGGTTCACTGTGAGCTGGTATAGTCTGTCCAAGTCTTGAGCCTTGGATTTCTCCTAAATTGGCTCTCTGTATCTATCACCATCTGTAGGATCCAACGGTGCGATGACCCTAAGATGCTTTCCTTCAAATATCATCTTCTTTGTCTTCAGATTTATGATAGCCTAGTTATCAAGAGCCCAGTCAATTCCTAGCAGCGCAGGAAAAGGTTGACTATCATCCACAATCTCGATAAATTCAAAGTCTGCATGACTTTGGACTCCATTGATGTCGACTATCACATCAGCTAACCGACCAAAAGGTATGACTTTCTCCTGGTTAGCCATTCTCAACTGGATAGGTGACCATGACAACTTTGGTCGACCCATCTGCTACCATGTCTACTTAGTCAAGAAATTTACTTTGGATCCTAGATCAAGGATGACTTCATCTATTTCAAAATCTCCTATCTGCGCTGTAAGCCTCATTTCTCAGCCTATTCTTTTATGCTTCCTTATGTGATGTACAGTGCTATCAAAAATTTATGTTCCTGCCTGTGGTTCATATTGGTTTATGAGCTTCTGTAGCTCTATTATGGTATTTTCAATTTTTAATAACTTCATGCAGCTTCACAGGAACTACGCAACGAAAGTGCTGACATCTATTGCGGTACTTGTTTTATCATAAGCCGCTGGCATGTCTTCAACATGTGGTGCTTCACTGTGCAACAGGATCCTCTGTGATTCTGTTGTTGGTTCTCTAAAGGTATCCTGCGTGTCGATAAAGACTTCCTTGTTCTTTCAAAGGTCGAGGTAGGTATTTTTCCCAGAGCCTTCCTTATCCATACTGTCTCAAGAGGGATCTACTTTGTGTGAGACTCCCTTGACATGGAATCTTCTGCTCCCCTATCGCGGCCTATCTCAGCGCCACTGTGCATGACCACATTGATGCTCGGGTCTACTGGTCTGCTCTCCACTGCGATCCACTGGACGTTCGTGTTTGGTGTGTTTGTCTGTCTTCTTTTTTGCATTTCCACCTCTAGCACTGGGAAATCTTCAATAAAATGCTCGAATGATTTACAGTAATTGCATGTAGTGCATGGGTTAACACAATCTCTAGATACGTGACCTGGCTGGCCACAATTATAGCAAATAACCTGGCCACGGCCTCTTCCCTGTGCCGAGCCAGCATTTCTTCCTCTGCCGCGGTATCCAGCACCATGACCTTTCTATCCTTTTTGGTCATATTGTGCATTCTCTTGTTTCAGCTGGTTATCTTCTTGTACGCGGTACAAGCCAGCACCTCTCATTGATTCCATATTTCGTTTTCTCTCATTCATTAGCTCATATGCGCGACAGTTGAATTCATCATGTCCAACTGATTTACAGAAAGTGCAGTATAAATTTTTAGGTGTTTTCACATACTTCTGTATGAGATAGTAGTCTTCAGGTCTGTGTCCTGTGGTTCTACAAATTTCACACCATGGGGCCTGATTCTGATTTATTGGGTTGGGCACACCACTATTAAGATAGTCGCGGAACACAGGGCAATGCTCCTAGTTATGGCCTTCTCCTTTGCAACTTGTACACCAGACATCATGTCTAGGTTCATACCTTTGTTCTTTGCCATTCTTCATGCTTTGTAGCTCTAGTGTCAAGGTGGTGAGCTGCTTCTGGATCTTAGACATCCCAGAACTAGTCTCACCAATCGGCAAAGCCTCTAGCTTCATTGCGATTTCCAAGGCTTCTGCCTGCGACGTAACCTTCCACTGCATCAATGGTAATCTAATATGGGGCAACATCGCAGCAATAAAGCATTCCTTTCATTGTTCTGGAGCTATAACAAAGCTTACTTTTTCCAATAGGGTCTTGAAATTTTGATCAAACTCCCAAATCGTTTCAGTCGGTTTCTGCTTTATTTCTTTCAACTCGGTTATACACTGAGATTTAGATTTGGATTTCTTAAACTCTGCCACAAGCGTAGCTTTAATTTTTGCGAGGGTTCTCGGCTGTGTGTTAGAGTACTTCATGAACCAATGTAAAGCTCTATCCCTGAAAGTGGTGATGAGCTGTGCTCTCTTTACGGCATCATCCTGGATCTGTCTTACACTCCATACAGCTTCACAAAGAAACCAATGCTGATCAAGGTATTCTAGGCCAGTTCCTTTGAATATTGGGAGCTTCATATCAGTGTTTGCCATTGTTATATTAGGTGGTGGGGCGCCCAGATTAGTGCACGGCTACTGTGAGGGGCTCTACGCAGTAAAAACAAATGGGGATATTGGACTATGCTGTGGGGTGGGCTATGTAACGGGCAGGGTCTGATGCAAAGGTGGCGCGGTTTCTGCAACCGGTGGATTTTGAGGGGTGAATGGTGGTGCGGCTTCATTGTTAAGGTCAGAAGGGATCTCAGTGTCTATATGGAGTGCAGCGCCTCCAAGATTCTGATTAAATTTATATCTCTTGACACTTCTAATATTATGGGTATCTTCATCAGAATCACTATATATACTATTTACCATGACAAACTTGATAATATTACTGCATTCTTAAAACACCTTTCTCACCTAACAGCATCTTAATGTATAGACTGAGATTGTTCAGCAACTTACCTTGGAATCCTTTGAAAAAGTATGCTTCTACTTGGTTGTAGGATTTGAGTGTGTCTACAACAAATTCTGTTAGGAATCCTTCTAGCATATGATCGACCCAGAAGTCAACTGCACGTGACAATGGGCTGTCGATCGCTTTGAGCTACATTGTGAGTTTGGGAGTCCACTCTATAGGAACTCCTCCTTGAAAATAGGTTTTCTTTTCTGCGAGCCGCGAGATCCACCCCTGCAGCTCGTTTGGAAACGATGCCTAGAAAATCTTGTGAATATCTTTCCACAGATATCTATCGGACCACTATGTGTCACATAGACGCGGATGTCTATTCTCTTGCCTTACAAAGTCTCTTATGGTATTGTCCCACCAAGCTTGGATTTTTGTCTTTTCAGGATGCTAGTTGTTAGAGCCTTCCGAGAACTGATATTCTTTGTCACACATCACGATTACAACTCATCACGGATTTGGAAATGGAACCATTTGTTGGCTATAATTGACCCAGAGGTTTTCTATAAGACCCAGGTTCTTTGCGGTTTCCCTTTGACCAACAAAACCCCTTCGCACTGGCCCTTTCGGCAACAACCTATGAGCATTTTGAGGTCTCACCTGAGGTTCATCTATGGGGTACTGCAGAATCAGGTTTCCATAGTAAGTGATGAGTTGCTTGAACATACGTACTACGCAACGCAACAGGGGGTATGCGCTACGAGGTGAGACTGCACAGCGATGGACAATGCCGTAGTTTGCACCAATAAGTTCTTCTACTGCAGGACTTCTATTGGGACTGCGAACAATACCGTTCAGCTTTATACTTGAGGTGGTCGAAAATGCTTAAGGCATTGACATGAGTATCATTCATCCACTTATTCAACTACTCATCCGATTATCCATCTACTATTTGTTCATCCACTTGGTATGGTTACGATTTGAGCATCTTCTATTGATACAATCTAATTGTTATGCATTGTTCTATTGTGCATAAGGAAGTACTTAAGTGATCTCTTAACACTTAACCAACTAACTGATTCACTGTTCTCAAACATAAGCTAAATGTTCACCATTCATCTATTCATGCAGAACTTAACAAATCATCTCCATAGCTCTTCTGATGGCAAATGCATACAACAGTTCTCTCATAACAGCATGCAAGGAAACATCTAGACATTCATTCATAGAAAACACAAATAAGCATTCATCCATAAAACATAATTGCACAACACAATATTTAACATGGTTCACTCCCCCGGATGGGAAGCTACATCCATAAGAATGGTTGGTAATATATATCTTTAAATGGGATGGGGATAACCATTCTTAGTCTGCGCACTCAGCTACAGACTCTCCTTCCTCTCAGATAGGTCTCTGCACACACAGCTGCAAAGCCTTTACAATCTTCTCAACTCAAAAGATATTTTACAATACAACTATTCAACTATTCCACAACACAGAGAGAACCTCCGAACCTAGAACAAAAACAACAACTTATTCAACAACACTGAGAAAACCTCAAAACCCATAACAAAAACAACAACCACAACAACCCCATCCCATACAAAATTGTCTTCTTAAATAGACCATGCCCAAAGGTCATGTCTTTACAATGCCGAAGACCTAAACCCAAAACCCTTAGGGTTTACAAAACTGTGTTGGTTTCCCTAAACCAGTTTGATGGAATCTGGTAGCGTCTGCTTCATCGTGGCGGTTCTCCACATCTTCATTCTATCGCTATCGGCCTTCCTGTCGCATGCATGCCAATAGGTCACTTTCACTAGACCGTTCATCTCTAATGGTCTTCCCACTAGGCATGCCAAGCCATCGCTTTCCCTAAGCTATCCTTTTCTTAACAAAATCGTGTATTGGCTTCCTTCCTGAATTACTCGTGACCGTCGCTCAGCACTCCTGGAGCATCTTTCCAAAATTAGAAGACTACTAGTCCATCCGGTACCTGTACCTGATCCTCGTCTAGCACTCCGCTTTGCTGGCTCCACGTGGCCTGATTGCTTCCTCACAGCACTGGTCTTCACGGTACTGCCAAAATTCGGATGCTGCGCACAACTTCACAACATGGTCGAAACTTGGATGTTGCGCTCAACTTCGTAGCACCCTCAACACTTAGACAAAATTATATCTTTTTCTGAGCTGCGCTTAGCTCAGCTTTTCCTGCTTATCAAAAGTGTTACCAAAACTTTGCCGCAACTTGGGCCCAACAGAAGATATTCATTTTGGCTCCATCGCAGGTCACACAACCACAGGTTGAAGTTGCGTAGGAGCAAGAAGGCCAGGATCAGATAGTACCACCTCCTTCCACCGAAGGAGTGGTTAACATTATCCCTAAAGCATTAAATTTTCAGGAGTCAGGCACTAGTGTACAGATTCTGAAGATGGGGTATGCAGACATCAAGTTGTCTGCATTACCACTCTACATCTTGCACAAGTTACAGGACAATATTTCCTAGTAAGTGAAGTCCAGAGAAAGTTCCCTTTTGGATATGATGAAAGGTTATAAGAATTAGGCGGTTGTGTTAAAGGACTTGAATACTGAGCTTCACTAGGACAAGGATTTGCTTCGACAAGAGAAGGATAAATTTCAGGAGGTTGTCGAAGTCATATGCCATGCAGTACATGAAGTGGAGATTATTCAAGAAATGACATATGAGGAAAAGCTACAATGCTTGGAAGTTGTTATTGTGGTTTACCGAAAGAAGGTGAAATATTTGGAGGCTAAACTTGTGGCAAGTACCCCACCTGAAGTAACCACGCAACGACATGTGGAAGGTCAAGAGGTTGTTTAGAGCCTTCAGGCGGCAAAGGCCTAGTGCATAAAAATATATGAGGAAGTGTTGCAGTCATGGGATATATTATTTGAATATGCTAAGTTAGAGGATGTCACCACTAAGATTGGGGTCGTTGAAGAGAAAATTAGTAATTTATGCAAGCAATTGAATACTTTACCGCCAATCCAAAGAATGAGGAGAGTTGTCAAGAAGAAAGAGCTCCAGCATGAAATCAATCATTTGAGGAGGCACCATAGGAAACATACGGAAAGGGTACAAGCGCTGTAGTCTGAGGCATATCAGGTATCAAAATTTATTGGGAGTCAACATACTTCCATCTATTCGGTAGTCACTCAGGCTATCTAGGCGAGCACTACACATATCACTGTTGAACTGATCGAAGATATAAATTAGAAAAAGAATGAAGTTCAACAATTAGTCGAAGCATCTAGGAATGTTTATCAAGAGTTTCTGTCGAAGCTACAGGAACTTGGTTCACAACCTTGAAGTGGCTCAGGATGAGACACATGTGAGTGTTGGGGGCGTGTTGGTCCTAGATTTTTGGAGGTACCAATTTTGCGAAGATATTTTTGGTGTGGACAAAGGAAAGGCGGAAGTGGTTCGATAAAGCAGTCAACTCCGATGAAGCAGCCAAGAAATCAAGCAAAATGATTATGTTGATCAAGTCAAATGGGATGAGTTGAGTCAGTTAGTTAGAATTGTTCCACATTGTATTAATGAGTCAGTTAATGAATTATTGGGTTAGTGGGATAGGGGTAAGCTAAGTGCACCCTATAAATATGTAATAGGAGGGAAGTTTTGGTGGGGCCATTATTGCTATTGTCAGTTGATGAGAGAGTATGCTTGTTTTGAATCTATAATGAAGCATGATGCTATGTATGTTGAAGCTATTTTGAAGAAGTCGAGTCGTTGATCTGCAGGATTTGTGCACAAATCCTTTGTAATTCAAGAATAAATCTGTAATGCATGAACTGAAGTGCTTATTTGGCTGCGACTTATAATAAAAGACAAGTGCTTCCATGGTTTTTCCCAGGATGGGTTTCCACGTTAAAACATGGTGTTCTTATGTGATGTGATATGTGTTTCTTTCCTTTGTTGGTATTAAGGTGAATGCATGTTATGATAAGTGTGAATGATATGAATGTGAAATACAATATAAGCTATATGAGTCTGGCGATGTCATGGGTTCTATCGAAGTGAATGATGTGTCAAAGCTATGAGTTTGTCGATGTTATAGAATAATTCATGTATTTTTTTGTTTAATGAATGGGTTATTTGTCGAACTATTCCCCTTATGCGTTGCAAAAATCTGGTTTGTGCAGTTTCCATAGGTACTTCGGGTGAGACTTCATCTATTTTTTAGGTGTTTCCGAAAGGGGTTAAACTCCCTTTCGGGTTGGTATATGTGGTAGTGTTTGTTGGTGATATGTGGAATGTTTCAACCCTGGTCGAAGTAAAATTGCACCAACAGGTAGTGGTGGACAAGGTAAAAAAAGTTGCTCACTTTATTCTAGCTAGGTTAATCCATATGGAAACAATATAGCAGAAATTTACATGAAAGAAGTTTCCAGATTGCATGGAATACCCAAATCAATTGTTTCAGATAGATATCCTAAGTTCACTTTGAAATTTTGGAAGGGATTATTTAAAGCTCTTGGATCAAATTTGGATTTCAATACAACATATCATTTAGAAACATATAGGAAATAAAAGAGAGTTAATTAAGTGATTGTGGATATGTTAAGAATGTATGTAATGGATAAGAAATCTATTTGGAAGGAGTATTTATACTTAGTGGAACTTTCATACATAATGGATATCATGCTTCTTTGAATATGAATCCACTTGAATATTTTTATGTTAGAAATAACAATACCCCATTAATTTGGGATAATCCATCATACAAAGTGATGCTTGGGCTAGAGTTGCTTAAGAACATGAAAGAGAAAATGGTCAAGATCAAGAAAAAATTAAATACAATACATGAAAAAAATAGTTATGAAGATAAAGGAAGAATACCAAGGAAATTCAAATTTGGGGAGCATGTGTTTTTTAAAGTGAAACCAAAGAAAAATTCTTTGAAGTTGGGAAGCTACACTAAGTTGGTAACTAGATATTGTGGAGCCTTTGAGATTTTGGATAGAATAGGGCATGTTGCGTATGAGCTTTCACTACCTACTATTATAAAAGTTCATAATGTGTGTCATGTATCTTTGTTAAAAAAATATGTACCTATTTCTAATCATGTCATTCATTGGGATTTGATCCAAATCAAATCGAAAGGAGACTTCCAAGTACAACCATTCTACATACTAGATAAGAAGGTCATTGTACTAAGGAATAAAGTCATAGGGAAGGTAAATATCCAATGGATCCATTATAGTCCTGAAGAAACAATGTGGGAGTTGGAAGAAGCTATGGAAGAAATGTACTCGCCTTTGTTTTGAATTTTTTATGTTGTACATAGATTTAATGTTTCACCGAGGACAATGTAGATCTTGTTGCAAATATCACCAATACTAAGAGGGGGGGTGAATCAATATTGATCATGTTTTACCAATTAAAACTTTAAGAACAACATGTAATAATAACCATTAACAATGCCATTAATCAAAACATAAAACCATACACAGTGCATAAGAGATCATGCTTTTCTTATAATATAACAAGAGTACAAGATTACAATCATAGGAAGCACCAACTTCCAATATTCTCCAACACCAATTGGAAGGAGGAACCAACCCATAATTTACAAGCTCCAACTCCCTAATTTCTCCAGCACCAACTAGAAGGAGGCTACAACCCCCTAGTTTCTCCAACACCAACTAGAAGGAAACACCATCTCCATTTCCTTGAAACACCTTTCCACCTTGATATGAATAAGAGTATCAATCCACCACTATCATTGTCCTATCACTATCACTATAACTGTCTTCATTGTCACTATCATTGTCTTCACTATCACTGTCAATATCATCAAGTCCTTCCTAAACAAACCCTAGAAACAGTCATCCATAGACTTCATATTTTCCTTGACTCCTTCAATCCCTTAACATTATAATCCTATTTAAAACCTATGTCATTCCAAGAGAGGAACCCTATAGCATTCCATAAGAAACCTAATTCATGCACCAAGATCACAAGATAAACCCTAGTCCATTCCTTTGCCAATATCACAAGGTAAACATTAGTCCATGCATTTGCCAAGATCATAAGGTAAACCCTAGTCCAATAGAAACCCTAGAGCACGTAAATTATCTAGGATATAGCACATCTCATTCTTCAATTATAGACTTCATATACTTATTTTGCACCCCTTAACCTCTTCTAGAACATCTTCATCTTTTTTTCACTTTAGACTTGATCTCTTGGATGGATCATGTAAAATGTGCCACTTTTAAGCTATATTTATACTAATGTGCCACATTTTTAATTGCAGTCATGTTAGGTTTTCCCTAACAAAATTATGGTCCAATTAGGTCGGCCTTGACAAAAATTCTAGCCCAGTACAAAGAAAACTTCATGTCTTCTCAACCACGTGGAGTTAGGAATCATGCCACCTATCACTGGAAAGGCATCAGAATAGGATATATGATTATGGAACGTTTTCTTCATTTGGGATACCTATATGGTGAAAAAGTCCCCTTTTATATTTATCATCATTCTTAGGAGACTCCCCATAGATTTTTCTTCATGACCACTTCATGTCTTCATCAAGAGGCTTCTTTACACTTCACACCTCATCGTTAGGTGGAAACATAATCATCACTTTAGGGGCTTCTTCACTTGATCCATTTGTATACAACTCAAAGTGGGAATGTGGATACAACCACATGCTATATTATCCAGTGAGGGCCATGCTTAACAACTACGACATAAGGGGACCACTTTGATTTCCTTACTTCAATGTCCTCTTACTAATGTTAGAATCAATGACAACCTAGTGTCCAATAATTCAGGAGCATGTGTTTTTTAAAGTGAAACCAAAAAAAATTATTTGAAGTTGGGAAGCTACACTAAGTTGGTAACTAGATATTGTGGACCCTTTGATATTTTGGATAGAATAGGGCATGTTGCGTATGATATTGCACTTCCTGCTATTATAAAATGTCATAATGTGTTCCATGTATCTTTTAAAAAAAAAATATGTACCTATTTCTAATAATGTCATTCACTGGGATTTGATTCAAGTATAGTCGAAGGAGACTTACAAGTACAACCATTATGCATCCTAGATAAGAAGGTCATTGTACTAAGGAGTAAATTCATATTGAAGATAAATATCCAATGGATCCATTACAGTCATGAAGATACAACATGGGAGTTTGAAGAAGCTATGTAGGAAATGGACCCACATTTTTTTTTAAGTTTTGATGTTTAAGTTTTTTATGTTGTACATAGCTTTGTCGGTTTCTCCGAGGATAATGCATATATTGTTGCAAATATCACCAATATTGAGAGGGGGGTGAATCAGTATTGAGCACTTTTTACCATTTCAAACATTAAGCACTTCATGTAATAATAACCATTAACAATGCCATTCATCAACACATAAAATCATACACAGTGCATAAGAGAAAATGATCTTATTATAATATAACGAGATTAAAATATTACATTCATAGGAATCACCAACTTCCAAGATTCTCCAGCACCAACTGGAAGGAGGCACTAACCCCTTGATTTACAGGCTCCAACTTGAAGGAATCTCAAACTCCCTGGTTTCTCCAGCACCAACTAGAAGGAGGCTGCAACCCCCTAGTTTCTCTAGCACCAACTCACTTTCCTTGCACCACCCTACCACCCTAATATGAATAAGAGTATCAATATTCCACTATCATTGTCCTGTCACTACCACTATAATTGTCTTCACTATCACTATCACTACTTTCACTATCATCAAGTCCTTCCTAAACAAACCCTAGAAACAGTCATCCATAGAATTCATATTTTCCTTGGATCATTCTATCCCTTAACATTATCATCATCTTTAAACACTAGGTCATTCCAAGAGAGGAACCCTATATCATGCCATAAAATCCCTAATCCATTCACCAAGATCACAAGATAAACCCTTGTCCATGTCTTTTCCAAGATCACAATATAAACCCTAGTCCATTCCTTTTCCAAGATCATAAGATAAACCATAGTCCATAAGAAAGCCCAGATAACATAGATTCTCCAGGATATAGCACATCTTCTTCTTCAATTATAGAATTCATATACTTCTTTTGCACCCCTTAACCTCTTCTAGCACATCTTCTTTTGTTTTGCGCACTTTAGACTCGATCTCTTGGATGGATCATGTAAAATGCACCACTTTTAAGCTATATTTATACTAACGTGCCACCTTTTTAATTACAGTCATGTTAGGTCAGCCCTAACAAAATTATGGCCCAGTTAGGTCGGCCCTAACAAATTTTTTGGCCTAGTACAAAGAAAACTCCATATCTTCTCAACCACGAGGAGTTAGGAATCATGCCACATATCACTGGAAAGGTATTGAAATAAGATATATGATTATGGAACTTGTTCTTTCCTTGGGATACCTTTATGGGGTAAAATTCCCCTTTTGTCTTTAGCATCATTCTCATGAGACTCCCCCTAGATTTTTCTTCATGACCACTTCATGTCTTCATCAAGAGGATTCTTCACACTTCACACCATCATGGTTAGGTGGAAAAATCATCATCACTTTAGGGGATTCTTCACTTGCTCCATTTATATACAACTCAAAGTGGGCATGTGGAAATAACCACATGTTATCTCATCATGTGAGGGCCATGCTTAATATCTACACCATAAGGGGACCACTTTGATTTCCTTACTTCAATGTCCTTTTATTAAGCTTGACATCAATGACAACCAAATGTCCAACAATATCCCCCTTTGGCACTGATGACAAATTAGAAAAAAAAAATTGCTTCCCCCACAAATATATTATCTTCCTTGAGTTGAATCCCCTTTCCTTCATGCTTCTATAACTCGAGCTTGTTATATTGTTTTCCTCTTCCCCTTTGGCATCAATGACAAAATGTGATTATTCCTCCTGATCCTGTTGCAATTCCCCATATCAATACTCCTTCTCTTTGGGGTTTCCCCCTGTGCATTGTCTTATTTTCTTCTACAAACTTTTGTATCCTTTTTTCTAGCAAGTCTTGCATGTTGCTTTTGCAATTTCTTTCCATATGTACATAGTCATAACATTTGTAGCCTTCAACATTGTGATTCACAACGCTTCTACAATATCTCGCCATGTGTCCATAATTGTGGAACTTGTAACATTCAGCATTGTAGTTCAAGTGGTCACCTCCATTTGCTTGAGCATTTCCTCCATAAGATTTGAAATCTCTACCCCTATGCCCAAAATTATTGCAAGAGAAACAATTTCCAAGAAATATGCTTAGATACTTGGGTGTAGAAGACCTTCTTGATGGTGCAACTTATCTATATCCATATTTCTCTAAATATTTTTTACGATGAACTCTTCCTTTGTAATCTCTATATTGATGAGAGCTTCTGAGAATGTCAGCATAACTCTTATCCTTCTCTTAATTTTTCTTTTCTAGTAGCTTGAAACACTCCTCTTCAACTTTCTTTGTTGGTGGTTTGGATATTTCACCTTATTCAACATTCTTATATTCATCATATCCCAAACCAGACTTGCCAATTGGAGATATTTGTTGGCTGATAATTTCATCTAAGACCAATGTGCTCTTTTCAAACTTGAAATTTGTGGTAGTTGTCTTCTCCAATTCCTTCTGTATAAAAATAATCTCAAACTCTCTTGCTTGGAAAATGTCTTCCTTCTCCTTTAGTTGACTTGTGGGGACTTCTTCAATTCTCTTTAATTATTCCACTTGAATACTTAGGGAAACAACAGTCTTTTCATTCTCTTTATTTAGTGAAAGGATCTCCAACTCTTTCCTTCGACAAAATTATTTCTTCTCTTGAAGCTGACTTGTCGGGTCTTCATCAATTTTCGTATCATATTCTATTTGAATTCTTAGACCAACAATGGTCTTTTCAGCTTCTTGATATATATAAATAATTTCATCTTGTTTCTTTATCATCCCTTCACAAAGAGTTATTGACTCTTCTTCACAAGACATAGCTTCCTGTAATTTATTTCTTAGGGAAATAATTTCAGCTTCTTGCTTTTTGCATATTTGATCCTTCTCCTTTTCTTTTCTTTTTTCTGAATCTATCCTTTCTTTCTGATGATCTTCATTTTCTTCATCAATGGGATTCGTAATCATGGTCATGAGGAAAGTTTCTTCTTCTTCTAAATGACTATCTTTCCCTTCTTCATATGGACACTCAGCAGAAGCATGTCTTATTCTTTCACATTTAAAACATTTAAAGAGTAACTCACTTGGTACCTTTTCGGGATTTGTTCCTTCTTCATTATCTGCTTCCTCTTTTGGTGGCTCTTCCGTTTCAATGATTTCCTCAAATGTGTAAATATTATGTAGCTTGTCCCAAATCTCTTTAACTGATGTACATGATCCCACAACAACTTTCACAGGATTAGATAATCCATTCTGGATGGCATTTATTTCCATACCATTACCCTTCCTTGACTTCTTTTAAGTTACATTTGTTTGTGGAACAATCACAACTAAATTCCAAACATTAGCCCCAAGTTCCATCAAATATGCCTTCATATTTATACTCCATGATTCATAATCTAATCCATCAAAAAATGGTGCTTCAATCTTACCAGAACCTTCATCCTTTTCCATGTGATTCAAGGATCTTCCTTCAAGATGTATAACTATCTTTAAGGTAACTCTCTCTTATTCCAATTGTTGGAAATATCACCAATATTGAGGGGGGATGAATCAACATTGAGCACTTTTTACCATTTCAAACTTTAAGCACATCATGTAATAATAACCATTAAAAACGCCATTCATCAACACATAAAATCATACACAATGTAAAAGAGATCACGCTTTTCTTATAATATAACAAGATTACAAGATGGCATTCATAAGATGCACCAACTTCCAAGATTCTCCAACACCAATTGTAAGGAGGCACCAACCCCCTGATTTATGGGATCCAACCTAAAGGAAGCTCCAACTCCATGATTTCTCCACCACTAACTGGGAGGAGGATAAAACCTCCTAGTTTCTCTAGCACCACCTGGAAGGAAGTACCAACTCCCTTGCAGGGATTATTTTAAGAACCCCCCCTAAATTTATATGTATAAAATGGGTGAATCCCCATGATACATGGGAAAGTGTGAAGGCTATTTTATCAATAATATAATATGTATATATATTCTGGAGAATATTTCATGAAATTGTAAAATCTTGTAAATTTTGGGTGAATCCTTCACAAAATTATAAAAAATTGTAAATGTTTTGGCGAATCTTTCACGGAATTATAAAATCTTGTGAAATATTGGTGAATCTTACACTAAACTATAAAAACTTATAAAGTCTTGAAAATTTGGTTGAAATTTGACCTAACAAAATTTCCTATATGATTTTGTATTCACTTTAGATTTCCAATATACTCTTGCATTAGGACACCTTGTAAATAAAATCAAAGCTTTTTAGGTGACCTACTATGTCATTTTGTAGTCCCACTGATAGATCCCCTGTAATTGGTGCTTGAATGGCACACACCAAAATGATGGTTTATGCATTTGCTAGCACATACGACTATGAAAATATTCAACCCAAAGAGTAGGTTACAAGGAAGCACGTGTTCAAATTCACAAGTGGATCACCCTTTGAGACATGTGCCACCTTCAACCACTCATCACAATCTCCAAGATAAACTACCAACCTCGAATATAACACCCTTTTTGAAACTATGCATTTAAGGTTAGGGAGTCACAAATCCGTGTGTCCCAAGCACCCTAACCACTCCAAACACAAATCCTTAAGTATTGCAATTAGGTGGTGCTCTCTCCAAGTGTTAGGCAAGTAGATGGTTGTGTAACCATTTATGTCAATAAGACTTCTCCAAGCAACAATCTGAGTAGGGCATCCCACATGTGCCAAGATAATATTCTTTCAAACAAACTCCATTTCCACCCCTAAGTATAACCCTCTTCCTCAATTTGTGCATCCAAGGTCAGGAAGGAACAAATCCACATGTGCCAAGCACCCTAACCACTCTAAACACAAATCCTTCAATATCCCACTTAGGTGGTGCTCTTTTCGAGTCCAAGTGTTAAGCAATTAGATGGTTAAATAACCATTTTCATTAAGTGCACCTTAAATTTGGATATAACTATATTGTGTTGATATCCTATTCATTCATGGCGTGTGTTTAACTGTGAGAAAACTCACCCAATAACAATAAGGTTTGGCCTCCAAATACACATCATCCATGCAAAAATGACCTCATTCATCAACATATATGTTTATAGGTAAGATATCAAAACAAGGATTATTAGATCAACCAAATAAGCAACATGAAGTTTTTCCACCTTCAACAAATATATCCAAGCAACCCAACCAAATCTCAAATTTTCCCACTATTATATTAAGCAAATGTAGCTTCATGCCAAAGGGATTTCTAAGCATACACTCATTCAACCATTTTCATACAAGCTTGTAGCTTACTCTATTTGCATGCATAGTAAAAAAAGTGGTGGGTGAGACTATTCAACCTTATTTATGTGATTATTCACATATATGCATAAATTTTATGCATGAATATACTCTGTACCAATCACCATAAACCAAATCTATAGTTATCAAAGATTCAAGCATGCAATATGGCCTATATTTATGAATGGTGTGTATGCCAAAATTAGATATTTTATGTTTATAACCCCTTAGGCATGTTGGTAAGTATGTGTACAACCTAATGTATTACCAATATATGCCAAACCCTTGCAGATTCACCACTAATTAAGTGCACAATCCGATCGCCAAAGTGCTAGTGCTCAATTGAAGGGAAAATTGGTGCTATCACTTTCTTACATAGAATCTTAAACATGTATCCATATGTTTATCAAGATTGTTCTTCAACTCTTAATCCAAGAATGATAAGTGCACCAAATATTTTTTCATCCTCCATTGATTTCAAAATCTTGGTTTGTCATAAATCTGCTAATTTGAAATACTCTGACATGTTTTGTTGTAGGCATTGGCTTTCACCTAACATAGTCCATAATCTTTTTATTGCGCCATATTTTGAAGGTTTCTCCAAAACACGATATTGAGCCAACATTGTTTGAGCAAAGCAAGTGTCTTGTTGATACAATTTTAATTAATCTAATATATCTCCAATCTCTTTCCTTATGCCTTGACATTCTTTCCAATGTGATGCACTAAAATTTTCAATTTTGCTAGAAAATCAACTTTTAAAGTGTTTATATCTTATTCAACGTTCCAATATTGAGGTTATCCCACAGACATGGCCTCCAATAATTCATCTCGAGGAAATCATTCTCTTATATTTGATGCTAGTGATTTTTCCATTTCTATCATGTTGTATCTCACCGAAATCATGATATTGTTGAATTGATCTTTTGACACACAACATTCTTTGGTGGTTCATCCCATCTTACCAACATAATGAAATGGAACCATATACCCATACACTGCCATATAGTAATATCCTTTTTTCATCAAAATTCAAATAATTTTCAATGTTTTCTATATCAATGATAGTAATCCAACTATTAAACGTTGGCATTGGACATGTAAAAGACCCTGATCACTGTATACAAATTATCCAATGCAAGGCATGATAATTTTCTTGCATGTGTGTATTCTACAATATACTTTGTGCAACTCTGAGACATTTTCATAAGGACATTCATTTCAAAAGGAATAGGAAGATTTCCATCCAATATTAGTAATGTCTCCATATCAGTTTGTCAAAAGAGAATATCTAGATATTTTTCTACACTGGAGCGATGTTCATACTCGCCCCGACCAATGATTGGCACTCACCAAAGAGTTATACCACAGACATGGCCTCCAATAATTCATCTTGTGGAAATCATTCAATTATATTTCATGCTAGTGATATTTCCATTTCTATCATGTTGTATCTCACTAAAATCACGATATTGTTGAATTGATCTATTGACACACAACACTCTTTGGCGGTTCAACCCATCTTACCAACATAATGAAACGGAACCATATTCCCACACACTACCATACATAGTATCCCTTTTTAATTAAACTTCAAATAATTTTCAATTTTTTCTATATCAAAGATAGTAATCCAACTAGTAAATGATGGACATGTAAAAGATAATGTCATCGTATACAAATTATCCAATGCAAGGCATGCTAATTTTCTTTCATTTGTGTATTCTACAATATACATTGTGCAACTCTGATACATTTTCACAAGGACATTCATTTCAAAAAGCATAGGAATTTTTCCATCCAATATTAGTAGTGTCTCTATATCAGTTAGTCAAAAGAGAATATCTTGAGATTTGTACATACACTAGAGCGATGTTCATACATCACCCCTACCAATGATTAGCACTCACCAAATAGTCTTTGAGTTGGTCCATTCATTGAGATCCATCTTGTATCAACTTATTTTAATAGTTTTTTTTTCCATTTGTAACACCCTCAACAAATTGTTGAAACTATGTAAATCCCTTGGGACTACGACAAAAGTATGCATGAGTCTCATGTACAAGATCTTCAACTTTTGAAACCAGTGGAAACTTGCTTACTATATTAAATGTAAGATTCATCCTATGAGCCATACAATGATTACTAATTAAAAATGGTGAAGTTAGTAGTTGTAGTTTGACACAAAGGCCATTCCTTTGTCCTTGCATAATTGATGCTCCATCTTCTCTGGCACATACCGACTTAAGGTATGGATCATTGTGAAAAGTATCAATTATGTACCTTAAACTATCTCAAGTTCAAGATCATTAGTGGGGGTGATGTATGACATCACTTTTTTTTAATTATCATGTTCTATGACCATGGATCATAATCATCTAGCCACTTATGGCACATGTCTTCTCATTGTAACATAAATAACGCAAATTATTTTAATCTTAATAAAAATTGAAACCCAAAACCAAGAAAGGAAAAACACAAAATTCCAATAACATCAAAGTTATCAAAAAAAGAAAAAAAAAAGAAAGTCTTTTATTTATTTGATCAAGCATCCCTTCAAGTTTTGGCAACTATCAGTGCTACCTTTATTAAAAAAAATCAATACCATGCCAACTTTTCCTTCATACTTGTAGGTGTCATTGGGTCTTGAGTCATATATTTCACCATTAAACTTACATTGTTGGCTTGGCCTCTAAGAACCAACTTATACCATCCATTGATTTGTGTCACCTAGTAATTGTGTCAAACTCGTACCTTTGATATGGCTTCACCTCCATAGTCCCAAGTACATATTCAACATTAGCCATCTCCCAATCTTTAAATTGACATCCAATTATGGTTTTTTATCCAATCAATTGTCATTTTATGGTTAACTCGAGCATATTCTTTCATTTCTACCAATCATGACCTAATCCCACTCAGTCTAATCCAAGTCCTTACATATATCAATGTTTCTAGCACCTCATATTATTTTGTGGAGAATTATTATTCCCATTTCTCTAATAGGTTTGATCCTATTAGAAGTACAATGAAGAGATTGTGATTGAAAAAACAATTAAAATGTGCACATAGACAAATATGTTTGGGAAAAATACCGACAATATTACAACTCTAGTCATCTTTAACATAACTAATTTACTAACAAATCATATTAAATAAATAATAACTAGAAGATATATTACTAGTTATGATTTATATGATATCTTCTAGTGTATTAACCCATCAATTGTTGTCTTTTTTATTAGTATCTATTACTAA
Organism: Larix kaempferi; assembly: GCA_027924585.1. NCBI lineage: Eukaryota > Viridiplantae > Streptophyta > Pinopsida > Pinales > Pinaceae > Larix > Larix kaempferi. The sequence continues at coordinate 14,824,693 of BSBM01000050.1, read as the reverse complement.
TTTATATAAATGTGAATAATGTATGAATTGTTGTAAATAATTATTTTTTGATATAACATTGTCACGGCTCCAATATTAATCAAACAAATCCTTAAAAATACAGTTTTACCTTTAAACATTAAAATGCACTATTTAAGCAAACATTGGTTTGAAACATTCAATAGAAAGAAATTAAATTAGCATGTACTCAATTAAACACTACATGAGAATCAAAATAACATAACTTATTAAACAATAATGTTATGTAACTTAATCAATAGTATACACAAAAATAAAAACATTGTAACCCATTAAAGAATACATTAAACAATATATAATATCAAGCACTCTTGCATATATTTATGAAAATACTTTGAAAAGTCGAGTATAATGAGTCTCCAACTCCAAAGCATAAAAGTTCTAGAAATACTAATTTCAAATGAGACAACATAAATAAACTCAACTGCAATTAGTCTCCATGAACAACATAAATGTATAAGTACTAGCTATCTTCAACTCAACAACATAAAGAACTATATCTTTTTCAAATACTTCAAAGTTCGTTATGGAAACATTTCAATGTCTCTTTTAAATGTGCCATCCATATAGTTCTCTTCATATGGAAGAAGAATATTGCACATGAATTTAAAAGTATTAATATTAACATCTTCATGGACTATTGAAAGTGAATGAATATGTCCATAGTTGGCATCTTCATTGTTGTATGGATAAAGATTTGACTTTATCACCTTGAATGAATTGTCTTTCCGTAATGAGTATTGTGAAAACAAATTATATGGAGAGATATTATAAATAAGATATTTTAATTATAGTTTAAAAATTGCAAATTATTGAAATAAAATTCAATTACTTACTAAGTCAATATTTAGAATATTATATTTTAGCATTGATTTATAGATATTAGAAATAAGATACTGAATTTATAGTCTAAAAGTGCATAATATTGAAATAAAATTCAATTATTCATAAGTCAATATTTAGAATATCATATTTTGGCATTGATTTAACAAAATGTTTAATATCAAAGCAATCATCTTTTATTTTCTTAGTTGTAACATTTTTTTCCTTTCTCAACAATAATATTAATCTATATTTCTTTCTTGGATCATAATTAAGTCATCAAAATGTCCCAATCCACCATAAGATACCCTCCAAAGAGGCACATGTAATTTCAACGAGAGCAAGTGTCATATCAAATTGAGAATGACAGAATGAAATAATTAGACATTCAAAACCTAGTCAATCATGAGACTATGATTTGTATGAAAAGCTATGTATCAAATAAAATTTTTAAGTAGGCATCAATAACACAATCTTGAAAGTTCCATTATTTAAAGTATCAATTATGGACGTTAAACTATCTTAGGCCACCTGCACTTTGAACATTTTTCCCCTACAATAAATGAGTAACTTGCATCTCCATCATCACTATTAGGCATTTTCTTTATTGGTTTCTTACTAGTCCTTCTTGCATATAAAACATTATTCAAATAATCTTAAAGTATCATCTTATTACTACCATTGTTTAAAGTATCAATTATGTACCTTAAATTGTATCAAGCTCAAGAACATGGTAGGAAGAATTCCAGCCAATGTTAATAATGTCTTTATATTAGTTAGTCGAAATAGAAGATCTTGAGCTTTGTATACACTTGAGCAATGTCATACATCACCCCTACCAATGATTGGTACTCATTAAATAATATTTGAGCATGTACTACACCTAGTTAAACTAATTATATTTATGGAAGGTTGTGTCATTTAGCACAGTTGTGTCTTTTAGATACTATATATACCAACCATCCTTACTACATATCATCCATCCTAGTATCTTCATAGTTATTATATTATTATTCTTTGCCATTTGGATAATATGGACTTGTCCCCTTTCTTATAAATGTATATGACATCTTATGACTATTACAAATTATAAATGTATATGACATCCTATGACTATTGCAAAGTACATTATAAAAAATTTAATCGAAATAATATGGTTCTCAAATCTTCATTTTTTCAATAAAAACATCAATACAATTAGAGGCATACTCAAGACTCCAAAACTAGATCCCTTGGACCAAAATAAAAGATAAGTTTGAACATAGCAAGCAAATCAAGAATCAAGTAGATCATCCTCATTCTCCCTTCATGATATTGGGTCTCCAATCTCCTACAACCTAGTGGAAGTGTTTAAAAAGTACAAGTCAAACAACAACTAATATTGAATATGCCATAAGTTTGTGTTTGATGCCCAAATCCAAGCATACATTGTGGTTCTTTGTCTTCAATCCTTTGTCGAACCCAAGAAATCCGTTTTGCTTGGTCTCTCAACCTTGAAGGCCTAACTCTTGGCCATCACCTAGTCCACCTCGGCATCCCCTAAACAAATTCCCCCTTTGTTTTCATCATGAGAATTCTAACCACGTATTCTGGTTCTTTCTATGCTAAATGTGGTTGGAGTTGGGTCGCTAATTTTGTGGTGAGTTCGTCCATGCCCCAATTTTGTAGAAGGCCCCTATTCAAGGGATGATCTAGAGGAATCTCCATGCCCTTCGAGATTACTATAGCCAACTTGGCCTCTTGAGTACTTGAAAATACAACAATCGTGATGTGAACCAACTCTCCAAATTTCATGCAAATTTAGTTTCTACAACAAAGCACGACAATCTTTTTTTTTTTTGCCAAAAGCTTTGTTTGTACAGTTCAGAAGAGTGGCGTATGTATACTTTTTTATGACCTGTTTCTTATCTACAACTCCGATAAGTCTAGTGACTCCTATCACAAATAATGTCCCTTTATCATTATTGCTTTTTGCTTCCCTTATTAAAGAAGCAGAAGTAATAGGTTGGGGATCTTGTTCGTGTTAAGCAAGATGATTTCTTCCCAGCAGATTTGCTGCTCATGTCTAGTACAAACCTAGATAGCATTTTCTACATCAAGACAAAAAATATGGATGGGGAGACAAATTTAAACATTAGAAAAAGCATTAGAAAAAACATGGGACTATTTAAATGCCAATAAAGCATATAAAAAGGATAAATTCATAGCGAGCATCCAAATAAATCACTCTGTACTTTTACTGGTAATCTTATCATTGGAAAATAGATGTTGCATCTTTCTCCAAATCAAATATTGATACCGAGATGCAGTCTACATAATACAGAGTTTGTAGTTGATGATGTAATTTCTATAGGACATGAAACAAAGGTTATGATGAATTCCATGAATGTCCCTTCAATGCAAAGTACATTAGAGCGCACTCTTGACAAACTTATGTCGATTCTTTTTGGTTTTCTCTTTGTAATGTTCCTTATTGGAGCTATTAGCAGACGAGTTTTCTTCAACTGCAAGTAGTAGTACTATTACCTTGGCCTTGTTGCAAATGTTCAGAAGTAGTTTAACCCCAACAACAGATTTATGGTTGCATGTGTTACACTGTTCACACTTGTGACACTATTATACTCAACCAACATTCCCATTTCACTATATGTGTCTATTGAGATGATAAATTTTTGTCCAATGTACTAAGTTTATTAACAAGGATAATCAATATGAATCATAGAGAAAACAATACTCCTGCTTTAGTGCAAACATCGAATCTGAACGATGAGCTTGGTCAGGTGGGGTACTTATTTTCTGATAAAACTGGCATATTGACAAGGAACGATACGGAGGTTTTCAAATGTTCTATTGGTGGAGAGGTATATGGCATAGGGTTCACAGAGGTTGAGAGACAAACAACCCACAACAATAGTGTGAAAATTGATATCACAAGCGGTTTTGTGGAAATTCAAGATTCTTAGGAGGGACAGGTGTGACTTTTCATGAGGAAAGCATAAGAAACAAACAGAGATGCCACAGATAAGCAAAGAAAATCTAATTGGGAATATTTATAGCCAATAGTCCTAACTATAGTGCCTGTTTCAATAATTACATCTCTTAAAATATTTCACTATGAATTATGACATTCAATTTTCAACATTTCCATCCCCTGCAACCACTAATTTTGCTCATTGAAGTAACATTAAGAATCACTACAGGGAACAAAAGAGAACAAAAATAATAGCTACAGTTTCCATACAAAGAAACAAATAGATAATGTTGTTATAGAGAGTCATTATTATGCTTTAGAAGAACAAGTTACTTCCTCTAATACTCTTGTTGCCTCAACATGAACTTGTCTATACAGGGGCCACTTTCACACATTTGCGTGAATATTTTAAAATTTTATGCGTAATCGAAAATTTATTGCATGTTATAAATTCATACACTTATTTGGCTTGTAGTGGGTAGTGGGCAATTGCCACCCCACCAATATTAAAAATAAAATTGTGCAAGAAGAATATGAAGGAAGAGAAAGCGGTTCTACTCCTCACATTGTAACCACAATATGGTAGATGAAAGGTCAAAATATTAGCAGCAAGTCATAACCACCTCACCAAATGAGAAAGAATAGGTTGGAAATACAGACTGAATAGTTTCAGGATAAGAAAAATATGACAGACATGTTAAGCCCTCTTTTGGCCCAACCCAAGAAAAGAAGAGGCCCAAGAGAAGTGATTTCTTGATACAAAGAAACTAAGGAGGAGAAAAAGTCCAGGAAAGCAGGCAATGAGGAAATCTGTAAGAACCATGGAGGGGATTCCTCATGGACTTCCCCTCTTTATCTAATCTTTGTACATATTTACTACACAAATAAAGAGGCACTTTTCTAGTTATTAGAGAGAATCTTCTGAGCGCTCATGCTTGTATTCCTCACTGTTAGTATTCTATCAAAGCATGGTTTTATGTATGAAGATCATCACTTTGTTTCCTTAGAGTTGAGTCATGTATTCCTTATTTTTTTGCTAATTTAAATATTTTAACTCTGTTGAAAGGATACAATGAGCCACTTAACAAAGTTCTATAATGAGACTTCGTGTCTGATCACATATAGGAAGCATATTAATCTTTGGGACCATATTGGCAAACATCATCTCTAACTGATCTTAATAGTATTAAACTGTACCTCGGATCATCTTCTGCAGGTCTAGGCACACTCGTGAAAAGATATTGGTACTTCAATAGGACAGTGAGGTTTTGCTTCTTCTTTAGTAGCTTAGTGCATTAATTATGAGGGAGTAATCAGTCTTATAAGAATGGATTGCATTTTTATCTTTAGAAATATATTATCAACAGTTTTCATGTGTTACATGTGTTAGACAGTTTAAATGTCGTTCCTCGGTTAAGTAAAAGAGGGCACATGTACTTGCATCTGTTAGCTCCAGTTTTATTAAGTAGTTTTCTAATTTTTACCTTAAGTCTAGGTTCAGTTAGGTGAATGCATGTAGTAGGTAAGGAACATGCTTTTCTGCCTCAAATCATTTTCAGTTGAGGTGTTGTTGTGCATGTATCCAGATTCATTGTTCCTACTCTTCTTCTCAGTCTATAAAAGAGAAGGTGGGGGCATAGGATTATTTATTCAGATTATGAAATGTGAACAATGAATTAGTTTGTCCTTGATTTCCTGTATCATATTTCACTTCGGAATTAATGAGCAAGTGGTGACAAGTTTTCATAGTCCATCTATTGAGTCTTTTGTTTTACTTTTAACAGTGATTTAGCAAGTACACTCTAATTTTTTATTTTTCCTGCTTAATAGAAGTGATGTGATTTAGAACAAACCTATGGGTTTCTAGTATAAGTTTTCTACAGTATTTGTTTATAGACTTTAGCATTATTAGATCAACAATTCTGAGTGGCTTTCAAGTTTCAACAATCTAGTAGTTTAGGAATTCTTTTAGTGCAAATTCTGCTGACCATGGTTTGGAAAATCTAACATGTAGGAGTCTATGTTTCATCACGATGTATCTATTTTATGTTTCTCTTATGCAGTGATAGTGTCGACCAAGATGAATTCATTCAATATTTTTGTCACCACATGGCATTTACTGAACATATTGGGAGCCATTAACAATAGTTTTGGAAAACTATAGAAATCCATCCAAAGTGGTCTAGCATGTTGGTGGTATTGGGATATGGGAATCAAAATCCATTTATAACCCATGCTTTCTAAAAATAATATCGAAGATACTTTCCAAAAATTTGAACCATGGATCTCCAATTCCAAAAATTGTGATATATCGAATGAAGTTAGCACAAAGAGGTCACCAAAGGCTCAAGACTCAATTTTACAAGAGAAATTTTTGGAGTTAGAACATCTGGCTCCACTAGGGGATGATGCTTCCCTGTAAGGCATAAAGAACCACAAACATGTTCCTTCTCTCCTTTTGGCATGGCTTCATTTTTTTAATAGTTGATTCTCCACTACTCATTTCTACATGGAAATTTCTACTGGAAAACCTTCTAACTTGAAAAACAGCTATGCTAATGCTCAATGGAGAGCTTATTTATGTACAAAATTATGAATTTCTTACTCTATTCAGTGAACGCAATCTGGTGATGTAAAATAGAATGTCCAATGGAGCCAAGAAAGTAGTTGACTGAAAGAATAATCCTTATTCATGCATTTGGTTAACAAGGGAAACAACAATATGAATTACTGTGATCGAGAATAAAAATGAAACTCATGCTTATAGTTTTGGAAAACTGTTCCTACAAGGCTAAAACCACTTGACATATTAACCAATATTAACTCCAACCAAATAGAAATAGGTGTGAAATTCTATGTCACAATATATCTAAAGAGCTGAGGATACCTCACAAAGATAGAATGAGCAAAAAATTTGAAGAAGAGTGAAAACTGCAGTAAAAAAGAGGAGAAGAATAATAATGCAGCAAAACTCAGATAGGAGCATAATAATGTCACATGTTCCAATAATCAGTATAATAAACAGAGATGTTACAATGGAGATAATTCGAATCATGTAAGAGAATTCAAACCTCAGTTGGTATAGCATAGGGATTATCACCACTAGAGTGCTCCGAAAGACTCAAAGTCAACTGAACTGAACCTAAACTCAGCTAACTGAAGTCACAATCAGTTAACTGAATAAGGAGGGCGCAATGAGTCTGTCATGCATTCCATTCAGAAAAGGGCACATGATTCCACAATCAGTGGCATCCAGAGCTCTAACCCCCCACAAGAGTCAAATAACTTAGGTGGACTGCACTGGAACACTCAATAGGTTCCTATAAAATAGGGAATTGATTGAAGTGGTCCTAAAATGATTCATGCAAGGCTCAGAAGGTGGTAGATGGATCCTGGATGACATCTGCACACCACTAGGAGGAAAATGACATGATCAACAACTATGAAAAATAAATAATGCTAGGTAGGACAAGGATGGAGTATTGAAATATCCTAACACCCCCCCCCCTTAATCCATACTTTGCATCCTGGGCCCTGGTTACTAACACCAAAGGTCACCCATACAATCAAATAAATGATGAAAAATAAAGAACTATCCATGAACCAAGGAAATGGGGGAAAACCTCATGGAAAAAATACCCCCCCTAAAAAAAACAATAGTAGGGAACTCAAAGAACCTTCATGCTAAGCAGAGAAGGAAAAAACTTTCCTTAGTGAAAACCTTTACAAAAGTATTGGCAAGCTGCTCCTCTGTAGGATAGCAATGTAGGTGCTAGGTCTGGATCTGCTCCTTTGATGTGCCTCCCACTGTGTAGAAGTTGTATTTGCAAAAACAAGTCTTTCAGGAGCCCTTCTTGCTATTGGAGAGAATGGCTCATTGTGTTCCAAATCATGAACCTTTGAGTACCCTTTTTCAGACAGCCAAGATTGTTGCCTGGTTGTAGATCCCCCATGGCAAGTATCTCCAAGATATTGTGGATCAAACCCCACCACCATGAAGCACCTCTCTAAGAGAAGTGGATCTACATGACATAGTGCAAGTTTTGCATGATACTGCAATCTAGTGGTTCTATGTGTGAGATTTTCGATTGCTAGGAACTAGATTCATAAGACAATTTCACATGGAATATTTCAGACAATGAGAGAAGAATAATAGAGAAGATAAATTGTGGAAATAACTCTGTATTTTATTCATCAATATGATAAAAATATATAATACACCTTCCATGGAGAAAATCGAATGCCTTTGAGGCAATTTGGAAAGAGAAAAAAGAAAAGGCTTGGAAAAGACAAAAAAACCCTCGAGGTGCAAAAGCAGTTTCCAAAACTGTACTAGAGGCTCATGAATTGGCTAAGTATGGTATGGAAGCTCATGAGTGAGGTAAATGGAATGTAATGATGGCTTTAGGAGAGAAGAAAAGTTTGTTAAATTTTGAGCATTAATTCACAATACTATTGGATCTTTATTGAGAGAATAACATATACAGTATATCAATGCATAACAATCACAATAAGCATGACAAGCATCACAAGAATCAAAAGCATGAGAGACAAGAGACACAGAGTTTCTGTGGGGAAAACCCTAAGGTGAAAAACCCCACAACTTCCTCAGAGATAAAGAGAGCAATGGCTCAACCAAAGTACAACCAAAATACACTTGAGATAGTCTCCTAGAGCAGATGATCCTCCTCCTCACTAGTGCGCCACTTTCTGAGTGAGAGAAGTGTGTCTTTCCGAATGATCAAAATAGGGATCTCCTAATCTTTATTTATACTTAACCTGTTTTCCCAGTTACACTATGGGGCCAACTTGTCTATCTAGATACATCCATAATATAATATATATTTCAGGGCCGACACTACACATGGTGGTCTAATAACCCATCGACAAGTACAGACACTTGCGACACTTGTCAATCCACATGATGACACTTCCTTATAGAGGAATAACACATCTCTAATAACGGTACAATAAATATATATAAAATACATAGATGAAATACATTCCGAAGTTACATATACATCAACACTCCCTCTTAACTAGGAAGGTATTTCTCGACACAGATCTGCTAGACAAGTCTTCTTCTCGAGATCATCATCATCGATGCATCATCATCATCATAGTCACTGCTGCTGCTATCTCAACCAATATCTGACTCTACTCGTCATAGGAAGTTCTACAGAGCCATTCCTTTTTCATACTGGATGTAGGCCCACCATCTGCAGGTCTTCATCATCTGTGTGAACGGTCTGATAGAGGTGGCCTCTTAGGACTAATTTTATGTGTGGATGCAATACCAGAAAGAGTATCCCAGGAACATTTATGTTCCTAAGCACGACTGGCAAGATCTCCAAGGACTGATTACATGCATCTCCTCCACAATACCTTTAAATAGCATCCCGGGAACATTTATGTGCCGCAGCACAACCGGCAAGATCTCTAAAGAGCATCCTAGGACTTATTACGAGCACACAGCTCAACCTCTCAGATCTCCAGGACTGATTACATGTGGATAGACAAAACCTTTAAAGAGCATCCTAGGAACATTTATGTGCCACAGCACGACCGACAAGATCTCTAAAGAGCATCCCAGGACTAATTACGAGCACACAGCTCAACCTCTCGGATCTCCAAAACTGATTACATGTCTCCGTAGTAATACCTCATCCCAGAACTAATTACGAGCACACAACTCAACCTATCGGATATCTGAGGACTGATTACATACTACATAGCAATACCGGAAAGAGTACCCCAGGAACATTTATGTGCCCCAGCACGACCGGCAAGATCTCCCAAGACTGATTACATGCTATTTGCACAACCTGCCACATATCATCTCTGACCTCCAAGTATCAACCTGATACTCATGATCCAACGGATCATCATCGCACGAGGAATCATCCTGATGCCCATGATCATATTGATCATCATCACTTGTACCATCCTGGTACATATCATCTGGAGCAACATCCTGAAGCTCATCATCATGATCAACCTGATCATACAATGCATCCACCTAATGCACACCAAGTATATACCTAATACATATCATCATACATGATCCACCTGATCATACAGTGTATCCACCTGATACAAATACAAATACATGATACATATCAACATACATGATCTACCTAATCATACAATGTATCCACTTGATACAGATACATGGTCCAATCATCCAACATGATGCATATACAAATACATACAAATGATCCAATCGATCATATCCAGCATCCAACATGATGCGTACATACATATAAATGATCCAATTGATCATATCCAGCATCAACACGATGCGTACATACATACAAATATAAATGATCCAACTAATCATGTCTAGCATCAACACGATGCGCACATACATACAAAGATCCAACTGATCATATCTAGCATCCAACATGATGCATATACAGAGCAGTAACTGGAGCATCGTCCTAAGACTCATCATCCAACGCTTACATCCATAACCATGTGAAGGATCCTCCTTCCAACATGCTTGGAATGGCTTCAGCAAATGTGTCCATCACTTCTTCCTCGAAGTGTTGTCAATCTAAAGAACACCAAGCCTCTCCCTGAAGTACTCGAACTTCACCCTGGCTAGTGGCTTTGTCAGCACATCTGCAATCTGCTCGTCCATCACAACATATAGGAGCTTCACGGCTGCTCTCTGCACCATATCCCTGATATAGTGATATTTGATCTCTATGTGTTTCGACCTGTCATGAAACACTGGGTTCTCAGACAGCTTCACACAACTCTGGTTATCGTAGAATATACCAGTAGCATCCAATGGGAGATCAAATAACTCAGACAGTAGCTTCCGTAGCCATACTATCTCACAACTAGTTGAACAAGCTGCAACATACTCTGCCTCAACTATACTCAGTGCTACGCAGGATTGCTTCCTGCTGAACCAAGAGATCACACCTGATCCCATACTGAAGCAGCACCTAGATGTGCTCTTCCTATCTGCAACACTGCCTACCCAATCTAAATCTACATAACCCTGCAGGTTAAACTTTTGATTCGCTTCATACTTGAGCCCATAATCCACTGTACCCTTCAGGTACCTCAGGACATGCTTTACAGTAACCAGGTGAACACTCCTCGGATCTGTCAGGAACTGGCTCAATGTGTTCACTGCAAAGCAAATATCTGGTCTCATGTTCGTCAGGTACATCAAGGACCCAATCATCTGACGATACATAGAGACATCAACCAGCTCAGATGAAGCATCACATAGAAGCTTTAGATTCGATGCCATGGGTGTGGCCATGGCCTTGCAATCCATCATCCCAAATCTCTTCAGGATATCTCCTGTGTACTTCCCTTGACCAAGGAAGATCCCACCTGAATTCTGCCACACCTCCATACCTAGGAAATAATGCATCATTCCCAAATCTTTCATATCGAACTCAGCAGCAAGCTTCCTCTTAGTATCTGCAATCAATCTGTCATCTCCTATTACAAATAAGTCATCCACGTACAGAAGTAGAATCACAGGATTCCCTTCCTCAACCTTGTAGTAAAGGTTGGAATTCGCTTTACTCTTGGTAAAGCCCAAGCTAGATAGGAAACTGTCCATCCTACCATACCAAGTTCTGGGAGCTTGCTTCAAGCCATACAAGGCTTTCTTCAATCTGCACACATATGACTCCCTGTCATGTATTTCAAAACCGAGTGGCTGCTCCACATATACTTTCTCTTCAACTAAACCATTCAAGAAAGCAGTCTTGACATCCATCTGGTGTATTTTTCATTTCATTGCTGCAGCCAGGGCAAGTACTATTCTGATGGAAGTATACCTAGCTACAGGTGCAAAAGTTTCTTCATAATATATTCCCTCTTTCTGAGAGAAGCCACGAGCTACGAATCTTGCCTTGTATTTCTCTATACTGCCATCTGCAGCATGCTTGATTTTGTAGATCCATTTGGAAGTCACAACAGACTTCTCTTTAGGTCTTGGGACAACATCCCAAACATCATTCTTCGTTATTGATTGGTATTCCTCAACCATGGCATCCTTCCATTCTTTCTTTTCCGCTGCTTCTTCATAACTGGAAGGTTCTTTGTTCATAATGTCACAGAGTAAAGCAACATAGCTGGTATGTGATCTGGTTCTCTTCTTTGCTCTGTGTTCTTCTTCTGGAATGCCAAATCTTTCTACATCTTGAATGAGCTCTCTAGCCCATGCAGGTTTCCTCTTGTGAGAGTTATCCTCACGGGGTGGATCTACAGGTTCTTGCGGATATTCAAACTCACGAACAACTTTTGGAATTGCTTCATTCATGGTAGTGTCTTGAAATCTAGTTTCCTTAGGTTCTTCATCAACTTCGATAGGTGCCTTCCTTGATTTGATGAATGTTGAGTTTTCATCAAATGTTACATCCCTACTGACATCAATCTTCTTGAACCCTGGAAAGTATATTCTGTAAGCCTTCGAGCTTTCACTGTAACCCACAAAGATACCCTTCTTTCCTGAAGGATCTAGTTTGGTTCTCTCTTCCTTTGGGACATGAGTGTATACTGGACAACCAAATATTCTGAGATGGCTGACTTCAGGTTTCTTACCAGAAAAGACCTCTTCTAGTTTATTGTTGTCCAATATCTTGTGGGCTGTTCTGTTCTGCACATATACAGTTGTTCTAGCTGCTTCTGCCCATAGATGCATAGGTAGATTCTGGTCATGCAACATTGCCCTTGTTGCTTCCATGATTGTTCTGTTCTTCCTTTCTGCAACTCCATTCTGTTGAGGATTATAAGGAGCAGTCAACTCCCTCTTAATCCCTGAATCACTGCAAAGCTTCTTGGAGTCACCTGAGGTGAATTCTCCACCATTGTCGGATCTGAATGTTTTGATCTTTTTGTCAATTTGATTCTCCATCAAGGTTTTGAATTCCTTGAACTTATCAAACACCTCATCTTTGTTTTTCAAGAAGTATACCCAAGTCTTCCTGGAGAAGTCATCAATAAATGAGACATAGTAAACATACCCACTTAGAGAACTGGATGACATAGGACCACATACATCTGAGTGAATGATTTCCAGGATATCTTTTGCCTTGCTTTCACTGCTTGGGAAAGCCTTCTTAATATTCTTACCTTTTGCACATCCTTTGCAAACACCTTCATGTTTGGTCTTGATTTCAGGAAGACCCTTTATAGCCTTGCTTGCAATTGGAAGTGCCCTATAGTGCATATGAGCAAGTCTTCTATGCCAAAGTTCACTTGGATCCATGGATTCATGCACCATGGCATGTTCAGGTTGTCCTTTTAATTTATACAAACCTCCCTCTTTCTCTCCAATCACAACTACATCATCTATGGTCTTTCCCTTTGGCCACATTAGGACTTGGCCATCCACAAATGCAACCCTCATACCTTTGGCATCCAATGAAGAGATGGAGAGTAAGTTCTTCTTGAGCCCAGGTACATAAAGGACTTCTTTCATCTTCAAAGATTTTCCAGAATCTAGGTTGTAGGAGGCTTCACCACTTCCTATGATGGGATATTGAGAATCATCCCCAAGTTTCACTTCATGGGGTGATTCATGTTCAGACAGATTTACAAAGGATTCTTTAAACCCAGTCATGTGTTTGGAAGCCCTACTGTCAATTAACCAATCATTACAACCATGGGAGATAGTACCTGTGAGAGCAGAGATTAGAACATACTCTTCTTCACTTTATGAGTCATCATTACTATCATCACTTTCTGCCCTAGCCTTCTTCTTTGGAGGTTCATCATCTTTGGCAGCATGAGCATGGTACCTTCTTTTGTTACCCTTCTTCTTCTTGCTGGAGTTGTTGTTGTTGTGGTTGTCCCTTTTGTTCTTGGGACATTCTAAAGCAAAGTGACCCTTCTCATTACAAGTGAAACACCTTAGATCTTTCTTGTCTTTGTGAAAATGATGAGAAGATTTCTTCTTGTGATGGGATGGCTCCCTCTTGAACTTTCCCTTCTTAGTGTGAGCTGTGAGAGCTTGATCTTCATTTCCCATCTTTTCTTCTCTTGCCACAAGCCTTGCTTCTTCTTGAAAACATTCCTCCCATAATCTGCTGAAGGAGATTAACTTCTTTCTGGCACAGATCCCCTGGATAAAAGAGTCCCATGACCTAGGTAGGCCATTCAAAGTAGTCATAACAATTTCACCATTCTCCACCATTTCATCTACAGCTTCAAGTTGTTCCTTGATCTGAGATATTATCCAGGAGGATCTAAGAGGGAAAATTTTTTGAAGTCCTCCAATCTCAGCAAAACTGGCATCAGATCGAAGGGCTCGTCGAGACAATTCCAACGGCGTTCGTTTCACCTCAAACAGACTTCGTATGAGAAAGTTATCGTGTTCTGTTGTATAGATGAAACAAGCAAATTTGGCAAAATGGGGGTGCCACATGGCCCCACTCAGAGGATGACATGTGGCATCCGTACAGTACGGACGAGGTGACATGGCATGTACGTACGAACCAATGGATATTGAACACGTGGCAGTACGGGCAGTGACTTGGCAGTTGACTGGATGTCGACTGGGCATAAGGTGGACCAATCCCAGGTCGCCACATGGCAGCACGGGATTGGCCAATAAATCTAATACAAAATTATGGCCTCCATGGGGTTCGACCCCATGACCTCTACAAAGAATGCTGAGCACCTTCGCCACTCAGGCTACGTGCGGTTCTTGGTATGCATATGCAATAAAATTTATTTTAAGGTTGGGTTAAAGTTTATACTGGCGCAAAAAAGGGGCCGGGGCTAGCCCCGACCCCTGGTTCTCCCCTTCGGCGATGACCAGGAGCTTCGACTGAAACAATTACGTACCAACAACGCCAACAATTCCGTTGCATATGGAACCCGTGGAGCCCGCGTAAATTTAGTGCACATGCCATATTTCCAACTATATAAAAGTGGGTTGAAACAACAAATTGGTTTGTAAATAAATTATTTGTTATGTGGGTTGTTCTCCATAGTTTCGGTTGGGTAGGTTATAACAAGGGCTAATAAAATATGCTATAGTTGGTAAATTTCCAACTAAAAACTTTTAATAAAAATCCCAACCACATGAGAACCAACTTAGGAGTTGTAACTCCATGCCCATTGAGGCAAATTTGTTGTAACTGAAGAATCATGAGGAGAATGTGATGAGGGATAACTCAAGCCTATATAAACCCCCTTATATGCCATTTTCCATTCATGCTTTGGAGTGGAGACTTTGTAGCTAAAGGAGAGAAGGGAGATTGTGTAGCTCTGCAGGAGGAAGGTATGAGTGTTTATACTCATTTTACACCGTATTCAGGCTTCGGAGTTGCTGGAAGCAGTCTGGTTGTGTTTTGGGAAACGGTTCTCTTCCTGACCATTGTCTCCAAGGTATCATTGTATCATTGCCATGTATTTTTCCTTATGCTGAGAATATAGATTGGCCCTCCTATTGAGAAGCAGGCCCGGAGACATAGTCCATCCTGGACGAACTCCATTATCAACTTGTTGTCTTTATGTGTGTATTGTCTATGCTGTTTGGTTCTCTTCTTATGGATTTGTGAGCTTCATTCATACTCTTTATGCAATCCATGTTAATGTCCTAGAGTAGCAAAGATATTGTTTTCGGATCATGTGGTATCAGAGCAGGTTTATTTGACATTGGATTGTGAGTGTGGATGCTCACGAGGGCTAAACTACAAGCTGGTGAGGGTACATTAGAGACTTACAATTCTGAGATCGGACGTGCACACCAAAGGAGGAATATGGATGCTAATGATGCCCGCATCTAGATGGAGGCAAACTTTCACAAGGACTTCTATATGATGGCCGACAAGGTAGACAAGTTGTTTGCAGACTACGAAGAACGCATGGCAAAAGAAAGAAAAAGCAGTGAAGTAAAGAAGGAAGACAAAGAAGTGAAGGACAAAGGCAACGCTTCAGTTAACCAAGGAGGAGGTGGCAAAGAGCCTCCTGAGCCTCCCTCTTCACCTTCAGCTTCAAGCACAAGTTCAAGTGCTTCTTCCTCATCTCATTCTGAGCATTCCAAGGTTCCTCACAAAGAACCTCAAAAGAAGCCCTTGTTGAAGCTCGATGTGAAATTTGATTTGCCCATGTTCAATGGGGAAGCGAATGTAGAGAAGTTGAACAATTGGATAAGGAAAATTGAGGTGTATTGCCGAGTCCAGCAGATCAAAGAAGAAGATGTGAAGATTCAGTTGGCTTCACTTCGGCTGACAGGCACCGCACTTGTATGGTGGGAAAGCAAGATTCAACAAGGTAGCAAACAAATGGGTAATCTTCTCTCATCGTGGTCTGCTTTCATTTCTGCTTTACATAAGCAATTTTATCCGTTGGGTTATGTTCAAAAGGCTGTGATGGATTGGCAAAGTTTTAGACAAGGCAAGGGTCAGAGTGTTCAGAATTTTACTGAAGAATTTAGAAAGAAAGCTCTAGAGTTGAATATTTCTTTAGATTCTCCTGACACTCTTTTGAAGTACATTGGTGCTCTTCATCATTATCTACGCCATACTTTGTTGTTGTTGAATCCTACTAGTGTGGATGAAGCAAGTGTTCAGGCTACTCATCTTGAGAGCAGGGGGAAGTATTTGCAAGAAGACCATCCGAAGAAGCCTTTCAAGCCCAACAATAACCACAAGTCCAAGAAAAAAGACAAGAGCAAGAAGACAGCTACTGCCAAGAAGGAAGGAGGAAAGCTCCATTGCAAACATTGCGATACTGATGGGCATGATGAAGAAAGTTGTTGGAAGTTGCATCCTGAACAGAGGCCAAAGCATTATGGAGGCAAAAAGAAGAAAAAGACTGTTGCAATAGCGCAATGAGATTTGGGTTCCGAATCAGGTGACGAAACCATGAGTATAGCCATGGGAATGCAAGGTAACAAAACTCCTCATACTGGTTCAATTTCTACTCATGTTTCTAAAGAAAATGATAAAAGAAGAAGTGAGTTGTTTCACATCAGAGTTGTGTCTAAGCATACAAAGATTGAAACATTATTTGATCCGGGTTCTCAAGTAAATTTGATCTCAGAATCAGTTGTTAAGAAGTTGGGCATACAGACTAAACCTCACCCCAAGCCTTATCCTCTTGGATGGGTATGTGATAATGCTAAGCTACAGGTGACTAAGCAATGCAGGTTAAGGTTTGCTATTGCTTCAAAGTTGATCGATGAGGTGGATTTGGATGTTGTTCCTATTGACATCTGCGGTATCGTATTGGGAAGCCCATACTTGTATGATCAAAAAGCAGTATTCTTCCGTCACGAGAACAAGTACCATATCACCAAAGATGGGGTGGAGTACATCGTGAGAGCTCACAGTATGAAGGCTAACACCACTCTTGTTAGTGCAAGACAGATAAAGAGACTCATCAACACTAATAAGAGATACATGCTCATGGTTGTGAGAGCAAAAGATGCTGAGGCATCCGATGCTTTCAAAGGTTATGATCCTTCTCATAAAAAGGCTATGATTGATATTGTGGCTAACTGTGATGAAATATTTCAGGAACCTACAGGTTTTCCTCCCAAAAGGGAGATTCAGCATGAGATCCATCTCCAGCAGGATTCCCCTCTTCCTAATGTGGGCATGTACAGGTTGTTCGCAGTTGAAATGACAGAGATTAAGAAGCAGGTTCAAGACTTGTTGGACTAAGGAGTGATCAGACCTAGCTCCTCTCCATGTGGTTCGCCAATTGTGTTGGTGATGAAGAAAGATGGCACATGGAGGATGTGCGTTGACTATCGAGCTCTCAACAAGATCACGATCAAGAATCGATACCCGCTTCCTCGCATAGATGACTTGCTCGACCAGTTGAAAGATGTTGTGTTCTTTACCAAGTTGGATTTGCGCAGTGGCTACCACCAGATCAGATTTGCAGAAAGTGATGTGTGGAAGATGGCCTTCAAGACCAAGCAAGGTCTATTTGAGTGGTTGGTGATGCCCTTTGGGCTTTGAAATGCACCTGCAACCTTCATGCGGGTAATGAATGATGTTTTCCGGCCATTCTTAGATGATTTTGTCATTATATACTTAGATGATATCTTGGTCTTTAGCAAAACTTGGGAAGCACATGTGGGGCATGTAAAGCAAGTATTAGATACTTTGAAAAAGGAGAAATTGTATGTAAAATTGTCAAAGTGTGAATTTGGAAAAACTTCATTAGTTTACTTGGGTCATATTGTAGGAGGTGGAAATTTAAAAATTGATCCTTCAAAAGTTGATGTAATTGTCAGTTGGCCTAAGCCTACTAACACTACTGAAGTGAGAAGCTTTTTAGGAGCTGTTCAATATTGGAGGAGGTTCATTCAGAACTTCTCATACATAGCATCTCCTTTGCATGCCTTAACAAGTGTGAAGAAAGCCTTCTAGTGGGGAGGTAAGCAGCAGAAAGCCTTCGACACATTGAAGGGAAAGATCAGCACCACCCCAGTCCTAGCCTTGCCCGATTTGCAGCAGCCATTTGAGATAGAGACGGTTTCCAGTGGATATGCCATGGGGGCAGCATTGATGCAGCACCGCAAGCCTATTTGCTACCATTCAGATACTTTTACTCAAGCAGTGATCAACTACCCCACCTATGAAAAAGAGTTGTATGATTTGGTTCAGAGTGTCAAGAAGTGGAAACACTACTTGATGGGTAAGGAGACGATCATCCATACCGATCATCAGCCCTTGCAGTATCTCCAGTCCTAGACTAAGCTCCAGCAAGCTTGTCATTTCAGGTGGATGGGATTTCTTCAACAATTCCATCTAGTGATCAAGTACAAGAAGGGTACTAGTAACAAAGTGGCAGATATGCTTTCTAGACCTCCTATTGTTGCATCTATTGTTTTGAAAAATGCTTCTTTATCCCATGAAAGTTATATTGAGCAGTATGCTACTGATGATGATTTCAAGGAGATTTATGAGAAGCTAACCAATGGCACACAGGTGGAAGACTACTATTTGCAGGGAAAGTTGCTCTATCATTTGGGCAAGCCATGTGTTCCTATCATTGAAAGAGTCCATGTAATATGAGAAGCTCATACTTCTCTTGTATCAGGGCATTTTGGGGTAGGTAAGACTTTGGCTCATTTGCAAAGACTCATGTATTGGCCTCGCATGAAATACATTGTAACAAAATATGTAAAGGGGTGTGTGATGTGCTCTACTTGTAAGCCCACTAATAGAAAATTGGGGTTGTACTCACCACTTACTATTCCTTCCCATCGTTGGGAAAGCATTTCCATGGATTTTGTGGGGGGTTTGCCTATGTCTAGGAGGGGTCATGACTACTTGTATGTGTTCGTGGATAGGTTTAGCAAGATGTGTATTCTTATGCCATGTAAAAAGAAGGTCACTGCAGAGCAGGATGCTTCTCTCTTCTTTCAGCATGTATGGGTTCACTTTGGACTTCCTACGTCCATTATCTCGGATCGGGACTCCCGATTCCTTGGAGAGTTTTGGACAAAGTTATGGTGTATGATGGACACCAAGCTGAAGAGGAGCACCCCTTTCCATCCACAGACTGACGGACAGACAGAGGTAGTCAACAGGACAGTTGTCCATTTGCTTCGAGGCTATTGCAACAAGCATCCTAAGTTATGGGATGAACAGATCCAGTATGTGTAGAATGCCTACAACAGGGCTATGCATTCTTCCACTCAGAGCTCACCATTTGAGACATGCTTTGGGTACTTGCCAAAGAATCCATTGGACTTGACTTATGGGAGAGAGGTTGGTTCAAGCACTTCCAAGGATGAAGACAAATCCCGCAGGTTCATTCAGAGAGTTCAACAGGTACGTCAAGCAGTGCAAGAGAAATTGACGAAGAGTCAAGCCCAGTACAAGGCTCGCCATGACAAGCATAGAGTTGATCATCAGTTTCAGGTGGGATATCAAGTGTGGCTTCACATCAGCAAGGAGAGGATGAACGGAGAAGGAAAGAATCTCAAGCCCATTAGATATGGTCCCTTCACCATCTTGGAGAAGATTGGGACGAATGCCTTTCAGTTAGAGCTACCGCCATACATGCAGATCTACTCAGTGGTGCATGTGGCAATGAGCCTCCCATGATCATGGATGAAAGGGAGAATGTCTCATTTCCATTAGTTGATGAATTTGCTCCTGAGTACATGGATGAGCTAAAGGAAGATGTCATCTTGTACAGAAGGACAAGGACTTCTCGCAGAGGTGATGTTTATTATCTTCGAGTGGGCACCAAAGGCACTCATCTAAGCAAAGCCAAGTGGATCAAGAAGGAGAAAGCGAGGGAACAATTCCCTCACCTATCTGTTGATTAGTAAAGGATTTTGGAGGCCAAAAGCTTCTCAGTGGGGAGGAATGATCCAGGAGGATCTAAGAGGGAAAAATTTTTGAATTCCTCCAATCTTAGCAAACTGGCATTAAATCGAAGAGCTCATCAAGACGATTCCAACGGCGTTCATTTCACCTCAAACGGACTCCGTATGAGAAAGTTATCGCGTTCTGTTGTATTGATGAAACAAGCAAATTTGGCAAAATGGGGGTGCCACGTGGCACCACTCATAGGATGACATGTGGCATCCGTACAGTATGGACGAGGTGACATGGCATGTACATACGGACCAATGGAGATTGAACATGTGGCAGTACGTGCAGTGACTTGGCAGTTGACTGGATGCCGACTGGGCATAAGGTGGACCAATCCCAGGCCGCCACGTGGCAGCACGGGATTGGCCAATAAATCTAATACAAAATTATGGCCTCCGCGGGGTTCGACCCCATGACCTCTGCAAAGAATGTTGAGCACCTTCACCACTCGGGCTACGTGTGGTTCTTGGTATGCATATGCAATAAAATTTATTTAAGGTTGGGTTAAAGTTTATATTGGTGCAAAAAAGGGGACGGGGCTAGCCCTGACCCCTGGTTCTCCCCTTCAGCAATGACAAGTAGCTCCGACTGAAACGATTACGCACCAACAACGCCAACAGTTCCATTGCATATGGAGCCCGTGGAGTCCGCATAAATTTAGTGCACATGCCATATTTCCAACTATATAAAAGTGTGTTGAAACAACAAATTGGTTTGTAAATAAATTATTTGTTATGTGGGTTGTTCTCCATAGTTTCGGATGGGTAGGTTATAACAAGGGCTAATATAATATGCTATAGATGGTAAATTTCCAACTAAAAAATTTTAATAAAAATCCCAACCACATGAGAACCAACTTAGGAGTTGTAACTCCATGCCCATTGAGGCAAATTTGTTGTAACTGAAGAATCATGAGGAGAATGTGATGAGGGCTAACTCAAGCCTATATAAACCCCCTCATATGCCATTTTCCATTCATGCTTTGGAGTGGAGACTTTGTAGCTAAAGGAGAGAAGGGAGATTGCGTAGCTCTGCAGGAGGAAGGTACGAGTGTTTATACTCGTTTTACACCGTCTTCAGGCTTCGGAGTTGCTAGAAGCAGTCTGGTTGTGTTTTGGGCAGCGATTCTCTTCCTGACCATTGTCGCCAAGGTATCATTGAATCATTTCCATGTATTTTTCCTTATGCTGATATTATAGATCGGCCCTCCTATTGAGAAGCAGGCCTGGAGACGTAGTCCATCCTGGACGAACTCTGTTATCAACTTGTTGTCTTTATGTGCATATTGTCTATGCTGTTTGGTTCTCTTCTTATGGATTGTGAACTTCATTAATGCTCTTTATGCAATTCATGTTAATGTCATAGAGTAGCAAAGATCTTGTTTTCAGATCAAGAGACCTTGGAGAAATAGGATTGAATAGTTTCTCCATTCGACATCTTGACCCCTTTCAATTGATTCCATAGGGCCATCTTCCGATTTATGTTCTTTCCTTCAAATAGCTTGGTCAAAGAGTCAAACATAGCCTTGGGTGTCTTTAGAGAAGACACATGGGGTATGAGATGGTCTTTGATAGAATCAACAATGATTCTCTTTGCCTTGACCAAGTACTTCTTATGCAATACCTTAGCCTCTTCATCCTCCAGGATAGGGATGTCTTCTTTTATATATGAGTCCAACTCATTCTCTTCCAAGATTAACCCAATCCTTTACTTCCAAGCTCGGAACTTATCAGCCCCTTCAAGCTTATCCTCAAGCTTAGTGTGGTGAGACATCTTAAAGAGTACTTCAAATGGAAATAGAAAAGATTTAGGTCTTACCACTTGAAATGCTGAAAACGGGATTTGGTCCTGGATTAGGGTTTGTCGAAAAAACCCTAAAAATTCAAAATGTGAATTTCAACTTTCTAAAAGGATAGAAAGATGCGCCTTGATGAGCTTATCAGCCTAGTGTATTCAGAATTTGAGATCAGCAAAGCTTTACCCTTCATATTTTCCTTTTTGTCCTCCCGGGTTCACTAGGGAGAGCCCTGAATTAGGGTTTGAGTTTCCCGGAGATCTACCCAGCCAAAAATCTCGATCCAAAGCTCTAAACTTCTATTTTTGCAAGGT
The DNA here is from genome assembly GCA_027924585.1 of Larix kaempferi. Lineage (NCBI taxonomy): Eukaryota > Viridiplantae > Streptophyta > Pinopsida > Pinales > Pinaceae > Larix > Larix kaempferi. The sequence continues at coordinate 14,802,442 of BSBM01000050.1, read as the reverse complement.
TCTTCCAGCTATGTCTTCAGATTTCAGAAATTCCTATTTTTGTGGAAACCCTAATTTTTAGGGCCAAATCTGAAAAAGCTCAGAATTGAATTCTAATTGGACAGATAGATTCTACTTGATGAGTAGAGTCAATCTACTATACTACTTTTCCAAAAACTGTGGAGAGAAACCCAATAAACAAGAAACTCAAGTTTTCGTCACTGCAAAATGTCTTCATCTCAGGTTAGCTCTGATACCATGTTAAATTTTGAGCATTAATTCACAATACTCTTGGATCTTTACTGAGAGAATAACATATACAGTATATCAATGCATAACAATCACAATAAGAATCACAAACATCACAAGAATCAAAAGCATGAGAGACAAGAGACACAAAGTTTCCATGGGGAAAACCCTAAGGTGAAAAACCCCATAAATTCCTCAGAGATAGAGAGAGCAATGGCTCAACCAAACTACAACCAAAATACACTTGAGATAGTCTCCTAGAGAAGATGATCCTCCTCCTCACCAGTGCGCCACTTTCTGAGTGAGAGAAGTGTGTCTTTCCGAATGATCAAAATAAAGATCTCCCGATCTCTATTTATCCATAACCTGTTTGCCCAGTTACACTATGGAGCCAACTTGTCTATCTAGATACATCCATAATATAATATATATTTCAGGGCCGACCCCACACATGGTGGTCTAATAACCCATCGGCAAGTACACACACTTGCGACACTTGTCAATCCACATGACAACACTTCCTTATAGAGGAATAACACATCTCTAATAAGGGTACAATAAATATATAAAAAATACATAGATGAAATACATTCCAAAGTTACATATACATCAACAAAGGTTTGGATGTCAAATTTCCCAAGTGGTAAGAGTTTCCAAGTCAACTAGCTTTTTCTTATCCACTAGAAAGTAGAAAAAACAAGATAAAGCTGTCTAAATCAGGAAGCTGTCTTTCTAATTCAGGAATAAAATAAAATAAAAAAGAATCCAAGGAAATATTATCCAGAATCCATCCAGATTCGTTTTGGTGAGTTAGGATGGCATGTGGTCCACTAAAATACAAAACTGGTCTATTTTACCTAGTCAAAACTCAGGAAATTAATCATCAATGATTAATTAATTTATCCTAAGTATAGAATGGTATAGGTGGGTTTTTTAAATATTCCAACACCCCCCCTTAATCCTGTGATGGGAATAAAAAAAATATTAGAAATATAGGGCCCAAGCAACAAGGCTTACGGTCACCCCAATACAAAAAACAACTAGTCCATGTAAACCAAGGAAACATGGAAAACCTCATGGGAACAAAACCCTCCCTAAAAAATGGACATGCTTGATGTCTTCATACTGTCATGTTGCTCATTTGAATGAGCTGAATGAGTTGAATGAGTTGAATGAGTTGAATGGGCTGCTTCTGAGTAACAGACTTGATGAAGAGTTTGTGGATGTCATGATCATGCATCAGTGCATCAATGTTGTGTAGGCAAGAACCGTGTGTAGAGGCTCTATGAAGATCATATTCTGATGATGGAGGAGAATCAAATGAATTTTTCTTGTTGTTGTAACATATATAATCAGATCTAAAAACATAATCAATGATGGAAAGAAGATCTATGCATACTCCTTCCGAAGGAGAAACAATGAATGCAACGGGATCAATTTCTTTTGTAGCTGCAATGTGGTGCACTAGTTCTTGTACCTTCTTCTCAAAATTATGTAGAACCTTTCTGATATTTAAAATGAGATCATGCAGCTATAAAATATCATAAAGTGAGTTATATGGAGCAGTAACAAGTAAATATGTTTAGTCTCCATGATCGAACAGAGTTTCAATAGGAAGAGTGTGAGAAACTAGGTCACCCTGATAGCTGAGCGAGCCTGGAGAGTGTGAGGACTTGAATTTTGAACAATGAGTGATGGGGTCAAGTCCAAATGTGTGGAATATCATTCCAAATATGGAAAAAAAAATCTTTCCAACAAATGAAATATATGAAAGACAAAAGTGCAATAGAGGCAAGTGGCACAGTGTAGGAAAACATAGAATTGTGTAGTTTCTTAACTATAGAACTTGGGGGTTGTAAGGTCTTTTTTGCATCTAATGGTTGGGAAAATGGCATGGGAGATGTAATTACCTTCATATCATACTTTAAATCATCTTATAAATCAGAATCTAAAAGAGTTGAATGGAGGTGGAAAGACCTTTCAAAAGACAAGTCAGAAGCTAGTAAAAAATGACTAGTTTTGAGAGTAGACTAGGATGAGCTGACTGAAGACTGTTCCAAAGAAGAAGTGGAGGTTTTTGATTCTGATATATCAAAATGTGAATCAAAATAAAATACATCATAATTATATTTCACTCTATTACTCAAATCATAAGCATGATTACCTTTGGGAGAGGCTTGGAAACAATGTTCTTGTTCTACAACAAGCTTGCCTTGTTATTTCCTTGCAAAGTTAAGAACATCTATGTTATTCTCTTCAAGCATTTTTCCCATGATGTACAATTTATTCTTGAAGCAATATTTCTCAGGATTAGTGCCTTTGCAACAATAAGAAAACTTGGGCTTCTCCTTCTTCATCTTCTTGGATTTGGAATCTCCATCAAAATCCTCTTCATCTGACAATGTCTTTTGTTTGGATTTGTCATTCTTGAAACTCTTTTCTCCATGAGAAACAAGTGAAAAGTATTTGGAGGGTGTTTGATACCTCATTTGTACCAGCTTGGTCTTATCCTGAGCGAGTGAATCAATGAATGCATCCAAGGTTGGCATCTTCCACTTGGGAATTGCAAGTCTTGTAGAATGAAAAGTAGACACAAATGCTGAGTATTCAAAGCTTAGTTTTGACAGAATGGTGAGAATTAATTGCTCATCCTTATTATATATGCCACATTGCTTGAGTTGAAGCACCAGTTTCTTGAATTTTGAGATGAAATCCTCCATAGAATCAAAATTAATTGGACTAAGAGAGATCAGCTAAATCTCCAACAAATGACCTCTGAGCTCATCCTGTTTTCCAAAGAGAGATTCTATCTTTTTCCACACTTCATTTGGAGTGGATAGAGAATCAATATGGAATAGAAGATCTGGAGATACAGAGAAACAAAGTAACCAATAAGCTTCATCAAGCATATTGAACCATTTGTATTTTAATGCAACAGATCCTGTCTCAGTTTCAAGCCCCATAATGACTCTATACAATCCTCTGCTTCGAAGCTGGATGATCATATGTGCCTTCCCGTCAAATAAATTGAAGGGAGTGAGAGTCATAGCTTTGGATTGATTTTGATCCATACTGATGTGCTCTTGGTGATGGAAATACCTGCAAAAAAAACTCTTGTAAATTGTTTTGAATCAAGCTAGCTATGATACCATGTGAGATTTTCAATTGCTAGGAACTAGATTCATAAGACAATTTCACATGGAATATTTTGGAAAATGAGAGAAGAAGAATAGAGAAGATAAATTGTGGAAATCACTCTGTATTTTATTCATCAATATGATAAAAATATATAATACACCTTCCATGGAGAAAATCGAATGCCTTTGAGGCAATTTGGAAAGAGCAAAAAGAAAAGGAAAAGACAAAAAAAAACCCTAGGTGGAAAAACAGTTTCCAATACTGTATTAGAGGCTCACGAATTGGATAAGTATGGTGTGGAAGCTCATGAGTGAGTTAAATTTAATTTAATGATGTATTTAGGAGAGAAGAAAAGGTGTGTAGGTCAAATTTCCCAAGTGGTAAGAGTTTCCAAGTCAACTAGCTTTTTCTTATCCACTAGAAAGTAGAAAAAACAGGATAAAGTTGTCTAAATCAAGAAGTTGTCTTTCTAATTCAGGAATCGAATAAAATAAGATATAATCCAAGGAAACATTATCCATAATCCATCCATATTGGTTTTGGGGAGTTAGGATGGCATGTGGTCCACTAAAAGACAAAACTAGCCTATTTTACCTAGTCAAAACTCTGGAAATTAATCATAAATGATTAATTAATTTATCCTAAGTATAGAATGGTATAGGTGGGTTTTTTAAATATTCCAACATTATGGTCAAATGGATCCTCAAGTGTGTTCCCAGCAGTTACAAGGACTTTTTGTGCTCATATTTTCCTTGGCCATGGATTGGGAGCATGTGTTGGACCTGGATCCGAACCTGAATCTCCTTGAACTTTATTCTCAACATCAAGATCTTGATCCTCATCTTCATTGGAAGAGGTATCACTCTGATCTTCATCATATTCCGATGGGGTAGGCAGAGAGTATGGAAAAAAATGTGACAATTCATATTCCTTGGAGGCATGGTTTGCAAACCCTTTCACTATAATCTTCCCAATGGAGATCTCTGCAATCTCAACTATGTCAGGACCAAAGACCACTTTCTTCGGTGAACCTGTGTGAGTCATCTAATATACAAACAACAAATTTTCTGACAAAGAAGGCACAAATAGAAAATTCTTGAAATTTTCATGCTCCATATGTATTGTGCCCTTCCTTTTAGCAAAGATCTAAGAGTTGTCTCCCATGTGAATAATCAGACCATCTTTGAGATCTAGAAAAGAAAATGATTCTCTGGAGGAAACCATGTGGTTGGAGGCTCCTGAATCTATGAGGAGGGCTTGTGATTTTGAAAATACAGCCTTTAGTGCATGGCAACTCTCATGACCATCAGACTCACTTCCAAAATCAGTCTCTCTTGCACCTTTTGGGAGGAAAATGTTGTGATGTTTAAGAAGCTTGGTCATCTGATCTATCTTCTTCTACATGCAAGATCTCTCTGGGTGGTTTCCTTTCTTGCAATAGGAACACTTGGATTTCTCAAATCCCTTTTGTTTTTCCTTCTTAGAGCTCGAGGCTCCTTCTGATGGACTTGACTTAGCATTCTACTTGGGTTCAAATTGCCTCTTATCCTTGCCTTTGTGCTTCCCCTTCCCATTCACACTTTTTGCTTCTCCAACCATAAGATTTTGATCTTTGGAGGCCTTCAAGGCACCCATTTGGATCAACTTATATTTTTCTTGGATGAGAGATTCATTGAAAACATCTAAGGAGGGCATCTTCCAACCAGGGATTGACATTCACCCAGAATGGAAGGTAGAGACGAAGATGGAGAACTCAGGACCTAGCTTGCTTAGAATGGATAGCACTAGTTGCTCATCCTTATTCTCAATGCCACACTACTTGCATTGCATAACCAGACATTTGAATTTTGAAAAGAATTGGTGAATGGTCTCGAAACTGCATGTTTGTAGAGAAATCAACTCATTTTCTAGAATATGGCCTCTTACCTCATCTTGTTTGCCGAAGAGGGTCTCTAAATTCAACCATAACTCTCTTGGATTCTTCAATCCTTCGATGTGGAAGAGTAGATATCTGGAAATATGAATACACATGAAACCAAATGCTTCATCCAATCTATTCAGATACTTGATTTTTTCCACAGCTGATGTTGGTTCGAGATCCTTCACCATTGTCACCCTGTTTTGTTGCACAGTTGGAATTCTATGGCCCCGGTAGGTATCTAACATGTGTCCCTGAAGGCCTTTTGGATGCGAGATGGAACGAGACATAGAATGACAACCATGGCTCGGATCGAAAAACCATCGACTCTTTTGGATTCAAGACATCAGGATAGTGCTAGGGGTGCCCCTCTCCATTGGTCCCATGGCCCCAATATAATCTTGTAGGTCCATTTCAGAAACTAGGGTTTTGCTCAGTAAGGGAGTGTGCAATTTTGCACATGGGGGTCAACTTTGCAAAATCTTCAACCGAGGACTTATGGCTAGCGCTCCCAGCTAGAACTTTCCTAGACACACTTGCAGAACTCCCCAAAACCTAGTTTTGTTGCACAGTTGGAATTATATAGCCCCAGTAGATATCCAACAGGTGTCCTTGAAGGCCCTTCAGATGCGAGATGGAACGAGCCATAGAATGACGATCGTGGCTCGGATTGACAAACCGTTGACCCCATTGGATTCAGGATATCGAGATAGTGCTAGGGGTTCCCCTCTCCTCTAGTCCCATGGCCCAAGTGTCATATTGTAGGTCCATTTAAGAAACTAGGGTTTTTCTCAGTAAGGGAGTGTGCAATTTTGCACATGGGGGTCAACTTTGAAATTTTTTTATTTTGATTCTAGAACTAGACATTCAAAGAGAGGCAATCAAACCTACCGCACTACATGCTTGGTAGATTTCTATGTCCTTAGTGTGCCACGCCATTTAACAACTCCTTAGTGTTCCACTATATTTGGATTTTGAGTAATTAATGTTTTTAAGAATTCAAAGTTCCAAATAAAAAATAGAGGCAATGTTTCATCGATGATATCCCTCTGATCCTTGATAGCTTTGTTAGATCAAAGTCACCATGAAACTTTGCCATCAAGCTATGGGGGAACCGTAATACTTGCCAAATCATAATGAACAACCATTACATCATTGTTTGTATCAATCAAGAACATTCAATTTTAAATACATTTTCATATGAGGATAATCCATCCTTTTTACAAACATAGGACCATGAACATCTTATTTTCCTTCATCAAAACAACATTATCAAGGAATATCATTAAACTAGTTAGGTATTTCATTTTCCATGGATTCTATATGATTACTTTTGCATTATGACAAGTGGAAAATGGACATATGAAAGAGGTAAAGCACAAACTAGGGTATTACATATTAGGGTTTAGTAAGGATAGGGTTTATATCTTCAACGATTTTATGATGGTGAATTCATGACCAGCTATTGGTTAGCATATTGGAAAAAACTAGGGTATATTTGTTACATATATTTGACCATATGTACATGAAGGCCCAATGCATTTTATTACACTTTAGTTATGCATTCCTTGCCATTGTACTTGATACTTTGCCATTTTTTTAGCATTCTAGAGTAGGCACACTTCAACCGAACTGCATAGATGCTCATGTATGCATCGTTTGATGAAATACGGTAGCATTGATGACATGTGTAGCATCTATTAGACTTCCTCTTAGTTTCTGAAAATGTCATAGGATTACATTGATGATATGCGTAGCATGTTACTATTATGACAAAGGTTATTCAAACATATTTTGACTTATTTTGCTAACTTTTGTTTTTTCCTTGCAACATATTTTCCTTGCAACCGTAATCCTGATCAATGGGTATGAACCCTTGGAGTTGACAAAAAACACAATTTTAAATTAGATATCAAATTAGCATACATGTGCTAAGTTCATTGAACTGTTGAAAGATATTATTAGTTTTTTCCATTAAGATAATGTTTTCATAACACAATGGTGAGATGTTACTTGATCAATGCAATAAATGTAAGAGAATAAGTATTACTTAAAATGTAATTATATAAATTTCAATAGCATAATTTATCAATTTGTGGACGAGATAAATCATCACAAGAACAAGTGGAAACTCAAGAGAAAATATGGAATATATTGTATCATGCATTGATAGTTGAATGTTTGTAACACAAAATATGGCAAAGTAGACGGACCTCAAATGGCCTGTCAATGTACATGTATCCCTAAGCACAATAATGTGTACATGTATGTCAAAATACATATATACAAGACTATGCAACATAAAAAATCAATCTTTCGCTTGTTTTTCCCCGGCTTTCCTCTATCAACCATCTCCCTGGGATTGCTCTGCATCTCAAGAGTCTGCAAAAAAGAGATCATTATTTTTATCAAATAACTGCACTAATACCCTACTATTAACAAACTTAAAAAATTAACTTATGGCCAAATTATTTATGACAAACACTCACCAAATCCTCATGGGGTATAGATGTGAACGGTGTGCTCGTGGAAGGCCTCTCTATAGTTGTGCTCTGCAAATAAAAGATCATATCTCAATTAATTCAACACTTCAACATTGATCAACATGTTTGGGTAAATTGAATAAAAAAACATGATTATTAATTAACATCTCACCACAAGGGGAGACTCGGTTAGAACCATGGATTGAGCAAAGGGGCCAGACACTTCTGTCGCTAATGGCTACAATCACCAAATGGGGAAATAGTTAGACATGCATGAATAAACAATATAGTAACATGGTTTAATACTATGCATTTTGATTTTTGAAATAGTTACCTCTGTATGACTTGTGGCTATTGTAGATGCAACACTAACTGCAGCATCAATGACCCTTGTTATGTGAGGGGTAGATGGATCTCTCGCGTGTCTGCTATAGAGGACATCCACACCCTTCATAGGAGTGGAGCCTCTCTTATACACTTGTCCCTTTTTCATATTTGGACTACGAGGAGATCCAAACGCTAACAGTCTCATATGTATAGAGGCTGGTGGCTACAATCACCAATACTGACGTAGTTAGAAATGCATTGGTTAATGAAATAATATGTATTAACAAACTGATAATGATGAAATACATACCAATGTACTGTATACTTCAAGCAAATCCAAGAAACCATCTGCCACCCATTGTGTCTCTGTGGGCACGCTATCAATTGTATTCCCATCAGGGAGGAGCTCACTAGATGAAATCATTTCCCTTTCATGGGGATCTACAACCTACAATTTAGAAAATTGTAAATATTAGATCGTGTAGCATTAATTAAGTAACATGTGATAACAAACTAATATGTATTAAAATAATGTCATGTTGAAATAGTTACCTCAACGTGAGATGTTGTCGCTGAAGGTATGACAACATCCTGTAAATCAGAAGGTTCTGCTACATGAGCCTCTTATCCCTCATGCCCTTCTTGTAGCAACTACAAGTTTTAAAATCATTAAAAATATTAGCAATCTATATATGTGTATAGTAAGGAAAAATAATTTACAAATAACACTAAATTGTTAACCATTTACTCATGTATTAAAATAATGTCATGTTGAAATAGTTACCTTAGCGTAAGATGTTGTCGCTGAAGGTATGAAAACATCTTGTAACTCAGAAGGTTATGTTGCATGAGCCTCTTGCCCTTCTTGTAGCAAATACAAGTTTTAAAATCATTAAAAATATTAGCAATCTATATATGTGTATAGTAAGGAAAAATAATTTACAAATGACACTAAATTGTTAACTGGATTTACTCATGTATTAAAATAATGTCATGTTGAAATAGTCACCCCTAGCCCCCCTCTCAGTGAGCCATTGTGTCTAACATCTTGGTGGTGAAGAAGGTCAAAAAGTATGTGGTAGTTCATCTTCACAACAAAGTAAGCGGCGTGTCTGCAAAGGAGGGGAACCTTGTCCCTTGGGGTTTGGGGGATGATGTAAAATACATCATGCCATTGGGTTGGCTTCACAAGCATTGGTTGGAAATTTTTAGGGTAAAATAATGTGTGAGAAAAAACATAGGGTTTGGTTGAGTCAAGTCTAGAAATCAAGCCTAGGTTATAGTCCATATTTCCTCCTCCTAGCCAAATGGTGGATGGTTTTTTTTTTCCAATTTGCAATAGATGTGGAAAAATATTGGTGTTTGGATTCAATTTCCAATTTCCATTTTAGTTTTTTTTTCAAATCCCTTATTGCTTGGGTGGATGTAAAATTCATTAAGGGGATTAATAGTAGGGAGGAATTAACATATGTTAAATAACAAATTTTAAAATTTTATTTTTGGAATTTCAATTACAAAGATTTTTAAATCAGGGCAACATAAAAATTTATATTTTTAATGATGAAATGAGACAAGGATTTGGATGCTTACCTTTCCAATCCTCCTTGCAAGATGAAATATCCCTTGTTGAGCTTCGAATTTGGCCTCCCTTCACTTCTCCATGGGTTTTTCCAAGTCGCAATCGCTCAAGCATTCCGGTTTTGAGTGGGTAAACAATGCCGCGGTCCGTGGACTGTTTATTTGTTTTTGTTATATTAACCAAAACGCGCACGCGTTATAGTGATACATAACGCGTGCGCGTTTTGGAAGCCTATCCTACATGTTAATTGACATGGCAAGGTCGAAGTCCGCCCATGCCTAGTTCTAAGTAACACACGCGCATTTTGCCAATGCATGATTGCACCTAAAGGGTCCCTCAACTTTGTGTGAGGGCCCCTCAATAAAACCCAACTCCAATTTTATGGGGTTATTACAAACAAAGATAGATAAGGTACATGGAAATTCATTATAGTATTGCATTTCAATTCATTGTATTCTATTTGATATTCAGCTTGTACAAGTTGTAGGTATGTAAATAGATACATCCTACACATACACATTGATCCAGGGATAATTTATTCTAAAAGACCTTCCTTAAATGACAACATTTCCCAAACCTTTATCTACTTTATCACCATTTATTCTTGAATGTTGGATGTATCGGCTTCTCAATATATTCATTAAATGAATGACTACTTTTTTATAATTTTTTTATTATTTAAAAGTGATAAAACCTATCATAACTTAGTTCTTAACATACAATGAGGACAACTATCACTTATTTTTACTAGCTAATACTCATCATTATTCAAGGAAAACCACACTTCCACTCTTGGGAGATACTTTTGAATCTTAAGTTGTTAACTTGTTTCCTAACATCCAAAGAAGAAATATCTTTGAATCTCAAATTATTAAACTTATTTCTTAACATCCAAAGAAAACATGCTCTTAGCCCAACATAATTTTAAGTTTACTCCAAGTTCAAAAAACACTTTCAACCTCAACAATATCTTCGTAAGAACAAGTGTCTCTTATAATCATAAGGCCAAATACCACCCTTAATTGCAAGCCTTAGATACTATCTCACTTCCAGTTAAGCTTTTGTTTTTTCGATATTATATTTATAATTTATCAATTCTATTGAACCGTGGTTTCTCTTTTTTTGAATTTTGATTGTAATTTATCAAAATTCCTTTACAATATAGTTTTTTTTTTAATTTATATAAAATTTTAATTGAAAATTCTCTTACCATATAACATTAAATTATTATTTTTTTAATTTTTATAATTTAAAAATTCCATGTAGTTTCAGTTATTTATTTATTTCAAAACGTTTTGTTTTTTACTTTTATCTTTTTAACGTTTTATTTTATTATTTATTTTAATTGTTTTTTTAATTTAACATTTCATTTTTTGAATTTTTTTTTTCGTTTTATTTTTATTTTTAGTTGTTTTTCTAATTTAACAATTCCTATGACATGTAGTTTCATTTCTTGTCTAATTTTTTAATCTAATAATTTCATTTCTTTTCTAATTTTTTAATCTAATAGTTTCATTTTTTCTTATTTTTAATTTAACCATTCCTTTAGTTAAAATAGTTATTAAATTTTAAAAACTTCAAAAATAAAATAAAATAATTTAATTTAATTTTTAAAAACTTGAAAAAAATAAAAATATTAAACGAAACATACAATTAAAAAACTTCGTGTCTCACACGTTTATGATCTGGTAAATTAAACAAGTTTATGATGTAGTAAATTAAGTTAATAAAAAAATTGAAATATTTTATTTTTAAGTTTAAAAAATATCAAACGAAACATGCCAGGATTTGTGGAACTGTAAAAACGAATAAACTTAACTTTAAATAAAGTTGCTTAACCTAACCCTGAAGCTCAAGTACCACTCTATGCGTAGAGAGTCGATCAACACCCTGCTCAGATATACGCACGCACAAATGAACGTTCCCACCATATCCAAATCAACATGCTTGTGCGCAATCTATATTCAACGCAGGGGTACCAGAAGGACCCAGAGTTGGTGGGTCTGAGATGGGCACACGCATATATAGAATGTATATTCAACTCAGGCGGACCCAGAGTTGGTAGGTCTGAGATGGGCACACGCATATATAGAATGTATATTCAACTCAGGCGGACCCAGAGTTGGTAGGTCTGAGATGGGCATATATAGAATGTATATTCAAGTCAGGCGGACCCAGAGTTGGTAGGTCTGAGATGGGCTTGAGTAGGGTTTGGCTCAATCAGGTCATTTGGTTTATTTCTGTGGGACCATAAATATCAAAGTGATAGAATCACTCATGAAATTTGGGTTTATTTCTGTGGGATCATAAATATCAAAGTGATAGATTTACTAGTTAAAATGTTGGATTTTGTAGGTTGAGTTGGATTAAGTGATAAATCAGTGTAAAGAGTTTTTTTATTAATGATTTCTTTGACATTTCAACTGAGAATTTTTATGATGAAACATTTAAACTGGGAATTTTTATGATTTTTATGATGAAACGTTGGATTTTGTAGGTTGAGTTGGGTTAAGTGATAAATCAGTGTTAAGAGGTTTTTTGTCAATGATTTTTTTGACATTTAAACTGAGAATTTTCATGATGAAATGTTAGGATTTTTTAAATTGAGTTAGGTTAAGTGATAAATCAGTGTAAGGAGGGTTTTTTGTCAATGATTTCTTTGACACTTAAACTGAGGATTTTCATGATAAACATTGACACTTAAACTGAGAATTTTCATGATGAAATGTTGGATTTTGTAGGTGGAGTTAGGTTAAGTGATAAATAACTGAGAATTTTCATGATGAAATGTTGGATTTTGTAGGTTGAGTTAGGTTAAGTGATAAATAACTGAGAATTTTCATCAATGTTGGATTTTGTAGGTTGAGTTAGGTTAAGCGATAAATAGCTGAGAATTTTCATCAATGTTGGATTTTGTAAGTTGAGTTAGGTTAAGTGATAAATAACTGAGAATTTTCATCTTGGATTTTGTAAGTTGAGTTAGGGTAAGTGATAAATAACTGAGAATTTTCATCAATGTTGGTTTTTGTAGGTTGAGTTAGGTTAAGTGATAAATAACTGAAAATTTTCATGATGAAATGTTGGATTTTTTAGGTTGGTTGAGTTAGGTTAAGTGATAAATAACTGAGAATTTTCATTATGAAATGTTAGATTTTGGTAGGTTGAATTGGATTAAATGATAAATCTTGTAGGGAGTTTTTTTCAATGATTTTCTTAACATTTACATTTAAACTGACAATTTTCATAAGGAATAGCAGTGTTTATAGTGCAAAAGTATTAATAAAGCACACCGTAAACAGTGCAAAAGTATTCATAAAACACACCGTAGTACGAACAGCTCTTTCTGGTTTTATAAATTTTATGGAATAACATCTTAGCACACAGAATAATCTATCCGGACATGTATAAAAAGGCACAGTGGTTAATGGTTAATGTAGTGATTCTTGTAAATATGTTTAATTTTGCAATGCCTCCTGCTGCTGCATTGAGTACACATCATTGCACCATACATGGTGCATTGTATTTTTTTAATTTAATTAATAGGCGCTATAAACATTATAGCGCACCGTAAATACAGTGTAAAAAACACATATGCAGGAATGATAATCCATTCACTTCAAGATTTTAATCTCATTACATTCAATTCAGCTAATAGTCTAAGCCCATCCCAGTTGGTCTAAACCCCATCCGACCGATAACAAACATATGCAGGAGTGATAATCCTGTATTAATTTCAAGATTTTAAGCCAAATTCCCATAGATACCATTAAATTCAGTAGATTCAGCTCGTAGTATTCCTTACATTAAAGAATATATTCCAAAAACATGGAAGAATATATTCCTTACATTAACAGCAAACGAAGTTAAACATTTTGTTCATGGTTTCCAAACCAACAAGAAATACATTATTCGCATCACGGATACAAGTCATGCAGAGATCATATGATATCGGTGGTAGTCGTGGGAAGAAATAACATCATTTATATGAATTGTAGCGCCGCGTATAATCACAATTCGCAACATCAAATTACAGCACTGCTCATAAAACTGGAGGACATATCCTCTCCTGCCAATGATTCCTTATTATCGTTATGAAATTAAGTCCAGCCCGTCAGTTGACGAGTATGCCCAGTTTCTGAAAATATTGGACGCTGTCGCCAATAATCTCCTCCAGACTGTATTTATATTTGAATCCCAAATCTAATAATTTCTTGGATGAGATGACACCACCACCACCAGCATACTGCGATTCATCAAACCTGCATCAATCAATCACCATATCATAAATTACAGAAATCGAAGGAGCCGAGTAAACGTATACGTGAAAATTCGGACCAAATATATCTGGAAACTAGATGCAGGTGTCAGAGATGACTGACTTTGCTGTTATTTTGTACTGTGGATAGCGTTCGGAAATGAGATGTGCAAAATTTGGCAGGGTAGTGGTATGGCCAGAGCAAAAATAACGTCCCTCCACAGCTGGGTGCTCCATCAGAAATACGTGAGCATTGCAGATATCTTGAACATGGATGAACGAGACAGTATTGGACAGGAAGTTAATGGATTGCAGCAATCCATACCATAAGGGATTGCCTGTGGATTGCAGCCATAAAAGACCAGAAATATCAGACGGACTCCCCGGAAAAAAAATCATAACGATGTTAGGAAATAATAATTAATGATAGGCGGCCAGTTGTACCTGTGATCAACGACAACGTTACATTGACGCTAGAGGGGATTGTAGTGGTTATGGAAGGGCCTGCGACTATGGACGGGACAATACTCACTACGTCAATACCCTCCTCCTTTCCAAATTCCAGCGCAGCTTTCTCTGCAAGTGTTTTTGATTCTGCGTAGAACTGCACAAGAAAGAAAGAGAAAGAATTTGCATATTTAAGTTAAGACAATCCAAATTCCAGCGCAGCTTTTTCTGCAAGTGTATTTTTTACTCCTAGTAGAATTATAAAAGCGAGAATAAGCATTTACATATTTTAAGTAAAAAATGCTGCAGATTCATCTATATAGTATATGGGTTAAGATCATAGAGTATGTATATCTTCAATTTGAAATTCTGAGATCAAATGTACCTACCCAACCATGGCGTTTGTTTTCTCTGATGGAGTCCAGTGAAGTCCAGCACGATTCATCGATCATTTGGGCAGATTCGTCTGCTGTGGACGCTGCGCTCAAAGATGAAGTAAAGACGACACGCCTCACGCTTTCTACTCTCTTGCACGATCTCAGAACATTCAGAGTTCCTCGGATTGCAGCCTCTATAATCTCATTCTACCCATAACCAACCAATATTTCAGTCAGTTTCCCATGAGTTCCTGTATTGAAATTTGCCAATTAGGTTTTCATGCTTACCTCCGGATCTTGGGAACCGAAATCTGTGGGAGTGGCCACATGAAAGACGCCGTGGCAGCCATGGATGGCAAGATCGAAGCTCCCTTCGTCGCACAGATCTGCTCTGAAAAGACGAAGCCTCTCGTGGGCTCCTGGGAGAGAGAGAAGGCATGAATTCTTTGATGGATTCCCTGGATCTCTGAGAGTCGCGTGCACAGTGTAGCCATTCTCCAGCAGAGTCTTTACAAGCCATGATCCAATGTATCCTCCTCCTCCTGTGACGCAGTACACCGGAGCAGGGACAGTGGTGCTCATCTTTCTTCGGTAGGCGCAGGGAGGATGGATTGCAAGAAGATGAGGATACAGCCGTAATCACATCGGGATTCATTCATTTCTTGAGGATCACAGACGCTTATAAGCCTTTCCTACCAGATTTTCCATACCAAACACCGCCACGATGGCCACTGTTGCTAACACGTTAGTGTGAATGAGTAGGCGAGAAGTCCACTTTGACAGCTGGAAATTTTAATGAGGTAAAGAAAGAGTCCAACACGTCCAAAATACATATTATATGAGGTAAACAATTAAAAGTAGAAGTCCGTATGCCTCATCATCAACATGCCAACAAAACAAACACATGAGCGATGATGTGGGTTGTCCTTTTTGTAATTGTTGTTTAGTTTTTTTTTAAATAATCGATAATATATATTTTAATATAAATATTGTTTTTTTATAAATATGTAATGTAGATATTATAATTTTGTAATTCAAATTGTTTTATTTTGGATTAATGTGTAGAAACTACTTTTATAAAATTTACTTATGTGAAAATTTATATATTAAATAATTTATTTTGAAGTTTGGTTTGGAAAAATGGAAAGGGGAAGGAATTCTTTGAATGTAACTTTTGGTAATCATGAGGCGATATTATTAGTGGAATTTGTTGTTATATTAATGTAATTCATCATTGTGATGATTGAAGGTTTGGAAAAATGGAAAGGGGATGGAAGTCTTTGAATGTAATTTTTGGTAGTCATGAGGTCATATTGATATTGGAATTTGTTGTTATATTAATGTACTTTATTATTTTCTTAATTTTGTATGGGGATGATGGACAATCTAAATGGACTTAATTGTTAAGAATATGTGTTTTTTCCTTGGAGGTTATAGGTTTGAAACCAAATAGGAAGTAGGGTATGTACCCCTCTACAAACTAGTACATATCGTGATATATTCCTTATATATTTTTTTAATGATCATTTGGATGTATTTTGTCACTAGACTAGTATTTTTTATATAGTCTAATTTACTTGCATTGTAGCTAAATTCAAGGGTCGTGGTCTTCAAAAGTTTATAACATGACACTGATAAACTCATTGAACTTTGTAGGTATAAAATCTAATTAGACCCTACAGAACCCTGTCATGTCTTAGTTTCAAGAATAATTGAGAGTTGTACTAGTTTTGAAAGGGGTGGACATTTTTGTAAAGTTTGGATGCAAACATAAGAGAAGAATTTGCGGATCCAAGTCCTAATTGGACAATCAGAGAACATTATAGTAATGTAGAATTAAGACATTTTGAGAAAAAATAGTGAATACATAAGCTCGAATCCTAAATGGATTAATAAAACAAGCAACAAAATTGTTGGGGTTTCAAACTGCTAGACACACAAAGATACATGGGAATATATCAAAAATATTCTCTTCATTTGAAAGATAAATAAAGCTCGATATTTGAGTTGCTCATAGGGAAATTAAAAATATTGTTCGCACACTAGGGACTTCAAGAAGTTGAATTGTGACAATGATATCGAAATTGATTCATGTTTCAAGAAAAACATTGTGGAGGCATACTAAATTTAGGGTTTGTATAGATGAAAACAATGAAGTTACTTGTTGGGCTCCTATCTGCAGGAAACCTTGTCGAGATAGACTTCCAGGAGGAATTAGGGAGGAAGTGGTAAAGTTTTGGGAAACCAATTCTCATGTTATGATAGATCAAAATAATATTCTACAATGACACTTATCTAAAGGTATGTATAATGAGCATTGTAGACACATTTTGGAGGACACAAATTGAACTTCTAACGAATTTCAAGAAAGAAATCAAGGTGTAAATATTAATCCCATGGGGTCTTCACTCAGTGAAACTATCCCATAGCGCCTTCGTTCATGGGATATTAAATAATACCCCACTACAAGGAAAGGCCTTATAGCGGAGGTCATAGCGGAGGTTTTTATTGTTACAAGGTTGGCAAAAAATGAACAAAAAACCTCCACTACAACCTCCGCAACGGTAGCGGAATTTTTAATAGAGGTTATTACAGATATCTTTTATAACTAAAAAAAATCGGCGGTCAAGGCTTTAGCGGATTTTTTTTAATGGTGCGCTTTGTTGGAAAAATGTGCACCGGTGTGTACCTTCATAAAACGCACTGGTGAGCTGCACAATATGAAAAACCCGCACCAATGCACTAAAACATATCGAGCACGGGAGAGCACCAAATTTCAATGCCACACCGATGCTTATGTATAGCTTATACGCATCGATGCTTACTTACAACAGAACCGCACGAATGCGACATTTTACATCATACACACCATAAATTTTTAATATTTTAGAACTTTGACATTGTTGTCTATTATAACAACGCCCCAATGCATGTCATAATAATAAGCATTGGTGCATACAAACTATTACGATGGCCCCGTGCATTCAAACAATTAAAACATCTGGTGCAATAAGTTACGAAAAACACCGGTGTGTACAGGCCTTAAATATACCGGTGAATATAAACAATTAAAACACACCGGTGCAATTAACAATAAAAGACACACCAGTAAATGTGACTGAGATGTGGACATTTTTATTTTTGTAATTTAACAATGCATTTAGTTTACATTGGAGTACCAGGCTGTAACAATTATTTAAATGAACTGGTGCCTATAGTTCGAGTAAACGCACCGGTGCGACATAAAGTACCAAAAGCACCGTAGATTATTCTTTGAATAGTGACTACTGACATTGTAGTGAAATATCTATATTATTTTTTATATTATAGATTAATTTCTTATATTATATATTAAAGCATCTATTGTAATATTTAAGCATCTATACATTTAATTACCAATAGAATGTATCATTTCACATGTAACATTTGACAATAACCATGGAGAATGCAATAGAATAAATAAGTTTATTTCATTATATATCAATAAGAGGGCCTTTGTCATACAAAATAAGACAACAAAGAGACATCAATAATGAACATGTCAACATGCATTTAATTGTTACACTTATTGGTAACCCATTGTCTTTCAATTCGGACACTATGTCCAGTACATCATACAAAATGTCTGATTATCACAGACAATTATTTAAAAATTAATATGCAGCAGCTTGCATTAACATCAACAATAAATATGGCTCATCATTCTACGTTGGAACTGTTATCAGTGCTCGAACCACTTGCATTAGTTGGGTTATTTGTCCAATTTTTTTGTTGATTGGCTTGATTGTTTTCCTGTTCTTTAACTTCCATCTGCAAAAATAAAAATAAAATGTATTGAGTGTATCTACATTGCTGGGAATAATGAAAATTAAAATAGATAATATACATAAATGTAAATTGAAATTTGGCATACCAAAGCAATAATTGCGTCTTGAGTGTCACACATTCTTTCAAAACCATGTATCATTCCATTTGTCAACAACTGTTATGTTGGATGCACTGCATACTTTGTTTCCTACATGTTTTATACCCCATAAGAAATCATAGATTTAACATTAATTATGATTCTTGTTGTTCTATTACTTATAAAATGAGAGAAGTAAAACAACATAGATACTTACAAAATCTACAATTAATTTTTGATACACCAACATATACTCACAACCCCTGATTAACCCAATGTCAATCAATTCTTCTGATGGCTCCTCTTTGTATGTTAACACCTGTTTCAAGACATCCAAGGATGGTCAATGTAAACAAAAAAAAAAAATATAAATATCACAACCACTATGAAATCTTAATTTGATATAAGGAAATCACAAATACTCACAAACTTTGCTATCAACCCCTTTTTTTCTTGTCGTCTTGTCTTGTGTGTTGAATGGGTTCCATTTTGTTTTCTTTTTTGCAATAAAACATTTGAAAATTAATATGTAATGTTGAATTAATTAATAAGATGTACATAATCCAAAAAACAATGATTTCATACATGTGAAGCACATTGTTGTTGAGGTGGTTCTTCCTGCGATGCAATTATGCCCATTTCCTTAACCATCTCCTTATACACTTTTTTGGACATCCCTATTGGCACATTTCGCATATCACCTTGTTCATCCTTTGGGATTTTCATAATCATCCTGGAAATGTAAAATGACATTAAAATATTTTTCTATTGATATGAAAAATAAATATATTAGAATTAAAATTATTAAAGGACATGATGCTTTGTAGTAGTTATAAATACATATTCCACATAAACATGTTTAGAAATATTACTTTTTGAATGATTGTTTTTGTTGTATGTTTTTTCTATTGCAAGTCTGACACGTCTCATTGACCATTGCTCTGGAAATGCCTCCTGTAGTTTACATATGACTTGATTCTTTGAATCATTTGATTGATTTATGTATTCTAAGTGAAAAGTATGTCTATATGTTTTTTCCATTATATCCCTCATAGTATTATAAAATTCTTTCCCCTTTTTATTAACTTCCAGCACCACTCCAAATGAGCTAAGGACCAATTCATCATCATTTGCATCTTCCATAAAAAGAATATTATAAAGACATTCACTTATGTTGTTGTCAGTCCCTGCATAACATTCAACACATGTGGATTAAATTATTTGAAACATATTAGTGAATATTCTTAAGTACAGTATTACTCGAATTTGAAGAAATAATTCATATTGACTTATTTTTTATTCACTTGATTCATCCCTATCCAAATTTTCCATCAATGTTTTACGCTCTTCTAGAATTATATTGGTAAGAATCTTATTGAGCTTCCTCATTTTTTCGGCTTTGAATGTCACACATGAACTAATACATATTAGTTAAATTTACAAATAATTCAAACAAATTAATTTAAATATAAAAATTAAAAAGCACTTTCCTTCTTCGTAATTCTAAATGTGCTCGCATTATGTTGACTAAAATTATTGTTCATTGAATTCATACCATGCATTTTCTATCAATAAAAAACCTGGACCATTAAATTCATAAGCTATCAATATATTACACAAATAAATTACAGAACTACAAAATAGAAAACAAGTATGATATCAGTGCGCTTAATCACATAAAACGCCTCGATGCATTTTTGTACATACACGCACCAGTGCATTATATCAAAACAGGAACACCATGAATGACTGAAAATTACTTAACATTTTAGGAAGATAAAAAAATGTTATGTTCCTGCCATTAGCGGTGCGCTATTCGTATAAACCCACCGGTGTCTTAATGTGATATTGTGGCACCGAGAAACATTTTTTTGTGTTTAAAAAAAAAAAATATAATGGCACACATATCAATTCTGGTGCGATAGTAGTACAAACACACCGGTGCATTCATGTTATATGAACGCACCGATAATGTTGCATGTGTTTTTTATTGAAATTTTTTTTTTGCAAGGAAGACATGGTTATGGATTCGACCCAAAATGTGGCCCCATCTCGATCTACGCTTTGTATATATAATCACAAAATCATCAAATCTAAAATCCCTTAAATGAAAAATCGTAATTGTGTAACAATATAGAGATTTAAACCCTAATGTAAAATTTTGCAACCACATAATTGCAGCCACATAAAACAAAAAGAAACAGCGAGAAAATAAAGGTTGTAACATTGAAGGTAACTATGAATTTATTTTTTCTAAATCTAGTTAAAATCTAAATAAGATAATAAGATCCATAGTAATATTTTACATACTTGAAATTTCTACTATGAATGGTTTTGTTTGATTCACCATACCTAACAAATTTTTATCATTGGAATATTCCGGTTGCTCCAAACTCTTTCCACATAAGTCTCTCTTCAAAAACTCTCCCTTCAAAATTTTAGCGAAAGAATGAATTAATGTTTAGTTTTTTGTTTTTAAACACTTTTTAGAATTAGTTTTCGATTTTAAAATCACCGCCCTTCTTTCAGTTTA
Source organism: Larix kaempferi (assembly GCA_027924585.1). Lineage (NCBI taxonomy): Eukaryota > Viridiplantae > Streptophyta > Pinopsida > Pinales > Pinaceae > Larix > Larix kaempferi. The sequence continues at coordinate 14,781,253 of BSBM01000050.1, read as the reverse complement.
GGGAAAAAATAACTAGTGTGATTTTTTAAAATTTTGATTTTCGACATTTCTGTTGCGTTTGTATTCGAATGCACTGGTGTGTATATACATGAAACGCACCAAGGCGTTTGAATTTCAAAGAGGCACCATATAAATAGGAAATTAAAAAATTAAAAAAAAAATCACACAGCAGTGTGTGTTTAATTCATACTCATTGGTGCACATGTATTTATATAATGCACTAGTGTGAATTATTTTGTAAAATGCATAAAAAAATATTCACTATCAAATGTAGCAGATATTTTTTTTGTGGGGGATTTTGCGAACGTTGAAATACGGTGCATTTGTTGTGAGGACGCACCGGTGCATTACAAAGAAGGTAGTGCATTGGTGCGTGCTAAATCGATTAGGCACACTGGTTTACTTTGAAAATCATGTGGTTTGATGTGTCAACTTAAAATTATATATTCATCTCAAATGTTCTTTTAATATTCAACCACACCAATTACAATAATTCATAGTATATATATGTTGATTAAACTCACCTTGTTCTTACAAAATTATTTCCAAACTATATTGGAAGTTAGATTGTGATATAGTTCTTAAAAAGTATTTTAGGACTGTAGAGACATATATTGATTGAGTTAGGAGACAAGGTTATAACATCAAATGGCCGATTCTTCATATTCCAGCTCATTCCATCTTGTTCAAAGTTTGGCGAGTTCTCCCTTTCCATCTCGAGTAAGTTCATGTTTTATTTATATCTTGACTATTTATTTGAATTAATGTTACTTATCCATGTGAATCTGAATATAAATTTATTCTATATTGCAGGATCCTGATTCAAGTTCCAGTTCGGATGAACAATATATTCCCTTAGTTTCAAAATTTCGTAATCTCTTATCAGGAGCAAGATACCACAAACAGTTCGTAGATGAAAATGGGAAGTCGCTTTATCCCACCAATTGTAACATGCCATCTTCAAGCCACCATCCTGGTTCATTGACAGTAATTCGTCATGATTCATATCTCTTTTATGACACCTCAGTAGTTTGTGGTTATTCAAAATGTGAAGGGTTGAAGGAGAACCCTTGGCATGTCACACTCACCCATTACACCAATGATAGATTACTCAATGTTAATGGTCTAATACCCCCTACTATAGTAAAAATCCAATAAGTGATATAGAAAAGACACATACGAACACTTCCCTATGTTATTTTTTGAAAAAGTTGGAAGCCAAAACAAATATGTCTCATCCTAAATTGACAAACCCCTCTGCTTATGTTCAATGAACTGAAAGTTCTAGTGATCCAAAGTATGATATGAATGCCACCCAACACATCTCTACTAGAAGATCCAAAAAGTTGCATGAGTTGAGAGGAAAATTATCCAAGTACATGCCAAGGTTCGTCCAATTGTTTGAGGGTAGCGATGATTTCTTCCTTCCTATCAATTTGTAAAGTAAATATCAAACTTCTTAGAACCGCACTTTGTATGGCGCTTGGCTGTCTTTTCTACCTGTGACTGATATCAGAACTGAATTCTCCTTTTGTGGTAATCGTTTTATGATTGCCAAGTCTAATATAGATGTTTCAAATCTTGGGTTGTTTATCCTTTCACATGTACTCGTTCATCCCTGTAATATCCCGATTTTGAACCTATTGCATTAAAATTGTAAATGATGTGCTGGTGCAAGCTAATGCTGGCCACTCATGACGCGTTAGTCGCAATGGACTCCTAGAAAAATAGAAATATGAACGTCAAAAAGCAATATTAGAGCTACCTACACAAATTTTTGGAATATGGCGAAAGAAGACGAAACGTAGACAATCGGATTACCTTCTGGAATATATAAATATTATTTATGGAAATTAAGTATAACTCCCAAAAAATGGGGTTCTCCTAAGGTTGGTATGTTATTTTTTTAAGAAAACATAATGAATATGTTTGCGTTAGTTCACTGGTTTGGTATGCAAATGGTGGAATTATGTGAAAAAAATTATAAACAGTCATAGATAACAAGCCGTTCTAGTGCAACGCTATTTTTCCATATTTATTTATATTATTTTTATTTTTATTTTTAATTAAGGAAGTCGGCCAAGCCCTAGAATGACTAGGTTGAGCGTTAGTGCACAACATCATGGTCTTAACATAATCAATGAACTTTTTTTTTTTTAGGATGTAGGTCTTTGTGTGTACTTGTGTGGGTTCTTTTCCATTTTCAAAATAGGTGAGCCAATCAAAAGTTATAGACGAAAGAAATAACCTACGTTTTGTGTAAGATTGACGTTAGTGCAATTGAAATTAATTAAAAAATAGGAACAAATAATAGATTTAATAAAAAATTACATATTCGGAATATGCACACATAGTTCTACAAGTGTTAAAAATTTCATTAGCAGTGGACTAGTGTAGCATACGCAGAATCATGCTCGAAACATAAGAAGTTATAGAATAAGATGTATTTTTTTATAGTATTATATGTATTTTTCCAACCCGAACCTAAAACCATAGTAGCCAAGTCATCCATCACGTTGGTGGGAAAGGAATTAACCGCCAAACCTTAAAAATTTAAATGGCACGTTCGCATTGATTTAAAGGCGCATGCGCGTTGTTTTAAATGCACGTACGCACTAATAGCGTGCGTGCACTAATAGTGCGTACACGCTATTTAGTAAAATCGGACCAAACCATAGCTTAAGCACATAAGCATCCATACAAAAATCCTATTGAATGGATGAAGTTGATGATGATGAAGATGATGATGTTGATGATGATGATGTTGATGATGATGATGTTGATGATGAAGATGATGACCAAGATGATGATGATGATGATGAGGAAGAGGGTGATGATGATGATGATGATGATGATGACGATGATGATGATGTTGATGATGAAGATGATGACCAAGATGATGATGATGATGAGGATGAGGATGATGATGAGGAAGTGGGTGATAACGATGATGATGAGGAGGAGGATGGGGATGATGATGAGTGTTAACTCTCGAGGAAACTCTTCTAGGTTGCAGCTCGAAGATGCCTGGTAACTTTATGATTTTCTCAATTGGATCAAGTCGGATGACTAACACAAGGTTTTACTAAGTCAAAGCATGCATAGATATATCAATGGGAAAGGCTTTTAACCAACTCTGTTAAGGAATTTAGATAAATAAAGGGATGGACAGATTTTATATCATCAGCAGAAACATACATAAGCAATATATATGAATGGCCAATATTATAAGCAAATGATACTTGCACAACTCAGTCAATCAGTGTAATGAAAAGATGACAATTCTCAGACACTAGATCAGCTTAAAGAAATGAAACACTCATTTAAATACAAGCATAGAATGGATAATAAGTGAAACTGAACATCATAGGCAAAAGAAGTTTGGATTATGATATATAATTAGAAGTCTGAAAACAGTACAGTATGTGTGCCAATCTCCAAAATCGAACCTTTACTCCTTCTGAAGTTTTAGGCTTTATAGCCTTTACATAACAGTTCCAGATCCTCAAAAAATGGATCTGAATTGCTAAAAATAGACCATTTAAAACAGTTTTACAATAAACTAGGAAAAGATCCTATTCTCATGGTCAAAACTCTATCTTCAACAGATCTTCAGGGTCTTCGACAACTGCAATGATCTTGAGATGTTTGTTGGAGGAAACCGAAAATGCTACTTGGAAGATAGTTCAACTGTTTACTAAAAATAGGCAAGAAACCTTACCACTTCCACTTCCCTGGCATCTTCAAAACCGAAACAAAACCTATAATATTTATTCCTCTGCTCTTTATCTTGTATTAAAAATCATCTTCGAGGTATATGGACTTGGATCTGTGCAAAAATGACAACTTTCTGCATTATTTTGTAGTTTCGGTAGCTAGAAAGAGTGGAATTTAATTTTGTTAGCTACCGAAAGATCTGCTTTCATTGGCTAATGAAAAATTTGACATGTTCTCCTAAGCCACCGAAAGGTCTGTTTGGTTTAACTTGCAAAATTTCACAAAAATATGTTTCCTGGCTTCTGTTAATCTTCATTTTTGCTGATTGGAATTTTCTGCACCCTGGGCTAGCTCTGGACTGTCAGCGAGACTGATGGTTGTTGCTGCTAGTGTTTCAAGGTCTGAGTGTGTCTTAGGCTGGGGATTTGGAGACATCTTCTTATTTCTCAGAAGCTTGACCTTCATATTCAAGTTGATGTTGTCTCTTATCAATCTTATATTTCTCTCCTTTAACTTATTATGCTTTTTGGTTAGCCCTTAGAAGGAGACATATAATTCAGTATTTCTTTCAGTCAACTTTTCATTCTTTTTCTTGATTACTCTTTGAAGTATTTCGAGTTCATATACCTGTCTAAGAAGTTGATTAATCTTCTGTGATGAAGGTTTCTTTGCCTTGCTAGTTGATGCTTTAGAAACCTGTTGATCTTGCTCTTCCTGACGTTCTTGCCCTATTGCATCTTTCTCATGTTCTGCTTCAGCTTCTTGCTGCTCATCATCTTCAGAATCTGTATAAGGGAGGTTTAATATGTTTTTAACTTCTGGAGAAACTTCTCCTTATATACCCTCACTGAAAACTAGTTTCAATTGCTACTGGGGAAATGGCCCTCCTTTTCCTCTTTCCACTTCTGGGAGTGGAATATTTCTTTGAAGAAGTTTTCTTATCATCTTTGGGCTGTAGTTCTATTTCAAACTCATTCCAAAATAAAAAATATGCCCATCCAGTTTTCCTTCTTTGGAGTAACTCACTAACCAAGAGCCTGATTAAACCATGATGAAATAGCCTGCTTGCAACTTTGCTGGGGTTGGCTTGGACTTGATGGGCCATCTTGGTCAAGCTTTTGTGTAGATAGAAAGGCAGGTTCAAGGGATTTCTTCCAATGAAGTGGTTCATCAATTTGAAATGGTAAATCAATACTCTATTGTATCTTCCCTCACAAGTTATATAGACCAGGATTGTCTTCAACAGGTGCTTCCATTTTTCTTCAAGATAGGACGTGGGAATGTCCTTCTTCAATATCATATTTTTGTGTTCTGGCTTCAGATAGGACCTGAATTATATATCTTCTGTGGCATTAGTTTTGAACCAGGTTTCTCCTGTCGTTGGAAGTTATGTTACTTGAGCTATGAGAGCTTCGTCCACCTCGAATTCGTCTTTTCCAATTACTGTCTTTTTTCCATCAAAAGTCATAGCAAAAGCTTCTGTTACTTGCTGATGTGATCCTTGTAGTTTTTCACAAAAATTATAGCAACCTGTGTCCTTGAAAATTTGACACACCTCGGGGTGTGATTCTAGATAACAGATGTCATCGAGCTCTCTTCTTAGGACCAGTCCTCCTCCTTTCTTTATCTATTAAATGTTTCTTGACACCTACAATCAGAAAATTGAAGCTTGGGAGAAAAGCTAAACGCGAATTAAGGAAAAAGTAGGCTTAGAGATAGGTAACAGTGAGAGATGGAGGACGTGTTCAGATAAAAACCTGACTTTGAGGGATGTGGATGGATAGACTGATCATGCGAGTTTAACCGACCTATCAACTTCGGTAGATGGGGGTTTTATACTAACACGTGGGAAAATTAAAACTGAAGTTCTGCATAATTACGAAGGATGAGCAGTCTTAAATTTTGGATTGATAGGATAGTTGCAGGGTTCAATCAATTAGGATCATATCATAACAGAACATAATTGCAGTAGGCTTGAATTATTTAGATTGTTTCTAGCTAGCCTTGATTCTTTTCGGCGGCTAAGGAAAAGATGAGCTTCTTTCAAACTTTTAGGATTGGACCTTTGATTTGACCTTTAACCGTTTGAAACCGCCTTTCTTTCAGTAGCTTGGATAATATTTATTTTACGCATGTGGGCTGCCGAAACCTTTACAACCGCCTTTTATTTTCGGTAGCTTGAAGGGTCTCACATTCATGCTGTAAGCTGCCGAAAGCTGGGTTTTCGGTGGCTAATGAATAGTTGAAATGTTCGCCTAAGCCACCAAAACCTGAGTTTTCTTTTTGAAGAAAAGATTGAAATCCAATGTTTTTTCAAACTTTATTACCTACTTAAAAATATCAAAAATGAGCCAAAAATAAATTTAAAATGTATTTTTTCAATGACTTCCTATCACCTAGAAAACAAACTTGACTATGTTATTTGAGGAGATAACATCTAGCTCCTACTTGAGGATGGAATCCTCCCTGTGAGGTTCCAAGAACCACAGATCAACTGCCTTTCCTGTAAAACAAAAATTCAAACCTATCTTCTAGTATTCCATTGGGCATGGAGTTATTTTGCAAAAAAAACTAAAACAAAAATGATATTTACAATGACAAGGCTTTGAAGCCTTAGATGAAATAGAGTTTCAGAAATCGCCCATTGACTGGGCCACCAAACATTTCTTCACCTTCCAAACTTTGCAATTTGAAAGTGTTGTTCTGCTGCACTTGATTTATCACAAAAGGACATGTCCATAGAGAATCAAATTTGCCATGCTTTCCCTTGTCTTTCCTGGGGGCATCCCATTTTAGAACCCAGTCTCCAACCTGAAAACTTTCCACCTTTTCCTTCTTGTCAAAAGTATTTTTTATCCTTTTTTGGTGAGCTTCTGAGTTTTCCACCAATTGTTCTCTAGTTTGCTGCAATTCAACCAAGTTGAGCATTCTTCTCACCATGTCATTTGGTTCATCCTGTTCCTCCTGAAAGAACTTAGCTACTGGCAGAACTAGATAAATTGGGAAAATTGCATTAGTACCATAAACCAATTTAAAGGGAGAAGTCCCTATGGATTTTTTATTGGTCACTCTGTCAGCCCAAAGAGAAAACTTTAGTTTAGAATCCTAGCTCTTCTGATTTTCTTCCAATAGCTTTCTGATGATTCTGACTAGACTCTTATTGGATGACTTAGCGAGTCCATTGCCTTGAGGGTAGTAGGGAGTAGAGTGTACCAATTGAATACCCATTGACTCACACATGTCAACTAGTGCATTATCTTTAAAAGCTGGTGCATTATCTGTTACCAGCCTTTTTGGGTAACCAAATCTGATAAATATGTTTTCATAGAGAAATTTCATGATGACTTGATGATTGGATTTCCTTGTGGGAATCGCCTCTATCCACTTGGTAAAATAATCAGTGGCTACTAGGATCCATCTATGTTGACCACTGGATGAAGGATTAATCTCACCTATAAAATCAAGACCCCATTGCTGGAAGGGACCATTAACTATAATAGGTTTCAGGGGAAAGGATTTGAGTTGTTGTTTTCCTGTGAATCTTTGGCATTTGTCACAAGACTTTACAAAGGTGTATACATCAGAGAAAAGAACAGGCCAATAGTATCTAGCCCTTAGAATCTCATGAGCTGTAGTTTTCCAGTAATGATGGCCTCCACATATACTTGAATGGAAATGATGCATGACTTGAACTGACTCTTCTTGATCTAGACATCTCAACAAAACACCAGAAGGATCTTTCCAATACAGCAGATTATTACTTATGCAAAATTTAATAGATATAAGCTTAAGAGCTCATGCTTGAGTTGTGCTAAGTTCAGGAGTAAATTCTAATTTTTTGCAAAAAATGAATAATAGTCGAATACCACTCACATGAAAACAAATTCTCAGCCACCTGCTGACTATTATGTTGCTCTTCTGCTACTACTTCTATCTGCAAACTTGCTGAACTTATCCCGATGAAATTCATGTCAAGTAGTTCACAATTTTATTCAGCCATAAGCTTAGCTAAGCCTTGGCCTTTTACTAGCTTGGTGGGATTTACTTCTATATCAAATTCAATCATCTTAGCAATCCATTTGGCTCTCTTTCTATCAATGTCAGGTTGAGTTAAAACACCTTTCACAGAAGCTGAAGAGACATAGGCAATGACCTTTGTATGTAGGATATAAATTATGAATGCCTTCAATGACTTGATTAGAGCATAAGCCTGTTTTTCTATAGGATCATATTTTAGTTCAGCATCCCTCAATGTTTTGCTGAAGAAGGCAATTGGGTGATCAAGACCTTCATCATCTTTCTGCAACAAGACTGCTACCACTGTATCATAGGAAGCAAAAGAGAAAATATAGAAGCTTTTGGTGAGATCTGGACTAATTAAAGTAGGTGCTTCCATGATATCCTACTTGATGGCTTCAAAAGAGTTTCTTGCATTGTCTGTCCATTTAATTTCATATTCCTTCCTCAACATGGAAGTTATGTGTTTCACTAACTCAGAAAAATTTGGAATAAATCTCCTGACAAAGTTAATCTTACCAAGGAATGATTGGATGTATTTCTTTGACCTTGGTATGGACAGTTTCTGAATTGCTTCAACCCAAACTGGATCAATCTTTACACCCTCTACTGAAATTATGTGGCCTAGGATTTTTCCCTCCCTGAGAGCAAACTGAGACTTCTTAGAGTTCAGAGATATTCCAAACTGTCTACATTTCAGAAAAACCTTTTTTAGGTGATGCAAATGTTCTTCATAATTGTTTGAGTATACAATGATATCATCGAGATATATGAGGACAAACTTGTCTTTTAATCCCACGAAATATATGTCCATGGCCCTCTGCAAGGTGGCCCCGTCATTCATCAGCCCAAATGGCATCTTGGCGTACATGAAGGTACCCCAAGGAGTGGTAAAAGTTGTCTTCTCCTGATCATCTGGGTGTACAGAAACCTGGTTATAGCCAGAATAGCCATCTAGAAATGACATAACACTAGCTCCTGAAACTCTTTGCAATAGATGCTCCATCTTGGGCAGGGGGTGGTTGTCTTTCTTGGAGCATTTATTCAGGTTTCTAAAATCAACACATAACCTGATCTCACCATTTTTCTTCCTCACTATTACTAAATTTGCAATCCATTTAGAATATCTTAGGGGAATTATGATTTTAGCATCAAGGAACTTTTTGATTTCTTTCTCAATCATAGGTAACAAGAGAGGATTGATAGGTCTTAACTTCTGTTTGAAAGGGATGGTGTCCTTTTCCATAGAAATTCTATGTTGAATGATATCTTCATCATAGGTTTTCAGATCACTGTATTCCCAAGCGAATACATCAGCAAATTCTTTCATAAGGCTGCAATATTCTGACCTTTGATTAGCAGTCAACTCAGTAGTCAAATTTATGAATTTAGGATGATTTTGGCTGCCTATATTATGCTCATGAACAACAGGGTCTTTCTCCTTTTTCATAGGTTTGAAGGGGACATCATTATGGTCAAAAAGCTTCTCAAGAGGTACTAGACCTTGAGGTATATGATTGCTTGGCAAATGAACAATATCATGTTGACCCCGTTACACCAAAATGTCATCACCCTTGTGCAAGTGTCACAAGTGTTGCAAGTGTTGTCATCATGACCTAGTGTCGTCACATGATCGTTGCAAGTATCATCATTATGACCAAGTGTCGTCATCATGACCACCGTGATAATTTCGTCATCTTGACCATTGTGTAAACTCTTTGCTCTAACCCCTGAACTCATTATGGGCTAAAACACATCCAACTGAGAGATTTCCCTACCTAGTTGACCTCTTTGAGTAGGTTGTCACACTTCTCCTTCATCTAGGATGCGACGTCGCAGTTTCTGGTCAGCTAGGGTGAGACACTGTCGCACTTTGTCTTCCTATAGAGTGCGACGACCCCCTTTGTCACTCTGTGTCCTCTACCAGGGTGCGACGAGGTTGGTTAAAGGCTATTTTGGGGAGTCTCGAGGTCTTTCTAGAAGTTTGTTGAGATGGAGGTCTATCCCTAGGCTCTAGGTGAGGTGGCATTTCGGTTCCTAACCTAATGGGAGGATCCCTTAACCATTTCCCCCTAATCCTCAACCTACCCTATCATTTTTTAACTTATATCTCGCCTGTCGCACCTGGTCAGTGTACCTAGAGCGACACTATGTTGTTTTTTATCTTTGTTCCTTGCCTGTTAGCCTGTCGTTGCAACCCTTCCATTGGTATTCTGCGACACCGCCACACTTCCCGCATTGGTGAACTACGACGTCGCACTGCGTATAAACACAGAGTGCACCGATCTGCCAAAATTGCCATACAGGCACCCCTTCTCCATTTCTGATTTGAGTTTTGGTTTGTGTGCAGACTCCTCTGCACTATACCTTCCAGGCAGAGACCCTTTTGTCCAGCAGTGTTTTATTTGGCTTGTTTGTATTGGTTTTTGGGTCTTTTTGAGATTTGGATTCATGTTTGGCCTTTTGAGTCAAAACTAGTGTTTTGCTTGCATTTTTAAGCAAAATGGGTTATATTTTTGAAAAAAAATTCCCCCTCATGGCTGGGGAGGGGGGGGGGGGCAGGAATCATGCATCCTTTAGTCATTTTGACCCATCTCAAGGTTTTGAGATCATTTTTGGTTTGGCATGGTTGGCTTGTTTTAAATACTTGAAGAGTGTGGGATATCCATGTCTTTTTTAACCTCTTTTTCTTGGGTTATGCATCTTATTTCCTTTACATGCTGAGCTATTCAATCATTTTTGGGGAAAGATTGTTTCCTTGTCTCCACCTTAGTTCAAAGAGAAGCTTGATTTTGTCCTTCTTTTGCTATATTCACAAATTTGGAAAGCGTAAATATTCTTCTTACTTTATTTTGATCGTTTGATATTCTTGGTCTTACCATCATAAGAAGAAGAAAGGATTGTTTCAGATTTGTATGCGTTTGAGTTAGATAAGATTGTTAAGTGCTTTTCTTTGTCTTGCATTTGATTGGAAACGTTTGTGGAATCCTTCTTTCCATAGCTTAGATGTGTCTTTTTCAATTGTAAAAAGATAGGAAATGAATTTTAATTATTGCATTTGGTAGATTTTGAGCCTTTCTTGAGTGCCTTTGAGTTGTTTGGGTGCTTATCGTTTTTCTTTGGGAATTTATGAATGATTAGAGTGCTGTAGATATTCTCTCATTTTTTGCATATAGATATGAAAAGTGTTTAGCTAACAAATTCCATTTTTGGTACATGCATTTGAAAATTGAAAGTGATTCATTATTTTGTCTTATACATTGTTAAGATTTGTTGCATCTTTCATTTTCTTTGCGCTTTCTAGCTGATTATTGTAGAAAGTTAGAGTTATTGCACTCTAGGAAGGAATTCTTCTTTTCACTACTACTTAAGTACTTTTGGTTTGAAAGAAATAAAAATCTCTCCTTACCTTAAGTAGTTTTCATTGAAAAGGAAAGGGAAATGTGCATTATCATGTAGTTGAGGATTGCATTATGTTTACATTTATGTACTCACCTCATGCATCCACCTAACCGTACAAGATAAAATTAACGCTAGCTTAGGTTAAAATCATTTAGTAACTGTGTGTAAGTTAGAGACGTGTTCCGGCGTCGTTAAGTGTGGCAGCTGTCGTTATTTTCCAGCATTGTATCCTGGGGGTATTGTAGTCTTCCACGTACTTATCGGTATATCGAGCTCCTTCACGTACCCACCAAGTCACCTTTAGTACTTGGCGTATATCGAAGGGTGTATCACATACTCGGTAGTATATCGGAAGGTCTCTTGCCGAACGGTTGTGCATTAGACAACACCACTACGGATTTGAGCTCCCACGTACCTTGCGTATATCGGGAGACACCATTAGGATTCCTAAGACCAACTGAGTTAACCATTTGGCCGTCTTGGCAAAGCAATAAACCAAGAACAGCACTCGGGGAGATTACCACGCATGTACTGTCCAGGTAATCGGGTATGCAGGCAAGGGTATGGTCCCAATCCTCCTTGTCGTGTCATATTGTTGGACCCTGTAGTATATGGCGGTTTGCGATGCCTTGATAATCTCGTGAGGAACCTGAATTTTCATCCACTCTTATTCACATAGTTTGCTTGTTGCTTTTAGACTTGAGTAGTGTTTGATTTGTGTGGTACTTTAGAGACTCTTAGGAAGTTTAGATATGGAATACTCTTCCGGGACTACCAACCAAGAGGCCCCTTTCCAGGGTATGCCATTTGTTATTCCCCCTTGTGGAATTGTTGGTCCTCCCTGTATGGCTACGTTGAGTCTTCCTGGATTGACTATAGGATTACCAGTATGGTTATTCTCCAATCCAGTTACACCAAGTGCACCAATTGTGTCAAACCTAGGTCCTTCACCACATGAGCATCAATCTCATGGTGACCCTTCTCCTTCTCTGTCGAAAGTTAAATCGACTTCCGTCTCTTCTTCTTCTCCTACTGAAAACTCTGATGTTAGTAAGAAGGCGGGTGAGAAGAAGAAGAAGAAAAGGAAGATTAAGAAGAAGAAGGATAAGGAAGAGACCAAGCGTCAACCATCTGCCACTGATGGCACTCATTCTATGAGAATGCCTCGTAAGCCCAAGTTCCCTTGCAAACTTTGCAAGGGTGATCACCTTCTCAAGGATTGTCTCGGTCTTTCCTGTGTGTCAGAAGTGTGGTGTAAAAACCCCAAACCGCTTGTATCGTCAACCTTTGACCATCATGTTCATGATACTCCCTCGACCAGTGACCCATTGGTGAAGGGTAGGAAGGGTAGAGCTACAGACCCTTGTTGGATATGCAAGGGATTGCATCGTACTTACCTTTGTCCAAGCATGGATGAAGCTTCACGATGGTTGGAAGATATTACTAGTTCTCAACAGGTACTTCCAACAAGCGATATTAAGTTGTCCCTCAACCCCCCACTGGTTGACCAAGTGATCGATTCAGTTTCATTTGTAATCGATCCCACTCTTCCTTCCGAGAGTGAAGTGATCGAGTCGAGGTCATCTCCACTCGATCCCACTCTTTCATTGGATAAAGTCCAGACTGAAGCAGTCACCATGACACAATCTTCGTCTCATTCTTATCTTCCAAGTGGGAGTGAATTGGAAACCGCTGATGTTTTCCTAGTCAGTTCAGAATGTCCTATGATAGGGGAAACCTTGTCCATTCTGACAGGACCCCCCCAAGTACTGAGGTCATTTCCTTTGATTGGAATGGTCTAACAGAATCTCGTCTTCCTTCAAGTATTCATTTTCAAATATCTGTAGGAGTTTTCGCTAAAGAAATATTTCGTACGATAGTTGATGAGGGAGATTCTGTTAGTATTTTATCCTCAACTGCTTGGAAAGCTATAGGTTCCCCTCAGCTTGTGCTAGTAACTGACCAGATTTGGATTTTAATAGAAGGCCTACTAGACCTTTAGGGATTCTCCTGCAGTTACCTATCACGTTGAGAGGTAAAACTGTTTATGTTGATGTCATGGTTGTCCAAGGTCCTTTAGATTTCAATCTGCTCCTTGGACGTGATTATTTATATGCTATGAAAGCTGTAGTGTCCACGCTCTTTCGAGTGATGTATTTTACTCATCATGGAAATATTGTGACCATTGATCAGCTTTCCTTTGTGACACCCACTCATTATATGACTCCTAGTCATCATACTTCCCTGAATGTTCCACATGTTTTAGTGGTTTCTTCCCCCTGAGGATGGGGGGTACGAGCATGGTTTATGTTATGTTTTAAGCTCGTTAAAAAATGAAACCGAACACTCTAGCATAGTTTCCCTTTGGTTTCAAGCTTGCATAAAAATAAAACCAATCCACTCGAGCATAGTTTTATTCCATTTCAAGCTCGTTAAAAAATAAAATGGGTGCCCTCAAGCATAGTTATTATCTATTTCAAGCTTGTGTAAAAATGAAATAGATCTCCCTCCCATCAGTTTGAGTCTCCCACTAGAGTTATAACTTGAACCTTCATTTCATCTATTTCTTGTTTCCCCCCCCTTGGTGAACATTTTCATATTAGTATCCAAGTTGGTAGTTGGGTTAGCAAGCAGCATTTTCAGACGAAATGAAGCTTGGGGGGCATGTTAAGCCGTGCCGCTAGCAATCATGCTGGGGGCATTTACCAACCTCTGAGCATCATGTTGGGAAGGAACCCATCAATGGGCCTTAACCGTGAGCAAAGTTTACCTTTGGATTCAAGCTCATTAAAAAATGAAACTAGTAGTTTGAGCAGAGTTCTATTCCCATGTCAAGCTCGTTAAAAAATGAAACGTATCATTTCTCTTTGAGTCGAGTCTCCTCGTCGACTTAGTACCTGAACCTTCTTTTCACCCGCCTATGCCTTAGGCGATTGAAATGAAGCTTGGGGGCATGTCTTCAACCTCTGGAAGTTACGTTGGGGTCAACTCAATCGCCTCTCCACACCACGTTGGAGCTAAGTCACTTACTTCTAGCAATCATGCTGGGGGCATGTACCAACCTTTGGATTTCATGATGGGAAGAAATCCACCATTGGGAACATTTTCGAGCATACTTTCCTTTTTTAGGTTTCGAGTTCATTAAACCATGAAAATTATCTCGAGCATAGTTCATTTTATGTTACAAGCTCGTTAAAAAATGAAGCAGACATCATGAGCATTCTTCCAACATATCTTTGAGCTTGTTAAAAACAGTAAGATAGTGTTTGAGCTTACTTTTCACTTTTTTCGTGCTCTGGTTAAAACATGAAAAGTGGTTTGAGCTTAGTTTTTACTTTTTCATGCTCTGGTTCAAACATGAAAAAGATTCCGAGTGCTTTTGATACCATTCTTGTGCTCGTTAAAAATTTGAGTTAAAAAGGTGTGTCTAACGAGTATAGGTTTATCACTTTATCTGGCCTCGCTAGACTATTTACGGAAAAGGAACTGTGCCGAGTTTACTTTTTCCTTTGTCATACTTGGTTATCAACCATGACAAAGTTGTTCATGGAGTCCTCTTTAAGCTCTTTTTAGACTCCTAAAATAGGAAAAGATTGCTGAGTGAACTTGATGCTTTCACGCATGTAAAAGCATTTGAATGATCGTCTTTCTGGTGATAGTTTACCCCTTTTTTGGGACCAGGAAGCACTATTTACAAAAAAGGAATACTCCAACCAACCATGGTTGGAAGAGTTCTCTCTCGCGTTGTTTTACCCTTTTCTGGGTGAAGATACTAACTTCACGAAAAAGGACCTTCTGGAGTCTCCTTTAGTTCTTTTCAGACTCTCTAAACATGAAATGACACCGAGTTTTACTTCTTTGGACTCGTTAAAATTCAAACATCGAAGGGCCCATTTTTGGATGAACCCCTCATTTCCTAGGTTCGTAAAACATTTGGGATTGGACTCATCTATGAAATGAGCTATACCGAGCATCTAGTTAACCTCATTGAGCTCGTCAAAAACACATGAGGCACTCATCAATCATGATGGGGAAAAAGGGAAGATTTTGTGTTACATCTTAATTACGGCAGTACATAATCACTCTTGAACATGGCACTCATTTGCATTTGCATTCAATACTTGTGTAATCTGTTTGTCTTTGAATCCTATCAATTCCGTGATTCTTGTCACTCCTTTAGGTCATCCAAAGAATGCTTCCATCATCAAGTTGCATTGGGGGTTGGTGTCGTTCTCGTCATGTCAATACTGCCAAGTCATGCCATGCCCATGTTCAAGAGACATTTGTTACTCATCATCTGCAGTCAGTATACCTTCGATCATGTTGGTCTACCTTGAGTCAGTCTTGCATGCCACTGCACCATCCGACCTACTCTACACATCCTTTGTCGTGTTTCATGTCAATGATGGGGGATTCATCATGGCCCTCCTTCGATGGATTCATCCTTGTTGACTTCAACTCATCATCCGAGGTTTGAATTTAGAAACCAACCAAGTACCTTGGCCCTGCATGCCTTAATGGTAGGTTACCTCGCTTTCAACATGAGTTTTCATCATTGACTCTTGATTGAAAGATTTCATCTCACGTTCGACTTCAACTCATTTATTCACACTTGATGATATGTACTATGATACCTTGGGGATTATTAACATTAATGGTGATTCCCCTCGCACTTGTTAACAGTATACATTAATGACCGATAATCAAGTGGTTTTCTACCATGTTCGAATCCAAAACATTGTAATCACATGGATAGATTCGTATCATTGCGAGTTCAACTTGAAGACCCTGGGGAAGTTATTTGCTACTCGGGTTGCGATGGAGATTGTTTGAGACACACAGATCGACTTTGTATTGGTCGTGGCTATGTTGTCAGTTCAGAGTTACACAGATCCACTTTTGTATTGGTCGTGGCTGTGTTATCATCTCATCATGGATCTACGATTGTGTCTAGTATCCATGATTGTGTTCAGTCGGCCTTTACTATCATGGATCTGCAGTGTATTGGTCGGCAGCCATGTTTTGTGTTGTATGAGACTTGTGGATCTCAGGTCATTTCTGTAGCAACTCCTTCCAACCAGCAAGTCCTTGCCATTTTTCATTACAAAGCATTTCACCTGTCTCATTCCATCAACTTCATGCTTTGGGGGGCATTCTGTTACACCAAAATGTCATCACCCTTGTGCAGGTGTCGCAAGTGTCACAAGTGTTGCAAGTGCCATCATCATGACCTAGTGTTGTCACCATGACCATTGCAAGTATCGTCATTATGACCAAGTGTTGTCATCATGACCGCCGTGATAATTTCGTCATCTTGACCATTGTGTAAACTCTTTTCTCTAACCCCTGAACTCATTCTTGGCTAAAACACATCCAACTGAGAGATTTCCCTTCCTAGTTGACCTCTTTGAGTAGGCTGTCACACTTCTCCTTCATCTAGGGTGCGACGTCGCAGTTTCTGGTCAACTAGGGTGAGACACTGTCACACTTTGTCTTCCTACAGAGTGCGACGACCCCCTTTGTCACTTTGTGTCCTCTACCAGGGTGCGACGAGGTTGGTTAAAGGCTATTTTGGGGAGTCTTGAGGTCTTTCTAGAAGTTTGTTGAGGTGGAGGTCTATCCTTAGGCTCTAGGTGAGGTGGCATTTCGGTTCCTAACCTAATGGGAGGATCCCTTAACCATCTCCCCCTAATCCTCAACCTACCCTATCTCTTTAGCCCTATATAAACACCCACTCTCTCCATGGGATGGGGGGAAGGTCTATGGTATCCTTATGTTGATAGAATCCATATTGGTGATTTGGAAGCTTGTACCACCCTGGGAGCTTGGCTTGGACATGTTGGATGGAGGATGCGACGTTGAGGCTTTGGTTGTAGCTTCATCCTTTTTATGTATTCCCACTTTTTATACAGTTAATATAATCTCTTTCCATAAACTGTTGTCTCATTGATGATGATGTTTCGAGTTTTCTTCCTTAACTGTTAACTTAGATCAATCATATGAAATGTATGCTTTCACTATTTTCTAGTATCTATATGTTCAACACGGTCTTGCAGCTTGAGATCTGACAACGCTGGAGCATTGGATCAACAAAGAGCAAAGGGATCTGCAAATATGAGGTAAGCTATCTATCTACTAGTTTGAACTTCTATTGATCTAGGAAAGTAGATCTATATTCTGTTCTATTTGTTCTAGAATCACGTTGAGCTAGGGAGATCACGCCTTAGATCCGTCTTTGGTAGATTGTCCATTAACAGACCTATTTTCCCTTTCAATTTAGGCTTCTGGGATTCCTCTACATTTAGATTTTCTTGGTCAATATGTATATCAGAAAATTCATCAACAACCTGGAGAAATCTACTGAGTTCATCATCATCCTCAAAGACTTTCCAATATTTTATATTATCAAGTAGGGATGGCCTGTATTTGACTTGGATTTCATAGTTCAATTTAGGAGGCATAGGAGGAATGAACATACTAGTGGAGATAGCAATGGAATCAGCTAGGTGGTTCATAGCTCTAGGTATATAAGAAATGTCAAAAATCATGAAAGAGTCCCTAAGTTTCCATACCTCATCTCTATATGCTTTCAGCCTGACATTCTTTGCTTGGAAAGTGTTGTTCACTTGTTGTATGATGAGATCTGCATCTCCAAATATCTTCAGACACATAATTCCCATCTCTATAGCAGCCTTCAGTCCCAACAACAAAGCCTCATACTCTGCTATATTGTTGGTAGTCTAGAAAATTTGTTTATAAGACAAATGCATGGTATCCTTTGAAGGAGAGATCAAAACTACGCCTGCACCTGCTGAGGCTTGAGTACTGGCACCATCAAAGAACATGCTCCAGACAACAGTGGTCACTTCTTCATATTGCTGACAAGTAGGCTTTGTGAGCTGCAACAGTGCTGGTTGAGAGTCATCTATTTGCAAAATACATGCTCCAAAGTCTGTGTCCCAATGCAAAGATGGGATGATTTATATGATTCTTTTCATTGCTGATGATGTAGGAAAGCTGATTTTCTCTATAGAGTCTTTTAGTTTCACCTCCAAACATTGGGATTGTAGCATAAGCAAGATCCATCTATATAGTACCTCCTAGCCTTTTACTCCATGAACGGGACAAGAGAAGGCCAAACTTGGGTGGGATATCAGACTTTGATGAGTCCTAGGCATTTGAATTTCCTAGAGTCGAAGGATAAAAGATCATGGTAGGGTTTTGTGATGTTAAGCCCAAGCTCATCCATCACTGCTTTTGGCATAAGATTGTGGGATACCCCAGAGTCTAACAAACAATTGTGAAGTATCTTGTCATTTATGTTCAGGGATATATAGAAAGGTGGAAAAGGCTCTTCCAGTTCTTCAACCATAGGACCTAGGTTTACTGAGGGCTTATCATCTTGCAAATTTACAAAGTCAGCATCTACGGGTGTCTTTGTTTGGAGGGATTTCAATATAGATGACTTGAAGGAATCATTCTTCATAAGCTCTATCAATGGAAAAGGGATTTTCAGTTTCTGAATTTCTGATTCAAGATTGAAAGAGTAAGACAATTTGTCAGAAGTTCTTACCTCTTGTGATGGAGATTTAAGCTAAATCTGATCATGGAATGAAGGTTGCAATGGCCTTTGCTGATGTTTTGAAGGAGCAACAATCTTTTTTGCAGGAGGAGCAGACTGCTTTGTAGGGACAGGATTCTTCTTTCCAGGAGCAACAAGCAAAGGTTTTTGAGCAGCAGGCTTGGACCTCAAATTATAACATCCTTGATCATCTTCCTGATACAACGATTCTTCAGTGATTTGCTCATTCATGAGGGCTTCCTCATAATCTGATTGTGTTAGAAAAGATGGGTCAACTTCATCTTCCATGCATTTTATATTGTCTTCTTCTTCTCCTTCTCCCTGAGTAAGCTCTTGTTCCTCTTCCAATACAATGTTCTGGAAAGGAGCTCTGATTCTTTGTTCTTCAGCTGGGTTCCTATCCCTTTGGAGGATATGAGCCTGTGGGTTATTTCTTCTGTAAGGGAAAGTATTAGGGTTTCTGGGAACAAAGTCATTTGGTCCTTTACCTCTTGCAGGTTGTTGACTTTGAACTTTCAGTTTAGACATTTCAGATGTTAAGCTGTCCAACATCTTGGCCATTTTTTCCATTTTTGTTTTTGATGAAGAAGGAGGATCTGGGGTTTGCTTCTTCCTATCCATTTTTCCCTTAAGTTTATGGGATGCAACAATATTAGAATCAACTTCAAGAGCAGCATCTTGCATGAGTGATAAAGAAGAAGATCTTCTTTCTCTGAGAAGAAGACAAAAATCGGGATCAAAAGCATTTGCATAAGTGATTTTGGCTGAAGTATCTATAGGTTTGATCTCAGCAGGGATCTTGCCAAACATTTTATTAAATCTCTTTGTGAAATTTGAAACAGACTCGCCATTTTCTCTCTTCAAATTACCAAATTCTGTGAGGTAATAGAGGTGGTCTCTTCTTTCTCCCCAATGCTTCAAAAATAAGTCATCTAGAGCTTCAATGTCAGCTACTGATTCAACAGGTAACTCTTTGAACCATTTCCTAGCCTAACCATCTAATCTCTGCACAAAAACCCTAGTCCATACATCCTCTTGCTCAATATTTATGTTCTCAGCATAACTGTAGAATGCCTCTAAATGTTCTTCAGCTGTAAAGTCTCCCTCTCCAGTAAACTTAGGCATATATTTTTGGTAATATCCAGTAGGCATAGCAGAAAGGGGGTTAGGAAAATTTAGAGGGGCATATCTGGAAATGAGGATCTTTTCCATCTTAGTTAGAGGGACAGCCATAGTGGATGTGGGTATGGAAAGGGCAGAAGAAGATGTTGTTGGCGTAGGTGGTAGCTGAGGAGGTATAGGTAGTGGGTTTACCCCGGTGGAGTCTCCAAGAATTGAGGTGAAAAGATTTGTTGGCTGATTGGGAAAATAGGAATCCTTGTAGAATTGTCCAAGTAATAAGGCCAACTTTTCTTCACGTTTATCTAAAAGATTTTGCAAGATATTTTCAATAGCAGGCAAATTGGTATGAATGTGAGAATAATTTTCTTCAAGCTCAGTTTGTAAGGGATTCGGGAAAGAGGAAAAGTCCTCTTCTTTGATAGGCTCTAGAACTTCTTTTCCTAAGTCAGATTGGATAATATGTTCAGAAATTGGATCTACAACAACAGAAGTGGTTGAAGATTCCTCAACTTTCAAATTTTCTGATTCACTTATATTTTTCTGAGAACTAGATGCTTCAGTAGAAGAAGATTTAAAGGGAGGTTTATTTGATAAAACAGAAGAAGTACCTGATGTGGTTCCTCTGGTAGATCTAGAAATCTATCTTTGCGAAGCTCTTCCTCTCCTTATAATCTATTCAGGATCTAAAACAGGTGTCACTGGTGGCCTTTGAGGATTTGTTTTGGTACTTCGTCTTCTCGAAGCCACTTTGTTCCAATGGAGTCATCAAATAGATGATTACAACCAAGATAATGTCCACACTTTGTCTATCATCAAAGTTGGATCTATGTCGTTTCCCAAGGAAACTGAGCTTCAATCTCTTCTCCCTGGCAACGATGCCAAAATGTTAACTCTCCAGGAAACTCTTCTAGGTTGCAGCTTGAAGATGCCTGGTAACTTTATGATTTTCTCAATTGGATCAAGTCGGATGACTAACACAAGGTTTTACTAAGTCAAAGCATGCATAGATATATCAATGGGCAAGGCTTTTAACCAACTCTGTTCAGGAATTTAGATAAATAAAGGGATGGACAGATCTTATATGATCAGCAGAAACATACATAAGCAATATATATGAATGGCCAATATTATAAGAAAATGATACTTGCACAACTCAGTCAATCAGTGTAATGAAAAGATGACAATTCTCAGACACTAGATCAGCTTAAAGAAATGAAACACTCATTTAAATACAAGCATAGAATGGACAATAAGTGAAACTGAACATCATAGGAAAAAGAAGCTTGGATTATGATATATAATGAGAAGTCTGAAAAAAGTACAGTATGTGTGCCAATATCCAAAATCAAACCTTAAATCCTTCTAAAGTTTTAGGCTTTATAGCCTTTACATGACAGTTCCAAATCCTCAGAA